>CM030795.1:38570756-41460756 GCA_018127125.1 Rhododendron griersonianum | reverse complement strand
TCGGAGCGGCTTGAACTTGGGGCTTTTGAAGCCCCAATTGTTCGGGGGAACAGCGAGAGAACGGATAGTCCGTCGAGCGGGTCCGCTGGATCGGAGCCCCGAGGCTCGTCGCTGTCTTTCATGGCGTTTTTGTGTGGAAACCCTAGAAAGAGAGAGAGAGAGAGAGAGAGAGGTATTTCGAAATGGAGAGACTGAGCGGGAGTGGGTGTCGAAGTGGTAAGGTAGTTTGTTTTATTTACAGATATGTCCTTGCGTTGACGGCGTCCTTCACCGGCCGTCACCGCAGTTGGATTGTTAAAAGAATCGGAGATGAATACCGGTGAGCTGCTATTGCCCGTTTGAATTTTGAAATGTGATGGAAGTTGGTGATCAAAAAAATGTGAAGGAAGTTACCGGAGATAAATTTTTTGAAATAAAAGACGAAAATAAGTTAATAAGTCAATTTTTTCGTCTTTATTTTTAAAAAAAATTGGATTTCGGTAGTAATTTTTTACTTTTTAAATTCCTCTCGTCATGATAAAGCAATAATTCTCAAAAAATTGACGAAAAACTAACAAATGCAGAAAAAATTTGAATAAGGACAAAAAAAGAAGTCAAGTGGCTTAAATAGCCGAAAGAGCCCTTACAATTGAATAATTATGGTGTCCGTAACGTAAGCTGACTCGAACATTCTGTAAAAACTATACTCTATTTAAACCAATGCAACTGTCTTATCCCTTACCATTCTTGTTTGTTTATCTCCCCATGGTGTTATTGTGGAAGAATAGGAAAAGGGATATGATTTTGTCACTCCATTTTTTGTTAACGACACTCTCCTACAAATGTACTTGCAGAGGAGTGCCGTTAACAAAAAAGAAAGTGACAAAATCAATAGGCTAGGAAAATTTCCGATTGACAATCTAACAAGAATTTGCCTGAGTAGCCACAACTCCAACCCAAATCATGGTTGTGATCTCTCAGACTAAAAAATAAAAATAAAAACTCTTCAGGCCAGAGACTAGGACTCCACAGAAGATTAGGGAAGGCAAGGTTTTGAACAATTGGGGAATGGTGTGCGCAGCACGAAGCTGTGCACCTCACTGCACAGCACCAACTCAAAGTTTAGTCTTGAATCTAGTACAGTGTCACCAATACATCTTAGATTTGCCTAAAACTGATACCCAAGTCCTCTAATTTCGTTCCGACTAAAATGCCAGCGGGTACCAGGCGAGTATTGGACAATACCAGTCATACTGGCTATGTTCGTTTAGATACTTTGGAAATTTTTGTTTTGGTAGTGGGTGGAGAGAGAAATAGGGTAATGATTGGAGAGAGGGGTAATGAGTGGAGAGAGATAGAGATAAATGAAATTAATGATTGAAAAAATAGGGTAATGATTGGAGAAAGATGTAGGGTAATGATTGGAAAACAAAGTTAAAACAAAATAAATATGAGAAACGAACAAGGCCACTGTTACTCCATTTTATTATTTTTTAGTAGGTAATTCTACAACAATACTTTTGTATAAAAACATGATTTTCTTTATTGGAGTACTTAATATTCGAGCTTCATAATCATCTACTCATATTTTTCTGGGTACATACTTTTCATGTTGGTTGAATTTCAAGAGCTTTTTAAGTATATATATTCATAACACAAATTCCAAAAACGGTACCCGAATAGTTACAGTATTTTTGTGATGTACACATGATACTATGCATTCTTGTAAACTTATAATCTGAAAACTTAAATCCCGTTCCAGAAACCTTCTTAAAAAATAAATACATATTTGTAATTTTCAAGCTAAAAAATAATGAATTTACGAAAATAATATTTGTTGCATCGTTTAAAAGAAACAAGATCCATATTGCATATTTTTAGATTCCAGTAAGCCCATTTATTTTTTAGCTTGAAAATTACAAATAAGTACTTATTTCAAAATAAGTACCACTTATTAGAGGTTCTAGAACGGAACCTGAAATATTTCGGCATTTTTTAATTTTCGCAACTTTTTGTCTAGTTTTTTGGGATTAATCGTTCGTCTCGACGAGAGAAGTCTATAAAATACAAAATTATGACCGAGAACAAAGAAAAATACACTACAAATGGAAAAATATCAAACAGCTGTCTTATTTGTCTAAAATACCGTCTTATTTAAATTCTTTCAACATCCGTCCATTTTTTTATATTTTTTCCCATTTGACAAGACGTTTAATTCCAAAAATTACGGTGAAAATAGACAAGTTATAAAAAAAAACCAAAACAAATTTTCAGATTATAAAGTCACAAGAACGGATCCTAAAAAAGTCACTGCTGCCGGTACGGTATTCATTCGAGAGGTGCTCCAGACACATCAGTTGTGGCAGGTTCGGCACATCCTACGTGCCTGTAGCATTTTTGTATTCAGAACGAGGAAGGTAACATTGAGGAGGGAGAGAGTACGGAAGGTATCATCTCATATGCAAAAAAGTTGAAAATTGGGACCGTCTAAATTAATCAAAATACAAGCGGCAACCGCCGGCGGTCCCGTACGGAACGCGACAACTAAAGACCTCGACGGAGGCGATGTGAGTTATCTGAATTACCTGCCTGTGTATATCTATATATATCAACGAATCGTTTATATGTAAAACCATATGTACTGCTTTCGTGTGGTGTTGAGCTTTCTTGTGCACGTGGATTCCGGCTCCGATCAAAATTTACTGTAAATCATAGTCTTTGGACTTCTGGGTTGCGCATATTTGCCGAGAATTTTGACGGGTTTTTCTTTTTTTGCCACAAAATGCTTGTCATTGTTCATCTGTGTTCAAGAAGACCTAGGTGTCCGTAAACTGTTAATTTGACTCTCTTTGTTATTTGCATGTCTTAATGGGTATGTCTAGAGGGATAGGGAAACTTCGGACCCGTTTGATTGACCAGATTTGAGAGGATTGAACATGTGATTAGACTACAATAGACATTGATATAAAGGAAATCCAGCATGGGATACACATTACCTTGTCGGATGCGGTGTTGCTGATGCCCTCAGCTCTGTGGTATTACAGTTCCTCTTGCTACCAGTCTGAGCAATCAAACACAGCGATTGCGTTTAGGAGTTATGTTTAGCATTTGTATGAAGTTGCTATTCTATTTCGCCAGTGAGGTTTTCTTGTCCATTTTAGCTGTCTTAAAAAAATGCTTGTTATCAACTGACTCTGCGACATGGAAAGTTTTGTTGTTTCAATCTTGGCATAACCTGCTATTTAGAACTTAGTTATTATGGTAACTTACTATTTGGAGCAGTTTGCTGTTCCATACAATAGTCTAGGTAAGAGCATTACAATTAAAAGGACTAAAGGAGGATGATCTAGGTACTGTCAATGTTATCTCATGCTGAACTAATAATGGTGATGCTGTTGCTTATTGATATTATTGTTTCGTTCTGGTATGATCTGAACATTTACTGTTTCAGTTTTCTTCTGATAGCATCACAAAGGACAGTATTTTGAAGTACCTATTTTTCCTCTTTTATGCAACTTAAAAGAGAGAGCTGCTGATCATTCAACTCATCTGTCTGATTTGTAATTGGGAGAATTGCAGCTATTAAGAAGCATCCAGTAGTGATATGACTGATCCAAGGGCGAGCCTTCATAATGGTGCTAATACAAAAGCGGGACGAAGTCTCCCTTCATGGATAAGTGCGAGAGAGAGTGAGACCAAATCTCATGGAAAGAAGGCAGCTGATGAGGAAAATGATGGCACCAAAACATCTAAACAAGCTAAAGAATCATCTCCTTCCAAGAAACCTGAAAGCAGCAAAAAATCTTCTCCATCAAGTTCGGGCCCCACAAACTTCTCCAAACTTTTGGTATGGAAGTGATCTTAGTTTAGTATTGCCAATGTAGGATCATGTTTTCTCTTTTAATTTCGGTTTTGCTAGTAGAACTGAGAATATGATACTGATTTCTGCAGGAAGGTGTTGTATTTGTATTGTCAGGATTTGTTAATCCAGAACGCAGCACCTTACGATCTCAGGCACTGGAGATGGGAGCAGAATATCAACAGGACTGGAACTCGAATTGCACCCTCTTGGTTTGTGCATTTGCAAACACCCCAAAGTTTCGACAGGTTGAGGCAGACTGCGGAACTATTGTTTCTAAGGTGACATCATATCCTCGATACATGAGTTAATGGTTCTAGCAATAGTGCTTCTTTTTTTTCTCTGTTTACGTGAAATTATCTGGTCAAAAGCTATCAAATCTGATCCAAACGATCTTGGACTATGTGTGCAAGTTTGTTGGGGTGATATAATGTGTCTAGTTCGTCAGGTGGGTTGGTAGAATCTGCTGTGGCGGACAATCACGTCCATTGTAGTTTAAAATAGCTCTAATGCAGAGAATTAATGGTACTTATACCATTCAAGGATCTTGGATTTAAGTTTTCTGTATCCTTGGCAAGTGGTTTTTTAACTTTTTTCCATGACAAGGCCTAGGTGCTGGAATTCTCTCATATATTTCTCCTTTGATAGAGGAGTAAGAGGCTGGATTCTTTAACAAGAAGGGGACCTAGAGGATTGAGTTCTTTGTTGGGCTTTCAGTGTTGCTTGGAGTTACTCATATGCATTCTAGAAACCAAGTTATTTCTTTCATACGCTTTGCATGGCTCTCCTTTGATGGTTATCCTTGGATTTCTTACTTTTTCAGGGGAAATTATCTCGTCCTTCATTTTTTCCTCCTTTTTTCCCCTTTACTTGCAGGTAGTATCCACATGCTGCACAACTTAATATTCTGTGATTTCATGTCACCATAAATCTTTGTAAATTCCTGTTGCTGTCTATTTGGTCACAGTAACTTGTTCACCCTTCCAACTAGGCCTGCAAATAAGTGATTGGTATTGGGATGTCAGTTTCTCCGGTTGATGCGTGGGGTCATATGTTACCTAGAGAAACCATTTTTGTGGTCTATCACTCTTGATTTGTTGCATGTGTTTGTTTGGTGAATTTTACTCCTTGCAATTAACGAGCTGATGACCACAACCTTTTTGTGGCCTAGGAGTGGATATCAGAGTGTTACAACCAGAGAAAGCTTGTTGATATTGAAATTTACCTTATGCATGCTGGGAAACCATGGCGGAAGCAAAATATTTCCAACAAATCAAGCCAAGGTATCTCTCTCTCTCTCTGTAATTTTGCTCTGCATAGAACCATTAACGCGATGTACAAATTTTGCTTTCACTTATGCTCTTTTTGATATGGAGCAACATCGAAAAGTCATTTGTTTCTATAAATGATAAAGATGAGGCTATTTATGAGGATTATTGCAGCTTCGCTGCACTTATAGATCTGTATGGATGGATAAAAATGACTTCGTTTTTCTCAGTTATACAAGGGATTGAATTAGTTTTGAAAAGTGCTATCATGGCAGAGCTAGATAGGATTTAAAGCAGCAATTCCTTCTCAAATATTGTGATCATAAGGATCTTCCTTCCCTGATCTTCACTCAAAGATTGGGAAACGTTTGTTGCTATCAGGATTCAGGACTATGCAATTGGCTTCCTATCTGTAACGTGCCAAGTAGCTTATCGACCCACTAACTTGAATAATAGAGCCAAACAACATGCCCAAAAGCTTAAGCCCAAGCTCCTACTAGCTTTCCACATGGTTGATTATATTCCACACATGCCATCTCCCATCAATGGGGGATGGGATATCACACTGTCATGGTGTGTAACTGCCTATACAAGCGCCTATTTTTATCGAGATATTTCGTTTCTGTCATGAGGTGAAAATCATCTATATTTGAAAACATGCTGGCTTACTAACATTATAATTTTCTTAACTCAATGGCTAGTTGCAGACCTGGAATCTTCTTTGTCTAGGAAATCTCTGACGCAAATAGATAGAAGATCGCATGCTGCTTCTCCCAAGGTAGTTTTTTTATTTAAAATTGTTTGCATAGTCACATACTTTTTATTCGTGGCATCTAATGATGTGCAAGTTGCAACAATGTTGTCTATTATGATCACATGGAGCAACTTGGCACAAACATTTGCCATAGTTGAAAGCTGAAAGTCAGATTTTCAATTTGTTCTGTTTTCATATTAGTGTCAAAATCTTCCACGATTCAGACACAAGGCCGCTCATTTTCTTTTTAGCTCTGAATTTCTATTTACTCGTGTTGAAGGTAAAGCAGAGTGGAGCTTCTAATCCTGCTAAGGAGTGTTTCTCTCCTTCTAAAGTGAAGAAGTGGGCTATTGATGATTTGAATAAAACTGTCTCATGGCTAGAGAGCCAAGAAGAAAAGGTAATGTTTTGGTTTTGTTACTATTGTGTGTTCTCTTTCATCATACCATCTGATCATCGTTGATGTGCTTTACCTTCAGTGTCAATGTGCCACTTTAGTATGCTTTGTTTACTTTGAAGTTTGTGTCTTTGGCTTCTTTCCAGGTTTATATGGCTTGCTTGATTTACTCTCGCCTCTTGATATGACATTCATCAGTATATTGATTCCTTAGAACAACTGCCTTTATTTTATTTTTTTTCAGTCCTATTTTTGCGGAAATAGGACCCATTAGTTTAGTATCAGGCATTAGCTTATGGTTTCAATGAGCGTTCAACTTCAAAATGTAGAACTGAAAAAAAATCAGATTTTACAGGTGAATTAGAACTGTGTACCAACAGAATGTTATTGTTGTTTGAGCAACACTGATGAAATAAAATGGACACAAAACTAACTTTCAAATTGATTGGTTGAAATGCTCTTACCGAGTTACCTCTATATTTTGCCTCTGTAATTTAACAAGATAACTGCTTATTAATTCATTCTTTTGGTTCTTTCCTTACAGCCAGAGGCCAGTGAAATCAAGAATATAGCTGCTGAAGGAATCCTAACCTGTTTACAAGATGCCATTGATTCACTCAAGGAAAATCAGGTATACTGTATACCATTACTTTCTGTTTCAACGGCATTCATGCTGATTTCTTCGTTCCATAGGCTTGCTGAAAGTTCTGTACTTGCATTAGCTATGTGCAAAACTTTCTAAGTATTGTCCTTTGAACTTGCTTAATGTGCTTGATTTTATTGAAGAGAACGAAATATTTTGCAATTTTTGTAACTCGCTTTCCATTTTTATTAAAATTCTGTGAAGGATGTCCAACAAATGACTGAGCAATGGAATTTCATCCCTCGTGTGGTTGAGGAGCTGGCAAAGTTTGGAAGCACTACAAATGGTTCAGCATTGCTCTCGAAGGAAGAACTTTGCAGGGAAGCTATGACCTGTAAGAAGATTTATGAGGTTGAATTTCGCAAACTTGATGAAGATGCATTAGCGGATAAGAAACGGCCTAGAACTGATGAGGCTAAGAAGGGTTGCAAAGGTAGAACCGGAGCTTTCACTGGTGACGAAGCAGCTTATGACAGCGATGAAACAATTGAGATGACAGAGGAGGATGTAGAACTTGCTTACAATGCTGTAGCTTCTAAGCTCAAACGCTGAGTGAATTTGTAGAAGAGAGACTCCAGTCTCCCCTACTGAGCTTACATTGCCCATACGTCTACTTGTACAGCCACGTCATCGTAACTGCTTTCTTGTTTTTTTGATATCGTTCACACCCTTGTATTGTCATTTTAAGCTTTTGTGTGTATATTTTCTGCACCTGCCCCAAAAGGTTGATACCTTCGAACAGAAGGACGATGTTTTGATTATAATCGTCTTGTAAAAGTCACCGTGAGCTACGTCTATGCTATCCTAGTTTTACCATTGCTCGCCAGTGTCGCCCCTCCTCACTTTTCCCAACCCAAAATCCACTGCATCAACCTCCCTCCTACACCACGCCACCATTGCAAATTGCGTTATCGCAACACATGATGACAGCTTAACCTTCTAACCTTATTCCGTCACTCCCAACCTTTCGGCTCTCCCCACTCTCCAGTCTCCATTGCCACCCTTTCCTGCCCAAACCCCGCCCTCCACACCCATCACACATGCCGTGCGCCACCCTAACCCTTCCCACCCCACAAGTCCTAACACGATACACTTTGATCCTTCGCCATTTTAACATTACAACCTCTTCATCACCAAGTTTCTTATCATTTCCATACCATTGCATTCACATCTACAATTGTCTCGACCACGCCAAAACACCATCCCCATTATGCCATCATAGCTTTCTTTTTTACCAGCCACCAACATCACCACTTTGTTAAGATGTTAGAAAGCGAGGAAAGGAAATATTGGAAATTATGAAGGTGCGGAAAGAAAATAGAAAATCTATACCATATGTACTGCAGGGGCATTTTGTGAGAAGCCCCCCGAGTGCCACAAACTGATAGGGTAGGCAATGGGATGGATCGGGGACAGATTTGACCATCCTTGCCTCCAATCCCCGAATCTCATATCTAGCTCCATCCCCGCCCATACCCTAAATGGGGAATCACCTCCATCCTCACCCAAAACAGGTATTGGGGATCCCCACCCCGATCCAAATTTTTTCTTAGAAAAATAACTAAATCCAACTCTTTTTTTCTTCATTACAATCAAATTCCCATATCAACCTTGAAACGTTGAATATGTAGTAACAAAAGTTATAGAAAACATGTACTCTAATTGTGTATATGAATGACTATAAACAACAGTAAACAGTAGGGAACCCTAGTAAGTATTCATGACTATACGGGTAAAACTCGAGTAATATATGAAACATGTAATAATATAACAGGGTGTGGATTGGGGCAGAGGTACATGAAACTGCCTCTGATCCGATTCCCATTTTTATTTTTTTCAATTTTCGCCTCCAAATTCACTTATGACAGAATAATATTGATTCGAATGTAATCGATACGATCCCCGAAAAAATTCCCGAAACTTCGATACGGGGAGTAAAAAGAAGCGGATCAGAGCGGAGTGGATGAAATTCCCATCCCCTACACAAACGGCTGAACCTAAATTTTTTAGATAAATTTACCAACTATTTTGAAATTTCAATTGGTCCCAACAATAAGAGCTTTATTTTTTTAATTTTTTTTTTGATCCACAACAATAAGCGCTTAAAATTTGAAAAAAATCCTAGTATTAGTTAGAGATCTACTATTTTTTCCAGGTATCTCGATTTACAAGTGATAATCAATTTAATTGCGGATCAAAAAAAGATAATAAATTTAATTTTTATTAATTACTTTATTTCTTTTCAATTGCCGTGATTAGCATGGAATTAATTATAGTTTAGAGGATCTAGAGGCTGTGAAAGGAAGGTCAGTGCGTGTAGTGCGAGAAATTTTTGGGTGCCGAGTGGGTACCATGTCACCCAGCCGGCGTGGTTTTGGAGTAACACATTCAGACTATTCAGTGTATTGGACGGTCTAAATTGAAACTCTCTCTCCTCTTTCTCTCTCCAAATCTGAGCCGTCCAAAACCGTACTAAAAATTTTCTCGTCCAGTGGAGAAAAACTGTTTGCGGCAGCCTATCACTGCGAAATTACCAACTTACCCTTGTTAAGTCTCTCTCTACTTCTCCTTCGCTTCTTCTATGCTCACTTCTCCGTAGGGTTGCAGCAGATAAACGCCACCACCACCCTCCAATTCCTCTCTCTCTCTCTCTCTCTCTCTCTCTTCCGCAGCCCTTGAAAAACACTTCCCCACTCCTGAAGCTCTGATTCTCCTACTCCGTCTCTCCCCTCTCTCTCTCTCTCTCTCTAAAACCCGTCATATCTGCAACAATGGGCGCTTCGCTTCCCCCCAAAGAAGCAAACCTATTCAAGCTCATCGTCGTAAGTTAACCGAAACCCGATCCTCTCTCCGTTTCACCTACTGGAACAGTGTTGAAGTTCAATTACTCTCGTACTTCAATCTTACTTGGTCTTAGAACTAAAAACCCTAGATTTTCTCTCCCAGCGGTTGGGTAATTTTTTTGAGTTTGACTGTCTCTCTGAATTATTAGTAGGGCAATTTGGTGTTCATTGCAATTCTCTTTGCTGCAAGTACTTGGGGGGTTTTGATGTGAAAACATATTGAAGGTGCTAGTCTTACCTAATTCAGTGCAGAGCTCATTAAAGAATAGATTTTTCGTGCAAAGATATATGAGTGCATAGAGGAGTCTACTGGACAGACACGACAAGTCGTTCCGGTGTTCCATTGTGAAGCTATTTCCCTGAATGAGAGTAAAGGTGTTATCTTTCGTGGAAAAGATGGCAGTGTTATAAAAGACGATATGCAGTCTAACAGAGGAGGGGCGCCTAGTGCCTGGGGGCCGACTAGTTGGGCGCTTAGCACCTAGCCGACTAGTCGGCTGTCTAGGCCGATTTTATCCTGGGCGTTCGACACTTCGACCACCGCCTAGCGCCTACGCACAGACTAGTCAGCCACCTAGGCTGACTTTTAGAACACTGAAATAATGGATGTAGATTGGTAATGTGTTGAATGAAAATGTTGTTTCTAATTTGGTTGTAGTAGCCTTGTTGGGTAAAACAAGTTAGAACATGTTCGACACTGCCTTCATCCCGTATGAAGTTGGGTTTAACCTATGTTGTTAGCCCTTTGATGCGTGGATACATATTTTTGCTCATTTAAGAAGGCTCTAGCCAGAAAATGCTGATGTATTATGCTTTGTTATGCCCCATGCGTTTGGATGCTGAATCTACCATATATGCCAGTAATCATTAGCTGAACCATGTAAAGAATGAACTTTTAAGGCCTACCCCCCCTTTTTTTTAAGTAGACAGTAGACAATGGGCTCCTGGGGAGAGAATCTTGGTGTTTGGGCTCGTAGATTTATTGAAATACAGAAAAGGGTGTGATTTCTAAGTAGTACAATAGGCTGCAGAGATCCCTGCAGCAATTTGAAATTATATACAGTGAACTCATACTACAACCCGTTTCCAAATCAACCTAAATCAGCATTGCGTAATGCAGGGTCTTGTACTTTTGGGTCATCTCTGCAGTGATATGGTTTGGTTGGTGTGCTTAATTACAACTGAGGAAAAGTCCCACGTTAGATGTTAAGTTTTAATCTTCCTGTATTTTGCCGTCATTTGTCAATTATCTACATCCACTTGTGAAAAGTTGTCACTCTCATATAACTTTTGTTATTTTTTAAACTGATTCTTGATAGCGTGGAAATAAATGATGATTTATCTTGCAAATAAATAATTTTAGAGGTTTATTTTGGATTCCATTACTTGACGATGAACAAAGTACAATGATACTACTATTATGCGTTGATTCATTTATCATGTCGCCTTATCTCTTTGATTGTAATCATGTTTGATATTTTGGATTAGAAAATGCTGTTACTAAAGAAACTCCCTTGTTAATTGTCCTCATCCTTGCAGAAATCGTATGAAACTAAGCAGTATAAGAAGGGCTTGAAAGCGGCCGATGCTATCCTCAAAAAATTCCCAGATCATGGAGGTGAACGAAACTTCATGCAGTTTCCATATCTAGTCTTGTGAATTTTGATATTTCGGAATCTCTTTATTTTGTGATAAGCGGCTGCCTTCTTTTTATTGAATTCCTTTTTGTAGTTATAATGTTTTGTTAGTGTGGCATGGAACTATCAAGGCTTCCTTTCCAGTTTAAAATTCTGTCCTTAATGGGTTTCTGTTTCCACTTATATAGTTTAGGAGAATAATGTTTTGTTGCGCCATAATTTGAAATAAAAAATGCTAGTTCCTTATCTTTTTTCTTTTATCCTTTGTGAAGTTTACAGACAAAAGGAAAGCCCTGTCAGTAGCGAATTTGGCTCTACTAATATCATAAGTATGGATAATTTGGTAGCTGAGGGTTTTTATCTAAATCCTTGGTTCTGGCAAGCAGAGTATCTGCTCTGAAATATCAGGCCAAAATAACTGAACCACTGTACTTTAGTTTAGTCACGACTAGAATTTTTATGATATGAACTGGGCTTAATCTGTTTTTTCGTGTCTTTTTGGGTGCAAGAATTATGTAATGAGAATTATAAAATATTTCTTTCTTTCTTAGGTACTTGGTATGGGAGAGAAGAACCTCTGCGAGATTAGAACTATTGATTAGGATTTGTTCTTTGTTGGGTTCTCTTTATTCATTTTTACCCTTCTATTCTTCTATTTTCCTGCCATGTCATGATGTAAAAGGTGACTACTGTGAAGTATGTAAATGATTACGGCACGATACATATTTGAATATATGTATTAAATGGAAGTGATTCATAAATCAACAACTTGATTTGGTAATCTAATGTTTTGCATGGTTTTCTACCAAACGTTAAGATGATAGTAAACATTTTGTACCAAAAGAAAAATTGGATGGAAGGTCGAGACCTTTTGTATTGTACTCTGTCTCTATCCCCAAACCATCAGCCTTCACCTCTATCAAGACTGCCCTTCTCCTTTTCCTCTCTCAATCAGAGTCTCTCTTTACGTTTGGTGCATGAAATGCTGATATAAACTGTAAGGGAGTGCTTTCCAATATTGGTACTTACCCTCCTTCCAGTCAGCAAACAGAAAAAGAAACAAACCCAGATAGAGGTGAAATAAATGCTGCAAAGATTAATATTTTCATTTCCTCTTGTTGGATGTTTATCATTTTCGTATTGGATTTTGATTTTTTCCATCAATTGTTTTATCTGTTTTCTTTCTTGGCTCTACCAGAAACTTTGTCAATGAAGGGTTTGACGTTAAATTGCATGGACCGCAAAGCAGAAGCATATGAACTTGTTCGGCTTGGGCTAAAGGTTGGGATTCTTGCTTAGCCCTCTTTGGTTTTTCTTTTTTCTAATTCCTTTTACACAACTAGTATGGCTATTGTCTCCATATTGGAATATATTAACGGTATGTTCTATTGCCAATGTAGAATGACCTCAAAAGTCATGTTTGCTGGCATGTTTATGGTCTCCTGTACCGGTCAGACAGAGAATATAGGGAGGCAATTAAATGCTACCGGAATGCCCTAAGGATTGATCCAGATAACATCGAAATATTGCGGGATTTGTCACTTTTACAGGTGAATATGAAATTGGGCTAACTTTTTTCTTTATGTGTTGGGTTTTCATTATAAGTTGGGTTATAGGTGCATTAACCTTGGTGTGAAATGCTGAGTCTTCAAAACATGTTGATGAAGCCCAACTTGGGTATGAGGGCTTAACCTAGTTCTTGATGAGGTTTTTTTTTTTTAATAATGGTAGGCTAGATTACGCTTTCCACTCTACACTTCATCTTTTTGCGTAGTTGTCCCACGTTTTCCTGTAACAGTCAACCAAGGTTAAAAAGCACTTACCACCTCGCACTTTTGCTTTATCTAAATTTTCTACTTCCTTTTACAGGCACAAATGCGCGACTTGTCTGGTTTTGTTGAAACAAGGCAACAATTGCTGACTCTAAAACCAAACCATCGCATGAATTGGATCGGATTTGCTGTTGCCCATCATTTAAATTCCAAGTACGTTATGGTTCTTTGATGTGGAAAAATTGAATATATTATGCGTGTCTTGTTCTTCAAATCCGTGATATTCACATGCCAGCTGTAGAATTACGCAATGGTATTTCTCAGGCAGTGCCATCCCGATTATTGAATTGGACAAAAGCACCAAAATATTAAGTTTATTTC
This sequence comes from Rhododendron griersonianum, assembly GCA_018127125.1. Lineage (NCBI taxonomy): Eukaryota > Viridiplantae > Streptophyta > Magnoliopsida > Ericales > Ericaceae > Rhododendron > Rhododendron griersonianum. The sequence goes on along the minus strand of CM030795.1, from coordinate 41,447,223 downwards.
TTTATTGTTTCCGCTTTCCATAGGGTCTGTTTTTTTGTGAGGCTAAAAGAGATGGTGAAAGTGAAACTATGTAACTAGAGTAACCGGTGAGGAACGTCCAAATTGTTTATGTTGGCTTGCTGGCATGATGTTTGTTTCTTGGTGTTGCTATATTCTGGGGAATTCATGTGCATTAGATGTTCTCATAAAAAACATGAATTGGCTTTTCTGTCATGGCTGAGAATATTAAGCATGTGGTTTACCGCCTAAATCAATTTGGACTTTCTAAAACTAAATTGCTTTATTTAGATGTGTCATCTTTGTACATGGCTTTGAGAGGGAGTGCAGGGGTGGCCTTCCCTTGGTAAGGCATTTGGTAGGGGATCCTTTCAAAGTTGCCTTTTTTGGTTGGACCTTATCATTTGGGGACCCATTGTAGTGAACTGGTGTCGCATGAGTTAGTGCGTTGGGAAGTCGGACTGTCATCTTCTCATTCTGATTTATTGTGGGTTGCTAGAGAGCTGTGGAGTTTTATCTATGCTTTGTTTTTTATGACTTGGGTGCTTCACAGAGGTATGGTTGGTTTTTGGGGTAGTTGGGAGGACTTGTAGGGTCGGGGAAGGAGAAAGGCCTGGTTGCTTGTGCTGTTATGCCTGATGTGGATGGATCCGAGAGAGCACAATAGGACTTTACAAGGACTGGAGGAATCAATAGGTCACACAATTCATGACTTAAGGGTAGCGAACCACGGACTGGATCGCATATCTACATTTTCAGTGCGAATGTAACTAAAATTCGCGCACTCATTTTTGTCAGGTCGCGAACTGAAATCTAAAGGAGGCAAATTTGGTTTGTTGAACCAATTGTTTTGTGTAACGTGTATAGAGCAGCTGCAAACCATCAAGTACATCTGTGTACATTGCAGGCAAAGAAGACTATTCACCTGTCAATCAACAACGTCCAATCAAACTTTGTGGGTCTGAGGATTGGACTTTTGCTTCCATTATGCCAACTGTCAACTAAGGGGTCATTCGGTAAAAGCAAACCTTGAACTAGGCCAACTGAAGTGTTTATTGTTCAGTTACCGATTTTGAAACATAGCATCAACATAAATCACATAATTAGTGGGTGGTAGCACGAAATTATAATGGTCATATATTTTTGTTGGGCACAAATTTTATTATAGGAAGCTCAAATTTTAAAAAATTAGGTATTAAATATATTTATTTATGTACATATAGAAGAGGCACTGAGACGCTCTGTTACTCTGTATGTCAGTTCTTTTAAGTATCGACGCACTCGCACTGCGCTCGCGCAACGCGCATGCTCTGTGTGACTTTACCTTTGGCCTGATAGTTTTTATCGTTTTATTTAGCTGCAAAGGTGTCTACAAGTGTTGACTCTATTGTTAGTTTTGTAGATTCCCTAAATCTACAATTAAGGTGGGCCTTTTTGCTTCTTTTGTCCTTTTTTTTTGGTTGTTAGGGCTGATGCTCCTTTTTGTTTGGGTTGCATCCCTTGGTGCTTTGAGTTGTATAATAGTTAACAAAAAGTAAAACTGAGTCATCATGGGTCTGTTGGTGTCCTTATCTGTGAAAAGCAATGACTAGTGTTGAAAAACTGCGACATTTTTAGGAGGGTAAAGCGTGGAGCGGTTCTCATGTGGATGAACGGCAATCTTCCTCACACTTGATTCCCTCTGTGAAGGACTGTATGTGAAGGGCCCCACCTGGAATGTTGATGATCTTTCTCAGTGTGGCTTTCGTCTTGGGAATTGGTTTATGGACTCAAAAAAGGCCATCTCTTGGGGAGGGGGATCCATGAGTACATCTTGACCCAACAAAAGTCCCCTTTCTGCATGGATAACCTGGAAAACTTTGTCCGATCTTGTTTAGTGTGTTGTGTGATTACTGCTCCTAATTTGTTAGTACCAGTTCCTACTACCTATTTTCTTTCTATAAAGGTTCTTTGGACTCATTTGAAACTTTGATGTCTCATTTTGGTTGCCTTGTAGATGCTTATTACTCTTATCTTTGGTTTATTTACTAGTGCTTCAAAAGCAATTGATATCCTTGAAGCATATGAAGGGACACTTGATGATGATTATCCTCCAGATAATGAACGTTGTGAGCATGGGGAAATGCTGTTGTACAAGGTAATACTGACGAGACACAGTGGTTGGTGTACTTTTTTCCTGAGTTCTCCATTTGTGGGGTGCTTGGAGTTGATACGGTATAACTCATAAATATGCAGAATGATGTTGCCTGTATGTGCACGCATTTTCCTGGTTTCGATATCATTGTACTGTATATTGAACACACCAAGGTGTGATAATTGAGCAGATGTCACTCCTATTTTCTAAATAGTAAAATGGATCTTGATGTGAAGCCGGGATTGAAAATGATGAGTGGCTAATTTTGTTTTCTTGGTGGGGGTTTAGGTTTATGTCCACCAAAAAATCAAGTTAAGTAGTTGACAGAAGTGTAAAACCAAGGCATCATGGTCTATTAAAGACAGTTGTTATGTGAGATCTTTATTTTTATTTTTTCACTTAAGCTGCAAAAAGGACTATGCTGTTGGACATATAATTGTGTTAATGGTTATTTTCTGGGATATTCTCATCCAGATTTCGTTAATGGAAGAATGTAGCTTTCTAGAGAGAGCTCTAGAGGAACTGCACAAGAAGGAGTTTAAAATTGTGAGTATTGTCAAGATAGTCTGGTGGTCTAGATGCATAAGAGAACTTACTCAAATGTGAAACTTCTTTCCATACTTGTTTTTGTAGGTTGATAAACTAGGCTTCAAGGAGCATGAAGTTTCGCTTCTTGTGAAGCTTGGTAGTCTAGAAGATGGTGAAAAATTGTACAGAATGCTGCTTTCCATGAACCCTGACAATTACAGGTATATGATAATGTTTAAGGAGTTTTTGTAGCTGTAAACATCTAAAAACGAAGTGTCTGTGCCTCAAACAATTGGTGACATTTTCCATTTATCTTTTTTCACTCAGGATGAATGTATTGTGCTAAGGATTATCTGTTGATTTAAAATTGGTGCTCTAGATGAATTTATATTTGTGTAAGTAAACACAATAGAAGTTGAAAGATTTGAACAATACAGCCACAACTAGTTTTTTTATTTTATTTTTTATGTTGTGGTTATAAGGCTGAATACTGATTAACTTGTGTTGAGAACTGATTCCAGTAAAGAGCTATCTGTTGACTTAAAATTGGTGCTCCATATGAGTTTATGTTTGTTTATCATCATAGTATTGAAAGATTTGATAACCAAGCCAGAACCAAATATCTAATACTCCTGGTTCTAAGACTGAAGACTGATTAACTTTTCGGGGAATATCACCCCCACCACACCCGAGCCCCCTACAAAAACTAGCTAGACTTTCTAATCCATGTGGGCCCATGGTCAAGTTTTTCTGATTTAGCCTGACTCCAGGGTTGAAGTCATTTTATTCATTCTATGATCTCATATCTAAGTTTGCACGTGTTCATGATATATAGATGTCAAGGATTTCGTTCATGAACTGACTTCAATCTTTCTCCTCTAGAGTTGCATATTTCCAAATATACTTTGCCTAAACTTAACATTCTTTTTACGGAGTGAATTGATTATCTCTCAATTCCCCTCTCTTCGCTTCCTCTCCCTTTCCTCTCAGATTTTTATTTTTATTTTTCATAATGTGGATGTCAATATAAAAATGCAAAAGTGCTGTGTAAACCCTGCACCAATCCCACCCAACCCAAAAGATGGAGCAGGGTGCTCCTCTTCGTTTGTTACGTGTTGGTTTGAAGTGTTATTTACATGAGCTACATCTCTCTTTTTACTTCTTCTGGTTTTTAGGTATTATGAGGGATTACAGAACTGTGTGGGTCTATCATCAAAAAGTCACTGCTATCCATCTGAGGAAATTGATCGATTGGAGAGCTTATATAAATCACTTGGGCAGCAATACAATCGGTCATCTGCTGTTAAGGTGACACAGCCCCTTCTTTTCTGATTACTGACAAAATTGGGCCTTTTCTTCAGAATGGGAGTATTTTTTTTTTTTTGGGAGTAAAGTTTGTGGAGAATTACTTCTAACTAGGGAAAATGATGGCCCAGGACGTGTTTTGATAATTAATACCCGTCAAGGACATGCTGAGAACATTTGTTAATGCTGAAAATGTCCTTGGCAGGTATTAATTATCAAAACACATCCTTGGCCGTCATTTTCCCTTCTAACTAACCTCTAAGCTGTTGCTATTTCTAAACCTAAAAATAAGAACATTCATGTGGGCTTGTGTGTGCTGTGCAACTTTTAATCTTCTTATGGTGACCTTACTCGAGTTGTATCGGGATGGAATAGCTTTTATACTTCCACATGCTCGCTCTCTGCCTCTCTGTCAGTCCAAAATTCTATATTTTGATTGTCCCGTGATGCAAGTCCATTTGGAGAGGTCAGAGGTCAAATTAGAATTCCCTTTTGTTTTTTTTTCTTGCTAATTAATTCCCTTTTGATTTTGAATTTGAGTAAATCAATCCAAGGAATCAAATTATTAATTCCCTTAAAGTGCATGCGTTATGTTTCCTTGAAAAGTTGGATTTCGAAAATGGCCAGCAACAAGGGTCGGGGGGGAGAACATAATTGCTACTTATCAGCTATCTCTTTTTTTTTTTTTTTTGATAAACAAAAAGGGTGGGAGAGGGCGACCAGCGTAGCAACTCCCCTTGGGCGTGACCATAGGGGCTTCCTACCCGCTGTGGAATGTCTAGTTCGAGCCATAGCTACTGTCCGGGAGGACAGGCCGTCACCACAGCACCACTAAGATGACTCTTACCATATACTTAATTGGACTATTGGAGTCCTTTTTGGCTCCTTTTAGATTTTGTATGACATTGTACTTTTCATGAACTTGATACATCATTTTATCTTAGAAATTTTTGGTTTGAATGTGTCTCTGGGAACAGGTTTTTAATTCGTACCCTGTATCTTTACATGTACAAGTAATTTTGTGGACTTCTATGTGACTTTTTTCTCCTTTGTTGCAGAGGATACCACTTGATTTTCTAAATGGTGAAAAGTTCCGGGAGGCAGCAGATAATTACATTCGGCCTCTCCTGAGGAAGGTATCCTTAGTTTTTACTTCTATTACTCCAACTAATTAGGCCACTAATGAGTCAAAACTTACAGTTACTCTTTGTGATGCATTTAGGGAGTTCCTTCAGTATTCTCGGATCTTTCTCCTTTGTATGATCACCCTGGCAAGGTTAGTGTTGTCCCTTCTACTTTGTATCGGATTAAAGAGTGTTGAAAAACTCGTTGCAGTTTATTTGATGGGATTTTTCTTTCCGTTAGTGTTTATCTAGGTTTTGTATCTCTTATCCAGGCAGACATTCTAGAGCAACTGATTCTTGAGTTGGAGCATTCAATTAGGACAACTGGTGGATACCCTGGGAGGTATGACTTTTTTGTCCTCAACTCTTGCATTAGTGTAGTTTGGCAAAGAAAGAATGAGCTCTCTTCCCGTGGCGATTGAACCTCTGTCAGATATGTAACATGGGTATGGGCATTGGAAATGTATGTACCTGGTGGAAACCACAGACAAATCGAGGAATTGTTAAATGGTTTGGCCACACCATTAGTTAGCTTAGATTCTCTCCTGATACAGTAGTTTATTGCACGTATATATGCTAGCTAACCATGTCGGACATGGTATTGTAGTTCTTAAATTGTACTTAGTTGAAAGTTATCAGTAGTCCGTCTTATTCATTACCATGCTTGCGTTTCGTCTGGTATGCAGGACAGAGGAGGAGCCTCCTTCAACTTTGCTGTGGGCTTTGTTCTATTTGGCTCAGGTAAAGGTTTTCAGTAGTCAATGTGCCTATTTACATTTTCATTTCACTCTTATCATCGTTGTTGTCACTTAGTTAAGACTTGTGTTTTTGTGCAGCATTATGACAGACGGGGCCAACATGATATTGCCCTAGTCAAAATTGACGAGGCTATCAAACACACTCCAACTGTGATTGATTTATATTCCGTCAAGGTTTGCAAATACTAATACCTTGTGATATTCCACTATTATTGTTTCGCCAAATATTGACTTTTATGTTCTCAGTTTTATTACCATCTGAAGATTATCTTCTATGTGAGGAACCATCATTTGTAATGCCATTCATGAGATTTTGGGCAAGTTTTTCTGGTTCTATTATAAATGGTAATGTTGCTATTGATCACAGGCCCGTATATTAAAGCATGCTGGTGACTTGGTAGCTGCTGCTGCTCTGGCAGATGAAGCTAGATGCATGGATCTTGCTGATCGCTATGTAAATAGTGACTGTGTGAAGCGTTTGCTGCAGGCTGATCAGGTTAGAGATCTACATTTTAATGTTCTTTAGATTTATAGTAATACTCACGACGGGTCATTATCTCACAGTTCTTTGCTTTGACTTCTGTAACTTCTTATGTTGATTATGCTTTCCTATGGGCAATATTTCTTGAAGGTGGCATTGGCAGAGAAGACAGCTGTGTTGTTCACAAAAGATGGGGATCCGCACAATAACCTGCACGATATGCAATGCATGTGGTGTGTAATTTGGAGCCCAATCCCATTTTTATTTTGGTTTTAGGTTGGACATTTTGGTAAAAAGATCACCTCATAACTCCGGTATCTTGCTTTGGAAGGTATGAACTTGGTTCTGGAGAAAGCTACTTCCGCCAAGGTGACCTTGGTAGAGCGTTGAAAAAATTCTTAGCTGTGGAGAAGCATTATGCAGATATAACTGAAGACCAGTTTGATTTCCACTCCTATTGCTTAAGAAAAATGACTCTGCGAACCTATGTGGAAATGATGAAATTTCAAGATCGGTTGCATTCGCACAGTTATTTTCGTAAAGCAGCAGCTGGAGCTATCAGGTTAATTGTTTTTAAGGAAATGTCAGGTTGAACTTTTACTATGTTCAGCTAGTCGGACCTTAAATGATGTGATAATGAGGTGTTTATTACCTGTTTCCACTACTACTAGTGTATTTTAGTGCAATTGCGGATTGTCACTTAATGTTCTGATGAAATTTTGATTACAATTTTGTGATGATAACAATCTTGATATGCAGTACTCTTTCTTTCTTCAATCGGAGTATTAGTGGTTCATCGATCAGCTAAAACCTGATTTTTGTTTTATTCCCTCTTGATATTTATGATTGTCTGAATTGAGGTGCAGGTGCTATATAAGATTGTATGACTCACCTTCAAAGTCAGCAGCTGAAGAAGATGATGAAATGTCAAAGTTACCTCCTTCTCAGAAGAAGAAAATGAGGCAAAAGCAGAGAAAGGCAGAAGCTCGAGCTAAGAAAGTAATTTTGTTTCTTTAGCCTCACAGAATTTTTTGGCATGGATAACTTGCATTCTAATATCCTTCATTTTCTTAGGAGGCAGAAGTAAAAAATGAAGAAACAAATGTTAGTGTTGTCTCGAAGTCTGGAAAACGAAATGTCAAACCAGTTGATCCGGATCCAAATGGGGAGAAGCTGCTGCAGGTTGTTTCTGGCCCTGTATTATTTGACCTTTTGGTTTCTGCTTCTTAGTATTAGTTTTCCAGCTGCTTATCGAGCTTTTGTGTCATTTCACTATTCTTATGTAGACATCATTCTTAGCTTGGTTGGTATGAGTGATGTAGGTTGAAGATCCGCTGTTGGAAGCTACAAAGTACTTAAAGCTGCTTCAAAAGCACTCACCTGATTCCTTAGAGACACACTTGCTCTCGTTTGAACTAAATATGAGAAAGCAAAGAACTCTGCTCGCCTTTCAGGTAGTTTTATGTCTTAGTGTGGAACTTGTGACATGTTGATTTTGATATTAAATTCATTCACCCGTCATTTCTTGGGTTGTAATATGTCATCCGAAGGTTATAGCAGTCAATTTAGTTAATGGCCGACAACTGGCAGTCTAACAGTCAGCTTAAATTTCTCAACTGACAACATATTCCTTTTAAGTTTTTAGAAACTGTGCAGGTGTTATTTCTGCTATTTTACAAAGTGTCTGAATGCATTTTTCTTGTTTCTTTTCCTAAAGGCTGTAAAGCAACTTGTACGGTTGGATGCTGAAAACCCGGACTCACATCGCTGCTTGGTACGCGTCTCTGTCATATAGCTAATTGAAATATACCTGGCATACAATCTTACATCAGAATTTCGCATGCATTCTTATTTTCCTCTCTTCCTCTCTCCGGTGGAGGTTTACATGAATGTGAACCTTGTGTATCTTATTTTTTCAGATAAGGTTTTTCCATAAATTGGGTTCTATGCCTACTCCGGTGACCGATACTGAGAAACTCATTTGGGCTGTCTTAGAAGCAGAGCGACCTACGTTCAGGTTCTCTTGGAAGTGCTTTTGTTATCTTGATTTGATCTCATGAAAATTGTAGTGATGGCTCATTGTACTTATTGTAATTTTTACTGCAGTCAATTGCATGCGAAATCTCTTACGGAGGCAAACACCCTTTTCCTAGAAAAGCATAAAGGTCATCATCTACCTTATCTAATGCGCACACAAATTTTCAACCTTTGATTGTGCAATATTTCATGTTATCCTGCATTTTGCAGACTCCTTGATGAATAGAGCAGCAGTTGCAGAAATGCTACATGTATTGGATCCTAGCAACAAGACTGAGGCCATCAAATTACTTGAGGATTCATCGAACAACCTGGTGTCAGGGTAATGTTTCTCAGTATATTAAGCTGTCAATTAAACTTGTATTTTTTAACTATTTTTCTCTTGGATGGCTGTTTTTGGTAAGATACCTTCAGGCTATAACTAAGCATTGCAACTCTGCATGTTTCATTAAATCAGGAATGGAGCACTTGGACCAGTCAGGGAATGGAAACTCAAAGATTGTGTTGCAGTTCACAAACTTCTGGGCACAACTTTGAATGACCGAGACGCTGCATTGAGTAAGTCTGCGAACTGAGATGTGTAGTAGAATTCCATGATTCAAAATGGGGAAAGGAGGGCAAAGTCAGACTTCAGAGCTTGTTAACTGTTTGTTATACTGATCGTACTTTTATGTGCGGAACATACAAATATAAAAGATTTCACATACCTCTCTCTCTCTCTCTCAACACCAAAGACTACAGGGGTGCTGAAATTGATTCTTTCTTGTAGGATGGAAGGTGCGATGTGCAGAATACTTCCCGTACTCCACATACTTCGAAGGAAGCCGCAGCTCTGCCATACCAAACTCAGCTTACAACCAGACACACAAGAACCCTGAAAATGGTGGTGCAACCCATCTCGATGCTCTTCACAAGCCAGAGTTTATTTCTTCAAATGGGAAAGTCGAGAAACTTGAGGCATCATTTAAGGACCTGGTTGTCTGACCAGACAATTTGAATGCAACTTGTCACGAATCCATCCTTTTACCTTTGCCTGGGTCATCAAAGTGTTAAAAATTAATTCTGTGGCTTTGGATCGTGGAACTGGGTAAATGAGTCGAAGGTCGGTCATCAAGGTAGATGATCAAAGTTTTGTGCAAGTTATGGTGAGATCCTCTTTTCTGTTGCTTTGAGATTTGGTGCCTCTTTTAGCCCACTAGTTCAACCTCTCCACCTAATTGTGGAATGCGTTTTCCCTTGCAAATGTGTACAAGTTATATAGACATAGGGTTTCCCTAAGTTGTTGAATGCTTGCTTTCGCTCACATTTGAGATCCTGGACAAGAGGTTCTTTCGGTTTGCAATGCTTCGCAACGTCTGAGGTTACTCCAGGTCGAGGGGTGCACTACACTAGATTTTTTTTTGTTAAGTCAGAACAGATAATACGCCCAATAGAGTTGATCTCCATATTTTGTTGTACTTGGCTCATTCGGTTGACCGTTATTAATGATGTGTAAATGCTTTATTATTGGAAAATTTTGGCATGGAGTTATTCAATAACAGTTTTACTCTCTTGTTTTTATGCATTTTGATTGGAGCAGTGGTTAGCTTTCATGTTGGATGAATTTCAATGTCCCCATATCAACTGTTGTGGATTGGAATTGTGGTTTATGGCTGCATGTATTTTCTGTTAAATAATACTCCTATAGGGATACTTAAATATTAGTCATCCTTTTAAGAACATTTATGTTTTCATCCTAGTTACTTTTAGAAGTTAAAGTTTTTATTCCGACATTTGAATAAATCCGAAATTGTCATTTTAGATAATACTCCGTATCCTATTTTTTGGATGCTATATATAGGCTTATAGTTTTGGGATGGAAACATAACTTGGAGGTCCTAAGCGTAATATTGTGATACTTAAAAGGGTGAGTACCATTTACACCCACATACTATTTTGGTGTGTATTGGACACATTGGTTCTTTATTGGAAGATTTAGTGATAGGTTCATTATAGACATTTTATAAGTTCATAAGTCCACCTAATAGTTTTGTAAAGTCACAAGTCCGCACAACTTGAACCTTAGGGTACCTTATGAAAGTGTCTAAAACTTTAAACCCTATGAAAATACTTAAACCACTAAAAACTCTATAATAGAAAAGTGCACTCTAAAACCTTATAAAAGTTGTGAGAACCTACTGCGGAAAAGTTTTCCCACATCGACAACTTGGAGAAATGTTGTATAGTATATAAGAGATCCTGACCAGCAGCTACTGTATAATTTGAGGTTAACCTTTTAGCCACGGTATTAGGCGAATGGTTAGCAGGTCAGCTAGGGCGGGTTGTTACAGTTGATGTTAAAGCACAACCATGGTCTACATATGGGGGCCACCTCTAGAATCTGGTACAAGCACACTGATTGTGCTGTACAAACCTAAGTGCCATACTATGACCACTAGGGAAAGATTGTTGGGCCAATGCAACAGGTGCAACGGGGACGTTGCAACCAAGGTGGAGAGATTGTGAGAATCCACTGTGGAAAAGTTGTCCCACATCGACAACTTGGAGAAATGTTGTAAGTATATAAGAGATTCCGACCAACTACTCTATAATTTGAGGTTAACCTTTTGAGCCACGGGATTAGGCGAATGGTTAGCAGGTCAGCTGGGGCGGGTTGTTACAAAAGTGCCTAAACCCTAGGGTACCCTATCCTATAATAAAAAAGTGCACCCTAAAATCTTATGAAAGTGCCTAAACCCTAGGGTACTCTAGCCTACTCTAGAGCACTTTAAAATGGACTTGAGACCTTACAAAATTAATAGGTGGACTTGTGGGTTTATGAAGTTCACATAATGGACTTAAGACCTAATTTTCTATTCTTTTCTTTATTTCCTCCATATTGTGGGGCTATTTCTTGGGGTTCGTTCACTGGATTTGGCAAATTATTGCGGAATCTCATATGGTTGATGTAAATGTCTTCGTAATGTAATTCTCATTTAGTATAGTATATGTAGCATCTCTCTTCTCATGATATATATGAACGTAATTCTTCCATGATCTACTTGACGATGCAATACTAGTTCTATAGTGGTTTCGGTCTTAAAAGGGCAACTGGCAAGTCTATCTTCGTGTCAAATCCCTTACCTTCGTCAAAATTTAGAAAGAAGGCATCCACCGGGTAAGCCAAACTTGCTGTTAAATTTTGATTGAAGTCATTTTTGGTATCAAATTTGGCAACAAGTTTGCTTCGTCAAACTTTGCCTCCTCTCCCAACCCAATCAGTCTCTCTTCCCTCCTCTCATCCGTCGAAGAAAAAATAAATACGGAGTATTATTATGTGAAAACACCAAATGGGTGGTGCAACGACATCGTAAACATGAAAATGTCGGATTTGGTTATTACTACTAGTATTTGAGATGAAACCATTCTACCAACCAGCTTATTTTATTATGGTTCTCATGGAGTGCCAATCCAAGGCATCGGCCACCATGTAGGGGTTTGCTACATGGGGTTTACTCTCTCCTAAGGTTTCAAGTTCGAAACTTCTTAGATTTTATCAACTCATTTGGGGCCAGTTCATAACCCCGCAAGTAGGCGGTGGAATTGATCCCTCAGGATTAGTCAAGGTGCGCGTAAATTGGTTCAGACACGTGAATTATCTAGGGTTTGCTACTTTGGCCCCTATGGTGTTGTTGGGTACTGTAGACCCACAAAATCTTGGGCTAGGAAAAGGAGTTTAAAATATATATATATATATATATATATATGTTCAAGTTTAATTTGTTTTATTAATCACATCAACTTTATCAAGTTCTAATTGAATCACACTCGAGTAGCTTATCTTTTTCCACGGTATAAGCTTAGAGTCAAGTAGTGGGGACGGAGGGAGTATGTATGTAACACACTCATTTTGAAACGGGAATTAACGACGTAAATATAAATCGAGTTCGAATAACTTTGGTTCATTTAACCCTACAGGGAGTGGCTTCCATTCTACTAGATCTTGCTCGCTCGATCAGAGATCAATTCACTCAAGGCCAATTGCCTTCATTTCGATCGCTGTATGAATATATCCATGCTTATATCAATATTGTGTCACCATCAAATGGGCCCCTAATCCGCTACCTGAATCCATGGATCATTTGGATACACAATCACCCAGCTCACGTCCACAGATCGATTAAAGATCGTCAGTGGCTGAGAAACTAGGGATATTCAGTGGTCTTAGGGCATAGTCTCGTGGCATCGATTAACCCTTAAAACACCACACAAATATTTGAAATTCTTCACATAATTCGTAGTCCTTAATTATATGATTGTGTAGTGGTTATAGAGCCAGCCCCGATTTTTTGGGGGCCTAAATAGAAGTTTATAAATTAGGCCGAACTTTTATATATTGTACTAACATGGAGTATCAAAGTAGAAGGGTCTAAGTTCGTAAATTTTCGAGAGCCTAAAGCGGTCGTACCTACCGGTTCTGAGTGGTTAGGTGTCCCAGAGATGTTGCGCATAATTTTGGACTAGGGCTTGTGTTGCTCACCCTGGAGGGAACAAAGGCTAGGCCCACAATACTATTGGCCCACCAAATTGTTCATTCCTAAGATTCTAAGACCGGGTTAGGAGATAAGAATGAACGGTCCGGATCCATTCAGGGATACCGGATTTTAGCTTTGGTGCGGACCTTGATCAGTTCACTTACCGGCCAGCAATTATTTGTTGTTTTAAAGACAAAGATCGATTAGGTGATAAGGCTCCAGAAAATAGTTGGGTTGCATCTCGTACCTTACAGGTTAGTCCCGGCCGGCCGGTACTCTCTCTCTCTCTCTCTCTCTCTCTCTCTCCATATAGGCGAATATTGCATGCACACATTCAGCAGTTAGTCAAGATCTATCGATCATATTCAAAAACTTCTCTTTCTAGTCTTTTAATTTACACAGTACCAATTAATTACTTCAACCACAAGTTTTCTCTTGCAATTTCTCGCAATTTACTCCAAAGAAAAGACACCCTCCTCCTTAATTTGCTTCCACTTCACGTGATGTTCACGTGCCTCTGGGCCCAACAATAATCAAACATCTCGCTTCCTCCCTAACCACACGTTTCATATTTTCATCATCGATCAACTGATTCAATGGCCAAGAATAAATCGCAATTATTTTTGGTGATGCCGCAGGATGTCCCGTGTAAACTTCTTCGCACCTCGGACTAATCTCTACGGCCCTCCCACAGCTTCTTCACACACTTGCGCGTTGGGGTGAGGTGGCCTGTGGCCCTAAAAATTGTCGGCAAGGGAAATCGAACTTGTGACCTTAAAAAGAAGCAAACCCCTAAGTCTCAAGCCAAAACCACCGTGCCAGTACCAAGTCGAGAATAAAGGGTCACTAATAATAAATCACACTTGTTGGAGAAGTTGGCCCAGACCCAAAAAGAAGATGGTGCACACCATATCTCGGCCGTCCGTTTGGCAATTCAACGGTTCAGATCTCATCTCCACCGCGTAGCATCCGAGCTGTTCATTGCCGAGATGGCCGAAATTAAATCTGGACCATTAGATTGCCGAACGGACGGCCGGGCTGACGCACAACACGGTGCACCCCTGTGCAGCACCATCCCGACCGGTTCGAAAAAAGGGTCACTAACAATATTTAATGCCAATACCCAAAGTCTTTCATAAGGGCTTGTTTGGGATATATTGTTCCAATTAAACGACTTTGGGTTAAAATTAATAATCGATTAGTGGTGAATAATTGGATTCTCATGAAAAAATAGAGTATTTGAGACGTGGGTTCGATGTCTAGTTGAGGTCGAACCAAACACTACCCCCTGGGTCCAGAAATATGCACAGGGGCCGGAGACAGCTGGTTCCAACGCATGCATGTGGCTGTTCTTGGGACCCTTTTGATATAATCTCAATTCCCTTGTCTCTCCCACATGAAACATATGCTCGGTTGGGAAGGAACATGCATCTTCAATTTTAATCAAATTAATATTATATAGTATATAATTATATGGGTTTTGATTGGATCACATTGTAGGTCATGATTTATGTCTTAAAGTAATTCCTGTTTGATTGGTCGGATATATTAGAATCTGGACATTTGTATATATGTAGCTAGCATAAATTTTAGTTTCAAATGGAGTTAGACCAAGCTAGGTTTGGTTACAAATTAAAGTTTGTTAATTAGTGATATATATCGTGCATGCAGGTGGTGATGATCGCCCGGGGTATGCTCTAGCTAGCTAGTTAGCGCTCTTGACAGGAATTAACTCCAGAACCCAGCCATCTATATATCTAACGACTGATTAGAAAGAAGCTGTAGTGTCGTCAGTCGCAACCCTCCTTCAGCGGTGTGATGAGTGCTACGTACTACTACTATATATATACTACCCATTCTAGCTTCAGCAATGTGAGATCGAGCTAGGGTGAGACTGCTAGATAATAGGCACAACAGCTAACATAGGAATTGTTAGCAGCTCAGCTATAGATCGATAGATGAGTAGTCAAAGACATTATTACCTGACCCTCGGTACGTAGATGGACATTGTCCATGCCACCTAAGCTATTCCAATTAATATAGCCCATTTCCTTTTTTCCCTAAGATAGTACTCCATAGATTATGATAATTTTTTTTTGATAGAAACATAATCATATTCGCATTTGAGATGGGAAAAAAAATTAAATTTTGCAAGACCAAATATCGGAATTTAAAATACCACATGTCATGTGATATTGAGTGATTTCGGTAAGGTAGAACAAATGAGAAAATAGTGAGTCTGTAGGGTAATAAACTTCTTGCAATAATTCCGTAAGTGAGCAGTGGAATTGCACCCCAAGATTAGTCGAGGTGCATGTAATTACGCTCGACAAACACTTAAGTAATCAACAACAACAACAAAAAAAAGAAAAGAAAAAGAAACTTCTTGCAAAAATATATACTATATCATATAAAGGCCAGGGACAAATAAACTGGGGGGAACAAGGGGCAGACACAAAATTAAAAATTTTAAGGTTCGAGTCTGTCTGTCAAGAATCCCCAAAACACTCGTCAGAGGTTGGAGTCTGGTAACCTTTGAGCCACAACTTTTACTCATTATACGTACAAGTTAAAGACTAGTAGCTAAGTAATTAATTAAACACAGATTAAAGACTAACTACCCAACTACTTAAACTAACAAATTAACAACTCCTAATGTCTTCATGTGCTCAAATTCCTCTGTCCCCTTTTGGTGGCTACCCCGCTAATCATAAAACAACCGATTTTTCTAGGACAATTAGGTTCTTTTAAGTATGTTTTGTGCAGTAAATTAATCATTATTCCATATCGAAACCCGGGAATCATTACTAGGTTGGAAGCATGGACCCAACAACACGGTCATTACGAGATGTGACGTAGTGATGGACGCAGAATTTGTGCCAAAAAATATACTCCGTATATTGTAGAAGTATGTAGTATATTGCTAGTAGAGAGGTCCAAGGAAGAGCTAGACAAGATTCAATATTGTATATATGTGCGTAGTCACCATTCAATGTTATACCCGCACCAAAAGAATGATTGTTAAGTTGAAATTTTAGAAAATGTTTAGAAATTTAAATAAATAAATAAAAAACACACCAAGGGACTTGCTGGGACCAATCTCATAGATTTTTTCTAGATTAACTTGGAAAATTAGTATAGTACGTCCGTGTATTTGGAGTTATGGCTTCTGTGATTATGTGAAGTCTAATTAGCGATAATTTTTGGGGATACCACACACGTGGTACCCCGTCGGTGATCCGGACATTTGGATGGTCCGGATTTGAGAGAGAGAGAGAGAGAGAGAGAGAGAGAGAGAGAGAGAGAGAGAGAGAGAGAGAGAGAGAGAGAGAGAGAGAATAAATCTGGGTTGTTGGATCAATGCTTGGACGGTCCGGATCGCCGACGGGTACTGTCATGTGGTATTCGCTCGGCACCCAAAAGGAGAGGGCACCCAAAAACTTCTCCTTATTAGCAACTAATGGACTAAAAAACACACACTTAATAGAACTTGTGTGAGTCAAAATTTTTCTTTTCTTTGTGGTGTGTTGTGCATATGTTTGCCCAAATTTTTGGGCCATTCCTTCCTACCCGGTTACCAAGTGAACGCCCATGAGAATTAGATTTGACTTCAATTTTCAAATGCTTGGTCACATGTATGATACAACACAAACACAAATTAATGATTACTAATCATCTAATATATCGTATCATGTGATATTATTTAACATGTACCAAATAATTAATGCTAATCTAGATGAGCAAAATAAAAATTTAATGAACTTTTAATGTTTCACTCACCAGAGCGCTCGTCACAGTTTACAAATTTTAATGACATCTGATGTGAGTTTAAATATTAGTTTAGTCCCTTCATAATTGAAGCAATATTACATTGGTTATGATTTTTATTCTTCTTCTTCATTTTCATCTTAACACAATCATTTAAAAGTATATGGACGGATTGACCCCGTCGGCCGAATATCTTGACTCCACCACCAATAACCTATGATTCTTCGGTCGAATTTCTTGAATCCGCCCCCACTGGTAAACTATGATTGTCAATTCTAACATCGAATGCACGTTAGGAAAATTTCGCCAATAATTACATAGACAATCATGTCATTGAACTTTTTTTTCTAAAGTTCAAAGTCTTCTTGACATAAGATTCATATTTACAAATAAATACAAAAAATAAAATAAAATAATAAGTACACCAACTAGGGCAAATCACATGGCCTGTTCCCATTGATCAACCCATCCAACGGCCACGGTCGAAACCCACCAAAACCATCAAGGATCCACAGCCCTTGGATCCATATCCCACTTTAACATTGCCGGTCTTTTTTAGTTGTCAAATGGGCCCCCTAAGTATTTTGTAGCTCATGTGACCGACCACTAATCCCTACTTGGTCTGTCGCTGCTCCCTCCATGTCTTCTTCCTCTTCACCACATATAAAACTTAGCCATTTCCATCTCAAAATTAAACAAAGCAAACCAAAATTTTTGAAGGGAAAAAAATTAAAACCCATAAGCAAAAGTGCGAAAGAGCTGATACCCATCACCTGAAATGGCGAAAGAAGGTCTGGGACTCGAGATCACGGAGCTGCGACTGGGTCTGCCGGGGGCAAACCCTAGCTCGGCGGAGAAGAACGAGAAGAAGAGGGCATTTTCGGAAATAAGCGGCGAGAAAGAGGCGGTCGGGTGGCCGCCGGTGTGTTCGTACCGGAGGAAGAACAGTTTCAATATTGGGGCCGGCGCCGCCGAGACGGCGAAAATATTGTACGTGAAAGTTAGCATGGATGGGGCTCCTTTCCTTAGGAAAATCGATTTGGGCAATCACAAAGGGTATGATGATCTTGCATTGGCTCTTGAGAAGCTCTTCCAGTTTTATGGCATCGGTGAGTGCATGATCTCTCTCTCAATTTAATTTGTAGTATCATTTTTTTCTGTGCTTAATTAAAAATACAGTAGTAATTATCATAGATAATGATCATGAAAATTTGAGAAAAAGGATCACATATATATAAACTTATAATAACGCTATATATGCATGTATTTAGCTTTTCAAATTAACGTTTTGATAACCTACCTATGCTATATATGCATGAATATTGTCTCCATTAATATTACGTTAACAGAAACCCTATTAAATCCCCACCCCATGAAGTGAGGGTATACTCCTCGAAGCTCACATGTTCAACTTCCGCTTCCATTGGTGTCTTGAGGCCAGTAGAGGTGGTCTTAACTTCAAAGCCCTGGGGATAGTCGAGGTGGCGTAAGCTAAATTAGTAAAACCTTTGACGAAAAAATTTCATAGAATTACTGCTGTGTTTGGTTTGTGTTTTGAATTTTTTTTTTGAAAAATAGTAGGGATAATAAGTGGAGAGAGATAGAGAGAGAAATATTGGAAGTAGGGGGGAATTTTTTGAAAAATGCTTTTTGAAAATCAAAGAGAACAAGACGTTAAATTAGTAATCTTGACATCTTAACTTCAAAGCCTTAGGTTGGTCGGGTTGGAATCAGGGTAAAACCTTCAACGAAATTTTTTTACTAAATTAGTGAGGCTATACTCCTCGAAGCTCACATGTTCAACTTCCACTTCCATTGGTGGCTCGGATCGTCGCAATTCTATCGGAAAAGGGGAGTCCCTTACGGTAAGAGATCCCTCATAGAATTCTGACTCTGTGTGTGTGTGTATATATATATATATTAACGAATTCTAAGAATTTTGTTAACACCACTTTGGATGGAAGATAAAATAAATGAACTTTGCCCAATTTGGGCCAAAGACAGTTGAACCTAAACAATGCGGCTTGAAAGTTTCTAGAGTATTAAGTAGAGGAGAACCAAATGAGTAGGGGATTGGCGTCGTACGATGTTAGCTATATTATATCTGGCAATTAGGGACGTCAAAAAATTTTAGTTTGGAATTCGACTCCTTCTCGAGTACGGCTTTAATTCTTGTGTTGCGTCAGTTCATGATAAGAATCTTTATCCCACCTCGATTGGGATTGGTTACCAAATTATTTGCTGCATTAATCCTTTTTTTTTTTTAATTATTATTATTAAAAAAAGAACAAAGGGCTTTTTTGAAAACTAAATGATCATGAAGAAATCCAGTTAATTAATTAGTGCTAATTAGATACTCCATTTGTTTGTGGTGATCACAGGGGAGGCATTGAAGGACCAAGACAACTCCGAGTTCTTTCCTATCTATGAAGACAAAGATGGAGACTGGATGCTTGTTGGTGATGTTCCTTGGGAGTAAGTCTCTCTCTCTCTCTCTCTCTCTCTCTCTCTCTCTCTCTCTCTCTCTCTCTAATAGTAGAATACGAGAAATTTTTCAGTGCCGAGCGGGCACTTGCCACGTGGTGCCGAGCACGCATTTCGGTCGTCCAAATGTGTTTTGAACGGCCTAGATCTGTTTGGATTTGAGGGGGTGTTTTGATAATTTTACACTAAAAAATTATCTAAACATATCTGGGCCGTTCAAAACACGTTTGGACGGCCGAGATGCGTGCTCGGCACCACGTGACCCGTGCCCACCCGGCACTGAAAAACTTCTCGTACAATACAAGGAACTCAATTATTGGGTGGTACAGATTGAAGGGTACCGATGGTGCACATAACGGTTTGTGGGCTATTTTCGGAATCTCAAACAAATAATTCGAGTCGTTCGTTAATTTTGGAATAATTTTTCAACTGGCCCTGCAAAAAATAAGCTTCCTCGAATTATCTAACTTTCATTCAGAATTTAGGATCTTCAATTTTGAATTAAATATTAAAAGATTTGCATAAAAAATAGACATATATGGAGGGCTTGTAGTGACAAAGAAAATGCAAAATGTGACAATTTTGACTTACCTTTTTATTTTTATTTTTACGGAGGACATTTCTTTCATTATATATCGTTTTTTTTTTTTTTTGGGCATATGTAAGTCATGGGTATTTTAACATCGTTGGTGAGAACTGAGAAGGTAACAAAGTGAAAGTTTGAACGCAATTTTGTCATTTGACGGTAAATAAAAGGACATAATTATCTGTCTCTACAAAAAAAAAAAAAAATTCTCCCCCACACTACTTGATCTATTTGGAATTTACCTTTGCCGACAAGAGCAAAAGTATCCAAAGTGGCACTGAATTTTAGGTGACACTGACGTACAGAAATCAGAAAGCCTGCGCCTACGGCTTAACATTCACTGATCTTTCCACTGCTCTCAATTTTACTGTCCAAAAGTCCGGATTTAAAAAAAACTCTTTTCTGGAACAGTTTTTTTTTAAATCCGGACCATATTGATTGCCGAGACGGATGGCAAGATGTTGAGCGGTGGGTAGAATACATCTTGCTGGAGAGGAATTTCCCTAAAATTACTATTACCGTGGAAAGAATTCGCCGTCCTATATTGTATCCTTTTTCAATTTTAATCCATGTTTTTATAATCTTCTGAATCCTATCATCGATACGGGAAAAATGACGTAAAAATTTGATCTTAATGTAGTTAAAATTAAAAAAAAAACAATCAAAAAGACTATTAAAAATCCGGGATAAATTTGGCCAAAGGAGCCTTAATGGACTAAAAAAGAGAATGTGTTTATTATCAGTTAATATGCTAGATGAAAGAACTGTACTACAAGCAAAGTTTTTTGACCCGAACCTCAACCTAATATAAGAGTCATATGACATTTACAGATTTCATCCAAATACAGAGATAAAGAAACTCACAATCCGAAAAACTACAAATAAGCAATAAGCACAACGAAGTAAACTAACGTCTAGGCCCTAAACAAGCACATAGCTCCCAACACCTTACTGCCAAGACAGACCGACCCAAGGCCGACGTAATTAAGTAAGGTTAGGTAATCCGACATTGAGCCGCCTCAGGTTGGCGAAAGTCCATATCAGAGGCTTCAACAAGTGCCGTTGGAATCCAACAAGGAAGTGGGCAAAAAGGCAGCGAACCCACTCCTTTGGACAACAAGCGCCAAAGTTGGTCTTGACTTTTTTACCCAAAGCAGAATTGAAGGACACAGAAAAAATAAATTGCCATTAAAAACGCAAATTATTTTCTTTGAACACGTCATTACAAGTTCTAGTTTTTTTTTTTTTTTTTTGGTGTTGACTTAGGCCTTTCCAAGAGTTTTTGTACGAGGTTAATCTCATTTCCAACAAATTAATTAAACCAAGTCATAAGTGGGTTTATAACACCTTAATTATGAGAATGTGAAAAACCCTAATAGTGAAATAATTAATGCCCATTTTAATTGCAGGATGTTTACAGAATCATGCAAGAGGCTGAGGATCAAGAAGAGATCGGAAGCCAAGACAGATGACCTTAAAAATTTTCTTGTGGGAATGGACAACAACTAGACAGGACTCTCTCTCTCTCTCTCTCTCTCTCTCTCTCTCTCTCTCTCAGAGGCCTTTTATGCTTACTTCAATTCGTGGTGTTTAATGTTTTATTTTTAAGTTAGATTTTTGGTGCTTAATTGCGTGATTTGTGACGGTGATATTAGGTGCATGGGATGGAACCCTATATAATAGCTGTTTGTGTGGCATATGATCAATTAAGTATGTGTAATTTGAATTAACAATTTATTCCTAATTATTTGTTTGTGGTGGTTTGTTATAAATAAAAAATGGGTTAATAATTAAGCCCGTCAATACGATCATGAAATTTATTGCTTTCATTTTGTTTTGAATTCATCTTCTTTTCCCGTTTATAACTCAAGGCGTCCTGACCAAAATATTTATGCACCTCGACCTCAACTTAGGATCCAATAGTGGGGGGATTGATTAAAGCTGAAGCAAAATTTCATGAACTAGTACCACTAGCTAACACCTATAAGGTTTTGCAACTGCATGCGACCATAAGATCAAATCCCTTATTTCTAATCTTTGACCACCAGACCAACTCCTTAAAATTTGTTTTGTTTTGCATTAATTTGCCTTATCTCATAAGAACAAAATGAAAGATCTAGGAACCAAAGATTTAGAACGAAATGAAAGATCTAGGAACCAAAGATTTTATCGAAGCCCTCTGTTCACACTGAAAAAAGATATATAATTTCACAGTACATTTTTTAAAGCTCGTTAAATTTTTAAACATAAGTCTTAACAACCCATTAATCTGTTGATCAATTCAGCTTAACAGCCCATGCAAGCCCTTTGTCCCACTCCTGGGTTGGCTAACTCCCAATTCTAGTTAGGGCTAAAATTACAAGGGGTGGAAGATATCTTAATCATTTTTCTTAATTGTTTTCTTGTGCATATCATGGCATGTTCATGTTAACGAGAGGTTCTTTTATTCCATGATTCCATCCAAATAAAATACTACTATTTAAGTTTGAATTAAGGACATCGAAGTTGTTTAATTCCTTGATCAGGATTAGTCAACCATTATTAGGTTCATGCACTATATCAAACACTGTCAGAACAGAATCTAATTAGCAACCAATCGGAGGGTTAGTTTAGTTTAATCTAAGAATCTCTGTCAACCTTATCTCAGACAGGAACTCTATAGGTCATTTTCCTAAACCTAGCTCCACGTACTAATTAATTATTGGTAATCAAATAGTATTAATCTAGAAGGAGTATTTGAAACCATGTTCGGCATGCAATTCCATGTTCTCATATTCATGCACATTCATCTTGAGGGGGAAGAAAAAAATTAAGGCATGATTAGTTTGGAAATTAGGAACTCTTAATTTTGATTAATTTCAGGTGCAGAATCTTTTCTGCATTGTGTTTGTGCATGCATGTACACAAAGTTTACACTAATCCGCAACCTAGTTAATCAATAATATTGTTTTTAAAAACAGGCAATAATTAACTCTTAACTTTGGACCGGGGCTTCTAGCTCAGTTGTGTACCAGGGCTTCTGGGTTCGAGTTGATGGAACATGTCGTTACCCTTTGTAGTAATCTAACCTACTAATATTCCATCGTCTAGTAAAAACAAAAAACTCTAACTTTGCCATATATTTTCTATTTTCAGTGAACTGCATTAATTTATGATCATACTAATTAACACAAAGGACTAATTGAGTAGGAGTATGATCACAACAAGTAAGACGTATCAGTCGGAGGTTCGACCCTTGCTACCATTAAAATCCCTTAGAGTCATTGAAGGTTTGTCTATCTGGTCTTAACTTCACATTCCGGATTTCAAAATTACTAAGTTGCGCGTAAGCTGGTTTGGTACGTACAGTTGGCTGTGTACATGAATCATAAACTTGTATCAATATTCTAACCATGCTAAACTTTTTGAGTTACCTTAATTTCCACAGCCCTACCACAAAATATGAAGCATAAACTCTGGGCTAGTTTTCTATTACGCTCCTGATCCAAGTTCCATTCTTTTTGAACTTCCCAAAATCCAAATCAGCATTCTGTCCACAATGTGCATGGTTCAGTGGGCATCTGATCCACAACGGCAATTTTAAATGGCGACTACCGCGCAACGGTTGTTTATTCATTCAATGTTAAAGACGTGCTATACCTATCTTCGCCTTTCCTAGTTGTGTCCAATACAGATACGGCGACTATTTAGATGTGTCGGGCGGCTTATCGTAGCTGAAGTTCTTTGCTCCTATTATGATCTGTTGTTAAACTTCCGGTACTAGATCTGGAGGCATTTTGAGTTCGTTGTTGTCTTATCGAGACAAACAATGTCGGAGAAAAACCCCCGAAATTATGTTCATAGTGCCCCTAGACATATTATTGTTCCAAATAAAATAAAATTTATCGAAAAACAAGATTCTCTTCCTCTTATATAACTCATATATTCAGATAAGCTTATGTGAACCTCAATTAATTCATGGGACATCAATCCCGTTGTCCAATAGTGGGAGTGAGGATTAAATTCGAATAAAACTCCATACATATTGACCCCACAAAAGTTTATATAACCGATGTAGAAATTTTTCTATATCACGGTAGCCTGATTGAGTACCCATACGAAACTTTCGTTAAACTCTATATAGATTGACCCCATAAAAATTTATAGAACCGATGTAGAAATTTTTCTCTCTCATGGTAGCTAGCCAGATTCAGTACCCATACGAAACTTCCGTTACGGGGTTTAGCTCGATTTGATATAGCTAGTTCCTAGACTAACGGAAAGGAGAACTCACCCATTAGGGTAAGTTGATAAGATCAAATAGTACAATCCATTAATTAACGAACAAGAAAGGTACCAGCCGAATGGAAATCGTGCAATGTCTTGTCAATTTGAGAAAATGAGTTAAATGTAGAGATGAGTACATTTTTCGGGTATATCCCACGTGGTATCCATTTGACACATTCGGGCCGTCTAATACACTTTTGGACGGTTTGGATTGAAGCCCTCTCTCTCCTCTCACCCTAACACTTTCTCTCTCCAAATCCGAGCCGTCTAAAAACGCAATGGACGGCTCGAATGCACCGGGCAAACACCACGTGATACCTATCCTGAAAAAACATATATATAGTGTGGTCCATTTCTCATCGTGCGTGGCCAAATTTCAAGTACAAGTCCTGTAGCAAGGAGAGGACAAAAACCTTTAAAATCCCACTGAAAGATATAAATGTGATGTTTAGTCCTTTTAGGCCATGATTGACAAGGACACTATTGGAACATGTGCTTGTTAAACCACTTGGAGGTCAGGCCAGCACAGAAGGCCAACCTTGTGAAATTGAGCAAGTATTGAAGTGGAATAGCTACTCCATTTGATGCTGTTGGCCTAATTAAATTTGATTACACCTAATCTATATCGAATTCAGCTAGCAACCTGGAAATTGAACGTACACAAATTTTGGGGTATAAATGACCTTGAAGGTAGGTCGACCGTTCATTTGATCGGATATAAGCATCAGATGACACGGAATGTCTAGTGATATATCCGATGTTTGGTTATAGTTTCTACCGATCAGATGAAATGCCCATAGGATGTCGACAGATGTGGGATATACAAAACAATGGAGACATTACTTAGCTAGGTTTTAATATCTATTAGTACTGTTCGCAAACAATGCCATGTGATTGCCAAAATGAAATTTAGGTTTCAAAAAAAAAACACGTCAAAACAATTCTATAGCGTGCTATATATATCCCGTCTCAAGTGGTGTATTTGCTCAGGTTCCGAGTGACCGCACTGGTAGACGGTGCATCTATGGTCTCTCAAAATTGGTCGAGGTATGCGTAAGGTGACTCGGACACCTAAATATAGGGAAAACAACGCATAGTTTGCTATTTACCATCTCTCAAATTACTTGTTTCGTGCGTGGATTTGTTGACTGAAAAACAAATCATTTTCCATGACACAATATTCAGGACGAGCAAGTCAAGTGGAATGATTAACATAATAAGGTTTATATTATGTAGTGCTATAAAAAATTTTGCCTTTCAAAAAAAAAAAAGGTTTATATTAGTGCTATAATGTATCATAGTGTTCATGGGAAGAATTAACATCTCTTGGGGACTTTACATCTTTTCACTGTTTGCTCCCTCCTTAAGTTTCAAGTTTGAAATCGTCATGATGGTATCAATTCTTTTGGGGCTAGTCAATACGGAGCTTTGTTCTGGCTTTCCCGCAGGTGGACATTGTGATTGGGCTTTCAGATTTTTTTTTTTTTTGAAATAGCAAATTTTTTTATTAAGGATAAACTCGACAATTGATACATCGAGGGAAAAGAAAGAACGAAGAGATAGGGTAATCGAGATTTGTGTAAGTTGGCTGTTAGCACAGAGAATTAAGCAAGATATGTGTAAGTTGGTTAAGTTGGCCAGAATACCGAGTTAAACAAAATGTTAATAATTAAAGAAAACACTGAGTAAAGAAAAAAGTATTCAACGCTCCCGTGACACCGCCACTTAATACTCCAAACTCTTTGTTGGAAAATATTATAGAATATAATATTTTATTTTAAGTGTGAATGAAAATGATTTATTTTGGAGTTGCATCTTTTCATTGGCACTTGTTCGCCGTGGACGGACGCGTCCTTCATGAATAGATGTGCCTTTTTCCTTGGTGACTTTTCGTAGAGTTACGAGTTGGCCTATAAATATTATTTCCCTCATTCTTTTTTAGAGGTTGATTTTTTCTTCATTCAAGTCCATTCATATGAGAGAGTTACAAACACAAGATGGTTCGCCAGGCCCTCCAATTGAAGTGCTGCCTTGGGGGGATTCCGATCAAGTAGTGCTGGGAGACAGTCGTCCAATGCAAACCGTGAGCACCGTAGCGGGGGCGAAATATGTCTTAAGTACAGAGTGTCACACACAAACACTCGCCTTGATCACCAATTTGTTTCCATCGATTTCCAGGTTATGAGTTCCAATTTTTTTGCGTTCATATTATTGGTTGTATCACAAAAAGTAAACACATTTTTCCAACAATCTTAAGACATAATTCAGTTTACTTTTGTGTTCGTATTCCTCAGTTTGGAATCTTCTGTTTGCCTGGAAAATATGATCACTTTTGACGTGATTCTTGTTGTTTGATTTTTGCCGGTTGTGATGCATATGTCGGTTGGCCATTTTATTCTTTGGCCCAACCGGCAACAAGTTTTTTGAAGGGGCACAATGGAAAAACTCGGTGGATATCTCCTATTGTCCTATTTCGCGTTTACTTTTTGTGAATTTGACATGTTATATTCTGTTTGGATTTCGAGAATTTGGCGTGCGTTCTGGATATCAAGCATGATTGATGAATGTTTGTGACTTGCCATTTGTAACTGTTAGCTAGCCACCGTTTCATTCCTATGCAATGAATATAATTCAACTTGTGAAGTTTGTCTCATGCCTTTCCATATTGGTATGAAACGGTTCCTTTTGTGAGTGTTTACATGAGAGGAGCATGCGGTGCATTTTGATCATCGTATGATCATTCTTGTTTAACTGTCTATATATGGAACTTACACCAAATTTAGCACTCAACTGCTTTTGTTATTCTTACTAGACAGATTGCATGGCTTTATATATATATGCACTGATGACATGAGACCATGGAGTTATGAAACATGGCCAGATTGTTTAATTTCTTCGAACCGCTGTCTCGAATCGTTGCAATTAGCATATTAGTTCTCGTCTAAATTTCCTAATGTGTTTTGCTATATGGATATGATGTACATATGCACAGATGAGAATAAATTATACACAAGTTGTTTGCATATATTTCTCATTGTTTTGGACACCCCACACTTGTCGATGTCTCACTGTAATTGAATGCGTTCTGGTAGTGGGACTGTGGGAGTAATGATCTACTGCATAACATTTGTCGTGGCTTCGGGTTTGAGGATTAAATCGATTCTTTTGCAAGTGACAAGATTGATTATTTTACACAGTGACTGATTGTTCTGTAATACAAGACACGATTATTCCGTTAACGATCCTAAGCGTCTGGTTGGTTTTGTGTGTTGAAAGGAAAAGGTTGTCTAGACTGTAGAGAACCGGCCGTTTCATAATTGGTGCTTGATCGAGGTTGTTATGCCGGAAAAACAGTGAAGTATTGAAATCTTGTGAAGAGACACATTTCTTGGTTAGTAAGTGTCCTTTGAGAAATGACACGTCCATACCCTTTGGTAAAGTCATGACTTTTATTCATGAACCACAGTGTTCTTTGGAAAAGAAGAACCATTTCATTTTAGTCGTGACTGTTCAAGAGTATGGATCAGTTAGCATAATTCTAGTTTTTACCTGTTTCGTATTATTGCATGTTCAAGTCATGCATGGCTGGTTCTATGTTCTATTATGAATGGCTTGTCTAGCACGTGCATTATGTTTTGGTATATTATTCCAGTATATTACGTGCACGGTCAATCACAGTGAAGGAGAAATACTAATGTGATTGGTGGGAACTGTGACAACTGTGATTTTCTATTCAGGTGTGAAGAATTAGTTTATGCAATTTAGAAATGATTGCAATGGTGATGGAATGTTATCCATCACAAAAGATGAATCTACGTGTTCATTCGAAAGAGGGTTTGAGTAAGTTTGACACCCTCTAATATGTCACATTCCTCTATATGTCAAGGTGTGTGACCCTTGGGATTCAACTTAAATGTGTGACCTCTTGTAGTAAAACCAAAAGGTGTGACCTTTGGGTTTACGCCAAGAGACATGACTGTGAGATTTAAACCAAGAGATGTGACCATTGAGTTTACGCCAAAAGACGTGACCCTTGGTGAATAAGTCACATATCTTTTGGTTTTTTGAAAAGTCACTTGGGTCAAGTCGGTCAAAAACATTAAACAAATGTTTTGGATGATTTGGAATTTAGTTTACTCAATAGATTGGGTCACTATATTTGATTTGGCGTGAAACTGAAATTGGAGTATTTTAGTTTCTACGATCTTGAACGGTTGGTAGTTATTAACAACTACGCTCCGCAAGGTACTTTTTAAATAAAGTAAAATCGATTTATATGCTATAAAGAATCCATGGTGCAAGTAGCATAAATTCATTTTACTTCGAGTAAAGAGTTACTCGATTTTGAGTGAGTTACTCAATGTGGGGGTTGTCTCTTGCCGATATCTCTTGGAACACACACGAGAGATGGAGAGAGAGTTTTGACATTGTTTGTGTAATGTCATTAACGGCGGAAATTATTTGTGTGAATTCTGAATTAATTTTAGAATTGTGGGGGAAGCCTTATAATTTCCACAAGATTAAACGATGTGTTGCACTATTGGAAATGTCCAACTATACTTGAAGAATAAAGTATTATGATATGAGTATCCAATTTAAAGTTTTAGAATCCAAAGGTGGATTTAATTTTACAATTGGAGTGCAACAATGATTTGGAAATCCTAATGTGTGTATAGCAAGGTCTATGATGGAGTCTGATCAACTCATTGTATTAGACAAAGAGGCTAATAAGCGGATGGTTGTGCCATCTCTTAGAGGATGTTCCAACGGGGGTCCAATTCTATGCCAGAGTTATAATGTGATGGCCATCAGTTGTTAGAAAGGCATAGAAGACCATGTGTAATGGTAAGTCTCGATATTAAAGACATCGAACCGTTAAACATCTGTTCTCACTTGAGAATGAAACGTCAAAAAATTTGTTACGGATCTGTTGAGTTTGGAGTTTTGACTAGAGAACAAATGATCATCGAGGGGAATGAGATTAAAGCCTATTATTTAAAAGTCTCTATAACGGCAACCCAACCTAGTTGACTGGAGATCCCAAGATCTAGGTTCAACGGGACAACCGAGTTGTACGAGACTTAGGAGTATCACTGAGGAGATATCTCTCCAACTCATTCCTATGGTGAAACAGTGATGCCTGCAGCGTATCAGGTTAAGCTTTGCTTTTAATGATTCTTATACTGTGGAAATTCCAAGTGGGGTATTAGCAGGATACTCTTAATAAGAGATCACCTATGTGAGTGTGAAGGGGCCGCTTCTGTGAGAATTTTCTAAGGCTGAATTCTCTAAAGCACTCTCCGAAACCAGTCGGTGTTCCAGGGCCAAAATGGGCACAACCGTAAGAAGCATCTGTGTTCGGAAAGATTCTGTGTGAATTCTATTGTCTTGGTTTACACAAAACGCTGAACAGTTCAAGGCATCGCGTCCACTGGTTAGCAAGTAAATCCGATAGTCTTTCACAAGGGAAGGTTCAAAGCCAAAAGCTACTTATCCTATGCAGGAAATTTCCACTTATACTCTCTCTGTCATTTGCATTGTTTTGCATTGGTTATCGAGTCAATTTCATTCATGTGGGGGATTGTTGGAAAATATTATAGAATATAATATTTTATTTTAAGTGTGAATGAAAATGATTTATTTTGGAGTTGCATCTTTTCATTGGCACTTGTTCGCCGTGGATGGACGCGTCCTTCATGAATAGATGTGCCTTTTTCTTGGTGACTTTTCGTAGAGTTACGAGTTGGCCTATAAATATTATTTCCCTCATTCTTTTTTAGAGGTTGATTTTTCCTTCATTCAAGTCCATTCATATGAGAGAGTTACAAACACAAGATGGTTCGCCAGGCCCTCCAATTGAAGTGCTGCCTTGGGGGGATTCCGATCAAGTAGTGCTGGGAGACAGTCGTCCAATGCAAACCGTGAGCACCGTAGCGGGGGCGAAATATGTCTTAAGTACAGAGTGTCACACACAAACACTCGCCTTGATCACCAATTTGTTTCCATCGATTTCCAGGTTATGAGTTCCAATTTTTTTGCGTTCATATTATTGGCGGAAAAGATATGAGGACCGACGGTCCCCGGACCGAAATCGTACCGACGGCCTCGGTCGGCCGTCTCCGGCCACCGGACGGCCGATCCGAGCCGTCCAAAAATTCTAAAAAAAAAAAAACGAGGGGGCCTACGCGAGAATCAACGGCATCCGATGTGTGTAAGGTGCTTGATCAAGCACCCTTTTTTGTGTATATATGTATATTCGTGTGTATATACATATATACACGAAAAATAGGGTGCTTGATCAAGCACCCTACATACATCGGATGCCGCGGTCCGGGGACCGTCGGTCCCAATAGCATTACTCATATTATTAGTTGTATCACAAAAAGTAAACACATTTTTCCAACACTCTTTAGTAAAAACAGTACTCCGTAGTACTGTACCAGTTGAAACACAGCCGTATATTTTTGAAACCTGACAAAATCGAACATGATATGATGTTTCAGAATCATACATTTGTGACTTTTTTGTACATGATGTTTCAGAATCTTACATTTGTGACTTTTTTGTACGTGTTTAGGTTCCAGTGCTACCTGGAATTACATATGAACCACTGCCCTCAAGTGAGCCGGGAAACAATTACGGAAATGATTTTGTCACTTCTTTTTTTTTTAACGCCACTCTCATGTAAGTGTATTTTTGCACAAAAAATACACCTGAAGGGGAGTGACGTTAACTAAAAAGAGAGTGACAAAATCAGCAATCAACAATTAGGTTGAAGTTTGTGACTTTTTTTTCAAGTACAAGTCTTGTTGCAAGGAGAGGACAAACCTAATTTAAAATCCCACTGAAAGAGATAAATGTGATGTTTAGTCCTTTTAGGCCATGGTTGACAAGGACACTATTGGAACATGTGCTTGTTAAACCACTTGGAGGTCAGGCCAGCACAGAAGGCCAACCTTGTGAAATTGAGCAAGTCAAATTGAGCAAGTATTGAAGTGGAATAGCAACTCTATTTGATGCTGTTGGCCTGATTAATTAAATTTCATTACACCTAATATATATCGAATTCAGGAACCTGGAATTAAATTGAACACAAATTTTCGTATAATGACCTTGAAGGTAGGTCGACCGATTCATTTGATCGGATATAAGCATAAGATGATACGAAATGTCTAGTGATATATCAGATATTTAGTTATAGTGTCTACCGATCAGACGAAATACCCATAGGATTAACTACGCACTATGACAAACAAACGTGGGATATACATATATAACAATGGAGACATAGCCTTATTTATCTAGGTTTTATCTATTAGCAAACAATGCCATGTGATTGCAAAATGAAATTTAGGTTTCAAAAAAAACATGTCAAAACAACTCTATAGCATATGCTATATCCCATCTCAAGCGGTGTATTTGCTCCGGTTGGCCCCACTAGTAGACGGGTGCGTTTACGGTCTCCCAAAATTGGTCGAGGTACGCGTAAGTTGGCTCGGACACCTGGAACTAGGGGAAAAAAAAACGCATAGTGTGCCATATACCATCTCTCAAATTACTAATTCTATATATATACTCGGGTCGAGAAAGGAGGAGATTTTTCGAAAAGGAATGACATTAGTCTAAATTAGACTACCTCATTTCATTTTCGATGACACAATATTCAGGACGAGCAAATCAAGTGGAATGATTAACATGATAAGGTTTAAATTAGTGCTATATATAACGTATCATAGTGTTCCCTAGGAAGAAGTAACATCACTCGATCGGGGACTTTACATCTTTTCACTGTTTGCTTCTTCCTTAAGTTTGAAGTTTGAAACCGCCAAGGTAATATCAATTTCTTTGGAGCTAGTCAATATGGAGCATTTATCTGGGAAGAAATTAATAACATCTCTCTTGGACTTTACATCTTTACACTGTTTGCTCTCTCCTTAAGTTTCAAATTTGAAACCACCACGGAGCTAGTCAATACGAAAGCTTTGTTCTGGCGTTGTGATTAGGCTTTCAGAATTAATCGAGATTTGTGTAAGTTGGCCAGAATACCGAGTTAAACAAAATGTTAATTAAAGAAAACACTGAGTAAAGAAAAAGTATTCAATGCTCACCGCCACTTAGGAATGGCAAAGGGGCAGGGCGGATTTTTTGCGTACACCGACCAGAAAATTATTACTCGACCTGACCGGATATTTTTTGGGTACCCCCGTTTCCACCCCAATCGATCAGGGAACGGGTTTACCTGCCCCGCCCCGTTCCGCAAAAAATTAAAAAAAATTGCTAATCTAAAAGTAAAATAAAAGAAAATAACTATAAATAAAATGTTAGTTTAGTATAATATATGGTGAAAATATAAAGGTAAGAATATAAGGGTTTTTTAGTATAATGATAATAATATTAGGGTAAAATAAAGAAATTTGAAGTATTAATGATAATTAGATTAGGACAAAAGTATAATTTTAAAAATAAATACATTTCGGGGGCGGGTTTAGGGGTGGGGTACTATCATCCCTAACCCGGCCGGGTTTTAGTATTTTTACCCCAACCCCGACCCGATACCCGAAAAGATGGTGAAAAACCTGCCCCGTTCAGACGGGACAGGTTCGGGCAGGGCGGGTCCGATTTCCTTCTTTACCGTCACTTGATACTCCAAACTCTTCCGTAAAAATAATACTACTGTACCAGTTGAAACACAGCCGTATATTTTTTGACCCCCGACAAAAACAAACAGACAATTGCCAGGCAGGACACAAAAGTTACCAAGTTCACTTTCTTTGGAAAACCTTAATAACAAACATGATATGATGTTTCATCTCAAAAAAAAAAAAAAAAAAAACATGATATGATGTTTTTTTTTCACGGATGATATGATGTTTCAGAATCATACACATTTGTGACTTTTTCGTGTCTCAGATTCCAGTGCTAGCTGGAAATTTCAGTATATACGAACACTCCACTGCCCTCAAGTGAGCCGGGAATTTCGGCAAATGACATAAGTGCCTATGCGCTCGGGCAGCTGTCTCTTCATGATGTCGTCAAATACGTACGTAATTCATTCATGTAGTACAAAAATTGAACCCGGTTTTAAGACACACCGCATTTGAATCGTCTCGTCGAGACGAATAATCTGGTATGGTCGGGTGTGTGATTGGAATTCGTTTTGCAATTGGACAGATGTGCATTATGTATTGTGGGGGTTTTTTTTTTGTTAGGGATACAAAAATAACCAATGGGGATGTATAAGTTGTTAAGTTTGATTATAGACTAAATGGATAATCAAATGCTGACGTGACACATTTTGGTTATTGGATTTGATTATTACCATTGCGGATGTTCTAAGGGTGTTTGGTTCTATTTGAACCGATCATCTAGAAAATCAATAGTTCAGATTTGTTAAATTTACTAGTGCTAATCCGTGTCTACGACACTACTCATCCCGGTTGGAAGGAGATGGCAGTTGTGTGATTTAGGTGAAAATCATGGGCACTTAACCGGGAAGTGAGAGGATGCACTACAACCTTTAGATCAAACAAATCTGAGCCGTTGCAACAACTTGTCCCCACACCCTTCTGTTTTATAATAGAGATTACCGGTCATAATTGAACACAAATCTGGACCCTTAAAAACTTTATCCGACAGCTACGATCACTTAGACCGTACATCTGCAGTCCAAAACTGGACTGCAGACAAGCCAAATTCTAAAAATTTAATCGGACGGTGCTAGCTAGACTTATTATCAAGTTAAATGGAAGATTGGATCAAGCACCTCCACTTATTCGATTGAGCTGATTTTTTTACAAAATCATTCAATTAATTATTTTAAAATTATTGAATGGCTCGAAGCATTCGTGCATAAACCGAAATGGACCTTGCGTGCCATTTTTTGCACCGTATTTGCACACTTGGTCGGTTCCTTTAACGTTTATTATCAGATAACACGAAACAAAAATATTATGATACAGGAAAACTTTACGTGAACATTTCATGTGAATCTGAACCGTTTATAGTATTTTTTTTTTTTACTGAACATTTTACATGGGATGTTTTCATTTGAAAACTCATCCCTCGACGTGAAAACAACGTCAAACCACCGCGGGTTCGAGTAGGTTGACGTTGCGAGCCTGTGGGCGGATCACCGGTTCGAGAATCCCACGTGTCGGTGGGTCCGTCCGGCCGGAAGCAGAACTCATTACCCGACAGACCAACACGCCCACATGGTAATCGTGGGACCCAAACGCGCGTCCACACATGGACTCCCCAAAAAGTTGACTTGTATTCTACCTCAAAAAACCCAAACACACGGGCCCACCCTCTTTTGTGTTTTTCCTTTTCTTTTTTTAAGTTAAAAAAAAAAAATCACTTCTTCACGGGCCCACGATTCCGGTATTGTGCGTCTCCGGCACACGCTAACACTCTGTGCACCCGCACCTCATAAGCTTTCTTGCAATTCTACGACTGAAATTGCGCGAAAACAAATGTACAGTCAATTTTGGATATAGGTGGCCTGAGGTAATAAGCTACGGTACAAGTTTGTGATTGTTTATTGTATGGACCGAAGAGATCGAACCATCTGAATTTTAATTTGAGTTCGAGTTAGTTTTTTCTTGTTAAAACTCTTTTTTTCTTGAACAAGGGTTAAAACTCATTTGATATCACGTTTTCCTATGCAATGACACAGGGTCCGTTTTGGAACTTGTTAAGTTTTGAGTTTGAATAAGTTTAGTAGTCGTCCCTTTAATTTTTTTCTCAAGCTACTCAAAATTCGCTCGACCAAAAGTCTATTTTAGATTAACTCGTCTGGCTAGCGCACTGAGCCTGAATATATTACAGTATTTAAGAATATGTCAAAATTCGTTGATCTGCAAATTAAATTTCTCTATCAGCCCTAGTTAATTTCGTGTCTACAACTTGCTCACGAGGGGCCGGATTTTAATCAAACAAATTCTAGATGTTCTTAAAAGTGGGGCCCCACTCCCCCCCCCCCCCCTCATGGATGGAGTAAAAAAAATCAGGCAGTGTGAAAAGAAGTCTTTCTATTGACTCTTCATGGTTGCGATGTAGTGATGCGAGGGTGAGCTATAGAGGGTGTAATGTGCGATTTTGTCCATCCGTCTCGGGTACTTAATTGTCCGGATTTTAACTCAAATTTGCATGTTTGAGTTGAGCATTGTCGAGATAAAATCTGTACTATTAATTGTCGAGAGGGATGTCTCGGATCGTGCACTACAGACCCTTCCAGTTCATGCACATCTGCCATTTGGTCTAAACCAGCACACAGAATCCAAGCCTAAACAAACACTATTCCAATGAAAGGAGAGATTTTTGGATGCCGAGCGGTACCACGTGGCGCTATTCGTTTGCGATTTCAATCGTTCAAACGTGTTTTAGACGGTTCAGATTTATTCCCCCTGATCTGTCCCTGCACCCGAACACTCTCTCTCTTCTTTTTTTCTCTCTAAAATTCAGACCGTTTCAAAACACTTAGACGATTGAGATCTCCGACGGAATACCACGTGTGTGGTACCCGCCCAGCACCCAAAAACTTCTCCCAATGAAGCGACAGGGTAGGGACCCACGAGGGCCCAAACTTGAAGGCACTCAAAATCATAGACACACGCTTTTCATCATTCAAAATCACCGTGACGTGGACCAATCACGCTGCTCTTTACAGGACACGCGTCAACAAAACAGTGGCTATCCAAAGCTGGAACAGTGCAATGCCTCTCCATCAGATTATATATATAGAGGGTCACCAAACACGGTTTCGTAATTGGTCTAGAATAATCATTCTAGAAAGTCTGCCCAATAAGAGAGAGAGAGAGATGTCGCCGGAGATGGTCGGGAATTCGCCGGGAAATGACGCGGCTGGGATGAATTTCGAGGAGACGGAGCTGACGTTGGGCTTACCCGGCGAATGCCGGAGTCAAAGCTCCGGTGGGACGAAGCGCGGGTTTTCAGAGACGGTTGAATTGAAACTTGGGAGCTCTGTGGATGAGAGTTGTGAGGATGGAGAAAATAGTGAGATCTCTCAGACAGCCAAATCTCCCACCACAAAGTAAGTTCATTTAAATCCTCTGTGTGTGTGTGTTTTTTTTCTTCGTTTTTTTTAATCTTTCGAGATATATACAATTGGTACGGTTAGATTTTATCAAACGCCGTTTTTCCTTGATTAATTAATGGAATTTAGAAGTTACGTACTCCACCTATTGCTAAATTGGTTTTAAAACCGAACCCTCCAAGAAATCGAAGCAGATACATCGATCATGACGGTTATAAGGTTGTGTTTGGATGATTAGTTTATGGAAGTTTTGGTGGAGGGGGTGAGAAAAAGTGACAACATGTGAACGTAGCTCAAGAAACAACACAAGGTGGTATCAACAAAACTCAAACAGAATTTCCAAGAATCATTTGGGTTTTTGTGTTTTTTCATTTCAAAGTCATTGTAAAGCGGGAAATAACTACTTAAAGAATAAGAACCTAAGCGTAACGGGCACGGGCCTAAATGATGTGATCGATTTAGATCCCAAGTAGTGATACTGTATATATATGTCGGATCTCAGGGCTCAAGTAGTAGGCTGGCCGCCGGTGAGATCGTCCAGGAAGAACATGGCCGTTGTAAAGAGTAGTTGCAAGTACGTGAAGGTGGCCGTCGACGGAGCACCTTATCTCAGAAAAGTCGATCTAGAAACGTACGACAGCTACCAGCAGCTCTTGAGCTCATTAGAGGAGATGTTCACCTGCTTCACCATTCGTAAGTACACGATCCCTGAATTTTAACGAATTGGATCCTCTCCGGTCCTTAATTTAGAATATTAGAAAAGGGACGGTCCAAATCTGGATGGTACATCCATTGCTGTAATTAATCGTTCGGATTTGCCGAGAGTTCGAGAGCCTTAGGAGTCTCTCGGCAAAATCCAAACCATCGATAATACTCATGTATATATGATCCAGATTTGGACCGTCCCGTCCAATCCAAAACTTGGACCGGAGAGAATCCGAACCCGTATTTTTTATTATTCAGAGATTATTATTACCAGGCAATTTGTTGATTTTGGTTAGTGTAATAAATTTTTAATTTACCAGGTAGTTACCCGAATGAGAGGAAGCTAATGGACCCGGTAAACGGGTCGGAGTACGTACCCACTTATGAAGACAGAGATGGGGACTGGATGCTAGTTGGCGATGTTCCATGGAAGTGAGTTTAATTAATTAATTCCTAATAATTAAATAAGCTCTAATTTATTTATTTAATTTTGCATAAGCTACGATAGTTAATTAACTGTGGTAGATTTTGATTTGTGACAGAATGTTTGTGGAATCATGCAAGCGTCTAAGGCTGATGAAAAGCTCTGAGGCAATTGGTTTAGGTACTAATCCACATCTTCTTTCCCTAACCTTTACTATATGCAGCCGAGCCCAAAAAAAAAAAAAAAAAAACTTTTAGGTCCCGTTCCGTTAAAGTTCTTGTTTTTTCAATACTTATTTTTTGTTTTACGAGACAGATCATTCGCACATAATATATTACTTTTAATTCAAAAAATAAGTACTTTATTTTAATTAGTTAGCGGAACACGCCCTTACTATATGCATACACAATGGCGGATCCAGCTATTTGGGGAGGATAAATGAAACAAGTTTGTGTTGTTTTTTTTTTTTTTTGCCACACGGTATAGTTAGCGAAGTGTGTTAGGTTAGCACAGGCGGGTGCAGGGACTATCCATAGCCCTAACCCCAAACCGTTCACGGAGGGGAGTGGTAGGCAACCAACTGCACTAGGTGGTGGTTCCTAAGTTTGTAGTGGTTAATCGTTAACCCCAGTGTTGGCTTGAGACTCAAGGGTTCGTGCCTTCTTAAGATAATTCAAGAGGGCACGTGGTCCACTGGTCCTTAGCTGGATCCGCCCCTGCGTGTCATGAATATGTAATATATACAAAAATAAGAATAAAAAATGTTATGTATATTTTGTTAAGCTTCTTTGATTTTCACCATAACATTATGGAGTAATAATTCTTGTTTGTTTGTTATAATGTGTTGGTTTGATCTTGCAGCCCCAAGGACACCTACTAAATGCTCAAGCAGCAGCACGAGTTGCCGATGAAGCCTTAGATACCACTCACTATATGCGTGGATTCGATCGTAATTTGCACGTACAGAGGCTTTAATATGTTTTTCCCCTTTTAATTAATTAAGGTGTATAGGAGATTAATTAGGAGTATAAGATAAAATACATTTCTGCATTCTACATTTCTGCACGAGTGATATTTTTTTTGTTTTTTTGATAACTCGGTGTTCCGACCAATTAGTACTGGAGTACTATATTTTTGTTGGTGAAATATTGCTTGTATTTCCCGTTTGTGTGTTTAGGCTGGTTTCCCTTTTAGTACTGACGATTGTAACATATGGACACGCTAATATATATCATATTCAATATCACCGGTATTGGATTTTTTCTTGTGGGCATAATAATCCGATCTATTTTTTTTTTTTTTTTTTTTTAAAAAGAGAGAAAAAGATGAAACAGAATCACAATTTTGCTGCACAGTAAGGGCCCGTTTAATTATTACAGTTTAATACTAGTTTATTTGATTATTTCATGTCTTGATTCTAAACGAGAGGGAAAAAATCGTCATATTAATGATCTAATAGTGATAAATGGAGTAACATTTTAGTTAGATATGCCACCAGGATTCATACATATATATAGTTCAATTTTCTTTTTGAAATGTACTACTATTATAGTACAGCATTTACAAAAAGAAAATGGATGATGAAACATTCAAAAATTTTAAGAGAATATTTCTGAAATGGAAACCAAACAAAGTGAATTTGAAAAACTGGGCTAATGGCCAGGCGGCTTACGATGGAATGGAGAAGGAAGCCCATGCTCTTTTAGCTGAATATATATATATATATATACGGGGCGGTTCCGGGGACACCCAAATCAGAGATAGCCGCTGGTCGGACCCTGTCACCGGGAATGAAAAATCCAGTTACAGTCTGGTGTTGTTTCTTGGGGAACTTTTGTCTAGTAAATAAAATCCACTAGCACAAGATGGATTTAAGTTCCATTTTGGATTTCGGGTTCTGAAAAAACGAAGGGACTTTTTTCGTTTCCTTGTTTTTTTCATGGATCCTCTGGAGTTGCAATGCTTGGAGCTGAATGGTGCTAATCCCATAGGTGGCAAAATTATTATTTTGATACAATACACCTGCTGCTTCAGTTCATGTCAAAGTACTTCATTTCCTGCTTCAGTTCATATCCAAAAACAGTGGTGAAAAAGGAGTTAGCAATTAGTAGAAATTTTCCAACAAGGTTGAATAAATTGTAATTGAAACAGAGAGAGAGGTTCGTCGGCGCGTGGTGGTGGGTCGTCGGCGGCGGGAGCTCGTCGGTTGGAGGCCAGAGTAGAGGGGCTGGGGGCTGGGTCGGCAGATGGGAGAGGGGAGGAGAAGGGGGGCAGACGTAATTTTAAGTTTAAAGAAACGTGATAGATGTCTTGATCGTGATAGATGTCTTGATCGATGCTTTATCTTCAAACTATGACAAAGATTGCATGAGATATGATCTCGGCATGCAAAGCATTGGAATCGTATATTGTCTTTTGTTTTGTTAATAAGCATTTCAACTCTCTAAAATACGCATCGTCCACCACAATCCTTACTTCCGGCCGAAGCAGTAATTGCTTAATCATTTTTTTGCGCGTTTGTGTAGGCCACGAAGAGAATGGCATTTCGAAAGATTTTGTGACTAAGCATAAAGTAAAATCATATGTACCATTATTACATTGTAGTTTGTACATTAGAACAAACAAAATGTTTGTATGTTCGTATATCCTATACTTGGCGATATCGTATATTCGATCGGTACATGTTTTATCCTACAGTTATGCTGATACCACACACACTATACACACATTATTACACAAACTCACTCACGTCAAACATGGAGCCCACATGATTGCCTGTTCAAAAAAAACAAAACATGGGGCCCACATGCACTGCACACACTGTGTGTGTGGGGCCCCATATTTGATGTGAGTGAGTTTGTGTGATTATGTGCGTAAGTGTGTGTGGTAGTATATATTAATTGTTTATCCTAAGCATTCTAACCAAACATCGGTGTTAATGACCGATCAAAGAAAAAGGCTTTAAAGTATCATACGTTATGGATTTACTCTTCTTATCCACCACAGCCCATTTTGGGGTGATCTGGATCGGGCCAAGCCCATTGTTCACCAATGATCCATATTACCTTATGAAAAGTGACAAGTTTTTTCTTGATTAAAAAAAAAAAAGAAGAGTTTTTCCCTGAATTGGGCTGTCATTTTCCCTTATAAAAAAAAAGAAGAAGAGTTTTTTCCTGAATCACAAACCTAGTAACGAGCATTTTTTTCAACTAACTAAAAGATGCACGAGAATGTATGAGATGTGCGGTTCGGGTCGCACATTTTGTTTGAACAGATGAGTGTAATACTTTATTTATTTATCAATATAGATCTAAGAAAATAACAGGGAGTTTTTTGCTTTGGGCATGTTGTTATTTTCAATACTTGTTTGAGTGTCCAATTCGATAGCCTTTTTTTGGTCTAATTTGATTTTGGCGTCTTCTTTCCCCAAATATACCAATTATCTCTGTGACGGGACTACAGATGGCACGCGTGACCATGACTTAACAACCACACACTCTTGTGAGATTCATATGCGTAATCAGATTCTCAAAAAAATTGTGCTTGTGGTGTGTTCGCTCTATCATTGGATAGCTTATTCTTTTTTAAAGTAGTAGTTGGTTGGTGCTTGGTAGGGGTGGCAAATTGGACCCAAACCCATTCACTAAAAAATGAACCCAACCCAACCCATTTATTGGTTGGATTAGAATGGGTCCAACCCGTCTAACCCATTTACTAATTGGGTCAACTAAAATGACCCAATAAGTCATGAACATGACCCCAAAAAAAACCTTCATCCACTCCTAATTCTCCTCCAACTCTCAACCTCTCTCGCCTCTCTCTCCCTCTTTTCATGTACGTCTCTCTCTCTCTCTCTCCTCCTCCTCTCTCTCTCTCTCTTCATGTACGTCTCTCTCTCTCTCCTCCTCCTCTCTCTCTCTCTCTCTTCATGTACGTCTCTCTCTCTCTCCTCCTGATTCTCCTCCTTCTTTTGAAACCCATCACGTAAGTCTTACAGGATACATTCAGAATTCAAACATGATGGGAGATAAGTAATCTCAGGGACACGAAATAACAGTTTTTTTTGCGGTTAAGGGAGGCAACCGATCGAGCTGAAGCAAACACCCAAGCAATTTGATGTATAAAGTTTTTGGACTTGAAAATTTAGAGCATGCAGTTTCCAACGTAGGAGGCAAATCATTATTTTTTTGAAACGGTGAAAATATTATTGATAATTGAACTCAATAATCAGAAAAGTAAAAAATTTTGATTGAAACTCAAAATTTTTTGAATAAAAACGATAAAAACGAAAAATATTTTACTTATTTTTGTTTTTTTTAAAAAACATTATGAGTTTCGATCAAAATTTTATACTTTTATGATTCTTCTCGCTGAGACGAATCAATAAGTCACAAAAGTTTGACGCAAAACTAACAAATGCAAAAAAAATAGAATAAAGACAAAAAAATAAGTTACTATTCCACTTATGAAGCCAAATCCACCCTAAGTGTACAGGGTAATTTGGTCATTTAAGTAGTAGAGGGATAGTATGTTAATTTTAGTGTACATGGATATTTTAGTCATTTAAATTTACAGGGGTAATATGGTCATTTTAGTGTACATTGATATTTTAGTCATTTTAAATTTTAGTATATAATACTCCGTAGTATGTAATTGAGCTAATGGGCGGGGCGGGTTTGTTTTTAAATAAATGGGTCGGGCTGGGTATGGATAACTAATTTGGCCCAAACCCGCCCATTTAACACCCCCAGTGCTTGGTGGTATTCCCGTCATATGGGTAAGGTATGTAGCCTAGTTTTGTCTGTGGATATTGTTTTTCTAATGGTAGCTGTTTTATTGGACTGGTTGGAAGTTAATGGATTTGGTTCTTTGTGTGGGGAACTTGGGAACACCAGAGTTATGACCTAACTGGTTGTAATGGGGTTTGGATCGTATTAGCTTGAAGAAACTCAATAATAGCAACCTCTGTTTGAGCATTCATCCAATTTTTCATGATCTGTCGTTTGTTCGTCGTTTGTCTGTGGGTGATAAATCTTAGTATGAATTTCTCGACTGGACCAATAGTTAAGGAATGTTTAACCTCATGTTATCTAAAAATAGTGAGGGGATTAATAATACATCTTCTAAGTATAACGATCTAACGTCTTGCGTTCTTTTCCTGGGAAGCCAATGGGATGGGGTTGTTGATGGACCCTATAAGGTAAGGACAGGTAAGGTGACCCAACCAACCTTTGTTGATCGGCACCAGCGATTGTGCCTGGCCCGGTTGGGAAGAGATTCACATAGAGACTACTGCTATCCGGGAATCCATTTCTATGTTAGATAGCAGGGGCAGGCTTTCCTATGATAGTCCCGCAGCGGTAAGAAAGTGAGTTCCAAGAAAGCGGCTGTTCACATCAGGTTGCTTGTAGTTTGAATTTTTTATTTTTTTTCGAGATTGGGTTGGTGTTCTGTGTACTAAAAAAAAGTTCGAAAACAAACAACCTTGCCTTAGAGGATTTTCAAAGGTATTCTCGCTCGAATCAAGTAAAGTTGTGACGAGTGTTTTCGCAAAAGTTTGAGCCAAACACAGATGCACTACAGGCCTTGTAGGGCACTAAAACACTGCCGTTTTGGCATATAGCAAAGGAGTCGGGGACCCTACCCTGTAATGCATGGGTGCACTACAGAGGCATCCCAGCCGCCCATCTCAGAATCCAGGAGGCATAGGGGTGTATTATGTTGAAACTATAGCTTCCTCCAATCGGATCCAGACTTGATATCCAGTCACTAAGATGCTTTCGGACTTTGATACTCTATTTCTCACACTTGTTACAAAATTTCAATACCGTAGAATTATTACTCCACTTGTTATTGATCAGTTCTACCGAATTGTGATT
Source organism: Rhododendron griersonianum (assembly GCA_018127125.1). Classification (NCBI taxonomy): domain Eukaryota; kingdom Viridiplantae; phylum Streptophyta; class Magnoliopsida; order Ericales; family Ericaceae; genus Rhododendron; species Rhododendron griersonianum. The sequence continues at coordinate 41,404,178 of CM030795.1, read as the reverse complement.
GCCTAATTGATAGGGGGACCAATTCATCTTTATTGGGCAGTTGGGCTTTAAGGATGTGGTGGGGCTCTTGTGGGTAGAGTTGGGTTCTAGTTCTACTACCTACCCTACTAAATGTGAATTTGACAAGCATAAGAAGAATTTCGCTCTCCACTTGCACTACTAGTCCAGCTCATTTGCATCCAATGTTGCCTGAAATTGGAGGAATTTAGCAGAAGAAGGGGGAGTTCAATTTTCATCAACTCCCGCTGCATATCACAGAGAGAGAGAGAGAGAGAGAGAGAGAGAGAGAGAGAGAGAGAATGGAAAGAGCGCCAGGAAATCAAAAAATGTCATACTATGACCATGTCCAAAAACGTCGCGAGGAAAAAGGCTGCCTCTATGCTTGGTGTGTATCTATCTATATCTACACCTATATCGTTCTTCATTTTTTAGGTAACTTAGGTGTCCCGTTGATTCGAACAAAAACCTGTACATGTTCTTGAAAAGTTTCCATTCAATTTTTCTTCTCCTTCTCTTCTTCTGAAAAGTTTCCAACCAAGCAAAAGCAACAAGTTTTAGCTTCTCTGACTTGTTCTCTTGATATATACCCAAGTCCCAAATTAATAAGAGATCAAAACAGTAGATAAAGACAAGAGAAAGAGGTATGATAGTCAAATGTACAAACAACAAAGCATAATTTTTCTGCTATTTTATTTTTTGGTGTAGGTAGAGACCAATCACTGCCTTTCCAATGTCATTGTTTCTTGTGGATCGAGATCAAATCTCTACCTTCATTTCTACCAGCTAGGGTTATCTATACATATATATATATATATATCTGAATTGTTTTGACTTTTTTTTTGGGGGGCAAATTTTGCGTTGTAGCTTGTTTGCAATGTGCTGCTGCTGTTGCTGCGTTGAGACTTGCGAGTGCTGTTCGGAGAGTGGCTGCTGTTGCTGCTCCTAGCACTGGATTAAGACCCTCTCCAACTTGATTTAGGTACCAATTTACCCCTTACTTTTAAATGAGAATCGACATTAATCGTATTTTATTGTATCCAATTGTATCAGTTTAACTGCAAATTCAAGCTTCAAGTCACCTCATGTCAATAAACTAAGTGGACCATTGTTAAATACTTCATCTTTCGTGCTACTACTGCCATTTATCTAGATATGAAATTGTTTACGTATATGTGGCTATTGTGCGTTGTTGTGTCATGTCACCTACGAAACATGAGTACCTATACTGAATATAGATATGAACGCCATTTAGATACGACAATACAATAAAGTCTTAATATGCTAAGTGGTTACGGCTAGAATATGTTACACCGAAGAATATTTTATAGTTTTATAGTATTGTATTACACATAATTATAAAAATGGCGAGAAGCAGTTGTATTCTTGAAAATTTGTTGTATAGAAGATAATTTTTTAAGTTTATTACAATTTTTTTTGGGTAAGTACTAAGTTTATTGCATTGTATGATTGTATCTATGAATTGTGTTTTCCAATTTTTTCCTACAACCATTTTGGCGTTGCCGGCCTCAACAACCATCGAAGGAAGACTTCGTGGAAGACCAAACATTGTATCATAATGCCTCCTGAGAGAGAGAGAGCCATCCAAGGTGATCCAAGGTTGTGCAAGTAAACAGTACCCTGGGAAAAAAAAAATTATACCTGTGATAGTAAAAGTTTTAATCTCACTTGTATCTCGGCCTATCTTGTTCCTGTACTTATAAACAAAATTTTGGGGTTGGTACATCATTTAAACTTGCTCTAAGAAATTGTTTGAGTATACTTATCATATTCGGTTTCCTTTATAGAACTTCTTGACCTATGCATGAACTCAAAATCCACCAAACACCCATCTCACAAAATTTGCATACCCATTTCCCTTGTACTTTTTTGAGCAAAGCATTTGGCCGGATTTGAACAAACGATTCAAAGCAACCATCGAAAAATAAAAGAACATTACTAGTTTTAGTATAGAAGCAACTAACATCAGTAATGACGATATTATGTAGTAACAATACTTACAAGGGTAATTATAATATTTTGTCCATTTTGAAAGCAATTTTATTAGAGTTCTCTCAAATCTATAATATCTTGAAGGTATCTTGTACTACAATTTTAGTTTCAGAATAACAACCCTACCAAAAATTCCTGAAGCTGCCTCATAGTGAGAGTGTGTGTGTGTGTGTGTGTGAGAGAGAGAGAGAGAGAGAGAGAGAGAGAGAGAGAGAGAGACAGTGTTGCACATGGGGACATTTATATATACAACGTTAATTAAAGTGGGTGAGAGTGGCAAATTACCAGTGGAATCTTAAGCAATAAGACATTGCCAGTCACCTCCACCCTCTATAAATGAAAGTGCAGTTCCCTCTTCCATTTGCATCTGAATCAAAACACAGAAATTTTAGCTACAGCAAATAGTAATCCCTCTGTTTTTTTCCTCAATCTTTTATCAAACAAACTACACACACACACACACACACACACATAGAAATGGATATGGATGCTCCAGGAGCTCAGGATATGTCATACATGGAACATGTCCAGAAAAGGCATGCGGAGAAAGGCTGCCTCTTTGCCTGGTCTGTATTTTTGTATATTCCTTCTCATATTTTTACCCACCAAAAAAAAAGGTATTTAGCTACATAAATGAAAGCCTACACAATAAGGGGAATTGTTTTCAGAAATCGGTTTGAAGAATAAAAGAGTTATCGGGCTGCTATGCAATTTATCTTTCCATTAGTTCGTTATTTTCATGACATTTTGGCTTTTTCGATGCAGCTTGTTCATGGCGTGTTGCTGCTTTTGTTGCTACGAGACTTGCGAGTGTTGTTTGGACATTCTGTGTTGTACATGCTCCTAGTGTTTCTCCGCAGAAGGGATTGCTATGTGTTATGAGTCCGTTTCCCATCCTATTTCATTGTCATTTTTCAGTTATATTTTGTTACCTTGAGTAACCCAGAGTCACGAGTTTGTGAATTGGGAATTGTTTATGAAATAAAGGTGTTGTTCTGTTTTACTCCTAATAAAATTAAAGGTCAAACACTTGGCTAATGTGTTCATCTTTATTGGGCAGTTGGGCTTCTAAGGATGGGGTGGGGGTTTTGTGGGAGAGAGTGTTTTTTTTGGTCTGCATGTGGGAGAGAGTTGGGTTCTAGTTCTACTACCAACTGTGGGGATGTTTATCCGATTGTCTTTCTCTTCCGGCCTCCGCCTTGAATCTGAACAATGAAGCTCTACTTCCACCTAGACCTACAAAACGAGACTACTGCTAGTGCCTAACTGGCCGTCGGTGACCGGCAACTGCGATGGCTAAGTAAGTCTCTGAGTGATGAGAGGAAAGTACAGAGCTCAGATGTGAACAAGGATGGCGTACCTTCACAAGAGTTTGCTCATGTACTTTATATCGGGAGTGACTTGCCAAGCTCTTGCCTCCAGTGACGTCACAAATAACCATTTTCGGTCATGACGTCATGCATGCCAACTGCCACACTGGTTGTGGGGACGTGGCTCAACTGAGCCACGTGATCGGGCCAAGACTGGTGCCACTCGGCACTGACATGGCTCCGCCTTTGGTACACATCATCACATAGGGTCTGACCCATGATCCTGCCCCGCCCGTGACGATACGGGCTGAACAGTCCACTCGGCGATCGGGCGCGGGGTCGCATACCACTTGAGCCTCCCTTGGTTGGGTTTATACAAATGTTCCGGGAAAATGACCCGCTATTCTGTCCACTACACCAACCATATTACATTTCGATGCGATAAGCATAAGAGGAATTCCGCCCTCCATTTGCAGTACTAATCCAGCTCATTTGCATCCAATGTCACCTGAAATTGGAGGCATTTAGCAGAAGGGGAGTTGTTCTCCATTATAAGCCCGATTACTATTTTTCTGATAAGTTTCCTTTCATTTTCTTCTCAGTTTCTATCCCAACAAAAAAAAAAATTAAAAGCAACAAGTTTTAGTTTCTCTGACTTGTTTCCCCTTGATATACCCAAGTCCCAAATTAATATGGCACTAATAAGAGATCAAAACATGGGAATGTAGATAAAGACAAACGAAAACAATATAAAAGTCAAATGAACAAACAAGAAAGTATTTTTTTCCTGCTATTTTATCATTTGCCGTAGGTAGAGAATAGAGATCAATCACTGCCTTCCAATGTCATTGTTTCTAGCGGATATCAAATCTCCACTTTTCTTCCTACCAGCTACAGTTATGTATGCATACTATATGTATTTATACGTGTGTGTGGGCGCGCACGCGCATATAAATGTTTCACAAGTTTTTATTTTGAAAATTTTGGTGTTGTAGATTGCTGTGTTGAGACTTGTGAGTGCTGTTTGGAGAGTGTCTGATGTTTCTGCTCCTCCTAGCACTGGATTAAAACCCACTTTGAAAAATAAATATAGATACCACTTTATAATCTCGTGAATTTAAATGAGAATTTATCTTAATAGTTATTTCATTTGTCCACTTATATCTTTTCAAATGAAAATTCATGATTCATGTCAACTCTCAATAAACCCTTTTGTTGTTATCTTCATCTTTTGTAATACCATTTATTTATGAAATAGTTTATGTACATGTGGTGTAACGCCCCGACTTTTCGGAAGCAAAATAAAATAATTTCTTAAGAAAATTTTGCTAAATAATTATAATTTTCCAAAATAAAGGTCTATTACAATCTCAAAATAAATTTACCAATTCAAAATACATTAACTTCAGAGCTGACTCTAGACTTGATACGAATCCCAAGCATATTCGATCTCTATTCCTGATATTCTTCTTGTGTTGAACTGCACCATCGTTGAATCCTCTTCATTGAATCCTGCGCCCTCTGGCAAATTGATCGCCGAAGCAATCGATTTACCAGGATACAGACGTATCCGTGAGTGATAAATCACCCAGTAGAATAATCCAACCCAACCACCCCTCTTACATTACAGCTAGCAGATAACCATATATTATTAATGCAGAAAAGTAAAATAGAAGTATCACACATGAATTTATTCATTTATGTCCAATAGCCTAACAACAAGAGAAAACTATTCACGCCCCGACCATAACTAGGGTTTGCCTATATTAATCACCACATCAAAATTTCCACTGGACTCCCGTTAGTTCTGTCATCACAAAATTTCACTGGACCACCCGCCAGTTTTATCATCGCAAAACATCACCGGACCACCGCCAGGTTTTATCATCACAAGACATCGTTGGACCATCGCCAGGTTTTATCAACAGAAAACGCTCTGGACTACCCGCCAGGTTTTATTGTCACAAAATATCGCTAGGCCTCCGCTAGGTTTTATCATCGCAAAACATCACCGGACCACGCCAGATTTTATCAACAGAAAACATCTCTGGACTACCGCCAGGTTTTATCATCAAAATTTATCACTGGAACACACCAGGACTCTCAATTTACCACTGGACTCTCGCCAGGACTCTCGATGTTCCACTGGACTCTCGCCAGGACTCTCAAATTACCACTGGACTCTCGCCAGGACTCTGGATGTTCCACTGGACTCTCGCCAGGACTCTGGATGTTCCACTGGACTCTCGCCAGGACTCTTGATGTTCCACTGGACTCTCGCCAGGACTCTTAATGTTCCACTGGACTCTCGCCAGGACTCTCAAATTACCACTGGACTCTCGCCAGGACTCTGGATGTTCCACTGGACTCTCGCCAGGACTCTTAAATTACCACTGGACTCTCGCCAGGACTCTGGATGTTCCACTGGACTCTCGCCAGGACTCTTGATGTTCCACTGGACTCTCGCCAGGACTCTCAAATTACCACTGGACTCTCGCCAGGACTCTGGATGTTCCACTGGACTCTCGCCAGGACTCTTGGTGTTCCACTGGACTCTCGCCAGGACTCTTAATTCTCATTACAATCTCATCATATTTCAAAATCACGCCTGTAGGCAATTTAAAACAAAAACTTTCCAATTCATCCATTAACTAACATCGTTTAAGTGATTTCTATTTCGCATACCACCCCATGTCTCTAGGGTCCAATCTAACAGATCAATCAAAGGTTGGAATGATAAACAAGCAATCAGAATAATAATTGGAATAAACAGTAATCATAAAAAGAATCACATAGCCTTTTATGAATGGGCCGTTGCCCTTAGTTCTGTATGATCAACAAGTTGTTAATAAGGTAGGAGCTTTTATTAAATAAAAGTTTTAATAAAAAGAATATAATCTAGGCTTGTATAAATTTTTAATTAAGAAAATAAATTGATAAATAATCATAATAAATACAATAAGTAATTAATAACACTAGAATAGGTAGCATGGCTCTAAAAGGAGTTTCACGGTCCTACACAACATGTTCGAGTATCAAAAAGTGGGTCCGGAGGGTTACGGAATTATTTTTAAAACAAAAATGATTTTTAAGGTTGTCAAAAGTAGAATAAATAGATAATAAATTATTTAATGAATAAAATATGTCGAGATTAACAACATATCATCTTTAGTATGTAAAGAATCTAAAAAAAATATTTTGGGAATTTATGAAATGGTTTATAAGGTCGTAAGGATTTTTAGTTTGTAAAAGTTTACAAGAAATCAAATAAATAACTAATAAATAGATAATAAAATAAAAAAAATATGACATTAACAAGTTATGATCTTTGAGGTGTGGGAAGTCTAGGAAAAATAGATCGGGGGTCGAAAACGATGTTCGGAGGGTCGCAAAGTCGATTCGAACCAAAACAGTCCAAACCGCGAGGTTGGACCGGTCAGAGTTCGCGGCCGCAATGTTCGGGGGCCTGGTTCTTGCGGCTGGAGAACCCGAAGGTTGCGGCCGCAAGGTCGCTATCAGAAATCTTTTTTTTTTGGTTTTTCGGCTACGGTTTCGATGCATGGGGCTACGGGGGCGATTGGGTTAGGCCTAAAAACATCAAATATACTTAGAGGAGTATTTGGATAGGATTATAATACCTCGAATCGGGTCGGATTGATTTAAAACGAATCTTGAACGTTTGGAGAAGAAGACTTCGGTTTCTTCGATCGGGGAACCTTGGGCTCGAATTGGATGACGTTTGGAGATGCTTGGGGTTGAGGGAAGTGATTGGAACGATCAATTTGAGTTTCGGTTGATCGTAGACACGAAACCCACTTTTCTCTCTCTTTCTCTCTCTCTCTAAAACTCCATGGATTGGAGTTCGATTTTCTTCGAATTCTCTCTCTTTTCTGGACTGGTAGGGTATGAGGAATTTCGTGGTGAACCCTAGGGTCGAGCTTAAGGGTTATTTATAAGAGAATTTCCGATGAGGGTGAATAATTCGTATTTGAAAAGGTTTCAAATTCTCGAGTTTCGATGGGGACGGAATATGGACGAAAATATGGTTAGGGGAGTGGTAGAGATCGAGTAGGAATAGGAGATGGAGAGATGGAAGGAATTCTAATCATGCATGCAACTAATAAAAGAGATAAATAAGATAATTATATTTTTCTGTATTTATCAATTAAGGAAAAGGATATATATAAAAATAATAATAATAATAAAGATCTAATAATATTAACGCTATTATTTAAAAAAAAAATTGGGTCGAAAATCCGGGTCGTTACAACCTATCCCCCTTAAAATAATTTCGTCCTCGAAATTAAAGAAGTACCTTCGATTTGAAACAGTTGCGGATTGCTAATAGTGCGCTTGTCAAAATAAATGAGGATTGCTTCAAAACATGTAGCATTCAATGGATCGGAAAGGTTAGACTCATATTTGAGTAAACTGTTGATTTCAAATCAAATCAAATTATGAGGGTTGGAACAAAATGATTTTTAGGAATATCCAACTCACAAAAGAAAATGTCACGAGAGTTAGGTGTTTGGAATAAACAAGAGTTCAACGATTTGGGGTTTAGTTGAAGTTGTAACTCTAACTATGAAGAGTCACAGTGACAAGGTGATTTTAAGAAGAGTCATGAGATTGCAAAAATAGCAGAAGGTTAGAATACGATCAATCGAATGAAAAAGATGATCAAGATGAACAATTGTCAATAGCTCTTCTATCCCCCTTAAAATAAGAAAGAAATCCGACCTCCTTCATACAGGAAGAATTTTTGTCTCTTTGATAGCGGCTAATAATGGTGCAAAGAATAGGTAATCGATCCATATCCAGAATTATCTTCTCGAGAGTAGTGCCTCAAATGGAGTTCACATTTCGGTTGTTTGATCACGTCTCTCTAATAGTTGACCTCTCCCTGGAGCGAAAAAGACACCAAGTAATGCAGTCACCATCTTCTTGGATGTTGGTTGTTCCAATAACTTTTGAATTTGCTTAAACTATGATTTCGTCATTGTTGGGAAACTCCTTCGTAGAAAATAGGTGACTCGTGGTTAGCAGAATTCTAATAGTATCATGCTCTCATCCATCGGTTTATAGGGTTGAGGGCGTACAATGCTTAGAGCACAATTGTGGCGAATCGTCTACAAAAGTTGCACAATCTCATTGCTACTTAGCGTCACATTGGGGTTTGGTTTGGCGTTCGACATCGGGATTGACGTAAGCATGTTGACGGCGTGGGCGGCATTGGCATTAGGGTTACACGTATTGTCCTTAATGGTGAGGTTGACAAAATGACGGTAGAATGTGGCGTCGTTGACCCTGGGTTCCAAATCTTATAACGACTGCTCCAGGTTAGGTTTAGGGTTTTAAGGGTTTCTAAATATCCGGTTCTCAAAAGGGAGTGAGTGTAATAACGTTCTCTCACTGATCCTATTCTATTTTTGATCATTATCCACCTAGAGAAAGGAAATTCTTCTTTGACAGATACTCTATTTTCTGAATAGTCTTCTGATCCTCTATTGTCGAGATTTTGTCTCCTTACCTTCTTCGTACTGGGATTATTTGTCTCGTTTGATATGCTCACTAATTAGGAATGACTCTTCTATCGCTTCCTTCTGATTGGAGTTAACGTTGATTTCATAACTCCTCGGAGTCTGAGTCGCAACAGATAAATAAATATTTATACGATATACTTAGGTAGGATACCTCGTGGTTTTAAGAAGTAATAGATACCATAAACGTTTAGCTATTCGGATTTACGCCCTTAGAATGTGTTCTACCCAATCTACCCAAGGCCGAGTGTTGAACCTAGGCTCTGATACCATTTGTAACGCCCCGACTTTTCGGAAGCAAAATAAAATAATTTCTTAAGAAAATTTTGCTAAATAATTATAATTTTCCAAAATAAAGGTCTATTACAATCTCAAAATAAATTTACCAATTCAAAATACATTAACTTCAGAGCTGACTCTAGACTTGATACGAATCCCAAGCATATTCGATCTCTATTCCTGATATTCTTCTTGTGTCGAAACTGCACCATCGTTGAATCCTCTTCATTGAATCCTGCGCCCTCGGGCAAATTGATCGGCGAAGCAATCGATTTACCAGATACGACGTATCCGTGAGTGATAAATCACCCAGAGAATAATCCAACCCAACCACCCTCTTACTTTACATAGCAGATAACCATATATTATTAATGCAGGAAAGTAAAATAGAAGTATCACACATGAATTTATTCATTACTGTCCAATAGCCTAACAACAAGAGAAAACTATTCACGCCCCGACCATAACTAGGGTTTGCCTATATTAATCACCGCATCAAAATTTCCACTGGACTCCCGTTAGTTCTGTCATCACAAAATTTCACTGGACCACCCGCCAGGTTTTATCAACATAAAACGTCACTGGACCACCGCCAGGTTTTATCATCACAAGACATCGCTGGACCATCGCCAGGTTTTATCAACAGAAAACGTCTCTGGACTACCCGCCAGGTTTTACTGTCACAAAATATCGCTAGGCCTCCGCTAGGTTTTATCATCGCAAAACATCACTGGACCACCGCCAGATTTTATCAACAGAAAACATCTCTGGACTACCGCCAGGTTTTATCATCAAAATTTATCACTGGAACACACCAGGACTCTCAATTTACCACTGGACTCTTGCCAGGACTCTCGATGTTCCACTGGACTCTCGCCAGAACTCTCAAATTACCACTGGACTCTCGCCAGGACTCTGGATGTTCCACTGGACTCTCGCCAGGACTCTTGATGTTCCACTGGACTCTCGCCAGGACTCTTGATGTTCCACTGGACTCTCGCCAGGACTCTTAATGTTCCACTGGACTCTCGCCAGGACTCTCAAATTACCACTGGACTCTCGCCAGGACTCTGGATGTTCCACTGGACTCTCGCCAGGACTCTTAAATTACCACTGGACTCTCGCCAGGACTCTGGATGTTCCACTGGACTCTCGCCAGGACTCTTAATGTTCCACTGGACTCTCGCCAGGACTCTCAAATTACCACTGGACTCTCGCCAGGACTCTGGATGTTCCACTGGACTCACGCCAGGACTCTTGGTGTTCCACTGGACTCTCGCCAGGACTCTTAATTCTCATTACAATCTCATCATATTTCAAAATCACGCCTGTAGGCAATTTAAAACAAAAACTTTCCAATTCATCCATTAACTAACATCGTTTAAGTGATTTCTATTTCGCATACCACCCCATGTCTCTAGGGTCCAATCTAACAGATCAATCAAAGGTTGGAATGATAAACAAGCAATCAGAATAATAATTGGAATAAACAGTAATCATAAAAAGAATCACATAGCCTTTTATGAATGGGCCGTTGCCCTTAGTTCTGTATGATCAACAAGTTGTTAATAAGGTAGGAGCTTTTATTAAATAAAAGTTTTAATAAAAAGAATATAATCTAGGCTTGTATAAATTTTTAATTAAGAAAATAAATTGATAAATAATCATAATAAATACAATAAGTAATTAATAACACTAGAATAGGTAGCATGGCTCTAAAAGGAGTTTCACGGTCCTACACAACATGTTCGAGTATCAAAAAGTGGGTCCGGAGGGTTACGGAATTATTTTTAAAACAAAAATGATTTTTAAGGTTGTCAAAAGTAGAATAAATAGATAATAAATTATTTAATGAATAAAATATGTCGAGATTAACAACATATCATCTTTAGTATGTAAAGAATCTAAAAAAAAATTTTGGGAATTTATGAAATGGTTTATAAGGTCGTAAGGATTTTTAGTTTGTAAAAGTTTACAAGAAATCAAATAAATAACTAATAAATAGATAATAAAATAAAAAAAATATGACATTAACAAGTTATGATCTTTGAGGTGTGGGAAGTCTAGGAAAAATAGATCGGGGGTCGAAAACGATGTTCGGAGGGTCGCAAAGTCGATTCGAACCAAAACAGTCCAAACCGCGAGGTTGGACCGGTCAGAGTTCGCGGCCGCAATGTTCGGGGGCCTGGTTCTTGCGGCTGGAGAACCCGAAGGTTGCGGCCGCAAGGTCGCTATCAGAAATCTTTTTTTTTTGGTTTTTCGGCTACGGTTTCGATGCATGGGGCTACGGGGGCGATTGGGTTAGGCCTAAAAACATCAAATATACTTAGAGGAGTATTTGGATAGGATTATAATACCTCGAATCGGGTCGGATTGATTTAAAACGAATCTTGAACGTTTGGAGAAGAAGACTTCGGTTTCTTCGATCGGGGAACCTTGGGCTCGAATTGGATGACGTTTGGAGATGCTTGGGGTTGAGGGAAGTGATTGGAACGATCAATTTGAGTTTCGGTTGATCGTAGACACGAAACCCACTTTTCTCTCTCTTTCTCTCTCTCTCTAAAACTCCATGGATTGGAGTTCGATTTTCTTCGAATTCTCTCTCTTTTCTGGACTGGTAGGGTATGAGGAATTTCGTGGTGAACCCTAGGGTCGAGCTTAAGGGTTATTTATAAGAGAATTTCCGATGAGGGTGAATAATTCGTATTTGAAAAGGTTTCAAATTCTCGAGTTTCGATGGGGACGGAATATGGACGAAAATATGGTTAGGGGAGTGGTAGAGATCGAGTAGGAATAGGAGATGGAGAGATGGAAGGAATTCTAATCATGCATGCAACTAATAAAAGAGATAAATAAGATAATTATATTTTTCTGTATTTATCAATTAAGGAAAAGGATATATATAAAAATAATAATAATAATAAAGATCTAATAATATTAACGCTATTATTTAAAAAAAAAATTGGGTCGAAAATCCGGGTCGTTACATGTGGCGTTACCAATTACGTGACTCATGTCACCTATGAGCATGAATACACATACAAAATATAGATACGATACGATATGGATCCGACAACACGAGAAAGTTTTGAAGAAAAAAAAGCTATGTGTGGCTACTGTTAGGATATGTTAGACTTAAACATATATCTATAATTTTTAGTACCGTATTATACAAAATTAGATTGGAGAAAAACCATTGAATTCCTTGTATGCTAAGTGTTGCATACAATTTTTTCCTTTTTACTTGTTGAAATCATAATAAAATATTGGAACATATGTATAACACAATAAAGATATTCAGAATTTATATCTAAAGAAGATGATACCATTTGTTCTTCACTATATTCTCTAAAAGGTAAGTAAAGTATTTCAGTATGCCAAACAATTTTACTATAGTACTCTGCAAGAAGTGCTAGTATAATTTTCATTTCACAAAAATTCAAATACGTGGCCAAGACTAATAAAAAAGTATCCAATACCTTGAAAAGGAGTACTAAGTTTTGTATTGTAGATACTTCTAGAATATATGTATATCTGTCAGTGCCAGAGCGCCAGAGCCGGCCCAGAGCGCCAGAGCCGGCCCGGAGGAGTATCAATATTTTATAATGTACACGAAACGAATACATGTCCAATGTAAAAGTATTTGTGCTTCCTAGCTCCTAGTATCTAGAATAATTAATCCTGACTAAAAGAGCGTTTACTTAGCTGTCTAACCTTTGCCATGAATTCAAGTATCTAAAGAAATCTAAAAACTAAGACAAACAAAGAAAACAAGTAAAGTTCACAAAAAACAAAATTAATTCTAAAAATATAGTTTTTAGTCATTTTTTTAAAACTTTTTTCAACTTCGATTCCTAATTTTATTCTATGCTGATTTTCTCGAATTTGTTATATCAAATATATGGACCAAAAGTTAGGAAAGAAAATTTACTAACCACGAGAATAGTTCCCAGTCTAAAAGTATAATTAATGCCATCCAAACTCCCAACCTCCTAACTTTTGTTACTATGAATTTTTTTTTTCAACTTTTTGTTGAGGTTCACATTATACCAATAAGGAATCATTTTGGCCGGCCCCAACAAGTCAACCATTGAAGGAGCACATGTGGAATGGAAGACTGCATTACTTCGATAATGCCTCCCCAGAGTAATCGCAGAGAGAGAGAGAGAGAGATGGACAGAGAAGCCGACAGAGACATTTATATTATCCAACTTTGATAAGGGTAAGAGTGGCATATTACCAGTGGATGGTCTATTAAGCATTAAGATACTCCCCATCACCTCAACCCTCTATAAAGGAAACTGCAGTTCTCTATTCCATTTGCATCTGAGTCAAAACAGAGTTTTTAGCCACTGCAAAGAGTACTTCACTCTGTCTTTTCATCAAACCACATAGAGAGAGAGAGAGAGAGAGAGATATGGATGCTCCAGGAGGTCAAGGTATGTCATACATGGAGCATGTCAACAAGCGGAAAGAGGAGAAAGGCTGCCTCTATGCCTGGTCTGTATCTTTCTCTTCCTTGTCATATTTTTCACCTGCAAAACAAATACAAAAAAAGGGAAAAAATTAGGATTGAGCTACATAAATAAAAGCATATGCAGTTAAGGGTAATTGTTTCCAGAAATCGTTTTAAAGAACAAATAGTTTGCTGGGTTTTCAGCGATTTCATTTTTCCGCTAGTTTGTTATTGTCATGACATTTGTTGGCTTTTTTCGATTGCAGCCTGTTCACGGCGTGTTGCTGCTTTTGCTGCTTCGAGAGTTGCGAGTGTTGTTTGGACATTCTGTGTTGCAATTGCTCCTAGTGTTTCTCCTCAGAAGATTGCTATGTGTTGTTAATTTGTTATGTGTGTATTTCTCAACCAATTTCATTGTTTTTTCTTGTTTCTGTATCTTTGGTCACCTTGAGTGACCTAGAATCGCGAGCTTGTGAACGTAGAATTGTATGAAATAAAGGTGTCGTTCTGTTTTACTTCTGATAACATTAAAGGTCACACACTTGGCTAAACTATGAAGCAAATTCACATGTTTTGTTTTTACTTCTAACAAAATTAAAGGTCACACACTTGGCTAATCGACAAAGCAAATTTAAGGGTTGTTCTTCTAAAAAAGCCATTTGGCTTTTCTGCCAATTTTTTTTTGCAATTTGTGGCTTATTGTCAATTTTTTGGGGATTATTGCTTCGTTATGACAAGAGGAATCTAAAAAGTAAAAAATTTTGATTGAAATCCAAATTTTTTTTAATAAAGACGAAAAAAGTGGCTTTCCCGCCAATTTTCGTCAAAATTCAAAAAAAATTGGATTTCGACCAAAATTTTTTACTTTTTAGATTCCTCTCGTCATAACGAAGCAATAATCCCCAAAAAATTGACAATAAGCCACAAATTGCAAAAAAAATTTGAATAAGGACAAAAAATAAGCCACTTTGGCTTATTTATCCGAACAACCCCTTACATGTGCTGTTTTACTTCTAATAAAATCAAAGGTCACACACTTGGCTAATCTATGAAGTAACGTTCCTTGATATGTAGTCATAGGTTATAAATTGAGGGGTGCAGGCTTAGTATTCCGTTCTCGTACTTCGAATAATACCACCTTTAATGTTACCTTAGAACAACTTTTCCAATTCATGTCCATAAGCTTAACTGATAAGGTGCCCTTCTTTTCATAACCATTTCTTTTACGGAATTAGAAATTTATGAAGTAACCATTTACAAGAAAATCATGAGGGATTTGATGCATACCGAATAGCCAGACGATAAGGATGTAATGATGGTGTGTTGAATCTGTCTTGTTATATCAACTCTGAAGTCTAAGCTTGATTTGCAGCAGGAAAGTTTACCCCCAACAACTTGTTTAGAGCCCGAAAAACCTACAAAATAATTTATCCCTAATGTCAGGTTTCTACTCAAGTGAAAGCATCAAGAGCACAAATAACAAATCTTCCTTTAGTAATGCACAATTTTTATTCTCACAATAACAATGGAAACTATGGTTAACATGACTACTACCACGAGTGACGATGTTCTGTAGTGACAATCCTGAACTTATGACATCTCTTTGCATCTCTCTCTCTCTCTCTCTCACACACACACAGGGAGAGAGGTTGCCTTGCCTCATCCACGATGTGCTTTTTATTTTTTAAGTATCAAATTGGGAGCTGGAAAGCCTTGATTTAAGTATCAATAATGCAGAAAGATCCGGTCTTCCAGATCTTCGCATTATTAAAGAGTACATTCTGATAGACAATAAAATAAGGAGAGAGACATGTAAAGCCAAGGGAACATCCACAACTATCAAAGATTAGATCAACAGATTTTAGGTGTTTAAAGTGTTTAATAAACATGCACTAGTAAATGTATCCTTAATGCTTATACTGATAAATGGAAACTTCTATGGAAACCAGAGGATAAATCAATGTGCATCAATACAACAATCTATTCCACAAATTCACTGACCTTATATTTCATTTCCACAACATGGATTCTCCATCTAATTCCATGCTGTGGAAATGAAATATTGCTTCAAATGCATGTTAACAATTACAAGAAACAGTGCTTCAAATGCCAAAATTGGCAAATCTCTAGCAAGAACGAAATAGTATTCGCTATTTCGCATGGTAACTATTAAACAGCATCATAATAACCCATTTCTACATTCATGTTTTCTTGTAAATCTGGAATCAATATTAATAGCAGATAGCCATCATATCCTGAGTAAATGATACAATCATGTACCATTTAAGTTCTAATTTCAGCTACAAATCATGCCCTTAAGTCATTATCCTTATAAGCAAGCCTAAGCCCTTGCAATACACAAACAACACAGGATAAGTCCTTTAAAGATCATGAAACCATGAAATATATAAAGCCCTAGAAAAGGTATCACTATACCTACTCTAACACTCAGTGAACATACGGTAAAAGCTTTCTAAGAAAAGATCCTGACCTCATACAGTTTTCCACAAGTTAACAAATTAATTCTTCATTAGCAAAGTAAACAATAAGAGCACTTGGTTTATAAGCATGCAACATAGTAATCACTAATGGATCTTTAACACACTATATTGCTATACAAATTCACAGCACGAATAATCTAACGTCATTAATTATCCATTAAGCACACTTTCGCAGCATTTCCCCATGTCAAAAATGATCCTCGTGCTATAAGCAAACCAATGGCCCTTTCTCCCCTATAAAATTGGATAGAAGTTGTTTTTTACTTTGTAAAATCAACCAACAAAAACTTGAGTAGAAGGCAAGAAACAAATCAACCATACGAAAAATATGGAAGCCACAGCCAATCAAACTGAGGCTGCCTCTGATCATGCCCAAAACAGGGAAGAGAAAAAAGGATGGCTGTATTCCTGGTTTGTGTCCCTTTCAAACCCTTTTAAGCACATTCAGTTCTTCTTAAGAGTTGTGCTAGTACTGATTCTGGTTATGAAAAAGGGAAGAAAATAAACAGATGGCAATTGACAAAAACAGAAATCCCTTTCCTGTTCGGTTACCTATAAAAAATGATTCAGTTCAAATCATTCCGTTTTCCTTTCCTTGTCGCATCCAAGATTCATACATGGTTTAGAAAAGAGAAGGAAAAAATAGACCATCTTTGCAACCCTTGTTTTCTATCTCTGACTATTTGTTTCCTGCCCTTTTGCATTCATTGAAACAGTTGGTGCGCAATGCGTTGCTGCTTCCGTTGATGCGAGACTTTCGAGTGCTGTTTGGATGTTCTCTGCTGGGACTTTGCCTAGGTTCATTTACTGGAAGCATCCTCTATGTGCCATGATAAAGCTTGTCTCTTTTCTTGTGTGAATAAAGGGTAGCCAGATTAACTGGTGAAGAATAGGTTTTAGTTATTGTGTGGCAGATTATTTTACATAGCCTTTTATCTAAAGTAGTACATTATAGCAGAAATAGGTAAGTAACCTCAACCTCGTTTCATTATAGTGAAAATGAATCAGATGGAAAATATATTAGTGCCCCCACAGTTGCTAATGCGGCGTATTTCCTATGCACGTCACTTATCGTGAGAAGAGCTCTAAGAGCAACAAGTATCACCTTATAAAAATCATGGTAGGCCAAATTTAAATATAAACCAGCCCATGTAGTATCCACAAAATAACAAAACATGATCCATTTTACCTAAGAAAGCACCAATTGGTCGAAAGGAATGAGAAAATAGATAGGGGCAGCAAGATTTGCCCCATCTCTAGAGCAATTATGGATTCAATTTCCATTATCGAGTTCTAAAATTGAAATCACAAAACTTTCCCACTTTCTTAGAGCACTATTGGTCAAAACCAATCCATAACTTCCAATCTAACTGAAGATATATCCATAAATTGTTCTTTCCTAATAGTAATAATAATAACCATACTATGTCAGACATACATAGTTCGTATAGGCCACAGGGTTCTGAGGAAAACCAAAATCCTAAAATCTAAAACACACATAAATCTATTCGTCTCTCTCTTCCAAAAAAAACTCTTTCACACCTCTCTCTCTCTCTCCATTGCAATACATTGTTAACCTTTTTTTCCATTTTATTTGTTATACGAGTGCTCATGTCATTTGCCCTGTCACTACCCAAAATATCTTTATTTTGATGAATTTTCCAAAAACTATTATAAGGTTAGTCAAATCTCCATGTGATGTATTAGTCATAATAAAAAAACAAACTTTCAAAAACTTGGTCACTGGATGTGAAACGTGTCACGGCATATGATGCTCTCATGAGATATTATCTCAATATATTGTTTTAGCCTTTTATTAAAACCTGTTACCTGTTGTAACCTTTTGATCTTAGCATTCATATACCGAGTGTTCCAATTTGAAGTCAAAGGCATGTTGAACATATTCTCTTAAACTTGGTGTTGGCACTTGCATTTTTCATTTTATGAACACGTTACTTTGTTGTAGATTGATATCGAACTGAAAAAAAAATGTCAAAGAATTTTACTGAAGAATAAAAGTGGTTCTATTTAGCTAATCGTTAATATTTTGTTGTCTTCTTAATAATACTTTTATCACCGAGCATGCAAAGAATTTTAGGCACTTTAATTAATGTATTTCCTTTGTTCTATCAATGGTAGTACATGGGTAGTATTCTGTAAGGATCATAAGGACGTACACAGCATACAAATTATCCAGATAATTGTAACTTTTTCAAAGATGCGTGCCCATGCTTATCCGAATTATCTAGCTAACTTCGCCCGTTTCATGCTCCCAAGTAAAGAATGAAGGTTGTGCGTTAGGTAGTTGATAGCCAGCACTTAAAAAAACCAATTCAATCATCGTGATATGAATTCGATTACGAAGGACATCGGAGGGCAGTAGTACAAAATTTGAATATTGTGGAACTCGATACAATAAACGGATTTATGTAGCGGGCCCAATTGATTTTGGAGCACGTATTGACCATAAATCAAACACAGGCCCAATAATCAAAAAAAAGAAGCAGCAAAGAATGAAATGTGAAATAGCAATGCTACAAACACAACTTTAAAACACAATCTCGGACATAACTGTGTCTGGAACCTTGCAATGCACCTGACACGATTCGTGTCCGGTTGTGTTTTAAAGGTGTATATGTGGTGCAGACTTTCTGAATGCGAAATAAGCTGAATTCCCGAGATGAGTGAGAACAAAATTGCATGTAATGATAAGGCATTAAGAGCGAGTAATGACTGAATTCATACTTGATTTCGTGGATCGAGGTAGAATTGAGGAAGCATTTAGCATTCATACTTGATTCTCGGAGGGCATTGAATGGGAGTTTGATTTGGTAGCCGTCGTCATCGTCTCTCTCTCTCTCTCTCTCTCTCAATATGGGAGCACGCAAGACTAGACGACGATTCAACCATCCGTTGGAAAAGACCAGAGCTTTTGTAACAAGCCTCCGGGTAGAACTCACCCCCAAAAGCTAGCTATTGAGGGAAGGGTGCCCAATGACTTATTAACCCCCCACCGAGAGCCCATACTCCCGATGTGGGACAAGTCCCATACCTTGCACTGGGATCCTAACAAACCCCACCCCTTCAGAGCCGACGCCCACGGCGGCAGGTCGCCCTTCTGGCACCTCCGACTACTCCGTGGCGGCCCCACGGCGGCAGGTTGCCCCTCTCGGCACCTCCGACTATCCCGTGGCGGCCTCGTCAGGGAGGAGCCTGGCTCTGATACCAATGTAACAAGCCCCCGGGTAGAACTCACCCCCAAAAGCTAGCTATTGAGGAAAGGGTGCCCAAAGACTGCCCATACTCCCGATGTGGGACAAGTCCCATACCTTACACTGGGATCATAACAGCTTTACTTGCAAAACTGTTCATCAGTTAACCTAACCGCCAAGGTTAGCCCGTGGCGAAGGCTTGGGTCTTTGGGGTTGTCCTTGTCCATGCTGGAAGGAAGTTTTCCGACTTTAATTGGACTCCCCGAAGTAGGAGATTGGGTTCCAGAATATTGTCGTGGTAGGCATTAGTTGGTGCGGCCTTAGCCTAGCTGCAAAGGCTTCGATTTAGGGTTAATGTGTCTTAAATTTGAAACATCTCGGATGTTATTTAACTCTTTCGAGGCCGTTCATAGGGTTTTCTGGGCTTTAATTGGGCTTTCACTAGCGAACAATTGAATTGAGTATTAAAAATTAGTCGATATGTACGTAAACTGACGGGGATGCTTTGAATTAATAATAAATAAATAAAACTGTTCTTGTATCCAGTGAGTGGTTTTACCAAAATATGCATCCGAATCATCTTGGCTTTCAATTTTTTATCAAACTCTTTTCTAGTTTCTTATGAGTGTCTTTCGAACAATCAATCCAAAAATCATCTTAGCAAGGTATTATTAGCAAAATACTAGAAAAATCAAATTGATTAGATATCTAGAAAAGAAAGAAAGAAATACTAGTAGTAACTTATGAAAAGAATGTTTTATTTAGGACGTTTTAGTCATGTGCCCTGTTTGGAAACCATTCTTAGCAAAAGTTTTTCTTTAACGGAACAATTCCGCACTGACCAAAGTGATTAACCAATGGTGTGGAATGTCCTACCAAAACTAACCCTCGAGAGTACGAGGTGCATGCAAGTTTAACCCGGGATAACTTGCATTACCAAAAAAAACATAATAATAACAGCTGACCTAGATTCGAGTATATAGTCTTGCTTTCTCCATTGGCATATATAAAAGTTTGTTAATCTCTTTAGTAAGTGAAACCAACTGGGGCTAACTCAGTTAGCCAGAATTCTTGCATCTCACTAAGAGGTCATGAGTTCTCACGTGCATGTGAGTGTTCTTCCTTAGAGGGCTTTTCCTTTCTTTATCTGATGTAAATATAATCTCTTCTATCGATTGAAAAAAAAAATATTCACTTTAGTAAGTGCAAAATTGCTATTGCTCAATTAAAAAAGAACTTTTGCTAAGAATGTTTTTGTAGGAATCAAGGGTTAGTTTTGGTAGGACATTCCACATCATTGGTTCTTTGACAAAGTTCTTCACAAATTCAAAGATCAAAATCAGGCCTTAAGAAAATGGTACAACTCCTTATTAGGTGCTAGGATTGTGTTTAAAGGCCTGCATCTTGTTGGAAAATTGTGAGAGGGGCAAATTCAGCATGTTTCATGCCAACCAGGTATTTCGAGGTCTGACGTTATCGATCCAAATATTTGAATGTTCCATGTAATCAACTTCCACATATGTAGTTCTTCCCAGCAAATTCCCGCACATTTATCCGATAAAAAGAGAACACGCAAGAAAATGAGTTGTACAATCAGTTGAGATAAAAACAGTCAATCCAGTGATCCCTTGGCAACAAAGCAAAATATACAGTCAATTACATCAACCAAAAGCCAATTTTTTTTCCTGTCAGGTGACTACCAAGTTGGCAGGCAGAGAACTTCCACCACTTGGGGGGCTTAGACATCTACATCTAGACTTCAGTTTACAAAGACATGTTTGGAAGAACCAAACCCAACTGTTTTGCAAAAGAATTATGAACAGAGATCGGAAAAGGAAAAGAAAAGAACGGAATAGATATGGACGGAGAAGAGAAATAGAAACAAGATTTAGGATAAGACATCAGATGCAACCTCAAGGAAGAGAGGCCAAAATAAAGAGGAAACTCTCATCTTGTTGGGTGTCGTTATCTTTCTGTTAGCATTCCATTGTAGCTATGGCAACATCAGCCATTCTGTCCATAGAAAAGCGTTTGAAGAAGTTCCGGGGAAGTCAAAGCTGCTACAGATTTATACTGCTAAATCAAAATATACTGCTGTTAGCATACAATCATCACATTGCATGAGATGGTCAATCTTGGATCAAGCATGATGATCTTCTCAACCATTCAATCACAATTTCTTACCTTATCTTGCCTGTACTTTGAGCGAATAGCATTCAGAGGGCAACCATCAGTATTCAATTGTAGACATTGTAATGCCTGAACTGCAGTTTTTAAATCTGATGCCTTGTAATTCGTGTAGTGTTCCAGTGTTGCATTCTGAAATGTATCGCAGTGAAGTAACAAGTTTAGAAAACCCGACTACCTAGAGCTCAACGGTGGAAATAAAGAAACAAAAGCAGGGGGATACAAACCCATGGGTGGCTTGACTGATCTAATGTCCATCGGGCTAGGAATACGGCTGAGGCAGCAATTATCGAAGGAATGAATTTCAAGAACTCATATTCCACCAATGTCAGTTCTGCTAAATAATTGGCCAGAAACTCCAGTTCAAGACTAGGGGTCTGCAAGGGAAAAATGATTAAGAATTCAAAGTTAGTCTATCTTCGAACCAAGAATGCCCAAAAAAATTTATGCATGACCTCAACCAACAATCTTACCTTGTAAGAGGCTTGTGCTGCTCGTAAGAATCTCCTGTAAACAGTAAGATGTGCATAAGGCTTAAGTGATTACACAGAGGCCACAAGCAATGAAGATGCAATATAGGGAAGAAGAAGTACCTCAGGAAAGATTTCGCAGTGGGTGAGGAAAGCTGAAAGGCCAAGTAGTTCAAAACTTGACTCTCCATTTTGAGGACCTGCCAGTTACTTGATAAGCTAATTTGGTACAACCAATAGGGAGCCAGCATAATTTCAGGAAAAGAAAAAAATATGAAGATTAATATCCAATGGACAGACAGCTGAAAAAGAGTCATACCTCTAACACTAAGTGTTCGTAGTTTCGTGTACACAATATGCAACCATACTCTACAGATGGGCAAGGACAACATACACATTGCATTGCATCATTATATGCCTATGCTAGGTTGCAAAAGTTGGAAGGGAACATAGGTTTTTCAGGAATAAAAGTCATGATAAAAATCATATACTTTGCATCACTTGTGATGGCCAACCGATCCAGCATGAGAACGACTGCGTGGAATGGTAGCCTGGTCGACAGATAATTGAATCAGACTATCAGAGTGGTGACAGTGGTCATGGCATTCTGAGTACAACTTATACACAAGAAATATCTGCATCCAATTCGAATTTCTATTTGTACCATATCCAGTCAAATGTAGATTCAGCACCATACTATGGATTAACCAAACAGGACCACAAGTTCACATTGCGTCTGTGAAGAGAATCTTGATAATATTAAATGGAGTTCAAGTACGGCAATGAATTTACATTTATTTATTTCATGATAGGTACTACTGGATAAGACTTAGTTACGTTTGGTTTGTTTTAGGAGCAATATAAACATGCTAAAGCGAAAAGAGGAATTTGAGTTTCAAGAGGCACTTATCCACAACAATATGTTTTTCACTTCCATGGGAGATTTCCTCATTATCTTTGTCGATCATATGAGTATTGATGTATTCAATTTGGCTAATAAACTAACATAACGAAGAAATGAAGAAACTGGGGACATACCTCTTCTCGATTGTAAGTATTGTCGGTGATAAAGCAAAATTCCTCCACACGAGGAGCACAGATCTCTTCATACTTCCTTTAAGCCATAAAGAAACAAATCATATTACGATCTTGCTCACCCATTAGGCTGAGGATAATAAACATATAATGACAAACAAGTTTGGATATTAATACACGTTTCACAGTTATCAATACACTTTTTTCGGATGTCAGTACACTTTCTACACATTATCCTCCGCCTAATGGGCGGAAGTTAGCATTTTTCATCATATTAAAGGCTACATAAACATTACAAATTCAGTGTAATCAATTGATTTTCATACAATATTCCCCAAATAGAATAGTAATCCTTGTTGATTATCGACTAAATTAATATAAACATAGTTAACCACACCACATCTCCAACTCTCTAACCTCCTTAAAATGGCCTAGTTAGTCAATAGTCATATCTCCCTGGAGACTTTCATGAAACTCTAAAGCCTGGGTATCAAAGAAGGTGATAGTGCCGTCATTACTGTATATTATGTATAAAATAAATTGTGATATATTGGATAGCTTCTGCACAGATTGAGTGACCTCTCACTCAAACCATTTGCTACCATGTCAGGAGCCACCGGCATCGTGGAAAAAGAGTTTACTACGATTTCAGCATAAGTATTACACTAAGTGAGATGCACATGAGATGAACACTGACATTCTTTTTAGCCTTATAACCAAGCAAATTCTACCGATTAGTTACACATCACCACTGGTTTCTTCCATGAGTTCGACAGTATTATCTAACAATATTGAGTACAATACACGCCTCCAGCTTAATATTTTGATACAACAGGTCTGAAAATACACATGCTCTGAATTACACTACAGCAAACTTACGAGGCAATCAACATGCAAGTGATGCCGAGCAGTTGTAATCTTTGTCTTTCGATATAGTTTTGCGAGAGAAACAGGTCAATGAAATGCACTGTGAGATATAGTGTGTCAGCTGCCAACTTATATTCCTCAGATACCTGAAACCGAGTTAAAAACAATAATTACATCCCCCTTCAGAAAAAAGCAACTTTAAAGAAATAGGCAAAAAAGAGTAATCTTTACACATATGAATGACATACTAAGATTATATATGTGCCTACGTATTTCAGTTACGTGATGTTCCAAGTGGTGTTATTATACATGTATACCAGATTAACCTTTAGATAACGAGACATTAAAATTCAAGAAAGAAGATGTATCTAATTTTTTCCCAGGCAAATGTTAGAAATTTAGAACTAACTTTAGAAAGAATTGAAAGAGCAGAGAGGATGCTTCTTTGGTAGAATTAATATATCTTCTGAAAGGCCACTTCCAGAACAAAAAAAAAAAAACAGAAAAGCAATTCTAGGAGAACCAACTCAAACTTCGGGAAGTAGTGAAGTGCCCTAAAAGATCACTAGCATATTTTTGTTATGCACCAAGGAGAAAGGAGGAAAAAGCTACCAATTAGTACAAAGAAAAAAATTGGGTCTCGAGAAATTGACCAAGGCAACTAAGTAGCTGAAGTCCTAATTCCACCCTTTTCCTTGGTTCTGCATCACTATACCAGATGATAAGGATCGCATAGATAAAAACAGAGTGAATGCAGCACTGCTCTGAGTGGGAATTTGACCCTAACTGTGAAAAAGACTAGGATAAAAATTGAAAGTGCTTTTAATGATCCTTTATTTATTTATTTGCTAACCATCAAAGGTTGCACAAAGGCCAACCAATGCACCTTTGGGCAACGGTATTATCAATGTAGATGTGGTCAGCTAGTTGAACAGAGTTTCTACCTCAATAATAACCATTGGCAATTCTAGAGGTAGCAGCAATAGCAAGATTGTTGTCTTTTAAAGACTTGCCTAATCAAATATAGTTCCTAAGAGAACATGGCATAATGATGTTGCAGCCAAATGATCAGATATTCGATTCAAAAAAAAATTGCACTCCGCTCCATAAAAAAATTACAAGCAATCAGAGAGAGAGAATAATGACTAAAATCCAAAACATATCAATCTTGTTCAAAGGACAAATGGATGCCAGTTGAGGAAATCCTCTCATGTTAATGAGTAAAATACTAACCGCATTCACTTCCAAGGTGCATTTGCAATTAATGAATATGCAACAGAAAATGCATAAATTCCATGGCTTGATTTAGTAACAAGGTGAAAACCACACCGACCTCGACAAGCCAATCAATTAAAATCCCCCTCATGCTTTGAGTGATATCTCGCTGTACTTCTTCCATAAAATTTGTTTGTGCCCTTCGCATCAGCTGGAGAAACAAATGGTATAGCACATATTATTGTAAGGCATCTTGTAGAGAGAAAAACAGGGAAAGAGAACAGCACAAGGTTAGAATCTTAGCAGTTACTGATAGTCAAGGTTGTTTTGTGGTTGAAATGGTTGTGCAGAACGCCATTAAAATGTTTTAGAGGTTAAAAGCCCTAGCTTTCAAACAGGAAGTCACAGTCCTTTTTTAGGACAGGAAAGTCTGATTGACCTATATAAGCAGCGGCTACTCACGTAGGAGATGACAACGATGTATTTCTAATTTATAGTTGCTAAGCATATATTTCTAGGCACTATTGCTATCCATGAGATCCGTTCACTTCATAGTCTCTGAAAAAGCCTCTAAATCCTTACTCTTCACTCCAAACCTGTGGAACCAGGGAATGAAATTATCCTCCTATCAGTTTATGTATTGGACTGCACATTCCGAAACAAGTTACACCAGCGGTCACAAACAGCGTTTAGCAATTCAAAGCGACCCTCAATTTTTCCCAAACAATCAAATCTTATAAACTGAAAACATAGGGAGTAGTGTTTTGGAAAGACAAATATGAAACAAATTGGTCATTATGCTCCTAGAAATGTGTTTTTTGCATGAGTATTATGAAATTACTATTTCGTTTTATGGCAATACAAAGAAACCTACCCTTATTGTACCACATTCTAGGAAATGTGATGTAACACATCCTGTTCAAGTTCTTGTTCCTCATACCAGAACGATCTTCAATCCAAGTAAGATAGCTCCCAACCTCTCCCCTATTGTTACCACAAACAAACCCTAAGAATCTCATAAACTATCTCAGGCTTTTGGCCATCAAAACTGGACACTTATTCTCAACATAGCCGATAAATGGCCGTTACTCTTGCTCCCCTACGTCTAAGATTTGGCTCAGTACTCCTTGGAGAGTGACCCTGCACCTAACTTCATCCTATAGGAATGTCTAAAACTCTAAGGAGAAAAATTATTGAGTATTGGAGGAAATGAAAACATTGAAAAGCAATGTCAGGGTAGTTGTCAAGCTAAACAAGAAGTATCGTAGACATAGCTTCACAGGATGGAATTGGAAAGGGGATGTAACATAGTCAAATGCCACAGAAGGTATATTCGGCATGCATGCCAAAGTAAGTGTCGCTCACTAACTTGAGGTAGTTATTACTTGTTGCGGTCATGTATCTGCAACCGTTGACATTTACTTGGGGAGAGAATCAAATGCATAAAATCATGAAATTACACTCTGAAGCTGATCATCATCAGCAGTACAAGAACGAATATCAAACAAATCAAATAACATCTACATCACAAACCTCCGCAACACGTAAACTGCTGTAGATATCAGGAGCATAGAGGCTGCACAATTGAGACTCCTTGTGGTCAGAATCAATGTCTATAATGTCTGGATTGATAGATTCCAACTTCCCACCAAGGCCAACTTTATCTGCAGTCGATTACCAAAAATGTCATTCTTGGTGAGAAGTGAATTGACATAATACACCATGTAAAACAAAAGCCAAGGAACTAAAAGCAAGACAAGACATCACTGTAGGAGCTAAACCTCACTGTAAAGCATTGATATTGCTCTAACCGTATCAAGAGTCAAGACACAGCACTTACAAACATATGGCATCCTATGAATGACTAAACCGGTATAATCACATCAACTTTTGGGAGAAGGGAAGCAAAGCTGGTAAGGAGTGATCCAAAAAAGGCTTATTCGAAAATGGATTTGCAACTCATCTTTTAAACGAAGTTTGATGAAAATGGACCTTCTATTAGGCGGTTGCCATGATAGTGAAACCTTCTTGTAAAGTAGTGATTTTCACTGACCATAGCAGGACACGAAAAAACATCAGTCAATATGCACAACTGGTTGAAGTTAACTATTGAAGTATGAAAAAACAATAACTGTAGATGGGTAAAGATTGGCCTAAGATACTAGGAAACAGCTATAGTGTTGAGAATGTTGTACTTACAATGCAATACCCAAAATGAGTGAGACCATATAATACCATCAATTCTCGGGAGCATGGAAGCACAGGTGAAAAAGAGCGGTCTTTAAAGCAGCAGTTGGGAAACTGGGTCCATGTGTTGTGGAATTCTCTCTAGAGTATTCATTTAATTTACAGCTTACAAAAATCCTACAGCATTAGATCAAATGAAACAGGAAATCCTGAAAGCCTTGACTATGCAGAAAGCTTGACATATCTACTTGCCTCTTTTTCTGCATTTTATTTCTTTTTCTAATACAAAAGTATTACAGATTTGAACTTATAATTTCCCTTTATGTATTCCTCCATACTCCATAGTAAAAAATTCTTGCGAAGGGTGTCAGTGTGAAGCATTCAACAGAAACAAAGTACGTTGGAAGCATATGAACTTCAAGGACGATTATGCTCTCCATCAGCTGCTCAAATATGAAATACGTGATTTTCAGATGCCATTAGTGTCATAATTGGTCAATGTTCTCATGTTCAAGGATGAGAAATTTAAAGGCAAGGTCCAGAAGGAAACCTCTCTTCGAAAACTTTTGAGCTTGGGAAGGCACCGTGTTTTCTTTCCCGGTCTGAGGATTGTCATAACACCCTTGTACAGTTATCCCTCTCTGCAAAGTTATTTTGCTTTCCCACACCACTGGACATTCACCTTCTGAGGATTTAACTTCTGTATTTAGAATTAATTGAGCTGCTTTCAATTTTAAATCAGCTGGGAGCTTCTGCATTGCTACTGCAACAGAGGGAGCAACCTTGGAAACATTCACTGAACCCTTTCTGGTCTGTTTGCTATCGTTTTTCTGACAATCAGCATAAGTAACAGATGTCAAATTATGAAATACACAAACTCTGAAACCAGTGTCATATACATCCATAATTCCATATAACTCAGCAACTATCTGCAAATTTTTGAAATACGAAAGGCTGCAGCTATTACTTGATCATGCGCAAACTCTGAAACCATTTAGTCCTCTTATACAAAAAAAGGCTGCTCAGAAAACAGAATAACTAACCAAATTTGAGTGAGCTCTGAAACGACCAATTTCAGCTACTAAGTAGTACAGAAGAATTCTTCTGCATGTTATTGTCATTTTAAACAAATCGAACAAATTTTCAGCAGAAGGATAGTGTACAAACCGGAACTTTTGGCGCCATGAGGCAGTTCCTATAGGAATCGCAGAAAACATTCGTGACATCCTTAAGCACTGCCCTTCTCTTGTTCTGAACACCCGCAGTAACAGGAGCACTGCTGTTCACCTCATCTAGGGCTGCTCTTTTTGAATTTGTGACATCCTTAAGCACTGCCCTCCGCTTGTTCTGAACACCAGAAGTAACAGGAGCACTGTTGTTCACCACGTCTAGGGCTGCTCTTTTTGAATTTGTCCGTAGAACACGCTTTTGATCCTGCTGCTTAGTTGAAAACCGGTTTTCATCCTGTTTCTTTGTTGCTTTTGAAGGGTAAATCCCTCCAGATTGCTGACAAGCAGCAGCTCGGGCTCGTGTTATTCGAGGAATCGGCTCTCCAAAATTAGCAGTAGCCAGATTCCCTTTCTTCATAGTTACAGGCCTTGGTGAAGGAACAAGGCGGTGCTTTCAAAGACAAATTGGACTCATCAAACCTGCAACAATATGCATATATTAGGGCCATCAAAAAACAAGGAAAATGTCAAATGGGGCGTTGCTCGGTAGGGAAGTGACAAGCTGCAATGCCTGTACGTGAAAAACAACACTAACTCTTTCGACGAGCAAAGTAGTGCACATCTAAATGAACAAAAGGATTGCACAAAAACATGTACAACTGCTGTATGGAAACAATGATGTATTTCACGAACGACTCAAGGGATCCAATCCAGTAAACAATGATGTATATCTGATGATTCCATTTCCAGCATGGAACTGTTTGGCATTGTGATTAATTTCAAACGAACAGTGATGATTGGAAACTGCCCACATTATCCAAGAACCAAATGTGGAAGCAAAGAAGAACATTATTATATTCAAATAACTAGTGAAAACTTCTTCTAGCCTGTAAACTCTTCTGCAAAACTTGACTTTAATCAATCACTCTAAGTCTCTAACGGCAAGAGCTGATTGAAGATTTTCATACATGTAAGGAAGAAAGTCAAACTTCCTTATCATACACTAAGTTATTCGAGGAAAATCCCATTGTATAACCTTCTCTTTTAGTAATAATATCAGAAGGAAAAATGCAACCCAACGCAATAGCCTTATTTTACATGTATGCGCACTGAAGTAAGTGCCATTGCACTCATCCTGTTCTGCATCCAAGTTTAGGTCCAAATTGGTGCGAGACAAAAAAAAAATTGGACGTAAACTCATTATTACCACAGGAGCTAATAGCATACCTCTTAAAATAAGAGCTAAATCAATGAAATTATACGCAGAACATTCATAATGCAGTGGTTTACCAAATTCTATTTGGAGACACCAGAACTGGGTACCAATCAAACACACTTTTATACAATCACGGGAAAATATCTTCAGGAAAGGGCAGCCAAAAGATCAAGAAATTTTAAATCAAGAAAAGACATATACGATCAAGAAATTAGCAATGGCCATTCACCCACTTGAAAACAAACCAACATGCATAACTCACATCAACAGTTCTCCAGAAATCTGAAAGCATCAATTCTAATTTGAAAACAAAGAGAGCCAAAAAAAAAAAAAAAAACCATTCAAGATAAAGAGGAGACAATGGTAGAGAGATCTATCCAAAGAAAAGTCATATACTAATATGCGCCATTTGATTGCTAAGATAAAAGTGAAATTCCAGTGCATCAAGGTCTGGATTTCTTTCCCAAAAAAAGAAAAATATTTAAGAAAATTTACACCAGATTCATTCTAATTCAACTTCTTTCCTTTCGAAACCGTTTTCTTGGGTTTTAAAGAAAAGCCAACCTTAACTTTTGAATTCTTTCCATTCAAACATAAAACCCACGTTTCAAAACTTCAAGAAAATCATCAAGTCCATCACAAAACGCAAAACCCTAATCGGAATGTCCACAACAGAGGCGAACAAAACCCAATGTGGAGCTAAACCTTACTCTGTCTATGAGCTCAAAGTGCTCTACACAAAGTGGGTAAGGTCAATCATGCAGGGAGCTCTTCTAGTGAGAGAGATTTAGAGAGAGAAAATCACAGGAGCGTGAGAGCGGGTAGTGTAGAGTTCAAAAAAGGGGAAAAAAAAAACCCAAGGAGAGAGAGAGAGAAACAATTAACGTTAAAATAATGCGTTCAGTCCGAATTTACAGTGATGGCCTCGAGGTTTGACCAAAGGTTGACTAAGACACTTCTTGATTATAACTAATATCTTTAATTGCGTAGTTAATGGATAATTTGATATCGTTACCTAGCTGGGCCAGCTCATCCTTTGTGTTTACGTTTTAATTAAACGTTTACCCCCGGTGGGTGAAGTTTATTACTACTCAGTACTCACGCACTTGTTGATGTGTGGTCTGAGTTTTTTGAAATTTGCCAGGGTGTCATAGGTCATTTCGCGTGTCAAATTTTATTTGTTGGTGGATGGACATTTTAAATCGCGTGGAACCAGATCCATAAATGCAACCGAAAATTCGAATCGACAAGATTTGTTAATAATTAGTAGCAGTAGCAAAAATGCAAGAAAAATTGAACCGACGAGGCTTGTTTTTAAAATTAATAAACTTTCAAAGGGAACTTAAAATAAACTATTGCTCGGCTTGGTTGAGCACATGCTATTCAAATTTTCGGCGGGATGTTGGTGTGTCAGGTTTCATTTGTTAGGGGGACGGACAGTTTAAATCACGTAGAACCAGATTCATAAATGCAACTGAAAAATCGGATTGACAGTGCATTTGTAGGCTTGAAATTAGGACTATTTCTACAGAAGTACTGATTGAGCTAAGTGGAAGGAAGGAGCAAACAAAGTGCCTGAAAATAGAAAGTGAGATCTGTTTTTGAAATTTGAAATGGTGGATGGATGAATCTGGTATATAAGCTGAGCTACTGGAGTAGTATTTATTACTTATAGGAGTAGAATTAAACACGTGACTTAGCAGCTTTATGGCAGCAAAATGCTTTGAAAGGACCACCCTACCCAATTGGGATTAGATTTGAAAAATTCCTAAACTGACCTTTCGTTAGAGGATATTAATAGTACTAGTATTAATTTCAATGGAACTAGACTCCGTTTACGCTAGTGATTAACTTTTATGCACTACAATTTTTTAGCTTTGTCCTTATTCAAATTTTTTTTGCGTCTGTTAGTTTTCTGCTAAACTTTTATGTGATATGCATTTGTCTCGACAAGAGGACTTTTTGAACTTTTCTTTGGAATTTTTCCAAAATACTTGTGTAAAAGTCATACTGTAATTTTTTACTTTTCCGATTCCTCTCGTCGAGACGAATCTATATCACATAAAAATTTGCCGTAAAACTAACAAATGCAAAAAAAAAATTTGAATAAAGACAAAACCAAAAAATTATGCTGCATAAGTTAATCACTTGCGTAAACTAAACACTTTGCTATTTCTCTCCATCGAGATATGATAAACCCTTGCAGTCGAGAATTTTTTCAGTGTCGGGTGGGTACCACGTGACCGTGTCCACGTGGTGCCCGAGTAGCTCATTCGAGCCATCCAAAATTGTGTTGGACGATCCATATTGAAACTCTCTCTCTCTCTCCTCTCACCCCACCACTCTCTCTCCCCTTTCTCTATCCTTTTTTCTCTCTCCAAAACCGAAATGGACAGTCTAGATGTGCCAAGCGGGCACCACATGGTACCCACCCGACCTTATATCATTAATTAGAAGAGATTTGGTGAGAATTACTTTCTATTTTTTGGACCTAGAGGTAAAGGACTTTGGTTATGCAATGTGTGGTAGTAATGATATATAGTTTGCTGGAACTAAAGAGTTTTTTTTTTTTTTCCCTCAAGAGAGATGGAGGGAGGTTTAAGATGGAATAATGTGCAAAATTAGTCTCAGTGTGTGTTCTGAGAAACTGGAAGAAGTTGTGCACAAAAAATAAAAAATTTAGTGCATGCCCAATTTTCTTAAGTTTTAGTCCAGTTTGGACTTCTGTGAGCCCCAATTTGAGTCTACAATAATGATTCATTCTGTATGGCTCTCAAGTATGTCGACATCCGGCCCAACATCAACAGATTCATCTAAAATGCAACTGTATCACGTGTATGTTTTTCCTACATAAATTTTGATCGTTGGATTTAGTAGACATTTCTCTACATAAATCTCAACCCTTGGCATTGGACGAGAATAATGACATGTTATAATGGCAAATGAAAAATACAATGACATTGCCGTTGATTGGGAGGACTAGAATTCCTAATTTTTTCAGTCATTATATTCAGTTTGGTAATGATTTCTGAAATTGCCGTTGATTGGGTGAGAATATAATGACATGCTATAATATAATGGAAAATACAATGAAAAGCTATAAATGGGGTAAGGGAAATTGCGTTGATTGGGCAGAATTTTCGGTAATGATTTATTCTCATTTCAATTTTTGGTAATGAATTTTGGGTGAACGAATTTTTCTCTCTCCCTCTCTCCTTAATTGTTTTCCGAACAAGTCTTTTTTCCAGTTCTCCCTTACTCTCGCCCTCTCTCCATAGATATGGCTCTTTGTTCTCTCTCTTTTTTTTAAACGGTTGTGACGACTGTGAATTAAAAAAGTAGTTGTTTAGAAAATTAGTTCTTTGTTCTTTGGTGTGTGCAAAGTCATGACTCATGAGAGAAGTATGTTACTCGCACTTCTTCTTCTTTTTCCCCATGTTTTGAAATTTCATTAGAAGAACAAGTCTCATTGTCTTTGAGAGAAGTATGTTACTCGCACTTCTTCTTCTTTTTCCCCATGTTTTGAAATTTCATTAGAAGAACATGTCTCATTGTCTTGGAATATGATTTAGAAATTTCGAAGCTCCCTACACGGTAGGCGTCCGTGATCTTATTTTAATTTTGCGTATCGAACCGACCCCTTATACGGAAAGCTAGATGAGTTTGGGTCTTATATGTTTTGGTGTATAAATTGTTGTTCGAATCTTATTTTCTTTTTCGATAAGGTCAATTAAAATTCCATGATTTAAGGATTTTACAGGGAAGGAAAGGTCCATAATTTATTCAGTCAATTCTCTCTCCCAACCCAAAAAACTTAGAACTTTGAAAGTCCATGAATGGCTCCATCCACAGGTATATGCTTCCTCCATGTCATTTATGATTTTTTTAAAGCTATTTGATGTTTTGATCATTTGCGTAATTTTTACAATTAATGTTTAATTGTGCTTCCAATCTCTCTCATGTTGATGAAGACCGAAATTGTTGAGTCGTTTGTATTCATTAAATACATTTTCTATCTAATACGTGTATAATTTCTACATTTTTTAATATCAAATATCAGTGCGTGATTTATTTCCTCATTTGAATCCGTATAAACTCATACACATACATGCAAGTAAGCATGTTGAAAGAAGTACATATACTCAGGGTTTTATTTTTATTTTTTATCTTTAAGGAAAGTGATGGTAGCTCATCTTTATAAGATATTGGTATTTCAGTGTTCTCTGACAAATATTTTTTTATAAACCTTAAGCCATTCGATAAAATTTCAGGTATTGGTGATTTTAGTGGTCCTATATAACTTATTTTCCATCTACCTAGCCACCTACATCTGATTTTCTTTTTTCTATTAGGGAATTACCCATGCCTAATTCACTCCAAACTACGTCAAATAATTTAAATTTAATGAGTACATGGGAAGTGTAATTGAAAATTTGAGAACTGAAGTTGAAGATGCATGAGAATTTTGTGTCGTTGTCCTTCCACACTAATTAAAAGTCCATAAGTCACTATACCTAGAGTTGTTCGGAAGTGAAAGAGTCACCATAGTGTTGAATTATTTAGAAAAGGTCTATGTTCTATATATCTCTGTTTTGTGTGTGTGTGTTTGTAATTCATTGTCTTTGTTAGGTTTTTGGTTTATACTTTTTTGCCCAAATGTGAATGCTCTCTGAGCATATGGCATGGAACCAAGCTGATGTATGTCTTCTTTGGTATATGTGCAAGTTGTTTCATATCTTATTGTGGTTACTACATGGCGGTTGGAGTGTACCATTCTTTTGCGGGGTAAGATTGTCTTATCATGGTTTTCTTCCAAATTTGTGTGGGTGTTTGAGGTATAGTTTTTGGAAAAAAGTATGGGACTACCTTTTGGCCCCCAATTCGTTATTGTCATGAATTAGTTTGGATAGAACTAGAATTATCAAAAAGTAATTAAAAAAACTTTGGGTGCATGAGTTTGGTTTATTCTTTGGAAAACAATTTTCTTTGATATAGTCTAGAAGAACTTGAAATTTATAGTAGCTATAACTAATTTTGCTACGAAGAGTTGAACCTAATTTAATTGATTCAGCTCCCTCTCCTTATATTTGGTAGATATTGGAAGCTACGTGTTATTGGCATTGATAAAACTCGATATGTGATTGGCATTGATAAAACTCGATGACCTTTTTGTTAGGTGATCCAGAACACATCAACATTACCGTAGCCAGAGAACAAGTTGGCAACCCCCAACACACTCTTTAATGGAGGTAGTACTTGAAACCCTTATATGCAAGCCACATCATAGCACCCCCACTATGGGAGTCTTGCCATTTTATAACAAGGAGGAAGGGTATCGAGACAATAGAGAATTTTTTATGTCAGCGACAAAAGTTTGTCTTTTTTGTAACCGAATTAAATGACAAGGTAGTGGTATTATTTAATTTTATAATTGGTTTAAATGATATGTTTTCCTAGTGGCACATGTTGCTTTTCAATTAGCTTATTAAGAACGTGTTTGATTTCCACGTTGTAATTAAGCTTGATTTTCAGGAAGAGTTTGTCACAATTCAATGAATTGCACGGGTAATTTTTTGGGGAGTGCCGTAGGGACGGGTCATTCGCTAGGAGGTTACGGTGTGCAACTTTTAAATCTAATTGAAAGGGAATTTAGGTCCAACATAATAGCTTTGACTTGAGCTCACATCATATGTAGCCAATTTTGCTGATCGCCAAACAATACGCTTATACCATTTAGTGTTCAGGGGAAGGGAATTAAAAAATAGTCTTGAATTTTGGACCTAAGAGGTTAGGAGGAGGACACTGAATTGTTTGCTGATCATTCGAGCCTTGCCTTCAGGCACGGGCAAACCCTAGTCTATATTATAAAATAGAGCGGTTTTTCACCAAAATGTCTACACTTACAAACATAGATGCATCTACAGCCGTTTGATCGTACTTAGTAATAAGGTTATAGCCGTTGGATCAAAGGAATAAAGCTAGGTTTCCTAATGTATTAACCTACACTGCTCTCTCTCTCTCTCTTCCCATAAATTACTCTCATTAAGTATTCAAAACCACCTTTTATGGCATTATTCAAATGAAATCCAATGGATTATATGTTGTTTATCAATGGATATATTTTTTTTGAAACGGTATCAATGGATATATGTTGCGTTATTGTTTATCACATAGTTGAATTTGTTGGGTACGGGTTGGTATATTATACCCAAGTTCATTATTAATTCGCGTGTGGTGATTATTTGAGCCGTATATTGCACGCGAGTTAAGTATTTGTTTCTGTGTGCTGATTGTTCGAGTCGTGCCTTCAGACACGAACATACGCTAGTTTTTATACACAATCGTGCTAGCCAGAGGTGGCTCTACTTGGAGCCTTCAATGGTCAACCGAACATCCAAAAAAAATTCCTGGAGCTCCGTATTTGCCACTGGTGCTAGCAACAAGTTACAAACATCTTCAATCTATTTCTTCA
Source organism: Rhododendron griersonianum (assembly GCA_018127125.1). Taxonomy (NCBI): domain Eukaryota; kingdom Viridiplantae; phylum Streptophyta; class Magnoliopsida; order Ericales; family Ericaceae; genus Rhododendron; species Rhododendron griersonianum. The sequence continues at coordinate 41,368,052 of CM030795.1, read as the reverse complement.
TCTTCTGTTCAAAACTTGAGCTTTGTGCACTCGGTACATTTTTTGTCCTCCCTGATAAAAGGATATGATTCTGCTTATGTTTACGTTGATTTCAAATGAGCGAATTCGATATGCATAACTGGTTATGGGTTTCAATAATCTACAATGAAAAAACAAGAGAGGGAAGAAAAAAAAAAAAGGTGTAAAATTGGCTTAATGCGAAGAACAAAAAATAATAAAGAAACAGAATTGAAAACCTTTCTAATTCTTTACGATGATCGAACGTTTGAGTCAGCTAGTGCTCATCTTGACAAATTTCGAAATCCTGAAGTTAAAGACCGAGCACACCCCTCTGGTAACCAACACAGAACCTTTAGAATATTTGGGCTAAGGCCGGGCTAGTACAATCGTAGATTATTTGAAACAGAAAAATCATGACAGTGTTCCACTCCATATTCCAAAAGGAGGTTAGCTTTAGCTTTATTACTTGGAAAAATGGCAACGGCTTGTTTTACATGATGCTAAACAAAACGTTTGAAGACCGCCATTGTTGTTTAATTTCGTTGAGTCATCATGGATAATCATCTTCTATTAGCTTTCGTTGTGATCTGCATAATTCATCTCTCTCTCTCTCTCTCTCTCTCTCTCTCTGCATATGATCAAGATACAATCTCATTTAGTGCTTAATAAGAAGGAAAAACAAAATCAACTCCAAAATTTTAAAAAAATAGTGATGATCGATCATGGAGCGACCGACAATAAAGATAGATTAAATTTGAATAATTAAAATTTTGACCGACATTGTCAAAAGAAACAACATGTATATGACGGAAGCTGTCAATATGAATAGAGATTAATTTGAGAAGATTGCCTGTGCAAAACAATAAAATAGTACAATTTAAAACATGGTGTACTATTGTACGCAGTTAAAAAATTTGACAATTTGATATGCAAATAAAATGCATGCACTTAATTTGATGATAGTGGTGTTATAGGAATAACATAAACATTACATAAGTATAATCGGCAATCAGAAGTGGTGTCCTATAATCTTTTATCGTGGATAATTTTGAAGATGGCGAAAGAGATCGACAACATCTGATTCATGAATAATGATTCCATAATATATTGTTATGTGCACAATATTTTGCTTAAAAAAATATATATGTCACTCCAATAATCAGTTTTAATAACACTAGTTTTTTCCTCATTGTTCCATTTCAACCACCACGGCTGCTCCACCAGAAGACAAATTCTGAGTTATTTTTTTCTTCTTCTCACCATTCTCTCTCTCTAAAAAAAACCCCATTCTCCCTCTAAACTTTTCTGCTAATAGGGTTTCCTTCGGAGGAGGTGGCCGCTCCCTCCACCGCTCCAACCCCCTCCTCCCCTCTCTCTTTTTTCGCTTGTTTGTATGTATTCAGGGCCGGCACAGGGTCAAGGCCCAAAAGGCCTGGGCTTTAGACATTCAAAAAAATTTAAATTTTAGGGGCACTCCAATATTGTTTGTAAATTAGTATATATAATATTTGTTCGTTTTATAACACAAATATCTTTGTTAGTTCAGTGGTAAGTTGACTTTGACCACTAGTGACAAAGCAATTAACATGCATTATGAAATCTAAAGTAGTAATATAAAGAAATATTTATATCATTGTTGTTTAACTCTAAAAATACATAGGGCACCGCCCCACAATTTAGCCTTAGACATCCAAATCCATTGAGCCGGCCCTGTATGTATCCCTCTCCGTTATGTGTCGATTCGTGTATTGGGTTTGGTTGTAGCTCCTTATCTCAGTGTTCGGAAGGAAACCTTCATTCAATGAAAGTTGTGCTTAATTCGGATTAAAAACAAAGAAGAAGAAGAAGAAGAAGAAGAAGAAGAAGAAGAAGAAGAAGCCTTTCGTCCTTTTGGTTTGATTTTCACCGTTTGATAACACCTACCAACGCCCACCGCGGGCTCCACGACCCTAACGCCCGACAACGAACCCCATGATATCCCCCGACAACGAACCCCATGATATCCCAACGCATGAGTGTTTTTTCTTTATTTTTCTTTTTGCCACGGAAAAACACGAGTTTAAATTCTATACACCTTAAGTGAAAAACACGAGTTTAAATTCTATACACCATGATATCATTTGTGAGTCTCACAGTGCGTATATTGCAATAATTCGAACCATTCGTTTTATAGGACCCGCAGAGTACAATATCTCCACAAAAAGTTAGCTTTAGTGGACATTGGTATTGGTATGTATATACAAAATTGAATGTTATTTATAAAATCGAAGGTAGATAAGTTTAAAGTTAAACTATTCATGACCGTTTATTTTAGAAACTAAAATCTAATTTTTGATGTATCAATCTATCGATGTCCGATCAAGTATCAACCTGGTTTTTGGCAAGAATATGCTACTCTGCAAACTCTACAAGATGAACGATTTAGGTTAGCAAAAAATGCATGGTGGGGCCTACAATAAGTTGGTTTCCACCCTAGGCGGAAAGAATTTAAACTCCTCTGGTTTGAAAATCATTGGTTTTCTTTGCTACTACTATTGTGAAAATCACTATGCATTCATTGTGTTAATTTGAACCGCTTGTCTTGTAAAGCCCGAAAAATTATGTATCCTCGCAAAAAATTAATTTGATCAAGCATCATCGATAACTATATCAGAAAATTAACTTTAAAAGTGAATTAATTTCTACACTCATTTTTTTGATATTCACACTTCTTCTTTTTTTGTGTTTTAGCCAAAAAAATACATAATCTTCCAACACTAAAATCCAAAAAAAAAATATGATTATCAAAAAAGAAAGTGTAAAAATCAATTTCCCTTTCAAATACACATAGTTGAACTAATTTAACAGGATGTAACCGCCAATACATTTGCCTGTTTGAGTATTCTTACTTGGTAATATCAAAAAAATCCGGAGGGCATTCTAGTAATTCGACACTCTTCTCCCTCCGGTGGACCCTTCCCAGTCTCTCAACCGTTTAAACGTCGCCGTCATCTTCACTGGTCGAACCAGCAGCCTCGCGAGAGAGAGAGAGAGAGAGAGAGAGAGAGAGCTATATCTGGTTGATGACTTCCTGCCTCCTGGTCTGGGCTCTGAGTTGGTTGCTTCTTCTTCGCTAGTAAAGGCCATAGATTCTGAAGAAAAACCCTAGAGTCATCTCTACAATGGCGGGAACGTCACCTGCTGGCGTTCAAGATCACCTCAAATTGGCTAGAGACTATGCAATTGAAGGCCTCTACGATACCTCCATTATCTTCTTCGATGGCGCCATCGCCCAGATCAACAAGTACTCTCTCTCTCTCTCTCACACACACACACAAACACTCCACCACTATAATCAAATAGGGCTTTGGTTGTTAGTTTTTGCCTTGATAATGTTTGAATTGAAAGTTGCTAGATGTTATATCTACTGAAAAAGTACAAAACTGACTTCATTGATTCCTTTGCATTGGAAATTTATGATGGGAGTTCTTAATTGAGTACTTAATTAGGCGCTATCAAAAGGATTTCTGGCGTGGAATCTGGGGAATTAAGTTTACCTTCCTTAAAATCAATCATTTTCCGAGATTCTTGATCACGTATCGATAAACGAATAATTTGTCAAATATAAAGGGGGCTCATATTTAGGACAATGCTCTCAGATGGTATTCCGCTTACTAACTAAGAATTCGAGTCAAATTGGTGATGCTATTTTGGTTTTTTATGGAGTGTGTGGAGCCTGATAGTGTTCCTCGCGGATCTGACTTTTGGTACTTTCAAACAATGATCCTAGCTTTATGTATTCCAGCAAATGGCAACTCTGATGTAATAATGTTATGCTTTATCAAATTGAAATCAGATGATAGTCCTGGCAGAAAATTTCTTGATTGGCAAATTTTGTATTCTTAACTTGAAACGAAAATAGAGGTTAAGGTCGCGATTCTTGGCATTGCAAAATTGGGTGGCCGTCGTAAAACCGGTGGTGTTGTGTGATTGTGCTTTTGATTTCTTTATTTTCTGCATCTTTATCACCTTGATCATGTGCTAGGGTTCTGAAATTCCTAACATGCATTTCTAGGTGTATTCTTTAATGTATATGCCATTCGTGTAAATTTGCTAAAACTTTATTTTTGTCTTTTTCGCTTTCGTCAGGCATTTAAACAAGCTTGATGACCCTTTGATTCGATCAAAATGGATGAATGTAAAGAAAGCTCTTACAGAAGAAGTAGAAGTAGTGAAGCAGTTAGATGCAGAGAGAAGGGCTTTCAAGGAGATTCCCTTGGGTAGAAGGCCTCCTTCTCCTCCGATTTCTGCAAAATCTTCATTTGTTTTTCAACCATTGGACGAGTACCCGACTTCATCTGGTGCTCCGATGGATGATCCTGATGTATGGAGGCCGCCTAGTAGAGATAACACGAGTAGAAGACCTACAAGAGCAGGTCAAGCTGGTACGAGGAAGTCACCTCAAGATGGAGCTTGGGCACGTGGTTCCACAAAATCTGGAACAACCGGTCGTGGAGCAAAGTCTGGTAATCCTAGTAGGTCAAATACAGGAGTCCGAGTTTCAGCTGCTGGAAAGAAAGGCACTGGCTCAGGGAAATCTGGCAAGGAAGACGCACTGGTATATTCTACCTGACAAAATAGTTTTTGCAACACTCCATGAAGGCTTGCTATATAACAGTCTCAAATATAGTTTTATTTCGATATTTGATCTTTAAGAGCAAATGCTATTCACCTTGTGTACTGGTGGATAGAAAGGTTAAGTGCATGATTTTCCTTGATATGTTTATTTTTCTTTGAAATTTCTTTGTTTGCATTAGATTCATTCTCTGGAATCCAATGCCTGGAAAGTGTGAACTGTGGGACACTGGTTAGTCACTTAGTCCCATTTCTGGGGGCAGACTTGTCAATGTTAGCATCATGACTTGGAGAGTTAAATAGTTAATTGAAAATTGTTTGGAGTCTTGTATTGTTGCATAACTATATTCATCTTTGCACAATTTGTTTTCAGTTCTTATTTGTGCTTGTTTATGCTCAGATTATTCATCTCTGATGTGATGCAGAATGGTGATTCTGAAGATGGAAAATCCAAACGTGGACAGTACGAGGGGCCTGATCATGACTTGGCTGAAATGCTTGAAAGGGATGTCTTGGATTCCACTCCTGGTGTGAGGTGGGATGATGTAGCTGGGTTGACTGAAGCAAAAAGGCTTCTAGAGGAAGCTGTTGTTCTTCCTTTGTGGATGCCTGAATATTTCCAGGTATTTCTTATTGCTTTGAAGTTGAAATATGATAGTCTCAATTCTGTAACTCCCAAGATTTTGAAACACACATGAGACAACAATTTCAACTCTCTGTCAAACTAATGTCGAGGAAAGGGAACCCAACTGCCAAAGATTTTACTGATTTTGGACTGTAGTGTTAATGCTTCCGTCTACACGCTCCATAAAATCGGTTTAGATACTGCATTTTCCCATCTCCTTCATTAGACCATGTTTTCCTTGCTGAGAACTTATAATTGTGTGCATGACCAAATTATGGGTTCACATCCACCAGTTTGATCATTTGTTTTGGTGTAATGCAGGGAATTAGGAGACCATGGAAAGGCGTTCTTATGTTTGGGCCTCCTGGCACTGGAAAGACACTCTTGGCCAAAGCAGTTGCTACCGAATGTGGCACAACATTCTTCAATGTTTCTTCAGCTACTCTGGCTTCGAAATGGCGCGGGGAGAGTGAGCGTATGGTGCGGTGCTTATTTGATCTTGCACGAGCTTATGCTCCAAGTACAATATTCATTGATGAGATAGATTCTCTCTGCAATGCCCGTGGGTATGTCTACATTCGTTTTGAACTGGCTTCTGCAGTTAGCTATCTTGCAGTGGATCATGTTCTCAGACATGATGTAGTTTGTGGATTTTGGGTATACTGTTTCTGATTTGGATATCATCATCATGGTTATACAGAAGCTAGATTTGGATATCATCATCATGGTTATACAGAAGCCATAATGTATTTTAAACTGTCTGTCTGACTCTCTCCTCTGTGCACGTTTCAGAGAAACATTTTGTCCTTGGATGTGCTTGATCTTACCTTTTTCATATCTTTTGATGGATGGATCTTGTATGTTCAATGTTGACCCTACCATTACGCTTTTCAGGGCTTCAGGGGAGCATGAATCTTCCAGGAGGGTGAAGTCTGAACTTCTAGTTCAAGTAGATGGTGTGAGCAATACTTCCACTAATGAAGATGGTAGTCGCAAATTAGTGATGGTTTTGGCTGCTACCAATTTTCCATGGGATATAGATGAGGCGCTGAGGTTGAAATCTCTTTCTTTTTTTTCTTTTTCTCTTTTCTTATATTCAACGGCCAAGTAAAGTAGATTTTACTATTTGGAAATTCCTGCTGATATCAGAGTTCGAAGTGCATTTATAACAAAAATAAAGAGAATTAATATTCACACTCCCTTTTTTATTATCCACACTCCCTTTTTTGTCTTTTAGCAAAAAAAAAGAAGACATATTTAGTTGGTTTTATTAACTAGTGCTGCTTTTGATTACAAGTTGACATAATGCAGGAGACGATTGGAAAAGCGAATATACATACCACTTCCAAATTTCGAAAGCCGTAAGGAACTTATACGGATCAATTTGAGAACTGTTGAGGTAAATTTGCTTTTGTGTCTGAATGCTACTTATTTTTGTAGGCTTGAAGTGTTAAAGTATTTGGATTTTACTTTTTGGTTTTTGAATTTGAATTAGGTACTGGCAGGGTTCATGGTAACAACCACAGGTTTACCTATTAATAATGCTACTACGATTCTTTGCTCTTGGGAACTAGAACTTTAACAAATGAAAGTGGAGGGATATTTTGTCTTTCCATCTTTCAAGCTGAAAATATATTAATCGGACAAATATATCCACAGTTGATCCATCCATACTCTTATTTCTGTGCTGTATGAGTAAACGTAATCGTGATGATACTTCGTATAGTCAGATCGGAAGGTCTAAATACATGACATAAAAGAGTAATGAATCAAACTACTATTAGTTTGAAAGGATAATTTTAGACTTTTTAGTGCAGTAAATTTCATGGCACAAAGCAAAACGTCCTATCTCTAAGTAAGTTCATACTAAATCAGTGATAAATTTTTTTTCAGTCTCAGTATGGTAACTAAAGTGAGGTACAAGAGGTGTGTAATGCTATAAATGCACCCTTGACTTATGAGCCATGTATGTTTAGATTTGGAACATGCAAAATGGCGCTGAGATTGATTTTGACTTTTGAGAGTATAGAGAAGTAAGTTCGTGCTAAATCGGTATGAATTGGTGTTAGGTCTCCGGATGATATCTCCAGGCTTTTTATTCTCAATTACATTACGCATAATGGATGGTCAAAAGGGGGTGTTTGGTTTGTTTTTCAGCTTCGATTGAAGTTGGGAAATGACTGTGTTTGGCTAAATAATAATCTAAAAGCAAAAGAATTGAAATTTGCTTGGTCAAAGAGAAGCTCTGAGCCTCTGATGTTGGGGAAGACCTAAAAAAGAGGCATAATTAGCTGTGCTATAAGCCTGCAGCTGAAAAAGATTGGTCTAATTTGGTAAAAATAGTCTGCTTTCAGACTGGAAACCTTCATAGAAGACCTAACTTTTGGTATGGAGGGGCTGCTGCTCATAGTCTATGAACTTGCATTCTCATACTTGGAAGTCCGAGCTTTCACCCTTGCACCACTCCAAAAGCAGTTCACATGAATGAAAGTTCTAGAATGGAGATGGTGTAAAAAATAGATCACCATTGGGTCCGATATCTCATACATTATTGGGTACTGTATTTGAAAAATGGAAGTATGGGAAAATGATGGAGAAAAAGTGGAAAGCAAGCATGGGGCTTCCAAATGAGCAGTTTTGATAGATCTCTAGTTTTATGTGTAGCATATTTGTTATTGTTGGAATTTGTAGTGTTGTGCGACCAGAATATAGTGTTGACAGGAATGTTGCAGATAAGGGGGAACTTTGCAGCAACAGAAAGGTCTCCGATCTCCATTGTGACCTTGGCATCATGGGTTTGAAACGCAGAAACAGCGTGTGTGCATGCAGGCATACAGCTGTGGACCCTAGATCAGTGGTGTGAACCTGCACGTTGCTGCAACTTCCTTGATCTGCTAAAACCTAATCATTGCCAATAGGCTATGAAAGCACTAAACGAAAAAGAAAACAACAAACAGGAAAAAGAGAACTCAGTTTCAAAATTAGGGAATGCCATATTAAGGAAAATAGACAGTAAAGGAGAACAATGCGGAACAAAGCGTGTAACTTGAAAAAAACACTTTGGTATACTTTTAAGCTCAATCGGTCTTCCATTACTCTTTCCACTGGATGGTCATAACTGACTCATCCTTATGCTAGAAAGGCAGAGAGTGGTTAATTTACTTGTGAATGCATTATTTTAGAATTTAGATTACTATCAACTTCTTCTTGTTTTTTTTTTCCCTTTTCTGATTCTATCAGAAGGAGAAGATTAAACTCATTTGGTAGTATTATCGTTAGCCATTTTGAAGACTGATTGTTCGTAGCTTCATTTTGCTCAGAGTATTTATGCTATTATGCCTTAATTAAAATACGAACATTTGAAGCTCACTTTTTGGGATCCTTGAAGTCCTGATCTTTTTCATGAACTTGACTGTTCCGCTGTGGTTCTACGATCATTTATTTTGAGAATTGAGGACTACATGTTTCACAAAATTACTGTAAAGCATAGTACCTACTAATGTATACCGGCTAAATGATCATTAGTGCTCTTTTTAACTATTTGAATATCATCCATACCAGATGTCTACTGACGTGGATATCGATAAAGTGGCGCGCCAAACAGAGGGATACAGTGGAGATGATCTCACCAATGTTTGCCGCGATGCCTCTTTAAATGGCATGAGGCGTAAAATAGCGGGGAAGACACGCGATGAGATTAAGAACATGTCTAAGGAGGATATCTCAAAGGATCCAGTCGCCATGTGTGACTTTGAAGAGGCCCTGAAAAAGGTTCAACCCAGTGTTTCTGCTGCTGATATTGAACGGCACGAGAAGTGGCTTTCAGAATTTGGATCTGCATAGGGGTAAGTTGATACCAAAACCTAATCAGTTGTTTTTCCACATGATATGGTATTTGGGTTGGTTGATTGTTTGTTCTCGGCTTTCCTTACGATACTTGGGCGGTGTTGATTATCACCCCAAGGGCGGCAAGTGTCTCCTATTGTTGTGTTCTTTTGTATCCCTCTCCACAAATGTATCATGATTGCAGAACTTGCTGTTCATTCAATTTATTGATGGTAAATTCAGAATTTCCGTTTGGCTTTCAGAACCAAACTGCGGTTTTTTTTTGCGGATCTTACCTGACAATAGCAGCTATAACAACAGTAAATAATTCGTAAGAATTCAGAAGATGAAATAAATTGCTGAGAAAATTACCATGGAAGAAGATGAAAATATTGAAGATGGTGACAAGGACAGGAATTAATTTGTCAAGGTAAAGGGTTTCTGTTATTTTCTTGGATCTTAGAAGCACTTTTTTCCAATTACAAACCTGGAGGGTCTCAGTAAATCCAGTGGTCCTAGCTGGGTTGCAATTTAGCTTATTGTACTTGGTGTGGCCTATTTTGGCTTAATAAGCCTAATGACTTATTTTTTTGTCTTTATTCAAAATTTTTCCTCATTTGTTAGTTTTTCGTCAATTCTTTATGGATTATTGCTTCTTCATGACAAGAGGAATCTAAAAAGTAAAAAATTGCGATCAAAATCCAATTTTTTTTTAATAAAGACAAAAATAAGCCAATAAGCTAATTTTGTCTTTATTCAAAAAAAATTGGGTTTCGATCGTAATTTTAAATTTTTTAGATTCTTCTCATCATGACGAAGCAATAATCCACAGAACATCGACAAAAAACTAACAAATGCGATTTTTTTTTAATAAGAACAAAAAAAAAAAAGTCATTCTACTTATTAGGCCAAAATAGGCAGCCAGTACAAGACCAACCCAGTAGTTGACATTCTGAACCTAAAGTCTTCAAAATCCGTGCTGGGCTCAAGTTGTGAAACCCAATAAGAGAGTGTTTGGCATCGATGTTTTCCAGTATGGAATTGGGAAATAAGCTATCTCAGCTCAAAATTTCGTCTGAGGCCTGCCCCTATTTCAATTCCATATACATTCTGTTTTCCTTTAATATTTCTCTATTTTGGTATCTGGGGAAGAAGAACTATCAACTATGATACCACAGATCTTGTTGCAACCGCGCTCTAATCCGCTTCCTGCGCCCCAATGTTATATATGTGTTTGTGTGTGTGTTTGCGTGTTAGGTGTGCGGGTACGTATACGTGTTAGTCGGGTTCATCAAGTTTCATCTAAAGGACTTGGGGACACCCTCTAATATATGTATTCCTTGGTAACTTGGTTTTTTGCCTCAGATAAATGTGTGTGCGCATTTCATGCATAATACTATAGAAGTTCTGTGTATGATTAATGGTCAGTTTGAGCTACAAAATTCATTTGCCAAGTGAAAATCTAGCAAAAGATGTTGGACACCGATTTTGTACCCTTAGACCCCGTTCAGTTGCCAGGAAATGATGGGAAAATCAACTTTCCCATAACTTTTGTAGTGTTCAGTTGGCAGGAAAGTAGTGGGAAACATGTTTTTAAATTTTCCTGCAAGATTTACTTTCTTGCAAAAGTGATCCGGCCAAAAGCATAGGATTTTGCGTCACGGGAAAAGTTTTATCCATTGTGGGGCCAAAATAATTGGCGGGTAAAAAAAAAAGTGAATGACGCCAATAACAAAAAAATACAAATTAGGTTCTTAGAAAGACAATTCAAGATTTACGTGAGCAACAATAATTTTGACTACTATGGTGCTTTCTGAGATAATTGTTGTGGAAAAAGATTAGTAGTTTATTTTTTTTGGAAGTATTTATTTATCTTGTCATTAGTCTTCAATTTTGTTTTGTACTAACTAATTTTCAGTGAGTTTTTGCATCGGCAACTAATCAAGCACTGTTGTTTAATATTTATTTATTTAGTTATCATCTACTTATTTTTTAAACTTTATTTGTACGGTTGATTATCAGAGAATGTCAATTTAAATGGGAGATTTGCATGACCATTCAGAATATAGCAAATTGAATAGGAAATTGCAAGTCGATTTTTTCATTTCATGTTAAGGCTTTGCATTAGATAAAATATATTTTCTGTATGTGTTAACTTTTGAAATATGATAGCCTATTATTTAGCTCTCAAAGTTACTTTCATTTAAAATTAGCCATGGAAATAAAAATAAAGAAGTTTCTCATAAGTGTCTTTTCCCGGCAAATGAACCGCTAAACTTTTCCTAAGAATACTGCCAAAAAAACTATTAAATGAACACTCACAAGAAAATAGATTTCTTTTTCCTTTACTTCACTTGACTTAACTTTTCCTAAGAATAACTTTTCCGGACAACATTCCTGGCAACTGAACGGAGCCTACAAATTGTAGACTACAGATTTTTTGTTTTGCGTCTGTATTCATTTTTTTTTTTTTGCATTTGTTAGTTTTTGGGCCAAACTTTTATATATTATTGGTTCGTGACGAGAGGAATCAGAAAAGTAAAAAAAAAAAAATTGACTTTTACCCAATTTTTTCGGGAAATATTCAAGAAAACCCCCAAAAGCTGACTTTGTGGGTTTTTTCTTGGATATTTCAAAAAAACACTTATGAAAGTCATAATTTTTTACTTTTTTGATTCTTCTCGCAGAGGCGAAGCAATAATACATAAAAATTTGGCGCAAAACTAACAAATAATAAAAAAATTTGAATGAAGACAACAAAAAATCGATAGTCTACAATTTGTTGATTAGTGGAAACACCCCTTATTCGACTTTCCGAGTTTCTTAAAATGTCTACGTGACATAGCCAGAAACCCACCGGTAGTCGGAAGGCTTGGTATGCCTCGTGGTGGGTGGGCCCAGAAGAATTCTACTTATTCTACACATCAATCTATAAGAGTGAGGAGAATTGAATTTCATATATTGGTTAGTCCAAAATAGTAGGTTATGGAAATTACGAATTTGACTCAAACGGGGACCTTTGGGGTGACTTCCATAACCTAAACCATTGTCACAATGACGGATCAAGGGGCGGATGAGATCGGGTGACCGTCCTATCCAAATTTCAAAATTTCTATAGAATTATACTAGTTATTGTCTTAAAAAAAGTTAAAACTAGTATATTAGTTCGCCTGCCCAGCGTTTTTAAAATAAAATTTAACGTCCACCCATTCAAGTCAAGAGTTTTTTCAAAAGTTTCATAAGTGTCCTTTTAAGATTGTATGCATCTCTAAAAAGAAATTAATATTAGGTTTAATATTTTATCTTTTGAAATAGCTATGGTGTACAATATTATATGCATCTACAATTATAGTACTATACATTTTTTATACTAATAGATTGATAAAAAATACCTATGACTATATTTTTAGTAATTTTTTGTGATGTACCTCTTGTTGAGAGTCAATATCTGATTCTCTATAGATCTAGAATCATTCATAATGAGCTAAAGAATCCTAAAAATGTTTGGAAAGTTAAAGAGTGTTATAGAGTATTCTAGAACGGTGGAGAACTCTCTAAAATATGAAAAATAATCTAAATTATTCTAAAACGGTCAAAAATATTGGAGAATATTCTATATTTTTCTAGAAGGACTTTACAAACTTTCAAAAAAAATTAGAGAATTCTGGAATGTTCTACAAGATTGTGGATCTATATGTTAGACTTGTGTGGAGAATTCTGGAATATTGTAGAGACGTGAAGGGAAAGTATTTTCTAGGAGGATTCTAGAAGGAGAACGTGGGCCGTGGGATGAAAATAATCCTAGCCGTTCATTGAGGAGGTGGATGGCTATAAAAAGAAAAAAACGTGCTCCTTTGTGAGTGCATTTGTGTAAACTATTGTACAAGTGGTTGTTGTACGAGTGGTTGTTGGACAATAGTATTTTGAATGTGTCCAAACTCAACACCATCTGCAGCAGTGGAGGGACACCAAGACAAGGGTGGACAGCCGACTCCACTGGCTGTCAAATTTTTATATAAATCGGTATAATTTTTATCCCATTTTTACTAATTTGACCCTACTTTAAAATTTATTTTTTCCCCAACCCATATAAGGGTTTTGTACTTAGGGCAAAAAGGAGTCAAAATAAAATCTTAACCCACAAAATTTTCAAACGTAGCGCTAGTTTGTTCGTTCCTCAAAACAAATCAAGGGTTAAGTTCGTGAATTACACATAGTTCAAATTTCCGACCCCATTTATCAAAACTCCTAGCTCCGCCACTGGATGAATATCTGCACACCCAATATTGAAGTTCTGTCCGCCATTGATCATTGTCAGGTCACAAGGCTTTACTGAATTCTATGTTTGCTCAATGAACAAAGTGCTTTCATTGGATACTCTTTGGGCTCTGCAGAAAAGATCACATTGGAATGCTTACCAATTTCTAGTGTGTAGCAGAAACAGTTGTATGATTGCACTCATGAGTAAAAATGAAAACAAAGTAATATTAATCTATTTTGTTTTTTTTCAGCCGAGATCTTTTTATTTACATATATTTGTGTGTCAATTATGGATATTGGGAGAAGGCCCCATACATCATTCAGAACGATAGATCTTGTCTTTATGCTTTATACAGTACATCTTTCTTAGATTTCCCAAAAAGTAGTTTAGTTTTCTTATAAAGATATTGGAGCAAGTTGATTCTGTCCCATTTTTTTTTGTTCAATTTGTGCAAAAGCATGCTCAAAGGTTTTTTTCTTCCGGCTCCCATCTGTAGCAAATAACTTGGGCAAAGTCCACTTCCACCTCCTGTAGTTATCGCTATGTGTGGATATTCCCTTCATGGTTTAAAACTGAGCACATAACCTACCTGTGGTTTTGAAAATATGCGGATAGACCCCATGCCGTCATGTTTTTCATCCATATTAACGGAGGTGTATCTCACACACCTCTAGAATGTAATCTAAGTCGTTCATAATGTATTAAATAAAGAATAGAGTATTTTTGTAAAAAATCATCTCGATCAGGCATCAATAACCTAGTGATCTAATTTTTAGTAAATTCAAATTTGAAATTTTAATTTCATAACAAAATCAATTCGACCATGAGCTTTTCATTTTTTGATTGACTTGAATTTTGGCGTAGATGTAGTACTCGTCAAAATTTACAATATCAACGGTTTGGATTCAATTTTTGGTATAGGGGATGGTGTGGTTAGATTTAAAAAAGAAGAAGAATTAAGGGACATGATGAGGGTATATCGGTCTTTTAATGTTGCGTCCGTTAATATGGATGAAAAACATAACGGCAGGGGGTCTATCCGCACATTTTCAAAACTACAGGTAGGTTATATGCTCAGTTTCAAACCATGAGGGGGGGGGGGGTATCCGCATATGGTGATAACCATGGGGAGTCAAAGTGGACTTTGCCCTTTTATTTAATTCAACTTCTTTTAGTGATTATTGAATTTTGCATATTGCTTACTAGTCATTGAAACAATGAGGTTTCTTAATTGATGACATTCCTTTTTTTGTGTGTAGCATTTAAGATTTAGTAACTTTTAAATTAGCCATTGACAGTGCAAAATGATGAAAAATAATTGTACTTGGTTTAGTTTGGTAATTTGGTTCGATAAACCTAATGCTGTAGTTGGACAAATTCTTTGCCAAGTTGAATAACCCTAGCACAAATGGGAACTAGGGGTTGATGGATCATGTCATCTTGATGGATGACATGCTCTCTTAATTATCAGGCCCGATGTTGGGTCTGTACTAGGCGGGAATAGAGACAAAACAGCTGGAATCCTAATACGTATGCTATTCATGTAATTTTGCGTCCCATTTTCTCTATCATTTTTTGAAGTTCATGTTAGTTTTCAATCACTTATATCTTCTAATATATATCTCCAAAAATATGCAATATGAATTTTGTTTGATAGTTCTCGATCAAGTCTATAATACAACATTTTAAACATTATGAAAAATTATAAATTGAAACATATAAGCGTTTAAAGAACGGCATCAGATAACGAAAAAGGACAAAGAAAATGAGACGGAGTGAGTTTTTATTTTATTTTATATAATCTTACACACAAATTTGTATTATGCATAGACTAATCTATTTAAAGAGCTTGCATAAACTGGGAATCATGCCTTGGCTATGTGGTTTTGAAAGTAAATGAAAAACATTGTTTTGGGTGGAAAATTTGTTGCAGAAAATATTGAATTTGGTGTATCCAGCATTTTTTTTTTTTTGCTTTGAAAGAGCGCAATAGGTAATTTCACATACCAACTTATAGAGGCAATTGCTGACTAGAAAGAGGCATAATGGACCCTTTAAAGCTTAAACACACACACAATATCCAGCAGTTTGATCAAGTACAAAAACACTGAATCTTTGACAATTCTTCTTCTTAAAGGTGCTGTCATCTGAAGCAGAGTGAAAGTGTACATATTAGAGGCCAGGTTTGCCTAATATTAGGAAAAAGGTTAAAGTGTGGAAAAGATGTACAAAACCCTAAAAACAATAGAAAAACAAGAAAGGAAAGTGCCAAAAATAGCTGGGGGAGGAGGAGGGTAGGGGGAAAGTACAGCAGCAGTGACCTGTTAGGACAAGTGTAGACATGTGTGCCCAATGTAGGTCTAATTATTCGGTGCTGCTCCGGGACGTTCTTACACCACACATTCAAGTGTACGGACTCCACTTGAACTTGTGGTGCTGGAATGATCCGGAGCACCTCGTGGCTCTACTCTGGGACTACTGAATATTTATTACTGCCCAAAGTGAATCATTTCCATGTTCAGCTGTAACCAATCATTCTACAATCACACCCATTTACGTACCCACATTCACAAGTAGATCCTTTCTTTCTTTTTTTCAAAATGGCTTGTGATTTCTGCATTCTGTTCTTTCTCTCGTCCCCATTCTGTGGTGTCACCCTGCTCTCTCTCTCTCACTCACAGGCAACAAACACTCCTCCCACCGCACGCACACAGGGTGGGTTGAATTGTTTGGAGATTTGCATAGATGAATTGTTTGAAGAAAGTAGGAAAACAAAGACACGTCGGGGGCTTGGTAATAAGTGGAGATAGAAAGATGTAATAAGTAATACTCCATAAATGAGATCAAACTTATTGAAAATCGTATTGGGAGAGAGAGTAAGATTCTGAAAACTTCAAGCGAATAAAGCGGGCTCTCATCTTGTCCAATTTGAACTACTGCACCAACGGTGCGTTATGGGATCATCATGGATTTACGGTTTAAATGGTTCTTAGACTGCTTTACGTGGTAGTAGTAGATTTTTCATGTGGAGAGGGTAAATAGTACTTCTTTGTCAATCGTTCATTTTTTTCAGAAGCAGCAAAATTATAACAATATAATTATTTTTATAACAAGGTGTCCGGACTAATTCAAGCGCACATCGTAGAACTTTGAAGCTAACGATGAGGCAAACTTTTAGAGGCCACGAGTTTTGATTTCTGACGCTGAAACTCATTGTTACGACCAAACAAAGGGAAATGATATTGCCACACCCTTTTCTGTTATTGTCATACCCTGCAAGTGTATTTTTGCACCCAAAAATACACTTGCAGGAGTGTGGCAATAACAAAAAAGGGTGTGGCAAAATCACTAGCCCCAAAGAAAATTACCACGTTCGGTTAAATTCCACAATCCCCTCATCTATTCACTTTTGTCACGCACACCCCCTCAACTTTTAAAAAACCTCCCAAATGGACACCGTCATCTATAAATGTTACCCAATTGAAACCCTTTGTTGCATGATTGTTGTTGCTAGAGCAAATATCACTGGTTTAACCATTGTTCAGAAAAGAAAAAAAAAAAAGTCCTCGAACTCCACTACAATCATACTTCTGGTGTTCATAACACCTCAACACTCTCTAACCTATATATGTTATGAACACCAATAATATATATAGTGGTATGTATGCTCAACTCTCTCTCTATCTTGTATATAGTATTATGAACTCCAATAGCATGTACTCTCTCCGTCCCATTTTCATCATCCAATCTCGAAATACTACAAATTTAAGGAAACATCATGATTATCTTTTCAAAACTTCACATTCCCAATAATACCCTTGAGTGATTTTTTGGAGTTGATGGAAACCAATTTATGGCGCCAATATGGGACAAAAGTCTGCCCCCAATTTGAATTTTGCTGGTCATTCTCTTAATTGGAGTCAGAAACTTGGGATTGATATCTTGAAAATTGTGGTGGTAAAAAAGGTATACCAAATTTAAAATTCAAACTTCCCCCTTTCAAATGTCAACTTTGAGAGAATGGTAAAATGGGAAAAATAAAGAATTTTGTGCCTTTATCTTTTCAAATGGACAATCATTTTGGGACACAAAAGAGGGGAATTTTGGACAAAAAAATGTGATGGGGGAGTATATCATGGTGTTTAAGGGCATTTTCGTTTTAAAAATGGCTAAATCAGTGATTATTTGAATATATATAAAAAAAGTGATTATTTGCCCCGGGTTTCAGTTGGATAACATTTATAGATGAGGGGGTCAGTTTGAACGTTTTTAAAATTAAGGGGGTGTGCGTGAGAAAAGTGAATAGATGAGAGGATATTATCTAACCTTTTTGTTTCAGCATAACTTGATATGTGCTAACCACACGGAATCAAGCATTAGGACTCTATGCTCTGTTCTTTAGGCCTTTAGTTGGCTTTCGCTAATTGTCAGCATTCCTAGGCTTTTATTAGCTTTTATCTTCTGGCGATAACATAGTTCTTTGTGTATCTTGAGTTTTGCGGGTCAGTACTCTTTGTTTTGTTCCTTAGGTCCTTATTTGGTCTTCGTTCGTCGCTGGCGTGTCCTATTATTGTAACAGTGACAACACATTTGTACATTTCTTGCTATCTGTCAATGATAGCGCGTTCGTTCAAAATAAATAAATAAAAAGCATTAAGACTCGGCTACGTGAGTTCATTTTCTCTATTGAGTTCAAGATCCTTTCGTATTACTGCATCGATTGGTTTTACGATAGTTGAAGATCAAGATCGTAAGAGCATCCGCAATGGGGTTTGGTATATTTGTGTGTTAAAGTGTTTGTTAAAAGGTGTATTAGGATAAAAATGGGTCCCACAAATGTGTGTTAGACATTGATAACATAGAAGTGTGCTAGAACATCCACAATGAGTTTGGTAAATTTGTGTGTTAAAATATTTGTTAGGATAAAAAATGGGTCCCACAAGTGTGTATTAGGAGTAGTAGATATTTATATTTTATGGTTGAAGTTTGAATTATAGAGATGGGACCCATTTATTGCTTGCTAGCATAGTTGTCAAACTTGACACACATGCTAGCACACTATAAGATTTAACACACTCTAACACAAGCATTGTGGCACAAAAATTACATTTTTATTTGCTAAGTCTTAACACACACAATTAAAATACTAGTTAACACACCCCTTGTGGATGCTCTAAGAAGAGCTTATAATAACACAATCTCTTGTGGCCCCGAGGAGTCATCACACACGTTCAGAAGGCTCAGGCTGTATTTTTGGAGAAGAGAGATAAGAATACGAATTGGGGGATGGTGCTGTGCAGTGATGTGCGCAGCACCGTGCTGCGCATTTTTGAGCCGTCGGAAGTGCACAGCTGTGCATCCGACGGCTCGAAAGTGCACAGCTGCACAGCACCAACCCGAAATCCCAAAAATACAAAGGACATGGAATTCAAATATGCCAACAAATTCCAAGAAAGCCTAAGGTGAAAACTGGCACTTGTTAGATTATACAGCCAAGCAAATTTATATTCCCGGAAATAATGGCCGCCCGGCCAACTGAGCAACTTTTTGTCTTGCATTTCTATCTAGCTTGTTCTGACCCTCTGCTTTCTTCTCCGGTCCCAAGGTAAAATGTCGGCGAGCCATTATTCTCGACGCTACCTTTAGCAATGCCTTAGAGCATCTCCAATCCAATACTCTATTTGAAAGTATCAAAATACTCTATTTTATTCATAAAGTGATTTTAGAGGAAATCACTATTCCTATTTACTCCAACCACAAACCCTCTATTTTTCCCTCTAAAATAGAGGTGGCTTGAGAGGATAGGTTGGAGGAGTTCCATACTCTCAAATGGAGGAATAGAGCATAGGTTGGAGATGCTCTAAGGATACAAATGTCATTTTAAAAGGTGAATAGTATTATAGAGGAGATCCTCCATATTTTCTCCCATCCTCTAAATATGGAGGATCAAAATCTCATCCTCTCAAATAGAGGAGGCTTGAGAGGATGGGTTGGAGGAATTTTATACTCTCAAATGGAGAAATAGAGCATGGGTTGGAGATGCTCTTAGCGACGTCACTTGAAATTTTTAGTTGTGGAAACTCTTTAGTCTTCGGATCAAAAAAAAAAAAAAACTCTTTAGTCTTTACCAATGAAATTGAATATTTAGACAACTAATTTACAGGCGACGGCAATACAGTTTTTTCTAGTAGTGACAGCGTCTTTAATTGGATTGCAAAATTTGGCAGGGCAAGAAAAGATTGGATTGCGAAAAAATGGTAGGGAAAGATAAGAAATGAGAATCCTATCACTTGGTTTGATTAACTAAACTAAACGAGGTAAGAAACGGAGAGAAAAAACTGTGGACTGTTACTGGTCTAGTTTTGTTTTCAGCAAATCTCATAAAGAATCGTTGAGGAAGGCTCGGCTCCATTAAAGAGGCTCGTTTACTAAACGAGTTTAAAACTCGAGCTCGGCTCGGTTACTAAATAAGTTAAACCGAGCCGAACTCGCGAGCTGCTTGGTTCGTTTGCAGCCCTACTCATTATGCAAAGGATCTGTTAATACATTTTTGGAGTTTTGAGTTAGCTATATCATCGCCCTTGGGCTCTGGACAACCCTGACCGTTGGTAAAATTGAAAAAACCCACAAGTGTGTGACCCTTGTAGACTCCAATGGGTTTAGTTTCCATTTTTTAAATTCCCATTGTCTACTACTCACTGGTAAAGGCATTTTTGTCTCTTTTACTTTTAGTCTAAAACCAAGTGGATTCCACAAATATAGGCATGTTCAGACTTTATTAAGTATTTAATTACCCTTTCTTTATCGACCTACTTAGGAGTGCAGCCAAATTTTATCTTAATGGTAGCGAACGTATGTACTAAAAAGAGATGAAAAGATGGACTATGAATTATATTCCGCTCTAAAAAAAGTCTCTCTCTCCTCTCCAAGCGATTTTGGAGCCCTCCTTAACCTAGTTTCTCTTCAGCCGCCGCCGCCTACCTTTGGGGGGTTGGGTGGTAAGGTGCCCTCCTTCCCTCCTCCCCCCAGGTTCCCTTCCCTCCCTCCTCCCCCCAGGATCGATCTTCTCTCTTCCCCCTCTATCTCTCTCTCCTCTCCTCTCCTCTTCCGGATCGCGCCTCTTTTCCTCTCCTCCGTTCTCAATGGGGTTCCGCCCTCCCCGGCGTGGGAGGGTATGGCGTTTCGCCTCCATTGGTGGTCCCTTGGTTCTGCCGGAATGCCTAGCGGCGTGGGTGCCTCGATTGTTGTTTGGTGGTCTGATTTGGTGGCGGTTGGTTCGGATCTGGTGTTTGTAGGCGGAGGACGGTGGTGTCCCGTTTAGGTTTGTTTTTCTAATCTTTGTTTTGCAGGTTTTATTCAAATGGTGAAGATGGCGGTGTTGATCGGTGGTGGTTTTTAGTCCGGTGGTGGTGAGGTGGATGTGGCCCCCATGTTGGTTTGCTCAGGTCGTTTTGTGTGCCGAAGTCCGGTCGGCGGCCATTTCGAGTTCTCCTCCGGACATGGGGCTGGCGTTTCATCATTCCGATTTGTTGCTTCTGTTTGGTTTCGCCGGAGGTGTTGGGGTTTGGTTGGGGCAGGCTGTTTGGTGGTGGTGTGCTCCCTTACCTTGAGTGCTGTGTTCTTCATTGTCGTAGGCCGGTTTCCGCCGCCGGTCTCTACATCTAGGAGGGGCCGGCTCGGCTTAACGGCGAGGCTGGTTTTTCGATGGTTTGTGCGGCGGTGGAGTTTATAGCGTTTAGGGTTTAAGGTGTTGGATTGGGTGGGCAGGTCCTTGGTTGGACCGAGTTTGAGTGTTTTGGGCTTTTATCTGTTTTATTTGGGTGTTGAGTTGTGCTGTCTTGTTTATTTGTTGTTGGACTCTTGTAGACCTTTGGGTGTTTTGGGCTTTGCCTTTGAGGTGTATCATCCAACTTTTTGTTGAATCTCCTTTCCCTTTTCCCGTTTTTAATAAAATTTCATCTTTTGCCAATAAAAAAAGAAAGAAAGATGGACTATGATATGGATAGTATCGAAGATAAAAATTCAAAATGACATACTAAAATCATAATAAATGGTACGTGTTTGTCATATGCGCACGTATCACAACCCGTGAAAGTCGCTTGATATGCTGTTTTCCTTTATTTGGATTTCTGTTAGGTTCCTTTCCTTTTTTGTTAATCTAACCCTTTAATATAAACAGAATTTGTATTAAAAGACAAAGTTTAAAGTCTGATTTTGTCCTTAATTTGGACCTCATGTTTCGTAAAAATTTCATTCTACTCATTAGATTTGGCTTTGGACTATGTTTTTTGGCCTCCTTTACCATACCAAAACCAGAGGACTAAAGACTCTTTATATAACAAAAATATAATGAATAAAACCTATTGGCAGCAGGCCTATATAAATAGGGGATAATTTTTTTGATTTCAATATAATAATATTACTAGCATTTTTTGAAATCGTTGTGGTGCCGACCGCCGCTTCTAATTGTCTCCCCTGGCTCCATCCTTGGACCTACCACAAGATCAAATTGGCAATAATACAATTTCTGGCTGTTCTAAGCACAAGCGGTTGTCAAGTTACAAAATCCTCATTTGGTAATTGCATCATGTTATACCTTAAGAAGCCAAAGGAGAGTTCATATACCACCAGTCAAGTGTCGAGGTTCTTAGTTCGACCTGATGAACCAGCATCGACACCACCATTCCGTTGTAGTAATCTAACTCACGTACTATCCCATCACCAATACACGTGAAGAAAAATTAAAACACATGTTCCTATTTTCGCTCAGGTCAACTTGCATAATGCAGCCTAATAATCAAGAACGACTGAAACTTGCACCAAAAACGATCCCAGGTCCAATCCCATAATTGAATCCTAAATTAAAGAATGGAAATGAAAAATTGACCACTCAGATTTCCAAAGTCAACAACCCTAGCTAGAAGACATCTTATCACAAACCATGTTTTTAGGTGTGTACTTTGGGTTTGATGATCTAGTTTTTAGGCATAGGACGGTCCAATCGATCGCGACACGTGC
This sequence comes from Rhododendron griersonianum, assembly GCA_018127125.1. NCBI lineage: Eukaryota > Viridiplantae > Streptophyta > Magnoliopsida > Ericales > Ericaceae > Rhododendron > Rhododendron griersonianum. The sequence continues at coordinate 41,345,709 of CM030795.1, read as the reverse complement.
AATTTTTATGCACACAAAGCCACCATGATTGATCAGTGTCTTCTTCAATGACTTTGGATTACATGCTAGGCCTACCATTTATGGTTTATACTACTACTAGTAGAGCAGAATGCAGAAGTGGGTACTATCAGAAACTTATCAGAAACTTTTGAAGTGATTGAAATACATTTGGCCTCCTTCTTCATTGGAAGATGTTATTGTGTACTTAGTGTCAATGGCTCCATTGAGATGTTTGTGGAAGCTATGGTACAATTGACATTTGATTTAACCTCAGTCGGAGCAGTACCGTCGCGTGGTGCTCTAGGGCATTCTCCACCAACGAGCCGCACAGTTAGTGGTGGAGTCCATCCAAATGTGCAGTGGAAAAGGCTCATGTAGAATAATGTGGCGGTGCTTCATGAGCAAGTGATAATTTTTCAAATGTATGTATGGTTTTTTGCCACCGCAATCAATTAATTAATTCTTGTTTTGGGATAATCTATACATAACTAGCTTATTCTGATTTTTATTGCGCCTTCTGTTGTGGACGATGAAATTGGTCCCAGAAGTATTCAATCCATTGGGTTAGATAATAAATTATCAATCACATTCATGTTGTTGCATTAGCTTTATGAGGCATATGGAATGATATATATCTATCATATGTCTTCTGTTCAATGGTTGTGTTCGGGTCAGCCGCGCATCTCAACTAATTCCCTCCTCAGTCCGGTCAATGGCAGGTCATTCACATCGGGATCAGGAGGTTCACAAGAAATTGCTTTCTTACAGCAAGATCCCAAGAATTGAACCCTAGTCAATTGTTTGCAAAGCACCCCACCAATCAACCGGGCTAATATCTATGTTATATGTTGTAATGAGATAACATGATAATAAATTTCCCCAATTTATCGACCAAAAAAAAAAAAAAAAGAGGTTTGGAAATGAGTTGTTTCATTAATGTGACACTTGTCGAGCTCGCATTGGAGGAAACAAAGTCATGACCAATTTTACTACTGTACTAATATTTGAAGTCATTTACATAAATATAGGATCCTCACTTTTTCTAATGAAAATACTTCTAGATGCATTAAAAAGAAGACTAGTGGAGTAAAAGATTCTGGGCCCACACAGGAACGAGGATCTTAGGAATTGATTAATTAAGATAATCAATAAAGTTAAGGTCGGTAAATCCTATGTAGTTGCATATAGTTTCCCGGGGATCTGGTATAATCAAAGATTCAAAATGATCTGATTGATAATCTATGGAGTTTAGGTCGGCAAACCCTAAGTAGAAGCCTATTATGTCTAAGTAATGTTACATGTCAAAGTTTAATTGTATAGTATTTTCTGATAATCCAGAATGCATGTCCAGGTAACTTAAGTTTACCTCAACTAATCTCTAAGCACCCAATTCCACCGTTCATTAGCAAAGCCCGATTAAAGTTGATTGGGGCAAAGCCTGTATAAACTTGTCCCATAAGAGTTAATAATATTACGTGAGAGTTTTTCAAATTAACCTGAAGTCTTAAGATTGAGTACAGTACCCCTAAGTCTTAAGTATTGACGACTAGCTCAATCATTTGTGGTTAAGTTCAACATGTACATACATAACTATTTATGTTGATTCATACCACAAAAAAAAACAAAAGTTTCCACAAACTGATTCGAACCCATTATGCGTCGACCCAACCTCACGTACGTGAATGGCGCATGCGATTAGGATGACAACTAGTCATGAAAAAAGCACGTTTCCGAGCGCATGCTCCATGCATGATCCTCTAATCATGAGGCACTGCATAGCGGTGCTCGGCCACTGCCCACATCTCGTATGACTACAATATTGACCATACGAAATTAAAGACTTGATCGTGTGTTCCACATGAATATGCGTGTTTATGAAAAGAGTTAAAAGACACCACATACCGCAGTGTCCAAGGACATCTTGTGTTAGGGACATGGGGCAATTCACAATTAAATTAAGGAAAGAAACGACCCATTAATTAATTAATTAGTTGATGATTAATATGGGACACAGTTTGAAATGTTGTTGTACCAGAAAGCCGAAGGTTAGGGAGCCAAATTGGGGGGGGGGGGGGGGGGCGCGGCGGTGGCCGGTGGGGGGGAACAAAAGTCACCAAAATCTAACAGCAAAATACCAAAACAAACTTTATTACTCCTACTTTTCATGGGAATGACCAAAATATATGCAAGAAAGAAAAGCAAAATGCCAGTCTTCCAGGTTTACTCTTTCTAATACTATCCAAGAGACTAAAATACCCTTCCTGATGTTTCCAGAATATGTCCTTGTCTTCTCCCATCTTTTGAGGAGCCGCTATATACCAAAGTTCTGAATACCGTATCGGCTAGAGTACCGGTTTTCTTACTAGTATGGTACGTACCGGTACCGGTGAGATACCGGGTACCATTTCGGATTGATCGCTATTAGTGTTATTTTCCTACCTAAAAGAATTTATAGTATAATATACACTTTTTAAAAAATATATATATTCCGGTATTTGTCCGGTATTGACCGGTATTGTCCTGTACTTGAAGAAAAAAAATAAATTTAAAAGTAGTCCGGTATTGGCCGGTACTGACCGGTACGTACCGGCCGGTACGGTACGGAATTCATAACCTTGCTATATATCCCCTAGATTCTAGAGATGAGTAGTTTAATCAATTCCCAAAGGGTAAGGTAAGGGTAGTTTGGTCATTTCACAAGTTAACAAAGGATGTCTTGTACTATCGAGGAGGGAGGGATCAGGGCCAATAGATGAAGAAATTATTGGGCGTTTTCTGTAGTATCGCCACGTGATGCCCCAGAACCACTAATTAATTAATACTCACTTCGAGAGGAGAGGAGAGGAGTGATATCTCCATCCGTTTCATTTTGTTTGTCTCTTTTTTTTTTTGATGTTTGTACCAATTTTCAATCGCTTTTATCTATTTGATATAAAATATCCAAAAAATATATATAATGTGGATTTTGTTTAATAGTTCTCAATTAGTTCTGTAATACAATTAAAGTTTTCAAAATTATGAAAAATATTATAGATTGAGAGATATAAAGATTTAAAAAACGACACAAATAATGAAAAATAGATGAGCAATATACTTTTATGTGTGTGTTTATTATCTACTTGAGTCCAAGACAAGGGGCACATGGATATAGATAGAGACCCTCCCCTTTCATGGATGGAACCCTCCCTAGTTTTGAAGGGTCGAGATGCCTTTACTTTTTGTTCAGTTATGGAGTATTGTTTGGTAGAGGACAAGATGGTCCTTTCCACATTTGTTCTTTCTCTTGTCCAGTACAATTACCTTCTCTATCATTTCTTGTCCCCTTCCATCAACACTCCTCTCCAGTCTCAACACCGCAGGAAAAAATGGAAAATTTTCAGTAAAAAACTTCATTTGTATAGAGAAAATGGTTTCTTGATATATAAATAGTGGTGTTCTTCACGGGATGGTTTCGAAGACACAAATTTTAACACAAAATGTAAACTACCTTGTGTGGGATCCATTTTGGAGTCTCACACAAATAATCGGAGCTATTCAATTTGTTTAAAACATGTTTTTTAGAGTTGCCACAAATTAATATCAACTCATTTGGATATCGACAAGGGCTTGAACGATTCATTCAATTTTATCCTGCCAAATTTAGGGTCAAATACAGATCAAGCTCTTACCATTATTCGGATGAGTTGATTTTTTACGGAAACTCTTAAAAACATGTTTTAGACTAATTGAACGGCTGTTATTATTAGCGTGGGGCTCCTATTATTTTTGTGTCAAAATTTGTGTCCCCGATAATCCTTGTTAAATTACAAGCATCGGTGTTTGAGGGTAAAAGGAAAGGACCACAAAAAGTCAAGCAAATCATTATGAATTGAGGCCTGGTACAGAACATGAAAAGAAAACGTGTTTCAGTTTCATGTTTTCTTTTCACGTATCCTATTGATTTCATTCTAAATTTATGTTTGATTGTCATTTTCTACCTGCGTTTTCTAGATTCATTTTCCATAAGGAAATACGCTCGAGAAAACTTATTTGGTTGACTTTTTTGAATTTATATTCTAGTAAAATTCTTTTGGAATTGATTCAAGAAACACTTTCTAAGGAAAAAAAAAAAAAAACAAAGAAGTCTTTTGCTCAATTGAACAAACTAGAAGCCTTTTTTTCCCACTGAACCTCCTAAATGCTATCAACTCTTCCGAAGCCAGTTTATACGGGAATTTTTCAACTTTAAGTTGGCATCCTATTATTAGATGGCATAATTGATCCTAAAATTATTTTAAGGCATGTAAACTGATCCATATACCCGAGTTGTAAAAAAAAAAAAAAAAAATTCAGCTTGATCACCAGCCTCCAAACATACTATTCCCCTCCACCTTGGCATTATCTCCCCCCCTCATACCTTATATATATGGAGTAGTACTACATGACTACCAATGTACCCTGGCCTTTTTCTTTTCTTGTACTACTCCATCAAAGAAGCTCATTACCTAAGCCTTTTCAAACCTCTCTCTCTCTCTCTCTCTCTCTCTCTCTCTCTCTCTCTCTCTCTCTCTCTTCCAATGCCTTCAAGAGTCTCCGATGCCTTTAGAAGCCACCCTCTTCACTTTAACCACCACAAGCATTTGGACTTCAACTCCCTAAAAGAATTACCTGAATCCCATGCATGGACTGCTACTCCACTCGACCACTACCCCTGCACTGACCCTATCAACACTACTACTACCGAATCAGTGCCTGTTATCGACCTAAATGACCAAAATGCCCTTGACCAAGTGGGCCATGCATGCAGGACATGGGGTGTGTTCCAAGTGTCGAACCACGGAATCAAAACCAGCCTCCTCCACGAGGTTGAATCCGCTGGGAAGAGGCTTTTCTCTCTCCCGATAGAGCAGAAGCTCAGGGCAGCCCGATCGCCGGACGGCGTCTCTGGATACGGCGTGGCACGGATTTCTTCGTTTTTCCCGAAACTTATGTGGTCCGAAGGGTTCACGATCTTCGGATCGCCGGCCGAACAAGCTCGCCGGCTTTGGCCCCACGGTTACTCCAATTTCTGGTACCCACACATTCCTCATGCACAGACAAATTCTTCTTGTATAATGCTAACTAAACAAAACTTGGATAAAAAATACTCCCTCCGTCCCAATTTAATAGTCCCTCGTTCTATTCTAACCAGATAAAAAAACTAGTTATATCTTTAAATTAGTAATGTATTTTATATCTAATATGGATTTTATTTTACAGATCTCAATTAGTTCTATAATACAATATTTTAAAAATCACACAAAATATTATAAATTATAAGATATAATCAATTGAAAATTGGCACAAATTCTTATAAAAGACTGCTAAATTGGAACGGATGAAGTACTAACAAGAAACCCTTTCGCAGAATAGTGGGGTTGTCGCATTAACCATGGTGTGGGCTAAATTAACTAACTTAAATTTTTTCAAATTTTATTAATTGAATCATTTTTTTAAACTAATTTTTGAGAAAACAATTGAGACCTAATGCTTACAAAATATCACGACATTCTACGTTCTGGACAAAAGTTCTCCATGTAGATTTTATAATTATATACATGGCCATATATACCCTATCTAGCTAATAATCACGTGACATTGACATTGAGATGTGATACTACCTGCAAATAAAAGATCGTCAACACACAATGTGGGCTACTCCTTATCTTTCAATCACTCTGCAAAAGGGCATGATAATGTCTATATCGCATCATTTGTCGCTGCTTGGGATTGCTACTACTCACCTTATCCTTATATATTAGTAACAACAAATAACAAAAGCAGACAAGGATAATGGTGGTCCCAGATAAAAGATATCAAATCTAAGTAGCTGTTTGGTTCTGTTGTATACTTGTCATAATAAAAATCCCAATTGTGGGTTTTGATGAGTGATTTGCTTTGTCTGTAGTGATGTAATTGAAGAATATGAGAAAGAGATGAAGCAGCTAGCAGGGAGGCTGATGTGGCTGATACTTGGGTCATTGGGCATAGCCCAAGAAGATGTCAAATGGGCAGGCCCGAAAGGCGATTTTACAGGGGCCATCCAGCTGAATTCTTACCCGGCATGTCCGGATCCGGACCGGGCCATGGGTCTAGCTGCGCATACGGACTCGACCCTGCTCACCATTCTCTACCAAAACAACACAAGTGGGTTACAAGTCCTTCGGGAGGGATCCGGGTGGGCCACGGTTCAACCCATACCCGGCGCACTTGTGGTCAATGTGGGGGATCTTCTTCATATACTATCAAACGGGTTGTACCCGAGCGTGCTCCATCGGGCCGTGGTGAACCGATCCCAACACCGCCTCTCCATCGCCTATCTATATGGGCCGCCTGCCAATGTTCCGATCTCACCTCTTCCAAAACTAGTAGGCCCGACCCGCCCTCCTCTCTACCGGCCCGTTACGTGGGTCGAGTACCTAGACACCAAGGCAAAGCATTTCAATAAGGCCCTCGCGTCGGTCCGGTTATGTGGGCATTTCAATAAGGCCCTTTTGGCTGGAGATGATCATTAAATTATTTTGTGAACTATTTATTTTTGTGTTTTTCTATTGGTTGGCCATATATGTTAAGGGATACTCACTTCTTGGAGGGTCATGGGGGTTGGGAATATGAGGGAAAAAAATTGAGGTTTGGTCCCATTTATAAAGGCCCTAGAGGACAAGTTGCATGATAATGGATCACATAAAGGAATGCAAACAAACAGTCCCTGTGGGCCATTTTTTTTTGTTTGTTGGTAGAAATAGATAAGAGGAAACAGTTTCTATTTGATTATTGAAGAGTTAACGACAAATAAATTAATAATGAATCAGATTTTGTTCACCCTCAATAACAGAGACAGAACAATACTTTCACGCCTAATTTTCCAAAAGTGCTAGTAAAAGTATACAAATAAATTAATAATGAATCAGATTTTTTGTTCCCCCTCAATGACAGAAACAGAACAATACTTTCAGGCCTAATTTAAAGTGCTAGTAAAAGTGTTCAAAGTACTAAAAAGGGGTCTTTTCCTTCACAAAACACGAAGGAAAAAAAAAATATTCCTTTAGCACTTTGGGAAAACTAGGCCTCATCCCCCGTTGATTTGAAACGCGTAGGTCCAAACGATTCATACACCTTTTTTTAGTGGAGATGGAATTATCAATCACAATATCCGTATTCATTCATACACTAGTTTCTTTAACAAAATCATTCTGACAAATACTGGATGCAAATTTATAGGAAAATGTTGGTGACATAATTATTATTGTCATACATATCGGGTGCAACTTGGCGTTATTGATGAATAGGTAGTTCCAAATAGATGGGGTTTTGACTGTTCTTGGACCCCATCTACTTAGAATTCAATTGGTAGGTGATAACATGTGATATTGCATGGCTTTACAGTTGCATTGAATGAATTTTGCCTTCAGACTATGTTTCTCTCATGATCAAGATTCTTATTAATTTCTATAGTAGATTTTTATTTTAAATTAATTAGAGTGTCCGGATCAGCTTAACACAAATTTTAAAGAGTTTCTACATATATAAACGGTCGGAGCGGTTCAATTTGCTTAAAAGAGAGCCGTTTTGAAAATCAAATACTAGTAGTTCTTTCCTATTAGAAAATCAAATAGTAGTTCTAAGTAATGAAATAAGGAAACTCTTTCTAATAGGAAAGAAGCTAAATTTTAGTACATAAATATGTGCTGTACGTATCTATCTATTATTCTGGAGTATCACTTAATCCATACAACTATTTTTCCGAGGAAACTTGAGCCATAAAAACTCCAATTAACATGTTAAGGATCTTTGATCGGCAGACATTTTCAGGTGGACCCGGGGACCCTGTAGCGAGCAAGTCATTAAAGGGGTGTAGTGATCATCCAGACCGTCCGTTTTCCTAATCGATGGTTCAAATTCGTTGTTAACTTTTACGGGTCAAAGTTGTTTTTTACCGGTAAAAGATAGTAACGAACATATTTGAACCATTGATTGTTGAGATGAACGGCTCCCGCTCCGTTTTCAGCTGGATTTAGGAAATTTTTCTCATATTTTCATTCATCATATTAACCGGAAACGGTAGGATTGCAGCATTTTCTGTATCATCCACTCTATATCTTCTGTTTAACAACGTAATCGAAAGAACAAATGGAAGGAAAAACATCTCTCCAAAGTCCAAGCTTATAATATGAAGTTGAACCCACTCTTGGGCATAATACATTACAGCAGTTCCTTCAAAGACTACAGGCTCCCTGAAAACCCTGTTCTGTTTCCACAAAACAATTGTTTCCTGATTTCAAACAGCCACATCGCGCGACTGGAAGAAGAACTAAAAACAAGGGGGACACAAATTTTCGGGTGGTCATATCCCGAATTTTATCGCCGCTGGAAATTAAACGCCTTTATAGAGAAGGCAAAGATGAGAGCGAAAAAAGCTGTGAACCCAACCACCACTGCTGCAACCACTCCAACAAATTCATGTTTGAAACCAAAGTAATTCCTCAAGAAATGTTCAACTGTTTCGTCTGTGTCGAGCAAGTCCTGTACGTCTCCAAACTGTGATGCGACCAAGCCGTACAGGGTCCAAGAAACTGGGCACGTCCAGTAGTACCATCTCCACCACACAGGAAGTCTCTGGACAAGTGAAAATAGAAAACATTAAAGTTCTTGCTCTTGTTCGGTTTGTGTCGTCTTGAGTTTGCAGCAAAAACTTCCAAACCCCAACCCAAACTGTTTAACTAAACATGCATCATATATGCACACCCTAACATGATCTGTCAATAACCATGTCCACCCAAATATCAAACAGTTAATGTGATTATGAGAACAACCTATTTGATCCCTTGTTAAAGACAGATTTCTGAGGGCTTTATAACTTTAAAAAAACAACACAAAAGAACAAAAAAAAAAAGTAGTAATGTAAAATATATGTATGTGCACAAAACTATATTTTTGTGTAAATATGAACTTATATATTTGGAAGCGGGATCTATACGGGTGAATAGTGGGATCGTGTCAACATGGATGATTAAACAGGTTGGCTGTGTCCATTTACAGGATGGTCATGTTCGTGTTCATGTCAAAGAATAGCCAATCCTAACCAGCTACCTTTCTTCCTAGTTCGAGTCCAGCTATGTAGGTCGTGTCAATAATAATTACCCCTGTATCTAACCACCTGAAGGCTATATGTTTGGATTTTGAGTTAGTGATGGTAAAAGCATAAGATACGAGTTAAGACAAAGGATCAACACAACTTGAATTAAACATGATGGAACTTACAGTTCGTGGGACTAAAAATCCTGAAAAGAGGTTCCATAGCGCATAGAAGGCCGAGGCAATAATCGCCGCAATGTCACCATTTGGAGTCATAGCCACAGTCATCATGCCATAAAAGGTGAAGTACAGTAATGTGAAGTACATGAAGAAAGAGTACCACAAGAATTTGGCAAAAGTCCATTCAAACCCAATCATTGCGTATACTATGACACCATACACTGCAGACTGTGCAAAGACATATGGTAGTTCAATAATAACCTGCAATGAACAGAATCAAAGATATAAGCCCATGCTTGCAATTCAGACAGGATAAGAGGAGTGATCTCCTTGTGAATGTGAGATATAGAGTCATGTTCGGACACTCAATCCCATAGTCAAATAGGGATTTCCTTTTCCCACCGAGGGAAAAAGGGAAAACAAAAGAGGGTTAAATGGGCCCCATGGCTATCTAATTCACTCATGAACTGGCAATGAAATCTACCATGTGCAATCCAAAGAGGGGGGAAATGGAGTCTTTGTCTAACAAAATGCGTTGAGACAAAAGGGCAGATATTATTATAAGCTATTGAAGTTTTTATGGGAAGAATGCTATGCACCTGAGCAAAGGCATAAGGCATGGCAGAATACATTCCAGCAGCTCTTTCTCTGTAAAAGACTGTCCGTTCAACAGCCACCACTGGCTGCACTGATGAGGCATTTTGGACTCCTAGGAAGAGAATAGCGGTATACATAGAACCCATAGCATTGAACAGATCTTGTTGCTTTGACCTGGACCATGTATTATTACCAAGAGATCAAAATGTAGATCGAGATACTTACCCTCCAAAAAAAGGAGATATAGATTATTAAAAGCATCAAAATGTGGCCAAACATCTAATACACCCTTTTTAAACTCACCTTTTGGAACCAAGGTCCCAAAAAATCGTACCAAACATCAGTGCTATGAAGGTTGTGAAGATAAATCGTACTGCAGTATATGGCGGATTCCGCCAGTAGGACCAATGTTGTTTCCATAGGCAAGCTATGCATTGGGTGAAGAAACTCTGCGAGTATTGAGTAGGGAAATAGAGGTCCTTAAAACCAGGACGAGGCGCGCTCAATTCTGTAATTAGGGCTTTGTTTCTCCTGAGATATATGTGGTAAGTTAGTTGAGGCTTGAATACAAGTTTGAGATGGCCCAGACAGGCAATTATGACATATTTATAAAATTCGAAAGTTTCTACAAGTTTTCATAACGAACAAGCATTAGCAGAACTAAAGAAACCTGTACAGTGAAGAACTTTTGTACACTTCGGCAAAATCAACTCCAAGAACCAATTCTTGCGCTGGAGCAGTAATTTCCAACATCCAGGTCGCAGGGTTGTAGCCATCTTTAATTTTACTTACTCCTTCAATTCCCTTGTGAAAAAGCATATCGTGTTATTAAGTACTTTTTCACCATTTAGAGGTCAAATAGCAGGCTATTGCTTTTAGTTTTTGGTTGTCCAACGCATCTCACCTCAAAATACTTGATTAGATGGCAAGAATGACGACCCAATGGCCCAACATATATCTCTTGGCCACCTCGCTTCATTAGGAAAAGCTGGGAAAACCATGTCTTAGAGCTCAGTATCTCATTCAAAGAAGCAAGCATTTGGTACACGGGCTCATCTAAAAGTATAAAATACCCGTGTCCCAAACTCAGACAATCGGACAAGGTACAGGATCCATAGCCGACATGTTTAATAGGGCATTCACCTAAATGAATATTTTTCCTTTCGAGCTTGTTATGAACTATGCATACAACTCCTAAATTATGCATGTAATGCCCTAAAAACCCTTGTAAACATTGTCCTAGAAAATTATAGAAAACACCAATTATATAATTACTTTGATGTCCTGCCTCGTTGAGACCGAAGTGAAATGAATCTGACACTTGGACACATACTCAAGCCTATAAACAGAGAGAGAGTTTGTAATAACCTCATCAAAAGCTTCAAATATGTCAATGCTTGGCTGATGGATGGTGCACACAACTGTTCTTCCTGTGTCCACTGTGTTCCTAACTGTTCTCATCACAATTGCAGCAGCTCTTGCATCTAAGCCTGAAGTAGGCTCATCCATGAAAATTATGGAGGGGTTAGCAACTAGCTCAACTGCTATCGTCAGCCTCTTACGCTGCTCAGTTGAGAGACCATTCACACCAGGCAATCCAACTAGTGCTTCACTCAGTGGAGTCAATTCCACAAGCTCCATGACCTCCTCAATAAACATCTGCAGTCCGAATCAACAACTGTAAAAAGATTTGTTTTCATTCCTCATCAGTTGTACAAATATTTTTGAGTGACGGGTTGATAAGTGCTTATAGGGTAAATACTTTTTCCAACCACCTCGGATTTCTTTCATTTAGCGCATGATTACTTTGTTTTGAAAAGCTGGATTCAAGCGTGTTCTCCTTTAAATAAATGATACGAGTTTTAACAACACGGACATATCGTTTCACCTGACTCAAATATTTTACAGACTCATGTGCCTTCTAGCCAGTTCTAGGACTGCCATCAAAAGGATCAAAGTTGCGTTTTCCCATGTTTTTTGATAGCAAGCCGATATTGAAACCAAGACGAACCCATCACCACCCCGGTTATTGCTTACTTATAAAAAGGCAAAGGCTTCGTATTTTTTTGGGTACTCAACGAGTTCATGAACTATACACATACAAAATGATAACAAACTTGACAATTGCACAACCAAGTAAAGTTGAAGCTCCATGTCTATGGATCTTTCGGCTTATTTCATTTAACAAAAGTTCGGAAGATCTGTGAAATGGTAAAATGCATCTGGGATATCAACCTTTCTAGTTTCGGAATTGACTTCTGGAGGCAACCGCAGCCAAGCTGAGTAGAGCAAGGACTCAAAGACAGTAACATGAGGAGAGTGGATGTCGGTTTGTTCACAATAACCAGAAATCCGCGCATACGTCTCTTGCTTCTTTGGGTGGCCAGAAATTGTAATGTTACCTTCAACATATCCACCAGTTTTCCTACCTGCGAGTACATCCATCAGAGTTGTTTTACCAGCACCACTGACACCCATTAGGGCGGTCAGAACACCCGGCCTGAAAGCTCCACTAACACCCTTCAGAAGCATTAGTTTATCTTCCACTTCAACCTGATCTTTCATTTCCTGCAAAAAAAAATTCAAAATTGGTCAATTTGTGGGCATTTTCCGGACAACAATTATTTTTCAGAAAATTAGCTTCCTAGCATCAAAATACACGAATGCTGTGTTACATGGGCTCCGGTACGGGTAACGTTTATGTGTACATCACATAAGTGTACGTATAAGTCTCTGACTCATCCAATTCTCAAAGCAAAGACTATCTGACTATGTGATACACTTATAATCATATACATAGCACAAAAGAAGTGATTGTTTCCTCTTCTAGGCCTTGTTACCTGTGGCATATCAACAGAGTATGTAATATCATCAAATGTAATGGAATGTTGTTCAAACGGAAGAATCATTCCTTTCTTCCTACTGTGATTGGCATCGACAATGGCTATTGTTCTCATGGATGAGGACCCAGATGAGATGCTCTGCCGCCTAATCTGATCTCCTCTCTCTGCATTTAAAGTTACAAATTATGTGGAATATAACCAATAAAATGACCCTCGTACCGCAGAAGTTTCATCACCTTTGGATTGAGTTCCCCCAACAGAGCCATTCACTTGATCATCATTTGCCTTGCTTTGACTTTCCTCTGGAATAACAGCTTGAGGCTTCCCAGTAGCTGCACAAATTTGCAATGTCTAGTACATGAGCGCTTGCTTTAAGCCACATCCCTAAACAACTTAGAATACAGAGATACCCACGGTTGAGATAAGCGAGAGACAGAGTAAAACAGAAGTTGTACAGGAGTACGAATCCAAGCAATGCCCCAACTCCTATCCAATACCAGTATGCATCAGGAAAGAACCCTCGATTCTTCAATACCACTACTCCTAATGGCTCTGTCTCATTTTTGAGAACCTTTGACATAAAAGAAAATTCAAACGTCAGCTGGTTTTGATTGAGGAAAAATTCATGTACTCCAAATTCACCGACGTACATGTCTCCAACTATCCCCTAGGAACTCATTTACTAGAATTGCATTCTGTCCATACATCAACGGCGACATCCAGTAAGCCCATATCCACCATTTCTTCACATCCTCTGTCAAATAATACAAGTACACATACATTCTTAGTAATTCAAGTATGAGAAGAGTTCTTTTCTAGAGGTCTATTATATGGTTCTACCTCGTGACAGAATAAAGCCGCCAAACGCGAAAAGCATGAGCAATGCAAATGAACCAACCGTGTTTGCAACAATCATATTCCTACCAGCTGCACCAATAAATCGGAACAACGCGGAAGCCACCTGGTTTACAAGTACAAGTACCAAGTACTGTCTAAACAATCTGCAGTGTGGCTATAGGTTAGATATAATTTGGAAGACAAGAATTATGCAAAAGAGGGAAACAAATTCTGAACAATATTCATTACTTAAAAGCTTTACCTCCCAATATTTGGATCATATCCAATGACGTAGTAAGTGAGTACCACCCACAAGGCAACCTCAACACATGTAATTGGAATCTTGAGGATCCACGTGGGTAAAGCGTATGTCCATGGGGGATAAAAGAGAAGGTCCCTTTGCTTGTGAAAGACGGGAAGCTTCGCAATTGTCATGGGAATTTCCAACATTCCGTTAAACATGACCATAATCACAGTGAAAAACAAAGCACCAGTGTAAATTACTCCATCAGTTTTCGAATTCCGGTGCATCTCAGTTCTTAGGAAGACTGTCATTGTAATGAATGCCATTACAGTGATCTAAGCAGAAAAAGGTAAATATTATAGGATACGAATAACTAAATCAGAACCGGAATATAAACGCGTGTTTAAAACTTTCAAAGAACTCACGTGCATGAGTTTGAATATGTAGACAAATGAGTTTCTTTTCATAAGCAAGAGTTCTCTTGAGGTGCAAGCTTTCAAGAGTTCCTTCTTACAAACACCGTATTTTCTGGTTTCCAAAGCAGCCGGATGGTTTTTAGTCCGGTCAAATGGAACTTCAAGCTCGTTTCCAAGTCTCTGTCCCACATGGAATGATTGGAATGCCTCAGCAAATTGGCTGACTGTAACGAAACTGTAAGGAACATCTTTACGTGCCCAATACTGCTTCTGATCTTTCTTTGATGTCACCTGGGACAAATTAATGCTTCATAAGACCTAAAATAACAGTATTATTCCCAAAAATTTTATGCACAGTCTTCAACCAAAATGATGTGGCAGTGACAGTTTTACATAATAGCTCCTCTTCAGGGGTTTTTGGGTTTGAAATGATATAACCTGCATCTTCCACGTAACTCTTTATAAGATTGATGGATTGTCATTCGATTTGCCTATCAGTAGTCAAATTATAGAACTTCGTCCATTAGACTTGTATTTAGGTTTTTTTTATTTTGATCCACAACTTGTATTTAGTTTGATTATAAACGAGAGCACACAATGATGGATATACATTTACCTCTTGCAAGAAGTCAGCCACACCTTTTCTCTCCGGACATTTGAAGCCCATAGATTCAAAAAATGCAAGCACTTGTTCACGGGGACCCTGATAAACAATCTGGCCATCAGATAAGAGAATGATGTCATCGAATAACTCATAAGTCTCTGGTGCTGGCTGCAGGAGAGAGATGAGAGCTGTTCCTTTCAGAATGTGGACATATTGACCGAGAGACTTCACAATTTGGAAAGTTGTTGAACTATCCAAACCAGTAGATATCTCATCCATGAAAAGTGCTGTAGCTGGTCCAACGAGCATCTCACCTAAAAATTTGGCCAATTAGCAGAAGTACGAAAAAAGAAAACAAAGATTGAAGGCTTCATTGCTTAGGATTTACAAAGCCAGTTAATATACCTGTTGTCACACGCTTCCTTTGTCCTCCAGAGATACCTCGTAACATTTCATCCCCAACAATAGTATCTGCACAGCCTTCGAGACCAAGAACCTATAATTTTAAGTGGAAAATGACGTAAAAGTAGAATTTGTGTAGTCTTATATTGAATATTAATAAGATGGTGTTTTGCTACCTTTAGAATGTAATCCGTGACTACACTTGCCTCTTGCCCTTCTGTTGCTGCTGCCTGAATTACCAGAAACAATTTCATATAATTTTTACAACAACGAAACACTACTATGGAAAATCCACTGCATTGAGTTTAATCCTGAGAGATCATAGATTAAAAATATGATCGCACCTAATCCAGACAAATGTGAAAAATATCAAGTGAAAACCTTAACTACCTTGACATTATTTGAAACCAAGACTTCTCAGAAACATGCAACCAGTTATTTAAGAGCCATCTTACACAGAATTCATCGAGTTTAATTCATAAGTAGAGAACTCTGAGCTCATGTGATCTATGAGAAGAACTAGCCTCAATTAATGCACTTTATCTCTTACCAAGTTCTACGAAGTTTGAAATACTAATTTCTCACCTTCATAAAAATATCGACATCAGGATCAGGCTTAATATTTGCTGCTTTCTCTCTCCTTGATAACTCTGCTAACAGCTCTGCAAATGTTCAAAAAGACTAAAATTGCATGGAAATTATTGGTGTGCATGGCTTGAATGTATGTAAACAGGAAAAAACATGATTTTTTCACCAACCATAACGGGATCCAACTCCCTGGCATCTTGCCGAAAAAGCCAAGGTTTCTCTCACGGTCATTTCCCCTATGTGGAGATCATGCTGACTAATATATGCAGCAGTTCTCTGTGGTACAAACTCATTCATGCCATGGCCATTGTAGGTCACACTCCCAGATAACTAGCATTACAAAGAAAAAAGGAAATATAATTTTCCGAATTGGTTATGGACCTAATTAAACATACACTTCGAAGCTAAAAATTAAATTGCAAGAAAGAGGGGGGTGGAAAAGCTGCAATAATACATCCTTACGTCAAGATCAGAATCAAGCTTTCCGGCTAAAGCCAACAGCAGTGTAGTCTTTCCAGAACCTGGAGGACCTAAAAGAAGAGTCATTCTACAAAAACCCCAAGAAAGATCAGTATTGGAAATGCATTTCCCCAACTATTCAAATTGAAAAATGGACAAAAAGAATACGAACAAGTTACAATTTCATTTGAGGGAAAATATACAGTAGCTTCTCACCTGCAAGGCTTGATAATTCCACTAACATCACGGAGGATGGACAGATGTATCTTTCTACTAGGAAGAATATGGAGATAGTTCAAGAACCCCTTTTGAACAACAGTCCAAGTTAGAAAGAAGAACTACTTCTTAGCATTTATGTACAAAACAATAAGGTTAAAATATTACCTCCAGCTTATTAACAGAGTAATTGATAAAAGTAGGTGAAGCCCTACTTCCCACATAAGCTTCTGCATCAACGTTTAGATGCTCAAATTTGACTTCAATTGTGGGTATAACAATTCCAACTCTGAGGTATTTATTCAATAAGAAGACCATTAAGGAAAAATCCACGCTTGTTTTCTGGCAACTAAACTACAAAAGAATGCAAAAGAGAAAAAAGAAAAATACTCATTACCTATCAATCCGGCCCTTGAGCTTCAACAAGAACTGCTCATTATCTTCATCAGCTATTCTCACCAACCGTTCGATCAAATTCTTCCTTTCTTGAAACCCAAGATTTTCAACGTCAACTAATTCATGGGTGGCGCCAAGTGACTCTTTCAGTAACCCTTTCCGTAATCTGTCAAAAGTGGGTAGTTTCTCGAGTGAAGCCCATTTAAGATCTTCTTCATCGTCCTCTCCTCGTGATGACCGCGAGAAAATGTTAGCACTTCTGGTCCTCCAAATTGCGGAACTGTTTCTTCTTAAGCTACTACTTGCTCTATACAGTTCACCACCGTCCATCACAATGCAACACTAACCAAAACCCGCTGTTATTATATTAATGTAAACAATAAACCTGAGCATTTCCCACAAAACTGAGGTGGTTTTTGCCTGGAAGAGAAATTTGGGTCTTGGAATGAACAAATTAACCTGTCTTTTCAATGTTCAAATTGGCGGGGAAATTAAAAGATGGAGAAACTGTGCAGTACCAAGCCCCGGCCAAGTTTACTGTTGGTAAAGCAACACCAGAAATAGCATGGAGCTACATAGGTGTTGGGATGGCATGGTTGGACTGTGTGACCACCATCATAATTACAGTGCCCACCATGAACTCTGAGTCCAACACTTGCTCCTAACTCTTGTTTACTTGAAAGAACTAAAAACGCGCTCTTTACAATTTTATAGTGTTGTAGTATTTTTTGATTTTTTGAACTGATAGTGTTGTAGTATTCATATGCTGAATTTTCATCCTTGAAATTTTTAAAATTAATATTTTAGTTGAGATTGTACCTTCTGTTTCAATCAAATTCAATTTCTGTCACCTTCTAAAATTTTAGTGTACTGTTTACGTATGATCAAATGCACTTGAATTACAAAACAGCTAAGGCATTCAATTTCAAGCCTTTAATGCGGTATCAAGTATCAACAAGGTACTGGCAACTCCAATAAAATTAGTAGATTGGACCCTAAGCTATATTAGTTCCATTCAACCCCAACCTATTATCTTCTATTATGATTACTCCAACAGACCATTGAAATGGCCGGAACTCTCTCACCGCATTAGAACTTAGAAGAGTTCCAAATCTTGATAGGTTAGCCTTCTACATGGTATGGGCTACTATCTACCAAACTAATATAGGAGAATTTTCACGTAACCACTTAAATCCAACTGAAATACTATGTATGTACACCTAAGTATTCCAAACTTCTCAGGTCCAAACTTCTCAAGTGCTATCAACTCTTGTGAGGCTAGTCCATAAAGAGCTTTGCTCCAGCTTTAATTAGCCCCGCTAGTGAATGGTGAGATTGACTTCCAGAGGATTAGTCAAGGTGCATTATAAGTAAATGTATGTACAAATAACCCAAAGGCGTTGGCCTAGCGGTCAAAGCCTAGACTTAGGGTTTGCTTCCAATCCTAAGGTCTCAGTTTCAAAACCTCACACGAGCTATCAAAGTATCAATTCATTTGGGGCAGTTCGTAACTTCATATTCCAGCTTTAATTGGGGCTTGGGGCCCGCCAGTTGACGGTGGGACTGATTTTCAAAACTAGTCGAGGTGAGCGTAAGCTAGCCAGACACGTAAGCTATCAAAAGGGTCGTAACTCGTAACTCGTAAGCTATCAAAAGGGTTGTATCTGCAAATAAACCCATATAGATTAGGAGAGATAGAGACTTACCAGTATCAATACATCTGGACATTAGTACGGGAGATTTCGAAAGTATAAATCCACAGCACCATAGCACAACCACCGCACGTACCAGTATACCACCCCCGGGAACCCATGGCCGCAACAGGCATATGCACCACAGGTCACCATGACGCCGCCGTGGTTCCGCAGTAGTGGGAGGAGGGGAGGCGCTTGGTGGTGGATGTGTGACAGTAGGAGGCCTTGCGGTCAGAAGGTGGCAGGGCACGGGAGGCGGTGGCGCTACGGTGGTGGAAGGCTGTCGGACTTGTCACAACCCCTTTGGGTTTAGGCATGGAAAGGGGCGGGGCGGGGCGGATTTGGCCTTACTCGACCCGACCCGGAAAGCACCGTATGGGCTGGGCCCGAACCCGATTGAGTAATTATTTGATACAAATAACCGTTGCATTGAAGATTTTTTCCTCCCCAATTCATAAAAAATGAGGAAAAAAAATAACCTGAAGAGAAAATGAAAAGGAATAATTATAGATACATTATATATACATATGGGGGTACTTTGGTATAATGGTGAAAATATAGATTTTAGTATATTGATAATAATACTCCATTAAGGTAAAAATATGTACTTTTAAGTATAATGATAATTATATTAGGGTGGAAATATAATTGTATCTATAAAAATACTTAAGGGTGGGTAATGGAGCAGGGTAATATCAACCCGACCCCGATCGAGTTTTGTAATTTTTTCCTTAACCTGCACCGGTACTTGAAAATTTGTTGAAAACCTATCCCGATCGGGGCGGAGCGGCGAATTGACATCCCAATTTGGGTTTAATTGTTGAAGGGTGAAATTGTGATCTAGTAACGACGTTAGTTACCTTTTACTCTCTTTGAATATACCAAGGGGTTGATTTTCGAGTTTTGAATTTTAGTGGGGATGTAGAAAAAAATATATTATCCTCCAAAACATGTTTAAAATGCTCAAAAAACACTCATTTGGAAAAAAAAATTTGTGTCAGTTTTGCTACATTTCCTACCGGATGATGGATAATATAACATCAACATTATATATTTCACACATTTTAGTACCCTTCGCAATTTTTTTGTATACTTTTTTCATCTTTCAACACATTTTTTTTATACGCCCGTGTTGCAATGCTTTCTAGATACGAGCAAAAGGAAATGCTATATCGATATTTTTAGCTCCCGTTCCACTAAGGAAAATAAGTACACTTATTTTTTGAATTAAATGTGATGTATTATGAAAGAATGACATGTCTCATAAAATGAAAAATAAATACTTAAAAAATAAGAACTACAGCGAAACGGGGCTTGTTGGTTTTCATTTTGTGACAAACAAGATTTGAGATTATAGATGAAATGGCCTTGAGGAAGGGGGTTGAGTTGGGTCAGAGTCTGGACCCTCAGCTCATCAATCTTGACTTTATGATGAAATTCTAGTCTGCCCATTTATTTGTCTACTTGGTAGACATCTTTCGAAACTGGACCAACATGGTTGCAATGTTATTTATGACACATTTGAAAATATATCAGCCTGAGGAATTTATTATTCCAAAATTCTCAGGAATCACCCCCACTACTAGCTCACAAGGCAATTTATGATTTGGGTTGGAAAGCCTCATGCCCTACTAACATCAATGCCATGGGCAAATAGAGTATTACCCACAAGGGGACCAGATCATCATCATAAATCTCTGGTCAAGTTTTTCTGCTGTTAGTTCTAGAACACACACACGCGGCCTATTCATAACCACAAATGTGTGCGGCTATCAATCATGAACCTTCGGATACAGTTATGAGATCCGGGTCGGATATATTTTGTCGGACATTCACCCAGCAAGCATATTTTAATTCAAATTTACCGCAAGATATGTATGGAACGCTTATATTACGGATGAAGGTACTTTGTTTACATTATTTATCCCATAAAATACAAGGCGTATCTCCGTGTCCTTGAGACCGACACTTAAACACACGCTTACACCTAACACGTGTACCCGTCTATCTAATATAGGTATGCACAATGGAGCCCAGATTTCCACTTTCACATATTAATAAGGTTTCCTCTTGTAGTATAACATAGAAGCTAGTACGCTTATCCAAAAAAAAAAACCCACAGAAGCTAGTACATTAGATATGTCATCTTATGCAGGAGAAACATGTTAGTGTAGATTCAAACATATATTCAAATGGAAGTAGTAAAACCTTCATCAAATGGTTCATAACAAAGCAAGCACCTACCGCAAATGGAGCAGCAACCAAGTGGTAGGTGTCTTATACTCCTTGTACCTGATAAGGGTTCAAACCCCACCAGCCCTATCCCATTTCCCTTAGATAGGTAGTAGAGTAGGATTTGCCTTGTTCAGAAGAAGAAGAAAAAAAAAAGGCACCAACCCACGGTTGGCAAGTCTACTGTGGGGAATGGCTATTAACTGTCAGAAAGGATGGTGATCGGTCATCCAAAGTTGTGCTGGAAAATTGACTTCGACAATGTGAAAGTTGCAACTAGACATTTCTCCAAACTGGTCATAAGGCATATAGTGAAAAGGCAGTATATGAGTAATACGATATGTCTACGTTGCTCGGATAAGGTGCATGCTGAAAATGCAAGTCCAGTTGTAGCGATCAAGTATTAAAGAGCAAGAAGCAGCAGGTACAGGATAAGGTGCATGATAAAAATGCAAGTCCACTTGTGGCGATCAAGTACTAAAGAGCAAGAAGCAGCAGGTACAAGCTCAGAATGTTAAACAAGTATGGATAAGTTCAAATGAGAAATGATTTCAAGAAAAACACTTCAATCCACTAACAAAATAAACACTATATTATTGAAGAGAACAACAATGACACCTCGACTTTGTCAACAAAATAGAGTAACTGAAATCTCAAATACAAACTAACACGTATGAAGGAAGCCGAGTTCTAAAAGAAGTAAAAACATCCGAGGTACAACAAATCAGCAGGTGTAAGATAACAACTGATTATAGTAATTCCTCGAATAGCCAACACGTATGGATTAAACAGTAAAACAACAACAAAACAACTACCAAGCATTTATGTTTCCAATCTTTGAGTTAATAGTTTACCGCAACAACCTCACTCAGACATCGGCATCATCAAGCCCTTTGTTGCGAGTAGCATCATCATTGACACCAGAGACAAGCTCTGCTTCAAACGATTTGGAAGAAGCCAATCTTTCATACACTCTGGACCCCAGGGGTAGAAGCCTACGTTGACCAACAACAAGTTTTTGGCTGAGCTTATCGTAATTCCACCTCTGTTGAACATAGACTGTAACTGCAAGAAGTATTGCCACCACAGGAATCGCTATGTCCCCAAACTTGGAGAAGAAGTCAAACTTTGGATTCACAAACTGGTACTCCTCGGAAAAGTAGGGATTGGCAATCGGAGACCTGATACAGTCGTAAATATGAGGGAGAACTCTGACCGCTGTTATACCCATGAAGTACAGCTTTCTGAGTGGTTTACAATGGATCTCCCAGATCAAGTTGCCTATAATTTGAGGAAGCAGGAAAAAATCCTGAATGAGACCCACATACTCTTCTAGTTCGGTTTCCCATTGCCTCAGTGTTTGTGAATTTCCCATAGAATCTACGACTACCTCTGTCCGCAGCGGCCTCTGGCTGGTCTTCACAGAATGGATAATGAGAACAATTACGTACCCAATTAAATGCACGATCAGGGTTATAAGAAGTACCCGCTTTTCACTTGGGACGCGATGAGGTTCAAGTGGTGCCCGTGTGAGCAATCTGATCCGTGATTTCCACACCTTCTGAACAAGCCTCAGAGTAAGCGAAAACGAAACTAGCACAAGAACCTTCACAGTGTAATCAATTACTTGGAGCCACTGACTCTTCTCAAGCTCATAAGAAGGGGTGTCATAAGAATCTGAAGCCAATCTTTTAAAGATGGCTTCTGCACCAGTGATTAGCGGAAGGCTATACCCCAGAGCTTGAACCCCTAACATAACAAGAGAAATAAAAGGAACTGAATCCACATTCTCTCTTAGGTAAAATAATTGGCTCAAAATAAAAGAAATTGCCACTGAGAGTGTCAGAACCCTAAGGATCCCCTCAACACCACGGCGAGAGAGAATGTCTTCCCTCTGTTTCCTATACATAACTGGCAAAGTTTGGAGCTTGATTGTCCTGAAATAAAGTGGATCATCTTCGTTCCTTTGGCTTGATATGGAAATCAAAGCGGTTGGACTGACTAACCACCTAGCTGATGTGGGCGGATAAGACACAACCACTTCGACTAAACAATCCAACCCGGATTCAAGGTCCATGCTTTCATGTAGAACCTTCCATGAGGCTCTAACATCCCTGCAACCAATCAAATACATCACTCCAACGTGTTGGTCATACAAGCCCTCAAGGAAAAGCAATGATACATTGTTGTAGGGTTCTCCACTAATTGAGAGTTGAGCCGATACATTAAGGAGAAGCTGATTTTCTGTGTATTCTGCTTTAGTGTGGTAAGGACTCTCCTCTGAGGTTGTGCCGTTTTGTGGAGACCAAAATCGGCCAAACAAGGGACCAAGTGAGATAATCTCCATTTGGACATCAGTTCTATTGGGGAGAGAACTAGGGATCGGATCAGGAAATGCTGAGACGTGAAGGGTGAGATCTTCTGATAGAAGAGACAGACTCACTGCAAATGCTCCAGTGTCTTCCAGTTTTGGGTATGTCAACAATGACTTCTTAATTACAGTCCCAAAGCTAAAGGGCTCATTCTTCTCGAGCACTACACCAGCTGAATCAATTTTCGAGTAGCTGTAATAAGGATGGGCAGAACTGTATTGGTCCCACAACTCTGCGGTTCGCACCATCTTTTCAAACGATAAAGGGAAGTACGATTTGGCACTTTTGTCAATGCTCGATATAGTCCCCGTGACTATACTCCGTTGCTGTATGGAAAACAGGATAGGAATATACAAACAAATCCGAGAATTACATCCCTTACCTTCTATATCAACAATTCCAAGGCACCCGACCATGCAAAGCTGCCCGCTAGAAGACTTCCAGACTCCCTCCGAAGAAAGAGTCATGTTATTTAGTCCAGTCCTTTGTGCAGCATTGAACTGATTCTCAAATGGAGGAACAGCTCTAAAAACAGCAGAGACCCTTGAAAAGTCAGCATCATCATCTAAATTCCCTTTCTCGCATCGAACATCTTGCAAGATTAGTTTAACATCCTTAAATCCTCCATTTGTGGCATTAATCCCCTGATTGGACACGAACGGACCCAACTTAGTACAGAAGTCATCGGTTCCGCTACATTTCCAGTTTGGCGCCACAGTTATTGCTTCTCCATTAAACCGGTCGAGAATTGAACAAAATTCAAGGCCTTTGTAAACATCAATGCCACCTTTCATCAAGCTATCTTGATAAGGATACGGATCACATGCTTCGGACACAATCTTTTCAGAGCCAAATTCGTAGTCTGAAGAAGTGCCCAACCAGGAAGAGATGTGAACTTCATCGAAGTACTTGAGGTTTGATTTTTGGTTCAAACTTCTCATGCTTCCTCTTATTCCTCTTGTCGTAAGGGAAAATGTCTTAGGGTAACGCAGAACAAGCAAAATTTGGTCGTCTTGCAAAAGAGGTGGTTGATTTGAGTAACCAGGTTCTTTCACCCACTCCCATGGATCAGTCGAGTCAGGTAGCCGAGAAGGCAAGACTGCATTCCCAAGCAAACACATGACTCTTTCCCCACCCTTTTCTTTTGACTCGGTGTAAATTCCTTGGAAACGAACTGAGAGCTGAGAATGACCGGGCCACATGTCAAAACGAAGATTCTTCTCAGAAGGTCTTTGAATGAATAAGCCCTCTAGTGTAATTCCCATATGCAAAACCCCACTGACACTCACTGATTTCTTAGATGTATGAGAGCGATCCACATCGGTAACCCAGAAAGAAAACAAGTTCAGTTGAGATTGGACACTTGATGTGTTGTCCGTAACATATTTGTCATCAAATGGTATCAATGGTGCCCCGTTGACTTCTTGCCACCAGTCTCCATTCATAAAAGACAGCTCTTCCTTAATACCATACATTCTATTATCATCAGGTTTCAACTCAGGGGCAGAGGCTAAAACAAAGGCACATTCTTTGTTCACCTCATCGACCCGGTCGTAAGTGTAGGTCACGGAATGTTCCTCTCTACTGTCAGAAAATGCATCTCTGTTGTATGAATCTGTGAAGCTAATGCACAACAACATGAACAGACCAACCAAATTCCTAGTCGAGACACCCCTATTTAGATTCCTCATGGTTGAAGATTCTAAACCCTAGCCACTCTTTTCAAGATCTCTCAGCAACCCACCAACTAAAACTACAAAAGTTGGCAATCAAATGCTGTGAGCTCCAATGGGTATGCAAATTTTCAGTTTTTGGCCATGACCCAAGTGAGAAATCAACTTGAAAAAAGTAAATGCCAATGGAAAAAGACCAAAGGGAAAGACTGCTAAAGATTACAGTCAGATTCAAGATTACATTAAGTCTGATTTGGTGGTAAACATTACATGGTACATACAAAGAAGACTAACCTGAAAATGGATTGGACAAGTCTCCTAGAATGCAACTCAAAAGGAGCAGAACTCAATACTCAATCTGGTTGGGTTCACGGATCACAGAGAGAGAGAGGAGAGAGAAAAGCGTGAAGTTGAAGTCAAAGCGAAAGGAGCCGGTGGTGGGAGAGAGTGACAATCGACTGATTTCTTTGGTCTTTTTCCCATCAAAAAAAGAAGAAAGACTTCTTTTGTGCTTTTTACTGTAACTGCGTAATTACGCATGAAAAACAACCCCGGTTCCTTAAGCAACACAAAATATCCTAAACGATGGAAGTAATCTGCCTAATAAAACATAAAGGTGTGGGGAACACATAAACACAAGATTAAAGAAGGGTTGAGATTCATTTGATCCAATGGCTGATGTGTGCTCTCCAACTCTCTTAATAAAACACCAACACTCTTAAAAATATATTACAAAAATGTCCGTGCCTACGGCACTACTGGAGTGCGTAGTGCCGTAGACACGGACAAACAGTGTTTTAACAATTCATTTGCTCCATTCAAGTCATCTCAAAGAAATTTAATTTAAAAAAAAGGACATCTCAAGATATTACTTATTTTTTATTTTTACTTTCGTGAACTATTATTCAGAAAGTTTTTGTTTTAGAAGAATAGATCTTTTATATTCGATTAAAAGATAGTGTACAATTTTTTCAAAAATACCACGGAAGTAGTTCGACGTTGTTTGAGGACTAGCAATACAGTGGTGGCTTTCCTTTTTTTTCCCTTTATCCACACTCTAACCCAAAACAGATCTTAAGGGAACTCTGTCCATTTGATCTTTTTCCATATTAATCTCTTCTGGATTTTATTCGAGTTCAGACAATCTTTCGGTGCCGAAACTACTGGACCCCTCTATAATTTACATTGAATATTGCTTCTAACTTTTTAATAGATTGCAGTTAGTAATAAATAGTTATTTTCACAATAAATGCGTTCTTTAGGTTAAGGAAATTTTATGAAGATAGATTTACATTGAATCAATAAATATAATGGCTATAAAAACGTCGCATGGTGAGAGGTCCCTTTGAAAATATATTATGGGAGGGAGTGGTGAATCACCCTTATGGAGTATTTCTATTTATTTTTTTAACATTGATCCGATCGATCTTAATTTTTTAATGATGTTTTGCATGATCGCACTTGAATAACACTAAATAAATCCCATGATTTGGCTATTAATTCAAAAAATAACATAAGATGGATCTCGTCATCCTATAATAATCGGGGCGGTTCCGGGAACCCTTTAAAAAAACCTCTAAAAACCCTCCCCAAATCTTAATCTCATAGTTCCCGATCAAATTTTGATGATCCGAGCCGCTTAATGTGTTCAGAACGTGATATTAAGGATGCCCGCAAGAAATTGGCAAAAAAAAATAACCGGAAAGGGCTTGATTTGAGCAGTTTTTTATTGAACCGTTCAATAAAGTTTAATAAAAAAACTGTTCGGATGAAGCCCTTTCCGGTCATTTTTTTTGTTGATTTCTCATAGGTACCCTTAAAATCACGTTCTGATTACATTGAGCGGCTCGGATCATCAAAATTCGATAGGAAACTTGGGGGGGGTTTTTAGAGATTTTTTTAAGAGTCCCCGAAATCGCCCCGTATAATAATATTGTAAGTATAATAAAAAAAAATCCTCCCAACACCCAAATAGCAGTCCTTTTCCCTAGGGACGGATGCAAAATTCCAATACTATTTGATAAGCGAACGTATAGTATAGACAACAAGAAAATATATATCGAATAAACAATCATTCCTGCTCATCCGCCCATTAGTAGTTAATTGAAATTTGTCGCAAGGTCCACTAGAATTCATAATTTAAAATTTGGAGATTTGTCGACATCACATGGTCCCAAAGTCAATGGATCTGGAAAATATGCATAGATTACTATTTGCAGAAACCCATCCCATTAAACACGGCGATGTTATAGCCTTCACTTGTGACATTATTATCCATCTAACTAGTTTGACCTCTTAATTTTATTTAACCATTGATTAGCTAAAAGTAAAACCACCACCCCCTCGCACGTTCTGCTATACATGTGCGATTATAGATTTCAGGACTAGGACCTGAAATTATTAGTATTTGGCATCTGTCAAAGTTCATTGAAACTAGAGGGTGCGGTTGAGAATTCGTAGGCACGTCACGTACCCACTTTAATATTTCGAAACGTTCATCTTGTAGGGCCACCGAATCTGCAGGTTTTGTTTGATTGGACGACGGTAGTCACGTGATTCATCAGACGATCAAAATCAATACCGATGGGCTTGACTGCGCTCGATTCAGGGGTCCAAACATAAGCGGAGAACGTGCATTAAACAACAGTAAAAGCAGCAGCAACAATGTCAACAAGATAGTAGCAATGAGAACAGAGACAGCAGCAAAAGACATTAAAGAATCCAGAACTACCGGGAAACGATATAAGCGATGCGTGTATCGTCCATGATGACGTGCTCAAGATTAAGATGACTTAAAAGAAAGGGACTGTTAGATTTGTTCAAAATACAAAACTGATCTTATAAACACTGAGTTTGCACCAGTTTGCCCATACAAGCTATAATTTCAACACTAAATTTTCCGGCCAGAAGTTTACAAAATTTTATGAATGACAGTGGCAGTGTGGCACATCAGAATAGCATATCTAGCTAGTAGTTACATTGTTCCGGGTTTTATTGGTACATTAGGAGGCTGTAGATTGGGGAGAGAAAATCTTACCCATGGCAAGACTTGAACGCTTGACCTCCCATAGCGGAACAAGATTTTGATTAACTGAGCTAGCCCCAGCTGATTACAGTCTTGTTTCCCCAGTTGATTACAGTTTTGTTCAATACCTCCCACGTCGGGAAGTCCAAGAATGCAATCTTTCTAGATGCATACATGAACGGAAAACCACGTGACTGAACCCAAACTTCACAAATGGCTGTCCTTTATTGTGCCATTGTTACACTTAAAAAGTTTCTCCTGCTTCTGTTGTTACGTCTTCACTAGCTCAATCTCATGAAGCTGAGTTTCCAGCTGGCTAAGTTTCAAATAGCACTATGCCGCAAGATTCCAATCATATTTTGCCAATCAGTGGGTGCCAAAGTAAGAAAATGGAAAAGCAGCTCTCCTGTTTCGTGTTGGTTAAGAGTGAGCCGAGGGGTTATAAGAACACTCTGCCCACAACCATGGATTGTTTTTCTTGAGAATTGGTATGCATGATAAGTTAAAAACTGCTTTTGTTCCATTTCAACATTCAAGTCTTTCCCCAGTAACCTTCATCCCCACAAGAGCAGGCTCCATCCTTGAAATTATGGAAATTTTGAGTGTCCCTAACAGAAATCTCTCTTCGGACTACCTTAGAGATAAATTTGACAGTATTATGACAGCTCTCACACATGTACAGATTTTTTGTAACCGAAATGGGCATCCCAGGAACAGTATTTATGAGCCCAAAAGCAATCGCCTTTCTCTCACTGTGTCCACAAAAAACCTCAGCTTTTGAATCTTCAACCCCATTTCTAGAACTGCTTTCGGTTCCAACACCACCAGTTTCCTTCATTTTTTCATAAAATCCCTCTAAAACTGCATTTATTTTCTGTATCTGAGGGTGGGAATCCTCACCACTAAGGAAAGCATGGACGGTTCCCTTGACTTCCACCCAACTGCAAGCAGGATCAACAGTAAGCCCTTTATCTCTCATCATCTTTCTAAATCTCGCGACTTCATCCCATCTACCATCACCACCATAGAAGTTACACAAGAGAGTATAGTAACCAACACTTAATTCATCCATTTCTAATATATGCTGAGCAGCAATTTCCCCAAGTTCCGACTGTCGGTGAATCCTACATGAATTTAATAAAGCTCCCCAAATAGCCGGATCTGGGTCCATAGGCATTTGCTGAATAAATTCATAAGCATCATTCAACTGTCCCGCACGACCAAGTAAATCCACCACACAAGCATAATGCTTCAAATTTGGGACAATGCAGTACTTATGTTTCATGCGGTAAAAGTACTCCAACCCTTCGGTTACCATACCAGACCTACTACATGCACGTAATAGGTTAACAAACGTTATCTCGTCCGGTTCAACCGCTGACTTAGTCATTCTATCGAATAGCTCAGCTGCAAGTAGTCCTTGTCCCTGTTGGGCATAGCCCATGAGAAGAATATTCCACGAGAATATGTCTTTTTCGTGCGTGTTAAATAGATTCAACGCAGGTCCCATTCTTCCACACCTTACATACATGTCTAGGATAGCATTAGGTAAGATCCCATCAAACCCTGATCCCATTCTCAGTGCATGGGCATGGATCTCTTTTCCACACATCAAAGCTCCTATCCTACCACATGCAGAGAGGGCAGAGACCAAGGTTACATAATTGGGGTTTAGACTGAGTTTCATTTGCCTAAAGAAAGCCAAGGCCTCAAGACTCCGATTGTTGATCCGAAGCCCAATAATGATGGACGTCCAAGATATCACATCCTTATGAGGAATCTGTAGGAAGACTTCTAAAGCCTTATCAATGCATTTACACTTGGAATACAAATCAATGAGAGCATTTGCAACGATAATATAAGACACTAGTCCTGTCCTCTTGGCAAGCTCATGCAATTTAATACCCATGTCAAGAAAACCTAACGAAGCACAGGCTGATAGAACACTGAATATGGCAACCTCATCCGGCATGACACCTTCTAGTTCCATCCTAATGTAAGTCTCCACAGCTTTTTTAGGCAATCCATTCTCCTCATAACCTGAAATCATGGCTGTCCATGATACAACATCTTTATACTCCATTCGAGAAAAAACCATTTCTGCTTCCTCCAAATATCCAACACTTGAATACAACTTGATTAAGGAATTACCCACCGAAACATCAACCCCAAACTCTGTTCTTGCTACATACCCGTGAACTGCCCTCCCTAATCTCCCATCACCAAGAAGCTCACATGCAGAGATCACACTAGTCATGGTCATCAGATCCGGAACAACAGAAACTACACGCATCGTAAAGAACAACTCCAGCCCTTCCCCACACATCCCATTCTCAAAGTACCCCGAAATCATCGCGTTCCACGAAATCCTGTCCCTCTTGGTCATTCCATCGAACACCAACCGCGCACTCCCCACATCTCCACATTTCACATACATGGTAATCAAAGCGTTAACCACATCAACCTCACACCCAAACCCATGTCTAATCACGTGAACATGAACCTCTCTCCCCCTCCCCAAATTCGGAACACCTCCACAGGTCCTCAGAATGCAGGGAAACGTGTACACGTCGGGCTTAACCCCGGCCCACAACATCCTATGATACAAGTTCAAAGCCTCGTCAAAGTACCCGCCTTTCGCATACCCACCCACAAGAACATTCCAAGAGAACACATTCCTCTCCTCCATCTTTCCAAACACAAACCACGCGTCAACCAAGTTCCTCACCTTCACAAACATGCTCAACAAGGCGTTCCCGAGCCGGATACCGAACCGGGCATGCTCACTCAGCACACAAGTGTACACTCGGAACCCCAACTCTCCCTCCCGCTGCCACTCGCAGTGACTTACGAGGGCGATGTAAGTTTCTTCCTCGACGGGAATTCGAAGCTCTTGTACGGATTCCAGGTGTTTTAGGGCCTGTCTGAGCTGGCCGTGGAGGCATAGGTGGCGTATGAGGGAGTTGGGGTCTCTGGTGTCGATGGAGCTGGCGGTGCTGAGGACGGCTGCTTCGTGGGGTTTGCGTAAAGAGAATTGGTGGGTTTTGAGTAGGTGGGGGAATTTTTTTAGAGTTTTGAGTTTGTGGGTTTTCGAGGGGAGGATATTGGGAAGGTGTGGGTGTCTACTAGGGTTTTGTGGGGTTTTAGCCGCGACCGCCATTTTCGGTGGGTAGAGAGCGTGTTGGATTCTGGTGAGAGATTTGAGGAGTTTTAACGGCTATCCGTGATAGGGTGATCTAATCCGTACCAGGACGACGTCGTTGCTGTTGCTTTAAACTCGCGTTTTGAACACGGGAGTTTATATTCGAAGTCAACCTCCCGTTTTCCAACACGCGAGGATGTAATCAGCCTCAACGCAAAGCCGTTCGTTCGGTCGGCATTGCTATCGGAAATCGCATGTTCGAACGCACGTACAATACAATAAGTTTGCGGATCAAGAAATCAACCCATGCTCCAAAGTCCAAACAATAAGTCTACGGAGCGGGAAACCAACCCACGCTCTAAAACAAGACGCTGACGTGGACTGGACCTTATGTCAGGTCGAAGGAAAAAAGAAAAACAATTGCAGAAAATTTTGAATTGCCTCCTCCCCGAAAAACCAATTCCCGTCCTGGAGCGCGCGAAGAGAGAGAGAGAGAGAAGAGGAGGAGAAGGTCGACGAACTCATTGCTCCCCGCGCAACCATCGATGACCACCAACCTCAAGCTGACATGGGGCCCATGTAAGATAAATAATACACATACCGGTATACGCAGCGGAAATAGGATCGAACTATCCTCTAGCCATTGTTGTTCAACCGAACACATACGTACTAGATTTAGGTGTCTTCTAACTTATGCATGACTTGAGATTGCCTAGATTTGATGGAGATCATAGGTTTATAAAATGCTAGGTTAGGGACCATTAATCTTCCTCAAGAAACCTTATAGTTTTCCTCCATCATGAAACTTAAACCTACAAATAATGGGGATAGTGGAAAGCCAAGAGCTTTGAAATCACAACTACAAATATAATGTAAGTGGACAATCCCTTAACCATGTGACTAAGTGGGCCTTAAAAATATTTCTTACAGCCCAGTCCACGTTAGCGTCATGTTTTGGAGCGTGGGCCGATTTCCTGGTCCGTAAACTTATTGCGTATTTATGGCGACGCGGTTTCATTTTGTTTTGGCACTCCAAAATCGCGTCTTGGACACAGTAGTTTACGTCGAAACCAACCTCGCACTTTCCACCACGCCAGTTTATTCAGTCAAATGTTGGATTTCACATTTTTAAAACGAGATTTCTGTTTACACCCATTTTTGGCCCAAAATAAGAAAACGGATTGATTGGTTAAAAGCGGCTGTGGACGTCGATCCCAGGCCATGAGATGCCATAAAAATCGGTCTCAAGCAAAGCTAGAGCCCAAAATGGTACTCCCTTAAAAGGCCAAGAACTGACCAAGGCCTTGGGCCAGTCCATTAAGCTTAAAACGTTTTTTATCCAAGACCGGGGACAGGCCTTGGAAATGACAAGACCTTCTAATAGGTCCAAATCAATTAAAGCCCATGACTCATATTGGGCTCAGAAGGCTTACAAAGGCCAAAAGCCCATGATTCACATTAGGCCCAGGCCCGTTTAAAGTGGTAAGCCTGCCGCCTAGAGAGTTGTGTGTGGGCCTTAGTTAGCAAGAGAAGGCCTTAAGCTGCTCACAAGCAGCTCAAAGGCCTGGAATGTTCCTTTTAGGCAGGTCTGGTTGAGCTGCTTAAGTTGTGATTTCAAGCAGCTCAAGGTCTAGACCGATGGGGCCCCATACTTCAGCAGGAAGCAAAGCTAATAACAGATGGCAAACATGCAGCCCTTGGAAGTGATGGTAAGTGATGCTGGCAGGCCTCAGCAAGCTGCTCACAAGCAGCTCACCCAGGCCTGCTTGTTTTTATGTTTCTTGATCCTTCTTCCCTGAGATACCAAGCTGAGAAGACTTGAGGGCCCACAAGAGAAGGGAGGCCCAATAGAACGCAGGGAAGGTCTGAGAAAATCTTGGTAGGCCCAGAGAGAGCCCCTCCAAACAGTAACTTGAGTGCTGAAGCAGCTCAGAATGGCCTGTATGCTGCAAAAGCTGAAATTCTTTTTGCCCTTCTACAGTTTTTTAAGCAAAGAAGAAGGGCTCCTCAAACCTTTGCCGTATTCTTGGAGTAAAAGACACGTTTGGATCAGGAAGAGGCTCTCCATTGGAGCATTTTTGAAGCTGCTCTAGCCCAAGCCCTTGCTGAAAGGCCACTTGGCGGCCATGCACTGGGGGATTTTGAAGCAGCTCAAGGCTTGTAGGCCTTATAAAACACAGTTCGGAAGACCTTGCCAAGGGTCCACGACCTCAAAGCTCACAGCTTATGCATTTCCATTTCTTTCAAACTTCACTTGTACTCACTTCATAAGTAGTCTAGGTTTTATTACTTTCCTTGTATCCAAAACTTCATTAAACCGATAATGGAGTTCGTTTAATACAAGTTTTAGTTTTGTTCTATCCCTTTCTTTCCATTTTCTTAGCAACGATAAGAAAATACTTAAGTCCTTATTTCGGCAAGGCACCCAACGAACCACTTCGAGGCCTTACCCTTTGGGCCAAGCGCAATCACTTGAAAAGAGTCAGATTTTGAGGCTTCCAACCCTCGAAAAACATCACTTGGACAGCAGTACTGTCCTGGCACGCCCGCAAACCCAAGGCCGAATCAGTTCGACATTTTTGTGGAGAACAATTTCATGACACGTTCAAATTTTCCTACAAATGCAGAACCTCACCTGAGGTATTGACCATTGCATTAACCTTCCTTATGTTACGAATTATCGTCTAGATTCTTCCATTCCGTTAAATCGACACTAACGACGCTAGTTTTTTCTACTATATGATTAAATGCCTTTAAATATTAGGTGAACTAAACAACCAAGTCTCTCTCTTCTTTTCTGTTTTTTTATTGGAGTTTTAAAAATTGAAATATAAGTAGACTATATATATATATATATATGGGGCCGGTTTTAGTGTAACGCCCCGATTTTTCGGGAGCAAAATAAAATAATACTTTAAGAACATTTTGCTAAATAAATAGGATTTTCCAAAATAAAGGTTTTGCTATTACAATCTCAAGATAGATTTACTGATTCAAAATACATTAACTTCAGAACCGACTCTAGGCTTGATACGGATCCCAAGTATACTCGATCTTCATTCCTGTTATTCTTTCCGTGTCGAACTGCACCATCGTCAAATCCTCTCCATTGAATCCTGCGCCCTCTGGCAAATTGATCGCCGAAGCAATCGATTTACCAGGATACAGACGTATCCGTGAGTGATAAATCACCCAGTAGAATAATCCAACCCAACCACCCCTCTTACATTACAGCTAGCAGATAACCATATATTATCAATGCAGGAAAGTAAAATAGAAGTATCACATATGAATTTATTCATTTCTGCCCAATAGCCTAACAACAAGAGAAAGCTAGTCACGCCAGACCATAACTAGGGTATACCTATCTTAATCACCACATCAAAATTACTACTGGACTCCCGCCAGTTCTATCATCACAAAACATCACTGAACCACCTGTCAGGTTTTATCATCAAAATATCGCTGGATCACCTGCCAGGTTTTATCGTCACAAAACATCACTGGGCTTACTTTGCCAGGTTTTATCAACAGAAAACGTCTCTGGACTACCCGCCAGGTTTTACTGTCACAAAATATCGCTAGACTTCCGCTAGGTTTTATCATCACAAACATCTCTGGACTATTCGCCAGGTTTTACTGTCACAAAATATCGCTAGACCTCCGCTAGGTTTTATCATCGCAAAACATCACTGGACCATCGCCAGGTTTTATCATCAGAAAATATCACTGGACCACCGCCAGGTTACCACTGGACTCTCGCCAGGACTCTCAAATTACCACTGGACTCTCGCCAGGACTCTTACCAGTTTCAATTCTCATCACAATCTCATCATATTTCAAAATCACGCCTACAGGCAATTTAAAACAAAAACTTTCCAATTCATCCATTAACTAACATCGTTTAGGTGATTTCTATTTCGCATGCCACCCCATATCTCTAGGGTCCAATCTAGCATATCAATCAGAAGTTAAAATAATAAACAGGCAATCAGAATAAAAATTGAAATAAACAATACGCATAAAATCACATAACCTTTTATGAATGAACCGTTGCCCTTAGTTTTGTGTGACCAATATGTGATCAAATAAATAAGAAACTCTTATTAAACAAAAGTTTTTATATATATAAAAAAAAGAAAAATAAATAAATAAATAAGTCTAAGCTTGTATTATTATTTTTATTTAAGAAAACGGATTGATTAAAGACCATAATAAATACAATAAGTAATTAATAACACTAGAAAAGGTAGCATGGTTCTAAAAGGAGTCCTAGGGTCCTACGTAACCTGTTCAAGTATCAACAAGTGGTTCCGGAGGGTTACGGAATTATTTTTAAAATAAAAATGATTTATAAAGTTGTCAAAAGTAACATAATATGGATAATAAATTATTTAATAAATAAAATATGTTGAGATTAACAACATATCATCTTTAGGATGTAAAGAATTTAAAAAAAATATTTCGGGAATTAATAAAATGGTTTATAAGGTCGCAAAGATTTTTTCGTTTGTAAACTTTTACAAGAAATCAAATAAATAACTAATAAATAGATAATAAAATAAAAAAAATATGACATTAACAAGTTATGATCTTTGAGGTGTGGGCAGTCTAGGAAAAATAGATCGGGGGTCGAAAACGATGTTCGGAGGGTCGCAAAGTCGATTCGAACCAAAACAGTCCAAACCGCGAGGTTGGACCGGTCAGAGTTTGCGTCTGAGCATCCGGCCGCGAGGTTCGGCCTGGTGCTTGCGGCCCGCACCTTGCGGCCGCAAGGTTGCGTCCAGAATTCGTTTTTTTTGGTTTTTCGGCTACGGTTTCGATGCATGGGGCTACGGGGGCTATTGGGTTAAGTATAAAAACATTAAATATACTTAGAGGAGTGTTTGGAAGGGATTATAATACTTCGAATTGGATCGAATTGAATTTAAAACGAAACTTGAATTTTTGAGAAGACGACTTCGGTTTTGGCGATCGGGGAACCTTGGGCTTGAATTGGATGATGTTTGGAGATGCTTGGGGTCGTAGGAAGTGATTGGAATGATCAATTCGGGTTTTGGTTGGTCGTGGCTATGAAACCCA
Source organism: Rhododendron griersonianum (assembly GCA_018127125.1). Classification (NCBI taxonomy): domain Eukaryota; kingdom Viridiplantae; phylum Streptophyta; class Magnoliopsida; order Ericales; family Ericaceae; genus Rhododendron; species Rhododendron griersonianum. Next base: position 41,309,614 of record CM030795.1, on the reverse strand, counting down.
CTTTTCTCTCTCTTTCTTTCTCTCTCTAAAACTCCATGGATTGGAGTCCGATTTCTCTGCGATTTTTCTCTCTCTGTGGACTGGTGGAACGTGGGGAGTACCGTGATATGCCCTAGGGTCGGAGTTATGAGGTATATATAAGAGAATTTTCGATGAGGGTGATAAATTTGTATTCGAAAAGGTTTCAAACTCTCGGGCTTTGATAGGAGAGTGATATGGACGAAAATAAGATCGAGGAAGAGGTAGAGACCGAGTAGGAGTGGGAGAGGGAGAGATGGAAGAGTTTTAAGCATGCATGCAATAAAAAAAAAAAAAGAGATAATTAAGATAATATACTTATTTTTTTGTATTTATCTATTAAGGAAAAGAAAGTAATAATTAAGACCTAATAATATTAACGCTATTATTAAAAAAAAATGGGTCGAAAATCCGGGTCGTTACATTTAGAGACAATACTTTTGACAATACATTTTTTGAAACCCCGCATGAGACCTTCAAACAAATGATCGGAGCCACTCAATGTATTTAAAACATGTTTTTAAGGGGTCCCGTAAAAAATTAACGCAATTTGGATATCGGTAAGCGCTTGATCGGCTCATTTAGTTGATTCCTATCAAACTTGATAGGATAAAATTGAATGAGCCGATCATGATAAATTCTATTGTTTCTCATTGAAAATAAAGGAGGAATACAACCATACATATAGGAAAAGATTAACATGGAAAGAGAATAATGATCCTATAATTATGCTGGTGATGATCCCTAATTATATTGTTTCCGAACATAGCATGCCAGCCCTTGATTGTTGCCGATTTGATTTCCTTTCCGCTAATACTCCCCCTCAAGATGGAGCATGGAGGGACGTAATGCCCAGCTTGGAAGTCAGAAGGCGAAAATGTTCAACACCCAATGCTTTGGTGAAAATATCAGCTAATTGGTCAGCGGAGGCAATGTGACGAAGCTGAAGAAGTCCCTGTTGGACGCGTTCACGCACAAGGTGGCAGTCTATTTCAATGTGCGCAGAAAGCGTTCGGGTCTTTGTTGAGCCAAAGTTGTTGGTTGGGCTGTTGAACTTGCTGTAGTTGACGCGGCGGGTTGGTGCGTAAAAGAGGTGACTGCCGGGTGGATTGTTGTTGTCGGGGTTGAGGTGCAACATGGATAGGTTGTTGAGATTGGCCCAAATACTGAGCCCTTGATTGATTCTGTGGAGAAAAACGTGGACCTTGCAGGTTTCGCTGCTGTCCATTGTTTGCTTTGGGCCGATTGTGCTGGATGTGGGGTTTGTGAATTATCATTGCAGAGTCTTCTTGTATGGGCTGAACAATGGAGATGGATTTTGGAATTTTGGTTTGTTCTTCCGAGATTAATAAGCCATGGACCTTCCCAAGATCGGGAATCGGGTCCATGGCAAGAATCTGAGTGCGAAGAACGTGGTAAGGTTCATCGAGGCCCATCAAAAGTTGATACACACGTTTATTAGACTCTCTTTTATGCCATGCTTTAGCGGTGCCGCACGTACATTCCGGAAGAGGTTCAATACCATCAAGTTTATCCCAAAGAGTTTTGAAGGCATTATAATAATTGGTGATATCAAGATTACCTTGTTCAAGATTGGTGACATCCCTTTGAATTTTGAAGATGGTGGCGTGGTTGCCTTGAGTGAATCTTGACTCAAGGTCACACCATAATTCATATGGAGTGCGGCAACTGGCTAGACTTGGCGTGATCGTGTTGCTTATGCTATTAAGCATCCATGAGAGAACCATCGTTGATACTCGTTTCCAAAGGGGCTGAATATCTGGATCTTCTGGGCACGGCAAGGAGTTGTCGATGAAGCACAACTTATTTTTCGCGCAAAGGGCCATGGTAATGGCGCGACTCCAAGAGGCATAGTTGGTGTGGTTCAAGGCGATATCAACAAGGGGATTGCGAGGGTGGTCGGTAGGGTACAAAAAATAAGGGGAAGAAAGATCGGAGATTAACTTCTGGACCTTTTCTTGGGCGTCAGCCATATCGGGAAATATGGACAGAAGGTTAAGGCTGCTGAGTTCTTCCAGCTTATCGTGGATGTTGTTTTATGAGAAGGAAGAAGAACAAGAACGTGAACCACGCTCTGATACCATGATAAATTCTATTGTTTCTCATTGAAAATAAAGGAGGAATACAACCATACATATAGGAAAAGATTAACATGGAAAGAGAATAATGATCCTATAATTATGCTGGTGATGATCCCTAATTATATTGTTTCCGAACATAGCATGCCAGCCCTTGATTGTTGCCGATTTGATTTCCTTTCCGCTAATAAAGCCCTTGCCGATATCCAAATGAGTTGATTTTTTACGGGAACCCTTAAAAACATGTTTTAAACAAATTAAACGGCTCCGATTATTCAGGTGGGGCTTCAAAAAAATGTATTTTCAAAAGTATTGTCAAATTTATTGTCTCTAGAACCGGCCCCTATATATATATGATACAATTTCTAAAATTACATCGCATATTTAACACAATATTATTTGTATAGGAATTACATTTAGCACTTAATCTCTCTCTTCTTCTTTTTTTTGTCTCCTGTATGTATTTTTAAAAGAATGCACATATATATTTCTAACCCATCGTATCGGGAAAAAAAAAAACTATCTTAATTTTGAATGACTTTTTTTTTTAAAAGTCAACGGAACATATCAGTTAAATGTTTTCTAATAGTTATATTTCTTTTTTTTTTTTGGTTAGAGGTTTAATGTTGACGATAAATTTGACTCAATTATGCTTACCCTCGTCAAATTTGAATAATTATTTATGGAGTACTATATATTCTGATACTCATAGTCCATTATTTTTCTCTTCAACATGTATTTTTTACCAATCCGTCAACATGTATTCTCTTGGTCTTGTCTATGCTTCACTTTGAGCCGAATACTCCATAAAAGTAGCTATCCAAATTCAAGAGCCAAGATTTTCGGGGATTTTAGGTCAAGACAGACAAATTAAAATAAGGTTACAAATCCACAGTCTATAGCATTTACAAATAGAAGTGCATATGTAGATTACAAATGAATCTAGTAAAAGAAGGAAAAAAAAAATAGACATGCATCTTATTCCAACCTAAACAGGGTACATGGACCGGAATTGATTTTTGCACTTCTTTTTTTTATAACTACACTCTCTTTTTTGAATTTTAGTGTTGAAAGTGTATGTATTTTTTTGCTAAAAGACAAAAAAATGAGCGTGAATATCAAAAAAAAGGAGGGTAGAAATCAATTCCTTTACAAAATTAATTTGATTTTTCAAGAAACAGACTTCCTCCATTTAGGAGTCCTCCCCTGCACCAACTTACTCTTCACACCGGCCACCGGCGTCTGCCGCCCGTACTCCCCTTCCCCCTCATCAACCACACCGCCGCCGCCACTTCTAAACCCACTTCCCGACTTCTTCCACCTAAAGAAGAACCCCTTATTCTTCTTCTCCGACATCCTCTCAATCTGCCCCTGCATGGAAATACACAGGCTCTGCAGCCTAAGCACATCGTCCCTCAGCCGCTTTATCTCCATCTGCTGGGCCGTCATTTCGCGCTTGGATTGACACCGAGCAGGCGGCTCGAGGAGCCCAAAGTTGGGGCTCCTCGAAGCGCTGAAGGTGCCGCTCCAATCGAATTGACGGGTGAGCTTGGTTTGCTCGGAGAAGAGCACTTGGATCACGGCTCGAACGGGTAAGCGTTCGTTTTGAGCCGCGTGGAGGGAGGCTTCTGGGGAGAGCTTTCGGCTGTCCATTAGTCTGCATAGGGACTTTTTTTCTTTCTTTGACACCCCTGGATGTGCCTGCCAAGGAGAGATTATATTTGCGTGAAAAAAAATGAGTCCATATCAAGATTAGGAGTAGTGCTATGGCATCGTACAGATCCAGAACCGTCAAATACATGTGGAACCCACACAGATCGAACGACTCTGATCAGAGAATGAAGTATAAAGCTATGGCATAATGGCAACTAAGCTGGTAGCCGAAAGTTCACCCAATGCAAGAACAAACACAAAACTGATTTAAAAGAGCAGCAGCCTAGCTTCACTGTTTTTCAAGGAAGACCCATTACTAAATTCCTCCTTAGCAGCAAATTCTGGTTGAAAAGAATAAGGGAACTCGATATATAATGGACTTTCGTTGCCCTTTGAATTAAAAAGAAACACCCGCCGTTTTCTCCAACAATCGTTCAGTTGTCCGAGGGCAATGACATTGTGGGTTACGTACAATTGGTGGTATGACCGCCAGAAATCCAAGACCATTGGGTCTGAACTAGTACTATATAAAAATATTCCGAATTTTTCTCATGATTTCTATAGAGACAATGTCACCTTATTCTATTTATGTAGAAACCTTTAAAATTATGTGTGAAAACAATTTTCTGCTACAAAGGATGGATAATGGTACAGTGCCAAAAGCCAATTTACTTTTATAGTTGGACAACAGAAAATCCAATTTTGGGAATGTTTGGCTACAGTTGTCAGGAGATAGGAAACTTGTTGCCAATCATCCCATTTTGCCCTCAACTACCAACTTTCCTAAAATTTTCAGATGAGAAGAATCTGGTGCTGGTGACAACACAGATAAATCCTCTTCCTTAGAGCATCCGCAATGTAATAATCAAAAGTGAATAATCAAAACTTGCCATGTCAGCTTTTGATTATTCATTTAGAGGGTTGCTAAAATTAGCAATGTGAAGTTCCACATTGTTACTTTTGATTATTCAAATGCCCAAATTTGATTATTAGTTAAGATGTTGCTAACTTTGATTATTACAATGTGAGCACTTTTTTAAGCACATATTGTTAACTTTAGCAACCTTTTGATTTTGATTATTACATTATGGATGCTCTAATAGGACCCAATTTTAGTTGCTTCCCTTAAGAATTCTCCAGATAGTCCAAAGTCTCGATAGTGAGCTCTCGCCCTCCCGGTCGAAAAACACATCAGACAAGGCATGTAGGTGCACTATTTCTCGGCAGGGATTGCAACTTTCCATGAACTTCCAACTGGTCACTCACCGAATGAACTTTGCTTTTTCATATGCTAAAAAGAAAATACAGTCTGCCACAAAATTTAAGGCAAGAGAAATCTGCAGTTAACTTGTTCCTAAAACTAGAGGGAAACACAAATTGCTACTGACGACAATGCAAGTGAGGAACTTATAATAGTGAGAAGTAATTTTGTGCATAGACAAGTGCCAGAACATGTACAATTTCAGACATAGCCTTCTCACGAAGAGGATATTCGAGTTCATCTTCTCCAACCAAAAAATGGCGTAAATTCGATTTGCATTCGAAGTCTAAAATCCTCCTCATTTGATGAAATCCAAATTTACGTACTAAATGAGCCCGTTTTGTGTTAAAGGACGATTGGAGGAGGAAGAATTAGCTTACTGAGGCCCCGTTCCGCTAAGGTTCTTATTCATAATGTGTGCACGAAGCTAGTGATGAATATCTAATTAATACTCCATGAGTACCAAAAACTTACTTTGAGGTATGTATCAATGGCACGGTACAACTCATCATCGATTGAACGGGCATGGCCAGGCAGAGCTCCGGCCAGAGCCACAAACTCCGGCAACCTCAAGTTCGAGTCCACGGCAGCTTCGGCGAGGTAAGAGTCCACGAGCTTCGCCACCTTAACCATCGCGGCTCCACCCCTAACGGCTTCATCCAAATTCACAAACCCCTTAACCAATCTCAAAACCAGCTCAACATCCAACAACGTCCCACACGTGTGACTAAAAGAGGGTAACATAAGCTCTTTCAAGCTAGCCTGATCCAGCTGCCATGAAATCCTCTTCTCCAGCTCGGCTTGGTAAGCCGGGTCCACCCCCACCCTGTTTGCGGCTCGGAGGAGCCGCAGCAGGAAGTCACAGGGGATGGAGTCTTTCTCAGGAGGGAGGATTCCGACCAGTGTTTCAATGAAGAACCTCTTCTTCATCCACGAAGCTGTTGCGGTGCTCTCTGGTGACGGCTCTTCCGAATTGGTGGTGGTGGTGGTGGGACCACTCTTTTCGGCTGACTCATCGCCAGAGAGCTCCGGTAGCCACTTACACGCGTAGTGTGTGATGAGTGACCCGATCAAGTCGGGTCGAACGCCCTTGGCCGTAACGCCAGAGAGGGTCTTGACGAAATAGTCCATATCGAGGATGCATACATCGTCGAACCAACACTCCGCCGCGAATTGTGGTGGTATGCAGGGTTCAGGCGATTCCAGCTTCCTCATTTGGCTCGGACTGTTCAGGATGTTTTGATTTCATGTTACTTGTACTACTTGTGTTTATAGGCAAATGGGGTGTAAAGAGCATTGCATGTGGACCCAGTCACCCAGATGTGTGGACAAAGTTCCACAAAAAATGTGTCCGCAGCCGTTCGATACACTTTCCTGCAAGGTGCACATGGGATCTATACGCATCCAACGGAGGCTAATACATCTGCGCCGAGATTTTTGTCTCAACATCTGTATTCAAAGCATTTTCCGGATGGTTAATTTAAGGAGAAGAATATGCATATATACCAAATAATTACTAGGTAGGAGTGTGCTATCTTGCCCAGTTGACAAGAATATCCTCGGGAAACTACTGATTCATGAGAAGAAATTGGTCATGCTACATGGGCTGTTTGGGAAATGGAAAGTAAGATCACAAATAATTTGTCTGGTGTAACTAAATTATACAGACTATGGATTCGGTTTTTTTTCCATATGGGAAATTTTCTAGCCGTTGAAGTTTGGTAGGATAAGAGGGAGGAGAGAGAGAGAGAGAGAGAGAGAGAGGAAAGGAGAGATTTCTGTTTCAAGTCACTTTCGTTTTTGGTTCGGTATAGTAATTGATTTTGTTCCCCTTACCAGACCAGAGAATAAGTCACGATATGTCATTGGAAAGGAATATTTGTATTTAATACAATTTGTCACTCTCTCTCTCTCTCTCTCTCTCTCTCTCTCTCTCTCTCTCTCTCTCTCTCTCTCTCTCTCTCTCTCTCTCTCTCTCTCTCTCTCTGGCCTTAGCTTTCTGTTAAAGATTTTCATGTGGAGCAATGGTAGGAAATATAGAAACTATCTGCAAACAGCTAGCAATACTCTGACAGCCAAATCCAGAACTCTAGGTGGTACCTCAACTCTAGGTGGTAGCTTACACCACGTGAACTGTGATTTCCCTTTTGTCTAATAGCCGGAATACCCACGTCCTCATATCATAACTACTCTTTGGCAATATATGCTGCTCAAAAAAAGTTTTACCACCGGCCCCCTAGACCTCCAAAAAAAATTCAAGAAACTCGAGGGACATTAATATTATGAAATCATGCTTTCAAATCAAAGTCGGAAGACATTAGAAATGACAGGCATAAAGACCTGATTGAATTTTTGTGCTCATTAATCGTTACCTTGCTTCCTAGCTTCATTCAAAAATCCAGAGCATCAGCAATGCACAAATATTAATTACAGTCACATCAACATAATTCTAAGAATAGCAAACAATTCTTGATCGGCTAATTTAAATCGGCATTCATCAATCTCATCATTTTGATTATTACGTCTCGATAAGAATTGCATTCAAAGAGTTACATTAATGACATAATGAATTGATTATTTGAGATTCAGAAAAAATAAAATCAAGCTCAGTACAAAATAATTCAAGAAATAGTATCACACAAAAATTTGTCCCCTTGACCTCTCAATAGAGGATGTACAATAGTGGGAAACTAAGCTAGCTAGCCCTAGTTGGGTTTTGAGGAACTTGGTTTCAATAAAACCCAAACTTCCAATTAGTTTATAAAGAACAGAGCTATGTTATGATGACCATATGTGGTAACCATATTTTAGATGCCACACTAGTAGTCTTTCTATATTGTAAGAAAAAAAGATAAGTGTGGCCCATTCGATGAATGTATTGAGAAAAGCTCACATGGTATTCAAAATGTTGAACCTTGGGTTTAGGCTTGTTGCTCAAGCAAGATTGATTAGGGTTGTGAAACAAATGGCATCCTCTGTTTGGAAGAGAGACATTGGTGGCTTAAATATGATACCATGCTTGACAGGAAAATCAGGTGGTGAATGGAGTAGTAACATTTTAGTAACTCTGCACCATCCAATTGTGGCAATTAAGGAACAAACTAGACCAGAGTACCAGAGCAGCAAAGTGCAATTTCTTTAATGAAAGAAATAAGCAAAGTTCTTCGGTAAGTGACCAATGGGAAATTTATGAAAAGTTACGATATCAACTGGAACATCGAGAGCTAATAATCGAGACTTTAGACCATCCAGACACATCATGAAATGGTTCATGCATGTTTGTTGCCGGGTGCAAAATCCAATTCAACCTTCGTGTTCCAGTATAAATAAATTACAGTAGGAAATATTACTCTCACTACAATACAATCCATTCCACAGCAACTCAAATAGAATGGATTCAATGGAATAATAAGTTCATGGCATCTAATAATCCTAAACCAAAACATTATAAGTAACATGGCTGCATTGTTTTGGATGATCATTGCCTACCATTGGAGGAAAATCCAGAAACCAAAAAATACTGATTCTCTCTATAAATCAAAAAGTACAGTAACAAAATCCTACCGTCAACAACAGCTTATTATGTCTGCAAATCAAATCCTACAACCAACAATGCAGATAGAAATACTAACTCGTTATCGTTTAGCTCGTTACTCTTGTTTTGCAAACCATGACTACCAACTTTTCATAAATTGAGAAGAGTTGAGGTTCCAGAAGACAAACTACTTGGCGAGTCACCTCCTGTTGGATTCAATGCTGGCCCCCCAATCAAAAGAGAACCATTCCCGCCTTCGTTTTCAGCCAAAACCGGGATCTTGAGGGCTGCTCTGTCCATCTCCTTCTTGAGTTCTTCCTCCTTACGCAAAGTAGTGAACTGGGTATCCAACGACTTGGCTGCTTCTAGCCAGGCAAGAACAATCACTGGTAGTATCCCACCAAGGTAAGGGGTTGAGTTTGCAAGTGACCCGAAAGTTAGGCTCATGAACTGCTGGATCAGAGCACCTCCTGATTTCCCAAGGGGGTTGCAAACAACATCGATGGCATCTTTGCCTTTAACCTAATGGAAATGGAAAATGTGGACTATGACTTAGTTGAAACTTGAACATGAAAACTGAACAAATCTCTAAACGAAAATTCAAATGAAGTCTACATTGCATTATCCAGTGAGACCTCAGAAATATTCCTATTTGGTATCGATTTTCGTTTTGTTGTTTTTTACTCTCTGAAAAAACAGAAAACTAGGTTGGCGAACTACTTTCCAAAACGATCCTTGAGATAATTTTCTTACACAAACCATTATCCAGAAAACAACAAAAAGATGTTTTTGAATCTATTAAACTTCCTTTCAAGAAATGTTGGAGAAAGCCACACAAGGCAAGTCCTAATGTGGTCAACAAGAAATTTGTTGTTCAACTTATTTTCGCATGAAACAAAATTACTATCCAAAAGATATGTGTTTTCGCACCTCATTGTATTTTTCCTAAACAATGAGAAACAAGAACAGGAACAAAAACAATTTCAAATGAAAACTTTTTGTGCCTCGAGCTAGTTAAGTAATTAACATAGTGTCCATCCCATATTTGTAACTTGACTAATCAAAATTCAAATCTATCTCAACGACACAGTGCCAACTATAATTTTCAAAGCATTGGTAGTGACTAGTGACTACTGAGTCAAGCATCAAACCTTTGTTTCCTCATCTAAAGGAATATAGGCCATTTCTTTGCAGGTATCAAACAAGCGGTACTTTGCGCTCTTGCTAAAAAATATTCTGCATAGCGCCCACATATACAGCTGCTAGAAGAGGAGTCATCCCAAACTTCACAATAGCCAGTGCAAGAGGATCACCAAACAGAATTAGAGAAAAGAAGCCAACTCCCGTAAGAAGCAAGACAGTGGGTGTGATCTTGGCTGCGGCTACCCAACCATCCTTGTCAAATATCCATTGGCTTAGCAACATCACTATGAAAGTCGCTATCCTAGTCGCAGTTGAGAAGTCACCCATGAATGAAGAGTACTCGTTTGGGCTTGGAAACTGCACAATGTAGAGCGGGATAGTCAGAGAGATAGATAAAGAGAGAGAATAGATAATTTCATTAACAAATTGGGATGCAAGGAACTTCAGAGTACTACTAAGTTAGGTTACCTGAGCCTTGAGATTTGATTTCCATGTTACCTCAACCAGGTTGATACTAATACAATAGCAACCACCAAAGTGGCAAGATCTCTGATGTAAGAACTTTATGCTTTCCATTGTCCCCATCTTCGGTTTCTCCTGCCAAAGGAGTAGTATGCAAATTATTACTTGAAACGCTAGTAAATTGCATTACAACAATAAGAAAAAAATTCATTTGATGTGCTTGTCCTTTTCATTCTGAAAGTAGCAAAGCTCTATGCAATTGAGAAAACAACTTAAGCTTCCCAGTACCTACAAGAAAGATAGAATGCCATTTCAACCCAGAAAAAAATAAAAGAAAAAGAAAGCAGTTTCACTGGAATGAAGATGGACAGGAATGGTCCTTTTCCCTTGAGAATTCGGGCTCATTGTACATTACATTCAATCATTATTCACCAACTTTGGTGCATGGCCATTCCACTGGGAGGCCTTGGAATGACCATTCCATTCCTAAGGAAAAAATCGTTCCAACGAACAAAAAACTACCCAAGGTTGAAAGAATGCTCTATGACCAGGGTTTAGGAACCAGAAAATAGATTGTGCGGCTAAAAGATCAAGATTGCTGAAATACAGTAAATAAAGAGACAGCATCCTTGAAGAAAACTCCCTCATCTCCGTCCTCGTATTTCTGGCCCTTCACCTTTAAGATCCCCATTCATCTTCTACCTATCTGTAGTGAAATGTATCTCTCAAGCATTGCAATACGCGAAACCATTACAAGCAACCAATAAATGATCTGTATCTCTCAAGCATTGCAATATGCAAAACCATTACAAGCAACCAATAAATGATCTGAAGCAATAAAGAGCTAGGTCTACAATGAGTCTGGTAGATTTCTACGACATAAAGATTGGCCTAACCTCACATTTCGAATACGAGGTTCTAGTAGAAGCCTAACCATGCACGACCAACCACGAAAGCTATGAATTCAGAAATGGAGTTCAAGTTTAAAAAAACCATAGGCCGAAAAAAGACTTCCTTCATAAGCCAAATGTCAAACACGTGGGAGGCAATACCTTGCATGGATTTCTAATGTCGTAAGCTGTATAACATCAAAACCCGGGAAAAGCTATTAGAATGTGCGCCAATAGAAATTGAATTGGATGCAACAACCACCCATTGTACCTTAGATTGTTCCTCACATTATTGACAGCAGATGCGGTTCTGTTTCTGAACTTCTGAGGCACACAAATAGCAAACCCCCGTTGTAGAGAGAGAGAAAGAGAAGATGGGTGCGGCCGCGTGGACGAGTTCACCAGCTCCGATCGCCCGAGTTGCGATCGGAATTCAGATCGGCGACGGCTGACTAATTCATCGGAACTAGGATCGGCAACGGTGAAGGTCGTCACTTGGATCGGCGACGTTGTTATAGTTGACTGCAAGTTCACGACCAGAAGGTGGAAAAAAGTCTTTTAAGTAGTAATAATCAAGTGTTCCCGGCTCATTTTTTCTCAATTTTTTTCGACATACTCCGTATATCTTCTCCGATTACATACCAAGAAGTATCCGATTTACTTGATATCTTATGGAATCATTTTGATCGACAATTTCTAAGAAAAAGACAAATCAGATCATAAAAATGATTCCAAAGTAAGTTCGAAAATTTAAAAAAACGGACGAGAAGGGGAAGCCTTCTTCTCCAGTTTCACAAGGTTATAATCAAGTGTGTCTAGCTAACTTTCTTTCATTTTTTTTCGGTATCTTTCTTCTCCAATTAATAACCATTTGGTACTCGATTGAATTCATACTTTACACAAACATTTTAATAGACAATTTATACAATCAGGACAAATCGGATCATGAAAGTAATTCCAAAATAAGTTTGAAAATTGGCAAAAAAGAGAAGAAGCCTTCTTCTTAACACTTCGCAATTTGAAGATGAGAAGTCTGTCCACTACAGAACTCGCGTTTGGTAACCCCGCGTTGTTTCTCGGACTTGTTTTATCCTGCCAAAAGGCGTTTTTCCTGAACACGGCTTTGTCACAATACACATTGCCTCGCATGTTTAAGACGCGATCTTGGGCCAATGTTGAACTCGCGTTTACAAAACATGGTTTTCGTTGAACATATATCAACACTGATAGTTTTATTTTGTTTTTCAAGATTTTCCTCTGCATGGCTTCACAACTAGATCCTTTAAGGACATAACCATACCGATACCAAGCAGCTAGTAAGTTACTTGAAAATTTAGTTACCAACTCGTCCCGAAATGTTTGTCCGGTCCATAAAACGAGGTCTTAAAAATAATACATTTAAAAAAAAAAAACAAACTTTTTACATAAGTTGAAAGAACTCATTGTTATATACTAGTAAATAGTTGAATTTTTTTCATTGTTATATAGTAAATTGTTGAATTTTTTTTGAAAAATTATATTATTTTTTAAGTTCTCGTTTTGCGTACCGGGCTAATAGTTTGGGAAGGAGGGCGTATAATTTAATTGCTGAAGATCATTTCGATCCATAGTGCAAGTATCCATTTGTTTTTTGTTATCCACACTTCTTTTTTTTGTCTTTTAGCAAAAAAAATTACATATAATTTCAACGAAAATGATATGTATACCGACCACCCCCACCGAAATCGTACCGACAGCCGCCGACGGGCCATCTCCGGCCACCGGACGGCCGATCCGTCCAAAAATTCTAAAAACAAAAACCGAGGGGCCCTACGTGAGAATCAATGGCATCCGATGTGTGTAGGGTGCTTGGATCAAGCACCGTTTTTTTCGTGTATATATGTCTATATGTATATACACGAAAAAAGGGTTCTTGATCCAAGCACCCTACACACTTCGGATGCCATTGATTCTCGCGTATGGCCCCCTCGGTTTTTTTTTTAAGAATTTTTGGACGGCTCGGATCGGCCGTCCGGTGGCCTTCGGTACAATTTCGGTGGGTACGTGGTTGGTCGGTACGGCTAGCATTACTCTAATTTCAAGTTTCAACTCTAAAAAACAAAAAAGAGAGTGCGGATAACAAAAAAGGGGACATCAGTCTTACGCCCACATGAACTGCAAAAACATATATATATATAGTAATCAAGATTCAAGAGATACGATTGTGAATCCAGTTTTCCAGACCAATGGACATAGGCAATCAGATTAAGGGACAGCCCAAAATGGAATACTGGACTATAATAAAGGGACGGAAGGAGTATATATATAGTAATCAAGATTCAAGAGATACGATTGTGAATCCAGTTTTCCAGACCAATGGACATAGGCAATCAGAAAAAATGCATTTGCCAATGGAAACCACTGCATGGGAAGGGGAAGGATTCGAAATATGGACACTAACAGAAGTTCAAAAACATTTGCAGTTCTCAGCACTTTATAACTGAACAAACAGATTACAATGTGGGAAAATCATCGCTCACCTTATTACACAGTAGGTTCAAGTTTTTAGGCCTTTGATTAACACTTGGGAAATTTATAGAAATGGTCCTACTAGTTTCATCCGAGTCTCATTTTCGTCCTCCAAGTATCAATTGCAACTCTTTTGACCTTCAAGTTTGGTTTTTGTATCAAATCGGTCCAATTGATAACTTCTATCAGACAAATGGGACGAAAAAATTAGATTGATCGCAGTTTGGACGTTACAGTTCGTACCAAGTTGGTCCAATTGATAATGTCTGCCCTCAATCTGATTTTTTCTGTCCAGTTTGGCTGACAGATGTTATCAATTGGACCAACTTGGTAAGAAAACCAAACTTGAAGGTCAAAAGAGTTGCAATTGATACTTGGAGGACGAAAATGAGACTCGGATGAAGCTAGGAGGACCATTTCTATAAATTTCCCTTTTAACACTTTTACACTAGTGACCAATCAATACAAATTCACGGACTCGCATCAAAAACCCGACTCACCGGACCGACAAATTAGTTCTTAACCCGCATTGAGAGTCAACAAATAATCTTTTCCGGTCTGTCAATCACCTTTACTTTCACCATTGTTACACTTTGGCCCATACCTCTCCACTCTCTCATCAATCCATGCCCTCATGTCGCCCAACACAATATCAGCATTCTCATCGGTCTCCCCCTGTATCAGCGAGTGGTACATTCCCTCGTAGATCTTCAATGTCTTGTCCTCGCTTGACGCCTTCTCGTATAACAGCTTAGAGCTCGTGGGACACGTGACGCCATCAGCCGTCCCATGCACTGTCAGAAACGGAGCCGTCACCTTGTGGAAGTTGTTCTGTACGTACTCGCACATCCTGGCAATCTCCCTCATCGTCCCCACCCTCGGTGGACCCGTGTATCGCCTGGGGTTTCCTGCTATGATCTTCAGCTTCTCTGGGTCCTTGATTGCCTTTCCCACCATCTTGTTGTCCGGCATTGTTGCCCAGGTGTCTGCCAGTCCGAATAGAAGTCCATACATGAATAGGTGTATCTGTGCATTAGGAAATGATCATTACCAATTAGAGTTGCAAACATAGCTCTTTAAAAGTGCAAGGTAGTGTGTGTTTCACTGAAACAATTTTGGAAATGAATCAAATGATCATTCAATGGCCTTTCAAACGTTCACCTAAATTGGTGAATGATGATTCCATTCACAAACCATTATGTCCTCTTCTAGCGAACCAAATGTCAGAAAAGATTCTAACTTCATTCCAGTAATCAAACACTGCCTAGAGATCGTCGTTTGAGTTTTGACTTCAAATGAAGTTACCACAGGGATTTAATGTCATACAGACAGAATAATATACATGAATGATGCGAGAATTATACATCCTATTGTACCTTGGTGCGTAGCCATAAGCCATGAATGTGTATTATTGGGGGAGGTCATAAGAACTTTGACGATAGCCAAGCTCCGACAACAACCCACAAACCCATGAGTTGATGGTTGTTGGCGATGCGAAGGTGGCTTGCGTCTTGCGGTGTGAGAAATGAAGGGGAACTTTAGGCTTGTGTAGAGTGTTATTTTGTGTAAAAATTACTCAATTTTCCGTAGTCCACCTTGGGTTTATACTTCTATAGTAAAAAAAAAAAAAACCATTGCAGGGCTTGATTTTTAAACAATTCAAACCAAAAAATTAGTTAATCCCTATATCTGTTACTATGATTGAAAACTAAGCTAAGAACTAATTATTCAAAAAATACAATGCACAGATGAAATCAAATCATGTATTTAGAGACAAAACATGCATAGCAACATCTATAGAAAAATTACAGATGAACAACAGCATTTTCCTACGATAATGCTATATATTTTTTTACTTTAAAAAAAAAAAAAAAAAAACATTTTCCTACGGTACGATGGATGCATTTGGGGTTAAAAGAAAAAAAAAACATCGCCACGTCTGAGAAAGATGTAAATGAATAAAACATTTTCTCCTACCATACAAAGGCTGCATTTGGTAGTCAGACACAATACTATTGTTGAGATCAGTCATCAGTGGAAGGATTTGTATCTTCTGAGCAGGGATAAAGCTGGGATAAGGAATTCGTTTGCCGGATATGAAAGTGGAATGGGAGATGAAGTGTGCTTGGTGCAACAAACGGGAGCTGGATATGGTATCCGGATTACCCTTATCTCATTTCTCTCTCTCTCTCTCTCTCGAACCATTACCCCTATTTTCAATTATTACTCTATTTCTTCCTACACTCATTACCTACAAATCCAAATCCAAAATTCCAAAACGAACGGGGTCTAGATATCCCACCCTATGTCCTCCAGTCCTATATGTTGCAAGAAATTTGTTGCCCTTCCATTTATTTCTCTCTCTGGACAAACAAACAAACACTGTCTACCCAATGTGTGTGTCTGTTCAAGCTAAGTCGACACATAATGTCCGTGTGTGTGCATGAGCGGGGACGCGAGCCTAAAATTGTCTTTTAAAAATATCTCAACCAATTAAAATTCGCGAGAGCAAACATCGAGAACGGGGCACATATCGAGAATTGAGAGCGGGAGCAGAAGGCCCTGCTGAATGATTATGTGACATTAAAATGTGCAAGTGTTTGCGCATTTTTTGTGTTCGTCGGTAGCATTTTCCCACCCACAATGCTACTCACACAACAATCTAAACACAACAACTTACATAACTTCTCACATACATGTGAGGCCCACACATAGTAGTGTATGTGGAGCCCACATGTATGTAAGAAATTGTGTTTGGTGTCGTATTTGGATTGTTGTGTGAGTATCATTTTTGTTTTCCCACAATCCAATCTCACCTCTACAAGCTCTCCTAGCTGGCAACAAACGTGCCCATTTTGTTCCAAAAAAAAAAAATTAAACAAAAATGATAATCACACAACGATTCAAACACAACACCAAACTCAACCTCTCACATCCATGTGGGTTCCACACACACTACTACGTGTGGACTCCACATGTATGTGAGATATTGTGTAAATTATTATTTTTTGAATTGTTATGTGAGTATATTTTTGATAAATAAATAAGGCAGTTGACTTATTTAGCCAGAGGGAGCCTTAATGAATTTCTGCATAGTAAAAGACAGCTTTGTGGCGTTGTTGAGGATCAAAAAAAAAAGGACAGCTTTGCAACAAAACAAAATCAGTCAAAGGTTGCTTCAATTCACCGTACCTTGGATGGTTTCATGTTTTCGGGAATAACGAACAGAGGAGCAGAGAAGATCAGGCCCGTCCACGTGTCCGCCTCGGACTGGAAATACATAAGAATGGTCGCCAACCCTCCCATCGACTCCCCGAACAGAAACGCCGGCAACCCCTTATACTCCTCGCTCCGGCGAACACTCACGAAGAACGAAAGCGACGCGGCGGCGACCTTCGCCATGTCCCCGAGGTAGCACCGGATCCCGTCCGACCGGCCGTGGCCCAGTAGATCGGCGGCGAACACGGCGTAGCCCCACCTGGCGTAGCCGATGCAGATCTTCTGGAACAGCCACCCCGTGTCGGAGCCGTACCCGTGGGACATGTACACCGTGGCCTTGACGGGCTGGTCTAAGGGGATGAAGGACTGGGTGAAGAGGTTTCCGTGCGGGGTGGTGAAGTAGGACTTGGTGTTGCGGACGCCTTGGGAGGTGTAGTATTCTTCCTCCGGGGTGTCTCCCCAGAAGTTTTCCGGCGGCATGATTGGTGGATGGTGTGGGTGGGGGTGGAAGGGAAAAGGGTGAAGTGGGTTTTTCTTGAATTGGAAGAGTGGTTGGGGTGGGCGAGAGGGGACTCAGGGGAGGGGAGAGGGTGGAGTGGGTTTTCTTTAAAGTGGATTGGAAGGGTGGGGTGGGTGGGGTCTGGGAGAGGGTTTTTTCGCCGACTGTTAAGGGTGTTTAAGCTAACTTACATTCACATTAACTATCTTTTTTTTTGTTCGGTCAAATACAGGTCATCTATGTAGAGGCAAAGGCATATATTTTCTTGATCCCAAAATAGAATCCTAATTAATTATATTGAGAGCAAACCTACTAACCAACCGGATTAAGTCTATTTGGAAGGTATTTGTGTGACCGAGGGTGGAAAGTGGTTTTCACCAACTGTGTAGTGGTTTTGGGGTAGGTGGGTAGTGGGTGGGTTGGCGGGGTGGGTTAACGGATAAGTGTCGGGTCCACCACTGAGATTTTCTCTTCTTTCTTTTTTTGAAAAGTCACTACTGGGAGCCTTGTTTGATCCAACCAAGAGTTTTTTAGCAGTCTTGTTTCTGTTTGAAGTAGGTGCTGATAGGGACAGGGAGGGAGGTAGTTTTCCATCGCAGTTCCTTAAGTTCATGCCAATGATTAATTTATGCGCTACAATTTTTCGGTTTTGTTTTTATTTATTTTTTGTATTTATTAGTTTTACGTCAAATTTTTATGTGATATGGATGCGTAAGGACGAGAGAAATCGGAAAAGTAAAAAAATTATGACTTTTACACAAATAATTTGGAAAACATCCAAGAAAAAATCCAAAAACTGATTTTTTTTTTTTTTTTGAGCTTTTCTTTGGATATTTCTCAAAATATTTGTGTAAAAGTTAAAAATTTTTACTTTTTCGATTCCTCTCGTCCTTACGCACCCATATCACATAAAAGTTTGACGTAAAACTAACAAATGCAAAAAAAAATGAATAAAGACAACCAAAAAATTATTCTGCATAAGTTAATCATTAGTGTAAACACCCATCACCATCGAGTAGGCTTTGAATAAGAGAGTACCCCAGGTGAAAATTATTATTTACTGTATTTATTTTGTCAGACGGAAATTTAAAAATTCTATAGTTTCAATTTCCGCCCGTTGTTAGTCTCATTGTGCTTTTATTGCATTAATTATAATTGTTTCATCTTGTAGAGCCCGCAGAATAGCATATTCACGCAAAAAAAAATAGATTAACCAGATATTAATAAATAATTAAATATGTTAAAAAATAAATTTTGGTTTATAGAATAGGCATTCTGATCTGACATACCTATGCCAATCAAAGCTGATTTTTACGGGCAGAGGCTGACTTGATACTTGAAAGTGGTACCCAAAACTTTATTTGAACTTTCGAGGCCCAGACTCCCAAACCTCATTGGTCACCAGATTGGGCTTAAGAATCTTGGGCTTACACTGCTCAAAATTTTTGTAGACTTAAAATCAAGGGAAAATGACGGCGAATAACGTATTTTGATAGTAATTAATACTCACTAACGACATTTTCAGCATTAATAAATGTTCTCATTATATCCTTGACGGGTATTAATTATCAAAACACGTCCTGGGTCGTCATTTTCCCTAAAACCAATACTTAATCTTCTCTGCTCCTCTTTTTGTTGGGCTTGCGTCCCTCCTTGTGCGTTACCAGATTCGACTTTTAAGTTTCACAAGGCACAGTTCCTCGTATGAAGCAAGCAGCTCCAGCTCCACTCGTGTTTGGCTAATTCGAGATCGGTTCATCTAATAAATAAGCTAAGCTCGAGTACTTTTTTGGAACTCATAACCATTAAATATTCATACCAATCATGAACAATTTAAAAATACGATGACGTTTGATACATGTCATTGTTTGATTAAGATGATTTTCTTCAAGCAAGCACTTTAACGCTGGGACGGAATCAAGATTTTTTAAACGCGGGGGCCGAATTATGAACAAAAAATTTTGAAATTTCAAGGTTCAGGAATCTGACAGTTTATTTGGTTTGGATTTTGAGGAAGTTTTTTTTTGAGGTAATGAGTGGAGAGAGATAAAGAAGCGAGAGTAATAATTGAAGAGAAAACTGATTGGAGACCGTGCATAGAGAGGGGTTGGATTTTGGGACCCAAAACGAACATAGTCTAAAGTATTTAAATGCCTAAATAACACCCAATATAGTTGATCCAAACAAAAATTAACTAATCTTTAAAAAAAAAATCCGAAACTACGCAGGGACCGTGGCCCTCATAAGCCTCCTATATAGCTCCGTCTCTGCTTTAACGAACACAATAAGATGTGGTTTGGATCATCTCTTTATGGGCCGGGTTCATGCTTAAAAAAGTAATTACAGTGCAAAATTAGGGAATGAGAGGGGTTGTATTGCACTTGCCGCACTTCACCGTGTAATGCGGTTGATCCGGCTGTCCATTTCTGCATGAATGGATCCGAGCTCTTACAAATCCTAGCCGTCCATTGTTCAGATGAAAATCCGAGCCGTCCATTGCCAAGATGAACGGCCGGATTGAATGCACTACACGTATAGTGCGGGATGCACTACAGCACCTCCGGGTCCCAAAATTAGATGAGTTTTGCCATACCCAGAGAGCATGACCTCGCATAAGTTGGTGAACAAACCCTCGCTCCATTCTCCAAGTAACTGTAGCAAAGTTGAGGATTCGAAAAAGTAAAGAGGGGTTTGGAATCGGAGAGTTTCATGCATGCACCTCTAAATTTTTTCCATCGTTCGGTATGTTTTATTCATTTTTTTGAATTTTTGTTAGATTTGCGTTATATTTTTAAGATTAATTATCCGTCTCAACGAGAGGAGTCTGACAAGTAAAAAATTATAACAAAAACAAAGTCCCTTGTTGAAGGAAAAAAATATTAAACAGATATTTTTTTTGGCCGCTGATTTTGCCACTCCCTTTTTTGTTAACGTCACTCCTCTGCAAGTGTATTTTTGCACAAAAAATACACTTGCAGGGGAGTGGCGTTAATACACTTGCAGGGGAGTGGCGTTAACAAAAAAAGGGAGTGACAAAATCATTTCAATTTCTTCTTTTTTTTTGTGTAAAGTGTCATCTTATATGAAAATTTTTCAATATCAGCCCATATTTTTATAATTTTCCGATTCGTCTCGTTTAATCCCAAAAATTACGACGAAAAACTAACCAAAAAGCAATGAAAACTAAAAAATATCGAAATAAGTTATGGACAAATAAATTTAGGAGAACGCGCGCAGCCTGAGGCTATGTTCTTATAAACTTAACTTAAATCTAATAATTTTGTCCTTATTTGAATTTTTTTCGCATTTGTTAATTTTGTGTCAAACTTTTGTGGGTTATTGATTCGTCTCAACGAAAAAAATCGGAAAAATAATTTTTTTAACTTTTACCCAAGTATTTTGAAAAATAACCACTTTTTAGCACACAAAAAAAGTCACATTTTGTACTAAAAAGTGGTTATTTATCAAAATACTTGGGTAAAAGTAAAACAATTTTACTTTTCTGATTCCTCTCGTCAAGACGAATCAATAACCCAAAAAAATTTAGCGCAAAACTAACAAATATAAAAAAAAATCAAATAAGGACAAAAATTTCATATTTAAGTTAAGTTCACAAGAATGCAGAAAGATTTTCAGAGAGCTTATTGCACGTGCTATCTACCTAATAAAACACAAGGGTATGGGGACCACATAAATACAAGTTGAAAGAAGGTCTGAGATTCATTTGATCAAAGGGCTGATGTGTGCTCTCCAACTCTCTTAAGAAAACACCCACACTCTTACAAATATATTAAAAAAATGTCATTAGTTCTTTTTACCTACTGCTCTGCTTCTGGTGTTAGCATAAAATATATATATATATATATATATACACTCCCCTTCTAATGAGGATCTAAAATGAGGACCTAAAATGAGGACTACCCCATTTCTTCCATTTCCCGATTGAATTTTGATGATCCGAGCCTTTTATATATATATATATATATATTACAAAAATGTATGTGCCTACGGCACTACCTGAGTGCGTAATGTTGTAGGCACGGGCAAACACTAGTTACTTATATATGCCATAGCATGACTCATTATTATGTCACACCCCCACAAAAGTTTTTTTCTTTTTTTAAATGTGAGGGGGCTTATTTAGTTCATAGCATCCCTTTAATTTTGCTCTTGCGGTGTCCCACACCAGTTTTGAAAAATGCATGATTCGCCACGCATGGATGATGCATGTCTAGTTGTCATCTTCATTAGTATTATTTTATTTTCAAACGTAAACGGCCTGAGTTGTAGCGTATAGTCAATTAACGTGACATAATTGACAAAAAGGTCCTCATGCCTTGATTGTCTTCCGTGACGGTTCCGTTCTGCTAAGAAATTCAAATAAGTACTTATTTTTCAAATTAAAAATGATGTATTGTGACAAAATGACGTGACTTGTAAAACAGGGAAAAAAGTACTTACCAAACCAAACCAATTCGAGCCTTATGTCCCAATCACTTGGGGCCGGCTACATAAATCCGTTTTCTCCATTGAGCTCTGTCGGAAAAAAGTACTTAAAAAATAAAATTCTTAGCCTAACGGGGAGTAACTAATCTTCTTCCCATGCCAATCTAAGCATGAGAATAAGAAAGTAAACGGTTTTGCGTGCTAAGAATAAACAATTTGTGGGCCTTGATTGCGAACGAAACCAGGATATTGTTTTAGGGGCTCACTCGGGCAAAAATCTAGCCCTATCTCGTGTTGGCATGATTATTGTATTTCATGTTTTTATTGCATCGATTTCCCATCAAAGTACAAGGAAAATAAAATTCACGATCCCGTTCGTATATTCGTTCAAAATCAACGGGGCGGGGACGGGGGAAATTTTCATTACTTGGCCGGGTTTCGGGACGGAGTCGGGGGAGTTTGGGAATTTTCAGGTCGTGGTCGGAGTACATCAAAACTCGCCCCGCCCCGTTACCATTCCTATTCTCATAGGGTCCATGCACTCGCACAAATCAAAACAACGTACTCAAAAATTTAAAAGCCTTTTGGACTAGGCCGATCAATAATCTTCATTACTTAAATTTTCTTCTTTCGGTTAAGATTTGTTTTTGGATTATGTCTCTGGGAGAATTTTAAAACCTTCGGGTGCTAATACAACAACACACTGTTACTCGTTTCATACAGTACTTGTTTCATACACTACTGGGGTGTAGCGTTCAATTCGAGCGGTCCATCTCGGCTAATAATGGCTTAGATTTTATCTCGGCAATAGACGACTCAAATACACGAAAGCCGAGCTAAAATCTAGACAATTGATTTCCGAGATGAATGACACGCACTACACACTACAAGGGGAAAAAAAATAAAGGTTGAAAGTTAATGGCTATCCTAGCTGTAGAAAGTGCACTCGTTGGTGTAAAATATTTGACAATTAATATATCCATGTGGTTAGGAGTATTTTAATTAGAGTTAAGTCAAAAGAGAAATCCCAAAGCGGAATAACACTTGGAGATAATTGCTGGTCGGGTCCTTATCTGCAATATCTGGTTGTTGGCTTTAGTCAATTGTAGGGACCACGGAACATATATTTTTTCACAATATTATTTCATTTCTTACCCGAATTAATCTTATAATTACCTCTACAATGTAATGTAGGATCCAAAAATATTCAAAGACAGGTATAATTAGGCCCACGGTAGATCTCCATGTTAACGTGAAAAGCTTGTTTTTGCTAAGCAGATAAAAAGGATTGGAAAGGGAGACCAGTGTAGCTTCATTCATGGTTGTGACCAACGGTTTCCCATCTACTGTGGAATGTTGAAGCTTTGGCTACTTGTCCCGGTTAGGATCGTCGTCACATGACGTTCTTGCAAATTAACTATTGTCTGAATGAGGACAGCCTGTCACTATAGCCCAACTAAGGTGCGAGTGGAACCAAAGACCCTCTAACACAATATATGGTTCAACAGCCCTGCTACGTGCGGGATGAATGGACTTTCACCAATGCTCCTTTGGGAACTTTGGGCGCTGTTCGATCCAAATTATAAAATAAAAAAAAACTCTTTCCATAAAAAAATTCTTTTAAAATCTATACTATTAATTATCGAGACGGATGGTAAAATTGAGCGTTGCTGAATGCTATCCCTAGGAGGCAGCAGCCCTCCAAGTCGGCTCCTTTGCCCATCTCGGCTGCCACGGTGGTGGTACATGAAAAGCTACAAATGAGGTGAAAAATCTAATTAAATCGATATTCTGTTCGTTTTTGGTTAATCTTTTGTAAATTAATCGATCTTCCACTTTGTAACGGAACTCCTATTGTCCATACAAATTTGGAAAGCGTTGTTAATTGGTGGTACATGAAAAGCTATTGTCTGAATGAGGACAGCCCGTCACCATAGTCCAACTAAGGTGCGAGTGGAAACTTATCAAAAAAAAAAAAAAAGAAGGTGCGAGTGGAACAAAGACCCTATAACACACTACGTGCGGGATGAAGGGACTTTCACCCATGCTTCTTTGGAGACTTCGGGGGTTGTACGGTCCGAATTTAAAAAAAAAAAACTCTTTCTGTGGGGGTGAATTCCACTTAAATACTTGTCAAACGGTGTGAGGGCTCGCCGAGTTTGGAGAGATTTCTTCCGAGTAGTGGGAGGTGTTTTGCCGAGCTATGTTGAGAAGCTTACCGAGCTTGGCTACCAAGCCATGAGAGGTGTTTTGCCGAGGAGTGAGATGCCGAGCCGAGGAAGGTTGCCGAGCTTGGCTATCGAGCCAGCTGGTACCTGCAAACCGGAGGGGGGTTTCTCCGGGTAGAGCCTCCGACGAGCTAGTTAGTACCCGGGAAAGATAAAAAAACATATAAAGCAAAGAATATAAGTCGTTTATGTAGGAGAGGAGTGAGAGAAGTGTTGTGTACCTTAGGTGAGGGGTGGAGCTTTGCTTATATAGAAAAAGAGGTGAGTGAAACTTAGCGACGAAGTAAAGACTATTAATAGAAAGCTGCTATAAATGGAAAGTTGCTATTAATAGGAAGGTTGCTATTAATAGAAAGTTTCTAGAAACTTCTAGAAGGTCGTGACTTGCCGTGTCCACGTATCGAGAAATAGCAGAACGTTCCGAGCAATAGCGAGCAACCGTATATTTTACCGAACAATAAAGATGTTTGCCGAGCTGTGAAGTACTCCGAGCAACATAAAGATCCTCCGAGCGATACAAAGAACTGCCGAACGATACTAAGAACTGCCAAACGATAATAAGAACTGCCGAGCGACATAAAGATCTGCCGAGCGTACTTTAAGAAAAACGTTCGGTAATACTCGTGGGATACTATTTTACTTGTTGAAATCGTTCGGCTGTAATAACGTAGCTTTGGCAAGATAATAAATGAAAGTCTCGAAACTTAAATATGGCTAAAGATAACACCTTATGATCCTTCCGAGATATGACGATACACCTTTATGAACTGAGGGAAATTTGGCCCCCCTACACTTTCTCTAGAAAAGTTCTTTTAGAATTTGTACCATTGATTATCGAGACGGACGATAAGATTGAACTCTGTTGAATGTTGTTGTCCATAAGAGACAGCAGCCCCCAAGTCCGCTCCTTTGGCCATCTCGGCTGCCATGGTGGTGGTAAATGAAAAGCCGCAAATGAGGTGAAAAATCTAATTAAATCGATATTCTGTTCGTTTTTGGTAAATCTTCTGTAAATTGATCAATCTTCCACTTTGTAACGGAACTCCTATTGTCCATACAAATTTGGAAAGCGTTGTTAACGACTGAAGATAAATTAACTAAAGTATGATGCTGATTTCGTCATTTCTCTTTTGTGATAGTTTTTTATTCTTTTATTATTCAGGTATTCGGGTCAATTTACGAGCACTCAGCTAATCTTGGGGGTTCAATTCCACCTCCTACTTGCAGGAAAACCCAATTAAAGCCAGGGCAAAGCTCGGTATGAACTGGCCTCAAATTAGGGCTGTCCACGGGTCGGATTTGATCGGATTCGGTCGGGTCGGGTTGGACCCGACCCGACTTTAGTCGGATTCCCCAAAACTCCATCCGAGACCGACCGATCACTGGTCGGATTCCCGACCGACTGCAGAAACGAAATGGGCGGTCGGGTTCGGTCGGGTTGTAGATCTACAAACCCTTTTTCTGAAAGTAAAAATCAAATTTGCGGAGAGAGAAGGAAAATCCATTAAAATCTACAGATTGATAACAATAGTTACAGTACACCAAATCGATTTACGCTAACAGTACACCAAATCTACAGATCGATTAACATCTTCCAGACTTCCACTGCCATTGTCGGAGTCGGAGAGAGTGAAAGAAAATCGACTTACGAGTCCACGACTCCCACTGCCTGAGAGTCAAGGTCTTGCCCGCCACCATCCACGACTCTCACAGTCGATCGCCGGAGTTACGACACAGTTGAGATCCATGGCCACGGTTGGCCTCTGAGAGAGAGAGAGAGAGGTGATCGAGAAAATGGGGGAGGAGGAGGCGTGAGGACTGAGGAGTGGATGGTTGATGAACGCCACATACCGTCGATCGGCAGGAGGAGTGGTGTGGTGGAGTATGGTGGGCGCCGGGACTCGGGAGGAGTCTCAGGAGGGAGTCGGCGGGAGTGGAGTCTGGATCTGGAGTGGAATGGCCGAAAGAAATGGGTGTAAATGAGTTAGGCTAGGGGTTTTTTCGCTTAAATAGTAAAACAATCGGTCGGGTCGGGTAACCCGAAGTTTAAATTATGAAATCCGACACCCGACCGACACTTCGGAAAATCCGAAATACTCAACCCGAACCCGACCGACAGGGTGTCTCAGAACCGTCCGTGGGGTGTTTTTCGGGTCGGGTCCGGTCGGGTTGTCGGTCGGGTCGGGCTCATGGACACCCCTACCTCAAATAAATCAAACTTGAAACCTTGCGTGGAAGCAAACTCCCAAGTTTTCGGGCCTTGACCACCGAGCCAGCCCCTTCGAATATCCTTTTTGTGATAGTTATTCATGACATTGCCAGTTGAAAAGATTATCCGTGAGATGAGTTAGGCTCCTTTCCGCTAAGGTTCTTACTTTTTAAGTACTTATTTCTCGCTTTCCTAAACAGGTCATTCTCGCACAATACATCACACTTCAATTCAAAAAATAAGTATATATAATCGATCACTTGCACGCAATATATTCTCTTAAAAGTGAGGTTCAATTCCCCTCTGTTCAGGACTTATCAATATTCATGTACAAGTCAGTTGGTGCTACAGCAAAATATAGGATCATTTCAATATCAACATGATTATTAGTATGTGTTGTCCACTAGGATTAATCCTCTTTATATCGAACAAAATAGTTTAATTTATGTCGACACTGAAAACGACTTTAAATTCAAGGAATAATAATTAATTAATTACGTCTAAGATTCCATTTATCCATCATAGTCGTTTTGATGTAAGCTTACAGAGACTTAATAGTTGACACTTGACACTGAGAGAGATAACTGATGTTAATTATGCTTAATTAAGTGGGTGATTATCGATCACTCCAAATCAGTCTTAATATGATGGTTACAATTCATTGATGATAGTGGCGTAGTGTTGAATATGATGTTTGCGTGCGATTGTAATAAATTGGATTTGACAGATTTTATACTGTATGTCGGAATTCGAATTCTCTCATTTCCTGAGGAACAAAGATAGAAAGATCTTAGTAGGAAAAAACATGCATGTTACTTGTGTCCCAAAAAGATCTACAAAATGAAGACTTGAAAATGATGCATGCACGAGTACTATGACAACATGGCCGGAAACTTGTGCACTTTGGCCGCGAACTATGTCATTCTGGCCGTAAACTTCAATAACATGGGCGTAAACTTATGCATCCTGGCTGGAAAATTTTTGCATCACGGTAAAAAACTTTAGCATCGTGGCATGAAACTTTTACATCCTGGGCGCGAACTTTTGCATCGTGACCACAAAACTTTGACGTTGTGGCTGCAAACTTGTACATCTTGGCCGCGAACTTCGTGTACCTGGCTGCATGGTTGAAGCGCACGGACCTCACTGAATGATGTGCATAAAAAATCATTTGTAAAGACTTGTACCCAAATTGACTGCCTTGAAATTTTTCACTTTTTGCCGCTAGTTACTAAACATCAATGAGATCCCTTGATTTGTATAAAAAGGGAAATGATTTTGCCACTCCTTTTTTTGTTAACACCACTCCTCTGCAAGTGTATTTTTGCACCAAAAAATACATTTGCAAGGGAGTGGCGTTAACAAAAAAAGGAATGGCATAATCAGCAGACTAAAAAAAAAGGATTTTAATTTTATCTTGATAAAATGCGCAATTTTTTAAAGATTGTTTTACGGACAAAACAATCCACTTTTTTGGGACGGATGAACTTTTGAGTTGAGGGATAAAAAGTTTGATACCCACAGCGTACGAGAAGGATTGGGTCTAAGGAATTCCAAACCCACGACCGAACAAGGGCTAAGTTGCCATCGCTTCATGTCAAATAATGGATTGAAACTTCTCTTTCAATCGCGCTAACTCTTTCAATACATCGTCACTTGCACGGAACATACTCTTACAAGTGGGGTCACAATTCCCCTCTGTGCAGGACTTTAATTACCTATTTCTCAAGATATATATATTTTTGGTAGGCTGGTTTATAACATTGTGGACCAAGTCCAGGAAGCCCTGGTCCAAGAAAATGAGATGACAACTACACTACTCTCGATTTTTAGATTTGGATGGTTTTTTGTAACCTCGCTATCAAATGGGCAATTTCCTATTGGCCCTACCTTTGGAGGGCATATGACCATTAATTGGTGTATATACGTATCAACTTTTCCTTCCCTATGATCTAGAGATGATGATGGTAGAAAGAGAAAAAATTAAAGGGTAAATTTCTGTAAAGGAATTCCAACGTCCCTGTATGAACACATGGTAACTAAAGTCATCTCTATATTGAGCTCCTTGCATACTCATGAATTTCTTTAAAAAAAATGATAAAAGTAAAAAAATTCAAATTAAAAGGATACAATTATGACAATATAGATGTAAATGATTGCAAGAGTTTTTGAAAAAAAATTAAAATACAATTGTGTTTTTATTTTGAAACATTCTAATATTAATATGTAAATTACATTACAGTAGGGCCTTAATTTTGGACCATAATTCGGGGGGGTCAGAAGTGGTCGCTTCTCTCGCCTCCCCTATGAGCCGGCCCTTGGGCCATCTCACCCACACGCGTAAACATGCGAAAAGGCTGTAGGGATTCGTTCGAGCTGCGCATAAATTGACCCGAAACACTTTGAATTATTAAAAAAAAAAAAAAAAAAAAAGGTTGTCTGTTTATGGGGACTACATATGGAGGACCCCCACTGTACATGCATCAGCTAGCACCTTGCTAGATGTGATAGGATTGCCATGAGGACCATGCTTTGCATCTTTTGCAGTTTCCTTTATTATGTGTCCCAATGGTGTCACCTGCACCCCCTTTTGTCTCCATAAGGTAGTGGAAAGGTTTCAGTTCTTTTGACTTACCCAACAGTCTAAAACTATAAAGAAGAAAGGATAGGATGTGGGAATCAAAAACAAGGGAAGTTGATTACTTGATAGGAGTGCTTATTCCAAGCCCCTTTTTTTTGTCTACTTTGATTTCCTTATGAGGCCTGTGAGAGGCTATAAAGTTGTATATTTCTTAAGGATAAAAGGCTGCACAAGTAATTGGGAGAGAATGATCCAAAAAAAAAAAGTAATTGGGAGAGTGTTTTTTTTTTCAAATAAAGAATTGGTTAATTTAAAACCAATCCCATATTGATCACATCCGAATGCTCAAAACCCAAACTTAAAGGCTCTTTTTTCACTCGATAGATGTAAGGGGACGGAAAAGGGGTACTGCTAAGCGGCATATGGGTGCGACAAGTCCATATGACATCAACCATCACACCAAACACTCGAGCTTTTGACTAGAATTGAACCCTCACATTCCATGTGAAAGAGGTGAGGAAGTGTCATTGAGCTACAAGCCCGTTGACGCCGAACTTATAAGTTCAGCAATTGGGGAAACTTTAATTTGAAAGCGAAGATAGAGATGCTTAACTTGAAAGAAATACAACAAAGGCAGCACTTGGGCTTGAAATGTCGATTTTCCGTGCCAGGAACATCACTATTATGTTGGCAACCACAATTTTTTAAAACCAAAATCAAAGTTAGGTATACTCACTCGAGCAGGAGTTGGGGGAGCTGTTGTCTCAGTCGAAAGGGCCCTGTTCCGGTCTCACTTTGATAATCGGAAACGTTCATTTCATAGAGCTCGTCGAGTTGAACTTTTAAGTGTAAAACTTAACTCGATTGGATATCATTAAGTGCCTGATCGGAACACATATAACTTGCCAATAATGGGTTCTAGTGGATTTGATCCAATATTTCGGATCCATTCTTTTCCAAAAAAAAAAAAGATTTCGATTAGGGACTTAATGATATCCAATCGAGTTGATTTTTTTGCATACTTGTTCAACTTGACGAATTCTACGACGTGAATGTTTCCGATAATTAGAGAGAGACCGGAGCGGGCCCCCTCGACCGGGACAGTACGTTGCTGTCCCTTTTAGAGGACATCAGCTCCCCCCAGTCCACTCGAGCATGTGACAAGTGCATGTATACGAGACTTTTGGTGTATGATTTTTTTTTTTACCAACGCTCACATTGATGTTAGGACTCACGCACACATACCTCCAGTGTGTGCAGATCCCTAATTGAATGTAAGTGTTTGTGTAACTATTTTTTTTTGCTAAGCAAGTGTTTGTGTAACTATTTGTGGTTATAGAAGATTTGCCAATTTAATTGGCCACCATTCTATGGTATTTTTTTTTAGGCAAAAGTCTTATAGAGGCTATACTATAGTTTTAACGGGTCAAATCTTTTCGAAAGTAAGAATTAATTAGTTATTATTATTATTACGTATATGATTCTGTTAGTTTTGTTATATGAAACTATTAATAATTTATTTATTATAGTTTTTTTTGTTGGTGTAGTATATTGTTGTCGAAACTTAGTAAATATAACGCCGCTAGTCGCTACGCCCCTATAGGCTATAAGTTACAAACTATTAATCTCATCAATGCATGATGCAAATACAATTTTACTTCGAGTATTTATTCCAATTCAAAACTAAAGGTGTAACATTGAAATATAGATAGTTTGGGGAAATGATTTTGCCACTCTCTTTTTTGTTAACGCCACTCCCCTGCAAGTGTATTTTTGCACCCAAAATATATTTACAGAGGAGTGGCGTTAACAAAAAAGAGAGTAGCAAAATCAGCAGTCATAGTTTAAGGGGTAAATACATATTTTCCGTCCAAGAGGGATGGAATGTGGGAATTACATGAGTTACTATTTTTCTAAGTTCGAAGATCAAAGGTACCCCGTACCCAGCCCAGCTTACGCGCGCTCAGACTATTCCTCTCGTCTGATCAAAGATAAATCATTCACGCTGAAATTTAAAATTTCACAAGAAATTCCTCCCTTACTGCCTCGCTCCAAAAAATTGGAAAGTTTCAAATTCAAAATGTCAAAATTTACAGCTCATCTGCGTGGCCACCCGAGCTATCCCATTGCCAAAGGATGGGACCAGAGGGGTCTAGTGGCGACGACCGTCACGACAAGAATTTTAGAAAATGCAATTTTTTTTATGCCCAACTTATATAGTCTCGTCACCACTAGATTTTTTTAGTATACATTTCGCCACTGCTAGGGTAAAATCTTGATTCCGTCCTTGTCCATTGATGTCTCTAACTTCCTTTATAACCGCTTCACATGAGAGAGAGAGAGAGAGAGAGAGAGAGAGGGGGGTTTTTTGGTTTTTTCGAGACTATAAAACGGTGGCGTGCGTAGTTAAAAATGAGGAGGAGGAGGAGGAGGAGGAGGAGGACGGGCAATATGGGCAACAAAGCCAGCGTGGGATTCAAGGCGCATGTGGTGTGGCCCTTTCGAATCTTTCAAAATATACTATTCTGACGACCGTTACTGGGCCCAATCGAACCCCCACTTTTTGAAAAACACCACAGGTTTGTGTACCATTCAACACGTGGCGGACAACAGCTAGACAGGTTGTCGGCATACTGGGACCCTCAAGACGGGACGCGATTCACCGGATCTTTTTTTCCCCCTGCAATTTCTGGTCCCGACCACGATCTCCTCGTCTCCTCCCCCCCCCCGTACTCCAAATAACGAACTGTGCTATTCACACGGACAAAATCAACACAGGTCGCGCACATGTTTTTTGTGGGGCTCACTAAGGGTTCCATACAAACGATCCAAGTCGTTCATTAAATGTAAAACATCTTTTGAAGGGTACCTTGTGTAAAATTATCTCAATCCAATACCTGTAGGTACTCGATCTAATTATCCAACATTTCATTCGGATTTCAGGATAATGAAAAGCTAGATGATTGGATCGAGCACCAATAGATATCGGATCGAGCTGATTTTTCGCGGGGCACTTGGAAAAATGTTTTGCATTTAATAAATGACTCGGATTGTTTGTGTGAGACCCGTAATGGGCCCCACAAAAAAAACTGTTCGCAATCTGCGTCGATTTTGTCTCTGTCAGACAGACTTATTGCTGAATAACCCCATTCAACGATCAGGTTCTTGGGCGGCGAAACCTTTTCCTCCTCGTATATATGAGTAAACTATTTGCCACCCTATCGGTGTTTAGATTCTCATTAATTCGGTTACTTTTCAAACTTTATTCCTCCATGAGATATTTAAAGAAAGAGAAGATGATAAGATAATAGTCTGTTTAGTCTCCGTCCCATAACACCTTCTTAAAAAATATAAGTATTTATTTCACATTTTCAAACTAAAAAATAATGTAAATGAAATTCTTTTTTTTTTTGCACCGTATTAATGATCTCAATGAGATCTATCAAACAAGATCCATATTTATAGGAAAATTATTTGCGTAAGCACATGATTTTTGAGCTTGAAATTGCCTTCTTAAAAAATAAGTACTTATTTCTCTTTCGAAAACGGGGCCTTAGTCCATTTACCATTTTGTGCGGTTGTAGTCCAATGCTAATATTCCCATCTTGTTTGCAAACTTTCATATTCTAAAATTTCTGACACACCACTGTAATCTCGTACTTACATTTTGTTTTCGAAGTTAGTAATTTCAAGCTCTATTTCATCGTGAATGCACTTTGAAATTTTCCATAATGTTTAGGGTTCGACTTCTATGAACAATAGGCCGGTTAGCCCTCGCAGTAATCCCAAATGCCTTTTAACAAAGTAACGCTATCGTTGAATAAAGAAAAAACCATAAATAGAAAATTACCAAGAACGCATTTATTTAAAGGAAAGGGGATACTACTAGTCCTCCTTCATCCCAAAATGTAAGAACTTTTTGAGATAATGTGTCATTTTTAATTACTCATACTCTTCTTTCAATAAGAATGTTAAAAAATACTTGCAATATAGATTTTAATTAGTTTTATTAAACAAAAATTTTAAAATCACATAAATTTATAAATTGAAAGATACTCCCTTCCTTCTAATTCCTTTTTGGAAGTTCGTGCTAATTTTCAATTGATTATATATTCTAATTTATAATGTTTTACGTGATTTTGAAAACATTATTATAAAACTAATCGAGATATATCAAATAATATTCATATTGAATATAAAATTCATTATCGATGTAAAGATATAACTAATTTTTATTCGGTTAGAACGGAACGGGAGACTATTAAATTGGGACGAAAGAAGTACAAACAATCTAAAATGACACGCAATTTTAACATTTTGGGTGAAGGAGTATTTTTTTTTTTCCCTTTTATGGTTTGGGTGCCAGAGAAAATCAGAGTAAAGACAAGGGCAGTACGGTCAACATAAAAAAACCGCCAGATATGCAGACGTGGGTCAGGTTAAAATACAGCAAAAATTCCAAAAATTAATCATGATTTTCTCTGTCATTAAAGTTAACGATGAAAACGAAGAACCAAATATAATACTCCTCCTCCTCCCTCTCTCTCTATACAAGAACGCAACGACAGATTACAGCACAAAAGCAAGAGAGAGAGAGAGAGAAGAGGAGAGAGAAACCCAACGGAAAACAGAAGCGTCGTTCAAATATTCGTCTCTCCCTTTTCTCTGAACCCAACCTTCGAAACCCTAGCCACGGCGTTTACGACGTCGCCTCCATAGTAATTCCATATACTTGTTTCACCGACCGAAGACATGTCCGGTACGACGCCGTCACTAGCGGCGTCGGCTAGGGTTCTGTTCCCTACCAGATCTCAGATCCCCTGCAGCCCTACTTGACGTAAAAAAAACGTCGATTGTACAACCGGGGAGGGAGGAACTCGTCGTTTTATCAGTCATGGCGGCCGGAAAGGGAGCGTTCGAGAAGGCTCGGAGATTCGTTCGGACGGTTTACTTCATGGTGGCGATGGTGGCGTCGCTCCTGGTCCTCTCGGCGCCGTTGCTGGTTTCCGTAGTTGATATACTGGTGCCCTGGGTGTTGATTTCGAGCTTCACGTGTGTTAGGTGTTACAGCTTTCAGGAACATTTGCGTAGATACTCGTTCAAGACTTCTTTGACGGATATTCCTCTGGTTTCGATTGTTAGATCTCTTATAATCACATGTGCGTTTTTACTAATCTCTGCTTGCTCAATTTGTTTGGTACCCTCGCATTTTTCTGTTATTTGAATGGTAGACTTTGCTAGATTCAACTGACTTGGGGTGCGATTAACCTAAACTAATTTGTCATGGCAGTCGTTTTTTTTTTTTTTTAGTGATAATTTGTTTAGATTTTAGATCAATCTCTGGAGAAATTAGAAAACTACTCCAGAGTATAAAATAATGAACCGGACAAGACCGTTGTTTCAAAAATTTTTTGGCTTTTGGTGGTGTTATTTTATTTATAAGTTCATAAGACGACTGATTAATAATTCAAAAAAATTTGATGCAGAGGTTACCAAAATTTAGAAAGACGAACAAAAGTACAACAAAAAAAATTGAGGCCAACTTCGGGGCACTTCTACTTTTATGCCTGCTTTGGCTCTTTTGTTATCCTCTTTTTGATTTTGATGTTCACAAAGAAAGAGAAGTTGAACGTAGACTTTCCAAATTTAAAGGAAGCAATTGCATACGAGAACCTAAATTGTATGATTCTGTGCGTCGGTATATGTCCATGGTTTGGGTGAAGATCAAGTTTGTTAGAAATCTCTTAGTAATGTTGATTTTCTGGATAATTACCTGAAAGCAATAAAAGAAAGTAGAATGTGAGTTTTTAATTTCTATCATTGAGTTGCAATACTTCGGTGAGTTGAATTCATCTTTCAGCGAAAATTAAAATGAATTGAGAGGTTATGTATGTGATGTGCCTCAAAGTTGCATGAGATTGGAGAAGAGTAACAAAGAACATGTTCTGTTGCTAATTGTTTTTGTGCACTTTACTGATGCTTTTTCCCGTAACAGGTGTTTATTCAATGTGTGATGGGCCTGCCCTCTCACACGGCCCGTATCTCGGAACTGTGATGCTGTGTTCTTTCTGTTCAATTATTCTTCTTTCAGTTAAGGCTTGTGTCTTCACCTTCAACTCTCAAATTGAGGCGGAAGCTTCTTCATCTTCGCTCTCGAGGCAGAAGCTCCATCTGAAAATGCCCGTTTTGTTTCTCTCCTCTGTGGTCTTTGCCCTTGGCCATACCGTGGTTGCCTATAGAACGAGCTGCAGAGCGCGGAGGAAATTCCTCTTTCACCGAGTTGACCCAGAAGCAGTAAGATTGCAGAAGCTTTTTTAAGGATCTATTTGCGCTTTTAAATGATTTCCTTATTTTGTAAGCACATATATTGATGCAGTTGTGCATTT
Source organism: Rhododendron griersonianum (assembly GCA_018127125.1). Classification (NCBI taxonomy): domain Eukaryota; kingdom Viridiplantae; phylum Streptophyta; class Magnoliopsida; order Ericales; family Ericaceae; genus Rhododendron; species Rhododendron griersonianum. Next base: position 41,274,477 of record CM030795.1, on the reverse strand, counting down.
CGTTCCTACAAAATATCAGTAGATTATTTTTTCAAAATCAGAACCAATTACTATAGAAAACATTGCCTGCATCCAATTATTCCAATGACTTAATTTACCATTTTCAATTACATAAGAATGTTTATCTTTGCTTGGCCTGTCAATCTTGTGGTTGAGTTGGCATCGGAGGAAAATTTCCCTGCATTTTCTAAGTTTCTTCTACAGCTCTCAGTAGCATTTACAGAGTGTTAATGCCTAACAATATAGACCAGGCACAAGTAGTTCCATGTCAATAGTTTAAATAGGATTCCTCAGAAAATAAACCTCAGGAAGGCAGAGCAGACGGTAATATAAGGGCGTAGATAAAATGCATTTAAACCAAAATATTCTGCCTTGAGTTTTCTTTAATAGTAGAAAGAGTAATCATATGTTAAGCTGATCTCCATAAGAACTGCAGGTGCTTTCTTGCAAAATTGTTTTTGCTGGTTTTCAGAAGGTTCCGCGATCTCCCACCCCCTCTGCAGGCAAAACACCAAAAAGTGACGGTGAATTGAGGCGAAAACCTGGAGTCATCGCTCGTGATGAAGGGGAGCTCCCCATTAGATTCCTTGCTGACGTTGACAGCTTATTCATTGCTTGCCAAGGGCTTACAATCCACTATAAGCTTAGCATGTCCAGTTCACCTCCTCGTTCCTTATCTTCCACAACTATTTTCGACAGGCCATCGTTGAATGTCCTGTCAAGAACCCAGTATCATCTCCACAGGAGCTTTAGTAATAAATACCCCACCTCTTCTCTATATGCTCCACTATTAGATGGTTCTCCAACATCTCCAGTGTTGTCTGAAGATATTCCTATTCTTAGCCTAGATAGTCCCGCTGATATGGATGAAGTGAGTACATCGAGCTCTTCAGCAGCAGAGCATGATTTAGAGGCAAATGGTCAGATTGGCATTGTTTTAGTGCATGGATTTGGAGGGGGAGTCTTTTCATGGAGGCATGTGATGGGTGTGCTGGCTCGGCAGGTTGGTTGTACAGTTGCTGCTTTTGACCGTCCCGGTTGGGGATTGACATCGAGACCACACCAAAAGGATTGGGAAGTAAATCAATTGCCTAACCCGTACAAGCTTGAAAATCAGGTATTGTCCACTATTGAATGTTTAGAGAAGTTTTATCTGGGACAATTTTGGTAGATCTTTTTGGTCCATGGAACACAATTTTGGTAGATCTTTTTGGTCCATGGAACGAAAGAGGACTTTAGAATGCTGACTCTTAAGGGGTAGGCATGTGTAGATCACTCTATTAGAGTTCATTTGGTAATTCTGAACATGAAAAAAAGTTTCTGTTAATAATTAGAGGTATGGAGGAATTTTATAACTTTGCACTTTCGCTTATTTTCTTTTTCTTTGCTTTTTTAATTTATGTTATTTTCTTCTTTTAGCAAGATACTAAGCATTTTTTAATTGGTAGGATTGTTTGCTCCTGCGTGATAGTTGTTAGGGTGATCACGGATTTTGTAAGAATCTGTTTTGATACAAGTTACTGAAATAAAGGTTATAAATGGTAGAAATGAGAGGAACATTGAAAACCAGGTTTTAAATGGAACATGTGAACTGGAAAAAAAAAATGAAATTGAAACAATAAGAAGAAATTTATAAGTATTGTGCTGCAACAAAAAAAATGCATTTATTTTAGTCCAAATTAATGAAGGTTTTGGCCTTTGGGAGGGTTGGATTGAGTATGGACCTATACTTTGGCATCAGTTGCAAAAGTGGCCCTGAGGTTCAAATCCATTACCATGAGACTAGTGTGGCATCACTGAATATGAAACCTATCAAAATTGAGAGAGTTCTCAATTATCTGGATTGGGAATATTCTCAAATGTGTTTTGGTGGCAATGGAGGTGGTGGTAATGAAGTGCTGGGGTAGATCACAAAATTCAGAATATTCTTAATTTTTTTTATGGCATAGGGGAGGTGGTAGGGGTGTTGAAGTCGTGGTGGTGGTCTGCATCATCTACGACACTATGGCCCACCTGTCTTGTTTCTTTACTTTCTGGTTTGTAACAACTTCTTGTATGGCATCATGTTTGTTGATTGTTAATAAAGTTGGTGTTGGTGTTTCCAGGTAGACCTGCTTCTTTCTTTCTGTGCGGAGATGGGCTTTTCTTCAGTTATACTGGTTGGTCATGATGATGGAGGCATACTTGCACTAAAGGCTGCACAGAGGGTACATGCATCACCAAATTCTGTCAATGTGAGTTTTGCTCGGTTTTAGGTAACAATTAGACATCTTTGGCATCATGCTCTACTTTAGCACTTAGATTTTGCCGAATCAGGTGTTGGTTGTCTGCAGTGCATATATTACAGCTCCAATCACTGTATTTGCACGCAAAAGATATTCCAAAAATGGTTGTTTTCCTGCAAGAAATGTTTTCCATTAGATGTTTCCTAAAACTCCTGCAGGACTATACATTAGAGGGATGCTACGTGTAAAAATATTACTTTGCTTGTAATCTTTTACCTCCATAGTATTCTTGACAGCTATATAGGGTAACAAGTGCTGTCTCTTGTCAACACGATGGCATTTCTTTTTTGATTCCACTCTCACTGCTGGTAATCAAATCAACTGACTAACAAACAGTGGTGTTAAGATGTATGACCTCAAGACCTTACCAACTGCATATTATAGGCATTAGATTGCATACCAGCTCTTTGGTCCTTAATTCGTGGTTTCCTGTACTGTTGCTTTGATCAGAGCCCAATGGGTGATAATATTGTTCCTAATTCTGGTATTAAAGTCTATCCGACCTCTTGGATCTCATTTCCAAGTTTGGGCAGCATGGTGAAAAAGTAGAATTCCATCATGTGTAATATATTAAGATCTCTAGTAAGAGCACTAAGAAGTAAGAAGTACTTTATCCCTTAATAGTTGTACGAAGGGTTGGAAAATTCTTGTTTACCCATCTTTGTCTTTCATCATTCAGGTTGAAATCAAGGGGGTGGTACTATTGAGTGTAAGCTTGTCAAGGGAAGTGGTCCCTGGCTTTGCCAGAATTCTCTTGTACACGTCGCTTGGGAAGAAACATATAGTTCGTCCTTTACTGCGGACAGAAATTACTCAAGTGATTAATCGGCGTGCGTGGTATGATGCGACCAAGCTAACAGCAGAAGTTTCAAGCCTCTACAAGGTACTTCCAATATCTATAGTCACAAACCTCAAATCTGTTCCGGAAATGTAGACCTAGAATAGAAAATCTGATTTAAGGTCATACTTCCTGATTGTGTTACCATGATTTCTCTCTACTGTTGGTTTAAATGTGATGTGCTATGACAACTGCATGAAATACATTGACCATTTCACTTATTTGCTGCTCCTATATGGAACCAGGCTCCTTTATGCGTAGAGGGCTGGGATGAAGCTCTTCATGAGATAGGAAAACTTTCATCTGAGACAGTCCTTTCACCACAAAATGCAGCAACATTGCTGCAAGCTATCAAGGACTTGCCAGTTTTGGTTATTGCAGGGGCTGAAGATGCTCTTGTACCACTAAAATCTGCTCAAGTCATGGCTTCAAGATTTGTAAATTCTGTAAGTACCCCTCAGCCACCATTGGATTCTGTATAACATCATTCTAATTGGGATTCAGGTGGAAAAAAAAAATGGTCATCCATCATATATGTTGGGGCCTCTGTTTTATCTTTTGATGTACACGAAACTCTCTACAATTCCTCTCCGTCAGCAAATGGCCTGATCATTTCATGGCAGGCAACTTAATTCCGTAGTGAAATTTCCGTGCTTCTGGAGAACTACTTCTACGTACTTAAGCGCTGTTTATTTGAAATGAGCTATTTGTTTGATTTTGTTTGTAATCTGGCTTATGATTTTATCATGCAGAAACTGGTTGCAATTTCCGGGTGTGGCCATCTTCCACATGAGGAGTGCCCCAAGGCATTGCTTGCAGCTATATTACCCTTCATCAGCAATTTGTTAACAAAATCAGAATTGCATAACCAATGAATCTTTTGTTTAACTCTAGATAGGGTTCTTATTTTATGTTGCGGGTTTTTTCTCTTTCTTCTTCTTCTCTTTTTCAATCTTTGTATTCACCTCAAAGGAAAGAGGCCAATCTCCACCTCTTCTTTTGGGTATTTTTGATGTGTTAGTTTGGAAGCTTACCCTAATACTAAAGGGTTTCTCACATGTACTTTTTTTTTTTACTCTGTTTTGGCTTTTTTCTTTTGGTCTTTAAGTGCAGAGTCAATCAAGTTGTTTAAGGAGGTTATTCGAACAGTTTGTGTTATTTACCACTAAAGAGAGTGGAAATGACACCCATTGTGTATAGTTCTCATAGTTTGGAATGCAGCATTTAGCAAGTTAGTTCCATCTCTCTCTCTCTCTCTCTCTCTCTCTCTCTCTCTCTCTCTCTCTCTCTCTATTCATCGCTCAAAACCCTCCCCTTCAAAACCTGAAGAGATCAATCATTTCCTAAATGCAAATGCGGGACCTAGATTTCTGTTCTGCTCACATTACATTTGCAATTTGGCGAGAAGATAAAGAGAAAAGCTATACATCCTCTCAAATCAACTGTTGGGATGACTTACGGGCCGTTTCCACTAATTTTTTTGGACTATAAGTTATTGCATTTTGTTATGTTCGCACTAAACCACAACTTCTTCATCTTTAGTATCTTCTCTATTTTTTCCTTTCATCCATCTACAATTCATAGGTAAGTGAAAACAACTTGATATTTTTGAACAACAAGAAGTTGTTCATAACTTATTGACATCGAATTCTGGATGAAGTAATTATCATATTGTTGGACTCGAGCCAATATATCAAGAACCGAAGGGCGATCCATACGGAAACTTGTACGAAAGGCGTTGGCTGGCCATGTGGAATCGTCGTCAAAGTAATCCTTCCTTAGTTGCTCGTCGCCAGGTCTTCATCCAGTGCCATAAGTTGGGTCATTGTCGTCTCATCTTCATCCGATGAAGATCGGATTCATCGGATGAAGATGAAGAGACAACAATTTCTTTTACGAGAATAATTTTTTTAAACTTATTTATTGTAGAGAATGCTAATTAGTATATTTAGAAGAAACATGTTTTGGAGTTTTTTATTTATAGAGATGAGAAATGATAGGCGGAGAATGGTAGATGGAGGGAGAATGGTTTATGGAGGTAGTTGGTGAAAGTTACAGTTAGAAAGATGATACAAGGGAATTGTTGTAAAAAATGGCCCTGCAAATGGCAATGCATCATTGATCATACGATTCATACCATTGTCATTTTTTAGCCAAATGACACTATTTATGGACATATTATATAAATGGCTCAAGCCAAAATGACCGAAACATTAGACTCTCTTAGGAGTTGGAGAGTGTTTCCCGTTTGAGGTAAGAAAAAAGTTGCCCATTTTCCAAGTAATTTCTCCGAATGATCAAAAAAGAAGAAGTAATTTCTCCGCAATGTGGATTATGAGAGGAAAATATTCCTTTTTCAGGTTTAGGATTTGATTGCATCAGGTTTAGGTCTTGATGCGTACATCTATATTAGTAACGTCTCAATTGGATATCAATTTGAAGACTACTGTACAATACACATCGAAAACCAACGAAAATGCTTAGAATTTTAAATGATCTTTTTTTAATACGATTTTAATTCGTTAATGGACTTTCATTATCAGTGAATTTAATTCTTTACACAAGTAGTAATACACTCAGAAAACTATGCAAACCCATAGTAATTTGTAGTGATTCTTAGGATCGACAAAACAAACGCAAACAATCACACAAGACTAGATTTACGTGGTTCTCAAAGAAACGGTACATCCACGGGGAGTCATAACCAGTGTATAACAGATCTTATTCATATGGTGGATCTCAAAAAAACTGGCCCACTCGGCAGAATGACAACCGAAATGAGAGTCACAGTGGAAGAAAAAACTTATTGAAGACCGTGCGCAGAAAGAAAAGGCTGGACGAACACAGTGTCCTCTCCGTGATTTTCTTCTTTTTTTTTTGATAACCAAAAGGGTAGAGGAGGGGGCGACCGGCGTACAGACCGTCACCATAGCACCACCTAGGCGCACAGCTGGCACAGGACCCTCCACGCGTCCCTCCGGCCTCTCCGTGATTTTCTGATATGTACAAAATGGAGTACAAGAGGCAAAGGCTGAAGAGATATCCCGGAATCAGCTTTAAGGATTGCTGAAGAGACATAAGGCTGCCGAGCTGATTGCTAATGTGATGAAGGAAGGGAGCTGCGAGGATGGGAAGCCCCACGGGCACCCCCCAGAAGTCAACATACTATCTTTGAATCAGAAGACCAGGATCCTTGTGAAATGAAAGGATCCACTTTTTGCCTTTGTCGTGTAACTACTAGTGGAATCATAGGGCTTTAAAAGGGTCCTCCTCATTATAGCTCTCTATGCTATGCTATGCACACTACTTTCTCCATTCCAGTAGTCCAGCTCCCGAATCTGGAATTGGAATCAACCCCGGGCCAGATTGCAGATTGGCATGGACCCAAATTTAATGCTATACTATTGTTTACCAACAGTGGTAAGTTGTAAGCAGCTATGCGCGAAACACAGATATACATGGCCTGTAGTTAAGTCTCATAATTCACGTGCGCGTGCGTTGTGTGAGCGTGAGTCCGAGGACCAAGGAAATCTGTAGTGCACTAATGCACTGCGGGAGCGTAGGGCGTCCTGATGTGCCCCATCGAAATTTTGTTATTATGATTTGAACCGTTCAATTTTGTAAAAATTGCTAAACAATATGCGTAAATCAAAAATCAAGTTAATCTTACATTGATGTCTCCATTATATCTATAGATTTATCTCATTGTACATTTTTGTTAGTGTACCTAATATTATCTAACCAATGGGCTAATGATATCTGATTAATTTATTTTTTCTCCTCAATGATCTACCCAACGTACTCTACAAACTGATGCCTTGTTTGGATGCCAATTTGGAAAATAAAATTCAACTCAAAAAATACTCATTACCTCTACTTTCAATCATTAATCTCATTTATCTCTTCTCACTCCAATTATTATTCTCATTTCTCTCTCTATCTCTCACTACTCATTATTCTTATCTCCAATCATTACCCTTTTTATCTCTCCACTCATTACCTAAAAATCAAATTCAAAATTTTTAAAACATCATCTAAACAAAGCATGAACGATTCAAATCACGATGACAAAATTTTGATTTGACCCAATGAGACGTCCTACACCTTGCATTGCAGCACTACAAGATTCCTTTTTTCACGAGTGTGAGCGTGAAATGTCTTTCCATCACATTTCAAAATTGCTAAAATCCGTTAGAGTGAGAACTAGAGTACGAGCGTAGTGTGTGAATTGAGAGCGATAAGGATTGATTAATCCCCGTTCCACTAATATTCTTATTTTTTAAATAATTATTTTTCAAGATAAGTCATTCTCTTACAATATGTTACATTTATTTTAAAAAATAAGTACTTATTTCAAAGAATAAACACTTATTTTAGTGGGGCCGTTCCACAAACTAAAAAAAGTACTTATTTTCAAATAAGTAATATTTTTTTTGTAATTTTCAAACTTAAAAATAATAGGTTTATTGAAATATAAAAAAATGCAATATGGATCTTGTTTAAGATCTTTTATACGATACAAAGAAAATTAAAAAATTATTTTCATAAGTACATATTTTTAAGTTTGAAAAATTGAAAATATGTACTTAGGCTTCGTTCCAGAACACCTTCTTAAAAAATAAGTACTTATTTCATATTTTCAAACTCAAAAATAATGTAAATAAAAAATATTATTTTAATTTTTTTTTGCACCGTATAAAAGATCTTATCAAAATCTTTCAAATAAGATCTATATTGCATATTTTTAGATTTCATTAAGCCAATTATTTTTGAGCTTGAATTTGCCTTCTTAAAAAATAAGTACTATTTTTGAGAAATGATTTAGCCACACAAAAAAGAAAGTGGCAAAATCAGCTGCCCTATTTTTTAAGAAGATTTGTAGGATGGGGCCCATAATAGGGGAGAGTGTCCTACACGCGCCAACCGAGCGACCTCTGACTCCCTCTCGGTCTCCCCTTTCTCTTTCCCGTACGGCCACCTCTCACTCGGACTGCATGGCATTGGGAAACCGAAACAACGTCGCTACCGCGCACGGTAGCCTCAGGCGAGTTTTTGGCGCACACGGCGCAGCATAGCTTAACCCCTGGAGCCTTTCGTCCTTTTCCAGTACATTCCGTTTTCCGCCTATATACACGATCAACTGCTGTCCACCAACAGCGTGTTTTTTGCTCGCCTTCCCCTTCTGGTTATTTCCTCCCCCCTCGATCGATCGATCAACTGTCCACCAACAGCGTGTTTTCTGCTCTTGCCTTCCCCTTCTGGTATTTTCCCCCCCTCTCTCTCATGAACTCTTTTAGTCCTTCACTGTCTCTCTGTTCTACGACTAATTTTTGTTTACCAGTAATACGTACGTCTCTCTCTCTCTGTACTGTACATTGATCGTATTGATACGAATAGTAGTACAACACAGTGCTGAACGTGTTTATGTTGATGAAGAACATTTCGTAAATACTCTACGCTTCTAGCTTTTACTAGCTCTCCAATCGTGTTTTAGGTTGTGCTAGAATGCTAATCTCTGTTTGTTTGTGACTCCAGGATGTCTTCTGCTGATATCATATTTCGAGGTCGAATGGGGTTTTGTGATCTTCGTAGCGGTATTTACTTTCCGACCTCGTCGTGTTTTTGTTTTCGCAATATTAATGGCCGCTGTTTTCTCGTTTTGTTTTGTTTTTTGTTTTTTTTTTTCAATCGTCATACATCAGCGGGGTTAGTGGGGTGTTAGGATTAGCACTGGTCCAGAAGCTATCCATAGCTTGGGACCCCAAGGGTATTGCTCCAGCAGGAGTCGAACCCAGGACCTCCCTCATAGGGGATGAGGGGAGAGATGACATACCAACTGCACTGGGTAGTGGTTGTCTTCTCGTTTTGTTTGATCGCATTTTGGCTGCGTGTTGTCAGTCTATCCAAATCGAAGGGTAAGTGTTGTGATGAGCTTGATTACGTGTGTGGGGCCTTCGTGTGTGTGAGTTGGGAGCACAGGAGGGGTTAGAATTGGATGAAGTGGGGTCAAGGTCAGCATATCCTGTCGGGAGCTTAATTTGGAGGTTGAGGAGATGAACGATGTGGTTAATTTGTGTGGCTGTAGTTTGTTAGGGTTATGTATAAATTAAAGGGTGGCTGTATAATGTGGTGGCTGTTCAAACGGGAACAGGGAGAGAGAGAGAGAGAGAGAGGCGGGAGTGTGAATCTTTTTTTTATTTTTTGTAGTGTTTGAGTTGCATTGTATACATATAGTGAGTAATGTTTGCGTGATCGCTCTGTGTGCGTTCCATTCTGTAAAATCCTACCACAACAATAAGACGATCTAAAACCCTTACTCATACTTTTACCTGAATTTGAGATTTTTTTTTGAGTAAAAGCTGTACTTGATATGTGACACTGTAGTGGATGAACTCAACTCATATCCAAGTGGTAGTTCGAATCATTAATGACGTAGTTTTAAAGTTGGCAATGTATAAACTCAACTAATATTCGAGTTAAGATACAAAAATGTCTTCCAAATTTGAGGGACTTGAAAAATGTCTTCCGAATTTGAGTAAAGATATGAGTCAATGGTCTTCCGATTCGCCACAAACTAAGGAATTAATGTTCATTACCATTAGAGTTATTATCACCCTATTTAGGTGAACGATCATCCCATCTGGATGCCACAAAATGATAATTCCATTCTTTCCTAAATGGTATCCAGCGAACGTTGTACCTTTCAGTGGAGTTTTGGCTATTCTAAGTTGAAATGTGTTGCATGATTGGTCCTTTCCCTTTGCTTATTTTAGCTTACAAATAAAATCAACAATGTCACGCGCATTTAGCCCTTAGGTACAAGTTTCAAATGTAAGAACAACTATGTTACATGCACTTGAAGTACAAGTCTTAGATGCAAGAGTGCGTATCCAAAAGATGAGTGTGAGGACTTACACACATTGAGAGTTTCGTTATACTAGTATTGTATGACATATTTGATGTTGTAAATGATTAACGAAGTACTCGATTAAAATGAGATTGTTAGAAAAGAGGAGGTTTCTACCTCTCATCCATACGAAAGGCTAGTATGTTGTCTTTAGTTTCAAATGTGATCACAGACTCCTATATTCTTCCTAGAGTAAGCATGCACACTAAAATTGACTGGTAGAGCTTATGAATACGAAATAACTGTACACTTGGATCATATCCTAGAGTAAGCATGCACACTAAAGACGAGTGGTAAAGCTTACAAATACAGAATAACTGTGCACTTAAATATTTTTTGCATTTGCACAAGGTGCTCACATTTGGAGCTGGAAACAACATACTAGCCTCTCATATGGATGAGAGGTAGAAACCCCCTGTTTTCTGACAATCTCACTTTAATCGAGTGCTTTGTTAATCATTTACAACATCAATAGTTATGTCATACAGTACTAGTATGACAAAACTTTGAAAGGTGTGTAAAGTTCCTCTTATCCAACTTTTGGATACACAATCTTGGAATGGATACTTATATACCCTTACTTGTAGTTGATTTTCAAGATTTTCTTAGTAGTCCAAACCCAAAAACTATTCTGCTAGGATATGAGGTCAATATGACACGGCAGTGCGCCAAAACCTTCTCTTACATGAAATCATGCTTTGCATGTTAAGATCCAAACATCGAGAAATAGGTCGGACATCATATATCATCACAACAACACAACAAAAACAGAACCCATGTAGTCTCCAATCATTGGGGGTATGGGCGGGGGAGGATTTGAGACAGACCTAACCTTTGGCAATATGCACAAAGTGGCTGCTCTCAGAATACCATTGAAACAGTGGCCTCCTATACCTGTTTTGGTGTGGAACCATGCCCCCAAATCAAAGCCAAATGGCATCAGAGAAGGCAGGCCTAGAGACCCAATTCAATTTATGTGCACATTACCATGCTTCCTTCATTGATAGTCCAGAGCATCGGTATGCACACAAATACATGCAGTCCAATAAAAGTTTTCTCTTAGTTCTTAGAGTAAACCCACTTAAGTTTGTCAATGCATCCATTTTTTGTTGTACCAAACCTTGTTTTGGTGAACACGTCTAATATGTCTTGTGGTTATCTTTGCAAATCCCTTTTTTTTTTGCACGTGAGATAGCCTTTTTTAGATTATTTATGTAGCTTTATGGTTGATTCATTAAATGTTTTTCTCTACAATACTTTGTTGCTCTCTTTGAAACTTTAGGTTGCCAAAAACTTGCCAACCAAAGTCTTGACGACTAGTTAAGAGGTTACATGCTATGTCGCTACTTGGAGAAGCACATGAAGATCATACCGAGTTTAACTGGGGTCGTCAGACGGGCATTGGTGGTCCAAACAAAGATTTCCTCTTTTACGGATCTTTTACACATGGCGGTGTGGAGTACTTTCTTTATGATTGTGTGTACATGTGGCGTGACAATGAGCTTGACATTGGTAAAATTGTAAAGATATGGGAGACTCCAAGCCACTCAAAGAAGGTGAAGGTTGTATGGTTTTTTCGTCCTATTGAAATACGACAATGGCTTGGAGATGTTGAGCCTCTTTGGAATGAAATATTCTTAGCTTCCGGTGAAGGCAATGGCCTCTTCAATCGTAATCCGTTGGTAATATGAGCTTCTTTTCATTTTTATCTATGTACTTTGATATTATTGAATTATTGATGCTTTATGGGTTGGGGAAGACTCCTTATATCATCTCTATACTCTAGTAGGCGCTTAAACGTTCATCATTGAAATTGGACTTTGCTATCTCACTTTACATTTTAAAGAGCGAACACAATGCACTCTAGCATGCCTTTCATATTTTGTTGTCAATTTACTTTTTTACTTTGTGTTTTTTTCTATTGGAATTTCATTCTTCAACTACGCATTCACTAGTTGTTAGGTAATATGATTTATTGCTTGAAGTATGCCTCCCATATGTTAAATGTGAAGAGAAAAAGAGATTTTGTTGGAGCACCTAAACCCTTACAAAACCTTCAAAGTTTTTGACATTTGATGTTGGAAGCATTTGTTGAAGATGCTCTTGGTGAGACATTTGGATTCACCTCTCTAGAGGAAAGAATTTTGTGTTTGTAGTTTTTAGGAAGGGGAATAGTTTTCTCTTGATCTTCATTTACACACACTCTCATGTGGTCCATGTTACATGGGCTTGGGTGCAAAGATGTGTGTTAGAACCGTGGCTCATATGTTAAGTATGAAGAGATAAGAAAGAGTTCTAGAAAGAAGGCCACATGCTGGAGCGGAGCGACGGCATCTGGCCCGTCACTGATGATCCAGTGAAAGTAGACTGGGCCCAGTTGTTCCGTAATTTGGGTGGTGGGTTTAAATAGAGTCGGTAAAAATATTCTATGTTGTAAACCCTATTTCGGAACTGTGATAATAAGAACAGCAGCCGCTCTCGCTCCCGTGGACGTACCCGGTTTTGGGGAACCAAGTATATTGATGTTGATTTCTTCACTGTTTTATACTCATAAATCGTGTGCGTGTGTGTGACAATCCTAACAATGTGTCTAGTTGCCAAATTCACCTAATTTCCATCTCAAGTACACAGGTAGAACCCAAAATTTTAAAATTTCAGTACATCTCTTTTATTTCCTAGCTGGTGTAGTTTACACGGTTTCTCGCGGTAATTCATGCATAATCTAGAAATACTATGCGTACTTGGACAAAGCGGGAGCAGGGCTGGAGAGCGGAGGATCACGGGCGTTCCTCATTTGGTAAAGCTAGGAGCTTTTATGGGTAGGTTATAAAAGTCTAAATTTATTTATTTAGTCTTACATAGAACCCAAGCTCGGCAAAATCCACCAATTAATCAATTTCCAATAATAGAAGCTCCTTTTTAGGTGCTCCCTGCAGCTAAGAATGGGAGTCAATTGCAAAGATATTTTTCCTAAATGAAAGATGCTTTTACTAAGTACTCAAGTAGTAAATGTTTTCTAGTATCGTGATGACGTGGAATTAATATTTTTCTAGTATGTTACTGTAAGTTCATATTTTCTCTTGCTTGATTGCTCTTTTTTTGATATTCAACATGCTTGAGAGGTTTCATCGTAGTTGGGAGTCTTGATGGGTGAGATTCCTAGGAGGTTCTGACTTGGGAGCAAGTGGGGGCTAGAGAGCGGAGGATCATGGAAGTTCCTCATTTGGTAGAGCTAGAGGAGCTTTTATGAGTAATTTATAAAAATGGAAATTTATTTATTTGTCTTTTACATAGAACCCAAGCTCCGCAAAAACCACCAACTAATCAATTACCAATAATAGCAGCTCCTCTTTTAGGCAATCCTTGTAGCTAAGAATTGGAGTCAATTGCAAATACCTTTTTCTATATAATGTAAATCCTATGTTTATACTAAGTGCTTGAGTAAAATTTTTTCTAGTATCATGTCGATTGGGTATGAATATTTTTCTAGTATGTTACCGTAAGTTCATATTTTCTCTTGCTTGGTTGCTCTTTTTTTTATATTCAACAAGCTTGAGAGGTTTTATGGTAGTTGGCAACGAGCTCTTTCTCGATAGGAGCGAGATTCCTAGCAAGGTTCTGACTTGGGAGCGAGATTTTGAGGTGGATTCTATGCCCTACACGTTGGCCAAGTAAATCTCCGAATAAACACGTTGGAAACAGATCTCACATCCTTATCCGTGTGTTGGATGTCCATCAAGGGTACTTCACACTATTGGAGGAGTTAATGTAACGTTGCAGGTTGCCAATGCATGGCTTTTGTTCTTCCTAAGTTTCCCTTAAAAAATAGCCTTGTATTATGATGTTCCAAGTCTTCACTTCTATGGTCTTAGCCATTCTTCTTCCTACCCGATGGTCATGACAATCTACGTCCTGCAATGTGCAGCGACCTCGCCACATTGACTTCCAGCTGGCGATGTGGGATAGTAAGCAACCCATACATGTGTAAAGGTCCACGAACTTAGAGCCTTTACCCTTATCCGGAGCCTTAAGCTCACTGACAGGCTTAATTTTAATACCTATTTGTAACTGCCTGGCCTTTTCTAGTACATTATTGTCTGCTGTGCCTGGAACACACAGACTGCCCACACCCAAGCACACATGCCTAAGCAGCCCTCACACACCTTTTTCTTCTCAAGCTTTCTATGGAAAATTTCTTGAACAGTTGTACTATGAAAATCTAAGTCGCTACTTAATGAGATTCGATATTCTTTTTCCCACTGAATGTAGTATAGGCCATCACGAATTTCGTTGCTGCTAGAAAATGATTTCAAAATGTGAGCTGTAGATCATCTGTGGTAATTATGGTTGGTGGGATCACTTGTCCTAAACAAACTCCGTGGCATTATAGCACCTAACTGTCAGTCAGGCTTATCTAATAGGTCCTAAAGGCTTTGTTGAGTCGATACGTATCTTAAAAAAGGGCTTCTTTTTTTTTGGTAGACTTTAGCCAGTGACCAGTTGTGGTGCCTAACAATGAGCTTATTATGTGCATGAATTCAGAATAATAAGATTTTGTATGCATGCTATTTGAATATCAATTGCAGTAGCATTGAAATAAATCTTAGCGATAAGATTTCAGAAAAACAGGAACATTGAGTACTGAAGTATCAGATGTTCAACATCATGGCCACAAAGAACCAGCATTGAATAGAAGGGCAATGATGAATTGATGGATTTAGTGCACTATTAACTGTAAAGGAATCTAAAGGTGGGGTATAAAAGCGTTTCCCGTGGCTGACATTTACCTGTGTTCGTTTGTTTTAGGAAGCAATTTGTGGAAAATGCAATGTTGTCTGTACGTCAAAGGACAAGAGAAATCCTCAACCATCGAAAGAAGATTTGAGAATGGCTGATTACATTTTCAATCGTACTTTTGATGTTGCGACGTGCACAATATCTCCCATCTTTCCGGATGTGATAGCAGAATCCGAAGGTTAGAATTTTTAGCTCTGGCTGATGTTACTGTTTCTAGGAAGTGGAACTTTGCCTGCTTCCTGTTATTAACTATTCTGAAATCCTAACCCGATTTGAATCAGTTATATTTCGAGTGTGTGCATATGATTTTCAAAGTAGGATCAGTACAGATGCACGTTTATTCTGCCACAGTTTGGGTCTGCCCCCCTCCCCCTCAAGGCCGACATGTCATATGCAAATTTGTGCATTTACGTAATGAATTTACAAGATATTTTTTTGCAGACTTAGTGAGTATAGGAATTGTGTTTCATCACCCCCAAATGTAAATAAGTTTGTTTACTGTGTTTTTATTTAGCAAGTCACCACCTCATCCCTAGTCAATATAAACTTTATTGCTGATTTTTCTCCCCCCCTTTTTTTAAACATTTCTTCAAGTTAGCCAAAGTAAAGGCAAATGAACTTCGAAGTCCTGGGGAACTACAGGCTGATTTTCCTGCTCTGTCTTATGGTATAGGAGAGCTATGTATTTTTCCAGAGAGCTGAATACTTTACAGGGCCGTCGTACTCTTCTAATATATGGTTTGCAGTGAAGCATTTCTTTAACAGGGAAAAAGGCCAAAAGCTCATTACATCAGAAGGTGGTGCAAACTTGAAAGGGAAGATTGCAAACCCAAGTTCGTTTGTTAAGGTTGAAGGGGTTACAGCTTTGAGGAACCCAGTGAAAGATGGCAAGTTTGACATGAGCCCTAAACCAGCAGCCAAAGGTGATTTTGTGCAAAAATACTTTACGGGTTGAGTCAAATTCAACTTATTGAAATTACGTTTTTCTAGTTGCAGATAAAGCTGAGATGAAACGTGTCCACGATCTGTCACACACCAGTTTATCTGATGGGTCACATAAACGGAGGAGGGTTCATTTTAGTATTGGTAAATCTTTTTGTGACATTTAATATTCCTTTGAACTCACCATGGAAATAATGCTAAAATCCCTTAAACATTGGCAGTTGATCCTAAAGAAGAACATTCTAGTGGAGTTAAGGGCGGCAAATCCGACAACCAACCTCAGGAGATTACAAGAAGGCCGGCTGTGGTAAAGCCCTTAACTTTTAAATGTGACTCCTTTAAATTTCCTATTTAATGAAATTATTGGCTATGGCTGACTAGGGCGGACTTGGTTTGTTACCTAAAGAAGAACTTTCTAATGGGATTAAGGGCAGCAAATCCGACAACCAACCTCAGGAGATTACAAGAAGGCCGGCTGTGGTAAAGTCCTTAACTTTTAAATGTGGCTCCTTCAAATTTCTGTTTGATGAAATTATTGACTATGGCAGACTAGGCTGGACTTGGATTGTTAGTTTTGGAAAGGCGCATTGAAATTTGTCTGATAAGTTCTGTGTATATGGGTACTTGAAACCATTTTTGCTATGTTTGAGTTAGTATTCTAGTTGACCATTGACCATACTGGTTCTGCTGTTTTACCCTTACTGATTAATTGGCTATTATTCCATGTACTGGAGAGCTTCTCTTATCAAATAAATTATCTAACTTTTTCTCTTCTTGCTTGCAGCAAACAAGTAAATGGTTCGATCAACAAGTGAGTTCATTCTTTGATAAATCTCAAGTATTATTGTTTATTCTTTTCTTTATTTTGTTGGGATGAAAGCTATGTTTGCTTAGCTTCTTTGTTGCCCTAGATAATAGTGTTGAGTATTTATCGCGTTATGGGTTAGGATGTAAACGAAAAAGAAAAATCTTAAAAACAAAAGAAGCAATAATGGGAGAAAGAATAGTTAGCAATGCTATGAAACATTGGAAGAACGATTGGAAATTGTTCGGAAGTCAGAGAGTCCACGGTGCACGATCTATATTATATTCAAATTTCATAACATTCCTTTTTTTGTTTCTTCTTGACTTGGTTTGTAATGTTCTCAAGTTTCTTATTTACAACCAATGACGTGACATTTTTGCATAACCGAGACTATACAATTTCTAGCATTTCTTGTTTCTCTTTCTTTTTTCGTCTTTTTTTAATGTGTCAATGGATTGGGGGATGGAGGTGGTTGGTTGAGTCATTTCTTTGTACTCAAAGTCCTCATTTTCTTTTTGCTGAAATCATTAATTTCCCATCTTATTAGCTAACTTTTTGTTGTCTTACTTATGATTGTCCATGAACCTGTAATATCCCATCACAATAATGTTGTCCCTTGTTTAGAATCTTTAGACGTAGTTAATTCAGTTGAAACTAAATGCTTCTAATCAAGTCATTAAATAGATTGCCATACTGGTTCCTTTCTAATAGTTCTCTAATTTCTATATTCTCCAGTCTTGGATGGAAAAGTTGAAGAGTGCTTATGAAAGAGGCACTCTTGTCTTACTAGAAAACTTGGATCCATCGTATACATCTTCAGAAGTAGAGGTATGCCTAACTCCTGCTTGTGATCTTCATTCAATTTGAGACAGCACATTTTTTATGCCCTTGCATGGTGTATGGAAGTTTCAAGGTACCTAAAAGGAAGAAAAGAATCTTTCAAGGTCTTAATTTGTTTGACTATTGTAGAAAACAATATTGAAAGTGTGCAAGTACGCTTTTTGAGTCTCGAACCTAGAATAAGGTGTGAGAATTGTTAGGTTCCAGAAAGTTGGACCAATTCCTTCAATGGGAAGGGGTTAATTCAGAATCAAATATTCAAAAGGGTCAAAAGCAAAGATAATTGTGGTAGGGACTAGGGAATAATCCCAAAACCTGTAGAGTTGGTAATCCGAAAAATCAATTTTTCACCATTTCATTCAGATATACACATGTGATGGTAGAGTTATGGCATTCATTCTTATCTCTTAGATTTTTGGGAAATTAACCAATAATTATGTTAATGCTATGTATTTGGAAAGCAATATAGTCAGTCAGGTGAATATGATTCTAAAGATACCAAAGCAACATACAATTCCAGCAACTATGAACTGTTGTTTCATCGGGATTTCTTTTCCAAGTATTTGTTATCGCCATCAATTGTAGTCGGAATGCCTAATAGCTGAACCCTTAGTGAAAGTTGATTATATGTCGTTTAAATTCTTTGCCTTGTTACTCAGGATATTGTTTGGAGTGCCTTTAAGGAAATGGGTGAAGCTAAGATGTTACCGCATTGCACATCGTCCAGTCCTCACCATGGTATAACATTTTCTTTTCGCCTTCTGTTTTCAACCTTTCACGCATGGATTTGTTCTTCTACAGGTGATGGTTGTATAAATTTCGTTTGATTGACACGCTGTTACTAACCGTAACGTATAATCGTTCTGTTAACAGGACAAGCTTTTTTCATATTCAAATCAGTGGATGCAGCAGAACGTGCAATTTCTGAGTTAAAGGGGAAATGCCTAATGCTATCAAATGGAAGGTACTTTGATGATTTGCTTATTGTCATGTTCCAGTGTTTTTTTAATTCGATTGGTAGGATCTGGTAAGAGCATCTCCAACCCTACTCTTTACTTTACCTAACAAATGTACGAAATAAGGACAATCTTTTACTTTACCTATTCACTTTTTCATCTATGTATTCCAACCCCACTCCCTGCTTTGCTGTCTATTCAAACTAACTTAAACCAATTTTGAGTGAAATATTTATTGTATACATGGTGACAACATAGTAATGACGTGGTGAAGATGTGGGCATCTTACAACAGTCATATTGATGGTAGATATGTATGTATGTACTAGGTTCCTTCTTCGTGCACAGCACGAATGTTTTGCCCGTTGAAGAGAGCGTGTTAGGAAACGGTAGATTCACCTTCGTGCGCACAGCACGAATGTATGCCCGTCAAAGGTAGCAAGTTTTGATATAGGCTAGATATGTCTTGTTTGTAATTTTAGAGCTGGAAGCAATAGAAGAGTATGAAAATAGCTAGGAATATATATTACATAGTTTGATCAAAATAGCAAAAGCATTAGATGATTTACATACATACCACATAGAGCGTAAGTCTTTGAACTTATTTCACCAATTCCAACAGTTGTATGTTGAAATCTTTTCCTAGAATTTGGTTTTATTCCTGTTCGATTAAAGGAAAGGGAACTTGACAACAAATTTTGTTGCTTTGGGTTAATTTTCGTTACACTTGCAGTAGGAATTTGATATGCTTTCGTCTCTTAACTACATGGGCAATTAGTTTTGGGTTAAACGGTTTCAAAAAATGGATGAACAAAAACTACGATTATTCCGATAAATATCTCCTTATTTATATTTTAAATCCAAATTGGTAAAATGAACGAAATTAAAGGGCAAAATTGTCTCAAATTAAAAATGGCAGGCCAAAATCTAGGCAAACTGTGACGCATTATAAAACCTAGGCAAACTGTAAATTGTCCGAAATTGAGGGGCAAAATTTGCAATTGAGAATTTGGCAAGGCTGGGCAATGTGTAAAATGGGCCAAATCAAAGGGTAAATTGGTCCCAAATTGAAAAATGGTAGGCCAAAAACTCCTTATTATATAATGCTTGGATATATAAGGCTTGGATAAAGGGCAAAATTGTCCCAAATTTAAAAATGACAGGCCAAAATCTAGGTAAACTGTAAATTGTCTGAAATCGAGGGGCAAAATTGCAATTGACAATTTGGTATGGCTGGGCAATTTGTAAAATGGGCCAAATTAAATGGTAAATTGGTCCTAAATTGAAAATGGTAGGCCAAGAACTCTTCTTTAGTATATAAGGCTTGGATATAAGGCTTGGATATATAAGGCTTGGATAACGGGCAAAATTGTCCCAAATTTAAAAATGGCAGGCCAAAATCTAGGCAAATTGTAAATTGTTTGAAATCGAGGGGCAAAATTGCAATTGACAATTTGGCATGGCTGGGCAATTTGTAAAATGGGCCAAATCAAAGGGTAAATTGGTCCGAAATTGAAAATGATAGGCCAAAAACTCTTATTTATTATATAAGGCTTGGATATATGTGTACTCACTTCTATCGAGAGCCTTGTATTTTGTCATTTCATTGGTCGCAGGACTTCTCACAAGGTTTTGTTTTGGTTGCTCTTGATTCTGCAGACCTCTTGTTGGTCGCAAAGGATGTCTAGTAGAGCCGAACAATGCTACTAGTTTTGTTGGCCATATCGCCATTAACAAACTCAAATTGCAGAAGCAAAAAGCAGAATGGGTAACTTTTCCTTATCTATGTACCATCAATCTTGCTTACAGCTGACTTTTCTTGAAGAATGTACCCATATTATACCATATTCTGTTTTAAACAGAAAATTGCAGTATCTACATCCCACTACTCCCAGCCCAACACGATCGAATACGATATGGCCTTGGAATGGCTTGTGTTACAAGAGAGATCAAAACTACGGTGGGATGCTTTGAATAAGGTATAAGCAAGAAACCCCTACAACTTGTTCTTGTTTTCAATGAATCTCTCTTTCTAGCACACATGCTGTTATAGTTATACATACCCTTTTGCGGGTCCGATGCCGTTATTCTGACAAACTTGAGTTGCGAGTTTTTACCCCTTTCGTCTATGCAGCAACATGCGGAGGAGATAGAACTGCTTAGAAGCCAACTAAAGACCCATCACAATGCGTAAATTTGCCTTCCGAACACACTTTTTTTTAAAAAATCACATGTGAAGCTTTTTTGGGGGAACTGATAAAGGTTTTTGTTACCTTTCTTTTTGATGGGTCACCTTAGTGCATTTTTTTCCACCACGGTTCTTCTGCAAAGAGATGACATACATAGGTAGGATTTTTGTTTAGCGGTACAAAAAAGAGTAGGCATACAAGGGTTTATCCCCATGGTTTGATGGCACAACGGGGTCGTGCCCAGGCTCATAACTGTATAGATGGTTAAATCCTCATTTGGTATATGCAGTATAGTTTGTTTCTTCAAGAATTCATGCAGTTCCCATGTTGCAGATTGTGTGCTTCATGAATATGAATCGCGAGATATGGCATTTCTGTTGAAACATCAGTTTTGGGGGGACAGACATGCATGTGAGATGTCAAACGGGCATTTAGTTCCGTGCCAAACGTGCTTCGCGTCATGCGTGCCTAACCCGGCTTACTTATTAGTCGTGCATTGCCATGACATGCCGGCCCATTTTAGAATATGCTTGACGAAGCCCACGGGCAAGCCGCACTTTGTGCCGTGCCTGTGCCTCCAATTGGACTGTTTTCTTACTCGGGCATTGTAAAGACGAAAAAAAAATCTTTTATTAAAAAATTGCTCATTTTTTTTAAATAATTGACAAATCATTATCAAAGAGTTATAACTAAAATTGAACAATAAATTAAAAAAATAAACATTTTTATTGAGAATTGCAATCATGATACAACGAACGAAATAGAATGGATGTAAATAGATAAGAGTTGCATCATTACACTTTGAGTTCATTACACTTTGAGTACAACCAAAACACCTACTCAATTAATCAATCTTTTGCAATTCTTAAAACTTTATAAGCACATAAAAAACTATGATACTTCTCTATCCGTAATTATGAACATTGTGACTCATTCTTAATTAGATTCATTGTTTACGACTAATGCTAGAAATATTGAGTAATATTATCCACTTTTGAATATTGAAGACCAAGCAGTGCATCGTCCAACACTCGCTTACAGAAGAGATATCGTAATACAAAAACTTGACAAATTGGCAAAAACAGTGTACTAGCTAGTTTTGCAAAATATAATTAGTTAAATCTTTTAACAATAAGGGCTAAAGAGTTTTTTAGCCTATTTTGATGATTGGAACCGTTATATTTTTAAATCTTGTAATATTAATGTCGATTGATGCTATTTGAAAAACATTTGCATTTGAGAAAATATACGTTCACACAATCGAAATCCTTTCAACTCGAGGTACGCGTCTCTTGATCACAAATTAATTGGTATCCGATGACCGTAACTTTTAAGCATGGTTCGTGATCTGGATCAACGAAATAACCCGGGGGATGGGGACGTCTTACGAATAACAAGTCCACAACCACAAACACTTACGCATTAACTTTTTCACATTGCCCCACGCACACTCTGGGTGTGCAATGTGTGTCCGCTTCTCGCTTAATACGAAAGAGTTTGTGTGTTTATATGTGCAAGTGCGTGGTGTTGTAGCAAAACTCGCCTGGGCAAAAAGGAACAACTGGAAATATCTTCAACCCTCCGCCAAGTCTCCCTCCGTCGTCGTTTTCACAGTCAACTCTAACCCCTAGAAAAAGTGCACCAAACCTTAAAAAGCAAAAAGAAAAAAAGAAATTTAATTAAAAAAACCAGTGCTAGATTGCCACGTACCCAGCCTTATCCGTTTCACTGCTCCCCATATACCATCTCCGTTGAACGCTCTCCCTCGAAACCACAGTCTCTCTCTCTCTTCCCTCTCTCTCAGTCTCTCTCTAATCCATGGCGACACCATTTACCGCATTCCGCCCGTCCACAATCCTCTGCTCCTCCGCCTCCTCCAACCGCCGCAAACCACCGTCCTCCTCTTCCGCGAACTGGTGGGCCCCACTCTTCGGCTGGCCCACCGATCCCGACTACGTCACCAGCAATAACAAGGAACCGGTGGAGCGAACCCCTCGGCCGTCCGGCTCGGATCCGGGCCGGGCCGGGCCCCGGTTCGGGGTGGGTTGCTTCACCGAAGAGAAGGCGAGGGAGCTGCGGCGGAAGACGGCGGAGACAACGACGTTCCACGACGTCATGTACCACTCGGCGATCGCGTCTCGGCTCGCTTCCGGTAGGACGTCGGATAATTAAGTTATTTATTAGGCCACGCCGGAGATCCGGTAAAGCAGCTCGCCGGTGGTATTATTTCCGGCGAGTTATGGTTTGGGCTCGGATCTGGTGTTGTGGCGTTTCCTTTGCAATCTGTCGACTTGAAAGTTTGGGTGTGGTTTTTGAGTTATTTTCGTTTTGTTTTGTTTTTTAGTTTTTTTTAAGTTCATCCACCGTCTGATCTTTGATTTTTGGTGGTGGTTTATCCATGTACTCCATATAAATGCTGCTCCCTCCGTTCAAGTATTACACTTTCGGAATTACGTGCCATTTTTAAATTGCTTAATTGATTTGGCTAATAAGTAAGCATGAGAAATCAATAAGAGTTTTGCATATTCAAATTCGGAAGTTTTTGAATTTTATGAAGGCCAAATATATTCCAAACTTTGGGAACAATGGAAGGTTTGCTTGGCTCTTAATTTCAGGGTCGGAGGCCAGAATAGTCTAGGTGTGCACGTGAGATGAATCGGACATCTGATTATCAGAAAAAATTAGTGTGACATAAATCATTTACTCCGTATTTATTTATAAGCAACTTAGGAATTCTGGACTAAACTGGTTAAAAGAGGTCATTGTACCTCGAGAATCCACATAGAACGTGAAACCCTAGTTTCGAAAATGTCGAATACGCTTGTGAGAGCATCTGTAATCCATTTTTAAAAGTCCAAAATAGAGAATGGATGAGACATATTGGAGAGATATTTTGTAATTTATTTTTACTTTTTGCACTTTATGAGAGAATTTAAGAGGACTCATCGTACTTTTTGGAGATTTTGTCTCCAAAATGAGAGTGGAATCTCTATATTTGGAGAACCAAAGGCAATTTGAAAACCCAAATATTTAAAAATGCAAAAAATATACCAAGTCATTCTAAATTCTCTCATAAAATGTAAAAAATTAGAATAAATTACAAAATCTCCCTCCAATATATCGCATCCATTTTGAACTTTTAGAAATGGGTTGGAGATGCTATGTGAGAGAGAGCAATACAAAAGTGTATGTTTGTGTCGCCGGAAAAGCCAAGGGGTCTCTCTCACAAGTCACAACGTGTTAGAGCAATACAAAAGAGTAGGTTCATGTCGCCGGAAAAGCCAAGGGGTCAACCATCGTGTAGCGCTTCCTACGGGTCTTAGATCAGTGATCTGAATCATGGATCGGAATTCCAGAGCAACTTTTATACCCCACTGTTAGCAGAACCACACTATGCCCAAAGATGGTGTTGTTCACTCTTTTTTTTTTTTTGGAAAATTCCAAGCTAGTCCTATTTCTTTTTCTTTTGTCACCACAGCACCACCTAGGCGCACAACTGGCACAGGGCCCTCCATGTGCCAGCTAGTCCTATTTCTTGGTGGGGCTTCCATGTGAACCCTTTTTTCTGTAGCGCCAGCCCTTTTTGTTTTGTTTTTTCACAGGAGGTCCGAGAAATCTGTGTGCCATTTTTGTTTTTTTCCATAGCATTGGGGTCCAAGAAATCTGTGGGCCAATTTTTTTAAAACTCATTTCGAGGATAGTACTAGTAGTATTTACTTTTTACAACTAATCTATACCAAGTCATGTTAGAAAATCAAAATTCATGCTCACCATGATGGACTGGACTGCACATTTTGGACACACAAAATCTCAGTCCTGTTTTTAATAGTAAGTTTATGGGTACAGAAAATTGGTACAGATTTTTGTACATAGATTTTTCGTGGGGCCCACTACGGATCCCACACAAATGATCCGAGCCGATCACTAAATGTAAAACATTTTTTCAAATGCCTTCGCAAAAATTCAGCTCAATCCGATACATATAGGTGTTCAATCCAATCATCTAATTTTTCATTTAGATTTCAGGATATGAAAAAGTCAGATGATTGTAGCAAACGGCTACGGGCACATTCATGTGCCTGAAGTTTGTGTTTTTAAGTTGTATCCCAAACATTGCTTCTTTTTGGCGGCCAAAAATGCCACAAAACAAAACTCTCTGGTCCAAATGAGACTCATTTTAGGCCCTCTAAAGGGAAAAGAGAGAACATAAAAGAAGAAAAAACAGAGGCGGTACCACACTCAAATTTCTATCCACCCCACCATGAGTTTGTACACTTGATCAAAAACAAAAACCATGAGTTTGTACACTGTATGGCTTGGAACTCCGGCACTCAAAGATTGGCCCAAGGACTACCTCCCCACTTTGACGCGAGTTATGCTCTATCTCAAATTTGTAGTTATCGCCAACCCTATTAATGAAGCCTGTTAAAAAGTTCCTCCATAAAACAGTACCAGGTTCTGTTCTACCTAGCCCGCAACATGTCCACACCCTGCAATGTTCCTTCAGGAAGTGCAAAAGCATTAAGAATCCAACAACCAAAAACACGGAAATGGAATGTCAGCAGTTTCGCTAAGAATTGCACCCAACAAACAGTTCAGCGTTTTCGGACCCCTTGCCGGATCTAATTCAATAATTGATTCCATTAATATTGTACATCACATTGAGACGCTTAATTGTGGTTTAAAATCATGTTAATTGGATCCCTAATACAAAATAACTTGGAACTGATTTTAGCTGGGTTCTGACCCAGTGTGTGCAGAAACCCAATTTTGATTTGTTTTTGTATTCCATTCACAAACTAAATGGTATCAAATTGATATTATTTCAAACCATACTCCTGGTGTTCGACGAGATTGAATTAGGTCTGGCAAGTGGCCGGACAACACTGAACTGCAGTTCTCAGCAAAACTGCCGACAAGCTGTCTCAGACAAAATAGAACATATATAGCTGTACACTGGTTTGATTTCAAGAGGTTTGAAATTAGGATGCAAGATGACACTAACCTACATCAAGAGGTGAAATAACTTACAATGGATCTCTTCAGTTGGAACTTCGTGTTGATTGCTTAAGTTTAGTTAATTCACTCAATGCATCTTTGAGGGGTTGTGTCACCTTGTTTTTCTTACCCTGAAAGAACATATGTTTCAAAACAAGCAGCTTCCAAAAGTTGAAGAATGAAAAAAAAAAAAAAAATTATCATATACTTGATCAAGAATAATAATATGTTCAGATATCTCCCGATGAATGAGAAGCAACACTTCCAATTCATACTTGCAGGCCCCCGCAATGATTTACCACTTTATCTACCTTATAATTGACCCCGCATTTGTTGGTCGGAGGCTAATATGCAGGGAAAGGCAAAACTGGTGTAGCACTGGTCTTTGAAGTAAAACTTCAAAAACATCAGATAGAAGCACTCTGGTCACAAAAGTTCATCTCGACAAGAAAGAGATATCTGCCCCAGCAGCTGTAATTGACACTTTTAACTATTGCTGACAATGAGAAACACTAAGCCCCTATGAAGCACAGATATAGATTGGAGTCGTATCCATATTGCGGTATCTAATTCCAATACTCCTCCAATACTTGCGAATACGTACCCCAGAAGTATCCACCATATGAAAATTATTACAGTCCACCTTTCCATGTTTGGATGTTCCAAAATAAATGTCCAATTTCAAAAGTCAAAACAAAAAGTGATCCAACTTTCCATGTTTGCCCTTCTTTAAATTGTTCATTATGGTTTCCTTTTAGATTGAATTTTGAATTCCTTCTGAGACTACTGAATAGCCCAGCCAATTTTACCTCCAATTGGAACCAATACCTCTGGTTTGGAGCCAAGCTTGCCACCTAAATTTTCAGGATTTGGGAATTTTTTTAGGAAACAAGCGGTACCAATTTAAATTGGTACACAAGTTATTCCATGAAGGGTAAAATTGGAAAGATAAAATTCTGTACGAGTAATAATTAAGCTCCCTTAAAAAGTTGGATTCCCGAAGCGGGACTACCAAATTGGAACGGAGGGATATTTAATTTTTGAAGTATTGGATACTTTTTGGATACTTTAAGACACACATCCAAACTTCTACGAAATTAAGATTGTGACATTTCTTGCATAGTAGTAGAGTAACATTGTTAGGAATAATGGAATGATAGATTTGTAGCACTTAACTTACTTCGTTAAGAGAGAGATAGTGAGATTCTGAGAAGTGAGAAGTAGCTGCTTTGTTAATAGTTATTTGAACATTTTTTACTGTATCAATTGTCATACATGTGTTCGATAAAAATTATACTTTGATAATTAACCAAGTAGACTTAATGACTTATAGACAACAATAATGCATATGGAAAATATAACAGTTTTATCCCTATGCTTGTTATTAGGAATTTAGGGGTAATAAGAAGCTAAATAGCTAGTATAAAAAATTAAAAATGCCTCTTAAATCTAACATATCCTAGTCATACCCGTATCCATTTTTTTAGATTTTTGCGTATCGCCGTATCCGTATCGTATTGTCCGTTTCCCGTATCAGTATCCATGCTTCATAGCTGAGTCCCCATTTTTGCTTGTCCATCAAGAATAGCTCCACAAGCACATAAGCATTATGCAGAAGATTTATGAGACCACAAGCTAAACTCAGATGTGTCATACCTTCAAGGATGGGATTAGGGCAAAAACTTCATCCAAAGACTCTGGACATATATTGGCAATCATGCATATCTGTAGCCAAACAACGAATCAAAACATTACCCAGTTATCATCAAATTAGGTCAGTAACTCAGGCTGAGATAGATACCTCGCTGTCAGAAACACCATGTGCTTTGAGAGGCCTGATATTTGAGTTAATGGCTCAACAACAGAGTGGTCAAAATAATAATTGGGATAAACCTCGTGAATGATGACAGATACTCTCCCACATAATAAGATTAACAAAAATTAATAACAAGGCAAACAACAATATCATCGTTTTCCAATAAGTAAAAGGATACTCAAGCACTCGTCGAACAGATTCAGGGTCTGTATAACGGCTACCATTCTTAGCATACTGGAGGCCCCTATCAAATGGCCTACAAAGAAACGTGTTAGGGCTTCTCAATGAGATGAACCAAATCCTTATACCTACAGCAGTTTCCTTAATCAAGAAGATAAAACTTTAAACAATGTTCCTCACATTGGGATTTTAATTGTTGGATCTTCAGATAGTACAACCATTTGCTCCTGGATTCCTTGTACAATATCTGCTGCCTCACAGTCCATCAGACATTTGGCGTTCTTTGGAAGTTCTGCCCAATAACAACAAATGATGTGAAAAACAATTTCTACTTCATACATTCATAGCGTATTTAGCTAAACCAAACCAGACCAAGCAAAGCCTTAAGCCCATTTATTTTGGGTGGTCGGATACATGAATCTGTTTCTTCATTAAGCTATGTCGAGGGCATAGACAACTAACCTAATACCTGTCAAGCTCAGCCACATCTACCACCCATACCAGAGGCCAAACATTTTCAACAGACACCGACTATCCAATACTGTTCAGGTTGTATTCATCTTGACCTAATCTACTACAATAAATGTTCACGGGTGTTGCCATTCTAATGTCAAGATGGTAACAAAATACTTTCCAAGGAGGTAAGCAAAAATCACCAAAGTAGATGAAATATATAACACAAAAAAAAAACAGAAGAAAAACGAGGAAGGTCCTTTTAAGGCTTTGGCTCAAAACATACCATTTTAATGCACTGTTAGGTTCTGAAGAACTCTTTCCCAAGTGACAAATAAATGGATCTTTAACTCATTCACAGGAAATTCCAATCAAAGATTCTTTTTTTGTGTTTTTTTTCTTTTTTTTCCAAATGCTCCTCTAAGCAATTAATTTTGTGAAGCCACTTTAGAGTTTAAAGTCACTTTTTGCACTAAGAGTTTATTTACTTCTGCAATTATCCAACATGGTATCACCATTTTCGCAGCAATTATATAAATGTAGTGACACTAGTATGACCTATTAAATAGAAAGAACAAAACAAAATTAACGTCATTTCTTTCAAAGGACCATATATATTTTGTGTCCAGGAAAAGCAAGCACTAACCCTGCTCATTTTTTTGCCCGGATGTGGAAGATCCTTTTGGCATTGAGCTCTTGCCACCATTTGCAACCTTGTCTCCTTTCCCCCCTTTTCCCCAATCACCTAGAAATATGTACATCAGTCACATATCAGTACACATAAGTATCAACAAAACAAGAAATCACACATAGGAAGTATCTCTGGTAAGCATGCAACAACTTTTTACCTTTACCATGTTAGACTTGTCTCACATCACTCATTTAAGCCACCCAAGCTTTGTTAATCTATTCTAGAGGCTACTCCACCTATTGCCAATTGGTTTTAGGTTGGAACCCTCCAAGAAATCTAACATGGTATTAGAGCTAGGTCTTGGGTGGCTTCACCTCTCGTGGGAAAGTCTCTGTCATCTCCGTCGCCCGAGTCAATCGCTCAGCTCCTGGTCTGTCACCTCCACGTGCATCCGGGCTGCATGTGAAGGGGAGTGTTAGACTTGTCTTACATCGCTCATTTAAGCCACCCAAGCTTGGTTAATCTATTCTAGAGGCTACTCTACCTATTGCCAATTGGTTTTAGGTTGGAACCCTCCAAGAAATCTAACATACCAAAACGGGTATCACCCTTCCCACCAGCTTTTGACGACAGGTTGATGTCGGATTCTAGTGAATCTATAGCATCAAGAGTAACATTCGAAAATGGTGAGACGGGATTAGAATTCAAAGTCCCAAGCATCTTTGGACCGGCTGAGGATACTAACTAAGGACTTTTGCGAGAGAAGAACAAAGAATGAATAGGTTTACACCTTCAGAATCAAACTCAACTTTTCGCCCACTCTTTGACTTTGCTGGGCTATCATCCTTCCCTTTCAAATGAGCTAGGCAAAGAAATTTGAAGGAGAAAAGGAGATGTTTAAGACAAATAGCATCACTAAATCTTTCTTTCGAGGATACCTTCACCAAGTAAATACCAAGAAGAAGAAAAATAACAACAAACAAAACCTACACATAATGCAACCACCGAAAGGAAAGGGCCTATCAAAAGATCAATTTTGTTGCTTAGCACACATTTCTACATTCTCAAGTAAGAACAGATCATTGCCAATTATAAGCATATGTGTGTCACGCAACGAAAAGACTGCCATCATTCGATGTGCTGCTTAACATAAATTTGTTTTATTGCCTGTTATAAGCATATGTGATGTCACGCAACGAAAAGACTGCCATCAGTCGATGCGCTTCTCAACTGAAATTTGTTCCGGGTATCTTGAAATTATGTTTTTCCATACTAGCAGAAATGGGGTACTGCATATCTTAACATGTGCTGATTTGGGGTTTTTACCAAGATGTACAAACATTTAACTGCATGCTTGGTCGGAAGTTAGAAAGGAAAATTTGGGATATATATATGTATAAAGGCATGCATACCGGGAGATTTGAGAGAAGACTTGGGCAGGGAGAATCCTTTTCCTCCTTTCTCTGCCATATACTGCTACTAGCGCTGGAAAACCCAAAAACCAGATTCCTGATTAAAAAAAACCAAACAAAACAAAAATCCAGAAACCAGTTTGCTGATCAAAAAACTAGAAAACAGGTTTCTGATAAAAAAAAAAAACCATAAACACAGAAACCAGATTTGAAGGCATTTTTAAAATTTAATGCTCAACCCACTTCAACCCACCAGAATGCCATTTCACCAGTAAAAGAAATCAGAAAGCTAACCGGTCGTGGTTTTGAGAATGTGAATTGGGAGATTTTGTTACTTGCGCAGAGTAAAGTAGGAGTAGTAGTGTTTGTTAAACCCTTGTTGATAACTCTCTCCCAGAGAGGGGAATACGCCGAAACACAGCTGGGAGATTATGATTCTGCGAAAATATTTGGAATAAATGTGAAGAATAGTGCCTTTTTTTTTTAGTTTCTGGATATACTTAATTTTGACCCATCCCATTACCCTTTTACATTTACCCATGCATTTTTTTGGGTTCCTCTCATTCATTATAGCGGCCTCTGAATTAATCGAGGTACATATATAAAGTAGTCCAGATACCTGAATTTTTTTTTAAAAAAAAGTTAGAGAAAAACATTTTTTCCTAGAGCCTACAACTCTAACAATTACTTTGGATGATTCACTTTCTCAAATCGTTTCATCTACCGACTTGACCAGTGCTTATGTAGTCTCGTCTATAAGTGAAAGAAAAGGAGAATAATTTACACACTCCTCTTGTATCGATTGGCACTCCTTTTCCCTATTTTATTTACGTAAAATTATTAAATTATCCTTATAATTATTTCCTGTGAAAAAAGAGAAAAAAAAATGAAGTGTTAATGAAAAAAGGGGCCAAAAGGGTGTTAAAATTATTATTTCTCAAAAGGAAACTAATGTAAACTACACAACTACACATCAATAGTACATCATTAAATTAGCATACCACAATTTAAGAGCAAATCGGGAGCAGTTTCAGTCCAGTCTCTTATTGTCCGGTCCATATTTGTGGGTTCTTTCTAGATTTACAATAATGATCAGAACTGTTCACTTTATAAAACTTACCAAAAACACTAACCACGTCAAAAATCACATTTGAATTTCATATGATTGGGTTACATGATTTGGCATGATTTCGAAATGCATTATAAGTTCGAACGAAAACAAGTGTGCAACATCCTTTTGGCACGTGCAATTTCATCCCTCCTGGTCACTTCCCGGTTCCCACCGTTACCCCACCAGGCCTTTCGCAATTACAAAGTATTTGCAAATTACTAATTTTCATTTTCATTTCCAATCCATTTTCTACTTTTACCTGAACAAAAAATTTTAGAGAGAGAGGAACTACAGAGAGTGAGGAGAGAGAGAGAGAGAGAAGCATCCATCCAGTTTCGGAAAACAGGGGGCGGACCTAAGATCAGAACACAAAAACCCTAGCGGTGTCAAAAAAAAAACCATGTGGAGAAGACTCTCTACGCCGCTCCGAACCCTGGCCACCGCAACCCGATCTTCCACCCTCAATAGATCCACGCATCGCCCTGCCGTCGCCGCCTTCTACCGCCACTTCGCTTCTGATTCAGGTCGTCCCTCATTTCCTTACTTTGGCGCTCTAATTTCGGGGTTTTGCGGTGATTTGAATCGGTTTTGTTATTTTGTGTGGCAGAAAATGTGGTTTCGAAGAAGAGGGTCGAAGATGTAATGCCGATTGCGACCGGGCACGAGCGCGAGGAGCTTGAAGCCGAGCTCAAAGTGAGTTTTATCTTATGCGTTTTGTGTGATTGGTTGTAATTGTTCCTGTGGAGTAATTGTGGTGTTTGGTGGTTTGATTTGGTTAGGGACGGAAGCTTGATGATATCGACCATCCGGCTGGTCCTTTCGGTACAAAGGTCTGTATGAGTTATAGATATCGTTACTTAGTTTTGATGGTTATTAACGTAATTAGATAGATTCAGATTTGAAATGAGAAAAGGTTACTGTTCCTTCGTGTTCGATTGAGAGTGAAAGGTTATTCAGTGCCCCTGCAGCACTGCCATGTGGTGCCACAGGCCCCTCTTCCACCACACATTGACATGGGACCGACGCACTTTGTCTTGGGCCACACCAATGTGTGGTAGAAAACGAGCCAGGCGCACCACAAGACCCCACTTTTGGTCACTACGTGCTAATGCTAGTTTGTTTGCGTCACATTAAGTTGTAGTGACGAATTTCCGAATTACCAAAAAAAAAATTTAAGTTGTAGTGATCATTGCCCAACAGGAAATGAAATGGGTCAATTGAGTGATGTATTGATTCCTGTTTTGTAATGTGAAGTTTCACTGTATAACATTAATCTGATCGACTTATCATTCGAATGTAAGGCGTGTTGAGGAATTTAAGTGATGTTAACTGAATTTTTGAGATGTGTTTAATTTAACAGCTGTCTAGTATTAACTCTATATTAACCTGTCAATAATGAGAGTAGGACAACAAGAGATTTGAATAAGTTCTTCAAGTTGACAAGAATGGAAATTGAAGTTATTGTGCTTGCATTGTTAGAGATGGTGTGCGCCCATATATTACCAGGGGTTAACCGTAGGTATCTGAACCTTATATATAGGAAAAGCCTGGCAATTTTCAGTATGCTTTGAACCTTGCATAATCTCTACGGGCGTTTGAGCATACCTTGTTGTGCCTTCTGATTTCTCTAATTGCAGTATAATCTGACATCCGTATTACTACTGCCTACTGGTATCGATGTATTTTTCATGAAGTTTTTGTATGACCTGCATCATATGATACGTTTGTTCCTTGCTTATGGTGGTATTGAAAAGAACATAAAATCTCCCCGTGATAGCTGGTAGGTTTCCTATATTTCTCATTATGATTGCATGCATTAACCACCAAGATGTTCCACTCATGGTATATTTCTTTTAGTTGTAACTTGTAAGTACTTTTGCTATCTAAAGCAATTCTAAACTTGTTGCACTTTCTCTACGTTTGAAGTTCTACTAAATACTACCCACTTAGAATTGTTTTCCCTCTTGAATTTTTTGGTTACGGGTAATTAGTGAAGTCAGATGAATTTTTCCAGTGTCAAGTCCGTTAATTCATCAAATTTTGGAATTTCTGCCCATTGAAGTTGCAGAAATTATGCTGTTTGGGCACCACTAGTTGGCAGCTTGATCTGTATTTCCGGCCACCTTTAAAGGGCGGGGTACAGTATTCAAGTCCCTGTTTCAACACCGTTTGGATGTCTTACTTTGGGCATTTTGTGGGACTTTCCTTTGTTTAAGAAAGCATTGAACGGTCCCATTTCTGCAAAAAGTGGTATCTATTATGGGTGAAGTAGAACTGCTGATAAGTTTTCATGATTTGGTTTTTAATTTTCAAGTTGTATATGATTTTCTTGGTTGAGGAATTTAAAGCCTGTGATAATATATGTGTGCGCGCGTGTGCATGAGCGTAACCAAATTGTTGACAAAAGGGTGATCAAATTTGTCTCATTGACTAATCGAGCAAGGAGTTATTGTTGGTCCTTGGGTTGATAAAGAATATTAGTTGAGCTCAAATCCGCCACCATTAAGATGCCTGCCGTCGTCTTCGTTAATTTGGCATCCCTTGAAGCAGCTACATAACTTTATCCTTAGCACCCTTTTCGCTGAATTTTTACTCAACTAAGGAAGCAATTTCTGTTTTACTTCTCTACTTGTTTCTGAGGTCTTATGCATCACTAAACCTTTTAGTAAGTTACATGGAATGGTTTTGGTTAACTGATGATTTCCAGAATGTATGGGGATAAAAGTTACGTACCATTTCGTTCCTGAGGATAATTTGGGGAGCATGGGATTTTAGTTGAAAGCTAAAACTGCAGTACAATAGCTTATGATAACTAGAGGTTCCAAGCTTCGAAATCGTATTCTGTTGGAAGCTTTTGGCTGCATGTCTTCCAAGCAATATCACAATTCCAAGTTTGAGTACTGGCCCAAAGTCCAAACCAATGCTGTCCATACTGCACTGTCAATGATTAGCGGTATTTATCACCGGTATTCACCGGAACATGTCAATAATTTGACCAGAATGAAACCCATTTCCACATTTACAATGTTTCCCCGAACTGGTGCATATTGAGCTGTACCAGCCGGTACCAAACTACCCATACATGTCAATTTGTTGCCTACTCATGCAAAACTTGATGGATTCAGGGAGAAATTTAGAATTCCTTTTCCATTAGTATCAGTGGTGATACCTGAAGCATGATATCATCTAAAAATAGTTTCCTAATTTGTTTGCCTGCAGGAAGCACCTGCCGTCATCAAATCAACCTATGACAAAAGAATTGTTGGATGCCCCGGAGGTGAAGGGGGTAAGTATGTTTTCTACTTGCCAAGCTATAATGTATCGCCCTAATCTTATTTTCTCCGTGACAGAGTAAGCATTACTTTAGTGCATTCGTGGAATTAGCTTCTTAATTTTATCCATTCAACACAATTTTTTCCTGTTTTAAGCAGAAGATGAGCATGATGTTGTTTGGTTCTGGCTAGAGAAAGGCAAGCCACATGAATGTCCAGTGTGCTCGCAGTACTTTGTGGTAAGTGCAGTATAATCCTTGAACATGGGTTCGGATATGAAGGCTTTCTGTGGGTCATTCTTGGAATTCATAATTTATTATGCTACTTTATTCAAATTCATCTATCAATGTAGAAAAACTTGTGTAATTTCCAGCGGGAATTGATTGGGGTTACAATTTAAACTGAGAGCAGTTATAAAACAATTTGCAACTTAAAATGCTTTTTGGCCACTGAATAAATTCCATTTATGCTGGTACTGGATATGAAGCTTGGATAGGATTAAGGTGTAGGTTAAATAGCTTGCTTTCCATGTATTTAAGTGCTTTATAGTCAAATCCGGTAATTTAACATATAATACTGCTGAACAAACATGAAACTTCATTTTACCAAATGTGTCGAACATTAAGTGAGAATTCAATTCCCGTTTACGCAAAATGAATACCTATTTTCAGTTATTTTTTGCGTTGTACTGGTAAGTTGATTGTGTTATGAAGCACACTTAATGGCCAAAACATTGAGTGCTTCAGTTTGAAACACTAATTAATTGCATTATTAAACAGGCCTTAGTTCCTGTCGTGGCCAGAACTTTCTAAACGTTTGATGTGTGTTTTGCAGCTGGATGTGATTGGCCCAGGAGGACCACCAGATGGACATGGTGATGACGAGCATCATTAATTCCTGATTAAAGTGTTTCTGCCAGAATAAAATCTGGTGAGAGAATGCGACAGTGTTAGTATATTTTGCAGCTTCAGAACTCAAAGGCTCTGTGTTTTCTTTCATTTTTACGAGTCCGTAGTGGTCAATGGTTGTCATGGTGGTTGCTCTGGCAATAGTTGATCTGATATTTTTCCCCCTTTCGGATGTTAGACATGGGTTAGTCATCTGGTGCAGTTATGGATTCCTCTCAGTTTTCTTCAATGCTATACAAATAAATGATGGCTACAGTTTTATTCTTTTGGCTGACTAATGGTCGTTTTGGCTGATCTTCAAATCTAGTTTGTTGTGGGTTACTTTCGAAATGAATTCGGGCTACATATATCCTTTTCCATTCACTTCCTGTTAGAAGCATTGTCGAAAACATGATTGTGAATTTTTGGCACCTGTTGAGTCTTTCAGAGCTCTAATTGTGAAATTTCATCAGGGAGATTCGAGGTTTTCTTCTGTAGCTTTTACGACTATTGGCTGGATATTAGTTTTCGGAAATGACAGGGTACATTCCAGGAAGTTGCAAGCTGGCTTCTGCTGAAAACTCGTTTATAATTGGGACAATGTGATGGGAATCATCTTGTAATTTATTCGAAACTGTGCCCATCACAGTCTTTCCAATAATGAGAAAGGAACATTATGTGCGCTTTTGTTCCGATTCCCATGGAATAATGGGGTGTGGAAATTGCGCGGAGAAAAATTTGGACATATGGCCTCTATTATTCCTTCTGGGTGAATCAATCGTTTTTCGAGTTCAAAGTTCTATCAATGTTCAAAAAAAAACTTTATTGCTTGCTTTTCATTGGAGTGATTCTGTGGAAAAAGCTTTCTAATAGTTCATTATTCTTCTGTATTATCTTATGGGAACCTTCCTTTGTAGAAACTCGTGGGGTTCCATGGCTAATTTTATTGAGAATGCAAATCTTGTTTTCGTAAGGGTAAGTTTCAAATTGTTCAGTCATGAATATCAGTTGTTGAAAGGAAATGTCTTGATGAATTTGGCTTCTCTCTAGTCTGTGTTTAGACTGCATAGAGCTGTCTGTGGAATCCCAGCTGCTCAAAAGAGTTTCAA
This sequence comes from Rhododendron griersonianum, assembly GCA_018127125.1. NCBI lineage: Eukaryota > Viridiplantae > Streptophyta > Magnoliopsida > Ericales > Ericaceae > Rhododendron > Rhododendron griersonianum. The sequence continues at coordinate 41,238,050 of CM030795.1, read as the reverse complement.
TGGTTAGATTTTGTTGAAAGACTTACCGGGGAGAGTAGTTTATTTCTGGGAAGATTTTTTTTAAATTCAGACCATTGATTGTTGAGATGATGAACCACTCTACAGTCCCCATTGCAGAGAAGTCGGATCCTATTTTAACTCTGACAGCAAAGTAGTGGCAGCAGAATATGTTGTTTTCTGTTTAAAAAAGCCCCACAAGTGAAAGCATCAACCGTTTTCCATTAACCTGGAATTGTTCTTTTTTAGGTCGAGGCTTTAAATAAGGAGTTGACAAACGAAAGTTTCCCCCTAAAGGACGGACAAGGAGCACACAAAAAAGTTTATGTTCAGAATGGAAAATATCAACGGTGCTATGTCTATCGCTTTGTTTTACCACTCAATAGTCACCGCTTAATATTTCACTGTCTGTCGCGGAAATCAACTCTTATTGGGAAAGTTTTTTAAAAATCTGGGTCGTCCAAAATACTTTTTGAAAGCGGTGGGGGAGCGGTAAAAGGTGAGCGTTGGTGGGCGTAGACTTTTCAAATGGAAAATGAGATGCCACAGATTAGACAAATTTTTAGGAAGTTTATTGACGATGGAACCATCTATTTGTACACGAAAGTAACTTGTTCATATAGAAAACTGAGATTGGATTAAATTTATTACTAGTAACAATGAATGATTTCTTCAACAAACTTTACAAAATGAACGGTTATGATATTTTTGTAAGTCTTAAATGAGCTCACATTGACGGTTAATTAATGCGCGTGTATGGGCATGAACAATAATCCGGAAATTGAGAACGGGAGGCTATATCTCAACATAGGATATGTGATCTACCTCCAGACACAAACTCTGCAATGTACGTTGTTTTCAGTGGAGAAATATCATCAAGCAGCGAACAAAATCAGATTTTGGACTTCGCTTTCTGCTTCTCATGAATACAAACAGACAAGATTCATAATGAATGCCAGACTTGAGCACCAAATAATGGCTGGCAAACACGAAAATAGACAGAAGGAGAGAAAAAGTTCCTATGCTTTTTTCTGCCCGTGTATTCAAGGTTGGTGATTCTAATATCTAATTATCTATAGATAGATATATATAACTGCCAGCAAGAACATAAACCCAGTTCTTAAACCCCACAAGTTCTTGATTTTTTCGATCAAAACATAAGTTCTTCTTGATTATTCCCTTATTCTACCAGATTTTGAGATTGGACAGACTGAACTTCACTTTCCATTTAGTGGGTATCAATCAAATCATCCAAAATAGATATATAAACTATGGGAAGGACAATTTTTCCTTTAACAAATTGGGATTATTCTTTCTTAGATTTTAGCTTTAAGTAATATTCTGGAGTTTCATTTGTGAACTGAGTTTATTTATGGCCGCTGCTTGTCACCACCGTTGATTCCCTATGTCCACTGTAATTTAGATTCCTTGTGTTGCTCATAGAAAGATTTCCAGCTTTTTTTTTTGCACTATTTCTCCTTTTCTTGGATGCTCTCCTTTTGGTTTTTTAGGGTTCTTTAATCACAAGCCGCGTGTCTAGGTTCACACAGATATCTTTATTTCCAATTTCAACCTACCCATTTGGTTATAAATAGAGAATACCATCTGGGTTATCTTCATTGTATTACCTCTTCTCACCACATTAGGCCTGTTCTCACTCACTAGTCACACATTAGGTGGTCTAATTACTTCCCTCCCTCTAGACAGGACAATGAGTCGTTCAAGCAGTTCAATGAGTTCCGGTAAGTTTCATTTCTTCTCCATTTTAGTTTCACCCCATCTTGGCAGTAGTTATGATTAGAGTGGTCATGTTATCATCATGTACATTGAGCTGTTCAACTGGGTTTTTGGTTCTACAGAAAATTTGGGTCAGTTATTGTTGGAAGAGCATTTTTCGGCCTTGTAATTTTGTTTATTTGCTCAAACTCGTATGATTTTGGAGCAATGAATTTGTTACTATAAATATCAGGTAGTAGAACGAATAGAAGGACACTGGAATTTGGAAGGACATATGTGGTGAAGCCAAAAGGTAGGCACCAGGCGACAATAGTGTGGTTGCATGGCCTTGGTGATAATGGCTCAAGGTATAATTTCTACCTTTTCACATCCATTTGTGTTATGGCTATTAGCATTATTGTGATCAAATGTTAACTGTCTACATTCATTCTACTTATTTGAATCTTTCATGATCCTTCTTTTCACTTTGATAATGGGAATAATAGCATATTTTCGGCAAATTAAACAAACTCTGCTGGCCAATACCCGAGTCTGAAATTTGAAAACGTCTCTCTGCCTAGAAATACGATAACCTAGATTCATTTCATACACAACCAGCCTGTTGCTTGCTTATATTAGCAGTTGGAGATCAGATGGTGGAGTTCTAGACTTTTTCTCTTCTTAATTTACTGTTTATCTCTGAATTCCACATCAACAATTGTGGAAATTCTATATTTTTCCTTTTATGATAGGTATATGCTATGTAAATAAATTGGTGGATTTTGTTTGTTCAAAAACCAAAGAAAGATGAGGCCATTTCAAGAACGTCAATATCGTCATATGTTTATGTTCTTTCTAGAGGTGTGTTTGATGTTAAACATTTTTAGTGCTGAGCTACTTTCTCACTTTTCAACGCGATTCCAATTTTGGGTGCCATGACGGAGAAAGCAGCGGCAGCTCGAAGTGATAAAACTTAATGCTTTCCGCGTTCATACCTTTTCTCATTCAATTTTTCCTTAGATTTGAGAAGGAATTGATGCCCGATTCTCACTTGGGGCCCTTAGTTCACTAACTTGGTTTCGAACAGATAGAAGTAAACTGGAAGTCCATCTACTCTTTTTCTTAAGTCCCCACAGCAGCATGAGGGACACACATCCCTAATCCAAGGGAAACCTGGCTGTTATCTTGCAACTTTCTGCAGTTTCTTAATGATTCCTACACTTGGGATTCCTCTTTCACTTAATCATTGTGGTCCCAATACTAATATTGTAAGCAAGTGGTAAGCATGACGAAGTGTCTGTATTTTTTGTTTGTTGAAGTAACATTGTTAAGACGTGTGGAAGATACATTGGACTCCTGAATTCTGATTATCATCCTTTAATTAACGAAACTATATTGTATTAAGCTGGTAAACAATTAGAATTATGAACAAAGAGACGCGGCTACTCATCTGTACTAGTTTTGTTATTGCAGCTGGTCCCAAGTCTTGGAATCACTTCCTCTTCCGAATGTAAGGAACCTGTCCTTGGAATACTTTTGGAATTTGCATGCTTGTATGCTTTCTTTATTAGCCTCTTAACCACACATCAAAGGTTATTTTGCACACCCATAGTTGGAGATTGGCACTTTCTTTTCCCCTTGAGTTCTGCGATTCTTGGTTGATGAGAATCATTGGTTCCACCTTTGCGCTGATATTCTATCATGCAGATCAAATGGATATGCCCAACTGCTCCTACTCGTCCAGTGGCTATGCTTGGTGGATTCCCTAGCACGGCATGTAAGTTTAAAGCCAGATTTTCTGATTTTTGTAGTATGGATTAAATTTGTCTAATGTCTCTTTGTGGTTCGTGTCAGGGTGTGACGTTGGAGAAATTTCTGAAGATAGTCCAGATGATTTTGAAGGTTTAGATGCTTCAGCAGCACATATTGCAAACTTCTTGTCGACGGAGCCTGCTGCAAGTTAGTTTCTCCCTTGTCGCTTCATCAACTATAGTTTATAATTGCCATGTGTATCAATTATAGTCCAGATGATGTTGTTTAGGCCATTCTAGCTGACTCTGGTTGGTGTATTGCACAATTGGATTAGTATCATCTATTAATTTTCTGCTTGTTGACTTATTCACAGTAAAACTTGGTATTGGGGGCTTCAGTATGGGCGCTGCAACAGCCCTTTACTCTGCAACTTGTTTCGCCCAAGGAAAATTTGGAAATGGAATCCCTTACCCAGTTAACTTAAGAGCTATTGTTGGTCTAAGTGGTTGGCTTCCAGGTTCAAGGTATGATCCGATATTTCCTTCTAAATTGAATCCTCTTGCCTCTTCTTCGATCCTCTCATACATGAATTGATCTTTTTGCCAACGGAACTAATAAATGGAGGAGGGTGAACTTTTATTAGCTTCTGCCTCAAGAGAAGCTTCATGTGAGGTGTTTTTGAAATATCTCATCTGATGGTTCCCTATGGCTATGATTGGAATAGTTTCCAGTATAAGTGCATGTTCTTAGGCGGACGAAATAACTTGCATGCCGTTACTTATAGAGATTAGTGATTTTTATAGTGAACAGCCGTGATTAATAATTCAGATCTGGTTTATGCAGGACGTTGAGGAACAAGATAGAAGGATCACACGACGCTGCAAGGCGCGCTGCCACTTTGCCCATTTTGACCTGTCATGGAAACAGTGAGTATTTTCCATTTTAGCCATTGCTTTTTCAGTTTGCCTGGGGATGGGAAGTTCTTTTCTCCTTTTGTTCTTCAATTGAATGCATGTAGCTTCAATCTCAAGAGAAGAAACCTAACATTTTGCTTTGTCATATACCTACTGCAGGTGATGATGTAGTTGAGTATAACTATGGAGAGAAGTCCGCAAGCATCTTGAGCTCAGCAGGATTCAGATACCTCACATTCAAAACCTACAACGGGTATTTTACCGATCATTTTGTTACTATTAGGAACTATTAGGTAACTCGGTATGCTTTATGTAGTTTCTCAATCGTTGTTTCAATTGTGCAGGCTTGGTCATTACACAGTCCCTAATGAGATGGATGAAGTCTGCAATTGGCTACATGTGAGGCTTGGGCTTGATGGGTCGCACTCTTAATCACCGGATGAGATTTCATTTTGTAATTGCGGCTAGTAAGGGGAAAGAAATAAGAGAAGTGAAAAGCACATTATTCGTTTATTGGGTTGAGTGCGCACGGTATATGGTATAGGTAGATTGAAAGTTTGAAACCTTTGTATTATTGTAATTGGTATATGGTATGGTATGGTTTTGTGTTCTCACCTGTCCTATAATAATAAGTAATTGGTAGTATATGGTATGGTATGGTTTTGAAATTTTCTACTACTATTTGTAAGCACTTTGTGTTGGTTTTCCAGAATGACTAATCAATTTATAGGTTATGGCCTCTCTCTCTCTCTCTCTCTGTGGGCTTGGTTGAGAATTGGCTGGTACTTTCTATTTTACTTTAAATTTGGGAGTTTGATGCAAGTGCTTGGTTTGCTGATAGCCACTGGTTTCTTATTTTTAGTATTGGATGCCAATTCTTAGAAATTTGAATATCATGAACGGATATGAACAAGTCATTTAAATCTCCGTTTTTTCAAGATGAAAAAACAAACAAACAACTTCTATTATAAACCCTTGTTGTTTTCGGATTTGGATACTGAAAAGTTATACACGCACCAACAGGTAATTCTTTAGGTTTTCTTTTGTGAAAAAAAAAGAGTTGAAGGACTAGAAAACTAGTCATAATTTGGAAAATATTTTGAAATATTCTAGCAGGGCGGGATTATTGAATTTAGTTGGAAATCTACAAATTTCCACTATAGTAGAGTAATAGTAGAAGTTTTTGGGAATCGTTGCAGTGGCGGTCACAACCACTTACCACTTCTAACTCCATCCAATAGTTGCTCTTGCCAATGTAAATAAGAAATAAGTAATTATTTTTTTAATTAAATGTGATCCATTATGAGAGAATGATCTGTCTTGTAAAATAAAAAAATATAAGTACTTAAAAAACAAGAACATTAGCGGAATAAAGCCTAATTTGGAATGTTTTGGGGGGTCATTTAATGCTCGTACGCCCGCTATCGCTCACACATGTGAATTTTATGCGACTAAACTTTGCGACTAACTCGCGTATTTAAAAAATAAAAATCTTAGCAGAACATAATATATATATATATGAGATGTTTTGGGGGGTGGCTTTGACGTATGCTAATTTTATGTGTCTTAACTATGCGGCTAGCTCCCGCGCTAGGGTTTAACGATACATCGTCATCAAAGCCTGCTCTAGGGTTTTAGTTTACAACTATCCTTCCAACCATGAACTTCAGATTCCAAAACCTCCTCGGCGCCCCCTACCGCGGCGGCAACGCCCTCGTCACCAACAACCACCTCCTCGTATCCCCCGTCGGCAACCGCATCTCCGTCACCGACCTCCTCAACTCCTCCACCACCACCCTCCCCTTCCACTCCTCCTCCAACCTGCACCGCCTCGCCGCCTCCCCCGACGGCCTCTTCCTCCTCGCCGTCGACGACAACTCCCGCGCCCTCTTCGTCAACCTCCCCCGCCGCGTCATCCTCCACCGCATCACCTTCAAGTCCCCCGTCGCCGCCGCCAAATTCAGCCCCAACGGCGTCTACATAGCCGTCGCCGTCGGGAAGCTCGTCCAGGTCTGGAAATCGCCCGGTTTTAAAAAGGAGTTCTTTCCGTTTGAGCTGGTGAGGACGTTTGTGGACTGCGCCGATAAGGTCACGGCGTTGGAGTGGAGTCCGGATTCGGAGTATTTGCTTGCCGGGTCGAAGGATTTGACGGTTAGGTTGTTTTGTTTGAAGAAATTGAGTGGGTATAATAAGCCTTTCTTGTTTTTAGGGCATAGGGATACAATTGTTGGTTGTTTCTTTGGTCTTGATAAGAAGACTAAAAGGGTTTCTAGGGTTTATACTGTGTCGCGAGATGGCGCGATTTTTAGCTGGAGTTATACTTCTAGTGGTAATGAGAGTAAATTTGATGAATTAGAAGCTGAAAAATCAGGGCCACCTTCTCCTGGTACTCCTGACCAGAGGCCTATTGAGAGTGATGTTGGTGATGGTGATGGTGATGGTAATGCTAATGCCAAGAAAAGGAAGAATAATGATGAGAGAGATGTTGATTTGGGTGAAGAGAGTGGGTATTTGTTGCATACAGGGAAATGGGAATTGGTTAAAAAGGACTACTTTATGCAGGCTCCAGCAAAATTGACTGCTTGTGATTATCACCGGGATCTTGATCTTGTGGTTGTGGGGTTCTCAAATGGGGTGTTTGGGCTGTATCAGATGCCGGACTTTATCTGCATTCACTTGTTGTCGATATCGAGAGAGAAGATCACAACTGCTGTTTTCAATGATCTGGGGAATTGGTTAACGTTCGGATGTGCAAAACTAGGGCAGTTGCTCGTATGGGAATGGAAGTCGGAAAGTTACATCTTGAAACAGCAGGGGCATTACTTTGATGTGAATTGTCTTGCGTTTTCTCCTGACTCACAGCTCTTGGCTACGGGAGCGGATGATAACAAAATCAAGGTGAATAAAATTAGAGCATGTTAATGTGGTTTCTGCATGAATTAGTGATTAGTTACGGGATTGTTTATGGAAGCATTGATATGACTATCTATTCATAACTAGGATAAGCTAATTTTAGGCAGTGGCAGACGCATGATTTGTGTCTAGCAAGGGCCGACTCAAGTGCATTTTCATAGTGATAATCGAAAATATATTTTGTAAGTATCTATTGCTATTTTCGAGGTCTGAAGAAGTGATTATATTATGTGTATTCAACATACCAACGATTAAACAACTTATTAGAAATACAAGACAGCCAATCAGAAATGTCAGGAAATCCCCCATGTGAGCAGCCATCATTCCATTTTATACACGCAACCTAAAAAATGATTGATAACTTGAAATTTTAGGAGTTTTTACTCCGCACAGAATTTTTAAGAATTTTTTGTCACTCAAGTCAAGGGACTTGTAGAGCCCAATCCCATAGAATTTTTTCCTAATTGACCTAAAAATTATTATAATACGCGAGAGTATTTGGAGTTGGGCAGGGGCTCGAGTCCCCCCTTGCACCCCCTTGGGACTGCCCCTGATTTTAGGTCTTGGTTATGTGCAATAGGAATGCATGCTTGTTTGTTGTGAGCTCTTTCAGAATTGAGAAAAGTGAAGCTGGGTTCATTGCTTTTGCGACTGCTTTGCGCATAGATCCTTCCTGCATCTGCATATGATGGGTTTTGCTTTGCCTAGTCTATCTTTTGATTGAATTCCTTTTATCGCTAGATCCTTCATGCATATAATAATCGGTTTCGTGTGGCCTATTGTAAATTTTGAATGGATTGCATATAATAGATTATTAGTAATTGGGTTTTGCATCTTACTTTTCAATTGCATATAACTTTTGATTGACTAGCATAGTAGCATGGCCTATTCTGACCTTTGATTGGATTTCCATTTTTTTGATAAATGGTTGACTGAGGTTTCACTCTGTAAGTTTTTCTACCTTCTGAACTAGGTGTGTCTTGTGCTTGTTTTGAGGCATTTTCTCAATTTATTAATGTCGTAAGCTCATGGAGATCCAGCTCTTTCTTGTTATAGGTGTGGACTGTTTCCTCAGGCTTCTGTTTTGTGACGTTTTCCGAGCACACTAATGCAGTCACTGCGCTACATTTTATGCCCGGCAATCACTGTCTCTTGAGTGCGTCTCTTGATGGGACTGTTCGTGCATGGGATCTTTTCCGCTATCGAAATTTTAGGACCTTCACTACTCCTTCTTCGAAACAATTTGTTTCTTTAGCATCAGATCAAAGTGGTGAAGTGATTTGTGCTGGAACTCTAGATTCGTTCGAGGTATGTGTCTATCTCTGGATTCATTTTGACAATGCTCTTCTACAATCCTTGATTTTGGCTGATTTGGTGGCACTGCATGTGTGTATATCAGATATTTGTCTGGTCAATGAAGACTGGGCGGCTGTTGGACGTTCTTAGCGGTCACGAGGGTCCTGTTCACGGGCTAATGTTTTCTCCTACAACTGTGAGTCCTCGTGTTTCATATGTAAATAGATTAGTACTCCTAATATGTGTCAGACTGAGTTCTACTCTTCATTCTTTGATACAAACATTGGTTGCCAGAACATATCACCTCCTCTCCCCTATTTTGGGCATTTTAGATGTACTTCTTGATGATATCGTAACTATCGTTACTCTACTTCTATGTGGAGTTAATGGCTAATGTTTTCATATCCTTTTTGCTTCATATGGGGCTTAATGCAGCAATTTCTTTGATGTTTAGGCCATCTTAGCTTCATCTTCATGGGACAAAACTGTTCGCTTGTGGGATGTTTTTGAAGGAAAAGGTGCAGTTGAAACATTTCCACACACACATGATGTTCTTGCAGTTGTTTATCGACCAGATGGAAGGCAATTGGCCTGCAGCACCTTAGATGGACAAATCCATTTCTGGGATCCTATTGATGGCTTGTTAATGCACACAATTGATGGCCGTAGAGATATTGCTGGTGGTCGTCTTATGACTGATCGTAGATCAGCCGCTAACTCCAGTTCTGGAAAATGCTTCACGAGCTTATGTTATTCTGCTGATGGGAGTTACATTTTGGCTGGGGGAAGTAGTAAATACATTTGTATGTATGACATTGCTGATCAGGTTTGTTTGATAAAATTGCATCTTACAGATATTGAATTATTGGTCTTCCTCTTTTTCAAACCCTCTTGCTTTTCCACCATCTTATATTACATTTTCTTTCGACTTGGTATTATCACGTTTCTGACATTGCCAGTAAATTCATCAGGTTTGGGCTATATGCTGTATAGTATTTTCTACATTATTTGAGTCAAGGTGTTGTGCGTTTTGATCATAGTAGCATGAAGCGGGGGCGGGGACGGGAGCGGGGGAGCGGAGGCACCTAGAAGCTCCTAAGGTTGGGAGCGCCTAAGGATCGTATATAGATTTATAAAAATATGTATATATAATATTTTTAAATATTTAACCATTAAAGAAAAAGTGAAACTTACGGAAAATTTTTCCGATCTTAAAGTGTAATTATTGGAAGTTATATATTCTCAATTTGCAAAACTTCTTGACTAAGAGAATAACTGCCTTAACGGCCCGATAAGCTCCCATCTTAGTTAGAAGCGAGCTCCCGTCAAGCTCCCATCTTGGGAGTGCCGAGCTCCTGTCTAGGGAGCGCACCCATTTTAGAAGGATCCTGCTACTAAGGTTTTGATAGTGAACTGGCTCCATCTTTGTCCGTTTTGAACTTTCAGGTACTTCTCCGGAGGTTTCAAATAACTCACAATCTTTCTCTGGATGGAGTTCTTGACTTCTTGAACTCAAAGAAAATGACAGAAGCTGGTCCAATGGACTTGATTGATGATGATAATAGTGATGCAGAGGAAGGAGTTGATAAACAAACCCGGGGGAATTTAGGTTATAATTTACCAGGATCCATGCCTAATCGTGGAAGACCCATTATTCGGACAAGATGCCTGAGAATTGCACCAACTGGCAGGAGTTGGGCAGCTGCAACAACAGAGGGGGTTCTAATTTATTCAATAGATGAATCCTTTATCTTTGATCCAACCGATCTTGACATAGATGTCACACCAGAGGTATGTCATTGTAATGTTGGTGGGTTTGGTTGTGACCAATTTTAGTTGTTATTTTTGCTACTCTGTCCATCACCTACTGCTAGTCCTCTATTCCATTTTGGACTGTCCCATGAGGATAATCCTCTTTGAAAAGTCAAAAGATTTAGATTCCAAAATTAGCTGTCATGAAAGATTGGAAGTAGTTTTAATAGTGATGATTAAGGGGCAATGTTGGATATTAAGGAGCAAGGTTCTAAAAGTTGCTAGGCGCTAGTCGGGCGGCTGGGCACTGCCTAGCGCCTAGGCCGATTAATTGGCGCCTAGGCATTAGCCTCATTTTCCTTTTTCTAAAATATTATTCTACCTCCTCCCCAAGTTATGAGAGCAAATACAACAACATAAGTAGAACAATACATTAAATAACATGGAAATTAAGATAATGTGAAGGTCAACGTTAAAAGTTCAAACCAAATGAAATAAGTAGTACCAACTAACTAGTTAATTACAAAGTTCAAAATCAAATGAAACTAAATAGTACTAAATTACTAGTCAACTGGGTAGACTGGAAATTGTTGATTAGTGTAAGTGCAACTGGAGTTTTGATATTTAGGGCTTTTTAAATTTTTGAAGAGAACTTGGCAGACTGGAAATGTGTATATATCATAGTAAAACTACACCAAAGCCCCTTATATTATATTAGCACAAAACTAAAGCGCTTAATTTTCTAAAATCACATCACCTACCCACCTATTCGTCCACCTAGCCGCGTAATCCCGCCTGATTTGCCTAGCCCACCTAGCCGATTAATCCTGCCTAGCGGCCGATTTACTGGCCAGGCGCCTAGGCTGATTTTTAGAACACTGTTAAGGAGGCATGAACTCGATGCATGTCCCCTTAAGATGTTGGAAGTCAAATGGACCAACGAAAAGGGACAGTGGGTGTATGATTTCTGCTTTCTCGGGAAAGCTTGCTATTTGTGACACAAATGTTTTCTGTGCCTTTTGTTTAACCTTGTTGCACAGGCAGTTGATGCAGCACTAAATGAAGATCAACCAAGCAGGGCTTTGATCCTCAGTCTTCGATTAAACGAAGATAGTCTGATAAAAAAGTGCATTGTTGCTGTTAGTCCGGAAGCTATACCAGTTGTTGCTTCAGCAGTCCCTTTCAGATATTTGCAAAGGTTAATTGAAGCATTTGCAGAACTTCTGGAAAGCTGTCCACACTTGGAGTTCATTCTTCGATGGTCTCAGGTTTGTCTCATAACTTTATGCTTTCATCTTACTTGAATGATAGGATCTCATGTTTGCTTTTGATTGTCTTCTGTTGCAGGAACTCTGCAAAGCTCATGGTCATTCTATCCAACAGAACTCCAGGAATTTGCTTCCTGCTCTAAAATCATTGCAGAAAGCAATTACCAGAGTACATCAAGATTTGGCCGAAACATGTTCTACCAACGAATATTTGCTTCGATATTTATGCTCTACAGGAACCAAGAAATGATGTTCGTGTTTTCAATTGGCTAATTTTGGTAAGGTTGTGGAAAGGAAAATAATATATGACATCTGGTTGTTAAGAAAAACCTGCACCGTCATTTCAGTTTATTCTAGTGCTACAAGCTGATAGGAGATGTGGTGGTTTGCTTACCGGTTTTGAGCAATTGAGTTTGCTTATTCTGCATATTGCATCTTCGTTGTGTCATAGGTAGGTTTTATAGGAAATTTGAACTTGCGGATTCTTGATTAATCTCTCAAGAGTCAATGTTAATCTGTATGTTCCAGAAACCATGTAAAAGACGTAGTGCTCATAAAATAGGGCAGAAACAACAGCCTCCCAATACCATACTATCATTCTTTGCATTTCATTAATCGACCCATTTCTGATATGGGATTTGCTTATACAGGCTATGGTATTGACAGATGGCTCATTACAAATGGAGGATGAAAATTTGATTCCAAGCTGAACCTACTATCTCTACTTCAAGTTTCTTGACTTGGATACAATTTAGATATGTTGGCCCAGGGGCGATACACAGTAATTCTTACGTGGGCTAGAGGTATTGTTGTGCACTCAATATTGCAAATTACCAGATGAAGCATAAATTTAGTTGACAGACTTCATTTATATGCCTCTCATGGTTTGAAGATGATTCTGTCATCTTCTGGTTGAAGAGTGGAAGACAATTTTTGCTCAATGCAACTGTTGGATCATAGGCTCGTAGCGCTTCGTGTTGCTGTTTACATTATAAGGTTGGGAGATTGCCACTTTTGCCCTTTCTTTTTTTCTGGTCTGTTATCAGAGAGGCTTGGCAATGTCAAATTTTGCCTGCAGGTCTACAATTTTGTAACCATATGGGATATAGATTTCGCTGGATAAAATATCCCCTGCTAATGTGATTGAAATATTAAGTTGGTAATTTCCTCATCCTTCTGTCCCGATTATTATATGAGCTGTGAGGTCATCTAATTTTAACTCTCCAGGCAAACTGGGAACCATGATTCTATGATTCTATGATAAGGACATGGAAAGTAATGGATTGGCTTTATTTTTTGTTATCTCTCTCTCTCTCCCTCCCTCTCCCTGTGTGTTTGTGTGTGTGTGATGTAGCATGAAGTGAAAAGTATTGGGGTTCGCTTAAATACAGTCTTTTCATGTCTTATTTAAAATGTCTGATAAATTTGCATCACTTTTTTTAATTTTGGATCAAGATATATATCGGGTTCGCGGATGTTTGTGAGAAAAGGACTCAGACCATTCATTTTCTTTCATGGACACTTTCATATGGACTGAGTTTCATTTATCTATTCTTATCATTTTTGTTTGTCCATTGAGCTCCCTTTCCCTCATGGGATTCATCTACAGTAAAAGTGTACTGGAAATATCTAAACCTTTCTCTTCCCCAAATAATCCCTCACATTCGCGTCTACATACGAAGTGGGTGGCTGTCCAAAACAACGGGTCGGGTTACGCTGCCCATGGACCTCTGAATATGCTTCCCACCTCATTTCCACCCTGGACCTTCTTCTAATTTTTTTTATAACCGGATATCCGGATTAGTTTGCAACCTTCTTTTATTTTTTATTTTATAACCGGATATCCGTCGAACATCCAGACCAGTTTGCGACCTTCTTTCTATTTTCATCTGACCACACATGTAAATTAAAACCAATATACATAATTTCAAAAAAAAAGAAAGAAAGATAACGAAGATTTGAATTACATGGAAAAACAACAATAAACAACTGTAGAACTACATCTCAAACTCCCAAAACAAATTATTTTTTTTGATACGTCGGAAATGTAACTCCAAAAACAATTGCATAACTATATTTACTACATCTCAAACCCCCAAAACAAGCCCCAAATCCTTCCTTAAATAAGCCAACAATTGTAAGCAAATAGAACCACCCAACAAAATCACTAAACCATAGTTAAAAAACGTGAAACTACATCTTACAATCAAGTAAGTATCAACAATAATCCGTTTGTTAATTTAACCTCTCTAATAGTATGTTTTATAAGTAAGTTGGTGCGTCGGATACCTACCGGCCCTTATTCTAGTTGTTCTCCTATCTTCCGATAGCCTGTCCAAACCTTCCGCCGCCGCCTTCTTCTTCTTCTCCGACAGCTGCACCACCGACAGGTGTTCAACCCCGGCATGTTTCTCTAACTCCGCATAAGTCCCATAAACTTTGCTAGACCCAAAAAGAACAACTCCTGGATACAGAATCCATAAACTCATAGCAGGTTCTTCTACAACCTCCCATTCACTGATCTTTCTGCGGCACAGGGGGCTAGAAAACAACGCGGTTTCAGTCGAGGCGAGGAACTTCTTGTGGAGGTAGTTGGAGATCGGAGGCGGGAGTTATGCGTCGTTGGACATTTAAGGGCGGCAACCCTTGTCGTGGGAAGAATAGAGCAAGAGTATGGCGTTGTGCGTTGGGTCCATGCAGATAGGGCATCTCGCTTCTTTCCATTCCTTCTCGACCTCTCCCGTTCCCGTTGTTTGAGAAAGATTTTCGGGTTTGTTCTTCTTGGTGTTCTTGGCGCTTGTACGGGGTGGTGTTGCGCCTGATCGAGTGGACGGTGGAGGGGTAGTTCGGCATTCTATTGTGTTTTCTCTCAATCTAGGTTTTCAGTTCTCATTGCTCTCATATATACCCTAAATAGTTAACTATAACTTATAGACTACATGGATTTTTAGCCCAGGAGTATTTCGAAGTAATCCCGACCTTTTTTACTCAACTTTTGATGCACCCCAAGTACCATTGGAAGGATGAGAAAATCTCGTGAATAAGGTTTACGGCGCTCAATCTCGACCATCTAAAAGTGTTTTGGATGATTCAAATTAAAAACAATCTATTAACCGTTAATAGATTGTTTTTAATCCGAATCGTCGAAAACACTTTTGGATGACTGAGATTGCGCAGAGCCGTAAATAATGAAAGGATAGTGATTTTTGAATTCTCTTTATAATGTTATCCTTTTATTAGTTCATTTTTTCACACATCAAAAGACAATGCAATGAATTCACAAGAACAAAAAATAGAAAGGAATTGCGAAATCAATTCCCTACCTTCGGCCAGCTATTCGGCCTAACCTCTTAGGCATTAGTGGACGCGAAAGGTGGTCCAATTGAGAACAAAGAGGAAGGGGGCAACAACCCCGACTCGAAACAAAGAGAAAGGGGGCAACCCCAACTCGATAGGGAGATCCCACAGAACCAACAGCCATAGCAAAAATCAAAGCCCTAAACTAGAGGGTTTCATTTTCAAAAAAAAAAAAACTAGAGGGTTTCAACAAAAATAAAAAACTTCTACTTATAGAAGATTTTTGAGTTTTTTTTTGTTTTTATCCCTCCAACTATCCACCATTTTTTTACTTAGTCCTCAAACTATTAAAAACATCTACTTAGTCCTCCAACTATTCCAATTGCAGTCTATGTTAACTTTTCTCACGGAAAATCCCATATTTAAGTTTTATAATGTTTATATATATTAAAAAATATGATTAAAAAGTTAAATGCTTCATTTTTTAATTCGTTTGAATTGGTGTGAATATTCCCATCTTATTATTCTGATCATATTATTCTGATCATATTATTCTAAATAGTCGTAAATAATTTTTGTTTTTAGGGCTCTGATTTAGAATCCTGCGGGGTAGATATTTGATTATTAAAGTCCTAGAGACAAAATTAAATTAGAACCCTTTAGAATAATATGATAATAATAGAATCTTTGCATCGGTTTAAGGGGATTGGAAATTGGAACAATTTATAAAAAAAGAACGTGGAAATCACTACCCTACACCTCGGAAAAGTTTTCAGTCCTGTCGTGTTTCGTGATTAGCAAGGTGTCTCTGTTTTGGAACCAAAGGTGCTGTAGTGCATTCTGGTGTAGTGCACGTGTAGTGCGGAACATGAATTGTTGATCTCGTCAATCAACGGTTGTGATGTGTTTTTAATCTTTGAATGGTAATAAATATATTTTACCTATAAAAGATTATTTTTAATTTGGATCGTTGATTGATGAGATCGACTGCGGTGTGCCGCTCTACACGTGTACTACACGGGGTTCACTACAGGCTACAGCACCCCGGATAAGTAATACCCGACCCGTGAATCACACAGTGTCGTAGGTTATACGGGTCGAACAATCGGGTCCTAAAAATTTCCCAATTCCATAAACCCAAAACCCTTCTTCTGACCCCTTCGGCCGTTCCTCGTCTCTCCGCAGCCTCTCTCTCTCTCTCTCTCACCTGATTTTTCAGTCATGGCGAGACAGAAACTCAAATCCCTTATCACATGTTTCACTCCCGACGGCGACTATTTCGCCGTTTTATCTCCTAGCGGTATCGTCAAAGTAAGTACTCTCTCTCTCCATGTATATACATACATATATATATATATATACTACTTTTAGGTGTATTCATTTGCATATAGGCAGCAGATGCTCTTGTAAAGCTAGTGGTTTTCACATGAACTTGCCGGAGAGAATTCGTGGAAGGCTTCGGTTATTGTTTTTGGAATCAATTTGTCGAATGCCTTTTCGAAAATTTGTTGGGTTGGTGGATTGCGGTACTTAGTTTAGATGAATATTTTCAAGAACCAATTCCTACGGAAGTTCCATTTTTTTTGGGGGTAAATTAACCACTTTATAGAGCAAACAAACAGAATATACAGAGTTTTCCAATACAGGCTCTGAAATGGCTACCAACAAGGAGCCTTAACAAGGAAAGAAATGAGAACCAAAGCCTAAACACCGGCTAACAGAAAACAACAGAACTAGACAAGACAACAACCAGCTAGGAACTAAAAATCCTAGAATTTAAGCCCTAGATATCAGCCATCAAACGGTTCCCATCAGTCCGCTTGAGGCCTCTCCAAGAGCATAGGCATGCCCGAACTTCATTAATAATGTGAGAGCCCAAGAGAGGAGCAGGAAGAGCTTTACCTTGGTATATTTTGGTATTCCTTTCGCGCCAAATCCAGTAGATAGAAGCTGCCAACGAGAGTTTGTAGATTCTGCTAGGGATAGAGGCACCAATCATCCGAGAACACACCCAATCAATTTCCTCAGCCACCCAAAACAGTTCTTGCAATTTGATTCATGGTTAATACCATTTTCCAAACCTCCTTAGAAAATGGACACTCAAAAAATAGGTGTTCATGGGACTCCATGGCACCAAGGCAGAGGACACAATTGGCATCAATCCCCATTCCCCAGCTAAGCAACCTGTCCTTTGTAGAAAGACGACCCATAAAAGCAATCCACTCTATGAAGGCCCAACGAGGAACATGGTGGGGAAACCAAACACTTTTCGCCCATGGAACCTTATGAAGAACAGCCCTCAAAGCTTGCCAAGCAGAATTGGCAGAAAACTTGCCATCCTTAGATAAGATCCACCTAACCGAATCAGGAATAGCAATGTTTGGAATCAAAGTAGGGGGGGTATGTGGAACAATTTCCCTTGTGGCCATACTCCGAGGTCTAGGCCATTTCCAAGTACCTTGATGTATAATGGTAGACACTTTGGTAAGCAAAGATCTCCCTCTGTCAACTGCTACAACATCACCAAATTTCTGGTATAAAGGGCCTAAAGCATACCAGTTATCAGTCCAAAGAAAAGTAGAGGATCCATCACCAATCACGTATTTAATCCAAGGTTGAGCTAGATCTCGAAGATTAAAAATCTTCCTAATGGTCCGAGAAGCCTCATTAGGAATTTTAACTCTCCACAAGTTTTGATCTTTAATAATGTAGGTGTGAATCCATTTTATCCATAACGTATCAGACTTTAAACACATGGCCCATAAGTGTCTTAACATGAAAGCTCTATTCCAGTCTTTAAGAAGTCTGAAACCTAAACCTCCCTCCTCCTTGGGGGCACACACAAACTGCCATGCCACCTTAGCACCAGACGTTTTGAGTTCAGGACCAGACCAAAGGAAGTGCCATTTTTTTACGGAAAAAGAACTATTTTTCGACAAAGAAAAAACTTAGGAATTGTTTCCGCTCAGGAATGAGTATGAATGATATGCTTATGTTTCAAAGAAAACTATTTTTGAAAACTAAATGTTTCGGGCTTTGAATTTTGGACATAGGAGCTAAAATCATAGAGATGATATTCTGTTTATGACATGTGTTTTCCGTAGCAGTAATCTCATGGTTTTTTCGTGCCATTGCATCTATGTGTCGGTTGATGTGATACCTTAGTTCTTTTCTCGATATGATGATTCCCTAAATAGAAGAGTTCATGGAAATGCTAGGGGAAAGGTAAAACGTGCAATTCTGTGGTAAAAGAGGATATGAAACAGAGGAAGTGGCAGAAAAAAGATTAATGTAACCAATTCTAATTGAATGGGATAGAAGGATTATTGATTCTTTTACTTTGTCTGTTTGTCACAAGTCGGGAAACAAGGAAGGAATTTAGTGCAAGTAAAAACTTAAGGAAATAATGCCTAGTGGTCGGAGCCATCAAAACCATGAGAAAAAGGGCATGCAGAATTGTTAAAACGGGATCATATTTTGAACTATTTTGTGGGGGAAAGTGATCTTTCATGTGACAATATGCCAGAAAAAGACATTTTGTATATTTTGGAGCAATAATGTAACCAATATGACGACAATGCTAAAACAGCATTGCATCGTGCCTGATGAAAAGTATGGGACAACATTCTCCACAAACTTGTATAGGTTCCAAGCCCGACAAGGGTGTTTAATGTATTTCCATCTAACGTAAGCATAAGCCAAAAAGTAGACAAATCCTTGAAGGGTTGTGTTTCTTTGTTTGATAGTTGGACCAATTAGGTCTTGAACATGTTTTTCCTATGGTTCGTTTGTGTGTTTTAATTATTATTTTTTCTTTTTTTGTTTGATGTTTTTGCTTGTATATCCTATTGGTTGCACTGATCTTCTACACCTATCTCGTTTGAAAGTGTAATTGCATGGACTCCCTTTTATTCTTTTTTTCGAAATGGTATTCCATGTTTCAGTTGTCCAGCTATATATATCTTGTAGTTGCAATGTGACGGCGGGTCTTTTCCCTGTGTGTGTATTTTCCTGACTGTATTTCACTTCATACTTAATATCCCCAAAGACTTAAACTTTCATATGATATTGTACGTGGAATGCGACGATATGCATCTTCGTTTATACTTGGTTATGCTGTTCTTCCAATGGAATGAAACACTTGATGCATGATTTGCAGATTTGGAACACAAAAAGTGGAAGTCTAGTGGCAGAGTGGAAGCAAACAGATGCCCCTTCTGAGGCTAGTATCTCTTGTATGGCTTGTAGTTTCATTGGGAAGAAGGTGATCTCACGCTCTCTTGGCAATCCTTAAAAACCTTTTAATCTGTTTAGTTTCCATTGCTTCGAAGACTGATATCTTGAATATGCAATATTTGAGTTGTTCTATCATTTTGAACCTTTAGCGCAGAAAAGAGCATGGTACTTGCTTATTAGCTGTTGGCTCAAATGCTGGGGAAGTTTTTGCTGTTGATGTTTTCACTGGTGAGGAGAAGTGGAAATCACCTGGATGTCATGCCGAGTAAGTTACTCAACGTTGAGCACTAGTTACTAGTACATGAACAGTTCATTTACTTATTTAAAAACTGGAAACACTGGCCTGGACTTTGGAGGATTTGTGGAATTTCATATGCCTGAAAGGGCAGTAGTGCCAACAAAAGAGCATTAAAGCCATGATCTTGCTATATATCAGTATCTAATTTCAAGAAATTTGTCGGACCGCTTTTCCACCATCTCTCCTAAAATCAATTGGTGTTATGGAGTGCTTCAATTAAGTCTTTTATGGCATTCGACACCACACCCGCAAGTCTGTTTTTAGAGTGGTCGTAGGGAGTGACATTGTGTAACCAAATCCATGTGGGCACTCCGGGCCCAACAAAATTATCTCACGAATTATCTCGTGGAATGGAATCTTGTTGTATTGCTGTTTTTTCTGGCACAATAGACACTAGTATACAGCTCGATGAATGATTCTGCTTTTTGCTGTTTTCCATATAGTGGTATTGTTGGTCTTTCTTTTACAAATAGAGGCCGCATACTTCACACAGTTGGCAATGACGGAATAGCATCTGAGATGAACTCAGAAAGTGGAGAAGTTGTAAGGACATTCAAAGTTTCAAAGACGCATATCTCTTCCTCAGCTTCGTGTGGTGTGTAACTAAGGCATTGTTGTCTTCTGCATTATTAACCAAGTTTTTGTTTTTAAACTCTCTCTCTTTTCATTTTTTTTCTGGCAGATGAGCAACTCTTAGCCATAGCCAGTGGTAAGATACGAATTTTTAGATGGGAATCTGGGAAAGAGCTTCTGAAGTTTTCTGCTGATGGGGCAAGTTAGCTTAGTACTCCCACATTCATTGGACAGCACATAACAAAGATGGAGAACTGAATTTTTTTTATTGTCTATTATCACAGGGTCCGGTGCAACGTGTTTCCATTACTCATGAAGCCAAGGCCATAGTTACATCTGGCTCTGACGAGAAACATCTTCAAGTCTGGAAGTGTGATTTGAGTAGTGGAGCTGTAAGCAAAGGACCTGTTCTTTCCATGAGACATCCTTCTTTGGCATTTGAATGTAATAATGGAGCTAATGGAGAAGATGGTTTAGTTGTCCTCTCGGTTTCAGAATCAGGTGTAGCTGATATGTGGAATTTGAAAGCCATCACTGAGGAGGAGGTAACTCCAACTAAAGTGACAGTTAGAGCTAGCAAAGGTGATATGGACTTGCAGAATAGTGGAATTGCAAGTCGCTTGTTAATAATGGCTGCCAGATTGCATCATTTAGATACTGAGGGACGAGTAACAGCCCTAATTGTTTATGGTTCCCCAGATTATCCACGGTTTTCTTTAGTGGATGTCAGTAATCCTGGTGAGGACATTGTTATTACTGCTGATGATGAAACAAAGAAAACTAGTGAGATTGTTCAAGGAAATGGTAAGCTTTTTAAGGGGTTTAGCTAACCTAATTCTGTGATGTTGTATGCATGTTTGGTGGGGAACCACATTTAAAGTTTCATTTTTTTCTTTTTTTGCATTTCGCCTTTTTAAGTTTCTACATTGCTGAAATTAGTTGATTCCTCAGGTGTCTTATGTTTTCTTAAATACAATTTCTTGTTTAAAAGTTGCTTCAATTATACCAGAAGAAATGTTAGTTTTTGTTATTATAATTGATTCATTTCCATTTGCAATTAGTAGCTGAGAATTCAAGTGGTACTATTTGTTTCCAAAATCTTTGTTACAGATCCACTTTTCTTTTTGAGGAGTTAGGTGTGAAGTAGATGTACTCCGTATGTTGTGGAATCCTAGTTGAAGTGTGATATATATGAATTTCAATTCATACTCTGGTTTTTTGGTAATGGTTAAGTACAGCTGCATAAAATTTTCTCACAGGGCTTCATGAAAGGGTTTTAGAAGAAGTAGCAGTACCAAACCAAAATAAAAAACCCAATAAGAAACGTGCAGCATCTGACCTGGATCTTGCAGACACGGAGAACTTGGTTGATTATGGTGAGTGTCATTTTCTAGATTGTTGCTTAACCTTATTATCTGGTCAGATCTTGATTGAGTCAATCTGCATGTTGTATATTTGCTTAAGAATAACATTGATCTTTTATACAGTAAGTTGTTGATTTAGGATAAGTTTGCCTTCTAAGAGTTACAAGAAAGCCTAACCGTGCAAGTTAAAGCATTTTAAAATCAAGTCATCAACTTTATTAATCAACCGACTTGAGCTTGCTCACATTCACAATAAGCAGCTATCAGTTTCACAGTTCGCCCTATAGCTATGGGACAAGCTTTGAACAACAGCTGTTCAATTTCTCTGTTGTTCTTTCTCCCATCTACCTGTTTGATGACACTTCCAGAAGTGCTGGAAGCATTTTTTAAAAAGGCCAGGAGATTCTTGTGTACAAGCTTCTTTTAAAGAAGTTCCTTATCCTTCTTTATTGTGGTGCTATAGCAAAAGATTAGTTGTGTCGACTTTGCTATTGGTAGGAGTAGTTTTCCATGGACTATTGAGATGTTACAAACTCATAGTGTGCTAGTTTTGCAAAAGGTCTTCAAATGTTATACAACCCTGCTGCCACCGTTAAGAATTTCATGCCAACAATACAGTATCATCATTGTTTTTAAAGGGGGAAAAACCAAGATCTTTTTTGATTCTGTAGTCCAGTTAAATATTTGCTTGATTTCCTGGTGATCCATGACTCATCATTATATTGCAATGTCGGACCGAGACTCTTTTTTGCTCTTCATATTTTGATTTTTAGGATATGTTAATAAGAAGACTACTAGAATGCAATTTCAGATTTGTCTCACAAATAACCTCATTTGCTTCTAGATATAAGTCGTGGAGAACCATTGGATGGAAGCCAAACAGACGATGATTTAGATGAGCCAACCATGGGTGAGAAACTTGCATCTTTAAATTTACTAGAGAATAAGGAGGTTAAAAGCCTTGAGGAAAAAGAGTCTTCTCAGCTCACAAAGCCTCCAAGTGCGGACTCTGTTCATGTTTTGCTTAAGCAAGCTCTACACGCCGATGATCGAGCACGTATCATAAATTGCTTGTTTACCCAAAACCAGAAGGTTCTTCCTTATTCACTTTTTCTCTTGTTACATCTATAATTATTGTGAATGTCTCTCCTAATACTAGGCTCTTGATATTTCTGGCAGGTGATTGCGAACTCTGTCTCAATGTTAAATCCAGCTGACGTTCTCAAGCTTTTAGATTCACTAATATCCATAATCCAGTCTAGGTAGAACACTTTTTCCTTAACTTGTCTCATATAGTATTACCTGTATGTGACGTGTTATTTTACAAATTAATTACGTAGCAGCTACTCTTTCCAACTAATTTTTTCGGTATGGTCAATAATGAATCAACTATTGGTAACTTTATAATTTTGTGGTGTGTTTTATGAAATGATTGTTTTGATCAGAATTACACAATCTTGACAGGGGTGCAGTGCTGGCTTGTGCCATTCCATGGCTGAGGAGTTTACTTCTTCAGCAGGCAAGCGTAATAATGTCCCAGGAATCTTCTTTAGTTGCCCTCAATTCTTTATATCAGGTGAGAAACCATGTTTTGCATGGGAAATAGAAGATTGATTAGTCCATAGTTGGGGACATGCAGTCGAGGTTGAGAATAACTACTACTACAAATTATAGCCTGATTTCACATGTCAAAAACGGATTGACCATCCCGTGTGATTCTTTCCTATTGCTATGTCTGCATACATGGATTTTTATGGTTCTGATATTTTTGCTTCTTAATCTCAGTAATTTAAGCTTTGTGACTTCAGTATGTTCTCTTTTTAGAGATCTGGATATACAACTCTGTTGTTTACCATGAAGCATGGGTACTTCAGAAAACATGTTGTACCCGTACCGGGTATCTATTTGGGTGCCGGTACTTGACATGATATTTGTACGTGGGTACCGGTACATGCAATACGTACCGAATTTTTTCCCCCATAATTATTTCTTACCCCAAAATACCAAGTATATACCAGAGCCGTACCACTCGGAATAATACTTCCTTTTATATGATTTAGCTTGATGAGACTTCTAGTTATCCTTATCATATTCATAGAATAAGCTTTGTTGTGTAATTTTCTTTGTACAATGAGATTGAATTCTTATTCGTACTTCACTTTTTATTTTTAAACGGTTTTTGCATGTTAGATACTTATTCGCATGCTAGATACTTATTCTTTTTCGGTCAAACGAAAATTCATGCTAGATACTTATTCGATTAGGCAATTGAAGTTATTTTTTTAAATTTAGTTTTCTAATTGTTATCTATTATGCATCTCTTTGAAGTATAAAAAAATTGTTGTTAGGACTTAACCCTAGCCGTATGCAATACCCTATTTCTTTTAGATTTTTCCATATCAACATGCTCGTATCGCACAAGTATCCATATGTATAGTTGTACGGACATGCTCGGATCGCACTAGTATCCATATGTATCGTCGTACGTGTAATATCCTATTCCACATTGGAAGTCTACATGGATGATCTTGGGCATATAACAAATCTCGTGGGCTACTACTAGTACGCTTAAGCTTTTGGCCATGTGGTGTGGCTTGTGGATCAAAATCAAGGTATTAGGCCAGTGGTCTGCTTGGGGCATATTACAGTACACTTCAAATATGCTTCATAGATTTGTTTACAATGCCACAAAATTGCTCAATGAATGGAAGATATATATTCACCTCTCATTGTTTAGTCATTCCTTTAATGGATCCATTGGCTTGTCTGCAGCTCATAGAATCTAGAATTTCAACGTTCCAACCAGCTCTTCAACTGTCTTGTTGCTTGGACTTGCTTTACGCTGCGGTGAGTAAATTTCTAAACTCAGGAAGAGGGACATGAAAGTGTGAAATTCAACTAATGCAAGTGCTTTTGTTAGCAGACTGCTGATGATGGTTTTGACGAGAATGGCACGACTACACCGGCTGGTTTGGAGGACACAGATGAAAGTGGAGAAGAGGATGAATCGGAGGATGCCATGGAAACAGATCAAGAAGGTGGTGACGATCGCGAAGCATTTAACGGCATTAGTGACATCGAGGGAAGTGATGATGACCTGGGTTTTGATTGATAAAGGCTGCAGTTTATTACATTTACTATCAACTGCTTGGCAGTGGATAGGATCCAAGAATTCGGAGTTCTTAAACCTCGGGAGATTGACGGATGGCCGCCGAAGCTCGAATCGTTTCCATGGGGAAGAGTTTTTGCTATGGGGACAGTCCGAATTTGCCGTGCATTTTCCACCACTGCGGTGGTGAACTTGTATGTCTCCGGTGTAATAGAATTAGCTGTTGGCGTTTCCCTGTAGTCTTTGATATGGCGTCGTCTCTGAACGTGTTTTTCGGTATCAAATGGACCCTGGCGAAAGCTTTTCCTTATCCGAGTTGAATAACTTTCTCGAATCTATGTAAGATTTTTAGATTATGATTATTTTTGTTTTTAACGTATAAATATGTTTGAGTCTAAAGAAACGAACTGAATGGTCCAAGAAAATGTCCACGGAAAAAAATGAATGGTTCTGATTCATTGACGGGTCCAGTCATAGTGAATCTGGATCGTTTGTTTCTTTTACTTTGATTCTGGACAGTTCGATTCTTTTACTTTGATTCTGGACAGTTCGTTTCTTTTACTTTGATTCTGGACAGTTCGTTTCCTTCCATGGATATTTTCATGTTCGGCCACTTTCATGTTTTGTTCTGAATGTCATAAATCTTACCATTTTTAAAATCTAATAATTCAAGCTATTTGGTAATTTTATTTTGTATATAAACAAATTTTTATTTCTCTAACACGAGATGATGCACGAAAAATTCGAGGACCAGGCCTCTTCTCCTCCCCACTATACATTTTTTGAAGTATGCATTCTTAAGTACGTATTCGGAGTTCCACAAGGATACAAAGTTCTTCCTTGTGAAACCCGGAATAAATACTCATGATGCACATCCCAAACACATCGAATCATTTTTTCCTTTTTCTTTTTCTAAACGACCATCAATTCAGTTTCTTATTTTTTTAAAGAGCAATTTTTTTTTTATTAATTTTTAAAAATGATTAAAATGACTTAAATAATTTGAATCATTTTCAAATCAGTTTTTTAAAACACAACAAATGGAAACAACAAAGATAAAAAGGAACTGCATGTACTGTTTGTTTTATTTAACAACAAAGGGACACTTGAACAACACAAACTACAACTACAAACCAAACCCCTTACGATAACACACGCATGCATGCAACTACAAAACAACTCATACAAATTCAATGTCTACTAGTGGACGTCCCGACGAGTGGTGTCGTCCCGGGCGGTGCCCCAGTTCGGATCGTCCCGACTAGCAGGGTTGCCCCGATTAGCCTCATCGCCCGTCATGCCGAAGGTATGCTTGACGGCCTCCTTGGCGGATTCAGCCATGCTCTTCACTTGCTCGCTCGTTTTCTGCAGCATGCCGCTGGTTTTCTCCTTCCCGGCTTCGGTAGTCTCCGAAGACTTCTCCCTGGTTGCCTGGGCCGTTCCGGAGGCCTTCTCCTTGGCGGATTGGGCCGTCTCTCTCGTCTTCTCTTTGGCCTCCTCTGCCTTCTGCTTCATGGTCTCTGTCGTCTGACCCGTCTTCTCCTGCCCAATCAAACAAAACCATCAAACTTATTAACCATAGATTTTAGTCATCCGAACATTTCAAGTTGTTTGTTAACTATCCAAACCAAGCTCGTTAAACATCTACTACGTCAAATTACTCGAAGTTAGTATAAGGTAGATAAATAACGTCGTCTAATTGCTCGATATTAAAACCCGTTTGAGATCGACTCGACCAATAAACAAAACATTTGTGCTATGCATGGTTACCTCAGCCCGTCCCTTGGTTTCACCAGCTTGGTAGCTCTGATCACGAGATGCCATTTTCGGTGCTTGGTTAGTGCGTACTCTTCTGCTAGCTGCTGAACTAAAATGAGGAAAATGGACAAGCTAGACTTTGGCTGTGTCAAAATTCTGAGAGATTTTTGAGTTGGGGTGAATGAAAGGGCTGCACATTCGTGCATGTATATAGGGGGATTTCCCAAAGGGTACCTGGTGACACGTGGCCTCCTGTCCGACACGTGTACACTCACGTGTCCGTCAGCTGCTGCGGTGTTTTTTGGCTTGTTTTGACAGAAAGAAAGGAGAAATTTTTCGGTCCTGGATGAGTATATCCCATGTGGTACCCGTTTGGCACATTCGGGCCGTTCAATACACTTTTAGACGGCTCGGATTGAAACTTTCTCCCTCCTTTCACCCCAACACTTTCTCTTTCCTTTTTCTCTCTCCTCATTTGAGCCGTCTATAAATACAATGAACGGTTTCAATGCGTCGAACGGACACCAC
Source organism: Rhododendron griersonianum (assembly GCA_018127125.1). Taxonomy (NCBI): domain Eukaryota; kingdom Viridiplantae; phylum Streptophyta; class Magnoliopsida; order Ericales; family Ericaceae; genus Rhododendron; species Rhododendron griersonianum. The sequence continues at coordinate 41,211,279 of CM030795.1, read as the reverse complement.
GTTGTACCTACCAGTCACCTTAAAATTTTTCCGAAAGGAAGAGAGGATCAAGACTAGTCCTCTAGTTCGATCGGCCTCATATTGTGGTGGGCCATTTGAAAACGGGCTTTTGTTAGGGACTTTTGGGCCTCGATATCAGGAAACTTGGACTTGGTTACGGCTCAGGCTTAGGTCTCTATAACCCCTTATTGAGACCAAACATATTTTTAATACCGTCAACGTTCTTAACTTCGGTCCCGACATAAATGCGGTGGAGTACTACACGAATGATAGTGTGATGTGATGGGGCAATAGTCTTTGGAGGAAGTGACGATGTACTATACTCGCAATCCCATTTTATGTACCAATATTTAAAAAAAAAAAAAAAGAAGCTACGACACCAAAATGGGTTCACGGCCGGGTCGGGCATGACTCAACTGGACTAATTCTAATTGATAAGGTGCAACAAAAGTTGAAAAAGAGAGGACCCAAACCAAACAGGAGAAAGGTACATTAATAAGTCAATTACAAGGAAAAAAAAATGAACGGGTAAAAAATAATTTTATAATTTTATACTAATTATTTCTGTTTAGTTGGGTTCTTGTCATGCATAGCACGGGTTTGGTGCTAGTGAAGCTGATAAAAGCCGATCAATCATCCGATCGGGACGGGGTTTTTCACCCTCTTCTCTCTGCCTATAACTGAGCAACCTCTTTGAAGCATTCCATCCGATTCCTCCGTTAAAGGACCATCCATATATATATATGAGTAGTAATTAGTACTTCACGTACGCTAGCTGCCTGCCATGTGTAATCCAATGCATGAGTTGAGGGTGCATTGTTAGAGCATTCCCTCTCCTATAAATTTCACATTGTTAGAATCATTAACCAAGGAATTAAAGAAATCTATAGCAATGGAAAACAAAGGTCGGGATATGAGCTATGACTCTGCTGAGATGGGAGATGAAGGCCGTAATGTGAACTACAGGGCTATCGCTGGTGATCGAAATATCGATCAACCTCAGGTACTATATATTGGTGTATCTCTCTCTGTAAATCGAATTAAATACTAGCCAAAACTCCACGTAAATTCGAATGTAAATTCTCAAGTTACAACTGATCTTGAGAATGTTTTACTTCATCAAAAAATGTACGATAGTTTCATTCATATTGTTGTTAAAGATGTCTATCATATGACTAGCACTCTACTTGCTTATTAAACATGTCTTGGGGCACTATAAGGTTAAGGGATCTTGGATTTGTGACAATTTTGATGTTTTATTGAGGTTAAAGTTGTAGGATAATAGAGATTTCAAAGTGTAGATAAGGCGGGCGGCGACCTCACTTGTACCAAAGTGGCTCCGTCCTTCACATGATTGAGAATGCAACCTACTTTTCGAGTTGTTGAATTGGTTGTTGGAACTTGGAACCACACATGTGAGAAAAACCAGTGAATAGGTCGATTGCTACGTACAATTTGATTTTTAATTTCTTTGTTGTTTTTCATGGTAAAAAAACAAAAGAAGCAATTTTCAGAAGAAAAAAAAGGAAGGGTAAAAGAAAGCATATTTAGTTTTTCATGTGCTTGCATGTCATGTGTCATGCAATTGCAATCTCTAGACACCATAATCTTTTTCTCTATCATGTTACACAGTTGTTCAAAGATGACTTGACAAACCAAGGCACTAACTACCATCAACAGGTGATACAATGCTACTAAACTGTGCCTTAGTCTTTTTTCTATTATTCTTTGTATTCTAAATGCCTCTCTCTCTCTCTCTCTCTCTCTCTCTCACTTAGACAAGGAGTGATGGATACATTAACCAAGGATACAAAGCCTCTGGCAATGATGGATATATGAACCAGTCTGGCAACGATAGATATATGAATCAAGGGTACAAAAACTCTACCAATGATGGATACATGAATCAGTCTGGCAACGATGATTACATGAACCAAGGATACAAAATCTCTGGCAATGACGAATACATGAACCGGTCTGGCAATGATGATAACATGAACCAAGGATACAAAACCTCTGGCAATGACAATGACGGATACAGGAACCTGTCTGGCAATGATGATAACATGAACCAAGGATACAAAACCTCTGGCAATGACAATGACGGATACAGGAACCGGTCTGGCAACGATGATTACATGAACCAAGGATACAAAACTTCTGGCAATGACGAATACATGAACCGGTCTGGCAATGATGATTACATGAATCAAGGATACAGAAACTCTGGCCAAGACAACAGCGTCCTTCAACAGGTAATCCTAAATGATTTCATAAAAGGAAGATATTTACAATAACTAATGAAACAGACCTTCGAATACGAAGATTTTGCTTTAAAATATGTATTATGGATTATAGTACTATAAGCTGTTTATTTGTTACAGCTTTAACATACAAACTAAGTTGTAGCCAAAGCCAGTGGAAGATATTGACATCGGTTTTTAAATCATTTAGAGTAAAAAATCAGTTCTAAAAGGTATAGACAATTTTTTCATCATCAGAACAATATTTAGAATTGTTGGCGAACCCTCCAAACCAAGCATCTTTATCAGCCATCATCAATAAAATCAATCTTCTCACTAGCACATGATAACGGAACAACATGCACATTGTTGGCTACAGACAGGAGGAGGTGTCATGAACATGGCGCAGGGAGCAGTGCAAGGAGCGGCAAGCGTGGCAAAAGAAGCGGCAATGGGTGCAGCAAACATGGCACAGGGAGCAGCCACCGCCGTGAAGAACACTCTTGGAATGAACACTGACACCAGCTCCACCACCGGCACAGCCGACACCATGACCACCACCACATATCACCCAAACTCTAGGGTTTGAAAGTTTTAGTGCTCTTCCTCTTTGAGTTGGTCTTCCTTTTGTCGTCTTTGTCACAGATTGTTGTGGCTGTTTACATGCATGCCTTTCTTGTGAGGGTGCAATATTGTCTTCGTCTTTGAGAAGTACTCATCTTTTCTTTTATTGTCATCTTATTATTGCAATAATCTATGGAGATATTTGTCTTCCTTTATTTCAAGGGTGTTGTTTCTGGATACGTGTATGAGGTCGAGATTCAAGAAGCTAATTAAGGTTCCATTCTTGTAAACTTAGTTATTTTTTTCGTTTGTGTGTTTTGTTCGTCTTTTTTAAATTTTTGTTAGATTTGAGTGATAATTTTTGGATTAATCATTCGCCTTGACGAGAGGAGTCTAAAAAATACAAAATTATAACCAAAAACAAAAAAAGTTCACTAAAGGCGAAAAAAGTATCAAGTATCAAACAGCTGTTTTATTTGTCTTAAGTGTCGTCTTATTTGAACATGAGAATGCAAGAAAAGGGTATAAAAAAAGGTAAGGGGGGGGGGGGGGGGGAAGATCTGAACATGAGAATGCAAACTATCTATTTAGTTGTGCTTTCTGATATTGCATACCTATAATGGGTTCTATTTTTGATCGATGACACTTGGGTCAAGTCTTATCGTTGTGAATGATGCAAGGTTTTACGAAGAGGCTTTGCTTTTTATGTGGACGTTGCTTATGACTCAATAATCAAAATCTAAAATCGGTCTCTTTTAGGCATTGGTTGTTGAACCTTTTCAGATCGATCGAAACCGTTCATTTTTAGAACTCGTCAATAATGTATATCAAGGCAAGAATCATGTTGATCAAACACGATTAATGCAATTCCGAAACTCACTCATGTATACAAAATAGGAGTATCAATAGACACAGAAGATCGAAACTCGTTTATCTCATGATAAATGTCCTGCCATCACGTATTGATTTAAAACAGTTTAAAAAAGTGAATGGTTCCGATCAATAGAGTGGGGTCTGGAAAAGGCCCATAAGTAACATCTGCACGGAGCTGGACCCATAAGCTAGCAAAACAGATTGGGCCTTAGAAGCAAGGAGGGCCCAATTTTATCTGTACACCTTCTTCCTGTCATGTTTTCTTTCCCACTCCCCTGGAAGTGCAGAGGTTCCTATGGCTGCATGTGAGTCCTCTCTCTCTCTCTCTCTCTCTCTCTCTCTCTCTCTCTCTCTCTTCCCATACATGCATACTTATGTATCTCTCTCTCTCTTCCTATACATGCATACTTATGTATCTCTCTCTCTCTCTCTCTCTTCCTATACATGCATACTTATGTATATCTTTCCACAAAGATGTGATCATGTAAGTATGTTTCGGGATTGAAGCTGCCTGATTTCTTCTTGAACCCCTACTCAATTTTGCTTCCACGAGCACTTTCTCGACCCATATTCTTATCGAATTTGAATTGGGTTTCTGTTTTCTCGATCGATTAAGTCTGCGTTTAATCGAATTTGGTCTCTTGGTATCGTAATTCAGGTACTCTTGGAGGCTCAAGTGTAAAAGCTTCGAACTTGAACTTGGGATTTGGGAGAATCAAATTCGGCACATTACAAGCAATTCATGGCCTGAGAAGTCGTGTTCAGTATCCCAGCCTGACTTTATCTAAGCGATTGAGGAATGCATTGATTGAGTGCAGATGCTCGTCTGAATCCGAACGTAAGTGGTTTCGCTGTCGATAATTTCGCGATACCCAAGTCACGTTTACGCAATTGCTTACACAATTGGGTACACAATAAGGCATTGATTATAGTTTTTTTTGGGTAAGGAATTGATTATTAGTTCAAAAAAAAAGAAAAAGGAATTGATTATTAGTTCTCATGTATAGAAGTGTTACGTTGGTAGTTTATTTCTTTGCTGTTAGGGGTGCAAATGAGCCGAGCAGAGCTTTGTAGTGTTCAAGCTCGGCTCCTTTACTAGAGGAGCCTAAAACTCAAGCTCGGCTTATTTGTAAACGAGCCGAGCCTGGCTAATTTACTTAACAACCCTCTTTAAACTACCCAAGCCTATAAAAAGATCTGAGCTTTTGCGAGCCGAGCTTTTGAGTGTTGAGCTCGGCTCGTCTTTTAGTAAACGAGCCTAAAACTTGAGCTCGAGCTCGGCTCGATTACTAAACGAGCCGAGCCGAGCCGAACTACCTGGGTTCGTTTGCAGCCTTGTTTGCCGTTTGGCTTGATTTAGTTGTTACGGATGTCATATAAATGATGTAGTCTCCTGTTATTGGAATTCTTTGAATACCGCTTGGCATCAAACCAAAGAAGAAGAAGAATTCCAAAGAATGCTTTGGCAGATTATTTTGGTAGGGACAGAATCTTGCTTGTGAGTTCATGATAGAGTCCCCTTACCTAGATGAGTATCTTTTTAGTGAAGCGCTAGCAGACCCTTTCTTATTATATTACTATTAAGATACGAAAAAGGCATTTCTATACTAGTAATATAATAAGAGGTGGATGGGGTCAACTCTTCTATTTTTCAATTCCCTTCTTCACTTCATAACTTACAAAATAACTGCCCTCTTTATCATCCCAATCGGCATAGCCGCAGTTGCCTGACGTTGGAGTTAAGTTACATGCTTACGCAATTGTATACACACACATGCTTGTGCACAAGCTTGTGACTCTGTGATGCCGGAAGACAACTAGTATGATATATATCATATAAGTGTATATATATGCCAAACTGTTTTTCACATGCAGTTTATATTTGAATTCAAAAGTTTAAAGATATGATCTCATCATGATCCTCACATAACTACCAACTTTGGAACGCTCATACCACTCCTTGTCATTTATAAGGGATAATTTTGGAACTCTACTGAGTTTAGTTTACACTTTGATTTTTTGAAAGGGCAGTAACACTTTGAAACATCGTAAAATGAAATAATGGACCTGTGGGATCGACTCAATTTGGTGTGCACCGTCTAAACGGAGATCACGGGTGTCTGGACTCTCGTATGGTATTTTGACTCCGAAGCCTCAGTAGTTTCGTCCAGCCCGTGGTCAGGTCCATCCGGACGGTTGATGCGTATTTTGGTTGATTTTGGACTTCCTAAAGATATATTTTGGACGTTTCCTTGTTGTTTAGGACTTGGGGTGCAAGGAAATCACTTTAGGCGAGAAGTATCTTTGGGAAGGATTCTTTTGCTATACATATAGCTTGACTCTCTCAATTAGGGTTGGACTTGTTAGTTCCTTGGGAGAACCCCCATGGGGGTTCTTGGTAGAACCTTAGGGTTCTTTGTTAGATCTTCATGGTTCTTTGGTTTCCCCTTTTTGGTGGGCTTGGAAGATTTTTATTTTGGTGTGGTCTCCAGTCACTTGGTGGAACTTCGTTCTTTGGCAATCTCATTGAGATCTATGTTCTCTCTTGGTTGAAACCCTAGTGTCGTGAGCCTTGATGAGAGAGAGTTTTGGTGACAGATTCCATTTAGGTTTTGGTGAGAGAACTTGTATTTTGGGGTTGGTGAGTTTGTCTCTTGTGAGAGTTTGCTTTTGTCACCATTTTCTCTATCTTCTATGTTTTGTTCATGATTTGGTTGTGGCCTTAACTTTTAAACTCTACTTTGACGAGAGTGCAGCTGTTGCAAATTCGGAGGATGATTCTGAAGAGGCAAAGTGCACAACAAGCCAACTCATTCCAAACTCATATGAGGTTAGTAGCTTGCTTGTTTTTTACATGGTAGGATATATAGATTCAGACCTTCTTGTGCCCCATCGTTCCTGCTATTCTATTTTGCAAAACGAAAGGTTTCAACTTTGAACAACTATTTTTAACCCTTAGAACAGACTCTAGAAGGGCATCCCGGGCGCAATGGTAAGATTGTCCCGATTTGACTTGGTGGTCACGGGTTTGAGTCATGGAAACAACCTCTCCACTGGTGTGGTTAAGACTGTGTACATCCAACCCTTCCCCTACAGTAGCGGGAGCCCGTGCAGTAGGTAGCCCTTAGAACATAGTCTCTACATGTGCAAACATGCTGATTCCCTTAAAAACACTCCACACATGCAAAGTGGTGCTAATATTATTGCTTGCCTGAGATTTTCCTGGAACATCTTCTATGCCAACACCATATAACTAAATTCTTGATCTTGCTCTTGACTGTGTGGATTATAAAAATGCAGAGTTTGAAGTGGTGGAACGTGCCATGTATTTGATTTTGAACCATAAAGAAACTCCATTTGGTTATTGACTACAATGCCTGTAATATTTCGTTGAGTGATTGCACATTTTGGATGCATATCTGCATTTGCTCGACATAGGACATATTATTTGTATTACTATGTTTATGGACGTCCCATTGGATCTAGTCAGGATGATGCAATTCAATGTCTCTGCTATAGGTTTGGCTCCTTTCTTGTTACAGTAAGATGATATCAATGATGCAATAAGGTTCGGTTCCTTTCTTGGTGCATCGTATCCGAATTGCATTGCATCTTGTCTCCTGAGTAGATCGAATATAGGCATGGTGTCATGATGAAACGCCCAACATCTTGAGTCTTGACTATGCAAGAGAGAGTACCTTAGTTCTATTTGGTAGGATATTGTGAATTGGCCAAGACATGCATGCTCACCTACATCTTTACACATCTGAGAAGCTTATATCACTTGATGTTGTTTGCAGGTGGAATGTCTTCTCAATCAAATATGTGATACCTCATCCATTGCAGAGTTTGAACTAAAGGTGAGCAACTCTTATCTTGTAAACTCTCTTAGGTCTTCTTTGAGTTGCACCTTTTTTGAAATTTAAACTGGACATGATTCTCATCATTTTGGATTGGAGTTAGTGGATGAAGATGCTTCATCTTCTGTGGATGCTTTCCTTCTGTTTGCTGTCCTTCACACTTCATCTTTCTCTTCTTACTGTTAGCTCGGTGGGTTTCGGCTATATGTATTAAGGGACTTGACAGGAAAAAGTAAACCTGAATCGCCACCAATATCTGCTCCAGTCAACATGAGTGCAACTGACGAGGCACCTGATCAAAATGGATATGTCTCTTCACCATCTTTAGCCATCTCCAAGCCGATGCCTTCTTCCAATGGGGTTCAATCATTGCTTGATAGAGCTGTGGATGAAGGCTTGGCGATACTTAAGGCTCCAAGGGTTAGACTGTTTGAGTTAATTATACTCTTCTATTATTTTAATTTTTTTACGAAGGAAATTCTGGTTGCTAACTTAGTGCTATGCAGGTTGGATATTTTAGGACATCTCGAACCGTAAAGGGGAAGCGTTTACCTCCATTGTGTCAAGAGGTACACTACTTTCAATTGTTTTTGTGGGGTTTTGATAATTTCCTCTTTCTATGGAGATTTATGGCTTTCTTTGTTTATAGGAACTTAAATAAGGAACAATGTGTAAAATTATATGCCGTATTTACTTTTCTGTTCAAATGAGTTCATAATGAATGCCGATTTTTTTTTTATTTTTTATGTTCTTTGCTCGCAAAAAATTGACATGATTTTCCCCTTTCCTACCTTCAGTGATTAATCTCTTTCATTTTAGAGGAAAATCCACTTTCACCCCCTGTGGTTATCGCCATGTGCGGATACTCCCTCATGATTCAAAATTGACCACATAACCTACTTGTGGTTTTGAAAATGTGCGGGTAGACCCCTTGCCGTCATATTTTCCATCCATATTAACGGACGCAACATTAAAAGACCGATATACCCTCATCATGTCCCTTGATTCTTCTTCTTTTTTAAATCTAACCACACCATTTCCTATACCAAAAATTGAATCCAAACCGTTGATATTGTAAATTTTGACAAGTACTACGTCTATGCCAAAATTCAAGTCAATCAAAAAATGAAAAGCTCATGGTCGAATCGATTTTGTTATGAAATTAAAATTTCAAATTTGAATTTACTAAAAATTAGATCACTGGGTTATTGATGTTTGATCGAGATGATTTTTTACAGAGATACTCGATTATTTATTTAATACATTATGAACGACTCAGATTACATTCTAGAGGTGTGTGAGATACACCTCCGTTAATATGGATGGAAAACATGAGGGCATGGGGTCTATCCGCACATTTTCAAAACCACAGGTAGGTTATGTGGTCAATTTTAAACCATGAGGGGGGTATCCGCACATGGCGATAACCACAGGGGGTGAAAGTGGACTTTCCTGTTCATTTTACTCCCTCGTGTTTCCTTTACTAGACGTCCACAATAAACTACTAATTTCTGTATTCACATGCTTTTGAAACAGATTTGTTCTAGTTGACACCATATTAGGGTGTATAGTTTAAGTAACTTACTAAGAGTTTATCAAACTTTGTGCAAATGTCTTTATCATATGATCCAGAAGGTTTAAAATTTTATGTTGACAGTTTCACTGTTTTTGTTTATTTTCAACCAGATTTACCCACTCTTATGCTGCGTCTATTGATATTATTTGCACTACGCCTAACAGGGGCAAACAGTGAAAGAGGGCAAAGTGGTTTGCTTCATTGAACAATTTGGTGGTGTGCTCCCAGTTATGGTATGGACCTTGACTTAACTGTAACTGGTGCATGCGTTTGTTTCCTTTTTGTACCTGCCATTCGTGTCTGCGATCTTGGAAGGAGAAAAGAATGGAGTTTAGTTCCAGTTACTTCCTTCTGCATTAGCCTTTCTTTTAAAGATATCTAACACTGATGCGAATTGCCCCCACTTATTTTCTGCCAGTGCGACACATCGGGAGAGGTTATCAAGATACTTCGAGAAGATGGTGGTACGTGTAGCCTAATTTCTTGTCTTTCCGTATCGCATTAATGTTCTGTTAACCCATTGTGTCCTCTTTTTTCTGATTCACTCAACAGAGCCTGTGGGCTATGGCGATGCTCTTATGGCAATCCTTCCATCTTTTCCTGGGATAAATATGCTTCAATAGACGGTTTTGTTTTGTCATTCTCTCTTCTGCGGGTTTAAACTTCATCTTTTTTTTAGCTGAACTTCTTGACATCTTTGCTCGAACTTGAAGGCGTGATGGCTGGTAGATCTGTATGCAGTTTATTTCTTGTTCTTTTCTCTGAGGTTTGTATCACTAGAATTTCGTGACTAGGGATTTTCCTGTTGGGGTTTGAGAGATTTCATGAAATCCTTGGCATTTTCTACGCGTGGTTTGTGTGTAGTCTTTTCTTTTTTTCGATAAGCATTTTTTTTTTTGGGTTTGTGGAGCCTCTTCTTAATCAGAAGATGATAATTCTCTTCTATAAAAAGATGGGTGTGTTTTCTCAATATTATAGCGGATGAGTTAAAACCTTTAACTTAAGAGGAAGAGGGAATGGAAAGTACGAGTGGTTTTTTCCTCCTATGTATTGTTGTGTGCAAATCTGATTGAAGAACACAAATTCAGCCATTCCAGTTTCTCATCAAATGTGATTTCTATTTCGGCGGAAATGTCATTGTGGAAGGAAACGTTTTTCTTTTGTTTCAATTGTAAAGGTGTTCGGGTTAGCTCACGTGCACCTCGACTCTTCTCCTCTCCGGTCTGGTCAAAGGCAGCCCATCTACGTCGGGATTAGGGGATTCACAAGAGATTTATCTCTTGTGGCTTGGCACGAAGAGGTTGCTAAGTTTCGAACTTGGGATGTTTAGGTTTACATTTCATCCATATTGCCACTTGAGTTACCCATTGGGGTTTGACGTTTTGGAAACTGACATTGCATTTTTCCTCATTGTTAGCAAAACTTGAATGATAATATTTCTTTTTATCAAGCCAGAGCAGATGTGTTGGAAGGGAAGGAACCCGGGGTTCGTATTGTCCCTTGAAAGCCCCAAGAAAAGTTTATTCCTCCTCCTACTTCAATAATGCTTGGAACACTTGTATCTAAATCCAAATTAGAACATAAATGTATGTTGAATAGTCTAATGTACATTGGTTGACGCAGATCCACAAATGCACCATAAAAAATTTGCATGCATCGAACCACTTCAAACATAACAAAATGACAAAGAATACGATGAAGAATATTTGAGTTCGAATACGTAAAACATTTGGGTAAGTTTAATTATTCACATTTCTTAATTTCTGGGACAGTATGACAAAACTTATTACTAGACCGCTGTCCTCCAAGAAAGGAAAAGAATCAATGAAGCAATAATTTTAAAATAAAGCCAAACCAACTTTCGGTGGTTACAACCTCAATTATGGAGCATACACTCAATTATCAGATGGAATAACAGACACATGTGAGGATGGGGCCCTTAGCGCACCCGGTATATCTTTATTTCAGATGAATTTGAGTGTAATTTCATTTGTATTTGTTTTGAGTTTCATCTTTGAGTCCTCTATATAAAGGACGCGTCTGTAAGGGTAAATTCAAGTTTTGGATTATCCTCTCTCCCTAAAATTCTCTGAGTCACTCTCTGCTTCCTCCTCCTCCCTTTGTAATATTGGTTTCGGCCCTTTAAATAAAAGGTTAGTCTTAATTTCTGTAAGATCCATGCATCGAACCACTTCAAACATAACAAAACGACGAAGAATACGATGAAGAATATTTGAGTTTGAATACGTAAAATATTTGGGTAAGTTTAATTATTCACATTTGGAATAGAATCCTAACAATTTCCTCCGATCTGCGGCTCCAGATGGTGAGTTTCAGTGAGGCCGTTCTCTCTCTAGTCCTCCTCTCTTTCAAGTTGCAACTGTTATTCTACGCATACATATGACCCATCACATGTGAAAGAACATTAGAAATGATAGTTGCATAAAAAAAAAACCCTACTATAGGTACCGACAGGCACGCGGGGCCTACTCCGGGTATCGCATAGATGATCCGAGCCGTTTAATATTTTTACCAAAAATGAGTGGGCCCACAAAAAATCATCTCAATTCGATATGTGTAGATGCTTGATCCAATCTTCCATTTTTTTATTCAGATTACAAGATCCTGAAATCTGAATGAAAAAATTGAAGATTGAATTGAACACCTACACATATTAAAATTTGAACGGCTCTAATCATCCATGCAGGACCCAAAGTGAGCTTCGCGTGCCCGCCTGTACCTTATCGGTATGCATATCGTCGGTCCCTTTAGCTTTTTCGGGGAAAAAAATATATATATATCCCTCTTGGGGGCCGTTCCCGTCATATTTCCTGAACCCGACAAAATTCTTTCCGTTTTCGTCTAGACTCAGGGGGAAAAATTCAAGGGCGCTGCTATTCGCATCCCTCAATTTTCTCCCGTAGCCCGTTAAAAATTTCCATATGTTTCGACAGTTAGTTACCGAAATTGAGATACATTTTCAGCATCCAATTACCGAAATATATGTTTCTTGTGCATTTCCAACATGTAGTTACCGAAATATAATCTTATTTTCAACAGCTATTTACCGAAATGTATGTTCGGCAGTTGTTTACCGAAGGTTGAACATATTTTCGACATCTGAAATATAATTTTTAAAATTTTTTAACGGGCTACGGGAGAAAATTTGAGGATTGCGAATAGTCGCCCCAAATTCAAAATACCCCCCAACCTTTACACCAAAATTAATTAGACTCCCAACCTTTTAAAAATTTCAATTTTACTCCCAACGTTATCTTCCGTTAATCAAAATGCCCCCTTCCGTCCGAATGACTAACAGATTTCGTTAAAGACTCCGTTAAATATCGTCCCGATAGAATTTTGATGATTCGAGCCGGTCAATGTGTTCAAAACGTGATTTTAAGGGTACCTGCAAGAAATCAGCAAAAAAAATGACCAGGAAGGGCTTCATCTGAATAGTTTTTTATTAAACTATTCAATAAAAAACTATTCAAATGAATCCTTTTCCGATCATTTTTTTTGTTAATTTCTCCCGGGTATCCTTAAAATCATATTTTGAACACATTGAGCGGCTCGGATCATGAAAATTCGATCGAAAAGGGGAGGTGCAGACCGAAGCAAAATCCGGATGTCCGGACTTGAACAAAATCCGGATCGATCTGCACCTCCTCTTTTCCAATCGAATTTTGATGATCTGAGCTGTTCAATGTGTTCAAAACTTGATTTTAAGGGTACCCGCGAGAAATTAACAAAAAAAAATGATCGGAAATGGCTTCATCTGAACAATTTTTTATTAAACTATTCAATAAAAAATTGTTCAGATGAAGCCCTTCTCGGTCTTTTTTTTTGCTGACTTCTAATGAGTACCCTTAAAATCACGTTTTGAACATATTGAACGGCTCGGATCATCGAAATTCGATTGGGACGCTATTTAACGGAGCTTTTAACGAAATCTGTTAGTCATTCGGACGGAAGGGGGCATTTTGATTAACGGAAGATAACGTTGGGAGTAAAATTGAAGTTTTTAAAAGATTGGGAGTCTAATTAAATTTTGGTGTAAAGGTTGGGGGTATTTTGAAATTTTCCCAGACTCAGGAGATAGTACTACAGTACTACTATTTCCTAGGGTTTCTCGTTGCTTGCACATCGAACGCCATTCTTGGCGTTCTGATGTTGATGTTTTGTAAATACAGTCCGTGCCTCTGCAAACTTAACCCCATTCAAGAAAGTTCACATCAGAACACACTTTAATGAAATTTTCTTTTCTCATCTGCTTTAACATCTCGTGATTTCTTGATAGTGATAGCTCGTTCAGATGGTTTTGCGCAAATGGGTTAGTTGAATGCCAATGAAATTCTCAAACCCATCTGGGTTTTCCCTTAAATTCCTCTTGAACAACGTCTAGTGTCAAATTTTCGTCTGGGTTTTTTTTGATATTTTCATCTGGGTTTTTTTTGTTGATATTTTCATCTGGGCTTTCTGATTTGCGTACAAATGGATCCAAACTTGACAACCCTAAATCCTGTTACCACAAACCAGATAGCCCATGCTCATTTCCATCCAACTCTTGAATCTGGTGGCAATGCTGTTAATTTCTCGCCCCAATTATTGACTTGTGACGAACAGTATGCGAATGCCTCCAATGCTGAATATCCATCTTTCAAGAAGCCCAGAACTTCTCAAACACCGGTGAATTCGAGGATTCCCGCATCGTTTACCAAACCTAACATGGGAATTCCTTTCAAGAATGTACCGTGCTTGCAATTTAGAAGGGGTCATTGCACTTATGGGGACAATTGTCAGTATTCCCATGGTATTGTGGATACCACCCAGAAGATTTTACCTCAAAGGGAGGAACTGATGAGCAACGAGACTTGGAATGAGGACCAAAGAATTATATCATCTATGAAGCTGTGTTGGAGGTTTTGTAATGGGGAACAATGCCCTTTTGGTATGAGATGTCATTTCCGTCATGAAGGTCCTGCGAAATTTCGGAAGAATTTTGCTACAAGTACTGGGAGTAATGGGTCTGGAGGGTTTTCCAGAATTGAGAGTGAGCAATTGGAATGTAAGGCACTTGTGAAACCAAGTTTGGATGCTATTGAAGTGTCTCAGAAGCCGGTGTATTGGAAGACAAGGCTGTGTAACAAGTGGGAGGCGACCGGTAACTGTCCCTATGGCATCAGTTGTGGCTTTGCTCATGGACATGCAGGTATTCTGAATGGCCTTATGCCTAGTCTCCTAAACTATGTCATTACTGTCGACCTTGATTTATCGAACCAGCTGCTGCTATTTTATTCCAATACATCTGCTGAGATAGTTCACGAAACCATTTCGGTTCAAGGAATCTTTCATGTTAAAAAAACAAAGGGGAAACTACAATTGCATTCGCGTTTAACCAGTATGGGCTCTTGAGATGGAGCGATTTTGCATTGTCTTGTATTTGGTTAGCCATTCATTGTCTTGATAGTACTTGAACCCAAACTTCCTCTAATTTCTTTGTTAAAGAGAAATATATCTAACTACATTCAGATGCTTTCAATCATGATTAGAAGATTTTTTTGGCTGCTGCTGTCCAGCCATTGTTTGTTTGGTTCAGCTCTTATACTTTTTCCGGTCACTGGCATAACCTGCATCAACTCTTCAAGGAGATTAGTTAGTAGCAGGGGTATTTGGATGTGACTGAACGTATCTAGATTTTTACTTTGGGCTAATGGTAATCAACTTTTGTGAGGACGATTAATTGAGAATAGCTAATTAGAGTCTTATTTATGGTGCACTATTTGGCAATTCTGTCGCGTTTGATGTCAGATTACAGCCCAGTTCATTACAACTGATGACATCATTTTGGATAATTTTTCAATTTTGTTTTTGACTTCGCGGTAGCTCCGGAAGTTGATTCGTTTATACATTGTGTTCGTAAATAACTGCAATTTCGGTATCTTGAGTTCTCCTTACCAGCAAGACAGGAATACTTACGCTTCTAGTGGAAGATATCGGTACTTATTTCAGATGTCCTGTGGAAACTAGGAACTTTGGTGGCTGTTGAGTTTTATGAGCATTTGGCTGCACAAATCTACAGTCCTTTGTGGGCATATTCATCGAAGAGGGGCCCATAAGAAATTATTTTGCAGACACAGCACAAACCGATTTAAAAGGTTTAAATGGTACTCCTATTTGTTAATGAATGAATTTTCTACTCGTCACCCATACAAATCTTGGGTGACCGAGGCATTAGCTGAATGCAAAACCTCATGCAGACACGTCACTCATGCGATGCAAATTCCTGTGGTGCCATTCTTGATGCCATAGTAAGTCTAAGCATGGTGGCAAGGGAAAAGACTTCCATCTGTCTGATAATTCTGTTACTTTGATTCACAGAACTGAAGAAGGTGAGGTCTCGGACTGCCATGGAATTTGGGAATGTTTCTACTTCAAATATGACACCAACTGCTGTCCTGCATGCATCATCAACGACAACAGGGAATGGGACTTCTTGTGAGAAGAAAATGCAGGGTAAGAAGTGCTTACTCGAGTGGAAAGCATTTGAGAAGATTAGTCACATCTATGCTGATTGGATTGACGATATGCCTCTTGTGCATACCTCACTGGGAAAAGTGGGGGGCTAGTTTGTATACAATTTGTGTCATCTGTTGTTTCATTGCACCATTTTGCACAGGTTGGGAAAAGTTAGTTGTGTTTAGAATCTTTAGATTACTATGGGTTGAGAGTTTCTGCAACCATCAATCAAGTCATCGATTGAACATGAGTCGGGTGTCTTATACCAAATGTTGCTTCTTACTGTTGTTACCACGAACTTGTCACAAGTGGGTGCTATGAAGTATAAACTGTAGGAATGATGAAAAACAAAGTTCCTTGTGAATGATGCGTTCAAAGAGTTTCCTTCATGCTTATGTTATGTGAGATTATCATCATAGTATGAGTTCGTTTTATGGCACCGTTTTGTACAGGCTGAGAAAAATTGTCGTGTTTAGATTCCTGTTGTTGCTGGTTTCTTAACCACTGATCTGGTCACCTATCGAATATCAGTCGCGAGTCTTTTTACCGAATGAGAGTTCTACCTACTGTTGTCGCAAACTCATCAACGCTGAGAATTATGAATCATAGACTAACTGAATGTTGAAAACCGAAGGTTTGCTTCATGCTTATTTTGGTCTGCCATTATCATCTTAATTGCTTTTACAGGGTGTGAAGTCACATTAATTCTCAATTATCCAAGCACCTGTTGCTTTTTGCAAACACCAGATATGAAGCGATGAAAAACTACTACGTTTACGTAGCTGTGATTCTTTTGGTTGCTCAAGATTTCTTTGTGCCATAATCAGGACACAGACGAAGAACTCACGTTATGTTGCACAACCCATTTTCAGAATATATGCGATCAAAATAAAAAACAATTTTCAGAATATATAGGTCCCCCCTTGTACTAAAATTTTCATCAATACAACAGAGAGAATCTATGGACCAGATTACAACTCCAATATACCTAACACAATAACAGCCAACTACCCAAAATACCAGAGGAAAGGCTTTGCTAACTATTTAATGATATGGTGAATTGTATGCATTATGTTCTAGGTTTTTCTTCATGTACCTTTTCGAGCAGATCGAGTCCACTTAATAGTTGACCTTGCCAAAGCATCCAATGGATCAACACATTTCTTAAGAATTGGATCATCAGGAGGCAACAGCTCCCGCATGTCATCCGACGCGAGGATGACAGTATTCACTGCCCTAAGCAGAAGAACTTGTAGCGCGATTCTTAACAGGTTCCGTGCCCCTTCCATATCCCTTCTGTTGAAAGCTTCAACTGCAGGAATTACAGTATGTTCAATAGTTGCTTTGTCAGGCAGCACAACCTCAAAACCCTGCTTGTACAAGAAATCGCAATTATTTCCAGTGAAATTGCAGTAATTCGTAATAGGAATAGGAGGCCAAGAACATTACAAGGAAGATTATTTCACAGATGGTAGAATGTCAACTTAAAGCTAAAATCATAACCAGGAAACTCAAGGGAATTCAAGTGCAATGACAAAGGAAAATCACAACTCCAAAACACAATTAATGTGCTATGTAGAGCCAAGCGGATATGATCCCTGATGTAGTCGGAAAATCAAAACGAAACACTTGCAAATCATGTTCAGTATAATCAAGAACGGTTTTACTTGATTACTAACCGAATGCAGTTCCCTGAGAACCTACAGCACTCTAGCTTAACTGTGTCACGAACAACAACAATAGAAAAAACTTTGACTTCTAAACGATGAAGCGGGAGAACTACCTTCAGAAAAGATTTTCCAACTGATAATTCAGACTACAGTATGACTTACTCCCTCCAACATATTTTCTAAGCAGATTACACACTTACTAAAGACTGGAGGTTAGGGAAATGTATTAAACCGGACGAATGATCTTCACCCCAGGGGTAAAACACGGTGTGCTTTAATCTTCCCACGAAATCGTTCAATTGAACTCTACGTTTCATATAAGTATAGACATAGCTATACGACCATACCAAACAGATAGATATACCTCATTCCGGAGTTTCTCCTGATAAAAATCCGTCTTCAGCGTTGCATCAGCGGCAAGTACCCCAATCCGCAGAGGGCTTCCTGTTTCAACTGGCCTCAAATTTGCTTCCTTAAGCTCCCTAACCACACATTCACCCATATGAAGGAAAGGAACAGAACATCCCCTCGAAACTTCATCGTGCCACGCGTGCGATATGTGACAAGGCATTACTATACAGCTGGCTCCAGATTTCTCAAGAAAAACCCGTTCATGCCTCAGGTTTTCCATCGGAGGGCGATCCGTTTGGAAACCCTCACTTCTGCTTGGTGCAGGATTAGAGCAAAGAACAAATGGAGGGCAATCATCTCCTTCTTTGGTACTCCAATGAACAAGTTTTTTCAAGAAATTTAGAGTAGAATGAATAGATACACCTCCAATGATTCCTACTGTATTATCATGATTGAGTAGGGAAGTACCAACAGAATCGCAAGCTGCATTTGAACCAGGAATTTTCTTGGAGTCCAATAAATTTCCACTCTCATCATTTTGCAAGAGAATTGAAGATGGAGGAGGAATGGCTAAAGCTGGATTTGTCCTTGTTGAATGCTGGCTAATTCTATGCTTATTCATATAGCCAAATGTATGATACGGGTAATTCAGAGAGTGTAAAGATATTGTCATGCCACTTTTTTTAGAACTAAAATGCCCGGACCAGTTTACGCACAGTTCGACTGATCCGAACAAGGTTTTCTGACGATCAGCTCCAACGATGGAAAAACTCCCCAAAAGAAGAGATAACCCAGAATTTTCTCTCTGGAATACCTGAAGCAAAAGGGCAGCACCAATATAAAATTTGATTGGGTAAGGGACTGAATTGAATTGAATAGAGACAGTGAAGATTGATGATATGCAGCAATGATTGAGAGATTTCAACTGAATGAAAAAGGAAGCTTCGTGTTGTCTTCTATCTCATGTTCTCACTTGCTAAAATTGAATAAATTGGCCAAGAAATAACAGGAGACAAAGAAAAAGCTAGCGGTTGCATTTGTTATCTTGTGTAGATCTTCCAACATGACTAGTGGGGGTGGCTCCACAAGATGCGCCTCGGGCGCACGGATTTGCGCCTCGGGCGCATTAACACTCAGCAATTGGTCAAACTTTGCGAATTCACTTCGGACACTCCCGAGCTCGGATTTTCGCAAGGTTTGAACCGTTAAAAAATTTGTTGAGTGTACTTTCTAACCCAAGTAGTTTGGATTTAAAATTATTTGTACATAAAAAAATATGACCAATTTACTCTCGGTAAGTTAAAAATTCAAATCATTCCGGTAAAATGCTCTCATTTTCTTTATTTTAAATCGGATAAAGACCTATAATATATTGATGAAGAGGATTTTAAAGTTCTAAAAGATGGTTGATTCCAACCATAGAAATGATAAAGTTTAGTTTATAAAAATTGGTAGCAATTAGACCGCTACAAAAATTATCTGAGCACTACTACCCCTCCATTACCAACACTGTCAATTATTTTTATGATTTGATCTCACCATCTTTTAGTACTTTGAATACCCTCTTTATATATATACAATAGGTTTCGTTCCGGTTTAACGTTAGTTTGATTCAAGGATTTTTCCGAAACAATTTGTTCTTCGACCTGTTGAGGGTAAAGTTGTCTATATTTTGATGTATAAATAATTTTGGAGCCAAACTAAATTGGTTGGAAAGTAGGCTAAACATGCTTTTCAATGGTTTAAACCACATGCAAATTGGAGTTCGGGAGTGTCATTGGCAAGGCCGCAAAGTTTGGTCAGTTTTGAAATTTCAAGAATGCGCCTAGGGCGCGATGAAATGCGCTTGGGGCGCACGGATTTGCGCCTGAGGCACATTAACACTCAGCAATTGGTCGAACTTTGCGGGTTCGCTCCGGACACTCTTGAGCTCCGATTTTTACAAGGTTTGAATCGTCAAAAAGCTTGTTGAGTGTACTTTCTAACCCAAATAGTTTGGATTTAAAATTATTTGTGCATAAAAAGATATGATCAATTTACTCTCGGTAAGTTGAAATATAAATCATTTCGGTAAAACACTCGCATCTCCTTTATTTTCCTTTATTTTAAATCGGATAAAGACCTATAATACATTGACGAAGAGGATTTTAAAGGTTCTAAAAGATGGTTGATTCCAACCATAAAAATAATAAAGTTTAGTTTTTGAAAAGGGGTAGCAATTAGAATGCCTGCAAGACCAGTGTGATTCTTATTCAATTGCCAATTCTTGTTCGGTTCACGATTCTAGTTTGTTAATCCTTCTGTCCCATAAAGTTTGGCATTTTCAGGAATGCGTGCCATTTTTAAATTGCATATACCTTTCCATCTATAATGTTTTAGGTAATTTTTTAAACTTTGTTTAATAGAACAAATTAAAATTTATCAAACAATATTCATATTGCTTTTAAAAAATATTACGGATTAAAAGATATAGTTAATTTTTTCATAGGGCTGGAATAGTGAAAGTGCCAAATTTTATGGGACGGAGGGAGTAATATTCAAGTACTTTTTAACAAAAATCTGAAATCGCAACTTAGTTTATAGGTTTAGATTTAATAGTCCCCCAAACCAAACCTCTGCAGTAATGAATTCATATCAAAGCTACATTGGGTCCTATTTTTATTTTCGATTGTATCAAATCAGAACCTTGAGCAGGTCTTAATCTCAATTTCACCACTTTGGCCTATTTGAATCCCATTGATAGTTTTCCTATTATAAACTAGTTGGATATGCTAGTCACACATCCAAGGGATAATGGGCAGACATTTGTCCAATTCAGCCATTTAAGAGGTTATACCAAATATTACACCCCCGTGGTTGGCTTAACATATATATTGTGGGATATAAGTCGACTGGCCTATAGGGATTAGTCCGAGGTGCGGTCGTTGGCCCGGAATATCCTGCATTATTCCAGAAAAAAAAAAGAAAAAGCTTGTTTCAAAAAAAAAAACAAATTTGTTCGAGAGAGAGGAGTGACATTAGCTCAGGTGTTACCGTTACCCGAAATACCTCATCCCAAAATAAAACGAGAAATAGGACCTGAATTCACATGTTGCATGTAATCCAGTTACGAGCACAGTTTTTCTCCAATGATCTTCCACTTTCACATCTCTTTTGGTAATTATGAACAATAGAGCATATGAGATTTGCCTGTAATACTTCTTCTCGGATACTGAAGATATAACTTTCTATTTCATTCGATAATTGACTGTCCGGACCAGTTTGCGTAGAAGATAATATTCTATTGATTATAACAAGAGTCTTTTTGCAACAGGGAAAAGAAGTTAATTGGCGCATAGCATACATGGCCCAGAAATGATACTTGTACAGACATAAATCTGTACCAACGTACAAACGCCTTTTTGGGCATGTTTTGGGTCACAAAAAAATGATTGGAGCCACTCATTTTGTTTAAAATACTTTGTTTATGGTCCTTGCAAAAAATAAGCTCAATCCGGTACCGGTAAGGACATTTACAAAACATCCAACTTTACTTTAGAATTCAGGCCTGAATTCTGTGACAAAGTGGCCTGAATTCTGTGACAAAGTGGCCTGAATTCTAAAGCAAAGTTGGATATTTTGTAAATGCCCTTACCGATATCGAATTGAACTTATTTTTTGTAAGAATCATAAACAAAGTATTCTAAATAAAATGAGCAGTTCCGATAATTTTTTTTAGACCCTAAAGAAGCCCAAAACATCATTTGTACTCGCTGGTACAGATATTAAATCTGTACCAGTTGCACCACTATAGCCATGAAATGTGACCTTTCAATGCAAAGATGCTTTTGAGTTTTGTCAGTTTATCCCTAACCTGTCTGAGAATGTCATGTGTCAACTGTCAATCACCACATGGTATGATCGATGTTTGTTGGGCAGCATTCATCTTTATGAACAGAATTTTGGAGCTACTTCAAATTTTTTGGTTCCTCTTGCGCTAGGGAATCGAACAGGGAGCCACGCACTTGGTGGAGCTCACGCCAATTTGTGGCGGAGCAATTGATATTCTTTCATGGAACAAAGAACAAGTTCGATCCGTATGACTCGTACCAGTGAGACTCGACATACTGGCTACTGCTATGTGAACAAAGAACAAGTTCGATTAGTATATTCGCACATTACCTGCATTAAAATGGTGTCTCATATCATTCCGCCGGACTATCCAATCCCATTCCTAGAGGCGGATATGCGAGGTCCGAGAATGGTTCAGTTGTTTTTCATTTTCTGGTGTCCAAAAAAAATAAACCATCTGCATTAAAAAAATGAAACGCAAAAGAGTGGGGACAATTTTCATTTATATATCTTGTCCCATCGGCTCTTCCAAGAACCATCTTACATGCATTAAACAAAACAACAAAAAAATGTTTACAAAAAGACAGCCATAAAGATCTGACTTTACCCATGTGGGATCTGATTTTATATATTCCAGTGGGTCCCACATCCCTATGCAAATTATTCCCCTCCAATAATTCACTTTCAATAATTCACATATTCGAGATCCATATGTATATAAAGTCTATAACTGGGTTGATCTTTTCTCTCTCGTCTAAAAAAAAGTCCATTCCACCTTATTGCGAGAACCTTTCACCACAATTCCCACGGCATGTGGAGCAACCTCCCCTTCGATCTCCTTTCCACCATCTTCTCCTTCCTCTCCCCGGACTCCTTGGCACGCGCCAGGTCAGCTTGCTCGCACTGGAACAAATGTGTCACGTCGGCTAACGCGGCCCCACCGGATTACTCGTGCCGCCACGCGCCGTGGTTCTTAGCCTGCCCCGCGCGCCACCGTGGGCTCCTTTGCTACGCCCACAACCCGATTACCGACAATTGGCACGTCCTGTCGCTCGACTTTGTTCCCCATCCGGTCCGTCCAATCGCCCCGGTTTGTGGGCTTATACTCTTTAGGCAGACAAGCACCACATCCCTCCGATTATCCGTATGCAATCCATTCACTAGGCAATTCAAGTCCCTACCACTGCTAAACATCACTCGTACCAACCCAGCAGTTGGCCTAATAGAGGTAGGACCGAGCCCACAAGTTGCAATCCCTCAATTCAGGGTCTACGTCGCCGGAGGCATGTCCGAGGCACCACGTGGCAGCTCCTCGTACGAGACCACATTGGAAATGTATGATTCACGGATGGACGTGTGGAAGATAATCGGGCCAATGCCGGTGGAGTTTGCTGTGAGGCTAACAGTTTGGACCCCCAATGAGAGCGTGCACTCAAATGGGATCATATATTGGATGACCTCAGCCCGTGCCTATAGCGTTATGGGCTTCGAGATTGGCACCAACACGTGGAGAGAATTAACCGTGCCGATGGCAGACCGGCTCGAGTTCGCCTCTTTGGTTTGGCGAAACAAGAAGCTGACACTTGTCGGAGGCACGTGCGTCGAGGATGCATTTGTGTGGGAGCTAAGTGGTGATGATACTTGGAGTTTGATTGGCAAGGTGCCTGCTGAGTTGGGGAGGAGATTTTTAGGGGGTAAGGTGGGGTGGGGTAGTACTAAATGTGTGGGGATTGATGGGGCAGTGTGCTTGTACAAGGACCTTGGGTCTGGAATGGTGGTTTGGAGAGAAGATGTGGAGAAAGGTAGGTGGGAATGGATTTGGGTTGATGGGTGCTGCTCCATGAGAGGAAAACAAGTTCAGAATTTCCCCATCAAAGGAGTGGTTCTTCACCCAAACCTTGGTACTTCTTGCTTGGGGCTTAGGTGACAAAATCAAGGGCTCGGAACGTCAAACGAGATCATTAGGCATCCTGTTTCACGTCAAGAGAGAGAATCTTTTATTTTTTTTAACTGCAAGTGGTGAGGAAGGTGAGAGCAGCAGCGGAAGGCGATAGATCCGGAACCCGAATTTTTGCAGCTGTAGATGCAAGAATGTCTCAAGGAATCAAGAGGCTCTGGTAGAAGTGGTGGTAGTAGACAGAAAGCATGTCTCTCTTGAGTTCAATGAAAGAATGAAGCTTGTTCATTATTTGTACCACCGAAAGAAAATAAAATTACAACCATTATGAATGCAGAAGGAATTTGTCCGTAACTTCGACAGTTTGGTAGGCAAATTTTCACTATTACACAGACAGCTGCTGCTACCAAAGGTGACAAAAATAATGAACTTAAAAGGCCTGCGAATTAGTGAATACGCGTTACGCGAAGAATATATTCAAGCATTAACCACGTTATTCGACTTCCATCAGAAGGCACTGGGTACTGCAGTCGGCAACCTTCCAACGATTTACCATAGTCATTATAAGAACTAAATAACTAGATAACGAAAGGGCAGCAAATCATACATTAGATTTGAAGATCACATCATCAAACATATAAACTTCTCGTTAACACCTGAATGAAAGTGCAAATGATAAAATTTTACAAATTTGGTGAGCAGTTAGGGGAGGTCACCATCGGTCCACAGCACTTCGGCTTGTTTTTCCACAGATTTTGCTACTTTGGACCTTTCAATATCAATCACATCAGCCAACCCATGGTTGACCTTGATTGGTTCTGGATACTTCGGAAAACGCTGTTGTATGCTGTATGAGAAACAAATAGATGGCTCAATCTGTAAGCTCTTCCATCAGGCCCTGTTCATCATGGCCGATATTGATTTTGTCAGGACTTCTATAAACTTGTTGTGAGTGAATTGATGCAAATTTAAAAAAGTAAACCACCTGTGAGATGTAGGTCTCAGCATCAGTTCGTCTAAGAAAGAGAATTGCATGGCGAGCAAGGTTGGCTATCTGATCACTGAGTGCCACACTGCCAATGTCCTCGAGAACACGAACCTTAATGTATGGATCTTTAGGAGGCACCATATCCTTGCACACACACACAAAAAGATAAAAGACATGTTTAGTCCAAGCTTATAAGCATGCACTGTAGAGAAAGTAATGTGAAGTATTTCACGGTTCAAGTGGACATCTCCATCGTGTCATAAAAATTACTAGCAATGGTTGTGAGACGTGAGTGCATTGTCACCATTTCTTTTGTGTCTTGAAGCTATGGTTTCACACCAGTTCCAGCAAGTGTGAGATTCAAGCTTATGCAGTAAATCTATGAAGCTTTTTATAG
Organism: Rhododendron griersonianum; assembly: GCA_018127125.1. Lineage (NCBI taxonomy): Eukaryota > Viridiplantae > Streptophyta > Magnoliopsida > Ericales > Ericaceae > Rhododendron > Rhododendron griersonianum. The sequence goes on along the minus strand of CM030795.1, from coordinate 41,186,510 downwards.
GCACAATGACGTCCACATAGCCAACTGATTAAGCAATGTTGCAGTTGACACTAAAACACCCATTTTGAAGTGTATTGGAAGTTTGAAACCATTTCTTCAGCGATCTGCAGCTACGTTTCTACGCCACAGCAACCAGAAGAGTGCAAATCAAACTTACATCCACAAAGCTATCTACAGGCGCAACAAGGTCCGCACTGCAATTGCCTAAGTAAACAGTTGAGCAGTTGGGAGTCTTGGGACTATGATACCATAAAAAAACACCCAGTTTGTGCCCTCAATGTAAACAGAACTTGAGAGTTTTAGTCGATCTGTTTACAAGAGTCATCTTCTCGCAAAAGGATCATCAAAGAGGTTACAGCCTTAAGAGGTTTATGGAGGTTGAACTAGACCGTCACATACAAATGCTTTGTGAAGTGAAGTGTCCTCTGATGAAAAATGTAGTTGGATACATGTATAAATCTTCAACCATTACCCACGGTTCTTAAGGTTCAAACAAAGAAAACTCAGAGGTTATGGAGGAATCATTAATCTGAGCTATTTACTGTCGTATACGACACCTTAATTCTTTAAACCATATTCAAGTTTCTCAGTAGGAGATGCAATTCTTGGAAACATTATCAAAGACGACATTTCGTGTGTGTGTGTGTGTGTTTGAGAGAGAGAGAGAGAGAACAAATACCACAGCCAAATCAATATCCATTTCTAACTGATAGGATCTAATAGTTGCGGAATGATTCTGCGAATAATCTTTCTCCGAACTGCCAAGCTTCTCTTGTATTTCTTCAGGAAGTGGAGCCTCTTTTATCCAGCCCAAACTTCGAATGACTTCTGCTCGGTTATATCTGTTAAATACAAAGAACAAAACCCAAAATGTAGATGAAGAAGAGGGGGGAAAACAAGCTAGAAACCATTCAGTTAGAGAAACATAAACGCAACGGATGATGTATTCTTACACATAAGCCATAAGGCAGCGCTTGTTACGGACTAAAGAAAGATGATGGATGAGTGCTCCAAAGTGGTCCGCATTTCTAGCTGTTTGGTTGTCCAACCCTTCTTCTTGCATTTTGCTATGACAATATCATATACCATTAGTGGGTGCATTGCAAAATCAAACTAAATGCAACGTTGTCACATCCTGAAATTTATTCTTCGCACAAACTCAATCAAACACTGGTTATCTCAGCAAGTAGACATCCTGATGTCAAGTTCATTTATGTCAACCCAAAAAGTGCTCAACTATGATTTTTTACGTTTCGAGTTAACATGCTAGTCTCTGAACCTGCTGTCCCAAAATCCATATGCTATAAAGAAGCCAAAACATAATCAAGTTCGCATTTTCTTGTTTTTCTTTGTTTCAAGACGACAACAATGTTTTGTATCTCTACTTGACCCCTAAAATTAAGATCGGATGAGTAACAGCAGGAACATGTAGAAAATGGTCGGTGTGCATCAGGTTGAAACCCACTAACCTAGGCTTTGCTCCTGGTCTGCCACATCACTGATGGAAATCGGAGTGGCACAGGCACCCTCTTGTGCAGGTGGATTTAGGATAGGGACAAGACCATAACAACCATGTCTACTACTCGAAAACCAAAAAGGGAAGTAAGAAAACAGAAGCATATTATTGCAACTAAATATACTGTAGAAGTAAACAAATAAAGGGGGGTAACGCCAAAAGAATCATATGGTAAACAATGCAAAGAAGGTTACCTCAGCAAGGATTGGAGCTGACTGAAATGAGTATTGCATTCTTCAATTACTTGAGCAAACACATCACTCTACATATGCATAAAATAAACACAGTTAATTGATTAAAAAGGTACACCTTGACCCAGAACAAAACAAAGCTTGAGGATTGCATTTGATGGAACAGTAATCGGGGTTTTTTCCAAAAAAAAAAAAAAAGGGGTAGAGAAATTTCATTCAAGCAAGCTAAACGGCTCTTACAACTGGATATCACCAGAAGACAATGAAAAAGTTCAATACAACATTACAACCAATCTAGCGCAAAAGATAAAACCATCAAAACTGATCTGGAAATCTAATCCTGAACCTAGACTGTAATACCCCAGACCTTTAATTGTGTTTAGAGTTAGTTTATGTGTAGAGTTTGGGTTAATTATAGGAGAAATGAGCTTGTTTTACTTGGTAATTGAAATAGGAACATAAGGAGACACATGGTCACACATGCACTGGAATATTTTCCCCTATGCTTGATAAAACAAAAGAGGTGTTCTACGTTATTCCTGCCTCATTCCTTTCCACCGCTTGGAGGCCTCTTTCGTTTTCACCGCTTGAAGAGAGAGAGAGAGAGAGAGAGGTAGAAGAAGAAGAAGAAGAAGAAGAAGGGGAAAACAAGATGGGTTTCCTACAGATTGAAATTGAAGCTCAAACTAGGTAAATTCCAAGGTTTTGGTTGTCTAATTTATGTTCTAGGTAGTTCAATTCCTCATGCTAGTTAATAGTTCCAGGTTCTACATGCAATTGGGGGTGGTGGATCTCATGAATTAGGTTTTGGGTTGAGTTCCTAGAGAATTCAAGGAATTTGGTTTTAACTCCTTTGAGTTTGGTGTTTTAGACTTGCTTGGAACATGATTTGCTTGGGTTAGGAGTAGCTCTTGATAACTACAAGTTTGGGTGTGATTTAATGAAGCTTTGGTATGAGTTTGACATGAGTTTTGAAGAGTTAGGTTCGGATTTTAGGGGAAAAATCGCAGAACAAGACAGATTACAGCCCTAACTTCAGATAAGCATATCTTTGTCATCCGGACTCCAATTAGGGCAAATTTTATGTCGAAATTGATGCCCCGAAAGTTTACTTTCCAATGGTGGTGGTCCCATCATCTAATTCCAATCCTATCGAATAATGTAGCCAAAGTACTACAGGCTGGTTCTAGGATTCGTAACAATTTTGGAGTTTTGTTAGGTTTTGACTTTCTACTAGATGGGACCTTTAGTTAAGCTACTGGGGAAGATTTAATGAGAGTATTTAGAAATTTAAATGTGCTTCATTGAATCTTAGTTATAATTGTCTTATATGTTTATGTAGGGAATGTGGTTTAGAAGCTCGGATTTGAGGTGAGTGACTTGTACCTAAATTACATGGTTTTATACAAGTTTCCTACTTCAATGTTTTATCAGACATGTTTTGTGCAATGATGTGGTCTCCATGGAAACCAATGAAAGGTGGAAATGTTTTCTTATCTAGCAAAGACATTCCTACAATGTGACACATAAAACGCTAGGGGTAATGCTAAGACGTCGAAGCTTATCCACTACCGGGGACGCCTGGTAGATCCACAATCAATGGAAAATGTGCTTTATATATCCAGGCTATGTTTCTATGACTCGAATCTCTATGAAATGTTTTATCAATGTCCATGGAGAGCATGTAAATTATGTATTGGTCACTCATACGAGCGTTAGCTTATGTGTTTTCTCCACCTTTCAGGAATTAAAGAGTTAGATGGCGTGGTACTTGTGTTGTGGGGTCGGATCATATGATTATTTCATGGATAGGAGTTGTATTCTGATTACTTGTTAAATATGTAATCATTGTAAGCTTGCTAAACCTTATTATTAAGCACAGCTCTGAGGTGTAGTTTGGGGATCTTAGCTATTTTGAAAGTGTAAGTTGTCATTTAATAGAATATTGCACAGGATAAGCTTCCGTTGGTTATGCACTATTGTCCCTTCTTCCCTTCTTATTATATGATTGTGAGAAGTTATATATTAGACATGGCCTTGGTGATGGTTTCATCGGCGCTTTGTGATGGCTAAGACCTATAGGGACGGGTCAGGGTCATTACATAGACACGAGCCGCAAGCTCAATTAACACGTACTGCATGGCAAACCGAAATCAAATTCGGGTATAGTGCCAGTGAAAAGGTAATAGCAACAGAAAATACGAAGATTGGTGAAGAATCAAAGAAATTAAAGCACTGATAATATCCCCATCTACAGTAATAATAAGTTCACCCAGGGGCGGACCAAGGGGGTGCAAGCAGGGGTCCGGGTCCCCGACACCTCCGAATTATCCCATTATTTCTACTGCATTTTAGCTTTTGTTTGTAAAATTATAAAGAAAGGTCCCCTCAAAATTGTGTTATTATTATTAAGGATGATATTTTGTTGTTAATATATGAATACATGTTATTTGGTCCCCGCAATAAGAATCCTGGGTCCGCCACTAGGTTCAAGCCGACAAATTCCATGCCCTAACCAGATGAAGCAATTCTTCAAAGAAGACAAACAATCAAACACAATCAAAATATCAATTTACCCATTTAATAACCTCAAGAAACACCTCTAACGATTGACTATCTTCGAGATCCCGTTCGAAAAAGAGAAAAACTCTAGAGTTGAAAATTGGGGCTTAACTTACATTGAAAGCTGAAAGCTGCCCAGATTCGCTGCTCGAAAATTCTTTCACTAACTCGCACGCCTTCTTCGCATACATCTCCTTAGATAGAATGGGTCGCCTCCACAACTGCAATTCCTCAAAGAAATTAACCTTACACCAATAAAAGTTGAAACTGTTCTGTGTGTGTGTTTTCTCCTTTTGGGTTTTGGCGGGTGTTTTCCCCAATTCTGAAATCTAAGCGCCAAATCAGTTGCTAATGACACTTGGAGCCTGAAGATTAACTCGGAATGTCACATTTATTCCTTTCCTTTTTTGTTTCCGGTCAGGGTCAGGGTCCAGGCTAACTTATACGCACCTCAATTAATCCCCTTCCCCGATCCGATCAAAAGCAAGCCATTCACACTGGGACTGGGAAATTCACAAAAAATTACTTTCTTACAGTCTGACCGCAGTGATCGAACACTGGTCAATTATTCGGAGACCGAACCCACCAACCAACCGGACTAACCCTTGGGCTCACATTTAGCCTTCTACGGGAAAATATTTGGACACTGTTAATTTGTGACGCCTTCCCATATAGGGTGAGACATGGGTCCTTAGTATGTGAGGCATTACAAATAACTAGAACTATGTCGTATGAAATAAAAATTCCCTTTCGAGAGGTTACCTTCTCTAGGATTGGAATATCTACAAAAAGGCGGAACAAAAATACGAGTTAATTCATGAAGAAAAAGGAACAAGAAATAAGGGCAATTTTTTTTTTTTACATATGTGAGAAGTTGTATTCAATTGTGAGGCAAAAGCCTACACAAAAGAACTCCATGGGGGCAAATGGACGTTCACAGACCGGACAAACTATAAGAGAGGGCAATTAGAATATAGGATGTGCAGCCCTATTTCAAACTCACCTAACAAGATCAGGTTCGCAGAAAATAAAACTACTACCAAGCACACGACCAACAAACCACCGGATTAAATCTGGACAGAAACCAGACAAAAAAAACTAAATAAAGCAAAAAAAATACACTCACCTTCGTCATTGAGCAGCCCTTTTCTTGCATAGCCTCCTACCGATCAAGCTCCCAAGCCGGCGACCCATAAAGCCACCGGCAACTACGCGGCTACAAACCCAGAAGCGGTGCATCGGCGAGCGACAAGCGGTTTTGGTAGAGAAGGGAAAGGGAAACCAGATCTGATTGGTCTCTCCCCTCTTGCTATCCAAATTTAGGTATAAACCCAGGGGGAAGGAAGGGAAGGAAAAGAAGAAGTGTGGCGGCTGTTTTAGGGTTACACTTGGGAGTTTAAAGGGATAAGAATAATATTTTTGTTCACCCAAAATGTTGTTTTGAAAGGTGCTCTCTCTCTCAACCCAATCCCATCAATGGCCACCCCCTCCTACTCACCACCACCACAAAGGACCCACACCAAAACCCTAACTGTAACTACCACCACTCCTCTCCCTCACAATCCCCTTCATCAAACCCTAGCAGTTCCCAAAACCCACTACTCCAACCCACCTCTACTACCCCTTCGTCCAATAAAAAACCCCAGCCCTTGCTTTGGTCCCACCGAGAAACGGTCCACCTCATTGAGTCCTACCAGGAGAAATGGTACGCCCTCAAGCAAGGCCCGCTCAAGGCCAACTAGTGGGAGGAGATCGTCGTCACCGTTGCCGCCCACTGCGGCTACGACGACCCTTCCAAGACCGCCATCTAGTGCCGCAACAAGATCGAGAAGCTCCGCAAGCGGTACCGGGTCAAGAAGCACCGGCCCAACCCTCGCGCCGCCTGGGAGTTTTTCGATCTCATGGACCAGTTGGAGCACAGCCCCTTTCCCGTCTCGTAGCCGCAGTGGGCGGCGAGCGGGTCCCACTTGAGGGCGTACCATCTCTCCTGATAAGACTCAATGAGGTGGACCGTTTCTCGGTGGGACCAAAGCGAGGCCTAGGGTTTTTTATTGGACGAAGGGATAGTAGAGGTGGGTTGGAGTAGTGGATTTTGGGAGCTGCTAGAGTTTGATGAAGTGGATTGTAAGGGAGAGGAGTGGTGGTAGTTAAGGTTAGGGTTTTGGTGTGGATCTTATGGTAGTGGTGAGGAGGAGGGGGTGGCCATTGATGGGAGTGGGTTGAGAGAGAGAGAGAGATTATGACAATTTTATTCCTTTTTTGAGAATTTGTATTGCAAAATTTCTAAAAAAAAGCTATCCAAACCCAGCTTTGGGATTTTGAGAATTTTATTCTTTTTAGAATCTGTAGAATGCGAGAATTCATTATCCAAAATTTTGGGCAAACACCTTAAGTGGGTGTTTGCGGAAAATTATTTTGACAGATTTTTATATTCTAACTTCTAAAAATTATTTTGGCAAATTCAAAACAACATTTTGGGTGAACAAAAATATTCGACTTATCAAAAAAGAGGACTTACCAATCTAAGCATAATCAATTAATGCAAATTCAAAACCAAAAGAGGAGTATATGCTTACTCTAAAATGTCAAATAAAATAAAATATTATTTAATTTACATGCTGACAAAATACCATACATAAAAAAATTAACGTCATAAGATTGTCTTCATGAGTCATTACCTCCCCAATGCTCCAAAATATTTTGGGAAGTTCCTCTTTGGTCACTGTCATTGAAAATTGTTCTTTGGTGGCTACTAGCAAGGTTTTGAATACCGTATCGGCCATGGTACCGATTTTCCTACTGGTATGGTACGTACCAGTACTGGTCAAATACCAGGTACCGTTTCAGATTTACCGCAACTACAATTATATATAATATAATTATAACTCAAAAAAATTCCCCATACCATGCAATTCATCATAAAACCAAAACACACACAAAGTAACTTAATTGTGTACAGTGATCTACTCGTTACAAGTTTCAGTCTGTATAGTGATAAACATTCGGTGAGAGAGAGAGAGATGCAGTGGAGCATTCAGCATGTATTGGCTATTGGTTGTTCAGAACCGATTGAATGGGGTGTTCAAATTGAAGAGTAAAACTCATACATATTAATTATCAATGCACACATACATCAAACTGGGTATTCAAAATCAAAAACCAAACTGGGTTTAACATAGAGTGTAGGAAACTTGGAGCCTGGAGGGAGTACCTTCGGTTGAGGGTGGCTCAGATCCCGGTGGGCGGCGGGGACTAGCTGCACTGCACCGACTCCGCCGTGGATGAGATTTGACAGCGACAAGCTGGAGATGAGGTGAAAAGGGAAGAACTTGAATGGTGAGTGTGAGTGATTCACTGATCGATGTCTTCCTGATTTGGGTTATAGGGTTAGGAGTATTAGATTCGATACAGTAGATTGATACACCGAATTGAGGGAAAAATACGGTTTTAGGACTTAATTTGGGCATTATTACAAAATGACCCAGCATTGCAAAAAACCGGCCGGAATTTCCGGTAAAAGCATCTCGCCCGGTATTTACCGAAATGGCTGGTACCGAGTGGTATCGTCCGGTATTGGGACCGGTATGGTATTGGAGGGTTATGGTACCATTTGCTTGTCAATCTGGTATGTATCGGTCGGTATCAGTTGATACGAAACGGTATTCACAACCTTGGCTACTAATGAAACTTCTACTTGGGAAATATTTGAAACAAAACAACCCACTCCTCAAAAACTATACCAAAATAATGGAAAATATTCTAGGTGAAATACGTATTTGTAAGAATAAATCTTAAGACGGGACCTAAGGTCTGGTTAGTATGTAAGGGTTGGGATATTGGCAAATGTGTAGAAACATAGAACGAAGCAACAAGGATAATCATACACACAAGTCTTAAATACACTCTCTCTATTATTATTCTTTTATAATCCCATTGACAACTGATTAGCCTCAAGGATGGTAGACAATCGTAGCTGAAAAAGGAAACAAAAAGGAATCGGCAACAGAGGAAGATAAATCTCCATAATTCAAAAATTTGCAAAAAATTACGAAAGACTAAATATACTAGTCTAGACATTATTTTGGCCTTGTTTGCTAGCACTTATAAGTTACAGTAGCTTTTTAGATTATGACTTTTTAAATTATTTGCCTAAACAAATTAAAATAAGTTATAAACATGTTTGTTATAATGGCTTTTTATAAGTTGTAAAAAAAAGTATAACATGTTTGGTTAAATAAGTTATCAAATACTAGCTTTTTATAAACATATTGTCTAGATTGTCCTTAAAATTAAACTTGAGGAAGAATAACTTATTAACTTTAGGATTCTTTTCAAAAGAATCTTTTGTACATTCATGTTATAACAACTTAAAATAAGCACACAAAAAAAAATTCAAATTAGAGCTTAAAATAATCTATATTTTTTTGAGTCAAGTAAACTAGAAAAGCTAATAAGTGATTATTCATAATCGGTAACAAACACTCTTCATTAACTTTTTTTTAAAGTAAATAAGCTGAATGAGTTAGATTATAAGTACTAGCAAGTAGTAAACGGGACGCTTATCATAAAGACGTAAAGAAGCATATTAAAACAAACTGATAGAGGAAAAAATCTTTTGTTCAAAGCTATTAGCTAATCAATTCTTTCTGAAAACGACTGATTTCTTGTTAAATGATCCAATCGGATCAATATTTTTCTAACAGAAGGAATGCGCAGATTTTGTTTTAGAAACAATCCGTTAAGTTTGGGCCATCCCTTTTAATAGTATTAGGTTATCTTCTTCGCCATAACGCTCCGTGCAAGACGCGGCAAGCCCCTCTTTGTTAACAGATTCTCCTTGAGTTTACTTTATTTGCAAAAATCTTACAAATTTATTCTTTCAGCCTGAAAAAAAAAATTCAAAAAAAAAAAATTGATTTTCACACTTCCTTTTTTTGGTCTACATCCCCTTTTTGGTTTTTTACCGTCGAAGGTGTATGAATTTTTTTTGGTTAAAAAATAAAAAAGGAAGTGTAGATTTAAAAATAGAAGTGTGAAAATCAATTGTCAAAAAAAAATAAAAAATTCACAATATCCATGCTGCGTAACAACGCCAATCTATTTTTTCCTGAAAGAGCTATGAGAGTGCCATGTCTGCCTAGTGCAGTTGGTATGTCATCTCTCCCCTATGAGGGAGGTCCTGGGTTCGACTCCTGCTGGAGCAATACCCTTGGGGTCCCAAGCTATGGATAGTTTCTGGAACCCGTGCTAATCCTAATACCCCCACTAACCCCCGCTGACGTATGACGATTGAAAAAAAAAAAAAACCTAATTTTGTGATAATCTTTAAATGTATAATTTTTTCGAGAAATTTCTACGGGCTACGCATCCTACGAATCAGTAAATTATCCTATTTAAGGAATATTTTTTCAAAATAAAATCTTACTGCGTAACCGGTACCATGACTTGTGGTCCTTATTTCTCCTATTATGTCATCCAACTCAATTATGAAAGCTGCTACCCGCGCAAACAAAAGTGCACAGATCGTGCAGATTTTTTTTGTGAGGTCCACCACGGATCTCACACAAATGATCCGAGTCGTTCATTAAATGTAAAACACTTTTTCAAGGGATTCTGTAAAAAATCAGCTCAATCCGATACCTTTAAAGTCTCGATCCAATCATCTAACTTTTTGTTGAGATTTCAGGATAATAAAAATTTAAATAATTTGGATTGAGCATATATAAGTATTGGATTGAGCTGATTTTTCATGATAATCCTTGAAAAAAGTGTCTTACATTTAATGAACGATTTAGATCGTTTTTGTGAGACTCGTGGTGGGCACCACAAAAAAAATTGTGCACAATCTGTGCATGACTTTCTGCTAAATTATAGTATATATAAAACTATAAATAAGAGAAAATTTATTCTAATAGACTCGTATTACAGTTTGACTTTTAGATTTTGAATTCAAAGTTTCAAATTAAAATATGACAATTATTTAAATTTCTATACTCCACCTCGCAATTGCATAAACAAATAAATATTAAAAACATGAACAATCAAGTATCTTTGGAGATTCAGGATCGCTTATACTATTTTTTGCCATTATTTTTTTATCGATACAAATTCAAGATGGCTATTGAGATACTAATGTACGTGCCCGTTCAGAAAAAGAGAGACATGCGCGCCCGTGACTGTGCTCAATTTGGAGTCTCTAAAACGTGCCATTCATTAAAAAGAGAGATATGTGCACACGTGACTGTGTTTGGTTTGGGGTCTCTAACTAAAACCAACCCCCCTCTCTCTCTCTCTCTGCGCGGTTCCTTATAAATTTTATCGTCAATTATTACTCTCATTTCTCTATTTATTTTTTTCCACTCATTACTCTAAAAACATCCATATAAATCCACACCAAACAAACCCAGCTTTTGCTCTGCAACATATCTAACATGCAACAGATAATTTGCTTTAAAAAAAAGAGAGAGAGAAAAGAGGGATGTCTGAATGTCGAATATTGACTTGGTGAACGACTGCCACATTCCTTTTTTTTTTTTTTGAATTGGTCCCATCCTTTTTTTTTTTTGGTTGGTGACGAAGGATGGAACAACGAGAAATTCATTAATATGAAGTATTATATCCTACCGCGTGCATCTAATACAACTGTTAAAAGACCTATCACACACGAGTAAGATAAATAACGGATACAAATCAACATGAAGGTTAAACCGGCTATAGGTTGAACAGACGGTTAGATGTCGAAGCAGCGCATGCAACTTGTCAATGAACAGCTGTCACGGTAGTTCCACTTTCGACGATGCTCCCTTACAGAAACTGTCCGATACCAACCAAGCCACATTCCTTAACATTGCACTGTTTAGAAGTGTAAGGTCGCATATACTTTGTTATTATAGATTTTCAAAGTTTGGTACATAAATTTGAGAATTCCTCGATCTATTGTCCACTCTATATTATTTACATTTATCTCAGATGCCCGGTATATTTTTAGGTGTTGTTTGATTATAGGGACTTCCGTCAAGATATGCGTATTTTGATGGGGTAAATTTGTAAAATTACACCCATAGAATCTACTCGGAAACACACAAAACGCGTATAGGACTTGGTCGGCCATAAAACTGAAAAAATAGGACTGGCCTGTCATTATCTTTGATTTGTCGAAAGTTTAAAAATACAATATATCTGCGATATTTTATCGATTGATATTCATTATGCGAGAAGAGTCAATTGTACTACTTTGATTGGAGAAAATTTAAATTTACCAAAGACATATCTCTTAATTACTGGGATTCCGTTAGGATATAATTAAGTACTTGACTTTTAGAAAGTCCAAAAATATACTATTAACGCCACTCATCTGCAAGTGTATTTTTGGTACAAAAATACACTGGTAGGGGAGTGGCGTTAACAAAAAAGGGAGTGACAAAATCATTTCCCTACATTTATGGACAGTTGTTTACAGATTGGTTGGGATTTTCTAAAAGAGTCCTTGGTTTGGGTAATAGTAAAATTCGTTTTTTTTTTCCCAAAAAGTTGAGAGGTAGTATTCATCAAAAGATTCTCATGAAAAAGGTTAAGAGTCCACAGATCGGACATTCCAACAGAAAGAACGTATAAACGCATAGATGCGGCGTCCTACAGAATGAGAAACCCCCCAATGGAGAACAAACCCACCCCCCAAGAGAGGACATTATTAAAACAAATAACAAAATAAAAGAAATATCGCCGAGACATCCGCCGCCACTCTTTCGCAACCACATTGATAGACTCGTAACCACCACCGCTTCACAAAATATGAACACATCGTTGGGATCGAGGTGGTCGCCTAGCAAACGCGGTAGACGGCGTCAGGTCACAGATCTGAGAAGATGGAGGCTGAGAATGGTGGTGGACGACATCTTACCCGCAACCACTAAAACCGAAACCCCAGAACATCACCAGAAAATGATCTGGCTGAAAAGTTCCCAATGGACGCCCGAATTTCAGTCGCGGGATTAAGAGAGAAGACGGTTCGACGGTGGGAGGAAGAGAACAGAGAGAGAGATAGGGGGGAAGGGGTATTGGCGGCTAGGGTTTGAAGATTTTTAGAGGGACCTGGAAAGTTGTTTTTTGGGCTCTAAATGTACAACTTCACTACCCCTAATAGTAAAATTTGTTGATACATATATTTTGATATACAAAAAATATAAGGGAATTGATTTTGCCACATCTTTTTTGTTAATGTCACTCCTCTTCTCTCACAAAATAAATCATCTAATAAAGACATAAAGGAGAGTGATATTAACAAAAAGGGGAGTGACAAAATCACTCCCCAAAAATAATTACCGTAATTATTGGAGTTTCTGTTTCTCGAAGTCAAACATTGCAACAATAATGCCTTTAGGAACGAGTTATAGCTAGTATTAGCTAGTGCTTTGATATTTATTGAGATTTGTTTTTTTTGTTTTTTGATCATTTAACAAGGCCCTCAGGCAATTGAGATTTGTTTGAAAAGGCAAATTATGTCAAATGCTTACCAATCCACCGCTGAGAAACTTTTTTGTATACCGGGGACACCAACACCTTTGGTATCCCCTCCGATCCGTTTTCAATTTTTCGGCCATTTTCCGATCACACTTGGATGATCGATTCCGTTTATTTTGTAGAGTTTAACGAGAACCATAATCATATCAAAAATCGTGTTCATCGGATTTTAATTGATATATGATTGGCACACGTGAAAATTGCAAAAAAAACAAAACTGGGTTCCGATTCAGTGTGGTTTTGGATCCAGTTTTGATTTTCTTCAATTTTCATGTGTGCCGATCATGTATTTAAAAAAATCCGATGAACAAGATTTTTGGTATGTTTAAGGTTCTCGCCAAACTCTACAAAATGAACGGAGTCGATCATCCAAATGTGATCGGAAAATTAGAAAACGGACCGGAGGGAATACCAATGGTGTTAGTATACCCGGTACACAAAAAAGTTTCTCATGTAAGGAAAGCAAGGGTAGGAAGAAAATATCAGGCCCGTTTGTCCTAATTTTTTTGTTTTTGTTTTTGTGTGTGTGGTCCATTGTAATTATGATTTGATGATGTTAGACAAATTCCGTCCCATTTCTTAGCGGCTACATCACATATAATTCGTAATGAAACAGGGGGTAATTTGTAAGTATTCTCAAATGTAAGAGGACAATCTATAATTTGCAGAAACCTCGGGGTGGCTTTAACCCCACCCCCCAAAAAAAAAAAAATACTAATACTACTCTCTCCGTATCATTTTCTTTGTCCTTTTATGAAATTTGTATTAGTTTTTAATCTCTTATATCTTCTAATATAAATCTCAAAAAATATGTAATATGAATTTTGTTTGAAGAAAATATCAAACCCGTTTGTCCTAGTTTTTTTTTTTTTTTTGAACTGTATGAAGAAAAGACTAGTATGATCCATTGTAATTATAATTTGACGACGTCAGACAGATTCTATCCCATTTCTTAGCGGCTACATCACAGATAATTCGTCATGAAACAGAGGGTAATTTGTAAGTGTTCTCAAACATAAGAGGACGATCTATAATTTGCAGAAACCTCGGGGTGGTTTTACCCAAAAAATAAAATACAAATACTAATATCACATGGTGCCCTCTCGGCACATTCGAACCGTCTGATGCCATTTTGCACGGTTCGAATTTAGAGAGAGAAAAAAAAATGAGAGAGAAAGAGGAGGGGTGAGAGGAAAGAGAATGTTTTAATTTGAACCGTCCAAAAGTGCATCGAATGGCTCAGAAGTGCAGGGCACCACGTGTGATATACCGGCTCGGTACTGAAAACCAACCACCATTTCTCTCTCTCTCTATAAATACAATACACACCTCTGCTTCGATATTTTGCACTCAAAAATTCAAAGAGAGAGTTCTAGAGGGAGAGGCCGAGGTCGATGACTAGATTACAGAGATCCGTAACCTCGTTCAGGAGGCAGGGCTCATCTGGAACGGTATGGGACGACAAGTTCCTCAACGAATTGAGTGATCAATTGAACCAGAAAGCAGACGAAGAAAACAAACCTCAAGAAGAGGAGAATCCTGCGATAGCCGTCGGATCAACCAGCACCATCCGACGGAGCAGGTCGATGATCACCACCATCGAGCGGAGCAGATCGATCAGCACCGTCCAAAGGAGCAGATCGAACGGCAGCATCGAGCGGAGCAGATCAAGCGGCAGTGGGCGGGCATTGACCACCCGGAGGGTTCTGGTCTTATCTCCTGCGCTTGACCCGCCGTCTCCGAGAGTTTCTGCTTGCGGGTTCTGCGGGTTTTCCCGTAAAAAGGAAAATCGTCGCCGACCCAAATCCGGTAAGCGTAGAGTATGATAGATGTGGCCGGAGGTGAACATCCAGGGGATGACGTGTATCGTGATGGTTTCGTCGTCTTTGAGTGGTTAAGGTATATGAAATACTCAGCGAATAGTATAGGCTATATTTTGAAGTTCATCTCAGTAATAAGTAGGAATTTTGTGGAACACCAAAAGGAGAGAAAAATAAACACCATCCTCTGTTTTTGTTGTTTTTCAGTCCTTGTTTTCCCTGATCGCCTTTGTTTTTTTTTTTTTTTTTTTTGGTGGATGAATTTTAATTAGGTTATGTCATATGTGTATATAATTCGTAGTCTTGATTGGGAATTTTTTTTTTTGATTTGCGGCTCATGTAAGGCCCACTTAGAACTTGGCAATACGATACGAGTAACCATGTCAAAAATCATCTTGATCGGATTTACGTTGATCCCGATGGGAGTAGAGTTTTTCAATAGAAATGGTATTAGGCTCACTGGATAAGAACAAAATTGTTGCAAGTTAATGTGTTCCAATTAGAGATTAAAACACGTTGGATTAAGACGATTTTTGAAATAGTGACTCCTATCGCAAAGTTCTACAATATGAACGGTTCGGATCATTGAAGTGGGCCTTACATGACCCGCAAATAAAAAAAAAAGTTGGACCATATCTAACTGGACAGGAGCTGAATTCCTCTCCCAGTGGCCCACTTACGTGGTGACACTATTTACTCATATTTGAAAACTGATTTTCGCGTTCCATTTTTTATTGATGGCGCTCCACTTTTAACGTGAAGTTCTTCATAAACAAAGTGGAACGTCATCAGTAAAAAGTGGAGCGCGAATATCAATTTTCTATTGTTTTGATGGTGAGTGATCAGGACGGGCTTTGAAGTCAAATCGATTGACGACTAAGAACTGATCGCTTGATTTCAAGACCGCCTCAAGCACGCAGCCGAACATGAATGAATCACAAAATCATTTTAGTTCTTTCTGAGGCACCGGTAGAGTTCCCTACATGGATCCTAATGCATGTGGTGGTAGAGCGGCCTGCCCCGAAATTATTGAATAACTATTCGAATGAATCGGTGGCACCACGTGAGCGTGCCATCACCATATGTGTCACCATTTCATAATACTTTCTCCTCTCTCTCTCGTAGCCCCTCTCTCTCTCATAGTCTCATTACTCATAGTTATGCCAATGGAGTTGCCGGATTGAACAAGATACTCCCTCCTTCCCCATTCTTTAGTCCCAATTAGCACTTTTTTCCGTCCTAAAAAGATTGTCCCATATGAGAACTAAATGGGTAATAGATAAGAAATTTCCTCTTTTACCCTTTCTTTTTTTAATTAATAGTACTAAAAAAGTAAGAAAATGTAATGGTTGAAGGGTAAAATGAGAAAAATAAGTTTTTAATAGTGTAATGATTGTATTCTATTACTAATTAGTTGGAATTTCAAAAAGGACTAAAGAATGGAGGACGATGAGAATATTAAGGAGGATCTAGACAAGTGCATATTCCATCATGTGTGAATGAATGACAATGGATGGGGACAGAATCCACTTTAAAAGTTCTGTTTGTTTTTACAAAGGTTGTTTCCTAGGCCATTACTTTTACCGAAAAAGGAAGTAACAGGAAAGGAATATACTCCCTCCGTCCCTTTTTAAATGTCCTGCTTCGTAACTCCAACTTATTAAAAAAACATCATCATTATACCTTTCACATCAACTTTTTCCTCTACTTTCCCTACTTACCCATCATCATTACACTTTTACTCACTAACTTTTCAAAATGGAATCTACTTTTAGGGACAAATTAGACAATTCACCAACTTTTACCACTAACTTTACAAAATGGACACTTATTAAGGGACAGCCCAAAATAGAATACTGGACTGTAATAAAGGGACGGAGGGAGTATGTTCTTTGGGAAAAAGTGAAAATCAAGGGGATAACATGGAAAGGTAGTTAAAATTAGCCGATCATTTGCCTTCGGATCATGACTTTATTTGCGTATCAATCAAAACGAACACCTACAAACTTATTTGATTTCCTCGTCTTCTTCGTTCCCATCGTGAGCCCTTAAAAATTCACGAATGTCTAGGACTGGAAATAACTCACCTGATGGATAACACGTACTTGTCATCTACTTCTGGTAATGGAACGCCCGTCTATTGTATCGGCTCGGCTTCATCCTAGATCAACCTTATTTGATTGGGCCATATGCCTTTAGAGTAAAAGGTGGTCAAACTCTGATGGTTTATTACTCCTAAGAGTATAATTCGTTCAATCTTTGACGAGACAAATATAATTCGTCCAAATCTATAACGATCTTCGAGTAATTTAATATTTTTCCTGAATGATTAAACTATTGAGTTCTACAACACAAATGACTCGGACTGTCAAATGAGATTTTACATGTCAAACAAGATTGGGATGACTTTTATTTTTATATTGCATGAGAAATCGCATAAAAAATAATACTCCAATTGAAATCACATATAAAAAAAATAGTCATTTCAGAGGATCTTTTCTCCTAAAAAATATATATTGTGGTGTACTAAACCCATGTCAAATCAACATCTCGACAAAAAGAAGGGTAGCCTTTCACATCAAAAGTCTCTTGTATAGGAGTTGATTGCAATTATGGTCCTTTTAGAAATCGAAATGCCAACAAACTGTTTTTTTTTTTCCCAATCGAAATGATTGATTTCTCTTCTAATTAGAACTTCAAAACCAGCAGGATGCAATATGGGTATATTCACTACTCACACCAGTTTTCAATATGTATCGAATGAAAGAGAGCACAATGTTGCATCGATTGCTGCGACGTATATCACTTCCTGTCATGAAATTTACATCACCAATCATCGTAATACCCCTTTAGATTACAGTAACATTGTTTTCGAGCCGACGTGACCTGACTGAGTGTAAACTGTGTAATAGTCAGCAAAGTGGCAACCAAGAAATGGAACAGGATATCGAAAACAATGCAATAACAATGTGCAGCATACGCCCAAAAATCTTGTTTCTTCGATTCTCTAGAAAATAAAAGGTGTTTATCCAAACAAGCCCGTTCGCAAAATTAAAAAGAAACAGAACATTTAGGCCAGATCATAAACATTGTGAGACCAAAATTTGGCAAGGTACACAAGACTCATTGATTGTACGAAATGGAGATTTGAAACTGCTATCTTTAACAGGATGGCAAAATGGAAATCATCAGAGGCAAAATGCAGGATCAAGTCACATACGGATTCAACTGTGAATTTCAAAGAAGTGCAAGCCTTTTTCCATATTAGCATACATGCATCTACCAAGCTCCTGCCTCCGGGCGACAACAAGACGACCTCAGAGATATTTTCTAGCGAGGGCTCGTACTTTTGTATCAAAATGCGACGATGGAATCCGAGAGCCAGGTACATAGAGTGGATTAAGAAGAATCTGCAGATTTCAATGGTTGGATACATGAGCAAATTGGAATAACTCACTCAGACAAACAAAAACCACAGCGGCTCGATACTGCCTTTATTCCCAAAAGGAGCCAATCATCCGTTAAGAAAATTATGTAGGCTGCAGCATGCTCATTACCATGAATTCAGTAAGTATGCATCAATGTTACCGTAAATAATTTTCTGTTTCATGTGCAGAACTTTTATGTTGCATTTGGATGTTGGATGTGTGGAGGGATTTGTTGGAAGGAAGAAAGAGGTATACCAGGAAAGATACTAGACCATTATCCAAATTTTACCTCCCTTTTCCCCATTACTAATCATTCCCCTCCACGAATCAAGGATCTAACGTAGCCTTGGTCATTGATGTTAATGCATATGGAAGGACGAGCAGCAATGTTTATGCCATATACAATAGGTACGGCCACATTAGCATGTTTGGCATATTTGCAGCACCTGTCCTGACAGATTTTATGTGATCCAGAGAGTTGCTTCAAAATTTCGAACTCTTAGTACTTAGAAAGAGACTCCACAAAGTTATTATTCAGCGGAACATCGATGAGTAGTGGCGTTTTCCAATCCAAGGCAATATTTCTTTTTGTCTTACATTTACTTGTTAAGATGTTCACTTCGGTCAGGTCAGCTCCTTTACCTGAATCAAGGCAATCCGTTCACTATTGCAATCAAATGTTGCACACAGCGAAACCATCTTAACCCACTCTCACTCATAGTGTCAGTACCAGCTCTAAATTGTATGAAATCTATTTAAGATGCTCGGTATTTGTGTCGAGCTCGAGCATTTTATGGCACAAAAGCAGAACTGTGGCCTTATGAGGTTTTCTTATGCAGTAAATCGCCACAATTCCACATGGGTAACTCGTGTTTCTGCGTAGAAATTCACTAAACTGTCATTGAACGGTTGTTCAATGTTCACCCATTTAGATCTATGTTTTCGGTACTACCCTGGTGGATAAATATGACAAAGTATTCCAAATCAGCATAGAGATTATGAGAAGATGAAACAGTAGGTGTACTTGTCAAAATCAACATAGAGAGAATGAGACTGAGCAGGCAAAATTTATTTATATTTCTAGGCAAAAATATACATGAATACAATATATTCTGAACTGCAAAAAATAAACTGTAAAGGAAAAATTTCCTATACAAAGAATGCAGAAGGAAAAATTACCTTTATATACAGCTCATGGACCTCTTGAAAGAAGCTTTTTATTCCATCATCATTGCGGGAATCATGAAGTAGCATAAGTCGTGTATGTATGATTGGATTAGTTAAGGAAAGGAATATTCATGAAGCTAATTTAAAAAATAACATGCTAAAATCAAAACCAAGGGCATTGCTCAATGCAATCATAAAATTCAGGCTACCATTCACGAAGATATCAGTTTTGGGTTTGAGACCTTCCACTTTGCACTAATTCTGCGAACAGTCAGATTTTTGGGTTTGAAATTTATTAACTTTGCAAGAATCTAAATGGAGGATTTTCAGAGTATCGGAGACCAACATGGGGAGAGGTTCAAAAAGCAAAACCACAGTATTGATAACATAAAGGGATAGGAACATACTAAGGAAACAAGATCTTACTTGACATCCCAAACAAAATGTGGCGGCAGTGGCATCTTTAAAATTATGTAACACACCAATTGATTTTCTCCTTTCAAATGAATGGATCTAAGACAGATAACATTGTTTCCACATACATATAAATCTCGCTTCTACGGGAATAATTACATAATATTAACATTGTATGTTAACTGAAATGTTTCATCAGAAATTATGTAGGATATGACCAGCAGTAACATATACCGAAACCACCAAATCGTTGAACCTGTCGATTGCTTTCAAGAACCTGGATGAAAAATGTTGCATTGGCCAGTGAGAAGTGGTTAGACAATGAAAGCAAAAGATGACGGGAAAATCCACTACAGCACAAAACCTATTTGGACACACCGAGTTCACTTAAATGCCACTAAGATATAGAAACACAAGTATGCTCACACATAAAGAGAGAATTAGGTGTTGGAAAATCTCACATAGCACTTGTTGTCCATGCAAGGTCCTGGACAATATCCAATGCTGCATGCAAGATGAACTGGTGCTGGTGTGCTGCTTCTTCTTTCTAGCACATTTTCAGGAGTTAAGAGTGTTAGTTAAGACCATAGTAACACCTTTCTCAAAGGCAATTCACATAATCTTGAAGATATTTGAGGCATTCTACAGTCAGAAAATAGTCCCACATGAACTAAAGGATGTGCAAACATTGGCATATATGCGTGTAGAGGCAGAGCTACAATCCTTAACTTTGAGGGGCCAGAATGAAATGGAACAAACTTTGAAGGGGTTACTGAAGAAAAACTACTAAATTTTTATGGAATTTCAAAGCAAATACTAATATTTGTACAGAAAACTGAAATAAGCTGCTGGCATTTTATAGGCTTGGGGAATTTTATTCATAAGCGCTACTAAGCAAGAAAGTGAAACCAATGAAGGAATATTGCATTGAAAGTTGGAAAGTGAATAAAATAAGAAAGTAGAACCAACGATGGAACTAACTTTGACTGCACTGCCAACTTCAGCTTCATATATAGGAATGTCATTCCTGCTAACAATCATGAAACAAGCTGTACTAGCCATATTAGTGTTCTACACAGATATATCAGCGAAGATACGTCTTCAGCCTGCAACAAAATAGAAAACAAATAATCAAAATTAGTGAATCCAAAGGCTAAAAATCATACTGGAACAACGAAGTCAAGCAAGGTACATATTCCTATCAAGCCAATGAACACAAATTTGCTGATCATACAACATCCGTACAACCATCATAGTTGAATAGAAATGAAGTAAATTACTAGTACCTTTTGATACACTCATGGATAATTGTAAATAGACGAATCATTGACGAGTGAATTTTTTTTGCCATATGTACTTGGGAGTTGAGACTGTAGAAACTTTATATCCATCTCAAAACCAATTGGCAATGAGTGAAGAGGTCCCAGATGTTATTAAGTGATCACCCATTCCACTCCCAAGCAATGTGGGATTCATTTCCTTAACAGAGACTAATCAATATCTTTCATTCAACTTAAGCCAGTACATAAGACTATATGAGTAATATTTCATTTTAACAAAAAGAAGAAGAAGAAGCTAATTGTCATCAGATTTGATATTCTTCATCAGTTCTCTAAGCAATCTACAAGAAGCTGGGAGATTTTCAAAATAGATATCCTAGAAGTGGGCAAACGTCAAAACACACACCACATCATAATTGCCTTAACATCAACTCAATGAGATCAACTACAATACCAATTACTTATAAATAAATAAAAAATAACTACAATACCAATCAAAACCATTTCAGACATAGTTCTTGGATATTAAGATATAATCAATCAGAACTAGTCCTAATAAGTTCTGGGTTTTGAATATTGAGATATAATCAACAATAAAATCAGCTCCAAGAACAAGAATCTCTAAAATAAGTTCTGGGTTTTGATTGATTTGGAACCTTTGGACGGTCTATGGTGGCAGAAAATCCAGATGTAAAAAAAAAGGGCAGACTTTGAGAAGACATGGGCATTCAACTATGAATAGGGGACAATATTTATTTATATGCATATATATGAAGAACTAGGGGAGAGGGATCTGAACCTGGTTTGCTTTTCCGATTTGAGAGCAAGGAGAGAGAGGACCTGGATTGCTTACAGTGACGGAGAGGAATCGCTTTGCAGAAACATCCTGAAAACGGCGTCGTAGGGGCTTTGACCAGGTTGAGAAATAAAATACTCCGTACAAGGGAGTTTAGAAAAAAGAAAAAAAAAGAAAGAAGGAAAGTAAGCTAGTATTTATTTTACACGACTATAATTAACGCCAATAAACGAATCAAACAAGCTTGGATTACTTGAGTTTCATTTGTAAATTTAAAAATTATCAAAATTGTGCTATTTATAAGACAAATTGATAAAAACAAGTTCTAACCGAACCGATCACGAGTAAAATATGAAAAATTGAAAAAATCTTAAACATCATAAGTTGAAAAAAATCTAGTAAATATGTTTGAGCTTAATTCTATTCATGCGTCACACTAATTAAAATTTTAATGAGTTAGATTGCGTTTTCATTTACTATATTATTGGATTATGGGCTAATGATAATAATCATGTTACACAAAAAAGCTGAAAACGCACGAGAAACAAGTACTAGTAAACACAAAATAAGTAAAATATTAACACGTGAAAAAGAAGATCTCAATACATTTTCGTAACTAAATTACCCGAAGATCTCTCTCTCCCTCTCTCCCTCTCCCCCTCTGTAATTTTCTGAGAGACAAGAGAGAATGGGCGAGCTGAGTTCTTCCTCTGCATTTTCTCGTTCAACACTCACCCGTATCATTGTTTATTCCCTCTATTTCTTTTACTATCTGCTGTTAAATTCCGCCCACGTTGAAGGGTTTGATTCTCTGCTACGGCTCCCACACTCCGGAGCTTCTCGAACCCGACCCAGATCGAAGAGAGTTTTTTACGTCAATGATTTTGGTGCAAAAGGGGATGGCGTCAACGACGACACCAAGGTACTAAAATACCCGAAAACTAATTTTCTTGCTCCATATTTATACGTATAGATGCATATAGCTACTGTTTCTCAGCTGTTTATTGTGCTTGCGTTGGATTTGGAAATTTATGGATTGACTCTGTATTGTTGCCAGGATTTGCAAAAAATTCGTGGGTTGTTTTTAATGTGTGCCTAGTTCTAAAAGCCATGTTTTGTGAGCTATGATGAATGTGTTAATTTCCATGCTATATCTGTAGACTGTAGAGAAATTCAACTTAATCTATTGGAATATTCGTTTTTTCACATTCTTTTCACTTTGCCTTCATAGAATTTTGGGGGTTTAATTGGGGGCAAAAGCTTTGAGGGAATACTGTAAAGGATAAGGATCAAAATCCTTCACCGTAGCAAAGTCCCTGCATCAAGCTTGTTAGTTAGGATAGAGTACATCCGAATGTTGTTTAAATATTTTGTATTCATTGTAAGCCTTATCTTGTAACCTATTTATATACTCTAGCAAAAGATCAATAAAATTTAGAAAGCATTCATAGCCCTATTACTTCATATGGTATTAGAGCACCTTCTACTCTAACGAGTTCAAAGATCCTATTTTTTTCCCCTTTTACCATGACTAGCGTATCTTCAGATATCCCTCAGGCAACCTTGGTTGTTTCCGTTCCATCCACAGCTTCCAACCCCGTTTTGATCTCCATTAATGCCGCTGCCCAACTTTCTCTTAAACTCTCCCCGACGAACTACCTCTCTTGGCGTGCGCAGTTCAATGCCCTTCTCATCGGGTATGACCTTATGGGCTATGTTGATGGCTCTCATTCATGCCCACCGCAAAAAGTACTTGAAACCCACAACCCCGCCTATACTTTTTGGCGGCGTCAGGATCAACTCTTGTTGCACGCCATTCTTGCCTCTGTTTCGGAACAAGTGACTCCTTTGCTTGCTGATGCACTCACCAAACCGTTGTCTCATCAACGTCTATCTCTTCTACGGTCCAAGATTGGTGTCTCCGATGAGAGCACCATCTTGGGGGGCGTGTAAAGGATAAGGATACAACAATTGAACCCATCTAGTCCCCAACCATTGGAGTATGTCCGTATGGGCGAGGGAGGATTGGCTGCTCTCAGAATACCACTGAAACAGTGACCTCCCTATACCTCCAAGATCCGAGGAGCTAAAGGAATGTTTTGCTGCTGAACCATGCCCCTAAATCAAAGCCGAAATGCATCAGAGAGGGTAGGCCTAGAAATCCAAAGCAATTTCTGTGCATACAACCATGCTTCCTTCCTTCATAGTTGAGAGCATCGAAAAGCGCAGTAAATGTAGTCTTTGAGGGAATACTGATAATAAATGTTTAAGATATATAAACCATTGTAGTCTTTAAGATATATTAACTTCAGGTTCTCTTTTATATAGCATTTGGCATTCATAGAGATTAATGAAATGAAACCATCTCCTGATGTTATGCTATGTCTATCCTTTTAGGCTTTTGAAGATGTTTGGAAGTTGGTTTGCTCTTTCCCGTCACGAGCGAAAGTCATAATTCCTGCGGGGAAAACCTACTTGGTGCGACCTATTATTTTTGGTGGGCCCTGCCGATCAAAGTTGACATTGGAAGTATGAGACATGCATTTGTTCTCCTATAGTTCTATTAACCCCCTTCTACTTACTAATGTATCACTTCCACCTTTATAGTTTATGCAACCATAATCATTTGAGAAACATTGGCTGGCAGTTTTTTTGTCTTAATCAATAGGTTTGTGTTTTAAATTCTGTATAGATATCTGGTACTATCATTGCGCCCAAAGATCCTGATGCCTGGGCTGGATTGAATCCACAAAAGTGGCTCGAGTTTCAAAGGGTGAACCACCTGACTGTGGAAGGAGGAGGGATAATTGAAGGAATGGGACAGGAATGGTGGGCTCGTTCTTGCAAGATTAACACAACAAATGTATTGAGCTCCTGATCCATGATATACATCTGACTTTTCCCCCATTCTGTTTCATACTCTAACCTGCTTCCAAATTTCTTTTGGCAGCCATGTCATCATGCTCCAACGGTTAGTGCCTGCTTTATTCTCAACGCGATGCAATCAGTTCCACAAATCTGCTTTATCAGTCTTTTGTCTAGTATTTGTGGTCCTAAGGAAATTACTCCTGTCCGATGGTTTCTTGATCTTGATGTGCTAAATCGATTACACTGCAGGCCTTGATTTTTCATAGATGCAAAAATTTGAAAGTCCGGAACCTTATGATCCTAAACAGTCAACAAATGCACATGGCATTTACTAGTTGTGATCGTGTTGCGGCATCCCACCTCAGAGTGCTGGCACCTGGGTCTAGCCCCAACACTGATGGCATCCACATTAGTGCATCTACTCGTGTTCAAATCAAGAATAGTGTCATTGGAACAGGTTAGATGACGTCCATAAGTTATGTTTTTTCCAATCTTCCTAAATGCGCGACTCCCAGACATGTTTCAACCATATCGGTTGTTGGCTGTGTTATGTGAGTGTATAGTGGGCTTGTTGGGGAAACAAATCACCAACATATGATTGCACTCATGTTGAAGGATTATGCCCTAATGTGATATTGAGCTGAGGATGATAGGAAACTCTATCCCAGGTTTTTCTCGGTTACTGTTATAGCCAGTGTATATCAAACTTGCCTGGTGATGGTGTTTCTGGATTTATCAGTTCAAGTTTCACAAGGGGTTGAGTGGGTTATGTTGAGCTCTGGTATTGTTGTAAAGGGACCAGCTACCTATTTGGTGTAAGCACTACCTGAACTTAGACAGGACATGACTGGAAAAAGAACTGAATAATTGGAGGTCTATGTGTAACATTTGGTTTTAAATATCCCAAACATAAACAAGTGATAGAATAAGTTTGATAATCTCTCTAGTAGGTGAGGAGTTCAAACCACCTATTTAGGTTCGCTCTTTCAGTGATGTTATTCTCTCACCACCCATCATATGAGCAAGGATTGAAAGAACTAAATGGATTACCATATAAAATCTCTATGGTATATTCATTTACACATATGGACACACCTGTATTTACTTCCATGTCATTTGAACGAGTTAAGTTTCATTTTTTCCTATACCTTTTGTACAATTGACCCCCCTGGCCTCAAGGAAATTAGAGA
This sequence comes from Rhododendron griersonianum, assembly GCA_018127125.1. Classification (NCBI taxonomy): domain Eukaryota; kingdom Viridiplantae; phylum Streptophyta; class Magnoliopsida; order Ericales; family Ericaceae; genus Rhododendron; species Rhododendron griersonianum. The sequence goes on along the minus strand of CM030795.1, from coordinate 41,160,758 downwards.
GAAACAAACTATATACAGGCGTCATTTCTTGAGCTTCTAAATCCGTTTTCTTTGTATTCTACCTTAGAGCTAGTAGTTATCAACTACAACAACAACAACAGAACCCATGTAGTCCCCAATCATTGGGGGTATGGGCGGGGGAGGATTGGAGACAGACCTAACCTTTGGCAATATGCACAAAGTGGCTGCTCTCAAAATACCACAGAAACAGTGGCCCCCCTATACCTGTTTTGCTGCGGAACAGCTAGTAGTTATCAACTAAATTTGTGAAAACTTGCTTCAGGAGATGACTGCATCTCTATAGTTGGCAACTCTTCGGGTATCCAGATCAGGAGCATCACCTGTGGACCAGGCCATGGTATAAGGTAATACTCTTAGGTGGCCTTCACTTGTTTGAAGCCATGTGCATTGTGAGCACCTTGAATGCTGACGACCTGCATCTGTGACCGTTAGTATTGGAAGCTTGGGAAAATGGAACTCATCTGTGCAGATCCATGATGTAGTTGTTGATGGAGCATTTCTGTCCAACACCGAAAATGGGGTGAGGATTAAATCGTGGCAGGTAATCTTCTTGGCTGTGTAATCTTTACCAAAGACATTATCGAAACTAGTAGATTTGTCGTTGATTGACCTCCTGCCTCCTTCTCACTCTGCTTTTATTTCTTCATTAGGGAGGTAGTGGTTTTGCTACCAATATTGCTTTTCAGAACGTGTGGATGGAAAATGTGTCAAATCCCATCATAATAGATCAATATTATTGTGATTCGCCTGTTACATGTCAAAACCAGGTATGGGTTCCACGGCCAAAATTCTCTCTTTATTGTTAATGCGGAGAAACCAACTACCTTATCAAAAGGATTATCCTTTGTTTTGTGCTGTGAGTCTATTAGCTTGGTAGTATCATTTTCATTCTTCGAGTTTTCGACGTTTAATTTTCACCTTATGAGTTTGTTAGGTAAATGACTTGCCATGTCTTCATTTCTGAAGCCATTTTCAAGTGAACTTGAGGCTAACACCTCAGTCATTCAAGAGTCATCCTGGCTTCAAATATTTTTATACCAAGGGCATTGAAACATTTCTTGTGGACACTTCGTGTCCTTTCCCAGCGAAACAAACTTGCCTTCGTTTAAAATCTCATTGAAAGTATATTTTGATTTGAAATACATGCTTTCTTAGGGAACTGCCATACACAGTAGGTTGAGTATTATAACGGTAAAGGAAATCTGAGAGTCCAATTTTCACATGACAATGCAGAGCTTGGCTGTTAAAGTCGAGGATATCTCCTTCGTGGGCATCAAAGGAACATCAGCTACAGAAGAAGCCATTAAATTTGCTTGCAGTGAGACCTTCCCATGTGAAAGGCTATATTTAGAAGATATTCAACTTGTCTCATACTCTGGTGACTCTACAAGATCCTTTTGTTGGGAAGCTCAAGGCTCGTGTTCAGGTCTGGTATACCCCCCTCCTTGCTTCTCATACAATGACAGCAGCTACATTGAGCAGAAAGTTCTGTCCAGCTCTGTTCTTTGGTCCATTTGAGGATGGTTATAGTACTATTCTGGGTAGGTCAAATTCAATTCAACTCAACGTAAATAGCCCTGTTATTTGTGGAACTGTCTTGACCTTCAATAGCAAGCACCAATGGTTGGGTGCTCAAAACCTTTTGACACGTAGTCCGTAGGAAAGATACAGCCGACGCAGCAGCAGTTAATAATAAGTTCATTATGACATGATCATTGAAGTGTGTAATTATCCAATTTCAAGTGTGTGTAATTATCCAATTTCAAGTGTGTGTAATTATCCAATTTCAAGTGTAAATCGGTTTGGGTATATCTTTTTTGACGTATGTTCTCCCCACTTATTAATGCATATTCATTTACTTTATCGCCATCCTGTTTTTAATCGCTATATTTTGGGTTTTGATGCTGACAGTTAAAGCTTATCCACACATGTGCAAGGAATTCCAATTTTGATGTGAGTGGATACATATATGCGACTCTTAGAATGAGGAATTCTGAAGCAAACATGCCATATTTCCCATACAAGCAAAAGCCTCCTGGTTCATTCCCTGCTTCTGCTTTGTCATATCCTAGGACACTTAAATTTTCCATATCCTAGGACACTTAAATTTTCAGCTCGAAATTAAGCAAGTAGTTGAACATTGACTGACCACTGTTATCGTATATGGTAAGTTGTCCTTGCAGATTTCACCCCTTAATGGCACCCTAGGTTGTACAATGAATGGTTGAAGCTTTTTTTTCTTCTAATATCACTCTACAAAATCGGGTCAAGTAACTTTTCGCCAAAACTCAACCATCCAACGCTACAAACTAACTTCCAGGGTTCAACATCTTACTGAGCAAGTTTAGGGCAGTAATCTTTTAACAGCCCCATTGTACATTTCTAGCTCCATTTATGCTGAGGAAAACCAATACAGCTATTATCTTTCAAAGTTGTTTACCGGAGAAGATATAACAGCAATGCAAAGTTGCACGAGACAGTGTCCTGGAAACTTTTATATATTTTGGCTCAAAAAAGATGCTCATTCATCAGTAGATACTAAATAAGGAAGTTACAAAGCGGGTTCAGATACAGGAAGATCGTTGAGACCATCTTCGGATGTCATAGAGCAGGAATACACAGTCTGTCAAATGCTGAAGTTTGACAATGATTTCATTTGAAGCAACATTCTCTCAGAAATAGCCCAACCCCAGAAAGAAATCAGCAATGCTGAACATCTTTGATCAGCAACAAAATCTGAATACCTTAACGAATGCCAATCTTCTCTGCAACTTTGGGAAGATAACATAACATCCTGTTTCCAGCTGCACCAAAAATGTTATACCTCAGAACTGCATTAAATCCTACAAAGTCGATTTCCCAATCCACCAATGCCTTGGCTGGCAGCCGTGTTCTGAGATCTTATGTTAGCGAACACCCAGCTTGGGGCACCCAATTGCAAGAGGTAAGTCAAGGTTATCTACGGTCCTAAACGTTCTTGGGACCATCTTGTCAATGTACAGAGTTCCCTCCAGATGATCGCATTCGTGCTGTAAAATGCGAGCCTGCCACCCTGAAGCATCAACCTTGATTGGCTGGCCTTTACGATCCAAACCTGTTACCTCAACTTCTAGGTATCGTTCCACCACTGCTCTGAATCCATCAACACTGCAAAATAAATCACCAAAAAAACAAAAATCAACATATGAGTATCTTTACCACCTCATCTTACTCGTGAATAGAAGCAATGTCACTTGTTCCTAAGGCCGGGTTGGCATACCCCAAGTCCAAGTGGATGTGTACAACAAGTTGACATTTTTGAGAAAAAGGGGAGGATCACTTGTCTCATTTATATTCCCCCCTATATCTGGTAACATACCTAATCTTTAACAATTTTCACAAAAGTTGTGTTTAAGAAGCAAAGCTGATATATTTGCACCACAATGGCCGTCTTTTTGCTGGACATTTGGAAACCAAATTAAACTGAAGTCATTTAGCTTAATTTCTCAAGTTCTTCATGGAAAAACTAATCTTTCACAGATGTGAAGTGCGATTATAAAGTGGGTCATCACCAGAATTGACTATAAAAAAGCGAAACAGCACCAAGGTTAAGAAAATTAAAGGGCATCTTGAGAAAAATGAAGTCACGGGAAGAAAATGTGAAAGAGGGGGTCAACTTGCTGGGGTGTCCAAATTCCCCTCATGTTAATGCCTATGTCAGAGTCCATACTCCAGCAAGAGAAGAGCATTGGAGAATGTTTTTTTTCCAAAGTGGAAGCTAAGGTCGCTAAAGAGCCCGTCTGTAGTGCAACCAACGTTGAATTCAGCTTGTTTGTGCATAAGGTATTGATTGTTTTCTTCCACATCCTTCCAACGTTCTTAACCTTTCTCGGTTACCATATGTTTCCTATCTGAGTTACAAGGTCAATCTCGAAAAGCAAAACCAAGTGCATAGACTCCTCACATTTTCAACACTACGTTCAATTAAATGTTGCTACTTCAAAGTAGGTAATAGGAATTAAACACTCTTAGAGCTCATTTTGTAGAGTTTTATAACTACAGTGAAGTCGATGTTCACACAAGCAGCAACGATCAAAAAGTTTTGGACAAAGTAAGAGCAACAAAGGTTTAACACATTCCTCATAAGATAAGGAGTTCAAGCATAAGTATAGTAGCTTGAGGTTTACCTTAGGCACCCTTCAAAAAATAGTGCAGTTTTGTTGCTCTTATTTTTAATCTTTGGATTGACAATAACCTGTGTTAAATAAAACAACAGAAAATGAAGATGTAAAAAGTGAACAAATAGTACTGCAACTACAAAATGAACATGTAGAATATTGTAAGTCCATTAATCAGCATACCAAGAGATCAAAAGGGCGTCGGTCTTGTGCTTTAGTCTCTTCCTTTGGTGCATAGCTGATGTATTCTTTTGTATCTTCCAAAACAATTATCTGTATCAGATGAAACTGACAAATCTATCATCACAAACATAAGGACCGGGAGTATGGACCCTACAAGAATGTGTGGTTGTAAAGTGGTCCGGAGTACCACGTGGTGGTACTCCCGGAGTATTGTATAATTTCACAACATCAAGGGCTTCCATATTGACAAATGACAACAATAGAATTTGTGCATAAGCAGAAAATACCACTTCAAGCTCTAATTCTTTTACCTCCAATACATTATACATCAATATGACATATGATTGTCCATACCCCAGCTTACATAGCATTATCCACATTAGGGCATCCCCAACCCCTACTCAAACTTTAATTTGAGTGCAAAAAATCTTCAAAACAATCTCCACACATTTACTCAAACCCAAGTCAAAGTAAGTTTCACATTTTACCCAATTCAAGGGAGATTGTTTTCTTTAGTCAACTATTTCAAGGCTATTTTGTGGCTTTGACATTAACTCAAATTTTATGAATTTTTTTTTTATATCAATCTCAAATTTTATGATTAAATCCATTTTTCTCAATATGGTTATAATATCAAGAAAAGCTTTTTACTCAAACTTTTGGAAATGCAAATTCAAACCTTCAAGGGAATGCCAATTTGGGGAGCAGCAAGACCAACCCCAGGTGCTTTCCTCATAACCTCCACCATATCATCTATAACCTTCTGGATCCTCTCCGACCCGATTTCTTCCGGTGGGACCTCTCGGGCTGGTTCGTGAAGAACCGGGTCGCCGGCTTTCACAGTTTCCGGCTGACTCTTCTTCTTTTCTCTCAAACCCAGGAGCCAGCCGGCACGAGCCCTTGCGGAAGAGCTGTGACTTGTTCTCGTGGTCAAGCCAAAATCGAAGGCCGGTTTGAAGATGGGTTTTCGGGTTTGGCGGAAGCCGGCAACTGGGTGGGTCCGAAATGGAGTGGGTTTAATGGGTTTTAAGCATTTGCCGGTGATGGGTATGGGTAGGAGACGGTGGGTGAACCGTTGAATGCTCTCCATCCTCCGCTATGTTCTGCTATGTCCGAAATTGGGAATGGAGGGGCTGTAGTGCACCCGTCACATTACACGGGGTGTAGTGCGACACTAGACTGTAGTACGGTCGATTCGACTGTCCATATCGGTGCGAATCGCTTGGATTTAATTCGAGCTCCTATAAATCCTAACCTTCAATTGTTTGGATGAAAATCCGAATTATTCATTACCGAGATGGGATCGTGTAGTGCGGGCTGAACTACAGCACCCCGGGTCCCTGAAATTGGTAATTGGTTTTCTTTCTTTTTTTATATGTCACAATATTTTAAAGTCTCAGCTTGCCTTATCTCGGAATACCCTTGAATAAACCAACAAAATCCGATAAAATTAAAAAAATCAAACAAAACTATTTGAGTTTGAGCTTGCTTGTTAAAAACTTGTTTGAGATTGTATGATACATAATCAAATTAGCTGAAACAAGTTACCACGCAATTCGTTGGGCTTTTGATATATAAAAATTCAAGTTACTCAAGATTGATTCACGTTTGGGTCGGTTAAAACCTATTTGAGATTCATTTATCTCATATATAAGCCAAATTTGAACATGTTTTTTTTAAGTTCGTTAACTCTTCAAACAAGTTTGAAAATTTCAACTGCTCGACTTGTTTGACTTGTTTAAAAGTCGGGAAAATGACGGCCAAGGACGTGTTTTGATAATTAATACCCTCCAAGAATATTTTCAGCATTAACAAATATTCTTAACTTGTCCTTGGCGGTTATTAATTATCAAAACACGTCATTGGCCGTCATTTTCCCTTAAAAGCCCTGTTCTAGGATAGAAGCCCATCAGCCCCTGTTCTAGGATAGAAGCCCATCAGCGGACTTTGCTTGATGGGAGGTTTTTGGAATGGGCCTACAAGTCATTTATGCCACACACATGGGCAGTCCAATTTACTCGTAATAGGTTGGCGCAGCAATAATTTAGCTACCCATATGGCGGACCATCTTGCCAGCTTCATTCCTTGTTATGAATGGGGAAGAGCATGTGCGAGAAATTTTCTGAAGTGGACTTTGCTTGATGGGGGATTTTGGAATGGGCCTAAGTCATTTATGCCACACACATGGGCAGTCCAATTTACTCGTAATAGGTTGGCACAGAAATAATTTAGCTACCCACATGGCGGACCATCTTGCCAGCTCATTCCTTGTTATGAATGGGGAAGAGCATTTGCGAGAAATTTTTGGGTGCAAATTGGGTACCACGTGGCTGGACCCAGCGTCCATCCGAGCCGTCCGAACGGGCTTTGGACGGCTGAGATCTGAGCACCATCTTTCCTACTTAGCTAACCACCCTCTCTCCTCTTTTCCTCTGCTCAGATGAACTGCCGGGTATCACGTGTACGATACCCTTTTTGCATCAAAAAATTTCTCAGCATGTGCATGCAATATTGTGCCTGGCAAGTAAGGTACATTTATGTAGTATGTCTTCACTCCAAAGTTATCATGTTTCCTAAGTAGAAGTATTTCGTTGAATTTTATACTTTAAGGTTATCTTGTAGTAAATCATTTCCCGCTTGTTTTTACACGTATGTACCCATCTGTGTATAATAAATTGTAGTATATGTATTTGTTAGAATTATGGCTCATATGTAAGTATGAAGAGAAACTAAGGAGTTTTAGAAAGAAGGTCAGATGCTGGTATGGTACGGTATCGTACAAAGGTATTTTTGAGATATAGGCCAAATACCAGGTTAGGGTTAGAATAGAGTCGGTATAAATACTTTATGTTGTAAACTCTATTTTGTAACTGTGATAATAAGAACAGCAGCCGCTCCCGCTCCCGTTGACGTACCCTGTTTTGAGGAACCATGTATATTGCTGTGTCGATTCTTTACTGTTTTATACTCGTAAATCGCGTGTGCGTGTGTGACGATCCTAACAGTATCATTCCAATCTTTTTTCCTTCTCAAGATATTCGGGCCAATTTACACATACCTCAACTAATCTTCGGGACCAATCCCACCGTTCATTAGCGGAGGCTCCATTTAAAGCTAGAGCAAAGCTTTGTATGGGCTAACCTCAAAGACGTTGATAGCAGCTGAGAGGTTTTGAACCCGATACATTAGAAGAGACCAGACTCATAAGTTCTCAGCCTTTGACCCGGCCAACCCCTTTGGGCTATGTTTCATTCCAATCTAAAAATGTTGCTTCACTTGACCAAAAAAAAAGGTTCCGTCGTCCAAGCCAATACTTGCGGCAGCAGGTTTCCCAATTGCATCCGTGTGGGCAAAGTCTTTCAACATTTCCAGCGAAGACCCATTTTTTACTTCTCACTACCTAGCTCTTTTATACATGTGGAGGCAAATAAACTCAGAAAGCATCTGATCTTGATTGTCAGAATTGAGAGAGAGAGAGAGAGAGAGAGAGGGGTTAAAAATGAAGAGCTCCATGCCACCTCTGTACCCAAAACCACCAAAGGTGGGTGCAGTTAAAGATCAAGAAAACAAAAGCGGACACGGCGATGATTTCAGAGAGAGGAGAGGGAACATGACTGATATTGCTAGGGTGAAAGGAGCGGACGCAGTACCCAAGAAGTTGGAGAGCAAGGCATTAGTGGATATAAACGAATGCGCCGAGGCGTTCATCAACAAGTTCAAGCAACAACTTCTGATCCAACGGCTCGAGTCGATTGAAAGCTACGAGCAAATGCTTGCCAGAGGCAAATAACAGCCTTCCCTGGCTTTTTGTCTTTCTGCTTCTGTTTCTAAATAAGATTTTTTTGTGTTCCTTCAAATTGATTTACATGTGACTATATATGTGTTTTCAGTATCTAATGACAGAGAAAATCTTTTCAGTTGCTTTGGATGGATAATATGTTGTAGTTTGCCGAATCACTCAGTATGTCAAATTGGTGCCAAATTCTGCATAACAGATGTACCATTGTAAAAATAACACTGGTGATACCTTTCTCGCCTTTTGGCTAAAATCAAGTATAGCATTTGTTCTTATCAGTTTAATATCTGATACGTGGGCCATCGGCTCACATGATATTAAATTAATTTTTTGAGGGGGAGAGCCCATTAGCTACTGGAGTTTCTCGCGAGTCGCCTTGGCATTGCACTATTGCCTCGGCTTGGTGTACCTCACCAAAAAAAAAAAAACCACTGGTATAGTTAGCCAAATTTAGCAACAAGAAGTACTTCTTGTAACCATGGAGATGCTCTTAAGAGCAAGTACACCAGTTATTAGGTAAAAAAAACTAGCGAACAGTACATATTTTTCATTTTACCTATTCATTTTTCTTTCAACACTATACCAACACTATCTATTTAACTTATTTTCTAATAAAATATTATTACTGTTCACATATGACTATGTACTGTTCACGGATGTATGACTATGTACAGTTGGAGAGAGGGAGGAAAAAGAATTTAAAAACGGTTACCGAGTGAACAGTGGATCGGTAAAGATGACTATGCACTGTTCACGGACGGATGTATTTTACATCTCCCTTTACCTCATCTGCTGCAAGCTGGTTTTGTCCCTTTCCATAGGTAAAGTAGCTTAGTTTTGTTGTTTGGCTCTGCTGGTAAACTTGCTCTAAAACATTTCCCAACAACAATATTAGGAACAACTTAGCTGGTCCCATGGGCTTTTTTTTTTTTTTTTTTTAACATCTAAGAGTGTCCGGGCCATTATACGTGCAAGTCAACTAAAGAGGAATCAATCCAACTGTTCACGAGCGGGAAGCCGATTTAAAGGCACCTGTCCCCATGGGTTTATTTCCTCAGGTTCACTAGCAATCATTCACGTCCATCCCTAGTTCTTTTGAGTTGGTGGGATCCGCTCAAACCAAAAGTTGAAAACAGAGTCTCCAAATTCATTACGGGTTCTGTTAGGTTCAGGTACTTTGAACAGTCTAGAGGTGAATATGGACAAGAAAGTCAGAGGTAATTTGGACAGTCTAGAGGTGAATATTGACAAGAAAGTCAGAATATGCCACCACAAATGGAAGAGGAAAATCACAATTTTTGCATTAAGACAAGCTCATGAGATTCCAAAACAGAGGAGGTATCCCAAATGAGCACCTCTCATTTGGTTCATCACCAAGTTCTTATTACATCACCTTCCTACCTACTACTATGGAAAACAAACAAACCAACCAACCAACAAACGGAATAAAGTTACCCAAACACAAATTAATATAGCTCATGATCAAGAAAAATTATCCAGTTGTGACCCGGGATCAAGAAAAATTATCCAGTTGTGACGTTGGCCCCGGGTCACTGGATAATTTATCCATCATTCGGCGAGCTCAGGACCGGTGATGAGCTCAGGGGGGGTCCTATGGCAGGACGACTTGTATCTTTTGCTGATGCTGCACCTTCTGGAGATTCACGCGCGAGCAGGACCGGGCCATCTCTCCGGCAAGTGGGATAATGGGGAGGTTATCGCAGTTGCAGATCTCGATCATGAATCCGTCGGGGTCGTGGAAGAAGAGCTGGTCGACGTATATCCCTCCTTCCTCCACCTGCTGTCTCATGTACTCGATCCCCATCTCCTTCAGCTTCTTCTCCACTGCTCCTATGCTCTCGCACTGTACACACCAAGAATCACTATTAGTAATAATTGCTTATGGTAAAGACAGGGCCGGCCCTGAGATTTTGGGCGCCTAAGACGAACGTAAATAATGAGACCCTTAATAAAATTTACGAAAATAAAATAATAAGTAGATAAATGATTTTTTTCAAAGCCAAATGCATGTATTCGACAAAGGAAAAAACCCATGCAAATACTAATTTCTGATCCTGTTTTTTTTCCTTTGATCTCTAATTCATCTCCTTCCATTTTATTGTGTGTTCATGGAAATTAGAACTGTAAGGGTAAAATATGCATAAAACTTATCGAGGAACCCACCACATAGGATCATTTTTCAAGGGGCTCTACATGAAGATAGCCGCCCGTGATCTGCATTTTCTTTTTTCTTTTTTGTTTCCTCTGATTGAGCAAGTCAGGTTGGGCCCAACTTTTGGGCCTGTGTCCCTTAAGTGAAAAATATGTGGTTTAGGTATTAAAATGGGCCTCTAATGTTGCTATACCTAAAAAGATTGGACATATATAATAGGTACCTAAAAAAGTAGGAGGCCCTAATTTCTACACATTTTTTGGGGCTTAAGGCGCCGGCCTCTTGGGCCTTACCCTGGGTAAAGACATGACATGGACAGTCTAGATAGGAATCCCAAGGGCCTGGGGCCTGATCCAACCTAAAGAATAAAGATAGTGTAACGATGTTACAGCGTCTCCAATGGCAGGACCAAAACTAAAAGATTTCTAAAATTAGCAATGTTGGTCGAAAATATGGCCCACAACTCTCTCCTCCCTCTCTCCTTCCCTCTCCTCCCATCACTATCAATTGACACACTCATTTACGTTTATTCCTAACTCTCTCTATCTTTCTCTACTAAAAATGGATCTTTAATTATGGGACTTAACATTGTTAATATTAGCAATGGCTTAAATGGATAACCAAAAGAATAGGTTTGGTTATGTCATTGGAGATACCCTTTATCTCCTTAAATAGTTGGATTCTCCAAAAGTGGATAAAAGTATGAGAGGAGGGAGTATCGATTTCACGAGCCAAACAAAATGAACGATTTTGATTAAATCACGTAATCGAGTTGGTTGGTCCAGTACTTGAATTCACAGGCTCACAGCACGCGCGTTTTGACTCACCAAGCACGATATGGAGCCAAATTAGAAAAGGCTGAGAGACTCGTCCTTGTCTTCTGCTCATGGTTGTCGTTGTTACGCATTACAATTGTACTCTAGTAGTAAATTGAATGACACCGACAGGATGTACACATATACTGTATTATTATTAGAAAAAAATATCAAAAAATGCTATAGAAATGAAATTTCGGAAAATTATGAGAACTAAATTCTGTGATTGTTTTTTGTGTTCGCTCTAAAGCAAGGTGCAAGTGCAACCCATCCCGGAGTGCCCAGCATTCCACTGCAATACTAGAAGAAGCTACGACGATTTTTCATTGAAAACTCGCGATCCAATCACCGTGACTGTCTCAAATGAGACCACCTTCTACGGCAGATCTCAAACTCGCATATTGAAGGATAAAGTGACTAGTGAGGGATTGATTCGACATTAAAAATTTGTTAGGCATTATTGTGGAAACGAATTCTATGACTTTGGGTTTGGTGCACCTTCTCAAAGAGAAAGAGCTCGGTATCCATGAGTTAAGTAGTGGAGTAACATTCTAACTGATTGCAAGTTGTTGCTAGACCGGCTTGAAGAAGAAATTTTCCACGTGTTTTGGGAGGTCAATCGAAATGCGGATGCAGTTGCTAAAGTTTCAATCTATTCCTAAGGCCCATTCTGCTTAAATTTTTTATTTTTTAAATACTTATTTTCCACTTTACAAAACAGGTCATTCTCTCACAATACATCACTTTTAATTTAAAAAATAAATACTTATTTTAGTTTTTACAAAACAGGTCATTCTCTCACAATACATCACTTTTAATTTAAAAAATAAATACTTATTTTAGTTAGTAGAACAGGCTTAACTGTCTTGAAAACTTTCTCCTAGATGATGTAAGGGGAGTTAAGTTTCGCAGACTATGTTTAAATTTCTGTTTTTATCTATGCCAGTTTAATAAATAAAAATCGAAAACACTTGCTACCACATCACATGTCAGTAATTACTAGAATATATTTCCTATGAATGTTGATCAACTGTATAAAAATACCTGGAAAGAAATATGATTGTCCTTGGGATTGATTTCTCTTTTCTTTGGCATAATTTCTGGGTCTTCCGACTGTAAAAGATGTATTCCAATGCCATAACTGAACAGCCTAAAAAAAACCCAGAAACACAAAATCAAAATCTTGGTAATTAATTAATAAATTAAATCAACATCAAAATTTCGTTGAAAAAAACTAAAAAAATAAACATTTCATGAACTTCAAATGGGTACCCCTAGCTTTCATAACCCAATTTCCCAAGTTTTATAGTACTATTTTCATCTAATAACGTACCACGCTCCATCAAAATCAAATGAGTCAGGCCTCCTAATCGGTACGAACCCAAGAACTTTCGTGTAAAAACCCATTGATTCCTCGACTGATTTGCAAATAAGCGAGATGTGATTCAAAGACGTCAGGTGCAAAGGGTTTCCCAAGTTGTCCTTCATTTTTCTCGAGGAAGTTCAGATTCAATAATTGGATCAGGTGCACAAATGGATAAGGGGGACAGCGGTTATTTAGCTACAACGATGAGAGAGAGAGAGAGAGAGAGAGAAATGGGTGTTGTGGAAAGAAAAAGAGAGAGAGAGAGAGAGAGAGAGAGAGAGAGAGGACCACAGCACTCTCTGTGAGGAGACTTTCGATGAGATAATATGTGAGGGCTATGAGCTTTGATCGGGTGGATATATAGGAGGGGGGGAGGTTTTTTTTTTTGATCCGAGGAGGGGTGGGGGGAGGTGAATCATTCCTCTTCATTCTTCTTGGTCATGTTTGCCACGTGTCAGATATGCTAGACATGTGACAGATATTTTGTGTTTAACACGTTGGTGGTGACTCTGATCCCCCTACCTCTATCGGTTTTTTGCTTTTATTTTTCCAAGTGGGCTCTCCTATCTCTAATTCTCTATACTCCTGTATCGTTTTGTAAAACAACCCTAGCCAACGGGCTTGTAGCTCAACAACATTTTCTCGCATTTTTCTTTACGGAAGGTGAGTGTTTAATTCTGATCGAACGCAAGTATTTAGTGTGGCGGTTGGTGCCATCTGGACTTGTCTCACGCGCCGCTAACGGTACCTCTTTTTCATCTCCTTAAAAGAGTAATTAACCTAAACACCTATCAAATGAAAAATAAAAATAAAAATAAAAATGAAAACAACCCTACATACAGTGGGTACCCTCACTGTTCAACTCTAGAAAACAACCCTATTAATTTTATTCGTTGCATGAATCTGTTGAGTTCTGCATGTTGAGGGTGTCTATTATGTACTGTAATTCCGTAATGACAAGTACTTAACTCTGTTTCTAGTCCCGCGTGCAAATCTAAGTCTTACAAAAGATGTATGTTTTTTCGTTAAAAAAATTAATTTTTTTTCACAATCTAATAGAACTCATTACTATCTATTCATTTGTGAATTTTTTTTTTTTATTATTTTTAACGAAACAAATACATCTTTTTAAAGGCCTAGGTTTGCGCGCCGGACACCTAGTATTTTTGCTCTAAAAAGTACAGTTGAGTCACAAGCAAGAATTAGGCCACTAATAAGAGAATAAAGTAGGAGTATATATTTTTTAAATAAGTATTTAGTTTTTTAAATTAAATGTGACGTACTGTGAATTTGTGAGAGAATGACCTGTCTCGTAGAACAAAAAACAAATACTTAAAAAATAAGAACCTTTAATCTCTTCGTAAGTACAGGATTTTAGTGTAAAAATAAGGTAGCTGTTGCAATTTGTTTTTCGGGATAAAAGAAGAACATCACTACAAGACAAGTAGTGATAATCATAGTCCCACTAGAGCATAAAATATAAATTAGAAGCATCTTTTATGTAAGAAAAAATATACATTTCCCAAACCGACACCCAACACTGGCCTGGAAAAAATGTACTATAATAATCATGTATAATCATTATAATCATGTATTCGAATTATAACCAGCTTATTTCAAGAGATAATTAAATTAAATTAAATTATAGAGCTTAGATGCTTAGATTAAACTTTTGTACGGACTTATTATGGGAAAAAAAAAAAAACACACCAATCGATAGCAGTGATGAAAACTGAATAAATAAATTAATGGGTTCAATTTCTGATTATATCTTTTTTGTATATATTCTCCATAATTACTTCTTCATCAGTTCCTGATCCAACACACAGCTTACATTTTTTTCTGCAATGCAGTACTCCTATGATCACCGGCTTAATTAAATAAGTACTACTAAAAGGATCCAATTAATTAAAAAGCTGAAAGCATAACGCTAACAAACAGCAAAGCACTTGTTTTTTTTTTTAAATTTTAATGCGCCTGCATACGGTTTCTGTGCCATTTTTTTGCAATATAGTAAAGGTGACGAAAATGATTGACAATGAGTGGCTGTTGGCTTTTATACCCATCCTCGTCGATCTGCACTAAACATACATAACTTGCTGGTGGACAATGAGATTGGTACTCAAGAACTGATCGGGGTGTCAAAAACATGCGCGCCCCGACATAAAGGAGAGTTCTTCAAATTGCAAGCCAGCTGTTACATGCAATTAGTAGTTAAAATTAAAGGTTCGAAAGTAAGAAAGGTTAGAAGACAAAAACCCTTTTTCTTTACCCAGTAGTAGTGGTGAGAATCATATGTTGTGGGCTCAATTAATTGGCAATCAATGTTTTAATTGCATTCTAATTACTGTAGAAATGACGGATTAAGAACTTCATTTGGGATTGTGGTTTTCATGCACGAGATGGATTAATAAGAACTTGAGTTTTGAGACTGTGAATTCATCTGATTTGGGAGTCCGAATTAGTTCCTGTAAATTTTGTGATTATCTCATGATGAAAAACTCCGTTAGTATACTATGATTTTGGACTTGAGTATAGTTTTCATATTCATCTCCGTTCCGCTAACTAAAATAATAATTATTTTTACTTGACTAGAAAGTAAACTCAATTTATATATAAGCAAAACAGTATAATAAGAGGGGATACTACCAGTCCTAAAATACAGAAACTAACAAAAGAAAATAAAAGACAACAAACCAAAAAAATCGCATGGAACCACGACGCCGGAGCCGGACTCGTCGAACACACTCGTGAAGAGGGGTTGGAGAGGCCGAAGTTGAGAGGTCAGGTATGACCACAGAGCAAGCCCTCCTGGATGACCCGCCGCACCAACTCAAACTCGTCCCGCCGCAAACTGGAGGTAGAAGCCACTGTAGATGCCGTCTCTGTCGCCGATACACTAATTCCAAGAAAATCAGATCTAGAACCCCAAACCTGGCTCCTGAGTCCAAAAATGGAGGGAATAGTGGGAAATCTCTCAATTCCTAAAGAAGAGAGTCTCAACCACCTCACAATCATGGACCCAGCTAAAAGAGAGAAGGAGAGGATAGAAGCTGGAGATGGGAGATTGAAAAGAGAGGAGGAAGGAAGAGGGTGGCAGAGGCCAGAGGGGGCCGAAGGGGGGGGGGGGAGGGAACCCACCCAGACTCTCTCTGCACTTGCTTTCTTTCTACGCCAGCTGTTTAACTACTTATTTTTTAAATTAAAGTTGATTCATGTATAAATTGTGAGAGAATGATTTGTCTCGTAAAGCGAAAAATAAGAACCTTGTCTTCTATTTTTTTTTTTTACAATTATTATATTTTTTTTCTTTGACACCCCTTAATCCGTAGGGTTTTTTGTAATAATTTTTTGAGAAGAGAAAGAAAATGCTACGTATAATTTATTTTATGTTACTAAGTTTAAAGGCAAATGCTAATCTCCGCTGAGCCGCGGAGGATTAGTGGGCCCATTTGACCAGCTTTGTTGAAAACGTTTCCTGACTGATTTAGAGAAAAAAATGCCTAGTTAAATAGACAATTTTAACCCTAACTGTTTTAGCTAATAACAAATAAGGTACCAATTTTAGATGTGGAGGGCATTTTCCCTCCAATTTGTCCTTTTGCTTTTAGGATATGATACGTACAACCATTCTCTTTCTACTTTTCTTCTTTACTTTTCACTCCTTGCCATTTTAACTCACCTCCCATTTTTCCCTTGAAGAAGACCTGGTGAGATTTGAAGGTGAGTTTTATCTCTCTTTTTTTGATCTACAGTTTTGTCTCTATTTTACATTTCTTTTGGGAAATTAGTTATGTCGAAAAACATTTTGTTGCTGCCATATTTCAACCTCAGAAAATTGGGACAACAATTCAACCATTCTCTCTCTAGAAACTTTTATTACTCTCTCTCTCTCCCTCCCTCCCTCTCTCTCAGCAATTAAGGGCGGTGAGGAAGTCGGCGCCGGCGATGGTAGAGGTGAAGAAGCCGCAGAGGTACGGGGTGGGGAGGGTGGCAATGAGAGAGATCAAGAAGTACCAGGAGAGCACCGAGCTCCTGATCTACTATGGCTGCGCTCCAGAAGAGCACCACGAACCGTCCTCCCCTAAAGTCATTTCCATCGGCCAGGTCCCAGCCCACCGATCAGCTTCCTCCAAACCCCGCCCTCCCCGCCGCCGCCCATGCCGATGGGTCAAAAACCCTCTGTTTTGCCCCATTTCTTTAAACAAATCAAACCCAAATCGTTTTGCTTGGAAGATGAAGAAAACAGAGAAAATTGAAGATTAAAGTGTAGAAAAAGAAGAAGTGGAAGTTGAAGTGAAATTGGCAGCGTGTGAGGGTTTGGAATCGTTTTGCTCCGGTTTCAGGGTTTGATCAAAGTGTAGAAAAAGAAGAAGAGGCGGTGTTGGCAGATGGATTGGGAGGATAAAGAAGTCATTTAACCGTATGAGTTTGGCACCAACAAAATGAATTTTGGCATTATGCACCTTTTTTTTTTTACCTTCTCGATTTTTACTTCTTTTGAGCATACTTTTTTCAATTCTGAGCAATAGTTTCTTATTTGTGCAGTTTTTTTATTGATTTAAACTTGGAGGCAACTTAAATGTGATTTGATTCATGCTGTGCTTAAAATGTATATCCCTTTTTCCAATTTCATTTCAGTAAAGTCCAATTCCGTAATGTATTCTTGTAAACATGTTCTGAATTATTTTGGAGACTACAGAGTTTAGCTTGTAATTATTTTGCTACACGAAATCTCTGGTAGGCACTCAAAGAAGGTGGACATTTGTTTTTTGTAAGTGTAAATGTACTGTATTTGGTATAAGTAAGATGGACAGCGTTTTGTATGTACATGTTCACCTCTTTGTTTATTTTTAGTATTTCTTTTGGCGTGGAAGTCTTGACTGAGCAAGAAATGTTTATATCCTTTTGGCTTACTATTTATATCTTTTGGGTTCAAGCTAAATGGACATTGTTTAGTGTTTCTTTTGTACGTGTATAATATAATATTTTTATTTGAGTCTCGGGTTCGAAACCTCTCACATATTATCAACTCCTATAGGGCCAGTCTATACAGAAATTTGCTCTGACTTTAATTTGGACTCCCACAAATCAACGGTGAGATTGATTCTCAAAAATTAGTCGAAGTGCATATAACCTGGCTCGGACACCTGAGTTATAAAAAATGGAGTGGCAACATCAATGAGTCTATATTAATGTGAACTGAGAAGTAAATGTGGTGTTAAAAAAAAAAAAATTTAACTGGCGTCCTTTTTTAGTTAGAGGAAGCAAAACAATAACAAATGGTTTAAGGGTAAAATTGTCTTTTACGATAAAAGTAAGAAACACATAGGAAGGTGCAGAGAAAGGACAACTAAGGGAGGAATTTAATATATTTAAATATTGTACTTTCCTTTTCTTAAAAGAGCAAAGCTACGCCCACCGCATGGGGTGGGCACCGCACAGCCACCGCACGCCGTTGGGCCCACTCCGGCCACTGGACGGTCGATCCGAGCCGTCCAAAAATTCTAAAAAAAAAAACCGAGTGGGCCATCGCGGGAATCAACGGCATCCGAAGTGTGTAGGTGCTCGATCCGAACTTCCAAAAAAAGATGATCCAAGCCGTTCACAAAGCTACGCCGGATCGAGCACCTACACACATCGGATGCTGTTGATTCCCGCGAGGGCCCACTTGATTTTATTTTTTAGAATTTTTGGATGGCTCGGATCGGCCGTCCGGTGGCCGGAGTGGGCCCGGCGGCGTGCGGTGACCGTGCGGTGCCCACCCCATGCGGTGGGCGTAGCTTTTCTGTTCTTAAAATGTGCCTTTTGGGCACACGTTAGCGGAACCGAAGTTTAAAAGGATTCGAACTCCTTTCGCAAACCAAGTCATCGATACCACCGGTATCCATCAATTGAGCTAGATCCCTCCATGTTTAGGATATATGTTCCCCTCGTACAGTCGTACTTAATTTGTACACTCTTAGTGGTTGGGATTCACGTTGATACGGGGATCCCATCATCAAAGTGAATCTCAATCACCGATTATTTTTTATTTTGGAGCACTTTTGGGATAAATTTTCTTTGCACGTACCTAGCATTACTCAATTCCCGGAGAGATTTTTCAGTGCCGAGCGGGTATATCCCACGTGGTACCTGCTCGGTGCATCCGAGCCGTCCGATACACTTTTGGACGGCTCGGATTGAAACCCTCTCTCTCCTCTCACCCCAACACTTTCTCTCTTCAAATCTGAGCCGTTCAAAAACGAAATGGACGGTTCGGATGCGCGAGCGGACACCCGCTCGGCACTGAAAAATTTCCCCAATTCCCGGGGTTAAAAAGCATGTACATTTCTTCAGTGGTCGTACCAAATTTAGATGAATATTGTGCAGTTGGCACTTGGTGGTGGAGGCACAAGTGGGAGAGTTACTGATTGAGGAAGGTAGATGCACCAATTAATACTACATTTAAGAATTTGCCTTTTCTTCTCTTCTTTTCTTTTTCAGAATAAATTTTTATTTTTTTGATAAGCAGTTGGCCATAATTGTCAGAACTTATTTTCCAAAGAATGGAAAATTTTTCAGTGCCGAGCGGGTACTACGTGGTGCCCGTTCGCGTATCCGAACAGTCCATTTTATTTTTGAACGGCTCAGATTTGGAGAGAGAAAAGGAGAGAGAAAGTGTTGGGGTGAGAGAAAAGAGAAGATTTTAATCCGAACCGTCCAAAAGTGTATCGAACGTCTCGAATGGGCTGAACAGGTGCCACGTGGGCAATTCCCACTCGGCACTGAAAAATTCCTCCCAAAGAATAGCTCAGTACAGTACTCCTACTATACTTGCCAAAGCTTTACTTCAGCTTTAAATAAAGTACAACAAAAGTACTGCATTTTAGCAAAGTTATTTGTTGCTACTGTCCCTTGTATGTTTCATGACATATGTCAAACGTGTTTTTTTTAGTTAAGCTTTTGTGTATATTTTTCTCATTAAAAGACAAGAAAAAGAGTGCCATAATTAATCAAAAAATGGAATGAAGAAATCATTTCTTTTCTTTTTTTTAAATGTAAAATGTTCTATATGCATGTCTGTGTAGATAAAGGGAATTGGCATTTATTTAATATCCGGATGTTCGGATCAACTTGCGTGCACCTCGACTAATTTTGGTGCCCTGAAGTTAACGACAGAAACAAACCCTCTAGTGGCGCTAAGGTTTAGAATATTTGGCATCCGTGAGATTCGAACATGCAACCTCATGAATGACAACCACTCATTTGCTTTCTCATGCTAATTTGGCTAAACCTTGGTTTAGATAAGGAGAATTGTTGCCCTAATGACCTAATTGTAGCACTAAGATTAGAGCAACGTGTAGATAGCAATTATTGGGATAGTGGGAAAACAAAAGACTATTGTTTTTTAGGGAGGGTTTGTGGGGGTGACGAGAAGAGAGATAGATAGATAGAAGGATGAGAGTGATAAATGAAGAGAAACTTTTAGATAATCAAGCACAGAAAAAAAGGAGAAAGATTTTGAGACCCCAAAATAACAAACCTAGATTTATGAAGCCTGATTAGTTTTGTTTGGCTTGCGTTTCAATGACTATTTGGGATTTGACCTTAATATATAGTAAATAAGTGTTATACAAAGGAGCCCATATAACTCCTTTTTTTTTTTAACAGCAAAAGAAAGGACCAATTTTATTAATCTTCGGAAATTGGATACAAAGTGAATATATACTAGTGTGAGGTGTAATATACTCAGCTATACAGTTAGGGAACCACAGAAAAATCACTTTGTTTTTTCTGTTTGCGTTCTTTACTTATTTATTTTGGTGCGTTGTGAGCACATGTCGTGATTTGGTCGATTTCTCAATATTTTTTTAACAAGAGCAACCACTTGTGCCTCCTACCAGTCTACGGTAATGAAAAATCCCAAAGCTAGCCTGTTTGACCAAACTTTTTGTTCACTCTCAACTTAGGTCAGGATAGCAACACTTGACAAAGGTGAGATTTCAGCATTTTCTTTTGGTGAAAGATTTCCGCAAGGATTATTTCTCTTCTTCTACAAGGAGTCTTTTTTGGCCTTTCGTGGAGAGAGAGAGAGAGAGAGAGAGAGGGGGGGGGCTTGGTATGCATTTGGCCCAGAGCTTTGGGCTTTGAATTTGTAAGGTGAAAACTCACATGGAGTTGGGCCTTGTACTATGGACTAATTAGGACAAATCAACTGTTTTGTTTCACCGCTCTGCTCACCGTTCTTAATTTTACGATTTTTACTGTTTAAAAATATTTGGGAAAATGACGGCTCAGGACGTATTTTGATAATTAATACCTGCCAAGGACATGCTAAGAATATTTGTTAATGCTGAAAATGTCATTGGAAGGTATTAATTATCAAAACACGTCCTTAACCGTCATTTTCCCAAAATATTTTGGACGGTCCGAACTATTGAATGGCGAGGCAGAGGGTAAGATTGAGTGTTGGGTGGGAGCGGTGAGTAGCACCGCACGGTCGTCTGTAGCCCAAACACAACTGAAGTCTGTAATGGTAAGCCTACTGAATCAGGATCTCGCGTCCCTGCAGTGCTGGGAAAGCACTGCAACTTCCAGTGCTTCGAAACAGCACCGTCCAAAGGAAGTATAAACCACTGCTTTAAGGGCCATGCTATTTGTAACCACAAATTTCCGGAACGTAGTTTGTGTACTATATTTTAAACAGGTGTGTACCATAGTATATACAGACTACGTTCAGAAAATTTGTGGTTGCAAATAGTCCGGCCCCTGCTTTAATTTGTGAAGGCCAAATGGCCAATCATCCAAGTTTGTCCAGTCAATTAAAAGTCAAGTAATTGATTGGAATATTTTTCAGTCAATATATTTTTACTTTTCTTTTATTAGTATTGTCGAGACAAATATCAAAATTCGTTATTATTTTCATCTCATCACATAGGTAATTCTGGTAAAATATGATCACACATTGGTAGTTATGCTATTAGTAGGGCTGTAAGTGAGCTGAGCTACTCGCGAGCTCGGCTCGGCTTGTAAATGACTAAACTCGGCTCGTTAAGGCTCGAGCCGAGCTCGAGCTCGAGTTTTGGGCTCGTTAAGGAAGGCTCGTTTAGTAAATGACTAAACTCGGCTCGTTAAGGCTCGAGCCGAGCTCGAGTTTTGGGCTCGTTAAGTAAACGAACACCCCTAGCTATTAGGATACATTTATCTAGACAAAATAACTATAGATTTACTAATAGGAAAATAAATGATTAACACATGAAATTTTTTTTTTTTTGTACATCAAGGTGCACGAGCTTGTCCAACAGTCCAAGTAACTACGGAGTAGTTATTATAGAATATACATACTTTAAGATTGTTACTTTATCCCAAATGCTACGATTATTTCGATGTGATTGTGCTTAATTGCAACACATATTTTACGGTTACAAATAATTAATGTCCCGCTATGTTAAATTCCTAGATTTGCCACTAAATACGCTGGATGATGGACCCCATGTAGACAAATTTTGCATCCATATTTATTGCACACACACAACTTCCCCCTCCCCCCCCCAAAAAAAAAAACAAAAAACAAAAAACAAACTCTTTTTTTTTTTGCTCGGCCAAAAAACAAACTTATTGCACAAAGAATCTCACCAAGATCTAGTATTAAACAATATTTATATTGCGCAAAAAAATATTTCGATAAGTACCTTATTTTCCAGTTTGAAAATGCACCTAGTTTTATAATGGCCTAATTTTATGGGACAGATGAAGTAGTTATTTTGTCTAGATAAATGTGTGTCCTATTAACATAACTACCAATTTGTGATCATATTTTGCTGGAATTACCTATGTGATGAGATGAAAATAATAACGATTTTTTATATTTGTCTCGATAATACAAATAAAAGAAAGTAAAAATATAGGGAATTGATTTCTACACTCCTTTTAATTTTTTGATAATCACACTCCTTTTTTGAATTTTTGAAAGTGTATACTATTTTTTTTTTTTGCTAAAAGACAAAAAATGGAATGTAGAAAACAATTCCCAAAATATATTGACTGAAAAATATTTCAATCAATTACTTGACTTTATAATTGACCAGACAAACTTGGATGATTGACCATTTGGCCTTCACAAATAAAAGCAGGGGATTATACTTCCTTTGGACGGTGCCGTTTGGAGCACTGCAAGTTGCAGTGCTTTCCCAGCGCTACAGGACGCGAGATCCCCTGAATCATCAATGGTGATCCCATCGCTCTCCTCTTCCTCCTCAACCACTCACCATCTCCTCCAATACCTCCGCTTCCATCTCTCTCATCCCCACAATCCCAAACCCCATTTTCTCTCTCATCTCTACCCAACCCACCACCACAATCCCAAACCCTTCTCCTCCCAACCCCTCTCTTCTCAACCACTAAACCCCAACCCCAACCCTAACCCTAACCCTAACCCTAACCCAGACCTACCTCCACAACTCGTCAATGACCTCTCCCGAACCCTAAGCGACAACCGAAACCCCCACCACGACCTCGAATCCGCCCTCACCCCATTCTCCCCCAACATCTCCACCAATTTGGTCGAACAAGTCCTCAAACGCTGCAAAAACCTCGGCTTCTCAGCCCACAGGTTCTTCCTCTGGGCCCGACGCCACCCGGGTTTCAAACCCACAAAAGAAACCCATCACATTCTCGTTAGTATCTTAGGAAGTAGCAAACAGTTCCCGTTGATATGGGATTTCCTTGCAGAGTGGAAAGACACGCAGTGTTGCGAAATCGGGCCGGAAATTTTCTGGGTTGTTTTTAGAGCGTACAGTAGAGCTAATTTACCGGCTGATGCAATTCGGGCTTTAGGTAAAATGGCGGATTTTGGTGTTGGGTTTGGCAATGATGACGTTGATAAGTTGTTGTATGAGCTTTGTAAAAGGAAGCATGTTAGGCATGCTCAGGGTTTCTTTGATAGAGTTAAGTCTGAGGTTGAGCCTAGTGCGAAAAGTTACAGTATTTTGATGCGAGGGTGGGGTGATATTGGTGAATCAGGTGAGGCGCGTAAAGTGTTTGATGAAATGCTTGAGAGGGGGTGTCGTGTGGATTTGCTTGCTTATAATAGCATGTTACAGTCTTTGTGCAAAGGAGGCAGTGTGGAGGAAGCTTATAAGCTGTTCCGCGAGATGGGGTCTAAGGGACTTGAACCGGATGCGTTTACCTACTCGATTTTCATTCATGCTGCTTGTGATGCAAATGACATTCATTCGGCATTTAGGGTTCTTGACAGAATGAAAAGATATGAGCTTGTGCCAAATGTATACACTTACAATGCTATTATCAAAAGACTCTGTAAGAATGATAAGGTGGAAGAGGCTTACCTGCTATTAGATGAGATGATAGAGAGAGGTGAGAGACCAGATGTATGGAGTTACAATACCATCCTAGCTTGCCACTGTGATCATAATGAAGTCAACAAGGCTCTTAGGTTGATTTCAAGAATGGACCAAGATTTGTGTTTGCCCGACCGGCATACATATAATATGGTGATCAAAATGCTAATTAGGATAGGGAGGTTTGACAGAGTCACAAAGGTTTGGGAGAGCATGGAAGAGAGGGGATTTTATCCTTCGGCCTCCACTTATGCTGTGATGGTCCACGGTCTTTGTAAGAAGAAAGGAAAACTAGAGGATGCATGTAGATACTTTGAAATAATGGTTGATGAAGGAATACCACCATATTCTTCTACCTGTGAAATGTTGAGGAACCGACTGATAGGGTTAGGGTTTTCAGAGCAGACACACATACTTGCAGATAAGATGGAAAGAAGTACCTCTTGTTCCATACAGGAGCTGTCTGATATTATGAGAGGTGAGAGGGCCGGTGCAAGACTAAGAAGAGAAGGAGAAAGCTCAGACGACAGTGATGAGTAATGCATGGCAAAGAGTTTACTATGAGATGGTGGCTGTCTCATCCTCTGTGCTCCGAGTTTGTTTGTTACAAATGACTTCAGAGCTAAATGGTGGCTCATATTGGCTATTACAATCATGTTCCAGTCTGCCGTTCAATAAGAATGTTGAAGGTTAATGTGCTGGCATGCTCTATTTCTGACAATGAGACTGTTTACTCATAAGATTAAAAAGAAACAACGGAAATATATTTCTATTGTCCCTGCAAATAAACAGCTGTTGTGGTTGATATGTTGCTCGGTTCACCCAGTGTGGAAGCCCGGTAGGAGCTTAAGTTTGTGGTGTGGTTTTCAGCAAAGTAGGAAAGGATACAGCGTTGTTTCGAGACTTGGGTCCCAATCCTCCATTTTAGTAACTTTGATGTTGAATCCTTAGTAAGTTTTGGTTACAATGCCTAGAGAAGGTACAACCAGTTGGTGGTAAAGAAGCGTATGTATCTCAACTTGGTTGACAAAGAGATTTGATGCTTTTGTTTAGGTGGCATATTTCATACTCCTAACTTTTAGTACCTGGAATTTCTGGCATGCGTTACTTGAAGTTTGGAAGAAACAAGGTGACCAAGCTCTTGCAAATTTCCAATTACTCTTTACTGCCCTGTTGACATGCTTGCTCATGCCTCCAGTGAGGTGTGGGACCCACCAATGAATATATGGGTACGTATTTCTTGTACCCGATACGCATGTAGAAGTATCCATGTCAAATACCGGTACCCAATAAGTACCTGGTACGGGTACGACAGGCTTTTTGAAGTACCCACTTCATAGTTGTCAGTAGAGCTTGTGTTGCATTTAGCAATCCGTGTAAACTATCTTAAATTGGTTGAGGAGAAATTATTGTTTTGGGCATTTAGTAGCAGCAATTCATTCAAGTTTGAACTTGCGCTACTACATTTTTGTGTCTTGAAGCTATTTTTTCATATTTTGTACTCTACTGGCACTTGGAAGTTTGAAACAAGATAATCAAAAAGCTCCTGCAGTTGGTAATTCCTCTATACTCTCTAATGTTGTTGAGAATTGATAAGGTTATTGTGCCAATATCTTGCTTGGAAGTGGTCTCTAAAAAAGGCGAGGACAACCTCCCATTTATAATGGTATGTGACCGCAAGAACTATTCATTGCCCCAGGGCCAAGGACACGTGGTGCCCCAACCCCTCTCCACCACACATTTGTGTGGTGAAAAGAGGTGTTGGGGCACTGTATCCTTGTCCCAAGGGCATTGAATAATCTCTCCCGTGATTAATAAGATATACGCAGGCTTCCTTTTGGAAAGCTATGCACAAACAGTTTAATCAACCAAAGCCATTCAGAAACTTTGGAATTTAGATTGTTTGATTTTGGACATGGGTCCTTTGTAGTCCATTAAAATAGAATCGTGGAAAAGATGGGCTTATCAATTTCCTGTGTTTAGAGTAAATAACTTTTGGTTTCACTTGGATTTTGTTCTCAGTGCAATGGCCAATGAGAGTAACTTGGACCAGATATATAAAGCACTAGAATAAGTAAAAGAGGGTGTCTGATCAGTATTTTGGATTGCCACATTAACACTCAGAAACTTATCAACTGCTAATTGCTATAAATGGAGAAAAGTAGTTATTCTAACAACAACATAAAATTTAGGAATCGACAAAAGAGGAAACCTAGCTAACTGAATCAGATTGTGCTTTACACTCAAACAACAATCAAAGCTTAGATCCAACCATGATAATTTATCTCTTCAAAATCGCACCGCCAAACCGTCAAAGACTCTCCTCCGCGAACATTGATGCTTATTACAACTTTGTCAAGGGGCAAAGATCGATGAAAAACCGGAGCTTGCAAGAAACTGATTATCGTAGTTGCTCATGGAATTCAAGTCGGTCTCCTCCAATCTCTCACCACACGACCACACAAACCTCCCATTACCACCGTCGCCACCATTACCACCCATGGCATCTCCATAACAATCTACAGGCAAAATAGTACTCATTGGAGCATCACAACCAATCATACTACCGCTGTAGTAGTCTGGCAGCCACAGCGGTGTCATAGAACTCAAAGGATCATCATCGAAACCAACCATAGTTTGCAGTGGATGGAATGTGTTGGATAAACTGTCTAGCCCAAGATTTTGCAGAGGTTGGCCAAACCCAGAACTGCTACCCACCATGTCCAAAAATTCCATCGGAGCATCCCCACCAAACCAGTAAGGTGCCAAATCTTCACTACCCACTGTTTTCTTTTCCCCATTAACCTTTTCCAAAAACCCAATTCTTGTCGTTAATTCCTCTAACTTGCCCTCCAAGTCTCTCAACAAAATTTCCAACGAATCCGCCGACAACCCGTTAATCCAGCCACCGTCAAAACCCAAGAAAAAACTCTCAAACACCTCTGTCTTCACGCCCAAGTTTTCACCATCTCCAGCTTTCTCACCCAAACAACCAAAAGACTGATCCAATGGTTTCAAACAATGATCAAAAGACTGACCAGGTTTTTTCTTGTACTGTTTACAGGAATCGATTATGTTTCGCACCTCGGTCCGATTTTCGGGCCAGGTCTGTACCTCGCCATTGGGCCCAATACAGACCGTGCAAGCTTTGGTTCCACACAGAATGGAAAGCTCCATTGTCTTCTTCAAAATACAATCCTTTCTGTTCGCATAGGCTAGTTTGCGAGCCCTTGGTTTCTCAATAAGCTTCAATGGTTTGTTTTGATGCCCTTGTTTTTCTTCCTCCTTAGCCGCTACCTTCACCATCGTTACTTCTCCCCCAAGTTTTTTCTCAAAACAGATTAAGAGAGAGATTTTGGGCTGGTTCTGCTTGCTCGCGTAGAGATCCTATATATATAATATACGGCGAAGATTACAAATAAAGCCCTGGAATTTGATCTTCGTCACAAATTACTCCCATTAATTGTACTACCTTTTCCAATTCTCAGCCACATGATTCTAATTTAGGCCTCATTTGGCTTTAAAAGTGGAACAGTAACTTTTTTTTTGTCTTTATTCAAAAAAAAATTTGCATTTGTTAGTTTTGCATCAAACTTTTGTGACTTATTGATTCGTCTCGGCGAGAGGAATCGGTAAAGTAAAAAATTTTGATCGAAACTCATAATTTTTTTCAAAAAAACAAGAATAAGTAAAAAAAAAAACTGACTTATTGACTTATTTTTGTCTTTATTCAAAAACTTATGAATTTCGCTTAACATTTTTTACTTTTTCGATTCCTCTCGTCGAAACAAATCAATAAGTTACAAAAGTTTCACGCAAAACAAACAAATGCAAAAAAATAAGTCACTCAACTTTTTAATCCAAACTCACCCTTAATACTACTAAAACTATGCTTGTCTTCTTCGAGAGCATGTGTTATTTTTAAATTACTTATATACATATTACTGTAGTTTATAATAGTAATTTGTTCAATGGTGAAATTTGTTTGTAATATAACTTATTGACATTTATCAAACAAGATCCATATGGAGTAGTATATAAAAAGCATTACCAATTAATAAGATACAGTATGAACAAACTTCTATCAGGTTATAATAGAACAAGAGACAAAAAAATTCAAACGGAGAGAGTACTCAGCTTCTTACAAACTAGGAAAATTCTAAAATCAGCCTAATGGGTGACAATAGTAAGTGTGTGAATGTGTATTAAATTGTGTATAAAATACACAGAAATACATGTTTTTCTTGTTTTCTAGTGTGTTTATCGTCAGCCTAGTGGACTGACAATAGCAAGACCGTACAAACTATCCAGCTAAAAAGGGATTGGTGCAGTATCCGAATCTGGGAAAAAGAAGGCTGACGAAGTTCCAAATCATATTGGTTTACCGTGTAAAGTTTAAATTAGTTTGTGCGTATTGTCTGAAATTCAAGTACATTATCGAACATCTACGAATGCATCTATATATCTGTATGCGTAGCATGTTGCTCCTCATTCATGTGGCGTATTCCTGAATAACTTCTTTACGGAGGAAATAGATCGTGATCGTTTAAAAGTGTTTTTCCCCAATTTTTTTTTGTTAACATCCGGATCATAAAAATACTTTTGGATGGCCGCAATGCACCTTCATAAAACTTCTTTATGGTACCCTCGGTAAAAGAAGTTTTTTTTTTTTTAGTAACCAAGGAACAACCCTGCAGCCAAGCCACTATTGGACTCGACTGCGCAATCCAAATCTCGAGAGAGACTAGCACAGCAACCCACAGCCATAGCCCCCACTTTTTTTCATGGTTTGCCTCCAGGAGAAATCGAACTCTGATATGTTATAAGCGCAGATTCGCCCTTATCATATTGACAACCCATGAGTGGGTCTATCGTTCATAAAAAAGAAAGAAGCTTTTTCTCGTGAACATATATCAAGTGACCGATGCACACACACCGGGAACATGATTTTTGGTATGATTTTGATTCTCGCCAAACTCTACAAAATGAACGGAGTCGATCATCCAAGTGTGATCGGAAAATGTCCGAAAAATTAGAAAAAGGACCGGAGGGGATACCAAGGGTGTTGGTATACCCGGTATATAAAAAAAAGTTTCTCTCCGAGATGGGTATCAGAGAGCATAAGTCTAAGTTT
The DNA here is from genome assembly GCA_018127125.1 of Rhododendron griersonianum. Taxonomy (NCBI): domain Eukaryota; kingdom Viridiplantae; phylum Streptophyta; class Magnoliopsida; order Ericales; family Ericaceae; genus Rhododendron; species Rhododendron griersonianum. Next base: position 41,131,771 of record CM030795.1, on the reverse strand, counting down.
TTTTTTTTTTTTTTTGTTTATCCGCTAACTCTAAGTTCATTATTGATCCCCAAAGTTGACTATCCGGAAGGTTCACTAACCAACAAATATTCGCATAATTAAGACAATAATCTAGGATCCGGTGATTTAATTTAAATAGTTTATTTTCTCAAGACAAATTTGCTTAAAAATTACGTAGGAGTAGTAATCAATCTGCAATCAACCTAGACTCTAATCTACAATTCACTTGAAAAGTTTGTCATTCACTCTTATCATGTTTAGGATTGATGTGGTGATTGGGAGAGATGCATAAGTCTAAATTCATTATTGATCCCCAAAGTTGACTATTCGGAAGGTTCACTAACAAACAAATTTGCTTAAATTCCGTAGGAGTAGTAATCAATCTGCAATCAACCTAGACTCTTATCTACAATTCACTCGAAAAGTCTGCCATTCACTCTTATCATGCTCAGGATCGAGGTGGTGATTGGGAGAGACGGTGGCGAATGGGATGCAGTAACGGAGCCAGAATTTTACCTTAGTGGTGGCGAACATATATTCTAAAAAAATGAAAAAATAACCGATGATACAAATATTTGTCGACTTTAGATACACATCAAAATAACATGTACTAACATGCAACTATAATAAACGATGTTTGTCATATGCACGTATCACGGCTCGTGGACTCTGTTTTGTCATTACACCAAAAATGACTCCAACGGTCCAACCAATGCACGGGCCTAAACCCACAGAGAAATGGGCTGTGTGGACCTAGACAAGCTTGGAGGCTCAGGGGCTGTCAAAGTGAATTTGTATTTTTTAGAAAAAGTGGACTTTATTGGACTAACTCCGTTAGGCCCATAATGGGGTTGGGATGGCCCAATCAGTAAAACACAGTATGCAACTATGCATTTTCCCATTTTCAGTGAGGCTTCTTTTAACATGCTTTTTATCACTTTAATGAGTTCATGTTCTATTAGCCTAATCATGTAGTGTAGTGCAGCTGGAAGTTTGCCCGACCATTAATTTTAAAATCACCTCCTTTATAGAGTGGTGCAATGTGAAATGCTAGAGCAATGGGGACCTCCACGTGGTGTGTTGTGAATCACGTGATACGGTAGGAGAGTAGTACTCATCTCCAAAACCCTAAAATGGAGAATGGAGGTAGCATATTAGATGAAGATTTTGTAATTTATTCCTACTTTTTTGTACTTTATGAGGAGATTTAGGAGGGACTCATCGTACATTTAGAGATTTTGTCTCCAAAATGGGAGTAAGGTCTCCATATTTGGAGAACCAAAGACAATTTGGAGATCCAAATATCTAAAAAGTACGATGGATCCCTCCTCAATTCTTCAATAAAGCGCAAAAAGTGAAAATAAATTATAAAATCTTCCTCCAATATGTCACATTCATTCTTTATTTTAGAGTTTTAGAGATGGGTTGGAGAAGCTCTCACCGAAAAAAATTCAGTGCTAGGTGGGTATATATATTCCATATGGTGCTCGCTCAGCACATCCGGGCCGTCCAATGCACTTTTGGACGGCTCATATTCATATTGAAACCCTCTCATCTCATCTCATCCCACCACTCTCTCTCTTTTTCTCTCCAAATTCAAACCGTCCAAAACCACAATAAACGGCCTAGATGTGCTGAGCAGATACCATGTAGTACCCACCTGACACTGAAAAATTAACCCATTCTCATCACATTGTTCTTGACATCTGGTTTTAGGCCACGTAACTAGGTAAGGTTCTTATCAATATTGGAAAAAATTTCAGTGCCGAGCGGGTACCACTTGGTGCCCGCTCGGCCATCCAAGCCGTCCATTTTATTTTTTAACGGCTCAGATTTGGAGAGAGAAAGTGTTTGGGGGAGAGGAGAGAGAGGGTTTTAATCCGAACCATCCAAAAGTGTATCGGACGGCTCGGATTTGCCGAGCGAGTATCACGTGGGCAATACCCGCTTGGCACTGAAAAATTCCTCTATCAATATTATACCACCAGCTGATCAAAAACATGTTATACCACCACAAGTGCCCCCCAAAATTAAAAAAAAAACAAAAAAAAAAACATTTCAAACCTAGACAAAAAAGCACTAGAGCTAAGAGTCTGGAGGAAGGCAACAACAGTCTGTTTGGATGCCGATATGGAAGTGGATTTGAGAGCAGAGAGAGAGAGAATTTATACAAAGGGTTTCTAGTAAGAGATAGTGTAAGAGAAAATTTTCCTCAGAAAGGAAGGAGAAGACTTGTAATCTTTAGTTTTTTTTAGTTCATAATGGACTGGTGTGGCTCCCGAGAACGTAGGGAAGTTGCCGAACCTCGTATATCTGCGTGTTCTGTTTTTCTGTTCTTTCTCTTCCTTTTCTCTGGTTTGTTTTCTGTGACGATAATATCCCAAGATCCTGAGTGTTTTTGTTTGTTGTGAGTCCGAGCAAGAGGGTCCGATTTCCCTACAATTATGTACTGCAATTATCACATACTAATGTAACCTAGCTCATAGGCGACAAAAAGTTTTTTGATAACTCAGATGTCTGGAATAACTTACGCGCACTTCGACTAATTCTGGAAAGAAATGGAAAGTTCCCAAAAAAAAATTAAGGAAGATTTCCTTTTTGAAAGAAGAAATTAAGAAAGATTATTATATGTAGCCAATGTAACCATGTTGTGATATATCGACACAGATCATCAAAGGAGAATATTCATGAGATTTTTCTCAGATGAAATCGCTCAACCTGTCGTGTCTAAAACAAAAAAATCAAACGCCAGTACATGCACTTATCATGTTTTTGTTGGCTTGTGCATTACACATTTGCTTTATACTACGCCAAATTTGGCTTTACCGGCGGTGGTATTACTAGTTTTAATTTAATGCCGTTAAAAGACACTTTTAGCGGTATTAATAAGACCACCGGGAATAATTACCCTTAAACGGTGGTTTTCCTAAGACTCCCGTTTTTAGTGACTTTTACCGGCGGTTTTTTAAATTACCGCCGGAAAAAGTAGAATATACGGTTGTTTTTAATACCGGCGGTTTTATAATAAAACCGAACCATATATAAATAATATTATTTATCCTAGTTGAACCAAAATGCGGGTTAGCCTAGTTGGTCACATTCGCGCGCAAAGATCCAGAGGTTTTGGGTTCGACTCACGAGCAAAAAAATTAACCGCCCATTTCATTCCCGGCGGTTTTGTAATGCCGTTTTTAGTATTACCGGCGGTTTGTTACCACCGTTTTTGTTTCCCCGATAATTGCTTTACCGATGGTCTATTACCGACGATTGTTAGTATTACCAGCGATTTTTGGACTATTTCCGGCGGTTTTCTAATGCCGCTAAAGGTAAAATTTGGCGTAGTATTGATGTTTGGTTTCCAACAATCCAAAAAACCCATTTCCACTTGTCTGCTGTCATTGTTTAGACCAAAGCCAAACAACGTGCTTGGAAAAGGACTTGTATATCATCCTTTAGTTAAGTTGGTTGGTGGGTGGGTTTGCTGCCCATATAATTGAACATGGTTTGATTTCTTGGTTCAGGCTGCAAGAAAGAAATTTATTGTGAACCACCTAATCCTGGCATGGATGATCTGTTTCCGACCAGACGGAGGAGAAAATTAATCGAAATACGTGTAAAATCGTCCGAACACCCCTGACCGTCCAACTAAAGAAAAAGTGAAAGAAGTGTGAACCACAGAACCAGTAGAGCCAAGATGTTGATATGACCTTGTACACAATACAAATACTCCCTATCACATATCTAAAGAACAATTGAACAAAGGTTTTCCTTGATATTATATGTAACCACCATATCAAGGGAAATGATTTTGTCACTCCATTTTTTGTTAACGCCACTCTTCTACTAGTGTATTTATTTTTGGTGCAAAAATACACTTACAAGGGAGTGGCGTTAACAAAAAAGGGGGTGGCAAAATCAGCAGCCCCATACCAAATAAGGAAAACAAAACTAAAAAAATATTTTATTAAGAGAAATGCAAAGCATCTTTTAGGATAGAAGGTAGGCCCTTCATTTGCATTTTTTTTTTTTTTATAGGTAAGAACGTTTTGCAAGTATGATCATCCAACAAATGAGCTCAAATTCTTTATACCTAATTAATCGTGTGTATTTTTTTTATCACTGAAACAAGTAGATCTTTTCGTCTTTTAAGCTTTTTACGTGATCTGATGATAAAAAAAAAAATGTATTAAACGCACTAGTACGTACAAATAAAATTACGTATACAAACGATTTGAGGGGCACATATAAAGCAATAACATAAGTACGAAATCAATAACTTGCTATTCATGATGGTTGTATATAGTGCAATAAAAAGGATTGGGTTACCAATTGCCTTTGATCAATGAGACAATAGACCCATACAAGAGTATTTTACCGTACAAATTTACAAGAGTATAGTACAGTACTTCTTATGAGATCCATACTTGTTAAACAATTACTACAATTCTTCCAAGCCGTTATTGAAGGGGATCATCTACTTGATTATATGCTCGCTTTTCATCTTTTTTTTCTTTTCAATATTGTATACATCAGTGATGGATTAGCGGAAGAATTTGTCAGTTAGTTTACAGGGGATCTAGAAGTTGTTCATAGTCTTGAACCCCAAATGCCTCTAATGAGACTCGAACCCTGATCTCCCTTGTACGGGACGACCAAGAAATAACCCCTGGGTTACAAACCCTTTGATTTATATGATTTTCATCTAGGAAAGGGACAAAGGCATTGCAATCACGCAACACTCCAAAGAGTGAAATAACAAAAACGTCAAGAAAGTGGGGAACAGAGCGCATGATCCCATGTTGGACAGAGTTTGTCGGTGTCATGGGTCACTTCTACGTGATGCCCATAATGCATTTTTTATCACACATTGATGTAAGGTTCAAGACATAATTTAGGTCCCACCCCATTACGCAACGAGTGTGTCCGTTTGAGCACATGGGATGGTACAATGATTGATTAATTTCTCCTCTGTTGGTACTAGGCGTGGTGGGGTACGAGGGTGGTGTGTGAGCTGCCAGAAGACCGTACGTTTCACATGTGACGGATAAGTACAAAGAAAATAAAATAAAAATGAAAATGAAAATGCTAGGGACCAAAAAAAACTTATCTTGAAAGTACTCCAAAAAGAACAACTAGTGGTTGAGATTCACTTTGATGTGTGTGACCCAATCATCAGAGTGATTCTCAACCACGGATTGCTTTTTTCGGAATATTTAATTCCGAAATCACAAGTCCTAGCCAATTGGGGACAATTTGTTGATTCGGATACAAACACTTTTTGCAAACAAACCTATTCTTCTACGATTTAGATGATCAGTCGCATACCAAGTAACGATAGGATGAACCTAGTCTCACACCTATGTAAGTGTGTACGTATTTTGTGCACAAGCGCGTGTGTGTCAATAAGAGTATATTTTTGTAATGAAATTTCGGTAGTTTGTGAATTAGTCATGATAAGCTCAACAAAAATTGTAATTAAGAGAGTTTAGAATTTAGTTTGTAAAAGTATCTCGATCTGTCATTGAGAAGTCGGTGAAACCGATGTAGTCGAGTATATCTACAACTCACTTCAATTTCTACTATGACACACAATAGATGAGAAGGAAAAAATATTGGGCATTTGTGACTCGTTAAGAGTTTTTGTTCCACTACTTGTGCTTCTCCTAGCCCCGTAAGACTTGTGTCCTCCTTGAGACGGATGTGAGGGGAGTGGCTTTCGAGAGATTTTAGTTTGTTTTCATGTTCCTGTGTACCAAAAAAAAAGAATGGATAAACTGGGCCGGGCCATGGAACTGAAGACTCCTTTAAGTTCTTGTTTGGGATTGCCGAAAATGGGCTTCATGACAAGCCGGGCCATGAATGGGCTGACATATGTTTCCTTGACCCCTACTGACTCTATGTCAATGAAGTGGGCCGGGCTTGGAATTCAAGAGGGAATATTTCACTGGATTGGGTTTGGGAATGGGCTCCAAGTACGCCCTGTTGTACCTTTACAAAGTGGATCCAAAACTAAAAAAAGCAAGGAAAATGACGGTCAATGATGTGTTTTGATAATTAATACCTGTAAGGACATTTTTAGCATTAAAAAATGTTCTCAGTATGTCCTTGGCGGGTATTAATTATCAAAACACGTCCAAATACTCCGTAGTAGTAGTAAGATTCATACAAAAAAAAAAAGTGATAAAAGAGCAAAACAAGTGAAAATGTTTTTTTTTTTTTTCTGAACGACAAAAAAAGATTTTATTAATCTTTCAAAGAGATACAACGATCAAAGAGAGCAAAGAGAAGGGCAATAAGTGCTCATCCAAGACCCAATTCCTTAATTGGCAAGATGCCAACCAAAAGAAAAACCTCTAAATAAGAGTAGCGCTATCCCTTAAAATGATTAGCAATAGTGTATAATCATTTTAACTTTTTGTACATTACAAAATTTTCAGCTACCTCACCAAGTCATCATCAATCCATGTTTACCATGGAATTAATTTAAATCACATCATAATATTTTTATGTGCTAAAGTAATTCCTCCCCAACAATTTGTTTGTCTACTTTAACTATTTCGGACCTCTCAAAAAATCATCAATATTTATCAATCACTAAAGCTTTTTAGATGCCATATGGATTTTCTTTTACAGATCTCAACCAATTCTACTTATTAGACAAGATTTTAAAATTTCTATAAAACATCAGAAATTGTAAAATATAGACGATTTTGTAATTATAATGAGGACTCCTCTCAATTTGCGACGCCACCTCTCCAAAAATCATCTATATTTATCAATTACTAAAGCTTTTTAGATGCCATATGGATTTTCTTTTACAAATCTCAATCAATTCTACTTATTAGACAAGATTTCCAATTTTCTAGTATAAAACATCAGAAATTGTAAAATATAGACGATTTTGTATTATAATACTCCTCTCAATTTGCGACACAAAAAAAATTGAATCCTGTCATCCACGCGATCACATCTCAATCCCCAAATCTCTCCGTAAATGAGCACTAAGAGCTAGTTTCATCTCAATTTCCTCACGCTGATTTTTATTTTGAAGAGTCCTCACCTCAGGAGAATCCATTCCATCGCAGAGCAAATCACCAACTTGTAAACATTTTCTGGGCAAATAACCAAAAAAGAAATACTAAAAAAAATTGGAAGAACAACAATATACCATTTAGATTAGAAATCTTTGAAATACCTTTGTTCTTCATTCGAGTAATTCCATATAAAACATATAGCTAACACGCGAGGGTGTGGTTTCGATTCCCTTTGAATGACATTGACCAAACTGCATAAAGAAAGTTGTATTCATCGATAACCACTTCCAGTTTCAGCCGGTTGGTCAAGTAAAGAACACACGCGGAATACTACAATACCCACCAGTAAAATGTTGAGAGGATTATTGATGATTCTTGCAGCGACAAATGACCAAAAGGCGTCCTTTTTTCTCATTGCAACACGGTAAACAGCCTCCTTTTTGTCATCCCTGCAGCTTTTCTGATCTTGTATCAAGCGTGTGACGTAGCCGGGTCCCATAAGTCATGTTTGAGCCAATGCTCAAACACAACCCCTAGTTGAGTGAGGCTGGAAAGAATACCAGAAGCATTTCTCATGAGTTGTTTACACATGTACACAGCAACTGCCTTTTCAATGCAGCCCAATGGAAGATCCCAATCAGTTGTCAGGGAATAACGATATTAAGGCGGTCCGAACAGAGGATACGGCTTCAGTTGGTCTATAAAGTCCAGATAAAGAGCTAAAGCTTTGAACCAGACCCTCTGCTGGATCGGAAGATTCCAATCCCTCCCCGCCACCCTTGAACAGAGCCAATGAAGTGCTTTCACCCAATGTTGAAGAGTGTAAAACCTGGGGGTGACTATCTCCCAAAAAAATCTTAAAAACTACAACTGTATCTACAAGCCCAACCACACCACAATGATCTTGCCATAAGTCTAAAATCTAGATTCGAATGGATTGCTAATTCACATCGAATAGGAGGCTATGTACAGGAACAAAAACTAGTGGCTGTACCCTACAGCCCTACCCGTAATATGATCCTGCTGAAGCCAGAGCTGACCATGCGCATAGAAACCTCTATCATTGTAAAGATTGTGGTCCCCTGAAACAATATCAACACAAAAAGAGGTTAAGCATCGAAACAACAATGGCACGCGTGGTTAAAAAAGCAACATGCTAACTAAAGCTCGAGTAGCTGAACCTCACACAAACTAATTCTAGTTCATAGATGACAAAATGGAGCACGTCATCTGAAAGGGCATGCAGCCCCATGAACAAGAAAGGAAAACAGAAAGAGATGGTCGCTATTTCATTCTCTATAAGACAGCACTCTCAACGAAAAGAGCAAGGGATATTTGAGTTGGGACTCAGTCTTCTAAAAAATTGAAGGGAGATCTCAAGGATTTCAAAGTTAGTAATCTTTCCTGCAGATAAACTTTTTAGTTCTGGCTGAGGATGTTCATTAATAAGAACAGTAATGGAGGCCTCTTCAGTTCAAAATAGGGGGTCTGCAGCTTTCCATATCATTTGACAACACCTTGAACACACTTAGTGCTACAAAATCTTCAGTTATTTTGACAAAAATACACCACACATTAGATCGTCCTACCTTCTGGAACCCAGGTTCCATGCTCCCAGATAAAACAACAATTGGAGATACACTGCTGGTGATACAAATTGAAGTCTTCCATTGAATCAGTGCAAAAGTAACTCTGATTCCTGAAACAGAAAACAAACACACAGCTCTAAGAGATCGATTATTTTTTATTGGATATCAATCTACCATGCAACATTGTAATCATTACTCCTGAGTACGGCTTTTAATACGAAAGTAGACCCCTGGGCGGTGGAGGCGCATGTTTGGGTGGTGGTGGTGATGGTTGTTTCACTGACTAGGGTTAGGTTTTGGTTCTTGGGTTGGGCTTGGCTTTTTGGGGCCTTGCCCATTTCGGTGTGTGGGCTTTGCCCTTTTAGGTGTTATGGGCTTGGCCCATTGGGTATTTTTCTTTTATCCAACATTTGGTTGGATTCCCCTCCCCCTCTCCCCAACTTGATGTACCCTTATCAAGTTTCTTAATAAATTGTTACTTTTGCCGTTAAAAAAAAATGATTATATTCTGATTCAAGAAGAATAGGCTTATTAATTCCCAAAATGAAGGGAAGGCACCAAATCTCATGGACAATTCTAGAATGACATTATATCATGTCAAATAACCACTGAAACGTATTGTACACAATCATGAACCAAATAATCTTCCTAATAAGTGTACAAATTATGCAAACTACAATTAATCACAGTGCACGAGTATTTTACTACGTTCTAGGGTTCTCAATTTATTTTCTGGCTTCAATACTTTTGAGTGATGGATTACTGACCAGTGACCAGTTTATGAGCCATATGACCGTGAGCATGTTTACAGCCATAGTCAAGCATGTCTGGGAAAGTTCCAAAAGATCATCAGTTGAAAAGCAGTTGGTGTGAATTTCCAACGTACCAAAAAAAAGAAAAAGAAATTCTGTTGGTGTTCCTGTTACCTTCCTAAAGTTCAGGTTCCTAATTCTAGATCAAGAAAACTTAATGCTTGAAGTAAGAAGTTTCCAAACCTCCTATCTCATCAGGAGCCTCCTGGAACTTGCAGTGACTACACAACATCTACGCAGAGGAAGGAAGCAGGTAATGTGCACATAAATTGAATTGGGTCTCTTGGACTGACTTTTGTTATGCCATTTGGCTTTGATTTGGGGGGCATGGTTCCGCAGCAAAACAGGTTAGGGGGCCACTGTTTCAGTGGTATTCTGAGAACAGCCACTTTGTCCATATTGCCAAAGGTTAGGTCTATCTTCAATCCTCCCCCGCCCATACCCCCATGATTGGGGACTACATGGGTTCTGTTATTGTTGTTGTTGTTAAGGATACATTACTTACCTTAATTCTTAGGGTTTTAAGTTCGATAAAGCAAAACAAAACATTTGAAACGATGACTGGAAAACTATCTGAAGAACATCTTTAATTTTCCATGTCACAACTATGACAACACCACTTTTAAAGAAAACCCTTTCATGCAATGATCAATGTCTACTCCAACACACACACACACACAAGTGTTGAGAGAGAGAGAGAGAGACTGACTGTCTGATCTTAACTGGTTTGATGGAGTCCAGAGTCTCCCCAATCTATCCCATTCTCTCTTGTAGTCCTCTGCTGCTGCTTCTTCATTCGATCAACTTACACTATAGCAAGCATCGAAAATTCTGACAATACACAGCAACTGCATTCTAACTGTAGCCCAATGACGAACCTAGTCACTGGTCCATAGAAGAAGGTAGGTCAGGTCTTGTAGTATAGCCTTTTCCGGGTTTACCCTATCTTACTGAAACCTTAAGATTGCTTATTTCTTTGTCATGAGACCTGTAATCTTCAACCAAGGTATGCAGAATGTGCGAAGCCTCTGACGTCACTTCCTTAGGTAGGTACTGATCTATTAGCAGTGAGTATTTTAGAGCAACCTGGCGCTCCAGCTCATTTAAATTGCAGGTTATTATACTCTTCCATTCCCTGGATCGTCCTTCCACGCAATTCCCATGCAGCAGAGCAGCAAAAGTAACAGAATATGAATTCAAGGCTTTAGTAACCATCTTATCACGCAACTGCAAGGCAGTTTTGAGCATTCCATAGAGGCAAAGGCAAACTAGGATAGAACTATATGCAGCAATCCTCGGATCCCATCCATCCGATATCATCATTCCAAAAATGGCAAAAAATACAGACATCTCACATTCACAAACCTCATTTCCCTTCTTCTCATTGATAAAACGAGCATTATGAGAGAACCCAGTTACCAGATAATGGAATGTAACATCATTGGGAATGCATTTGCTCCTCAGCATTTGTTCGAAGAAAGATACCGCTTTTACAAGTTTACCATCCTTACAAAAGCTTCGTATTAGTACACTGTATGTCACAACATTTGGCACCAAACCACAAGATTTCATCTCACTGAAAACATTTTCAGCTCCATGGAAATCTCCCTTGAGGCAGAACCCATTAATGAGAGAGGTATATGTAACAACATTTGGCTTACATTTTCGCTTAACCATTTGGGTAAACATCCTTAGTGCACCATCCAAGTCATGCTGCTTGACATACCCATCGACCATAATAGAATAAGTATATTCATCAGGAGAAATACGCCTTTTCATCATTCTATTGATGCATGACACTGCATCATTCATCATTCCGAATTTGCTATAGCCCTTAATCATGGTGTTGAATCCCACAACACCTGGATTCACACCGTTTTCAATTGTGAGCTCAAAGAGCCTTTTAGCCTCGTTAAGGTCACCATTTCTGACAAACCCATCTACGAGAGTGGCATAAACAAATGCATCTGGCGGCAGATTTTGGTCAAGCATCTCAGCAAGTAGTTGTTTAGCGGCAGGAAGCCTCCCTTTCTTACAGAGTCCATTCATCAAAACATTGTAGATACAAGTATCAGGTAACACTCCTCTTGCCACCATTTTATCTCGGATTGCCAAAGCAACATCAATTTCACCTGCAGCAACAAGTCCATGAACAAGAGCTCCATAAGTGACGACATCAGGGTTGTCTCCTCTTTCTGTCATCTTGATTAACAGTTCTGAAGCCCTAACGAATTCCCCTTGTCTGCAATAAACCTGTACGATAGGAGTATAAGTTAATTTAGTCGGCATCAATCCCTTCCTTGTTGCCTGCTCAAGAAGTTGTTCAGCTTCTTGAACCTTTCCATTCCTACATGAACCATTAATCAAAGTATTAAACGTCACAATGTCAGGCTCACAACCACTATCAATCATCTTTCTTACAGTTTCCTCTGCCTTCACCACACAACCATGCCTATACCGTGCATCAATAACACTATTATACACATGAACATTAACATTCAATCCCCTAGCGTTCATTTCCACCAAAAGCCGATCAACTGCCCCGAAAATCCCTCCCTTGCAAAACCCATTGATCATTGCGCCATACGTCTCCACTGCAGGCAAAAAGCCCTTCAATTTCAACTCCTTGAAAAGGGCATAAGCCCCTTCAACATCCCCTTTCTTGCAATACCCATCAATAAGAGTATTATAAAACACAATGTTGGGCACACATCCCTTTCCCCACCTATCCTCAATCAACTTCCTACCTTCCTCAACCTTCCCTTCCTTGCACAAACCTCTCACCATTATACAAGTACTATAATTATCCACACACCCATCCTCTCTTCCCATCATTTCATCATACACCTGACGCGCAACATCAATCCACCCACGTTTCACTATCACATCAAGCAAAGAATTAAATCCAATCACACTAGGAACATAACCATACATACTAACAAAAACTCTATAAAACTCAACAGCTTTACCCGCCAACCCGGAATCCGAATACGCTCCAATCACATCATCCAACGCTTCTCTACTTGGTACCTTGTCCTCAACCCTCATAACCCCCATTAGCCTCTCAATCTCTGGAAACACTCTGGACCTCGCCAAGAGCTTCAAGAGAGAGGAATAAGCAAACCCATCAAGGGAACAACCGTACGGTCTGTTGCTGACCCAGTCAAAGAACTTCAAACCCAGCTCAGGGTCTCGAATTCGGTCCAGTACGAAGTGGGTGATGTCGGACGGGGCGGTTTCTTGTTCGGATAGGAGGGTTTCGAGGGTGTCTTGCCATTGGGTGTTGTTATGGGTTGAGAGTATTTGGCAGATTTCGTTGACGAGTGTTTTTGTGTGGGGTTTGAAACGGGCGTAAGGGGAAGAAGAAGTGGGGTTTTTGGGGCGGGGTTTGATGCGGCTGAGAAGGGTTCTCGACATGGAACGGAGAGAGGGTGTGGGGGTTGGGGGGGTTCTTGGTCGTTCCCACTTTTCCTTAAAATTCCTTTTTTTTTTGTCCAAAAAAAGAAGGCTGGTTACAGTCTTACAGATCTCTGAACTTCCTTTTTTCCAAAAATGTTCGGCCGAAATGACGTCGTTTTGGTCTCTATTCCCCACAGCCTCCCAGGTGAAGGTGAAATGACAATACTGCCCTTGCACCATTTTTATCCCCTACCTAGGGCTTCCACTGTACGGCAAAACACCTCCTGATCCCATCCCCGCAGCCCTCCCTCCTCCCCAGAACCAGAGACAGAAAGGACATGACGGCCAGCATGAGGGCGTACCCGATCGCCGCGTTGACTCCGAAGAGCGCGGCGTGGGCCAGCCTCCGGAGGCCTTGCATGCATCCGCCGCCTCCTCTTTTCGAGAGGAGGGGAGCCTCGATCGAGGGGGGCAGGGACAGGAGATCGGCGGCGGAGGATGCGGAGGGATTCGAGGAATTGGTAGAGGAGAGGGAGAAGAGGAAGCAGGCGAGGAGGGAGAGGGAGTAGGTGGGCCAGGAGTCGGTGTTCCACCAGTCGAATAGCAGGGTGAGGTCTGCGCCCCAGTACATGGTCATGTGCATCATCTTCTTCTTCTCTGGAGAGAGAGAGAGAGAGAGAGAGAGAGAGAGAGAGAGAGGGAGGGAGGAGTCTCTGGGTCAGTGCATCAAATCAAAAACAAGAGGGAGGGTGTATGGGGAATTTAATTGGTAGAAGGACATTACGGCGATAATCATTTTAAAAAAAAGTACAACTGTGTTAAGGGAAAGTGGAATGGACCTTCGGTTTTGGCACTGTTCATTACACGAAAAAAGGTACTACTACTGTATTTGGGAAACAGAACCAAAACTGGAACGGCATCTGTGGTTTTCAATTTGGCGGCGAGTTTGGCTTTTCGCTGCATTCTGCACTTCTCAATATGGTATAGGAATATATGTACGAGTTGTTCTGTTTCATTCTCTGCTTGCAATACACACATACTTCGACTCGTAACGATCTACTACGAGTTTTACTAGTAACTTCAAGTTCTCCGAATCAAGCTTATTAATACCGTATCGGTTAGAGTAAAGATTTTTCTTACTGGTATGGTATGCATCCGTTTTGGGTATCGTTTGGGATTTAACACTATTAATGTTATTTATCCACATATACTATAATATATTTATTTATTAGAAAAACAAAAAAAAAACTTAAAAATAATCCGGTTCCGTCCGATATTTGACCAGTACCATCCAATATTGATTAGTATCGGAAGGAAAAAATAAATTGAAATATAGTCCGGGACCATCCGGTATGGACAGGTACTAACCGGTCCGACTGGTGTCAACCGATATTTGAGCAAGAACGAAATTAAAGGTATAAGATACTGGATTTGGTCTATAACGGTACGTACTGGCTGGTACGATGTAGGATTCAAAATCTTGCTCGGAATTAGAACTTGAATTGGTTAAGGTGCGCGCATGTCGGTCCGGATATTCGGTTATAAAAGGAAAACAATTGTACACTATTTGATGTAGGACAAGATTGGAGGATTTTTGTATTTTATTTTTATTATTTTAGAATAAGATTTTGACTAGGAATATTTTCATTTAGGTTAGAATGATTAGTACGCAACTAATCTCTTTGTTAATTCCGCTGCGTCAAGTGGTATCAGAGCCACGCTTTTTCCTGGTTCGATGGCATTCGTCCGTGGAAGATACACAAACCCTATTGACGATGATCGTAGGGAAGGATTTAACAGGACTCGCGCCAAGGGATTTGCCCATGGTCAATCTGTTAATCACAAAGTTGATAGGAACCGCGTTGAGGGATTTGCCCGTTTTCAATTTTTCAGGTAGAACCAATAATTCCTACTTTTCATGGGTATTGTCATCCTGAGAATTTTATTTATTGGTTTCGTAAAGTAGATAAATTCTTTGAGTTCTACGCGGATATTCCTGAAGAGAAGGAGGTCAAATATGCGGCTCATAAATTATATGGCTATGTTTCTACATGGTGGGAACGATTGCAGTCCAATAGATTGCGACAGTATAAACAACCCATTAGAACATGGCCCAGGATGAGACGATTGATAAGTGATAGATTTCTTCAATCAAATCGTGGACAGGAGTTGTATCAAGAATACCGGAGAAAACTTAAGTCAAAACAAATGTTCCGAGATAATTTTGATGTGCAATATAGCCATGTTACTGCTGATACAAATTATTCAAGAAACATGCCAATGAGTTTGACTCAGTTAAGCTTCGGAAGTCAAAAAAAGAATCAAGTTCCTTCAAGTTCCAGTCAATCGTTTCACAATTATTATGACGGATATGAGGTCGCAGAAGAAGAAGGAGATCGGGTTGAATTCAGCGACAAAGATGAAGTTGGAGATGAAGAAGCAATTGGCAGCGCAGAGGATTGTTTGAGTGTCCCTACAGTCGAACAACAGTTTGATCTAGATAAAGGTGCAACCAAGGAGGTAATTGTACGCGAGGATGAAAATATCTCAATATCGTACCAAGTACAAGAATTGAAGGGAGAGAAAAGTCATGAATTGGTGCATATAATTTCTCAGCACGTTAATACCATCAGCAATATTGAGCTTTGTGAACCACATGGAGGTATTACTTGTCCTAGTGATGAAGATAATACCAATGCTCTTCATGCGACATCATGTATACTTGATCTACCAACCAATTTTAAAATGGATCAAAGTCAAGAGAAACTGCAATTTCAGAATGAAGTTCAAATTGTTGATTTTCTTGGGTTGGAGCAGTTTGAGTTTTCACTCAATTCTCGTACCGTGGATATTGTCATTCAATTGAATTGCGCAAAAAAATCACCTTGGCGAGTGTACTTCTTTCTAAATTATTTTTGGAAGACAAGCAAGAGGTTGAAGTATTCCAAATATTTATTTCTTTGGAATGGCAGATGGCAAATTTCTAATGAGAACTCGAGGGCGAGTTCTTTTGAAGAAAAGGAGACTGATGTAGGACAAGATTGGAGGATTTTTGTATTTTATTTTTATTATTTTAGAATAAGATTTTGACTAGGAATATTTTCATTTAGGTTAGAATTATTATCTTTCCATATTCGGTTTGATTTTGATTTCCACCTTTATTAGGATTTTTGGTCTACAAGAATTAGGATTTTATTTTAATTAATTAGGAAATATCTTTTATTTAATGCCGCTTGTTTTGGCATAATTTATTATTTCTTTTTCAGTAGGATTTCTAGGGTTATGGTCTTATAAAATGGGCTGTAACCTATTCAATTAGGAAACTTTTCATTAATAAAATCTCTGAGTTTATCTCTTTTTCTTGTGGATTCAAGAACTGCTCGTGGCTACGAGTACCTATCATTCGTTTGATTAGTACGCAACTAGTCTCTCGTGAATTCCGCTGCGTCACTATTAATCCTCAGTCGCCTTGGGAATAATCGTGTCATGCTTCTACTCGATCAACCCTTGGGTCGTGTTTGTTATGGCAAGTTGAGATGAGTAAAACATATCGGAAGGATGCCCAAATTCCATTGTCATGTGGGATCAGAACTCCATGAGCCTGTTAATATGGCAACAAAAGAAACCACCTCACTGTACTTGCAATCCAAGGGACTCAGCTATTTTCACTCTCATACTTGCTTAGCAAAATACAGTTGAATAATGAAACCAGCCCTAAACTTGAACAAAATAAACCAAAAGAGGTCCTCTTCAACTTTTAACCTACTCAAAACTGAATTCGTGTTCAACTCGTTAAAAATTGAGTACTAGTTTTAAAAGTAATTTTTGGGGTTTCAACACACTTTTAAAACTCGTTAAAGTATCTCAGTCAAATTTGAACAGTTTAGTAAGCATTCTGCTTGACAAGCTTATTTGTCCAAAAAAAAAAAACACCATGGAACTTGAACGTAGTTGGTATTGACTCAATTAAAACTCGTTTTGAGACCACCTAAACTGATACACAAATCAAGTTAGAACACAAATTATTCAAAGTAAACTTGAACAAATTCACTGTTGACGCCAATTTGCAGTATCTAAGATAAATAACAGGAACTAATATTAACTTTCATGCTATTTTATCAAACAAAAATACAAAAAAATGATGTTTTTGACAATTTGTATTTTGTAGAGCTATCAATTCAACAAATTCTTGGAAATCAGCTAAGGTAATTTCCTTGATAAGTATTTTTTCCACCTTATTTTAACTACAAATACCTTAATGGTTCAACTAGTCTCTTACTAATGGTGTTCGGACGATGAGAGAGAAGATGATCTGCAACAACAATAAGCTCTTGAAAGTCGACGCCGATGAAGATTGAAGAATTTTGAAAGCCCATGTTACTGTTTGCAATAGAATCCTTATAGAGTTTGTTAAAACATCTGATTCAACTAATTTTCTTTTCGATTCTAATCACCAAAGAAAGAATGAAGATATCCCTCTGAACAAGGAGTGCTAACATCGGACAACATCAGAACTTGCCGTGAATGTTACCTAACATTTCTTCCTTTCTGAGTAAATTTTGGGTATGAAAAGATTAGGCAGCGAATGTACACAATAGTGATGAGAGGTCACAACCAAATCGGAAGGGGCTGCCTTCAACGAAATCGGATTTTCAGGTATTTGAATTTGCTGCTTGAACTTCATCCTTCAGTCCTTTGTTATCATAACAAGCAATGCCGCAGCACCGAGAACAGCATACTGCAACAAAAGAAAAGAAGGAATTCAAATTCGAACTACAACATTCGTATCTGCCACACTTCCTAGGAATTTTGACAGCTACAATATCAGCTTACAGCATCTACTAAGAAGTCTCATATTTTAATAGTACAGTTTTTGTTTTTGTTTTTAATCCTAAATACTTGATATTTAGAGCCAAAAGAATTGCAAACCAATAACATGCATTTTAAAGGATGTAATGCGTAATGATACATCAGCAAAGAATGCCGATGAATGAAAAGATTTCTGCTCCATTTCTTGCAAATAAACAGTAAAAATGAAACCCCATTATTTCACGGGGTCAAAATGCCAGATAAAACTGGATCTCAGTTAGGCGCCACAGATATAGAGACTATTGTGGGAAACACAAACCTTTACAACAGGCTTGTCCTTCATGATAATTGTTGCCCAGCCAAGATAAGGTAAGAACCTGCGACAGCAACAGAAAGCTGCAGTGATTTTTTCTCATAGATAGAAAGAAGGGAAATACAAAAGCTTGATTGTAATTTGCAGGCCAAATACGCCAAGGGAATAGGGATAACCAAGCATTGAAGAGTACAAAACATGGGAGTGGCCATCTCCCAGCACGATTCGAAAACACAACTGTAGTTACAAGCCTAACCACCCCACCGTGTACTTGCAACTAAGAGAGAAGGTCAAAACTAGTGGCTTTACCCTACAGCCCTGCCCATGATGTGCTCCTGCCGAAGCCAGTGCTGACCAGGGGCATACAAACTTATATCGTTGTCAAGATTGTTGTCCCCTGAGAAAAATACAAAACACATAATTGGTTAAGTAACACGGGTATCAGTAGATGAACACTGTAAAATGTGCATTCTTTTTTTTGCTAATGAGGGTGATTGGGAATTTGCAATAACTAATTTCCAGAGTCCCTTGTTCCCGTAAGTTAGGTAATCATTAATCAATGGGCCTAAGCCCTTGGGGTAGCCTCAATAAAGTGTAATCTTATCTCCCTTGAGAAAAAACTTGGTTTAATAGCAGCACAAACACAGATACTAATTTCCTGATAAATGTAGCACCTTGTCAATCGCATATGTTGGGTAATTAACGTGCCTAGTCCTTACCGATAGCCTCCGTAAAGTGCAATACTATATCTCTTCAGATAATAACTTGGGGTAGCAGCATAAAACACAAACCAAATACGAAGACGAATCACGACAACTTAATCAGGTCTTGTCCACGTAAAATACAGGATAATGCCATTGATTTCCTCAACAGAATCTAGCTTATAAAGTGGACACGAAGTATAATCTTTGAAACTACACAACATAACCAGGTCTTGTCCAATGAATTCTCACATGAAACATGCAAACAATTTCACCATTTTCACCGTGGAATAGAGGACAATGCCATTGATTTCCCCAACAGATTCTAGATTATAAGATGGACATGGAATAAAATGTTTGCAACTACTTAATATCTGATTCTTTCCACTCCGAAGATATGGAGCACGGAAATAAAAGAAATATAAAAACAACAAAAGACTAGCACCTTTCGTGAGGACATCAACTTCTCCATTATCTTTACGCTCGTGAACCTACAACGATAATCAGGTCACAGGATTACTATAGTGTCAATTAGATGAATTCCAAAGTATCACAGGATTCTGTTGGAAGTTGGAACTACTATACTTCTCACACAATGAGAGGAGTGTTTAACAGCTCAGGTCATAGATTCAATGGACAAGTACCAGAGTTCCATACTCGTGCACCTCCATGCAACCTTCTTTACATCAGATTTATGCATAAAAAGTATTTCATGCCAGTAGCATGATGCAACATTTGGGAGGGAAACATTCGGCCACCTGTTATTACCTTAATGACACGATGGACAATTGGTATATCACGACCCTGCACACACACACACAAAATAAAGGGAAAATGAGGAAACTGAATAAAAAAAGGAAAGCATGTTAGCAAATGACAGCAGAGTAATAAGATATGCAGGTCTCTGGAAAGAAGTAAGCCAGAACTAATAGCTCAACAGAATTGTATTTTTGCTTTATTTTGCAAGGGAAACGGAGAATTGACATGCCTATTCATTGGTGGATTGTTCTTAAAATCTAAGATTAGGAAGTTGGATTGACTATCGACAATATATTTGGTTGATCCCACAAGCAAATTCTACATATGGTACTGATTTTCAAATTGCAAATCACGAAGGTAGTGTTGCCAGGTCTACAGCTCACGACGGACAAGCTTAACAGCACCAGCATGCACCAAACATGATAGAATGTCAATAGGACCTGAGAGGCTTTGTAAGCTAGGGGTTCACAAACAAGATTAATCCTACAGCGAGGCTGAAATATACTACCAGCCTACAAATAAAAAATCGAAAGCAAACGGGTTATCATTCTCATTGGACAGCAAAAAGTTTGTTTCGCAGCAACATTGAATGATTAAAACATCAGCAAGGGAAAAGTACATCGGATTCAACAGTCACAAGAGGAAAAAATTCCAAATATGCTGCAAACAAAACGAAAGGATAGAAAAATATGAATGGGAAGAAAAAGGAAGAAATCTTACTTCGACATTAAACACAACAATTTCCCCAGCACGTATAGGTTCTTTACCCATGTGCAAGAACAAAATGTCCCCCTGGAATGAAAAGTGGTTCTCATTTATCCAAAGAGTACAGGTCATAAAGCAAAGAAAGTAACTGTAGTAACTTATCAAAAAAAGGAAGAACTGTAGTACTCCGTATGTGAAGATAGATATGAAGTAGACAAACAAATGAAGAAAGTCTACATTATACTTCCTTGCTCTTTTGAGACTGCTAAACAACAAGAGTATTGAACACTCAAATACCTGTCTTCGCTCGAGATTTGTTTGCATGGTTTTTTAAGAATTCAGTTAGCATAATAAAGCTTATATTACTTCTTAAAAGTCCGTATGCCTACGTTGGCATGCAACACAATTATGGCAGTATGGAGAAAGATGAGACAGACTCGGTTTTGCTTAAAAGTTGCTCTAAGATCTTTAGATTACCCACTAACCCAGTCATTAATACGTCATCCCCCAAAGCTTAAGATAAAAACTATAGTCCTTTGAGATTATACTGAAACTTGATCTTATCATTTGCTCAATGGGCCCTCCTCCAATAAGATATGGCATTTCGTGGGATTTCAGGAAACCATTTTATTATAACATCGATCTTAACAATATCCCAAATAGCCATTAAGACAGCATGAACGGGGAAAAAAGTGGTTCTAACTTCAAACAACAAAACTACAATGGCACATGTGGTTAAAAAAACCAACGTGCTGACTATTACTCGAGGAGTTGTACCTCACCTAAACTAATTCTGGTTCACAGATGACAGAATGGAACATGTCATATAAAAGGGCATGCACCTCCATGAAAAAGAAAGGAAAACAGAAAGAGATAGTTGTTTTTTTATTCTTTCTACCACAATCCCTCTAGATCAAAAGATCGAGGAAGTTCTGATATTCAAATTGTTATATAAGTAGCATTTTAGAAAATTGGAAAGGAAATCTCAATCTTTTCTAAGGTAACAATCTTGCCTGCAGATAAAAGTGTTAGTTCTTGCTGAGGATGTTTCTATATCAGTTGACACCACCTCTTACAATAGTGATACTAACACTTCCGTCATTTTAACCAAAGAACACTTCACACAGTAAATCATCTTACCCTTTGGAACCCAGGTTCCATGCTTTCAGAAAGAACAACAACGATTGGAGATATACTGCCGGTGATACATATTAGAGTCTTCCACATCATCAGTGCAGATGTAACTATGATTCCTGAAACAGAAAACAAAGTGCAGTTATAAAAGATCATTTGACCATATTGAATATCAAATTACAATGCAACATTGTGATCATTCCTTCTGAGTACATATTTAAATACCAAAGCAGAACCTCGGGTGTTGTGATATGATTTTCTTCTGATTCAAACAATAAAGTGTGCCTGTTAATTCTTTCACTGAAGAGAAGGCCCAAATTCCATTAACAGATTTCTAGAATGACAACATTATATCATGTCAAAGAACCACATATCGTACACAATCACATACTTGAACAGTCTTTCTAATACCTAAAATAAAACTAATCACAGGGAACAAGTAGTTTTTACTACTTTTGAGGGTTCTCAATTTATTTTCTAACCTCAACCAAACCAAACAGGTGGATTCCTGACCATACACGTTCATAGTCAAGTATGTCTAGTACAAACCAAACCGAGCCTTAAGTCTCGAGCAATTGGGATCGGTTACATGAACTGTTTTCTCCATTGACCTCTATCAAGGGTATCGCATTCCGTGATGTTTAACAAACCAATATCCTTTTGACCTACAACCTCTAAAGCCAATTATCATCTACCACTTCTCTTAATGCTATCCTCTATCGTAACCATATCACTCTTCCTAGCCATCGCATCTACCAATCTAGTATTGACAGGTCCAAACCACCTTAATCTATTCTCTCTCATCCTATCTTCTCTCGGTGCTACCCCTACCATCCTGCGAAAGTTTTTATTTCTACTTCTATCTCACAAAGTCTTACCACACTTCCATCTCAACGTTCTTATTTCAGCTACACTCTTGCTCGTATGTTGGTTCTTAGTATCCCAACACTCCATTCTACATAACATGACATTTCTTATAGCGTCTGGTAGAATTTTCCCTTCAACTTTGTGGGTATCCAGCAGTCACACATGACACAACCCTCCCAAACCACTCGGCCACTTCACCCATTCGGCTTGTACTCTATTCATCACATCCTCTGTAATCTCTCCATCTATGCTAGCAATTGAGCCTAGATACTTAAAATTCTCGCTCCTTCATAACTCCTAATTTTGGAGGGTCCCTTTATCAACACTAGCACTTCAACTTCCACTAAACTTACACTCTACATACTCCGTTTTACTCCTATCGATCCTAAATCTTTTTTACTCTAATGCCTATCTCCAAACTTTTAATTTAGCATTAACACCTCTTGCAGTTTCATCAGACAATAACGTCAGCAACAACATACACCATGGGATATCATGGTGAATATTTCTAGTCAAGCATGACTAGTAAAGTTCCAAAAGATCATCAATGTAAAATCAACTGTTGTTACCTTCCTAAAGTTCATGTGTCTAATCGTATATCAAGCAGTTATATCAATGCTTGAAGTTAGAAGTTTTAAAATCTCCTATCCAATCAGGATCCTCCGAGAGCTTCAGCAGTGACTACACAACATCCACGCATAGGCAGCAGAGCAAGCTCCATGAAATCGTTGAGCATACAGAACTTAGCTTAATTCTTAGGGTTTTAAAGTTCGCTAAAGTAACACATTCCAAACGATAACCGGAAAACTATCTACTTCTATCCATAGTTGTAGACTTCTTCTTCTAAGTTTTCGAAACGAAAAGTCTCCTCCGGGGGACCTGGTCATAGAAATGGAGGAGTTCCGGATCCATATCCGATTCCGGACCCGATTCACCAGAACGGACGGGGCCCCGCCCCTTTGTCATGGCAGCCTGAGGTAAATCGGTTCTCCACGTGACACTAATTCCATGGACCACACGCTTCCGATACATCGAGATCCTCTGCGATGATTCCTGTGAGAAATGTGTGCGGGGATTCATGAGAATCGGACCGTTCATCTCGGCAATCCCTCGCACACATAGAGAACCCTCGTAGAGGACCCGGATCACTGATACACTAAGCCCCGTAGATTCACCATTATTACTGAACTACCATTACCATTTGGCATAAGGTGTGTGTAAATAAGAGAAGGGAAAAATTCAAAATACCCCCCAACCTTTACACCAAAATTAATTAGACTCCCAACCTTTTAAAAATTTCAATTTTACTCCCAACGTTATCTTCCGTTAATCAAAATGCCCCCTTCCGTCCGAATGACTAACATATTTCGTTAAAGACTCCGTTAAATATCGTCCCGATAGAATTTTGATGATCCGAGCCGCTCAATGTGTTCAAAACGTGATTTTAAGGGTACCCTCAAGAAATCAACAAAAAAAAATGACCAGGAAGGACTTCATCTGAATAGTTTTTTATTAAACTATTCAATAAAAAACTGTTCAGATGAATCCATTTCCGATCATTTTTTTTGTTAATTTCTCGCGAGTATCCTTAAAATCACGTTTTGAACACATTGGCTCGGATCATGGAAATTCGATCGAAAAGGGGAGGTGCAGACCGAAGCAAAATCCGGATGTCCGGACTTGAACAAAATCCGGATCGATCTGCACCTCCTCTTTTCCAATCGAATTTTGATGATCTGAGCTGTTCAATGTGTTCAAAACTTGATTTTAAGGGTACCCGCGAGAAATCAACAAAAAAATGATCAGAAATGGCTTCATCTGAACAATTTTTTATTGAATAGTTTAATAAAAAATTGTTCAGATGAAGCCCTTCTCGGTCTTTTTTTTGCTGACTTCTTATATGTACCTTTAAAATCACGTTTTGAACATATTGAACGGCTCGAATCATCGAAATTCGATTGGGACGCTATTTAACGGAGCTTTTAACGAAATCTGTTAGTCATTCGGACAGAAGGGGGCATTTTGATTAACGGAAGATAACGTTGGGAGTAAAATTGAAGTTTTTAAAAGGTTGGGAGTCTAATTAAATTTTGGTGTAAAGGTTGGAGGTATTTTGAAATTTTCCCATAAGAGAAAGTTCGAGGGCAAAAGAGAGAATTTCGTGACAGTTAAGTAGTACGTATCTTTTTGTGGCGGGGGGGTTAGTTACAGGATACCGAATTTCCGATGGCGCTCGTTGTACCCGTCGGGTGCGCAGGAAAGGCCGTGTCGTTTCCCGCGCACGTTAGCCGTTGCCGCCGAGCCGCTACCTCTTTCGTTACTTTCGCCACTCCATCACCAGTCAGCGGAGGCGAGGCGGCGGTGGATTGGGTGGAGGCGACGTCCAACTTCTTCGAGAAAGATACTCGTCCAATCATGCTGTTCGACGGTATGGCTCAAAATATCTTTTAGCTTAATCACCGTCTCTCCCACAATCGGCATCAACAAGCATAAATAAGTACTACTGTAGTACTCTTATCAATTTTGTTAGATTATCTTGACTTCGGCCGCGATTTAATTTTTACCAAGGCTCTGTTTGGAACTAAGGAAAAAGAGAGGAAAATTAAAGAATTTTCTCTCCTATTGTTTGGTTAAAAGAGAAAGAGGGGAGAATAAAGATATCAAGTGTAGTGAATGGTACATTTTCCCTCTTATTTTCTTTTCATTTTCCTTCCCTTTTATTTTCCTTTCTTTTCCTTTCCCTAGGTTCCAAACGGAGCCTAAATGTGTGAAATTGCAACCTTTAGGACAGAGCCTAATTGATTCAAGGTTGTCAAAACGGGATAGTGTATCTTTTTTTGTCATTTTGGTTATTGTTTCGAGTACGTGGGCGATGTAAGATATGTTTAACAAGTACAAATATAAGTTTAAGAAATAGTATACCCAAAATAAAATACAAAATTCATTGATCATATTTATTAGAAACTTTGGTACTACAATATTTTGCTTGTCAACTAAATAGCATGTTCTAATGAGAAAAAGTATCGTGTTTCACATCATGTGATCGTGTATAGGGAAATGATAATGTCAAAATCACATTTGTTCCTGTCAAAACCCTTTTTGTTCCTGCCAAAACTCATAACTCATTCATTGCATAACTTAATTATCCTCCACTACATCACTTACTTTACGAAAATACCCCTAAAAATCCCATAAGTGCAAGGCATTTTCCAGTTCCACGTTTTCAAGCAAAAATGTAATTCACGAGCAAAACTAGAACTAATTTTAGAAGAGAAGCAAACAAAAATTAAACTTCAAATGTTTTTCAGTTACATGTTTTATCAATTTATGAGCAACCCATCTAACAAACACGAGCTAATTCTTGAAGAGCCATGTTCACATCATCATCAAGAATTAAACATCAATTCCAAAAAGTTCTAAAGATACAATTAACAAATGATAATACTCCAGTCTTTACACAAAAACTCCATTATCCATACTCTAGTCTTCACTCATCAAATCTACATTATGAAAGTTAAAGAAAAAAAGACTTTACATTTATTTTAACCCTTAAAGTTGCAATAAACAATAGAAGAGCAATAATGTTAATTCTACAAATTGAGAGTCATCCTTACAGAAGAACAGAGAAAGTGGCACTAACTAATGATGTTATCGATGGAGAGTTGAAAAATACATACTTCTCGTTGTACAAATTACCACCTTGACAACAAAAAAACCAAAGCAAATCACTGCCAAGACTTTTCACCACATTGACGTTTGGATGGTGGGCGTGGATGGGAATGGAATATAAAACTTGGATTTTCCCAATAGGCAGGTGATGGTGGGTGTTCAAACCCTAAAAGTCCAAACCCTAAGGTTGCAATAAACAGTAGATTACTAATAAACTTGGGGGAACTCAAATAAAGAACTATTGTGTATAAAATAGCTCTTTACCTGGAGTGATTAAAGAATAGAGGAATAGATCTGTTGGGGGAATGCGAAGAGAAACCCAAGCGGCCAAGCCTAGCTCTGCGTACAGCTTCTAATGGGTGCAAGAAAATATTTTGGAAGGATAAAATAATTCTTTGGATTTGAAGGGGCATTTTCGTAAAGTAAGTGGTGTAGTGAAGGACAATTAAGTCAAGCATTGAATGAGTTTTTGTAGGAACAAAAAGGGTTTTGGCAGGAACAAAAGTAGTTTTGGCATTATCAGCTCCCTCGTGTATAATATTCACTTAAACATAAGATAAGTTGAGAGATGCGTATCAGCTTTACCTCCAAATGAACTCAATCGTAAGACACGTATTGTGTCTAACGTAAGACTTTTTGAAACGCAAGATATGTTTATGAATACGTATCGATTTTATCTCTACAGTTATCGAAATCTAGGATACGAATCGCACATGGTAGTAGTTTTACAACACAGGATATGTAAAGTTTAGCATCCTGCATTTGAGTGGTTATGTATCTGTACTTGGCAAAAGTACGTTCTTTTTGGGCCTTTTTATCACTGCTGACCTGTTTTTAAGGAAATGTTGTTACTAAATTACTCCTACGCCAAGAATTTAGAGCAATTGTATCATTTGACTGTGTGGCTGTGTGCACATCTTTTCTGTTTTGATAGGTGTATGCAACTTGTGTAATGGAGGCGTGAAGTTTGTTCGTGATAATGATAGAAATAGGTAGGTGGTTTTTCTTCTTCTTCTTCATGAAGTTTCTTTATGATTACACATTAACTGCTTTATAACTTCATTGTCATTTTGTTCTCATTTTTCTATGGTAATTTTGTTTTAGAGAAATGAGAAATCAGGACCACAAAAGCAGATTTTACTACTTTCATCAGTTGAGGATTATCTACAAGGACTGATAAGATAGATCAGCCCATGGGAAGAATAATATGAGAACTCTTCATACACATTAACATCAAATTCAAAATTACCTCTGATGCTTCTACGAAATGTGATCAAATTTATTCTTCTGCTTAAGTCAAGTTGTTCTTTTAAGTTCTTGTCTACTTTATCTGTCAGGAATATAAGATTTGAAGCTCTACAGAGTGAAGCAGGCAAGAAACTGCTAAGGAGATCTGAAAGAGCTCCTGATGATATATCAAGTGTTGTACTTGTTGAAAAGGAAAGGTATGTTTAGAAGTTTGGATGGAGTTCTGTTGTTTCGTGTGGCTTTCGACTAAACTATGGATGTATTTAAGGATTTACGTTTGAGAGAGTTTCAAAGATTTCTA
Source organism: Rhododendron griersonianum (assembly GCA_018127125.1). Lineage (NCBI taxonomy): Eukaryota > Viridiplantae > Streptophyta > Magnoliopsida > Ericales > Ericaceae > Rhododendron > Rhododendron griersonianum. The sequence continues at coordinate 41,104,431 of CM030795.1, read as the reverse complement.
TCCCATAGAAGGATTAATCAGTTCAAGCTTTTTTCCATGACACATCAGATCATATATCAAGTCAGAGGCAGTACTGAAGATCATGGAGTACATCAATTTACCCTTTCCTCAGCTGGCACTTTTTCTGCAGTTTATACCCCTGTAAGTAGGCCCTTTTTGTTGCTCTGATCTGTCTTTGCGATTAACAGGATCAACTAACTGTTACCCTTATCCGTGATAACATTACTTTTTGGTACCGATGTCTGCAGTTTCATACGCGACTTTGCATACGACAATGTTGCAAACAATCGTTATGCATTCTTTGGTCGCTCGGAGTCATGTGAAATATAGCAAGTCATTTTGGTGTTGTGCTCGTTTGACATTGGTAGTTTGGAGTTTTGAAATTCAGGAGTACTGATGTTGTAACATAAATTCAATGCGAAAAATTCAGCATTATGATGCTTCTTACTTAATGTCATCCATACACAAATGTTATGAAGATGGTAATTGTCTTAGATATCTTGTGGTTTTCATATGACTGCTTTTTCCCTCCGGCTCCACAAAACGTCCAGTGCACGGGACAGTCTCACTGCAACTACATTTGACTGCATGGTCCTTGTTTGATGTCTCGTGGAATCCATCCTATGTAATGTCACTCACTTGAATAGCAGCGGTCTTCAACATCAGGAAGGATGAAGAGATAAAATTAATTAGCAATTTGACAGCTAGAAATAGCAACCATCGTGCATGCACACATGCATTTATATATGTAAACACTTAGTTCTTACCTGGTTTGTGCAAGGTACATCAGTTTTACTGTAGTATTGGTCAATGAAGATAGGAGTTTATGATGCTTTGGAAAAAGGTCTAACTTACTGTGGATCTGTGGAAATTTGGCCTCGGACAAATATTTAAAAAGTATACAGAAGCAAGGAAAAGATTCGATGAGGTGAGAGATGTAGCATAAAGGCTGCGTAAAAACCAATGCTAGAATCGTTGAGTTCATTGTGCTGATCCCACCAGGCAGAGCCTTGGCGACCGATTTGCTCACTCCCATTGACAATAAGCCCATTCTCATTTGAGAAACCAATCCAATTTTCTGAGTTTTCCCTTGCCCATGAATTAATTAATTTTCTGAGTTTTCCCTTGCCCATGAATTAATTTCTGGTGCCGCGATATTCTCAAACACCTTATCGAGGTTGTTTGAAACCTTTGATCTCCCTGTCATGCCACAAGCTTGAACAAATAATTGTGTTTTGGCCATTTACTTGACACACACAGTGAAAGTCGCGAAAATCATTAGGTGTTGGTTGTATTCATATTATAAACATGCAACATAATTATTTTCTCAGGAATTGAGAAAAGAGGTGGATGTTGAGGACAAACCATATTTCTGTGGAAACCTTGAATGGGTATGTTGAGAGCAAGATATTCTTCACAGAGAATTGAAAATCCTTTGTTCTTCAAATACTCACTCACCACTCTTGTAAGGAGAAAGAGTATACTAAAACCTCGTTTAGGATATAATAGGATTAACAAACGGCTGAGTTGCACTCAATGCATCCGAATTTTAGAACCGATAGGTTAACATATGATTGAAAATACATAAAGACTTGCTGACTTAACCCATACATGGAATCGGTGTTTTTCCTTTCCTTTCTTTCTTTCTTTAAGTTCCACACCTTCAGGTTTATTATAGGTTGTGGTGGTATCATAACCTGTGGTTGAAAGAGATAATTTGTCCAAGGAAGTATGAGGGCATGCCCATGCTAACACATGGTATATCAAGAACCACTACGTTTACAGAAAGAAAATGGCATCAATGTAATCCAAGTATCACTATATCAAAATCTAACCACCATCATTGTAATTACATTAAAGAAACAGGTTGTGTTCTTTTATGGAAGTAGGCATTTGACAGGAGGTACGGTATGGGTGCATGTCCCGTGGGCGTTGAAGCAATTAGCGTAAGTCCTCTTCCCCAGATTCGCAGAAGTTATATTCACATGATCGATGGAAATGCCTGTGCAACCAGCACTCTGGCTGCAGCTCAGATTTATCGCATCATCCGCTGTTGATGTCCCATTAATTCCAGAGTATGTTATATCACTCAACTCAACTGCTGATGTCTTCAAAATTGCAGCCCCGGTGAGAAACCAAAAAAAAGAACTGTCAAAGTTTAGTTTCATGGGGATCTTAAAACAAATTTTCTAAGAAAAAATTGAATTTTTACTTTGTTTAGGCAACGAACTTGACTAGGACAGTAGAACTGATCGATTATGATGGGATTATCGACTGCGACGAAGCTAATCTTCTCAAATGAAATCTTCCTTGCATATCCAGTCCCTCCCTATCCCACACATGAAGTGGTTAGGGATACAAGGAAATTCGGAAAACATAATAAGAGAGAAAAGCTATGTGCACATTCATCGGCACAGATATCACGAGGAGTTGGTCTCACGGTGGGGTTGTGAGACACAGAGTGGTCTGTGTCGAATATGTTTAGTGTTTGTGCAGATGAGATTGATATTGTCGAAACTAAGTTGTTAATCCCAAGTACAGTTACTTACCTGCCAAGTCTTGATCCTGACTCCATTCATGGTTCCTTTGAATGTACAGTTCCTCACATGGATTTCTTCAACTGTGTCGTACCCTCCACGACCCAAGGCCCCAATGCTAGATCAAAAGAAACTATTTTACTCCTATTTTAGGACTTTGAGGACTGTGAAGTGAAAACATAGATACTTAACAAAGCAAAAGATTGGGCACAAAGAAAACATTCTACTCCTACTTAAGGACTTTGAGAACTGTGAAGTGAAAACATAGATGTTTAGCAAAGCAGAAGATTTTGGCAGATGAATATGCAGAACTTGCTTGGTGCACTGTTTCAGGAATTGATTTCTGAAAACAACCGACTTTTCAGAAACATATTTTGGTGTCTTGGCCAAATTTCCCTGCAGATACGTACATGTTTATGAGAAATGTTGTTTTCTTATTCAAGATTTCGTTGTATTTCTGAAAATGGAAAAATACAAAAATTAACCCGAAGAAAATGAAGACAATTCCAAACAGGTTGCAAGGACCTTTTTTATGTTTTGGTAATCATTTGGACCAAGATCACTTTCTTAATTCACATTTGCTATGAGAGACAAAGCAAATAAAAAGGCTGCTAACCTTATACCATGGCCTGGTCCACATGTTACACCATTGATATCAACATTGGAGGAGCCCCCACCAATTGCAATGCAATCATCACCTATGGTTAATAATAATGGAGCATGTCATACTTCTTCATAAATAACCCAAAACAGCAAAAGACCAGAGAAGAAAACCAGGAGAAATTTGTATGTACTTACCTGTTCCAATGGTGCAGTTACGGATTATAATGGAGCTCGAGCCAGAGATGTCAATTCCATCAGTGTTAGGGCTTGTTTGAGGGGCTATTATGTGAAGGTTAGAGACGATTACACCCTTGCAATTGTTTATGTTTATATGGCTTCTTGGGCTGTTGATATGGGTCAATCCATTGAGTATAAGATCATCACATCTAGTAAATGCCAATGCCTGCCCATCAAAAACAAATCCATATACATGCATATGTAAACACTTGTATGGCATAAAAGATAGTAGAAAAAAGAGGGACCGTCTACTTACACTTGGTCCACTGCATTTGGAACCCTGAAAACATAGAAATGTGATAAGAGTGCAGATTTGACCTTTGTGCATTTAAAAGAAGGAAAACAATTATCTGTAAATTGGTATATGTATAGACATATGCATATGTATACCGACAGTTTGCATGTTTTGCAAGCAAGGGTTTGGCCACCAAGCTGGGCCCTGACCATCAATTTGTCCCTTTCCACTGAAAATGAGCCCATTGACGTAAGAGAAGGCAAGCCAAGTGTTGATGTGATGGCCAATCCATGCCCATTTTGAGTCTGGTGCAACAATATTTCCTGAAACCTGTGGCAGTGAATCAGAATTTCAACTCTTTTTGCTTCATTTTCCCTTACAGGATCATGTGATCAAGGTGTGTCTTATTCTTGTCACATGCAGTTTATGAATTGTTCGATGGAATGTGTTTTTATCTAGTTTTGATCCCATCTAGGAACTGATGAAACAACATGAACCCATGCAATGAAGAGAATGGAAATTTACTACATTTGATTCCCTTTAGAAGTAAAAAGGTTTGATCAATTTACCAGCACATAAATATGTGAAGAGTGGCATGGACCAGAGAAAGTTGCAGGATTCAAAAGGAATGTCCCCCTTTCAGGTATGATGAGGATAGAAAATTCTGATTTTGATTGGCATACTGCTTTCCAAGCCTTCAGAAATGCCTATTCATTATCAAGAAAAGCTTAGTGTTAAACTGCATAGTTCCTGTAAACCAAGGTCGTGTTCATATGACCGGTTGAGGATTTACTACAAAATTTCTGTTTCTCTAGTTCTGTTGAATGTTTTTACTCATAAAGGTGTCCGTGGCTCTACACTACTCTGATAAATCCCAAGTACAAGTATTAGATAATTACCGGACCTTGAGGTCCCAGGTATATTAGATAATCACTTGTGGCAAAATTTGTTACGTCATTCCACAGATTCTTTAGACTTTGAGAGCTTGTGGAAACAAAGAGAGAGCAGCATTGCAAGAAATGAGTCAACTACCACGAAAAGATGGAAATGCTGCACTCCATACAGTATAGGCAAACACCAGATACTGAGAAGCAAGAAATGTGTGTTTGAGTAAGGTTAACAGAATCAAGAAATGAAGGCAAAAATGAAGGGTTATTTCTCTCTTTTGCATCTTTTTGGAGCAAGTGCACCCCAGGCATACATAGACACCTGAAAGGCACACACACATACGCACACATGAGAGAGAGAGAGAGAGAGAGAGAGAGAGAGACCTGAGAATCATCAGTTTTCCCATCTCCAGCTGCTCCAAAATTCACCACATTAAAAGAATTGAAGGATGTTAGACCACTTGCACTTGAAGTCCCCAGACCAGACAATACTATGCAAGAAATCAAGAAAATAGTCCATCGATCCTCCATAATTCCACAACTTTGACTATGTGTATGATTTGATCTGCACCCACATTTCGTATCTGCTATTAGTGCTATATTCAAAGCTTGTAGAGCTGAGGCCTAAGCAACTGCCACTTTCTTGACATGAAACTGTAACTTGCTATACAGATTTGAGATTACCTTTCCAATCTTCTATGCCATAGATTGTTGAAATGTGGCTTTTTAGCACTTAACATAAAGAAATCAATTGGCATATAACCTTCAAAGCAAGTAACTTGCAATATATGCAAGCCCCAAGTACGGAGTACGCACAAATGTAGAGACTTCTGGCTGCACTTTGGATCACATGCTAAGGACAGCTGAATCTTGGCAAACATAAAGCTAGCTTGCTCTGGTCGCACCAGACTGGTCCATGGGTCGATAACTGACAGTTGTAAGCCCTTTTAGGTGAGTACTAAAGCAGAAGGCTAATCTAAAGAAATAGGCAAGGAAATTTGTTTTGCATTAAACTTGAACTAATTTGGAGTTAAATTAAGGAATGGGATAGAATAATGTCTATTACGTACAGAGTTTTTCGACTCAACACATTGAATCAAGTGATATCTCACATGCACATAAGAGTAGTTGCTGGTTTTCTTGGATTTGCAAAACCTGGGTATCATCACTTGCAGCACTCTTTACAAGCATGGACCCTTTTCCCATCTTCGCTCAACTTGAAGAGCAACTTAATGTATACCTTATTTGTCCTATATTTTGTCAGTTATGCAATATAGTTAGGCCCGACGCCCGTGCCTTTTGAAAAGAAAATGCAAATGGAGGGATGCATTTCTCTTCTTCATTGTCTACCAGTCTTAGAATATGTATCACTCAAAAGAAGTTGTTTCAGTGTTTCAAGACTATGGAAAAATTACCTTTAGCCATCAGTTACATAATTAAACTTGTAGTGGACAACAATTGCCCACCCAAACCATTGGCCTGTTGCAACAACGTTTTAGTTTGGCATATTGCTTCAGAAAGTTTTTTTAAGGAAAATTTTCTTGGAATGACGAGTCTTGTCAAGTTCGCACTTCTTGTTTCTGAAAACATGAAAAGCCATAACGAGGAAAGCGAAACTGTGGGAAACACAGTTTAAGCATTTCCGTGGTCACGCGTTAGTCTCTGATGTATCATTCAAGACTTAACCTTCCAACTACATAACTCCTGAAGATTAAGCTACGGGAGAGCGGGTCGGTGGAGAAGATGGCAGAGGATGGTGGCGGTTATGCATTCCCGGCGAGGGGAGTGGGTGGTGCTCCTTCAGACCACTTGAAGTCCCCAGACCAGACAATAACATGTAAGAAATCAAGAAAATAGGCCAAGGATGGACTTTTCCAATCCACATATGGCAGATTAACAAAAAAAAAAGACAGAAAAAGTAAAAGAATTGTAGAATCCATTGGCAGATTAACAAAATATACAATAAGTTCATATCAAGTTAAAGATTACAGATACTCATGACAAAGAATGTTTGTATGGTTGGTAAGTGATGGTATCTGAACTATAAAACAGAAACCCAAGTAAGAACTACTCTTGGCCGCAAATAATTACTTCTGCCGTGAAGAATTACTTATGACCGCAAAGAATTACTTGTGGCCGCAGAGAATTACTTGTGGCCGCTAAGAATTACTTATGGCCGCAAAGAATTACTCTTGACAGCGAAAAATTACACTTGGCCGCGAAAAATTACACTTGACCATGAAGAATTACTCCTAGCCACAAAGAATTACTCTTGGCCACTTAAATACATCTGATTCTTATGAACAGATTCAAGATTGTTGTAGGAGACATGACTTGGGTTGTACAACTCCCACGGCTCTTCCATAGGCATTGTTGCAGCTAGAATTGACTTGCTTTCCTCGAGTTGACGAGGCCAATTCAATGGTGTCTAACACTATATTGGTGCAGGGAACAGCTTGGCTGCAATTCAGGTTGATAGCAATTGTGCTGTTGGATGTACCGGATACCCCCGAGTAATTCACATCGCTGATTTTAACTCCGGTTTTCTTCATCATCATACAGAAACTGAATTCAATAATTGGTTCTAAGCTTGTACTATTAATTTTACAAAGTTGAATAAGGTCAATGTTTGTATACCGTGGGTTTGCACGCGTCTCTGACATCGCAGTAGTACTGATCAATGATTATCGGGTTTTTCACATCTGTAAAGTTAATACTTTTGAAGGAAACTCCCCGGACATGACCTCTCCCAACCTACCAAAAGAACAACGAAGAAGGAAAACACTACATCGTCAATAGGTCGCGCGAGATAACAAAATTATCACTGTAATCTCACTGTGATCTCCTGAGTATCTGAGCATTGATCTTTAACCCCTAATACAGTTACAGTTGACAAGAACCTGATCCTCATGACCATACCTGCCATGTCTTGATCCGGACCCCATTGGTTGTTCGGTTGAAGTGACCGCGGATTATGCTTATGTTTTCAACTTTCACCTCATTCCCACTCTTACCTAAGCTTCCAATGCTATCAAAAGTGCAGAACCGAAAGATTTAGCAACATTCATCAAAAAAGGTTCTTGATATGTGAATCGGATTTGGTGTTGGACAATTTTCACCATCTCTATTAAAACCACTAGGTGTTGGGGATAGTTTCTCTTGAGTTTCTCATAACATTCGATATTGCACCCGTAGGTCTATTTTTAGAGAAATACAACAAAGAACAACATTGCGATCTCAACAATCCAGCCCTCACGATGACGCTCACGCGACTAGAACTCACAATCTCCGACTTCAGATTATCAGTTGTCGAACAGAGTTTCATCATCTCTCCTAAATCTAATCGGTGTTAGGGAGGGCTTCACTCAAGTCTTTTATAGCATTCGACATCACAAATGCAGGTCTGTTTTTAGAGCAGACAAGGGAGTGACATCGGCTTCCCGAGAGAAGCATTAATGGGTTTTTGGTTTTCTGGCTTGGCTTGGCTTGGCTTTATTTCAATATACTATCAGAGAAAACTTCTATATTACATGCACAATCACCCTATATTTGTCCAGATGTTAGAGATTCACTTATATAATCGGAACTTGCCTTACTCCATGGCCAGGTCCACAATTAACATCAGAGATGTGTATATTTGAAGTGTTATCTCCAATTGACACACAGTCATCCCCTGAAATTCAACAATTAAAGGAAACAAAATTAATCTTAGTACCTTAAAAGTCTCAAAGCTTGGCTTTGAGACCCTAATAATTGGACCAGGAAGGGGTGAAACTATTACCACTGGCAATGTTTGTGCTTGTGATGAAAACTCCATGGGAGCTGCTAATGTGAATCCCATCAGTATTAGGGCTTTTTCCAGGAGATCTTATGCTCAAAGAATTAATTGCGAAATCGTCGCATCCTGATATTAGAATGTGAGTTTGAGGACTATTTACAACAGAAATGTTTCTCATTGAAACTTTGTTACATTGCAAGAAACTGAGCACCTACAAATTAAAGATAGGTCACATGAAAAATTATTCAGTAGTTGATTGTTCAAACGAAAATGGTATAAAAAAAAAATTGATTTGCTTACAGTTGGTGCAAGCTTGACACATCCCTGCCAAAACAAGAGAGAGTCAATAATCATTTTAGTTAAAGAACCAGGCTTTAAATGGGTACATGAAATCAGGTAATGTTTGGTTCGCTGGAATGATTCAGGAAAGAAATGGAATCGCCGTTCTTTGGCCTGCCAATAGAACGGCCATTCGTTCACTTAAAATGGCGAATGATGATTTCAATATTTCTAATGTGCATTCCATCATGTTTTAACGAACCATTAGAAAGTAACACTTCAGGGAGATGAGCGCTCCATTTCAATGAACCAAACACAACCTTACTGCAAGTGTGCAACAAAATGTTGCTAATGACCTCAGACTGGAGGTGTTACCGTCGATTGAGGATGAGTTTTACATGAGATATCCCACCAGCCCTGACCCCGGCCATCGATCGTACCAGGCCCATTAACATCAAGTCCATTCACACTGTCGAAGATTAGCCATTGCCCCTGATCCCTTCCTTCCCATGCATCAGGACTATCAGGGGCCACAATATTTCCTGATATCTGCCCAAAAAAAAAAGATGAAAAGATCACTTTTTACATATACTGCTTGAAGTTATTATGTGAAGGGCTTCTTTTAGCTTAAGCTAGACGAAGGGAGGCAGACTTCTCAACATTCTTGGGAAACAATCGAATCTGTATAAAAACATACATTTCTATATTACCAGTTGGTCCCTCAAATCCTCTGTACCCAATTTTGCCATTTTATCCGGCGTATTTCCGGCCATCTGTGCTCAATATTTTGGTGTTTCAGTGCATTTCCGGTCATTGATCATGTGGAAATCTTGAGAGATGAGAAGATTTTCACGGGACCAATAGTCGGATATGAACCAGAACACCGATACACAGAATTGAGTAGAGAGGATTTGAGCTCGTCTTTGATACATTTATCACAATAAACAGAAGCCGGATTACTGGTTTCGTACCGAAAAGCTGATCTTGGTGGGATTACAAGGGCCATCAAAAACCAGGGTGTGCACCAAAAATGTCTTCCCCTTCGGAACAATCATCTCTGCATTATCAGTCTCTGCATTACATGTGCTTTCCCATGTCATATCAAATGCCTACAAATCATAAGCCACAATAGAAAAACAAAAACAAATTAGAAGAATTTGAAAATGCAATTTAAGAGAAATTAATCAAAGAAGAAAACTTACTAGGGTGTCATCAATAATGCCATCGCCAATAGCTCCATAATCTAGAACGTTGAAGGAACTCATGAAATCACGGTCTTTGCTCCAGAATTGTCGTACCGAAAGAAGGCTTAAAAACAATATGCTGCCCAGCAACTCAAAGGAGACATATTTGCGAATTATGATTTTCATTTTCTCTATAGAAACTGAGTACCCAATTCTCTGAATTGATGAAAGGATAGACAGGCGGAGCCAACTACGCCGGTCACCCCAGCCCACCCTTTTACCTTAGCAAGAAAAACAGAGAGGAGCCCTTGAGCTGCTTTTCCACATGCAAAAAAACAGTTAAATAGTGTTCTTACCATTGTAACTGAAAAATGTTGGAATGTCAAAAGTCAAAAGCAGTCTTTTGACCTTTCAAAGCAAAAGCAGGGGGTTATATCTTTGATTTTCGAGTGTCTAAAGTAAAGGGATTTAATCTTAGATGACTTCTTTTTTGATGTAAGCCGTAGTATGCAAGAAATCTATTCTATCTATCTAAACGGAGAGGAGATTTTGGTGTGATCTGTTTTTGGAAGCCGTGTCACAACAGTGATTTTCACTTTTGTCCTAATCAAAATCCAAGTTTTACATCCGATTTGATTAACATTAGGGCAAACTAGTAAAATCACTAAAACTCAACCACCCATGACCCACCCAACCCCCGAAAAAAAATTACCCAACGACACTCCCACTCTCGAAATATTTTAACTTGCACACACGGAAGGTGTGCCCCAACCGCTAGTTGGTATATAGGTGGCTGAAGTCCTTGTTCTTTGAATTGCTTCATTCATCTTCCAAGAATCAATTCAACACGCGATCAAGCTCAATGCCTTATCGCCCTGATTGAAAGAGGGATTATTGAGTGCTCCGGGAGCAAGCTTTCTTCAAAGACTTTTCACATCACATGTTAATATGGATGGAGTAATTGTTAAACACTCTTCGGAGTACTACTATGTTGTATTTTCACTTGGTGCTCTGATTAAACAATGTCGCAATGAACTTTTCGGGTAGGACATCACATACATACTTTTGCGAGTTGTTGGGAGACAAGGGGAAATCCAGTACGTAAGTCATGTCACAACACTCCAAGAGTACCCGGTAATCAATTGCATGTAACACACGCATTTTACTGTGGAATTTATCCCGATGTGTGGTGGAGAGCGCCCACGAGAACAATGCATATTTTTTCATATTTCATGGCCATCGGTCGGTATCTCTGCTTAACCTAAGGACTTGTCTTCTAGTTTTGAGTTTTCCTAATTGCCCAGAACCTATTTCTCTAATCTCAAGTATTGAAGTATATAACCAACAATGAAATACTTCATTCTATTCCGGTCTTAGACCGGGAATTGCCTACTTTTCAAGTGTACTGCATACTCCAGAGATTTGTCACGACTCCATAGCCTCATCAGCAATGTGCATCTCCTTTCTGCTGCATTACCACTGATATGATCGCCTGGAACGAACCTTTCAAAAATTTCTAAAATCTTGCATTCTGAGTTATAACTCTTGAACATGTGAATCTGATTCGATAGTCTCATAGAAAGTCTGCACCTCTTATTGATATATGTACTATCGAGGGCAACATACCGAAGAGATGAACAATGAAAACAAGCTTAGACATTCTCCAGGCATGCAAAGGAAACATTAACAAAGAATTAATACATCAATTGGAGCGAAACTAATATGAAAAGCATTGCTTCAAAATACTCCTAGGATGATGAAAAAATGACTTCTGCAATGTTAGAACATAAAATGGATAGGGCACCAGGTTTTTACGGCAGGGCACCAGGTTTTTACAGCATGACATGAATAATTCAGATGGGCCTAGTTTCCAAATCCCTACATCATCTTCAAGTTTAAAATACAATCAAACGCGCTAGAATGCTGGAAAAAAAATAAGATAACAGGCTTCCCCCTTCTCTCTCCACACTAGCTCTACAGCTGCTTTCGGTACTCTACATCAAAACAACGCGGTCGCCCAAGTAACTTTTCAGCCCGTGATATTTAAACCATGCTCAGATAAAATTACTCCAAGCCGACCAAAACAAATTTCGATCACGATGGCACTGCATGATACAAAAAGAAGAGTTAAAACGATACTAAAACATTACACATACATGGCACTACATATAAAAACAGAGAGAAATACTATCTAATACTGCAGGTGCAGGAGGGACCTTTTTCCTTTGTTTTAGTACATGCAACTACACAAGAAACCAAATCTACGAGGTGAGGAATGGAACCCACAATGAGAATCAATCCCAAAACCTAATCCTGGTAAAGGGGAAGCCTTATAACTCAGCTATCCCTTTGTTCTCAGGTTGGACCTTTATAGAGTACTTTGAGTTGGATCTAATTCACACAATGGGCAAATCCAAACTCAGATTTTACCAACACATATGCTCACGAGATTCAGAAACTTGAAGCATATTAAATTGCACACCAACTACCAGAAGAATCATTTGATTAGAGCAACATCCTCAAAATGTCAATAGGAAGTATATTCTTACTATATGTAGAAGTGTCAATTTGCTCTGGAAGTTCCTTGATATCCACCTCAAACCTTTCCTGAACCTGTAGAAACAACGATACATAAATTAACTGCTTAAATGCACCAACAAGGGGAGGCATTCTGCCACAAAGCTGATATCAAATATATTACCTGATTGAGAACATCAGAGTCGGATGCAGAAGCAACAAACGTAATTGCAAGCCCCTTGGTGCCAAAGCGACCAGCTCTACCCACCTACAAAGAATTCAAAGGAAAGTCAGTTCAAAAATCCATTCCGCTAAGGTCCTTATTTTGTAACTACTTATTTCCCGCTTTACGAGACAAGTCATTCTCTTACAATCAGTGTTCTAAAACTCGCTACTTGGTACTCGCTCGGCCAGGTACCTTGGAGCGAGTACTCGCCGAGTATTCAGAGAGGAATACCGAATTTTAGAACATTGCTTACAATACATCACCTTTAATTCAAAAAATAAGTCCATATTTGAAAAATAAGTACTTACACCCTAAATGACTCCAATAAAAATAAACATCTTAAATACCAAAAAAAGGGGGACATACACGGTGCAGGTATGTGTCAGCGGAATCAGGCATGTCATAGTTGATAACAATGTTCACTCGTTCAATGTCAATTCCTCTTCCAACTAAATCAGTCGCCACAAGAATTCTTTTGTGCCCCTCCTTGAAACTCTTGTAGCGTGTCAACCTGAAAAGGGCAACCTCAACATTAGTCACCAAAGGAACCTTGACCTAAAGGAGTACCATTACTGGAAAGCGGAATATTACTAAATTACCCCTAGTTGACTCGGATTTTAATCCTTAAGTGAAACAAAAACATTAGCACACCATCAAAACCCCACCAGAAGTGTGCAAAAGTCCCCACATACTGGATCTCTTAGCCACCAGTCACCACCACTCCATGGGGCCAAACAACTCTCTCCCTCCATCGCAACACTCGTACCAGTCTCCCTTTCATGGGAACACCCTCACCCCCAAGGTTTCAACGGCTCAGAGCTAAAATTGTACACCGACATCCCCAATTACGCTAATAGATAGACAAGGATCCCCAAATTTTGTATTTGTACCCGGTTTCACAGCCAAATTTGGAATTTCCGTTACTAAACTTAGGTCAATGATTTCACAACCCAAAATGGGTTTGATTCGAAGCAAGTGCACGGGGGTGGAGTCGGGGTCCAGGAGCTGCGGACCGCAGTAGTGCCTGATGGCTATGGCTGGGCTAGTCGTTTGTGTTCGTGGTCGTGGAAGTTGTGAAGGGCTGAAGGCAATTGAGGAGGCAGGCGGTGGGAGAAAGGTTCACAAATAAAGGAGGGGGCGAGAGAGAGAGAATTAAAAAAAGGCAGTGGCCGTCAGTGGAGAAGCGGTTGAGGTGGTAGGCGGTGAGGGGGTGCTGGATGGCTCTCAATTCATCTTTCTTCCCTTGTGCTGATTTTTAAGCCAAACTCAGTATGTAAACACATGGTGAACTGAATGCACATTAAGATAGAGTACACGCAAACACACAGAGATGAGATCCATGAATGCTTGCAGATGGAAAATAGTTGGAATTAATGAACACAGAAATTATACGGGGGAATCATTAATTCATTTTTTTGCCACTGCAAAATCACTCAATAAGTCAATATATATACACATGCATACGGGTGTGGGTGAGGATGTGGCGTACTGCAATTGTAATGAAGATCTAGACAACCATTCATATCATTGGAACAAACTGCAAACTATTCAACCCAGCGAACTGCAATACCCACAGTGTTAGGCCAATCTATATAGTCCATGTTCAGCCCTTTCGCGAGTTTAGTAGATACACTTGCAGAAGTTGAGGTCATCAGGATAGGTATGATGCAGAATAGAAGAGGGGAAAATGCAAGTAAACGAAATAACAGTGGTGGAACACAAGGCAAAAAAAAATTGTCTATACTACTTTTAAGAAGGGCAAAAGTGGATATAAATTACATTAAAATGTTAAGCTCAGAAACTTTTGTCTATCTTTCCAACAGCGCATCAAGAGTGGCGTAATCATAACTAAAGTACAAGGATGTCAATGTCCGTGTTAAGGCCTGAAGGAAACCTCAGAGGAGGTCGGTGCAAAATTTACCCTACCTCTTACAGTCAAGTTGAACCAGAGCCACCGAATACATACCTTTCTTCCTGAGACATTCCAGAATGGATGCAAATAGAAGGAAAGTTGCACTCCACAAGTAACTTGTTCAGTTCAGCTGCTCTGTTGACACTTTTGACAAAAATGACAACTTGGTTGAAATCCAATGCATCAAGAAGGTCATTCAGCTTGCGGTTTTTCTCAAGCTCGCTCAATTTAATGTAATGCTGATGAGAAACATCAATTGTCAGTATGTACCTACTATGTAAGCCAACAAAAATCATTTAGGTTCTACTAGAAACTTCAGAAGTACCTGTACTAGACCATGAAGAGTCAATTTGGCCTCATCATCCACGTAAATTTCCATTGGCTGAAAGGAAAAAGATCACAAGGGTCATTAAAAACTAGTCCTAAACTAAGAGAAATCACTGCACTTCATCCACAAATAAATGAGCAATAATAAAAGCTAATAGAATCCACAGCCACAACAAGTTAGAGAGAAACTTTTGGACACACCACCTAATGCTAACCGTGCAAGCAATGACTCCAGTTCCCATCCTTTCTAATGTGCAAGCAACAAACACCTCCTCCATGATCTAAAATGGTACATTCTGCCGATAAAAAAAAATCATATATTCTGTTTACCAGTAACCACTGTCATAAAA
This sequence comes from Rhododendron griersonianum, assembly GCA_018127125.1. Classification (NCBI taxonomy): domain Eukaryota; kingdom Viridiplantae; phylum Streptophyta; class Magnoliopsida; order Ericales; family Ericaceae; genus Rhododendron; species Rhododendron griersonianum. The sequence goes on along the minus strand of CM030795.1, from coordinate 41,089,359 downwards.
TCTAGGAAAGAAACAAATATGGACTACAACTGATGTAGAGATCTTATACTGCATATCAACTCATAGTTTACCTAAAGGGTCTCATTTCTTATTTCCATAATCAACATTTCACTCCAGCATGAAACAGTTGACATTAGACTCGACTCTTGGAGGTGGTGAAAGAAAAAACATCCCGACTATGGTAACTAACACCAAGGGTTCTTTGCCAGCTAGTCTACGTAGTGTAATCAGCATACCTGTTCATTTCCCTAAAAACTGAAGTGTTACAAGAAGGAAAAAATTTAGGGGCAAGTGTTCTACAAAGCAATCATAAAATACCATCCATTTCCTTTCTTTAACTCCCATTATAAATGTTACAAAAGTCCTACTCATAGATGAAGCAAATATTCAGTTATACAGGGTTAGGTATATATACCATGACGCCTTGATACTATATATTAACCACCAGGATCCAAGTCCACAATGTGCCAACAGTAAGCTATTTCTTCATAAGCTTCAAAAATGTTGCACAAGTAAACAAAAGCAATATGCACACCATATTTTGATGACTTGGTAACCATATGGACGAAATCCATATAGTTGCATAGCCAACAAGGACCACAAACAATAGTAAGATAGATGACAAGATGCAAGTGGTTGTTTTCCCCAACTGGTCTGCAGAAACCACTGCCAAAACCAGAAATTGATGGCTCCTTAATCTACCATAAATGAAACGTCAATACTACAGAATAGTGGACAGAGAATATTACATCTTGCATAAACTTCTTGCAAACCGGGCGAATGTCCTTGCTGAGTGTAGCTGAAAACATCATAACTTGCTTATCATGAGGGGTCATCTTAAAAATCTCCTGCACATCTTTCCTCATATCTGTTCATAAGAAAACAAACCCAAATCGTCAATCTCTTAAGTAGAAAATTAAAACAGGTTCGAAAAAAGAAAAATAATGTCCGCCAAAATTTTAAATCATTTGACAAGGGGATGAAGCTTACCGAGTGACTCGAGCATCTTGTCACACTCATCAAGGATAAAATGCCTCACATTCTTTAAGCCGAGGTCCTTATCTCTTCCAAGACCCAGTATTCTTCCAGGCGTTCCCACAACAATATGAGGGCATTCATTCTTCAGTAAATCCTTGTGAACCTTAATGTTGACACCACCATAGAAGACGGCAACCTTAATATCAGGCAAATACGTACTGAACCTCTCAAATTCGTGACAGATCTGTAAATAATAGAACAAAATGGTTAGTTAAGAAACAAAATCATATTATCGGAATGACAAAGTCCAATAACTAATAAAAACATGCACATGTACTGAAAACCTAACACTGAGGAACTTATACCAAGCGGTATATTGAATAAAACTTCCAGATCCCCAAGACTCACCTGGTAAGCCAGCTCTCTTGTATGACAAAGGACAAGAGCAGCAACTTGGCCAGCAACAGGTTCAATTTGCTGCAGAGTAGATAGAACGAAAACAGCAGTTTTCCCCATCCCCGACTTTGCTTGACAGAGGACATCCATTCCTAAGATAGCTTGAGGGATGCATTCATGTTGCACTGATGAAGAAGCAAACAAAATTGTGGTGGACGAATCCTGAGTAAGTATTAAAGACCTCCCACATCCTTTTAACGGAAAGGTTTACCAAACCAGTTTTCTGGCCCAAATCATGAGTATAGAAGCAAGCAGTGTTTACCTGAAAATAAATAAGACCTAAGTTAAAAGAAATGAAGAGAATGCATGAGCATGACAGAGTGGCAAACGAACAATAGCAGTGGAACACCCAAACAAGATGTCCCACGTGGTGCAAAAAAAAAAAAAGCTTAGCAAGGCATCTGCCATTGCAAGAGCAAAAAATAAGCAAACAAAATAAGATCTATACCCAAAAAAAAGTCACATATATCTGAGATTCTGAGGTAAGGTGCCCAGCAGACACCGCAGCCATTAAAACAGAAATATTGAAACACCTTTTGATGATAGGTTATCTCACTAAGGGCATTACGTCATACATATTTAAATACATAATAGCAACTGTATGTCAACAAAGCACGTCAATGAAAGTTGATGTTTTAGAGGTAAGTATGAATCTAAACTCAATGAAAGTTGAAGTTAGAAGTTAGAACTTTGCCTTCTGACGGATGCTCAAATCCTGAATCTACGATGGCTCGGAGAAGCTCTGGTTTCAACAGGAAATCTCTGAATCCCGAACTGTGAATTCCAACATAACCCCTACACACACAAAAAAGTACCACATGAGGATACATAAAGACGTATTCATGTGAAAAAGACCAAATATTACAAACAAGAAACACAAGATACTGCAGCTACTGATAATGCAACAGAATGACATGTAACAAACGCCTCACATAAAAGGTGCAAATAGTCAACAGCATAGAGTAAGAAACATACAATTATACAAATATCCAAGAAAATGCCTCAATAGTATGGGCCATGTTCATCTGAAACTCTCTAACGTCATAAGAGTTAAGACATAGACTACTAATGACTAGACCATCCCACACCAACATATAAAGAGAAGGGGAGGAGGGGATATACTGTCATCATGCCTAGTTTGGTGTATACGAGGTGTATACGAACAAAGCATAACAGTGTAAAATTTAACCAAGTGGTGGCCATATTTACAAAGTGGCTAGTTTCATGTTAAGAGAGCTTTTCTGGTAGAAAAGATGGAAGTTTATAGTTTCATCCAGCAAAGTAGTTCAAGAATCCAATCTCCATAACAAATGAGATTCTAAGCATGGAGCCAGATGAGGAAGTAGCCTCTATGGTCCCTGCTGCACAGCTGGTCCCCAAAACAAACTGCGACCATAATGAAGATATTTATGAGCATGCTACCTCAGCATGTCCACTAAAGGGCAGCCACAAACAGTTGATTCAATACTAGCCATGACCAACAACCAACTACCCGCTCAATCTTGGTGTGAGTTACACTGGAAATCAGAACCCAGGACCACATAAGATGTTTCCAAATTTCAGTCTCTATTGCTTTAATTCGTCAGTTGCCTCTAAAATAAACAAGAGAGAAGCACAAGGCATGAGTACACACGCATCCACAAGCGCGCGCGAAACCACAAAACTAATGGTTTCATTAACGGACCAATGGGCTGTTGTTAGCATTTTCACAAACTAATACCAAGTAAATCTGTGACTGAAACTTCATATTTTCTTAGATTTCCTCAACACCCATAATCACTCATACTAAAACCCAACACACAGAAACAAACTAAACATGAATGAAAAAACACAAAAAGAATTTAGTACTTGCACATCAATAATACATTCAGCTTCCATTAAACTGTAAAATAACGTTCCAAAGCCAAAGACTAATAGATACTAATCAAGTTAGCGCCTAATGGTGTTGTTCTCATTACTTCTAACTTCTCATACACCAAAAAAATCACTACGTTCTAATCAAGTCGACAGATAATACTAAAGATCAAATGAAATAAATATCACTTCCTTCGACCATCGACGGGCATGCATGCACAAACACAGAATCAACGGTCGCATTAACCTACCAATGGGGCCGCGCTAAGAATTTTCCACAAACTAATCTGCATAAAACTGTAAATCCAACTTCCATTACTTTCTTAGATTTCCACAACACCCAGAATCACTTTCATTAAAATCCAACACCCAGAACCACTTTTACTAGAAGCAAACTAAACATCAAGAAGAAAAACCAAATGAATTAATCGCGCCTCGAACTACTCGAACTATTCAATTTCGAGTAAACTATAAAATATCGTTCCAAAAGCAAAAGCTGATAGAAACCAAAGTCAACACGTTCTAGGTTCTTAACACCAAAAGATCACACTTTTCTAACCAAGTAGACTGAGATACTAAAGACAAGTGAGAGAAAAGGAAAAAATATTACTTTTTGGCGGATTCGCCAGAGGGCTTGTTGTTGACGGAGTCAGGGGCCTTCTCGTCCTCCTCTTCGTAGTCGAGAAGTTCTTCCTCGTAAGCTTCGTTGTCCCTGACTTCACCCATGTTCCTACAAATTCGATACTAGCTAGGGTAAGCAGTAGATTAAGGCGGCTTGAATTTGCTCAGGAAGTCCAAAGGCATGGAGCAGAGTAAGCTCGTGGAGCTGTTATGCATACCTGAAGCTTGTTGAGCACGAGAGAGAGATGGAGCAAGGCGAGGTTGAGGCGGAGGCGTCTGCGAAAAACAAAAACGAGAGAGAGAGAGAGAGAGAGAGAGAGAGAGGCCCTTGGATCTAGGGTTAGGGCAACTGGCAAGTGAGTGTTGGGCTTGCCCGCTTGCGGATAAGTACAACGCTACCCGAATATAAGTATCTCAACTTCGGCCGCCTCAAATCTGTGTTCACTCTGTACTAATAACTACTACGGATTGAGAAATGATATGAGTACAACAAAAGCTGTACAAACAGCTTGTACAGATCCATTTTGGATCCGATTCGGATCCTACAAAAATGATCGGAGTCGCTCATTTTATTCAAAATTTGTTTTTTAGTGTCCTTATAAAAAAATCATCTCAATCCGATATCGGTAAAAATGTTTACGAATCATCCAACTTTGCTTCAGAATGGATGATTCGTAAACGTCCTTACCGATATCGGATTGAGATGATTTTTTATAGGGACGCTAAAAAACAAATTTTAAACAAAATAAGCGACTCCGATCATCTTTGTGGGACCCGAATAGGGTCCAAAATGAATCTGTGCAAGCTATTTCTACAGCTCTTGCTATACCTCTAGCACTTATGATTCGATTTTGGGTTGAAACTTCTTAACCCGAATTAAGGGTTTTTTTATGATTAAACCAAACCAAACCTTATGTTTCAATCAATTAGAGTCAGTTACATGAATCCATTTTCTCTATTGAGCTCTGTCAAAAAAAAATTCTTCTATTTCGAACATCAACCCAAATTGTTGGAAATGGCTTTGGTGGAAAATGTATTTAATGCCCCGGGCTACCGAGGCCACTTGCACGGTTGCACCACACATTAACAAATTTTTTTTTTTTTTTTGGGTCAAACGGAAATTCACACATTAACATTTAGGCCTCACACAAAAGCTGATTAAAAACAAAAATGCTACAGGTACAGATTTTCGGGTACAGCAGCCGGGTATAGCAGCGTTTTGCTCCCGTCTCGGGTCCCGCAAAGATGATCGGAGCCGCTCATTTTGTGCAAAATTGGATGATTCGTAAACACCTTTCCCGATATCGGATTGAGGTGATTTTTTACAGGGACCCTAAACGACGTATTTTGAACAAAATGAGCGGCTCCGATCATCTTTGCGGGACCCGAGACGGGAGCAAAACGCTGCTGTACCCGGCTGCTGTACCCGAAAATCTGTACCTGTAGTCGGACTCGATTAAAAAGATGTTTAGGGCATTGAATGATCTCTTGCTTTGGAGTTTGGATAAAGTAGTCCAAACCTGAGATTTATTGAATTTTTTTGAAACAGTCCGAGTTTTATTGTATGTGGAATGGGAAATATAAAAAGTTAGGATTATTTAACTACTTTTAAACCCTTGTTTTACTACTTTTAGATCTAATAACATTCTACCACCTTCAAGCTACATGCTTTCATTGCTTTGTAAGAATCTAATTTCGATAACAACAGAATGTAATGGACGTTGCATCATCTGCATAGACTGGTTTTACTTTCATTGCCTCGTGAATAACACCCGCGAAGCAAAAGAACCGAAAACAAGTTTTTGGGGAGAGCACGAGAGCCTAGAACACGATAGCCTAATTATAAAATCAGGTTAGCCCCGACCCAAATGTCCATGTAGGGGAAACCCATTCTTAATTTGGATTTCCTTTGTCAAGAATGGACGGAGCTTGAACAATGACAATACACGCATGCTGGTACTGCGAGAATCGGGTATCTGTCAAGCTTGGTGGCAATGTGAGGTTGGAGGGTATATTTTTTTGTTGAGAACTCGAGTTTGAAGGGTTGAGCCTCGGTAACTTTCAGATTGGATTTGAACGTTACCTTTACCTGAGTTAGCTACCCGTACTTGCAGTTACTAGAATATCAGCTTTTCTCCAAGTTTCGATCTGCTTTTGTTCTGAGAAAGGGCAAGTAAGAAATTCAAAATGAAACCCACATGAATGTTGGAAACTTGAGATCAGATACCATTTACATTGCCCAGTTGTCTAAGCAAAATACACTGTGACTGATTTTAACTGACTGACCTCGGAGAGAGATTGTGCTGAACAAATAAAACTGTCCACTTTGTTTATCACTTTACTCTTTTGTATTGTAGACTCTGCTAGTTTGGAGGTAAAATATTTTTTCCTTGTTACCTATTTTTCGTTGTTTGTTTATCACTTTGTTTTTTTTTCACTTTACTTCTAATATGTTTATTCAAAAAAAACAAATCCCAAAACCATCCAATCTACCCATATGTCTTCGCCACTGAGTTGAATTACAAAACCACCTTTCGCTATGCATTTTGCAATCGGAACCAATCAATCTTTTGTCTTACATACTCGAAAAAATAGGAAAAAAGTTAGGGAAATCTCAAAAAACAAGAACTTATTCATTAGAAGCTACGAATTAACTTAAACAATAACTTATTCACTTCCCCCCTTGCAGCTCTCATGGTCAAGTGAAGGCTGAAACACCGTTGCAGTAATCAAACCCGTACCAAACATCCCTTGGTATGAAAGTGTTGTAGTAGAAGGAGATAGACCTCCTATGGTAACCGTAGACCTCCACCGACTTCAGCTTCCAACCGTCGTATCCACTCCTGTATACATACAAGTAGCAAACATCGTACGTACATGACCCTGATATGTCATAAGTGTCCGTGGAACATGCCTCGAATGCCCCTGAAGATGGATCGTCTAGCCTTGTCGCGTAAACCTAGTCACAATGATCAATGAATCATCCCAAGTAAATCCTTTATTAAATCTAAAAACTCTCTTCTTCTTTTTTTTTTCTTTTTTCTGAAAGTAATCTAAAAACTGATGATCTAAGCAATCTAAGAAAGGGAAGTCCGTGTACACCGATTCGTACACAAAATGTATTTAGAACCATTCGATGCAAGTGGATTCCACAAAAATAAAGTTGAATCTGCATGAATCACGATTATAGACACATCTGTATATATTATATAAATCTATTTACGTAGCGTAGCATACTAGTTGCATACTTTCATCACACGATCCTGCAGTTATCTCATTCTTCAGTTCCCCCATTGCCAAGATTACTATCTAGTAACAATCCTCCAAACCAAAAGACAGGTTTTTCGCGAAATGGTACCTGGCTGCCATACGCATCGCCAAACGCGAGACTGATTCGGTCTCTGGTGTAACTGGGTGAAGAGCAGCTTGTTGTAAACACCACCGTGTAAGTACAGCTCCCAACTTTCTGCAAATTAACAGTTAACAAAAATCCGAATTTATACCGAGGTTTTTCCAGAAGGCCAAATCCCCTCCCTCCACCTTCCAGAGGAAAGTGAACCGGGCAACTTTCTGCATTTTCTTTTTTACTAGCTAGAAAATGGTGCTCTTGTGAGATAGCCGCTAAAATGAGGTAGTCATTGAAACGAAGGGGACAATATCTCCCACAGCCCCACTAGGGCGCGAGCAGCACACACATATGCCCTTCCAGACCACCTGAGGTCGTCCGTATCCAGATTTCGGTGTACTCATGTACCGGTGAGTTTGAACTCACCTCGTACACAAGTACACCGAAATTTTGGCTACGGAGGATCTTCGGTGCTCTCACATTGCATTCAGTTCATGAAAACTACTACTGCAAGCGAGTCACCACCTCCGGAAGAGGGAGAGGGAGTTTCTCCCCCGACCGACCTTTGGCTGAATAGCATAAAGTACACTACACAACAGCATAACTTAAGAAGGAAAATGCTTCCCATTCCCTTTCTCTCTGTAACCAAACGTATCTGGGTAAAATATTCATACCTGGGTGCCGGTGGTGGTAGCAGAGGGAGCGGCGGCAGTGAGAGTACTGTTGATCTTGGTGACAGTGAGAGGGTGGGTAGAGTTGGTGTCGATCTTGAAGGATGTTAGAGGCTGGGGCTTTCGACTCAGGATTGATCTGGCTTGCGAAGAGACGAGGAAGAATGCCAAGAGGAGCACGGCAGAGCACGTAGCTTTGCTCATCTCTTCCCCACCAAAACAAACTCAATTGGTTGTGGATCCAGCCAGTCAATTGAGCCACGTAATTGAAGTTGGGGTGATGATCCTATCTTGAATGGGGTTGGTGTGGAATTGGTCATTGGTCAATCCCCCCTAGGCTTCTTCAACTTGGCTCAAGCCAAGCCTTGGCTAATTCTGAAATTTTTTTTTTCATCGTAAAAATCCGAAAGGCCATCCGGGGCCCTCTGTTGGAAAGAAAGATTCTCCACTTTCAGGTTATCCATACGGATTGGGTAGGATCTCGCCAAGTATAACGAAGCAATACCCACATAAAATAGGAAAAGTTCGACACAGGGAGCGGAAAACTCCACTAAAGGAGATAAACAAGAAAAAAAATGAAAACTATGAGCTGAAGTGATGGGAGGAAAGCCACAGCCGGATATATTCGTGGGAAAAATATTCGTGATTCCCATGTGACATGCCGCATATTGTAATTATGATCAATTATGAAGTCGGGGACAAATTAAAGAAGGTAAAGATGTCTTTTCACTTGTCCACACGTTATTTTTTGATGTTTTCTGGGGTATTTCTTCCTCGAGATAGGATGCTCTCCGGTCCCTCAAAGGGATTAGACGGTTCAGTCCAACCCATCTTCGGGTCCTTTCGGGGTGCATTTCAATCGTCGCAGATGTTTATTTTTTAGACATCGTCGAGAACAATTGTCACTCTAACAATTACGGAGTATGTTTTATCGGAGATAGTTCAATGTGTTGTGGGACCACATTTATCTTGAAAAAAAATTAGTTTTAAAAACATTGCAACACTGGATTAATTCATTTTTTGGAAGATAAATGTGTTATGAAAACATCTCAAACGATATCCAACAAATGTAAATTTTGACGTGGCTACAAATCTCGACGATTTAATGAACATTTTCGAGTATTGAAACAACCTTGGGAAGGACCGGAAAACAAGTCTGAGGAAATGACTATCTAGTACCTCGAAGGGATTGGATCCATTTCCTTCTTCCTCCAACCCGTCTATAGGTACAGACACTCAGACATTAATGCACCACAAACTGCACGCAAGGCCACTTTTGGATCCCGCATAAATGCAAACCTTTCACTTGAAAAAATATTTTTAAATTAATGAATGGTTTGAGTTATTTGTGCGGGACCCGTAAGTAGTCTCGCGCGCTGGTCTTTGTATGGTGCATATGATCGGTTTTAGAAAACGATATATTGAATCATGCACATGTAGTTATCTGATCGGGATAATTTTCCACGAGTCCACTAAAAATATTTTAAAATTAATGAATAGTTCGAAAATATTTGTGCAGGATCCGAAGTGGCCTCGTGCTCCGGTCTATGCACCTAGATACACCAACAATTATTACCATCAGTGATCATAGAAGTAGGGGAGTGATTTTGTCACTCCCCAAATTGTTAACTGCACTCCTTGGGGTGCCAAAAGGCCCAAAATCAACTCAATAAATTTGGGGAGCAAAGGCGGAACCAGGAATTTATTCCGCCCCAGGCTACCCAAAATTTATTTATATGAACCAAAAAGAGGCAAATTTGTATATAAATATGTAAATGTTCAAAAATAAACAAAAAAAGGTACAAAACATACATTATTAAAGTTGTACCCTATGATGTTTTGAGTAAAAATCATCTATTATCAAATCTGAGTCGATATCTTCAACAAATTCTCTTTCAATTTAGATAATCACAGAATTTGCAAAAAAATCATCCTCCATTTTGTTATGAAAATCAGTTTTCAAATGCTTCATAGCTGAATATGCTCTTTCCGTAGTTGACGTGGTAAGTGGTAACATAAAGAGTTACAACAAGACGAACCTAGCCTGTGTGTTGGGATCGATGGTGAGTTGGGCTAAACTTAATTACATGGAGTAAAATTTACGTGTAAATTATTATTTATGTATTTTTGGTTTTTGTGGAGTACACCTGGGCTACAGCCCAACCTAGCCTATGCGTGCTTCCGCGGCTCCGCCCTTGGGGAGTGACAAAATCACTCCCTTAAAAGTGTTGTTCTTTTTCTTTGGGATTTTAATACTCATGTTTTAATGGGAGTCAACAATGTTACAACCGCACACAAATACACATGAGTGTGTGGACTCACTGGACTACACACACAAATGCAGTGTGAAAGCCCACCTTAGATGAGCATTGTATAAAAGTGTTTTGCGTATTGTGTACGTGATGTTTTTGGCTGATTGGCATTTGGCACCTTTCTGTTCGCAACGATATTTATTTGTCTGATTGTCTCACTGTGGACAATTTTTTGGGGTGTCAAGCGAGTACCACGTAACGGTATCCGTCGGTGATCTCAACCGTCAAAACATGTTTTGGACGGGGCATATATTTTCCCTCTTTCTCCCCTCACCCCACCGCTCTCTCTCATTTTTTTTCTCTTTAAAATTCGGACCATCCAAAACACATTTGGACGGTTGGAATCATCGACAGGATACCACGTGTGCGGTACCCGTCCGGCACCCAAAAACTTCTCCTCACTATGACTTTTTTTGGTGGAAGCGATAGAATCCTCACGATGACTTGAAGAAAAGAAGGGTACAAAGTTTTTTTTTTTTAATTACATACACATTGGCTATTTTTTGTTACATACACGAGGGGTTTTCTTCATGTCATCGGATTTTGCTGTATTTATTTATGTATCTACTGGAGGTATGCAATAAGTAAAAAAAGGATTGTCAAGCAAAAAAGGGTATAGCCTCGTTCTTATGCAATTTCTTATACTATTTATTGGATCTATTTTTAACAAATAAGCATATGTATAAATAATTCCTCGTTCGGTCGTTCCAGGTTGTAACTTGGTTTCACACATCATTATCCTAAATGGCCTCATCTTACGAATTCTGAGATTTCTTTAACTTTGATCGTGACATAGAAAACCTTTGAGCAAACATTTTTAGAATATTTTCGGTATTTCTGAGTCAAAAAATACAAATTATTTGGGCTAAATCTTTTAGATACTTTTTTGGCATTTTTGAGGAGTCCAAAACCCACACCCTTTGAATCGAAAATACCTTTAAACCCAAACACTTTTTGTCTTCCACTTGAAGATAATTTGTTTAAAATTCAAATTAAAAAAGACTTAGAAAAATTTAGTCCAAAGGCATCCATAGTGTTGTCATGCATAGGGTACATTGCTATATTAAGGGGAGTAACTTGTTACACATATCAAGTTCTAGGGTTTTCATTGTAATTTACGCACTATATATTCCATCTCTACGCGAACTAGGGTTTTCTCTGTAATCGTCCAGCAACGGCCGGTATCGCGAGCAGGTATTCCTCTCTCTCTCTCTCTCTCTCTCTCCGTCTCTGTGGTCGCCTCCCTCTATCTCTCCGTTTTTGTTATCCAATGAGTCTTGATGTGTGTATTGCCGTCTTAATTTCATGGTGAGTTGTGTTGAACGGGAGCTGTCATTTATATGTAGTCTGACAAAACGAAAGGAAATGTATGTTCCACAGTTGAAGAGAAAATTTTTAGCCTTGTTGTGGAGATTTCTTATGACCCGAAGGATATTAGTTCAAAAGTGATTAAAATAGTTCTGTGTAATGGAGTTTGTTTCAGTGGATATGTCTGATCATGTTTGAATAGGAAAAGTCTAGGAACACACCTTCCGGACACAACTCCGGACACGACTGTGTCCGGAATCGTTGAATGTATGTAGACCCACGTGCATCGAACAACTCTTGACGCAGTTGTGTCGGGGGTTGTGTTTTAAAATTGTGTTTGTTTCATTGCTTTGTTTGGATATTGTAATGCAACTATGCATTTGGTTATTTTGTTAGTAGAGAGAGATGGCCGAATCGCAAGCCAAGGCACCTGTGGTTCCAGAGTCAGTGTTGAAGAAACAGAAGAGGAGTGAGGAATGGGCTTTGAAGAAAAAGGAAGAGCTGGCAACCTTGAAGAAGAAGAATGCTGAGAACCGGAAGCTGATCTTTAACAGAGCCAAACTATACACCAAGGAGTATGAGGAACAGGTAACGGCCTTTGCACTTTCTCATTTGATATCCTGTTATGTTTTTTGTCAGCTACAATGTAACAAGTTCCGATCTAATTGTTGGAATTCATTTTTTTATCCCTTGTGCAGCAAAAGGAGCTGGTTCAGTTGAAGCGTGAGGCAAGATTGAAAGGGGGTTTTTATGTCAAGCCCGAAGCTAAGCTTCTGTTCATTGTTCGTATCCGAGGGTAGGTATCAAACTGTTGGGTGTTATTGGAATTTATGTTGGAAAAATGGAAATGTAATCTTAGTGGTACTGCAATGCATGCTTATCTGGGTGTTTCTGGAATTTGATGTTCCAAGAATGTTTTTTTGATAGTATAAGGCATCTCATCTTACTTTGCTTTACCACTTTCAGTATCAATGCTATGGATCCAAAGACAAGGAAGATATTGCAGCTTTTGCGTTTGAGACAGGTATCTCAACAATTTTCTTTGGTTTCTATCTATAATGTTAGCTTTACTGAGCTGAGTGAGCTCTGCCCATTCTGGTATTAGTATTTGTAAATATGTGCCCCTCCCTGAAAAGTTTTGTTTCTCAGTTTGGTTAGTACTCCATGAGAATGAATTGGCAGTTGGCTCTGGTACCATTTTGTTAGGGTTATTGTTGTACTCACTACTACCTCAGTGTGATACTTTTGTGTCTAGATTTGCATTGGTACTATTATCTAGTGCATCTGATACTATGGTATTTTAAGGTAAAATTGTCAATCCAGGGAGGGACGAATCACAACACGAGCAATAAGTTTCTTGCAACTCTTTTACCTTGCCGGTACTTATAAAAAAAAAAAAAAACTCTTTTACCTTGCCGGTACTTGTTTGCTTCAATAACTTAAACTGAGTCTAGACTCTAATGTACTATGAAGGCGAACACCATTGGGAATCTCATTACATGTTTTGTGGTCCTGTTACTTATTTAGAGGTGCCATGCCAAATATCTGGACCCGGTGCAGTATTGGTACGAGTATGACAAGGTTTTAGAAGTACCGTCCTTAATAGATTGTAACTGACAAGCACTCCATTTGTAAACATCTTTTCTTGTTTCGTGGCTTTATGTACTACCAATGGCAAGTAAGTCATTTCATTACACAACCTGATGGAGGGGATATGAATCCTCCCCATCCCACAGGTTTTCATATCCTGTGCAGCAGTGGGATAAAGGGTGTGCTGAGATATTTTATCCCGTCAAAATGCGAGGCAGCAAATGCCAGACATTTGGGCCAAAAACATTATCTCATATCCCACAGACAAATAAGCCCTTAGTGACTTAGTGTAATATTCTCCAACCGTATGGGTCAAGGCTTGGAATTTGTCTCTTCCTACTTGTCTTCTTCTCGAGACATCTTTCTTATACTCAGAATTTACTTTCTGCAGATTTTCAACGGTGTCTTCCTGAAAGTAAACAAAGCAACAGTGAATATGCTCCATAGGGTTGAGCCGTATGTGACCTATGGGTATGCGTCTTACTCTTTCTACTTTATTACAATGAGATTGTGGATTCTGTGTCTGTGTTGTATGAAGCTTTTACCGCTTGTATTTAGGTACCCCAATCTGAAGAGTGTGAAGGAACTCATTTACAAGAGAGGTTACGGAAAGCTAGATAAACAGCGGATTGCTTTAACTGATAACGCAATCATTGAACAGGTTTGTGCTTGTTTTGTATTAGTTGTAGTGTCTAGTAATTTAGCCCTATCATCGTATTTACCAACATGCCACTGTTATCGCAGGCATTGGGGAAGTACGGGATTATCTGTATTGAAGACCTTATCCATGAGATCTTGTCAGTTGGGCCACATTTTAAGGAGGCTAATAACTTCCTGTGGCCATTCAAACTCAAGGCTCCATTGGGTGGTCTAAAAAAGAAGAGGAACCATTATGTCGAAGGAGGCGATGCTGGAAACCGTGAAGATTATATCAATGAGCTCATCAGGAGGATGAACTAGATTTTTGGTGATATCTAGCTTTTTGAAGTTTAGAGGTTCATTTTGCTTCTTGATTGCATTTGGAAGAATCTTACTCGAGTTTCTTTGGCATTTAAGTTGTGAGAGTATTCTGTTTCTTAATCAAGAGTCTTTACATGCTGGTGTTAGACAAGTTTATTTCCGATTTCGTCTTGGGTTTTATATCCTAGAACGTCATTTTCCCTTGCTGGTTGATATAGCTAATTGATGCAATCACCTACATATAGGAGTGAGACGAGCAGCTTTATGGACCATTTGTTTTTGCTTTTGTGCTGAGATCTGTACATTTTTGCATGATCTATAAATCATGTGGATGGGCTAATGGGATTGTGGGCCTCAATATCAGGTTGAATATCCTGGATCACTCCCCAGAGCTGTAACCATTTCAGGATCAGGTCTAATCGTGCAACACATGCATGCGCGCACGCACACACTTCAATCACACCCGACCTCAATTGCTTGAAGCGTCATGGGTATCCCAATTCTCCTCCTTGATATATTTGCTGGACCGTTTTCCCACCATCTCCTAGAACACAGGAGGGTTTCTTGAAGTTTTTTATGACATTGGACATTGCACTTGCAAATCTATTTTCATTGAGCAGTCGCAGGAAGTGACATTGTGTAAGCAAATCTATTGTTCTTAGGGCCCAACGGTAACAACTAGTTAGATTTTGATACCTATGTTTTAATATTTCTCTGATTCAAATTATCAATGCTACGACCACATAAGAATACACAAGTACCACACATGGAAATGCAATTTGTAAGCACACACGATCAGTTCTGTCTTTTGCTCAATTGTGTACACGTTTGTTTTGGTATACGAGATCTATGCTAATGCCATTTCGTAAGCCCTCTCTTCTTTTGGTTACAAATAGAATTCTCTCACTCACCAAAGACTATCTTCCATCATGCAAAATATGAAATCAAATTACTGAAATAGTGAAACCCATATCAAACATTCTTTTGTATAGCCTATAAGCAATCTTGTGAAATACTCCTTCCGTTCCATTTTTTTGTTCATTATTCCATTTGTCTCTTCTTTGTTTATTGTCCAGATCTTTCAATGTGGATCTTGAAAATTATGCAATATGTATCTTATTCTATAGATTGAAAGATATAGGTAATAGACACAAAGGAAACAAAAAGAATAATGGGCAAACAAAATGGGATGGAGGAGTAACTGAGTACATTTCTTCTAGCAAAAGACATAAAAACACACACGAAAAACTGCTTCATAAAATCGGAGTCCCACTCTTATTGACCATCGAATACAAGCAAAAAACCTACTGGATTGGAATATTTTATCATCACATTGAACCAAACAGACCTTTCCAACACTGGAAACAAAACACCACCTGAAACGCATGCCCAAACCACTTCATCGCCGGTTTGGAGGTGGAAGTACCACTGCAGTAGTTGAACCCGTACCAAACATTATTGGGTATGTGAGTGTTATAGTAGAAGGTAACAGCCCCGGTATAATACCCGTAGACCTGCACCGACTCTGGTTTCCAACCATCGTACCCGCTCCTGTACAGATACAAGTAACAGGCCTGATGCAGACATGGCCCGGTTATCTGATACGTGTCTACAGAGCACCGCTCGAACGTGCCTGTAGATGGATCATCTAGCCTTGGTGCATATACCTAATTACCAAAAATCACCAAGATAATTGCAAATTTCCAGAGAATCAACAAAAGTTAACGACAGTGATGCTAGGTGATTTTAGTATCAGATTTTTGTATCATGAAAACACTAATTAAATTGTTTCATGAACCTCGTTTGTATCATCAAATATGATGAGTTGAATGTGACATTAAAATGTAATCTCCATGAGACTATTTTTCTAATCTGTATGAGCACCAACAGAAATTCAATGATGCGATAGAAATAGCCAAAACAATGTATATATGGTGATTATATTTTCTTACGAACATGATACTATCACTTCAAATTAAGCGACAACCCCGCGTCTATCATCAAATGATGAGTCTTCAAATGCAGTCGCCATGAGATTATTTTTCTTTGAATGGTTAATAGTAAGTTGACATCAACAAGCTCCAAACTATTCTTTTTGCAAACTGTTCAACACCACCCTTTTTCAAGCTGATTGATTGAAAAATAGTGCCATATCTTTGCATCTTTGCAAAGGAGAGAAAAAGAAGAAGAAGAGAAATTACTTGATTATTGTGGGTAATCAAAAACCACTTGTTCACAAATATAAATTGTGTTAATGCCTAATTATCGTACAAAAATCAAATTGGTTTTGTGCACTTCTTCCAAGATAGGCAATTGGGAAAACAGTGTCCATGTATTGAAAATAAAAGAATCCGGCTTATCTAAAGTCTAAAAGCGGACTGCAGAGGGCAGTTCGTGTAATCTCAGCAATCGAAAAGTGTTTTCAATTGACCAGTTTGCTGAAATTATCTTACCGGTAGGAATCTTTCACAAATCTGGACCATTGATATTCGAGATGAATTACTGAGATTGAACTTGGTAGCAAATACCCAATTTCTCCTAAATCATACATGCAGAAATACAGCTACACATAAAAAATATAGATTCGAAATCTGTAATGGTTTGCGAAGAGAAACCTGATTGCCGTAAGCATCTCCAAAAGAAAGACTGATCTGATCCCGAGTGTATGTGGGTGAAGAACAGCTCGTCCTTATGGTCGCCGTGTAAGAACAACTCGCAGCAACACTCTGCAAAAAACAATTCAAAAAAGCAAAAAGAAAAAGGGATTTCAAGCACATACACATACCCACATAAAACTGATTTAAAACACAAGAAAACATGTAAGTAACTACGAGAAAGATCTCTCTCTCTCTCTCTCTCTAGAGAGAGAGAGTTTGGTGTTTTAATAGGGGATTTTGGTACCTGGGTATCGTTGATCTTGAAGGATGGTAGAGGCTGGGGGTTAAAAATGATCGATTGACCATGGGAGGTGACGAAGATTAGGGCGAAGAAGATCACAAAGGACACTGCTTTGGTCATCTTCTTCTCCAAAAGCCCTCGTTGACAAATTCGCAAAAGAGAGATCGAATTTGTGTGTTTCCAACACGTCTCTTCTTTTTTCGTTTTTGGTAAAATGTACGTAAAATACACGTCAAACGAATCTCTGTTTTTTTTTAATCCGCAAACGAATCTCTGTTCCTGCGAATAGCAGGGCTCTTTTCAAAAGACAAATTAATCAATCCCTATAATGAGCTGCCCGACAAAAAGGGTAAGCAAAGTCTTTTAATTTGATTAATTTCCTGCAAACATTTTTAACTTGGTTTATAAACTTTTGTCATTCAGTTCATCTGAAAATGGACAAATTCATTTTTTAACCCTGTTCCATGTGAGCCACGTGATCACGATTCACCTACCAGTGAAGATTCTTTTTTTTACCACGGTCACTGGTGTCTGAGTCACCTTATATGCATCTCGACTATTTTCCTGCCAGGTTTGATCAAACGTAAGCACCGGCAATCTATGCTGCAATTAGGGGGACAGAGAGACCCTGCCAAGCAGGGGTGCTTGGCAGGGGTGCCGAGCGCATCTCGGCCGTCCAAAAGTGTTTTGGACGGCCCAGATGCAAAGGTACCGAACGGATTTAAAAAAAAAGAAAAGGAAAAGGAAAAAGATGTTTCGATCCGGGCCGTTGATTCCGAGATGAACGGCCGGATTGGCCGCTTGGCACCCGCTCGGCAGGGGTGCCGCTCGGCAGGGTCCCCGGGTCCCAATTAGGGGATTCACAAGAGATTGATATTTTGCGGCCTGATTCCAGAACGTGTACACAAGATGCACTATTTTGAGATGTAGCTACTTTTTGTGGTTGCTTTGATATTTTTTTTGTGAATATTCATTTTAATTTTTTGTGTTTTGTTTGTTTCGTAGGCTTGCACAAAACATGCTAAAAGCGCTAGGAACTCCTCCAAGAACCCGAGAATATTTACCTCTTATTATAGTGTGTGCTTCAAGGGCTGCACGCACAAAACATGCTGAAAGCGCTAGGAACTCCTCCAAGAACCCGAGAATGTTTACCTCTTATTACAGTGTGTGCTTCAAGGGCTACACGTATCCAAGAAGGAAGTTTGAGCCTTTTTGATATGTTTATTTGATACTATATAAGGCATCCTCTGAATAATGCAAATCGAAGCAATTGAATGTCCGACTCTGAGAACATCAAATGCCAAAGACGAAGAGGCCCTCCTCGATGGAGGGCGAGGCGAGGGTGGAAATACAAGATTTCAGTCTGTTTCCATTGGAGCTTGGTTGCTGTCTTCGTTTGGGATTCTACGCCTGCCCAAGGTGACTTGGTGGACAGATTTCTGCGCCACGTGACCAGACCCTAAACACTAAACCCTCCCCTTGGTTCTTGTGATTCTTGCTTGAGCCGGATGGATTGAGCTTTGACTCGGCATAGGATTTAGACACTAACTAGTCTCTTTGTCCTTATGTTTTCATGTAGTATATTTTTTTTGTGATAGGTAGTTTGTAGATTCCTTCTCATTGTATTCAGATGGATTCACTGTAAGTGTCGCTTGGCATTATTGAAATGAATTTCAGATTAAAAAAAAAACGATTCCCAGCCAATTTACGTTGTCTCATCCCCCAAGGTAGGGCAAATAGGAGGCGGCCGGTCCACATTTATGTTCACTATTAGAAAAATAGATAAAGATTTCGGCCAATTGGTGTGGTCTTTCACTTTTAATCGCGCATTCAAAACCGCATTCTTTCAAGGTGTAACTAAAAGTCCCTATCTTTTAACCACGGGATAGAACCGTAATTAAAACTCATTAAAAATATGACTAAAAAGGTAAAAAATCGTGATCTTTAACTTCTTACCATCTCAGATTTTTTCTAAGACCATGACTATTTAGCAAGAAATAATCTCAGTTTTTAGTAAAACTGTGATGTTTTAACATCAAAACATCACATTAAGAAAAGGACAAGAAAGGCAGGGATCATTGTTAAAAGGGAAAAATTCAAAAAAACCCCTGAACTTTGAACTCAATGTCAAATAGGCACCTGAACTTAAATAAACTTCAATTGAACACCTGAACTTTCACTCCGTTATCAATTTACCCCCTGCCGTCTCAATCCGTTACTTGTCGTTAACGGCACAGTTAAAAAAAAAAACTTACCACCAGTTTGCAATCCTATGAAGCAAAAACGTGATTATGAGAGCCTTAGAGACAAAATTTGATTATGTCTCTTTAGAATAATATGATCAGAATAATAAGATCTTCACACCCGTTCAAACGGATTAAAAATTGGAGCACTTAATTTTTTAACCATATTTTTTAATATATAAACGGTCTAAAAAAAATTAAGTGCTCAAATTTTCAAAAAGAATTTTTAAAAAAATTCCCCCTACTTCCAACATTTATCTCTCTATCTCTCTCCACTTATTACCCGGACCCGGGGGCTCTGCTGCCCCAAAGGCACATCAGCCCCTACCCACACACCAAAATGGCAACGTTTTGGTTAAATAAAAAATTCATACCACCAGTTTGCAATCCTATGGAGCAGAAACATGATTATGAGAGCCTTAGAGACAAAATTTGATTATGTCTCTTTATAATAATATGATCAGAATAATAAGATCTTCACACCCGTTCAAACGGATTAAAAATTGAAGCACTTAATTTTTTAATCATATTTTTTAATATATAAACGGTCATAAAAAATTAAGTGCTCAAATTTTCACTCCGTTTTGAATCAGTACAAAGATATTTAAGTGCTCATAAAAAATTAAGTGCTGAGAAAATTAAGTGCTCATAATCACATTTCTGCTCCATAGGGTCCTAAATAAAGAACACATACTTAATATGAGAGCCTTAGAGATAAAAATGAATTACGACCCTTTAGAATAAAATGATAAGAATAAAAAGATCTTTGCACCGATTCGAACGGAGTGAAAATTTGAGCACTTAATTTTTTGAGACCGTTTATATATTAAAAAATATGGTTAAAAAATTAAGTGCTCCAATTTTTAATCCGTTTGAACGGGTGTGAAGATCTTATTATTCTGATCATATTATTCTAAAGAGACATAATCAAATTTTGTCTCTAAGGCTCTCATAATCACGTTTCTGCTTCATAGGATTGCAAACTGGTGGTAAGTTTTTTTTTTTTAACTGTGCCGTTAACGACAAGTAACGGATTGAGACGGCAGGGGGTAAATTGATAACGGAGTGAAAGTTCAGGTGTTCAATTGAAGTTTATTTAAGTTCAGGTGCCTATTTGACATTGAGTTCAAAGTTCAGGGATTTTTTTGAATTTTCCCCTTGTTAAAAAAGAGTAAAGACTAGTGCTTTGTTTGTGTCTTTGTGCAGGGAAGGAAAAATTAGTAGTAATTTTTTATTTAAAATCAGATGTCCGGGTTAACTTGCGCGCATCTCGACTAAATCCGGGATCCTGAAATTAATGATTGGGACAAACCACAAGTGGCCCTAAAATTTAGAATGTTTGGCATTAGTAGGATTCGAACTTAAGACCTCTTGGGGACAAGTCCTTTAGTTGCTTTCTCACACCCACTTGGCCAAACTCATTGGGTTAAAAATTTTATTTTGTAAGGACCTCAATGACCTTTCAAAAAAAAAAAAGGGGACCTCAGCCCAGGTGGCAAAGGGCGTCACCTCTCCCCAACGCAGGCCCAGGTTCGAGGCCCCGGAGGCACCTTGTGCAAATTTCCGGTGGTGCCCCATGGCTTAATTTCGAACCCGCTTTGTGGACCAGGGAGGGGGCTTCTTTGCCAACTGTGCACTAAGGTGGCCCCCTCCAGCCCTTTTTTGATTATCAAAAAAGGGACCTCAATGAATTTTATTTTACTACTCCCCGAAAAACCAAAACCAAAAATTCCTTTTCCCAGCTGAACCCAGTGTGGCTGAAGCCAGCTGGTGACTCCAGTCTCTACGTTGTATTGCAATGCCAATAAATTCAATTCCAAGCATAAATACGAGCAAGTGTGGGAATACATACAACACCCAGATCATTAGTGCAGTGGTTTGGGCCTGGGCTTGGGCTTTGCGGGTTGGGCATTTCGGTCCAAGATTGAGCCGGAGAGTCTATCTATTTGTTCGGTTTGAATTTTGAGGGAGGTTTTTGGGGTAATGAGCAGAGAGAGATAGACAGAGAAAATTTATCGGAGGCCGTGCGCAGAAAAAAGAGTTGGGTTTTAAGACCCAAACGAACAGGACTGATTAGGTATCCACAAAGATCTTTGGGCTGACAAGTTTTAAGAAGAAAACAGAAGAGTTCGGTCGAGTGGGCATGAGAAGCCAAATAAGCATTTGTCTTTCATGAGATCGCATGTTCCAAATTTTACGGAAGCCAAACATTCTGACCCTCTGCGGCCACCGGAGAGTTTCTACAATCGGTAACTTTAGGACCTCACTTTGGAGTTAGTTAGCTAGGCCACCGGTTTCCTTTTAAGGGTAAAACAAAACTCCATATAAGTTCGGCAACCAGAAATTACCACTGCGCCGCTAAGTTGTACAAACAATGAATATGGATCCATGCATGCATGTACTGTATCTTGTACGTAGTGACGAGAATTGTACTTCTTAGGTAACCCATCACTCTCCATGAAAAGGGTAATTTGCGAACATTGTCGTCTTCTTCTTCTTTTTTTATCGGCAACATTGTCAATTTGTCGTGAATCAGACCTTGGAGTTTGGCTTAACGTTCGACTCCTATGGTTAGGAGGTTGGCAATTGTAATAATCTTACACATACTAACATACTACAGTCTAACAAAAAGGTTTATACATTGCCGTAAATTACAAAAGACAACCGTCATCTACTTGAATTGTTCCTCCACCAACCACCATCCTCACCACAACAGGGTCCCCGGGTTCACCAACTACCATCATCACCACAACATTGGGTTAATTTGTACAGCCACAATGTTAATGGTCGAAATAGTTCATGTTGTATGCCTGATCAAGAGTACGTAGTTTTTATATGGAAAATACAGCTGATTGGAAATCAGTAACTACTTGATCACAATAAGAATGTCGTGAGCGAAATTTGAGTGGACTAGGCACTTATTAATGTGAGAAACTTGATTTTTTTTGCACGAATTTACACATTGAGTGAAGCCCATGTGCATGTAATGACAAAAATTTCCATCAATTAGGTCACATATTCGAATCACACGGAAATCGAACATTTCAAACCGCAAGCAGGGACGGAGGGAAAGGGGGGCACGTGCTCCCGCTTGAAACTAAAATAATTTTGTTATATTTTCGTATATTTTGCATAATTATGAAATTAAGTGTGGTACTACACATAAACAAGTGCATATATCTTGAAAATATACATATAAAACTAGTTTTATGTTTCAATTTCGTCATATGGTGCATTTATACTTGTTGATTTTCGAACTATTTGTCTACTTGGATCGATTCTTTCTTAATTGTACTTATTTTTAACCATCTAAGAGCAATATTTTAAAATAATATCATTAATAAAACTATATCGATCATTCAAAAACTTGTCGATGTTCATGTAAAACATACTCTCAAATTTTTTCTGAGATTTTGTGCTTATTTTAACATAATTTAAGTGAAAGTATGTGTTATATATTTTTGTAGTTTGTATTGCATGCCTTAATTACGTAACGATCTTATTGTGGTTAACTAGAAAAATAAATTTTCGCCACTATGATTAACAAGGTGCCCCCACTAAACGACATTTCTGAATCCGTCCCTGACCGCAAGGCATTAAAAAGTTGCCCGGTTGTTAACTTGATGGCACTTAAATTAGTCAAGGTGATCGGACACCTGATTCTGAAAATAGAAATTGAAAGAAAAATAGTAGTGGACAACTAACCAAATTGGTTTCACTGCCCAGGGTTTTCTGTATTCCATATTTGGTATGAACTATCAATAAATTTCACCTCTCTCTCTCTCTCTCTCTCTCTCTCTCTCTCCATTTCTAGTGTGGCAAAAAAATCCAGTGATCACTGGATCGAGTTTTACAGATCTGGTTAGACAAAGTTGGCCCCACTATAAAGGCAACATTAACTAAAAGAGCTATAGATTGTTGAATTAAAGTAGGAATAGACCTCTTTGACAATTCTTATCAACGATGAATTTAAACTACCAAACACCTCTAGCCCAATTATTATCTCTCCATCAAATGCCCACATTTTCTCTCACCTAATTACCCCTCCAAATCAAAACAGTACAGTGATAATAAAGAATTAATCCACAATTAACATTGCAAATAATAAAAGAATTTATGATCAACCTACCACTGTGGGGCTGTCCTGTCTGGACTACAGGTCGTTTTAGAGACTTTAATGAGATTGTTTGATAATGAAAACATGGCATTGCCCTCCTAGACCCTAATGAGTCCATACCCACATGGGTTTTCATTAATTAGGAACTTGGAGTATTTATTTATTTTATTTTGGTAACCAGATGCCCGGGCAAGCTTGTGTGCATGCGCACCTTGAGTACTGATTCTGGCGTTCTTAACTTAACAATCGGGCAAACCATTCAGTAGCTCCGAGGTTAATTTGGAATGTTTGACCTCCGTGAAATTCGAACTCGCTATTTCGTGGAGGACAAACACTTAATTAATGCTTTCTCGTTAATTGCTGGGAGCATGTATTTAAAACTGTTTGATACCTCGCTCAATCCAAATAATGCATTTCCCTTATGGGCTTGCAGCTTGAAGTGTATGTTTACCTACTCATTTTAAGATCACATAAAGTGCATGCAAGATTGTGAAACACATAAAATCTGAAGAATATTAATTCCATCTCTGTGCATATTAAAGTGCATGCATAATACAAAAAATAGTTTATCTTTCCAAAATACAAACCGAAAGGATGTTAGCACTAGAAATTAATTTCAGATAGAGGTATAAGATTTTGGGATGCATTACCATATGAGAAATGAATCAAGATCTTCCCACGTGACGATTTTGATCTCTGATGAATTCTTATGTGACGCAGAGTACGTGGGATTTAGAGAGTTTGATCAATGATTTACTGTTCATTTTGTAGACCTTAATGTGTAAATTATCAATGCAAAAAATCAAGTTAATATGCCGATCAAAAAAAAAAATCAAGTTAATATGGTTTCAAACTTTCAGTAAAGATTAAGTAGAACTATAGTTATTTTCAGAGTAATGAATCGTCAGACTATGACTATCATATGTTAAAATGCATGCTGATATCCAATCAACTTAACATTTTTCATGAATAACACACATATCAAGACCTTCAAAATGATCCCGGTTGGATTGTTTAGATGGGATCGGCCTATTGGATCGATCACATGTGTGTCACCTGAAAGGATCTTGACTAATAAGAAATAACCCAAACATTTGCATCACGATCCTTAGGACAACTTGAATTGGCTTTTTCCCCAAAATTTTTTGGCTTTTTCTAGAAAGCAGCTAGTTTTTTTCTTGTTTATTTCTTTTGGGTAAATTTTTTTTTTCCTTTTCTTGTTTATGTTATAATATGATGATCTATATGTGATGGTCAAGATCAGTGTTTTAATTTAATTGTCTGATGATAAATTGATTGCAAATTCTATTTTAGTAAAAGTTGCTTTCTAAATTAAGTGAAATTAAGGTGTCTTTATCAATGTAAACATACTTCTTGACAAGTATGTTTCATTGCTCATGCTAATTTCCAGAGGGTTAGTTAGGGATCTTGTTCTGTCACATTAATTGTTTAAGCATAGGAACCTATATAATCATAATTGCTCAACTTTAGCGTCCAACAAATTTGTGTTTGTCAAAAATAAGAAATTCGAAATTCCGAGCAGTTGGTCGGGTGAAAGCATAGTAGCAAGTAAAAGGCTTACCTTCCAAGTTTGCAAGTTCACACTGCCAGCAGAAAACCTTTGAGGCCATTGGAGGTTTGATCGGTCACTAGCTTCAAAGCCTCAAAATTTATCAAAGTGCACCTAAGCTAATTCAGACATCCGATAATAATAACGAATTAACCAAGAGAGATGATAATAATGAATCATCGTATTATCCCTAAATTGAAGTTATACACTACCTACGTCCCAAAAAGTTAGTCCACTACGAAAAATGTGCAAATTTTGGGGAAAAATTAAGGTATTTTCATTCATATTTTCGAGTTTTTTTTTTGCACCAAATTAAAAAACCAATTGATATCGTTATTGACTAGCTAGTAATCAATGAACTTCAAAAACGAACAATTTATCTCGTTATTGTTCATTTTCATGTCATTATCAAGGTAATTGACAATTAATGGGTTTTTTGCAAATTTATATGTCTAATTAATGGTGTGATGTCTCATTAATTTGCTTCAACCCTTCAAGTCGATTTTGATGGTCTTAATTAAAGTACTCCTAACTTGTCTTTATCAATGTAATTGGAATTTGTTCTCCCATTTGTATATACCTAAAATGCATGTTCTCGTCAAATTAGTAAGGTTCAGGTCAGAGATTCGGAATGAGAGATGCTGCCAAGCATCTCCCTGTAGAGTGATGCAGAGTGACCGATTTGACCATTCATCTCGGTAGGGACGGATTTGAATCGAATCTGAATGCATACAAATCCAAACCGTCCATAGTTTAGAATATTCGATCGGAGCCGTCCGTACCAAAATGAACGGCCGAATCGACCGCTTTGTACCCGTTCCGCAGAAAGCTGCTCGGCAGCATCCCGAGTCCAAGAGATTCCTTCATATTTCTTGAAATACTATTTGACTCATAATATTGAGATAGCTGGTGTGGTGTTGCTTTCCCCACATCATATCATTCCCATAATAAATTAATCTATTTTCTCGAAATGGTATTTATTTATTTTTCCAATTTCACACTATGTTTTGGGGTATGAGATACGAGGAGTTTTTCAGTGCCGAACGGGTATTGCCGACGTGATACGCTCGGCGCATCTGAGCTGTCCGATTCACTTTTGGACGGCTCGGATTGAAAATCTCTCTCTCCTCTCACCCCAACACTTTCTCTCTCATTTTTCTCTCTCTAAATCTGAGCCGTTCAAACACGAAATGGACGGCTCGGATGCACGAGCGGGCACCACGTGGTACCCGCTCGGCACTGAAATTTTTTCCATGAGATACAAGTCATTTCAGAAAGCACATAGGTATTTCCTTGTATACGCATAGATCGAATTACATTAATTTATGTTCCATAGAAATAGGTTTCATCTTTGATCTCTAAAAAGATACGTTTAGCCTCATCAAGCAGCCATGCATGTACGGAGACTTAAATCTAAGCACTGAGCGAAAGATCTAAGTATTTATCATTTATTAATTCGCGGTGAGAATGGCCTCATTAGTTTTCTTAACGGCGTATGAACGAATCCGGTAGTTAGGTCCTTAGGAGCATTATCATGGAAACTGGAAAAATACCTTGCCAAAAACACCCCTTTCACATTTCCATCTCAGAAGTCATATGGGAGTTGGTAATTACTACTTGTATTTGATGAACAAACGAGTGTGAAGCTTCAATAGATCATCATTTGAGACTCAAAAACGTTATGGGGGCTTAAAGGCCACAACACGTACGCAACTTCGGCAAAATATAGAACATCGCTTTTGTGTTGTCACTTCGTGTTCAAGGGTGCACAACGAGCCGAGCAAAGCTAAACTCTATAGCGTTCAAGCTCGGCTTGTTTACCACATAAAGTCTAAAACTCGAGCTTGAGCTAAACGAGCCGAGCCCTTATCGAACAATCGGTATATTTAGTCCTATTTACAACGAAAAAAAAGGACAAATACTATGGCAGATATACATATATGTATCGTTTTAAAGTCATTTTGGGAAGAATAATGACCCTGGATTCCATTTGCAATATCTCCCTCAAAATGAAATTATACTCGTACATAATTTCGAAAGACCAATTAAAATTGAAGGCATCATTGTGCCGGAATCATATGGTAGCTAGAGAACATAAGTAAGGTGGTCACGTTTAATAATTAAGGTGGTCACGCTTAAAAATTACAATTCAAGTACCATCTGGCACGTGACATTGCGCTTTGGCGAATCACAGTGAGATCATAAAATAGTCCAGGAGTACCGCCACGTGGTACTCCGAAACACTTTAAAAACCACACATTCTTGTCGGGTCTACCACTAAGCATATGTAAATAGTTTCACATACGCTTAGCCAGATCTTGTACGTAGTTAGCTCAAAAATGAAGTTGCTATTAATTGCATCTTACTCTCTCTGGACAAGAAATACAACTCATAAAACATAAGATCTGAAATGAGAGAGAGAGAGAGCCATTCCATTTATTTCTTGATCCCACATATATAATTACATAAACCTTATTAAACCTATTACGGATAGTAATGTAGAACACTTGTGAATTTCCTATTTCAGTAACCCTTACCCTCTTTTTTCACAAAGAAAAAAAAAAGGGAAAGAAAAAAAAATACATGACAAACCAAACAAGGCACTAAGTTGAAAGAGACAGCACGTGGCATCTAATAAACCCCCCATGTGAATAAAAGTAATACAGTACCATGGATCCCAGTTCTAGGCGATCAGTTCCTATTCAAGAGCTCCTCAATCATTTGCAACGCCACCTTCTCCTCTTCCCCCAACCCACCTCCTTCGTCCGCCGCCGTCGCTGCCGCCGCAGGACATTCCTGTTTCGCTGAGGCTGGCTCGATTTTCTTGCCGAGCTCGACGGTCATGACCCACTTGGAGTCGGCCCGCGACCCGGCCCGCTTCTGCCAGACCCCGATGTGGGAGTTATCGGGGTCGAGGCGGAGGCAGGTGAGGGACGGCGATGGCGATTTGCAGCATTTTCGGAGCTTGGCACTTAAGACAGAGGAAACAGCTGAGGATGTCAACGACGGCGTCGGGGTTGTGGTGGCGGCGGCGGCCGTGGGGAAGTTTGTTTTGGCATTGCGGCCGCACATTATCACCGCCGCCTCGTCATATGCACGCGCCGCCTCTTCCGCCGTCTCGAATGTTCCCAGCCACACCCTCCTTTTCCTGCGGGGAAAAAAATAAAAAACCAGCAACCCACAAAATTGATCACATTTAACATTCTTGCAATTCTCGATCATAGGAATGTGAATGGGAGTGAAAAAGTTTAGGGTAGCGATTTTCATACTCGCGTGTAATTTTTTACTACAAGACAAGAAATAGAGTTCATCTATCAAAAAAAAAAAAGAGCGTAGAAATTGTTTCCTCGAAGGCCATTGATGAGTTTCTTTTTGAACGACAACAAAAATTCATTAATCTTGAAATTATTATAAGACTAATAAAAGTAAGAAAACAGCATCATATTTAAAGAACAATCTTCTGTCCAATTCGATATTCAAACTTACAATTGATAAGAAACCAATAAAGAACACCCAATTAAGACGAAGTCCAAACACCCTAAATGAGTCTACAAAAGGTCATCGTTGAGTTTATGACTTTGTGCGAAAGAAAATGAAAGTAACTTACATTTCATCTTTGACGACAATCAAGGAAATCAAGAATTTAAGAGAGACCCAGAAAAACCCAGAAGAGAAATGAAGTCAGAGAATTTGATGGGATTACGTACAGTAAAGGATGGCGGATTTCAGAAACCCAGGAGCCCCAGTGGCGTTGCCTGACACCCTTGAACTTCTTTGATTGTAACACCATAGTACAGTATATACTACTCCTAGTAGTATTAAAATCTCTGTTGTGTCAGAAATGAAGTCAGAGAGTTTAAGTGAGAGTGAGAGCGAGAGAAGCAGGAGGAGGATACGAGATTTGGGGGAGCTCTGGTTGGAGTACTATAAATACTGCGCGCAGGCAGCGGGCCGGGGAGAATGTACACCAAGTACCAATGGTGGAGTATTTGTTTGCGAAAATGGTATCCCGTTCTGTACTGAATCTGGTCCGTTTATTGTCCTTCCATAGACAATTTCAAAAACGGTAAATCCGTCCATACAGATTTTGTTGTGGGGCTCACCATGGGTTCCACACAAACGATCCGAGCCGTTCATTAAATGTAAAACATTTTTTCAAGGATTCCCGTAAAAAATCAACTCAATCCAATACCTATAGGTGCTTGATCTAATCATCTAATTTTTCATTATCTAAAAATCTGAATGAAAATTTAGATGATTGGATCGAGCTCTTATAGGTATTAGATTGAGCTTATTTTTTACGGGAACCCTTGAAAAAATATTTTACATCTAATGAACGGCTCGAATCATTTGTGTGAGATCCGTGGTGGGCCTCACAACAAAATCTGTGCACAGATGTATGTGTGGTTAGCAGGGTTCTTTCAAAAATACTTGTTATGTATACTACCAAATCGCAATTTTGTTCTAGGACCACTGGCATGGTGTAAATTGCTGTGATCGTACGGATTTTGTTTTGATTAAGGAAAATGATTTTCACACTCTCTTTTTAACTATTCACACTTTTTTTTTTGTTTTTATCTACATGAATTTACAATATTATTTTTGAATGTGTAAAATAGTGTATTGACTAAAAGACAAGATAGTAAATTCAAGTGAATAAAAATAAAAAAGAAAAGAAAAGAAACGTGATTTGTAAATAGAAGGGTCTGAAAATCAATTCCCTTAATTAAATGGTACTAATAATGGATTTTTGAACTTGGCAAGATCGTTTAGCAAACGGCTGAGCTCGGCCCGAGCGACTTATTCAATAAGAATTTTAAGGCCGGCTAGTTCTTGTGTTAAAAATGAGCTGGAATAAGTACTGCCTCGCAAGTACAAGTCTAGCTCGACCTCACATTACCTTTCAAAGTACTTGGGGTCCCTCTTGACAAACGAGCAAAATAGTTAACGGGAAAGTTTCTTGCTGGTAAAGCTTACGGCCTTTACCGTTTTGTGGTCCGCATCTTGCGCCATCACGGCTACTCTCTCTCTCTCTCTCTCTCTCTCTCTCTCTCTCTCTCAATTCTTGGTAGGTACTAGGTAGATTAAACCCACTGTACAACATACTACTTCTCTATATTACTCTCTCTCTCTCTCTCAATTCTTTGTAGGGTAGATTAAAGCCCACTGTACAACATACTACGGCTTCTATATTTTCACTAGGAAAATGCTACATACAAAGAAAAAAAAGACCCTTAAATGACCCTTAAAGATGACATCATCCCACATGGGACCCACCCATCCACCCAACTCATTTGTTTCTTGTTCTCGGGCCAGCCTCTCAGAGTACTTCTCCTCTTTTCTTTTCTTTTCTTTTCTTTTTTTTTTGATGCGGAGTACTTCTCCAGTTCTCCTCTCCTCTCTCTCTCTCTCTTTCTTTGTGCAAAGCTTCCAAAGGAAATGAAATGACTCAGGAAAAAGAAGGGGAAAAGGAATTTCAAGCTCAAAAATTATGAAAATAGTATTTTTTGAAAAAAAAGGTAATTTCAAGTTAAAAAATTATGTGTTTACGCAAATAATTTTTCTACTAATATGGATCTTGTTTGATAAATCTCATTAAGATCTTTGAAACGGTGCAAAAAAAAATTAAAAAAAAATTTTCATTTTCATTATATTTGAGTTTGAAATTATCTTTTTTTGAAAAAAAAAGTACTTTTTAGAAAAATGGAACACCAGATATCCGTTCCTTGCTCCAGTCTGACCTGCGATTTGCCTCTTGCTGCCGACCTCAAGTTTGTTCGAAACCAGATAGGGAGGACGTTCAAAACCAGATCCGGATAGTTTAATCTCCGTCCGTTCGTCATCTTCTCCCACTCAACGAATCTCTCATTTATTCATCTCGAAACCCAGAAGATTATTGCTGGTGTGATTTTGTGGAATTGTTATTCTAGATTGTGGAATTTGAAATTGAATAGTGCACAGTGCTAGTGAAAGATTTGCTAATTTCTGATTTCGTGTAGTGCA
Source organism: Rhododendron griersonianum (assembly GCA_018127125.1). Lineage (NCBI taxonomy): Eukaryota > Viridiplantae > Streptophyta > Magnoliopsida > Ericales > Ericaceae > Rhododendron > Rhododendron griersonianum. The sequence goes on along the minus strand of CM030795.1, from coordinate 41,058,432 downwards.
AGTGAAATAGTACATTACTATTTTTTATTTCAACTGTTGTTGGTATCAAGTATGAAGTCAAGACCAAGCCTACTCAATCGGTTGAAGGATTCACAAAAAATAAATATAGAAATAAAATGGGTTTTGATCACTGTGAAAAAAGATGGTTTCCCTTCCCATTGGAAGCTTTGCACAGAGAGAGAGAGAGAGAGAGAAAGAGGAGAAGTACTCTGAGGGGAGGGGCCTGGCCCGAGAACATGATATAAATGAGTTGGGTGGATGGGTGGGTCTCATATGGGATGATGTCATCTTTAAGGGTCTTTTAAGGGTTTTTTTTCTTTGTATGTAGCATTCTAGTTCTATAGTACTGTCTTGCATAGTACTCCTACTATTAAAGGTCGGCCACACGGTGGTATTACTACAGGTAATCATTCATCATTCAGTATTCCGGGAGTATACTCTCTTCTTTCACATAACATGTGGGGCTTACACGTGAGCTCCGTGTAGGCCACATATGTTATTTGAGGAGAGGGATTATACTCCCGAAGTGTTGAATAATATTCATATTACAACATATATAGCACCAAATTAATCAGTACCACAATCTCAATGTAGGAGCTCGACGGCAAAATTCATATCTTTCAAACTCATATGTTCGACTTTCATTGCAAAGGGATCGAATTCAATTCACTTGTCCAAAAAAAATTAATAAATCAGTTGTTCCAAGGAAGCTTCTAGTTTCACGTGTCTCATTTTGATGATTTGATCAAGTCATTTATTACTAGATTTTACCTGTTGGATTGTTTTTCTGATAATGTCGTGAAAAAATATAAATCAATTAATATTACATTCTTTTTTCATGATCGAACCAATAAAATAAGACCGTGGTAGGATTTAATATCGATGGGTACTAACAGTCCGGTCTGGTCCGGTCCGGTCCAATCCCTGTAATGCAAAGAGATTCAATTCTCATTTTTAATTTCAAGCTCACACCTTCTAGTTTTTAACATAGCCTCCCCTACGTACCCTCTTCTGCAAATTACCATCCATTATTGCCAATTACTCCTTAGAATTATTGCGAATTAGTACTGCATATAACGTATATTATCCGCTTGGGGAAACAATTTGTGATCCTCATCAATAATTAGTTGACCCTAAGCTATAGGAATTATGATGATCCCTTGTATAATGACTTTTGTTGACTGATCGATCGAATTTTTGTTGCACAGACGAGGCTTACAAGATGAGAACACATCAAATGAGGTCGTGGTGAGTTTTTTTATTTTGCGTTCCATAAGAAGACCATATATACGAGAGAGATCATCGCATTGTGGGGATCGATTAGCATTAATGTGGTTCTCAAAACTTGACCGGACTGGACCATTTTTCTGCTCGTTTGCGAAGTAAGTTTGAGACTCGTGTTAGGAGCCAACATGTGTGTTTTTTCTCTCTTGGATTTTCTTAAGAGCCCTAGATGTGGAGGACCAACCATGCATGCACGCATGCTCAGGCTAATTGCAAAGCCAAGAGCAAATTTCACAATTTGAGGGGCTCGAGGAGTACTACTGTCAACTAATTCAAGATGCCTTGCTCGTTAAGGACTAAATAATTCAGTGAATAACACTACTTAAGCAAAAACCAAATACAATGGTTCGGTTCCTTCAAAAACACTCTTTTTTGAACAAATTTGAACCATTCATTGCAGTAAATGGACGGTCCGTATACGGATTGTCTCGTGCATTCAAAACCTTTGGACAAGAGATGATCCATTTCTTTTCCTCTCTTTTTTGAACACGATAGAAATGCATTGATAAAAGGATAACAGTTTAAAGACTACAAGGGAAACACATAAAGGGGAAATACAACAACGAATATATACAAACCTAAAGGAGGTATGTAAACAAAATTAAGTTGAAGGTCAGTAGTTGCACCGGTCTAAAAAGGGGTTCCCCTTGCAATTAGAGATGTAGGAGGGGACAACAACGTCCGTTTGGCTAGACAGTGGGCCAGGTGCGTGTCTTTGTGATCAACCTTGGATAACTTGTAAAAAGCTAACTTCGAGAGTTCTTGCCGAAGGTCGTGCAACAAAAAAAAGTGTCTGCATAATGGGAGTCAGGCCAACCCGCTAGCTGCAAAATAGTATTTAAACGATCAGAATAAAGAAAAACACATGCACAAACAAACAAAACCTTATGGGGTTTTAAACTATAATATCTTGTACCTTAATTAATTCATGAAATACTATCAAAGTCGTTGTAGGGTCCATATCAATACCCAACTTGGATCCACAAGACAAAACGAAGCAACCTAGCTAGTGATGATGGGTTTGATCGGTTTGATTAATAACACGTTATTTACGTATGTCGATCGATGTCGAGTGTCACGTGTCGCAATGCTATTTCGTGAATTTGAATCGTGAAAATCGATATCTCTGAGAGATCTCATAGCAAGCAAATTTTTTCTTCGCATTTGGTACGTACGAAAAACACAAGCATACCTTCATGGTTCGTTTTCTAATTTTACTCCTCCTATCGCAAATTAGATGACCATCTTAGGGGTTCTTGTAAGTTTAGGAGAGATATAACGATCGATAACTCGATCATTTCAAAATTTTACTTTCTAAAAACATCCTTCTAGTTTTGTAAACAAAGAAGCCCACTTTCAAAATGTCAAAAATTGGAAAATCAAACATTTTTCCCTTCAATTTTTCACACGAACAAAGATTCTGGGACAACGAGAAGTATCCAAATGGTCAAACATTTTGCGACAGAGGGTATATATATAATATATAAGAATTTATTTAGCAAAAGGAGGGAATGAAACTAGTATCTCTGGAGCGCGCTCACATGTGATACAACCCCATAGTGAAAGCTCCATTAAATCGACACTAGTCCTGTCTGTAAATTTGACAGTCCTCATCAAGGACTAAATTTGGCAGTTAGGTTTATAAATGAGGCTTTTGCTATATATATAGTTTAGGATAAGAGGTCGAGGAAGCAATATATTAAAGACCTAATATATTGAGGCGGCTCATCTCCAGTTGGGAGGAGTGGTCCAAAACTAACCAAAGATCCCACTTCTTTTTTTTCTTTTCTTTTTTTAACGGAGAAACAACCTTACAGCCAGGCCACTAAATGGATCAGACTACGCAATTCAAATCTCCGTGGGAGCTAATGCGATCACACCAGTCACAGCTCCCAAAGTCTGGGCATCCGCCCGGCCAAACCACCGCGGCAACGCCTGGGTGTGTACCAAAGGCAAAGATCCCACTTTAACCCCACATGAAAGCATAGATTTCAATCCAGTCTCCCATTCATTAAGCCAATAAAACGTTGAGAGTGCAAGTGATGCGGCCATTTTGGGGAGGGATCGAGAATTCAGGAAAAAGGATTGGCCTAAATGGCACAGCAGCTCATCTCACATTTATCTTCTGCATTAATATTTGACAAAATGACAACCCAAGTGATGGCAACATGCATGGGGAGAGTGTTTTAGGATTTCTTGATTACTTGCCTTCGTGAAAATGACTGTAACATGGTGTTTTATAATTTAAGGGAGCTAGGTGATGATATTGGGATATTTCAAAATGGCATTTTGCACAAAAGAGGAACAACTTCGACCGCGTGATAAAATTAATATTTTCTCTTTCTTTTCCTTTTGTTTTGTTTTTAATGTGGAACGACCATCAGGTGAATTAGGGCCGCGCATGAGATCACACGGTTCATAATCTTAGAGGCCCTGCATATCGCTTCATTCAATTGCTCTGTCATAAAGAAAGGGAAGGAGAGTCAAACTGTTAATATGCAGGGACATATATTCCATCAATCATGTGAGTTCTGTAACAACTAAGTAAAACCCAATACACGACAACCTACGAAATAACCCCATACAGGAAACAAATAAACTGAAAACACTCTGATATATGAGTGCTACTACTAATTAGTAGTACTAACTTTTACCTTTGACAAAATCTGTCCTTTGGCCTGCGTGATATAATCTTATAGAATGTGACACGTAAAACCAAATAAATAAATAAATAAATAACTCCTAGTGACCAGGTTGATTTTCAAGTTTTCTTTAGGCCCTGTTTGGAACTTAAGGAAAGAAAAGGAAAAGAAAGAAAAATTAAAAAAAATTCCCTCCTATTGTTTGGTTGAAAGAGAAAGTGAGAAGAAAACAACAATTTTAAGTTTTGTAAATAGTAAATTTTCCTCCCATTTTATTTTCTTTTCCTTTCCTTTCCTTTCTTTAGGTTCCAAACAGAGTCTTAGTCTTTTGCGAACCCAGAGGAATTGCATAAGGCCAAAACTCAGAAAATAAAATCTTAAGAAAAAAAACAAGTGAAAATTCAAAAACCTAATGATAAAAAAAATAGAAATCATCCACGAATAGGCACAGGCCTCAGAAGCTAGGGCTGGGCTATTGAAACATAAGATCAGGATTTATATAGGACTGGCCCCAAGAAAAGAAGTAGATTATAAGCCCAGTAGATAATAATAACCCACGGAACTTGGCCGCAAGTGTTTTAGGGTAGGGTCTTACGGACACGGGATGAACCACAAAACAAAGCCAGACCATTCAAAACAAGCCCACAAAGCACGCAACCGTTTTTAGCTGCCCGCCGTCACTGCCGTCGCTGCGGCTGTTGTTGCCGAAACTTCTCCACCGTCCCCCTCAACGACAAACATAGATTTGATCTAACGTTCCCGAGTTCATTTCTCTCGAGAAAATGTGTGTTTCGAAAAGATATTGATTGCTATCCAATGAACATCACTTTTTGTTATTCTTGAGGTTTGCGACAAACTCTAAAGCGGACAGTTTAGATCATCAAAATGGACCCGCTAGGAGCCCAAAAACAGGCGCACGTTGCAGCTGGGAACCCCCAACTGGAGATGAGCCGCCTCCTATACATTTTTTCCCCAATTCATCATTTTCCCATTGCTAATTTCATCCTTGTACGACATGGAATAGGGAGACATAAAGAGAAATGCAACAAGGGAAATTCCGACTCTTTTTTCTTTATCTATTCTTGTTGATTCTAGCCCTGTTCCGCTATGTATGTACTTATTTTTCAAATAAGTATTTATTTTCTGAATTAAAATGTAATGTTCTGTGATAGAATGATCTGTCTTGTAAAACGAAAAATAAATATTTGAAAAATAAGAATCTTAACTGAACGAGACCAGACTATCAGACTTTTGTGAATTAAGCAATTAGCACAAACCATAACACTGGTTTAGGTATCTTATCAAACTTTTAAGCTTCGCTGTGAACATCTTTTATTGACAAAATATGTTGGGTGTTCCACTTTTGTTAAAAAAAAAAGTACTTTTTGATAAATAAATAAAAAGTAATTTCAAGTTCAAAAATTATGTGTTTACCCAAATAATTTTTCTACCAATATGGATCTTGTTTGATAGATCTCATTAAGATCTTTTAAACGGTGCAAAAAAAATTTAAAAAATATTTTTCATTTTCATTATATTTGAGTTTGAAATTACCTTATTTTGAAAAAAAAAAAGTACTTTTACAAAAAGTTTTTAACACCACCAGCTCAATTCATGCCATTTATATCTTATCCGTTTATGTGGCAAACCAGTGAGGACACTTGGCAATGAGCATTATCAAAGCAACTATTTTGTATAAAACATCAAATCAATACTGTTCGTGGTTGGTTTTCCGCATTCATGACTCAATGGGGATGTTTGAGAGTCTAACTTTTTTATTTTTCATTTTTAGCTTTTTGGTTTTTTGAATTATGACCGGAATGTATGTTGAATATGGTAGGAGTGTTTGAGAGATATGTGCAGAATGTATTTTGAAACTATAGTAGTGTTTGGTAGATGAATGTTGAAAATGAATTATTGATTGGATTTTTACCATATTGCCCTTTTCTCTATTATTTTGTTACAACATGTGTAAATATGTTTTTTCTTTACTTTTTTTCCCCGAAATTTCATACTACTACACAACAACAAACATCTGATGTTCGACTTTTTCTTTGAATTCAATATTTGCCCACATTCGGGAAATGGAAAAATGGAAGTGGAATATGGAAACAGGTAAAATGTAGAAGTGGAAATGTAGGAATGGTTAAGGGTATTTTGGTCATTTAACATAGAAGTGGGAAATGGAAAATTGTGAAAAGCTCCTCTTGAGCTCATTCTCGGATTCTGCTTCTTTTTACCTAAATTGGTGAATGAATTTTGGGAAATGTAGTTTGAAAATGGGAGAACCAAACATCCAAAATCCAAAAATGCAAAAAACTGCTTCCCAAACACCCCCAATGAATTACGAAAATGGAAGTTATTGCCAAAGTAAATTTAGAGACCAAATGTCTTAAAATAACGATGAATTCCTCTAAAATTCTCCTTACAAACAATTGTAAAGAAGCGATAAATTATTACTGTATTATTTTTTCTCTAAATATAAAAATTGAGAGTAATAGAGCTTGGTTGGAGTTGGTTTTATGGGGCCACATACGATTGAAAATACTCTTTGAGCTTCAATTATAGGGAGCCAGGGGGTCTGTTGTGCAGTGGTGCACCGTATTTTTGTCATGCACAATCTTAGCCGTTTGTCTGTGTTTTGGATGGTCCTAATTTTTAAAAAAAACTTTTTCGGAAAAGAATCCAACTGTTTTCCAATTTTTTTAAATTTAAATCTGAACCGTCCAAAATAGACAGAGATTGTGGACAACACCGTACTGCAAAGCAGACCCGCCCCGCTGCCCAATTACAGAGTCAACTGATCATCATTATCAAAAAGCATACAAAAGGACAATCATGAATCCGCTTTTGCCGACACCCCGGACTACGCTGACATCACCCCAATCACAAAAGCCAATAGAGACACGCCACATAAGCAAAACGCGTAACACGTGTAATGGATTCATAAGGCCGTTACAGAAGCCGAGGTGATCGGAGCGTTGATTTGTGAAATAATACTCCAATATAAAAGAGCCACTAACGAGCGACCAATGGATATTCTCGGGAAGAACTAATTTTATTATTTTTTTTTTCAATCGATAAAGAGATCCTTCTACATCAGAAATCAGGTGAGGAGACTCGAATTCCTGACCTCCTAGTGAGATACAAGAGTCCCGGCCAACTAAGCTAGCCCCAATTGATTCGGGAAACACTAGTTGAAAAATGGGAAAGTTTTAGGGAAATGATTTTGCCACTCCATTTTTTTGTTAACCCGCACTCCCTACAAGTGTAATTTTAAAATGGGAAAATTTTGGGGAAATGATTTTGCGACTCTCTTTTTTGTTAACACAATTCCCTATAAGTGTATTTTTGCACCAAAAATATACTTGAAGGTGAGTGGAGTTAACAAAAAATGAAGTGGCAAAATCAGCAGCCAAATTTTGTCAAGGATGGCGTTATTGGCTCCTTGATTTCTACCTAAACAATCATATCGGGAAGCACTATTTTTTTTTTCCTTTTTTCAATCGATAAAGAGATACTTCTACATCAGAAATCAGGTGAGGAGACTCAAATTCCTGACCTCCTAGTGAGATACAAGAGTCCTGGCCAACTAAGCTAGCCCCAATTGATTCGGGAAACACTAGCTGAAAAATGGGAAAGTTTTGGGGAAATGATTTTGTTACTCCATTTTTTGTTAACGCCACTCCCTACAAGTGTAATTTTAAAATGGGGAAATTTTGGAGAAATGATTTTGCCACTCTCTTTTTTGTTAGCACCAAAAATACACTTACAGGGAAGTAACGTTAACAAAAAATAAAGTGGCAAAATCAGCGGCCAAATTTTGTCAAGGATTGCGTTATTGGCTCCTTGATTTCTACATAAACAATCATATCCTTTTTTCCAGTGCGATTAGGACCTTCCACGTGCACCTCGAATCGCCCCAAACTTCTTCAAAATTTTACTCTAGCCCCGACACAAATGAGTAGATCCCCAGAGATGAAAGTATATTAATTTAAAATGCCGGGAAAAATTCAAAAAAACCCCTGAACTTTGAATTCAATGTCAAATAGGCACTTGAACTTAAATAAACTTCAATTGAACACCTGAACTTTCACTCCGTTATCAATTTACCCCTGTCGTCTGACTTGCCGTTAACACCACAGTTAAATAAAAAATACCTACCACCAGTTTGCAATCCTATGAAGCAGAAACGTGATTATGAGAGCCTTAGAGACAAAATTTGATTATGTCTCTTTAGAATAATATGATCAGAATAATAAGATCTTCACACCCGTTCAAACGGATTAAAAATTGAAGCACTTAATTTTTTAATCATATTTTTTAATATATAAACGGTCATAAAAAAATTAAGTGCTCAAATTTTCACTCCGTTTTGAATCAGTACAAAGATATTTAAGTGCTCATAAAAAATTAAGTGCTCATAATCACATTTCTGCTCCATAGGGTCCTAAATAAAGAACACATACTTAATATGAGAGCCTTAGAGATAAAAATGAATTACGACCCTTTAGAATAATATGATAAGAATAAAAAGATCTTTGCACCGATTCGAACGGAGTGAAAATTTGAGCACTTAATTTTTTTAGACCGTTTATATATTAAAAAATATGGTTAAAAAATTAAGTGCTCCAATTTTTAATCCGTTTGAACGGATGTGAAGATTTTATTATTCTGATCATATTATTCTAAAGAGACATAATCAAATTTTGTCTATAAGGCTCTCATAATCACGTTTCTACTTCATAGGATTGCAAACTGGTGGTAGGTATTTTTTATTTAACTGTGGCGTTAACGGCAAGTCAGACGGTAAGTGAAGTTTATTTAAGTTCAGGTGCCTATTTGACATTGAGTTCAAAGTTCAGGGGTTTTTTTGAATTTTTCCCTAAAATGCCTAATCCCTCATTTTTTTAGATGTGATTCGATATTTTATTATTATTAAGTTTGACGGGTGTCTCTAAACAACTGCAATGACTAGCGATTCCGTACTTATTTTCCGTGCTGAAAACTTAACTTACAGCTCAGTTACATATTTTTAAATAAATTAATCGAGTTGTGTAATGTCTTGCAACACTTTCCCATGAGAGAAATAAAATGAAAATAATGTAAGCGAAGCAATTAAAAGGAATTTAAAATTGGCTTGGTGAATAAGTCGAGTTCGAACATTACAAAATTCGACTTGATCATATCCTTTGGGATTTGCTTGAATTATGAAAAAGAAAGGAAAGGAAAGTTCGAAAAATTCAACTCCCATCTTTTGGTTTTGAGAAAGAAACAAAGAGAAAATAGCAAAATTTAATTCAATGCCTAGTGAAATTTTTCACTCAGTTTTCTTCTATTTTCCTTTTTAGTTACTCCCTCCATTCCAATTTAATAGTCACTCGTTCTATTTTAACCGGATAAAAAATTAGTTATATCTTTAAATCGGTAATGAGTTTTATATCCAATATAGATCTTACTCCGTATTTGATAGATCTCAATTAGTTTCATATACAATATTTTTAAAATCACGTAAAATATTATAAATTACAATATATAATCGATTGAAAAGTGGCACGAACTCCCAAAAAGACAATTAAATTGGGATGGAGGGAGTATTTTATTTCTTTTTTACATTTTGCACATATTCCAAACGGAGTGTTAGGAGCAACTTCAACCAAGCTCAATAACTCAAAATCTCTATATGGAGGGAATTTTTTGTAATTTACCCTCTCTTTTCCTCAACTTTTTGTACTATATGTGAAAATTTTGGAGGGACAATCGTCTTTTTAGAAATTTGATTACCAAAATGGAAGTTCTTGCTAAAGTAAATTTAGAGACCAAATGTCTAAAAATAACGATGAATTCCTCTAAAATTCTCCAACAAAGTACAAACAATTGTAAAGAAGCGATAAATTAATTTTTTCTTTCTAAATATAAAAATTGAGAGTATTATAGAGCTTGGTTGGAGTTGGTCTTATGGGGCCACATACAATTGAAAATACTCCTTGAGCTCCAATTACAGGGAGTCAGGGGGTCTGTTGTGCAGTGGTGCACCGCATTTTTGTCGTGCACGATCTTAGCCAGACGTCTGTGTTTTGGATGGTCCGAATTTTTTAAAAAAACTTTTTAGGAAAAGAGTCCAACTGTTTTCCAATTTTTTTAATTTAAATTTAAACAGTCTAAAATACAGACGGACGACAGAAATTGTGCACAACAGGCCTGCCCGCTGTCCAATTGCATGGTCAACTGATCATCATTCAACAAAAAGAATACAAAAGGACAATCATGGAATCCGCTTTTGCCGACACCCCGGACATCACCCCAATCACCAAAGCCAATAGAGAGACGCCACATAAGCAAAACGCGTAATGGATTCATAAGGCTGTTACAGAAGCCGCTGTGATCGGAGCGTTGATTTGCGAAATAATACTCCAATATAAAAGAGCCACTAAGAGCATCTCCTACCCATACTCTATAACTCTATTTGAGAGTATCAAACCATTCCAACCCATCCTCTCAATCCTCCTCCATTTGAGAGTATTGAATTTTGATCCTCTATATTTAGAGGGTAGAGAAAATATAGAGGATTACCTCTAAAATACTATTCACCTTTTTAAAATATATTTTTGTCCTTGTTTGCTTTTCTTACTAAATTTTTATACCAATTATATTCTCATGAGAGTATAAAAAAAAGGTTTTTTTCTGTAAAGTGATTTTAGAGATAAAAATAGAGTGTTTGTGGTTGGTGTAAACATGAATAGTAATTTCCTCTATAATCACTTTATGAGTAAAAAACATTATTTTGATACTCTCAAATGGAGTATTGGATTGGAGATGCTCTAACGAGCGACCAATGGATATTCTCGGGAAGCACTAGTTTTTTTTTTTCAATCGATAAAAGAGATCCTTCTGCATCAGAAATCACACGCCGGTAAGAAGACTCGAACTCTTAACTTTCTAATGAAATACAAGAGTTTCGGCCAACTAAATTAGCCCCAGTTGGTTCGGGAAACACTAGTTGGAAAATGGAATAATTTTGGGCTGCTGATTTTGGCACTCCCTTTTTTGTTAACGCTACTCCCCTACAAGTGTATTTTTGGTGTAAAAATACACTTGTAGGAAAGTGACGTTGAAAATAAATTAGCCCCAGTTGGTTCGGGAAACACTAGTTGGAAAATGGAATAATTTAGGGCTGCTGATTTTGGCACTCCCCTTTTTGTTAACGCCACTCCTCTACAAGTGTATTTTTGGTGTAAAAATACACTTGTAGGAAAGTGACGTAAAAAAAAAAAAAGTGGCAAAATCATTTTTCTAATTTTGTTATTGCCTTCTTGATTTCTACATAAACAATCATATCCTTTTTTCCAGTGCGATTAGGACCTTCCACGTGCACCTGATTTGTTTTCGAATCGCCCCGAACTTCTTCAAAATTTTACTCTAGCCCCGACACAAATGAGTAGATCCCCATAGATGAAAGTATATTAAAATGCCTAATCCCTCATTTTTTTAGATGTGATTCGATATTATTATTATTATTATTATTATTATTATTATTAAGTTTGCCAGGTGTCTCTAAACAACTACAATGACTAGCGATTCCGTACTTATTTTCCGTGCTGAAAACTTAACTTACAGCTCAGTTACATATTTTTAAATAAGTTAATCGAGTTGTGCAATGTCTTGCAACACTTTCCCAGGAGGGAAATAAAATGAAAATAATGTAAGCGAAGCAATTAAAAAGGAATTTATTATACATATCTTTTGGTTAACGCGAAATACAAATAACAGTTACAGATGTTCGCATCGACTTGTTTGCACCTCGACTAATACCAAGACTTTGAAATCAATAACTAAACAAATCTCCAGCTGAGTTAAAGGACATTGGAGAAAATACCGTTCGTTTTTCACTTCGGTATTACGCTTAGGTTTTCGAGACATTGCGATGAGTGAGAGGTTGCAAGTTGCCCCATACAAATTCAGTTACAGATTTTCTGTGCCAAAAATCTCTGTACCTCTTTACTAAGGGATTTTCGGCTGTTTTGTGTGTTTTTTTTCAAGGTCCGAAAAACAACGGCCGAAAAATCCTTCGGCACAGAATCACATGGGTTTCCCGGCTTAGACGACGTGGACTCTACAAATTCACGGGTGCGAAAGCACAAAAATCAAAAGATCACATGAACCATAAAACAAATTACAATAAAGATGTGGTCCTGCGTATTAAAAAATATTGAAAATTCCGTATGAACATCCATACCTCCATACACACTTGGTGAGCATTTTAAGAGCCGTTTCCGCGAATCACTCTCTCTCTCTCTCTCTCTCTCTCCCCCATAGTATATCGGATCTATGAGCTCACTATCTTGACCGTCTCCGATCGATTTTTTACTCCAGATCTCACATTCCCAAGTAAGTTCTCACCGTACAGGTACAACTCTCTCTCTCTCTCACTCATCGCTCCGCCGCATATTCCTCATCCACGAACACACACACTTCACTCTGTCACGATCGCTAGATCCGTCCATCCTCATGATCTGATGATCTGATCCATTTCGCTTCACCGTCTTCTTTTGGACAGCTATTTCGAGTTCAGTTCCTGCGATTTTCGTTTCAAACATTTTGTGATGTTGATTTCTCTTTCTGCGACGTGTACTGATCGCGAGTGAGTCGGGGGGTATATTACGTGTACGTAATTCTGTGCAGGTGAAAGATGGCGCAGATTCTGCTACACGGGACGCTTCACGTCACGATCTACGAGGTCGATCAGCTCCCTGGCGGAGGCGGAGGATCGAACATCTTCAAAAAGGTTTTGTTTTCGAATCTGTACCGTGATTTCATTTCTTAGCTTCCGTTTCTTATTCTGTTGTACACGTCACTGAACTTTCGACACGCAAATCTTTCGAATTGGAGGGCGCGATAAGTCGGGGATACGTGTAGGAGAAGATATTTTGGTACTCATGATATGCTGCTAAAGTGTTTAAAAAAAGGTTGATCCCTCACATGTAGCTTTATTTCCATCTAGTATCGTCGAGCACTTGGAAAGAAGATCCCCGCATGCAGGGGGTTTGAGTGTATACAGGGGGTGGGTATGCCACATGCCACCCCGTTTCCAAAAACAACTTATTTTTTACACTAATGAAAGTCGGTTTGGTACTTATCGGTACCCGAACAACTTGATTTTCTTACACAAACAGAAAAATACCAATTGAAAAAGTGAACGGTTTGGACCGTATAAATAAGATCTCAATGACTTTAATTTAAAGACCATGAGATAGTTGGCCTTTGTTTTTTTTTAATAAAAAAATAAAACTCTAAGACAAGCCTGATGTTACGGCATACTTTCTCTTGTTATTTATACAAACAACATGCAACAATTATTATTGTACTTCTATCGAAAAGTGCCACCCCCTAACCCCTTTGCCAAATTCTGGCTCCGCCTCTCCATCTGGTAAATTGTTCGTGCTACATAGATGGCTCCTTTTGGGGCTTTTTAATTTGTTTCGTTGCACTTATATTGCAAGTTTTGGCATTCTGAAATCCTAAGTTCTTAAAATAATCAGGAAATTGGAAGTGTTCACATTCTCAAATCATACGAGTTTTTACTGTCAAAGCTTAAGTTCTGGATCGGTCACCAAATGAGTTTTTGTTGACATTGCTTTATGAAGTTGTGTAATGAATTTGTAATCTAATGCATTTTGGGTAGATAAGATCTAAATCATGCTCCTTATTTTGGGCAAAATATATCTCTTTCAGAGCGTGCTGCCTTAGACTGAGCATCAAAATGAGGTCTATGGTACTTGGTGGTTGGAAGATTATGGTCTTTTGCATTCAAGTTTTGTGTGTTCTTTTGGTCGCTGTGAGGCTATGGCGGCCTAATCATTCTTAAATGTCCTGTTCTTGAGTCTTGAGCACTTTTTCCAGCATTTAACATCTTACTCTCAACTCTCAAGCACCTGTTTAGCTCGAAGGATTTTTACATATGACGTAGAAAGTGATAGGTACACTGGAGTCCGTACATATGGCTGTGCAACTATGCCTGATCTCAGATCAGTCTCCATATCTGATACGACTTCTCTCTTTACGTTGAATCGTTGAATCTGATACAGTAGTTGCAATAGTATTGTAAACCACGAAGTATAACTTACAAGTATACGAGTATTGCATCTTATTTTACTGCTTTCTGCCTAGAAGTGTACTTCCCATTACCGCATTAGTTTCCAGTGTCTTTCAATGCTAGAGACTTGCAAGAATTATAGCAGGAAGTGTGATAGCAAGACTCTTATTCCTTTTTATTTAGATGCCCTTATTTTTATTTTTGTACTTGTTTAACCCCTGAATTCTCTGTAAATCTACCTGCTTCTTGCTATTTGTTTCTTGTACTGTGGGCATCTGATGCACTTCTCTTGGCCCTTCAATTGGACTTCTGGTTGGCTGATTTCAGAAATTTACCTCTCTTGTATCGAAACTAGAATTGTGATTTACTTGCTGCAATTATGCAGAAGTTTCATTATGCATCTTTTTAATTGTGTATAGTTTTTTTAATCAGTATTCTGTATAGCTTTAAGCCCATTAATTTTGCTCTCTACGCTGAAACTCTCCCTATTTCCACTGCTATTCTATTTGTTGATCTGATTATTTTGATAATTCTGACAATTTATTTTGGTTGTGCTAACTTTAATCTTTCTTGAACAATGGAGATCACTACAAAGAAGAGGTTTCAAAATTACTGATTGACTTTTGTCGCTTAAGTGATTGTCTTGTGGTGCAACATATTCTTCTATTATTGGAATTTCAGTGTTTATAGCTTCACATTGGCTAACTTTCTCCCCTGGCTTACATTTCTAATTGGTGAATTTTTCTTGTAGTTGATGCAAAACGTTGAGGAGACTGTTGGTTTTGGCAAGGGGACTCCCAAAATCTATGCAAGTATTGATCTGGAAAAGGCTAGGGTTGGACGGACCAGAATGATAGAAAATGAACCTAACAACCCCAGGTGGTACGAGTCTTTCCACATCTACTGTGCCCATATGGCTTCAGATGTTATATTTACTATCAAAGATGATAATCCTATTGGGGCAACTTTGATTGGAAGAGCTTATGTACCTGTTCAAGAACTCTTGGAAGGGGAAGAAGTTGACAGATGGGTTGAGATCTTGGATAAGGAGAAAAATCCGATACATAAAGGTTCTAAGATCCATGTGAAGCTTCAATATTTCGAGGTCGCCCGCGATCGTAGTAATGCTCGTGGAATTCGAAGTTCTAAGTTCCCTGGAGTTCCTTACACATTCTTCGCACAGAGAAAAGGATGCCGTGTTTCTTTGTATCAAGATGCTCACGTGCCTGATAAATTTGTCCCCAAAATTCCTCTTGCTGGAGGAAAACTTTATGAGCCCCACAGATGTTGGGAAGATATCTTTGACGCTATCACCAATGCAAAACACATGATATATATTACTGGCTGGTCCGTATATACTGGAATTTCCTTGGTAAGGGACTCAAGGAGGGAAAAGCCAGGAGGAGACACCACCTTGGGTGAGCTGCTTAAGAAAAAGGCAAGCGAAGGTGTTAGGGTTCTTATGCTTGTATGGGATGACAGAACCTCTGTGGGTCTACTGAAGAAGGATGGAATGATGGCCACCCATGATGAAGAAACTGAACACTACTTCCAAAACACCGATGTCCATTGCGTCTTATGCCCTCGTAATCCTGATGATGGTGGAAGTATAATTCAGGATTTACAAATTTCCACCATGTTCACTCATCACCAAAAAATTGTGGTGGTCGACAGCGAGATGCCTTCTGGTGGGTCTCAGCAGAGGAGGATTGTCAGTTTTGTTGGTGGAATTGATCTCTGTGACGGCAGATACGATACACCCTTCCATTCACTTTTCAGGACTCTGGATACTGCACATCATGATGATTTTCATCAGCCAAACTTTACTGGCGCTGCAATCACGAAAGGTGGCCCCAGAGAGCCTTGGCACGACATTCACTCCCGACTTGAAGGACCCATTGCTTGGGATGTCTTGTTTAATTTTGAGCAGAGATGGAGAAAGCAAGGTGGGAAGGATCTACTCATTAACTTGAGAGAACTCAATGACATCATTATTCCCCCGTCTCCAGTTACATTCCCTGATGACCATGAGACATGGAATGTGCAGTTGTTCAGATCTATCGATGGTGGAGCTGCTTTTGGCTTCCCTGACACACCTGAAGATGCAGCAAAAGCTGGTCTAGTCAGTGGGAAGGACAATATCATTGACCGAAGCATTCAAGATGCTTATATTCACGCTATCCGTCGAGCTAAGAACTTCATATATATTGAAAATCAGTATTTCCTTGGGAGCTCTTTTGGCTGGTACTCGAATGATATCAAAGTTGAGGATGTTGGTGCTTTGCATCTAATTCCAAAGGAACTTTCGTTAAAGATTGTTAGCAAGATTGAGGCTGGGGAGAGGTTCACTGTCTATGTTGTGGTCCCAATGTGGCCAGAGGGACTTCCAGAGAGTGGGGCCGTTCAGGCCATTTTGGATTGGCAGAGGAGGACAATGGAGATGATGTATAAAGACATTATTCTGGCTCTCCGAGCTAAGGGCATTGATGAGGACCCTCGTGACTATTTGACATTTTTCTGCCTTGGCAATCGGGAAGTGAAGAGGGGTGGAGAATATGAACCGGGAGAAAAACCAGAGCCTGATTCAGACTATATTCGAGCCCAAGAGGCTAGGCGCTTCATGATCTATGTTCATGCCAAAATGATGATCGGTGAGTGGCCCCCGTAAAAGGTTTTACTTACTGGAAATAATCTCTACTTTAGAAATACATTGAATAAATCTTTTGATTTTTGTTATTTTGGGGATATGATTTTGTTTGCTTGTGTAGTAGACTAGTAGGTTATAACATGGAACTTTTGTGTGGCTCAAGTTCTATTTTGCGATAACTATGTTTTACCTCAACAGACATGAAAAAACTTCAATCGAGATAGTGAAATACCAATGCATCTTTTTAGTTGGAATTTTGGGCGGTTCTCGAAGAAGAAGAGCGAAAAAATGGGCCCTAGAGGCGAGACTAAGAGGAATGTATAAACCAAAGCTTCCATAAAGTTAATCTTGGTGTTCTATTACGTAGTTTCTGGTCCTATCTTCTCGGATAAAGAAAGAGAGTCAAAGAAAAGAAGTGATCCAAACCAATATTTATCTGCTATTCAATGTCAAATCACCAAAAGAAAATAGAAGCGAAATATATGATATCTATGTGGCATCAGGCTATTTTACCTACTAGAAAGGTTGTGTAACTAACCAAAATTATTGTTGCAGTTGATGACGAATACATCATTGTCGGATCAGCTAACATTAACCAGAGGTCAATGGACGGTGCTAGGGACTCTGAGATAGCCATGGGGGCCTACCAACCATACCACTTGATGACAAGGCAGCAGCCAGCGCGGGGCCAGGTCCATGGTTTCCGCATGTCACTCTGGTACGAACACCTTGGCATGCTCAACGAGACATTCAGCCATCCAGAAAGCGTTGAGTGCATCAGAAAGGTGAATGAGGTAGCTGATAAGTACTGGGACCTGTACTCGAGCGAGAACCTCGAACGTGATCTTCCAGGTCACCTGCTTCGCTACCCCATTGCAATCGCTAGTGAAGGTGAAGTCACAGAGCTTCCGGGAATAGAGTTCTTTCCGGACACCAAGGCAAGGATTTTGGGTGCTAAGTCTGACTACATGCCTCCCATCCTTACTACATAAGTTGGTTTTCTTCTCAGGTATGCTGTTTTGAGAATAAACTCCCTACTTGCGCAGCTGTGTAATAAGTTGCGTGCCGTATCCTGCAGACTACGTTACTGTTTTTCTGCGGATGTCTTTGTGTTAGGTTTGACCGCGGTTTAGGAATGCTGTTGTGTGATTTTGATACTGATAAGATAACTTATTTGGAGTGTTATAAGGTTTTCTCATGTTATCTGATTACACAGTTCTTGTTAATGTTCTTTGTTCTGGTTAGTTATGTCTCCATCTATATTCCGTTCGGGATCCAATTCTTTTATGCAGGGAAAAATATATATACGTACAGATCAACTGAGCAATTATCTCCGTGAGAGGTTCTCGATTTTGCTTTTTCATTTTTCGATTCAAGTCTAATTGAGGGACTTGAACAAAGCCAGCGGCCCTAGAAAAGGTTGGGTGTGAACATAACTTTTGGAAAACTGGGAATGTCTGAATCGAAGGGAACAGAGAATTCCATCGGCCATATAGAACCAGGACAAGGTGTACGGCTCGGATCGCGCACTAAGGCTGTAGTCACGGTACCCCAAGTCGAGCAATAAAACCCCAAAAACCAAATGCATCTTGTTATGCTCTTGTTTTCTATCTTCCCAACTTCCTTAGACCCATGAACCGGACTTGATCTTAGAAAGAGGGATGAATAGGCCGGGCGAGAGAAGTTTGGAATCTGGATTATCAATCACAGCCACCTAAAAGGTTGTGTAGGTTAGCCCGGTGCGCGTGGGATCTACCCCTATTGCAAGTGGGTGTGAGCGTTTGGGCGCGGTGGCAGCATTGTTGATTTGGCTGAGAATCTATTTAGTAGTATTTCTTACCGTTCACGCTTCTGGTGTCCCAAAAAAGTTGGAGTTCCCGTGATGATGATCAAAAAGGTCCGTGTGATTTGGGGAACAAATCAATATCTCACACGTGTAAGGAACCAAAGTACCATGTGTCCTCCATCCCTGCATCCTCTATGCTTCCACGTGTGCCAACTTTACAATATGCACTGTGCTTCCATTTTACTATATATAGTATTAATTTCATTAACTAAAATAAATATTTATTTTTGAATTAAAGGTGATGTATTACGAGAGAATGACCTATCTCGTAAAACGAAAAATGATCCGAAAGGGAAAATGTACAGCTAAAGTGTCTACTATGTCTATGTTCTTGTAAAATGTGAAGTGTTTTTTTTGGGTAAGTATGTTCTTATAAAGTTGTAATAAATTAATAATAATAATAATTGCCGCTTAAACAAAGAATCCAGAAGAAAAAGAAAGCAGAGTGAAACCAAACATAAATTAAAAAATAAAAAATATTCAAAGGTCCTACACATTCTAGAGAATACACGGGAAGTCAATGAGAAATACTACTATAGTCCATATTCCGTAACATACAACCCAAAAAAGGACCTAATCCACATTGGAGTCTCCGTTTGACCATAGATAAGATCCTCTCCGCCAGGGCAATAGAGTTGTCTCACCAACGGTCACGTAATTTTCGTTCTTAATATTCTTAAAGTTTTGTACTCCTCTTAACGTCTCACGTTCAAAACCTCTCTCAAGGCTATTATAATTCCTTCAGGGACCATTCATGCGGGTACTGCCGTAATTATGGTTGGGCTTTCGCTTTTGGATGGTGAGTTTGATCCTTTAGGATTAATCAAGCAACTCGACTACGTGCACAACAATTGTGCACAGATCATGGTGTGGAGCTCATTTAGGAGCTCACACAAACGATTCGAGCCGTTCATTAAATTTCTAACTTTTTTTTTCGAGGATCTATCCAATGCCTATAGGTGCTCGATCCAATCGTCTAACTTTCTTTTAGATTTCAGGATCCTAAAAAGTTAAATGATTAGATCAAACATCTATTGAGAGAACCCACTTATGAAATAGGAGTCCCACATCGGG
Source organism: Rhododendron griersonianum (assembly GCA_018127125.1). Lineage (NCBI taxonomy): Eukaryota > Viridiplantae > Streptophyta > Magnoliopsida > Ericales > Ericaceae > Rhododendron > Rhododendron griersonianum. The sequence continues at coordinate 41,038,846 of CM030795.1, read as the reverse complement.
AATTTTAGGAAAGATGGAAAAAAGTATATGAGTGATTTCGATCTGCAACGGTATAACTTGAGATTAATCATTCAAATCGTTTGTGCGTAAATGAGTCTCACATCGTGATATGTGAACATCAGTATTGTAAACGCATAACGATAGCAAATACTACTACTACTATTTTTCTTCATAAAAATAATTTAAGATGTTTTAAAAAAGAAGGGACTTTATTTCTCGTTCACAGTCAAATCAAGTCATTAATGTGGCTTCTTACCGAGAGGTGCTACGGGCACATCAGGTGTGGCACACCTCAGCCACACCCCTCTCACATACAGGTGGAATCCGTTTCAGTGGAACCCTGTATATAAGAGGGGTATGGCTGAGGTGTGCCACACATATGTGCCTCTAGCATTTTTGCTTCTCACCCCATTATTCTCTCTCTCTCTCTCTCTCCCCTCTCTTTTTCTTTCTCCCCTAGTGCACCGGTTCAACAAAAAGCCAAAACGAGTAGTACCAAACATCCGATCCCCAAAAAAATAAAAGTAGCGCCAAACACCAACTAATACCGAATTCTATTTTCTCCCTAGGCTATCCTATCCCCATTCCATTCACACAAGAAAAAGAAAAAGAAAAAGAAAAAGAAAAAAGAAAAAGGAAAAGGATGTACAACCCCCACAGAACTCCAGATTCTCACTACTTTCATTTCATTTCATTTGAATCTTTCTCTTCTCCTCTCCTCCCCTCCCCTCCCCTCCCCTCCCCTCCCCTCTTTCTCAAAAAAACAAAATTACGTACGTACATAATTCTTCCTATAATACATATATATATATATATATATCTCCTCCTCCTCCGTATTATTATTATTAACAATAGCGGGTCTGCCTCGTCCTCTGTTTTCTCCACCTTCTTCCACCAAAATTATTTGAACATGTCTTCCATGTTAGCATCGCCCGGGTTGGTCTTAGCGACGGCCATGGCCGTCTCCGGCACCGTCATCTTCCTCGCCCTCCGCAGGGAAAGGAATTTCCCGCCTACCCATTTTCTGGCGAACCAAGATTCCCGACCCGCGGCGAAGCCAATTCTTCGGTCCTGCCTCTGTTCAGGTACAATATCATTATTAATTAGTCTCCTCAATTCCTTTCATCTCCCACAAAATTCATGCAAATTGAGAAATAATTCGTGTCGGCGGTTGCACAAATTTATTTTTAAAAGAATTGTGCACAAAGCACCAGACAAAACAACATTTATTTTGATTGAAAACTCATCGGAGCCGCCCATTAATGTGATTTTTCTTGATCTTTTTATTCAAGATGGAAAGAAGAGGGAGAGAAAGAACAAGAAGAGAGTTCAATTTGCGGCGAGCGTGAAGGACCAAACAGGGGACGGTGAGGAGTACAGGAAGGAGCACGACAAGCCAACGGCGTCGGGAATTCAGGGAAGTTGCAGGGGTGAAATCGGTGGAAGTCAAGCGAATCGGGTGGCTTTGTACAGCGGAATTCTTAGGGATCGTGTACAGCATTTGGAGTGCTCTTGTTGATATATATATATATATATATATATATATATATATATAATAATAATAATAATTTCGGTACATATATTTTCTGGGTTTTTCTTTTTTTCCTGGGATCGTAATTGTTTGCCAAATAGTTTTCTTGGGTTTGTGTTTGTCTGTTTGTTTGTTTGTTTGTGTTATTCCAAACTCAGCAATTTCTAAATTGAATCTGTTTTGGGTTTGGGTGGAGGAGCAAAGGAAAGTGTGAGAAACAGGGGAAGTATTTTTGCTTTCCCATCAAGTTTGTATATAGTACCAGAGCTTTGTGCATTTTTCTTTTTGTGACTTGACTTCTTTATTGTGTATTTGTTCAAGATTTGGATAATCTACAGTCTCAAAAAATTACTAGAAGAAAAGAAAAACCTTAGGCTCAGTTTGGATGACAGCAATTAAGAATCAGGAATGTGATTTCTGGTAATATGATTCATGGGTAATCTTATTTAAGTGTTTGTTTCAACACATGAATCTTAACTAGGGAAAAAAATAAAATTATATTCAAGCGTTTGTTTACTCATTGAAAGAAGCATAGGAATGAAATGAAGTTTTATCCTAATTTTCCAGAGATGCCCTTTTGAAATTTCATTTTGAAATATCGGTTTCATGTAAAAAAAAGAAAATGTATGACAACTCAGTACCCTACCCATGCGTATCAAACGTTCTTGAACAAATGCATATATCATCTCATTGCATTCATAAAGGATTTTTGGTTTTTTTTTTTTTACTTTTTACATTAGAGATCACATAGTGAAAAAAATATATTGACTAAGACTTAATTTGGCTTAACTTTTTTAGTTTTGGATTATTTTGTCTTTATGCAAAAAAATAAAAATTACTTTTGTAAGTTTTGTTGAATTATTTGTTTGTCGAGATGATAGAAATGCGGAAAATAAAAATTAATGACCAAAAGTTGAAAATAGTGTACCGAAGACAAAAATAATAATATAAAATAGACAAATATTTTTGAATTACTTTTTTTTTTCAAGTGTGTTCATATTTTTATAGCTTTATATTTCCTCTCGCAAGATGAATAAATAATTCAACTAAATTTAATAAAAAAAATTAACAAAAGCAAATCTTATTGAAGTACTGATAAACAAATAATTCCATAACAAAATTAGACCAAATTAATGTGAGAATGAGGGGTACAAGAGGAAAGTTTTAATCTTTCATTTTCCTCCCATAAAAAGATTACCCCGTAATCTCATATTCCCAGGGGGTAGTGGGGTGGTCAGATTCCTCCTCTGTTCAGGAAAGTGATTGCTCTTGGATTGGGAGATTAGTAATCAGAGTCTCATTCCAACCCTTCCCAAACGTAAGAATCTTAGAGTTCAGAAATCACATTTCCATTCCACCCTAGGATGTCTGCCATCCAAACGCAGCCTTACTTCAATTTTAGAGGTCGAAAACAATATATTTATTTTATCCAAAAAGTAATATATGACCAAGGGAGGCGAAAGTCTTCATGACTTATGATGGTTGCTATAACGAGTCGTTCCAGCTGACCTGTTTAACTCTTAGCCTAATCACGTGGCTCAAAAAGTTAATCTCAAATTAATAGTAGCCGGTTGACCTTTACTTATATTTCACATCCCTTTCCACATTTTTCCCGACGTGGGACTATTTCTAGGCGGGTTCTCACAATTGCAAAGTGCTTTTGCGAACATTTGTGAGCTCTTTTTGAATTTATTTGTGCTGGTCATCTATTTTTTAGAACTTGTGAAACACATTCATTGTACGAAAATTACGTTAATTGGATAGATAGATCGATACGATTCCAAAACTCATATAGTATTTCGAAAAAACCAAATTGACATTGTGGATCGAAATCGATTTTATTTTCAAATATGTGTTGCGAAAATAAAGTCAGTTGACATTCAATTATTACTAGTATCTAACAGCACGGTCAGAGATTGGAGAGGAGGTATACTTTCTATATATTTATCCCAGGTGTATGTATTTCTATATTGTTATGCCTAAGGCCATCCACAGTGGTATAATCAAAAGCCAATTGTTTTTAAAGTTAACAATGTTGGTGCAAAAAATGGCTCACAATGGTATAATCAAACTTAGCAACATCCTTAAAAATAATCAAATTTTAGGCTTTGGATAACCAAAACTAGCAACCTATTTCAATAATCAAAATTTGTGGACTTCACACCATATAAGTTAACTAGTTCCAAAATTTGTATACACGCGTGTTTTAACTAGTATTTTCTTCTTCTTTTCTTCGCCTACTCTATATCTTCTTCACTTCACCGACAAATTATTTCTCTTTCTTTCCCTCTAAAAGTGAAACTCATATCTCTCGATCATCTACAATCTAACCTATCGTCGCTGGATTAAGGTATTTCACTCTTCTTTCTCGTTTTTATTCCCCCCCAAAAAAAAATCATAATAAAAGGGAATAAAGTCACCGGTTTTTTCCCAAAATTAAAAGAAGAAATCAATATATTTTTGCCCCAAAAAACATAAATGGAGGGAAGTGAATGCGCACGTGCGCACGAGAGAGAGAGAGAAATTGTAGTGGACCCCTTATTTTGGTTATGAACTAGAAGTGACCATTGTGAAGCTTAACATTGTTAAGCTTAGCAACCTCTTAAGTGAATAATCAAAAGCTGATGTGTCAACTTTTGGTTATCCTTTTTTGATTATACCACTGTGGATGGCCTAACTCATGCATTTTAGGTTTTTTTTTTTGCAAAAATTGACCCATATCAACGTCAAAGGGTTAGGAGTTCGAGTCTTTCCATCTGTATGTGGGTGTTCTTCCCCTAGAGAGCTTTTCATTTCTTTATTTGTTTCTATCCTATAATGAGCTTATTTCTTGTATTGATTGAGTTGTTGGACCTGGTTGTCTCGTGGACTCTCACAATTGATGTAGTGTCCCGGGTTTGTACTATGTACTTCATATTTGATGTGAAATGATCTCTTCTATCGATTGAAAAAAAAAAAAAAAAAGAGTCAAAGCTTTTAGTTTAGTTTAAAATTTCTAATAACGTGACCAAACAAATGTTGACTTGGAAGTTTCTTTTGAAATTTCCCAACTAGCTAGCCTTGAATGCTTATTCCATTTTTCAACATTAGACTACCAACATGGGGTCTGAGAAGACATTTTGGTTGATTTTTTCAAAGGGTGTGGAGAAAACAATTGAACAGGTAAAAGGGTAAAACGGGTAAGAAGCGGTTTGGTCTTTTGATTTTTGCCTTAGTTCATGAACTTGGACTAAAAATTCGCAGAGAGTCAAAATGAGCGGTTTAAAATCGTTAGATAGACATCGCTCCAAGCATTTATCTCCGTGCACGTATATGGATAAAACTGTATCGGAATCGTCCGATGTGTGTAAGTTTCATGCATAATATGTGAGACCCAAGTGCATTGGACCGTTGGACGAGTCCTAACGTATCTTTGTTCAAGTTTATATACAAATATTTGCGTCCACAACATTGCTCCAAAAAAAACATACGGATAAGTAAAGAAAAGTAAAACCTGACTTCAAAAAAGTTTTAACAAAGATGTAAAATAAATCAAGAACTAATAATTTACTCTGGACCTTTTGTTTTTATCAGGATTTAATCCAAACCTCGTCTGACTAAAATTGAGACATCCAGGTTCCAGATGGGGTTCCATCTCTTCTGTTCCGAAAATTCTTGTGCCTCTGTATCGAGAGGTTTTTCAGCCGTTCGATTCAAGGTTATGATCCCTTACCATACCGGTATTATCCAAATCCGATACCCTACACCTTTAATTTTGTTCCGACTCAAATATCGGTCGCCGGTCGGTATCAGCCTAAATTTGAAACGGTACCCGATATCTCGCCGGTCAATAAGAAAATCAATATTCAAGCCGATACAATATTTAGAACCTTGGTAGAATTGTGTGAACATCTGAAAAATTCCTCGGCATGGAGGCGGCACAGGATGCTGCCTCACTGCAGACTGAGCATGACCAAAATGGTAAAACTACCACCGCTCTTTATCCTTCTTTTTTCCATTTTGCCTTCACCAAAAATACGAACGAACGTACGTTACCAGAGAAGAAGAGGAACAGAAGCAGCAGCCCAAAGGAGAAAACAAAATCCAAATCCAAATCGGCTACAAAACCCTATCGAACCCGGGAAGGAGAGAGACGAAGCAATGGCGGCGTCTCTCAGGTCTCCTCTCTCTCTCTCTCTCCACATATAGGCAATATGGGTATTTAGGGATTCTATATATTCAGGAAAAATCTGATTTTTGTTTTAAAAATCTTATCGTTGAATTGCAGAGCTTTGTGATCTTTCCTTCCCGGCCTCCACATGCTTACGGTGGGATCTCTGCTACGCTACGGATCGATTGTAGTTTTGATTGCTCATATAATCGCATGCATGGGGTAGGTATTTCGATTCCATCCTCTATCCAATCCTGATTCAGTTAGACTTACATGATTTAAGAGTCATGGGTTTCTCGTAATTTAGGGAATTGGAAAAAAAATGTTTGATTTTGAGGTTAAATGGTAATTGTGTTTGTGGAATGTATAATTGTGAGCAAAGCTCAGTTGTCTCTTTGTTTAGAGTCGTGTCTGTACTCTATAATAGTTGGACTTTTTTCCCCCGATAACTCAGTTGTCCAGGCTAGCTTATGCACATTTCGACTAATCCGGGGGCCCAATACCACCACCTACTAGCGGAGAGCCCAATTAAAGTGGGAGCAAAGCTCCATATGGACGGGCCCCAAAGGAGCTGATAACACTTGAGAGGTTTCAAACCTGAACCTGAGACCTTAGGAGGGAGCAAACCCCTAAATCTTAGGCTTTTGACCACTAGGCCAACCCCTTGAGGCCAACCCCTTGGGGTTGTGACTTTTTTTTTTGTTGGTAAGTAAGTTGTGACTTACTATAGTGCTTATGAAAGATATTTTTGAATTTTCTCATTATTTGAAATATCCAGAGTGAGGTAATTGTTACGAACTTACTCCTAATGATAAAAAAAGGGAATGAATACTTGTGAGCAAAGCTTTGTTTCAACCTAGGTTACATAATCCTCCAGTAGTACCCTCTGCTCTTCAGAATTTAATTAGCTTGGGATGTTTTCGAAAGACTCTTTAACGCTCGTTCTCACTCTCTCAGTCCTGCATGTGCGTTATGTGACTAACATTTCAACTCCTCTTTGGTTGCCAAAAGAAAATGGTAAATTATTTGTTATTTTTTTTACACTGCGTTTCCAGAAGGTAAAGAATCTTCCACAGTGAGATTGATTGAGGTTCAGGCTGATGGTTTTCTTTTATCTTGTCTTATTTGGTTGAATTTTTTGCTCACCAACCAGCCAGATGTTCTTACCCCTTCTGTTTCACGCTGTAGCTCTCTGAGTAAGATTTCTTCTAGCCTTATTATTGGATAGTTAGTCCAAGATAAAGAAAAGTAGCTACTTCCGTGAGTTATAGAGTTATAGAGTAAAGGTTATCTATTTAGTCAATTGTTCATTTGTATCCAACCTCTTCTTTAGTATTCCTCCATAGTTACTCAAAATCAACCTTTATTTATGCTTTACATCATGTAGCCTTTTCTTAAATGTATCTAGTTAGTTCATCCCAGCACATGCGAGAAGATGAACGTTGATGCTTGATGCAAGTATGGTGTGGAAATCTATCACCACACAAAGTTAACATATTTTGATTTTTTCCGAAAGGTGCCTTTGTAAAGCTCCACTTTTATTAACTTTAAACATGTCTTGCAATTTTGTGACTCTCTCTATCTCTTAATTCACTTGCTCAATGGACAATTCTTTACATATTTACAACCCAAGTTACCTTTTTCTGTCTTGCACCAACTTTCATTTCGGCCTAATTTTTCGTGTTTTCTTCTTCCATCTTGTATCTTTGAATCTCTTTGTTTGCATTGTCATTTTTTTTAATGGTTATATTGTTCAACAACTGTCGTAGAAGTTTTTGACATTTTTTGTGTGGGGGTGGGCTGGTGGGGTGCTATGTTGCGTGATGCGTGAACTTTATCGATACTGAATCCTGTGTGTGAACTCTTAGTGGCTGCTGTGTGCCAATTATTTGGGATGCTTATGATCTCTTACAGAACCAGATGTTTGTAACATAGCAGTGGTTGTCTGGGAAGCCATAGTAAACCCAAGCCGGTTACCTCAATTGATGAGCCACTGAAAGGTCCAAAGCTTCAAGGTCAAAAGGTATCAAAACCTAGCATATCGGAGGATTTCTGGACCACCAGCGCATGTGATATGGACAACAGTGCGGTGCAGTCACGAGGAAGCATCTCATCAATAAGCACATCAAATCTAATCATGGATACCCATGGCAGTAGCAGTGGAAACACCTCTTCCGAATTCGTTAATCATGGCAAGTTTGGGTTGCTTCTTTTTACTGATGACCTTATAGGCTGGAAATTTTATGTGCTTTTTGTCACATGTAACAGTTGTCTGCAAATTTGTCTTTCACCGTAAATTCTTGTCAGGTGTAGATGAATCTGGTGCTTTACCTCCTTTTCTATTTTCCTAGAGTATGGCTTCAACTCTGTTGCTGAATGTCTCAGGTCTTCTTCTCTGGAACCAAAATAGGCAGCAGTGGATAGGAAATAAAAAGCCTGAGAATCGGGCGCAGCAGCTTCACGAACCTAAATTGAGGTATGTTGCTTTCGAGTTTCGAAAAGGTTACCGGGTGAGTACCCTGATAGTAAGTGGGGGGCCGTGACTGGTGTGGCCGCGCTAGTTCCCCCGAGGTTTGGGTTGCGCAGTCGGGTCCAATTGTGGCTCGGCTATAGGGCTGTTCCTCGGTTATCAAAAAAAAAGAAAAGCAATATTAGTGATCTATGTGTAATCTACGCAAATAGCAAGTTAACCCGTAAAGGCAGAAATTGAAGTTTAGCCATCACATAGTTCAAGTAGTATGATTTTGAACCCCTTTTGGTTATCGGACAATGGAAAAAGTAACATAAATTGGAACATTCAACATGGTTCAGCATTCTAGTGATCATTGTTTCCTCTAGTTGCAAACAATTCTCTTTGGTGTTCTAAAGTTTTAGGTGGCACCCATATTTTAGTAATGTAGTAACCTAAATTAGAAGAGCATGTTGCCCTAAAATTTCAAGTAATCAATCATTTTTTAGGTTGCGTGTATAAAGTTAAACGGTGGCTACACACATACATACAATATCGTGTCTTCTTTGGACTTCACAAGTAGCTATATATACTTATACAACAATAACAACAGAACCCATGTAGTCCCCAATCATTGGGGGTATGGGCGGGGGAGGATTGGAGACTGACCTAACCTTTGGTAATATGCACAAAGTCGCTGCGCTCAGAATACCACTGAAACAGTGGCCCCCTATACCTGTTTTGCTGTGGAATCATGCCCCCAAATCAAAGCCAAATTGCATCAGATAAGGCATGCCTAGAGACCCAATTCAATTTATGTGCACATTACCATGCTTCTTTCATTGATAGTCCAGAGCATCGGTATGCACACATCTAGCTATATATACTTATAAATATCTATTTTATTATCGATATGAAAATATATGTGATTCGGGCCCCTGCTAGACACAAATACTGGGTCCGCCATTCTCTATTATTTCTTGAAGAATACCTATGCTTTTGCAGCCTTCTGAATATGTTTTTCTCGAATATGTCAAATCAGAATACAAGATAGTTTGGCAACGTGGTTTGTGCATGATTACTCTTGTCTTTCTTTATTTGTGCTGAATTGTATTCTTCCGTGTCTCGCTCAGTGAGTGCTTATGCTATGAAAGTTACTTCCATGGAAGCAACAATAGCGCATGCAAGTATTTTGCAGCTTTGGAGACGTCATAATTTTTCGAGTGCCAAATGGTTATCCAGTTATGCTTAGCAAACTTTAGACAGCATTTTCTAGTACCAAACTATGGAGTATACATTCATTTGTAAAAACTAAAAAGTTTGGAAGGTGCTTTTCATGTTCAAAGAATTTCGTGTGTTGCGTCCAAAGGTTTGAATTGTTTGGTTTGTCCGGTTTCTTTTTCTTTCTTGTTTCGATCTTGGGGACAAGTACAAGCATGGCATGCCTAGAACTGCCTGTACTTTAGAAAACCATCATAATATGCTCTCCGTTATCTTCTGGAGAAACCATTGTTGATTCATGAAGTTGTTTCTTGTAAAATTGTCAGCTCTTAACTGTCTCTGCATGGTTAAAAAAAAGGTTCTCTCATTGCAGTTGGAATGCAACCTATGAGAGTTTGCTTGGTAGCAGCAAGCCATTTTCTCAGCCTGTACCTCTTGCTGTAAGCTTCTATCTTTGGAAATGTCGTTTAGTTTTATCTGTTCGGGTAACATGCTCTGCTAATTTAGTTTAAAATAACAGGAAATGGTAGATTTTCTCGTCGATATATGGGAGCAGGAAGGGATGTATGATTGAGAATGCAAAAGCAGGAAACTCTCGAGGTTTTATTAGACAATAGAACCCACGACAGCTGTTGTAGATTTTAAATTGCTTTAGTAAACATTTTGTAATCTGTATACTAATACTGCAATGCATTGTCGAATTTATATGAAACCTTCTTGGCACCAGAATTTAAAAAATTCCTAAATTTGTGCAGTGGAAGTTGGTTTCTGTTTTTTCTTTCTTTCTTTCCTTCTCCTTTCTATGAATTGATCGAGTCACCGGTTCTGCGAACTTAGTGAGGATTAAGGCTGCCTCTCAGCATATGAACTTGATAAGTTTCAGTCAACCAGTTTTGGAGAGAGCAATACTAGACACGCAAGTTCAAGCCACAAGATGTCAAGATGCATAGAGATTCCACAATATGCATGTGAAACTCTATGATCCAGGAATCCTGTAGTGCACTCTACAGGGCACTTCCATGGCCGTCCACGAGTGTTTATCTCTTTTCTGAAAGAGTTTATTTTAAATCTAGACCGTTGAAAACACTCGTGGACGGCTAGTATGTGCCATGCAGAGTGCACTACAGGAAGTGTCCCACATGATTTCTGATTTCCACACTAGACGGTTCTACACATAGGATTTCTGATTCCACATTAGACAGATCTAGACACATCAAAGTGTGAATTGCGTCCGGAGAAATGTCTCAATTGTGTTTCCCCTTTAGAAACACCGAAGGGTGACACAAACACGGAGAGAAATATATGATCTCTTGGTTGATTCTTGGCGGTTTTTTTTACACGATAAGGGGTGACCGGTCAACTTATGCACATTTCGACTAGTTGACTGGTTCGCTTCCCGATCCGGTCAAAGGCAAACCATCTATGCCAGAACTGGGGGATTCATTGAGGTTTCTCTCTTTTGGCCTAGCCCCAAGACGTTGTCAAATTTTAAACTTAGAATGTTTACCGCTCATTCCTGTTGCCACTCGAGTTACCATTGGGGTTCTTCTTGGTGTTTCTTTTTGTCTTGTATGTGAGATTAAATTATATACACCGCCGGTGTAAATATTTATTTCCTCCAAATCAATTATATTGCACCACGTCGCTATGTTCTATTAATTGGGATCGTTGTTTTAATGACGTGATGCAATGTAATTGATTTGAAAAAAAGAAATGCCGTCGGCGTATACTCCGTATAATTTATTCTCCTTGTATATTCTTTTCATTTGTGGTACGAGACTAGAAGCCTCCTTAAACTTGTCATTTGTGGTTTGAGTCGCACCGCTTTCTCATATAGTGATTACACAAGGTTGACGAATGCATATCTTGTCCTCTGTGACAAGTACTTGGTAGAAGTTTTTGGGTGCAAAAATTGGGTACCACGTGGCGATACCCAGATTCGAATACTTTCTCTCCCCCTCAGCCTACCACTATCTCTTCTCTTTCTCTCTTTCTAAAACTCTGGCCGTCCAAGGACGGTTTGTATGCGCGCTCGGGTACGACGTAGGCTATGATCCATTTGCACCCAAAAACTTCTCAATACTTGGACAAGCTACCTTCATACCCAGATCCCCTCTCAACTCGATTTCGGGTCATTTTTCGGGTCCAGAATAATCGGTTTTGGATTTGAAAATTTTGCCACAAAAGTGAAAATAAAAGTGGCATCAATGCATTCCCTCTGGAATACTCTAGGAACTGTATATTGCTAGCATGTTTGAGAAGCAATAAAATAAAGGGAAAAAAAAAAAAAAACCCCTTCTCTCAACTCTCCTAGAAGCTCTTAGAGAAATCTCTTCGACTGTACAAGCTTTACCCATCTACCATCTTAAGTTCCCTCTCTCTCCTCTCTCTCTCTCTCTTTCATCTGCAAACAACTTAAGGCATTTTGCTCTCTCTCTCTCTCTCTCTCTCTCTCTCTCTCTCACTCTCTCAAGTTTCTTGAACCAGCAATGGCTTTGGCTCGTTTAGCTTTTAAGAACATGGGACAGAGAGTGGCCTCCCCTTCATGTTATTCACTAGCTTCTCAAAGTTTGGTCAATAGGAGTCTCGACTCTGCGCAGAAACAGAGGTGGGGCTCCGATCCTCCGCGTGGGTTCTCCGCATCGTCCGGTGATCATCACGAGAAATCGGACGGCCGAGAGGTGGCTGTATCCGATGAGGGTGATAAGAAGTTCAAGCTGTTTCCAAGAAAGCAACGCAAGAGGGGCCTCTGGAGGAGGAACGACGACCGCAACTTTGGTAATCTCTCTCTCTCTCTCTGAACAGAGGATCAGCATATTTATAAATGAAGATGAAACTAATTTAATTGCCAGAGAATTGAAAATCAATCAAGATAAATCACAATTAGAGCTTTTGCTGCCGAACAACTAGGAAAAATGGCGCCAACTTCAAGCAAACTAGAATTAGTAGGACTAACTGCCATTCGAGAATAACTGGAAGGATTTCAATAGAATCCCATGCCCTATCCTTTATGGTTAATAACTCAGGGTGTTTAGTCCATCTTACGTGAACCTCGATTAATTCCAGGAACCCCGTTGTTGTTAAGGGCCGTGAAAGCGTTTACGTTAATCCCTTGTTTGCCTATCGAGATCCTTTCTTTACACATAATTTCTAGGCTCGCTACTTAATGCATATGATGTGATCGAGATACGTATCGCTAAAGATAGGTAAGAAATAACGTTTTAGCGAGCATGTTTTGTTCACGGCATAGAAAACAATGGCTTGGTACGATGAGGCACACCTAAAATCCTATCACTATGACATTGCCACAGCTGGTTTTAGGGAAAAAAAATTTGATTTACAAGTGTAGTCAACGATTCGTTATATTACAAGGCGATGAGATAACTAACGCAACCCAAATCGAATTCATATACATGTACAACAGATCTTTTGCCCTCAGGGTTAGGAAACGCGTTGGTGCAAGCAACAGAGAACATCAACAAGCTGTTGGAGAATTTCTCACCATCGAGGCTAATAGGCCGATTCAAAGAGCATGACGAATGCTACAAGCTAAGGTACTTAATGCCGGGGTTGGGGAAAGAGGATGTGAAGATAACAGTTGAGGATGGGGTTCTGAGAATAAGAGGAGAGCACAAGGAAGTGGATGAAGAGGAGTCCGATGATGAGCTCTTCTCAGCTGTGAGGTACGGGTACTATGATTTTACGGATATTTTACCCGAGGATGCCAAGCCCGATGAAATCAAGGCGGAGATGAAGGATGGGGTGCTGACTATTATCATTCCTAGGACTGAAACACCAAAGAAGGATGTTAAGGAAGTTCAGATTGATTGATGTTTTGGTGTTCAACTGTTTGTGGTTTTGGTTTTGTTGTGCTTGTTTAATGGAGTATGTGTTTTGTATGCGGTGGGGACTGAATAATTGTGGTTTTTTTCGTCTAACGGGTGACAACTTGTTGCCGCTCTTAATCTATGCTTTTTCTACACAATTCCGTGTATCCCATTGTTTGGAGTATAGGATTGTCAACTGTTAAATGAGCCAAATTTATCTAGTTCGAGTCGTATTCGATGGACTAAATCAGTAGGTTGCATAAACGAATCGAAGTCGAACACATATTTCACTTTTAAGTTTTCAAAACTCTTATACTGATATGCATGTGTTATTTGGAGAATGTTATCCGAGGTTGGCTCTGTTCGACAAATAAATAGTTGTCCTTGGTCTGATGAGCCTGCGAAAAAATGTTGCTGTAAGCTTGTGCATTTGAACAAGTTTAGTTATATCGGCTGGGTTGAACCAATAAATCCTTCCTCATTTGATGAAATTGTGCAATTTGTGAGGAAAGATAATAACTTGGAGCACAAATCTCTTTGGAAGATACATTTGTTCAATCTTGCAGCTGAAATTGCATCGTAATAGAGGTACTGAAGTGAGGTGAATGCAAGTTGTTCGACTAATGAATTAGTAATTGTTAGTTAAATGATCAAATTAAGCTGCAACATTTTAATGTTTGGCTCGTTTAGCAACATCCTCACAAAATTGCTTCTCTCACCGTTTCATAATGAATGACTATTTTGACGCTTTTTATTGTCCCAAATTGATTATCCATTTTGAAAAGTCAAAGGGATAAAACCACTTAGTTTCTACTTTTGCCCTCCCCTAAGTTGAAAAGGGTGGTTGTGTTTCCTAACTAATTTAGAATTCTTATTGGGAGAGGGGGTAATTTTTATTTAATCTCAAGATCACAACTAACCGTAGGTTTCTTGGAAATGTGATTGGTGAATTAAACACACCATTCCAACTACCCCTTTGCACGGCTTATCGCTCTCTCAATCTCCTCATCGGACGTCTCGGCAATCAGTGATTCGGATTTTAACAAGCTCTTTCAGGAAAGAGTTTTTTAAAAATCGAACTGTGCAAAACACTTTCGGACGGTGAGATTGAGTGCGGTGAGAGAGCGGTGAAAGAGAAAGGTGGGCGTAGGCTTTTGGTAAACCCAATACCGACACGGTTCCCAAGACAGGAGTTAATTTCCCTTCTCTTTGGAAAGCAGGGCTATGTTGATTTGAAGACTACAAAGTCCTGAAGACTGAAAATTTAGCAAAGTTCTCTCTTTTTTCAAACATAAACCGTTGGTGAACAAAGTAAAAAAATTATCACAGACATTTCACATTTGGAAAATGATATTGGCACTTCAAAAATTGATACAGGCACTCCAAAATTAGTGTAATTTCAAAGCCATTTTCCTTTATTTTTTGGAGTGCCTGCATCAATTTTTAGAGTGCTAATATCATTTTCCTTCACATTTTTACCACACAGATGACCAGTACCAAATGTATATGTACCTCTACTCAAGCATTTTTAGCCGCAAGATTGCATAAAAATTCCATCATGCGGCTAAAAATATTCGATAGAGATACTGAGGGATTTTGATACGGGAGATTTGACCTCATTTTTACCTCATCACCTATGAATTATATCTTGAGATTCTCTAATGACAGAAAAAGGACAGAAATTGAAGTTCAAAGCCCTGCTTAATTGCTTGCGTAGATAAACTGCATCAAGCCCCGTCCACTTTACCTTCATTTTATGAAAGTTCTTTTTAAAAATTTTTAAACTCAAATATAATGAAAATGAAAATAATTTTTTAGTTTTTTTTGCACCGTATAAAAGATCTCAATGAGATTTAACAAAATAAGATTCATATTGGTAGAAAAATTATTTACGTAAATACATAATAATTTTTAAATTTGAAATTATCTTTTTTTTCAAAAAATACTTTTTTCACAATCCGGGAACAACCCCAAGTGTACGTACGCCTTGTTTGGGTTCCTAGTTTTGCGCTTACAACTCGAAATTAAATCTCTGTACCACTGCCGGGGCACTATTTGAGTGGGGAATCTCTGAATTCTTTTAGGCCCCGTTTGATAACCGTCCAAGGGGTTGGGATTGGATTGGTAGAGTGTTGGTATTATTAATACCTTGTTTGGTAATCAAAAATGGTTCGGACTAGTAGTCCGATGGGATTAAAAATACGGGTAATAGGGGTATTGCTAATACCCTGTGGGACTTGGTATTGAGGGGTATTAATAGTCCAATCCCAACTCCTTCACATTACCAATCCCTTTTCATTACCAATTTCTTCTATCAATCCAATCCCATCTCAAACAAACATGATATTAATAATCCCATCATTTAATCCCATCCCAAACAAACATACTCATTATCAATCCCTTCTCATTACCAATCACATCTCCTTACGAATCCCAATCCTAATCCCATCTCTTTACGAATCCCATCCATCTATCACTGTTATCAAACGAGGCCTTAAGGACAGACAAGTCGAGGAATAAAGGCTCGTTGAACACTTTTTTAAAAAATAAGTACTTATTTCATATTTTTAAATTTAAAAATAATGTAAATAAAAAATTATTTTATTATTTTTTTGCATCGTATAAAAGATCTCGATAAGATCTATCAAATAAGATCCCTATTACTAGAAAAATTATTTGCGTAAACACATTATTTTTGAGCTTGAAATTGCCTTATTAAAAAATAAGTACTTATTTTCAGTTCTGGAACGGGGCCAAGTCTGTCTACACAGACAAATAGTGCATAGATTGTGCACAGATTTTGTGGTGAGGTCCACCACGGTTCCCATTCAAACGATCCGAGTCGTTCATTAAATGTAAAATATTTTTCAAAGGTCTTCGCTAAAAACTAGCTCAATCCGATATCTATAAATACTTGATCCAATTATCTAATTTTTCATAATCCGAAAATCTGAATAAAAAAACACAACTTTCGATGTACTTTTTTAAGACTTTAATTTCAAAGCAAAACAGTATCTTCTTGTCATGTTCGTACCTTAAAGGACCCGTTTGATAACCCTCCAAGGGGTTGAGATTGGATTGATAGAGTGGATGTATTATTAATATCTTGTTTGGTTTTCCAAAAAGGGTCCGGACTATCAATCTGTTGGGATTGCTAAGACCCCAATTTGGAGGTATTGCTAATACCATCTTGGAGATGGTATTAGTAATCCCATCCCATCCTTCCCTCATTATCAATCCCTCCTCATTACCAATCTCTTCTATCAATCCAATCTCATCGATCATCTAATCCTATCTCAAACAAACATAATATTAATAATCTGATGCAGTGGCCATAGAAGAGTGCTACTTTAGGCATTTTAAGCCTAGAGTGGCAAAACCAGTTAATATTCACTAATTGGCAAAAACTAGTGAATATTAACTAATTTCCCTCTCAAAAGGAAAACAGTTAATATTCACTAAATCCCCTCAAAAAAAGGAAACACGAAACCAGTGAATATTCACTAACCAGTTAATATTCACTAATTGGCAAAAACTAGTGAATATTAACTGGTTTTCCAGTTTTGTTATTATTCGGAATTTTTCCGTTTTTGGTAATTTTTACGTTTAATTGATTCGGCTTCCGTTTTGGATGAATCAATTAGGTATTTTTCCGTTTTTGGTAATTTTTACTTTTGATTGATTCGGTTTCTATTTTGGACGAATCAATTAGGGTTAGGGTTTTTCGTACTATTTAATAAGTTGTAAGCCTTCATGGCTCGGCAGTTGTTGATTATTATTCGATTATTATCAAATAAAATCAGAGTCAGAGAACGTTTTCTCTAACTTATATGGTTTGTGTAAATCTTTGTTGCACGTTCTTTCTGTGGTTCATACACGCGCTGCATCATAATCCCATCATCGAATCCCATCCCAAACAAATATACTCATTATCAATCCCTTCTCATTATCAATCCCAATCCTAATCCCATCTCCTTACGAATCTCATCCATCTATCACTGTTATCAAACGAGGCCGGCTGTGATTAACATTTTCAAAAAAAATAAATAAAACGTTATCAAAACTAAAGTCAGTGCAGCATTTCCCAAAAGAAAAGGAGAGAGTGTATAATTTTCCAAGCAATGAGATGCATTTATAATTGGCCAAGGAGTAGGTGATGGCACCTGAGAAAACTACTGTCCCTTCTAGTGGAAACAGTATATATGTGAGCTAGCTTCTCTGTGGAAGTGAACATTTGCTTCTCCACACACCCCATCCAACCATCTTCTTCTTCTTCTTCTTCAACCATCTCCTATTCCTCTACCTGCAAATTTATGCATCAATAGTTACATCAAACAGACAGTGATGGCCCCATCATTTACAGACTACCCAAATGGTCTGATCAAAGTAGCAGTCACAGTGATTCTTATCTCTTCTCTCTCAGCTCTGCCTCCCAAATCAGGTAAAAGCCACCAACCCTCTTCAGTGAAACAGATGATATGATAGGGTCTTCAAACTCATCAAAAAAAAAAATTTGAAAAACCATTGGAGTACTATTACAATTTTCATATATGAATATCTCCGTCTGTATTATTGTGGAAGTTGTGTACATTAACTACTGCATGTGCACTCAGAGTTGCTCTATAATTAAGGTTTATACTATATATCATGGGGAGTGGGGGTGGGGTTTTTTTAGCCCTCACCAAATGAAGAGCCCGTTACCTACTCTATCGATTGAGCTAGAAGAGATCTTCACTCTTTTACTTAGTTGGTAAGCTCACCCTCCTCCCTCTGTGGATGCAGGAGTTCGAGCCCCGCGAGTGGCAAAGGTGGGGTTCAGGCCTTCAGGGTTATGGACAGCCTCTGAACCTCCTGTGAATTAACCTACTAACTTACTAACTCTCCCCTTTGGACATGCTGTGAACTAACTTACTAACTCTCACATACCTCGCTGATGTATAAACTATGAAAAAAAAAAAAACAAAAAAAAAACATAATAGATGGTAATTTTATTTCAGGTGTTCAAGTTCTCATGTCTAAGTAAATGTTTTTTTGCTTTCTTTGAAAAATGTATATACAGTTGGCTTGGAGTTGTCAAGTTACAGCAAGATGGTGTTGGGTTCAAGGCCTCCAGGGTGTGTAAACAAGTGCATGAGTTGCAGGCCTTGTATGGCTATTCTGGTCATTCCTCCCCATTTTATTAAGAATAATAAGAAGGGCTTCAGAGAATCATCACCATCTTCTCATAGAGAGGATGATAACTACTATCTCCTCTCTTGGAAATGCAGATGTGGAAACAAGCTCTACCAGCCTTGAGATTATCCATTTCTTAACCTACCCCTAGCTAACTTCTTTGTCTCCATTGGACTGGAAGTATATTTGTACTTAAGATGCATTGCTTTTTACTAATATTGTTGTGGAATACTTTGAGTACTTTGTTTGTGTTTATGAACTTATTGCACATCGGCTAAATAATACTTTTCAAATTATTTGTATTATATGAGTCTGGACGGCACTCCAATTATTGTCAATTAATTCATTTTGGAGGACTTTGTATTTGATTGACATGGGGCAAAAAATATAATTGGTTTAGCTTATTTTGATGGAATGTATCTATCTTGTGTGAAACGTGGCTTGAATTTGGGGAAGAGAGGCAAAAACAAGGCTCGCAGCCAAATTCCGCTCGGAAGCAAACTTGGGGGCCGGGTCTGGACACCCTAAGGTCATGACCTTCGCAATTCTCAGTTGTTTTGCATCCAAACGGCGATTAGTTTGGGGGACACAATATAAAGCTTTTCTGCAGCTATTCTAGGGTTTAAAGATTGTTTTTTCGAGAGAAAACATGAGAAACAAATTAAGAGGGTGAAACGCGGAGTGATGTTAATCTTTATTGTTGATATATAGTGTAAGATCTCTTCCCTTCCCCCATCGATTAGACACATGTTTATATGCTTATGTTTCATCTTTATTATTCGTGCGATAGCTGGATCGATTGAGTTGTGCATTTCGTATAAACGAAACACAATTGTCTACCTCTCGACGTTCACGCCTGAAGAGTGTTAGAAGGCTAGCTTGTTGCATTCCAATTAATTATTCTCAAAAACACTACTATGATCTTGATTCTTGACAAGCTCTCTGCTCAATATTGTCAATAATCTTGACTCTTGAATGCATAGATTTTTCTCCCTCTTTTCGTACTCCAATAATTTGAAAAGTTGTTTCTTGAGGGAATCCTCTAGTCAATGACCTCTCCCTATCTCCCATGTCTGAAATTTGATGTTGAGGGAGGACAACAGCTGATGCATCCAAGCATGGAGATGTCTTGTCTTCTCTTCTCCGTAACCAAAATGCTCAATTGTTAAATCAAACCCACAGTGACATTTATATGCTTTTTTCCTGAATGGACTGAGGCAAAGGCATGTACCAACGTTGAAGGGGAAACTCATTTGGAAAGTACTGCATTTTTGTCCCTTTACTGATTTAGATCTGTTTATATCCATTGGGTCAAGCCTGGGCGACAAAAATGTCCTTCAATCAATTGGTGGAGTACTATTTATTTGAGACAACAAAGAAACAAAATAGTATCCGGAGAGTCTCGGATCCGGATTCTTTTAAGTTCTAACCAGATTCGGCTTCTCACCCAATCCGACCGTTCATCTCGGCAATCGACGGCTCGGATCTTGATCGAGCAATGAACTGTTCGGATCTGTATGCGCTCAGATTCAATCCGAGCCGTCCGTAACGAGATGAATGGCCGAATGCCGCTCGGCACTCGCTTGGCAGCACTCCTGGGTCCTCTCACCATTCGGACTACAAAGAAGTCTTTGTAATCGCATATCGACAATGAAAAGAATAAAAAAAAAGAAGTAAACTGAATACCAATTATTTAAGAAATTTTATGTGAAAAATGTAGCAATAATTATTTGGAGTGGCTTTGTGGTACCAATACTACATAAACTCGTTTTAGGCTGGATTCGAATGTCAATAGGCTAAATTTCATGAAGAATATATTTTTCAATCATTTATTAAAAATAAAGAGTAAGGGCATAAGAAAATAACGCGATTGGGGCCCAATGTCCCAATGAAACTCAAACTTCATACCACTAAAAATATCCAGCCAACTCTTGGGGCCACCTCACCTTCACGGGTAAGCATATGAAATGGTTGTGGGAGGGAGTAGAGATTGTAGGGATTAGTCCGAGGTGCGCAAGTTGGCCCGGGACACCCTGCATTATCCTTAAAAAAAAATATTTCCAGCCCATTTACTGAATGACCTAACTTTTGGTCCACAGCGGCCCAATTTGATCCAATACGGCCCATTACTTAGCCCATCCGGCCCAGTTCTCCACACCCCTACAAAAACCCACCAGAAAATACCCATTGAATTAATCTCCCTAGAGGCCTAGAATGACCGGCGTGCACCAGAACCAGGGTTGGCCTCGCCCACACGCGAATTTCTCTCTCCTCTCCGCCAATCTAGTTCTTCCCTTTTCACCTCATCCCCACTGCTTGTCGCCGTCGAATCTCAATCCGCGGCGGAGCCGGTGCAGCACAGCTAGTCCCCGTAGCCCGCCGCCGCCGGAATCTGAGCTACCCCCAACAGAAGGTACCTTCTCTAACAATTTTATACTCTAATTTTTTGTTATGCATGCTGTGTTTGTAGTTCCTTGTTTCTGTAAGGCAAATGCTGTGATGTTTATTGGTAATTTGCAGCTTTGTTTGGTTTAGGTTTTGAGGTAACTAGTGTGGAGAGATAGATAGAGAAATGAAAGTAATACTAATTGGGAAGAAAATTTATTGGAGACGGTGCGCAGAGATAAAGGGTTGAGTATTTTGAGGAAGGTTTTTGGGGTAATGAATGGAGATAGATAGAGAAACGAGAGTAATAATTGGGGAAAAAACTTAGTGGAGGCCGTGCGCAGATATAAAGGGTTGGGTCTATAGACCCAAAGCAAACACAGGTGTCGTTTGATGCATGGATATTCATAAATTTATGGTGATATGTGGTTTTATTAATTTGATAGCTGAGTTGATAATCGAAAAGAGCAAGTTTGGAAGCGGTTTTAGTATGTTATTTATCGGGTTAAAGGATTTTGTCTAGAGAGGAAAGGTTGTTTGATTTATGGCACTTGGCTATTTTTTTGAATTTGACATCATAAATCAGAACATCTTGAGTAGAGTGAAGGGTAAGTGTTTACTGTTTAGTGTGCAATTGTGGAAACTCTAACCTTCAAGGTTTGTGAGTTTAGGCTATTGCCTAAATGGTATTTTCGGTATCTAGTCCAAAAATTTCCACTATTCAAGACTACTCATTTCCTTTAACTAAATGGTATTTTTGATATTTTTAATAGAAACAAGTGATATTTTGGCGTCTGAAGACAAAAAATATAGCGTGAACTCAAAGTAAACACTTTTTTCTTGTTGGAAATTTGAATCCTAAGCTCAATATGGTATTTTTGAAGTTCTGACGTTCTCGTAACCATGTTTTAATCATGTTTTGTCAGTTTGCTTACTCATTAGGGTTTTTTGCTCCATTTTGAAAAATTTCACAATGCATTTGGTCGTCCTTAACTGAAGATATAAGCAATCAACCCTTTTGTCTTGTACTAGTCTTTAACATGGTTGCCCATACATGACCAAGAAATACGCTTAAGAACTATGAAGATTTGCTTCAGGGAGAAAGTACTCCTTTTGGTGAAGTTGAGAGAATGCTTGGTATTACTTCATTGGTTTGTTCCCAATAGGCAATTCAACTTGGATTTTCTTGGAAGGGAATAGGCCATTTTTTGGAGAATTCCAAAAGTTTGTGTTTTGTGCAGGAAGGCTTTGGCTCATTAATGCATAATGTTAGGAGATTTTGGATCTTCAAAATAGTGAAGTGTGTGTGATCGATCAGTAGGTTGATGTTCATCATGGTTTTTTGATGTCCAATGATGACACGATGACATTGCTCTGCTCCATGACATTCTAAAGCTAAAGCCGAGTCTCGACCTCCTTTATGGAGCGCTACCACATGTAATAGTGAAATACAAAAATTTTGAATGTCAAGATATGGTTGCACGAATGTCGCTGAAAAGGGTTATTGTATGTGCTACTTTATTTCTTAGGGGGTTGTTTGGACATCCCTTGTATTTTGGATCGTCCCATTAGTTTTTGCATAGCATTAGGATGCAAAAGTTATCATATCGGACGGTAGGATTTGATTGTATTTCATTCATTAATAGGTTTTAGTAATGTTCCAGTGATAAGTTCGAAACTTAACTATTTTTCGTGGGTTTATGTTTTTTGTGTCATTTTCCCATATGGGACGTACAAATAAGCCCCAAGGCCCCCAACTATTTTGACCTTTTCAGTAAACAAGTTTTATAGTTTAAAACTTGGATTATTCTGTCCCCTTTGGAATGAGAGAAATGTTAGCCATCACTGTCTGTTAACTGCTTGGAACATGATCGGTTTGCAGATATATGTTTTTCATTTGTTCCATCTGTTATGCCAGTGAAACTTAGATCTTATTATTTTAGTAATTTCTTAATAGTTAAATCTCCTCTAGTTTAATGTTCATGCAACAAAAATTATCCGAATGTGTTTGACAGAAAGTTTAAAGTTTCTTATCCTACTCTAAATCTGGGGACTGAGGCAAACTTATGCTAGTGTCTGATCTTAATCACATTCATCTTGGAGGGGTGAAATGTTAAAGAATTAAGCAACTTCGTGGCTTCGCCGCCTCGGCCGTCTTCAAGTTTTCTACCTAACAAATGGAAGAGATTATTTTTCTCCAACTTCTGATACAATTTCACGAAATTTTGTGATCTTTGGGTACTTGATGCCATGGCTTCACATTGGTTGATATGGTAGAACTTATAGACATGTCAAGTAGCAACTAGCAAGAGTTATTTTACTCTTGTCCTATTCCTTTATGTATGAATTGTTTGGAGCTGAGGTTGACTGGCCTGTGGTGGTGTTCTTGCGCAGGTCCAGAAGCAACTTTTGCTAGGTTGCAAGATACAGTGCAGATCTTCCTTGCCGTTCTATTCTGGATGTCCTTGTTCTTTGGGGCTTCAGCATGGGATGGAAGGAATGATGATAGACCAAACAAGGGATCTCAATTTAGAAGATGACTTAGTAAGGATTTTGCTGTAATGTTATAGAAACAGAGAACTGAGAAGCAGTATTATTGGAAATATTATGATATTTTTTTATTTTTTTTTATGTTTGGGGATTAATTTTAGATATTCCCTCATCTCTTGATCCATTTTTTGTACAAACTTTTGTTAAAGATTTGTGATAGCCTGGTTGGATAAATGTAAGATATCCTCTTAGCCTGGTTGGACAAGGTCTAAGATGTCACCTTGGAGGAAAAAATGGAGAACATGCGATACATGGAAACCGAGAATTGAGAAATTGATGAACAGACGGAAGACAAACAAATGATTGATGCCGGAGGTACTGAATTGGTCCAGATTCCATAAAAGGATCCAGACTATTGTTTAGTCTTGACAAACAAGCAAGATACTGGAACTGATGAGCTTCTTCAGCAAGAATTGTTTTCACTTTTCAAGTAACTGAACTCAAGAAAGTATTGAGGAAGCCAGGTGAGATTGAGGTTGATCTGCACATCGCCAAACAACTTCCTCGCGTTTTTAGCTAAACATGGCCAGTAGTTCTATCATAACAATGCTGAAGTCTCTTTTGCCTCTTCAATGTCGTGGTTCCTGGGGTGTAATGTAACTTGGTTCCTGGGATTCATCGAATTTTATTGGTTTCAAATTACTTATGGATCCTCTGGTACTTGTGTTACCCTAGTGGAGAGCATGGTTATTTGAAATTTGCCCAAATTACGTTTTTGTTTTATTGTTTAGAGCAACTGCACCAGAAGGATTAGTAGGATTGGTGGATAGCATTGTAATAATTGAATTATGTGACAACCCTAGTCTTGATTATGAAGAGACCTCCAGAAGACAAATTGTACGGTACAAATATGTTCTTTCTTGGAGCAAGATCCTCTGGCCCAGTGGCAGGACAACTGATCAGTACTCCCGGACGAATCGAGCTCGAGGGGCTCTTCCTGTAAGTGCGGTGGCGAGTGCATCTGGAGCGTTGCTCCAAGAGCAGACGTATTAAAGTATTACGTTAAGATATAATAATTTGTGTTTTTCGAGGAACAGATTATATTTGTATATAAGGTTCTGCTCCAACATCCAATTCTGATCAGAAACGCTGAATAAGCTTCCCAACTGGACAAGATTGCAAAACATCACCAAAGATTGATTGCTGTCCTTAAGTTTTATTAATGGACATATGAAAAATATATAATTGTACACCTTATCTGCTTACTACATACATCCAATATGACACATCCTCATGGAGATTATCCTAGAAAAAAGGCCCCACAGATCCACCCACTCCATCAAGTTCCCAGTAGGCAAAAACTATGAACTATTCTTTGTCATTGAGACAGGAGGGAGCTTGCCCATCAGCCTACGTTGTATCCAGCTTCTTCAAAATAGACATCTAGAAACGGATAGCAGCAATGACTGGTTCATTTGTCCACATTCTTTTTCTCCAGCTGAAAATATGTTTCGCTCCGCCACCTCTGTACACCGCCTTCACTCCTCTCCCACTCAAATTCTTAACTTGAACACCTACGCCTAAGAAAGGTATATAGCCTTATCAAAACGTCCTTTTAGATGAAAACCCAGAAACCAAATCGGAAGAAAAAGGTATACTTTCAGAGAAAGGCAGATTAGTAAAAGGTAGAATCTATTCCAAGCCCTCTAGACCAAACCCATAACTCTTCCAATAGATTCCACCTTTTTCCTCAGAGAAAGGCAGATACAATAGGAACAGATTACCCTCACCTTTGGATTAAGGCTAGGAATCTTTTTCTTTTCTTTCTGTTTGTGTTTTCACTCTTATGGCATGCCTTGAGAGGAAGCATTGCATCATAAAAGCAATTGTTGATGTTGAAATAGAGGCCATCTGTTTAGGATTATTGGAGATTACTGCCAGGCTTTATATACACCAGTCCTACAAATGGAATGGCTCTTTCCACTTGATTTGCCTTTCAAACCAATGGGGTCTTCTTCTTTCTTCTCCTGGTTCCTTCTCTTTTTCTTGTTCACCTTTCCCAACGGTATTTACCTTTCTTGTAATTCCTTCTATCAGTCTTGAATTCTTCTTTATAAAATTTAGTACATGATTTCTCTTTCTGCCATTTTTCATTTCATGTTGAATTCAAATGACAAATTCTATGATGATTGTTCTTGCCATCAGGAACCATGGAGATAATTATTTTGATCTTGTCATTCAATGGAAACTGAACTATTCTGATGCATGATTGATGAGCTTCTTTAATTCATAGTGATATATATGGATTTATGAAATTGTGCAACTAAAGGCTATGCTACTCTGTTTGGTTAGTATTTTAAGGGAAAAAGTTGTCAGAAGAATGTTTTCCAGGTGTTTGATGAAATAATATGAATTAGTTGATTAGTAATATTTTCCAGGTGTTTGTCATCATCTTTTCATCTCCAATCTTGGTATTCAAGTAGATGAAGATTTGGACAAGGAATTAACTCATTCCTTTTCTTCTTGCAGTCCATGCATTTACTGGGACATACGGAGTAAACTATGGCAGAATCGCAGACAATATCCCCAAACCCGGAAACGTAGCCCTACTTCTCAAAGCAAACAAGATAAAGAACGTCAGAATATACGACGCTGATCCCGAAGTTCTAACCGCGTTCAAAGGGTCTGGTATCGAAATAATAGTGGGACTCGGAAACCAATACTTAAAAGACATAAGCGTGAGTGAAGATCGCGCCATGGATTGGGTGAAAGAAAATGTGCAAGCATTCCTCCCTGGGACTTCCATCAAAGGAATCGCAGTGGGGAACGAGGTATTAGGAAGCACTGATCAAGAACTCTGGGAGGCCTTGCTGCCAGCAGTGAAAAATGTCTACAATGCCCTTGACCGCCTCGATTTAACCAAAACGGTTGAGGTCTCCTCGCCCCATTCCGAGGCTGTTTTTCAGGATTCCTACCCTCCATCATCTTGTACTGTTAAAGAAACAATTCTTCCCTACATGAAACCACTTCTTCAGTTCTTTTCTCAGACTAATTCCCCTTTCTACATAAACGCTTACCCATTTCTGGCCTATATAAGCGATCCTGTTACTATTAATATTAAGTATGCTCTTTTCGAATCAAATCCTGGAATCTATGACTCGAAGACTAAGCTTCACTATGACAACATGTTCGAGGCTCAGATTGATGCGGCTTACATTGCCTTGGAAAAGGCAGGATTCGGAAAAATGGAGGTTATTATTTCAGAAACCGGGTGGGCTTCAAAGGGGGATGCGAATGAAGTTGGGGCTACTGTGAACAATGCGAAGACTTATAACCAGAATTTACGCAAGTTGCTAGCAAAGAAGAAGGGGACACCTTATAAACCGAAGATTGCGATCAGGGCTTATATCTTCGCCATGTTTAATGAGAACTTGAAGCCTGGACCCACGTCTGAGAGGAACTTCGGACTGTTCAAAGCTGATGGGAGCACTGCTTATGATATTGGGTTTGATGGACTTGAACCTTCTTCAGCAGTATCTTCTCTTCTCTCCCTCAAGGTATGACTTTCACAAATACTCCTCCTACAATTCTGATTAATGTTCAGTACATGATTATGGTTTTTCTCTTCCATGGAAAATTAATATCAACGATCAATCGTTTGGTCGACATTTGCATCCCTTCAAGTAGATCATACAAATGGCTCTGCCTGTTATCTCCCTGCTATCTTTTACTTTCTTGATTTCTCAAAAGACCTTGTGAAGTTCTTCCTTGATTTTCCCTTCTTTCTTTTTTTTTTTGGCATTTCTATGTCACTTTATGTATGATATGAGTGTGAACTTATTGCCATTTTATAAGTTCAAGTCTGCTGAAATGCAAGTGTTAGAACAATTCGCATGCCCAAACTTCCAGTTCCTGGAAATCTAGCTACATCTGTTCTTAGTCCTCAGTTCTTTGCCACAGAAATAGAATTTGGTGAACATAGGCATCTTCTCAGACATCTTGAATCTCTTATTGTCCTCAGATGGTGGGCTTGATACTGTCTGAATAATCAAGGATGTTACTTTTATGTTACCTTACGGCTTACGCCAAAGCAACTAGTATTTGTTTGGAAGATGGTTTTGAGTATGATGATTTTCAGTTCCACATTCTCTTCTTCGGGTTCGCAAAAAATTCATTTCACAAGGAACTGCTGATAATTATATATGTGTATCTTGCGTGTGAGGATAATGTTGTAGCAAAATGTGGTGAGCTAGTGTCACATTCAAGAATTCAAGGCTTTTCATATATTCCGAAACGATATGTTAAAAGTAAAAGGCATCCACACACCCACTTGGGGCACATAGAGAGGCAAGGAGAAGCAAATGCTGCTCAAGACAAAAGATTCAATTGGGAAATTGTGGCCCTAACTTTGGGATAAGATTATGGAGAAGTAACAAGTAAAGATGAATGATCTTAGGGTGGTTTTATCTAGAACTGTCAATTTCCAACCCGACCCATGAACCCGCCAGAACCCACCCGTTGCCTCCTCTAGTTTCATCACTGGAGGAATAATCCGTAATGGACTAGTCCCGTGTCCTTCGTCTCTGTACTTCACTTGCATCAGACCATTTCTGCTCTTTGTGCTCTTTCTCTGCTATATCCACCTTCTTATGTTCCAAATGTTTAATTTTTTATTTTTTTTTCAGGATATCGGATTAAAAGGTTGGTTCAAGTCTTCCTACTTGCTGATTTACACGACTTCTGCGGTTGTTCTGCTTCTGATTTTCACATGATGAGGTCTTTCGAAAGGCGCCAACCGCTGTTTCCCTCTTTCGGTTCGATGGTACACAGATAATGGAGCTGTCCCATCTCCTTCAGTTATGTACAGATTGTTGCAAAGTTGCTTCTGTTTGATTCAAATGTATATTCTTGTTACACAATATTGGAATTCTTGAAAGCTGAAAATTGCGGATGTCGTTTTGAAATAATGCAAGAGCAATATTCGCTATGTTTTAGTCTTTTTTTTTGAACGGCAAAAAAGGATATTATATTAATAAAGAGATTAGGCTCCAAGAATTGACAAGAAATCAATCCGAACAACGCCCAACAGGGCCACTCCCAAAAAGACCCAACGAAACAAAACCACAGGAAAACACCCCTATACACCCACAAACAAAGACACCCCCACCTCCCACTCAGAACAAGACACCCCACCCACCCAAAAACCAAGACACACCCCACCAGGGCACCACCCCGAAATTCGCTATGTTTAGTCTTGTGATTCTATTGGTAAAGAGCAACTCCACCCATGAGCTATTTAGGCCACCAACGTACGTAAAAACTTAGCGAAATAAAGTGAACTGTGCGCGCTCTACCCGTAAAGCCAAAATTGGTGAAGTCATCTTTGGCGCCAAATTTGGCAGTCTAATCATTTCGACCAATAGCTCTGTATCGAAAAATCAGATGATTTTAATCTAATGGTGTATATGGAATCGAGATCGTGCCAAAATAGCAACAAACTGGTACACCAACAGTGCTATTTTTTTTTTTAGCTTCTTGACATTGTAACAAGTCCTGAAAATGAGTGTGATGTCTTTTTTCCCAAGTATCATAATCTTGATTTAAATTTGATAGATTATGCTTGAAAAATCGGAACGCATGCATACATTCGTGTTCGACACCTGTCGCCGTGATATTCGTCTCCCGACCGATACCGCAATTGATCAGATGGAACCAGTCAAGGAAATTGTTGTACAAGTACGAAATTCTTCAATTCGTTAGGAATTTTTGTAAGCTACCTTAGGGAAGTTTCAAACTTTGCTGGAACCCAAATGAGGAAAGGTTGCTTCATTTGACCGTTTGATGCATAGAAACTTCAGAGTCAAGCACCAGCTGTTGCCTGAGCTTATTTTTCTTCTTACTTTAATTTTCATCGTCTAATTAAATGCATTCTTAATTTTGCCAAATCGTCTCACTTAGGCGAGGTGGCTTTAAAACAAGAGGCTATCTCGAACAATAACGGTTAAGTCCAAGATCGTTCGCAGAGAGTAAAAAGTTAAGTTGCGGTACTTTCAATCGATTTCCAATCTAATTCGGAGAACAATGAAAGTTTGGGTTTCGAATATCGTTTAAACTAAAATTAACTAGAAAGCAAGTTTAATAGAAAGCAGTTTAAAAGGTTTTGAAAACAAGAGGGAAAAGGGACTCGGGTTTCGCTTCAACCTCCCCTCATAATATGGTTGTGATAAAATCTAGGGTTACATTTCACATATAGCACGGATCACCATTAGGGTTGTGATACCTGTCGATAATGGCTAAGAAGATTTACAAAATTCATACTGATTCGTGAAGATTATCTCAACATTGTGCGGATTGTCTATTTGATTTTGATCTTCCCTCAGGCCTTGGAACTCCCTCATGACACCTCTAACTCCTTGGTTTAGCTCCAAATGTCATCTAACGGCTTCCGTGAGTCTTCAAGCAGTGAAAACGAGTATCAAACTCTAAATAATACACTAAATGAACATAACAAGAACAAAATTAGGGGGCGTTAATGGACACATTTACGTACGGCCCTACTAGTATTACCATTTTTTTTGTTTGTTTTATTTCACTCCAAACGCAACAGGATATGGTTCACTTTGTTTACTATTGGCACATTAAACGTGTGTTAACCTAACTTAAATTTTCTTGAAGACAATGTGCAATAATTATGGATATTTAGTGATTTTTTATTTGGTTTTAATTTTGTTAGAGTTTTTGAGATTAATCATTTATTTCGATGAGAGAAATCGAAAAAAGTATAAAGATATTTTTTCTGAGCTTTTTTGGTCTAGATCTTTAGTACTAAAATTTTTGGGGCTTTTGGTCACAATATTCTACTCTTTTATAATTCTTTTTGCCAAAACGAATAACTAATCCTAAAAATTGACATTAATTCAACAAAAAATGACAAGATAGTAATACCGATTTTTCTTTGTCCAAATTCACATCCGAAATTAACCAGTACAATCCGACTATATAAAGTAGTGATATTAAGCGATGATAAATATCCGGGAAACATATTATATTCGCTTACAAATTAAACTGGAGACAAATTAATCATAGTTCCAAACTCTGTTGTATATTCTTCTAGAAATGGCCTACATGAACTTAATCATACCATGCTAAGAGAAGCAGACATGGAAGGAGGACTTGGAGTACCCATTTAAACAGTAAGTCAAGAGCCAAAGTCAGTCCCAGGCCGGGTGGGGAAACTTAATTGATTCTTCTCATATAAATTCAACGAATTTTTTGCTTTTAACAGAACAGAAAGGGACAGCAAAAAAGAGTTGATTTAGTCTGCAGCCTTTGGAGATCGATGTTCACATTCTTTGTCTGATTTTTCCTTTACCCCGTCTAAGCCGCGTTCTAGACCCCCTTCCCCTATATATAACCTCGTATCTTCATCAAACAATTGCAATACAGTCTTCCTTCCTTATTTACTTACTATAATCTTTAGAGAGAGAGAGAGTCCAACATCAATATAAAGAGTTTGTGTAACCTTCATCAACCTAACAGCACCTCATCATTCTACATATTGATACCTAGCTAGGAAACACAGAGAGAAATGGAGAGGAACATGAGAATGGTACTGGCGTTGTTTGGTGTTGTTGCGGCGGTTATGCTGCAATGTGCGGCCGCACAAACGGTGCATGTGGTCGGAGACTCCTCAGGTTGGATCGTTCCTCAAAATGGTGCAGAGGCTTATATTTCGTGGGCTTCTGATAAGACCTTCGTTGTCGGTGACACTTTGAGTAAGTGTCTTATCATTCTCCTCATTTCTTCAAACTGTATGCTGTATTAACATGATCTTCGGACATACTAAAACCTAACCTCGCTAACGTATAAAGTGTGACCCCCCCCAAAAAAAAACAAAAACAAAAAAAAAACATAATCTTCGGACATAACTTTTGTACCATGCAAAATATATTGGCTTTCTTTGCTGGTTTGAACCAAAACATCGGTCTCCTAATTTCAATTATTATATCATTAATTACTACTTACATTTTCAACAAAAAAAATTCAACTACAAATTAATGCGATAAAAACAAAACAAAAAAAAATTGTTCATCCCTCGTCTTCTTTATAATTGATGTGTTAATTTTGAATGTGCAGTTTTCAACTTTGCAACCAATGCACATGATGTGCTCCAAGTAACAAAAGACTCATACGACGCCTGCACTGACACCAACCCCATCGGAAACCCAATCACCACCGGTCCGGCCAACGTCACTCTCACCTCTGCCGGCGACCACTACTACATCTGCACCTACGGCAGACACTGCGCTTCTGGTCAGAAGCTCACCATCACCGTCTCTGCCACCGGCACTCCCGGTGCCGCCCCACCACCTTCCACAACTGCTGCTCCTCCTCCTCCTCCGTCCACGCCTTCTCCCACCTCGAGCACCACCCCTGAAGCTTGTGCCCCGGAGCCGTCGGCCACCCCACCAACTGCCAGTGGGCCCACCACTTCTACCACGCCCGGACAAGTGTCGCCGCCGCCTCCGAATTCTTCTTCACCTGCAGTTTTGGGTGGTTTCTTTGTCACCATTTTGAGCATTGCCATGGCAGCCTTGTTTTAGATACAAGAAGATATTTACATGGGGGGAATGAGATGTAATTTTTTCTATGGGTTTTCAATTTTCTTTCATTGAATATTAGTATATGATTGGTTTGTAATTCAATTTTGTATTGGAGCATTAATTTGATGAATAAAATAAGGTAGTTCCTTGCCTAGACAATCAATACTGTCTTTCCTTTCTCTCGCATCACTATGGTTGTTTGTCATTTGGACTCGTGGTTCGTCCTATTGGATATCATATTAGGTATCTTGTTGAGTTTGAGTGCTTTATTGTATATTTGACTGTGAGTATATATATGTTGCGAGAAACTTTTTAGTGCCGAGCGGGTATTGCCCACGTGGCACCTGCTCGGCAAATCCGAGCCGTCCGATACACTTTTGGACGGCTCGGATTAAAACCCTCTCTCTCCTCTCTTCCAAACACTTTCTCTCTCCTTTTCTCTCTCCAAATCTGAGCCGTTAAAAAACAAAATGAACGGCTTGGATGGCCGAGCGGGCACCATGTGGTACCCACTCGGCACTGACAAATTTTCCATATGTTGCAGTCTCTCTGTCACTCTCCCTCTCCAACATTTCAAAAACACCTTTGGAGACTAGTGATCGTGTCGTTTCCGTATCAAAAATAATTAATAAAATGAAACAATTACTACTACCTAAAAGATAGCAGCAAGTATTCCGAGTATCGTCCTCAGGGATTATGAAGGCTGAGTTGCAGTTATTTCAATCGATTTCTAAATTAATTCGGAAAAGGATTTGATGGTTTGATTTCGAAAATATTAAAAGCTAAATTAAATTAAAGCAATTAAGAAATAACGAGAGTTTATGAGAGAAAAGATCTAGGGTTTCGAATCCACTCGACCCGTTGTAACAATGTCTATGCGATGATAAAGGTCTATTATTCGAATCAATCCGGATATCGTTAGGGTTCGCGGGCCCTCACGGTATCGCCTAAAGATATTTACGAATCACCAAATAGCATGGGGTATCGCCGCCTAGCACGAACCGTCTTACTAGTACGACCCGTCTCTATGGCACGGATCGTCTAATAGCACG
Source organism: Rhododendron griersonianum (assembly GCA_018127125.1). Classification (NCBI taxonomy): domain Eukaryota; kingdom Viridiplantae; phylum Streptophyta; class Magnoliopsida; order Ericales; family Ericaceae; genus Rhododendron; species Rhododendron griersonianum. Next base: position 41,005,966 of record CM030795.1, on the reverse strand, counting down.
GCGCGTCTTACAGAGCATAACCCATCTTACTCACTTATCACAAACAATTAAGAACCGTTGTATGAACGTGCATAAAAATCTAGAAAATCATACACAAGATTTGATAGAGAAAATTAATATCGCAAATAAATCCTCAAGTCATACAACCACGATTCGAATAATAAAACACTAAATCAAAACATAAACATCATTACTCAGAGTTCGAGTTTCATCTATACCCTAGAAACGAGTTTAGCCGGACATCGGAAGAGAAACCATCGAAGTTCTGTTGAAGGCTGACATGATAACGAAGGTTTACGCGCAGCCTCTGTTTTCTGATTCAATCCGTGGTCACCTCCTCTTTTCCTCTGTAGTGTGTCCGTCCACTGTCGTGCGTGTAAAAAAGTTGTAATTCGTGTCCCCTTTTATAGCTTCAGTAGCCGACTTATATTTTCGTAGTGCCTTGCATGCGTGGCCTCCCAAGTCCCCAGTAACCCTATTTGTTCCCTTACAAAAATCAAAGCTGTGGGCAATTAACTCCAATTGCCGAGAATTGCTTGGGCCTCGTTTCACTTGGTCCGATTATCAGTCAAAATAGAAAAGTCTTTGGGCCCACCAAACACACTTGTATTGTTCTGCACCCAATTTTACTGCCAAGACCATGTGCACAATAGGAGCATTCATAAGGTCCATTAAAATGTTAGAACCTCACAACACCTACAACACAAAAATTAAGCGTTAAGTCCCAAGTAACAATATTATAGGACCTAGCAAGGATAAATTAGGGGCGCGTATGTGAACATTTACGCGCCTATCACACCCCCCAACTTACACTTTGCTAGTCCCGAGCAAAGAAAACAAAATGCAACTAAAGAAAATAAATTAAAATCGATAGTTCTTTTAAACCCCCAGGCGGCCCCGGTAGGACGAGTGAAGTCTCGTGAGGATTTTCAGCAATGATCACCCACAAAACACCGTGAATCCTCTTACACGGAACCCACAACCTGCAAGTAACTCATCAATCTCTCCAGCCAAGGCACAAAGTCATTGCACAAGTATACTAGGCAACACTAGTTCAAAATGCTATCAAGACATGCATATAAACTATGGCACCTAATTTAGTGTGTGTGAACACTTGGACTTAGTCACCGATGAAATGCCACTCAAAGTTCTCTCTGGACCGAGCTTCGACTTCAATTCTCACAGTGTCATGCACTCACAAATAAAATCGCTCGAAACAAGGTGCATTATGAACTCTCAAGTGTGCGGTTTGGAAGTTATGTAATTGAGAGCAAAATACTTCGCACACTATGACACGAAAAGAACGCTTTATACGGTGGACACACGGTCCAATGAATGGAACACCAAGCATTGGAACTCTCTCTCACATCCATCAATCCACTTCCCATCACCCCAAGGATCAAATAGGACTTTAATTCGGTTATAACGTTGGGTAAAGGAAAGTGTGTAATGGCTAGGGTAAAACATCAAGTGTCCAAGAATAGGCAAATATTTCAAGACAACTTAACGGGGCGAATATGCAATGTGTGCCCCTTAACATCAAACCGATTCCACCTTATCTCTCCTTCTAACCCTTCAACTTGTTTCAACCATAAAGCAATGATTCCTCCTTTCAACTACGTCGGTGCCCCTTTTATTCTTTGTATTCTTCCTCTTTTTTTTTGTGTTTCTTTTTTTTTTTTTAAGGGACACCACCAATTCAAGCACAAAAATTCACAATCTACCCAAAAATTTCACCTTTACATTCTTGCCTTTCTCCAAACACAATATGGAAGGTGGAGCTAACCAAGAAAAGGCTAAGTATAAAAGGCTTAAAGCGGCTTGCAAGGGATAAATATGAAAATAAAGGAACAAACCGGCCCAAATATCAAGAAAATGCCTATAATCCTCTCCCAGGGGTGTAACATCCATGTGACGAACCAAAACTGAGAGATAGTATTATGCGTTCAAGTTCCAACGCTCAGCAATCAAGAATAATGGGACCATCAACAAATATATTCTTTTCATTGACAAAACTGGGAAGTTACGTGACACCACTCCAACAAAAAGGTAAGGCACGAAAGCTCACTAGGGCATAAGTCTCCACTAATCTAGCCATCGAGAACGTTCAGACGACACTCACAGGCAAACTAAGTCCAAATAGACGTGAAATGCCGAGATGCAAGTGCCATAGCTACATGCATTAACAAGATAGCATAAAGAACTAACAGTCCACAAAATACCCAAACAATGCCAACATGCCTCAACTCAAGCAACCAATAAATACCTCGCAAATTTAAAGTTCCATGCAAGAAAGATCCCACTATTGTTAGATTTTTTCAATTTTCAAGTTTTTTTTTTTTTAACAATGAAAAAGAACAAAGTGATCCCTCCCCCCAACTTGAATTACTCAATGTCCACATTGAAAAGCATAAACATGAAAAGATAGGACATAAATGTAAAAGAGAGGAAAGGTAGCACCTCGAAAAGGAGGAACGAAGCAAGTTAAAATATAGCAAGAGGGAGACCCCCCAACTTGAATTGAACAACCTACAAAATGTTAGCCTCCAGGACACACAAATAATTAAAAAAAAATCGATAGAAAGGGAAAAGAAAAAAAAACTCAAAAAGAAAGACTAATAGACATTAAAAAAAAAAACTCAAATACGCTACTAAATAGCAAATGACACTTGGATTGCCTTCCAAGAAGCGCTAAGTTTTATGTCTTCAGCCAGACATCAATGAAGCTCAAATCAGTTTAAGTCGCTTCTTGTAATTAACAATATATGGATTATGCCAAGAAAAATTATTTGACTCAAATAAAAGTTGAGTAGTGAATTGGTCAAACATGTGAGTCAAAATTTTAATCTTACCTAAAATATGAACATGATCGGCATACCAAGGGAATGTGTCCTTGACTAGTAGTGTCATTGTACTCATTCGATAAGTAGGAATCAAAGGATCGCACCCCAAAACAAAATCCCACTCAACTTTACTTTGAAAATCTTGACACTCGCCATCTACTCTCTTCCCATGAGTTTGAGTCACATGTAAAGGTGTGACCATGGTGAAAGTTTCTACCGGGCCCAATGGTACATACATAGTTTCCTGTGGTAGAACTTGTAATTGAAGATTTAGCATTTGGTCACTTGACATGGTCTCAAAAGTAGAGCTCAATGCAGGAGGAGAGCAATCGATGCTCTCCTTTGATAACACCACCTCTTCAATCCTAGAATCTTCGAAGATGGTGATTGACTCTCCCACATCCCATGCATCCTCCCCATACTCTGTATCTACTACCTGCTCAATGTCCTCTTCCTCCCATGTATCCTCCTTATACCCTGTGTCCACTATCTCCTCATTATTCGATAATGTATTCTCCTCCCATCCATTAATCACAATTTCTATTTGGTCTGCATAAGCCTCAATCTTTGATAAAGATTGGGTTTGTGAATGAAGCAGTTGGGTACGCTCTTGTTTACAAGCCCTAAACTCTTCGAAAGCTTGCAACATCTTCTCCTGAAAATCGATAGAATATTTTTGAGGTGGCGGGGGAGCTTGGTGTTGATATGGGTGCTGCAAAGAAGTAGGGTAGCTAGCACACGGATCGAAAGAATTAGAAAAAGCTAGCCTTGGGGATGAGGCATAACATTGGTTCAAAGGTTCTTGTGTCCATGTAAAATTGGGGTGATTTTCCCATCCTGAATTATAAATGTTGGAGTAACAATCATAACTCGGTTCAGGAAACCACTGGGCAGAAGTAAATTGCTCTTGGACATACTCAGAACACTGGGGAGTATAAGCATATTCCATTTTCTTAATTTTTACAATGAAAGAAAAAAAACAAAAAAAAACAAAAACAAATTATCTCAAATGCACGCTACTCTACTAAAACAAGTGAGGAAAAAAAAAAGAAGAAGAATAACAAAAAAAAAAAAACTTACAGTGCTTTTGGGTCAAGGTTTAGTAACCGCACCTGACTTCCTTCGACACTAAACAACTGTTAGTTTCAGAATAATCTCGAGCAAAGTCAAGAAACCTGCACTAAAAAAACTAATACAAAAACAAGAGGAATAATGATAAAAAAAAAAAAAAATCTAGGCTAAGAACTAAAATAAAAATTAATCGAAACCACGCAACTGTGCTTGTAATCCCCGGCAACGGCGCCAAAATTTGATCGTGTCGTTTCCGTATCAAAAATAATTAATAAAATGAAACAATTACTACTACCTAAAAGATAGCAGCAAGTATTCCGAGTATCGTCCTCAGGGATTATGAAGGCTGAGTTGCAGTTATTTCAATCGATTTCTAAATTAATTCGGAAAAGGATTTGATGGTTTGATTTCGAAAATATTAAAAGCTAAATTAAATTAAAGCAATTAAGAAATAACGAGAGTTTATGAGAGAAAAGATCTAGGGTTTCGAATCCACTCGACCCGTTGTAACAATGTCTATGCGATGATAAAGGTCTATTATTCGAATCAATCCGGATATCGTTAGGGTTCGCGGGCCCTCACGGTATCGCCTAAAGATATTTACGAATCACCAAATAGCATGGGGTATCGCCGCCTAGCACGAACCGTCTTACTAGTACGACCCGTCTCTATGGCACGGATCGTCTAATAGCACGGCGCGTCTTACAGAGTATAACCCATCTTACTCAGTTATCACAAACAATTAAGAACCGTTGTATGAACGTGCATAAAAATCTAGAAAATCATACACAAGATTTGATAGAGAAAATTAATATCGCAAATAAATCCTCAAGTCATACAACCACGATTCGAATAATAAAACACTAAATCAAAACATAAACATCATTACTCAGAGTTCGAGTTTCATCTATACCCTAGAAACGAGTTTAGCCGGACATCGGAAGAGAAACCATCGAAGTTCTGTTGAAGGCTGACATGATAACGAAGGTTTACGCGCAGCCTCTGTTTTCTGATTCAATCCGTGGTCACCTCCTCTTTTCCTCTGTAGTGTGTCCGTCCACTGTCGTGCGTGTAAAAAAGTTGTAATTCGTGTCCCCTTTTATAGCTTCAGTAGCCGACTTATATTTTCGTAGTGCCTTGCATGCGTGGCCTCCCAAGTCCCCAGTAACCCTATTTGTTCCCTTACAAAAATCAAAGCTGTGGGCAATTAACTCCAATTGCCGAGAATTGCTTGGGCCTCGTTTCACTTGGTCCGATTATCAGTCAAAATAGAAAAGTCTTTGGGCCCACCAAACACACTTGTATTGTTCTGCACCCAATTTTACTGCCAAGACCATGTGCACAATAGGAGCATTCATAAGGTCCATTAAAATGTTAGAACCTCACAACACCTACAACACAAAAATTAAGCGTTAAGTCCCAAGTAACAATATTATAGGACCTAGCAAGGATAAATTAGGGGCGCGTATGTGAACATTTACGCGCCTATCAACTAGAAAAGGGGTATACCGATTGTCGAAATTAAAGGAGAATTAGTGACTCGTTATAGACCGTTAATGATCAAAATGATATATATGAGCCCACTAATACATAATCAAAGCGTAGTGATATGATATGTTGTATTAAGAATAAGTTTATGGATAACTTACGAACACATGTAACGTAACGAAAGTTATTTGTCGATAAAATGAGAAATATATAGGATAAGAGTTGTTTTCTCCTGAAATTGAGAAGAGATACAAAAGGTTTGAAATGAATATATAGGGTCCTGAAATAAATGTATAGGGTCCTCAGTACCCGAAACGTGAAATAGATATACGGTCACGAGTACAAGAAACATAGACTGGGTATACGGGGTCATAACATCTGGAATGTCTCTTGATCCACCATTCAGTGTGACGCTAGTAAGAAGCTTCTCAAGCTTTTATCTAAAACCAACGGGGAATATACCGGATCCTAAACTCCCAAAATGTGAATCACTTGATACAAATAGGTGTGAGGTGTAACATGAACAACAATGGATTGGATAGATAATAATGGGTTAAAAAACAAGTGCATGTAAAGTGTTCTTGTGAGATCTTTAATCTTCGATGTAGCGTTGTACCTTATTCTATGTTCCATTGATTTCTGAAATCTCTTTTCTCATCTATACTTGTCATCTTATTTGCATATAAAATTTGTTAAGATTTTTTCTACTGAGCTAGTATAACTCAAGCCTTCATATTGTCATATACAAACCAGGGACAGTAGCATGAGTACATGTCATGTATGACATATTTTTGAAAGCTTTCATCGAAGGGTTTCTTTGTCATCTTTTGTACAAACATATTTTGAGGATGTAACAGTAACTTCAAATTTGATTTCTTTTGACGTTGGATTACTTAAAACTTTTGTTGAACCTCTCTTATTCCGTGCTTATGTAACATTTAGCCGTGGGGCCTTAAAGTGTAAATTTTAAAACTTATGGTGTTGGAATCACTAATCTGCGAAATGGACATTGCAATCTTTTTGGGGGATTATATACGTTATTGCGGGGATTTAATTTTACGAAAGTCTATCTTTATTTATGTTTAAAATCGGGGTGTATGTAACAGTAAATTTTTGGGGCTTTTGATCACAGTATTATACTCTTTTAATCCTTTTTGCCAAAATGAATAATTAATCCTAAAAATTGACATTAAGTGACAATAATTCAATAAAAAAAGAAGACAAGACAGTAATACCGATTTTTCTTTGTCCAAACACACCTAAAATTAACCAATACAATCCAACTATATAAAGTAGGGATATAAAGTAGCGATATTAAGCGATGATAAATATCTGTGAAACATATATTTCGCTTACAAAACTGGAGACAAATCAATCATAGTTCCAATACGGCTGAATTCTTCTAGAAATGGCCCACATGAACATATTTACCATGCTAAGAGAAGCAGACCAAGGAGTTGGAGTACCCATTTGTAGGTGCGGTCAAAATTATTAATACATAACCAGGGAAGACTTTTTGACCCTGCAATTGCACGTGGACACATGGCAATGGGACCCACGCAGAAAAGAAGCCTTGGTCAAAGATTCATTCAAAGAAAAATAGTTGACTGCCAAATGGGGAAAAGACGCGTGCAAAAACATAGAAAGGTGGTCCCCGCGGAAGCATCCGCGGAAGAAAAGCTACCGCGGGACCTCCGCTGGCCCCGCGGGAAAATCAAAACATATCCCGAGTTGGCCTCAGTAGCAGAGGGTTATGAGAAGGCCCCGCGGACTGCTGAATATTAATAAGACTAAAGAAGCTATATCGAGAAGTCTCCGGGGTTCCATGTGAGCCTAAAGGTAGGGCCCGAAGGGGACTCCGCGGAAAACACAGGATCGCTGTAACGCCCCTAATTTTTGGGAACGTTAAAAGGACAATTTTATTGAAAAAATTAAAGAGAGTCTGGCTCATTATTACATCATAATTCTCACAAGAGTACTTTTATTCAACAAAAGGAGGGGAACTAGGGTTCCTAACTACAGCTCCGCCTGTTCTTCCATCTTAGCCAGCTCTCCTGCTCCAAAGGCCTCCAAGGTGTATAGCTCACCTTGATCATCTACAAAGTCTGACACATTATACCAGCGTCGCCACCGATATAATATGTCAGGGTCACCAAAGGTAACACCATGAGCTACAAAAGCTCAGCAGAATAATCCCATACCCGCTAACCCATAACTTACAAATAATAAATCATACAGATAACGTTATCTGCACAGTGTATTCTTATCTTAATAAAACAGTTAACAATGACACATCCTCATTCATTATTAACTATCGTTGGTGTCTGTGATATCAGAGTCTCTCATACGCAGCATTTCGTAGACCATGTCATCATCTTCACTTTTCATTAGCCAAATCATCATTTCAAAAAAATCATTTTTACACACTCAACCTCGGTTCCGCCGTTCCGGTCTCTCGAGTATCCTCACAATGGTTCCGCCGCAACGGGTTCCCATTGGCACACAAAACTTTGCATTGGCTCCTCTTCGCGGATAACCAAGCCATATTACCAATGAGACTATCATGTCCAGCCACATTGGCAATCTTCACGATGGGCTACCACGTCCGGTCACATCGAGGTTTTCACAAACATTTAAATCACCTCCAATGAGACTACCACGTCCGGTCCCATTTGCAACACACACCACACAATGGGCTACCAAGTCCGGCCACATTACGGTTTCTCAACATCTTTTTACACCATGGGCTATCACGTCTAGCCACATTGTGATTTCAAACACACATTGTCATTAACACACCCTAAGTGTTATGTTTCTAACTTTTCTCGATTTCTGTGTCTCATTTTCATGCAATATAATGACTCCGCGGTAGGACTTTTCATGCAAGTAATCATAAATCATTCATTGTAATATTGAAACTAAATTAGCAAGATCATTTAACTCTATATTATTTAACATGCTCATTTATCCTTGATTTCACATAATCATGCTCAAGCAATTAACATACAATCTAAGGCATAGTATCACATGGACGGACACCTTTAGAGTGGAAAATCACTTATGCCTTATCACTTATCAAGACAAGTAAATATAATAATCCTATATTCATGCTCATATTTCCATTAGCAAAATAAGGTTACTAACTAACATGCATTTGATCATACAAGTAAATACTATCTTTTTTTTTTTTAACGGATAAGGAAATTTACTATGTATACTTAGAGTAAGTAGGTAGAGGTATTCTACCTTTCTTCTTGGCGGTGGGTACGGCTATGGAAAAAGTAAGTACGTCGGACGGAGTAACTTCCTACGGGTGGCTTCTGGTAGCTTCAAAAGAGAAAGGTTTCTCTCGAAACTAATTCTTGACTAACTTTCTAACTTTTTATGGATCGAAGGGTGGTCGAGTGGTGATTTAGTGGCGGCCTAGGATGAGTTTCTTGAAGAGCTTTAGAAAAAACTCAAGAACTCAAGAACAAAGCAAGAACATGGTAAGAACACTAAACTTTCTTAGAGAGAGAAGTTAAATGGGTGAAGGTGTGAGTTGAATGGCCAATGTGGGGTGCTATTTATAGCAAAAATTTGGCTTATTATCCAAGGGATAAATTTTTCCCTAACAATTATTGTCCAATGGGCAATTTTTGAAAGGTATGGCTTGTCCTTTCATGCTTGAAGGCATGCTATGCCTTGCCATCTAATTTGGTTCAAAGTCTAAGTCATCATGAGGGGTTTTTGGCTTAGTCATGTTCTTGAATAGCTTGCTTGCAAGAATAAACAAAATGATGAGCTAGGTTTATGTTTAAAGTTGGCTAGAAAATGGGTTGGCAATTGGTAAATAGGCCTAAGGCTAGCTATTAGGTTGCTTGCTTGAGTGACCAAACACAAGCACACACTTCACTCTCTTTCTCTCCCATTTGGCCGGCCTCCCCCTCTCTCTTTTTCTCTCATCTTTTTGCTCCATTGAGTTGTCTAATCTCACCTTTAATCATGCCATAGCCTTCCCTCACTTGTCATTTCTATATTTGGTTCAAAATCTAGGTTATCATGAAGGGTTTTTGGTTTGTCTTGCCCTAGGATGAGGTTGCTTGTAAGAAAGAACAAAAAGAAAGTCTAGAAATGGGTTATAAAGTAGATAATAGGCCTAATAACTATCACCCAAGGGATAATATTTTCCCTAGAAATTATTGACCAAAGGATAAGAAAAAAAACAATGAAGGTGGTATGACAAAAGTTAGGGCTTTCAAGTGTGAACTTATTGACCAAGGGTTAAGAATTTCCTAGGAAATCTTTATCCAAGTATAGAAATATATATACTTATATATGTACTTAAGAAAATCTAGGAAAGTCACTTTAGGAGATAATTAGGGTTGTGGGCTATTTGGCATTAGACTTGCATGCATGGCAAGGCTAGTTCTACCTCTTTTTGAAGCAAAATAATGGCTTTTTATCTTTCAAGTACCTAAGTGACTAGTCTTACCAAGTCTAAGTATTTATTAGCAAGACTAATTTTTATTACCCAAGGGGTAAAATTTCCCCTAACAATTATTAACCAATGGGTAATGAGGTAAGTCATGAGTGTGGTCTTGAAAATGACTAATCAATGAGTAAAATGATCACCTCTAATGGCCTAATGGTTCAATTAGGGTTTAGGAAGGTTCACAAGGTTCAAAGAGGGTTAAGAAAGCTCATTTAGGATTAGGAGAAAGTAACTAGGTGAAATGGTAGTTCGGTTTGCTAACTAATCGGTTAAAAACTAACTATACTTGCCATGTAGGATTTCTAGTCAAGAAATAAAATTTTAAGACCTTATTTCAAATATTAGGAAAATATACAAGTGTTTTTATAAGCATACTTGTCTTTAGAAAATGACTATATTGTCTGATGCGAAAAATTATAATTTAAAAGTCTCAAATCTAATTATGACGGATTATTAGAAATTAAAAGGATATTTTAAAAGCAATCCAAGTAATTAAAATAAAATTCAAATATTTAACGAAATTCCAAAAATCAGGGTCGTTACAATCGCTGCGGGTCGCGACCTTGCTCCTGTGGGAATTGGGAAATTTCTTGTGACTTGGGATGGAGGTAGCATCGCAGAAATTCGAGCCCTCCCGCGGAAAAAGCTTTCGCGGGAGGACGAGCTTATCCAAGACCTGGAGGGGACACGGTCTTATAGGAGCGCCGTTCTGGGCCTGACCTAGGCCCATGTGCTCTATAAATATCCCTGACATTTTCAATAATTGCCAGAGCTGACTTTTTCGGAAAGAAATGGCGTGAGCACTGATTCTGAGGAGGGAGAACATTCTTCTCCAGAGAGAAGGTGACCTCACCGAATCCAGAAAAAGTCAGCCCCCCCCCCCCCCCGCGGAGAATGAAAGGAACACGCTGCCTTTGTCCCTTCTGTATCTCTTGCTCTTTCCCTCACCCTACAATATTTCTCCCCTCTTGCTAATCATCAGTCAATCGCACCTCTTCAGCTCACATATACACACGTAAACACATCTAGCGTGTTAGATTTCTTGGAGGGTTCCAACCTAAAACTAATTGGCAATAGGTGGAGTAGCCTCTAGAATTTATTAACCAAGCTTGGGTGTCTTAGATGAGCGATGTGAGACAAGTCTAACACTCCCCCTCACGTGCAGCCGGATGCACGTGGAGGTGACAGACCAGGAGCTGACTGACTGACTCGGGCGATAGAGATGACAGAGACTTTCCCACGCGAGGTGGGGCCACCCAAAACCTAGCTCTGATACCATGTTAGATTTCTTGGAGGGTTCCAACCTCAAACCAATTGGCTATAGGTGGAGTAGCCTCTAGAATTTATTAACCAAGCTTGGGTGTCTTAGATGAGCGAAATCTATCGCCCGAGTCAATCAATCAGCTCCTGGTCTGTCACCTCCACGTGCATCCGGGCTGCACGTGAGGGGGAGTGTTAGACTTGTCCCACATCACTCATCTAAGTCACCCAAGCTTGGTTAATAAATTCTAGAGGCTACTCCACCTATTGCTAATTGATTTTAGGTTGGAACCCTCCAAGAAATCTAAGATAGTGGAACCCTCATCCCTACACCATTTATATACCATGCTAAGAGAAACTACATTGATTTTTATCATATAAATTCAATGATTTTTTTATTTTATTTTCTTGGTTTTTAACAGAACAGAAAGTGACAGCAAAAAAGAGTTGATTTAGTCTGGCTTTGGAGGTGCATGTTCACATTGGGGTTTCCTAGGCTTCTAAATTCCAACCAAATGGGGGACCCAATTAACAACTTTCATAGCATTCAAATTGGACCAGCTAGCTTCACCCAAACTCACACTTCAACCAGCTCGGTCCTTGTCTGATTTTACCTTAATTTAGCCGCGTTCTAGCCCCCTTCCCCTGGCTATATATATATGATACCCCCGTCTCTGTAACCTCATATCTTCATCAAACAATTGCAATACAGTCTTCCTTCCTTATTTACATACTACTATCATTTCTAGAGAGAGAAAGAGAGAGAGAGAGAGAGAGAGAGAGAGAGAGAGTCCAACACCAATATACAGAGTTTTGTGTAACCTTCATCAACCTAACAGCACCTCATCATTCTACATATATACTGATTCCTAGCTAGGAGACACAGAGAGAAATGGAGAGGAACATGAGAATGGTACTGGCGCTATTTGGTGTTGTTGCGGCAGTTACGCTGCAATGTGCGGCGGCACAAACGGTGCATGTGGTCGGAGACTCCTCAGGTTGGATCGTTCCTCAAAATGGTGCTGAGGCTTATATTTCGTGGGCTTCTGATAAGACCTTCGTTGTCGGTGACACTTTGAGTAAGTGTCTTATCATTCTCCCCGTTTCTTCAAACTTTATACTATATTAACACGATCTTCATTCGGACATACTAAAACCTAACCTCGCTAACGGATATTGTCTCTCTTTGCTGGTTTGAACCAAAACATCGGTCTCCTAATTTTAATTATTATATCATTAATTACGTACTACTTACATTTTCAAAAAAAAAAATCAACTACGAATTAATGCGATAAAAACAAAACAAAAGAATTTGTTCATCCCTCGTCTTCTTTATAATTGATGTGTTGATTTTGAATGTGCAGTTTTCAACTTTGCAACCAATGCACATGATGTGCTCCAAGTAACAAAAGACTCATACGACGCCTGCACTGACACCAACCCCATCGGAAATCCAATCACCACCGGTCCGGCCAATGTCACTCTCACCTCTGCCGGCGATCACTACTACATCTGCACCTACGGCAGACACTGCGCTTCTGGTCAGAAGCTCACCATCACCGTCTCTGCCACCGGCACTCCCGGTGCCGCCCCACCACCTTCCACAACTGCTGCTCCTCCTCCTCCTCCGTCCACGCCTTCTCCCACCTCGAGCACCACCCCTGAAGCTTGTGCCCCGGAGCCGTCGGCCACCCCACCAACTGCCAGTGGGCCCACCACTTCTACCACGCCTGGACAAGTGTCGCCGCCGCCTCCGGATTCTTCTTCACCTGCGGTTTCGGGTGGTTTCTTTGTCACCATTTTGAGCATTGCCATGGCAGCCTTGTTTTAGACACGAGAAGATATTTACATGGGGGAATGAGATGTAATTTTTTCGATGGCTTTTTAATTTTCTTGCATAGAATACTAGTATATGATTGATTTGTAATTCAATTTTGTATTGGAGCATTTGATGAATAAAAATATAAAAAATAATGTAGTTTCTTGCCTAGAAAGTCAATACTGTCATGTTTCTTTCCCCATCTGCTTAGAATGAATGAAGTTCCTTAGAATGTGCACTAATTAATGTTTGTTTTTAATAACCGGTTGTTCGGATGAACTTGCACGCTGTTCGACTAATTCCGGGCCTTTGAAGTCAAAGTTATTAACGAGTATTTGGTACTCTATGCATGACATTTTACATACCAATCACTTGTGCTATGTGAGAGCATCAAATAATGTAGGATCAGTGCCACATAAAGTGATGCATCAATGATATTCAAATTTGATTACCGTATATAACCTTAGTAAGGGAAACTCATAATATTCAACGAACATGTTATTTGGCCTCATAAAAATTTGTTGAAATTGAGAATTGACTAGTATTTGCCAATTATTTTTGACAATTCTAATTCACACCACATGATTTGTCGTCCCATACTCTCAAGTCGTCGCATACTCTCAAGTCGTCCCGATCACATGTCACTGATCTTTATTCAGTTCTTTTCGAGGCAAACTTGACCAAATAAAACTTTTACCCTAAACAGAAGACTCATAAAGGAGTAACATATAAAAATTTCAGAAATTTTAGAAGTTCGATCAGGAACCCTCTCTACAATTGAGAAAACCGCAAGGATAGAATGCAGAATTCTGCACTTCAGTCAACAAAATACAGCTGAGTCCGTGATTACCTGTTCCAGATTTTCTTCCTAAAAAATAAGTACTTATTCTCATTTTATGAGACAGATCATTCTTTTACAACACATCACCTTTAATTCAAAAAATAAGTATTTATTTCCAAATAAGTACTTATTTTGAGAATCGGGAACGGGGCATATAAAAATTCTTCTATTTGAATTTCGTTCTGGGAATTTTATACAATGTGATAGACACATAGAGATACATCCTATAAAAATTTCATAAAAATTACAGTATGAGCTTGGGAAGTGGCCCTAAAAATTCAAAAACTCGAAGCTGAAAACATGATTCAGGTTTAATAACCACAAAACAGAGTACAGCTGGGTTCCCAATTTTTCGCACTTTACTATTTGAACGGTGAAATGCGGAAAATCACTTTTATCGCACACCAGCCCCTTAACGAGATGATCTGAATCAGTCATTTTGTACAACTTGTTTAAAAGTTCATGTATGAAAAAAAAAAAAACCATTTTAATTGGACATTGATAGGTCTCTAAATCAAAATGTTATTATAAAAATATGTTGTGGATTAAGACCTATCGATGGGCAATCTTGGGATTATTTAAAAGTGAGGATAGAAACATAACTGTTCAAAAAGTGGTGGATGGAAACTTACGAGGGATGAAGTTTGAGGATAGATATTTAAAAACTCCATTAATAAGTCAACTCAATCAGTTTTCTATCTGATAATTGCTGCCATCTTGTATTGTTGACAACCATGCCCCAAGGTCACTGAAGAGGGTAAATACTGTTTAGTTTTGGTGTTTGAGGCAAAAGCTCGATCTGCAGTCGTCAAATTTTGAGCAAAGAGAGGTGAGATAATTTCGTGGACGCGTATAAAACCAATTCTGTTCTTTGTTTTCCTTCTTAGCGATCTACTTTCTTGATTGCTCATTCTCCCTTTAACATGGTTGTGAAAGTTTATCTTTGAAAACTTCAACGGAACAGCAAAATCCAGAGTTCCCTAACTGCAGAATCAAGGGCGAGGACGGTGGTGGGGGTGGCTAGGGGGGGGTGGTCTAAGGTGGAGGACGGCGGTGGGGGTGGCTGAAGGTGGTGGTGGAGGAAAGAATCATGTTTACAAAAATACATAATTTTTGTAAATATTGAAAGCATCAACTTCCCTACTTCTTCTCCAATGATTTTGTGGCTGCAGGGAAAGGAGAAAAAGATTTATATGAAGTCCAACTTATTTCAAATTCAATTTCAGAGTAAGGTATATTAAGGTTGATCTGAGTATGTTCTTGTCCAACCACACATGCTAGTGGTATCCATGCAGGATTAGTGTTGTAATGTTTCATGCAGTTGCAAAATCTTTGGTGCAAAAGGTTCGTGTGATAAGAGAAAAATAGAATAGGGGAAAGAATCAAGAAGAAAGATGTTGGAACCCAATTTGGGGGAGAGTTGTACCAATAGATGGTGTGGTCCGTGCGGAAGGAAGCCCAAATAATTTGTATCTGTAAATGTTGAAGAAGTTGTCGTGTAGTTCCTTTTTATAACTCCGAAGTAACTGATCGACACATTGTTGTATTTCTGGTGTTGTTTCAATTGTAGTATCTTATTTTTGCCCTTGGAATAAGCTTTTATAGGTAGCACTTGCATCATGAAAATTCAGAAATTTAGGTCAATTACCAGTCTTCTGAACCCACCGCCTAAGGGTGATGATGATCAGGTGGTTAGGAGCTTATTTCATGCAACATGGTGACTAGGGAAAACATAAATTCAAATCTCTTTGGCAAAGTTAAGAGAAACTCATGCCCTTTGATCCTAGGCTACTGGCTTCTTGGCACTATTCCCTTCGATGGGGTGGAGTCAAGCTAACACTCAAGTCCAATTGAGGAGCACATGCAGATTACTGTATGTGGTACTCCCGCGCTTAGGCCTGTCTAGACCCCTCTGGTCCCTCTCCCAAGCGGGGTAAGGACTCCGCTGATAACTAGAGATAGTTGGAACTAGAGACAGTTGGCATGCACTTATTGCTCCCTCCTATCTTTTTTCACTTGAAAAAAAAAAGGGTAGTTGCAAATCCAAGAAGTTAGTTGTTGGCAAATGGCAAATTTAGACATAAATACACATCTTAGACGATAAATTGCTTTGTCTAATTTTTCTGCATGAAACAAGCATCACAGGGGAAGTACAAAAATGGAGGATAGATAACTCCCCAAATTGCCACACATCAGCAGGATAGTCTGATTGGATGTTATAGATTGTGAGGGCTAACAAGTACCAATGTATCTAGAAAAACTAAAATGCATCCTCAAAGAAAGCAAAAGGTTCTGGACCCTTTTTTAAAAGGCCCCTCGCAAGTAACAAACACAACCAACATACAAAGTTCAAAAAGCTCCAAGTTTAGGAAGCAATCATCAAATAAGCATGGAAGCTTGTGGACCCTCTTACACAGTTCCCTCATCTTCTTCATGGCCGCATGCTCTATACCAACAAAGAAACGCATTAGAAACATAATCCAACACAAAAATTTGCCCAATTTTCATTTGCTTCCCCCCCCAAAATAAAATAAATAAATAAATAAAATGAAGTTCTAAACCTAAGAATAGCATAAGTGGTTTAGCTAGTAACACTTTCATACCCAATCAAATGACGAAACATACATAATATTAGCACAACTGGCAAAGAGTTGATCTACAGTACCTTGAATGCTCTGAGTTAAGGTGATGAATTCGTTGCAAAACTAGTTCTGTTTTTGTCAATTTTCTAGATGGTAGTCCATTAGTAAGCTTCAGAGATGGTAGTCCATTAGTAAGCTTCAGAGGTGGTAGTCCATTAGGAAGCATCAGAGGTGGTAGTCCATTAGTAAGCTTCATAGGCGGTAGTCCATTAGTAAGCTTTTGAGACCATAGGCTGTTTTTCCTACAAAAGTTGTTAAGACAGTAAAGCATCAACCAATACAAAAACAGTTTAATCAAAATTGAAGGAACAATTAATGGCAATAAGCCTTAATGAGTTACAGAATAAGAGCACATATAGTCCTACGTTGAAAAAGGTAAAGAGTAAAGTTGTCCCTCTGCTAGATGATGGCCTATAATTCAACATGTTATATGTAGGTTCGGGCTTTCTCGCAATAGGTAGCTGATGTGTAAATCTTCGTGAGCTGGAGAGTTGCGATTAGTTAATGATTAGAGAGGGGAATGCAGATAGGCTGGCTAAGATGGGGTCGGTGCAAGCCACTATCTTGTGACATTGGTGATCCCACCAGAGGAGATCAAGGAAATGCTCGCTGCAGACCTTGCGAGCACAGCGTTGGTTCGAGGCTCAGCCTCTTCTTAAGTTATATTTTATGTCCACCGATGCATATTTGTTATCTAATGTTGTCAATGTCTTTAAAAGCCTCCCTATAGTGCTTCATACATGTCCCGCTGTCTTTTCTCTTTTCAGACATTAGTTTTAATTTCATACTAGATTGTAAAGTGTAAACAAATTTCAGAAAGCAATACAGATGAAAATTAAGATGTCCAATGGTCCTGTTTTACTTTTACCATACTGTGACAAAACTACTTTAATAAAACGCATAAATAAGGATGCAAGAAATGCATACCGTTGCATGTAAAGTGGACTAAATGCACATGTCACAAATTCTTATATTTACCTCAAAGAAGAAATGTATTTTTCAATTTCTTTTTCCTGATCAACATCAAAGGTGAACCATTTTTCACCCGACTCAGCAGCATCCCAGGTTCCCACATCTGTAAATTGATGCAAAAATATCAATATGACATTCAATACAAAAATGAATGCTTAGAAACATCTTAAAATAATGCACTACAAAACATAACCTTGAAGCAGAACAACAGAGTCATCAGAATATCCATTTAGTCTCCAATAGTTGCACCCGTTAACATCCAAAAGTATAGATTCTGTTCTAACAGCAGCAGATCCTTTTTTATCTACAGAAATTATTCACAGAGGAAGATAAGAGGAGTTTATCACACATACTTAACTATGAGGAAGATGCAAAACATGAATAATTGGTGAAGAAAAATGTGATGTCTTTGGGAATTCCGCCCCAGTACATGTCCATAGAAGATATCATTTGCTCTGACTAATGAAGGGTGAAGATTGAACAGCATTCCACCAGTCAGAAAACATAGTGAAAACAAATTAAGAACATCAAAATTGTGGTGGCAACAAACCAAGCTGCACCTATATAGCAATGGACTGAAGTTCAGCTACTTTGTTTGCAAATGCAAACTCATTGTTTTAGGTATATTAGAGTACTAATCCGTAAAAAGGTGCTGAGAAATTAAGGCCTAACAGAGTTTAACATACTGAGCCATGCCAAAAAGCCGAGTTTCTTCTGTGTCAATCGCAAAATTTTTAGTAGAGAAGTTTCAAGTTCTAAGGAAGATTAAATTCTAACATCAAAACACCAAAACCTAAACTATTTAACAAGCTCAATTAGGACCACATAAAGCTCAAGCTCAGATCAACATATAGCACGTAAGCAAACAATCTCTCTTAGGCTAGTAAAATTCAGTCAAGGTCAACCTCTACCTCTACCCAAAATTAGTAACCCCAACTTTAAAATAGCCCAAGAACCAGTTAAACTCTACTTATTTGCAGCTGAATGTTCTGAACTTCATAACATAAAGAACATACCATTAGGTACCATGTCATGTGATTCCAATAGCTGAGAATGTGCTTGAGCTGCTTCAGTTTTAATTTGTGAAACAACAGCTTCATACTCAGAAATTGAAAGAGGAGCACCATTTTTTGCAATGATAGCTTTGGCAATCTCATCCATCATCTTCTGCTTCAATTCTTTGTCCTGTAAAGATGATTAGTTTGAGGACAAAAAAAATAAAAGAACACTTAAAGCAATAACATTTTACTCTGAAGGCAAAAGTAGTTTGTGAGTTTTGCTACCTTTTGTTTTACAGCATGAACTCTTTCTTTTGTTTCCTTCACCTTTTGAAGAACTTTTAAGTTCTGTTCATCTATCCAACTTCTCATTTGCCTGCAAGAAATATAGATTGCACATAATTTGCTGTGATAAGAGAGGAAGTCAAAGACAACTTTAAGAACAAGACAGAGTTAAAAAAATTGTCACTTACGCAGTGCAAAGAACTTCATCGCATAGAAACGTTAAGAGTCTAAGCCTTTCTGAGGAGTCTAAACTAACATAATCATTAGCTTCCTGACCAAACCGCTCCAACTTCAAAATTTTCTGTACACACTCTGATCTGGATGCACAATTCTTCAGAGCATGCAGCCATGAATTTTTGCCATTTGTTGGAGATAGCTCTGTAAAGCTAACAGAAAACAGAATGGAAAACAGAATATTAACCCCACTATAACGAAATTGACAAACTACACTAGTCTAGTGCTGGTGTTCATACTCTTCGCCCAAATCCATTTGTATCAGTGACAGCAACTGGATATGAAAATGGACAGCTGGAGAATGTTTTCCTCGGCGGCCACGTCCCCCACGTATTAAGTCTTTAAGTACATATGCAGGCTCCCCTTCCTTCAAAGCAAGAATCTACCAAAGGAGGATGAGGAATGGGAAAGTAAGACAAGTATTGATGTTCCACTAAAAGTTTTGGTTCTATTACCAGTCTACAGAAATAACATCACTAAGAGAGTGTACAAAACAACAATGACCTTGACATTTAACTAGTAACAAATTGTGAATGTTTGAAGCCACATCAATAAAGTTTGACCGATTATATGAGAGTACAACGAATAATTGACACTGCTCTTCATTGGTACTTAATAATAGTATACCTCCTGCTTGAGAAGAGTTCAGAGTGATAAGAACATGATCTGTCTAAGAAATCAACTACGTACCCGTAACACTATGGGTGCAAAGTTACATTTCTTCTCCCATTAGAGAAATAAATTGGTTTTACTTGCCTCCTTAAAAGCAGCACAGAATTCTAAGAATTGCAGGGCATGACCAACATCTTCTGGTGGTAGCTCAATGCCAGCTACAGTTGTCAACTCTGTGCCCTGAGGCAATGGGATGTCAGCATCAATGTCCTTGCTTTGGAGCTTCATGGCATCTGCTTGAACTTTGCGAGATTCCATAACAATCCTGGGCTGGGCTTCATCCGTTTCAAGCTTCTGGCCATCCCAAACCTCCATGACTTTAATTGGTCTGCTCTCCCTTTGTTCTTTACTCTTTTTACATCCGATCAGATTGGATGATTCTCCCTCAGAAACTCTTGTCTGGAGATTCTTTTCCTTTTCTAGAACACCCTTAACATTTCTACTAGTTTTCACCTCTTTCTTAGAAATCAGGGGCTTTTCAGTATTATTCTCTTTTAAAAAAATCTCATCATCCTGGTTACTTTCCTGTATATTGGTTGACCTTTCCTTACCTCTTTGATGCTTTCTGGGGCTAGTCCTATTCGATAGAACCCCCTCACTCCTGTTGCCACCTTGTGTCTTACCTCTTTGATGCTTTCTGGGGCTAGTCCTATTCGATAGAACCCCCTCACTCCTGTTGCCACCTTGTGTCTCCTTCAACCTCTCATTAGAGATCTGAGGCTTTATGGGACTGGCCTCCTTTAACAAAACGCCATTGTCCTGGTTGCTATGTTGAATCTCCTTCAACCCTTTCCGCTCCATTTTCTTCAGTTTTCTCTCAGCAGGGTTCGATGGTAACTGTGGAGGATGTAGATTCGAATCAATGTTTCCACTAATATGATTTTCCTTTCCCCGCTTTGCAGGCAAAGCAGCAGCAGGCTCCTGTTTAAGAAATTGTTATAGACCCGTGAACAGACAGGGTATACCACTAGGTCCACTAGTATTCTGTAACATATTAGAGACAGTTTATTGTTCTCAAGTAGCAAGCTTTCCTCGAAAAATACTCACAGCATCCTCAGGACCTGTAACATGCAGCAACTCTGAAACAGAAGAAAAACCAGTTGCCTTGGCTGCGTGCACAAGAATACCAGTGGGTTGGTGTCCTCGTTTCTTCCTGAAAAGAGCATCTTTTGAGAAACACTTGAAAGACCCGTCAACAGTCAAAGTTCAGGGAATAAACACTTACATGCAGAAACTGCAATTGCAAATGCCTCTGCACTTTGGACAATTCCAGTCCGCCAACACTGACACTTCTTCTGCCTTCTCTCCGTACCTAATTCATAATCAAAAAGACCAATTGCATGGAATACCATACAAACATCCCTCTCCAACCAAATAAAGACGCATATGTGTACTTGATGTGTAGGTGTATACCTATATATGTAAATATAGCTGAAAAAAATGAAAGTGAAGAAGCACATAAATGTATCCAACCTGTTCAAGAGGCATTTGTGACAAAAATTCATAGTACAAGGCTTGTCGTCTTTCTGATTCTTGCAGGAAGCCACAAAATCCATGGTTTTTTGACGGCACTACAAAGATGATTTATGCAGATGTAAAGAAAATGAGATCCTAAAGATAAAACAATAAGGGGAAACATAGTTCAAAGATTTGATTTATGTTAGCATTTCGTTGCTGAGAGAAAGCAGAAGTAATTGCTTTGTAGTTTCTACTATGACCTATGAAGAAAACTAGAACCTCAAATAAGTAGTGCTGTACACAATGATATGGCTCTATTGATACCTGAGTAACAAGAAAAAGGATATGTGAAACAACACTAACATGCAACAACTATTTTCCATAAAATCAGGACATGCCATGTCGGAGACATGCTAAAAGTATAAGCACATACATATCTTATATGTCATATTCAAAGGAGGATGAAAATGCAACATGCAGCAATTTGGGTTTAACATTCACATACTGGAAAAGTCAACACATCAATATATCAACAACTGCATCGAACGAAACATGATAAAATAAGCCATACAGCCCATACCCATACATAAGCACTTGCTCCAACAATCCATAAATCCACCAAAAAGTTTCTGAAATGTTAAAAAGTATAAAAAGCCAAGGGCAAATAAGAATAAATTTACGTTTTCCTTATGTTATTGTACCAAGTTATCTTTTGTCAAACTTGCAATGTGTTTCATCTATGTACAAGTGATAGACATGATGTCCCCCAGGGCTATATGCAAAGCATGTTATGTCTTCAAAAAAACAATAAGACACTTGCTAGAAGTTCCTTTTTGGGTTGTAGTGGGAACACACAGTGGGAGAAGCAGGATTCTTGATGTGGGGGGGGGGGGGGGGAACCAAATCACATGTATTCGTAAATTAACAACAAAATATCATCCTTATATAGCAATAACACAATTTTGAGGGGACCTTTCTTCGTAATTTTTACATACAAAACCTAAAATATAGTAGAAATATTGCGATAATTGGGGGGTTTGCGGGGACCCGGGCCCCCGCTTTCACCACCTGTGTCCGCCTCTGGGAACACACCAACAAAATAATACTGTTAGAAAAGGCCCCTTTCTTGTTCAATTTGAGAGATTGCAACCCCCTTTCTTGTTCAATTTGAGAGATTGCAGTAACTAAAGAAGGGATATTTACAGTTCCATGTGGAGTGAAAGACAATCAACAAAGAGAATAGAGCAAAGTGCACACATATAAGATATGTATGTGTGGGCACACCTTCGAGTGGGGTATGACTGCAAACGCTATGTTTTCAGGTTCAAGTCAATAAAAAGGCCACCTGGGCGAAACAAGATTTTTCGCTGGGAGTAGGGAAAAATCCACTACTTGCAGCCATAATGGAAGCTACATGAGTGAGCTAGAAAGAACAATAATTGTTGAAGTGTCGTGGTATGTTAAACACTGAACAGTCATATTGTTTCATTTAACATTCCAATGGACCTAGTTCTACAGACATTGGTCCAAATATGAAAAAATTCTCAGTTCATCTCAAACCGGCAAATCCAGGTCCGTCCCTCAAAACAATGCTCCTCTTGCTCAAGTTCAGATAGTTTGGTTCAAATCCAATCCTTTTAGTGTTCAACTAGCTCAATTCAAGCTAGTCATCTTGCAAAGTAGCAATTGGGACAATAATGCACAGATCTTTGTAGGATTGGCATTGGACATTATCTAGTGAACACTACACTTATCACGAATGCTACATACATACCACCAAACACAACACAAAAAAGGTAAGTCACACAAGTAGGGTCCACATGCTATGGGATCCAGCACTTCTGAAATGTATATTTGAGAAGTGTGTATGTAGCATTACTTGCTCTATAATAAGAAATGCAGATGGTTCAATGATTTGGATTGTAAAGTAATACGTTCTCCTAAACATATTGGTCCACATTTCGGTTCCTGGTTATTTCATTTACTCCAATAAACAAACAATATATTCGCACAAGTAGATTTCCATATCACTGAACTTTGTATTTACACAATGTTTCAGAGAAACAATGCAAAGGCGAATGTGGAACAAGGCCTATCTTATGCAAACTTTTTGAGGAAAACCCCACAATAGCAAGAAAGTGCACACACACAACACAGGGACTTTAGATGTAGCCCGCATTTGATGAGCTACATAAATCCTATATTCTTGTTTGTGTTTTTTCATGCTTTATTTTCTGCATCTGTATCTTCTAGATCCTGCATTAGGGTTTTGCATATTCCTACAAGAGTAATCTAACTTCCCCAAGTTTTCTCAGAGTTTCAAATCAAACGAAGAGGAAAAAAACAACAAACGTGTTTTGAGATTCCGCGTGAGGGTTTCGTCAGATAGATCGATGATACCTGATGACAAGTCTTGCCGTGTTCAGAGTCGTAGAGTCGACCTCCGACAAGACGAACACCGGTACGCTTGGTGCGCTTCGCCCGAAGATTAACACCGTCGTCGTCGGATTGTTTCCGAGACCTGTCTTCCTTCTTCTTACCACTGTTACTCATCTTGCCCTTCTGATGATTTTGTAAGCTCCGTTTGGAAGCAGAGGTTGAACCAATCGCCATTATGGTCGCAAGCTGTTTAAAAAGGGGTGTGAGAGCCGAACTTCTCCCCTCGGGAAACGTTATTCGGAAGAATTTCGAGCGCCAAAATGGATTTAGGGCATTTTTAAGGTTTTCCGGATTTTCCCGCCAGAAATAGGTGGAAGATGAATTTTTGAACCTTTGAGATTGGGCTTTGGCTTGCTCTTTTCCGGTGCCGCTACTCACACAGCAAGATTACATAGATTTTGTGTGGGGTCCACTACGGATTTCACACAAATAATCCGAATTGTTCATTAAATGTAAAATATTTTTTCAAAGGTTGTTGTGAAAAAACAACTCAATCTGATACTTATATATGCTTGATCCAATAATCTAATTTTTCATTTAGATTTCAAGATAATGAAAAGTTAGATGATTGGATCAAACACCTATAGTTATCGAATTAAGCTGATTTTTTCGCAAAGACCCTTGAAAAATATTTTATATTTAATAAATGGCTCAGATTGTTTGTGTGAGACCCATAATGAGCCCCACATAAAATCTGTGTAGGTATCCTTGCTATCATTCGAGCATCTTCAACCAATCCTCCCCCAAAACTCTATTTGAGAGTATGCAAATAATACTCCATAGTTTATCAGAAAAATAATTTTAGAGCATTTGACTATTCATCTCAACTATAACTCAATACTCTATTTTTAGCTACTTTCATTCTTCAAAAAACTCACTTTTGTTCCATTTTTCCTTCAAAATTCGAACTATCATTCTTCAGATTAAACCATAATTAAAAATATTCAATATTGATCTTATATTAAAGGTATTGTGAATATCTTTTGAATGGGAATTGTATAAAAATAATAATTATAATAAGAATTAAAAGTTACACTCCTTTGATGAAATTAGAGGAGATCCTTTATAAATTTTTCATACTTCAAATACGGAGTATGAAATCCCATCCTCGCAAATGGAGGGAGGAATAGGGTGCGGATTAGAGTAAGTTTTTCCTGTCAAATAGAGAAACGGAGGGAGGATTGGGAAATGAAGGAATGGTACGAGATGCCCTTAATTCTTAGAACAAACTTATCTTACCCATAATGATAAAAGTACTCACCGATACCCGATACTGCCAATTTTTGAATGGCTCAAATTATCTGTATGGAATCTAAAGTAATCCCACACAGTCCCCGTGTATTTTGCGTATACCAATCCGTGTATGGATACGCTTGTAAATGTCTTGTGTTTGGACCAAGGGCGTAAATAATGTAGAGCAAAAAATTGTCTATGTGCTGAGAGCATCTCCAACCCATGCTCTATTCCTCCATTTGAGAGTATAAAACTCCTCCAACCCATCCTCTCAAGCCTCCTCTATTTGAGAGGATGGGATTTTGATCCTCCATATTTAGAGGATGGGAGAAAATATGGAGGATCTCCTCTATAACACTATTCACCTTTTAAAATGGCATTTGTATCCTTAGAGCATCTCCAACCCATGCTCTATTCCTCCATTTGAGAGTATGGAACTCCTCCAACCCATCCTCTCAAGCCTCCTCTATTTTAGAGGGAAAAATAGAGGGTTTGTGGTTGGAGTAAATAGGAATAGTAATTTCCTCTAAAATCACTTTATGAATAAAATAGAGTATTTTGATACTCTCAAATAGAGTATTGGATTGGAGATGCTCTGAGAAACTAATCTAAACTAGTAGAGTACAGCCGCCAGAGAGAAAGAAAAAACCGATTCCAGATCTGGGGGAGGGGGGCCTCCGCCTTCCTCACCCTCCTCTCTCCAACCCCGCCCCCCTTCTCCCTTTCATGATCTACCTACCGTCGTTTCCTCCCCGTTTCTCCCTCTTGTTCGTTCAATTCCGATCTCTGTGTTTTCTCCAGTGGTTCGACACTTGTGATGGGGTTCCGTCCGTTTTGTTCGGCGAATCTGATGCAGCTCAAAGCTGGATATGCGTGGCGTGTGGTGGTCTGGCAAGCGGCGGGTGTCGGTATGGCTAATAAAGGTGAGGCTGGAGTTAGGGGTTTTTTTTCTTGTTGCTTTTCTTTTCCTTTTGTGTTTGGCCAGGTAGTTTTCTGGCTGGTATTAGTCTAGTTTTTCTAGGCCCAGTGGGTGTTGGTGGTGGGTTAATAATTTTAGTTTTAGTGTCGGTTGAGTTGTTTGGCCGGAGTCTTCAATTGCGTTAGGGTTTCGTTGTGTGTCTGGGTTGTGCCGGCAGTTTGGTTGCGCAATTGAATTGTAGCTAGAGGTTTCGATGTTTGTCCAGATTTTATATGTGCTTTCCCGGGTTTGAGTTGGGGTCTGTTCGGGAGTCTCTACTACCTTGACCTAGATTGGTTCATAATCTAGGCATTTCATCGGTCTTGCTTCTGCAGGGAGTGTCTATGTCGAAGTCTTGATAGTTTTGGTTCATTCCTGTATCCTCTGATAGAATCTGTATTGCATTCGGACTTTGATATGAAATGAAATTGATATTTAAAAAAATAAAATCTAAATTAGTACAAAAATCTATGGACCGCATACACTTTATGATAGAATCCATTCTTTTGTGAACCCGGCGGGGTGCCTGTTGTCCGCAAGGGACAACATGCGTGTTGTCCCTCGTTCGAGCCGTTCGTGCTTGGTAACAGACACACCCAGTTCTTTTGTGGGATTGAGATTGCTATAGACCATTAGTCCGAGACTAAAGGATAATTTCTCCAATGAGACCTCTGGGCCTCATATAGGCCCCGTTTTAGTTCCCTTGAAAAAGTACTTTTTGAAAAGGAAGGTAATTTTCTGTTCAAAAAAAAGAAGGTAATTTCAAGCTCAAAAATTATATATTTACGCAAAAAAAAAATCTACCAATATGTATCTTGTTTGATAGATTTCATTAAGATCTTTTAAATGGTGCAAAAAAATTATTTTTCATTTTTATTATATTTGAGCTTGAAATTACCTTCTTTTTGAAAAATAAAATTTAAAAAGATAGCGGAACGGCCCCTAATCTGCTTGAATATAGTAGTATATTTTCTACACCATACATGTCTATAATCCATGGTCCTCGAGAACTTTATAGTCTATACAATTATCTTGTATGTTTGGAATACGAATAGACGTTTATGGAGCCAAATCATGTGCGTCCAATGCTGAAACGGACGGCTGAGATCATGCAGCTCCGCAAACGACTTATTCACGGCCCCTCCGTGAATAAACAAACCTCATACAAATAACCTTTTTGTCATCTTTGGTCTAGGACACCGACTTTCCACAATCTTGGATACTTGGACTTCTCTTAACGATTAAAAAGCAAGTAACGATTAAAAAGCAAGGAAGGTTTTCAAAATGAGTTCGGAATTCCCAAATTGTGAATCTAATAGACATTATAGGGCACTGATAATTAAAATTTCATGCACAAAAGATAAAACTTTGGAATCATATCGTCGTATCGACATACACCTGTCACCATGACATTAATTCGTCTCCCGATCGATCAATACCTGTTACCATGACATTTATACGTCTCCCGATCGATCAATACCTGTCACCGCGACATTGATCAATACCGCAATTCAAAACCATCAATAGTAGCTAGTAACCAGCCAAACAATTGCTGTACGAGTACGGAAGTTCTTCTCATCGTTAGAAATTTGGTAGAAGTTTCAAGCTTTAGTACTGGAACCCAAAGGAGGAAAGTTGTTTCATTGACCATTTGATATATGATCAGAAACTTCCAAGTCAATTAAGCACCAGTTTAGCTAATTTTTCTTTCAATTTAGTCGAGCACCATTTGGTGGTTTTTCCGTATTTCGTACAGTAAATTTTTGTGTCTTTGGTTGGGATGTTTTAAATTTCTGCTCTGTTTGGAACCCATAGAAAGGAAAAGAAAGGAAAATTAAAAAAATTTCTCTTCCATTGTTTGATTGGAAGAGAAAGAGTGAAGAAAATAAGAATTTCAAGTGTAGTGAATAGTAAATTTTCTCTCCCATTTTCCTTCTTTTTTATTTTCCTTTCTTTTCATTTCCTTTCCATGGGTTCCAAACAGAGCTTTCGTTTGTTATAAACGATTAATCCAAAATGTTGACATTAATCTGACAAAAATGATCAAAACACAGTGATAATACCCGTTCCGCTAAGATTTTTCTTTGGGATTTTTGGGCTTTTTTAGTTTTGTCCTTATTCAATTTTTCTTTGTGTTTGTTCATTTTGCGCCAAACTTTTGTGAATTATTGATTCGTCTCGACGAGAGGAATCGGAAAATCCAATTTTTTTTACTTTTACCCAAATATTTTTGGAAATATCCAAGATAAAGCCCCAAAAGTTGACTTTTTGGGATTTCTTGGATATTCCCAAAAACATCTAAGTAAAAGTAAAAAATCTTGGGTTTTCTGATTCCTCTCGTTGAGACGAATAAATAATCCAAAAAAGATTGGCGCAAAACTAACAAATGTGAATTTTTTTTGAATAAGGATAAAACTCGCAAAAAGCCCAAAAAGCTTAGCGGAATTCATTACTATTCAACCGAAAACACTTCCGACACAGAGACTTTTAACACAAACATTGCACAGATTTTTTGTGGGGCCCACCATGGGGTCCCACAAAATGATCCGAGCCGTTCATTAATTTTAAAATATTTCTTAAAGGAACCTAGTAAAAAATCAGCTCAATCGAATACAAAAAGTCTGTGCAATGTCTGTGTAAAAATCAGCTCAATCGAATACTAGGTCCCTTAAAAAAATATTTTAAAATTAATGAACGGCTCGGATCATTTTGTAGGACCTCATATATAGTGGACCGCACAAAAAGTCTGTGCAATGTCTATGTAAAAAGTCTGTGTGTGGGTGGAATAGTTCATATTCATTCAACTAAAGCAGCTGTATCAACGGTGATATTTTGTCTTAAAAAACTTGAAACAAACAAACCGTAGTTCCAATTCTAGTATTGTAGACATGGCCGTACAATGCCAAGAGAAGCTGACAAGTCAAGAGCCAAAGTTCCAGGGAATATTTTTCTCACATCAATTCATTGATTTTCCTTTAATCATCCATTTCGATGAGAAATATCAATAAAGTATAAAGATATTAACCGGAAATGTCAAGATAGAGGCAGTGAAGACGGTAGAAGACTATTTTTGTGTTTAGTGATTTTTATTGGCTTTTGGTAAAAACATTTTGCTTTTTAAATTCTTTCTGTCAAGGCTAATAATTAATTACAAAATTTAAACGAAAATTCAGCAAAAAATGACCAAAAGATAAGATAGTAGAAGTACCAAATTTTTTTTGTCCAAACACACCCGAAATTAACCAGTTCCATCCAACTAAAAGCCGTGATATTAATTAAGCAATGATAAATATTCGTTACGAAATAAATTTCGTGCACAATCTGGTTGAAATATATTAGTATTTCTCTTAATAAACTGGAGACTATGGGGTGGTGTTCTAGTTGGATCTCCTCTCTTGGAACTCCTGGGTTGGATATGGATCGAACACGACTTTACAAAACAGGGAACCACGTTGGCTAGAGATGATCGATTGGAACTGCTTGCAGGCTCGAAAATCTCTCTTTCGCTTCTCCTCTCTGTCTCCATTCTGATTGATTCGCTTCTTCCTTCGCTCAAACGCTTTTGGTTCGTCCCTTGTTGTCTTGCATTTTGTGATCCTCTGCTTCAGTCTGTGTTTTTCGGATAGCCAGGATTCGACGTTGATTTCCAATTTCAATGTCAGCTCCAGGGCGACCCATCTAGTTAGTTCAACTATCACCCCTGCGGTTGTTCGGCTGAACTTGTCGGCTCCACGCTCTCTGATGGCTAAGTAAGTCCCAGTTAAAGGAGGATAAGTACAGAGCTAGAGTGCAAGTAAGGATGAAGTACCCTGTTCTTCTTTCGATCCCTTGCTCGTAAGCGCCTGTGCTTTGTGAGCTTCTTCTCGATGTACCATGTTCGAGCTAATAAAATTCTTCGTTTTGCTGAGCAAAAAAAAAAAAAGGATGAAGTACTTGATCACTTGGGTTTGATATTGTACTTTATATATATATATAGGGAATCACTTACCTTGGCCTCCAAGATAGCTTGTGCCGAACTCGCGCATGCCTCTGGTGACGTCACAATTGACCGCTTCTTAGACTGACGCCATGCATGACGATTGTTACGTGCCACGCGCGCTGTTAGCTGGCACGTGACCGAGCCACGTGGCAGAACCAAGAGAAGCAGACATGCAAGGACTTGGACCCATTTAAACAGAAAGTCAAGAGCCAAAAAGTCACAGGGTGGGGAAACTACATTTTGATTTTTCTTATACTCTAGCTAGTATATGAATTCGTTGATTTTAATTTCTTTAACAGAACGGCAAGGGACAACAGAAAAGAGTTGATTAATTCAGAGATGTCCCCATGCATTGGGGTGGGTTCCTGGACTTCTGCTAAATTAATTCCAACCCAATGGGAGGGAGGGACCCAACACTCAAACTCGGTCCTCGTCTGATTTTTCCTTAGTTTAATTTGCCGCGTTCTAGACCCGGCCCCTTCACTATATATACCCCCTTCTGTAACCTCATATCTTCACCAAACAATTGCAATACAGTCTTCCTTATTCACATACTAGAGAGTTTGTGTAACCTTCATCAACCTAACAGCACCTCATCATTCTACATATTCATACCTATAGCTAGGATACACAGAGAGAGAAATGGAGAGGAACATGAGAATTAATGGTACTGGCGCTGTTTGGTGTTGTTGCTGCGGTTATGCTGCAATGTGCGGCGGCACAAACGGTGCATGTGGTCGGAGACACCTCAGGTTGGATCGTTCCTCAAAATGGTGCAGAGGCTTACGTTTCGTGGGCTTCTGATCAGACCTTCGTTGTCGGTGACACTTTGAGTAAGTGTCTTGTCATTCTCCCTATTTTTTCAAACTTTATTAACATGATCTTCGGACATACTAAAACCTAACCTCGCTAACGTATAAAGTGTGCCCCCACCAAAAAAAAAATTACCTAATAATAATCTTCGGACATAACTTTTGTACTGCAAAATATTGTCTCTCTTTGCTGGTTTGAACCAAAACATCAGTCTCCTAATTTTAATTATTATATCATTAATTACGACTTACATTTTCAAAAAAAAAAAAACTACGAATTAATGCGATAAAAACAAAACAAAAAAATTTGTTCATCCCTCGTCTTCTTTAATTGATGTGTTGATTTTGAATGTGCAGTTTTCAACTTTGCAACCAATGCACATGATGTGCTCCAAGTAACAAAAGACTCATACGACGCCTGCACTGACACCAATCCCATCGGAAACCCAATCACCACCGGTCCGGCCAACATCACTCTCACCTCTGCCGGCGACCACTACTACATCTGCACCTACGGCAGACACTGCGCTTCTGGTCAGAAGCTCACCATCACCGTCTCCGCCACCGGCACTCCCGGTGCTGCCCCACCACCTTCCTCGACTGCTGCTCCTCCTCCTCCTCCGTCCACGCCTTCTCCCACCTCGAGCACCACCCCTGAAGCTTGTGCTCCGGAGCCGTCGGCCAGTACCACCCCGACTGCCAATGGGCCCACCACTTCTACCACGCCCGGACAAGTGCCACCGCCGCCTCCGGATTCTTCTTCACCTGGGGTTTCTGGTGGTTTCTTTGTCACCATTTTGAGCATTGCCATGGCAGCCTTGTTTTAGATACAAGAAGATATTTACATTGGGGGAATGAGATGTAATTTTTTTTCATGGGTTTTCAATTTTCTTGCATTGAATATTAGTATATGATTGATTTGTATTGGAGCATTTGATGAATAAAAATAGTATAAAATAACGTACTCCATGCCTAGAAAATTAATACTGTCATGTTTCTTTCCCCATCTGCTTAGAATGAATGAAGTTCTTTGGAATGCGCACTAATGTTGGTTTTTAATAACTGAATGTTCGGACTAACTTGCACGTAGCTCGACTAATTCCAAGACCCTGAAGTTAAAATTATAAAATAACGAGTATTTGCTGTGTACTCTATACAAGACATTTTACATACCAATCACTTGTGCTATGTGAGATCATCAAAAATAATGTAGGATCAGTGCCACATAATTAAAGTGATGCTTCAAATAATATTCAAATTTGATTACCGTATATAACCTTAGTAAGGGGAAACTCATAATATTCAACGAACATGTTATTTGGCCTCAGAAAAAATTGTTGAAATTGAGAATTGACTAGTACGTATTTGCCAACTATTTTTGACAATTCGATCTGGTTCACATGCACCACATGATTTGTCGTCCCGTACGTACTGATCTCAAAAAGTCCCGATCATGTTTCCACCCTTTCACCAGGGCTTTTGTCTCCTGTAAGATTTGGAAGCTTTATGACATTCGGCTTTCTACACAAGCGAACACGCCACTGATCTCACAGAGAGGGATCAGTGGTTTGCTGTGTGAGTTGTAATTAAGTTTGGTTTGTCGGTGGTTTGTTGTTTGAGTTGAGACTAGAACGTTGATACTTTTATTTGTGGAGTATGTGTGAAGGATCTTCCGCTGGGTTTTATTATGTTTGTTTGTGGTTTGCTGTTGGTTTTTGTGTGGAATGCCACGTGGCCGTGCTGACTCTGGTCCACTTTGAGTGCCGTTTGCGGGGCGGGGCGTGACCAAAGTTGTGAAATTCGTTCCGTTCCGTACCGGTGCTTAAACGGAACACAAAAACTCAAGATCCGTTCCGGTTGAAATACCGGCCTGTTCCGGCCAATACCGGATGTACCGAACGATACTGGTCTGTTTCGGACATTTTCCGGTGTTCCGTTCCGGTCTTCTTCTTTTTTCTTTTAACTTGTGGGCTCTAAACTAATATATATGGTAGATATATATAAAATATTAATTGCTGTAAATCCAGAACGGTACCGGTACGCTGGCCGGTACGGGATTGACAACTTTGGGCGTGACAGCTCTACAGTCTATACAATTATCCTGTTGTTCGGAATACAAATAGAGAAAAACTTTATCACGGAACTTTCTGTGAATAAACGTTTACGGAGCCACATCACGTACATCCAAAGTGTATTGGACGGTCCGAATTTTAAAAAAACTATTAGCGCAAAGAGTTAAACTCTTCCGGCAAATAGTTTTTTTTTTTTATTTTAATTCGAGCCATCCAATGCCAAAACAGACGGCTAAGATCGTGCAGCTCCACAAACAACTTATTCATGGCTCATCCGTGAATAAGCGAACCTCATACAAATACCGACTTTCCACAATCTTGGATACTTGGACTTCTCTTTCTTTATAACGATTAAAAAAAAGCAAGGAAGGTTTTCAAATGAGCTCGGAATTCCCAAATTGTGAATCTAACAGACATTATAGGGCACTGATAATTCAAATCAGTAAAATTGATGCACAAAAAGATAAAACTTTGCTAGATTATCTCCCTATGACTAAAGATGCAGTAAAACAGACTATGCAATTGAGTTGTAGGCGCTTTGATAAAGATTTCTGAAAATTTTACCTTCCACAACACCCGATCGATCAATCACTCCGTACCCCACGTCCCGAGATGTCGACACCCGATACCCTGACATTAATTCGTCTCCCGATCGATACCTGTCATCGGGACATTGATCAATACCGCAATTCAAAACGAAAATGCTACACACACAACAACTCCCACACAACAACTCACACAACTGCTGACGTCAGCATGACGTCAGTGCAAAATGACGTCGTTTACTTATTTGGTATCAAAGGAGGATGAACAAAATTGCACTCCTCCCCTTCTCTCCCCACGACCACCGGCGACCACCACAACCCAACCCAACCCCAGAGCTAACAGCAACAGCAGTCAAGAACAAGATAAGTCCGAAAAACCAGAAAAAATGAAACCATAATTTTCGAATTCAAACCCTAATGAAACCCTAATTTTCGAATTAGGGTTTTTTTTCCATCAACTCAATTTAGAGAGAGATAGAGGCCAAGATGATACCTGTTAATCCTTAAACCGGAAACGACTTCAATATAATATTGAAACAGGTCCCGACTTCATTCTTCTTCCTTAATCATCTCTACTATGTTTTCTTCCCCTGTTTTATTTAGAGAGAGAGACCATCGTGGTGGTCGAAGTGCCCAGAACCCCGGTGGTGGCGGCGGTCAACAGCGGTGGGGGAGCGCTGGGGTTGGGTTGGGGTGGTCGCCGATGGTGGTAGGAATTGGGTTGGGTGGTCGCCGGTAGTGGTGGGGAACTGGGAAGGGCCGAAGGGGATCTTCTTTGTTTTCGTCAAACTGGGAAAGGGAAAGGGGAAGGGCGTGACAATTCAGGGACCTGTTTTTTTTTTTTAGGCAAAACGACGTCGTTTTGCGCTGACGTCTACTGACGTCAGCGATTGTGTTAGTAGTTGTGTGGGAGTTGTTGTGTGTCTAGCATTTTCGAATTCAAAACCATCAATAGTAGTAACCAGTCAAGACAAGGGATTGCTATACAAGTACGGAAGTTTCAAACTTTACGGGAAGCCAAACGAGGAAAGTTGTTTCATTGACCATTTGATTGACTAGGTCCATCGCGACGTGCAAGGCACGTCTATCATGCCCATTGAAGAGATCGATTTTGATTGTTTCTGAAATTTTAGATGTCGATGCGCATAGAACTCAAAACAAATTAAAATAACACAGATTACCAAGTTAACATCCAATGCTCTATACTCAAAGGAAGTTTCACAAAGCTGAATGATGATCAATGCACGAAATTACTCAGGAAGTAAAACAAGTCATATGTTATCTGGTGATTAGGGATGCTTCCATTGATTGAGAGGGACATCCAACGCAACCACATTAAAATAGACGTAAATAAAATGGTCTATGAAGCTACATAGCCAACCAGCTACAAGCCAATACCTACAAATAATTCCCCAAACGACACCATACCAAGAATTAATGCTCTAAGGACTCCAAAGGTGGATACACAATGGAAAGAATGCAAAAAAGGAAGGGGGGGAAAAATTAGATTGCAAACAACATCCAACATTCCAACCCATTCCTCATCCTTCAACTGAACAACCAACTTTCCCTATTCAATTCAAATGGGGAAAAGTGACTCCATCTCTATATCTTCTTTGTTTGAATCGGCCTCATCGAGCTTCTAGCACAGTCTATCCGTAGCTTGTCCAAACAAGCTAATCATTACTGCTACATACTATAAGTATAATCAGAGATTATAAAGATCACACAATACTCAGCTAGAGCGATCTTATCTTTGAAAATAAGCTGGAACTAAAATAGAACTCTAGAAACTTCACAAACTAACAATTTTGAACCAACAGAGTTAAAAAGATACTAAACACCAACACAGGAAGGAAAAAGATCAAATTAACCAAACAGAAGTGAACGTAAGAAGCCATCATGATACCTTTTGATGCAATGTTGGGACTATCGCACGTGGTCTCCCCATATCTCCCCATCAGTTGGGATAAGTCCCTTTCCCATCACAAATTCTACATTTTCTGCAAGAATGCCTTGTAAATCAAGGAGTTGTACAGGCTTATTAGAAAATACAAGCAGATTCATAGTGGTGAAATACTTCAAACTATAGGGTTATTTATTCTGACATCATTACATTTTCTTACCATTTCAAACTTATTCGATACATGGGATGAAAAATTCACATGCAGCGTATGATGTATCAAAACTTATAAGCACCCTTATAGCTGTGTCAATTGTAGCAGTAATGGTGTCTGACTCACTGAACATCCAGCTTTTTTATCTTTTGAACCCTTCTGACCAAGAAATCTTTAGGCCTCGAACGAAATCACAAATGCATTTATTCCACATCACACTAATGAATTGCAATCAATTAGACTAACCCATCTGAACAAAACACATTCATATGCGGCAAGGAAAGTTTCTATTAAATGGCCCAACCACATAAGCATTTGGCTAGTCAGCTTTTTCTACCTTGTATTGAGAACATCATAAGCTTGCCGATCAGTCTACTCTCCCACGGGCCCTCAGACTTGCCAAGCCAAGAAATCGTTCCCATTTTCTTAACAAAAAAGAGGTTGAGGCTCAGATCTGCATTTTGATAGCAGAAGAAAAGGTGTTTCCCACCATGGCTGCAAAAACAGTTGCCCCATTGAGAGACGACCAATCAGTCTACGCTTACAAAGGCCCTTAGACTTGCCAAGCCAAGAAATGGGTCCCATTTTCTCAACACACACGAACTCAAGAGATGTATATCATCACAGGCTCTCATAGTTGAGGAAAAATTATTAGGCCCTCCTGGCTTGGAACAACATCAGCAAGAGAAGTATATCATGCATGACAGACAACAACAGCAACAGAAAAAAGGAAAGGAAAAGAAAGAAGGGCTTGGTACATGGGACCAGCTCCTTTCCATACACCAAATTATACCCACAAACAGAATTAACCACATATATTGTCCAAATATCACTTTCCAATGCGAAATGACATGCAACCCCACAACACCCCCATTCCAGACCGTGAGAATGTGGATTGGAAGAACACAATTGGAAAATCGGGCAAAATTATCCAAGCCAAAAAAAGCGGTGGACAACTTTTGTTATGTCGAGGGGGTGGATACACACAACACACACAAACACACATAAAGGGCTGTTGATTGAGCTAAAATCATTGGCTTAGATGATTTGGTCATAGTTTTGTAGAGAGTGGTATCCACCATTGGAAAAATCCCTTCTCTCTGCTTATAAGTCTCAATCTTATTAGTTCAATTTCTAATAAGTACTTAAAATAACACATTCAACAGAAAATCAAACCTACATAAGTGCTTAAAACAGCACATGCAACGCAAAATCAAACCAAGATCGACAACACGAGTCCAAAACCCACAAAAGAAACAATCGAAACATCGAAACACCACACACGGCTATAGAAAGCGAAAACAAAAGGATAACATACAAGAAGAAGCAGAAACAGAACTGATACCCAAAAGCATCTATGGAAGCACAAACTAAGAACACAAATCCAACCTAAAGACACCATATCCCTCTCCATATCACTTAGTGAGAGACATGCCGAACCTGTGCAACTGATATAGTGCAAGTGACTCACCGACATGCAGAACCTGTACTTTTTTTAAGTTCTCGATTCGAGGACGGGACAATATTTTTAAGATGGGAGTGTATACTATCATCTTTTTCTTTTTAATCATCCTGTATATCATGTCATTAACTTAACAGTGAATTTTTTTGGCAGATAAGATTTGTACATGCATAGTGGAAATATATGCTTCATCTAGATTATTATGCCTCGATCAGAAATTCAGAATATCATCAAATTCTCATTAAGAATACTAAATTTTCATCCCAATCAATACCGACCTAAAAAAGCTGAAACATGATGTTCGAAGAGAGAGAAAATGAACAAGGGATAGAGAGACCTACCGCAAATTCTCCCAGAAGAGCTGTTTGATTTTTTAACTTTTTTTCAGACCGAGAGTAGAAGAACTGTGCTGCTTAATCGCAGAGAGAGAGAGAGAGAGAGAGAACTTGTGTATATTCGTGGCCCAGAAACGAGCGGTCTGGGTTTGAGCCGAAATCGGGCGGGCTTGGTAGGAAGCACCAGAATAGAGTCGCCTGCCCTGATTTGGAGAGAGAGAGAGAGAGAGAGAGAGATTAGGGTTTGTTGTGGTGAGAAAGGGAGAGAGAGCACGGCGAAGGGAGAGCTGTGAAGATGAGCACTGGCGTTGGAAATTTCGTTCCTGAGAGAGAGAGAGAGAAGAAGCAGCAATGGAGTGTAATTTGGTGGGATAGAGAGGGAGAAGGGGAAAGTAAAGTGGAAGAGAATTTCTCTCTCAATCCTCCTAGTTCTGGCAATCCCACCTCAGAGACCCACACCACAATAAGCCACGTACACAACAACGATGCCACGTACTCCAGACTTTGGAAATGTGGAATGACAAAAACACCCAATTTATTAACATTGCAAGCCTTTCAATCAAGGGCTAAAATTGTCCAAATTGGACAAAAATGCCTAGCGAAATATTGGCAAAACTGGCTCTTCTTTAAGAGAGGTAGGATATTTGCTCAGAAACTTCCAAGTCAATTAAGCACCAGTTGGTGGTTTTTCCGTATTTTGTACAGTAAATTTTTGCATCTTTGGTAGGGATATATACTTAATTTATGTTTTAAATTTCATTTTTTTAAGACAAATGATTAATCCAAAATATTGACATTAATCTGACAAAAATGACCAAAACACAGTGATAGTAATAGGGCCCCGTTCCGCTACGAATTTTTTGGGATTTTTTAATTTTGTCCTTATTCAATTTTTCTTTGTGTTTGTTCCTTAATTTTGTGCCAAAGTTTTGTAGATTATTGATTCGTCTCGACGAGTGGAATCGGAAAACCCAAAATTTTTTACTTTTACCCAAATATTTTTAAAAATATCCAAGATAAAACCCCAAAAGCTGGCTTTTTCCGATTTCACTCGTTGAGACGAATCAATAATCTACAAAAGCTTGATGCAAAACTAACAAACACGAATTTTTTTTGAATAAAGATAAAACTCCCAAAAAGCCCAAAAAGCTTAGCAGAATTCATTACTATTCAACTAAAGCAGCTATATCAACGGTGATATTTGTCATACTAAAAAACTGGAAACAAACCGTAGTTCCAATTCTAGTCTTGTAGACATGGCCTACATGAACGTACAATGCCAAGAGAAAGCCAAAGTTCCATGGAACCACATTAGTGGCTTGCCGGCTAGAGATAATCGATAGGAACTCTGATGGCTAAAAGTAAGTTGCAATTCAAGGAGGAAAAGTACAAGGCTAGCGTGTGAGTAATGACGACATACTTCTCTAGGGTTTGATATTGTACTACTTTATATCGGGAAGTACTTACCTTGGCCTCCAAAATAGCTCGTGCCGAGCTCGCACGTGCCTCCCGTGACGTCACAATTGATCGTTTCTTGGGCTGACGCCATGCATGACGATTGTTACGTGCCACGCTGTTAGCTGACATGTGACCGAGCCACATGGCAGAACCAAGAGAAGCAGACATGCAAGGACTTGGACCCATATAAACAGTAAGTCAAGAGCCAAAAAGTCTCAGGGAGGGGAAACTACATTTTGATTTTTCTAATACTATAAATTCATTGATTTTAATTTCTTTAACAGAAAAGAGTTGATTAGTCTGGCTTAATTCAGAGATGTCCCCATGCATTGGGGTGGGTTCCTAGACTTCTGCAAAATTAATTCCAACCCAATGGGAGGGATATTCCAACACGCATGGAACTCGGTCCTTGTCTGATTTTTCCTTAATTTGCCGCGTTCTAGACCCGGCCCCTTCACTATATATACCCCCTTCTGTAACCTCATATCTTCATCAAACAACTTCCTTATTCACATACTTCTATAGTTTCTAGAGAGAGAGAGTCCAACACATTGATATACAGAGTTTGTGTAACCTTCATCAACCAAACAGCACCTCGTCATTCTACATATTGATACCTAGCTAGGAGACACTGAGAGAAATGGAGAGGAACATGAGAATGGTACTGGCGCTGTTTGGTGTTGTTACGGCGGTTATGCTGCAATGTGCGGCGGCACAAACGGTGCATGTGGTCGGAGACACCTCAGGTTGGATTGTTCCTCAAAATGGTGCAGAGGCTTATGTTTCGTGGGCTTCTGATCAGACCTTTGTTGTCGGTGACACTTTGAGTAAGTGTCTTGTCATTCTCTCTATTTCTTCAAACCTTATGCTATATTAACATGATCTTTTTTTTGGTCAAATGAAATAGAATATTAACATAATCTTCTGACATACTAAAACCTAACCTGGCTAACGTATAAAGTATGACCTCCCCCCAAAAACAATAAATTAATTAATTAAAATAATACTATAAAAATCTTCGGACATAACTTTTGTATTGCAAAATATTGTCTCTCTTTGCTGGTTTGAACCAAAACATCGGTCTCCTAATTTTAATTATTATATCATTAATTACTACTTACATTTTCAAAAAAAAAATAATTCAACTTCGAATTAATGCGATAAAAACAACACACAAAATTTGTTCATCCCTCGTCTTCTTTAATTGATGTGTTGATTTTGAATGTGCAGTTTTCAACTTTGCAACCAATGCACATGATGTGCTCCAAGTAACAAAAGACTCATACGACGTCTGCACTGACACCAACCCCATCGGAAACCCAATCACCACCGGTCCGGCCAACATCACTCTCACTTCTGCCGGCGACCACTACTACATCTGCACCTACGGTAGACACTGCGCTTCTGGTCAGAAGCTCACCATCACCGTCTCTGCCACCGGCACTCCCGGTGCCGCCCCACCACCTTCCACAACTGCTGCTCCTCCTCCTCCTCCGTCCACGCCTTCTCCCACCTCGAGCACCACCCCTGAAGCTTGTGCCCCGGAGCCGTCGGCCACCCCACCATCTGCCAGTGGGCCCACCACTTCTACCACCCCGACTGCTAATGGGCCCACCACTTCTACCACGCCCGGACAAGTGCCACCGCCGCCTCCGGATTCTTCTTCACCTGCGGTTTCGGGTGGTTTCTTTGTCACCATTTTGAGCATTGCCATGGCAGCCTTGTTTTAGATACAAGATGATATTTACATGGGGGGAATGAGATGTAATTTTTTTCATGGGTTTTACAATTTTCTTGCATTGTATATTAGTATACGATTGATTTGTATTGGAGCATTTGATGAATAAAAATATAAAATAACGTAGTTTCTTTTCTAGAAAATCAATACTGTCATGTTTCTTTCTCCGTCAGCTTAGAATGAATGAAGTTCCTTAGAATGCACGCTAATGTTGGTTTTTAATAATCGGATGTTCGGACTAACTTGCACGCATTTTCGGGAACCTGAAGTTAAAGTTATAATAACAAGTATTAATTTGGTACGTACTCTATACATGACATTTTACATACCAATCACTTGTGCTATGTGAGAGCATCAAATAATGTAGGATCAGTGCCACATAAAGTGATTCTTCAAATGATATTTAAATTTGATTACCATAACCTTAGTAAGGGAAACTCATAATATTCAACGAACATGTTATTTGGCCTCAGAAAAAGTTGTTGAAATTGAGAATTGACTAGTACGTATTTGCCAACTATTTTTGACAATTCAATCTGATTCACACCACATGATTTGTCGTCCCGTACTGATCTCTAAAAGTCCCGATCATGTTTCCACCCTTTCACCAGGGCTTTCGTCTCCCGTAAGATTTGGAAGCTTTATGACAAGAGGCTTTCTACATATCACTGCCCTTTTAATGTCAAGCCACGAGAAAACAAAGTATGCAAACAAAAGGCAAAAATACGAACACCAAGATATACGTGGTTTCACATAGCACGAAGCGAAGTACATTCCACACGCATCCAAGGAGTAAGATTACAATGGAGCCGGTTATACCCGTCACTCTACAGATTGAAGCATCCTTGAATCCCAAAGAAAGAGATACCAAGAGCAATTGAGTACTCACAACTCGCCAGGGACTAAAAAACCTAATATGTACTCTTGCGAAAACTCTCCAAAAAGACTTGCCTATAGAATACCGCAATGTATCTATCTGTCTATATATAATAAACACAATCAAAACCTTGCTATAGAAGTCAAAACACAACAGAAAACATCCCAAAAAAAAAGAAAAAGAAGAAATTCAAGGCACATTCATAACATCAAGTTTCTTGTAGATATGGTCTACAACAGGAACGTCCAATTAATGCTGGGACAATGACAAACTGACGAGGAATTTTACGCAAATAAACAGGCAAGTCAAGGCAATGAAAGTTCCACGGAAAGTGAATTTTCACAATGTCAATTTTTTTTTTTTTTTTAGGAAGAAGTCAATTTTACCCCTTGTGATTTGGGCCTCGTGCGGATCGCCTCCCTGATTTTCAAACATGACCGCGTAACCCCTCTTGGTTTATGGAGTAAAAGGCACATAGAACTCCGATGACTGCTGCATTGATTGAAATGTCCAAAATAAGCAACTAATGTATGACTTCAATTCATGAGCTTCTTCCTAACTCACTCCACAAACCCAACAAAATTATAGCATCACCATTTCACCACTCCCAATTCACTGCATGGTCTCCCAAACTCATTTCCTCAAACCAAAC
The DNA here is from genome assembly GCA_018127125.1 of Rhododendron griersonianum. Taxonomy (NCBI): domain Eukaryota; kingdom Viridiplantae; phylum Streptophyta; class Magnoliopsida; order Ericales; family Ericaceae; genus Rhododendron; species Rhododendron griersonianum. The sequence goes on along the minus strand of CM030795.1, from coordinate 40,964,232 downwards.
ACAGCATATAGATTTAAGAAGGGTATTCTCGTCATTATAGTTGGAGGAAAAACCATTTTCAAAAGAAGATTTTCTTTACAAGGCACGTAAATATTCATGGAATTTGCAACGGTGCTTTTTACTCCATAAATCACGAGGGGTTATAAGGTCATGCATGTTTAAAAGACAGAGAGGCGATCCGCACAAAACCCCCTAACCGCAAGGTATAAAATAGACTCTTTAATTGAACGCGAAAGGGGCAACAAGAAGATTTGATTTAGTCTGTGTTTGGCGCTAGATAGACTTAATTATATAAATTCCAACCCATGGGCCCCAATTTTAAGGCATTCAAAATTGGACCAACACTTGCACTTCAGGTCGGTGCATGTCTCATTTTTCCTTTCGCCCAGTCTTTAGCCGCGTCCTTGACCCCTTGGCCTTCGCTATATATGCACGCGTTTGTAATCATATATATTTAACCTCATCGAACATTTGCAATAATTCCTGTTGAGACATTTTGTCTCATGTTTGATTACACACTTCGTACACACCGCGTGGTTCCAGTTTGTTAAATAAATCAACGGTCTGAAACTGTTGGAGTTGGAGCGCCTGATCAACGGTCCGATTTTAATTGAACGAATGGATGTCTTTTAAACGAATGGGTGTGTAGAGAACTAATTGTTCAAGGGGTGTGTTTATTCAAACAGAGGGGTGTGAAAGAAACTTATCGCTCCAGGGGTGTGTTGCTCAAATGAAAGGGTGTGATTATTCTTCCAAGTGATGTTTTTTTTTTTTTGATCCGCTCTTCCAAATGATGTGATTCTTTCAAGAGTTGTAGCCTTTCCCAAAGAGCACTTATGTATCTATATAAACTCCTCCACCCCAACGTTTTTTTTTACTACTCCACAAAAATCATCTCTCTCTCATAATAGTTACAGTACACAGAAGGATTTCTTGGAAGTCTTTCAATTTTGTTGGTTGCAATACTTCACCCTTAGGCTTTGTTGAATCCTGGGGACGACTTTGCCTGAACCCAACAACAAACTCTATCGAGTGGGGGCAAATTACGTTCTACAGATAGTGTCTTTAGATACGCTTCAAAGTCTTCGAATTTTATCATCTTAACGTTTAATCCCAACACTTCCTTATATTTTCATGGGAAAATTTCAAAATAACACCTGACCTTTCACACAAATCACACATAGGCACCTGACCTTTTAAAATTATCAAAAAAACACCTGACCTATTCAAAAACCCATAAAAAACAAACGGGAATGTTGAAAATGTACATTTTGGCATGAATAAGAAGAATGGTCCCACATGATATCATCTTTGTTAACCCTATCTTCCTTTATACCCTCATCGACTAAAAATAAATACTCACTTGTCCCAAAATATTTGTCCGGTCCGTAAAACGAGGACAAAAAAATAATGCATTTCTTTTAAGAAAAATTCTAAACTTTTTTCATAAATTAAAAGAACTTGTCGAGATCTAATAAATTGCTGAAAAAAATTTAAATTTTTCTTGCAAAACTTGAATTATTTTTACGTTCTCGTTTTGCGGACCGGACAAACATTTTGAGACGGAGGTAGTAAGTTATTAATTGACTATCCCTACAAAAAATAACCTACCCATGACTTATTTTTTGTCTTTATTCAAAAAAATATTGCATTTGTTAATTTTGCGTCAAAACGAATCAATAAGTCGCCAAAATTACTTAACTTTTCAATTCAAATCCACCCAAAATAAGAAATCAAGATTAATTTAGTAATTAAATATCCATAACTATGCAGCAAAACAAAATTACTCTGTATTAAACAAAGGAAAAGGCAAAAACAAAAAAACATATAATAGTCATGGATAGGTGTGAAAAGTGACGACAGAGAAAGAAAAGTAATTGTGCAAAGTGAAGACAAAGAATGGTAGGTGTAAAAAACGTTAAGACAAATGAATGTTGTCCCATTTTCAACATTTCCGTTAGTTTTGGATGGGAAGTTAACGGCGGGTGGGAAATTAATGGGTTTTTAAATAGGTCAGGTGTTTTTTTGATAATTTTAAAAAGTCAGATGCCTATGTATAATTTGTGTGAAAAGTCAGGTGTTATTTTGAAATTTTATACTAATTCCCAAAACCCGGGAATCCTACATTGCAGGGAGAGCCAGAGAGAGCCGCGGAGCTAGACCGAGACCATCATACAGTTTGTGTACCCTTCAACGTAACACCTCATAATTTTACGTACAGATATCAGAGAGAAAGAGAGAGATGGAGAGGAACATGAGAATGGCGGTGTTTGCCTTTGGTGTTGTTGCGGCAGTTGTGTTGCAATGTGCGGCGGCACAAAGGGCGTATGTCGTCGGGGACAACAGCTTAGGCTGGACCATTCCTCCAAATGGAGCGGAGGCGTACGTTTCATGGGCTTCTAACAAAAACTTTTCATGGTTGACGACGTTCTAAGTAAGTATTGCGTGTCTTATAATCTCCTCTGTTTTTTCCCCCCCCCCCCCCCCACAGATTTCTGGCACAAATCAATGTCATCTTACATTATTTTTTTCCTTTTTCCCCGACGAAAAATCTGTTGTAATTAACTGCTGTAAAACAAGAACGGATTACCTCGAGATGATGCTATTGAAATACGGAATACCAGATTGTTAGAACTACTGCTGGGTTGAGTCGCGGACTAGGTCGCTCTCTTTAAGACGTTTCGCGGCTCTGCCCAGATTGTGCAAGCAGTTCGTGAATGCCTCGCCGTCTCCAGGATAAATCAGCCCAGAATTCTGTACCTCTGCTCGGTTTTCTTTGCACGGAAGAAAAACCGAAAACAAGAACACAATCGACCTACTGCTCGAACTCAGAAAACGTTTTTAGGGGAGGAAGAGAGAGTTGGTTTTTGGTGTGTTAAAACTGATTCCGAAGTGCTCAATTTATAGGTGCGGACTGGGCTGATTTCGGAAACGTAAATCAAATCAAAGCATTGATTTAGCACATGTTTTATAATCAATCCGAAATCATCCCTTAATCAGCAGCTAATCAAATCCCGCTGATTATGCACATGTTTTAAAAACGTTTTTCCCTTAATCAGCTGAAATCAAATCAAATCTCGTTCCTTTGATTTAGCACACGTTTTAATCACGTTCTTGACCAGCAAGAATTTCCATTTCGAAAAGATTTGATTGACAGAAAAAAAACGTTTCAGAAATTTGGCAAAACGTGGGTTTAACCGTGTGTGTGCGCGAGGCTCAAATCCCGGATTTGCACCCCCCCCTGCGCGAATAACTCGTGACGCACACCCGGTTAACTGGTTTCCGAATCAGTTTTCCAAATTGCCGCCCATTTTCCTGAGCGCGCGAGACTTCTCCTTGAGTCCTCTTTTACAAACTCATTAGTGTGCAACATCATTTAAAGTAGAAAGAAGTTTTGTAACTTCCCAATGTGGGACTAGAGAAAATACACTTAAGTTCCAACAATCCCCCACTTGTATTTTTAAAAACAAAATATTCGAGCAAAGGTATAAAGCTGTGCATAAGTAAAGGTGTCTTTCGACTTGAACCATTACATAGTAATAATGCTTCAGATAGTAACTAGAGTGACTTGTGATCTTGAACTCTAAGTCTGAGAGCACTACACACACAACTCTACTAATGTGTAATGTTTAAAGCCAGCACTTTATGGCCATGTGCTTATATCCCGATTTCATGAATGACCTAGAGAATTTGCCCAAATTCTCCCAAGAAGCGGCCACACTTCAACATTCATATAGGTGAGTCTATCAAGAGTACTCCTGTAGTCTAGGTACTCCACTCCACATAGAGCTATAGAACTCATTAAGTGTTAAACACAACCTCTTTCGCTACAGGATGTCATGCTTCTTAGGGATGGACTTGGAGTGTAACTCCTTATAGCATGATTCTTACCATATCACCATGTAACTCGTTTTTCCCTTTGAACCTATTTCTTGGGATCTCCAGTCTATAGGTTGGGTATCCATCACAAGTGACTCATTTCTCAATGGGCTTTAGCCCCATCCCTTTCGAGGTGTCCCACACCTTCTCCCGAGCTAATCCTTTCGTCAAAGGATCAGCCAGGTTCTCAGCTGACCGTACATAATCCACTCTAACAACCCCTTTTGTTAGCAAATCTCTAACTGTGCTGTGCTTACGACGTATTTGTCGTTTCTTATCGTTGTAAAAACGATTCTGAACTTTTGCAATAGCCGCGGTACTATCGCAATGGATTAGTATGGCCGGTATCGGTTTTTCCCATAAGGGAATCTCTGACAGGAGGTTTCTCAACCAAGCTGCCTCCTCACTAGCCACAGCTAGCGCTATCATCTCAGACTCCATAGTGGATTGTGCCAAAATTGTTTGTTTCTTGGACTTCCAAGAGACTGCACCTCCTGCTATGTTGAACACATACCCACTGGTTGCTTTGGAGTCATCTGAAAGGGTGTTCCAATCGGCATCACTGTATCCCTCTAAAACAGCGGGAAACTTCTGATAGTGTAATCCAAGGTTCATGGTTCTTTTCAGATACCGCATGAGCCTCTCAATAGCAAACCAATGCTCCATTCCTGGCCTGCTAGTAAACCTGCATAATACCCCCACTGCATAAGCAATATCTGGTCTCGTGCAATCACAAGCATAACGAAGACTACCAATTATACTAGCATACTCAGATTGTCTAACACTGTCTCCAGTGTTCTTAAACAATTTAATACTAGGATCAAAAGGAGTGCAAGCAGGTTTACAGTCAAAGTAATTATATTTCTTCAAGATCTTTTCAATATAATGTGATTGATCAAGAGAAATTTCATTTGCAGATTTAGTAACTTTAACTCCGAGGATTACACTAGCCTCACCCAAATCCTTCATGTCAAAATTTTGGTTAAGCAATAATTTGGTTTCATTCACAACAAATAAGCTTGAGCCAAATATCAGAAGGTCATCCACATACAAACAGATAATAGTGCATGCATGATTATCAGACTTGTAGTATATGCATTTATCACTCTCATTGACTTTGAAACCATTTGAAACAACTAGACTGTCAAATTTTTCATGCCACAGCTTTGGAGCTTGTTTAAGGCCATAAAGAGATTTAATTAATCTACACACTTTGTGTTCTTGACCATGGACAACAAATCCCTCGGGTTGATCCATATAAATCTCTTCTTCTAAGTCTCCATTTAAAAAAGCAGTTTTAACGTCCATTTGATGTACAACTAAGTTATGAACAGCAGCTATGGCAATCAAGACTCGGATAGAAGTAATCCTTGTCACAGGAGAGTAGGTATCGAAAAAATCTATGTTCTCCCTTTGTCTATATCCCTTAGCTACGAGTCTAGCTTTATATTTATCCACAGAATCATCAGGTTTCAATTTCTTTTTAAGCACCCATTTGCAACCTATAGCTTTGCAGCCTTGTGGTAGGTCTACTAATTCCCAAGTTCTATTAGTATCCAATGAGTCCATTTCGTCATTTATGGCTTCTTGCCAAAAATCAGCATCTGGGGAAGTCAAAGCCTCATTAACAGTAGTGGGGTCCTCTTCTATAGAGAATGCAAAGTCAGGACCAAAGTCCTTAGCGATTCGAGCTCTCTTGCTCCTCCTTGGTTCAATCTCAGTGTCGCTAGAGTTCTCGTTTCTAGGTTCTTCTAATCTAGGCACGCTACTACTAGATTCAGCGCCCCCACTATTTCTAGATTTAAAGGGGAATTTTTCTTCGTAAAAATCAGCATCTATAGATTCTCGATCACCCTATTGTTAATATCGAAGAATTTATATGCTTTACTGTTCACAGCATAACCAATAAAGGCGCATTCATAAGCTCTACTTGCAAGTTTTGACCTTTTCGGGTCAGGAATACGAACATATGCTAAACAGCCCCAAACTTTAAAATATGACACATTGGGCTTCTTGTTTTTCCACAATTCATAAGGTGAAATTAAAGATTTAGAATTAGGAATTCTATTCAGCACATAACATACAATCAACAGAATTTCACCCCACCAATGTGAAGCTGCACCCGAACTTAGCATAATCGCAACTACAAGTTCACATAAGGTTCGATTCTTGCGTTCTGCTTTTCCATTCATTTCGGGTGAGTATGGAGCAGTTTTCTCATGTATTATACCAGTAGAGTTATAAAATGCAATGAACTCATTCGAATCATACTCAGTGCCTCTATCACTACGGAGTCTCTTAATCTTTCTATTAAACTGGTTCTCAACCTCATTAAGAAAGATTTTAAACATGTCAAATGCTTCACTCTTATGTTTCATCAAATAAACTGAGGTATAATTTGAATGATCATCAATAAATGTGATAAAATATCGATGTGCATTTCTAGTGAGAACTCCATCTAACTCACACATATCGGTATGAATCAACTCTAGCAATTCGGTTTCCTTAAGAATTGATTTATGAGGTTTCTTTGTAATCTTAGCCTTGCTACATGATTCACATTTATCAAAATCATTTAAGGAAATATTAGGGATAAAACCTAAGTTGCTCATATTCTTAATCAGTTTCTTGTTAACATGACAAAGTCTAGCATGCCACATATTAACAGAACAAACAATGTAAGAAGAAGATGCAGTTTTATTCATATCAATAGTAAGTTTAAACATGCCATCAGATGCATAACCCTTTCCAACAAACATGCCATTTTTAGTAAGAGTATACTGATCTGCTCCTATAGTCTGGGTAAATCCGGCCTTGTTGAGGAGGTAGCCGGATACAAGATTCTTCCTCATTTCTGGAGTGTGCAGGACTTCCTTCAGAGTGACAGTCCTTCCAGAAGTGAATTTGAGATCCACCTCACCAGTACCAAGAACCTTAGTGGTGTGGGAGTCTCCCAACAGCACTTTCTTATCATCAGCCTCAGAATACTTCTTGAACAAGGAGCGATCATAACAGACATGGCGAGAGGCGCCAGTGTCTATCCACCACCCTTCTGAACCACTTATCAGATTGATTTCTGATATCATAGCCACTAGTGGTTCTCCATCCACCAGGTTCGCCTGTGGAGCGCGACGCCTGGGGTTCTTGCAATTTCTTGCCATATGGCCAGGCTTGTTACAATTGTAACACACAAATTGGACAGAGTCCGTGTTTCGAGCCTGGCCTCCAGAAGGGGGTAACTTCTTGTTCTGATTCAGTCTTCTGTTCTGGTTCTGGTTCTGATTTGGCTTCGCAATCCCTCCTCTCGGCTTGAGCACCGCCGAGCTATGGTTCCTTTTGTTTGCAACAAAGAGAACCTCATCCTTCTGATCCTGTTTCCGAGCCTCCTCCTCAACACGGAGCCTAACAATCAAACTTTCCATAGAAAAATCTTTTGACTTGTGACGGAGATCCTTTTTAAAATCTTTCCAAGTAGGAGGCAATTTATCAATAAGAACAACAACCTGAAATTGTTCACAAATAGACATGCCCTCAGAAACTATTTCATGTGCAATTTTCTGTAAATCGTGAGCCTGGGAAACCACGGATTTTTCATCAATCATAGAAAACTTCAAGTAACGACTAACAGCATATTTCTTAGTCCCAGCCTCTTCGGTATCATACTTTTTCTGGAGGGCATCCCAAAGTTCTTTAGCAGTATCAAAAGTGGAATAGTAATCGTAAAGCTCATCAGTCAAAGCATTCATAATGTAGTTCTTGCACAAAAAATCCTCGTTGGTCCATTTTGAAATCTCTTTAGTGTTTTCAGCAGTAGGGGGATTCGCAGCAACAGGTTTAGTTGAATCACAATATGCAGCAAGTTTTTGGGTCGTAAGAAAGAAAAACATCTTAGCCTTCCAACGTTTAAAGTGCAGCCCCTCAAAGCGAAAAGGTTTGTTGATATCAGTGGTGGTAACCGAAATCTTGTTTTGAGAATCCATGGCAGATTGTAACGTCTTAAAATTGTTGTAATTAACTGCTGTAAAACAAGAACGGATTACCTCGAGATGATGCTATTGAAATACGGAATACCAGATTGTTAGAACTACTGTTGGGTTGAGTCGCGGACTAGGTCGCTCTCTTTAAGACGTTTCGCGGCTCTGCCCAGATTGTGCAAGCAGTTCGTGAATGCCTCGCCGTCTCCAGGATAAATCAGCCCAGAATTCTGTACCTCTGCTCGGTTTTCTTTGCACGGAAGAAAAACCGAAAACAAGAACACAATCGACCTACTGCTCGAACTCAGAAAACGTTTTTAGGGGAGGAAGAGAGAGTTGGTTTTTGGTGTGTTAAAACTAATTCCGAAGTGCTCAATTTATAGGTGCGGACTGGGCTGATTTCGGAAACGTAAATCAAATCAAAGCATTGATTTAGCACATGTTTTATAATCAATCCGAAATCATCCCTTAATCAGCAGCTAATCAAATCCCGCTGATTATGCACATGTTTTAAAAACGTTTTTCCCTTAATCAGCTGAAATCAAATCAAATCTCGTTCCTTTGATTTAGCACACGTTTTAATCACGTTCTTGACCAGCAAGAATTTCCATTTCGAAAAGATTTGATTGACTGAAAAAAAAACGTTTCAGAAATTTGGCAAAACGTGGGTTTAACCGTGTGTGTGCGCGAGGCTCAAATCCCGGATTTGCACCCCCCCTGCGCGAATAACTCGTGACGCACACCCGGTTAACTGGTTTCCGAATCAGTTTTCCAAATTGCCGCCCATTTTCCTGAGCGCGCGAGACTTCTCCTTGAGTCCTCTTTTACAAACTCATTAGTGTGCAACATCATTTAAAGTAGAAAGAAGTTTTGTAACTTCCCAATGTGGGACTAGAGAAAATACACTTAAGTTCCAACAAAATCTTACCGTCTTTTTATTTTAAATACCACTGTCACATCATTCTTAATAATGTTTCGATATCAGCCACAACAAGCAGCCTTATTTGCATATTTTTTTTATTCAAATCCACGTCTTACTGAATTGATGTGTGTTGATTGTGAATGCATGTGCAGTTTTCAACTTCGTAACCAACACACACGATGTAGTCCAAGTAACAAAAGACTCGTACGATGCGTGCACTTCAACCAACCCCATCGGCAGCCCATTCACCATCGGTCTGGCCAACATCACTCTCACCTCCGCCGACGACCACTACTACATTTGTACCTACGGCAGCCATTGCCAGATGGGTCAGAAACTCGCCATCACCGTCTCTGCCGCCGGCACTCCCGGCGCCGCACCATCACCTTCCACAACCGCTCCTCCTCCTCCACCGTCTACGCCTTCTCCCACATCTGGCACCACCCCCGAAGCTTGTGCTCCTGCGCCTTCAACCACCACCCCGTCTGCTGGTGGACCCACCACGACTGGACAAGTGCCGCTGCCTCCGCCGAATTCTTCTTCGCCTGCAGTTTTTGGTGGTTTCTTTCTCACCGTTTTGAGCATTGCCGTGGTCGCCTTGTTTTAGATACAAGAAGATATACCACATGGGGTGATTGGGATGGTTTTTGTCTTCATTTTTCTTGCAATAGATATAATGTATATGATTGATTCGTAATTCAGTTTTGTATTGGAGCATTAATTTGATCAATAAAACGGTTCTGCTAATTTCTGCCCACTATAATATGGCAATAATCCAAAGCAAATTCCTTTATCGATGCATATCTCACGGATATTAATACATCATACATTTTCACAGATATCAATATATTTTTCTTGATATCAATGCACCTTTAACCTATTATCATCTGCTTGTAGGGCGAATGTTAACATTTTTTTTTTATAATAACGACAATTTGATATTCTTTATATCTTTGACACTTTATATGAATCAATCCCATGTGTTACGCGGGACAACTGGCTAATATGCTGATCAGTACCATATAAAGCGACACATCAAATAACGATCGAATGCAAATTTTTTTTTTGGTTGCTATACATGATCAAATGTGATTACCACAACGTTAGTCCGGGAAACTCAAATTTAATTAACAAGAGCTATTGACATAAGGGCTCGCTTGGAAGCAGCAAAAGGAAGGGGGATTCTGATATCCCCCTCCTAATACGTGGGCCCAAAGATATGGCGTGGTTTGGGAAGTTGAGAAGCAGGGGAGATATCTTTCCACGGCCTCCTTCGGAATCCCTCCCAATACAACCTCAGGGGGGGCTTAGAGATGGCTAGGGTATGAGCAAGCCATGTCGAATCCGCCCTAATCCTCCATCATTTGGACCATCTTACCCCTTGTAATCCCCCTTCCCCACCCCCACGCATCATTTCTGCCGCACTCTTCTCGGTCTCTTCTTGTTCAAAAAGAGAAAAGGGCTCGAAGAGGTCTGTGGCGATTTGGTGGTTTTGGTCGATTTGGAGTTCGATTCACTCCAGGTTTGAACTGCATTCTTCGATTTTGTACTGTTTATGTGCATATCTGTGTTCGAATTTGTGTTGATTTATCATTCCCGCAGTGTATTTGTTCGATTTTGTTAGTGGGTTTTGTGGGTGTGGACTCTATGTACCATATCTGTCGCTACTCTTCTTGGTCTGTGGTTGTTGGAACGAGAAGAAGGGCTGGAAGAGTTTTGTGGCGATTTGGTGCTTTGGTCGATTTCAGTTGGTTTCACTGAGGTATGAACAACAGTCTTCCTTTTTGAACTGGTTCTGTTGTTTTTTAGGTTCGATTTTGTGGCCATTTTTTATTCCGGCAGAGTTTTTGTTCGATTTGGTTTGTGGGTTATGTGGGTTTGAACTGTTCGAAACTGTCCGATGTAGGAGGGTCCAAAGCTGTGGGCGTCATATTGTGTGTTCATAAATTTTATACATTCGCTTGTTTATAGACATGTCAAAAAGTATTGAAAAGTTAAAAAATGCTAAATATGGCTATAAATATGCCCAGATTGAAGTATTCGAAAATCCATGGATTTGTTGTTGTGGATTGTTTTGTTGGTGAAGAATATGTCGTAACATTTGTAATTTATGGAGAACACAGTTGACGATTTTCATATCATCTAAAATATGGCAAAAGAGGTCTAGCGTAGGATAATGGTAAATAGATACAGTAAAACATATGATGAGTATGAGTTTAAATTAAAACCAAGTAAGTAGATGAGTATGAGTTTGAAATTTTTATATGTGTATATATCTATTGAATTGTGTTCATTATTGGTGAATAATATGAAACCCTATCTAAAAACCTAAACCCTACTGATATGGCTTTGAATTTTGATTAATAGTTAGGGTTCATCATTGTTAGTTAGGATTTCAAGATTAGGTTTTCAAAGAAAACCCTAAATCTTGGAAATGTTTTTTAGGATGGCAAGATTAAATAGGAAACAGAAAAGGAGAAGAAAAGAGCAAGAGGGATTGATGGCATTACAGGCTTTTATGAACGCTATCATTGGTGTTATTCGTTTGTACTTGTTCATCACGTCCACGTTTCGCCCTCGTCGTCCGGAGTTGTCTCCGAATCCAGACTTTTACCAGACGCACGTAAATAACATCAATAGGCTTGTAAGGGGTAATGACACGGACTGCCATGAACAGTTGAGGGTGAATAGACATACTTTTTTGAGATTGTGTTGTTTAGTCCGAGGTGGTGGGTTAACCGACTCACGCAACATTATCAAACTTTACAAACCAATACTTTTTACAAAATTGAAAAAAAATTGAAGAGTACTTACTTGGACAAATTCATTCCAAATTTCATTTTCCACCACTAGTTTGTTTTCATTTGGATTCCACCCGAACCCAGGACGCCTAAGCATAGTGTCTAGTTTGCGATAATCACTCTTCCAAGACTTGATCTTTGCTTCAATATGAATTTCGTTTATACCTCCTCGAGGGAAAGAAAAACTCGCATCTCATTTGTAAGAACTCCCAAGTAGGAATGTTTGAACCCTCCGTTATCGGTTCGCCAAACCCCCTGATCGACAAGGCTCGTAAGGTTTGTTAACAAAGTATCCTCCTCCTCCTCTCTCCAACGCCGGTGTGCTGCCATTGAAATGATGAAAACAAACAAAATTATGAATTTAAGAAATTAAGATGAGATGTGGGATGGGATATGGAAAATGAGTGCTATTTATAAAAAAATTGGAGGCAATAATTTGTTGAACCTACCCCTCACATGAATTCAACTAACACCCACATGTTTCCAACCACCATCTACTCCCCATTCATTTTATAAATTTTGGTTTTTTATAAAATTCTTAAAATTTCGGTTTTATTAAACATTTTTCAAAAATGATAACATTTCCTACGTTAACCATTATTAAGTATTTTCATTAAACATTTCAAAAATGATATGACATTTGTTTATTTATTTTATATAATTATTATATTAGTTAGGCACATTTTCACAAAAAAAAAAAAAAATGTTCGGCACATGTGAATTCACCTAACAAAATTGTTGGACACATTTTTAACTACCAAGCAATGTATTTTTCCAACAAAATAAAAATAATCAGATTTTTTATTATAAAAAACACAACTTTTTCCAAAGTAAAACTGACTTTTTCATTTTGTAATTTTATTAAATTAGTACATTCGTTAATAAAAATAAATATTATGGCTTAAAGATTTAATTATATTTGTAATTATACATATAAAGTAATACATATTTAAGTTTGGGTTTGCACAAGGGCAAAATAGTCATTTGACAGCTTTTTACATTATCCACCCTTCCTAATACCCCCTATTTATCCTCCATCCAAACCACGTACTATTTTATCCCCCCTTTCTAATACCTCATCCAAACCAATCACTATTTAATCCCCCCTCCATAAACATCACATCAATGTGGGTCATCCCGTATTAACCAATACCCCCTACTATCCAATCCTTCCTTCTTACATAATACCTACAAACCTAATACCGTATCCAAACGAGCCCTAAGTACAATTGCAATTGAGACTTTATACAATATTTTTAGGGTGCGACTATTTGCAGCCCCGTATTTTCTCGCTTAGCCCATTAAAAATTTTCAATTACCGAAATATGTTTCGACAGTTAGTTTCCGAAATTAAAATACATTTTCGACAGTTAGTTAATGAAATTGAGATACATTTTCAGCATCCAATTACTGAAATATATGTTTTTTGTGCATTTCCGACATGTAGTTACCGAAATATAATCTTATTTTCAACAGCTATTTACCGAAATGTATGTTCGACAGTTGTTTACCGAATGTTAAACATATTTTCGACATATAGTTACCGAAATATAATTTTCGAAAATTTTTAACGGGCTATGGAAGAAAATATGCAGCTGCGAATAATCGCCCCCTATTTTTACCGCCCCTTCATTTTTGTTTGGGTAAATTATACTCCTACTTACCTCCCCTAAGGTTTCTGAAAACTACAACGACTACTCGTGCTTTATCTGAAACAACACTGATCACCTCCCTTGTCAGGCATGTCTCTCTCACCAACGTCGTTAGCGGAAAGGGGCCTTATGAAAATGAACTCACTCACCTCAGTACACCACAGTTATACGCAATTAATCCCCCGGTATCCCCTTTTGTTACATTTCTTTCAATAGTTGAGAGGAGAGTGAAGGCGATAGGCAGAGAGTATATCTTTTTGGGGTCGTGAGAGGAGAGAGAAAGGAGAAGACAGGGGTGGCTTTCTTATCCGCAACGTCCATTCAAACATTCGCAACAAAATTGTCATGGTATTGATCAAAATTGGACCAAAATTCCAACCAAATGGGACCCAACAAATTTGTCATGGTATTGATCAAAATTGGACCAGCGCCCAAACTCACACTTCACGCCCCCGATCTACGTACACTATTTTTGCCAGAGGCAATATCCAAGTCGATTCTACATACGGTACTCTATGTGACCTTCAACGGGCGTAAAATTTCGCCGTTTACATATTGATAGCTATATAGATACAAAGAGATAGATGGAGAGGAACATGAGAAATGGTGGCGGTGTTTCGCGTTGTTGCAACGGTTTTGCTGCAATGTGCGGCGACACAAATGAGGTATGTTCTCGTACTTAGGTTGGACCATTCCTCAAAATGGTGCAGAGGCGTACGTGTCGTGGGCTTTTGATAGGACCTTTGTGGTTGGTGACGTTTTAAGTAAGGGGGTGTTTCCGGTAGTGAAAAATTTGTAAATTTTTATTTGTGGTTGAAAAGTTGTTAGGTGTTTCCGGTATTGAATAAGTTGTTGAGAAATGTCAAGTTGTTTCAGATAGTGAATAAGAAGTTGATGAGTTTGTGAGTAGAGTTATTGTAGCAAAAAAAAAGTTTTCGTTGACAACTTTTTTGCTAGTGGAAACCAAATGGTAAAATGCTGAAACTTTTTTGTCAGTGAAAACGAGACGGTAAAATGCGTTAAGTTTTTAATGATTTTTGTTAATGGAAACACCCCCTAAATGTAACTATCATCATCATCCTCTGTTTGTTTGTGTTCTTTTGTTGTTGTACACCAGTTGTTACACATCGCGCCAAACTTTTTCTGCAACGATTTCTTGCACAAATCAACGTTGTATTCTTATATTTTTTTCGGTTGGTAAATTTTCTCTGTATCTTGCATTCCCCTTAATTTCTTACCAAAACTTTAGTCCTATATGGTAACAGAGGACCGCTGAATAATTAGACCTAATGGAAGCCATCCTATTTGACGTTTCTTTGGACTTTCTCTTTATTCATCCCTCACCTTGTTCAATTGATGTGATGATTTTGAACGTGCAGTTTTCAACTTTGTAACCATGCGCACACGACGTGCTCCAAATAACCAAAGACTCATATGATGACTGATCGGCAGCCCAATCACCACCCGGTCCTGCTAACGTCACTCTCACCTCCGCCGGCGACCACTACTACATCTACACCTATATACGGCCGCCACTGCCAGTCGGGTCAGAAACTCACCATCACCGTCTCCGCCAGCGGCACTCTCGGCGCTACCCCACCATATATCAAGAAAAATCAAACAATTCGTGATGAAGGGATTTTTCAGACTCTATGTTCGAGCGTTAGTAGACTGATGCTTGTCCATGAAACCCTCGCTCGGGCTGTCCGATCGGCACGCTCGGCCTGGGAAGGCCTCTAATGACACTGTAGGGGGCCAAATTTCCCTCAGTTCATAAAGGTGTACCGTCATATCTCGGAAGGACCGTAAGGTGTTATCTTTGTTCATATTTAAGTTTCGGGACTTTCATTTATTATCTTGCCAAAACTACGTCATTACAGCCGAATGATTTCAACAAGTAAAGTAGTATCCCACGAGTATTGCCGAACATTTTTCTTAAGTACGCTCGAAGGTTCTTTATATTACTCGGCGGTTCTTATTATCGCTCGGCGGTTCTTATTATTGCTCGGCAGTTCTTAGTATCGTTCAGCAGCTCTTTGTATCGCTCGAAGGTTCTTTATGTTGCTCGGAGTACTTCACAGCTCAGCAGACATCTTTATCGTTCGGTAAAATATACGATCGCTCGCTATTGCTTGGAACGTATTGCTATTGCTCGGTATGTAGATGCGGTAAGTTGTAATCTTCTAGAAGTTTCTAGAAGCTTCCTTTGCACTTTTTACATAACTTACTCCCTAAGTTTCCTAACTTTCCATTTATAATAACTTTATATTAATAGCCTTTACTTAGTCATTAAGTTTCACTCACTTTTCTCTATATAAGCTAAGCTATCCCCCTCATCTAAGGTACACAACACTCCTCTCCTACAAAAATGGCTTATATTCTCTACTTTATGTTTTTCGATTTATCTTCCCCGGGTACTAATTAGCTCGTCGGAGGCTCTACCCGGAGGAACCCCCTCCGGTTTGCAGGTACCAAGCTTGGTGGCAACCTCTACCGTTCGGCAGCAACATCCCCAAGCTCGGTAGAAACCTCTCCAGACTCGGCGAGCACCTACACCGTTCAACAGAAGAAGGAAAAGATTTAAGTGAAATTCACCCCCCAACAGACACGATTGCTCCCACCAGTACAACGTGGGCAGTTTCTTTCCAGAAGTGACGTAATCGAGATCGTGGTTCACCCACGACCTTAACCACCCCCTGCTATCCTCCGTAGTCGACATCCCGCCGAAAGCTACGCGACCCACTCCCAAGCGTAACCGTTGTAAACTCCCACGGTATACCTCCACGATCGCGAAAACCGCTAATGGGTAAACAAGGAAGTATAAAAAACACCAGGTGATAAGCCAATGAGGGATGACTCTATTCTTTCTCTAGATTACAGAGCATTTTTCGCTTTGAAACGATAAACTGACTTTACCATCGGAGTGTCCTCGACTGAGAACACCCCCAGTCATTGGATGTTTAGCAGGAATACCTAGAAGACGGAGCTCGGATTGACGAACCATTTTTATACATCAACAAGTCGCATAGTCGAAGTTGTTGAACAAAGTTGTTCCGTTGAGATGTCCTAACAGCTTATCAATTTTTGATCTAAAAAGAAAAGGGGAAGAAGGAAAAAAAAACAGCTTATCAATGCCTTGGGCCCATTATTCACTTATATATGGGCTTTTCTGGACAATTTTTAAGGATTCCAACGTCCAGATATAATTCTATGATCATTAATTTTTCGTTGGAAACTTAAATATATATACTGTAGTTAGTAAGTATGACCATACGAGTCACAACATAATTTAGTTAAAGTCTTATGCCGGGATAAATTGAAGGGATTTTTGCACGATTACACGAACCATGTCGACGCCAGTTTTGTTTCGTAC
The DNA here is from genome assembly GCA_018127125.1 of Rhododendron griersonianum. Lineage (NCBI taxonomy): Eukaryota > Viridiplantae > Streptophyta > Magnoliopsida > Ericales > Ericaceae > Rhododendron > Rhododendron griersonianum. The sequence goes on along the minus strand of CM030795.1, from coordinate 40,947,631 downwards.
GATGAAAACAACGCTTGATATGCGTGTGTAGTCTTCTCGCCATCGTTTTCAAGCCATAAATTTTGCCACTTTCCTTATTTAGATCATCCATATCCTTTCAAGGACGCATATGCCATTGTTTGCCAGGGTGATTTACCTATACACCCCTCCAACTTTATCCATTTTTCACGATCACCCCCTCCCTCGAATTTCGCTACAGCCAAACCCCCTCATTAATGTTTTCGTTTGGGGGGCCTAACGTTTTTGGACGGAATCGATGAAAAGACCATTTTACCCTCTTTTAAATACCCACAGTAGTCCACACTTTACACAATCTCTCTCTCTCTCTCTCTCTCTCTCGCTCGTCCACCACCACCATCAACACCACCCTGAGTTTTCGGTTTCGCCGGAGAAGATGACTGGAGTACGGCAGTTTGGGCATCTCACTGAGACAAGCTCAATGGTGGTAACGGGGTCAAGTTTTGTAACCGGAGGAGGGTGCACGAGCTGTTCGAACGCGGCGGGCGAAGGCAGCGGTGGAATTTACTATAGCTCAGAGCATGCGTGTTCGATAGAGGTTTTGAGCACAGGATTGTGTTCGTCTCGTTGAGACGAGCACGGAAATGGGTAGCTCGTCGCCGGAGGAGCTCGGAGGTGGCGGCAATCGCCGGTCAAAGGCGGCAGAGTGGCGGCGAGGTACAGTTCTGCAAAGCCCAAGGTCATGGTTGCCCGGATTCAAGATTCAAGCACAGATCCAGGAGCGCCTCGTCGAGACGATTTCGAGGGTGGTCGAAAAGTCGCCGGAGCATGCCGGAGGAGGCTGCACACGCCGGTCAACACTGACAGGGCGCTACCATTGACCGGCGCGTGCGGTCTCCTCCGGCGACAATCCGAGTACCCCTGAGATCGTCTCGACGAGACGAACACAGCCCTGTGCTCAAAACCTCCGTTCAACCACTCCTGATCTGAGCTCCAGTAAACTACACCGCCACCTCCGCCTACCGCGTTCGAACAGCCCGTGCGCCTTCCTCCGGTGATGAAACTCGACCCCGTCACCACCACTGAGCTCGTCTCAGTGAGACGCACAAGACCCACTGGTCAAAATCGAGTTTTAACACCTCGATTTGGACCAGCCCGTGGCGGTGACGGTGGTGGTGGTGGTCGGGAAGAGAGGGTGATGAAGGGATTAGAATTGGGGGCAATATTGGAAGCTTAAACAATTTTTTTGTTAAAAAAGTAACGGTTCTGGACAAAATGGTAACGGAAGGGGTCTACGGGTAAAGTAAAGATAACGGAGGGGGTCTTGCCGTAGCAAAATTCGAAGGAGGGGGTGACCGTGAAAAACGGATAAAGTTGGAGGGGTGTATAGGTAAATCACCCTTGTTTGCCATGATCAACTTATTTGTGGTTTTGAATTCCCTAGCCATCCTTTCTCCAAAGCCATGAATGTTCGATTCCTTTTCATCCACTTTAAGTAATGATAAAGTCTATCCATTCTGCTTGCCCTATACAACACAAGTTTAGCTGTGTTTGTTACATTTCTTGTAGGGTTCCAATATATAATTAATTGATAATGAGTGGAGAGGTCTCAATTATGTTATTAAGGCTCCGTTTGTTTGGACGTAAAATATTTTTCGGTAAAATGTTTTACCTATTTTTCGGTGTTTGGTTGTGTAAAAAATGAGAAAAATATTTTACATGTAAAATATTTTCCATCAATTTGATGAAAATGACTTACCCTTAAATATTCCGTGAGTTATTTTCCGAAATGAATCCACTACCTTCTACTGCAATTCTCAGTGCTCAGTTTTCTCGATCGTCAGTCCCGACCCACGTTCAATTCCAATAATCTCATATCTCTCTGCCGTTGAAGCTCCCCATCTCTCTCTCTACACTATTTTGTTGATTTCTGAAAATATTTTCAAGTGTCAACCAAACACCGGAAAATAAAAAGTTTGAAATTTGTTTTCTGAAAAAATATTTTACATCTAAACAAACGGAGCCTAAGTGTCATCCATTCCACTCCCAAGCAATGTGGGACTCTATTTCCTTAAGTGTCATCCATTCCACTCCCAAGCAATGTGGGACTCTATTTCCTTAACATCCTCCCTCACGTAAATGTGGGATGAAATGAGCCCCGCTCTGATATCATGTTAAAGCATCCAACTCCAAACTAATTGGCAATAGATGGAGTAACTTCTATAATATATTAATCAAATTTGGGTGACTTAGGTGAGCGATGTGGGACAAAGTCTAACGGTATCAAGCTAGCACATCGCGATTGGTCCGTAGTATGGAATTTCAATTTCTCTGAAATGATATAATCATGTCTTACGGGGACGGGGATGGGGACGGGGACGGGGACGGGGGGAAGGACGAATAGGGAGCTAATTATTGAAAGTTCTTTCCACAGGATCCTGCAAGCCGTTTCCCGTAGGATAGATCACAGCCGTTCATGGGTGTTTCAACGGTCAGGATTGAAAATAAATTTTTCCGGAGCAGAGTTTAGTTCTACACAGCCCTTGCAATGCACCCGCTGCACTACAGGTTTCCCATTCCAGGATCCATAGCATCTTTCAACCGGAACGTGTTTGTAGTCACAAGGCAAATAGGAGTATATATTGGGAATATTGGAATCAAATATCTAGAGCAGTCTGTCGTTCATAAAGACAACGATGAGCTAGAATTTATCATTTCAACATATTTTTTTTTAAGGGCAAAGTACGGATTACTTTCCTGAGGTTTGATCGTTTGACAGATAACCTCCCTGACGTTAACTAATGACCACATAACCCCCCTATAATTTTGGAGTAAATTGCAACCGTTAGGTTTTCTATCCAAACTAACGAAAGATATAACACACAACCCTATTGTGAGAATGGGAAAGAAAATTAAAAATCACACAGCAAAAATACTGGAATTGCTTAGAAAAAAAAATTACTGAGAGTGATTTTTTTTCGTTACTTTATTTAATTTTTTTTCTCATTCTCACTCTCACAATAGGGGTGTGTGTTACACCTTCCGTTAGTTTGGATGGAAAACCTAATGGTTGCAGTTTACTCCAAAATCATAGGGGGATATGTGGTCATTAGTTAACGTCAGGGAGGTTATCTGCCAAACGACCATACCTCAGGAAGGTAATCCGTACTTTGCCCTTTTTTTTTAAAGACAATATCGGCTGTGATTCGCGCATAACTGCTTTTGTAGGACGATGGAGTATTTTCACATCGGTTGAATACAAAAGTTTAGTTTAGTGCAACGTTGTACTATTATGGGGAAGTACGCGGATTCCTTACCTTTATCGATTGGTGTGCTTACAACCTAGTACTTAGAAATCAGATAAATGTGCACGCGGTACGTGCTGCCGAATGAGCACAATGCACATGGGGGACGGTATGAACTGTAAAGTGTTAACGTATATATCTATTTGCGGATCCGCTAATAAGTGCTCCTGAGACATAAGTTTACATAAGTTTGGGGCACCAATTTACGGTTTCTTATAGGGGTGAGCAAAAAATTCGTCAAATCGCGAATTCAGTCCAAACCAATTCAAATCGAAATGTTTGGTTCGGTTTTATAGTAGTATGATTTGGTCATGGTTTAAAAAAATTAAAAACCGCGTTATATGGTTTGGTTTGTGGATTCACGTTTACGGTTATGATTCCAAATCGATCCGAACAGTATAATACATAATACATATATATATATATATATAATCTAATTATGATTCACTAAATAAATAAGGGAATCTTAGTCAACCAATTTCTTAATATTTTGATCCTATTAAATCCACCGCAATATTTAGTTTTTCTTTTCTGCCAAGATAATTTAGACTAATCTTTTATATATCACAATTCATTCCTAATTTCCTAAAATTATTAATCTTGTTGTGAAGTGATTATCACAAGTTGGTTGCTACTGTACTGCTGCTACTGCCCTTCGCTACCTCGTTTCTTTCTTTCTTTTTTGGTCAAACGGAAACTTAGCTACCTCATTTTAATTCAATAGTTTTAGGAATTATCTTTGGCCTTTTATTTGGTTAAACTATCTTAAGATATTTAGTAGTAGGTTCATTGTAGTGGCTTTATCAGTATTTTATTTTCTTAGTTTAAGACTTGAGGTAATTATTCGTATTCTACTCTTAATTAGTTGGTTGAAAATGATAACTTGGTTCAAAGCAAACCATGGTTTAAAATCGAAATCGATCCGTATTTTAATGGTTTGGATTGGTTTGGTTCTATGCCTTTTGTAGATTGGTTTGGTTCTCCAAATTCATAATCCGTAAATATTGGTTTGGTTCTTGGTTTACCATAAAATCGAACCAATCCGGACCATGCTCACCCCTAGCTTCTTAAATGCTCTAGGTGCAATAAATATTCTCAATCCATAAATTGTGTTTATGGATAATCACAAAACATTACCCATAAATGTTTGTAATACCATTTTTTTAATGACAATACTACCCTCATTTCCTTTTAGTAAAAATTAGATAGGTGAAAGGTTTTCAGTACAAATAAAAAAATGGGAGAATTTTTTCCAGGTCCACTATACCACTTTCCAAACCCACTAAGTACACTTCTAAATTCTATAACCCCTTAAGTCCATTCCTAAAATTCTATAATCTGGGTAGTCTAATATACCCCTGCTTTCAAAAAATTCTTTGACCCGTAATTTCCTCCATTTCCGTTTTCAAACAAATCCAAACCCACTAATTCCTCCATTTCCGTTTTCAAACAAATCCAAATCCACTAATTCCTCCATTTCATCCGCTTACAAAACCACTCCCCCCCTCCCCCCCTTTTTCAGACGGAGCAGATTTTCTTCGACCGAGAACGAGAAAATCAGCCTACTTCGTCTCCCCTTTCAAAACCCCTCACCCCCTCCCTCACTCCGTCCCCACTCATCGGCGTTCTTCGACCGAAAACGAACCAGACAGTTTGCTAGGTCGGCCCTTCTTCAGTCGCGATCGTCTCCAACCACTCGATCGTCGTCGCCGTCCTCGAGCGCTCAAATACCGGCGTCGTCTCTGTCTCCGTCATCAAGCCCACGATTGCCGTCGTCACTCCAACATCGAGATCTACCGACGAACAGCAAAGATCAACCCACGTCCCAGACTTTCTTCGTCGTCGATCGTCGACCTAGCCCAAGGTACAGTTCGTTCCGAATATGAAAAACGATAGAAATATCTCTCTCTCTCTCTCTCGTCTCTCTCTATTGATCTGCTGATGTTAATTTTGATGTTGATATCAAATCTGATTTTCAATTCGTTGTTGTTGTTGATTTTTTTGAAGTTGTTATTGTACATATGAGAGTTCCATGTTAAAACTGGATCAGATTCATGCTCTAACGTTATTATACTTATATAACGTTATATATTCTCTGTTTGGAGTTACGTTGTATATAACGTTAAGATCTGTTAGGGTTTTATTTTTTGTACTTTCTTTAGTTGCTGTTAGGTACATATCTGTTAGGCCGCTGCGCGGACCAATTCATATAAGGTTATATGTGGTTATATATATAACCCTAATTACATACCGACTGCAATATAATTAGGTCGGGTTCTATGGCTGAAATTACACCCCAAGTTCTTGAAAATATCGTTTTCGCTGCAGTTTGGGGCACTTTGTGCCGTGGGGGCTCCGCCCCCACACCCCCGGATGTAAACATATAACATTGTAATGTCATATGTTATTGTGTAACACTATATAACGTTATATATTCTCCTGTTGTTGTTTATAAAATGTCATTTTATTCTGTGAAGATGTATGGTATTTTATCATTTTGTTCGGTTGTCATTTTGTTCTGTGAATATATAACCATATATATTCAGGTCTATAATCATATAATGTTAGATATGGTTATATGTCCAAATTTAGGGTTAACTGATTTTTTTGCTGGCTTTGGAATATTTTTTGTATTTTTGTTAAGCTGCTGTTGAGTAATATATATGGTTATATATTCAGGCCTGTACTTATACATAATACATATATTTAGAATTTTTAGATTGGTTTATACACTAGTAAAAGTATAAGAATCATTCTCTTCCTTTCTTTATTCTTCTCTGTGAAGGGTTATATGAATGTGATATCAGAATTTTTTGATCCACAAATTGTACGAGCAGATGTGTTTTTTTTTGAGTTTCACAACACAGAAACTCACATATAACATTATATGTTCTACTTTATTGAATTGGTCCGCGCAGCGGCCTCACTGACTTGTTATTATTTGTGCAGTTGTTCAATGGGTGAAGAGTATTAAGTTACCTGTGAAGTCGACTGTGAAGAAGGCGATGGCAACGAAGGGGCAGAAGTTACGAGATCTCCTCTTCTTCTTTTTTCTTTTAGAGTTAGAAAGGACAAAATCTCATGTATAACGTTATAATGTTATATGTTTATTTTTTGTCACACGTATTACGTTTTTGTATGTGTATTATTTATGTGGCAAAGTAATACATATAAGGTTCTTTGTTTGTTTTTGCATTGTAAACATATATAAGATTATTTATATGTTCTTGCATTGTAATAAAAAAGATTCCAAAAGTTCATACATATACGGTTATCAGAAGCAAGTCAATGAGGCCGCTGCGCGGACTAATTCAATAAAGTATTTAACGTTATATAACGTTATATATGTACAAGACGTTATGTTGACATTATATAAGGTTCAACCTAAACAACCAAAATCATTTTAGGTTTGCATCTTTAATATCGTTATATGTGGTCTTCTGTCATGAGTGAATGAGTATATAACGTTAAATGCGAGCTGATGAATGAGTATATAACGTAAAATGTAAGTATTTCATGTTAAATGTGAACTGATGAACGAGTATATAACGTTATATACAGTGTATCAGAAAATGAGAATCTTCATGTAAGTATTTCACGTAAAATGTGAACTGATGAACGAGTATATAACGTTATATACAGTGTATCAGAAAAGGAGAATCTTCTGTCACTCTATTCCAACGTAACTGCTGGGATTTCAAACGTATAAAGGATAATGGGGGATAATGGGCTAAACTTATGGGATTTGAATGGAAAGGGTAATTTTGTCAGGCACTCTTTCCCTTTTTAAATGCAGTGGACTTTAGGCTTTACCAAATACATATTAGTGGACTTAGTGGGTAAGAAACTTGATCAGTGGACTTAATGGATTAGAAACATGCTATAGTGGACCTCCCACCAATTTTTTATAAAAAAATTATGTACAATATAAAAGAATCCTTTTGGGGGGGGGGGGGGGGGTGGGTTTCAGCTACAAGGAGAGGAAAATACTTTTCAATTTTTCGAGATATGAGAAAGATGCTCAATCAGTTGGGTCAACTTTATCAAAATAATGATCAGGAAAAAAACTACCTTCTCCGGACACATAGTAATTCAAACCATCGTTTAATGGTTTTGAACAAGCCAAGAAGTCGTAAAATCATATTTTCACAAATTTACAAGAAGACTTTCGTAATTTGATACGCATATGGGCTTGACATCCACATTTCAATGATAGTCAGTTAAGTTGTTCTTTGGAAGGGTCCATAATTTTCGAAGGCGTCTTTCCTTCACGGTGGCAAAAAAAGTCTTGCCTTTTAACTTCTCCATTTTTTGTGATGAATCGGCCTTTTCGGATGGCAAAACCATTTCTATTGGCATAATTTTTATAAAAAACGAAAGCGTCCTCTTCGCTGAGAAAACACTGTCCGGGAAAAGGTTGAAAGTCATTTTCCACTAAATTGTTCTTCTCTTCGATACTTCCACCGGATTCTATATTTTCATCTTCTTGAGGAATTTCATTCAAGTCAAAAGTATTTCTTCTTTTTATTTGGTTTAACTCACAGTCCAAACATTCATCGTCTATTATCCTACAAATTAAAATACCAATATTTGGTGAAAATAGCAACACACACACAAAAAAAAAAGCCCTCTTTATCCGGTCAAATAATATAAAATTCTTTCCAAATAACTAAAAGAAAAGATATGAAAAATGAACATAAGTAAAAGTTCATACCTTTGTAATGTCTTAAGGAAAAGAAATGTAACGAGCTTGAGAACACAATTTGTAACAACTTGACCTTGAGAACACGGTAATTTTTTTTTGTTTGAAACCGCCGCTCCTAGGCCCACCCATGGCGGCCGGGTAACACCCAGTTTGACACCAAAGGGAGGAATTAAAGATTGCTCCAATTACCTGTTGGTATGAAATGGATGCGTAATTAATTTAGCTGGTAATATCTTACAGAAAAAAACAGAGCTGTTTTAGATCCAATTTTCAAGCCATGACGCACTCACGAGAGGTTCGAGGCCTAGCTACTTGGATTAAAATTTTGCTACGCCTCCCATTTTCTAATTTATTTTCCTCTGCTGCTTAATTTTTTAACTGTAGAACATGTTCGTTTCGATATTTGTTTTGTTCCCGTGACAAATTTAAAATCTTTGCTATGGCATGGAATCTATAGATAATTAATGCACTCATGACTCATAATTAATACTCCGTTTTACCAAGATAAAGCTCATGCGGATCGAAATTCTATTTGTATTCTTCCCGATGGAATCGGAAACCCGATAGTGCAGAGGTGCACTACAGGGCTACATGGCACATTCAAGTCGTCTAAGAGTGCTTTCAACTCTTCTAGGGATTCTGGAAGAGTTTATTTTGAAATCCGCATAGTTAAAAGCACTCTTGGAGGACTGTAATTGTGCCCTACAGAAGTGTAAGAACTGTAAGAAGTGTTCTGCAGAATCTCCCCGAATCCGCTTCTGATAGTGTGCCATTCAGACACTTGTCTCCTTCATACTTTTTTTTTTTTTTCACGGAAGAAGGGATGATTTTATTAAGACAAAGAGCGGTCTGAGGACCGAAAATCATCACGGGCAAGACTAGCAAGATGTTGGGAGACAGGACCCCCCAACACTCCAGTCTAGCACCTAATAGGGAACGCTTAGCCAATGAATGAGCTACCCTATTACAAGAACGCTTAACATGAATAAAGGAACAAGATGAAAATAAAGGAAAAAGCTCTACACAATCAGCAAGAATAGAGCTACAATCAGAGAGAGACTTTCCATCTTGAATCAAAGCCTGAACTACCTCCAACGAGTCACCTTCAACAATAATCTTAGAAAATCCTCTAATAGCCGCAGTGACAAGGGCTTCACGAAATCCCAAAGCCTCAGTAGAACGTGGTGATAAGAAACCAGCAAAAGGAATCGAAGTAGACCCCAAAATTTCACCAAAATGGTTCCTTGCTACAATACCCACACCAGAAATGCCATTCTTCTTATTAACAGCACCGTCAACATTAAGTCTCCTTCATACTTTGAGTCAATCTAAATCCATCATTAGTTGAACAACAATACTCTCTTTGTTTCGAATACTTGATACTATATCCGTTCCACAATGACAGTCCTACTTTTTCTCTCTCAACTCTTTTCAAATAAAAAAATTAACTACTTTCGTGCATAATTTTTCAAATTTTTTCGCACCGTATTAAAAATCTCGATTAGTCCTTTAATTTGATGCGAAAAAATTCAAAATATTATACACAGAAGTAGTTGGTTTTTTTATTTGAAAAATGACTCGACTTTTCATGGTGGACTCTTAATATGGAATGGAGGGAGTAGTATTTTCCTAGTAAAATACTGCCGATGTTTGAATAATACTAGTACAATTTTTCTACATTCATATATACTTTTGAAAATTTTTGGTGCACTATTCAAAAAATCTCGGTACAACTTCTAAATTAATGAAGTAAAAATTAAAAAATCCATATCTTATTTACAAGAATCTTTTTTTTATACATTTTTTTAGATACGAGCACGATTATCGAAAAATGACCCACAACTGAGGTGTTTCTTAGATGTTTCATTCTTTATACTAATTCTTTCCAACTCTATTTTATTTTTCCCTTTGGTTTGGATCCACTGTGTAAATACTTATGGTTCTTAGAAATTTTTCAAACCCAAATAAAAGGGGGCGACTATTCGCAGTCCCGTATTTTCTCCCATAGCTCGTTACAAATTTTCGAAGATTATATTTCGGTAACTACATGTCAAAAATATGTTTAACCTTTGGTAAACAACTGTCGAATATACATTTCGGTAAATAGCTGTTGAAAACAAGATTATATTTCGGTAACTACATGTCGGAAATGCACAAGAAACATATATTTCAGTAATTAGATGCTGAAAATGTATCTCAATTTTGGTAACTAATTGTCGAAAATGTATCTCAATTTCGGTAACTAACTGTCGAAACATATTTCGGTAGTTGAAAATTTTTAATGGGCTAAGGGAGAAAATACGGGGCTACGAATAGTCGCACCCAAATAAAATACTCCTACTTAAATTAAACTACAACCACCCCCGAAGTTTCAATAAGTTCCAGATTGCGTCCTCACGTTTGGAAAGTTATAAAATGCACACAGCCCCTTATCATGACGTAGGCGTCACGTAGCCGCTAGGAAATTTAACAGAATCTGTCTAATACCATTAATTCTTAATTATTGAGAAATGATTTTGCCACTTCTTTTTTTGTTAACGTCACTCATCTGCAAGTGTATTTTTGGTGCCGTTAACAAAAAAGAAAGTGACAAAATCAGCAGCCTTATAATGATCAAAATGTCTTTTTTAGCCTGTTTAGTAATCTATCTATCTATCTATCTATCAATATCATATGCAAATGTGTTTTGCCTTCAAAAAGCATCCAAATTCTCAATCCTAATTTCTTAGATTTTTTATTTTTTTTGTTGTTGATGAGAGAGAGAGAGAGAGAGGGAGGGAGGGAGGGAGGGAGGAACGTGGGAGATAGAGGGAGAGAGAGACGTGGGGGTTGAATAAGGAGAAAAAAAATCATTCTATACTTCTGGAGTATCGTCACGTGGTGTCCTAAATTTATTTTTCACCACACATGTCTTTTAATACATAAAATGAGACAAATGGTAGCGTGCATCGAATACGGGATCGGGAAAAAATATTAAAGGGGAAAAACCGAAATGGTCCCTGTAGTTAAGTGTTTGTGTCAACTTGGTCCCTGTAGTTGTATTTGGCTCGATTTACACTCTGTACTTTCCATTTTGTTCCAATTTGGTCCAATTGCTAACTGCCGTTAGTCTGCCGTTAAGTCCTTTTAACTAGGGGTGAGTGAAAAATCTGTCAAACCGCAAATTCAGTCCAAACCGAAAGGTTTGGTTCTGGTTTTTAGTAGTATGGTTTGGTCATGGTTTAAAAAAATTGGAAACCGCGTTATATGGTTTGGTTCGTGGATTCATATTCACGGTTATGGTTTCAAACCGATCCAAACCGTATAATACATATTAGCCAAAAAAAAATGACCGGAAAGTGCTTGTTTTGAGCAGTTTTTAATTGAATCGTTCATAAAATCTAAGCTAAAAACTACTCAGATCAAACCCTTTCCGGTCTTTTTTTTTGCTGATTTCTCGCGAGTACCCTTAAAATCACGTTCTGATCACATTGAGCGGCTCGGATTATTAAAATTTGATTGGGAACTATGAGGTGTTTTTTTAGATGTCTACTTAGTTGTCCACGGAACCGCCCCGATATATATATACATATAATTTAATTTAATTATGATTCACCAAATAAATATGAGAGCTTTAGTCAACTACTTTTTCAATTTATTGATCCTATTAAATTTACTGCGATATTTAATTTTTCTTCTCTGTCAAGATAATTTAAATTAAACTTCTACCACTCTTGCTTGAGTTGAGCCATTTTGTAATCCACCTTTATATATAAGGAGTATATAAGTTATATCAACAACACACAAAAAAAAAAAACAAAGAAATACAAATGACCCAATAAAAATAGATATATGGGAAGTGAACAACTTTGCCCAAGAACCAAAATGAGAGTTCTGTTGCAAAATCAGAGTGATCTCCATTTTGCAAAATAAATAAAATTGCCTACACAACATCAGATTCGTTCTAGCAAAATTAGAGTGAACTCCATTTCGCTAGTCGGCAATGGTGATATATAGAAGTTTAATTTAAATTATTTTGGCAGGGAAGAAAAACTAAATATCATGGTGAATTTAATAGGATCAATAAATTGGAAAAGTAGTTGACTAAAGCTGTCATATTTATTTGGTGAATCATAATTAAATTAAATTATGTGTGTATATATATATATATGTATTATACGGTTCGGATCGGTTTGGAATCATAACCGTGAACATGAATCCACGAACCAAACCATATAACGCGATTTCCAATTTTTTTAAATCATGACCAAACCATACTACTAAAAACCCGAACCAAACCCTTCGATTTGGATTGGTTTGAACTGGATTCACGGTTTGACGGATTTTTTACTCACCCCTAGTTAAAAGGACTTAACGGCAGACTAACGGCAGTTATCAATTTGACCAAATTGAAACAAAATGGAAAGTATAGAGTGTAAATCGAGCCAATTACAACTACAAGGACCAAGTTGACACGAACACTTAACTACAGGAACTATTTCAGTTTTTTTCCCAATATTAAATTATCTTTTTATAAACTAGCATTGTGCCCGTTCGATACACGGGACCGAAAAAAATCAATGTGAATTTTTTTTATTCCGTGCATCGAACGGGCACAAACGCTAGTTTATCCCTAAACTAAAGAATAAGTACTTATTTTTTAAGAAGGCAATTTCAAGCTCAAAAATAATGTGTTTACGCAAATAATTTTCCTACCAATATGGATCTAGTTTGATAGATCTCATCAAGATCTTTAATACAGTGCAAAAAAAATCAAAAAATTATTTTTCATTTACATTATTTTTGAATTTGAAAATGTGAAATGAGCTGCTTATTTTTTAAGAAGGTTTCTGGAACGGAGCCTAATACTAGTAACAAGATTCCAAAACAAAGGCAAAAAGGTCAAACTATTAACAACTCCACATAGTGTCTAAAATCAAACCATTAACATTCAAAGGTGAGCCCAAAAAAACCAGGAAATTGATGTTCATGCTTCTCTTTTGTCCTTTGTCCGAGCACTTCATTTTTTCTCTTCACACATGAAAGTGGTAGTCATGTAATTTCGGATCACTAAAAAAATGAGTAAATTCGGATAAAAGCAGAGTGTGAAAAAATCAATTTCCCACAAAAAAAAAGAAAAAGAAAAAGCGGATCAAAAAAAAAAGAAAACAGAATCAAGACGACAAATGAGAATCCTCATTGGGTGGGTACACCTCGGGCAACCCATCACCATCATCATCACCATCACCATCACCGTTGATCTGATCAAGAACCAGAACAAGCCCCATGGCGAAGGCACCGTCGAATCCGGGCTTGAGGCAGAGAGAGAAGACGTCCTTGCCAAGCACCACGTGGGCCGAGGCATCCACTTTGCGTCGGATCTCGGCCACCAGTTCCTTCGCCGCGTCGTAGATCGTGCAGCATCGATTGGCGAACGACCCTTCGATCTGGTATTCCTCGCCCGGGCTGCCGCCGCCGTACAACTCCACCGTCACGGCCGACCGTCCGATTATTGAGGATCTCCGCACGCTGAAGATGGGTTTCTGACCGTCCGCTCTTTCTCCCAAGTATCCTTCCCAACGTTGGTGGAGACTCGGTCTCTGCTTCAGAACAAAGATTGATCAGTAAAAATCTACTAGCACATTGGGTTGACTGGGATCGTTTCAAGTACCGAGTCGCCGGCTAAAACAAACAATTCGCGTGCAAGAGAGAGAGGGCACGAGCGTGAAAGCGTGTTTGAACACAAAAATTACTAAAATCCGCGAAAGCACAAGAGATTGAAATTTTGAAGGATTATACTCCCTTGGTCCAATTTTGATAGTTTTCTACGAAAAGATGTGCAATTTTTGAATAAAAAAATAAAATACTTACGAACATAAATTTTCAAATTTCTTCGCATTAAATTAAACATCTTGATTAGTACTCCCTCCGTCCCATAATATTTGTCCGGTCCGCAAAATAAGGACGTAAAAATAATATGTTTTTTGCAAGAAAAATTCAAATTTTTTTCAACAATTCATTAGATATCGATGAGTTCTTGTAATTTATGAAAAAAGTTTGAATTTTTTATTGAAAGAAATGTATTATTTTTTAGTCCTCATTTTACGAACCGGACAAATATTATGGGACGGAGGGAGTAATTTAATTTAGTGTGCAAAAAAATTTGAAAAATTATAAAAGAAAGTACTTTATTTTTTAATCCAAAAATTACACATCTTCTCTCGTAGAGAACTGTCATTTTAGAACAGAGGGAGTATGTGACCAAGCTCACGGGTACTCTTTACAGAAAGTCAGCTTGCACAGCAAAGGCTGTACAGCAGCCGCGCACAGACCAGTTTTGTGTCCGTCTCGGGTCTCGCAAAGATGATCGGAGCCGCTCATTTTGTTCAAGGCAAATTTTGAAGCAAAGTTAGATGATTCGTAAAAACCCTTCTCGATATCGGATTGAGGTGATTTTTTGCAGGGGACCATAAACGAAGTATTTTGAACAAAATGAGCGGCTCCGATCATCTTTGCGAGACCCGAGAAGGACGCAAAACTGGTCTGTGCGTGGCTGCTGTACAGCAAATGCTGTACCTGTAGGAGCGTTCGTACTCTTTATTGTCCTTGAGCGAAATTGGTGATACTGAATGACACACATAAATGTATGCACCACTAAAAATGGAAGGAGATCCAAATCCTAATTTCTGGTTTAGACAAGCCAACTCACATACCACCCATTCTTTGTTTTATTTTGTTTTCTCGCACAAACGCGATTCGTACATATATAAAAGGGAGTCCGATTAAACTGATTTTTGGCGTGAATATTCTTCTCGACGGGTTCTACAACATAGACATTCCGGATACTGCAGGAAATCAAAATCTGCGAATATAAAGCTCATAATTTCAAGAGGAATTCAACTAGTATTTGGTTCTATGACTCGGCAGACCTTACTCATAAAGTGGGCCATGAGCGAGCGTTACACGGTTCCGTTCTGCTAAATAAGCCAAGTGGCTAATTTTTTTGTCTTTATTCAAAAAAATTTCGTATTTGTTAATTTTGCGTCAATTTTTTGAAGATTATTGCATCTCTATGACGAGAAAAATCTAAAAAGTAAAAAATTTCGATCGAATCCTAATTTTTTTGAATAAAAACAAAAATAAGCCAATAGAAACTGAAGCAACCCATGTAACCAATTTAATTTCCCGTTAAATTGACACACTAAATCGTCATTTAACCCATCTGACCCACCGAGTCGACTCGCTCTAACAGTGTGGAACCTCTTTCCTTTTTTTTTCTTTTTTAGCTCAGTATTGTAGAAGCTAAGAACTGCACACAAAAAAAAATACCTTTCGTCGGACGGTGAGGAGGCAGCGACCAGAAGTGTCCATGAGGACGAGCTCGCCCCTGTCACTAATATCGGTCCCGTACGAGTCGACCCGGAAGACAAGCTCGCCCTTGGAATCGTAGGCGGTGAACCCATCTCCGGCGAAGAAACGAGAGGTCTTGAGGACAGTGAGATGGGTCTCTTCTTCCCATGTAAACCCATTTTCCACGACGGCCCCTCCTCTCATCTCTCTTCAACTTTCGAAAGCCCTCTCGATGCTTTGAGAGACAGGTTTTGTGTGGCTATAATTGTGTAGAAATCTTAGAGCGAGAAAATGAGGTGAGGGGGAGAGAAATATAAATAGAGGTGAGAGAGAACAACTACGGTGGAAAGTTTGGATCCTCAAGGTATGGGACACGTGGTAAGCATCAATACGAGTAGATGGAATTGTTTTCCTGTGAAAGTTAATATCAAGGGTCGGGACCGGATCCGGTCAAATTGTTGTTTCGGACCAGTTTGGCATTCAAAAATGTTTTAGATGGCTCAGATTTAAAGGAGGTGTTTTTATTATTATTTTTTTAAAAAAACACCCATTTAAATTCAAGCCATTCAAAACACGTACTTTTAGACGGTTTGAATGCATTAAATAGACTAACTGTTCCGAAACCAAATTGACCGGATCCTTCCCCAAGGTTTAGGGGCAGCCAGGAGCTCAGAGACCAGACCCCAGCAGCAATAATGTTCTAATCTCCAATACCTTCGTCCCAAAATAAATATCCGGTCTACAAAAATGATGACTTAAAAATAATACGAATTCTTTAAAAAAAAATTAAATTTTTTTTCAACAATTTATTCCATAAGGTGGCGTTGGGACGAAGGGAATAAAGCATAACTTTAATGCGTTTAACTCGGTGAGTGACTGAGTTTGTCCTGGTTACCAACTCGGTCTGGTTATAGTTGACAAACATTGAGCAGAATTTTTTCCTTTTTGATAATCGGTTGTCCAGGCTCGCTGGCACTCACCTCGAGTATTTTCGGGCCTTGAAGGTAAGTAGGTAACGACCGGGCCCCTAGTGGTCCCAAGGTTTAGGATGGTTGGCTTCTGTGAGATTCGAGCATACGACCTCATGAGATCAAACACTTGTTGTTTTCTCATACCCATTTTGCCAACCCGTGGAGTTAACATTGAGTGGAATTTTCATATTATTCGTTGATGGAAAAAGGAGTATTTTGCAAGGAGGTGCAATATCAGGCTGGGAGTTTTTTCTTCTTGTGTATTGCACATTTTAATTTCCTCTTTTCTCCCTTAGCGACTTTCGAGATGGTTTTTGTTCAACTATCCCAACGACTTTCGAGTGGGTTTAAAGTCTTTTTAACGTATCTCTCTTGATTAATGGAAAAAGAGCAAAGGTAGGTACCGTAGGTTCTTTCCAAGGACTTTGGACTTTGACAATACAATCAATCTTAAGGCCTTTTTTCTAGGCTAACTTACAAGCACTTCAATAATAATTAGGCTAATTTACGTACACTTCAATAATAATTTCAGAATCAGCTACCGCAAAAAAAATCTAATGTGGCGTTAATGACTTGACAATTTTAAAGACTTATTAGAATAGTATAATATACCATTTCTAAGACTAATTTATTTTGTTGTATGTATTATGTATATATTTCTTTTTAAACATTGTAAATGGATACTTAACCCAAAAAAAAAAAAATGTAAACGGATCTCTATTTTAAGTAGGGGTGTCAACGGGTGATTTTCAATGAGTTTAAATTGATTGTAGAGGAGTTGGCAATTTTAATAAGTTACTGATTTGTTTTAGAGTGAATCCAATGACAATACCAAAAGTAAAAGATTTCTAAAGTTAGCAATATTTGTCCAAAATATGGCTCACAATGATATAACCAAACTTAGTAATCCCTTAACCAAACTGGGGCTAGCTTAGTTGGTCAGGACTCTTGCATCTCACTTAGAGATTAGGAGTTCGAGTCTCCCCACCTGCGTGTGGATGTTCTTCCTTTGGAGGGTTTTTCCTTTCTTTCTTTGTCTTTACCCTATAAAGGGCTTATTTCTTGTATTGGTTGAATTGTTGGGCTTGGTTGTCTCGTGTACTCTCACAATTGATTTAGAGTCTCGGATTTGTACTCTGTACTTCATATGTGATGTAAAATGATCTCTTCTATCGATTGACAAAAAAAAAATACTAACCAATAATCAAACTTTGATATTTGGATAATCAAAATTAGCACCCTAATTTAATTGCTGACAGGCATGTGTGGGAATGAAGACATTTTTTTGATTACAAGTAGGGCACTTTCAGGCTCCGTTTGTTTCGTTGTAAAATATTTTTTGTATTTTCCGTTGTTTGGTTAGACAAAAAAGAAAGTAAAATGTTTTTGGAAGTAAAACCTTTTCCATCATCATCCAGGCACAAATGATTTCATCCAAAGATTCCCGTAAGTCATTTTCCTCCCAGAGCGCCATTCATAATTTGAGAATCCACTGTTCACATTATCAACAACCAATGGGAGAGTGTTCTTTATCAATCAATGCAACCCCAACTGAGAGAGAGAGAGAGAGAGAGAGAGAGAGAGAGATGCAACCCCAACTGTGAGAGAGAGAGGATTTTGGAGCCCAACAAGCAATTGAAACCAATTAAATTGTGAACATTATTGAAACCACTCACTCCGGAACCAATTGGAACCGTTTTATGTTTGTACGTATATGTTGGTGATATATTTACATTTTGTAAAAATTAAAAATATTTGAATTGAGAGAGCGTTTATTCGATTAAAATTTTTCTAAACCAGCAATCTGCCATTATTTTGAAAAATAATTTTCAAGTGTCGACCAAACACCGAAAAATAAAAGTTTGAAGTTTGTTTTCTGAAAAAAATATTTTACATGAAAAACATTTTACATCGAAATAAACGGAGCCTCGGTATCAGTAGATACTTTCGCAAATGATGACATCCCAATCAACCCATATCTGATCCGATAAGATATAAAAACATAAGTAGTAAACAAAAAGTACAATTAATTAATTAGTTCATCACTATCACCCCTTGCGTAATGCTCTTCTCCTAAAGTGTAAGGACTCTAAAAAATAAGAAAGTTTGTCCACACAGACATTACATGAACAGATTGTATACATATTTTTTTGTTGAGTCTATCACGGGTCCCATATAAACGATCCAAATCGTTCATTGAATATAAAACACTTTTTCAAGGGTTACCGTGAAAATTCATCTTAATACGATACTTTTAGGTGCTCGATCCAATTATTTAACTTTTCATTTTCTTGAAATTTCAATGAAAAGTTAGATGATTGCCCTTGAAAAAGTGTTTTACATTTAATTAACGACTCGAATCATTTGTGTGAGACTCGTGGTGGATCCTACAAAAAAATCTGTGTACAATTTGTGCACTTTTGTTTGTGTGGATAGACTGGTTCCTAAAAAATATCCTCCGGGGTACCTAACAAGCAAGTCAAATATTGGTTATGTCATCAACCCACAGTTTCCAACGGATCCTAACCTAACAAAAATTACTAACAACTACTACTTGGCAGGACAAGTGGCTTTACTTCGCGTTTACGATGGAGTAAAATTTTGAGATCTTTATCTTTCAGAATTTACATCGAATGTTTGAGATGCTTTTCGGATTAGCTTTTGGGTTCAAAATATCATCAAAGTTCTTTTCAATCTTTTGTCGTCGTAAACAGTACCTGCTTTCACTGTAACTTAATCATAATCTCTTTGTAATATCTATTTCTAGAGATTGCGTGACGCGCGTAGAACTGTATAAGCATGTTCGATTGTAGGATAAGAGAGGTGGAGACTATGGAGTCGGCCCAAATGTCCCAATTTTTCATAGTCCGATATTTGGTTGCACACGGAACTAAGAGCCATTGGATAAAGGTGGAATTCTAATTGTCCAGCATCTCAAGTGAGGTATTAACTAATTAATACCAGGGGAGTGTGGTATTAATGTGACTTATGTACCAAGAAGAGTAATACTAGTTAAGCGAAACATGTCTTTGTCGACAAAGAGAAAATCAAACGCCTTCCTTGACGTAGGACGCGGTGTGAAATAGGAATTTGGGGACCTTGTTGTCCTGTCCCGAGAGGACAGCATGGGTGTTGACCCAATTCGGGTCATTCATACTCGGCAATGGACAATTCAGATTTCATCCGGTCGAACAGATCTCAGCCGTCCGATCGAGATGAAATCTGAGCCGTCCATTACCGAACATGGACGGCCCGGATTAAGCCAACACGCATCCTGTCGCTTGCACCCCGGGTTTGTGAAGTAGGCCTTCTAGCTGGCCAAAGCAAGAGAGAGATATGGGCCACAAATTCTACAAACAATATAATGCATGTAAGACTAGTCGACCTTTATCCAATCCAGATCCTCAGTGAAATTGATTCGGGGACACTGCCGACTCGAGGGGATTAACATGGGTGTTGGCCCAATTCGGGCCGTTCATGCTCAACACGCATGCTGTCCCTTTCACCCCGGGTTCGTGAAGTAGGTCTACCAGCTGGCCAAAGTGAGAGAGATATGGGCCACAAATTCTACATACAATTCATGTAAAAGTAAGACTAGCTAGTCTCTCCAATCCAGGTCCTCAGTGAAATTGAAATTGTGGGAGAGTAAAATGATGAGAAGCTGGACTCAATGGGGTGGGTAAGTCGGTGAAATTAACATTCAAGCCCGGCCAAAATCGACAACAGCTAACCAACCTGCCCACCACTTGATATATATGGGATTTAACTTCTCCTTGTTAATTAGGGATCCAGTTTGACGGCAGAAAAGCGTGTGCGGTTCAATCTGAACCGTTCATCTTGATAATTAAGGATTCAGATTTGCTGTAACTTCTACCGGTAAGAATATAAAAAGCAAATTTGGATCATTAAAAATATTATCCGACGATTGCGATCACTTGGATCGCACCTCTGCAGTCCCGTACAAGCCAGATTCTTAAATAGGAGTAGTTGTTACTACTTTCAGAGAGTTAAAAAGATCTGTCGAAAGTATGACAAGAACTCCACCGAAAGATCGATCAATACATTTGACGATTACAACTTGTTTGGAGTTTTGCATAAATTTATCAGTTCATAACCAATGACACGACGGAGGCCAGCATCTGCGACCACGTAACCACGCTTCAAATCTTTATCTAAAAAATAGTACTTCCTCCGTTCGGATTTAATAGTCTTTTTTTTTTGGAGTTCGTGCCATTTTTCAATCGATTATATCTTCTAATTTATAATGTTTTACGTGATTTCGAAAACATTGTATTATAGAACTAATCGAGATCTATCAAACAATATCCATATTCGATATGAAATTCATTACGTATTCAAAGATATAACCTGTTTTTTAGCCGGTTAGAATAGAACTATGGATAATTAAATCCGGATGGAGGAAGTAGTTTTTGTCTCAAGATCTTAAAAATTGTAGTATCTGTTTGTCCGCCAAACATCGTTTTTAACAATCCAACAAGTTAGATGACATAGGGGAAAATTGTTGGGTTTTTTAGCGGGTGTGAGGCTTTCGCTTTGCTTGTGGTGTTTTTGGTTGGTTTCCTGTCGTCCTCTCTGTTTTGGTTCTCGGGTGACTTTTTTGCCGGTGTTGCTCAAGATCCGTTTAATCTTTGTATCGTTCCTAAATATTAATGAAATCTTTTTTGCTGATTAAAAAAAAAAATCAACAAGTTTTTTAAGAAAATAAAGTTATTTCTATTTCTACTACTCGTATTTTCAACGATATTATTTGACTTTCAAAATGAATATAGATGCACAAGATTGCATCAAATATTATTTGTAAATGACCGACCACATCTTAATAGTTGATTGGGTTGAACGAAAATACGTAGTGGTACAGAGGCGGCTCTACTCTTTGGGTTCCAAGGTCAATTGAATACCCAACCCAAATGTCAATGGACACTCAACCAAAAAGAATTGAACACTCAACCCAAAACCAATTAAACACTCAACCACAATCCACTTACAACCCATCATTCCAAGTAATTCACATTTGAACATCTAACACATTACCTCAAATAAAACTCACAATCAAAATGAAAAAATTGAAAAAAGAAAGGAAAAAAAAAAAGAGAATCTATAGGGGAAAGAATTTTGCTTTGTGTTCTCTCTCCATCTTTTTTTCCGATCGTCTAAATGTGTTAATTTCGCATTCATGACAATAACTACTTTTTTTTTGTTTACTTAGTTTATAAAATTACGGACAAAGAGCTTTAAAAAAATTCAACTACGTTGCAAAACCGTGTTAACTTGAATAATATTTCTTCGAGAAGGTCAGCCTCAACATACTCGCTACAACATATTCCATCAGGAAGGTCAGCCCCAACATACTCGCTACAATTTCTTTTAAAAGGGTTTTAGTAGATTAATACGTTGACACAAAATACGAGAACTCCTTCCATTCTCGAAACACTGTCTAGTACGTAATACGACAATTTTCAAAAAAAAAAAAAAAGTAAAAAAGATATAGTATATATTCTTCTGTTCTCATTTCACCTCGTATTTAATTTTTGAAGAATAGAGGTTATGTTTTTGGACTGAACTATTTATACTAATTTATGAGATTTTGTACATATATTATTGGTTAATAAATAAACTAGTAGAGTTAAGGTAATTTCTGAACACCCTACCACAAATTTCTGGAGCCGCCACTGCAGTGGTAATCATTTTGGTAGTAGTTGTACCATTCTTATCGGGAAAATTAATATCGCCTTCCTCATGTTACAATATTTTTTTTTGCTTTGTTCACCCACGCAACCTTAAATTATGTATCCATCCGTCCATGTTCACGACGACTAATCGAACAATAAATTGTATTTTTTTAAAAAAAAATTTTGGGCAACCCTTTTCCTTTTTTTTTTCCTCACCTCCCTACCCCAAGTACTCCCTCCGTCCCATAATATTTGTCCGGTCCGCAAAACGAGGACTAAAAAATAATGCATTTCTTTCAATAAAAAAAAATTCAAACTTTTTTCATAAATTACAAGAACTCATCGATATCTAATGAATTGTTGAAAAAAATTTGAATTTTTCTTGCAAAAAACATATTATTTTTACGTCCTTGTTTTGCGGACCGGACAAATATTATGGGACGGAGGGAGTATCTAGTATCCAAACAGGGCTTTTACTATTCGGGCAAAGGAGAAAAAGGGAAAATGACAACCCAGGATGTGTTTTGATAATTAATACCCGACAAGGATAAGCTAAAAATATTTGTTAATGCTGAAAAAGTCCTTGAAGGGTATTAATTATCAAAACACATCATCGGCGTCATTTTCCCAAGGAAAAATGGAAATTGGTCACTTCACAACTCACGTGGTGCAGCTTTGTTTGTGGGCCCAAAAGATTTTGAGAATGCGATTCAAACAGGGCCCAAAAGCTTCTCGGCCACATCTTGAAATGTGGGCTTAGTCATTCCATTTGACATTTTCCCGCTGAAAAAGAAAAGGAAAAAAAAACCATCGTTATTTTCGAATTAGGTCTACATTATACCGTCTAGCGCATGATTTAACGTTAAAATCATAACTTGAATGATTCACTAATCGGAATGAACAGAGTATACCGGGAACGCCTATATTCTGATAGATCTGCTTGCTCAAAATGCGATAGTATTCTATGAATCCCTCGTTTTTTTAAATCCAATGATCGGAAAGCACGTGCCCACGATTTGGGCTTCCCTTATTTTTGCACAAGCATGATCACTTGTTTGTTTTCTATAAATCAAACAAGGAGATCGTTGTTTGTAATTCTTTTAAGCCTTTTTTTTTTTTTAGAGCGAGATTTGCGAGGGAGGGATACCAAAGCACAAACAACGATGGATGTGTAATTAAGAAGGCTAAATGCCTCCTAGAACATGAATTCTTGTTTTGGCTTAAAAAGTTAAGGAACTTTTTTTATTCAAATTTTCTTTGCATTTGTTTGTTTTGTGTCAAATTTTTGTGGCTTCGGAAAAGTAAGAAATTAAGATTGAAACTCAAATTTTTTTGAATAAAAAAAAAGAAGTCAAAAAGACACTCTATTTGACTTATTTTTGTCTTTTTAAAAAATTATGAGTTTCGATCAATTTTTTTTTTACTTTCACGAACGATTCCTCTTGACGAAACGAATCAATAAGTCAGAGAAGTTTGACGCAAAATTAATAAATATAAAAATTTGAATAAAACCAAAAAAATAAGTCATTTTGATATTATTAATTTAATACTGTGAATTGTGAATATTTGACTTTATGGTAGTTTTGGTTCATGACATGAAAGGCTCTCTGGGCCTGACTTAGGAGACTTGAATAGAAAGAGGGTTCTTCCGGGCCTGTCCTATGTGAGTGAATTATGTCACGTTTGGTTCTTGCGCACAAGTATTTTCCCAAAAAGTCCTACTACACGAGCGTACACCATTTCTCTCCTCCCTCCCCCCTCTCGTTGTACCAAAAATGATACTCATACAATAATTCAAACACAATATTAAACACAACCTCTTACATACATGTGGGCTCCACACAAAGCGGTGGCCGGCCACCGCACCCGTGTGGGGCCCACTCCGGACCCCGCACGGATAATCCGAGCCTTTCAATAATTTTAAAAAAATAGCATTGCTGCTCACTGTACAGCACGCGCATATGTGGACAGGTTCTTTTCTTCCCCACGTGCTCTCTCTCTCTCTCTTACGTATATTCTTTCTTCCTCTCTCCTCTCTATTCCTCTTCCATCACTCCCACTCTCTCTCATCCCTCCTTTTTATTTTAATGTTTAAAATCTTATAAAGATTAGGAGGTGTTCCGGTTTCTAGAAAAAAAAAAACTTTTAGAAAAGAAATATAATTTTAAGATCAAAAATCATATTTATACGTAAATAATTTTTCTATCAATATGGATTGTATTTGATAGATCTCATTGAGATCTTTTAAAAGGTGTAAAAAAATTAAAAAATTAATTTTTATTTTCACTATATTTGAGCTTGTACGTAACTTTTTTTCTTTACACTTATTTTTTAATAAAATTTATATTTTTAAAATCTACTCATAAAGATGTAACTAATGCGATCAATATTGAATATGAAATTATGAAAAACTAAATTTTTTAATATCTGTTCAATTTTGTCTAAATTTATAATTAATAGTCTAAAATTTGATATTATTAATTTAATACTGTGAATTGTGATATTTGTTTTATTTTCATTGTTAATTAACAGTGTTTAATTGTTAATTGTAAATTTTTAATATTTTTTCTATTTTTTATTGTTAATTAACATTGTTAATAGTAAATTTGATAGTATTAATAGGCAATTCATTTGTTCATAGACAATTAATAATTGAAATCAATAAAAATTTAACAATATAAAGTTTAATCACAACAATATAAATTTTACATTGAACATTTAAATTTTAGCTTTTCATAATTTTATATCCAATATTGATTTCATTTGATAGATCTCTACGAGTAGATTTTGAACATGTTATTTTCTCAAAAAATAATAATACAGAATAAAAATTACAAAGCTTTAAAGATTTATTAAAAATAAGAGGAGGGGGGGGGGGGACGGAAGAGAGAGGAGAGAGAGAGATTGTGTGTAGGTGTGTGTGGCAGGAATGGCAATGGGGCGGGGCGGGGCGGGGTTTTGCATACCCCCGACTTGGAAATCATTATCCGGCCCCGACCAAGTTTTTTTTGGGTACCCCCGTTCCCGCCCTGATCGGGGAACGGGTTTACCCGCCCCGCCCCGTTGTGTAAAAATTTAAAAAATTAAAGTATAAGTAAAAAAGTAAAAAAAAAATGATGAATAAGAATAAAAAATATCTAGAAAATAAAACTTTGGAAATTATTTTTGTGTCTTTTGGTATCGCGGCTTTATCTAAACTTTTAATTGAAATCAATATTTTAGATACCTCATTCCATTTCTTTATGTGTAGAATTTATTATAAATATTTGAAGAAACTTTTTAAAAAATCCACTAAACACCAATAAATATCAATTTTTATTTCTTTTTTAAATTTAATTAGGCTACTTGACAGTAAAGAGACATTATTTTTTTGGATTAATGCTAAAAAAATGAAAGAACATGTATATAAGTATATATACATATATAAATAACAAATATATATGTATATATATAAAAATACGCCGGGGCGGGTTCGGGTAATTTCGGGGCGGGTTCGGGGCGGGTTTAGGGGCGGGGTACCTTCGCCCCGAACCCTACCCGAACCCGGGCGGGTTCGGAAAATTTTACCCCGACCCGATACCCGAAAATGGGGTGGAAAACCCGCCCCGTTCGGGGCGGGGCGGGGCGGGTTCGGGGCGGGGCGGGTAGGATTGACATCCCTAGTGTGTGGGGTCTATTTTATGTCTCACCATTTTTTGCAGTGTTGCACGTACAATGTTCCTCTCCTCCTCTGGCCTTCTTGTCTAGAAAGCATTCAAAGGCCACTCTTTTTGTTGAGTGATTATTCAGATACTCTGGTGTAGGCCTGTCAACGGGCCGGATCCGATCCGGATCCGATCCGAATCCGACGGATCCGAATCCGATAAGACTTGGATTCAATCCGAATCCGATAAGACTCAAATCCGAAAGTGGTAATCCGGATTCGATCCGAAAATCCGAATCCGATCTGAAAATTTTTTTACTTCAAAAATTTTAACAAAAAAATATATATATATTTTCCAAAAAAAAAAATTGAAAATTAAAATAAAAAATTTAAAATAAAAATACAACTTCTAAAACATTTTTTGTTCAAAATAAAAAATTTACTGTTTTTTTTTAAAAAATTTAAAAATTTATAAAAAGTTTTAAAAAAAAAAAAGAAGTTCGGATTCGGATCCGATCCGAAAAAATCCTGATCCGATCCGATCCGTAATAATCGGATTCGGATTACCGGATCGGATTCGGATTCGGATCGGATTTTTCGGATCGGATCCGATCCATTGACAGGCCTACTCTGGTGTTGTTCCAAGGACCTCCACCATCACACATTTTCTTCAGATTGATCCCGCGTGAACGCGTGGTGGTAGTAGCGGCCCTTGGAGCACCATGTGATGGTTCTCCAAGTGCAAATATTTTTTACACATTTTGGTTAACTTACTTGAGACCCAATAATTACATACCCATTCCATGTGAATGTGGGGTGGTGGAGGCAGGGACGGAATTAGGATTTGTTATACGAGGGGGCCGGCCATAGCATGAACAATGAAATTTTAAAATTCCAATGTTCAAGAATATAAAATATCTAAATGATAAAATATTACCCATTACAAATCACAATATCTACGTAATCTTAACAAACCAAAAACAACTAAAAGGTGAAAAAATAAAATAAATTCAATACGTTATACGTCAAGCATGTACCAAAATGGAATTTAGTGATATCTTAGATCCGAAAATCATCTATTATTGAGTTAGAACTAATTGTTGCAGTAATTTCCTTCTCAGTAAATATAACCAAAACATTTGTGAGAAATTCATCCTACATCCGAAGCATGTGTTCAGACAATATTTATAGTTGAAAATGCCCTTTCTATCCACTTTTTTTATTTAGTGGGGGACCACCATATATAATTTTGATATTTAAACAAAAAGACTTAGATAATTGTGAAAATTTGAAACCACGCAGGGGCCGTGGCCCCTGTAAGCCAAAAGGTGGATCCGTCTTTGGGTGGAGGCACTTGGAGCACCGTGTGATGGTGCACCAAGAGCAAATAATTATTTGTTTCTTTCAGTTAACTTAACTTAGACCAAATAATTAATTAAGGGGCAACTTCTCTTACATCAACTTGGTGACTCTGTGCAATGCTCTCTCTATACATACAACTCATGTGGGGAAATTTTCGAAGATAATCTAAAAGCACGATCATGTATTCGAGACTTGATACGACATAAGGCGAAGGCTTATACTAGTTTCCGTCCCACATAGGCTAGGTTAAAAACGATACTTTACTTTATAAAAGTTTTGTGCTCGTAGGCTAATTGTCAACCAATATGGGCGAGTTAGCCTTGACAGATTCTGTTGAATCTTTGGTCGACATATTGCTCTATACCCCACCCACAATGGATGGGCTTGCATTAACAAAATTGTATTGCTGTGTGTCTCCATTGACATCCCCTATGCCCTCTTAGTCAATTCCCCACCATGGGGGACTAACTTTTTAGATAAAAAGCGTGATACCATTATTGATCATATTTTACATTATATAAAGGGGAATTTGCACTTACACCCCTTGTACTATCACCGATTTGCACATACACCCCCTGTACTCCAAATTTAGGCACTTACACCCCTTGTACTTTGGACTGAAGTGCAACTGTTAAAAATTCCGTTAAAATGGATGGAAAAGCTATTGGCGGGAGATTTCCCTCCAAAATGAGGAAAAAAATGTCCAAACTAACCCTAATAGCCATTTATAAGCTCTGTCAAACTCTCATTCCAAAAAACAGAGCATCCAAACCCCTCTCTTCCCCTAACCCACTCTCTATAGTCTATTATTATCAACAGAAAATAGCAACATCTAGCACTATATCTCATGTCTAATCAGTCCCAAAACATTTGCAAATGTAGCAACACAAACACCCAGCAGCACAGAAAAAAATGGACTTACACTGTTCAAATCCACAACATAAATGGCCCGCAATAACAAAAAAAAAAATAAATACTTCAAATGCAGATATTCAGTTTGAACTACTTCAAAGTCATTTTGTAACATACTTCAAAGTCAATTTGTAACATAGAGACTTTTGTTTAAGAAAAGAGCTCAGTTTGAACCACTTGGTATTGAATATCTGCATTTGAAGTATGTTTTTTTTTTTTTTGGGTCATTGCTGGCCATTTATGTTGTGGATTTGGATAGTGTAAGTCCATTTTTTTTACTGTGCTGCTAGGTGTTTGTGTTGCTACATTTCCAGATGTTTTAGGACTAATTAGACATGGATGTTTTTTTTGTTGATAATAATAGACTAGAGAGAGGGTGGGTTAGGGGAAGAGTGGGGTTTGGATGCTCTGTTTTTGGGAATGAGAGTTTGACAGAACTTATAAATGGCTATTAGGGTTAGTTTTGACATTTTTTTTTTCTCATTTTGGAGGGAAATCTCCCGCCAATAGCTTTTCCATCCATTTTAACGGAATTTTTAACAGTTGCACTTCAGTCCAAAGTACAAGGGGTGTAAGTGCCTAAATTTGGAGTACAGGGGGTGTATGTGCAAATCGGTGATAGTACAAGGGGTGTAAGTGCAAATTCCCCTTATATAAATGTATATTCTCAATATATTTAATGCAAAACTAACGAAAGTTAGAAAGACAAAAAGAAGAAAATTTAATCAAAGTAAAAAATCGGATATTTAATTGGTTTTAGAGACCGTTATGTCCGTAACAATTTGTTTTTGTAGGGGATCACATGCCCTCTCTACAGTACAATGGCCATGAAACTAGTCCTTAGAATGCCAAGGGCACTTTTAAAGAGTGAAGAGGAAGGAAGTGATGCTGGTGCAGGGCATTTTTAAAGGGTGAATAGTGACTCATCTAAACAGATGAGTCACTATAGCAAAGTTACTCATTTTGCATAGTGAAGAGGAAGGAAGTGAGGCTGGTGCAGGGCATTTTTTGTCCATTTCCTCGTTTTTGCTCGTTACTTTAGTTTAGAGAGATGATTTGAAGAGCCACGTGCAGATGCTCTTGGAGTTTTTTAGCGGGTGTGAGGCTTTCGCTTTGCTTGTGGTGTTTTTGGTTGGTTTCTTGCCGTCCTCTTTGTTTTGGTTCTCGGGTGGCTTTTTTGTCAGTGTGCTCAAGATCCGTTTAATCCCTAAATATTAATGAAATCTTTTTTGCTGAATAAAAAAAAATCAACAAGTTTTTTAAGAAAATAAAGTTATTTCTATTTCAACTACTCGTATTTTCTACGACATTATTTGACTTTCAAAATGAATATAGATGCACAAGATTGCATCAATATTATTTGTAAATGACCGGCCGCATCTTAATACTCCGTAGTTGATTGGGTTGAACGAAAATACGCAGTGGTAATCATTTTGGTAGTAGTTGTACTGTTATTATCGGGAAAATTAATATCGCAATTCTCATGTTACTATTTTTTTTTTGGCTTTGTTCACCCACGCAACCTTAAATTATGTATCCATCCATGTTCACGGCGACTGACCGATCAATAAAATATTTTTTAATTTATTTTTGGGCAACCCTTTTCCCTCTTTTTTTTAATTTTTTTTTTGGGTCACCTGAACTCACCTCCCTATCCTAACCAACCAAATAGTAAGATCTAAAGAAGTAGTAGTAGTAGTAGAGTTGTACTCCCTCCGTCCCAAAATCTTTGGTCTTTTTCGATATTCGTGTCGTTTATTAAACTCTTATATCTCCCAATTTATGATATTTTTTTATAATTTTAAAAACTTTGTATTAAAAATTTTGGGACGGAGGAAGTATATTTTTTAGGGAAGTGATTTTGCGACACCACAGCAGTTAATTACAACACAAGGTGTGGCATTATCAAAAAAGGGTGTGGCAAAATCACTACCCATTTTTTAGCTCTCTTTTTTCCTTTTGTTTTTTCCTCCCCAAGTCTCTAGTACCCAAACAGGGCTTTACTATTCGGGCAAAGGAATCAAATGGGAAATTGGTCACTGCACAACTCTCACGTGGTGCGATGTGATGCAGCTTTGTTTGTGGGCCCAAAAGGTTTTGAGAATGCGATTCCAATAGGGCCCAAAAGCTTCTTGGCCACATCTTGAAATGTGGACTTAAAAAGAAAAACATGAGTAGTTATTTTCGAATCATACCTACATTGTACCGTCTAGCGCATGATTTAACGTTAAAATCATGACTTTGAATGTCGGAATAAAAAGAGTAATGCTATATTATGCAGATCTGCTTCCTCAAAATGTCGTAGTATTCTATGAATCCCTCATTTTTGTGTTATTTTCGAAACGTACAGTATAACATCTAGTGCGTGATTTAACGTTAAAATCATGACTTGAATGATTCACTAATAAGAATAAATAGAGTATTCTATGAATCTCTCATCTTTCTTAAACCAATAATTGGAAAACACGTGCCCACGCTTTGGGCTTCCCTTAGTTTTGCACAAGCATGATCACTGTTTGTTTTTTTATAAATCAAAAAAGGAGATCATTGTTTGTACTGAAATGCAAGCAAAAGTCTTTTAAGCTATTTTAGAGAGAGAGAGAGAGAGATCAAAGCTTGAACACATGACTTGTGACCGGATGTGTTACATGACTCCTAGAACATGAATGTCACATTTAGGAGTGATTATTGAATGCCTTTGGGACACGGTCACGTGGCGCCCCAAGCCGTTTCTTCACCACACATTATAGTGGAATTCACGCACTTTATCTTGGGTCCCACCACAATGCGTGGTGGAGAAGGGGCTGGGGCACCGCCCACAAAGGCATTCGATAATTTTTCCACATTTAGAACCATAACTTTATGGTAGTTTTGGTTCATGACATGAAAGGCTCTCTGGGCCCTGACTTAGGCCTGAAGGAGACTTGAAAAGAAAAGGCCCATATGTCAGTTCTTTCTACCCAGCCCAACTCGTATTCTGTTGGGCAATTTACGGGCCGGTCCAATTTCGTGGACCTTCTTCCCGTGCGCTCCATCCCCAAACCAAAAAGCACCGTTTTACACAAAGAGTCCGACTAGAGAACCTCACTATACGTGAAATATGTTTTCTACCTTGCCATGATGGGATCATACCTATTTCTTCTTTAGTTTTTATTGAGGCCTTCCTGTCTGGAAAAAGCATTCAAAGGCCACTCTTTTGGTTGAGTGATTATTCAGATGCTCTCTTGGCGGTGTTCCAAGGGCCTCCACCACCACATATTCACGCCAGATCATCCCGCAGCGTGAATGTGTGGTGGTAGAGGCCCTTGGAGCACCATATGACGGTGCTCCAAGAGCAAATTATTGTTTCTCCTTTTGGTTAACTCAATTGAGACCAAAATAATTACGTGCCCATTCCGTGTGAATGTGGGGTGGTCGATGCCCCTGGAGCACTATGTGACGGTGCACCAAGAGCAAATAATTATTTCTCCTTTTGGTTAACTTAATTTAGGCCAAATAATTAAGGGGCAACTTCTCTTAAATCAACTTGAAAATCAAATCCAACTATCCAAGCTTAACTTCAAGTTATAAAAATGGGATGATTATTTGACATTAAAAAAAAAGCCAAGAATTGTAAATTACTTTTGTTTTGTATTTCTCACAATTCTTTTTCAACTTGAAGGGTTGAAAACCGCAACTATTTAATTGCCAACCCAAAAAGTTCTTTCACCTAATCTTACCACAGAGCAATGAATGGCGACTATGTGCAAGTGCAATGCTCTATACATACAAAGCATGTGGGGAGATTTTCAAAGATTAGAATCTCAAAGCACGATCGTGTAGTTGAGACTTGATACGACATAAGGCGAATGCTTGTACTAGTTTCCGTCCCACAAAGGCTAGGTTAAAGACGATACTTTACTTTATCGAAGTTTTGTGCTCGTAAGATAATTGTCAACCGATATGGGCGAGTTTGCCTTGACAGATTTTGTTGAATCTTTGGTTGACATATTGCTCGATACCCCACCGACAATGGATGGGCTTGCATTTATAAAATTGATCAGTCATATCTCTCTGTTTAAGTGTCCAATGTCCCCCTCTGTCTATTTTCCATCATGGGTGACTAACTTTTTAGACTAAAAACACGATACCATCGAGGCCCTTTTTAAGTTCTGCTAGAGTTTTTATTTTTTAAGTACTTATTTCCCTTTTTACAAAACAGATCATTCTTTCACAATACAACATCATCTTTAATGAGTAAAAATAAGTACTTATTTTAGTTAGCAAAACGGGGCCTGATTTCAGAACCGTTGTGTTTACAACAAATTAATTTTCTTTTTTGCTTTCGTCTATAGTAACTTTTTCATTATCGATCATATTTTAGATTATATAAATTTATATTCTCAGTGTATCTAATGCAAAACCAACGAAAGTTAGAAAGATAAAAAGAAGAAAATTTAATCGAAGACAAAAATCGGATATTTGGAGACCGTTATGTCTATAACAAATTTGAGTTTGGATTTTGTTTTTGTAGGGTATCACATGCCCTCCCTACAGTAGAATGGCCATGAAACTAGTCCTTAATAGTTTTCGAAAACAAAAAGAAAACTTCCTCATGGCAGAAATACTGCAGAAATCAAGCCGCTATGAAGTGTGAGAAACAATGGAATATTTTTGAAACGAACAAAAAATGGATACCATTCTCAGTTACAAAAAATCATGGATCTAGAGGTAGTAGAAGATCGAGAGATACGAAATCAAGCCGCGGTGTCGAATATTGAATGATCACTTCATCTATATTTGGAATCAAAACTCGGTGAATTCTGTGGAAGTTCATGGTTCTCATCGGCCATTCGAAACAGCGGAATTCGGATGCTGTAGAGGCGAAGTTCACAGTACCAGCTCACGACGGAAAGCAACTGAGTTAATTCAGGTGGAAATGTTTTCCATTGCTGAAAGCCATCCTTTCCTTCTGAGCCTCGGTCGGTAATTTCACATCCGTTGCCAATCCGATGGCTTGGAAAAACCTCACGGCATACCAAGTCATATCAATCTGCCACCATTCGAGCCCGTGGCGAGCAGAGTACTCAAAGGCATGATGGTTATTGTGCCAACCCTCTCCAAATGCAAGCAACGCGACCCACCTGATCACTCAATCCATTAACGAATTAATCACATTAGTTTGGTGGAAATCCAATTGAATCAGGTGCAGTGAAATTTCATGCTGTACAAGACAAAGAACACGACGAAAGAAACGGAATACCAGTTGTTCCTGGACAGATCACCAGTGTTCCATGCCTGCTTTCCCCATACATGACAAGCTGAGTTCACAAGCCAAGTGATGTGGTACACCCAAACAATCCTGACACCCTGAGTTGTGAATTAGGAAGATTAATGAGCATAATGGGACTCAAACCAATGGCCTATACATAACTTTTCTTTCTTTCTTTTTATAACTCAGGATGACTGACTGGACCAGTTTACGCGCATCTCAATCAATTCTCGGAGATCAATCTCATGATTCACTTACAGTGAGATGTAATTATACCCGAAAAGAAAACAATGGCTCGACAGGCGAATGACGGATATTGAACCCGTCCAAGTCATGGGTTACAACCTTGGAAAAAAGGAGCCAAAGCATCACTATCTGGATTATCCCAAACCCATGTTCTATGAAGCCACACACTTTGTGATCCACAAAACAAATAACATGGTCCAGCTCCTAGCTGGAAATCATGAAAACCACAAAATCATATTAGGGGCTGGGACCATCCGAACTTAGGATCCACTAGTTGAATGTCCAGAAGTGGTTTCAAAAAGTGAGGGCGCCAAACCAACCAATTAACTGTATATACATATCCTGCCTTGGTGAAATCGTTATTTTTTTTTAAATAACCAAGTGTTCAGGCCAGCTTACGTGCATCTCGATTAATCCCGGAAAACATAAACCCAACATCCTCTCACGGTGCCCAATTGAGGCCGGGGTAAGAAATCAAGAATCTTGGTGGGCAATGCTGTTCTATTCTGAACCAAATTACCAATTTTTTTTTTTAAGGTAGATAGGTAATAGGGTGAATTTTCCATAAGTCCACTATAGCAGTTTCATAACCCACTAAGTCCACTTCTAAACTTCATAACCCACTAAGTCCACTAGCCTACGAAAATACTAATATAACCTTGTAGCCCTAATCAATATATACCCCACTATAGCAGTTTCTTTTTCATTTCCTTCAAACGGGGGGGGGGGAGAGAGAGAGAGAAGCGCCGGGACAATCGACTCAACCTCCTGTCATCGCCGCCGTCGCGACCCACCTCCAGTCGCGACCCACCTCCGTCGCGACCCACCTCCACCTCCAGTCGCGACCCACCTCCACCGCCGTCGCGACCCACCTCCTCCTCCAGTCGCCGTCACATCCTGTCCCAGCCTCCCGTTCCCGTCGCCATCGCCACCCACCTCCAGTCGCCGTTTCATCCCGTCCCGCCTCCTCGTCCCGGCCTCGTCGTCGCAATCGCATCTCATCTCCGCGTCATCATCGTGTTCAATAATTGGAATAGGTCGCCAACGCGTCACCAAACGAGATCTGCACAAATCTCCACGAGATCGCCGTCCTTTCCGACTGTCGGCTTCGTTCCCACCATCACCGTTGTTTTCAACACAAATAGGTAAGTCGAGTTTAGTTTAGGATTGGACATACACTGTTATTTGTTAGTATTTGTGCAGATCTGGTTTTAGTAGGGTCTTGGATGAACTTATGGAATCATATAATGTTATATATGGTTATATACTGTGTGCGAGTCAGTATAAGGGTTTCGAGGATGGCTATATATTCGGATCAAGTATGCCGCTGCGCGGACCATTTTAATAATGTAATTATATTGGTTTTATTTATATATATGTAAACAAAATCTCTGTATATGATTTTTGACCTGTTTCTCCTGGTATATATGGTTATATAAACGTTGCCAGATATAAAATGCTGGTTTTGTTCTGTTGCGTGCAGTAGGATTAATGTTCTGTTTTGCTTTGCACACTGTTGTTCTGTTGTTTTGTACTGATGTTCTGTTCTGTTGTGGATTGGCTATTGTCTGTCATTTGGATGCTTCTGTTATATATATTTTCAATGACTTGTCAGTAACATAACTTTTCGATGTCTGTTATAACATTATATATTGTGATTGTAACCATATATATGACTTTCCACTAGTTAATATATATGATTACATGTGATTTTGATCAGTCCATCCTTCTTTACACATACAAAACTTTATGTTTCCATATGTTTAATTTTTCCATTGTACGTGCAGCAATGACAGATCCTAAAAGAAGAGGAAAAGAGTTGGTACCTGTGGCGTACGCAACAGACATTCGTCCGTTAGCAACGATTGACCCCCCCAAGCGATATATGAGGCAATAAGATCAAATATGAGAATAAATGAGAGATTAGGATGAAGAATAGAAAAAAGTTGGGGGGTTGTTTTGTTTTACCTTATTCATGCTTAAAATATTGAAATTGTTTCTTTTGGATTATGGATAAATAAAGAGTTTTGTTGTTTTGTGGACATCAGGTGTGTACAGTTTTACATGTTAACGTTATATAACCTTATATAACGTTCTATATTCTCCTTTCCAGGTACACTGATGTTTTATAGACATCAGTTGTGTTCAGTGTGACATATTAAAGTTATATAACGTTATATAACTTCCTATATTCTTCTTTTCAGGTACACTGTATATAACGTTATTGTACTTATATAACAATATATATTCTCCCTTTTTCATTGTATTGCAACTTCATATTATAACCACTGATAATCTGTATCATTTTCATGGTATTGCAACAGCATACAAATGTTAGATGTTCCATATTAACTTTGATATAATGTTATATATGACCGGTAGACTTGTGGAAGGTTATATATCATGTTTTCACCAATCATGTTCGAATCAATTAGGCCGCTGCGCGGACCATTTCAATAATCTAATTTAATTGGTTTTATAGAGATATCTAAACTAATTATGTTCTCTTCTTTTCTCAAGTACCAAAAAACAACGCAAGTATCAAATCTCTTTCCTTTCCTTTTGTTTTGTTTTTTCCAAGTGTAGTATTAGGTCAATTTTTCTTGGTTGTGTTTGGGCTATGCCTCAAGCACTCTTTCTTGTCTTCATTCTTTTTATTTTTTTGCTCATACAGAAACAACAGTATTATTCTGTCATGTGTATCTCTTGAAAAATGAACATATGACATTATATAAGGTTAAACCTAAACAACCAAAATCATTTTAGGTTTGCATCCTTAATATCGTTATATGTGGTCTAACAGATCACCTTATATGAATTGGTCCGCGCAGCGGCTTAACAGACCTGAACATATAATATTATCTATGCAGCGCGTTAAATGTAAGTATCTAACGTTAAATATGAACGGATGAACGAGTATATAACGTTATATCTCTTTCTCCCTCTTTCTCTCTGTCGCAAAACTCCCTCCTTCTCTCTATCCCAAAATCCTAACGTAACTGCCGTGATTGTAGTGAAAAAAAGCTGGCAGGGGCATTTTTGGCTTGTATTAATTCCTTTTTGGCTTGACAAGGGCTCAGTTTGGCAACACAAAAAAAGAAAAAGAGTAAAAATACATTTTTTTTGTTTAAGCCAAACAAGGCTTTAGAGGTGGACTTGGTGGGTTACAAACATGCTATAATGGACCCTAGACCAATTTTTTATAGGTAATATTCCTTACCATTCCCCAGACGATGAAAGGAAATCCTCCCGTTGCAAAGAGAAGAAGTGCAAGTGCAAGTGGATGTACAACGTAAGTCCTCTGCAGAAACCTGTAGAAGGGCTGCTTCTCTAAATCCCCCACATTGTTGGTGTTTCCACACTGCAAAAATCCCAGCCCAAGAATCAGCAAGAAACACCAGAGAGAGAGAGAGAGAGAAAGAGAGAGAGAGAGAGAGAGAGGAACATTTACCCTTTCAATGACAGTGCTGGTATCAAAGAGCCAACTCATGTGACTAAACCAAAACCCTTCTACTGGGCTATGTGGGTCTCTTTCAGAATCACAAAACTGGTGGTGGTATCTATGTGTGCTCACCCAATCAATTGGATTCCCCTGAAAATCCCAATAAACAAAAACCCAAACATGCTCAGTGCTTAATTCAACAATTTCATTATAACATAATTGAGGAAAGTCCACTTTCACCCCCTGTAGTTATCACCATGTGCGGATACACCCCTGTGGTTTAAAAGTGTGCACATAACCTCATGTGGTTTTCACATTGTGCGGATAGACCCCCTGCCGTCATGTTTTCCATCCATATTAACGGAGGTGTATCTCACACACCTCTAGAATGTAATCTGAGTTGTTCATAATGTATTAAATAAAGAATAGAGTATCTCTGTAAAAAAATCATCTTAATCAGCCATCAGTAACCCAGTGATCTAATTTTTAGTAAATTCAAATTTGAAATTTTAATTTCATAACAAAATCGATTTGACCATAAGCTTTTCATTTTTTGATTGACTTGAATTTTGGCATAGACGTAATACTCGTCAAAATTTACAATATCAACGGTTTGGATTCAATTTTTGGTATACGGGATGGTGTGGTTAGATTTAAAAAAGAAGAAGAATCAAGGGATGTGATGGGGGTATAACGGTCTTTTAACGTTGTTTCCGTTAATATGGATGGAAAACATGACGGCAGGGGATCTATCCGCACAATTTGAAAACCACAGGGGGTTATGTGCACACTTTTAAACCACATGGGGTGTATCCGCACATGGCGACAACCACAGGGGGTGAAAGTGGACTTTCCTCAACATAATTCAACAAGCGTTTTTGTTTTTTTGGAAAAAGGCAAATTTTATAAAGAGACCAAGCCCAAAAGACCAAGGAGATAGCCTTGGGACCAGAAATTACAAGACTCTAGCCCAAAACTATGGCCACCTGATAACCTAACTACTCACAACAAAAAGAAAAGCAACAAAACACTAAACCCTTCTAAGTTCTAAGTGTCTACTCTTAATTGGATCCCCCAGTCCTGACAAACAATAGCATCAAAATCAGAATGTATGGACAACTTCATAGATACCGAGCAGGCTCTGATCTCTTCCTCAATTCTCTTAACTAGGGTGTAGGAATCTACTCCAACTTGTATGAATATTCGAGAATTTCTCTCCCATCAAAGGAAGTACACTGAGACTGCTAAACACCACTGATAAATAATAGTTGAAACTGACTTAGAACAATATTGGGATCCCCACTGGACTTCAACCAACATACTCAAGCTATCCCCATGCCTACAACACTTGGACTTGCTACTAGTCCAGACCAAGGTAGTATATTGACATTCGAAAAACAAGTGGCTATGAGATTCCTGACCTCCATAACAGAGGAACGGTCCTTAGCATTAGTTACCCCCCACTTCATCAATCTGTCTTTAGTGGATAGCCTACCCAGAAGGACCACCCACAAAATGAAAGACCTGGGAACATATTTTTTATGCCATACCATAAAAAGATGGAATGATCATTTCAATGTTGGTTCGCTAAAAAAGGACAGAAAGCAAATTACTAGAAATGGGTTCATTATTCTTGTTTTTTGATAGCTCCGGTTAGCTTACGCGCAGCTCTCGACTGATCATTGTGGACTAGTTCCCCGTCTACTAAATCGGGACGATCCAAGAATTGATCACCTACAATTCAACAATGTAACTACGAAAGAATTTCATTTACCTGAAGCGCTTGGGCACCACAATATGCACAAAAGTACTCGAGCCATTTGGGAAGCTTAAAACTTCTGTGAGAAAGATTCCTATGAAACGACAGAGTAATACCCAGAAGCCCAGTCACCACATACAGCCCCACAGCAACCCAAAAAGCACCCCAATTGAAATTAAACGGCGCCAAAAAACAGAGCAAATGCATCAAAACCACGACACTCGCCGTGACGACGTCTCTCGAATTCCATTTCCGACCCCAGTACACATTCCTCCTCCGCTTCACCACCACATCCGACAGCGCAATCCGCCTGAAATTCGACTCGGGCACAGTCTCCGCGGCCGCTAGCGGCGTTGCACTGGCCACTGGCAATGCCCTGTTCCCAGAACATGGGATGGTGTGGACTAAATTGCCTTTCTTTACAGAGTGATGAAAGCTTCGGTGAAAGTATATACGGGGAAGGTAAACGGTGGTTTGCACGGTGGCGCGGGGCGGTTGTGAGACGGAGTATGGTTTGGCATTGGGAGGTGGTGATATCATCAGAGCCATTGAATTCAGGGGTTCTGTTTTCAGGGTGTTTCTTGGATTACAGAGTAATGTAGTTGTAGTTGTAGTGTTGTACATAGCGTTCCATTTTGTCAAGCCTAGAAATCAATTGTGAGTGAGAAAGAGGGGCTGCCCATGTGGGGGTGGGGTTGGGTTTTTAGATAGGGAGTGGAGAAGGTGAAAGGAGGTCCATATATATATATATATATATATATTTTTTGATAACCGGATGTCGGGCCAGTTTGCGCTTACCTCGACTAATTCCGGAGTCCTGAAGGTAAGACTGGGCATAACTCCCAGTTGCATGTCACAAGGTTTGAAATGTTTGAGCTCCATAGGAATGAAACATGTGACCTCATGGAAAAGCACTTATTGCTTTTTCACAACCATTTGGCTAAATCCATTGGGTTAGGTCGAGATATTTATGTCGGTCGGCTTCTTATGCTGCACACATTTCTGCTTTGTCGTGCGTGGTGGTACTGGTAGAGATTTCCTTGCAAGCAAAGTTGCTGTGTTGGTGGTGGTGGCATTCTCTCTCTACAATATCCTATCCAAAATGTCTTAGAACACACATTTAAAAACAACGCCAAACACATATGTGTTCATGTCCATGTATGTGAATTCATGTGCATCTAATGATTTAGGATACGGTTCCATTAAATGTATGTAAATCCATATGCATCTAACGATTTAGGATAAGTTGGAATTGTGTTTTAAATTTGTATTTGTAGCATTGCTCCTATAACTATCTCCCTCCATTGCTATTTCATGTCCCACTTGTGGATTACTTTTTCAGTGCTCATGACATGAGGACTAGAAATCATGATTACATTTGAAGTATCATGTACTGAATTATCAATACATTTGTGCTCTACTACATGACAAATGAAGCAAATTCTTTTTTGAATCGGTGACACGTCGCATAATTCTTGAAATGTGGTAACCATAAGTACTATTGTAACTCAAATATTGTGAAATGACAGGTAAGCATTGATAATTTTTTCATGAAGCGAAACTGTATTGTTTTACCCTCAGTTAGTCGAAAAATAAATCATTCCACAAAACGTTCTTATTTCTTTTATTTGAAATTGGATCAAAACCTATTTTATATCGATAGAGAGGATATTCGACGTAATAAAATAAGGTGGGATCTAACTGTCGGACCGCTTTTCCACCATATCTCCTAAAACCAATTGGGGTAGGAAGGGTTTCAATTAAGTCTTTTATGGCATTCGACATCGCACTCGCAAGTCTGTTTTTAGAGCAGTCGCAGGGAGTGGCATCGTGTAACCAAATCCATGGAGGCACTCCGGGCCCAACAATCCCTCCCTCACGATGACGCTCCCGCGACTCGAACCCATGACTTCCTGGCTCTGATACCACTTGTCGAACCGCTTTTCCACCATCTCTCCTAAAACCAATTGGTAGTAGGAAGGGTTTCAATTAAGTCTTTTATGGCATTCGACATCGCACCCGTAAGTCTGTTTTTAGAACGGTTGCAAGGAGTGACATTGTGTAACCAAATTCATGGGACACTCCGGGCCCAACACTAACCATTAAAAAAAATGATTTATAAAAAGTTAGTAGAAAGTAAACTAATTCAAAGATTACTATAGCTGAAAAGAGGCTTTCGATCCGTGTAACTTTGTTTGAATTGAAGTATAAACCAGACATTTTGATTTCTGAAAAATTCCATCGAGTTGGACGGTACAGGATCTGGGATGTGATGTTTACAGATTTTTGGTTGGGGATGATTGAATGTGAAGTACGGAAGTGCGAACTTTGTATTGTTTGAACTCCGCTCATTATTATCAAAAAAAAAAAACTCCGCTCATTTAAATAAATGAGTTTAAAATTCGAGGTTGAGTTTGGCCGAGTAACGAGTCAAGTCTGGCTAATTTACTTAAAGAGCATCTTTAAATAAGCAAAGCTTACACAAACAAGCCGAGCTTTTGCGAGCCGAGCCAACCTTTTGAGTGTTGAGCTCAGTTTATTTACTAAATGAGTATAAAACTCGAGCTCGGCTCGATTACTAAACAAGTCGAGCCAAGCGACAAGCAGCTTGGTTCGTTTGTCTGAGAATTAGTAGTAAAAACCCAACAAAAACACAAAATCACCTTGCCCCACCATATGGAGGCCGTGTAACATGTTTAAGTATGCGAGTTTTGCTGGAAGCGGAGAGCCTGTGGTGACCCATCCCACCACAGGCGTGTAGTGAGGCAAAACTACAATGTTTTGTTAGCGAACTCCATCATATTTCATGCCATGTTTAATACCCATTAAATGGGCAAGAAGTTAGTGGTTTTCTTTTGGGCCGGACTATTTGCAACGACAAATTTCCTGAACGTAGCCCGTGTACCATATTATAAACAGGTGTGTACCATAGTATATACAGGCTACGTTCAGGAAATTTGTCGTTGCAAATAGTCCGGCCCTTTTTTTGATTTTTTGAAGCGGTCATACAAAGATGATTCAAACCGCAAATTATTCTTAAAATATTTTTTATGGGTTCCTGAAAAAAATTAGCACAATTCAATATCGGTTAGGGGTGTTTCATAATTTGTAGAGCGCCCTACGAACTCTGAAACACTTTACGAATTATGAAACAGCCCTTACCGATATCGGATTGTGCTAATTTTTTTTAGGAGCTCAAAAAAAAATATTTTAGGAATAACTTGCGATTTGAATCATCTTTATAAGAATAAAAAAATATTTTCAGGAATCATCTTTGAATCATTTTCATAAAAAAATATTTTCAGAATTCGTGAGGTGTTTCAGAGTTTGTAGAGTGCTCTACAAATTATGAAACATCCCTAACCGATATCGGATTGTGCTAATTTTTTTTAGAAACCCATAAAAAAATATTTTCAAAATAACTTGCGGTTTGAATCATCCTTTCGACACGTAATAGTCCTCACAAAAATATAAAAAAATTCATTAATTTCTTGCCCATTTAATGGGTGCCAAACATGGTATAAAATGATGGAATTTCTTGCACCAAAACCGTGCCATGATTGGCACCCATTAGAGTGTTTCAAAGTTTGTAGGGCGCTTTACAAATTACGAAGCATCCCTAACCGATATCGGATTGAGCTAATTTTTCTTAG
Source organism: Rhododendron griersonianum (assembly GCA_018127125.1). Taxonomy (NCBI): domain Eukaryota; kingdom Viridiplantae; phylum Streptophyta; class Magnoliopsida; order Ericales; family Ericaceae; genus Rhododendron; species Rhododendron griersonianum. The sequence goes on along the minus strand of CM030795.1, from coordinate 40,905,405 downwards.
AAACACATAAAAAATATATTTTAAGAATAACTTCCGGTTTGAATCATCATTGTAGGATCCGTAATGAGCTCCAAAAAATCAAAAAAAAATCACTAACTTCTGCCCATTTAATGGGTATTAAACATGGCATGAAAAATGGTGGAGTTCGCTAACAAAACGTTGTAGTTTTGCCTCACTACACGCCTGTGGTGGAATGGGTCACCACAGGCTCCCCGCTTCCAGTTTTGCTAGGGGAAAATTCAAAAGCTCGACATTTTGCATAACACTGCGCACATCATGCACTGCTTCATTGACAATAAGACGAATTAGTACTTTTTTTTTCTTTTTTAATATCTAGTAGAACAATATCACATTGCCATGTTCAATATTATTACATTTTTAGAGAAAATTTAAATGCTCTAACATACGTCCCGTCATGCTATGCCTAGTTTGCTTGGTAACATGTCATGTCTTGTCGTGTCGTGCCTTGCCCGGTAACATACCATTGTTGTGCCATACTGTAGACACCCTATTTTGGACTTTCTGGAATAGTTTATTTACGGTCTTTTGATTCCCCGATGATGATTATGGTCAAGAACAACCTGAGTTTGCGAGTGTGTTTGAGCTTTGAGCATCCCGAACCTCATCCCAAAACCTCTTCGAACCCCTTTCAAACCCTTCAAGCCAGAACCAAATAGCCTCAGCAAAACCCTACTGGAGTACGCTGGTTCTTTACTAGCGTGCGCAGGAGGCATTGCCACGTGTCAGTCATCGCTAGTTACAGGCGCACGCCACTCAAAAAGGGGCGTACGCCAGTCAATCCCAGTCACATCAACTTTATTTAGCCATTCGCGCGGGACTTTTGTGGCCACCCTGACGTAGTCTACAGCTCCCTGATGATTGTTTTCATCCAGGGCTGTCCCCTTCCCTCCTACAACACCTTTCAAGCCAAGTCTCATGCATTAAATGCATGGGAGGCTCCCTTAAGCCAAACAAGCCCTTATGCCCAAACTGATCTCAGCCCCTCTCCTCTATATATACTCCCCTCTCTCACTCTTGCAAAGGGTTACCAAGTTCACAAGGTTAACCACATTAAGAGTTCAAGCCTCCTTGTTCTCTTCCTCTTTATTTTTCTCCTTTGCTTCCTTTCTCTCCCATAGAAAGAGCAAGTGAGGGAAACACTCTCCACAGTCCATAAACCTCACCACAATCATCCTCCAACCCTCAACTCTCAACCTCAAGTTCAAAACATCCATCAAACTCACAAGCAAAAAGGTATACTACCTTTGCTTTCTGTTTTCTGTTCTGACCCCTGAGGGGGGCTAGCAGAGCCAAGGCTGGTAATCTATACAAAACCGTGCACAATGATCAGTGGCGCACGCCAGTACTGAGTGCCGTACGCCAGTAATGGTAGTATGTGCAAAATTGGCGTGGGGATCATGGATCATTATTTTCTTGCATTACTTAAGCCTTGATCACCTTTCTGCATGTTAAAACCAGTTCATTGTTCTGTACTTAGAACTGCTTTCTCTTCCATCTGTATTTTTGCTTAGTTTGGCCTTCTGGGTCCCTCTGGTCCTGTCCCAGAGCCCAGAATGTGCAAAGTCAAAGCATTGGGACGAAGGAATTACTGGCGTACGGCGCTCCTTGAGTGGCGTACGGTAGTGGTGTGTGTTCCAGTGGCTTGGCCCTTACATGGATCTTCCATCCAGGCCTCTGATCATCCTCCCCTCACTGTTTAAGGGGTTTTCTGTCCATTTGGTGGCTTTCAAGCTCATTAATCTGTCTGTAATAACTTAGTAACCTTTATAAACTGTGTGGTTTGCCCTGGGTGTGCACTGGTCATTTCCAGAGCCCAGAGGGTTGATAACAGAAGCTGTGGTCTTAGGCTTACCGGCGCACGCCAGTTGTGGTGTGGCGCACGCAGGTCATGACTGCATGCAGTGGCTTGGCCAGTGCATGCAGGCTTGTTCCTGTGTGCACTATCTCACAGTCAGTATGCTCCAGTCTGCTTAAAATGTCCACAAAAGCTTGTTCTCAATCTATTATATTTGCTTAGATCAAACATCATCATCCATAAACATTTTGCCACCGATCTTGTACATAAATGCAACCTGTTTACAGTCTTAATCCCCATTAACTGTTCCCCCGCCCTAACTGGTTAAAAGAATGATCAAATAAAGAGAGAAATGCAAATATTTTTATAAAAATGCCTGAGTAGAGACCGGTCTCCGGACTGGGCGAGGGGGGTGCCATAAAACCCTTCCCCTCTCGTAATCTGGCTCCCGAACCTCAAGATCGAAGGTGACGACGGTCCAGTCTACAAAAGCCTTTTTCAAAATCAAACAAACGTGGTCCAAACGTTTTCAAAAGGACGGTTTCTTGGGTACTAACCGCAAAACTCGAGTGGCGACTCTCTGATTTGCGATGCGTCTCGCCGCGCTTTCCAAAAAGGGCGCACCCGAAATTTTCCCACATCAAGAACGCGGGGATTTTTGGGGCGTGTGCCCACACATACATTTACCATTGTACATGCTATGCCTAGTTTGCCTGGTGACATGGCATGTCTTATCGTGTCGTGCCTTGCCCGGTAACATACCATTGTTGTGCCACACGTTTACCATTATCGTGCCATACGTTGCCGTATCACGTCATGCCTTGCCTAATCAATATGACACCGAATCATCAGCCATCGAACGAATCATTTAATTTCCAACCTCTAATAGAACAAATTATGCTTAGGAAATGCTCTAACATTTTGCATAGGGTATTGCTATTTGCAGCAACTTTGGCTGCAAATAGCAAGCCCCTTTGCATAACATTGAACACAACATGCCAATACGACACCGGTTCATTGGCTATTGAAGGAATTACTATTATTTTTCTTTTATGCACATTCTGCAAATCGGAATTGGCCAATTCCATTCTCATTTCTTACTGAGACAAGGACATTTCAGCCACTTTAGGCCCCCAATTAAAGCCATTTGGATACAAAAAGAGAAACTACAGTGTTCTGAAATAGGCCAGAACAGAGGCTAAGTCCAATTTTCAGACAGGAAAATGACCAAAAAGCCCCACCACCACCACCACATTGACCCTTTTAGCCTACCTCCCCACTCCTTTTTCTGCACACTTCAAAGACACATTCAGAGCATCCCATATTGGTTTCTTGGCGTCAGCAAATAAAGCCCCGTTGGTGATACTGATTATGGTAGGCGTTTTCCTGCTCTCCTCGTATTTTCCGGCCAGGGAGTCAAACAGAATTCCGGCTCCAACACCGACGGCTAAGTCGATCGTGTAGTGGCCCCTCGTGGCCAGCAGCCTCACGAACTGTAACACGTTGAGCGCGTCAAAAATTCGGGCCAACTCCCACCTCTGCACCCGTCTCATGTCGAGCGAGGCTATCACGGATGCAGCGACGTGGCCAGAATAGAACAAGAAGAACGATACATTTCCGACCGGAAAGTCCACACCCGATCCCAAGAACCCCTGCAAAAGTCAATTTCAAAACGCATAACTTCGTCAATTTCAAAACGCATAACTTCTTCGTTTATCATCTGTCGACAATGTAAGTTATCAAATTACCCCTCCCTTTAACAGATTACGAGGAAGTATAGAGAAACTAACACGAGAAGATTATACGGCATTTTTATCCTGAGACTATATGCCATGAGATTTATCACCAATTTTTTAGTATATGACAAGATTATAGTACTATGTTCCAATGTAGAAGTAGCAGTCTTGTTCCCTGGCCCCTGCAGGGTTAGTAGGCCTAATTTATCGTCGGTTGGTCTCCTCCATTTTATAGGGTAGTCGCTATCCAAGAAATTATCAATTCATGTTGACAGGACCATTTCTGGTCCATATGCATCTTATCATCATCATATCATAAATGCAACAACCTATTGTTCGGTTGCATAAAATTTTAGAATTTGGCTTATTTGCTGTCTACGGAGATTAAACAGTCAAATCCTAAAACTTAGAGACAGCAAATAAGTCAAATCCTGATCGCCAAAAGTATTTTTAATAGGTTAGATTTGTTAAAAAAAAAAAACTTGTACCAATAGTCCTGCCCGATTATCAGAAAAGACAAAAAAAAAATAGTCCCATTGGACATGACATTTGATTATGTGCTGTGTATGGATTCAGAATATATCAAGGGAAAGAAAATGAGCATGGGAAATTCAAGAAAAATAGATATGTTGGATTTTTCCTTGTTCTGTCCTTGATCAAATTTTTTTTTCGCGTTTGCTAGTTTTGCGCCTAACTTATGTGGATTACTGATGCGTCTCGTCAAGACGAATCAGGAAAAGTAAAAAATTATGAATTTTTCCCAAATCTTTTTTAAAATATCCAAGATAAAGTCCAAAAAGCCCGCAAAATTAACAAACACGATTTTTTTTTTCTGAATAAAGACAAAAACAAGAAAAAACCCAAAAACCTCAAAAAGTCCTTAGTGGAACTTAGCCTAAAAGGTATTTATATATATTTTTTCCCTCATTTGCCTAGCCGGCACAAAGGCGCTTTAGTAGCACGATATTTTCGAGCTAAACTTATAGAACAACGGGAGTAACTCCCACCAACTAATTGCCCTTTGCCCTTTGGGCGTTTTTGCGGATCAAAAAAAAAAAAAACTCCCACCCAACTAATTTGGTTTTCCCATTGATAATTACATAAGGTCTCAACCTAGATTAGTTATACATAGGTAACAGTTAAGAAGGTGATGAATTTGAATTTGAATACGTATTGTAGTATTAAAGATTCAAATTTTTATTTTTGTCAAGCAGCACTTAACTTTAGATAATGACAAACCCAGAAAAGACAATATGCCTTTCTTTGGTGTTTTCCAAGAAATACAGCTAATGTGTGGATTCTTTTTTTCTTTTTTCGGAGGGAAAAAAATATATGCGGTTGCATGCATGATCGATAAAGAGCAGTGGTGAAGAATCCAAATGGCAAAAAACACCACTTAAATCAAAGACAACTGGTCCAAAGCCCAAGTACATAATAAATACTACTACTTCTCCATCCCACTATAAATAAATGTTTGGACCACAAATTTAGGCCTCTAATGTGTTAGTATATATATGTGTACCTCAATGGGTTTGTTAGCAGTGTGTTAACTCTTTAAAATAATGTCAAAACAATTGCTATAATAATAATAAAAAAGTAGTGTGGACATTTATGTTTTATGGTTGAAGTTTGAATTTATAGAGATGGGGCCCACTTATTGTTTGTTAGCTTGGTTGCCAAACTTAATAACCATGCTAACACACTACTAGATTTAACATACTCTAGCACACTCTAACACACATACATTGTGGCACAAAAAATATAATTTTTTTTGTTAAGTCTTAACACACAATTAACACACAAGTTAACAAACCCATTGCGGATGCTCTAAAAAAATACATTTGTTTTGTTAAAAGATTTAATTTTTTTTCACAAATCAAAAGATATCAATGAGTACTTTCAAGTTGTGAAAAAAGAATTGATTTTTTTAACAAAAAAAATATATCTTGTTAAAAGCTTAAATTTGCAGACCAAATATTTATTTAGAGACGGTGAATTGGTTTTGAGATGTAAATAAAATTTCTATATGGTATCAAAGCGAGGCTTGTTTCACCCCACATTTTAAAAAATTTACAATCCACGCCCCACGATGACAGATCAGCAAAAAGGTTGCACGATGATAGGACCCAAAAGTGGCCACACGTGATAGACCTCAAACGCAGCTGCACGTGAGCGGGATATTAAGGAAATAGAGTCTCACATTGCTTAGGAGTAGAATGGGTGATCACTTAATAACATTTGGGACCTTCCCACTCATTGCCAATTAATTTTGAGATGAACATAAAATTTCTACCGGAGTAGTACCTAGAATTTTAAAATGCTACTCCGTATGTATGACGCATGATGACTCTGATCTTGATTCTCTGATCATAATTAAATTCTTTGATTCCCCCAGATAGTACATTCGACTCACCCGGTCTACGCAGATTAGTTAAATGGTCCAAATATATCTACCGAATTTATTACTCCTATAAAAAAAACTAGAAACTTGAATTCTACGCTTTCTTTTTCGACATCTATACTCTTTTTTTAAGATTTTAGTGTTGAAAATGTATATAATTTTTTTTGCTGATAGACAAAAAAAGGAGTGTAGATGTCAAAAAAGTGAATGTAGAATTCAATTTCCAAAAACTACTGCTTCACAAAAAGTTATTCTTTTCATTCTCATACCCACGAGAAATTTTTCAGTGCCGCATGGACACGTGGTGCCCGCTCGACACATCCGGGCCGCCTAATGCGGTTTTGAACGGCTTGGATTTGAATAGTAAAAAAAAAGGAAATAGAAAAAGTAACGGGGTGAGAGGAGATAAAGTGTTTCAATCTGAACCGTTCAAAAGTTTGGTTATGAGGCGGCGTGAGAAACCAAAAGTTGCAAAATTTGGACAAACACCACCCACCCATAAACTGTTTGACAAAGAAGAAAAGAAGCAATGCTTTTGAATACGAATTCAAGGAATTAAAAGTGGTTTACGGTATACCAAAATTGAAAATGAAGATTCATCATCAGAGAATATGAGACTACCGAGTACCTGAGGCAATGGAAGCTGCGTAGAATAGCCCAGAATTCCTCTAAAAGTAAACATAAACAGCGCCGAGATCGTCGCTCTCGGCCTCCCTTCCACCAGCCACGTCCAAAGTATATACCCTGTCTGCATTCCCACAAACACCTGCATCATTCCAATAACTTGAAAATCATTCAAAATTTCAATTTCACCCACCGAAATGCCATTGCATGCCAAAATCACTAATCCAACCCACCCATATTCGTTTAGTTTAACACTACCCCGAATACAATGGTGCCCGGAACCGTCCTACCACACTTCAATGTGCATCAAACAGCTTCAGACCGGCAGTATCCGAAATTGTGTTTTAAATTGGTTTTCGTAGACTTCTTGATTGATTTGGTTATTTTAAAAAAAAAAAACTTTAAAATTTTTGGTATCGAGATACGTATCGTTACCCACATATTATCCAGTGGGTGAAATGCAAAATCTCATTACATTACGTAACGGCTGACACTTAAAAATAGTAGTATCTGTACCCATACCATACCATACCGTATTGAGGCCAGCTAGGAGGGTGTTGAGATTGGGCCGGGATTCTAGCGCGCGGTGGAGGGGCCGCGTGGCGACGAACCCCAGATCGAACGGCTCCGACGACGGCGGGATCATGCTGAGCGTGTACTCCACCGCCATGAACATCAACAGCGACGCCGCGAAGCAGCACGGTATCGGGTGGTGCCGCGCCACGCCCAGCACGTCCTCCGTTCCCCACTTCATAAACGACGCATTCTCAAACAACCCTCTTCCGCCGTAACCCTTCTTCTTCTTATCTCCGCCTTCCATTTTGTCGGCCGCTTTGACGCCGTCGATGATACAGCCGTTGGGTTTTTGGTTATGCCTGTGGTTGAGGGAAGAGAGTGGAGTGGGGAGGGGTGCGTCCATTGCCGTTAGTGGTGGGTGACGGAGTTAAGTTTCGGAAATGTCGGATCTCTGTATGTATATGCTTTGGGTATATATACAGGGGGAGAGAAAGAGAGAGTGTAGAATGGGGAAGAGCTGTAGAGGTGAGTTTGGGACGTGGGGCCTTGATTACAAGTGGCGGACAGGCGGAACTTTCAAGGTGGGTGTGGGTAACATGAGTAGAATTGTTACAATTGTAGATATGGAGCCCAAAGTTTTTTTTTTTTGGTAATGAACCGTGTCCCGGGTTAGCTTGCGGGCATATCGGATTAACTCATACAGTCTTTTTCATAGCCGTTTCACATGTTTACACGTGATAGTAAGGTGATCCCAAAATTGTTGGCTAAAAAAATTAAACCTGAGATCTTCGAATATAAGTAGCAAACACTTAAAATCTCAGGCCAAAATCACTTATTCATCCATCAGCGTTGGGTTGGCGCACAAAGTTATTGCAATTGGTTTGTAAAGTTTGCTCTCTACACAATTTTCAAAGTTCGAGTCTTGGAGCTAGACATAAAATAATTTCTTGTAAATTTCTCAGTTCCGTTCCGAAGAAAATGGTCTACCTTCGACTGGACTGAAAATAGAATTAATTGAAATACGCGTAAGATGTCTGGTCGAAAAAATAATTGTATATACGGGGGATGATTTTGCGTGTCAGAAGATTGCAGTGGCAGTGGAATGAAATTAAATGAGTTTCGCAATGAAAAGTCACCCCACAGTTTACATGTGAACATGTCACGCGGAGGGGTTTAATTTACGCTCACGTCGATTAACCAATCTCGTCATCCACTTACGGGGTTCAAATGAAGGTGTTTGGTTTCTATCAGCTTAAGAAAGATTTATATGAGGGAATTTTTTTTGAAGATTGTAATTTTTACGAAGTTATTTTTTTTTGGGTCCCGGTCTGCGCTTGAAATTGTTCTTATTAATGAAAATTTTTTGCCTTTCAAAAAAAATTGTGATAAAAATTCTTATAACAGATTTAGGAATTCTGAAGATTTCCTAGAAGGTGGAAGATAATAGTAATTTTACTGATATAGTAAACAGTTAAACTACTTTTACAAAAAACTTAAACTTTATAATCTAAATAAAGAAGAATTAAAAAATTGAACTCTTATATCTAGTCTCCCAACTATTACAAGCACCGGAGAAAGTTATTTGGACGGAAATTGGCTACGACCGGCCCTACATGATGTTATGGGTCTATTGGTTGATAAAGGATCCGGCATTCCGGCTCGTCTCCAGTCGTACTTTTGGACGAGAGGGGACAGTCCACATCGCGATAGTTCATTGGGTATAATCAATGGTTCTGAGATTTGTTCAACACTTTTTCATAGAAGAGTTCTTGAACAAATTTCAACCATTCATTGCAGCAAATAGACGATCGGGATTCGGGAAGTGGACTATCTGGCCCCTCCCGTCCCAAAAGTAAATACGACTGGAGAGGATCCATTTCCGATGATAAAAATTAATCAAAAGCATTTAAAAGGATGTCCTTGTGCACGTAAAATATAAAATGGACGGTGAGAAATATATATTACGTATAAATTATGGATATCCGTTTCTGTGGATGCTGTCAATTTCTGAGTGGGAATTGACAAGTCTATCTGATCAGTGGAGGAACTTTTGTATATTACGGGGGATACGATGGGGTGGTGGTGTCCCTCTCTGATTCGTTTTTAATTTTTCGACTATTTTTTGAGCATATTTTGATAGTCGGTTTCGTTTGTTTTTTAGAGATTGGCTTGCCAAAAGTTATGTTCATCGGACTTTAGTAGGGCACAAGTGAAAATTACAGAAAATAAAAAAAAACTGGGTTGCGATCCAGTGTGTTTTTGGACCCAGTTTTTGATTTTCGGCAATTTTTACGTCAGCCGATATGTATCAACTAAATTTTGATGAACATGATTTTTGGGAAGATTAATGTTCTCACCAAACTTTACAAAATGAACGGAGCCGATCATCAAAGTGTGCTCGAAAAGTGGGCAAGTCTTAAAAAATCACAAAATGTAACTATTGACTGCTTGTTTCACACAGGGTCGATGTGGTGTGATGAACGTGGTGCTTACGTACGAAGTGAAACAAAAACGTGGCATAATGAATCTTGTTGAAAAATACAAGCAGGTGTTCGGGTCGGGTCAGTCAAGCGCATGCACATCTATTATGTTCCAGATTTTGAAGTTTACAATCAGACAAACTTGTCGATCGAGAGTTATTTTCATGATAGAAAGAGTAGAATCTTGCGATGCAAATGGCGTGTATTATGATGGCAAGAGATTTGGGCTTATCAAATGTGGAGATCGAGTCGGATGGTAAGAGCAACTTTATCAGTTGAGGTAAAACAGCTAAAAAGCTATTTTACCTAAGCAAAATCTCCAAATGAGCACTACACCAGATTAGGTAAAGGCTGAGCTAAAACCCATCTATGAACAGTGCTTAGGTAAATATACCTAAGCACTATTCACCATGTGAATATTATTTTATTATTGTTCTCTCTCTCTCCCCAGAAAAGAAAAAAAAAAGTAATAATATTTTAATATGAAATAGGTTAAATAGATAGGATTGGTGTAGTGTTGAGAGAGATGTGAGTAGGTAAAATGAAAAAAATGCACTGTTCACCTGCAATTTTACATTTTCATTGGTGTACATGCTCTAAGCAAGCTATTAGCCTAAGCGTATTTGAGCTTGTTCCCCCATGCGAGGGTCTAGCGTTGGTTCCGGAAATAAGGAAGTTGGCTTGTGATGTTCGACGGGGACTAATCGGCTCTAAGCAGGGACTTTTAGAACATTGCTTACAGTCATGTTTCCACACGACCAACCTCTACGATTAAACATAATATAGGAAATATGAGATTAAAAAGGAGTTGTTCTTGTTTAACCTCTCCAAACAGAGGTTGTGCGATCACATGGTTGAGGGTGATCTCCATCCCCTTTTTCTTAGATCTACAATAGAGTACTAGATCATTTTTGTAACGTAAAGAAAAAGTCATTGCTCTGTCTTGTTCTTTATGTCAGTGTTCTATTTTGCTAGGTAAGTAGAATATTAAAATCTTAAGGGTCTGGCCAAGTGGACACGAAAGAACTAATAAGTTGTTGTCATCTATGCAGGTCGCATGTTCGAATTCCAAAAAGGCCGAATATTTCAAATCTTAGGACAATTGGAGGGTCTGCCCAGTTGTTAACTTCAGGGTCCCGGAATTAGTCGAACTGCGTAAGCTGACCCGAACATCTGATTATAGAAGATTAGCAACTTTTATAGAAAAAGACCAAATAGTGTGTAAGAAAAAGGAGAAATTTTTCAGTGCCGAGCAGGTACATCTCACGTGGTGCCCGCTCGGCACTCCCAAGCCATCCGATGCACTTTTGGACGGTTCAGATTGAAACATTCTCTCTCCTCTCACCCCTCCTCTTTCTCTCTCCTTTTTTTTTCTCTCCAAATCTGAGCCGTCCAAAATCGCATCGGACGGCTCAGATGTGCCGAGCGGACACCACGTGTTACCCACCCGGCACTGAAAAATTTCTCAAAAAAAAGGGTGGGAAACAACAAAAGTACACCTCTACATAAGGCAACTCTAATACGTGCGGCCTTCAATTAGTTTAGCAAAAGTTTTCTTGATTGGGTTGGAATTCAGTACACATATGATAGTAGTGATGATTGGATAATGCTAAAAAAACCCTTGGCTTAATCAACAACCCTAAAATATAACACTTGCGTAAAGAGGACGTACAGCTAAATTAATCAGCAATTCACAAGAAGCTACTAGTAACTACTAACCAACACGTATTAATTGAACCATATACTATGTAATTAGAAACCTTGGAAGGTGAAGAAATTTATATATGGTCCACTAGACAGACAGGGAGACAGACAGTTGGAGATATTAATCAATGTAATAATTTCAAACACCTTAATTTACCAATTATTGATATTGATGTATGTTTTTTTTTTTATAATCCGGCGTTCGGGTCAGCTTACGTGCACCTCGGCTGATCATTGGTGACCAATTCCACGGAAAACTTGCGCGCATAGACTGGTCCCAAAGAAAACACGAAAGAAGAACTCTGTATAGACTTGTCCCGAAGAAAATGATCGATAGAACTTGAAGGTTTCGAACCTTAAGAAAAGGGAGGGAGCAAACCCCCGAGCCTCGCACATAATGATGGTGTAGTTAGGCTGTTGCAACTTACAACTCCACCCCATAAAGGTTGCACTTGGCATTAATCTCAGCTGAGTTAGATCAGATGTTGCTATATATGACTTTGATCTGTATTGTCCCTGTTAAAATTAATTGTGTTCGAGTGTAGTGTACCAATAAATTGTGCGGTGTGTATGTGTTTGAAGTTATTTTGTTCAATGCTCCTGCGAGACGTCTCGACGACTAACGAAATTGCGTGAAATCTATACACTTGGTGAAGTTCTGACATGCGTAGTATATATTTTTATAAGAGAGAGGGTATCCTCCGGGAGTACTAATAAGTACGTTGTTTTTTAACTTTTACTTGTCAAATACGAAACTGGAAATATAGAAATATAAGGCTTGTCTTTCGCATCCCTCTCCATCTCTTCCGATCCCCCTGTATCTCTATTTTTCACCTTAACGCGCGGTTAGCAATTTCTCAAACGCTTAAATTTTACGAGAAATTTCGTGACAGCGAGTTCAATACTAGAACATACGAAAGGTTACTATATAAAGTCTGTTAACCTAAAATCACCATACATAACAAATTACGAAATACAATAGCAAAATGCTCGAAACTATACCCGTATTTTAGAAGGACCTAGCGCGATGACGTTTTTTTTCGCCAATTTTGGGGTGCATATGAATTCATTCATTCCACGAAAAAAGAGTAAAAATTCGCGCCTACCTACCCACCCTCGATAAAAAGGGTGTGTTCCATTCCCACCAAGGTCAAATATTCTAAATCTTGATGCCACTGGGAGTTATGTCCGGTCGTTACTTTCATAGCGCCGAAATTAGTCGAGGTGCGCACAAATTGGTCCGGACATCCGGTTATAAAAATAAAAAATAAAAAGGGTGTGCATAAGAGGACCACGTTTTCCTAGTACTCCGTACTAGACTACAATTGTGTTGAGATTACCACAAAAACAAGTACTACTAGTCTACAAGTAGTAAAGACGCGGGTCAAAAAAAAAACAAGTACTAGTAAAGACTCGACCCCGTTCATTTAAGGGTTTTAGATTTTGGATTCTAATCATTATTCTATTTTCCTCCAATTATTACTCTCGTTTTTCTCTCTAGCTCTCTCCAATCATTACCTCTATTTTCAATCATCACTCTATTTCTCTCTATACTCATTATCTACTATAAATCAAAATCCAAAATTCCAAAACGAACGAGGTCAAGATTTTGTAGAGCACGAGGGCACTGAGTTTAGGTGATGGGCCATATTCAAAGCGTGTTGAAAAAACCATGCAAAAAAAGGAGGGGGGGCGGTGGTTGATTCGGATGTTGAATTTACTCTGGCGGGTTAACACTTGTACGCAAGACAAGAAAGCATCCTTGAACAAGTCACTCATTTGACATTAATTGGGTCTTACGTGAAAATTGGACAATTAACTAACTTCCTTTTACATGCGCCACTCCACTTTATTCACAGAGAGAAAAATTCTCAAAGACACGTGAATGATGACTCAGGTATCCGGGCCAGTTTTTACGCATCTTGATTGATCATGAGGACTCAATCACATCGTTCACTTTCTAGGAGTCCAATTAAAGTCGGAGCAGAACTGCGTATGAACTACCCCCAAAGGAGTTGATAACACCCGAGAGACTACGAACCTGAGATCTTAGGAGAGAACAAACCCTGATTAAGTCCCATGTCTAATCTAGGAAGAATCATACAACATATATTCACCAAAGGCTTTGTTGTTTTGGGAGTGTTAAATTCAAAACAACCTTAATGATCCTTTTGATTAGGAGGAGAAAGTAAAAAAAGTAGTAGTAGAAAGTGAGGCAGAAGAAAACTATTTTCTTGCATACATTTGATTAGGTGGTAAATTTTGCAAGGAATTCAATGAAGGTGCGTTTCCTTCTCCTTTGAAAAGCCTCATGCGTAAAAATTGCAAGAAAATCCAACTTATTTTACCTATCTGCTCTTATTTTCCCTCATGTAATTCCTGACTCCTGAAATCAGAAAATAATGGAAGATAATTGTTTCCCGCTTTCACGGGAGAAAAAAAATTTCACTTTTTCGTGGGAAAATAAAAGATGAAAAGGCTAAAGAGGAATATACAAAAAAATAAATAAGAGAGTCACTTTCTTGTAGTTTCTTGGACTTCCTTGATAAATGAACACACACACAAAATGCTGTATTTTTTATCGGAAAGTCTACCGGTAAAGATTTCTAGGAACAGGCTGTGCGCACAGATGGGATTCGGACCCGTCTCAGGTCCCACAAAGATGATCGGAACCGGGCTGTATTTCTGAAGCAAAGTTGCGTGTTTCGTAAACTCCTTACCGATATCCAAATGAGCTGATTTTTCAGAGACCTTAAACAAGAAGTTTTGAACAAAATGAGGGACTCCATTCATTTTTGTGGGACCCGATACGGATCCGAATCCCATCTGTGTGCGCTGGCTGTTCCTTGAAATCTGTACGTAATACTATCTACCTGATTGAAACAGAGTCGCGATATTTTGTTGAAAAGGCAGAAATTCCAATTAGGCAGACCTTTCCCCACAGGAATTTTCTACAATGGATACTGACACGAAATGCACGTATAGATGACAGGCGCCCCATTAATCCGATGTCACTATGAATTCCTCTGCAACAGGTACTGTCGGATTAAATGTGCACAAAGTTAGGTAGGTAAAATTGACAAGCATCAATGCATCATAAACCAGCCTGTGCCCAAGAAGTCTACGAACACTACTTCGGACACGACTCTGAGCACAATTATGTTTAGAACTGTCTGATATATATGGACTCATGCGTATTAAGCGGCTCCAGATGTAGTTATGCCCGCTATTTTGTTTTAAAATTGTTTTCCTAACATTGCACGACTGCATCTGATCAGGTACCTTACAAATGTAGCCTTCGGGTGATTCAATGATATACCTTTGCATTCCATTCTATTTGTCCACTTTTTAATGCCCCAAATTTCATTTTGAAAAGTTCAAAGACAAAGTCCTATAAAAATACCCCTTTTTATCCTCTCTTTTTTTTTTTAATAGTAAAAGTGACATGCAATTTAAACTAAATGGCATCTTTTGAAAATATGAACTTTCCAAAGTGTAATGACTAATGATTATCCCACTTGATAAGTTGAATTTCTCAAATGGAACAAACAAATTGGAATAACATTTACCATGACAACAAAGCCTTCTCATTCTCTACGAATCGCGTTCACATCTTTTGTCCCCTCTCTTATTCCATCCTCCCTCTCGCATGAAAGGGAGGATGGAAAATATTCCTTTGTACCTCAAAGGCACAAATGAAAGAAGACCAGAGAAATGAAAACGAAAGTTATTACCAATTGAAAAGTTTTCACAAGTATTTTATTGAATCTAAACTAGTAGATGCAACATTCCTCACAAAAAATCCAGCCACTTCATAAAGTATAATATAACAACTTTCTGCCTCAGAAGGAAATGATTTACAGGTACTAGCGAGATTTTGGACACATAGAATCGGGAATAATGAGCGAACCAACACTTCAAAGCTTCAAAACAGGTTCCTACGAAGTTACGAACTTAGGATCTCTTCAGATCCAAGCACGTTGTAGGTTAAGTACGCCGCATGAGATAAACAAGTTACATAAGAGAGAAATAGAAAGGTGCAAAACATTCATGAGAGAGATGTTGTTTCATTTATCTTCAAAATGATCTAAACAGAACTGAAATATCAGTTGGTCTTCCAAGTACACAAGAAAGACTTTGCAGAGGCTATAACAAACAAATTCCTTATTGAGTTCCCTTGAGCTGTTTAACAGCCTAAATTCTTCAAGTCAGCCCTAATTCCTACTATCCTGCCATCTGTCTTCTTTTCACTTGTATCAACAGTTTCATACCATTTTACTGTAACTCTATGTACAAGCAATGGCTAGAATCCTGACCGCCTTTTGACAACAACAATCGCCTCAGCATTTTGCTACCCATCAGAGCTGTGTATACTACAAACTAACATACCTAAAGTTTTAAGTTGCCCCAGAAGGAAAATTGGGAATGTTCCTATACATTTTTAGCAGTCAATAAAGGCACGGGTAACCAAAGTTACCTTGACGCCTGGTCTGAAGAAGCTGCAGCAGGAGTGATGCTAGGACCAGCACCATTTTCAACTGGTGGGGTGGTACCCCACCTTCCCTCAGCTTCTAGGGGTTCCAGCACATGAACTCCACCATCAGTAAGTCCCAAAGCAACCTGATGAGGATCAGATGGATGGGCAGCTACAACAAGTGGATATATCCTCGAGCTGTGAAAGGATATCATTGCCAATTAGGGGTGAAACAATTCCATCAAAATTTAACTGGTCAATATTCAGTAATAAGGACTCTTACCTGGGACTAGAAGGTAAATAGGCAGTGGGGCTAATGTGACACCTCAGTCTGAGGGTTGCAGCAGTGAATACGTTTACACTACCATCATCAAAGCTGGCATATATTGTTTGGCTATCACACGAGTATGTAGCATCCGTGAGTGAAACACTCAACTCTTGTGGAACCCACTGCCACAAGCCAGAAGTTTCAAAATCCGTAAACTAGTGATACAAATCCTTAGCAAACTAGGCCATTCTTTAACATACTCCTCTTCTAAAAGAAATATTACATAATCTTTATTTTCCTCCCAGACAAGAAAATGTTCAGCATAAAAGATATTCAAGCAGAGACCAACTACGGAAAACAAATGAGAATGATTGAATTCCAAGAGAAATTCCTTCACAAAATCAGTAATACTTGAGAAATCTGTATATGTAGTAGAAGAAATGTGGAGAGAACCTGCTTAACACATTCAAGCTTTTGTGCCTCATGTATAGCTATCTGGGTTTCGTGGACCACCAGCAGATGAACTTGATCTTGATGAAATTGGACACGGGTTTGTGCAAGAGAAGTTGGCGTATGCCCAGATGGTATTTGCAAGAACTTACTAGTCTGCTTCTCCCATCCATCTGTCTTCCAAACGCAGAGCTGTAAAACAAAAGCTCACAGTGATGGGTAAATTTTTATGTGCCAAACTTCTACTTCTGTCCCCTTATTACTCCTGCTTCCAGATTAAAACAAAACCACAGCAAAATACATTTGACTTCTGTTTCGGGTAGCAGTTTTCGTCTTCCCTCCAAATGGAATTAATGGCACCTTTCTAACAAGATGTCCAATTTAGTCACAGAGATCAATATAAGTTTCTGAACTAATGTAATATCAGATCTAATGTAATACCAACAAGACTATACAATATCATCATACTTACCCTTTGTTACAGAACCCTCTATTT
This sequence comes from Rhododendron griersonianum, assembly GCA_018127125.1. Classification (NCBI taxonomy): domain Eukaryota; kingdom Viridiplantae; phylum Streptophyta; class Magnoliopsida; order Ericales; family Ericaceae; genus Rhododendron; species Rhododendron griersonianum. The sequence goes on along the minus strand of CM030795.1, from coordinate 40,888,440 downwards.
CACACCATCCTTGGAAAAGGCAGTTTATAACAGGCATGCAGTGCCATGTCGACGTGTGTGTGTGTGTGTGTGAGAGAGAGAGAGAGAGAGAGAGAGAGGGTTCTATGTTGTTTCTTGGTTATTCTTCACTTCAAGTGTACACAAAGCATAGCAACATACCTGAGCATCAGCTCCAGATGATACAAGAACATTTAGAACATTCGAGAAGGCAAGGCCAGTCACTCTCTTCTGATGCCCTTTAAGCTTGATTTTAACCTTTAGCACAAGTAACAGCAAAGAATTGATCAACAGAAAACACACAGGTATTTGTCAGCCTACACAACAATACTGATTTAAGTTCAGTACAAACCTCATCAGTGCGAACATTGTAGATTTGTATTGAAGAGTCCTCCATGCCAACGGCAATAATGTTATTATCCTGCGGATGGAAGGCAAGGAATGTTGCTGCAGGTGGAGGCGGCATGAATGTTGTCATCGTCTACACAATTTCAAATAAGAAATTTAACAAGGAAAATGCTAACCATAACCCAAAGGGTGATGGATAATATGTAAAAGGTGCATCGATATCTGAGAAATGTGTATTAACATCTGTGAGATATGTATTGCAATCCGAACTTGTTCGGCATTATTTGCATATTATCCCTTGCCTACTAGGCGGTCCAGGCGGAGGTTAGCAAGACCCATTAACAATATGCGCGAAACAGAATAATTACATAAGCGTACTATAACATTTCCAAATAACTGGACTCATACAATTATACAAAGTAGAAGCTTGTTTCAAAATGTTTACCTTGAATGTCGTCATATTAAACAGGGAAATTTTTGCTCCTGAAGCAGACATGACATAGGAATCATTCTTTGAAAGTGCAAAGCATGGAACAACATCTTCAAGATTTGTATCACATATATCATTGGTCATTAATTTTCCACTAGAAGGTTGCCATAACTGCGGTGGTACACTTGTAGTTGCCTAAAAGAGTCAAAGCATTTGTAAGAAAAATACCAGCAAATATAAAGAGGGCATGGAATGAGATAACTATCGATACCTTTCCTGTCGAGTTCCGTTCATTCCTTTGCCATCTCCATAGTTTGTGTACGGCATTATACGCTAATGCCAATATGGCACCTCCTGAATTTGTGTAAATCAACCTAATAATCTGAAAAGTAAGAATGGAAAGTCATAACTCGGAGATCAAACAATACAAAGGGAAATACTGTCTCAAGCTTTATAAAACAGGATGCAAGCGAGAATCGGGAAGAGTTACATAAATTTATAGTCACAGAGGTACTGCATGCAAATGAGCATCATAAACAATATGCACGCACACACATCTAACAAACTTGTAGACCAGAGCATAGATTGTAACATGAGGATCTGAGAATAAAACAAAACAAACCATACTTCTCGTATATCTCACCCAGCAACATTCTCTTCAAATTGAAATCAAATAAAGACCCAGAATATAGGATCAACCTTACAAAGTAGATGGCAATAAAAGGGAAAAACATAAGCAAACACTGAAACACGTGCTGTACTTGGGCAGTAGATTATGTGAAAAGCATTAATTGCGTCATTGTTAAATGAAGAGAATGTAATAACCTACGGCAAAGAAATGGTAAACAAGTAACTAGTATCCTTTCAAGCACGGATGAACAGATTAGCTTCCTTACTGACTATAAGCCAATAACATTGAGTATACCTACCCTTACTGACAATATATCAGGAAGCCTCAATGAACGAAGCTGAGAGGGTTCATTGATTTCAGTCAGCTCCCAAATCTTAGACTTTGACAGCTCATCTGTGATTTTAGGCTTCACATCTGGCAAACTTCGGTAATCTCCATTCTACAATGTGTTCGGAAGGCTAGTCAGTAAAATGAAGGTACTATAGAAATTCGATAATTCCAATCCATATGATTATTGATGCTCATGCACTGACATATAACAATGGGCAGGCATGTCAAAACTCGATCAAATATGACATAACAACCGGGACAAGTAGTATGACAACCTCGTGACTTCCTAAAAGCCAACCAGTATCCACATGACCAAGTCTCCATGCTTACCAATGCAACCACTGCCATTAATGGAGCATTTCCATCAGCAACACCAATACTGCTTCCAGCAGCTGAACTGGAAGCACACCAACTTTGCCAATTGTGGGCCCTTGTGTATAGTAGTTAGGAAATGGGCCCAAGAGCTTGATATACATTGTTGGGTCCATTTTCTAACAGCTTAAGCTTTTGAGACTACTGGTAATTTAACATGGTGTCAAAGCTCTGGTTGTGAGAGGGCTTGGGTGTTGGGTTCAAGCCTCTCTATAAGCATTTTGTTCTCCATTTGCATTCTACTTCTCCCCTTCTTATTCTGCTTTGCTCTATCAATGAAAATTTGCAAATCCATATGCACGACGGGGTTGCATATGAGGGAGGGTGTTAGATAACTTGATATACATTATTGGGCCAATTTCCTAACAGCTTAAGCTTTTGGGACTAGTGGTAACCTAACAAGTTAATACATGTTAAAAAGACCATGTACGTGCCATAAGTGCATAGGTAATTTCGATGATGGAGTTACCTTTGCAGCAGTTCCAGAAGCTATGCTAGAGGCATCAACTGCACGGCTTCCAGTGGACCGCACAAGCCTTACACCAATAGAGTTTGCAAGAATCTTTACACTATTCTCACTAGTTGAGACAGCCAATAGTATTCCTGAGTTGCTAAACCGAATGCAAGGTGAAGCCTGAGATTCTTAAAAGAAAGAATTACTATTTTGTGCAAAACCACTTGTATAGAAAGAAGGCAAGTAGACTGAATGAGAGAAAATATAATTGCTACCGGTAATCCACCCTCTGCATCAGCAGTTGTCAATAGACTAAGATTGTCCATATCCCAAAATTTGATAAGAAAGTCGTCGCCTGCGGCCAAGAATCGATTTTGCGTGGTATCAAATTGCACAACCCCAACAGACCGTTTCCCAAGGCCATGATACATCCGCTTGACAGCCCCTTCGCTTTCATTCCATTCTACTATGTATGATTCTCCTTCTTTAGTAGTCCCACACGAGAACAACCTACGAAATTTCCAGACAATGAGATAAGATGCTGAGTTAACTATAAAGTCTCTGATTCATGGCTGAATTAACTATGCATCCCATACCTTGTGCTGTCAGCACTGTAAGCCATTGTTGTGCAAGAATGACCTGGCGCATCATAATCAACTCTTGAACCCGCATTATCATATAACCAAGCCTTAATCTTCCCATCAATACCCGTTGAAAAGATGAACTGATAGAGAAAAGATGATTTAAGTAAATAAGAAACACAATTGGAAAGCTTAAGGTGAAGATTAAGAGTCACATTCCACATATTTTAGATATATCATGACGATAGAAATTGAAGAGCACCATAAACAAAGTCTCAACTTTTTAAGAAGTTTTAATTTCAATCCATTCTAAAAATACCAACAACCCACACAATAGACTAGTGAGAAAGATGGAGCTCATTGATGTGATAAGGATCAATCTTCAGAAGATGATGGCTGGAAGAAGGAAGTAGAAAGAAGACACAGAGGAATTCTAACTTTCTACCCAAGGTCCTTGCGTAGCACCTTCAAGTCACAATGTAGCCTAAAACAGAAACATACCTGAATGTTTTCCTTAGTATGCGGGCACACAGAATAAACAGGTGCCTCATGACCCTCAAAAGTGTACTGCTTAGAACCAGTGGCAGCATCCCACACCTGCACAGACACAAGGTTTAGTAATTGTAGAACCTAGCAGCATCGTTCCATTAAAGAGAAATTCCCAACAAAACAAACCCTAATAGACTTGTCCTCTCCACAAGTTATGATGCATAGTTCTTTGTTTGGATGAGAGAAAGCAAGATCGCTAACATTACCAACATGAGCATCAATCTGGCAAAATTTACAAAAGCAACCCAATCATCACTCACGTATGATAAACGAGAGAAAAGTAATATAGGGACTAACAGAAGGATGTATGGTTACCCAGTCACAAAGCTTACCTCCAGGTGGTTCCGTATATCATCACCCCCATGATACGCATATATGTGCACAATATGCTTGGAGTATGCAACACCTGGAACAGAGGATGAAACAGTTGTAACCAAAATGCTTAACCCCAACATATTACTTAATTATTTGATGTGTTTTTCTCATACTTCCTTGGAATGAAAGAAAAAGTCAATGTGCTCCATCTCAATTTTTTAAAAAGAAAACATGACCAATAAACTACATATCATTTATGAAAAAGTTCAAAGCTGAAACTATATATCACTACATCCAGATAAATATCACGTAAACAAAGACAAATAAATGAATCTTGGAATACCGAAAAGCGCGCCATCGTGACTCCATGCCACTCTGTTCACTGATGCGGTATATTCATTGGCCAGAGCTTCCTGTAAAGAAATATAATGGCTTCTTAATCGCCAGTAATCAGATACAAAAGTAAGGGATAGATCATAGCAAAAGTTATCAGAACATCCATGCAAACCTGCAGAGTCGTTGTACATCTTCCAAGCTCCCAAACTTTAAAATTTCTGAAAGCAAGCCTCTCCCTGTTAGCAACCTCCCACACTGCAATGTCCCCTATATTTGTTCCAACTGAAATCAAATAAAACAAATGACCACGTATTCACCACGATGACCTTGACTTGGAAACGTGAAAGAAAATAAACAAAACAAAAATAAAGCATATTTTGTTAGCCACAAGAGCTAACCAAGAAGAAGAGTATATTGCCCCGGATGGAAATCCATGCTCTTGACAGCAGAACCCTGATTCAAGTTCGCGACTACCGTCTTGGGCAAGTCATTAGAAGAGTACAAGGGATGGGCAGGACTCTGACCAGGATATGTTACAGGAAGCATATTAACAGGGAGGTTGTTGACCTAAATAATTCCACACATAAGCACATTAGTTATTGGATCCAAGAAAATAAAAGTGGAAAAAGGAAAAGATCAAGCTCTGAAGAGTATTAAATAGACATTGTTGGTAATCAGAGATGAAGAAAAAATTGAGAAGTCCGAAAATTAAAGTTTTCAAAATTACTCAAAATAGAACGAAAAAAAGAGTTATTCCAGAAGCTAGAATCACTGATGAAACCAAAAGGAACAGGTTATAACAGAATGCATAGGACCTCATCTAATAATCCAAAAGGCCGTGATCTCTTCAGCACGTGCTCAGAATCTGCTGTTTGATAGTCCATTGCCAAATTGCTAGGGGGAGGTGTCCTAGGACGCTTCAGCATAACCGCTATCACCACAACAGATGCAAAATAATGAGATGTCTTTGATGAAGGAAAAATTAGAAAATCTAATTCTACAAGACAGAAAAACTGACAATTACCTGCATTACTTGGAGTTATGCCTATAGGCCCAGCAGAAACAACCTGGTGAGGCACAGAGGATGCATTAACCATCCATCCTCCAAAAGATGTCGCAAGCGGTGCAGGTCCTGGTGCTGGCTGAAAGGGCTGGGGAAAAATTCAAAGAAAAGAAAAAAAGAAAGAAAAATTCAAAGAAACGAAAAAAGAAAGGAGGATGCCCAAGTCCAAACTCCTAAAATGACTAAAAGATAACAGAGCGCTTTCTGCTGACTTACACCATGAGCACCAAGAGGTGGGAAACCACCCACTTTAGGTATGGCCATTAGATGGTTAGTAACAGGGGAAGGAGCCCGAGCACCATTAGGTTGCCCACATGTATGGTCCACAAAAAGGGTTTTTATGTCAGGGTTTGGCTTCGGATTCTTGCAAAGCTGGTGCTGCCAATTTAAACTGCAATCCAGAAAACAACCGGTATATGTCTTTGCAAGAAAATTACAAGCTGATGAAACCAAAAAAAGAACAAAGGGATAGATAAGTACCCTCCAAATTACCTTTGATTAATTAGCGTCCGTAGCCTTGAGTTCTTTAACATCGGAAATTGAAGCTTATCATGAAATACTGGATTTGCCTCAATCAGCTGCTTAAGCTCAACAAACAGTAAAGCCCTGGCTGACAGAGCATCTCCATATTTGGAAAGTTTCTCGTTCTCCCTAAAAAACAAAGCTTTGTCTTAAATCAAGGGGTGAAACATGGTAATCAACGAGAATAGTCACTCCTCACAGCAACAAGACAATGTTAACATCACCGTCTGATCTTTCAAATGCACTTATAAGCCAAAAGCTTGGATTTCTCCCAAACCTATGTTCTGCTTAAATCCAATGCCTCTCTCCTCAAATAAGGATTATAGTTCCTGTCAATCTCCTTAAATTGAAACACAGGAATTTTTGGTGCCCTGGATCAGTAATGCCCACCGCTAAGGACAGAACGGGTGGATCTAGCATAATTTGGTTGAAGGGCCAAAGGGTTTATAATGTTCCCCTGTCTAGTTCAGTTCCATGAATCTTCTAAAGATAAGTGTTCTGCATTTTGAGAGGCCATCCCCCTCCAGACTAATGAAGTGCCTAGATTATCCTAGAGTGTAAAGCAAGCCGAAGCGTGTCTATTTTCCAAGATTAAGTACAAAAGTGGCTCAAAAGTATCTGCAGGTAGAAGTAAGAAACAGAGACCAGCATTACATACAAGTCTATACATGCCAATATGTTGTTATCTTCAAAAAGACTTTCAGATAACCTCTGTTATTTTTGGATAAGGGATTATGGAACAAGGGCCCTTCAGAACCGCTTGTGTACTCTTTGCTACACTTCTTTCAAGTCTTGGAGATCCGAGATCCATAGGGCCTATGTAAACATCCGTTCTCACAACAGGGTTTTCAGTCCATCGTATGGTAACTCAATAAGCTTTGGATCTAATAACATTTTGTGATACCCCAATTATCATTGCCAGTAGACTTTTAGTTTGCCGGCTCAACATTTGCACCTCACTCCACTGCAATGTAGGGAGTTTATAATTGAAATCTACATACCATTTTTCTGGTCAGGATATGAGACTGGACAATTAAAAGCGCCAAAGGATCTGCTGCTTCGAAATTAAGATTAAATAAGTCAAATGCCACGCCACCTATATATGCACCATCCACGAATTCGTGCTTCACCCTTATGCAGATTAGGTGTGTCTCCCTTAGAAAATAAGAAAAAAGAAAAAGAAAAACCAAATGTTCACCGACTAATCCAACGTTCCCTTTAGCCAATTCCACTGCATACCAATATTACCTCATCTACTGAATCAACTCTTCTAAGGTGAAAGGCTTAAACAATCTAATAAGCAGTCAGGGGATACCAACTTTAGTTTTGAAGGTATGCTCCATCAATCAACAATAACTCAAACGAAATTCAAGTCAACGGGATAGGATATAATAGATCATCTATTCCACCAGAAATAATATGCAGCCTGATGCAGAAGCAATGGACTTCATAGAAACCTTCAGCATACGTAAAATCTAAACCTTAATTGCACCTCCAGCATTTTCCTAAAATATTCCCTGAGGATGAAAAATGGTACACTCCAACTCAATACATTTCCCTCTCATAAGAGCTTTAGATTCAAGTTTCAGGCTTTGCCCTTAATCATCGTCTCTGCATGTCGAATCTTACTTGAATGGTTAAAAGTTTAGTACCGTTCAATCAACTCATGCTTAGATTTGAATGTTTAGAATGAATGATGACACTCATCCATGAGTGTAACAGGAACATGTCATTGTCAGCAACAATAAGCAGTCTAGGTTGTATAACCAACCATGACGCATCTTGATTTGCAAATTTCAAACTTCATAGCCAATCATGCTACATTCATTTCTCATTCTTTTCTTGTCCAGCCGAGCCTCAAAGCAAAAATAAAGAGCAAGGATGGACCAATGGAGAAGCAGATCCCAACATAACGACAACACTAAAAGATGTCAATGTCCATTGCGAACGCATGATTTGGAAAAAACTTGAAACCAATCATTCACTGATTCACTTATTTTGTTTTTAAAAATACTGACTATCTTTATGGAAATAATGGCAATGCACAGATGAGGCCTTTCCCCGGTTTTAGTTGGGCCCCCCGCTGGTGGATGATGGGATTGGTCCCCTAGATTAGTCAGTCCACCGACCTATCAAATAAGGACAACATACATCTCATTGCTAGTGTTTCCCACGAGCAAAATTTTCCCTGCAGCTCATCTCACAATTTGTCATGCAATAGAGCACACGAACTCGAACGATACAACATTACAACCCATTTCTAACACAGTACTTACAAATCAACAAAATTTTCTTTGTACTTGTACCTAATATTTCCCAGCGTTAGAAGGAGTGCTATTTCTTTAAATAGGTCTTGACTAAAAGTGGAGAAGACTTTCAAATCCTTGCAAAGAATCTCTACAGCCTTAGCACGATCCTGCCTGCCACAAAAGGAATCATACACAAAGTGCAATTAAGATAATAGCTCTCCGACTAATGCATTTGTCGTAGCCTATGTTACATGGACTCGGGTGTGAGTATCGGGTGCGGGTGCAAGTCCAAGAGTCGGACCTTCCTAAACTTAAATCTTAGGATACGTGGATATGTGTCCCCAACTTGGGTACGGGTACGGGGACACGTCCTGAACTCTTGTTTGTATTATATATTGCATAATTTTCTTATATTATGTACCGTAAACTATGTTTACAAATGTATTTAAACAAGAAAGGGTTAAGAAAATTATGTTTTTGCTATTTCCCTATTTCCTGTTTATGTGAAATACTCGAAATATCGCTTTTCTAGCTAATTTGATATTCCTTTTCTGTAAGTATCTTAACAATTAGAGGATCCGAGTGTCCAAAAGGATACGGGTGTCGGACCATCGACACGGGTACTTGAGCCAAAATGAAGGATCCATGTAACATAGGTCGTAGCCAACTACATCAAGAAACCACTTACTTGTCGAGTGCTTCAAGGTATTTCTGCTTCCGGATCTCGAAGAAAATTTTCAACGAGTATCTGTTATCTTCCACCTTTGTAAACCCAGATAAGTACTTCTCCACATTGTCCCACTCGCCGTTAGTCACAGTGTCCTCAAAATACCTCATGTTGAAGAAAAACCCCGACTCTTTCTCCAACCTTCGTTCACGAAACCACAAATAAACAACAAAACCACAGATGGACTTAAGGGGGCTGGTGGAAGACCGCCTCCCTAAACTTTTCAAAAGCCTTTAATATGTCCTCAATTTTTTTATCCCTGTACAGCAATCGTGTCCACAATCCAACCAAGAAATAACGTCTTTTTGTGTACAATGTTACCATTATTTCCTCTATGGTTCAGAACATCAATTTTGAGACCTTTTGAAGGATGCCAAACAAACAGAAAATTTCTAAATGAAAATAAATCGAATTTAACTCGAAAATGCATTATTTTATGATTGGATTGTGAGCACAAAAAAACAGAAAATGAAACAAGCATTGGGATGGAGGGAAGGGAGGGAGTAAGTTATATAGGTGCACTTAAGTTGGCCCAGACACCTGAGTTGTCAAAAAAAGTGATATAGGTTTGACTTTGCCATCTCAAATTATTCTAGGACTCCCTCCATCCCAATTTCTTTGCTCACTACAGGAATTCCAACTTTTTATTAACTCAAAGTCTTTGGTTTGAAAAGTGTTCAAATTTCCACAAATACCTTTTACAATAAAATAACTTTACTTAGTATTTCCTTCAACTCAAAACTGGCTCTGTTTGGAACTTGGGGATAGATGGAGAAAAGAAGGGAAAATAACAGAAAATTAGAGGAAAAATCAATAGGAAATTGGTGAGAAAGTTGAATTTACTTGTAAAACTTTCCCTTCTCTTTCTCTATATACCAAACAATGGAAGGAATATTTACAAAATTTCCTCTTCTTTTCCCAGGTTCCAAAACACACTCGAAGTTTGCGTGGTTACTAATTTTGGAAACGAAGCAAACAATTTGGACCAGCTCAAAAAGAAAATACGAGCAAACAAAATTGGACAGAGGGAGTAGTTTATGATATCTGTCCCTAACTATAGAAGTTTAATCAGCCAAACCATACACATTCGCCACTTCAAGACAATGCATCCGTTCGTAAACAAAAACACCTCAGGGGAAAAAAAAATTAAATTAAAATAAAAACTATCGCCATCTAAACACAGGTTGTAACACAAAAAATAATGCGAAGTTGTTCAAATTCCTTACATGTGAACTGTGTCCTTGAACTTCTCCTCATCCAAGAACTGAAGAATCAGAAAAACCAGTTCTCTGCTCAGCGACGACGACATCTCCCTTCCCAAATTGATACCGCCGCCTCGCAGATCAGCCGACTCTGACTCCTGTTAGGGTTTCGAAAAACCTGTCAGTCAAATCAAAATCAAACAGAGCGAACAGTAACACAGACAACGAATAAAATTCGTTTGTTTTATACTACTGTAGTACCTTGGATTGACTTGTAGAGAGAGAGAGAGAGACAGAGACAGAGAGAGAAAAGCAGTAAAGGTTTTGATGGAGTGAGATTTGCAGAATCAGTGAACAACGACGGGTTTTGTTGAGTGGATTTCTTTCCCTTTTCTCTTCCTTCTTTCTTTTTATGATCTTTTTTCGATCCCTTCGAGAAGACTGAAGAAAATTCCAAAACAGTTGATTTTCCTAAAGCAACGCTTAAATATGCTCCCTCTCTCTCTCTCTCTCTCTCTCTGGATGTACTAATTACGTATCTACGCGCCTTTAAGGGGCCATTCGGCTAAAAAAAGTCAAGTGACTTTCCCGCCAAAAAATGAGCTAATAAGCCAAATAAGCAAATGAATTTTCTGGATCAAAAAAAAAAAAAAAAAAGAGCAAATGACTTTTCCGCCAAAAATAAGCTAATAAGCCGGGCTTTCCCGCCAAAAATAAGCCAATAAACCAGACTTAAAAATAAGCCAATAAGTCCAACGGGCCTAAGAGGCTAAAAAGAAGTTAATGATGTGATTAATGAAGGGGGTGTGGTCCCATCACGCGCCTTTGCAAGTGGGTCTTCTCGTTGTTGGGAAGTGAGGGTTTTTCGTGTGGAAAAAGGCCGTGATAAGATGCCCTGCTTATATGATAGCTGCTGGCGGTTGTATGTTTAACCCCTTTGTTGGAGTGATAAGGAGGAGTCGTTATCCACGATGAAGATTCCCGTAATCTTCGTGTAATCTCGTGCACTGGAAAAAAAAAGGGGAACGTTCTGCTTTGGTGTATTTATTTATAATTTTCAAGCTTAAAAATAATAAATTTATTAAAATTAAAAAATATGTCATATGGATCTTACTGTATTTGATAGTTATAAAAAATTAAAAAATTATTTTTGTAAGTCTATTATTTTTAAACTTGAAAATATATCCTTATTTTTTAAGTACTTGTTTGAGAAAGAGGAACGGGGTTTCATTCTCTATTTCTCTCTCTTTTTTCTATCCTGAGGAGTGTGAAATCAGAAATGCTAGAAACGCATCCAATCGTAGATCCATATGTGCATCTTCTCTCACAAGTGATGGTAGGATCCACAATCCACTGAATAAGTATTGCGGGTCCTACCATCACTAAATTGGGTTGTGAATTTTACCATCACTTGCAAGAAAGATGTACAGATAGATGTAAACTTCAGTGTGTCCCTAACCATGCTCATGTGGAATTCTTAAACGACCGGTTCTGCCATCACTTGTGAGAGACGCAAACTTTAATGTATCACTTGCATTGCTCGTGTGAAATTTTTAAACGACCACATTCCTCTTGCCAATTTTCCCCTTCTTCCATGTACACATCGTGGATATTAAATAAAATAAAATAAAATAAGGAAATGTAGACAGGGAAATGTACACCTCGTGGATGTTAAAAAAATAGAAAGTCTGTCCACATAGACATTTTATGCACAGATTGTGCACAAATTTTTTTGTGGGGCCCACCACGGGTCCTACACAAATGATCCGAGCCGTTCAGTAAATCCGATATCTATAAGTGCTCAATCAAATCATTTAACTTTTCATTATCTTGAAATCTCAATGAAAAGTTAAATGATTGGATCGGGAACCTATAAGTATCGGATTTAGCTGATTTTTTACGGGAACTCTTGAAAAGATGTTTTACATTTACTGAACGACTCGGATCATTTGTGTGAGACTCGTGATTGGCCCCACAAAAAAATTTGTGCACAATCTGTGCAGTTTTGTCCTTGTGGGTAGTAGCTTTCTAAAAAAAAAGGGAAATGATTTTGCCACTCTCTTTTTTGTTAACGCCACTCCCCTGCAAATGTATTTTAACAAAAAAAAATGGAGTGGCAAAATCAGCAGAAAAAAAAAAGAGAGGAAGTGTACGCATCATGGAAATGTCGTTGACCATGTTCGTTTTGAATTTCTAGACTCAAACTTTTCTTTTTGCGTATGGTCTCCAATAAATTCTTTCCAATTATTTTTCTCATTTCTCTATCTATTTCTTTACACTCATCACCTAAAAAAACTTCCTTAAAACCCAAAACGAACATGGCCGTCAAGAGATCTATCAGTTAAAATTTGTAGAAACAGATGTTCGTTTAATCCTATTTTAGGGGTGGGGAAGAAAGGTATACATTGTATGCAAATGCTAAAACAAAATCCATTATTAATAGAAGGACCCTACATTTTATAGAGAAAACGACTCGTTTCTAATGAACTCCTACAAATTGATGAGATCTTCAGTGGCGAATCAAGATCATCTCATGTAAAATTCTTCTTGCCATGTAACATGGAGTTACCTCGTTTTTAATTTGACTTTTGGAGTCATTGTTTTTATAGTCTTGAGTTACTCCATTTACCAACTACGTAAAAAGTCAAATCGATCAAAATCAGTAACCATCATACTTGTCACAAGAGAAATGAATGACTGCGATTCGTTGTTCATTCATTTTTTGATAAAATACATTTCACTTACATGACTATTGATATGCAATCAACTTTATCATTTGCACATAACTAGAAAGAAAGAAAAAAACAAAGTACAACTTTTAATAACTGATTTCGGGCTCATTCGGCTAAATAAGTCATTTGGTATTTTTTTTTTTGTCCTTATTCAATTTTTTTTCGCATTTGTTAGTTTTTCGTCAATTTTTTAAGGATTAGCTTTGTCATGACAAGAGGAATCTAAAAAGTAAAAAATTACAATCAAAATCTAATTTTTTTGAATAAAGACTAAAATAAGCCAATTTTTTCATATTTATTCAAAAAAAATTGAATTTCGAACGTAATTTTTTACTTTTTATATTCCTCTCATCATAACAAAGTAATAATCCTCAAAAAAATCGACGAAAAACTAACAAATGTAAAAAAAATTTGAATAAAAAAAAGTCAAATTAAATGCCTTATTTAACCGAACGAGGCCTTCGTATACATCACGTAAGGAACCACGTGAAGGTTCCTTGGGGGGCGATTGTGGATTGTAGCTTATTTGACCTCCAATTTAAATTGAGATGGCATTTTTATTGTAGCTACTATTTGACCTCCTATTTTAAATTGAGGAGAAAAACTTATATTTTACGGTGCTCAATCGAATGTGTCCAAAAATGTTCTGGACGGTTCGGATTTTTTTAAAAAAAAAAACTACTCCCATTCGCTAGAAGAGTTTAACTCTTTGTTGGAATTTTTATTAAATCAGGATTTGATTGCTGAAATTGAGCGAAACTGTAAATAAGTTTCTCACTAAATTGAGATCGCATTCTAAGAAAAATATATATCTACCAAAGCTGAGGATGAAAGTAAAAATAGGTAGCAGTATGATTTTCATGGTATGGGGCCCCAAATGATGTCAGAGTTTTTTTTAGTAGTGATGATGATCAGACATGATGTGTCCAAGTTGGGGCCCATATGACGATAGTTATATGTTTTAATTTCCCTATGATTTTAGATTGAGAAACACACTTCTCTCTCCTTGATATTTTTTTTTTTTATCATTAAAAAGGGTGGGAGGGGGCGTCACCACAGCACCACCTAGGTACAAGTGAGCATAATGCTTTATCCCCTAACCCCTTGCCACGTGACAAGGCTCGAACCCGAGACTTTGTCTGGGGATGAGGGGCACCTGCCCACTTGGCTACCACCTTCGGTGGTCTTCTCTCTCCTTGATTGCTTAAACATTTTTATCAAACCTGACGCTAATTAATAACTACAGCTACTCCTTCTGTTGCAATCAACACCCATATATAGGAGAAGTTTTTCAGTGCCGGGTGGGCACGGGCCACGTGGTGCCGAGCATCATCTCGACCGTCCAAACGTGTTTTGGACAGCCCAGATCTGTTTGGGTAATTTTTAGTGTAAAATTACTAAAATACCCCCTTAAGTCCAAACAGATCTAAGCCGTTTAAAATATGTTTGGACAGCCGAGATGCGTGCTCGGCACTGAAAAATGGCAGCACTTGCTACACTTCTCCCCTTTTTCTTTGTTTTTCTTTTGTCGATACACTGCTTCTACCTCGTTGCCTTGTTACTAGAAAAAACAAGGTCTCATTCCTAATCTAGAAAAAAGAAGACAGTGCAGTTCAACTAGAACCGTTCATCTTGATAATTAATGGTCAATATAGCGATCTGATTCATTGAAAATGATTTTGAGCGGCTACCATCACGCGAATTGACCTCTGGTGAATTGCAGACAAACCGTTTTCCTTTTTTAAACGAGTAAGGTTAGCTTCTTATATGGTTTCTTCAAGGAACGTCATTTTTAATTAGTATTTCGAACAAAACTATTGACCGATAATACTTGGTCATAATTCTTCAATGTTTACTCATCTTCTATCGGTCCGAATTTTCTAAAAGAGGAGTTGGCCTCTAACGCTCAAGTCATGATAACATTTTTCTTCAAGGGCAAGTCAAGAACTACTAGGAGAGAGAGAGAGAGAGAGTCACATTCTTGCAAAGAGTATACAAAAGTTTTGAAGCCCGGAGGCTCAAGAGAACCATCTTGACCCAAGAGGCCCATATCAAGGTTAGGCTAGGCTGTCAACACTCAACAGTTACAAGGCCCATGGGACAATTTTACCATTGGATTTTTTTTTGGCCAAACGGAAATATTTACCATTGGAGATATGACACAGGCAAGAAAGGAAAAAAAGTTGGCTAATGCACCCATTTTTTATAATCACGTATTCCGGACAGCTTAGATGTACTTCGATTAATCTCGGACCTTGAAACAAATGACCAAATAAATCTCTAATGGCCTTTAGGATTCTTTTGTTGACGGTAGAATGACACAGTGCACATGAAAAGTCATACATGGAGATAATATTTTGAATGAGATGTTTAAGATTCAAAATAAGTTGACAACTTGGAGTAATCTACCCTGGGAGGGGCTTGCGTCTGATTAGCTAGATGGCGAGGCAATAGCTTACCAAAGCTATGATCCGAGAGGATGACCAGTCACACTGGGACTAAGGCACGGTTCAGACTCTTGCGGGAGGCCGCCGCTCCCCTCCCAACGACACATTCTTATGCGTTACTAATTCGTCTGCCAATGGAAAAACATCCCTTTCCGTCCGACTTGCATGTGTCAAGCACGCCGCCTGCGTGAGCCAGGATCGAACTCTCCTCGAGATGATTCCTAGAATCAAAAGTTATTGGACTAATTAATCTAATTCGAATTTCAACTGCTCCAAAATACAATTTTAAACTATTCATTAGAATGAACTAAAAAGCACTCTACAATCCCAAGCTATTCATTTTCTACTTTTGTCGTTAGAATGAACTTCTGGGATTGAACCCAATTTTCACTGGTGTAGCCCACCATCCTTATTCCACCCAGTCATAAACATAAACCCGAACAGTATATTCCCGTGAACAACATTTAATGTGTCCAAGCCCTGTATTTATTCCCATTCCTCCCAATCCTCGTGAACCCTTTTATATCAAAATAACTTCCAACCCTTCAGTTTTGTACTATCATTCACCAACTTGCCTCATCTCATTAACTTCCCATCCTTATATAGCAGCCCCTCCCCCTTCTCCCAAACAACAAATTATCCACCTCTCTCTCTCTCTCTCTCCAGAATGGACATCTTTGTCTCACTATGCACAAGTCTCCTCCTAAGCCTAGTGTGTTTGCCAATTGGCATGCCATTTACTGTGATAATGTCCGATTCGGGCGTGCCCTCGGCCCTAGTCGACGCCCCACAAACGGGTTTCTCTAAGGCGCGCACCGATGCCAAAGAACAGGAGGCAGTCTACGACATCATGAAGGCGACAGGGAACTCGTGGGCCACCGACATTCCGGACGTCTGCCGTGGTCGTTGGCACGGCATAGAGTGCATGCCCGACAAGGATAACGTCTTCCACATCGTGTCGCTCTCCTTCGGGGCGCTATCCGACGACACTGCGTTCCCCACGTGTGACCCCGCCCGGTCGTTCATCTCGCCTTCCATCACGAAACTCCCCCACCTTAGGACCTTGTTCTTCTACCGTTGTTTTAGTGACAATCCTCAGCCAATCCCGGCCTTCTTCGGCCGGCTAGGGCCCACACTCCAAACCCTGGTTCTCCGGGAGAACGGGCACGTAGGGCCCATCCCTCACCAACTGGGCAATCTGACCCGTTTAAAAGTCCTCGATCTTCACGGGAACAATCTCAACGGGTGGATTCCGGTTTCACTAGGCCGGCTCACCGGTCTAAGGTCGTTAGATTTGAGTGGCAACAAGTTAACCGGTTCAGTTCCCGGCTTTTCCTTCCCTGTTTTAAACGTTCTAGACCTAAACCAAAATCACCTTGTGGGTTCCATCCCATCTGCCATTGGAAACTGCCAGTCTCTCATAAAAATAGACTTGAGCCGGAATCGCTTCTCCGGTCCAATTCCTGACTCCATATCCGGTCTAGAAAACCTTATTCTTTTGGATTTAAGCTATAATCTTCTTCCTGGCCCACTCCCAATTTCTCTAAATACCTTGAATTCTCTCCAAGCTTTGATCCTAAAAGGAAATCCAATGGATTCTACAGTAATTCCAAGTGATGGGTTTGATGGGTTTAAGGGTTTAATGATCTTAGACCTCTCCGAAATGAATTTGCACGGACCGATACCCGAATCACTAGGCCACTTAACCAACCTTCGTGTTCTTCATCTTGATGGGAACCACTTGAATGGTTCGATTCCGAGAACCTTTCGAGATTTGATAAATCTTAGTGAGCTGAGACTAAATAATAACTGGTTGACCGGGCCAGTTCCGTTCAGGAGAGAGGTGGTGTGGAGGATGCGAGGGAAACTGAGGCTTTACAACAACTCAGGACTGTGTTACGATGCAAGAAATGGCTTCGAAAACGGCTTGGATTCGTTGGTTGAATCGGGTATTAGCTATTGCGAGGCAGCGAAGCCGACGATAACTGTGCAGCATTTTTCCACTGTTAATGGAGAGATGGAAAGGTCATCGAGTAAATCATCCGCCGCAGTTTATAATGGTTCAGTTGTTCGTGTGTTGATTCAGTTAACAATGCTTTTGTTGTTGCTTTTGTAACTATTGTAGTAGATGGAAACAGAGGATTTAGAGATTTAGTTGTCAGAAGCTTTGTATAGTACTTCTACAATGAGTAAGTTATCCATTTTCGTTGTCTTTCCCACTTGTTACCCCAGAAATGGTTGATTCTCTCTAGTTAGTAGAAGTGCGATTGAGTGCTTTTATTGAAAACAAGAAGTTCAAAATTTGTTAAAAACGGCCTAACCAACACACAACGCACGAAGAACGATCAAGAAAAGAAACCGAGAACGTAAGATACAAAGATTTTTTGGTTCCCAAACTATGTAGTTGAGTAGATTTACGGCTCACACTAGGTTGGCGTCGAACTCCAAATAGTTAGCGAAGAAGCACGAACCAAACCGAATCGGGTTTCAAAAGCTCGAACATGTTTTTCATGAGGATTTCGGATGATGAGCAGCCGAAATCAGGGACGTCAGGACCACAGAAAAGATTATGGCATACATTTGATTTTCCTTTGTTGGCAAACGAATATGATTCGATGCCTGGTATGTTGGTTTATTATTTTTACGTTCTGAAAAATGTGGGATTTTACTATGTCTATGGACTATGCGAATTCGGGCTTTTTGGGCGCCACATGATTGGTCCAAGCTAGCAAATGCCGGGCTCCTAGGCGAAAATCAAGGCTCATGGATTTTGATGAGGCCCATTGTGTTCAGCCTTTCTAAAAATACGCACGGCATAAGCGCAAACGAGAGCATACCATTGAGGATAGTTGCAATGATCCTCATGAGTACCGTGCACCGCAATGTCGGGTGCTTCACTAGTATCCTTTTTCAGCTCATGATTCTCTAATGTTTTTTTTGCAGGTGTTTGAGGAACTGTTGTTCTCTAACGATCCTCATGTTTGGTTGCTTTTCCATTCCATTTGGGAGGGTCTGTTGTTTCTCTTTTTGTTGTTTATTATTAATGAATTTCTTGCTCTTTCAACAACAAAAAAAAAAGTGGGTAAGTGGACTCGGCTTTGGCCCAACTCCCTAGTTTCCCAAATATGTGGGATTTAGGTGGTGCAACTATGCTACTACCACACACACTTACATGTGTGTGGACCCCATGTTTGATGTGAGAGTTTGTGTAATTATGTGTGATTAGAGAATTATTATTAGGCGGTGTTTCACGTAACGGGGTTTGGGGGATTTTTGGGGTTGGTGGCCTATAACATATGGGCACCTTGTTTCACATAGATTTTTGGAATTTTTTCACTTCTTAGACCCTGTTCTGTTAAACACTTTTTCTTTTAGCACTTTTGTTTTTATTTAAATTTTTTCACGTTTGTTAGTTTTGCGCTAAACCTTTTTGGATTATTGATTCGTCTCGACAAGAGGAATCAGAAAAGTAAAAAAAAAACTTTTAACCAAATATTTTTTAGCAAAAAAAAATGATTTTTTTATTTTTTTTGACTTAAAAGTGATTATTTATCAAAATACTGGATAAAAGTAAAAAAAAAAAATTGATCTAATGTTTGGATCTAACTTTTTCCGTGGTCAATGCTGTTAAGCATTTGTTTTGGGTTTTATTTGGACGAAAATCTAAACCACCTGAAGGGCCCATCCCACTTTCTCAAAATACTTATTTTCAAATTAGTATTTTTTGTGATTTTCAAGTTTAAAAATAATGGGCTTACTGAAATCTAAAAGTATGCAATATGGATTTTGTTTAAAAAATATTGACGAGATCTTTTAAACGATTAAAAAAATTAGAAAATTATTTTCGTAAGCACATTATTTTTAAGCTTGAAATGAAAATAAGTACTTATTTTTTAAGAGGCCCCGTTCCAGAAACCCAAATAAGTATTTTTTTACAATTTTCAAGCTTAAAAATAATGTCTTACTGAAATCTAAAATTATGCAGACAAGCATCACGAATTATCTTTGGGACTTTTTTTGCAATCTAAAAGTTCCCAAAGATAATTCGTGATGCTTGTTTGCTCAAAGAGCTTCGCTAGAATTCTCTCAAAGAGCTTCTCTACTCCAGAGTCTAGCTGTGCATCAAAAGTCCCAAAGATAATTCATGATGCTTGGAATTTGAAGAGGAGTGTGTAGATCCTTCTCCTGTCTCTATTTAAGTGAAGTAGTGCTTGTGTGTGTTGTGAGAATAACGGCAAAGAGCATAGTGTGAGAGAAAGAAAATTGTGTGAATTTGAGGGAGATAAAAATACTAGTTAGCTTGAGAGCTTGGTTGGGGTATTTTTCTTACATTGTATTCATACAATATTAGTGGAATTGTTCCCTCTTTCGTGGAGTAGGCAATGAGACCGGGCTTGTTCATTTATTCACTTCCATTCTTGGTTAGATTTAGGGCAAAACAAGTTTAATGAACAAAAATAGTAGTTTTTATTTTTATTTCACTGATTTCCTCTCTCGTAAGCCTTTATTGTTATCATTAGCTAAGAATGGAAGTGAATAAATTCATTTACAAAATTCAAATAATTCTTATGGTCTTAACAAATAATTGTATTTTGCACTATTAATGTGATAGTCTTTGGAGTCGCTGGAGTAACTCATGAACATTCTGTTGTGGGTTCCCCTGGCCAGATATCCTCCGTCCCTTTCTCAATCAACATTCAGTAAGTAACTCGTATTCATTTCTCTTTATGTGTTTTATCAGTTATCACAATGAAGAATGTAGCTTCTAAAAACCTGTTTTGTGTTTTGGGCAAAGATAGGCCAAAATCCTGAGTCAACAATATAACTCAAATGTTGATTCCACAGCTCACACTAAAAACATTAGATGCAAAAATGTTTAACCTAATTGCTCAAAACTGTTTGCATTGCTAGGCAATTGTTGTCCTCAAGTTTATGGAAATACAAATCCAATGGAAACTCATTTTTAACTTCTCAATTCTAGCTTCATTGCCATATTGACTGCTTTATACTCGCAGCACTCTTTCACCAGCTGTATTAATATATCAAACTTCCACAACAGTTCTTATTGATGTTTATTTTACAAGTACTTTCGAACATGAGTTTACCTTGCTTATTTTTTTCTCTGTAGTACCTTATATGAGAACTATTTTGTACGTATGCTCGAGACTCTGACTCTAATTAAAGCATTGATTTAACACAAATGATTAAAGCATTGATTTACCTTATAAGAGCACATTCTATTTTGTAGTCTCTGAATCTGGAAATTTGCCAACTCGTATACTTTCTACTGTGGCGTCCTCCCTGGCCGATGATTCTCTGCCCCTTTGAGTTCTTCTGGAAAGCGTTGTTCGGAGTACTGTTGTTATTGAAGCAACATTCAATAAGCAGTTCTTATTGATATGAAAATGCTTTATGTGTTCTATTAGTTAACTCTGCTTTTATAATGGCTCTACTATCTGGTTACGTGTATTTTACAAGTACTTTCAAACATGTGTATAGGTGTTTAGAAGCATTTTGGATATGTCTTTGTATATTGCAATATTCTGAGGTTTATTGATATGCAAATGCTTTCTATGTTCTATTAGTTAACTCTGCTTTCTATAATGGCTCTACTATCTTGTTATGTGTATTTTACGAGTACTTTTGAACATGTGTATAGGTGTTTAGAAGCATTTTAGATATGTCTTTGTATATTGCAGTATTTTGTGGTTTCTCTCCTTCAAGTTGTATACTGTCGTGATAAGCTTATCAAGCTATTTGACTTAACCTACCACTTGTTCTGCGTGTCATCATTGATATTAATTGAAGAAAGTTTGATTAATTCTCATTATTGTTTTGCAGAATATGGAGACTTGTGTCTGGGTAGTTCTCTTTCTTCCGGATTCTTTATTGGTGCAAACGGAACAATTTTAACTTGTGCTCATGATTTTGTTAAGTGCTTGCAAACAGTAAAGGCAGATTCTTTGAGGAGCAAATTATATTCTATTGGTTCTATTACAATTCAGCAAGAAGGGGAGAAAGGGAGAGTTAGTGCTGAAGTACTAGCAATTGATATTGTATGCGACATGCCTCCGAAGTTCTTTATCCAATTATAAAGTATAGCCCTAATGAAGTCCTTTTGGGTGACCCTGTTTATCTTTGTGGCCACCCAGAAAGCTTTTCCTACACTCTGAGGGCTGGAATCTGTAGTCGTTACCCTAGGTGAAACAACATACCTCTGTGGGTATCCCGGTAGTGGCCCCCAGGCTTTGTTCGGGTATCTTTGGTCGGTACAGGGACCCATATGATCTTGCACAAGAAACCTTGGAAGAGATATCAGTTGCTGAGCCCCCAGCTTTTCCTGAGGGATTCAAGTACCTGGAGCTTGATATTCGAGCTCCGGGTGGCTATTCTGGCGGGTCAATTGTTACTGCTGATGGTCTTGTCACCGGAGTCTTGGTGGCTAATGGGAACTCTGGTGTAAGAGTTCCCATTATTCCACATCTAGAAAGGCTTATGAAGTTCTGGCGAGACAGGGAGACAATTGGACGGATTATGAGGAAGGCTGGTGGTGTTATCTTACCCCATGGGTATTGTTAGTTTGGTCAGTTTACTTTTCCTTTGTTAGTTTGGTCAGTTTACTTTTCCTCTGGGTATTGTTAGTTTGGTCAGTTTACTTTTCCTTTGTGCCCATGGGTATTGTTAGTTTAGTCAGTTTACTTTTCCTTTGTGCCCTGTGGTGTTATCTTACCCCATGGTATTGTTAGTTTGGTCAGTTTACTTTTCCTTTGTGCCCTGCCTAGCTTGTGCCCTGTGTTATCTCTTTCCTTTTACCAAGAGTAATTGAGCTTAGTGAAGGGGAATTAAAGTTGGAAAATGATAGAGTTTTAGTTTTCTCTTTTTGTATGTTTGGTGCAATAGGAACTGTGCTACTGGTACAACAAGAACTGTACAGACAGCGTGTACAGCGGGCTTTTGGGTCCGTCTCGGGTCCAACAAAAATACTCGGAACCGCTCATTTTGTTCAAAATATTTTTTTTAAGGTCCTTGTAAAAAATCAAATCCATCTGATATCATAAAGGGCGTTTATGAAATGTCCATATTTGCTAAATTGCTAGCGTAAATTTTGAAGCGAAATTGGACGTTTTGTAAACGCCCTTAATGATATCGGATGGAGCTGATTTTTTAAGCAGACCCCAAGAGATATATTTTGAACAAAATGAGTGGCTCCGATTATCTTTGTTTGACCCGAGACGGGCCCAAAAATGCGCTATACGCGCTGTCTGTACAGCACTTGCTGTACCAGTAGCATTTCTGGTGCAATAGTGCTTGATTGCTTCGCCTGTTGATTATATTCGCCATATTCATGTTAGTTTCCTATTACACTTTGTGCTGTTTATAATGATGGAACTCATGGAAGGACCAAGAGGTAATTGAGCTTAGTGGAGTGGAATTAAAGTTGAAAAATGATTAAAAAAAAACTTAGGTTGTGAACCATTTTGCGCGGCTCATCTACATGATTCTTATATTTATATAGGGAAAAGATGATTAATGGGAGATATATCTTGCCTTTGTGGGGGTTTTATGTTTTTGGAGTATGAAAATTGAACTGAACAAAGATGGGGTGCCACGAAATTATCTAGTGAAGAATGGAGATGGATGAAATAGGGCCTTCTCAAATTAAACTGGAAGATTGTCATTGTCTACTCCAGGATTTTTGGTATGTCGTGGCTTTTAAAGATGTTGGAGTAGGGAGGATCGAGAATACAGTGAAAACTTGGGAATCCTAATCGAATAGGATAAATAATTCAGTCTTCCACTCATGGAGATGAACTCGAGTGAGGAGACGTAGGAGGAAGACTTGGTGTTTGTTACCTTTGGCATTTATGTGGATTTAGAGGGGAAGGCGGAATAGAAGAACTTTTGAGTGAAAGGACTGTTAATTATCTAGCTAAGGACTGTTAATTATTACTCCGTATTACATAAGCTTTGCTTTGATCATACGTTTTATAAAGCTGTAATCAAGATTATGCCATTGTCATGACCGTGACCTATATCATAATTCTATAAATACCTGAATGTATTCTGCTTCCACAGCTTCTCATTCGTCAAAACTCATTCTCTCTAACTATAAATCAAAGGGCATGACATACGTGTTGTGTACGTATGCCCTCACCTGGTAATACAAAATAAAAAACCTACCTAGCTGACTTGCACGTGGTTTATGTATCAATGGTGGTTGTGGATCGGAATTGGAGACTACATAAATACTAAAGAGTTTTGCCAAACAGGAAAGGGAAGTGATTTTGGTACTTCCCAAATTGATAATCGCACTTTCAAAGGGTAGTGCCAAAATCAATTTGTATATGAAATCTTTTAGAGAGTGTGGTTATCAGTTTGGAGAATGTCAAAATTAATTTCCGAAGAAAATTGGAGTAATCGTCAGCACTATAATAAAGGACACCAATAGGGTTTTGCTTGAAGGATCTCGGCTGTGGATGGAGACCACGAAACACACGGCTAAAACAAGAAGGAACGAGCAGAATGAGAAACATTTCGCCTCTGGGCAACAATATTTTATTCTTTGTAAGCTTTTATTTGCTTTTCAATGAAAGTTTTATTGTCACATCATTATACGTTTTGACTCTATGAGCAGCTAAACATTAAGAATAGGGTTGAGAATGAAATCTTGTAAAGTTTTTCGATTGATTTTATGCATGCATGTGATTTTTTCTACGTGCGTTCTATGTTTATTGTTTTTTACTCAATAAATTAATTTGATTTCATTCTGCCGGAATGAGGTTTTTTTTCATAATTTGATATCACCCTATTAATCGAGTTGCTTTTGACTTATCAAAAAAAAAAAAAATCGAGTTGCTTGATTTGCCAAAGTCTATATTTAAGTACGAAATATCTTTTGTGACTAGTTCTAGGGAGCTTTGGCGAACGGTCCACAGTTATATGAATTGAGATCCTTATTACCCGAACCTTCCAAAAATACCATCGTACACAAAAAGAGAGTGCAACTCGTCGTGGAACCCCACCGTACTCGATTCTTATTTTGTCATCACCCTCGTTGCTCCTGGAACCGTACGTTGGATCTCAGACAGAGCTACCGGTCGTTCATCTCCTCCGCCACCGGTGAACAATGGCCAAGAAAATCCTCAATTCTTTCTCGTTGTGTTGGAAATGGTTGTTTTATTAATCCCAACAGGTTAGCTGGTCAAGGCTCGGGACTTAGGGGCTGCAAACTAGCCGACCCGAGACAAGTTTTGTTGTGTTTGAGCTCGGCTCGTTGACTAAACAAGCCAAAAATTTGAGCTTGAATTTGGCTCGGTTGTAAACGAGCCGAACTTTGTTGTGTTTGAGCTCGGTTCGACTGTAAACCGAGCTTGATTTATTCATTGAAACGAGCCAAGTCTACTTTTTTGAGCTTTGGAATGCTAAACTCTGCTCGTTAACTAAACGAGCCGAGCTGAGCTCCGTTCGTTTGCAGTCCTTTAGGGACTCATAGGTGAAGTGGACTAATAAACACTTAACAATATTCTATTATTATGCTCTTCAATTACTGTACTTGGTGAAGCTAAAAGAGTACTTTTATGAACTGCAGAAATGGGAAAAAATTTCAGTGCCGAGTGGGTACCACGTGGTACCCGTTCGTGCATCCGAGCCGCTGTCCATTTAGTTTTTGAACGGCTCAGATTTGGAGAGAGAAAGTATTTGGATGAGAGGAGAGAGAGGGTTTCAATCCGAGCCGTCCAAAAATATATCGGACGCATCCGAGTGGCACTGAAAAATCTCTCGCAGAAATGGGTTTGGCAGGGTCAAGAAAAACTATACTCCGCAATATTTACTGAGAGAAAAGTCAGACGAGCACGAAGTTTGCAAATCTCTGTAATGAATAAAGAGAATTTTCAATGCCAAACAGATTTACTTTATCCCTTTGCAACCTAATCATCCATCACAAAAAATGATACTAAAACTTGCAGTAAATGAGCACTTGACATATCAGTAGGCCGATTTTCCGGCCTCTCTCTGTCATTCTTCCAAAACCAGACATCGAATTGCCAACGCGAAGGACCAGAGTTTCCACCAAAACACTTGAATGAATCCGAATTCTACGAATAATTAATTAATTAATCAGGATAACGTACCCTAATCAAGCGTGTAATCGTACACATAGGACACTTGGTGTTTGTTAAGTCTGTATGCAACTTTTTCTTGAAATACCTAACTAGTTTGAGCTTCATATAGAAGGCTCCAACTATGCAGCATGGATTTGTTAGTCATCCATAATAAGTGGTCCAATTCTCAACCCAAGGTGTCGAGAGGAGATAGAGTAACGAGGAGATCAAACGTAAGGTTTCAGTCATAGCTAGGTTATATATTTTCCAAGAACATGTACGTAGCAATGTTTCATATCTACGAAATGAAACAGTAAGTCTTGTCACAACAATTAATATTAACAGACAAGGAGAACTAATGACTCAATGTGAACTGGTGGTACCTAAGACCACAGGTGGTTTATGCGAATGGATGAACTAACCAAGTGCCGCCCACATTCCGCAAGTGTCCATTATTTCTATCCAAAACGCCTTTTTTACACTAGGCTTGCTGACATGTTTTCCATGAGGATTTCAGATCATGTGCACCCGCATGCAATCGGGGACCTCAGGACCTCAGAAAAGATAATGGCATACATTTGATTTTCCTTTCTTGGCAAACAAACATGATTCGATGCCCTGGTATATATGTTGGTTTATTATTTTTACGTTCTGAAAAATGTGGTATTTAAGGGAAAATGACGGCCAATGACGTGTTTTGATAATTAAAATCCATCAAAGACATGCTAATTAAGAACATTTTTTAATGCTGAAAATGTCATTGGCGGATATTAATTATCAAAATATGTCCTGGATCGTCATTTCCCCGGGATTTAAGTGGGTAAGTGTACTCGGCTTGTAACGCCCCAAATTTCGGAGACATTAATTAAATATTGAAAAGAGATTTCCAAAAATGATTTTCTTTTCCGGGCTTTTAAATTCCAGGGCCTCACCAATTCGAGTCACATTATAACTTTTCAAATTCAAATGTAGTATGCCAAAATACCTTAGTGTACAATTTCAAAATACTTAATCAAAATTACAGAGCAACTAAGGGCATAACCAGAATTCGATAATATCTTCTTCGGTCAACGTCAAATCTTTCTTTGCTTCTGGCCCTTCTGTTCTGTCTTGAATATCTGGCGTTCGAGTTACCAGGGCAATATAGTACCGTGAGCTATGACGCTTAGTAGCCAAAACCCACCCGAAACCCATAACTTACAAGCAATAGGATATATCATTGAAATGCATTAAAAATAACATAAAAAGAGAACAAATAACTTTTCTTTCATTATTATTCTTCAACCTAGCTGCTTGCGACCAAAGATTGTATTCCTGGGTGCCTAGCCCCAAGCGTAGGGCTCTCAAGTCGCTTGCAGAATAACTCGGTAAGTCCGAGGTCGAACCACAGAGAACGGTTTATTGGAGTGAAAAGCTTTATCGGGCTATATGGTGGTTTGTAGCTGTAGGTAGCCAACCCTTGATTTTTGGTGATTGTTTTGGTGAATTCCAGATTAAACTAAAATTATGGTTGCAAGTATTTAAATGATAGGCTAGGGCCAAGGGTTTACACTACCTATAACCTAAATAATTCAATATTCTCACTAATTTACACAATCGAGTCCCACTGGTATTTTGTGTGCTCGACCGGAAGATTATGCTAAGTGTGATTGAATTCCTCTATTGAGTTGGTCGAACCCTTAAAAGGACAGCGACCCAGTATTATGCGTGCCAGACTTGACTGTCGACGCATAAGCAAAGGCTTAACACTTTTGAGTTTCGAATCGATTAAAGGAGAAATTCGACCACACATTCACATACAATTAATTTTAACGGTGAGAATTATCGAATTACTTAGGCCATAGGATGGTATTCACCCAGGGCCGAGCCTATAACGATTACCCCTCCATTGACAAAGGACTTGCCAAGGAAAGATTAAAAACTACTAAAAACATAATTAATTATTTCTAGGTGATTATGGAAAATCGATACTAGTGCATATCAAAAAGATGTTTACAGTGGAGTAGACCAAAGGTTCTCCACTCTCAACCTTTAAGGGATTTGCACTAATATTAACCTTAGACCAAAGTTTGATGTGAGAAACAGCCAAATAGTTTGCGAATACTCACAACCAAACCTCAATCTTTACTTTTTAAGAATTTAAACTAAGAACTAAACAGTCTAACAACTTGGAAAGAAATCGAAAGGAAAATTATAAAACTACAATCTTATTTCAAGAAACAAATATTACAACCACAAATTACAAGGGCCAGGCCCTAAATACTTCCAAAGAGTACAGAGAAAACTAAGGGAAAAAGAGAAGTTCTGGCAAAGGAAAAGTTATGCTAGAGTGAGAAGACTCTCGGCTTTTTGGCTGGAAAATGGAAAAGAGAGAAATGTAGAGAGAGAGAAGTATCTGACAAATGAAAGGCTTTTGGAATTTTCCTAATAATCCCCTCCTAAAAATACTGTCCGGATGCTTATATATACACAGATGAGATAGAGCCAGAGGGAGCCCGGATCAAGTGTGCCAAGCACGTAGGACTTCTGAAAATTGAATCAACGGTCGAGATCAAGACCAAAGCATGATCGAACGCTTGAGGAAACCACCACCTGGCCTGGGGAGTTGAATGCATAATTGTGCCGAATTAAATGGCTGAACTTCTGACCCATGCATTAATATTTTGTCGTCCATTTCTGATTGTACATAGACCGACTGGAAAATAATCTAGTGTGACGTGCATGGGTGAAAGGTAGATTTTTATTGGTGCAGATTAAAGCATAGAATGATCCAGCGCATAAGGGAATGCCACGTGGTTGAGCACTTGCTTCAGCATTGTACAATAGCATTTTGTCCACTGCCTCATTTATTGAATCGGCAATTGGATCAGAATTGTTGAAATTGTAGTCTCAATTGCACTATTAAAATATTCACTTTTGAATATTCCAACTTCTGAATCCGATCGACATTAGGAACTCCTTCAAAAGTCTTGAATCGTACAGGAACAAGCCATGGACTGCGTCATTTGTGCTCCCGCGAGTGGTTGAGCAAAATTAAGGTGTCAAAAGAGCTCACTTAAGACTAAATTACCTGAAATCAACAAAAACATACCTTACACGTAATATCATATACGGAGTAAAATATTCAACAATAAACATAATTATATAGCAAATGAGATATATTAAGCACAATAATTTACAATATTGTGTGCTCATCACTAGCTATGTGAGATCTCGAATCTTATCCACAGATCCGTTCCTACCCTTAACCTCTGGCGTAAGGCACTGGTGTGGTCCGACTCCCCTTTTCCAAATCGAATGAAAGATACCTAAGTTATGTACTCGGGTATCCCATCTGCAACCATAAGTTTGGATAAAACTTCACCGGATGCGCACGCGAGCACATCAAACCCGGGTTGTGACACAAGCACAATACCTCCCTTATGACCCGTCCCAACATCTGAGAGTCGATCACTACCATGCCGTTTCCAAGGTTTCGAAAATCAATACTTTCAACAAATCACCACCAATCAATCTCCATTCAATACATCACCACGGGTTTCAAGCCCGAAATAAAATCATAGCCTCTCACTTTATTCTTTTTCCATTAATCCTATTTTCACGTCTAATATGTTAAATCCACACATCGCACCCAACCCCGGGAACCTATTTGTCCAATCTATCAGTATAACAACATTTCACACAATTTTACATTTTTATGAATATACTAATAGACTAACAATAATTAATTTTACGATAATAACCAATCATGCGATTAAACTAGATCGATCCGAAACTATTTAACTTAGGGACTTATAATATTACTTTCTTATTCACTAGGGTGTTTTTATAAGCTATTCAAACATGAAGGATCAAACCGTATTTATACAAATCTATGTTTCAAAAATTTCCAGTGGCGATAATCTTCCGGAAAAAACAGTGGATTTACGGCCCAGGCTCGACCGGTGACATCGGGTCCGGAAATCAACATACCGAACACTAAAATTAATATAGACACGATAATATATGTAGAGAGATGAGTTTAGAATTACCTCTCGTCCGGCGAAACGGGGTTTGGAAAGAGACGGCGGTGGAGCTCGACTGGAGGAGGTGGTGATGGCGGCAAGAGGAGCCCAGCAATGGTTTAGCCCAGGAGTGTGGGGCGGCCCCCACGGCACAAAGTGGAACTGCACCTTAATGTTTAATCAATGATCAACTTATGTGTTGTTACCTTTTTTTTTGAACGGCGGAAAAAAGATATTATATATATAAAGAAATCATACACCACGACAGTCAAAGCTAAACAAGCATCAAGAATTGGTAAGAAATCAATCCGAATAACGCCCAACAGGACTACCCGCAAAAAGATTCAACGAAACAACACCAAAACCATAGGAAGACCACAAACAAAGACACCCCCACCCCAAAAACCAAAACACACCCACCAAGGCCCCACCCCAAGAAGCAAGGAAATAGAAAACTAGGCTTGTCCTGCAACTTTGTCAGCTCTGTCCAATTCTTCAGCTACCAAATCTGCAAATTTGCTTATAACTTCATCCTCTTCTGTAACAAGCCCCCGGGTAGAACTCACCCCCAAAAGCTAGCTATTGAGGAAAGGGTGCCCAAGGACTTATTAACCCCCACCGAGAGCCCATACTCCCGATGTGGGATAAGTCTCATACTTTGCACTGGGATCACAACAAACCCCACCCCTTTAGAGCCGTCGCCCACGGCGGCAGGTCGCCCGTCTTGGCACCTCCGACTATCCCGTGGCGGCCTCGTCAGGGAAGAGCCTGGCTCTGATACCAATGTAACAAGTCCCCGGGTAGAACTCACCCCCAAAAGCTAGCTGATGAGGGAAGGGTGCCCAAAGACTTATTAACCCCCCACCGAGAGCCCATACTCCCGATGTGGGACAAGTACCATACCTTGCACTGGGATCACAACATCTTCACCATCATACCCCAATCCCATGATCTCGTTGCAGGTCCAAATTGCTTGTGCTTCGTTCAGAATAATTCTGTTTCTGTTAACTTATGTGTTGTTACCTTGTCATTGTTCCTTGTCATTGTTCTTGTTCTAAAAGTGACTTTTCCCTTTTCTGACTAATTAACAACTACTCCACCTTTTAACCTACAAGTGCACCCCCACTGATTCAAATGGGCAGCTGGTTCTCTTCTCATTGTAGTATGCCAGCATTTCAACGACCCACTTGACAGTATAATAAACATTAATTTCAATAAATTTCTATCTGACCCCCTATTCTGAGGATTTATATGTAGTCTTTGTTACACAAGTTTCGTAGTATTTGTTTACTTTTGTTTTTAATTTAAATGTCGCGATCGAAATTATAGTGGGAATTAGTTGACATCAAATTACAAGGGCGACTGAAAAGATTGACGCATCTTTTGTAAAAAATTTCCTCCGTTACAAGTTAGCAAAGAAGGACAAGCTTTGCCTCGTGGCAAAGACTTGGGTCTTGAATCTATAGTATGGTGGTCATAAAGGAAATTGATTTCTACACTCTCTTTTTTGATATCTCACACTTTCGTTTTTTGTCTTTTAATAAAAAAATAAAAATACACACACTTCCAAGTTGGTTCTACTCAAAGAGACGAATCAAAAAAATAAAAAATTATGGTCCAAACTAAAATTTATTTGAATAAAGAAAAGCATCAACCAAAAGGTCGGATTTCTTGTATCTTCGTGTGTGTGTGCATGTGTGTGGGGGAGAGAGAGAGAGAGAGAGAATATTTGACTTATTTTTGTCGTTATTTAAAATAATTCTGAATTTTGATCATTACTTTTATTTTTCGTTTCCTCTCAGCGAGACAAATCAAAAAATCACAAAAATTTGACGCAAAATTTACAAAATGTAAATTTTTTATTGTCTTTCATTAGGGAATGAGAAGAGAATAATTGAATCAGTGTGTGTGCCTATGTGATTTGTAAAGGTTTGGTTGGTTCCATTCCGTTTGAAAAAAAAAGGTTTGGCTGGATAGTCAAGCCCACATACGGGAATTAATTCCAGTACGTGAAATGCAGACATTCGAAAATTTTAGATTTTATTTTGGGTCTTTTAATATCAACCCATATTAAACCTATTTTTAACTCATCTAAACCCATTGAAATATGGGTTTATATGGGTTCATCCCGTATCAATCCATTATATAATATGAGCGGATTGGGTTGGGTTATGTAACAACCCGGATTTTTGACCCATTTTTTTTTTTTAATAATATCATTTTAAAAAGTATCAATAGTAATAATAAAATTATTTTCCTTAAATAGATAAATACAAAATTATCTAATCCTATTTTTTTTTAGTTGCATGCATGCATACAACTCCTCCCATCTCTCCTACTCCTACTCGGTCTCTATCTTTTCCTTGATCAAATTTTCGTCCATATCTCGTCCATCTCAAAACCCAAGAGTTAGAAACCTTTTCAAATACGAACTTATCACCCTCATCGAAATTATCTTATAAATACCCCATTAATTCCTGACTCCAAGAAGTCTCTTCGAAATCAACAATAAAAATTGAACCAATCCTAATTCCAATATAAATCCGTATTAGATAAGCCTTACAATTAAGAGTCCAATGAGGCTTTGGTTTTCAATTCCATTCTCCTGATAAACCCAAACTCTCTCTTCTCCTCTTCTATAAACCTTTCAACCTACTGTATATTTCTTTTCCAGCCGAAATCCACCCTCTCCTCTGCCAATTGCAGTAGCCCCATCCCCATCTCCATTACTTCCTCTCTTTTTTTTTTCTTCTTCTTCTTCTTGTCTTTTCCTTTTTACTACTTCTTTTGTTCCCAGCACACACACGGCACATAGAGAGAGAGAGAGAGAGAGAGAGAGAGAACTCGGCTGCCATAGCCACCGTGCACCTCCTCCGTACCTCCTGCCCTCCCGACGCCACCAGCCACCTCTCACCGCCGGTTTCCACCATCATCGCCAACCGTCATCACCATCGGTCCGCACCACCACCGACCAGCCGAACCCGCCATCTCAACCGGAGCAACCATCAACCGGAGCTCACCTCTGTCGCGGCTCCGACCCGCTACCGAAGTCAACCGGCGGCCCGTTTCACCCTCGACATCTTCGATTGCCGAAACCATGCACCATAATTTTTTTTACCGAATTCAAGGTAGAATAATTTCTATCCTACCTCTCCCTAAGTATATTAATGTTCTATTATGTTAATTTGATGTTTGGTAGTGAAAAGAATCGAGCTCGTGGACGAAAATTTTCCAAAACCGTCAGAAAACCATTTCTCGGGAAATCCCTGTGCATAACCGTGGAGTTTTTAAAAGATTGACCCTGTAATTACACTTATTCCCCTGCTCATTTTGAATTTAATGTTTCGGCACAGATATTAATTATAAGAGTTTATCTTATTGCAGTAAAGCCCTAAAGTCATTAAAGTTTATAGTTAAGCCCAGTGCAATGTTTTATTTGATTATCGAACATAATTTTTTTTATACTAATGATCATAAGTGATAAACATGTTAGGTTAGTGTTACCCATATTAAGCACAATAATTCTAGGTAAATAATAATAGATCTTTTTTTTTTTTGTGTACAAAATTATTATTATATTTTTTTTAATAAAGATTTCCGTTAATAAAAATTTACTTCTTGATCATACAAGACTAAGGACAACGGTCCATTCATAAAAGGTTACGTGATTTTTTTGCTTATTGTTTATTTCAATTATTATTCTGATTGCTTATCTATTATTCCAACCTCTGATTGATATGTTAGATTGGACCCTAGAGACATGGGGTGGTATGCGAAATAGAAATCACCTAGACGATGCTAGGTAATAGATGAATTGGAAAGTTTTGTTTGATTTTAGATTGCCTGCAGGCGTGATTTTGAGATATGATGAGATTTGTGATGAGATTGAAACTGGCGGGTGTCCAGTGATGAATTGATAAACTGGCGGGTGTCCAGTGATGAATTGATAGACTGGCGGGTGTCCAGTGGTGAATTGCGATGATTGTGATGTGGTTTATAA
The DNA here is from genome assembly GCA_018127125.1 of Rhododendron griersonianum. Classification (NCBI taxonomy): domain Eukaryota; kingdom Viridiplantae; phylum Streptophyta; class Magnoliopsida; order Ericales; family Ericaceae; genus Rhododendron; species Rhododendron griersonianum. Next base: position 40,855,048 of record CM030795.1, on the reverse strand, counting down.
GATAGGCGAACCTTAGTTGTGATTCAGGCATGGTAAGTTTTCTTTTGTTGTATTGAGAGGGATACACACTGGGTACATAACTTAGGTGCAATCCGCGACAGCAAAATAAAGTGATCCCATGGGACCGAGCATGGCTAGTGGTTGGGGAGGAAAGATCTCGTGGATTGAGATCTTAGATTTCACAATAGATTAATGGATAGTAATAAACTGGTTGATGTGAAAGATCTCTGATTTGCTTTTTCGTATCATTATTATCTTGTTGCCTGCTAGTTGTAAAGTAAGAGGGGTGGTTGGGTTGGATTATTCTACTGGGTGATTTATCACTCACGGATACGTCTGTATCCTGGTAAATCGATTGCTTCGGCGATCAATTTGCCAGAAGGCGCAGGATTCAATGGAGAGGATTCAACGATGGTGCAGTTCGACACAAGAAGAATATCAGGAATAGAGATCGAGTATGCTTGGAATCTGTATCAAGCCTAGAGTCAGCTCTGAAGTTAATGTATTTTAAATCAGTAGATTTATCTTGAGATTGTAATAGTTAAACCTTTATTTTGGAAAATTATATTTATTTAGTAAATTTTCTTGAAGAATTATTTTATTTTGCTCCCGAAAAAGCGGGGCGTTACAGGTATAAGTGGGCGGATTAGGCGGGTTAAAAAAATATAGGTTAAGATTGCCACCTCTACTTCCAACACTAAAATTCAAAAAAGAGAGTGTGGTTATCAAAAAAAGAGAGTATAAAAATCAATTCCCGTCATAAAAATACCTACAAAAAATAAAGCATGCCAAACCTTAATGAAAACAGCTACCCAACAAACCCATGTTTATAGTCGTAATTAATCATAAATGGTGGCTCATAATGTTTGTGCTTTTCTAAACTAGTTGATTGTTTTTTGAAAACGAGCGAAACAAAAAAAAATTACTAATATTTTTGTTGGGGAAAAATGAGGTTTGATGTAAACAATTCAACGAATTCCGATATGGCCTATTCCAGGATTTATAGTCTTGTTACACATATTTGTTTACTGTTGCTTCTAATTTATATGTTGCGATCGAGACTATAGTTGGAATTAATTGACATCAATTTAAAATAAAAGACAGACGCATCTGCAGTAAAAATAAAAATAAAAAATTCCTCCCTTAGATGTGTTAGCAAAGGAGGACAAGATTTACGTGTTGGTAAAGACCGAGAAATTTTTCAGTGCCGGGTGGGCACGGCCAAGTGGTGCTGTGCACCATCTCGGCCGTCCAATGAAATTTTGGACGGTTCAGATTTGTTCGGATAATCTTAAAGTGTGAAATGACTAAAATACCCCTCAACAGCCGAGATTGGTGCAGGGCACCACGTGACCCCGTACCCACCCGGCACTGAAAAATTTCTCGTAAAGACCTGAATCTTGAATGGGAAAAATTCAAAAAAACCCCTGAACTTTGAACTCAATGTCAAATAGGCACCTGAACTTAAATAAACTTCAATTGAACACCTGAACTTTCACTCCGTTATCAATTTACCCCCTGCCGTCTCAATCCGTACTTGTCGTTAACGGCACAGTTAAAAAAAAAAACTTACCACTAGTTTGCAATCCTATGAAGCAGAAATGTGATTATGAGAGCCTTAGAGACAAAATTTGATTATGTCTCTTTAGAATAATATGATCAGAATAATAAGATCTTCACACCCGTTCAAACGGATTAAAAATTGGAGCACTTAATTTTTTAACCATATTTTTTAATATATAAACGGTCTAAAAAAAATTAAGTGCTCAAATTTTAAAAAAATTTCCCCTACTTCCAACATTTCTCTCTCTATCTCTCTCCACTTATTACCCGGACCCGGGGGCTCTGCTGCCTCAAAGGCACATCAGCCCCCACCCACACACCAAAATGGCAACGTTTTGGTTAAATAAAAAATTCATACCACCAGTTTGCAATCCTATGGAGCAGAAACGTGATTATGAGAGCCTTAGAGACAAAATTTGATTATGTCTCTTTATAATAATATGATCAGAATAATAAGATCTTCACACCCGTTCAAACGGATTAAAAATTGAAGCACTTAATTTTTTAATCATATTTTTTAATATATAAACGGTCATAAAAAAAATTAAGTGCTCAAATTTTCACTCCGTTTTGAATCAGTACAAAGATATTTAAGTACTCATAAAAAATTAAGTGCTCAGAAAATTAAGTGCTTATAATCACATTTCTGCTCCATAGGATCCTAAATAAAGAACACATACTTAATATGAGAGCCTTAGAGATAAAAATGAATTACGACCCTTTAGAATAATATGATAAGAATAAAAGATCTTTGCACCGATTCGAACGGAGTGAAAATTTGAGCACTTAATTTTTGAGACCGTTTATATAATTTTTGAGACCGTTTATATATTACTGTAAAAAATATGGTTAAAAAATTAAGTGTGAAGATCTTATTATTCTGATCATATTATTCTAAAGAGACATAATCAAATTTTGTCTCTAAGACTCTCATAATCATGTTTCTGCTTCATAGGATTGCAAACTGGTGGTAAGTTTTTTTTTTTTAACTGTGCCGTTAACGACAAGTCACGGATTGAGACGGCAGGGGGTAAATTGATAACGGAGTGAAAGTTCAGGTGTTCAATTGAAGTTTATTTAAGTTCAGGTGCCTATTTGACATTGAGTTCAAAGTTCAGGGATTTTTTTGAATTTTTCCCATCTTGAATCTACAAAATCACGGGCAAAACAATACCTATAAAACGTAATTAATGAAAACGACTGCCCAACAAACTCATATCGTAGTCGTAATTTAATCCATAAATCGTGCCTAATAATGTTGAGTTTGTCTATAGTACTAGTAGTAAATTAGTACTCTCTTTGTCCCATATTCTTGGTCATATTTCACTTTTTGTGTCACTCAAATAATTGTTCATATCTCACAATCTATAATGTTTTTTACGATTTCGAAAATTTGGTTTAATAAAATTATTTGAGATCTATTAAACAATATCTATATTTGATACTATAAAAAATATTATAAATTATAAGATATAGATAAATTTTTTTAGATGTACCAAATAATAAACAGGACTAACAATATGGGACGGAGTGAGTAATTGTTTTTGAAAGGAGGAAAATAAGAACGCTGCTACAGGTACAGCATATGCTGTACAGCAGCCACACACAAACCCCTTTTGCGGTCTAAATTTTGAAGTAAAGTTGGTTGATTCGTAAACACCCTTCCCGATATCGGATTGAGGTGATTTTTTATAGGGACCCTAAACGAAGTATCTCTATTATAAAACAGAAGAGTGTGGGGACAAATTGTTGGAACGACTTAGATTCATTTGATCCAAAGGTTGTAGTGCATCCTCCCACTTCCCGGTTAAGTGCCCATGGTTTTCATCTAAATCACACAACTGTCATCCCCTTCCAACCGGAATGCGTAGTGCCGTAGGCACAGACTAGCACTAGTTTTAAATAAAATGAACGGATCCGATCATATTTGCGGAATCCGAAACGGGCACAAAAGGAGTATGTGCGCGGCTGCTGTACAGCATATGCTGTACTTGTATCTTTACTGGGAAAATAAACATTGATTGCGTAAACACAGAGCAAATGAGGTTTGAAGTAAACAGTGAGCAAAAGCAAAAGAATTGAAGGCAGAGACGCAAAAGACTTTTCTTGTTCCGTTGCAAATCTCCTCGCGCGACATTCGCCAGGTGCCTCTCTCTCCTCTCTCTCTCTCTCTAAAAAGAAAATGTCTGCGTCTACCTAAAAGCGTTACGCTTCGCATCTCTTCAGCATAACTTTACCCCTCCCAGCTTTTTTTTTATCCATGTGGGAGTTGTAATTTTAGAAAGAGAGAGTGAGAGAGAGGAACCTTATGGCTTTATGCTTTTTGGTTTCTTGTGGGAACTGGTTTGATCCGTGCGCTCATTACCCCTAATCGAATCTTGACAGTTGAGAACTTGAGAAGCGAAAGAGTAAATAATCACACACACAGACACACAGAGGGAGAGAGAGAGAGCTTGAAGGGCATGGCGTTCGGATCGATGATTTGTTGCGGAAAGGGTTTTGATCGGTAAGCTTTCGTTACTTCATTCATTATTTCAACTGCTCGGAGCTTATAAGGCGCTTTTTTTTTAGTGTAGTTTATGCAATAGTACCCTTGTTTGATCTCAAATGATGATTGGGAAGTGCCTAAGCTAATTACCCATATTTAAATTTAAGAGGAAACCTTAGTTAATTAGGAACAGTAAACAAATTAACTTACTGGGATTCGAGATCGAGCTTGAACACATCTTGTAACTGTAAGCTTGTTAAGATGAAGCTTGAATAGTTTTTATTCGGCTCGATGAGCTTATAACCTCTTAAAAATTTGAACTTGACCGGTTTGATAAGATCTCGGTTCGAAATCGGCTCAACCCATGAACAAACCAACCTTAAAACATTTTTGAAGGTCGTTAATTTTCAAACCAGCATTGAATTTCCCTGCCCTATGGCTATAGGTTATAAATTGAAGATTTTTGTTTTGCTATTATTTTTTATGAATTGGTGTATGGACCGACTGATCTGGAGGACCAGTCCCACTGTCCTCTAGCTGGTTTTGCTAACTTGTGAGTGCTTAAACACGCAGGAAAGAAAAGGGAAAGAAGCAACCAACATGGAGGGTATTTTCTTTGAAGGAATTGCATGCTGCTACAAACAATTTTAATTACGATAACAAGCTCGGAGAAGGTGCATTTGGTAGTGTTTATTGGGGTCAGCTGTGGGACGGATCTCAGGTAATGACCCAAATTTCTAGCTCTCTCTGTTTTGGTTTTAGATTTTCATGCCCATATACCTATTTTCTTGAACATTTGACAAGTGTATGGTCAATAAACAAACTTTTGGGGAAACAGCGAAGAATTAGGTGATATGAAGATTTTTGTTCTTATGAATTTCATGTAGGAAAACTGAAAAGGATAGCAGATATAATTGATTTGGTATCATTATGGTCTCCTGGGTTCTCAATTACATAATAGTAGTAGTTTGAGAAAATGGCTCATATAAATTCTTGTCTGTCTGTATGTATGATGATCTCGTTTTGTGGGTACTTTGCAACTCTGGTATGCATTATGTGGGAGTAACTTTTCATTTGGTGCTAAGTTAATGAGCCAGATAATTAGGTTTGTCTGTCCAAAGTACTCTCCAAGAACTTCATTAGCACAGTAGATGTCATGTCAATGTGGCATTATAGGAGAACATGAGGGCATGGAAATAGTTATCTTTATATGCTCGCCCTGTCTAAGAATTTGAGATATTCCAAACTGTCCTATTTGCTTGCATACCATCTTGGGTGACATTGTAACTCACCACTTTACTCACAATATTTGCTCTTAATTGTGGTATGGATTATCTTTCAAGTTTTGGTCAACATTTCTTCTAGTAAATTCGGCATTTGTACATGGAGTATCAGGTTTAGTTTGTAGTTAGCTTCTCTCTTTAGACATGATAAACCCCATACGTCTCTCCAGTAAATGTAATCAACGTAAATGAGACTCTAAGGAAATCACGCAAACCAACTTGTCCTTTTGGAAAGGAGGAGATTAGTGTTGCACTAGTAATTGTAGTTTGCCAAAAACAATTTGGCTTCTGCGATGTAACGAACAATCAGCTTTGAGCCTCAAGAGACGACCTTTAGGCATTTTATAACAATCTTAGAGTTGTGGATAAACTTAGGACCAAGCATTGGTTGGGTGTGGAGTGTTTGTCTGGCCACTTTCTGCTCTTATATGTGCCATCTCTTTTAAGTATAATGTCACTCTTAGTTCACTTTGTATATGAAACCCAGTAATGAAATGGTAGGAGAAAACGTTTGCATCTTGGACAGAATGTTGTAGGATTCAGAATTTCCTCCTTATATGAAATGTTAGGCTAGGGGAATGTTGAAGCCTTCATAAGGATTAGTACAAGTTTTCAAAAGGGAAAGTAGTTGGCTTGTGTATACCATTTCTTGTTCTCATGAACATATCACTTTAAGAGCCCACAAAATCTGAAGATTGCATGAAGTTTCTTCTCTTCTTTACGTTTTTTGATTTTTGAGGTGGCGGGAGGGTCAATAGGGTTGTGTGATATTAGGTATGTTTGGGGTTTGATCTCGACTCTCACTTGAGCTTTCTCTTCATAATTTTATCACTTTGGATAAGGATATGGTTGGATTTGGAGTGTCCTTACTCTTCAGGTTGAACAGTTTTGCCGTACATCTATCCTTGTAGTAGTCAAACTATATGGAGGGACTTGGGAGAAGGCATGTAAATATTCCACGAGTAGTTCGATCATTGATCATTCTATATTGTAATGAACTTAGTATGATATTTAAGTAGGGGCTTAGGCAGGAAGATTTCTTTTCCCATTTGAACTTGCTATCATTGTGGCGGTCTAGAGTAGGATAGTTGCGAGAACTATGCACGGTGATTTCACGTTTTGACATTAGCAGAAGTGCCGAATGTGGTGATTTCAGTGATAGATTCTGATAGTGCATTTGCCGATGAGACAATTGTCCACGAGGTTGAAGCCGCAAGTGGAAAACAATTTAGAGGAAAATGAAGGTGAAAAACATAATGTAAGAACTCTCCTTAAAGATCTGCTTAAGAAAAATCTGTGCATGCAAATTTGTTGGATTAAGTCTGGATGCTATATGGTGGACTCTCTGACCTAGCAATATTTACCTAAGATTAGGGGTGACAATGATCAAGCTTTGTTTGAAAACTTAATGAGCTTGAAAAATATATTCCAGTTTAGTTTGTTTATGAGACAAGCCAATCTCAAACGAGTATTAATAAAGCCAAACATGAGTCAATCTCGAGTAGCTTGAATTTTTTATACGTCATAAGCCGAACGAGCAGAGTAGTTGCTTGTTCGAGCTTGGTTTGAAACCTTAATGAGCTTGAAAAAATGTTCAAGCTTGGTTTGTTTATGTGACAAACCAATCTCGAACAAGTTTTTATTGGAAGAACACGAGGTCAAACTCAAGTACCTTGGTTCGTTTAGAAGCCCTACCTAAGATTGCTTATAAGAACATATGTTCTTCCATAGTTAGGTGAGAAATTCTCTTGGATAGACTTGTGAAAGCAAAACAAGTATAAGAACATATGTTCTTCCATAGTTAGGTGAGAAATTCTCTTTAATAGACTTGTGAAAGCAAAACAAGTATAAAAATCGCTTGCCATATAGATTAATCAACTCTTGCCTTACGGGGATTATCTGCAGATTGCGGTTAAGAGGTTGAAGGTTTTGAGCAACAATGCAGAGATGGAATTTTCAGTTGAGGTTGAGATACTTGCACGAGTGCGACACAAGAATCTGCTAAGCTTACGTGGCTATTGCGCAGAAGGACAAGAGCGTCTAATTGTTTATGACTACATGCCTAACCTGAGCTTACTTTCTCATCTTCACGGCCACCACTCAGCTGAGTGCCTTCTTGACTGGAATCGACGCATGAACATAGCTATCGGATCAGCTGAGGGAATTGCGTAAGCTCTCTGTTCCAAATGTTCCTCTGTATATTTCATATTTTCCATAAATGTTTTGTTGACCGAAATGATTTTATGCAGTTATCTTCACCACCATGCAACCCCCCATATAATCCACAGAGACATTAAAGCAAGCAATGTGCTGCTTGATGCAGATTTCAAAGCTCAAGTTGCAGATTTTGGATTTGCAAAGCTAATACCAGACGGTGCAACCCATGTAACAACTAGAGTGAAGGGTACCCTTGGCTACCTTGCCCCAGAATATGCAATGCTAGGGAAAGCATCAGAAAGCTGTGATGTCTACAGCCTTGGCATTCTTTTGCTAGGGCTCGCTACTGGCAAGAGACCCCTCGAGAAGCTCAGCTCTTCAATGAAGCGCACGATCACCGATTGGGCTTTGCCCCTGGCATGCGAGGGGAGGTTAAGTGAACTGGCAGACCCACGACTGAATGGGAAGTATGAAGATGTAGAGTTGAAAAGAGTTGTATTTGTTGCATTGATTTGTGCCCATAGTAAGCCGGAGAAGAGACCCACCATGCTTGAGGTGGTGGAGCTTTTGAAAGGAGACTCAAAAGAGAAGTTTGCAGTTATAGAAAATGATGAATTGTTCAAGAGTCAGCCCGCAAATGATAATGATGGGTCCGTTGCAGATGATGGGTCGGACTTCATATGGGAGGAGAGAGAACCGAAGCAAGTGGTGAAAGAGTTGCAGGTGTGACCTCGGAAGTGAGGTATCAGCTGAATTTACAGAGAGTTGGTTTTAGTTCGTATAGAAAGTTGATTGAAGTAATTACTAGGTATTTCTATGTTTGGCAAGGTTCCGGGTTTTAAGCAGAGGACTGCCGACTACTGAATTGAAAGCATGGATTGCATGTCGTGGGATTTGTGTGTTGATGTTTCTTATGTATTGTTGTGTTCTTTTCCTCTTTCGTGTACATGAATGATCGAAACTATTTTTATCGTTTGCCAGTGATATCCAGATCTCTTGATTTAGGTTTTGGCTGGTTATGTCTGATTCTAGTCCAATGTCAAAGAGACGATCAAGTTTCCTTCCTAAGCCCCTGCTCATAGCGGGTCATGAAAAAGACTTCGTTGTAATTCGTTCAACTGGGTAGCAATTATATATACAATTTGTTAAACCACAAATATTTTCCAACATCTATAGAAATTCTGAAGGCTACGAAACCAACCAACCAAAAACAGCCACCCGGTAGACAATCTCGAACCTTGGAAAAAGGGATTGAACATCAAAACTGGACACAGCCACCAACAAGAAAGCTTAATCTACAGAACTATCTGGCCGTTAATTTCTACAACATACATTTACATCTCATCACCGTGAAGTTAAAACAGTTACACGGTAGTTCAAAGTAACACTACATTGTTTCCGGTATCAGTAAGAGAGAAAACTGTTTTCACATCAGAATACAAGATCAGATCAGAATATTATGTTTTGGATACGTCTCTTTACGTGAATGTATCCTCCCTGTCTCCCTCGGCAGTGTCACCCTCCTCCAAGTTGCTGAACTCCAAGTAGTGAGTCGGCCTATGGTCTTCATGGTAGTACTCTCTAGGTGTCCCAAGCTTGACCCCATATTTCATGCTCACCGTATGCTTCACTCCCATGAAGTTGTAATTCCATGGACCAGTATCCGGAACCTGAGGGGGGAAAAGGCCACAAAATGACCCAGTCAGTAATCAGAATCACAGGAGAATGTCATTTAGCCTCCAATTTGGGTACATCTAGACAATCCTTTGATCCCTAAGGCTTCTTTTTAGATCATGGATTTGGGAAGAGATTTGTGGAGAGAAAAAGTTAAGATATAAATTTGGACACTTGTTCAGAATGACTGATAGAAGTTATTTGCAATCCTTTGATCCCTAAGGCTATTTTGAGATTGTGGATTTGGGAAGGGATTTGCGGAGAAGAAAAGTGAAAGGAAGCAACAAAAGACTAGCTAAACCCTTTTGTTTTGTTTTCTCCTTCACAAATCCCGGCATAACTCCAAAGACAGACCAACTATAAAGGTACGTGTGCACTGTTCCGGCAGCTGGTAGAAGGGATTCTCTTTTCATTTTCTTATTCTATTTTCCACAATGATTAAGGAACAGCCCTAGCGTTGCTAAAACACTTACCATGTAGAAACCGAGGAAGCGGTCACTTAGGAGCATCTGGACCTTCTCGTAATGTGTTGGTAAATAGCCATGGGGATTGCTTCCGGTGTCTTTGTTGGCGCGTCCCCATTCATAACCGGAGGGGGTAAGCTTATATGCAGTCAATGAACAGGAACCCGGTGTAAAACTGCAAGTCAAGATTATGCACCTCTCCCCTTCCCACTGCTTGTTATTCTCTAGGATCCGAGCATGGCTAGTTAGATCCTGCAATAAATAATTTGCTCATGTGAGAGGACAAACAAAGGCATAGCTAACAATCAAAATTTTGTTTTGGTATGTTGTTTCTGTAAGCCAGAAAAAGGAAGCGCTTCGAAAACATACTGAAAATGAAGCTGGAATGTCATGGAAATGTGGTAAGAATTTGAGAATGTATAAAAATCTCATTGTTGGATATTTCAAACAGTATTATTCCGGTACGTTACATAGAATTTTGATATGCTTTATGTCTATGATTCGGTGGAAACATAGGAAATTCGGGATGCTACGAATGTTTAGTTGCGTATCCTAGGAAATATAAACATTCCGGTCGCATTGTTCCTTGGGCATAGCAACATCTGATACAAAAACTTACGGGCCAACATAGTACAGCTAGGAAATCCCTACACAACATTCCAACCTATAACAGACAACAGAAAAGTTGAACATGGGATGAAAGTAGAAACCTGTGGTGACAATTGGGGAAGCTCATTTGGCTGAGTGTGCATCCATCCCAAAGGCTCCAAATCATTTAGGAAATCATGTTCGGGAAGAGCTGATGGGAGATGGACTTGCTGATGAGTACCCCATTGAGGTGGCATCGCAATACAACGGATCTCCTTAACCTGGGGATTGTCTGGAGGACTGACGCCATACAAGTACCCTGAAATTTGAGTCCGTAGATCTGCAATGCATATGAACTTCTTCAATATGTTTTTGGGCATGATGTATGTATATCCCGTTTCCTGCATCATTAGATGTACTTAATGTAAGCAAATACCAATCATCAGGATTCTTCATTCTAATTTCGAAGGCAAGACCCAAATTAGTACCTTTATGTCCTCTGAATTCACATATATATGATTTACTCGGAGATAAAGATTTGTGGCTGAAATTGCTCTCACACGCCAATCAGTTTTAGACCCAAATGCAGCTTGTTCGTAGGGACTTGTGGTGGTGACAATAAGCTCATCGCCATGAACATTTGTTGTCCTTGTAGTGACTGCTGTAAGTTGACTTGCTTCTTTTGCCTACAAGTACAAATTTGATTACATCATCAGAGTTGTAATCTGTACGCACATCAAATATCCAATCTAATAACAAAGAAAGCCTCAACAGATCAAAACATCAACAACAAAAAAAAAATACCTGTTTCTCAATCTCAGCAATTTGTTGCCTTTGTTGTGAGGGTGGAGTAATCTCAGCTCCAAGTATTATATCACGAATCTCAGATTGCGTTAATGCTGATGTGTTCACATTGTTCTTTTTGGCATAATCAGAAAGTATAAGATCTCTCAAAGCGACTTCAACCTGCACACACGCAGTACATTAATGTCCATCACAATAATCAACTCTCAAACTAAAACTAAATTAAGAAGTTGAATGTAATCATTTATGTACCAAATAGTACCCTACAAACCCTATTACTATTTGTTTTCCGTTTGAACTAAAGTTGGATTGTTAGAGACATGGAAGAAATCAAATCATTCTAGTGCACAAAGTACGAAACTGTTTGCCTATATCATCAACTCACCTTCATCCACTGATCATCTGTAAGAGATGGCCAAATGTGATGGGGCTCAGTGACGATTGTCTTGTCAGGCTTCAATAACATCTTTGCCTTCTCATTGTTTACGTGAAGAGCACGCAGGATCAAAATAAGTCTAGAGAAAGCTGTGTAGGAGGAAATACTTTTCAACCAATCGTCATATATGTTGAATAAGACCATTTGTGGCTCTGTAGCCTTGAGAATGAGATCACCAAATTTCTCAATCTTCAAGCAAGCTTGGAAGGGAAGTTGCAGCTCACTTCCTTTGATAACAATATTGGGAAAGTCCAACAAGTGAACCTCCAAAGGATCCAGCATTCCTTTACGAGTCACAATGATTTGCTTTGGCTGTTCTTCAACGGGCAAGGACCGCACAAGAGCAGCCACTTCTTCTGCTGTCTTCCACTTGGCCAGCTGACCCAGACGCTTTTGTCCTGCCCACACGCTTGTGTGAATAACCTGCAAAATCATTTTGTAAAATGAATCATGTGATACGGGAGTCAATAGACTATGTCAGCGGCACTTAGGTATTTCCCAAATTACCTTCAGAAATAGCTGCCCAGTTCTTGGATTGAATATGAAGATGGCGCCATTAATGGGCTTTGTTGTCAGATTTCCCTCAAAAGTCTTGTGGATTGTCACGCGATACACATTTGTGTCGTCAACAAACCAAATTATCTGATTGCTGAATATCTCTCCATAGTTCTGAGATGACAAGTATGGCTCTGTAGGTTCAGAAGAATACAACTGCAACCCTTTCCTTATTCGCTCTCTCAAGACATATAGAGCTGGATTTGACTGCATTTATCAAAATATAAGTGAACATTTATTGTTCTGCATGTGAGAATTGTAAGCTAACTAAAGATGTTAGAGATGCAGAAAGTAAGTGCTTTTCAGGCGTTACCTTCATAATCTTGTTCATGGCCTGAGCAAGCAGCGGTTTTGACCCAGGAAACCAGTTTCCAAATGCAGAATGCAAGTTATATGCAAGATCAAGGCCAATCATTACCCCTGCAAAAGGAAAGAGAGTTAAGCTTGGCATTCAAGTACATACATAAGCTACTGGCGAATAATGAAAGTGCAAGGCATACCAGTTGGCGAAGGGTAAATAGACATATTGTCTGTGGTGTAGTCCATGAACTTTGCCCGGGTATATCGCTCAATATCATGGGAGTCATAATCTCCCCAACGGAGCTGAACATCTATCCAGTATTTATTGCTGGCTTTCTGATCAAACACATCCTTCGACTCGGCTACTAGACTAGGCTTTGACATGGGCCATCTGTGAGCAGCAAATAGAAGAACGTCAGCACAAGAGCTGTTCATTTTGTAACTCTTCCTCGGATGGATGGTTTCCTTCTGAACAGTTTCGATTTCCAATGCATCCAACTCTTGATCCAAAACCTGGCAGAGATCCATGACCACGCTCTCGTGAACCTTCTGCCATAAGTGAGCACGGAATATCTGAATGAGAGAGATCTTCAATGTTGGTATCTTTCCATGCATGAATATTCCAGTCAAATCTAGCTGCACTTGGAAACCAACATACACGTTGGCACGATTTATAGTAGGCGACCACCACAGAGTAAATCTACGGTTAGGAATTTGATTGAGCCCAGATCTTTGTGCATTAGTCAGCTTCTTATACTTCATGGACTCCTCAAAACCAGAAGCCTTCTCCCAAAAGAGACCCTCCCAAGTAGGGAAGCTGCAATATTAACAAAAAGTAAGTCAGATAGTGTGATACTAGCCAATCCAGATTCTAATGATTAAAATTGGCTAAGATATAAAACATTCATTGTAGATGGTCCTGTAAATGATCCAGCAGCTATTCAACAGCAAAAGTACAGATAGCAATGGGCCTATATTGATTAACCAGGGTCCAGGAACCTTAAGGAATGGCCAACAACAAAAAATTGAAGATGCAGTCCACCAGTTTGAGAGCATTTTTTCGCAGAGACATCAAAGTTCTAACTGTAGGATGCATAGTAGTTAGTTTTTTTTTTATCAGCGAGCATAGTAGCTAGTTTGTTTCTTGAATTATTAGTTTGTTTCTTGTACGAAAGCCTTTCAAAAAAAAAGGTTCTCTGTGCAAACTACTCATCATCAAGATAAACAAAAAACCAATGATAACATCTGACGACTATAATTAAGCACTTCAAGAGAAAGCCATTCAAAGAGAGGAAGAACGAGACGAAACATACTAAGTTCCCTTAAACAAGGTATGCTCTAGAATTCCTTCAACCCCTCCAAGTGCTTGGATGACGTCCGTACGATAGTTATTCAAGTTCCATAATTTTCCATCATGTCTCTGATGCGTCCACCAAAATGGATTTTGCTTCAAAACTTGATACTGTTTGAAATCTGTACGAACTCTCCATCCTTTATCATATGCAAGAGTGTGTCTGTCCTTCTGAAATAAGGTATTGATTCGAGGTATTCCACGATCCCAAGAATCCTACATAATATTGAACACAGAAGATAAGATTCACAGAGTTTTGTATCATGCTGCTCTAATAAATAAATAAAACAACGCTTTGTACGTTCCTCTGCTGTTGAGACATAATAAAAGACCAACAAGTACAGTCTGAACTCTGAACTCATTATACACAAACAGAATTTGATTTAAGTACGTCTAATGAACCTAAAGACAGTAATATCCAGGAAATAAAAGGTGGAACAAGCAGTCAAGCGACTGTCAATTCCCACTAATCATGGGAGAAAAGAAGAACTCACTTCTAAATCTTCAAGGGTTAACCGCCTATTTTGTGATTGAGCTTCCTGCCTCTTCAGGGCATATTCTGCCCAAACTCGCTGAGAATCAATGAACTCACTCTCCCATGGCTGCAGAAAAGTCAACAATACAGTTAATATAAATTCATGTACACTCAGAAAGTATGCACTCACATGAATAAGCATTTATCAACCTGTATATAACGATAAAGATTAGGAATCAACTGGTCCTCTTCATGACTCATTCCACTCCTAAAATGGGTTACACCAACATCTGTCTGTTGACTGTAACGAAGATCGCTTTGTGGGATCAATATGTGACCCATTGATAACATACCAAGCCCCCCAATTTCCTTCGGAGTATAAAAAATGACAGGAGGGAACCTGAAGAAAAAATAACAGTCAGAACAAGACAGAAGACAAAGTATCCAGCCACGCAACTAGTATAACCAAGCATTCACCTGCTAGGCATTTTCGAGTTTAATCCGATCTTAATACGGGTTTGAATTTTGTTTTCACATTTGACCAACAAATCTAACAGTTCTTGAGTGTGCACAGTGGCTTCACGGAAGTACGTCATCAAACCTATCAAAAGAGAACCAAAACCATTCAGCAAACATGATATCAACACGCAATTCAATGATTTGCAAGCTTTCATGAGGAAGAAAGAAGTAAAGTTAACTACCTATAAGAGCAGTATTCCATTTGTTGACAATTTTTGTGAACGTTGTTGAACCAGAGGACATAAGAATCTGCCTCACACGATTCTCAAACACCTTCATATGCTCGTCATCAACTCGTAAGAAAGCAACTGCAGTCCGTTCTTTAGTTTGTTCATTCTGTAGATTCCAAACACCATCTTTTGTATTGCTGAACGCCTCTTGACTCATTCTTATCTTTGGCAGTATCCGAACTTCAAATCCACACCTACATGTCATCAGCAAGTGTATCACAAAAAAGAAGTTAATAGACTCAATAACACAGACAAAATGGAACCCAAGCACAGTCGCATCCAAAACAGATGGCAGATTAAGGGGGTAACAAAAACCAGAGTCAGGAAATATGTTTAACAAATTTACATGTATAAATATCATTGTAAACAAGTTAAATAAATCAAAGAAGGTATGAAAACATAATTGACCATCTTTTTTAACTCCTTGGAAAGTATCAAGGACGATCTCCCATAGTCAACCCATTTTGTAAAGCCTCTTTTCCTTCACTATCTTTTTTTTTCCTTTTTCTTTACCATAAATCCTTTCTCACAATCCTTCTAAGACCAAAGGACACCTATTGTACAATGGTTTTAAGATCTAGGATGCAAAATGGGAAAAAATGATGGGTTCACCAAACTTGCACATAAATAGCTAGGTCCAACTTTGTAGATGGTGTCAAAGCACAGTAACACCAGACCAAGGTTGAAAGTTTAACCCAGTCCACCATTACCATTATTTCTAAGACCACACGGAAATTGCCCGGGAGAGTATCCTAGAGTGACCAACGTGACAAAAAATATTCTACATCAGACGGATCCCCCATTGAAGAATTACTGAATGAGCGACCTATGGCATAAACAATTGGACAACCCACGGAAAACTGCATTTCAAAAGCTACACCGACAGGATATTCAAAAAGATGATAAAAGAAGTGTACATACATGCTGAAAAGCAAGTTCGGATTGTCTTTGCTGTAAACAGAAACAAAACTGTTCTCCCATTCCAATGTTGTAATACTTCGTGGAAGACGGTTCTTCATATCCCAGAAAACACTCCTCCCTAGATTGACTGAAAAGGGGGAAAAAGAGCAAATATCAATAAGTTTGCTTTACTCACGAAGGCCACTAGATTTAAGAGAATTTTGTATAATGAATGTGGTGCGATATAAAACAAAACAATTACCGTCATGCTTCATCAGCCTCATTCTCGCATCTCTTGGCCAACACTTCTTATTGTTATAACCAACCATATTCTCATTGTTAGGATCAGGATGTTCAGTAAGATATCGTTGGATGAGGTCGCGGGCTTCTTCATGAGTGAAGCGGAACAATATATGCACTTTATCAATATACCGGGAGTACAACCGAATTGGATGTCGGGTTTCAACTTTGGTGTCCCAAAAAGTAATGAACTCATTTGGCATTTGCGGAGGACCAGCAATTTCACTGGCTCGAGTCAAACCCAGAAGCAAGAGATCCAGCACGAGTCCATAATACTGTACAACAAAAGATGCGAACTGAAGTCCACGTATAAGTCCATATGAATTCGTGTGACTCATATCCTTGTAAGATAACACGACATTGTTCTTTGCGGTGACATAATCAGCAATGTTGTGATCAAGGACCAGACGCAGTAGCCTGCAAAGAACATTGCAAATGAGGAAAAAAATACTAAATTTCCGAAACTAAAGTTCAACACACAAAGCAAATAATCAAAACTGTAGGCACCTATTCAGCATTGTCAAATCCATTTTCTCAAAGAATTTCTCAAACTTAGTCTGAAGCATCACCACACACTGTCCATCACTAGTGTCCCATATTCCTTGCAAATTGTTTATGCCTTGGCACCATTTATAGACCAGCAATGGTGGTGGCTCTGAATCTGCAGGCTTAATCCAATTAGGGAACAGATGGCGCTTGTCTCCTTCATACCATAGGTACTGGTCAAGATATGCATCGGTAATTTTCTCAAGAGGTTCGATCTCATAGACGGGAATCAGGTAACTGTACAAATCCATGAACTCAATGCCAACCTGCAAAATTTTATGATTAGTTCATACTCCATGTTATAAAGCAATAGAAGAACAAATATAAGGGCAAAACCCATTCTATCTATCTATATATATATATATATAGAGAGAGAGAGAGAGAGAGAGAGAGAGAGAGAGAGAGCAAACAAGTGTACCTCTTTGAAGGCACGCTGTGTAAGCAGGTGACGTTTAATACGCGATAATGCTTCATGCGGATTATCATAAGCTTGCTCAATGAGACCCAACTCCTCCCTCTGTAGCTGGTTTAATCTCACTGCCACACTGTAAGATTCTTTCAACCTCTCGAGCGCAAGGATAAGAAGCTTTGTATCATGCTTGTAAGATAATGGAGGGAATGGGATCGGAGAGAACTTCCGAGATTCCAACCAATGCACAGTAGTAGTGTAAATGGCCACAGCTTCTTCTGGTGTCACATATGGACCATCTTTCAAATAGTTGTGCTGCCGTTCCTATAGGAAAGGCAAAATAAAAAATGAAAATAAGCATCAATTAAGCTCTGTGTCCATTCAGGTATATCTGTGAAGTGAAGTACCACATCGCTTGGGTACCAAAGTAATAAAAAGAATATAAGCGTGAGGGCACCCTCACTTTAAGAGCTAGCTTTTGGAGTTGAGTTCTACCCAAGACCGTTTAACATGGTATCAGAGCCGGGTATGCCAAGGATAGGTAGGGTGCGTGTCCCTGACCTGCGGCAGGTGTTGCCGAGTGAGCACGCTGGGCGTGAGGGAGGGTGTGAAGCGAAGTCCCACATCGCTTGGGTACCAAAGTAATAAAAAGAATATAAGCATGAGGGCACCCTCACTTAAAGAGCTAACTTTTAGAGTTGAGTTCTACCCAAGACCGTTAAACAATATCATCCTACAGCAAAGAAAAGGTAACTAACTGCACAAATAAAAAGGAACAAGTGCACACCTGTTCTGCCTTCAGCCAAAGACGAGTCAATCTTCCCAGATTCTTGCGACAAACTGTCTTGTCGACTGTTGCGCCCCTCCTTATACGTTCACGGTTATAATGCGCCACATTCGTCCACCAATCAGCTTTTGACTTGACATAACGAAGGATCATGTTCTCAATTGGTACAGGCAACCCAGGAACCTAGAAATTCATCAGTGAGACAAATATAACAAGAAAAAGACTAACAGCAGAAACATAACAATCAAGATGTTTATGATACCTTCCAAGGGATATTTGCTTTCCAACAGCGCCATGCTTCACTTAGATGCTGCAAGATAGTTCTTGCCTTATTTTGCTTAATGCCCTCTGCAGTTACAAGTAATCCATCAATGTTACAGACAGAAGAACTAATCGATAAAAACATAACATTAACACCAAAATACATATTTGGCTGACTACTAATGGATATCGCAAGATAAGCTGGTCACCTGGCATGGCGTCAAGAACATCATGCATTACAGCAGCACGAAGCTCAAGGTCGAAGTGGCTTTCAACACGTTGCTTGGTAACGGTCTTGGCAACACCCTTTGAATGCCGCCCCTCAAACTGCCGTGCCAGTAAATTTCCCAACCACCTTTCCAGCAGTGGCACTATCCCTCTAAGAAAGAACAACCATACCCTCCACATTGGTGCCCAGAATCCACATCCAGGTCCTTTACCCACCGGCCCAGTATTAAATCGGTAGTAAATCAAGTGCTTCAAATCTTTACACATTCGAATCTGTCGCATCAGCCTGTACTTGTAACGGTACATCCCTGTCAGCTGGCCAACATGGGAAAATGTGTATTGCAAGCCATCTGCCAACTGAAACGCATCCACATTTCCCAGGCGGAACTGTATGTTGGCATCAACTACAAGCTTTGTCAAACGCAATATCTCACGACAGAGATGGAAGGCATTACCAAACCTCGACTTCTTGCGTTCCTTAGTAGTAAGAGTCTTCACAGGCTTCAAGTTGAAGTTATAATCAAGGTGAAGGTAATTCAAGTTCTTCCTGTGTATCAACAGATTGAGCATGTTATACCCTTGCTTACAAACTTGAAGACCAGCCTCGGCCCAATCAAGTTCAGTAATTTGGAAAAACTTTGTAGCCGCTAGAGATCGGAATAAGTGTTTCTTCTTCTGAGCCTTGGGTGGTCGGTGATGTAGCTCATTCAAAACAAAACATTTCAACAATTTCTGGTAGCTGACCCGGACTTTAACTGGGTAAGCCGGAGGACTGCAAGAACAGAAAAACATGTAAAATATAAATTTATCATGCATTGACAATATAAGTACCTGTACCTAACAGAATTGCAATAGGATCAAATCTTACCAGTGCTCCTTGAACCACTCGGACACGAGGGGTATATCTTCAGCTCGTCGCATCCGTCCAGATCTCATGTTAAAAGGGCGTGGGGCAAACAATAGTGAGATACCAGCAGCTGTAGTGTCGGTGTATATTGGCGTATCTTTTAGCAGAGGTTCAACCCCATCAGGCAAATAAAAATCTTCTTCCTCCTCCTCTTCATTAATTTTCTTCTCACGTCGGTCCTTACCAGTGGTTGTTATGGGGTGTATGAGTGGGTCATAATAAAATGCAGGTAGATCAGGATCCTCAGTTTTAATGAACATAATCATAGGAGTGTGATACACACTGAGCTTAACTTTCCTCGGCCTATTGTTATAAAGGTGAGGGAATGCAATTCTATACTCTGTCCTGAGAGGTGACCGAATGATAAGTTTGTTGATGTCATTAAACTCATTCCAGTCTTCATCACCTTTCTCCATGTCACGATACAAAGGCTCGAATTTAGGACCACCTGCAAGAACACAATTGCTGAATGAAATACTCGCAAATTCAAAGGTGGATTGGATTTCAGCCCTTTGTATTCCTTATCAACTTACTCATTGATTAACATTAAAGATTTGATCTATTTGCTAATGCCAAGGTTAGCAGATGCATGTGTGATGTCATGTGCATATGTTTTAAAAGTTTTAAACCTGATGGGCCTTCAATGCAACTTCAATATCAACAATAAAATACTGGTAATGTGGTATAAGATGCATCATAATGTCTCTGGTAAAGGAAAGAAGTGAAAAAGTAATGTGTGTGTGTGTGTGTGAGAGAGAGAGAGATCAAAATATACCAGGTATGCACATGTTCAGAGCCTTGGCGGTAAAAAAAGACTCCATGTCAAACAAGTAAAAATAATTCCGGTCAATCAAATCAGAAAGCAGTTGCCCGGCCAGCCGATGAAGCGTTGCCATGATAGGAAGGGAGAGATGCCATTTCCGGTAACTTGGACCATTGATAAGCCTTGTTCTTACAAGAGGTTTATGGTCATAGAACCAAGTATATACAGCCGAATCTTCTTCCTCGTCCATTTCTAATTGAATAGGCTCCAACGGATCTACATCCAACAGATTATCGGCGTAATCCAATGGAGGCTCCTCATCATCGAAAGGAGGAAATCGCATTCTCTTGAAATGCCGCCTATCCCTCTTTTCTCTTCGCATCATGATCCACATGGTACCCCACTGCAAGTAAAGAAAACATACGACCGTCGTAACTCGTAACGAGACGTTTCATAAAAGGAAAAGTGGAAAACCTATTCTGCATCTCAATGTACAAATTGCACAAAGCCACAAAGCCACAAAGGGGGCAATCAGAAGTAACAAAATAGACCGAGCAAACTAGCATACCTGAGCTAAATAAATGGGTTCAACAACCCACGGTATTTCATTCACAAATGTGATAGCACCAGTAGTATGGTACAAAACCTTTACTTCACGGACCTGTAATCAAAAAATGTCACAGAGATAAGTCAGTGCAATAGAAAGGCAACCACCTGCCCTAAAAAAGACAATATCCAGGTGGAAGAAACAATACCTGTTCCCAAGGCATTGGCATGTTCTCAAGGAGCTTGTAAACTGCATGTGGAACAAATTTAAGGGCTCCGAGATAAACACGTTTATCATGACGAAACTTTTTTGATGTCATGTCACCATGATCCCTGTACAAGACCACATGTTAAACAATCAATTCACCCAGAGAGGTCATTCCAACTTTCCTAGGATAGCCACAGTACAACGTCATCAATATATGCCCGAATCTTAGGGTTCATTCGCATGAATACAGATTTCACATCAAGGGATTTGACATTATTCTTCAATGAGGACAGCTCAAATTAGATTTGAAAGTACTAGACACTGCCAGCGAGACTTTGAAGTAACTATCAAATAGGAGTCATATGAAATCCATCATGTTAAGGATTATAGAATACTCCTACATGTCACTAAGCCTCTTATATGTTTAGCTGTAGAACACTCTTAAGAGTAGATTAGTAAATTACCCAAAAAGACGTATGAAATCCATCAACAAGGATTTTAACTATAAGGTACTCTTATAGTAAATTACCCAAAAAGTAACTTTTCTTCTCCTTCCAATCCATCTCCCACTCTAATGCCACAAACAACCTATGACTAAACCTATTATATGTTTGTTTCGAGCCACAAACCCCTTGCTTTGAAATCTATAACTATCCAAATGCACTTTCGTTAGCATCAATAACATAATCGGGCGTACATGCTTATATGTATACACACTTAAACATAAGTGAAGCGTGTATTTGCAAAGGCACATAGCTACAATTAGGGCTAACAACAAACCAAACCGTTCAAACTTGAACTGGTTTTTGCTCGTTTGAGATCAGTTTATTACATAAACAAGCCTACTCGAACAAGTTATTGCTTTATAAAGTTCAAAAAATTCAAGCTACTCGGGATCGGCTCGACTAAAGCTCAGATAGACTCGCCTCATTAACAAGTCAAGCATGGACAAACTTTCTAGGTTCGTTGGGTTTCTAAACCACAATCAACTACTCAGCTCGTTCGAATCGTTTATCAGCCCTGGTTAACAATCAACTGGTTCCGGTTTTTTAACTAAGCTCACGAAAGAGCCAATAACTTACTTGTTGATCTTCCTGACATGCTCAGGAGGTATCGGCTCCTTCTGCGCCTCGACGAATCCAAACTTCCGCTTGTCGCCGTACCGTTTCGCATTCAGTTGCATCCACTTCCTCGCTTTCTCTTCCAAGCGAGCCTCCATCTCCGCCGGGGACGGCAGGACGGTGTACGAAGGCTGCGCCGCGGGAGGCGGCGGGATCGACGAGCCGCCGGTCCCGGGCGGCGCAATCTGCCCGCTGTTGTTCCACATGTTTTTCTGGCTCTACCGTGCGAAACGGTAAACCCTAGACCATGTAAAAACACGTAGTTAAGGTCGGGTCGGGGGGGTTTATGCAGGTTGTGTGGATTTGGAGAGTGGCGATGGCGGTTTCTAGGGTTTTTATAGAGTGTTCTCTCTCAGTCGGAGAGGGTGAGAAAGGTCGGTTTACTCTTCTCGGGGTTTTTATTGGGTTCTGATTTTTGCAATCCAAATTTAGCAAATTCACTTTTTAGTTTTATTTTTTCACATAATTAAGTTAACACATAAGGTCTACCAGTAGTAAAAATTGGAATGCCAAAATTAATTTTGGTTGGAAATTTGGGATAAAGGTAAATAGTTATGGTGCACGTAACTTCTGATAATTGCACTTTTACTAGCTCGTAAACTTTCAATGTCAGTTTATAGGGTATTTTTATTACAAAGAAAAAAAAGAAAAAACTTTAATCGCAAGTTGGAATATAGGAGTAATATGGCTGCTGATTTTGCCACTTCCTTTTTTGTTAACGTCACTCCCCTGCAAATATATTTTTAGTGCAAAAATATACTTGCATAGAAGTGGCATTAATAAAAAAATAATAATGGTAAAATCATTTCCCTAATAATATAGTAATCTCAGTTTAATAAATTATCTGTTTTACCTGACTACTCTATCTTACAAATATAGAGAGAGGATAGATTTTTTTTCAAAAAAAACACGGCTACAATGTGAATATGTAAACGTGATCGAACGGACGTAAATGTTACTTTGTTTGTATGCATAAATATTGTGTAAAAAAAAGGCTATGTTTTATAATATAAATTGCTATCAAATTTTAATTTATGAAGTCCAATCAACGATTCTGGAAAAATGAAATCCAATCAATCCTAGCAATTCAAATTATGGGTGAAAAAAATAATTGTCCTTTACATCTAATGCAAAATTTGAACCTATGGTATGAGTTCAAATTCATCCATGATATGCATATCATAGATTTTTTTTTAACGCATATACTAGTTTTGTGGAGTACTATCTTTTCAATCTTCAAATTTAGCGAGTTGTAGGTTCTAAGTTTGACAATATTGATCCCATGGACTGAATTAAGATTTTGTAAACGCTGGGTCCGAACTATGAATAACAAGATTTTGAAATTTCACGGTTTGGAAATCTAATAGTCTGTTTAGTTGAAGTTTTGAGGGAGTTTTTTCGGGTAGCAAGTAGAGAGGGATAAAAAGAGGAATGAAATTAATAATTGAAAGAAAAACTTATGGAAGATCGTGGCGCAGAGGGAGAAATTGGATTTTGAGACCCAAAATGAGCACATTTTTAGAGCATTTAAATGTCTAAGTAACACTCAACATAAAATACAATATATCTAGATAATCTTTGCACACACAAAAAAATATAACTAATTTTTTTTTTAAAACCCGAAACAACGCGGGAACCGTGACCCCATACGCCCCATGCTAGCTCCGTCTCTGAATTTGATCCCAAACATGGATAAAATTGTTTCACTTGCTATGCACGAAGTAACAAAGATTACTTTAATGCCTTAATGGAGGGAACAAAGTAAAAAAAAGGTCAGCTCAAATTTTACGGGGAAAAAATAAAAAGAAGAAGAAGGAAGAAGTAACAAAGGTTGAGTAGTTTAGGGTATAAGCGAAGTTATCAATACGGTATTGACAGGCGTATCGCTTTCTCTACTGCGACAGTACATACCGATATTAGTGTATATCTCGATACCATTCTAGATTGATCGCATCATCTATTTTAGTATATAGTTTTATAATAAATGTACAAAAAAACTCAAAGTAGAGGTATAAGATAAGTTTTAACACTTTGATAAACCTTAAAATTAGTCATAATAACAAATTAAGATGATTAACATATTATAGACTCCAAGTTTTATTGAATTATCTTAAAATTAAATCATTTTTTTTAAGCAAAAGAAAAAATACACTTGTTTTTGTGCCGACTGAGATTCCAGTACAAGTTTGGTTGGCCAGATATCGACCGGTACAGGACGGTATTTTGGGTGGTACAGAACACCTATTTATGTGTACCGTTTTATGTCCGGTACGATATGTACGGACCGATTTGGTACGGAATTGACAACATTGGGTATAAAAGTGTGAAATTAATCCCTTTTCTCTTTCAGTCTGGCACGTGACTGGATCAATTGAGGCGCTGACCTGTGGTGTTAATGGGCTTGGCCTTATGAATCCGAAGCAGCCCAATCCAATCTTCAACCCAATCAAAAGCCTCCTTAAAAGCAAAGCCCGTTGACTGAAGAATTATTGACCTGGCTAGATTCAAAAAGCATTTGAAAGTGGGACCCAATCAGTTGCACGTCCCACGTAACGGTCTCCACTTTCACAGCAAAGCCAATCGACCAAACATCCTCTCTCTCTCTCTCTCTCTCTCTCTCTCTCTCTCTTGTTTTGAAATGTAATGCTGTGTTTGGATTGGATTTTGAAAAGTTTTTTGAAAAATAGTAGAGGTAATAAGTGAAGAGAGATAGAGAGAGAAATGTTGGAAGTAGGGAGAATCTAGGGGGAATTTTTTGAAAAATTCTTTTTGAATTGCAAAGAGAACAAGCACTAAGTGTGGAAAATGGAAATGGTGAAGATTATGCCAAGTACCGAGCACGAAGATAAAAGCCTCAGCGTGTTGGATCCGCTGATATGTCGCAAGAGTCTTCGGAACCTCTCGTACCGCAAGCTCCCACGGCAGCTCCTCATCGAGCTCTCCGTTCTCAAGTTGGACGGCTCTTCCTTTGGTAATCAAATGTGCTTTCTCGTTTGATTTTGGTTTGGCTGGTTTGACGTTTGTGTCCTTTTCTCATTTTCCGTTTTCGGTTTCATTCGGTTTGTTGTTTCGTACTAGATGTTAATGTTGCGAGAAATGCCTCGATTGGGGAGCTTAAACAAGCTGTGGAGGAAGTTTTTAGTTTTTCTCCCAAGAGCGGTGAAGGCAATATTTCATGGTATAGTTAAATTTAAATCGTTCATTTTTGTTCAATCTATCCACTGCCAAGGATAACTGTTGCCTCGATAAATTTTAAAATTAGGTGTATACTTTTACAGAAAAAAACTCTGGGTGTACACCAAATGTTGCACCACATTGCGTGGGAGGAATCCACCTTGGGGTCCCACACAAACGATCGAAATTGTTCAATTTGTTTTAATTTTTGAACATGTTGTTAACAGTCCAGTAAAAAATCAGCTCATTCGGATATCAGTCCTTGTGATTGATTTGCGCCACTAAAAAGTGTTAATTGGGCTTGATTGATTTGCACCACTGAAAAGTGTTAATTTGTAATGTTTCCCGTAGTATTTAAACTGGCAATTATCGGTCAGAAATCACAATTGACGATAAGGTAAAAAGATTGGAGCCATTCAACAAGATGTAAGAATTTTAGGGACGTTGTGAAATGGTATCTTTTTAATTTCCTACTGTTTTCTTCTGGACAACTTCCGGGCATTGAACCCCTAATTTTACGACCATTGAACTTGATGTGGGTAGGTCACATGTATGGGGACACTTTTGTCTGTGCTATGAAGGGAAGAAGCTAATCAATGACAAGGTTCATATTCGAAGGTTTGGGATCAACGATGGTGATCAGGTAAGCTTTAATAGTCCTATTTGTGGGATTTGAGAAGGATTGGTTTTCATGTTTCGCAATTAGGAGTTAATTGTGGCTTTTACTTAAATTTGCTTTTTATGCAAAGATCATTTTTCCTGTCTTGATCTACATAGTTAACCCTTTTTGTCTTTGTCGACGACTTTCTAATGCTAGTTATGGCTAGTAAGAAAAGTTACAGAAATAATTTTAGTATCACACATGTAACTATGTAAGTGTGCATATCTTCTATTTGTAGGTTGGAAGCTACTGAATTGGCTAGATTTTCGTATGCTTTCTTACCTTTTCTTTAGCATAATATCCTCATCTGGAATCCTACTCCGTGTCATTCTACTTGCAATTAATGACATAAAGTGTAAAATATTTTCACGGGATGTGTTCAGGTGAGTTTGTCACCTATTAGACCTCTTCTTTTTTTCTTTGTCCATGTCAAGTTTGGTACGAGAAATGTGAAGATAAAGCCAGAATTTGCTGACATAGAAACTGGCCGAGAAAGCTAATTTTGGCCAAGGTTTGTGTTCTGCATCTTCAAGCAGTGATGCAATTCTCCCTAGGATTTTCCTACTCAATCGCCTACCTCACCTTGTCTCGTGGTTGCCATCCAGCAAGTAACACATGCCACTTGAGATGAGGCAACTTCTTGTTTTCTATTATCTGTTTTCATTGAAGTCGTTTTAGTCATTATTGGTTGCTATTCAGAATTTCTTGTACCATTGACTGCTTTTGACTTCCTAACGACGGCACCTTCAGTAGGTTCTTATTCCCGCAAGAGATACTTTAGGGCTGATCAGCCAGCCAACATCTTCTCTTTCGGTTATTCTACAACCACACTGCCTTACACAAACCCTTTCTCACACACACTCACATTCGCATTCACACGAGGACCCACACATTGCACCACCAGTATGTGTAGGATCCATAAATGTGAGTGCGTGTGTGTGTGCAAAGTGTTGTGAGAATGTGTGTGGTAGTAGAATTTTTTCTTCTCATTTTAGTTTCAGTTCCCAGCTTCTTCTTTTTTCTATCTTAAGCAGTTTTCGCAATCTATATTCCTGTTGTTGTAAGTATCAGTAGTTATTCTTATCCGCTTCCTCTTATAGTGGAATCGCTCTAAGGGCACGCTGAATGTCCCACATATAATTGGTTTATCATATGCAGTTAGTGGCTTCTGACATCTCTTTAAATGGAATATGCAGGTGAAATTCATTCGGAATATGTCCATTAACTACAGACCACTGAAACAACAATCAAAAATCATCAGTGGTGCTTGCAAGAAGTGCTCAATGTAAGAGTTTTCTTCTTGGCTCTTCTTTTCTTTGGTTCACAAGAGGTGATAGTTCTCTGTAACAACCCATTTCACCTCAGAAGATTACATGGGTGATATTGATATACATTTCCACCAATTTTGTGAGCCGTCTTTATCGGGATTACCATTGTGCAAAACAGAAATTGGTGTTCTGCTATCTTACATTTGGGTTATTATTGGTCTCATTTAGCTATTGTAATAAGTCATCTTAGCACTCACTAGCGGAGAGTGGAGGGATTAATGTGGGTTTTCTCTCATATGAACAAAGAGTCGTTGGATAAAACATGTAAGGTATGCTAGTGATAGCAATATTGCTGATTTCTGGGAGAGGGGTTGAGAGTCTTTCCTGGTCATTACTCTTTTGGAGTGGATGTTGGCAATACTGCTAAACCACATAAATATGCGTGTAGCTTATGGAATAGTAGCATGCGAGCTCTATCAAAATGCTTGGTCGATATGAGAACTAACCCTTCTCAGGGTTAATTAAGTAACACGGTTACGTGACACCCTTATCAGGCTTGGTTGTTGCTGCTTGATTGATTCTGACTTTTCATCTTGATTTCCCATGTTCTCTGTGCGTTGAATTTTGACATTCGTTCACTGGATTTGCAACGTTGTGTTCAAGATGATCCTTGATTTGAATTACCAAAACAAATCATTGTCTCGTATCTTTTTATTTACCCTCAATAAGTCCCCCCACAAATCCATGATTTTAACACAAAGAGCATCTGATTCAGAAAACTACCACTAAACCTTGACAAGGAAGTCCCAATGCTTAGGTCTTGTATGCTTTTAGCTGCCACTAATATACTGTTATTGATTGCCAAAAGCCTTGGAGAACAGTAAATGTAGTTTGCAAATCTTTTAATCTACAGTGATATGGAACTAATGGCATTATTCAACAGGAAGTTCTCGGGAGAAAATGCTCATGTAGACGGCGATCATGCCAGTAGAAATGACAACTGCCATATTGATGAAGATGAGAACAACTTCAAGCCCTGTCATTACGAAGATGAGGAGGAAGTTCCAATGCCAAAATTCAAGTTCGCTCACTTCTTGAATGGTCGGCTTTCGTACTCCAAACTGAGAACTTCTGCAAGAACGGGATTTGTAGGCCAGAGTCGTTCTTCGAGATTTTCCCCGCATTATAAGGGTGATGAAGCCGGATGATCAGCTTTATGAGTTTAGGGTAATAACACCGGTAGAAAATAGCACCTGA
This sequence comes from Rhododendron griersonianum, assembly GCA_018127125.1. NCBI lineage: Eukaryota > Viridiplantae > Streptophyta > Magnoliopsida > Ericales > Ericaceae > Rhododendron > Rhododendron griersonianum. The sequence continues at coordinate 40,826,825 of CM030795.1, read as the reverse complement.
CGCACCAAGAGAAAGAGTTTTGATAACTCGATCGGAACTTGTTGAGGAAGAGGTTCTGATTGAGTCCTATTCACTTTTTGACGTAATAGAATTTGTCTTGGGGAATCCATGGATGATCAGACTGCTAATAATCATGTAGTTCAGCATCGCAGGTTTCGATGGCAACTTACTGGTATCTAGGGCTGTAAATGAACTGAATTCTAGGGTCGTTACGTAAATGAGCCGAACCAAAGCCTAACGGTATTCGGCTTGGTTAGGCTCACAAACTTATACTTAAATTTAATTAATAATTCAATAGGGGTCTATTTATAAATATAAAAAATTTTAAGGTTGTATATATAATCTAATACTTATTTTTCTCCCAAATCCTATACGATCAATGAGAGAGTTTAGGTTCACTTGAGTTTAATGAGCCGAGCCAAACCAAACCCGAGTCTTGACGAGCTCAATTCGAGCTTAGATTCGGCTCGGCTCGATTTGTTTGAGTTTAACGAGCCAAACTCAAGCCAAGCCGAACCCGAGCCGAACTCGAGCCAGACTAGTACCTTAACGAACCCAACCGAGCCGAACCCGAGCCTTGAAAAATTTTAATGAGCCGAACTCGAGCCAAGTTGTTCAGGCTCGAATCGAACTTAAGCCGAACTTAACAGGGTTCAACTCGATTCAGTTCGTTTACAGCCCTACCGGTATTGCAGGAACGAGGAGAGGAAAGCCGAAGACAGAACTAGGGATCTGCAGATAAGGTGCAAGAATTTGCAAGCATTTGTTTTCCAATGCGGTGGTGAGGCATGACACGAACAATACATGCGTGAGAGCCCATGTCCCCTTCGTTCCAACGCACACACGCACAAAGTAAGCAAAACAGACCACCTACAATGTAATTACCCTCCTGCCCTAATACACAGACCAGCCAGCTCTCAACTGAAGGGCAAAATTGGGAAAAATTGCCAAAAATAGCAAAGCCACCAAATCAAACTTGTGGTACTTATTCTACAAAGGAGTATGGATAACACAGCATCCAAAGATAGGATTGACCTGGCTATCATATGGTCGCGGCGGACTTGGTTCTCACTACTTCCAAAAGCTAGGTCATATATAAAAATATATTTCCTTGTGCCTTTTGTATGTGAATTATAGCAGAACTGACAGGCAAAAACACATGATCCAAAAGACCTATGAATAATCAACAGTGTTTCATGGAAATATTGATTGCGCAAAATTTCAGGATGCTTACTCCTAAACCAATTTATAGAACGATCCAAATTTGGAGGAACAAACTCTCACTTAAAGAATAACACATTTGAACAAAAAAATATCATTATACAATAAGGAAATAGCTTGACTGAGTGACCTGACAGTTGACAGATTTTGAACAATGAGGCAAAGGCGGATGTTGTGTCGAGACTGAAGCTGAGCCCGAGCTCCTCAAAAGGCCATAGGCTCCCCTATTGAGCATTTTAGTGGGCTTCCATGCGAAATCCCAATTTGAACAAGATTTAAAGGTAATTAAAGACTATTTTCACTCCATGCTAAAACAGAGAAATAATGAAGAGCTATTATACGTTCAACCTACACGACTACAAACAATGTGCCCGGTAAGATGGTTTAGATACTTAAAGGCACCAAAAATAACTACTTTTAGCGAATAAAAACATTACTAACGATCATTACAACCGCAGCCATGCTCCGTCAAATGAATGAAAACCAAACATGGTCTCATTTATTCAATAACAATAATGCAAACTAGAGTAACTAATTTCCACATCCTCCCTTAACTAAAACAAGGCTCTCTTTGTACATAAAATTCCGCTCGCCAGAAATCTTCACATTCCTAGCCTGTTTGGTAACAATGTCATACAAGATTAGCGTGTCAAGTTCAGATTTCCATTTTCGGATTAGAAGCTCATTCTTATTCCAGAAACTCAGAGGGGCCCATGAACCAGGAATTGGCACTTCCACAATTAATTCATGAAACCACCTGTATGAGGATTTCTCAACCCCAACCATGCAGTCGAAGTCCTTCATCACCCATACTTCAATATACGTGTGGCCTTCCTCGAGGAAAGAAAAAATAACCGCAAGGGAATCCCTTATCATGCCAAGGCTACACTCCTTCCGTTTGATGTAGTTTGCATTGGGGGGGAGGGTTAGCTTCTGCGTGAAGGTGTTGAATTTCTCTGGAAGACGTGTCACGTGGAACAACTCCTTACTCATGTCAAACGAAAGAACCAGCCCCTCATAACAACTGACACTGCATCTACTGTAATTGTGAAGCGCGAACCAATGAAAAACACCATCGCTTTTGTTGTATGTGCTGATTTGTGGGCCATCATGAATAAGTACCTCTGGGAAAAAATGACCAGCGTGGAGAACTCTCCAAGAACCGGAATTGGAGTCGTAAACTTCAACAGATCGAATTATTGTAAACACCAAAATCATCATCCCCAAAATATAAAAACTTAACGACCTTGTAACTTTTAGTTTTGAGATCAAGACCAAACCCTACCAAACATCTATGTAACTGGCCATATGGTGGTAAGTCACATATGGACATGGGGAGAATGCTAAATGCCCTTGTTGCAGGGTTCCATAGCGCAATAGTTGGTACCTCCTTGGTACTTCCATAGATTCCATCCTTACCGATACTCCAGACTAGACAAAATATGCCGTCACACGGACCTAAAACTAAATCTGCTTTCCTATGAAACCCGAAAGTAAGATTCACAGGTTGAAAGTCATATCTGAAACATTTTACGAAGGTGTGAAAGCCATCATGCCCAACCAAGAGACCATTATGGTTAGCATTCCAAGTGACCAGCCGCCCCCTTCCCCTTTTACCCCCCCCCCTCCCTTTTTTTCCCCCTTTTTTTTTTTTCCCCAGTTTGAGTTTTTTTTTTTCCTCTTTATTTCCTCTTTTTTTTTTCCCAGTTTGAGTTTTTTTTTTCCTCTTTATTTCCTTTTTTTTTTTCCCAGTTTGAATTTTTTTCTCTTTATTTTCTAATTTTCAATTATTTTCTTGTAAGACAATTAAGAGAGATAGAGGTGGCAATTAGTCTGATAAAAAAAAAAGACTATTTTTGCTAGAAAAAAATCCAGTGAGATAAGTACGTACATCATCTCTCTTTCTGTCTACATTCCAAAGATAATCTCCAAAATCGATCACTCTGACAAGCCCCGTTCCGTTAAGAACTTTATCTTTTTAACATTTTTTGTTCTTATTAAAATTTTTTCGCCTTTATTAGTTTTACGCCAAATTTTTGTGAATTCTTGATTCGTCTAGTTGAGATGAATCGGAACAGTAAATAAAAATTACAGTTGAGGCTGCACGCTTTTAATAAGTTTTACGCCAATTTCTTCCAAGTTTCAAACTCCAAAACACGACCCATGAATTGTGCACGCTTTCTCATATGTTAAAATATTAGGGTGAAAGTAAAAAAAAATATTACTTTTCTGATTCCTCTCGTCAAGACGATCAATACGGCTAAAAAGTTTGTTGCAAAATGATCCAATGCGAAAAAAAATTGAATTAGGACAAAACGGGGAAAAAAAAACAAAGGAGTTTTTTTTGGTTATTATAGTATATATTTTAAATTTTGAAATCCACTTTTGTAATTATCTCCCGTAATTATTGTATTGAATTCCACTAAGAGAACCCTGAAAGGCCGTTCGGCTAAATATGGGAATCTAAAAAGTAAAAAAATTCAATCGAAACCTAATTTTTTTGAATAAAGACAAAAATAAGCCAATAAGCCAATTTTTTCGTTTTTATTCAAAAAAAATTGGATTTCGATCATAATTTTTTACTTTTTAGATTCCTCTCGTCATGGAGATGCAATAATTCCCAAAAAATTGACGCAAAACTAACAAATACGAAAAAAATTTGAATAAGGACAAAAAAATAAGTCACTTGGCTTATTTAGCCGAACAGGATTAACTATCAATATTAGGCTCGTTTGATAGGTTTCGTTGAGTAGATTTCAAAAATATAAAATTTATTTTAAAACAATACGTCAAAAAAAAGTTATTACAATTTAAAATTTTATAACAAAAAAATAAAATGAGAGAGAGAGAGGGGGGGGGGGGTGTGTCAGGGGGGGGGAAAAAGCAATTTCCCATGCCCAACCAAGAGACCATTATGGTTAGCATTCCAAGTGACCAGCCTAGTAGGAGTATCCTTTTCGAGATGAGAGGCAATAAAGATAGGGTTTGTAGGAAGAGCACGCCATGTTTTACAGACACACTTTAATTGCATTAGAGATTTGACAGGCAACCTCGAGAGGATTTCAATTTTAAGTTCTTCAGGAAGAAGACTCCAGCAATGGAACCTCCTCCTCCTCCTCCTACTCCTCGCAAACGATTGATCCTCCTCCTCCTTGCAAACGAAAAAGAAATATATCTAAACAAAAGCTCTTAAAAAGGGAGCGTGCATAATAATAATAATTTGTTTAAATGGGAAAAAGAAGAAGGGTATAGCAAATTGCAGGTAAAGCAGTGTGTGTGTTAAATGGGATGGCGAGGTTTATGGGGGGGGGAATAGGAATAAGTACCTTTTTGGGGATCGGCTCTATCTCCTTCCGCCGCCACAGGAGGAGCCACTGGGTGGCCACACGCAATTTCTTTGCGAAAGCCTCCACCACGACGACGTAAGCCACTCTTAATGTTGTCGCCGTCGTCTCCATGACGACGTTGTAAGCCACTTCTAATGTCGTCCTCCTCCTCCACCTCATCATCATCATCATCGCCATTATCTTCATCAGATCTACTACCCAAAGCCAAAGAGGTATCATCATCTTCGGTTTCTTCTTCTTTCTTCTTCTGATTGCTTGCTGTGGGAATTGACAATTAATTAGATTCGACAGGTATGTCCGATATGTTCCGGTAAGATTGCGAAATCCTTTCCGGTTCTCGTTTACTTGAAGGCTGAGTTTTCTCTATCTTTAATGCTTTGATTAAACATTGCAGACTTCTAATTACGCCGAGTAGCAGGCCCGGCCCTCAGCATAGGTTGCGACCGCCTATGGCCTTCAGTTTTGGATCTAATAATTGAGCCTCCAAATTGTAGAATATACTGTATTAAATATAATGTATATGTGAAATATTTCACAATGATGTGACTGTGGCACAGTGAGGCACGCATGATGTAAACATTGGATCCCGAGTTCGACTCTTCGCCCCTTTCATTTTTAAGGCCAATAGTTTTGGAACTGGTACAAAAATGGTTATGAAATGACTCTCTTGAAGCTCGAACTCACGATTTAAAGTTCTATTGTGAGACTATCTTGTTTCCCATAAGACTCTTGTTTCCCATATCGAACATATAATAGTTTATTAATATACAAAAAACACGAGAAACTCCATTTTCAAACTCCGATTAGGACCTCGAAAATCTCAGGGCCGGGCTGGCGAGTAGACCACGGTTCCGGAAGCACCAATAGTCATTAGGCATCTTTGTAGCAGTGAAAATATGGACTATGATTATTTTCATGGAGGAATGGCAGAAGGAATAGTCTTCAGATAATGAAGTGCTATTGTGCTGTTTTTGGTCTTTTTCGAATGGGACTCATGGGAGAGTTTAATTCTAAGATAGAATGCTTTGGAAACAAACAATGCATTTGAAACCTTCACCACGCAACCCAAGCCATGAGTCTACTTTTGGCAACATGCGATGGGAATATCTGGCAAGAAATGGGGACCTTGTCGTTGTTGTCACCTCGATGGGGAAAAACAAAAAATGAAAAAAAAACTGGATAGCAACTGAAAATAAAATCGATAGCGATTGAAAATCCAGTGGATATTCGATTTGTTGACGAAAAACTGAGGGGTGTTTGCGATAGTTTTTTTTCCCCCTAGATTTTAGAGTGTAGATTGTTTGCTGCAGGTTTGGATTGCTATAAGTTTAAATGTTACGGAAGCTGAAGAGTAGTGTTCGTTATAAAACCTATAAAATAGATTCTTGGTATGAATTAGTTTATGTCCTCGACCAAAGGGTTATTGTTAGAATGGAAAGAAATATTTGTCTTTTACGCTAATCACAACTTGTTAGAATTTATAAAAGTAGTGAAAGTCGTAACTTCTAAGAAATCAATTTTTTAGCTCTAAAAAAAACAATTTTTAGCATTAAAAAACAGCTTTAAAAAGGCTAGTGATATTTGGAAGCTCCTTTGAGAATCTGCAGCAAACAATCCACTGCAATTTTTTTTGAAGCCTTTAATAAGGATTGTGATTTTGGCACTCCAAAAATTGATGGAGGGGCTCCAAAATTGAACCGTGTTGATACACAAAACGACGTCGTTTTTGAGCCCCTCCATCAATTTTTAAAGTACTAAAATCAATTTCTCTTTAATAATTTGCTCTCAAGATTTTTTGCAAATAATCTTGTGAGAGCGGAAAAAGCAAAAGTCTGACAGATAAAATAATCATTACGATACTTGTATTATTCCATGTTATATTCTCTCATGTAATTATGATACTTGTATTCTCTCGTGCAAGTAAAAAAATTAGATAAATAGTCATTTCCAGATCCAAATCACGCTCAAGATTCTTTATTTTTACCCCGAAAAAATTAGAGAATTGATTTTCACACTACCTTTTTTTTTGATATTCACACTCGTTCTTTATTTTTTTAGTGTTGAAAGTGTATACATTTTTTTACTAAAAAAAAGTATGAATATAAAAAGGGAAATGATAATGCCAAAATTGTTTTTGTTGGAGCTAAAAACTCTAGTGCACAAAAGCATGTATCATATGCAGTGTACAAGACTTTTATGCGCTGAAATTTTGACAAAAAAAAAAATAGTTTTGACATTATCAGTAACCTATAAAAAAAAGGGTATATGAAAATTAATTTCCAAAAATAAATAACAAACGACCCCAAATAACCGGCGGATATACTCTCTCTCTCTCTCTCTCTCTCTCTCTCTCTCCAAATTTGTACGGATTCCATCATCACTAGATAACGTGTCCCGCTTCAGTAATTAACAGCTTGGATTGGCGTCCATGGGAGCGAGTTAGACACCTGGCCCTCACCTGACTGGTAGAGCTCTCTCTTGACCTCTTTCGTCTTCGTCGTCTTCTTCTCTTCTTCTTCTTCTTCCAAAGGTAGTAGTACCATATTTCTAGGGTTCCGAATTTGCAGTTGTACAAGTACTGTTAATTTCCTCTCTTCTGGTAACTATATATATCTGAAGATACTGATGATAAAGTTTCAATGTTTTCAGCTTATGAAGTGGTTGTTCTAATCAATTTGACCTATATGGTCAGGGCTGTTCGGGCTAGCTTACGCGTACTTGACTAATCCCTTTCCGATTCGGTCAGAGACAGGTCATCCACGCCATGATCATAAAATTCACAAGAAATTACTTTCTTTGACTCCACCCCAAGAATCGAACAGCAAACCCACCATCTAACCAGGCTAACCTACTTGGGGCTAATTTTACCTGTCTATCTTCCTTGTTTAGCTTCTGCGAGTGAAGTTCGTGTTTTTATGATTACTGTTGTTGGTTTAATTGAGCTAGACAATGATTATTCTGGCTTGAACTTTTTAGGTTGTGTGAAAACAGGAATAGAAGTTTGTTATTACCAACGGAGTGAGACCCCTTTGCTTGTAAGATGGGGTATACAATTCAGTTTGCAGAAATTCTTCTAAAATCGAAGAATTATCCTCTAATGAAGCGTCCTGTTAAGTTTCAGTTTGACTGAGCTGAATTTGAACCCGGATTTAGAATATAAAGTGTAAATGAATTGAATTTTATGCAAAATCTGAGTCTCTGTATAGATGATGTTGGTTGTGTGCAAACGAGCCTAGCAAAGTGAGCAAGCAAATGGAGCAATTGTACTATTTAGCTTGGGGAATATACAATTAGCCGGTTTGTGCATATAGTGCCAAGGTGTAGATCTTTACCCAATCTACCCCTGCTGCTGGACCCCCTCTACTGGGATTCAAATGGGGTGGAAGTTTTTTAGATTGAATAATTTTATTTTTGATGACTGTGGTTGTTCATTATAGTCATGACAAGAGGAAAGAAAGTGTTCTATCTCTCTTGTTAAATGGGGCTGACATTGGGTTCTCATCAACTTCTTGTGAAATCTAATGAGTTTCATGTCTGGGAATTGTCTTAGTGATCTAACAGAATACCCTTCTTGGTGGGCTTTGAGAACCTCTAGGTAAAATTAAATGGATCATTTTTCACTTAGGAGAACACCTTTTCTGTGTTCCAAATTCTGAGCCCCCTTTATTCTATTTTCACTGAAATGATTTCATGTTGTGTTCTCATTATTCAAGAAAAGAATAGAAGAAGATACAGTTGAATCAGTTGATAAAATGCGAACTGCACGGGTCTCAACTCCTCACTTCCATGAAACAGTCCCCAAAGATGTTAATATCTTTCTGCACGGGTTTGCTTTATGGTTTCGAATTTTATCCATGTTAAATAAATGGAAATCATCACTTCAGCACATATTAGCAATATGACGTATTGCTCCCTGGCTAGTATCTTGACCATTTACTTTCCACATCAGATGGCATGGACTTGATAGTCACATGCTCTTTTTTTTGTTATGCCCTTCAGAAGGAGAAATGGCTGAAGAGATTGGAGAATCCACACCAGCTGTTTCTTTTGACTATGAACTTTATGAAGGGGATCCTGACCACCTTCGAACTGTAGCAGCTACACCCCCTCTGATCAGCCCATGGATTGATCCTGCATCATTGAAACTGAAGCATCGGATTGGGCGAGGGCCGTTTGGTGATGTTTGGTTGGCAACACACCACCAATCCGGTGCTGATTTCGACGAATATCATGAAGTGGCTGTTAAAATGTTACATCCAGTAGAGGAGGATCACATGCAAAAGTTCTTGAATAAGTATGAGGAACTATTTCCGAAGTTACGGAGACATTCAGGTGTTTGCTGGTTGCATGGCATCTCAATATTATCTGGGAAGGTACTTTCTTTGACTTCTTATATGAGCAATAATGTGCTTTTCTTCTCTGTTGCTATAATAACGGTAACAATCCACTTGGTGATGTTTTGCCAGATTTGCATAGCCATGAAGTTCTACGAGGGATCAGTTGGTGATCGAATGGCACAGCTGAAAGGAGGAAAACTTCCACTGCCTAACGTCTTGAGGTGATTTGCTTGGGGATATAACTTTCTTTCTAGAATGTCCTAGTTTAGATGATGTGCCTGCCCTCATGGAAACCTAATTTTGTCAGGCACGGGATTGATTTGGCTAAAGGAATTCAAGGATTGCACTCAATCGGGTTGTTGGTGCTAAACCTCAAGCCTTCTAACTTCCTTCTTAATGAACGCAATCAAGTTATCCTGGGAGATTTCGGGATCCCTTACCTACTTCTTGGTATTCCACTGCCCAACTTGGATTTGGCTCTCAGGATTGGGACCCCGAACTACATGGCTCCAGAACAATGGGAACCAGAAGTAAGAGGTCCAATCACCTTTGAGACCGATACTTGGGGGTTTGGATGCAGCATTGTTGAGATGTTGACTGGTGTTCAACCCTGGTTCGGTATGTCAATTGCAGAAATATATGACTCGGTTGTGGTGAAACAAGAAAAACCACAACTTCCAAAGGGGCTGCCTCCTGCAGTTGAGAATGTTATCAATGGGTGTTTTGAGTATGATCTCCGGAATCGTCCTCTAATGGCAGATATAATACACGCATTTGAAAGGTATGTATCAATGTCTCTTCTCAAAATATGTAAGCAGGACTGAGCCATGTTAAGATCATTGTCAACTGGTGCATATTTTCAGCTCTGAAGATTTCCCCCCCTTCATTTTTAACCTTGTTACGTTCCATCTCTCCCAAACCAAACGAAACCAAAGCAAACCAAATTGAGCCTCAAGTCAATCATTTTGGAACGACTACATGAATCCGTTTTCTCCATTGAGCTCAGTCAAGAGCACCTTTCATCCCTCCCCTACAATCGATATATCTGTTTATTTCCTTCCCTGATTTACTTGTTCCCTTGACTTGTTCCGACACTGTATTCACTGTCATCAAAATATTGTGTCGGGAATAGAAGATTGTTGGTTTTGATACCAAGTTTATCATATGACTAACTTAGCTACTTAACAGGAGGATGTGAATTGAAACCGAGTGAACTATATTCAGCAAACTGGAAATTCAACTTCCTGAGCAAGCTTAGATTTTTATGTGGATGTTCTCCATTTACCTTTATGTTGGCCAATGTAAATGTAATGAAATGGTGTAATAAGATCCTCTATATATAGAGGAGATCGATATCCAGAATCCGAGTTTCATGATGGGGATGAAGATTCACCCTTTCGAGATCCAGATACGGATGCTAGTGATAGAGAAAATGTGAGAGTATTTTGCCTAGGGTCATATCCGTCCTGAAGCTTGTTGAGGGATACCCATCTTTTCTGAACCTCAACCAACTTTTAGTCTGATTCTTCAGGGGACCACTTGATTAACATCTATGTAGCAAATAACACAGACATGAAACCGACGCTCCGGCACGCAAATTTTAAAGAATGGAAGGGCACGATACATTTTGAAACATATTTATCTATTCTATTCTTCGATAAACATTAAAGAAATAAGGCTCTAATTGCGAATATGTGACAGTGATACCATATTTACCTTAAATCTGATTTATCATTACATTATCACAAATGCATTATCAATAGAAAATGTTTATCATATATGTGTTGGATATTCAATAAATCATCATCTGTCACACTAAAAAGAAAGACTTCCCTTAACTTTAACTGGAGTCTACTACCTCGTTTAAAATTCCGAGGTGTATGGCAAGATCCATAGAATGTCTCGAAAGCGTTTGAAGCATATTTGTCGCAGGAGTGTCTGAGTGAAACACGTTAAGAAAGATAGGACACTTTGGATTTGAGTGCCGGACATGTGTCCAAAGAGTTTCAGAGTCGGTACGTGACCTGACCTCCAATGAAGTGTCCGTGCAACATAGATCAACATTTAGCACTTGAAGTGCCTCTTTTCTAGTCCCATGTTTGCCTCCTTTCCCAGATGAAGAATCAGGAAGAGAAATTTTGGTTTCAGCTCCGAGTAGAGATAAATAATTATGCACCAATGCCTGCCATTTAGAGCTAATAGAGTAGGGGCACTAATTCCATAGTCAGTTGTATTGCAATAAATGGTCCACACTTTGCCTGAACTGTTCATTAGTATTTAGGACGTAATTATGCAAACTATAAAACCAAGGTTTGGGAGCTTCCATTTACTCCCTTTCATTAAGGTCTATATCGGGAATGCCTTGTGCTGTGTTTGGATGAGTTTTTGAGAAATTTTTTTATGAGAGTAATGATTAGAAGTAGGGGTAATGAGTGGAGAGAGATAGAGAGAGAAATGAGAATAATGATTGAAGATAGGGGTAATGAGTGGAGAGTAATGATTGGAAGTAGGGGTAATGAGTATTTTTTGAGTTGGAAAAAAATTTCCAAATCTTAATCCAAACAGGTCTATAAAACCTAGGCAATGAATCCTAATAGCCTGGATAGTATTTTCGTTAGCAAAGTAGTAACCTCCCTCATTCCCTTCATGCCTGTAACCCGACAAAAGAATGAGGAACCAATGCATTCGTAATAGTATTATGGGTACCAGTAAAACTTTTTCTGTAAAATTTGGGTACCAAGTTGCATTACTTTGAAAACTACTTTGTCCGTACAACGGATTAGCGCTTTAGTCCAAGCATGAAGATGATATTTGATATATCTCATTTAGTTTGATGACAATTTACAAATTTTGCAATTGCGAATTGCAGCTCACAGAATGGTATTAGCAATGATGGAGAATGGATTGGCATTGGAAGCAGAAGTTTCCTAGAAAAATCAGGTAGCAGTGGCTACACTTCATGGTTTCTCTCCAAGGATCATTTCCAAGTGGGTGATACAGTCCGTTCGAGGAAGATAGTGAACAGTTGCAAGGCAAAATCAATGGATGTGCCTGAAGGAACTATAGTTGGTCTGGAGAAGGACACTGATCGAGGTGGATTTGTTCTTGTTCGAATCCACGGACTGCACAACCCGCAAAGGGTGAATGTATCAACTCTGGAGAGGGTTACATCTGGCTTTGTGGTTGGGGATTGGGTGCGCATGATTGAAGAAAACAACCACCACTCCTCTGTGGGAATTTTACACTCTATACAGCGAAATGGAACTGTAGCTGTGGGATTTATTGGACTAGTGACCCTCTGGAAAGGTCATTGTTCTGAGCTTCAGATGGCAGAAGCTTATTATGTAGGACAATTCGTGAGGGTAAAGGAAAATATCTTGACTCCTCGGTTTGATTGGCCTCAGAAAAGGGGAGGAGCATGGGCCACTGGCAAGATTTCGCGTATACTTCCAAATGGGTGTCTCGTTGTAAGGTTTCCTGGCAGATTGCCTGGAGATGTATCCAGCAGCTACTTGGCGGATCCGTCTCAAGTGGAGAGAGTTTCGTTTGATAGTTGTCCTGGGATAGTGGAGAAGTACCAACATGCCGAGGATTTTCACTGGGTTGTGAGGCCACTAGCTATTACAATTGGATTGCTCACGGCGTTAAAACTGGGTTTCTTTGTCGGAGGAAATGTGAGAGCGAGACTGAAGAAGGGTAAGAGAAACCAGCAGCAGGGTGATGGGAACGCTCAAGATGGCCAGAGTGGGGGGAATTCGGCTTGGCTTCCACCGCCAGTGGCAAATATCCTTTTTAGGGAAGGTCCTCCCACTGCCACTGCCAGGTGATATGAATTACCATGGGTTGGCCACGGTCGGTCCGTTACTTAGGTAATTCCTGCTGATATGATGCCAATCTGGGCAGTGGGCAAGTTAAATGTGCACTCGTGAGAAGGACATGTTTTCTTACATTCGCATGTATTCTCCATAAAAAAAAGTGCATTGTATATATTCTGTCGTAAATGTCAAGCCACATTACAGTTTTAAATAGTTGGATTGAGCAATAGGCACTGAAATTGTACTGATATTGTGGGAATTAGTTTGTTGTGTATTTTAACTAGATGCGATGCGATTGGTTGTTTTGTTGTGAATTACTTGCTAAGGATTCTTCGGTACCCCATAGGGTAAATATATTGGCACAGCGTTGTAGCAGATGAATATTTATATATCGTTTCACGAAATAGATGGGTTAGATATCGTTCTTGTTCCATCCAATCTATTGTGTGGAAATATGGAGCGATTTCCACAAGCTTAAAATGGTGGACGGGGAATAGAATAGCCTGTCCACAATGGTGCCTTAGTCTCATCTTTGAAGGGATGCTTCTATGTTCTCTGTCCCATAGCTGACAGAGTGATTGCAGATTGGCAAGAGCATGGTTGCTTTTTCAGAAGCAGAATTCCAAGGTAGAACTTGCTAAGGTAAGATTGGCTGAGGTTTTGTTTTACCAACTTATTTACTCTTCTCGAAAGCAGAAAACTGGAGTATAAGTAATTTTACGAAATATTTCTGGAGAATTTCTAAGAAACAACTTAAACTGGTTTAGTAGTCCCAAAAGTTTAAGCTGTTGGGAAATGGTTTCAACAAAATATAAGTATCAAGCTATGTAACTGTAAAAAAAAAAGAAGTAATATTGTTATCAGGGAACAAAAACCACAAGGATGATGATGTTTTGAGAGCTATTCCTTTCCTTTTTTTTTTTTTAAAATTTTGGTGAAACACAAAAAAGAGAAACGTACCAAGATGGCCTAGTTGGTGAACTCATAACTAATAATGAAATCAAGACTCGAGCCCATTATGAGCCAATCTCAAGCAGCTTGAAAGAGAACGAGCCGAATAGTAGCTTGTTTAATCTCAGTTGAAAGTTTCATGAATTTTGAAAAAACATTCAAGCTTTGTGTTAACACCGACTATGATTACCGTTGATACCAACGAGTTTCCCAACAAGCCTTACAAGGACCTCTAGAAACTCTGAATAGTTTGAACACAAAATTACACATTTACGCATCATCAGTGCCAATATATATTAGTTCGTTTATCAGTCCTAATTGGAAACTCGGGTGGATTAGTTCGTTTATTATCCCTAATCAGGACATCCCGGCCTTCAACGGTTTAAACGAATACATGCAGCCCAACAAAGGCCATCATCGTCTATGAGCCCATTTATAAATTCAGATGATTTACTCCATCATTTTCTCATAAACCCCCCAACTCCACTTCTCTTTCAGAATTTCAGAGACGAAAAAGTGCAAGAAAGCATTTTAGAGAGAGAGAGAGAGAGATGAGGAGGGCATCATCTGTACCCCTCTTGTAAGTCCATGTCTTCCAATTAAAAGAACTGTTAAATTAGCTATTGCTCTTCTTTCGCGCAATCCTCTATAAATTTGTTTGCTTTTTTCCCCTCCTTTTTCTTGCTAACCAAACGGGAATCAATCGTGTGCAGGGTATACTGCAAAGAAAGTGATTACGAAGAAAAAACGGAAAAAGTTCAATTTCAAGAAACGCCAAGGAAAGACAGAGGAATAGAAGACGAGGATGAAATCGATGACACGGCTGAGCAAGTCACGTGCATGACTCTCCACAAACGAGAACCAATCAGACGGGGTAAAATGGTCCCAAAATTTTTCTTAGAGAAGTTGCTAAATTTTGTTTTCCCGGAAAATGTAGGAAACTGGCATTTTCTTGGCCTGGTTTATTTTCTTGGGAACTCCTAACACATTTTCTCTTGGAAACTAAGAAAGGGTTCAAATTTCGATTGTCCATTTTGTATTACTGGGCCAATCATTGAAGTAAAATGATCTCCGCTGCCTATATTAAGAGCCTTTTTCCTTTTTCTAATTGTTCTTTATGGGTAACTACAATGAGCTTTACATTCTCATTGCATGGATAAGATTATGATCAGTAGTTTAGTTTATGAGATTAATGTCTTGAACCATCATGTCATTTTTTTCTCTTGTTAGGAGTATTATGGTTCGTAACACGAGAAAAGTGGGACCCGACATCATATAGAGACTTTTTACCTCGAAAATAGGGTTGTCCAGACGGTAAAAGTCTCCTATGTAATGTGTATATCCCCTCCTTTCAGAATGCAGACCGCTGCATTATGAGGGGGTGAGATATATACCCTTTACATGAAATACCCCTCTGTCCGGACGTGATCACGTTGTCTGAGATGTCTGACCGTGAATGGCCTGAGCCAAAGATAAGGTACTGGACCAGGAGCACTTAATGGTAGGAGTATATTTGATTGATGTTTCTGCAACACATTCGAGGATGATTTTTTGTTAGGAAAGAATACGAGATTGAGTTACTTCTTCAATCTTGACGATTGAATATGAATAGGATATTATCAATTTCTTAGTGGATGTAGAGATTCCCAGTTCATTTTCAGGCCTAATCAGTTTACTTCTTCATCTTATATAAGCTGACAGTTAATATGGTTATTTCAGGTGAGGGAGAGCTGTCTTGGGAGAAGTCTGTTGTGTGGAGGCAAGAACTGAAGACAAGAGCAGCAAGATTAGAGAAACAGCTAAAGGCGAGGTGGGCCCTTGAGGACGTTATTGAGGACCAACTGAACCATTTTCATGCCCACTACAATCGGGCCATGGCCCCAATCCGGCTCAAGGACGTGGCCCAACTCTTGATGCCCAAAGGGGCTCCGGCCCATGAGATGGCCGCCTTGGCCTGGCTTGGTGATTGGCGCCCCACCGCCATTTTGGGCTTGCTCCGTTCCCTGGCCCACTCATCATCATCCCTATTTCAGTCTGTGGGCCTTGAGCAGGCCCTCTCACAGTTGATCCATGAGATTGGCATTGAAGAGGCAGTGCTTGATGAAGAAATGGCCGAGATCCAAGCCAACTGCATCCTCCACCTCCCTCTCGGCCCAGTTCGCTCTGTGAACAACTGGGCCGGTGGGCCTGCCTTGGCCCGTGTCCAGTCTGAATTCAAGAAGATCCACCGGGTCATCGCTAAAGCCCAGAACCTCAGGTCCACTTTACTCTCCTCACTATAACGAAAACTGTGCAAGTAACTGTAATAACAACCACAATGGTGACAGTTATTGGCAGTGGATAAGTTAGTGTATAATCTGGTGCAGATTTAGGGCGCTGGAGTTGGCAGTGAAGAAGGTGTTGAGTCAGACCGATGCAGTCGAATTCTTAGTTGCGTTTTTGGGAGTTCAAGATTTGATCCATCAGTGTGCTGCACAGCAGAAATTGCGAAAGGGTCCGGTCTTGGTGCCCGTCAAGGCCTTGGGGTGTAGTTGAGAGCAGGGGAATGTAGCTTTCGGCGAAGACATTAGGTACCTAGTTTTCTTTTACAATCCCTGAAACTTGTGCTGCAATTGTTAATAGGTTGAATTATATTGTCTCCTCTTTTCTGAATAGTGTTGTATGCTGGTTGTGTGATATTAGAAAGCAATATGAGATTTATGCTTGAATCAGCCCTGGAATGCAGATGCATAGGCTATCGAGATAGCAAGCGCCCAACACTCCGGCGCAGATTGAGTCACGGAATCGACTTCTCCAAAAAGACAAGAGATAAAGGCTACTTGCCTAATGTAACCGCAATACCTGGCTACTACGTGTTAAGCCGAACTACCAGGTTCAGTGCATTTTTTGAACCCCGAGGGCCAAACCCTATGGTATAATGGTGCAGCCCCCCCATGTTCTCCGATAATACCTTGTGATCCATCATTGTATTCAAAATTCTTTGGCATATTACTCCGGGCATTACTCTTAGGGTAAAACATTGTTAGTTGATTAGAATCCTAGATTATCTCACTTTTGACTTTTGCCATGATCTCATGCTGTCAATGTAAGTGAGAAAGAGTTCAAAATTTCAATCATGAAGGTCGTATTCAAGGTGCATTAATACTCACGCTAGCTTGTAGTAAGTAGTTAATAGTCCCAATAGTAATACCTAGACCTAACCTAGCTAATCACGTCGGGTCACAATCTTGAGGAGTTTAGATCATAATCTTTTTTTTTTTTTAATCAAAACATCATAATCACACGTATCTATCCTTGTGCAAGCAAATATAAGCACTCTAGTGACATGACCTAACCACCCTTAACCACTTGTGCTAATACATCACATCCAGTTCCCAAAGTAGGGGTTATTGCATTTAAACTTCCCAATGGAGTGATGATCCTAACTACCTAACACTAGTGTTTACATTGGTCGATGACTCGATGCCCGAGACTTAAGGGTTTGCTCCTTCCTAGAGTCTCGGGTTCGAAACCTCGCATGTGCTATCAAGTCGTCCTTGGGGCCAATCCGTACAGAGCTCTGATATGCCTTTCATCGGGAACCCCACAGGTGGACGGTGGGATTAATTAGTCCCCCAGAGAATTAGTTGAAGTGCGCGTAATCTGGTCCGGACAGCTGAGTTATCGAAAAACCACTAGCGTTCACATCAACTTTCCTAGCATGAGGGAGGCCTAATCCTGTGGGGCCTTAGGGCCATTGCTCGTTCACATGAACCACTTGCATGCAACATGAATTAACACCATATATACCACTTGGAAACGAAAATACATCACATGGGATTAGATTCTGATGTGTGCTTTGTTTGTTGTGATCCAAATCCACTTCCCATCGCAAGAAACAAAATCTTTTCATGAATTGATTGCGTGGAGATATGTTGTCGTCCTTCTTGTCTTTAAAAAAAATTTCGATAACAAATGAGGTAATGTGAACAGTCTCTCTGAAGCTCTGTTTGGCAGCACATAAAACTAACAGCTGCAGAAAACTCTATACGTTTTTTTGCAGGTAAATTGTGTTTACAATCTGTCATATACCATCTCATACGCAGTATGAAAGTTCCGTCGTGTTTCGCGGCGAACTTGGGGTGCTAAAGTCGGATTACATATTTCTCCACTAATATGTAACGTACAGCACGTTATTAGAAACTCTTTGTCTGAGTTCATCGATCGGACTCCATGTCTCCATGTAACATACGTTAAAAATCCTGGTTGAAAGGTGTGTTTTTTTTTTTTTTTAATCGGCAAAAGTAACAATTTATTAGGATTAATACTTTGCAATCGAGTATGGTTTTTTTTTTTTTTTCCCTATGTTCAAGTGTTTTCGTTAATTACCCCCTAGTTTTCGGAATTAAAATACTTAATGAATCCAACAACAAAGCAGTGCGAGACGGAGGAGTCATATTTTAAATTTCTTACAAATGTTTGTAGACATTCTGTCCGTAGAAGGAGGAGTCATATTTTAAATTTCTTCACTCCCTCCTATGCGAAATTCTCTAGTTGATGTGCCCAGTTACATTCGCATTGAACTTTTGTATTTTTTTTTTAGTCGTATTTTTTTTTACTTCTTAGTAGAAACCCTTTGTCTGAGTTCATCGATCGGACTCCATGTAACATACGTTAATCGGCAAAAGTAACAATTTATTAGGATTAATACTTTGCGATCAAGTATGGGTTTTTTTTTTTCCCCCCAATGTTCTAGTGTTTTCGTTCCCCCCTAGTTTTCGGAATTAAAATACTTAATGAATCCAACAACAAAGCAGTGCGAGACGGAAGAGTCATATTTTAAATTTCTTCACTCCCTCCTATGCGAAATTCTCTAATTGATGTGCCTAGTTACATTCGCATTGAACTTTTGTATTTTTTTTTACTTCTTAGTAGAAACCCTTTGTCTGAGTTCATCGATCGGACTCCATGTCTCCATGTAACATACGTTAAAAATCCTGGTTGTTGTTCTTTTCTTTTTTTTCCCGGCAAAAGTAACCAATTTATTAGGATTAATACTTTGCTGAGTATGGGTTTTTTTTCCCCGATGTTCTAGTGTTTTCGTTACCCCCTAGTTTTCGGAATTAAAATACTTAATGAATCCAACAACAAAGCAGTGCGAGACGGAGGAGTCATATTTTAAATTTCTTACAAGTGTTGGTAGACAATATTCTGTCCGTTGACGGAGGAGTCATATTTTAAATTTCTTCACTCCCTCCTACACGAAATTCTCTAATTGATGTGCCCAGTTACATTCGCATTGAACTTTTGTAATTTTTTTTTTTTACTTTTTAGATTCCACTCGTCGAGAAATTCAAAAAAAAAATTACGTACGCAAACCTATCCAAAATTTCTTAGAAATACAGGCAAAAGAACCGCTGAATAATCTAGCCCAAATGGGTTAGAATTCAAATAAACTCAAGCCAATCATTGATGGTCCCTCCAGTGTAAAGGAGCAAGATAAAAGATTATACACCAAAAGGTGATGAGAAAAAAGGGGGATCACACATGATGGTAACATGTGCGATTGATTTGTGCATAAAAGGTGAGAATTTCTTGTTTGTGTGTGATCTGAATGAATCTATGCTTCTTTGATGATGGCAATTTTGAAGGGGGGGGTAAAAGAGAAAAAAAAAAAAAAAAACTATGGACAGATAGTGAGAAAATTTTGTTTTGGGGGCCCCTATCAGTAGGACTTATTAATAATCAGCTGATGATCATGCTTGACAGTAGTACACAGGCGTGCACATAAACAGTGATCATGTAGACATCTTCCTCTGCGGGCCCTCCAATAATCATATTGTGGATATGATTTACCCCGTGCGAGATACGCCACGCCTTCTCTGTCTTGCTTCTTTGTTTTCGCGATCTGTTTCATTCTTATCCCATTCTTTTGCCGCGCGATCCGGTGAGAGAACAAGATAAGAATCTTGCGATGGGAGATGAGAATGAAAGCAAAACTACGGTGGTGCTCGTGGAAACTTTTGTTGCTCCACGTGAGAAACACTAAAAAATTTTCCATTCCTTTTTAGAATTTTCATGAGTTGAACTCTCAATGTGTTCAGGGAAAACCTGTTGTCAAGGCAATCTCTACTTGTCTTTGTTTGAGATATGGTAGTCAATTTTAAATGAAGTGTATAGGAAGGAATTAAATTCTACTAAATACGGGCCGGAATTTAATGTGTTTTGACATTATTTGATCATTAACCACCGTCCAGTACTGTGCGCAGTTGTTATCACGACATAAAATTATAACGAATAATGCTCATCACATGCACTTGTCTTTCTTTTAACGACGGTACACATGCATAGCTTAAGGGTTAAAAAAATCTATTGGAATACATAACAAGCGTATAATTGACCGTGTAACAAGCCATCAACCGTGGTTGTGGTCAAAATTAATCGCACACTCTTGAAATGAGAGAGAAAGGAAAGACGAGGTGAGAGAGTTTGCCAATGTAAGAAACAACGTAATCACCTTTTTTGGATGTCTTTTTTGAAGAAGCGAAGAAATATCCAAGACCTACGGTGGATGCGGTCTTTTTTGCACGGGTAGATTGGATTACCAATACCTAGTTCACCGTGGCTGACGAATCCACCCTAAGCAAGGGGCGTCCGGGCTCTGTTCGGTTTGAGTTTTGAGAGATGTTTTTAAGAGTAATGAGTCGAGAGAAATAGATAGAGAAAATTTATTGAAAACCGTTCCCGAATTTTGAGACCCCAATGCCCATTCACGAGACCAAACAATGAATATGAACAACAAAAATTACTAATTAATCAGTTGATTCAGTTCAATTGGAACGATGCCTCGAATCCAATACCTTAGTTCGCTACTTCGCTCTGGATCTACCAATGCACCCTCACATCAGGGGATTTCATAGTCCAAGAGATCATATTCAATGTCCATTTGCGAGACCAAACAAGGAATTGGGAGTCGTACGGGCTTACAAATCCAATCGCGTTGCGTCTCGGAGGAATTTATCGAGATTTCATCACCGTGATCTACATCGTTCAGCTTGTGACATTCGTTGAACACCACAATTGTTTGGCAAACGAAGTTAATCAAAACATTGATAATCATATGGTCATTGTATATATACTCCTTCCGTTCTTAATTGTTAGTCAGTTTTGGAATATCCCAAAATAAAATAGTGGACCAACAACTAAGAACAGAAAGAATATTTGTCTTACACTTCATTTTTGCAACTTTGATGACCATTCACTTTTGTATATCAAATGTTTTCTAACCAAGAGGCTAATTATATCCAATCAATTTAGTTTTTTTTTTTGAGGCTAAGAATATTTGTTAAAAATCATGTTAACTGAATAAGCAAAAATGATTTTCACACTAATACCCCCCAAAAAAAAATGATTTTCACACTCCATTTTTTGATAAATGCACTCCACTTCTTGTCTTTTAGTGAAAGAAATTACACATATAAGTTTCACTAAATAACAAAAAAAATACTCCGAGTGGATTTATCGAAAAAGAAAATGTAAGGGAAAATGACAACCCAAGGAGTGTTTTGATAATTAATACTCGCCAAGGACATGCTGAGAACATTTGTTAATGCTGAAAATGTCTTTGGCGGGTATTAATTATCAAAACACGTCATTGACCGTCATTTTTCCCAAAATGTAATGATCAATTCTTATTTGAATAGTCAAAAAGTTGGATAGTTTCAGTCTTATGAGAAAAATTATCTATATTTTTTAATTCGTAATATCTTTTATAAGCATTCAATTAGTTCGACTACTTTTTATTTGGCTGAAAATGTCAAACATTACGGGACGGAGAGAGCGGCCGCGAGGCGGTTGCTTTCAGAAACACTGGGGGACAGATTACGGCTGCATTGAATTTACTCCAGCAAAATAGGGTGGTCCTTGTAATAAGACAAAGGGCTCTCTCATAGGCCGGATGACGTGGCCGGTAAACCAATAGTAGCAAGGATCTTGTGCGGAAGATATTCTTGTGGGACCGTCGCCACGAGTGGTCAAGATCACGGGGCAGAACCCCACGGCTAGCTCAAGCGTCAACAGGGATGAGTTATGAATCCAGAAATTTTGAGTTCGAAATTTGACAATCTCTTAGCTGCGAAAGAGAAATCTCTCGTGAATTTTCTAGTTCTGGCTTAGATGGTCTGTCTTTGACCGAACCGAGAGAGAAAATAGTCGAGGTGGACGTAAACTGACTCAGAAATCCCTAACCGGGGAAGATTAAAAAAAAAAAGAAAGGATCATGGGGGAGAGAATCAGACAACTCCGATGCTGCGTGAAGAAAAGGTCAAAATTTAATTGCGCGCACAGAAGGGGTAATGTACGTCGATCACACCGCATAAATGCTATCTGTATCAGTAGCAGCAGTTTGTGTACAATATAGTTGCAGCCTGCAGGGTCGGTCGGGGAAGATTATTCAGTGCTTCAGAGCCTACGTTTTCAACCTCTTCTCTCGGAGGGAAAAAATTTCAGTGCTAGCGGGTACCACGTGTGCCCGGTCGACGCATCCGAGCCGTCCATTGCGTTTTTTGATGGCTCGGATTTGGATAGAGGAAAAGGAGAGAGAAAGTGTTGGGGTGAGAGGAGAGGAGAGAGAGGGTTTCAATTTGAGCCGTCCAAAAGTATATTTAACGCCCCGGATGTGCCGAGCGGGTACCACGTGGGATATCCCCACCCCGGCACCGAAAAAATTTCTCCTCTCGGAGAACTAGAAATTTGCTTGGGCTTCTCACGTGGTAGGGTTGCAAATGAGCCGAAACGAGAAGAGACTTGGAATGGTTAGATTCGTTTTATCGATTTTTTACGAGCTCGAAGTCAATGAAAATTTGACAAACTGAGTTGGAGCCGAGCTTGCCTGAATTTGATTCGAACTCGTTCACGAGCCAGAGGCGGCTCTGTGTAGAGCCTCCAATGGTTGTTCGCATATGAAGTCCGTAGAGCCTTCAATGTTTGTTCGCCTACGAAGTGTAGAGCCTCCGTGCTCCCTAGACTTTATTCATACAAGAACTTACGTCTTTGCGACATCTAAAATATGAACGGTTCAAATTATTGTTTTTGACCCAGGATGAGCTCACAATGGTCCAAAACTGGACCGCACGGGAGGATGAAGCGCTGGATCAGAACTTAGTCCGTCCATTTTGCCGTCCTCTTGTCCCTTTCGCCGGACCTGGTTCTGTGTACGTGGCTTGGTGAAAAAATTAGTTTGAAAAAAATAAAAATAAAAAAAGTCAAGATTTTCTTTCTTTTTTTTGTCTTGATTGCGCCAGGAATTTATGATTACCATAGGGCAATAGAGAGATCAGATTCCCATTCAATCTGGGAATGCGATTCCTAGTTAGATGTGTTATCAGCAATCACATTCATATTCTCGTCTCTTCCATACGTTGGAATTATGGAAGTATGAGAGCATCCAGTATAATCAAAATTAAAAGAGCTCACAGTGGAATAATCAAACTTAGCAACCTCTTAGCAACTCATCAAATTTTGACTCTTGGATAATCAAAACTAGCAACTTTTTGCCAATAATTAAATTTAGTTGTCCCCACATTTCCTTAATCAAGTATACCATCATAACACAAAAACATTGAATCTCTTCCATTTTCAACATATTTCTAAGAAAAATACTTTTAAAAAAAGTTTCTATTTTTTTGCAAAAACTGTTTTTTTTTTTTGTGAAAACTATTTTTTTTTAATTAAAACTGTTTGTTTTTTTTTTTTGCAAAAACAGTTTCTTTATTATTATTATTTTTCAAAAACTGTTCTTTTAAAAAAAATTCAAAAAATATTTTTTTATTCGAAAACTGTTTTATTTTTTTTTTATCTTTTTCCCGAAAACTTTTTTTTTAAATCAAAATTTTCAAAAAACTATTTTCTCTTTTTCTAATAACCTATTTTTATTAGCTTGAAACCTATTTTTAAAAAATTGTTTTCTATGTTCACAATTTTTAGATTTTTATAAATTGAAAATGTGATGTGGCAAGTTTTGGTTATTCAAATTTGATTGTACCATTGTGGACCTCTACATTGCTAACCTTAGCAACCCCTTAAATGCATAACCAAAAGATGATGTGGCAACTTTTGATTATTGATTTTTGGTTATTTCACTGTGGATGCTCTGACATTACATTTTTATTGCTGTCGTTTTCAAACATCAGAATCATTATGACATTACATACTTATTCTTCCCAAAGATTCCCGCCACCCAAACTCATCTACAATAACAACGCAATCCCACGGTCAAGGCCTAGGCCTGAGACTCGGGATTTTGTTTGCTCCTAAGATTTGAGGTTCAAAATGTCTCAGATACTATCAACTTTCATGGGTCAGTTCATATAGAGCTTTGTTATGACTTTAGTTGGGACCCCGTAAGTGGGCGGTGGGATAGGTCTCCAAGATTAGCCGAGGTGCGCATAAATTGGTTCAGACACATGAGTCGTAAAAATAAATAAAAAATCCCATGGAGGCCCATTTTCTGTGGAGCATAGCTGACTTGCCACCGGTCCACCACCCTGTCACCACAGGTTCTCCTTCAAATAGTGGCCTGCCAAACGAATTGCCAAGGATTCTCCTTGAGATTCAGAAGAGGCAAAATCCATGGATGGTCGATCCAAATTTTTTTCGCAGACGGTTAAAGATCTTAATTTAGCACATTGGAGAATTAAGAAATTGAACAAGGGAACTATTCTATAGAATATCAATTCGGCATTTACCACCCAAAAAAAAAAAAAATTCAATTCGGCTTATTAAGGCTGATGAGTCCTTCCTAAATGATTGTTCTGGTATTATTTTTGGTATCAATTTACAGATTTGGTAGTTTTTCTGTTTAGCTTTCCGTCATAATTTTTTTTGAAATTAATCATTCATCTCGATGGAGGGATCAAAAAAATATAAAAATACCAAAGATAGAAAGACAGTAGAGACAAAAAAAAAAAAAAAATACTACAAGCTATTTCAAACCTTTTTTTATTAATTTTTTTTACTCTACAGAGTCTTATTATCGAGATGAATGACCGATCCAAAAAGTTTAACTTGAATCAAATGAAAATCAGAAAGGCGGATAAAATGAAATAATTTTTTTTTTTTTTAGGAAGAAGAACATGGGCTTGTTTGATACCCTGTCTGTCTGTTTGCTTGTTTGTTCAGTTTGTTCAGTACCGTGTTTGCTTGTTTAACGCAAGGAAGGAATAGATACGTAGGATTATAAAAAAGCAACAAAAACATATACTACAAGCAACAAAAACATATACCACAAACTAGTAGTACAAAGCACCAAAAAAAGAAATAGTTCAATGAAATAGCTCTTTCACTTGAAAATCATGAAGAAGAGACGTGTACAACACGAGGTGAGATCCGGTATGTGCCCCGCAAAAATAACGATAATGTTTGTTCACTTTTTAAGTGCATGGACACAATACTAGCACATGACCAATTAAATATTGGATTAATTGTACGATTTTTAGTTGAGGTTTGGTTGGATGGTGCATAATTTTTTGTCTAGTAAACTAGAAAAAGAATTATAGCAAAAAAAAAAAAACTAAGAAAAAATTATCCCTTAAAAAATAAAAAAAAATTAGGAGTTGAGGCAAATTCTCGATGGTTTAAACTTTAAACAGTACGGTAATCTCTGCCGCATGTTTTGACAATTAATAGTACTAATTTATTAATCTCTTTTAAAAAGAATCTACTATTTAAAGTAATTTTCAATCTGGATGGACCAACATAGCTAAAGTCCATAAAATATGAATTTTGAGACAAGTTATTCTTCTCACATATATGAAGTGAATGTCCATTTAACGGGAACTCGGAACAATTTGTCTACAGTCCTTAAGTAATAGGTATCGAGAAATGATTTTCACGCTCTCTTTTACAATCCACTTTCTTTTTTTTTTTTTCCCTTATCTACATGAATTTACTATCTTCTCCTGTGCAAAAAAGTGAATTGAAAAAGGGTCCAGAAAGTAAATTAATGAGTATAGTGACAAAAAAGGAATGTGAATTGTTAAGAGAGGAGTGTGAAAATCACTCCCTTATTTTTTTTTAGACCGGGTGGGCGTGTTGTGCGAGTGCCGCACAACACGGTGCTGTGCGGCATCCGAGCCGTCCGTTCGGTGATCTAATAATCTAGATTTCATCTAAGAAATGAACGGTCGGATGTTACACGATGTCAAAATAAGATCTGAATCATTGAATTGCCGAACGAATGGCTCGGATGCCGGACGGCAACATGCACCATCCCCCAGTTCAAATTTTTAGTGGAAGCTAAAAATGAGATTGCACGTGCAGTCCAAAACAACAGCGGGTTCCAAAGTTTACTGCTAAGACACGAGGAAATAAAAAAATAATCACAGTAAATAATTGTCGAAAAAGAGTGTGTATAAATAATTGCTCTGAGCACTTGCATCTTCTCCAGTGCTGCTCCGGCCTACATCTTTAGGACACGCACTCCCTCTCTCTCCTGACCTGTTGAACTGAGCAGAAACTAGTGAGAGAAAGCTCTGGGTTCTGGGAGGGAGATAAAAAAAGAAAAGAAAAGAAAGAGAAGCAGCTAAGAACCCACTAAATTGGGAGAAAGAGAAAAAAAAAAAAAATGTTTGCATCAGAGAATGGGTTACGGGGAGACCCGAGGCTGAAGGGCATATCTGAAGCCATAAGGGTCGTCCCTCACTTCCCCAAACCAGGTACGTGTACTTTTCTTTGAGGACTTTCGTCGAACAGTGTATGTGATTCATGTGTTTGTGTTGCCTCTGTTTCTTGGGTAACAGGAATTATGTTTCAAGACATTACAACTCTGTTGTTGGACCACAAGGCGTTTAAAGACACTGTTGACATCTTCGTCGATCGTTACAGAGACATGGGTATCTCCGTTGTTGCTGGTACTCTCTCTCTCTCTCTCTCACACACACACGCGCGCGCGCAGAATAGGATTAGGGAATTCACTATTAGAATTATTATTTCCCATTTTATGGGAGCCAGATTTTTTTGTATTTTGCTTGAACTAAGTTTTTGCCTACTATGTAAAGATTATAATTTTAGGCCTTGAAAAGAAACAATTTATATGAATAGAGTCTGAAAATTAGTCTAAGTAAAGCTTCATTTGTTTATATGAAGGACATTCCGGATAAATTTTGAACTCCCTTCATGGTCAAAAGACATGCATTTGTGAAATTTGGATCAATTGGTAAAAAATTGAGTTAGTTTTTAATTGAAAGAATTGTTGAAACTTGAAGTTAAGATATTTTGGAAACGACTGAATTGCCAGTATGTCTGACAAATAAAGTTCACTTGTAGTGGTGAATCGACTTGCCTCAGCGGGGCTTACCACCCCAAGATCGTAGGGTCTATTCCCTTTAATAGCGATTAGTCCTTGGGGCCACCTCACGTCACGCCAACACGTGCAAAGGGTCGTGAAGGGGCCTGGAGAGATTAGTCCGGTCCATCAGGACACTCTTCATTACCAAAAAAAAAAAGTCCACTCTTGTAGTTGTTTGTCTTTATATGTCATATCTATTTGGTTCACACTGTAAGTTGTATACCCCTCTAACCTGTTTCTTGTCTGTAATGTTTGTGCCCAGTGCTCACTGTGTAATTTGGTACATTATAGGAGTTGAAGCTAGAGGATTTATGTTTGGCCCTTCCATTGCATTGGCAATTGGTGCAAAATTTGTTCCCCTACGCAAACCCAAAAAGTTGCCAGGTATAATTTGAATTTCCGCATCTAAATGGCAACGTTAATGCGTGTTCTTGTCTCAATGAGCTGTGTGATGTTTTGAGAGGTTGTGGAAGAACATCCTAGGAGCCAATTAACTTCTTGATAACTTGGTGTCAGTGGAACATAAAGAATTAATGGGAGTGAATAGTGAGAGACACCAATAACATAGCTTAAAAGAGCGATTTATTTTATGCTATCAGTGGTAAGGACCTCTGAAAAGATTGATTCATTTTCTATGGGGATGTCACATTTGCCTCTGTTGGACTTAGAAATGTGACTTGCACGCCTTTGAACTTCAATTTGGTGATCTAGGAAAGTGAAACTAAGGTTTTGTTTGGATGGCCATAATCTTGAGTGGGAACAAGAATCTAATTTATCGAAACCACAGGAGGGTGGATGGACCTGGTTCCTACTTAATTCGGGGATTTAATTCTGACCAGATAGGTTTTTGAAATCACATTCTCCTTCCCCTCACGATTCTTGCCATCCACACTGAGCTAGAGTTTTATTACATTTAAGAGAGCTTGGCAACTTATCCTCTGAGATCCTTCTAGATGCTCCAAAAGGAGATCTTCAAATCGAATGCTAGCAAGTTGGTATTTTGGCAGTCCCTACAGTAGAAAGACTCTATCTCCACAGAAAGAGAAAGACTAGGTTATGAAATGATGCTGTTTTAGGGTGTCATGTGCGACACGTAGCAATTCAACTTTCATGGGACGTCTACACACGGCCTTGGTGGATAATAAACTAAGGAACCCATATGCAAATCTGCTTTTGAATTTTGGTAGCGGCACGTATCTTGATAAGCGTTTCTCGACTCATCTCGCTTCTTTGTCAATTGGACCATTCTACCTCACTGTGGTTCTAGAGAGCCAGTTACTGTCTATATAACTGAGTCTTGCTTTGGTAAAGCTCATGTATGATTTCATATTTTTAGGGGAAGTTATCTCTGAACAATACGAGCTTGAGTATGGTAGTGATTGTCTAGAGATGCACATTGGGGCTGTTCAACCTGGGGAACATGTGTTGGTCATTGATGATTTGGTGGCTACAGGGGGGACCCTCTCGGCAGCAATAAAGCTTTTAGGTATTGTCTGCTTCTTCATGATTTCCCTTTCTCAGTTCTGAATTTATTTCGACGTATTTCTTGGAAACTAATCTGCTTGGAATTGTTATCAACTAGAACGTGTTGGGGCCGAGGTAGTAGAATGTGCATGTGTTATTGGGTTGCCGGAGTTCAAGGTATTGCTTTGTACTTTCTATGTGAGATTTGTCCTTCTTTGCATGTGCAACCCAACGTTGGCTGCTACTAGAACATTTATCTTCTTCTTTTCCTTTTGCTTCTTTGCCACAATTAGTTTTCAGTTACAAATATTTACTTGTCCTTTCTTCCCCTTACTTTGATGGACTGCTAAAAATGTTCAGTTGGATTAACATCCATGTTTGGCAGTATTATTATTGAAAGAAGTGTTGGGATTTTAGCGGAAGGAAATCAAAGCCGAGATTCAGAAATAAAATAATTTACCACGATGGCGAATGAATGACGGTGAAAAATAAACTCGAACGAGGAACACACAAGAATTTATGTGGTTTGGCCAAAAATGGACTATATCCACCGGAGAGATCTCTCTTTACTATATTTAAATTAACAGTACAAGTAAAGTATTCGGGCTAAATTACATGACTCTACCCTTGTACACCTACTCTCACCACCCAAAGAACAACTTGCAATAAGATAAAAACACCCTATTTTCTCTCACCACAAGCATGCAAAACTTGTATTTTTTCTCCTTCTCTCTAGTTCTGCCTATCAACATCATCATTTATAGACACAAAATACAAGCGGACCAATCAGTGATTCTGATCTCTTTTGTCAAACCAAATATATCCTAAACGTGGAAAAACCTTTGCATACTCCAAGGTCCAAGATTGCAATATCCTATCAAAGATTGATATCTTTCAACGTGCACCTATATCTTTTGACAATGACTTAAAATTCAACACGAAGAGCATGATATGTAAAGACTGCACCTCTTTTGAAAACACTCACTCACAGGCCACAGCTTAATCTAAGGCAATGACTTCCTCCCCTCTTTGGTAGATGATGGGATGTTCTTGGATTGACTATTACAGTGTGGGGTGACCTTGACTTTGTTAGATATCCTTGTAACTGTGCTCATAGTTGATTGGAATTTTTTTTCAATTTTTGCACCTACTTTTTGCAGTTTTAGTGGTCCTTATGATGTCCCGTCTGTTGAATAATGGAAGTGGAGCATATCTTATAAGTCAAAAAGCTTAACCAAGGCTATAATCATCAGATGGAAGTTTTCTGAAATGGTTTGGCGGCTTATTATAATCAACTACTCTCTCCGTCCCATTTTTTGGTCCTAGTTAGCACTTTTTGCCGTCCCCAAAACTTATCCCATTTCAAGACTAAATTTGGCACTAGTTCATGAATTTCCATTTTTACCCTTCCATTTTCAAATCACTTATCCCAAAATCTAAAACATATGTCTAGAAATATCAGAGGAATTCTTACGGTAAATAATTGCATGGCTTAAGCAAACCTTAAAAACACATTGTCTTCTTCTTCACATTGTTTCTCTTTTCTGCCTGTTGTTACTAACCTGTAAGGCTGTAACCAGGTCGGAAACCCACTTTTTACATCCCTAGAAAGTAGAAATCCTAGTGCTGTAGGCCCGATCGTTCCCTCCCAGAGACACCTCTCATATTGGCCCAAAGTTAATGAAGGACAAAACAAGGGCCAAGTTGTGACAACCCCAAAGTGGCTTTAATCCAGCCGAAGAAAAGGTAGATTGGTTATTCTTATTTTATAACAAACCATTACCTGTTCTCCTCCCTTGGTTTAGTTAGAACCAGGAACTGCTGTTGTCAGGAACTTCCAGAGCCTACTTAATGAAAGCTGAGCTACAAATCCTTAAAGAAATAAGCCAAATCAAACCCTTTATCTATGGGCAAATCCTTGAACCTTTGTCCTGCCTTTGAAAACCATGAGCTACTAACTTTCCTTGTCCTAAACCCATGATCAAAAGTTCTTGTGCATTATCCATTTCCGTGACATTTCAGTGGTTGTTAGAAAGACACTGCAATCCAATAGTATCTTCAACACTGCACCACTGATAAAGTTCATGTGTATTTGGAGTTCTATTGAAGTCAATTTCCACTACAAACATATCATCTTGTCGAGTTTACTTGTCAAAACACCACATGAAGAATTTCAATGCGTGAGGGAGGACACACACTTTTGCATAAAGTCAGTAAGCAGGTTTAGACTCGTCATGAGCTGTTATTCCTTCTTTTCTGTAATTAAGTGCTGCTAGTGATTAGATAATTCAATGTTGCTTCCGAACTGACACGTATTGTCGGTGTTTTTTGACACTAATTTTAGTTGCCACATCTTCTGCAGGGACAGAATAGGCTGAATGGTAAGCCTCTATACATCCTCGTGGAGCCTCGCCAATAGAAATTGTGGTATTGTCCCTTTCTCCAATCCTAGTAAAGAAAAGTTTATCTCGTATGCCGTTATTTACTTGCACAATTCCATTGCTCTAGGCATGTGGAACTATCTAATTGTTGTTGCTAACATTTTCAAAGTTGTTAAACTCACATTTTCTATTTTCTGCGACCAAGAAAAGAAATTTTCCTTGTCTACAATATTGTGTTTCACCTTTCCATGTGTAGGCTGCTGGACTCTAGCAGTTATGATCTACTTCCGTCACTCAGTAAACGTATTAGAACATTTTGCTGCTTTTCTATTCAAGTCTTTTGTTGTTTTCCATGCTGAGAAGATCTGCTGTATGCCATGTAGCTTGAACTCTGAACCTAGCCAAACTGTGTTAATATGAGAATTCCAAACCGTTTACGAGCTTATTAAGCGCTATTCTGGCACTGGATCTCAGATTTATGGTTTCCACGATGTCTTGGAAATTTTCTTTCTAGTTTAGTCAGGTCAAAGTCCTCTTATCATCTTACGGAATCATTCATGACAATCTTTTTTTGGTAAAGCAAACGTGACAATCTTTTTATTCTGCTATTTGGCCAAACTGCAACTCCTTTTGACATTGGCTGTTTATTTGTGTGCCACAGGATGTGATGGAGCTGTTTATGAATTTGCGGTCCATGTGCACTTGTCGCCAATTTCTCCATCTTACTGCAAATGACCCAGGTCAAGATGCCACAGGGCAGTGCAGGGCAAACTGAATATGATGAGAATGTGTATTAAGCTTGCAAAAAGTAGGGTTTGATAAATCATCTGCCCACGGTTTGCTGCCTAGTGTTACCGTAGCTTTAGTAAACGTTCTAGGTTTTATGTTAAGTTCTTTCTGTGAGGCTTGCTTGTTCATTTTGTGTATTATCCCTTTCCATGCAATTGATTTCCATAAGATTCTCTCAGTAATGTGCTCTGTACATGATTTGAAACAAAATTTGGAGAATGTGCAGTCTTTAATCTGTTAACATACTGTAGGAGTATCTGGTCAATCACTTCAACTGAAAAGGAAGAAAACTGTTGGAATATTCCCAGCTTACGGTTTCGGCCCTATATCAGCACTTCATTGTACTGGCATGGGCTGGCTAATGGACTAGAAAACTGTTTCAATTTTCTGTTCCAAAAATAAGCTCGTGAGGCATCTGAGAGATTTAGGAAACTCAGTACAGCCAATTTTAACACCATGACATGTGACAACTGCATTCAGGGCTCAATGGGGCCATAAGTTAAGTTTGAAGTTCAGAGGTAGGGTAATCAATACAATAATCCACCGATAATAATTATGCGAAAATCCTGAGCGGTTTAGGACGGCTATGTGAGAGTGTTGAGAAGGAGAGATTATTTGGAGCCTATGATGTTGCTCCAAGTTTTACACTAATTGATTTGTGGTAAATAGAGTTTGCGGTCCCTGATGTTGCTCCAAGTTTTACACTAATTGATTTGTGGTAAATAGAGTTTGCGATTCCACATGGTGTCCTTGAATTGTTTTTCTTCTTAACCGCTGTTTTAAACCTTCTTTTTACTGTTAGACTAGACAGGAGAAATTGTGTTTTACCTGCCCACAACTGCCTCTTTAGCCCTCGTAGTCTCGTAGACTAGACAGAGGCCTACGGATGGTCCAATTGGGCCAATAGAAAGTCCCGAGCTCCAAATGTTCCAATTAAAATTTGAGGGACTACCTTGTAATCGAGTTCGAACTCTGAGGTTCCGTTCTTTCGGACAAGGACAAAGCTGTTTGCGGCAACCAGGTTAAAAAGGTTGCACTTGTTGAACGTTGCGCCCGATTCTGAAAAGATCCAAAATCACGCGCTCAGTAGCGCGTGCGACACTTTCTTCCCCCACGATTTTTTTTTATTGTCGGGTCAGTCTATGCGCACCTCAACTAATTCTCCTTCCGGTCCTATCAAAAGTATTCAAGCTTGAACTACAAAATTTACAAGAAATAAATTTCTCACAGCATGATACAAAAAAATAAAATCTTAATCAATTGTGTGAGAAATAAATCTACCAACGAACCAGAAAAGCCTTCCTCCACGAGTAATTATTTCATGTCTTTGAAATATCACATGGTAGTGCCCTAAACTCTTCTTCATCAAATATTTGTATGGGCTCCACATGAACTCGGGGACCTTGTTGTACCTTAGGAGATAACATGGGTGTTGTCCTTATCCGGACAATGGACGGCTTAGATTTTATTTTGGCCGAAACAGATATCAGTCGTCCATCTGTTCATTGCCGAGATAAAATCTGAGCCGTTTAATGTCGAAATTGGACGGCCTCGATGAGGACAACACCCATGTGCAGGCCCCCCGGGTTCGCTCCACATACTTTGGGGTGAATTTTTTACAATAGAGTGTCTTATTCACGGAGCCTCCGTGAATAGGACATCCTTGTTCACGGAGCTGTTCAATTTAGCGCGTCAATTTCGGTTTTGAACGGTTCAAATTTTAATGAAATTTTTCCGGGGAAAAATTAATCACAGAAACTATTACCGGTCATAATTGGTTTTCAATATGAATTATTTAAAAACACTTTGGATGGTCGCGATTGAGCTCAGTAACTTCTTCTCACGGAACAGCGGTAAAGAAGATAATGCGGTGAAGAAAGAGGTTGGGCAACACGTGGCAGTTCATGGGAATTGAATAATTTTTCTTCCTCCCACTATCTAATCTACCGATTGGCTTTTACCATCACGTCAATCACCACTATAAAAGGAGAAACGAAGCCCCCGCTTGGGAAGAAATGAGGAAAGGCGTCGCGTCTAAGAAAAAGCTTCGAATCTTCCGTTGAACAACCCCGATCGAAACGAAAACCCCCAAACACAACACGAAACCACGAAACCGGAACCCTAGCCCTTATTATCTGATCGGTGAATCCTCCAGGAACAGTTGTGGAATCGAATCGAATCGAATCGACTGCAGAATTGGGGGAGATTACTACGGAGGAATATACAACGAAGTTTAGCGACGGAAGAGAGGATAGGGAGAGAATTGAACAATGTCTGCAGTTGTGTGCGGCAAGAGATCTTTCTTCGAAGACCTCCCTTCTTCGCCGCAATCGGGATCGTCGTCTCCTCTTTCGAAGAGGCTCCGGTGCTCTTCTTCCACCTCTCCGGTTCGATTCTCGCCCCCGGCTCCGCTCGATCAGCTTCGAGCTCTCTTCCCCAACATGGACCACCAGGTCTCTCTCTCTCTCTCTCTCTGTATATATCTATCTGTCTATATTGATTGCATATGTGATAGACGATAGATCTGAAGGTTTTACTTGTTGCTTTTTGTAGTTAATTGAGTTTTAATATTGATCATCACGGTGAAGAGAGGAGTTATTTGAATTTGATTTAGGGGATTTTAGAATTATGGTTAGTGCATCTGTTGCCGAATATCTGCTAGTTGATATATATAAACCAGCTAATCTAACAAACCGAATTTTGAAATTTGCTCATTTTTTAAAAAACCAATTAGCTCGAACAATTCGTGCTCAGCTTGTTTATCAGCCCTAGATGTAATTAAGCTTTAGCGTGCATCAACCAATCACATTTGGGAAATAAATCGTATAGCTTTCCTGGGAATTAGATTTCCTTTACCGGATCAATATTGAGTTTTTATCGAATTCGTCTTGAATTGAAATGCTTCAAGCCTATTTAAGACCGTGACTTCTAAAGTCCTGAGGCCTCGTTTGATGCGTGTTACAGGTTGGAGGGGATTGGGATCGGTGGTGAAGAGGGATTAGTAGTGAAGTTGGTTGTTTGGTTGGCGAATTGTAGGGGTTGTAATAAGCATGTTTGTTTTTGGTTGAGGAGTGGGGAGGATTAATTTGATAATGCAGCTAGTCTGGCGGATTGGACTATGAAACCCAACCCCCACATTTTGTATTCCAGAGTCTGGATTACTAGTCCTATTCTCTAAAAATGCAATCGAACACCGGATTAAGGGCCCATGGAATTCGTAGTCCAGTGACTCCAGTCCCCCACCTACACCGGTTGTCAAACATGGCCTGACTGTTTGTATGGAATCAGTCTGTCGTGCATTAGTTTTTATATTCAAATGGTTTTGTATGAACATTTGATGCTTGTTTCTTAGCTTTCTAGTTGACTTGTAAATTTTTCTGAACTTTTTTTTTTTTTTTTGGTAAGGTAAAATTGTATTAGAAAACCCAAATTACACAAGTCAGGGGCATACCCCAATCAAAACGAAGTCAAACAAAGAAACATCAAGCAAAGCTTGAAAAAAGAACAGCACGAATCAAGAACATCTAAACAAAAATTTTACATGCCGCCGAAGACTCTAGCTGGGACATTACACAGGGAACAAAGAGCCATGTTGGGACCTGACTTTTTAACTCTTCTCCAGGAGCTAACACATGCTCGGATATCAGTTCTCACTTTGGTCTCCAACTGTTGAACAGTACTCCCATAGTCTTTAAAGATTCTGCCATTCCTTTCTCCCCAAACATGGTATAGGAGATTTTTCTGAACTTTTTATTTTGTTTACAATTATTGATTGGACGAGTGTCTGGGAATCATGAAACATTGGTCCCGGGTGAATATACATCTGGGGTTGGCTTGTTGGGGTGATTTTACTTAATGAGATTAGCCTCTGAATATCGGAAGAAAGTTAATTGTTTGATGGATGAGGTGCATTGCCTCATGGGGAACTTATACATCCCATCAAAAGAATTCCTTTCCTTTAGAACGAGTCCTTGATATTCTCCAGTATAAATTGGTGGAAGATTTGGGCTATGAGTGAAATACAATGCTTAGGGGGGAATCAACCTTACAGTTATGAATACGTGCGACGGGTCAAAAACTTTTGTGCCACGTGCTCTGAGTTTTGGTGGCACCACATATTCGTACTATGTTTCTGATGTATTATTTTTCATCCGTTCAATCCATTGAGTATAATTTTGTGTGGCTTATATTCTGTCAATGCGTTCTAAAATGATCTTTCAGCTTCTTGAGAGAGCTCTAGATGAGTGTGGCAATAATTTAGATGCTGCTATCAAGAGCCTGCATGAGCTTTCTCTTAAATACGCCGAGGGAAACTCAGAGACTGCTGAGGAATCAAATTCAAACATGGGGAAAGGTATGCGGTTTTTAGTGGGTCAGGTTGGGATATTTAAGGCGCTCCTTTTTGCTTCATTTAATGTCACTCAATTTTGTTTTATGACCTCACTCTTCTAAAGATTTGCCTTCATTAGGACAATAATTTCAGAAATTTTAATCTTGCCTACTTTGGATGAATTGTTTTTTTGTTTCTTGTATGGCATATAAGTTTTGGTCATCATGCTGGATTCTGGATTGCAGAATGTTGACCTCACAAATGATTGACACATTATTTACAAATGTGTAGGTCTCTTCGTGCATGTTTCGGATTCTCATTCTAACTTCACCTTTTCAGCTGTTTTAATGGGCTTCTTAGTAGTTCCACATTATTATTTTCCATTTCTGTTGTGGTTTTACCCATTGTCAGTATTGTGAAGCACTCAGCATCAACTTACTTCGCGGCGGCACCCCACCTTGAAAAGAAACGAAAAGTGTGCACATATGAGCGTGAGAGAGAAGGGGAGGGAGGACCTAATAAGAATGGATATACTTCCTGTTTTTAAAAAAAAATATCTTGAGAAATGGATACTGACCTAATGATTGCTCTTTCTTGGAAGGCTAGAAGCCTGTTTAGGACTGGGGTTCAAGTTCCCTTGTTGCTTAGCAGACATAAGAGGAATGGGAGGCTGGTACCCCGCTAATAAAATAGAGGCCAAACGGCTCAATGTAAATTTCTTGCTAGTCGCTTGGTTATGTTATCAGCTGGTATGCTATGGAAAAGATCTCTCCTCGAGTACTCTACTAACTAATAACTATAGCAAGAATATTGATTGACCTTCATGGTGGAGAGTCATTATTAGGGAAGACTCCAACTGAATGATGCAATTTTGTTTTCTGGTCAAACCTAATCTTAGTTGGTGTCTCCTAGAAGCAAGGATCTCTGGCTCACATGTGAATTTGCAGGTACAGCTACCACTGATGGAGATACAGCTCCTCCAGCGAATCTTTCAGCCCAGGACAATGTTCCACTGAATGGTGCAGAATGGGTGGAATTGTTTGTGACAGAAATGACGAGTGCTACTAGCATAGATGATGCTAGATCTCGTGCCGCAAGAGTCCTGGAAAGTTTAGAGAAGTCTATTACTGTACATGCTGGTGCTGAGGCGACACAAAGTTATCACAAGGTTGGTATTTAATTCGTAATGCACTTGCCTATGTCCTTTTTAAATGATAGTAGAGTTATCCTGTGGGGCATTTAGAAGCTAATCAGGGAAAAGTAACTTAGTGGCCACTTATATACCAAGGGCAATGGCTTGGTTGACCATGTTCAATCTGGATGTAGATTGTTTTAAACATAGGCTGGTTTTTGTTTTGCTAAATTAACATGAAACTTGTTACTTGCTACGAGAAACAATATTGAACTCTCCATATGGCCATATTTTTGTCCAATTACATTTTTTTGGTCAGAATAACGCGATGCTTATTCTTGTCCCATTACATATTCTTTTGTCAGGAGAATGTGATGCTCAGGGAACAAATTGAAGTACTGCTCCGGGAGAACACCATTCTTAAG
The DNA here is from genome assembly GCA_018127125.1 of Rhododendron griersonianum. Taxonomy (NCBI): domain Eukaryota; kingdom Viridiplantae; phylum Streptophyta; class Magnoliopsida; order Ericales; family Ericaceae; genus Rhododendron; species Rhododendron griersonianum. The sequence goes on along the minus strand of CM030795.1, from coordinate 40,789,309 downwards.
CGTGCTGTGGCTATCCAGCATGAACGTCAGAAGGAGTACGACGATAGGAACCAAGAGGTGCAACATTTGAAGCAGTTGGTATCTCAATATCAGGAGCAACTGAGAACACTTGAGGTTAAAATCAGAACTTTATCTACTCAATTCTTGTTTTGTTTAAAAGAATCACCACCAAAGGATTTGCAACACGTCCTAATGTGCTGTATGCCTGTATCCATAGAAAACCTCTTTTACCAAAGATTAAACTGAAAGTATCTTTCCCTGCCAGTGAATCACGTGGTTCAGTAGAAATTGCGAGAAAACAGGCGTGAATGTGTTCCAGTTACTTGCATAAGCAAAATAAAAGATATTTGAGAGAAAAAGAAATTGCAATGTAAAGCATATTTATTACATAAAATTGTTTTGCATTTTTTGTCACCATTGTTTCATGCCTAACCCTTTTTCAGGGGGGGATGGGAAACACATGTTTGTGTGCTAACAGTTCTTTCTGGTTCATGGTATATGATTCCAGGTGAACAATTACGCGCTTACAATCCATTTGCAGCAAGCTCAGCAAAGCAACTCTATCCCTGGACGCTTCAACCCCGATGTCTTCTAATAAGTATCATCAATATCCATTTGCAGCAAGCTCAGCAAAGCAACTCTATCCCTGGACGCTTCAACCCCGATGTCTTCTAATAAGTATCATCAATATAACTGCGAATCCACAACAAAACAAGTTTGATTAAGGATCGAGTTTTGTTTTGAATGGTTGCTACAAGATTGTAACTAGGGTTGTTAAGTTATGATGTGTATGCTTCGGCCCTCGATCTACCTATTTCACAGACTTGATGGGTTGTTCTCAAGTAGGTTAGACCTCGATTGTTGTTATGGTTAATCAGAAAAGTAGTCTTTAAGGAGTATAATGTATGTTACTTTGTTTTTATCTATATAGATTTTTAGTTGTTGCTTCCTCCATCTAGTTAAGGCATCAGTCATCTCATTTCTTAGCAATATCATTCTTCGGCTGGCTATGAGAAAATGTTGGTCGTCGATTTCGCCTATCAAAGGCAAATAGATAAAATATGGAGCAGAAATCATGATCATTGGTGCACAAAATGTTCGGCCCTGTTGTCTAGACCAAAGTCTTTTGTTAGAGCTTGTCCTGCATTGGTTAATATCTTAATTACGATGATCAACTTTTCTATTTCTTTGTAAAACCTTATAATTCATTTCATCCTCTCATTCACTATTGTGGATTTTCCCATCAAAACTGTCACGACTTTGTAAATGAACTACCAAAGATATGACAAATAACTCATAAATCATGAACCAATAGCACCAAGTCATGTACCCAGGCCAATTGAAACGCTAGAACCAAATGGAATGCATGGGCGATGTTGCGAAACGGAATGGGATCGGCAGCTCATCTCGGCAATCGAAATCAACCGCTTGACAACATCCTCTGGTCCGAACCAAACAGGGCTGTTTTGGTGCCCGTTTTGGTTCGGTTTTCTTGGCTTAAAAACCAAGGTTAGAATCAACCCGGACCATTTGATACCAATATATCCAGACATAAACTATATTACTACTACAAATTTGTATTTGGCAAGTTAATTTTTTTGAGAAGTTTAATTCTATCTTTATCTGTAATTAATTACCAACGATGTTGATTATTGATCATTAACAATACTTTTGCCAACCGCTTTACATGTTGAATCTTAATGAAATTCTCATAATCATTTTAAGTGTTGTTTTAAGCCAATTTTTTTTTTTGATAAACTTGCTAGTTTATATTTTTGTAAGAAAAAAAAGATTTTGATGCTAATAAAGTAGAACCGAAACCGAACCACAATCAGACCTATCTAAAAAATGTGATTTTGATCAGATTTTATTACCATAGTGATTAGGTTTTGATTTTTACTAATTTTCTTGAAACGTTCATGGAATTTCTATATAACCACACCAATTTGACCGTACCCCCAAATCTCCACCTTTCCAATCAAAACCCTAACAATCCCCAAACCACAGAAATTCGACTCCCCAAACCCTAACCCTAACAATCCCCAATCGACACCCTCTCGTTTCGATTTCCAAGCGCAGATTGTTGTTCTTCTAACAATCGATCAAGATGGTGTTAGCGCAACTGGGAGGGAGCATATCGCGTGCTCTCCAGCAGATGAGCAATGCGACGATAATCGATGAGAAAGCCCTCAACGATTGCCTCAATGAGATCACTAGGGCTCTACTTCAGGCCGACGTTCAGTTCAAACTCGTCCGTGATATGCAGAATAATATCAAGAAGATCGTCAATCTCGACGACCTCGCCGCTGGCCACAACAAGCGCAGGATTATTCAGCAGGTAAGGGCCCCAAGATTCTCAATTGAACAGTATTAAGGTGATACGGATTATGGAGCTCATATATGACTATCTAATTGGTTGAATTGTTTATGAAAACGATGGTTTTCTTGCCTTCTATTCTTATCCATTTAACCATGGCTTACTATACCCAAACATCTGTAGTCTATTGAGAAATCGGCCAAACCAATAAACACACACCCGAAGAACAATCAAGAAAAGAAAGAAAGACAGTTTTTTTCGTGGTTCCCAACTGTGTAGTATGTGTAGTAGTGGAGTGCATTCACTATGCATCGACAAGGCTCCAAATCTACACCTTATTCCGGATGAGGCCTTCCAGTACCGCCCCTTCCTTCTGATGCCTACTTCATGCTTGCTTTCTACCTGCTTTCTTTGTGTGGCTTGCTTGTTTGATCCAAATCCTTAAGCTTAAGCAACTAGAGGAGAAAGCACCTTACAGCTGCAATCGACCCTTTCAGTGGTTTTAGGCGCTAAATGCTGGAAATATAGGTTAATGTGGGATAATCAATATCCATTATTATAGCTATAGCTGAGACTTTTGTTGATGAGATGGGGTAAGCCGGTAGATGTCCTATCTATTCGACGAACGAAGCGCCCTTATTTGTTCTATTACAGCCGACCCGACTACTCTGTCTTAAGGGGCTTTGTTGCCCTTGCCCAAGCCCAATTCATTTTATGAGGAAGGAGAATCCTGGACTCTATTCCATAATAGCCAACTTCTCTGTTGACAGGCCCTTATCATAGGTTAGGGCTTTTCTCACTGGGCGAGCGCATCCGATTCAAAAGTCATTTCCTAAGAATGGAGTATAAGTTACATGGGTTGCGTATAACAAGAATTTAGGTCGAATCCCAAATAGTTAGCGAAGTGCAAATTAGACCAAATCATGCTTCATAAACCCATAATCTGTGAGGTTCAACTCTACGTAGTTAAAATTGTAAAAAGTATGTGTATGTTATATGTGTGAAGTTTGATCTTAGTTCATTATAATGTAAAGGATGCTAAAGTTAATGGTAGCATGGAATGAGCCATGTGATTTTTTCCCTGAATAATCTGATGAGAAAGGGCTCAAATTCGAGTGTAAAAGACCTCTAGACCCAATCCCTCCACCTAGCAGCCAATTTACCCTTAAATGTGTGCTGCGCTGAACTGAACGGGATGTTGGGAGAGGGGTGTGGACTACAGCTTGTATTGGCCTCTTTCATACACAAGACCAAAAAAATAAAATAAAATCCATGGGGAATAGGTAGCAAAATGTGATTCGAGTAGAGAGAGGATTAAATGTTGTTTTATTACCTGGTGATTCACTTAGAGTTACAAGACGTGGAAAGTGTAGCTTAATAAATTATATTATTTTTCGAAATAAGTGGGTTTCTTTTCTCCCAGGCTATTTTCAATGAGCTCTGCAAAATGTTGGATCCTGGGAAGCCTTCTTTCACGCCAAAGAAAGGGAAAACTAGTGTAGTCATGTTTGTCGGTTTGCAAGGTATTTGTTGTTCTCAAATGATGCTTGGTGGTTTCTTCTTTCTTTACGCTGTCTTGTTGTGGACTTTCCTTTCTTGGGCAGCTAAGTTGGTTCCATCTGGGACCTTGATCACCTTTTCCTCCTATTTGAGAGTTGTGTGTATTTATACCTACTAAAAATATTAGCCCTTCAAAAGTATATACTCCATAGTCTCTGCACATTTTGGTATTTCTGTTGTTGGATTTGTCTTTAGTTCTATCCAGTCCTCTAATTCAGGATTATCTTTTGTGCATCCTTTCAGGGTCTGGTAAAACAACGACGTGTACCAAATACGCATATTACCACCAGAAGAAGGGATGGAAGCCAGCTTTGGTGTGTGCAGATACATTCAGAGCTGGTGCTTTTGATCAGTTGAAGCAAAATGCCACGAAGGCTAAAATTCCGTTTTATGGAAGGTACTCTTTTGGATGTGCTTGTTATGCCATTGCCATCTGATGTGATTTTAAAAAGTTGGATGAAGTTATAATGTCATAGTAATGCAAAATGTGTCTGGGTTTTTTGAAAATAGTTTAATACAGTAAGAAGATGAATAGAGAGGAGGAAAAGGAAATGTGTGTTTGTTGAAAGAAAAGCTAAAGCCAAGATAATTATATTGACTAAAACTGTGAACTCTTATGGAAGTAATGTAATGAAGAACCTTAATGGGAGAGCCAATGATTCAAACGTTAGTGTTGTGCCATATCTTAATAGTCCATAATCCATATATATTCACAGAGGTCCAAAGGTCCACCATTATACAAAAAAGAAAAGAAAAGAAGTCACGATCAAAGGTTTCATCCCATCTGACGCCTTTTCATTTTGTATATCCTTACTTATTAGACAAATATCACGCACAAACTTTATCTATCCCTCAATATGCGACCATCTGCTTCTATGGTCGCCTGGTCGGTCTTACGATAATCATGTGCAATGGGCTATAATAACTTGATCGATGTAAATAGATGGTATAGGTGGAAGAATTTGAGTGTTGGACATTGCTAATTGTTCTTTTTCAAGTGCCATAAAGTTATTTTCTGTTCAGCGTAGTGCTCATAAGGTTTTTTTCCCCTGAAGGAAGTAGAATCGGAAATGAATTCAATTCATTTTCTTATTTGCAAGATCTGAAAATGGAAAATCTAGTTTGGCCACTACTCAAACAATCCAAGGATGAAGTTGGTTCTGCCTACTGGATCCTCTCTGTTTCAGGAGGAAACCTTATGTGGGGCAGAACTTGAAGTTATTGCTTGCTTCGTGGATTTCCTTCAGCACATGTGAACCTTTAGGAATTTGTTTGATTTGGTTTTGCAATTAGTGCCTCTTTGCTTGAGGTGACAATTATCTCTCATTTTTGGTAGTGAATTTATTCCTGAACATATGTGCTGTTTGTTTACAGCTATATGGAGTCGGATCCTGTAAAAATTGCAGTCGAAGGCGTAGAAAGATTCAAGCAGGAAAATTGTGATCTTATAATTGTAGATACCAGTGGACGCCATAAACAAGAAGTTGCTCTTTTTGAAGAAATGCGCCAAGTTTCTGAAGCAACGGTATTTATTTGATGTATTGTGCTTCTGTATCTTACCTATCAAAATAAAAAATAAAAAATTTTGTGCTGCTGCATATTGTTGCTGTTGAATAGGGTCGCTAATCTCTTGTATTGAATCTTCCAGAAACCCGATCTTGTTCTATTTGTTATGGATAGCAGTATTGGTCAAGCTGCATTTGATCAAGCTCAAGCGTTCAAGCAAAGTGTTGCAGTTGGAGCTGTGATTGTTACTAAGATGGATGGTCATGCGAAGGGTGGTGGTGCTCTGAGTGCGTAAGTTTCTAATGTTGTGCTTCTGGAAAAGCTCTTTCATATCTTACTTGGTTTGGTGGTTTTGATATTTGTGGGGATATTCCTTTCTATAAGTGATTATGATGCTCTCTGTAAAATAACTTGGGTAACCCATGCATGCAAGATGGTCTTGTATACATGGATTCCCTCATGTTCAGGTGTGATTTGGTCTGCACTTTCTTACATAGTTCCATGCTATGTTACATGGATCCTTCATTTTGGCTCAAGTACCCGTGTCGATGTGTCCGACACCCGTATCCTTTTGGACACTTGGATCCTTTAATTGTTAAAATACTTACGGAAAAGGAATATCAAATTAGCTAGAAAAGCGATATTTCGAATATTTCACATAGACATGAAATAGGGAAATAGCAAAAATATAATTTTCTTAACCCTTTCTTGTTTAAATACATTTGTAAACATAGTTTATGGTGCATAATCTGATAAAATTATGCAATATATAATACAAACAAGAGTTCAGGACGTGTCCCCGTACCCGTACCCAAGTTGAGGACACATATCCACGTATCCTAAGATTTAAGTTTAGGAAGGTCCGACGCTTGAACTTGCACCCGCACCCGATACTCGCACCCGAGTCCATGTAACGTAGGTTCCATGTCTGGTAATTTTTGGATGGAGAATATTCCTATTTCATATTTATTCTTACTTGTTTTATTAACTCATCTTCACCCCACTATGTAGTTCGTTTATAGATGGAAAGTTGCCCAATTATGTTCATCAAAAAGGAAAGAAATAAAGAGGGGAGTTCTATGGTCTTTCTAACCCCAAAAAACCTTGTTATGCCTATTTGACCTCATTTTACATTTTGCCTCCCACCAATTAGCGCGCATCATTTTCCCCAGTCTGTGCCTCTGCTAATTCATTTTCCATGTTCTTTTCCCTGCATGCTCTATGGTAGAGGTTTCATTCTACACTGATAAACCACTCCTTGGTGAATACCCTTTTGATCTTTTCATGGACAGCTTGAACAACAAAAACTTTTAGCATGCACAATAGTGAATCTAAATCATGAGTAACTTGTCAACCTCTCATTGTTGTCACTTGTTAGTTGCTGTTAGATTTTACTTCATTGGACCTCTTGGATGTTTCCAAATGTATACATAAGAACTCCCTGAACACAGAATCCCCATACTTTTAGTAAAGGCCCGAAACTAAATTGGAGATTTAAAGCAGATTATTATTGTTAGTTTTTTTCGGAAAAGCTAAAGTGGATTATATGAAACATATAAAATAAAGGCCAATGTTGATTCATTTTAAGCATGGTAATGTGCACAGAAATTGATTTGGGTCTCTAGGCCTGCCCTCTCTGATGCCTTTTCGCTTTGATTTGGGGGCTTGGTTCAGCAGCTAAGTCCCTTTAGCTCTCGGTTCTTGGAGGTATAGGGCCATAGGGGGGCCACTGTTTCAGTGGTATTCTGAGAGCAGTCACTTTGTGCATATCTATCTCCAATCCTCCCCCGCCCATACCTCCAATGATTGGGAACTAGATGAGTTATGTTATTGTCTTCGTTGATTTTAATTTGTTATTATAGAAACTTTTTGTTCCTTCTTTTCCTTTTCAAGTTCTCAAGGAATCTGGTCCTTAGCAAAATGCTTCAGTAATTGTCCTGTGATTATTTCTTTTTTGTTTGTTGACATCTGATTAGTTTATTGTTTCTATATGCAGAGTCGCTGCTACAAAAAGCCCTGTAATATTTATTGGAACTGGAGAGCATATGGATGAGTTTGAAGTTTTTGATGTTAAACCATTTGTCAGTCGCCTTTTAGGTGAGCAGCTCCTTTTTCGACCATTGATGACTTCATGTTGACATTGTTCTTTATGGGCCACTTCACTTTATGGCTCTTAGCGAAGTACCTCTGAATTTTTCAACTTTGTTTTCCCTGCATTGCAACTAGGCATGGGTGATTGGTCTGGATTCATGGACAAAATTCACGAAGTTGTACCTATGGACCAACAGCCAGAGCTTTTACAGAAGCTTTCGGAAGGAAACTTCACCTTGAGGATAATGTATGAACAATTTCAAAACATACTCAAAATGGGTCCCATTGGCCAGGTTTGTTTTGTCAACTATTTGGTTTCTCCTTGGTTTCTTTGAAGCTTGATAAGACTGGGCTATATAATCGTGATCCAAGTGACATACTCATTCTGAATTGCTGTTAATTGCCTGGCAACTGTGTAAATTCTCATGGAAGCTTGTTGTGGAAGCTCAAACCTTCAATGTTCTGTGTAGGTTTTTTCAATGCTTCCAGGATTTAGTCAAGAGTTAATGCCAAAAGGACGTGAAAAGGAAAGCCAAGCAAAGATCAAACGTTACATGACTATGATGGATTCGATGACTAATGAAGGCAAGTAATATGCTTTCTGAAATGGTCCTATTGGTTCCTTTGGTTTCTCTATTATTACTATTAGTTTTTTTTTATTTTTTATGTGGTTCTATTGCTTTGTGATAATGGATTGAATTTCCATTTCGGTTGTGAGATCCCATCAGAACATGGGATATGTAAGAGCATCCGCAATGGGAATAGTCAAAACCAATAATAAAAAATGTGCCACGTTAGCATTTGATTATCCATTTAGTTCATAATCAAACTTAACAACCTCTACCTCCACATTGGTTATTTTTGCATCCCTAACCAAAAAAAACCCCACAATACACAATGCACATATGTCCAATCGCAAATGAGTTCCAATCACACACCTGACCACACGAATAAGACGATTCCAATGTGGGGTGTTTTTGAGTTTGGTTATTGGTAAAAGTTGTTAAGTTTGGTTATGGAATGAATGGAATTTGGTTATTTGCTAAAAGACTTGTAACTTTGCTTATTACAATGTGGAGTATTTTTTGAGCATTGTTGTTAAGTTTGCTTATCCACACTCATTTGTTTATTACAATGGGGATGCTCTAATACCTTAGGAGAAGTGGTATTATTATTTGTTTTGGATTACTTGTTAGTTCAGTTAAACAACCTTGGGGAATATTGCAAAGTGAAACCATTATTCTGACTCAATTACCTATTCTACAGAGTTGGATAGCACCAACCCTAAGCTCATGAACGACTCGAGGATTATGCGGATAGCAAGGGGGTCTGGCCGGCAGGTTAGAGACGTGATGGAAATGTTGGAAGAGTACAAGCGACTCGCCAAGATATGGAGCAAGATGAAGGGGCTTAAGATTCCTAAGAAGGGAGAAATGAGTGCTTTGTCACGCAACATGAATGCACAACACATGAGCAAAGTCCTTCCCCCGCAGATGTTGAAGCAGATTGGCGGCATGGGAGGGTTGCAAAACTTGATGAAGCAAATGGGTTCCAGTAAAGACATGATGGGCATGTTTGGCGGAGGGGATAAGTAGTATCTGGCAACTGCAAAAGCAATCGCTGCAAATTGTTTTAAGTACAACTATAGGAAGTTTGGTTGGTAGAGGAACAAAGAGCATCCAGGCCTCTAAGCTCATGACAATAGAAGCTTTCTTTTTCTTTTCTTTTTTTTTTTCCACATTTGTTGTAATTTCTTTCCGGTTCATTGGTTATTTATTTTTCACCTGGTAGAATGACGGTTTCTTGTACAATTTTCTGACAGCAAGTTACGTATGCAGATAATAGCAATAGAATTCCAACCTCTAACCTTCCGTGTAATTCTAAGAAATCATATGTTAATATTCCCATAAGGGCATGTTTGGAACCTTGGTCGAGAGAGAAAAATGAAAAATTCCTTGGCATTTTTTTTCCGACTCCAATGGTGCTCCAAATAGTTTATATACTTGTATTGGAATAAGAAATAGTGTACAACAATGCTTGTAAGGGTTGTGATATCACGAGAAGAAAAAATGAAAAATTCCTAGGCGTTTTTTTTTCCGACTCCAATGGTGCTCCAAATAGTTTATATACTTGTAGTATTGGAATAAGAAATAGTGTACAACAATGCTTGTAAGGGTTGTGATATCACGAGAAGAAAAAATGAAAAATTCCTAGGCGTTTTTTTTCCGACTCCAATGGTGCTCCAAATAGTTTATATACTTGTATTGGAATAAGAAATAGTGTACAACAATGCTTGTAAGGGTTGTGATACCACGAGAAGACCCCCCAAAATTTATGACTGCTTGATCATTTACATGATACCCGTATTTACAAACAAAGAACCTATATAACCCTAACCCCATCATCGTTCCAAAAACTTGCTAAGAACTGTTTTTCTTGAAGGGGCTTCCTCCTCCTCCTCCTCGTCTTCCTCAGATTTGTCCGGTGCATGCAGGGCACAACGGAGCACAGAGTTCACCTGTTTCCTCAATCGGGCATTGTCAATGAAAGTTTCTGTTAGCATCTTCCTTAGTTCATCATCCGTTGCCCTCATGGTGCCACCACTGCTACTGTGAATCGCAGCTGTGACAGCATTTTCCATATCTTGTGAGAGCAGTTGTGCCTGTTTCCACATCATAAACAACTTTAGAAGGCAGTAAGAGGTTGTCAAAAGAGAACAGCGCTTTCACAAAAAATGGTTAGATGACAACATGGGTAATTAGATCCACCAGGGTGCATACCCATGGAGAAACCGACTTCGGAAACAGAATCAGCGATCCCTCCAAACCCAAAACCACCAAAAAACATAAGGCCAGTTTTTCGTAATCTAACAAAGGATCCACCAAAGCACACTTTATATTGCATTTCATCTTGTATTTCAGCAATTAAGTAGAAAGAAATTCGTGAAAAAACTCAGTCAATCTTATAACAGATGGTCGATCTATCAAAGAGAGGAATACAAAAAGGCACAAGTTTCTTAGTTCCTGAAACCTTTTAGTTTCAAGTTTTGCGTTCCAAATAGAGGACGCAAAACCGTGAAAAGTTTTTTTTTTTTTTGGAAACAGCAAAACTGTGAAAGTTGCTTGTTCAAATAAACCAATCAACATCATACATCAAATAGTGTTTATGAGCAAAGATCATTATTGAGAAAGATACCTCAGCAAGAAGAAGGCCAATACGATTATCTGAAGTAGTCAAAAGATCTATTGCATCAGAAGTTGATGATGTATCCATGATCAATTTATCTTCTTCCTCGGTGAGGAAATTAACACTGCATTCTTCAAGCCTATTGCGAAGGATCTCACATTCATGCAGCAATTTTGTGTCCGCAGCATTTGAGTGTTTCCATCTTTCCTTCTCCTTGTGTAGAACCCTCTAAAATAAGAATGCATTTACAGAGTCAATCAGTGAAGCTAAGACTTGGGCTATTAGCTATGTCAATAAACATAGATGCCCAGGGGAAACAAAGAAGCTAATCAAATAGTTGCTAGATATAAAGATACAAACAGGCAAGCAAACGAGGAAAAACCACAAATAAATTTTTCTAGATAAAGTATACGAAGAAAATAAATTTGAGAGCCCTGAGATCTGAAAAAGGCAATGAGAACTGAAAAAACACAGGGCCCTAATCGAGCTGCTGATTTTGTGAAAAAAAGGAAGGGCCCTATTAAAAAGCTGTAAAACAAAAAGTAAGCACAGTATACACAGAGCTAGCTACCTCGACTTCTAATTTTTCTTTCGTCAATCTGCTAAGTTCCTGCTTCAATTCTGACTGGTAACTTCGAAGAGATTTAACCTCTTTCACAAGGAGTTTAACATCTGCTTTTGATTTCAACTCTAGGTCATCATGATGTTTCTTCAAGTTCTCAATCTGCTCCCTGGCATTATCCAACTCTTGCTGTAAAATCTCATTCTCCTGAACGATGGATACTCTTATTGACTCCATGTGCACCTTTTCATCCTAAAATGGTCAAACACAACATTCAACATCGTAGAAGGGAGATTAAACAAAATGAACGAGACAATCACAACTCCAACTCCATACCCATTCAGACTTCAACTCCAACTCCTTATCTATACACTTTCTCCGAAGTTCCTCCACATCCCACTGCGTTTGGGTGTATCTTTCCCTTTCAATTAGAATAGCTTGCTGCAGGTTTTCTTTACTACTTTGCTTAGTGGTTTCAAGGTCCACTTCCAAGTCTTTGACCTGCAAGAGACGATCCAAATAAGTTGGGTTACCTCTCATTACAATCACATAATGATAAACAGTTGCATGGTGCATGCCAAGACTACACAAGTGATTCTTATAAAAACCAACAATAACTTTTACACAGGAACCAATTGCAAAAAACATAATTTTCTCCAGATCTCAGGAAGTGTCCACGTACGTGTGCATGAGAAACTCATGATTCTGTGATTAGTTACATACCTATAAGTAGGCATACCTTTATCAACACTAAAATTATCATTGTCAAGTCAAAACTCAAAAGTTTCAGCAATAAAATTGCTGGAAGGTCACCTCCTTCGTTCAGGGAATCAATCATCTAGATGTCATAGACAAGAACAAAATGGGATTGCCAGAATCTAAACAAAGTCAATTTGAGCAATATCAGAAGCTAAACTGTTTTCCTCTTTTTCAAACCCATCGAATCCAAATAGCTCTTCGAGTTAATTTTACAGGGTGCCCTAGCCTTGTAAGCATATTCGACTTTTTCTTCTGTTGCTTCTTTGGTATCACCCTTTTACAACTATACATATTACAAAGGATTGAACAACTGAGAAACAAATACCATGTTCCAATAGTGAACAGGTACAACATTTATGATGAAACAAGATAGGTACCGGAAATACCTTTGTCGTAAGGTACTGTCTTACAGCCAGCTCTTGGTTTAATCTTGCTATAAGATCTTCCATATCCGTTTTTGCTGCAGCCAATCTCCGCCGCAATGTGGTAAGAACCCGATTCATTTTATTGCGCTGATCTGATGGAAGAGCCACTAATACGTCCTTAGGAAATTGTAAATCAGACTCAGCTATAATATCCATGTTTCTTGTAATTTCAGCACCTTCAAGAAGATCAAGGGAGTTATCACCAAGAGAATATTGCTTTGAAAGTTCACTAGCTCTTATAGAGCTTACATCACTTCCAACACTCTCTGTCGACAATCTCCGAAGATGGGTACCTTGTCTGTGATTCCCTGGTTCAGAAGAAGGCTCCATTTCGTCCACAGGATGAAATGCAACTTTGGAACTATTATGAGTAGCTTCATCCTTGTCCAAACCACTGTTGTTAACACTTGAATGCTTTGAGCGCCAAAAGAACTTTTCTTGGTCAGATGTTTTAGTTTCATTTTCCAGGCTGAGCTCAGAGTAGTTATCCCTTCCATGCTTTGGTGTTCCAAGCTCAGATGTTTCATAATCTGAATCATTAGCATAATCTGACGCCATTGATGTGGTGGATTGTAATCGGTGCGATGGAACTATAATGCCAGCAGAAGAATTTGCATCTAAACTGTGCTGATTTGAATCATAAAAGGCTGAAAAGTATACAAGACCGACGGAATATCTTAGTGTGTTGGTACTGGCAACATAAGGTACATATTTTGCTTTTTCAAACTCATTGCAGGTTGAGTAAGAACATGTCTTCATATATTTTGTGAAAGTTCAATACAAAACAATGTGAAGCAGCAGAAGAAGACACGTACATGTCCTTGCAGCTTCTTCTAGCTCAAGAAAAATGGCAATGGGAGCACTTCTTGACAAATCAATGTCCGATAATATTTTCTGCATCCAATCCTCTAAGGAACACCTTCGCTGCAACCATTCCAGATAATATTATTTTGAAAACTTTAAGACTACTCCATTAGCAGAAAGGTTACTTGAAAGAGTTTGGAAATGCAACCCATGTAAAAAACGAACGCGGATAACCAAATAGCCCTATACACTCTTAACAAAGTAATAATAACAAAAACCAATATCAGTGCCCACTGATTGACAAAAATGTACTCAAATGCCGGTGCACCAGCGCCTTGATTTCTAGCAACACGGGGTAAACTCTGAAAATTCTATTTTTAATGTACAACTCAAAATAAGGCCAGAGATACCAAACAAGATCCTTTGATAAGCCAAAGATGTAACTTAAACATTTCTGTACTCTGTATTGCACCTGTATGCCATGAGATACTCATAAACTTTTCATGTGAAGTGAATAAAAAGACAAACATATGCAAGAACATAGCAGAAAGAAAGAAAGAACGACTCTGGAAAATTAACACAGCACTAAAGAGGTTATTTGACGGAAGATTAATTTACTTACTCCCATCAAACAATAAAGTGCAACAACTTAAGGAAAAACAAAAACAAAGAGGATTCAACAGAAAGAACTAAGAAATACAGTAGCCAGTAGTCAGTAGAGTTTCATAGCACTGCAGGTTGGCGGCTTGACGCTATCCAGTTCAACTACATTAGATCAGATTATGTACATCTTTCAGCTACCTTAAAAGTGTCAAGTTTTATAATGAAAATATAGGGAAAGCCATAACTAGTGCCGGCCCCATGAACCTGGGAGAGATGTTGGGGGCAAGGAACAGACCTAACTTCTAGAACTGTAAATTTTCATTTCTTCTTTCCTTCATGATGCGTGAACCTCTGGGCTCTTCTATTTTTTCTTACAAAACATAGCGATGAAGGTTTTCCTCGGCCGTATTGACTTAAGCACAGTGCTTTCCTCCTATTCTTAAACCTTCAGATTCTGCAGTTGTCAATTGTTATTGACGAAGCTTAGTATGGCTACTCGAAACAGAGAAAGGACAATACTATTTGGTGCAAAGTTGAAAGTAACTAGACTGAATCAATCAAGTCTTCCCAAATCACCAGACTTTCTACTACAATGCCCAAACCCGAGTGCATATGGACAATGTCCAAATAATTCAAACTTCTATTGACATTACAATTACCCTCAGGCATTGCAGACGTGCTATATAAAGTAGGCCAAAGTCTACAACAAAACTCAGACATTAGAGATATTAGAAAGGGTGCTTCAACGTGTCCTTGGCCATCAAAAATCGGTAAGTTGCCATTCCACATTCTTGCAGTCCCATGTCAGAAATTGTGCATTAACATCAACTTCCTCATATAAGTTTCCCAGAAATCGAACATAAATCAAAGAGTTCAATAATCAATGCCTTGTTCTCTTCCCTTTTCAAAAAGAATTTTTCAAAAAATTCCTCCTAGATTCCCCCTAGATTCTCCCTACTTCCAACATTTCTCTCTCTATCTCTCTCCACTTATTACCCCTACTATTTTTCAAAAAACTTTTAAAAACACAAACCAAACAAAGCACAAATCTTCCGATGCTATTCAATTAATTTCCCAGGCCATAATCTAGTGGGTCCCACAACAGGTGCACGATATGCCACGTTTGGCCCCTTTGGTTGAAGAAAACCATTGCCTTCAAGTAAAGGCAAGTAAGCCCAGAAGGAATAAGTCATAGCTGCTACCGCTCCGTGGGCTTCTTCTTCTTCTTCTTAGTCTGATCGAAAGGAAAGCCACAAAGCTTTTATTTGATATTGAAGACTAGTTCTAGTAAGAGCCCAAGCCCATCCCACTGCAAATGAACGCATTTTTCTTCTACATCTCTGAGCTATATATCCTCGGCAAGTTCTGGTCATTGAATAAATGAAACTTTGCGGAATAACTAATGGATTTCCTTTCGTTTGGTTATTCTTTTACCCCTCCTTAGTCTACTATTAATAACAAAATGGATTTTTCCAATGTATAAAATCAAACCACGGCATGGAACCATTCATTCCTACCGATAGAGAATAAGGGACCATTTGAGCTGCAGACCTGATGTCTTTTCTACTTCTTACATTCCATCGCACACTTGTTATATTTCTTTATATAGTTCTATAACTAAGAGAAAGCGGCCGTTCACGTCAGGTGACATGAGTTAGACAAAGAAGCTTTTTTTCGTCGTATCTGACTCACGTGAAATCATGGCTCACTTCTATGTTTCCAATTCCCGGGAGATTTTGATATTCTTTTCTCTTATTCTTGACTGTCATTTTGATTTGGTTATCTATTTATCTCTTTTTAGGTTTGGAATTGAATCTGTTTTTTATAAAGGTAGAATCTCTGCTCGGATCTCCTTTTTATTCCAAAGAGTAGGGTGGGAAGTCGGCCTTGTTTTGGGTATCATCTTCTCGGCTGAACAGCGCCAACCACAGAATGAGTTTAAAACCTTTTCCAGCCCCTTCTTTCCTATCATAGATCTCTTCCAGGTCTCCTTAAGAGATCTTCTTGCTTGCATAGAGAGACTTAAAACTAACAACTAGGAATCTGAAAGCTCACGATCTGAAGTCCCCAAAGTTATCATTTGTATTACCTACGCCCGTAATTATTACGTGGCATCTGCAGATATGATGCTATCTTCTATGTGATTGAAATTAGATCTTACAAATCATACACTGACAAGCAATTAACTTCGATTGCAATTAGTTTTGCATGATATCAAGGACATTATTAAATTCTGTCACAATGCTCTCTATCCCAGATTCCAAAAAAAATCCTTGAAGGATAGAACAAGGGCAAATTTCAAGAGTAATTTACCAGACAAAAAATGAAACTAAAAGTTGTCTACCTCTTCCGAACGTGTCTTGCTTTTCTTTTTCAAAAGACTCCTTGGGGGAGCTGGGGGTAAAATTTTCTTGGGAAACTCCTTTTTGAGCTGAAAAGGAAAGATAGTCAACAAAAATGGAAAAAAAAACTTCAGACTCAGCACATGAAAGTTGATAGACCACAATAGTGTTCCAGGTTCCAACTTTGAAGTAAAAAGCGAATCACACAGGTAGATTTAGTGATATCAATCCAAAAAGGCAACTAAATCATCCACAACAAGTAGAAGATGGGATAGTCCTCCCAGAAGAATTTACAGAGGAAATAGCCGCTTACTTCAGAAAATAGCTTCAAGAAATCACTATATCTACGGAGTGTTCCTCGAGTAGTAGTAATCCCATCCGGCGATTGTACCCCGATTTGAACCCTGTAAAACTGTTTCTTATAAATGTTAAAACAGACATAAAGATTTTAACATATATGCTAAAGAAAGCCGTAGCAAGTATGCCAAGCTACTCACAGCCTTCAAAAGGCCCAAAAATAGTTGATTACAATATTGATAGAATCACAAATTTATGCTTCTACATGTTTGAAATTTTTTATATCGGAGTGAATCATGTAAGCACAAGAAATTGCCTTTTGTAGTTTCAGCGTTTAACTTTATAGGACTTGCCTCATAAATTTCGTTCAAACTTGTAAGTCATCTTATCGCCATTCTTCTCAGTTCAAACAAACAGAAGTTACAGAACAAGTTTGAATAGCTAAATTAAGTAAACAGCAAGCAGAGTGTACAATGGTCAACGATGTGCATAAAATAATATATCAAAATAGTACAGCACTTTTCAGGTAAGAAGAGAAAGAGGAAGAGGAAAAGGAGCTCGGTCAAATAGAAAATAGGCTTTGCTAAGAAAACAACCACCTCCCATTACCTTTGTTGACCATAAGGAATAAGAAGTAAATGCATACATCCATAAGTGCAGTAGAAATAACAAGACGAGAGCAACTGTAAAACATCCAACTCAATATCAATTGGCAATGAATGCAGAGGCTACCCGGTTAATATCTCAGTTTTTGAGGTATTTATTTAACCGGTCAGAGACAAGCTCCTAACACTACCCCGCAAGTGCAGCCCCAGACTTGTAGGTATAGATGTAAACAACGGAATTATGACATAAGAACCACAATTAAACGAGGCGCACTTTTGGCACACAAGGGGAAATCAATCACCACTCAAATAGTGTCTTGCCCAAAATCTTCTAAATCCTAACTCTTATTTTAAAGCATCAACCTGAAAAACATATTGACAATGAGTGGAGAGGCCACCGCTACACAGTAATTTTGGAGGTATTGTTGAACGGTTGTGGGACAAGTCATAGACAACAATTATTGGCATATATGTACTCACAGATGTTAGGCCCAAATAACTACAATTAGATAGCTTAAGTTCCTAACATTTAAAAAAAGACAGGAAAAAATCATTGCATTGTGCCATACAAACAGTGTTATTGAATCAACTACACCAGTACTACTTAATGTATATCTATACAAAAGAAAGATAACATTTGGCAAAGTTAAATAACACAGAGTTCCTAAATTACCACTACAGGATCTGATCCTCCAGATTTTGGAAGGATAATCCACGAAGGAATTGTGACACAGTAACTCCATCCCGAGTGAGGATCATGCGGCCATATTGAGTCCCGTCCATCCTACATTGGAAGTAAAGAAACTTTTACAACCGCCATTGGAAAAAATAAGTTCCATGTAGAGGACAATGAATGGTATGAATAATTATAGGAGTTGTAAAGTAAAGGAGCAATGCCCTCTTAGAAGTTCTACAGAACAAGAGGTTATTGCTCCCTTACTTCATTCCTTTATTTTCGTCCCAATTTTCTTCTGCTTATCTCAATAAAAAAGGCCCAGTATGCCAAATAGTAAAAAATCGTAAAAGAAGTAAGGATCAAGACAATTTTAAAAAACAACCAAAGCTCTTCTGTGGATACCAACCACTAAAGGTTATCTGATAAATACATAACAGAAAGATAACCACGGTTATTATCCGACTCCAATACGCAACAAAAGCTAACAACGTTAAATTTCTGAATATCATGCAGTCAGCACTCAGCAGTTAGTACAAATATTGGATTTGCTGATCTAAATAAATTACTCCTCACGACTATCATACAGAAGGGGATCCAATCTAGTCTTACCAACCAAGTTGAAGAATTATCTAAACAACATATGCATCACCACAAAAACTTCTAGTCATGTTGGACCAAAAGGTTATATGAGAGGCCCACTATTCTTAGGCATGTGCTATCACAACTAGCAACAAAAGGACGAGTACGTTATATGAGCATGTTGTATCATTTAAGAGCAGTACAGTAAGGCTAACACATGGGACCCTTGCCGGCAAAACAGAGTTTGGGGGAAGTAGTGCTTCCAATGCGGCTCAAGTAGGACGTGGGCCCATTATACCAGGACGTGGGAATCTAACCGAGCAAACACCAACCGAGAGGGGAGAACAAATGGTTCAGTAATCGACCGGTCCCAAGCAGACTCTGCTTTGTCATCTTTGACAGCATCTTCATATGAATCATATCAATACAGTTAGCCACTAATGTTCAGACCTAGGTAACCAGCGCATGCTAATACCCTAGAGAATTGCATTCTGGTACATTGCGACTCTGCGAAACATGGTACACTAAAAATTCAACTTACAAAGGTAGAATCTCGCCGTTTAGTTATCGGGAATGTGGAAAATGAATTCTCAGGAAAAGTGACGTGAGGTGAAGTAAAGAAAAATGAAATTTATTTTCCTATGTGTTCTCTTGACTGGAAATCTTGCAGGAAAACTAAAATTCCTTCCTTTTGGCAAAACCTGTTTCGCAGGAAAGTGTTTTCCAATGATAATGTTGATATTGTGGGTCCTACAACTTTCTTGGTAATACAGTTGATTTTCCCATCACTTCCGTGCAACTGAACAGGACCTTAGAGAATGAGAAATTGGTGAGAGAAAATGTAAAAAAATTGGTCATTATGCTCCTATAAATGTATTTCGAATGAATAACTTGAAAAATAATATATAGTTTTATTAGATGTTCATTGAGAGTAAGTTCTAATTATGTTATCTATAGAAGCCTATCCTAGTGTACCCTAATTTAGCCATGTGGCGGACCACATTCCCGTTCCCATTATCGTTCCTCGTGCAGGTAAGATCCGTGTTCCGGTTAACATAGCATTTCAGACACACAAACACAGATGTAACATATGATGGAGAACACGCGTGCAAAGCAAGGAATCATCACATGAATCAAAATTCTGCAGCTAAATCGGTACAGGGAACTATACAGAACTATAAATCACCCCAAATACATTAATCATACGATTATCAACTTCGTAAGAAGTAGTAGTAAGAAGATGAACGAAAGCGAAAAAGAATACCCATTTACGAGGGGGAGGGCTCCAGTCCATGCCGAAAGGGAGAGGCGAGGTTCCATCGTGACGGTGCCTCGGAGGACTCGCCGGCTTCGTCTCCAGCATTACCGGCGGCGGTGGCCTGTCGTCGTCGTCGTCGTCGTCGCCGCCGTCTTCGGTCGTCGTGAAACGTGCCGTCGCGGATAAAAAAGGCGAAGAACGGGATAGGGATCCGACGATCGACGGATCGGATAATCCGAAATCGTAGAGACCCGGCTCCAATCCGTACATGTCCATTTCAATTCCGCTTATCTGATCTGAAAATCTTTCTCTCTCTTCTTGTCGTTCCCGAGCCCTCGTTTCGATTCAGAGCCAGAGGTGACAATCAAAATCAGCTCTAATGTCTAGTTTCTTTTCTTTTCTTTTCCTTTTTTTTCAATTAAAGACGACAATTTTGATTTTTTTTTCTTTCGAGTTTTTGATTTTCTGAACTAATGGGAATAAAGAAAGGGGTTGGGTATAAGTAGCAGGGGTGAGAAAAAATTCGTCAAACCGCAAATCTAATCTAAACCGAATGATTTGGTTTGGTTTTTTAGTACGGTGATTTGGTTCCGGTTGAAAAAAATTAGAAACCGCATTAAATGGTTTGGTCTGTGAATTTACGTTAGTGGTTTCGGTTCCAAATCAATCCAAACCGTATAATTATATATCATATTTAATTTAATTACACCAAGTATACATGATAGTTATATATAGTCAACTAATTTTCTAAATTATTAATAATCTATTTAATCCATCGTTCTATTCAGTATTCATTTACTGCCAAAATTATTTAGCATAATCTTCTATATATCATAACTTATTTCTAAAATTAAAATTTTCATTTTATGGGTTGTATTATGTCCGCACTTAATTCTATTTTGATTAAGGACTTTTCCTAGTTGCTTACTCCGCAACCTAACCTCCTAGAAAGGTTCGCACCCAAGCATAGGGCTAGGTTGTTGATAGCATATATACCGGAAGACCGGATCGTTCCCACAGAGAAATCTTCTTTAGCGAATTCGGATTAGATGCAGCGTAAGAATTGTGGCGTTCAAGCGGCCAACTTTAGAGTTTGATTCAAACGATGATATTGAACTTGGAAATGAACTAAATTAAGATGGTCGAGTCAAAGGGATTGGTTTACCCACGACTTAGCCATAAAACGGTTTCTTCATCTAACTCATGTGTGGACCGAAACCGTCCGGATTCCACTAGAAGAATTAAAAGTTGAAGATTACTTGTAACTCAACTCAAAATTCTAATTCAAATTGAACTCATTTAACGCAAATGAGAGACGAAAAAGAATCGTTCGCACGCGTAGGATTATCATGCACGTAGCACAAAGCAATAGACTCTATTGATCAAAGAAACCACCGACCTCATGATCAACGCTAAATATCATGGGTTTAATTCATTCAAAACCTTGAATTGAGCTAAAGTTTAAGCGAAACCATTTAAATGACTAATCCATAGGGTGAACCTTACCCCATGACCGAACCTATTAACTACTCACTCATAGCAAAAAGACTAGAAAGCATGCTAGGAAATGAAAACATGATTCACCAATAAAAACGAAAATAAACTTGATTTATATAGAGATCCAACTTGTAACTACAACATTAACACTTGAGAAAACATCAAAACACTTAAACTTACTTGAGTTCTTGAAGAAATTCATTTGAAAAGCTTAAGAACAATAATGGAGTTCCTAGGAAAGCAAAAAGAAAGCTAGGTCTAAAAAAGACTAGAAATGGCCATCCATTCCATAAATGGCATACAAGCCTATTTATAGGCCTTACAAAATCAGCCAAATAGTGGACAAAAAGGCTCCTAAAATATCCCAAAAACATGTTATAAGTGAAAACTTTCCATAAATGGAAGGTTGAATTAATCAGCAAAAAGTGTTGGTCGAAGGGCATTGGTACCGATACCTCAATACCTCAAAATTAAGGTATTGGTACCAACTCAACTGTCCTCACATTCAGCAACATGGTACCAATACCATGTTTTTGAGGTATCGGTACCAACTTGACAAATTTTTTGGGAAACTTCACGGGCTCGCTCCGGACTCTCCCGAACTCGGATTTGGGTGTTCTTTGGACCGTTGGAAAGCTCGTCGAGTCTACTTTCTAACCCAAGTGGTTTGGATCAAAAGTACTTTGTACATCAAAAGATATGACAGATCTACCCTCAGCTGGTCGGAAGATGAATTGCTTTGGTAAAATCCTCACTTCTCCTTCAATTCCCTTGACCCTTGGGCGACCCGAGCAACCTCCAAACCATCTCTTCATGACTCTTCAGGCACCACAACGTGGTGGCACGTGACCTTGAGCACTTGGTTGCATCCGGAGCATTCCTTGGCGTTCAAAACCGCCTTATTAGCACATTTTACCTGAAATACACAAAAATCTACCTTACGTGCAATATCGCAATAAAAACTAAATAAACGTAAGTTAAAATAACATAAAACGGGACTAGTCGCACCAAATATCCACAATATTAGGTGCTCATCACTAGTTTTGCTTCTTGTAATCCAGTGACGTTATAAAAAAAAAAGTTAACTTATTCATAAAATTTTGGTACACCAAAAGTACATGGTATATAAATATATAATACTTCATTCAGTGAATAGTGTTTCCACAGTTCAATTAATTCCTAATTTTTCCTATATTTCTATAAATGAAAACCAATTCTTAGTTATCTCCGCAGTTTTAAGTACTTTAAATAGTTTACGAAGATGATATTTCAGTTTTAAGTAAACCGTGGTTCAAAACCGAAACCGAACTGTAGTCTAATGGTGTGGATTAGTTTGGTCCTATACTTTTTGTGGATTGGTTTGGTTTCCCAAATTTTATAATCCGTAGGTAGTGGTTTGGTCATTGGTTTACTATAAAACCGAACCACCACCCCCATCAACCGCAGTAACTAGGGGTGAGCATGGATTGGATTGGTTCGGTTTTATAGTAAACCAAAAACCAAACCACTATATATATACGGATTATGAATTTGAAGAACCAAACCAACCCACAAAATGTATAGAACCAAACCAATCCAAACCATTAGACTACGGTTTGACTTTGGTTTCGGTTTCGAACCACGGTTTACTTGAAATTGAAATATCATCTTTGTAAACTATTTAAAATACTCAAAATTATGGAGATAAACTAAGAATTCATTTTCATTTATAGAAACATAGGAAAATTTAGAAATTAATTGAGCCGTGAAATCACTATTCACTAAATGAAGCATTACATTATACCATGTGCTTTTGGTGTATCAAAATTATAGGATGACATATAAAAGTTTATGCGAAATAATTTTGGTAGTAAATAAATACTCAATAGGACAGTGGATTGAATAGATTATTAATTTAGAAAATTAGTTGACTATAACTCTCATGTATACTTGGTGTATCTAAATTAAATGAGTTACATTTATATATATACACACACGCGCGCGTGCGCACGCACGGTTCGGATCGGTTTGGAACCGAAACCACTAACATAAATTCATAGACCAAATCATTTAACGAGGTTTCTAATTTTTTTTTAAACCGGAACCAAACCAAACTACTAAAAAACCAAACCAAATCATTCGGTTTGGATTAGATTCGCGATTTGACGGATTTTTTGCCCATTCCTAGCCAAAATGGGGAATTATTATTTTTTTTGGTACGTCTGAAATTCCAAAATGGGGAAATTACTAAACTGGCACTTTGCTCCTCCGTAGAATTTCAAGCAACTGTGTTATTTACACATACAAATAGAACACATATCGTGTACAGATTTTGTGTGGGCCCACTTCAGGTTCCATACAAACAATTCGAGTCGTTCATTAAATGTAAAACATTTTTTTAAGGGCCCCCACAAAAAAATAGCTCAATCTGATACCTATAAGTACTCAATCCGATCATCTAACTTTTCATTCAGATTTCAGGATAATAAAAAATTAGACAATTGGATCAAGCACCTATAAATATTGGATTGAACTGATTTTTAGCGGGGGCCCTTGAAAAAATATTTTACATTTGATGAACGGATCGGATCATTTGTGAGACCCATAGTGGGCCCCACACAAAGTCTGTGCGTGATTCAATTTGTCTATGCCAACAGACTTATTGATTTCCAAGTGCTAGGATAAATTTTCCGAGGTGTTTTTCCGTTTTGTCATATGAGATAATTCCATTCCACTAAAGTTCTTATTTTTTGCCATTACGAGACAGGTCATTTTCTTATAATACATCACCTTATTTTATTTAAAAAATAAGTACTTATTGTAGTTAGTGAAAGACATCCCAATTGTCAACTGAATATACATCAAAAAAGACAATCTAGATTTTAACTAGATTTAGACTTTATCTAGTGGACGGCGAGATTGATTTTCAAAATTAGTCAAGGTGGATGCTTCCTTTTTTATCCGCTTGCACTTCTTTTCTTATTTCTATTCATGAGAGATGAGAAAGGGGGAAAAAAAACTATGGAAATTGAACTCATAAAGAGCATCTATGATCCTTAAAAATCAAGGGAGAAACATTTTCTTTGAGAACCAAGCCCAAACTCAAATTTCCAATGGCTATTTTATGGTGGCGATGGGAACTGATCATGGTGCTCATCGTGTTTTTCGGTGGTCGCAACAGATGGAAAAGGTTCCGGCAAAGATAACAAAAGCCAGATTTAGGCTTTTTAAAGCCTCTGGTTGGTGGTCGTCGTGGTGCGTTGGTTGTCGATGGTGAATCATTCAACATTTTAATTAAGGGCTAGAGTTGCTCATATCAAATATAGATTTTACTTATATTTTTACTCTAATCTGCGTAAAAATTAGAGTCAAGGCCGGAGATACACTCTAACGAAGGATAGTTTGGTAATTTCACAGTTTAAAAAAATGAGTGCAAGAAAAGAAAAAGGAAGTTCTTTTAAAAAATCATTTCCGTTAAAAAATAAGGGAAATTGCTCGTTCCCGGTTTTGATCTCGGTATTGTGTAAGAGATTTTGTAGATGATCTCTGTATTTACGTATCGTCCCCAGGAAATTTAGTATGTTACATAATGCCCCTTCTACTTGCGAAACGTGCGTGGGGTTGAGGAACATGCGTCATCTCCTTAGGCTGAACTTTTTAAACGAGTCGAACACGAGCTCGAGTGGGCTGAAAATTTTAATAGAAAGTTTATAAAGCCAAGTAATAGAGAAGGTTCAAACTTAGATTCGTCAGTTCATGTTTTTACTGTAATCTGTATTGATTTGCTTTTGTAGTATCTGTTGTACTCTTTTTGCGAGATATTACATGATGTTCTCTTTATTCACAAAATAAAACAAAACAAAAGTTTGGAAGTTAATTTAATGGGAAAAATTCAAAAAAACCCCTGAACTTTGAACTCAATGTCAAATAGGCACCTGAACTTAAATAAACTTCAATTGAACACCTGAACTTTCACTCCGTTATCAATTTACCCCCTGCCGTCTCAATCCGTGACTTGCCGTTAACGGCACAGTTTGAGAGCCTTAGAGACAAAATTTGATTATGTCTCTTTAGAATAATATGATCAGAATAATAAAATCTTCACACCGTTCAAACGGATTAAAAATTGGAGCACTTAATTTTTTAATCATATTTTTTACTATATAAACGGTCTAAAAAATTAAGTGCTCAAATTTTCACTCCGTTTTGAATCAGTACAAGGATATTTAAGTACTCATAAAAAATTAAGTGCTCCAAAGGCCCATCAGCCCCTACCCACACACCAAAATGGCAACGTTTTGGTTAAATAAAAAATTCATACCACTAGTTTGCAATCCTATGGAGCAGAAACGTGATTATGAGAGCCTTAGAGACAAAATTTGATTATGTCTCTTTATAATAATATGATTAGAATAATAAGATCTTCACACCCGTTCAGAATTAAAAATTGAAGCACTTAATTTTTTAATCATATTTTTTAATATATAAACGGTCATAAAAAATTAAGTGCTCAAATTTTCACTCCGTTTTGAATCAGTACAAAGATATTTAAGTGCTCATAAAAAATTAAGTGCTGAGAAAATTAAGTGCTCATAATCACATTTCTGCTCCATAGGGTCCTAAATAAAGAACACATACTTAATATGAGAGCCTTCGAGATAAAAATGAATTACGACCCTTTAGAATAATATGATAAGAATAAAAAGATCTTTGCACCGATTCGAACGGAGTGAAAATTTGAGCACTTAATTTTTTTTGAGACCATTTATCTATTAAAAAATATGGTTAAAAAATTAAGTGCTCCAATTTTTAATCCGTTTGAACGGGTGTGAAGATCTTATTATTCTGATCATATTATTCTATTCTATTGAGACATAATCAAATTTTGTCTCTAAGGCTATCATAATCACGTTTCTGCTTCATTGGATTGCAAACTGGTGGTAAGTTTTTTTTTTTTAACTGTGTGTTTAATTGAAGTTTATTTAAGTTCAGGTGCCTATTTGACATTGAGTTCAAAGTTCAGGGGTTTTTTTGAATTTTCCCCTAATTTAATTAACAACATGACCAATATCCAAGCTAGATTTGCTAGTGTAACAAATATTTAACGAACACTTTTAACGAATCAAACACGAGCAGTGGTACTCGAATAATCGGTTCATTTATCAGCCCTAGCTAGTTAAAGACATAGCTAGAATTGAACACTTCACCTCATCTTGCACGTGAAGATTTAAGTTTTTTAACTTTAGACATTGAAATATCCAAGCTTTAAGAAAAATCGAACGACGATGTAACGACCCTAATTTTTTTTAATAAAATTTATAAGTTTAATAAAATTTGTTTTACTCGATTGTCTTTTATTTATTTGAGTGTTGATTTTTAAACAAATCTTAAATTATTAAATTTAGATTTTGAGGCCTTAATAAATATACTCACTCATAAATGGAGAGAGGGAGCCGTTTGGGAATTCAAACCCAAAGAACAATCATATCTACTCTACCTCATCCTATTTATAGCTACCAGGGAGGGGGAAATTGTCGAGAAGAGAGAGTTAATGCTGAGAGAAGAGAGTAAGAGTGAGATAGGATTCTACCAGATTTTCCTCCGCCTGCACCATCATATCCCTAAACAATCTAGTGGGAATAGCTTGTCAGACTATATAAAAAGAGAAGGTGAAGCAGTGTGCTGTGAAGAGAGAGAGAGTGAGAGAGAGATATTCTTCCGAAAAAAAGAGAGAGGGAGAAAGAGATAAGCTGTTGTCAGATGACTTCTCACTTGCACCAATACTTCACCCTATATAGAATAGCTTGCCAGGCTAAGGAGTTTAAATAATAATAATAATAATAATATATAGATTAGAGAGAGAGAGATATGTTGCCGAAAAGGGAGAGAGAGAGGAACGGGTTCTTATCTAAAACCTCCCACTAGTCTGACTTAATAGCCATAGCAACTGATATATATATAAATACAAATAGCTCATCATCAACCCCTAGCCTTATGGTCTACAAGTCTAGAAGAGAGAGAGAAAGAGAGAGAGAGAGAGAGAGAAAGAGAGAGGGAAACCGGATGAGAGGAAGGAGGGAGAAGTCAAACATCTATAAATACCCCTTCTTTTTCCATCCCAGGACCACCAACTTCCTTCATACCTTCCCTCTTTTGAAAAAAAAGAAACTGTGAGGAATAGGAAGAAAAGAGAGAGAGCCAATACTTTTTGTTAGTCAATCTTATTTATTTGCTTTTCATTTCCTAAGAAGAAGAGGTTAGGTGCTCGGTCAAACCAAGGCCTTAAAGAGACGTATCATTCGCGACCCGATCCAACACTAACGTAGTCAACCCGCTACCGCCAAGAAGTAAGGTAGAAACCTCTTATCTACTCACCTAAGTATAATGATTTATGTGCTATCGTATGTTAAAATCATTATATTGAGTTTTGAATTTAAGTGTTGAATACCGTTAAAATGATCGCGAGGTAAAAACCTCCTACCTACTTACCTAAATATATCACCGTTAAAATTTTCGCTAAAGTAATACGAATAGACTTGTACACTTATTGCATGAAAAGAAAAAAAAAGATAAAAGTATATTACCTGGACATTAGCATGAAAAATGATAGCAGTTATCTGGAATTAGAAACTTTAGTCGAAATGAAAGGAAGTTTCAGGAAAATTGTTTCTGCACTGTTTAACGTTTTTCTTTAGCATAGGATAGGTACTGATTGATGGAAGGAGACATATATAGTGGTAACTTAGAATCAGTTGAATGACAAAATGTAGTTTAACGGCAACCACGTGTAGAAAATATATATGCATGTGATATAGGTGTACTCCCTGGAAGGGTTAAATGAAATTCACGGTTTAAAGGAAATAAATAAATAAATAAATAAACAATGATAATGGTAGTGGCCCACCTGGAAATTGGAAACTGACACATATGTTGAAAGTTCTTGTAATTGTTCAGGCCACTGTTATGAGTAGAAGAGTATGATATTAGATGTTTATTTTTTTATGCATGAATTTTAGTAAGCTTTGAAAGAATAATGTGTTCGCGAGAAAATAATGCATGTTTACGAGACACGAGAAACGAGAAAAACGATATTTGAAGCGAAAAGAGCAAAAGAGAATTTTGACATGTGTAAACCTGGGAGATCGGAACGGCGGAACCAGAGATTGGGTGTGTGTGAGTAAACCTGGGAGACCGAAACGGCGGAACCAGTGTTTAGGAATGTGTGAGTAAACCTGGGAGACCGGAACGGCGGAACCAGAGTTTGTAATTGCATGGTTGACCGTCATTCTGAAAGAGGGAGTAAACCAAACCAGTGCTAAAGGAAAAGAATTGGTAATAAGTGAAATTAACATTTTGACACAGAGTACGATACACTATTGTGAACTCGACACTCGACACTTTTGTTGGTTCGATATCTCTATTTGTTGATTTGTTAAAGTCTGTTTGATACCTTGTAAAATAGATATTATTTTTGCTAAAGTATGGGACATAGGGGTAGGAGTTAGTTACTGAGCTTAAAAGCTCACGGTGTTACTTTTGTGGCCCTGGCATCTAATGCCAGATTTAGAAGGCGAACATGAGGCGTACTATAATCTGGAACAGTATGGAGCAGAGCAGAATATCGCCGAAGAAGACAACCACCGCGAAGAGTAGAAATTTCCCGTAGTACCCCTCCCTATCCTTAAATAAATGTAATCTTGATTAGAGAATAATTTGGGATGTAATGACTTATTATTCCACTTTTATTTATTTAAATGTTAAGTTTGAATAAAATAGTTATTATTATTGTTCCCAAAATTTGGAGCGTTACAGACGATCTCCTAATATAGTTTTATAACTATGTTACTACCACACACACAATTACACAAATTCTCTCATATTAAATATGGGGTCCACACATACTACATACACTAGGTGTGTGGGCTCCATTTTTAACGTGAGAAAATTTGTGTCATTGTGTGTGTAAATATGTATAGTTAGAGAATTATTGATTCCATAAAGGGCTCGATCCTTTTCGCAACATGAAAAGACAAGATGGATTTTTTGAAACTCATGTGACAAATTGATACTACCATGTTATGCGGTTCTGTTATATTGTGTTGAAACTCGTGTGAGAAATTGTTTGCGGGATGTGATTTTAGCCAGTAACACTTCATTTTTTATTTTGCAATCTTACATGATCAAGACACAAAGTGAATGGCCCATGGTTAAAACTGGAGTGCCAAAATCAATTTATATCGTTTGCGCACTTATTTCAATTTCAATCATTCTACAACCACAAACATTTACACAAAATCCACTCACATTCATATTGAGGCCCACACAGACTACACACTACACTTCCAGTATGTGTGGACCCCACCAAAAGACGTGAATGTGTGTATAAAATATGTGTGTGGTTGCGGATAAAAAAAAGAAGTGTTTGTGGTTAAAATAAATACTCCACATTAACGATTGCAGGTGAATCGAAAGGTAATGAATGCAGGTGTATTGAGTGGTGTACATATTGAAAGTTGAATTCAAGGGAAATTATGATGTCACTTTCAAATGGAGTACGGTTATCAATTTGGGGAGTGGTATTATTAATTTTTATAAATTGGAAGAGTGACATTATAAATTTGGAGAGTGACATTAGAATTCAAATGAAACTTTGGTTTTTGGCCAAGCTAGCTAACACAATGGTAAAGGAAATTTGGCCAGATTTTTTAAAATTAATTAAATGTAGTTTTTTTTTTATCCGCAAATTAAATGTAGTGGGACCAAAGAAATTAGAGCTTGATCAATTAGTTGACTGTACTTTAATACTGCATGTGTTTTTCCGTTTCATACGCTACTCGTTGTCCTTGCATGTGTTTTAGCCAGACATAGGATCCAGATGTGCTTTGGGAAAAGTTATTCAACGTCCATGGGGCACCGTCACGTTTCAGGTGGTACCTCAAACTCATCCTCCATCACAATATATATATGTGTGGTTCCCCACCACCAAATGGGTGGAGCTCATACAAATGTGTGGTACAGAAGAATTTAGGGCACCGCCACGTGGTGTTCTAGGGGCATTGAGTAATTACTTGTGCTATGGGCACAGATCATATGTAGAGGCAGCGATGCACAAACAATTTTTGTAGGCCCAACCTCGGATCCCACACAAATAATCCGAACGACTCATTTTAAATTCTTAAAAAAAAATTAATGTGTTTCTGTAAAAAATTAACTTAATCGGATATTACTAAATTCTTTCAGACATCGTAGGGCTAACAATTCAAACTGCACTATGACTTTTGGAAAAGTCGCTACCGATATCCAATTGAGCTGATTTGTTACGAAGATCCTTGAAGAAATATTTTTAATAAAATAAGCAGTTCAAATTATCTTTGTGAAACAAGAGGTAGACCTCACAAAACCGTCTGTGCATGATCTGTGCGGAGGCCTTTTGAATTGGGATCCATATATATGCCCACCTAATATCTAGGCGAACGCATGTGGGGTGCTGGCGCAGGTGGCCTAGCACTATACCCCTAATGCATGAGGTCGGCGGTTCAAACCCCACCTCCTCCCCTTTCCCCAACACTAATCTCTAACAGCTACTAATATTCTCCTAAACTATGGCAAAAAAAAAAATCTAGGCGAACCAGTCTACCCACACAGACAAAAGTGCACAGATTGTGTATAGATTTTTTTGTGGGGCCCATCACGGGTCCCACACAAATGATCTGAGCCGTTCACTAAATGTAAAATACTTTTTCAAGAGTCCCTCTGAAAAATCAATTCAATCCAATGCCTATAAGTTCTCGACCCAATCATCTAACGTTTCATTGAGATTTCAAGAAAATGAAAAGTTAAATAATTGGATCGAACACCTATAAGTATCGTATTAAGATGATTTTTCACGGGAAACCTTGAAAAAATGTTTTACATTTAATGAACGGCTTGGATCGTTTGTGTGAGACCCGTAGTGGGCTCCACAAAAAAATCTGTGTACAATCTGTGCATGTAATGCCTGTGTGGACAAACTTTCTGTATCTAGGCCTAGAAATGATTCTAAGCTGTGCTTACCACAAAATACCTAGTTCCTGCTGTTCAAAACAGAAGCAAAAGCAGAAATTTCAAGAAAACAAACCACCTCTTACACAAGGATGGGACCAGGGAGGTCTAGTGGCGGCGACCGCCACAACAAGAATTTTAAAAAATACAATTATTATATGTAAAAAAAAAATTATGCCCAACTTATATAGTCTCGCCACCACTAGATTTTTTAGTATACATTTCGCCACTATTAAGATAAAATCCTGGTTCCGTCTTTGCTCATACACAAGCGACCTAACTCTCATTTACATATATTTATGGTCCGATCCGATGTATATGTGTACAGTTAACATGTGAGGAGCAGTTCAACACAGTAATGAGCTGCCAGCTCATGTAGGGAAGCATAGCTATAGCTTTTGTGTTATGGTAGAAAAACCAGCAGCTGCGCCATTATGAAGGATAAAGGGAGACAAAATGCTTTGTTTGGTTTGTTTTTGAAAAAAAATTTATGAGAGTAGTAGGGGTAGTAAGTGGAGAGATAGAGAGAGAAATGATTGAAAGTATGGAGAATATTTTGAAAAATACTTTTCAAAAAGTAAAACAAACAAGGCAATTTATGTATACCGGGGATACCAAGCCCCATGGTATCCCTCCGGTCCGTTTCTTATTTTTTGGCCAATTTTTCAATCACATTTGGATGATCGACTCCGTTCATTTTATAGAATTCGGCGAGAACCCTAATCACACAAAAAATTGTGCTCTTCGGACTTTATTTGATACATGATCGGCACACGTAAAAATCGCAAAAAAAAAAAAACAAAACTGGGTTTTAATTCAGTGCGTTTTTTGACCCATCTTTGGTTTTCTTCAATTTTCATGTGTGCGGATCATGTATCAAATAAAATTCGATGAACACAATTTTTGGTATGATTATGATTCTCACTGAACTCTACAAAATGAACGAAATCGATCATCCAAATGTGATCGAAAAATGACCGAAAAATAAGAAACGGACCGGAGGGGATACAATGGGACTTGGTATCCCCGGTATACCTAAAAGTTTCTCAATGAAGGATATTTCCTGAACCAGTTTCTGTTTCATACCTTTAGGGCGGCAAACGAACCTCGCGAGCAGCTCGTGGCTCGGCTGGACTCGTTTGGGAATCGAGTCGAACTCAAACTTGAGTTTTAGGCTCGTTCAGTAAACAAGCCGAACTCCACATTCTAAAGCTTAGTTCGGCTCGACTTGTTTTTATAAGCTCGGCGTTTTAAAGAGGGTTGTTCGTAAATGAACTTGGCTCTAGAATTTGCCCCTCTCTGTTTTCAGGCTCTAGCTTTGTTTTTTCCCTTTGGGGATTTTGCTCCTTGCTAGGTTTTCAATCTAGCATGTGTACTAAGGGTTTCGGTCCTACTTTAGTGTTTGTTGTGCTTAATGAAAGGTTAATTTACCATATGTACAGGTAAACTAACCAACTCGTTCGTAAATCACATCCAAAACGTGTGAATTGGAAATTAAGGTCTCATTCGGCTAAATAAGTCATTTGGCTTTCTTTCTTTCTTTTTTATCCTTATTCAAATTTTTTTTGCATTTGTTAGTTTTTCGTCGATTTTTGAGAATTATTGCTTTGTTATGACGAGAGGAATCTAAAAAGTAAAAAATTACGATCAAAATCTATTTTTTTGAATAAAGACGAAAATAAGCTAATAAGTCAATTTTTTCGTCTTTATTTACAAAAAAAATTGGATTTCAATCGTAATTTTTTACTTTTTAGATTCCTCTCGTCATGACAAAGCAATAATTCTCAAAAAATCGACAAAAACCTAACAAATGCGAAAAAAATTTGAATAAGGACAAAAAAAAGAAGCTAAATGACTTATTTAGCCCAATGAGTCCTAATTCACAAATAGAAATCTCAAAGAACGAATCCAAACTGTTGGAGCTGTGGTGGCAGCGGCTACGGTTATGGTTAGGGTTTGGAGGTAGTGGTGTGGAATATTTTGGGGGAGAAGGTGTGCAATTTTTTGGTGCAGGTGTGTTTTGGGGGGGAGAAGTTGTCGTTGTTAAGTTTTAATCTCACCCAGTGAAATTCATGGATGAGATGGAGTGTTAAATGTTGTGTGAGCGAAACTGGCCTGCATAATATATATATATATATATATAGTCAAGATCCAGTCAGAATGTGATTTCAAGAGCATCCGCGAGAAATCGGCAAAAAAAATGATCGGAAAGAACTTCATCCGAACAGTTTTTTATTGAATGGTTCAATAAAAAATTGCTCAAATTAATTTTTTTCCGATTTCTCGCGGGTACTCTTAAAATCACGTTCTGATCACATTGAACTGCTCAGATTATCGAAATTCGATCTGAAAATGGGAGAAATGGGAGGTCCGCATTTGCAAGAAATCAACATAAAAAAGACCGGGAAAGACTTTATCCGAGCAGTTTTCATTGAACGGTTCAAAAAAAATTGCTCGGATGGAGCCCTTCATGGTCATTTTTTTGCCGATTTCTAGCGGCTACCCTTAAAATCACGTTATGAACACATTGAGCGGCTCGGATCATCGAAATTCGATCGGGAAAGGGGACGTCCGCACTTTAACATAGTGCGGACGCCCTTAGGTGAAGTTTTGTGTATGTATATCAATGTGTTCAGAATGTGATTTTAATGGTACCCGCGAGAAATTGACAAAAAAAATGACCGGGAAGGGCTCTATCTGAGCAATTTTTTTGAACCGTTGGATGAAAATTGCTCGGATGAAGCCCTTCTCAGTCAATTTTTTTGCCAATTTCTCGCAGGTACCCTTAAAATCACGTTCTGAACACATTGAGAGGCTCGGATCATCGAAATTCGATCGGAAAATGGGGGTCCGCATTTTAAGAGGTCTTCATTTGAAACTTTTCGTATATATATATATATATATATATATATCCAGTCAGTCTCCCATGAGGGGGTCCTCATTTTAGTTAAAATGCGGATCTCCTCATTTCTCCCATTTTTCGATCGAATTTCGATGATCCGAGCCGCTCAATGTGTTCAGAACGTGATTTGAAGGGTACTTGTGAGAAATCAGCAAAATAAAAGATTGGGAAGAGCTTTATCCGAGCAGTTTTTATTTGAACCGTTCGATAAAAAATAAACAAGAACTGCTCGGATGAAGCCCTTCCCGGTCTTTTTTTTTGTTGATTTCTTGCGAGTACCCTTAAAATCACGTTCTGAACACATTGAGTGGCTCGGATCATCGAAATTCGATCGGAAAATAGGAGGTCCGCATTTTATTAAAATGAGGTGGTCCTCATAAGAGACTGATTGATATATATATATACAAATCTCTTATAGTTTCTGATCAAATTTTTATAATCTGAACCATTCAATGTGTGCAGAATGTGATTTTAGGGATCACGCGAGAAATAAGCAAAAAATATGATCGGAAAGTGCTTGTTTTGAGCAGTTTTTAATTGAATCGTTCATCAAATCTGAGCTAAAAACTGCTCAGATCAAGTTCTTCCCGGTCATTTTTTTTGTTGATTTCTCGCGAGTACCCTTAAAATCACGTTCTGATCACATTGAGCGGCTCGGATTATCAAAATTTGATTGGAAACTATGAGATGTTTTTTTTAGATGTCCCTGGAACCGCCCCACCTGACTATATATATTTGAACTTGGCTCGGGTCATTAATAGCCAAATTGAGCTCGAGGTCAAATTTTTAACTCACTTACTGCTCGAATTAACACAACAAATTTGCTTGATCGGCTTAAATGAAAAGAAAGTAGACGGACAATTCTGCATGTGTTATAGTATGTGTAAACCTTTACTCAAGGATGCCATAGTTGGGGGACCGCATTCAGAAGTAAATTAAGATTTGTTGAGCAAGTCAAAGTCAAGGTTACCTGGATTTTCATTTTACTACAGCGGTTCATATTACTGGTTACACCTAAAACTTCAATTAGACCTTCAGACCTTTATTGCTGGGATGGTCGACTCAATGTAATATCGGGCCACCCCCTGACCTTAATTAACGGTTGGTCGCATGCATGGCCCTGCATTTTTTCGCGAGTATACACTAGTTTGTCAAGCTGGTTGTCTCATTTCTCTCTTCAGCGGTGACCTAAGTTCGAGTCCCACGGGGAGCATATTTGGGGTTCAGAGGCTATGGATAGCCTCTGAACCTCCCGTTGACTAACATACTAACACACCGCTGATGTATACCGTATGACAAAATAAATAAATAAAAATCTTACCTTATGGACGGTTGAGAAATGCCTTGTCATTAATTTGTTGCTTTTTTAATTTTATTTTATGAACGGCGAAGAAAATTTCAATAATCATCAAGATCAAAAGATGATCGTTAATTTGCTTAGTGTCCTTGTGGTGTCTATGTCTCACATGAGTGTGTGATGAAAAAGAGGCTTGAGGCATCAGACACCGGTGAGACTTATCTCCCGTCGCGTAAATCCTCCATATGTACCTCAAAAGTTAACAACTGTACAGTGTAGGAATATATCAGATGGTTGCATATGTGCCCAATGCGTTATGTATTTGTAACTTTTGAGTTGATTGTTGTCAGGGTTGGCCCCGGGTGAGCCCAGCAAGCCTTCGGTCTTGGACAACCCCGGATCGGGGCAACCCAAAAAAAAAGAAAAGTTATATATAAATATTAAAAAGTTTCCCATGATAGCAGAAGTTATTATCTGGGTGTTGCAGGGCTGCAAGACGTTAAAGCTCCAGTAGTATGTAGTTTGACTCCTGCCACCCCCGTGCCCCTTATTTTATTTCTCCACTTCTGTTTTCCTTTTAAGCATTCCTTCCGTCTTAATTTGTTTATCTAATTATCAAAATTCGTATCTTTCAAAAATATATTTATATCTTACATTTTATATATATATATATATATATTTTATGATTTTGAAGATTTTGTATAATAAAACCAATTGAGATCTATCAAATAAGATCTATATTGCATATTAAAAATATTACGAATTGAAAATTATAGACAATTCTTTGAGAGATCAAACGCTCTCAAAAAATAAAAAATGGGACAAACAAACCGAGACGAATGGAGTATTTCTTTTTTTCTCCACTCAATTCCGGGAGAACCGAGTTCGTCTCCTAGTCCCCCCGTGCCCCTTTCCTTTTATTTCTCCCCTTCTGTTTTTCTTTTATTTCTCCACTTTTGTTTTACCTCTTTTTGTTTTCCTCCCAATGAACAATATTACGAAAATCAAATTACTTTGTTGGAAATTTTTGATTTAACAGACACAACAATAATGTATGAGTGATATGTTCTTACATTTGATTAAAAAAAATCATAGCTAAAATAAGTCGAGCAAGCTAACACGGTTTTTATTTTTACCTTCGAACTACCATTTCGAAAGAGAGATTAAAGAGATTGGTTATAATCTTAATTGAAAATGAGGCATCGTTCCACTAAGAGCATTATTGGGCATTTTGGACTCTTTTTATTTATTTATAACTTTTTACATTTTTCGAGACAGGTCATTCTCCTCACATATATCAACTAAAAAGCCCAAAAACTAAAAGTTAGCGAAACGGGCCCTGAGTTCTTGGATAAGTAAAGTACGATGACTCTATTGAAAATTTTGCTTCGAAAAATGGAAGGAGAATATATTTTCTTTGAATCGGATCGTGCTAATTACAAAGTACTATAATCGAGATTTACATTTTGATATTGAATTTTTTTTATTCAAGTTAATTAAAATAACAATGTAAAATTGATTTTTTTTGTACAAGTATATTTTGTATTTTGTATTACTTTATTGGAAGTGGGCAAGAAACAATGAGGTTGGGTTAGGGCAATCCAAATGTCGGAGTCGGCACTGATTGTTGTAAGTTGTACCACTACATTCTTTTTTCAATTTTTCTCTCTCCAAATTTTGCAATTTACCTTACAAATTGTCTTTGATAAATTATTCCATTTTAATCACTCAAATACATTTGCATACCACTTCATCCTCAACTTTCTAATGGCAATATTAGAACAATTTCACTACACTAGTAGAGTGAGATGTATAGTGCGAAATATGGCCACCACTTACTATATATTTCAAACTCTAGAATGCATATATAAACTCCAAAATTCAAAAAGGGACTAAATCACGTGTTGTATGCATTATACTTTAACAATTATTTACAATTTTGACTAACGTCTTTTTTCTTCCTCTCTAGAACTCACAATGCATTTGAATATGGAGATCTAGGAATAAAATTTTGAAAAAAAAAATGATATTCTTTCCAAGTGGACCAATATTGCCAAATATTGAGAATTTAAATTAGTAGGTGCTCTTAGATTTGATCCGTTGAGATAATTTAACGAATTGGTTTGTTTTAATAATTTATCTGAGTAATTTTAGTATTGTTATAATGTTATTATAATTATTATAAGCACCATTTTTTTTTAATTCTAGCATTGTTTATTACATTTTTTTTTTTGAAAATGCGTTTAAAAGGTGTCTCACTTATGTTAATTAGTGGCTCCACCACTAAAGTTAACCATACCCACCACCCTCTCCACTCCCAACTGAGCTTAACTATGGGTACACCATTTAGTGTACATCGGCTTGCGTGTGATCCATTAATTTTTGAGGTCTTACAGTAATGATCGAAACCGTTCAATTTTTTAAAATATATTATTTCAAAGGTACTTTCAAAAAAATCAGCTTATTTGGATATCAATAGAGATTTGATCAATTCATTATATTTTTTTCCATGCAAATTCAAGAACGAAAATCAATCAAGGCCTTACCAATATTCAAATGAACTGATTTTTTCACAAAAACTCTGAAATTATATTTTAAATAAATTAAACAGCTCCGATTATCTATGTGAGAATCCCATACAATAATTCAGTTTACATATAGATTTGGTGTACCATTAGTGTTTTTGCTCCCAATGTGTGCAGTCCAACAGGTTTCTCAACCCCTCCCATACGGACAAAGGTTTCTCAACCTCTCTCTCTCTCTCTCTCATCCTTCTTCATCCACCCGGACCCCATAGCTTTGTTATAAGTAAATGCAATCTGCAGTCTCTACTCTCTCTCTCTCTCTCTCATCCTTCATCCACCCGGACCCCTAGCTTTGTTACAAGTAAATGCAATCTGCAGTCTCTACTCTCTCATGAATCCTCTCTCTCTCTCTCTCTCTCTCTCTCTCTCTCTCTCTCTCGTATGTGAAGGAGGGAAACATCGAGAGCCAGATTTGAGCAAGTCCTGTCATGCTTTTCCACGGCTTTCTTGAACTTCTTAATCTTCCGGCCAGCTAATTCTTTTCCTTCGGATAGGGGGTAGAAGTTCAAGAATGCTGTGTAAAAACATGGCAATAGGGCTTTGTACAACCACTAGCTACTTGAATAGAATTATCACACTTTTTATCATCTCAGATTACATATACAGCTACATCTTTATTTTTTTCCCGTGAAATGTTATTCTTGGTGACCAATCAACAATGACGGATATTATGAATGCTATCCACCAGAAGTTGTAGTTTTTTTTTTTTGGTAGTCAGGTGTTCGGGCCAACTTACGCACACCATTGAATTGACTCCAAAGAAGTTGATAGCACATGAAAAGTTTCGAACAATATTCATGGGAGGCGTTGTAGATAGTCGAATAATTGCAGGGCTCTTTCATCAATATTCGTGTTTTCTTATTTAAGGTGAGTACATTTTCTCTTTTTGGATTTTTTCTTACTTCCTATCAATTTGGCATGAAATGTGAATTTAGGGTGGCTGCGAAATTTTAGCTTATCGGTGGAAAAAAGCACTAGAAAATTTTGTATTACGTAAAAAACAACATATATATGATATATAGGTTGCTTAGTTTACTTGGTTCCCTTGAACTACATGTTTTAGTTACTCATAAATTTGAGCGAATTTTCACTTACTGACTTTGTACGTATGATCAATGCAGTGTGCAGAGAATACTAAAGAAAAATCAAATTATATCTAAAAAAAAAAAAAATTAAATTTTAGTGTTTTTTTTTACTTGATCATTATATATTGAGCTACTTTTTCTTCTTTTCTCAAGTTTTCCATTAGTTAATTTTCTCCCATGCATTAACATAATGATATAGAACATAGAGTACGTACTTTCTTGATTTCTCCTTTACAGTTTACAGATACAGTAGAATAGATAGCACGTATGAATTGATATATATTGTACGTTGTAGTATCTCATTTTGCGAAGAAAATGTGTAAGCGCAGTGAGCTACGTATTGTACTGTTTGATTCATAATCTATCTAACTTTTTTTCTTTTGTATGGATGACGAACACTCTGAGAAACCTTGTTCGTTTTTGGGGTCTCAAAATTCTTGGTACGTACGGTCTCCAATATATATTTTCTCTATCTATCTCTTTTCACTCATTACTCTAAAAAATCTCCGTCAAAATCCAAACCGAATAAGATTATGAGACTCTTACAAAATGACCAGCTGTGAACTGTGATGTTGGAAATGTAATTCCGTATAACAATTCCATTATATACTATTGGGATTTGTCCCACATCGGTTAAATATCTCCTCGAAAACTAGTATATGAGTTTGGGCGGCCTCTCCACTCTTAGCCAATTAGTTTGGAGTTGGATGCTTTAACATGGTATCAGAGCTAGAGTTTCAGAGGCTTTTCCCCTTTGTTTGTGCCATAGTTGCACTTTATTTCATTGTGATCCGTGTGTTCCCTCTCCACGTGCGAGTCAGGGGTCGCACGTGCGGGGGAGTATTGGGATTTGTCCCACATCTGTTAAATATCTCCTCGAAAACTAGTATATGAGTTTGGGCGGCCTCTCCACTCTTAGCCAATTGGTTTGGAATTGGATGCTTTAACATATACAAACTGAAAAATTACAGATTACATGAACGATTTGTGGATAAACAGTAAACGGAAAAAAACGATACGAAATCGAACCGAATGCTGTGTTTCACGAAGTATCCTTAAAAAAGAGACGCTGCCTATCCAAGGGTGTTGAGGTTGAATAAATTGATGTCTTTCTCCCAGGATAATCCGTCCGAAACCGAAATGGACGGCCCGGATTCTCCGAGCGGGCACCACGTGGTACCCGCTCGGCACTGAAAATTTATCTTCTCCGGTTGGAGGGGTACGGTGGCGTGTTTCAAAAGCTTTGTATTGATCGATCGCAACTTGAATGCCGACATGTAATTGCTAGGGAGTCAGTGCAACCGCAGAGGGTAGAAACGCAGAAGCGCCCTTCTGTCCTCTCCATCTCTATTTTCTTCCATCTCTGTTTCTCTCGATCTGTGCTTGTTCGGGTAGTACTAAATTTCAGGCGCGCGTGCTTCCTTATACAAGCGATCTCTGTGCGTGTGTCGGGGAGAGAGAGAGAGAGAGAGAGAGAGAGAGAGAGAGAGAGAGAGAGTGAGAGTAAACTCCAACAAAAATGACAAGGTGTTGAAGGTCACCGGCCCCTCACTCCAGTCTTGTTGCAATCATATACATAATATCATATTATAAGGTCATAGTAATATCTTGGAAACCCCTTCTGTGAGATTTATTAATTATTTTTCGGGAAAATTTCACGTAGGACCTTTCACACAAATCACACATAAACACTCGATCTGTCTTAAATTTTATATAAATACCCGAGCTTTCTAAAAACTTATCAATTCAACACCTGAGCTTTCTAAAAACTCATCAATGCAACACCTGTTGTCACTCCTCCGTCTAAAACCAAACGGAATGGCTGAGGTGCTCTAAGCAAAAAAAGTTACGTGCTCTAATTTTTAATTTGTTTGAACCAGTGCAAACATCTTATTTTTCTGATCATTTTATCCTAAAGTACCATAATTAATTTTTTACTCTAAAGCTCTCGTTAGTCGGCCCTAAGAAAGTCGTAAAATCAAATATCTCTTAGAGTTAACTAACGATAGCCTTAGAGTCAAAAATTAATTATGACCCTTTAAAATAAAATGATCAGAGAAATAAGATCTTCAAATCCGTTCAAACGAATTGAAAATTGGAGCAATTAATTTT
The DNA here is from genome assembly GCA_018127125.1 of Rhododendron griersonianum. Taxonomy (NCBI): domain Eukaryota; kingdom Viridiplantae; phylum Streptophyta; class Magnoliopsida; order Ericales; family Ericaceae; genus Rhododendron; species Rhododendron griersonianum. Next base: position 40,748,241 of record CM030795.1, on the reverse strand, counting down.
CCAACCATGTATAGACCCTTTATATATTAAAAAGTATGGTTAAAAAAATAAGTGCTCTAATTTTCAATCAATTAACTTTTTTTGCTTGGAGCACCCCAGCCATTCCGTATTTAAAAAAGGTCAGGTGTTAAATTGATGATTTTTTAGAAAGCTCGGGTCAGGAGAATCGAACCCGAGACCTTAAGATGGAGCAAACACCTAAGTCTCGGGCTAAGACCACTTGGCCAACCCTTTGGTTATTCGTTATTATTGAACTTCCAAGATAATTGGCACCCGTTAACAGAATCTTTGTTTTGCCCCTACAACAATTCAAGAAAAATGTTAATGCTTTGGTGAGATTGTATCGATCTCTTGATGTGTCATTAATGCATTGACTAGATTGATCTCACTTGGCATGTTCCACCATCAGAATAGATGATACTTAATCTTAATACGGTGATCACCATAACATTGCTCCAACAAAAATATTTTAATAAGTTAGTAACAAACAATGAAAGAAAGGCTCGATCACTGGCCTCTTAGGTGAAAGCTAGCATACAAGAGTGCCCTCTACATTAAAATGATTGGGGCGTTTGTGAAGTTTGATTCCATTTAATTTGTGCTCATTTAATTAATTTGTGCTTTGGTGACTACTCCTAATACCCAAGATTTGACATAGACCTGAATATTAAGGTAGGTGATTTAAATACTATGATATAAACACTTGTTACACAGAACAGACGATGTAATATATTGTACTCTCTTAATTCACTACACAGTGAAAAATTAGTGTAAGCCGTGGATAGACCTGATTGAATGTTTGGTAAACCACGTGGACTTTTTGTATTTTGCATCCTTTGTTTCTTGATTGATTGTCCGTCACGAGTTGCATGTGTTGTAGTTTAACTAAAATTTCTCAACATTTTTTAACTAGTTAAAGATCATAACAAAACATAAGTGCTGAAACACCACCCAACTCAATCCTCCGTTATTCAAATAGACTCCTGTCATCTAAATCCGTCAAATTGATAACAAAAATTGCTAAAAATGTTACGTTTTCCGTTAAATGCTGACTTTGTAAGCTCTCTCTATCGTTTTCTCTCTCTCACACACACACCACCATCACCATCCCCACCACAATCCCCTCCACTACCACACCACCATCACACAACTCAATCCTCCTTGACCCACTTCCAAACTACCTTGACCCACTTCCAAACTACTTTGACCCAACTTACTCCCAATTTCAAAATTAAGATTCTACCCATCAATACTTCCCTCTTCAAATTCCTCCTCACCCTCTCTTTTTATCTTATATTAGTCAATTCTCCAACATCCTCTCTCTTCCCCCAAATCCCATAGTTCTTAAGTGTGAAATTTCAAAACTCTCTTTTGAAAGAGAATGGGTTGTGCAAATTCCCACCCAAAGCCCATTCACTCCATCATTTGGTCCTACAAAATCAACAACCTAATTTGTAATCATAACCGCAAGCTCAAACCGTTTCCCCATCGACATCAACTTGTCAAAATCAGAACAAAGGTAGTGATAGAAGGTGACTAGACTGCCGTGGAAAAGGGGGAGTTGGGTGGAGATGAGGAAGCGATCGAGGATTGGACTACGAAGTGTGCACTTTTTGGTTGCGAGGAGGAGGGGGTAGGGAGAGTTATTGGGTTCAAGAAAGAGACACACCAAGTCAGCATTTAACGGAAAAACTGACCATGTTAGCAATTTTCTTTACCAATTTGACGGATTTAGAAGGAAGAGGCCTATGTGAATAACAGAAGAAGAATTCAGGAGTAAAATTGAATTTTTTAAAAGTTTGGGAGTTTATTAGACATTGAGGTCAACGAAAATGGAGAACGATAGCTGAGTGACGGAGTCAGAAGGTGAAAAGGCCAGCTTGCCTTATCATCGTCATCGTCATCGTCCTCGTCTCTCTCTCTCTCTCTCTCTCCCCCCCCCCCCCCCGGGCGAGCCTACAGGTAAATCATATACCAGCATTTTACGTCTCCGTCGTGCTATCATTGTAATTGCTGAAGCTTCACCATTTATGAGATGCCCACCACCTGTTTGGTGAAATGTTTGAATGGTAGTTTGAACCACCCTTTGATGCAAAGAGGGCCCAGACCAGAGCAATGGGGTCAATTAACTGGACTTTTTATACACATGCTTAGAATTTAAGATTGCTCCGTTGAAATTTTAATAACATTTTTGCCTGAGGTTTGAAAATATTACTTTTGATTTCCCCAGTTAAATACTCTGGAAGTACTCTCCGCCCAGATGAAATACACTCCTGCTGCAAAAGCCAGCTTAAACAACAAGGAACAAAAGATTTTGCCTTGACAGAAACCAGTTGGCCAATTAAACTCCATGTCCCAAGCCTCAGCTCCCCTTTGTGTCTGGATTCTATGTAAAATCAATTTGTTCAATTTATGATTCAATTTGTTTGTTGATTTACTTTCTCAAAGATCCTATTTGTCCTTGAATCATGGAATTTCCCCCCCAGATTACCATGTCTCTTAATAATATGAAATTCTCACCTTTATTATTCTCTAGCGTAGTAGTTTGAGGACTGAGTGCAATACAGTTTATAGGAAAATTGGAAAACAACTAGGGTATTATTCTATCTAAATTTTTCCAGCCACCAAACTAAAGTCCTTGCGCCATCCGTAATTTTTTTCTTATAAATATGAATACACTGCAATAGTGGTGTTCTGGCCTATAACATACTAAGGAAAAAAAAAACCCCATTTCTTGATACTGCATTGTATCAATTTTTTGATATTAGAAATGTGGTTGTGAATGTAGCTCCTTGTTTCACCTCTGCAGCTAGTGGGATTTTGTGTTGCAGAAGTAAGAATACGGGTTTGATCGAGCACGGAATGCTGAACGAGAGGGTGATGGAAGATCCTCGTTCTGTCAATAGTCCAAGAAGGGTCCTCAGTCTCTCTAGGAAAAGGAAGGGAACCCTGTCCTTTCCAGAGCCTGATGACAAGGCTTCTGGGTTTGGCCCGTCTGGAGAGCATGGTCCAAAGCCTTCTGAAGTATATGGCTTTGTTGGCTCCATATCAACTGTTGTTGCTACAGGTATACTTCGCCTCTCATTGTGGAGAATTCTCTTCCAGCGTTTGCTTCTTTATATATCGTTTCCCATTTCTTTTGCTAGTTTATCAGGTTGTGGTTTGTTATATCTGGAATGCACCCATATAGGATACATTTGGTTGGTATGACAGCTTGGATATCATCTGGTGTTTAATGGATATTAAGTTCTGCAGGCCGGAAATTTTACAGATGTTTGCACAGTTTTGGAAAGGCATAACTGTCCAACCACAACTTGTCAGTTGTTTGTGGATACTTTGATACACTAGAATGTGTTCTGTGGTGTGAAAAAAAATTGACTATGTTTATAGAGATTTCCTGTTGGAGTGAGCTCGCTCGTTTTCCTCAGGGTTGGAAGCTGTTTGTGATTATTTATGAGGGTCACTGTAAAAGCTAAAAAGGTCTTAATTTGCAATATGTTTGATGCTGTTAGTTCTCGTGAGTTGACTCAAGTTTGAGATGGTTTGGACGCAAGCACCTAATGTTTGCTCTTGGGGCTTATGATGGATTTTTGCTTTATGTGTAAGGCCTAAGTGCAATGATGTTGAAGTTTTTCATTTCCAAGAATGTTATCCTCTAATGTTAATCTCTCTGATTAAGAGTTCTTTTTCTCATGTATATCTTTATTGAGCAGATTACATTCATTTGGTGCTTTCTGAAAGTCTGATATACTTAATTTTTTTTCTCATGAGCAGTTATTTTCTTGGTATGGGCATATGTTCCTGAGCCTTGGTTACACGCTATTGGGATCTTTTATTATCCGAGCAAGTGAGTAAGATTTGTTCTTGAAGTTCTTCAATACCAAAATTCTCTGCGCTAGATATTTCCGTGTCCGTACATACCATCTACCATCTCCATTCAAAGCCTCCATAGGTAGAATTTTTGAGGTTTCATGCAAGGTGAGATCAAGCCAAAATTTCTGAATTTTCTTCTTTAAGTTTTTTGAGTTTGTCAAGGTTGGCCTTTACTTGTGGCATGGCCGACATTGGACTCAACTAAGGTGCTCCATGGATTTGCACCTTGGTGGTTTTGAATTTGGAGGGAAAGGACTTGACAATTATGTAGTAGGATTTATCTATTCTGATGAATTTTGCTGGACAAACAAAAGAGAAATAGGATTGGAGTTTGAGAACAGATTGGCGTGTCAAATTTAAACCTTGGATGAGTTCAGAACCAAGACAAAAATGTTGGAACTATGTGAGCCAAAAGTTGCGGAGGTCATTGTTATTCTTGTTACACTCTCTCCCTTCAATTTTCCTTGGGGATTTATCTGTTATGAGGTTTGCTTGGTTTTACCTTTCAGGTATTGGGCACTGGCAGTACCAACTTATGCAATGGTTACCATAGTGTTAGCCATTGGATTCTACATTGGCCTCAACTTCATGGCAACCCCTCCTCCAACTTCCTTGAACACAATCTTTGGTGAGCCATAACCGGCCATGCTGTTTGTTTGTTTTTTTGGATCTGGCCATGCTGTTTGTTTACGTTCAGTTTTTCTGTACTTTGACAATGTACTCCCTCAATCACAATTGATCCATCTAAAACCAGTAAAGTCTCACTCCAAAGCAGAAAACTTGTTGAATGCAGCAAGCCATGTAGTCGGTGACAGAAGTGGTTTTGAACTTGTTATTTAGTTCTTGCATTATTATCTGTATTATCACAACTTGATGCTGCTTTATTCTGCAGATGAATATAGTAGAGAACCTTCAAGCTTTGAGCCATCAGCGGAAGGCGATGAGCAGCCAATTGAGCCCATATCTGATATTGGCATCAACCAAATAAACGATCTCATGTTCAATGATCAGAAGTGACAATCCACCCTTAGATGTACCCATGACGCCCCAGTATCGTATTATTCCCCATGGGAACGCGGTCGTGATATTTTAGAGCTGAGTTTCTCCCGATCGAGAACTGTTCAAAGCGAGAGAAAACAATTAAAGTACATTTTATGCGATTAGCTTGGGATTATATTGCACTGGAGATCAATGGAAGTATAGATGATTGCAGTGGCCATCACACTGTCAAATCCCGTGCAATTTATTGGTGGCGGTGCCTTTTTGTTATAATCTGGGTTACTTTTTCTTTTTTTCCTTTTTTCTTTTTTTGTAGCTTCCCAGTCGTCTTGTTCGCTCTTCTTGTGATAGCTGATAGCCTGATACCGCCTTTTGATGTACTGTGCAATTGAATTTCTAATTTTGTGGCGAATCCTTTCTATTGGCTTCCATGTTGGTATTAACAGAGATCGACCAGATAGTACATATCTCTGGTTTTTCTTTTTGATATCTCAAGGTGTCCGGGCCAGTTTAGGACTAAAGATTAATCCCACCGTCCACTGGTGGGGAATCCAGTTAAAGTCAGTGCAAAATTTCGATGGACTAATCCCATGAAGATTGATAGCATCATAGCACATGAAAGATTTCGAATATAAGACCTTTTAAAGGGAGCAAATTTGAGCTTGAAGCGCTATCCAGGGCCAACCCAATGGTTTCCAAATACAGCCATAGTGCAGAACCACAATAGGGTGAAGTAGCAAATCTCAGCCCCATATTTCGGTTGACCGGTAGGTTTGCTTCCGGCACAATTGATTAGTGTTTGATTCTTGGGGTCTAGCCGCAAGAGAGTGGTAATAATATTTTGTGAATCCCCTAGGGCCAGTGTAGATGACCTGTGTTTGGCCGGATTGGGGGAGGGATTAGTCAAACTGCACGTAAGTCGGCCCGGACATCCTGACCATCGGGAAAAGGAAAAAAAAAAAGTGGCTAAGTTAGGGCCTGTTTTATAAAACTGAAAACTGAATCTGAATGCTGAAAAATTAAGTACTAAAAGCTGAAAACTGAATTTTTTAAGTTGAAAAACTGTTTGGTAAACATATTAAGTACTGAATTAAAAAAAATGATATTAAATAATTAATTTTAGTTCCGATTGATCTCTCTTAATTTACTAATGGTCAAAATGTACTTATAGTAAAGGTGGAATGGTGATTGTGGTGGTGGTGGAGTGATGGTGGTGTAATAGTGGCAGTGAGCGGTGGTGGTGTAATGGTGGTGGTGGAGTGATGATGGTATAATGGTGGCAATAAGTGGTGTCTGTGGAGTGATAGTTGTGCAATGGTGACATTGTGGTGGTGGTGGTGGCAGCGGCGGTGTGGTAGTGGTGGTGGCAGTGTGGTAATGGTGGTGGTGGTGATGACTGAGTGATAGGAGAGTGGTGGTGGTGGTGGTGGAGTGGTAGAGGTGGTGGTGGGAGTTGTGGAGTGGTGGTGGTGGAATGGTGATGGTGGTGGTGGGAGTGGTGGTGGTGGTGGAGTGGTGGTGATGGTGGCAAGGTGGTGGTGGTGGCGAAGTGGTGGTGGTGGTATGGTGATTAAATGCAAGTACATAAAAATAAGAATTCAGCCAGAATTAAGTAGCTCAAGCTATTTATTTTTTTCAACTTTTTAGCCTACATTTTAAGTAGTACTTAATTTGTTAAGCAATGTGAAATGTCGTTATCAAACTCACTAAATCACTTATTACTTAATTGATTTAATTTTAAGTGCTGAATTTAGGTTATCAAACAAGCCTTGCTTTACCACCAAAGAAGAGATGGCTTCTGAATTTGAACTCCAGTTCTGTTCAAGGAAAAAAAAAATTGAACTCCAGTTCAGCTCCAGGTCTTATCATATTTCCATCGATCAATTTCGGGGGCCGAAAATAGCTCCTCATATCACCCATGATGCTTCAAAGAAGTAAATTCAAACCTTGACATGTTGAGCAAATTCCTGACTTCAAGTGAATGCCGCTCTCAATTCTGCGTAAAACCCACTTCCTTCGCTCACCATTGAAGAAGAAAATGGCTACTATTGTGGCTTCTATGTCTCCAACCCACATCTCTCCTCTGACCCACCTTCATTCCTCTCCAGAAACCAACCCACCACTCTCTCTCTTTGAAAACTGCAATTCAATGGACCAACTCAAGCAAACCCACTCGCAAATTATCCAAAAGGGCATAGCCTCTGAACCCATTTTGCATTCTAAGATCATTGCATTTTGTTGCACTAGCAAGGCTGGCTGTATGAACTATGCCCGCTACGTGTTTGACACAATTCCGGAACCAAACGTCTACATCTGGAATACAATGATCAAGGGCTATACTAGAATAAACTGTCCAAATTATGCAGTTTCATTCTATAAGGAGATGTTAGAAAAGAATATCAAGCCGGACACTTACACGTTCCCGTTTTTGCTCAAGGGTTATACAAGTGATGCTGCATTACAATGTGGGAAACTGGTACATGCTCATGTGTGCAAGTTTGGATTTGATTCTGACTTGTTTGTCCAAAGAGCTTTGGTATGTATGTATTCTCTTTGTGGACAGATAGATATTGCTTGTGGGGTTTTCGATATGAGCTCAAAAACTGATGTGGTTTCTTGGAACGTCATGATCTCTGGATACAACAGAAGTAAGAGATTTGATGAATCCAGGAAATTTTTCGATGCAATGGGGAGAAAGGGAGTTTTACCAACTTCAGTTACGCTTGTTTCAGTGCTATCAGCTTGCTCAAAATTGAAGGATCTTGAGACTGGCAAGCGGGTTCATCTGTATATTATGAATGGAAATGTTGATCCCAGTTTGATATTGGAAAATGCTTTAATCGACATGTATGCAGCTTGTGGGGCAATGGATGTGGCACTTGGTATATTTGAAAGTATGACAAAGAGAGATTTAATATCCTGGACTGTTATTGTGAAAGGGTTTGTGAATTCTGGACAAATTGATGTAGCTCGAAAGTACTTTGATCAAATGCCAGAAAGAGATTCTGTCTCTTGGACGGCCATGATTGATGGGTACCTCCGGTTTAACAATTTTAAAGAGGTTCTGATACTTTTCCGTGAGATGCAAACTGAAAAGGTAAATCCTGATGAGTTCACCATGGTTAGCATTCTTACAGCCTGTGCACAATTGGGTGCCCTACAAGTAGGGGAATGGGTAGAGACCTACATAGATAAAAACCAGGTCAAGAATGATATATATGTGGCAAATGCTCTGATAGACATGTACTTTAAATGTGGGAACACGGAAAAGGCGGTGAGAGTGTTTGAAAAAATGGCTTGCAGGGACAAATTTACTTGGACTGCCATGATTGTTGGTTTTGCCATTAATGGACAGGGTAAAGAAGCACTTGACATACTCTCTGATATGCTGAGAGCTTCAATATCACCTGATGATGTAACTTACATTGGTGTTCTCTGTGCGTGTACTCACAATGGTATGGTAAATGAAGGAAGAAATTTTTTCTCTAGTATGACTCTGGATCATGGGATAGAGCCCAGTGTAGCACATTATGGGTGCATGGTTGATCTCCTAGGTCGAGCAGGGCATGTAACAGAAGCTCTTGAAGTTATAAAGAAAATGCCAATGGAACCAAATTCCATTGTCTGGGGAACTCTTCTTGGCGCTTGTAGAGTTCATAAAAATGTAGAAATGGCTGAAATAGCAGCTAAAGAACTTCTTCAATTGGAGCCTAATAATGGGGCTGTTTGCGTTCTCTTATGCAATATTTATGCAGTTTGCAATAAGTTGGAGAATCTGCGCGAAGTAAGACATATGATGATGGAGAGGGGAATAAAGAAGACACCTGGTTGCAGTTTGATAGAGATGAATGGTATAGTTCATGAATTTGTGGCCGGGGACCAGTCGCATCCTCAATCCGAAGAAATCTACTCAAAGTTAGAGGAAATAATGGAGGATTTGAAGTTTGCAGGGTATTTATGTAATACTTCGGAGCTGTCCCTTGATATAGGTGAAGAGGAGAAAGAGAATGCGCTTAATCGGCACAGTGAGAAATTGGCTATTGCCTTTGGGCTGATTAGTTCGGAACCTAGGGTGACAATTAGAATTGTCAAGAACCTAAGAATTTGTGTGGATTGTCACCATGTAGCGAAGTTAGTATCAAGAATCTATGATAGAGAGGTGATTGTAAGAGATAGAACTCGATTCCACCATTTCAGAAGTGGTTCATGTTCTTGTAAAGATTACTGGTGAGTTGGATCAAGTACTTCAAGCATTTTGTACTTTTTATGGTCTTTGATGTTAAGCGTGTTGGAGGTAGATTAGTCCTGTGCTCCTTGACTGTAAGCAAACTTTGATGTTTTTGGAGTGCCAATATCATTTTCCATTTTAAATATTTTCCTTCCATTGCTTGATTTCTAGAAAGAGAAGTGGAAGTTTAAAAAATAAGTTCAATTTTCTAATTTTTTTTTTCTCCAATTTTCCTCTTCGTTGGTTTTTTTCCTTCCTTTCCCCATGTACCAAACAGACTTTTGGGTTGAAGATTGTATTTGATACGCGGTGATATACGACTAGTTGCACTTTTTTTAAAAAAATAACAGGAGGATGTCCGGACCAGTTTGCGCGCAAGGAAGGTGAACAAAATTATTCTCTAACGACCTCCAGAGGCCCCATTTAAAATATATTTTGATCATAATAAAAAAAGTTGAAAATAAAAAGTCAAAAAGTAGGCCCCAAACAATGGAGCCGCGGCTCCCATTTAGTTTTAAGCATCCAGTTTTTGGTCAAGTTTTGGCTAGTTTTAAGCCACCAAATCAAACTTCGGTACTTTTATTCTACAAAGGTGTATTGATAACACAACATCCAAAGATTGGATTGACCTGGCTATAATATGGTCACCACAGACTTGATTCTGAGTACTTCCAGAAAGCCAGGCCATATAAAAAAATATATTTCCTTGTGCCTTTTGCATGTGACTTAGAAATAGCAGAACTGATAGATAAAAGCACATGATCCAAAAGACCTATGAATAATCAGCAGTGTTTCATGGAAATATTGACTGCGCAAAACTTCAAGATGCTTACTCCTAAGCCAATTTTACAGAACGATCCAGATTAGGAGGAACGAACTCTCACTTAAAGAACCAACACATTTGAACAAAAAATATCATTATACAATAAAGGGAATAGCTTGACTGGATGACTTGGCAATTGACAGATTTTAAACAATGAGGCAGAGGCGGTTGTTGTCTGAAGCTGAGCCCGACCTTCTCAAAAGGCCATAGGTTCCCCTATTGAGCATTTTAGTGGGCTCCCATGCGAAATCCCAATTTGAACAAGATTCAAATGTAATTAAAGACTCTTTTCACTCCATGCTAAAACGGTGAAATAATGAAGAGCTACTATACGTTCAACCTACACGACTACAAACAATGTGCCCGGTAAGATGGTTTAGATACTTAAAGGCACAAAAAATAACTACTTTTAGCGAATAAAAACATTACTAACGATCATAACGAACGCAGCCATGCTCCGTCCAATGAATGAAAACCAAACATGGTCTCATTTATTCAATAACGATAATGCAAACTAGAGTAACTAATTTCCACATCCTCCCTTAACTGAAACAAGGCTCTCTTTGTACATAAAATTCCGCTCACCAGAAATCTTCACATTCCTAGCCTGTTTGGTAACAATGTCATACAAGATTAGCGTGTCAAGTTCACATCTCCATTTTCGGATTAGAAGCTCATTCTTATTCCAGAAACCCAGAGGGGCCCATGAACCAGGAATTGGAACTTCCACAGTTAATTCATGAAACCACCTGTATGAGGATTTCTCAACCTCAACCACGCAATTGAAGTCCTTCTTCATCACCCATACTTCAATTGATGTGTGGCCTTCCTCGAGGAAAGAAAAAATAACCGCAAGGGAATCCTTTATCAAGCCAAGGCTACAGTCCTTCCGCTTGGTGTAGTCTACATTGGGGGGGAGGGTTATGTTCTCCGTGAAGGTGTTGAATTTCTCTGGAAGAAGTGTCACGTGGAACAACTCCTTACTCATGTCAAATGAAAGAACCAACCCCTCATAACAACTGACACTGCATGAATTGTTATTGTGGAGTGCGAACCAATGAAAAACACCATCGCTTTTGTTGTACGTGCTGATTTGTCGGCCATCATCAATAAGTACATCTGGAAAAAAATGATCGGCCGGGAGAATGCTAAATGCCCTTGTTGCAGGGTTCCATAGCGCAATAGTTGGTACCTCCTTTTCTTCATAGAGTGCATGATCTCTGATACTCCAGACTAGACAAAATATGCCATCACACGGACCCAAAACTAAATCTGGCTTCCTGTGAAACCCGAAAGTAAGATTCACAGGTTGAAAGTCATATTCATACCGTTTTATGAAGGTCTGAAAGCCATCATGCCCAACCAAGAGACTGTTATGGTTAGCGTTCCAAGTGACCAGCCTAGTAGGAGTATCCTTTTCGAGATGAGAGGCAATAAAGATAGGGTTTGTAGGAAGAGCACGCCATGTTTTACAGACACACTTTAATTGCATTAGAGACTTGACAGGCAACCTCGAGAGGATTTCAATTTTAAGTTCTTCAGGAAGAAGACTCCAGCAATGGAACCTCCTCCTCTTCCTCCTCCTCCGCCTCCTCCTGCTCCTCGCAAACGATTGATCCTCCTCCTTGCAAACGGAAAAGAAATATAAAAACTCTTAAAAAGGGAGCGTGCATAATAATAATAATAATCTGTTCAAATGGGAAAAAGAAGAAGGGTATGGCAACTGTTTGACTCGTTTGCATAAATTGCATTGCAGGTAAACCTGTGTGTGTGTGTTAAAGGAGATGGCGAGGTTTGTGTGTGTGTCTTAAAGGATAGAGAGAGAGAGAGGAATAAGTACCTTTTCGGGGATCGGCTCCGTCTCCTTCCGCCGCCACAGGAGGAGCCACCGGGTGGTCACACGCAATTTCTTTGCGAAAGCCTCCACGACGACGTAAGCCATTCTTAATATTGTCATCGTCGTCTCCACGAGGACGTTGCAAGCCACTTCTAATGTCGTCGTCGTACTCTTATCTCTATCTACTTCGGCGAAATTCCGACTCCTCCTCCTAATCCGACGACGACTGGTGCTCCTTCAAATTTCTACCGCTGCCGATTTGTTACCTGTTTTTGTGGCTGTCAAAGGGGTTTGTTGGGCAGGGGAATACATCAGGGTTTGTTTCTCCCTATCATGAAAAACTAGCATGTCAGGCCTATGGTTTAGATACAATCAACGACACATCAATGAAAGCCATGTTCTTTTGTCTATTCGTTTTTCCTAACATGCGGAATGCTCTTGGTTGAATTTTGAAGCTTTCAGTGCTGCCTTTGAACTTTTATTATATCCATTGATCGATCGTCTTATGTCTTCCTGGTTTATCCGCATGCAGTTGCAGAGGACCTAGTCTCGCCTCTTACAATGGTGGCTTTTACTGAACTACCCAAGGACAATGTGTACGATTTCGTAAGAAACTCCAAATCCCAAGAACTCACGTCAAACCAATTGAAGAAAATAATACCGGATGTGTACCTGTCGCCATGGAAGATGAAAATCTTAGTGTGTGGTTATTCGTCTTCCGCCTCCAAAACCCTTCTCTTGATCTTGACATTAGTCTCGCACACGATGGGATAGTATGAGAAAAAAGGCTAGGGTTAGAGTGGAGACCTTGACCACCTATTTACAAGCCCTGGTTCCATCATAGCCCATCATAATAGATGGAATCATATTGGGCCTTTTAATTGATCTCTACATATAAAATAAGCTCGCACCACTTAACGCACGTGATATGACCCAAATACGTGCTAATAGAGACGTGTCCATTACTCGGGTCTCATTAATTAAACGATCACAACCTTATGGGTAATACCGACATCACTCAAGCCTTATTTGACAACCCCGCCCCACGCCTGATGGGCTTCTTCTTTCAAGATAAGGAAAGTCATAGGGTCGCACCAATTCGTTTTCTATCCACTGCTAAAATCTGAGGAACTGGGTAATGGTGATGATATAGATGAGTCTGTTGATTTTCTTGGCAGGCGCACAATTATAGTTGCTTCTTCTAACGGCTTTCTTCTTTGCAATCCGAAACGTAAGTTTCAGAAGGAGTACCATATATACAATCCGGCCACTAGGCAGTGGATATCCTTGCCAAAACCCCCCAAAATCCCATAGGAAAGTGGCAACTGGGTTTGCTTGCAAAACAGATGATCCGTGTAAGGATTCCATCTCCTACAAGGTAGTGCGCTGTGCGATTCTTAAATGGCCCCTTGATACACAATCGTCGGTGAGAATTCAGACCTTCTCTTCTGAAAGGTAAATGGATGGCTATAGATCTTACGCCTGATGTGCCTCTTCCATTTTTTCCCACGTACCCAGTGAATTTGTCTGCTGTCGTGATTGGCGATGTTTTCTATTGGTTTGCCAGGGGGCCGAGGGTAGTTGCTTTTGATATGGTGGAGAGGCGTTTTCGGTCAATCCCTTCTCCCGGAGAAGGGAAGGGTACTCGGTTCAATTAGCTGCCTTGAATGGACTTCTTCACTATGGATTGTCGGATGGTGTAGATATTAACATATGGGTTCTCGAGGGTGATTTCCACAATAGCACTGCTCAGTGGCATATGAAGCATAGTGTGAGCTTCGTGACCTTAGAGAACAGATACCCAGATATTTTTGGTGCTTATGGTTTTCGGGAATATATTTTACAGGTTGAGTTTCATTCTGCTGATCCACGAATTGTGTACTTATGTTTACGCGATAAATTGATCTCCTACAATATTGACGATGGAGCTGTAGAGGCCGGTGCATGATATGGATTTTGGTGAAGATGAATGCACAATAGCGCTCTGCAATTGCTTTCCCTATCAGTGGCACGAGTGGCCTCGTGTTCTTTAGAGTGTAAGTTCAAAAAAATTACGTATGACCTTTGCTGAGAGTATTTCTTCTTTTTTGTAGTATTTCTTTCTAACAATGATCTTGTTTATCCTGTTAAATTAATAATTACAATTTATTGTTTTTCTACTGATGGTAATGGTGTGGACCTTTCTCCCATTTATATTGTTATTATTAGTTTTAGGCGACGTGCTTTGCACGTAGCCGCGTGCTCATTGGTGTTGATGTTCCAATTGGTTGTACCTGTAAGAAGATCGAGATGCATAATGGTTAGTTGGGAAATTGGTCTATCTATGGTTGTTTGGCTTCATTATGTTGATATGTTTTGTTGGATGATGTAATTGTGCTTCGTATAGTTGTATGCACGATAGTGAAAGTAGTAGTGATAAAAGAGGAAGAAAGTAGAAGTAATCCTTCTGTATATAAGAAGAAAATCCTGCCTCTTTTTGATGGGGGTGGGTGGCTTCGCATATTTGTGACTTCTCTACCCTTCAAAATATTTTTTTCTTCAAAACTTTTCTACCCTTTTCTGCATAAATGTGGGAACGGAGAAAAGGCGGTGAGGGTGTTTGAAAAAATGGCTCGCAGGGACAAATTTACCTGGACTGCCATGATTGTTGGTTTTGCCATTAATGGCCAGGGTAAAGAAGCTCTTGACATGCTCTCTGATATTCTGAGAGCTTCAATAGCACCTGATGATGTAACTTACATTGGTGTTCTCTGTGCGTGTACTCACAATGGTATGGTAAATGAAGGAAGAAATTTTCTCTAGTATGACTCTGGATCATGGGATAGCAGCCCATAGCACATTATGGGTGCATGGTTGATCTCCTAGGTCGAGCAGGGCATCTAACAGAAGCTCTTGCAGTTATAAAGAAAATGCCAATGGAACCAAATTCTATTGTCTGGGGAGCTCTTCTTGGCGCTTGTAGAGTTCATAAAAATGTAACCAAATTTGGAACGGAGGGAGTAACTTATTTCTATAATTAAAATTTCCATTTTACGGGTTGTATTCCGCCCATGCTTAATTATATTTTGATTAAGGACTTTTCCTAATTGCTTACTCCGCAACCTAACCTCCTAGAAAGGTTCGCACTCAAGCATAGGGCTGGGTCGTTGATAGCATATATACCGGAAGACCAGATCGTTCCCACAGAGAAATCTTCTTTAGCGAATTCAGATTAGATGCAGCGTAAGAATTGTGGCGTTCAAGCGGCCAACTTTGGAGTTTGATTCAAACGATGATATTGAACTTGGAAATGAACTAAATTAAGATAGTCGAGTCAAATGGATTGATTTACCCACGACTTAGCCATAAAACGGCTTCTTCATCTAATTCATGTGTGGACCGAAACCGTCCGGATTCCATTAGAAGAATTAAAAGCTGAAGACTACTTGTAACGTAACTCAACTCAAAATTCTAATTCAAATTGAACTCATTTAACGTAAGTGAGAGATGAAAAAGAATCGTTCGCACGAGTAGGATTATCAAGCACGTAGCATAAAGCAATAGACTCCATTGATCAAAGAAGCCACCGACCTCATGATCAACGCTAGACATCATGGGTTTAATTCATTCAAAATCTTGAGATTGAGCTAAAATTTAAGCGAAACCATTTAAATGACTAATTCATAGGGTGAACCTTACCCCATGACTGAACCTATTAACTACTCACTCATAGCAAAAAAAAGACTAGAAAGCATGCTAGGAAATGAAAACATGATTCACCGATAAAAACAAAAATAAACTTGATTTATATAGAGATCCAACTTGTAACTACAACATTAACACTTGAGAAAACATCAAAACACTTAAACTTTCTTGAGTTCTTGAATAAACTAACTTGAAAAGCTTAAGAACAACAATGGAGTTCCTAGGAAAGAAAAAAGAAAGCTAGGCCTAAAAAAGACTATAAATGGCCATTCATTCCATAAATGGCATATAAGCCTATTTATAGGCCTTACAAAATCAGCCAAATAGTGGACAAAAAGGCCCCTGAAATATCCAAAAAACATGCTAGAAGTGGAAACTTTTCATAAATGGAAGGTTGAATTAATCAGCAATAAGTGCTGGTCGAAGGGCATTGGTACCGGTACCTCAAAATTGAAGTATCGGTACCAACTCGATTGTCTTCACATTCAGCAATATGGTACCAATACCATGTTTTTGAGGTATCGGTACCAACTTGACATTTTTTGGGAAACTTCACGGGCTCGCTCTGGACGCTCCCGAACTCGGATTTGGGTGTTCTTTGGACCGTTGGAAAGCTAGTCGAGTCTACTTTCTAACCCAAGTAGTTTGGATCAAAAGTACTTTGTACATCAAAAGATATGACAGATCTACCCTCAGCTGGTCGGAAGATGAATTGCTTTGGTAAAATCCTCACTTCTCCTTCAATTCCCTTGACCCTTGGGCGACCCGAGCAACCTCCAAACCATCTTTTCATGACTCTTCGGGCACCACAACGTGGTGGCACGTGGCCTTGAGCACTTGGTTGCATCCGGAGCATTCCTTAACGTTCAAAACCGCCTTATTAGCACATTTTACCTGAAATACACAAAAACCTACCTTACGTGCAATATCCCAATAAAAAACCTACCTTACGTGCAATATCCCAATAAAAGCTAAATAAACGCAAGTTAAAACAATATAAAACGGGACTAGTCGCACCAAATATCCACAATATTGGGTGCTCATCACTAGTTTTGCTTGTTGTAATCCAGTGACGTTATAAAAAAAAAAAAGTAAACTTATTAATAAAATTTTGGTACACCAAAAGTACATGGTATATAAATATATAATATTTCATTCAGTGAATAGTGGTTTCACAGTTCAATTAATTCATAATTTTTCCTATATTTCTATAAATGAAAACCAATTCTTAGTTATCTCCGCAGTTTTAAGTACTTTAAATAGTTTGCGAAGATGATATTTCAGTTTTAAGTAAACCGTGATTCAAAACCGAAACCGAACTGTAGTCTAATGGTGTGGATTAGTTTGGTCCTATACTTTTTGTGGGTTGGTTTGGTTTCCCAAATTCATAATCCGTAGGTAGTAGTTTGGTCATTGGTTTACTATAAAACCGAACCACCACCCCCATCAACCGCAGTACCTAGGGGTGAGCATGGATTGGATTGGTTCGATTTTATAGTAAAGCAAAAACCAAACCACTATATATATATACGGATTATGAATTTGAAGAACCAAACCAACCCACAAAATGTATAGAACCAAACCAATCCTAGACTACGGTTTGACTTTGGTTTCGGTTTCGATCCACGGTTTACTTGAAATTGAAATATCTTCTTCATAAACTATTTAAAATACTCAAAATTATGGAGATAAACTAAGAATTCATTTTCATTTATAGAAACATAGGAAAATTTAGAAATTAATTGAGCCGTGGAATCACTATTCACTAAATGAAGCATTACATTATACCATGTGCTTTTGGTGTATCAAAATTATAGGATGACATATAAAAGTTTATGCGAAATAATTTTGGTAGCAAATAAATACTCAATAGGATAGTGGATTGAATAGATTATTAATTTAGAAAATTAGTTGATTATAACTCTCATGTATACTTGGTGTATCTAAATTAAATGAGTTACATTTATATATATATACACACACACGCGTGCGCACGCACGGTCGTTCGGATCGGTTTGGAACCGAAACCACTTACATAAATTCATAGACCAAACCATTTAACGGGGTTTCTAATTTTTTTTTAAACCGGAACCAAACCAAACTACTAAAAAACCAAACCAAATCATTCGGTTTGGATTGGTTTGGACTAGATTCTCGATTTGACGGATTTTTTGCCCACCCCTAGCCAAAATGGGGAATTTTTATTTTTATTTGGTATGTCTGAAATTCCAAAATGGGGAAATTACTAAACTGGCACTATGCTCCTCCCTAGAATTTCAAGCAACTGTGTTATTTACACATGCAAATAGAACACATATCGTGTACAGATTTTGTGTGGGTCCACTTCGGGTTCCATACAAACAATTCGAGTCGTTCATTAAATGTAAAGCATTTTTTAAGGGCCCCCACAAAAAAATAGCTCAATCTGATACTTATAAGTACTCAATCCGATCATCTAACTTTTCATTCAGATTTCAGGATAATGAAAAGTTAAACAATTGGATCAAGCACCTATAAATATTGGATTGAACTGATTTTTAGCGGGGGCCCTTGAAAAAATATTTTACATTTGATGAACGGATCGGATCATTTGTGTGAGACCCATAGTGGGCCCCACACAAAGTCTGTGCGTGATTCAATTTGTCTATGTCAACAGACTTATTGATTTCCAAGTGCTAGTATAAATTTTCCGAGGAGTTCTTCCGTTTTGTCATATGAGATAATTCCATTCAACTAAAGTTCTTATTTTTTGCCATTACGAGACAGGTCATTTTCTTATAATACATCACCTTATTTTATTTAAAAAATAAGTACTTATTGTAGTTAGTGAAAGACATCCCAACTGTCAACTGAATACATCAAAAAAGACAATCTCGATTTTAACTAGATTTAGACTTCATCTAGTGAACGGCGAGATTGATTTTCAAAATTAGTCAAGGTGGATGCTCCCTTTTTTATCCGCTTGCACTTCTTTTCTTATTTCTATTCATGAGAGATGAGAAAGGGAAAAAAAAACTATGGAAATTGAACTCATAAAGAGCATCTATGATCCTTAAAAATCAAGGGAGAAACATTTTCTTTGAGAACCAAGCCCAAACTCAAATTTCCAATGGCTATTTTATGGTGGCGATGGGTAGTTGATCATGGTGCTCATCGTGTTTTTCGGTGGTCGCAACAGATGGAAAAGGTTCCGGCAAAGATAACAAAAGCCAGATTTAGGCTTTTTAAAACCTCTGGTTGGTGGTCGTCATGGTGCGTTGGTTGTTGATAGTGAATCATTCAACATTTTAATTAAGGGCTAGAGTTGCTCATATCAAATACTCCATAGATTTTACATATATTTTTACTCTAATCTGCGTAAAAATTAAAGTCAAGGCCGGAGATACACTCTAACGAAGGATAGTTTGGTAATTTCACGGTTTAAAAAAATGAGTGCAAGAAAAGAAAAAGGAAGTTCTTTTAAAAAATCATTTCCGTGAAAAAATAAGGGAAATTGCTCGTTCCGGTTTTGATCTCGGTATTGTGTAAGAGATTCTGTAGATGATCTCTGTATTTACGTATCGTCCCCAGGAAATTTAGTAAGTTACATAATGCCCCTTCTACTTGCGAAACGTGCGTGAGGTTGAGGAACATGCGTCATCTCCTTGGGCTGAGCTTTTTAAACGAGTCGAACACGAGCTTTGAGTGGGCTGAAAATTTTAATAGAAAGTTTATAAAGCCAAGTAATAGAGAAGGTTCAAACTTAGATTCGTCAGTTCATGTTGTTTACTGTAATCTGTATTGATTTACTTTTGTAGTATCTGTTGTACTCTTTTTGCGAGATATTACATGCATGATGTTCTCTTTATTCACAAAATAAAACAAAACAAAAGTTTGGAAGTTAATTTAATTAACAACATGACCAATATCCAAGCTAGATTTGCTAGTGTAACAAATATTTAACGAACACTTTTATTAGAGGTGGCAAATGGGTGGGTCTGGGCGGGTTGAAACAGGTCGCGGGTCAAATATGGGTTAAATAGTAAACTGGTTGAAACGGGTTGGGTCAAATATGGGTCAAGTCAAATCCAAACCCGTCCGACCCGACCCGTTTTCTTTTCTTTCTTTCTTTCTTTTTTTTTTTTTGGGGTTCCTCGAAAGCAAATGAGAAAAATAACAGTTTGAAGATTTTATTGTTTGATCCAGTGCATTTTACGAGCTGAAGAATACTAGGAAGTTTCTAAGCTGTAGGATCAACGTCCATACTTTGTTAGAACTGAATTTTGCTTTCGGTTGTATTTTTTCCCTTGCATTTAATAGAGCCAAGATAGGTTGCTTTTTTATTTTATTTTATTTTATGTCCGGGCATAATTTTTTGAATTTCTTTGCAACATATTAAAGAGCTCATGAAGTATTTTAATTTGGTAAAACGAAACTTTAAAAATGATGCTTGAAAGTGCTTTTTTTTCAATCCAAAAATTGCACGACTTTTCGTTGAGGCAGACAATTGGGGATGACGGAGGAAGTAGTATATAACATGTGAATTTGAGTCGAACCTTCGAATTAATAATTCAATTTCGATTGAACTTTCCTGCTCAATTTCTGCACATACACTTTTAGAGCAGTAACAAAAAGTAGCATTGTGTAACCAAAATACCACTTGTCGAACTAATTTTCCACCATTTGTCCTAAAAAATCAATTGATATTATGCAGGATTTGAATTAAATTTTCCACGAACTAAACTTTACTACTTATTTTTGGGAACGACAGGAAATCAGCTAAGTCCAACCCATATTTGACTATCAATTGTTGTGTGTACGTTGAGTTACAGATCAAACAACAGAAAATGCGACAGCGACGAGGAAGAAGATAGAAAACTATGAGAGTTTGGGTCTTTTATGTCTAACCCATATTTAACCCATTTTCAATCCATATAAACCCATGTAAATTGGTTTATGAATGGTGATTGTCCATTACGTCTTTCGATTTTTTGGGGTCCAGTGTGACTATTGATTTGTGTTATTTGCAGTTAGAGATGTACATAAGTTCCGAAATTGCATAGCTCAAGTCACTCTCACTCTCTTTATTCCTTTCTGCTATAGGGATTACAAATTGAAATAAGTAATGTAGTCTTAGCTGAGCATTGCTGCATCTATTTGGCCGAGTAAATTAAAGGGTTTTTTATTATTATTTTAGTCGAATTAGGTTAACAGGGGTAATCATAATAGGGCAAGGTCATTGGTTAGGACACACAATTTGCTAGATAAAATGGTTTCTGCTTTGTTGATTTTATAAAAAAAGATTCATGTTTGTTTTAAGGAAGATGCTTAATTTTTTGTTTTTTTAGTGTTTGCAGGTAGTTTGTAATGTACAAGTGGCAAGATTACTGAAATACAATAGACATTTATAGTTTTTCTTACCTGTGTGTTTTCCGTAGAGTTAATGAACAACGATGATATGTATTTTATTTTCTAATATGTGGTCGAGTTGTCTTTTTTCTCCTTATCTTTGGATGTTGGGCGAATTATATTGTACATAGGTGTGATATGAATAACTGCTTGATTGATTATTTGGTGGTATTTGTTATTTGTTTCATGAATGATTATTTTTATCTTAATCATATAGTATCAAGATGAGTTTCCCCACGGGGTAAAAGGGGAAATTTGGCCTTAGTCCGGTAGGAAAAATCGGTCTTAGTTTTTTTTTTTTTTTTTTTTCCGGAGAAGTCGGGATCATTGGTAGATATGGTTAATAATAGAGAATGGTAGTCATTTATGTTGCGCTTAGAATCCGTTGCGCCGCTCCTTCAGGCACGGGCAATATATTTCTAGTGGGATTACATGGGTTGAACCCATATTAACCCATTATAAAATATGGACGGGTTGGGTTATAAGTGGGCGGGTTTAAAAAATATGGGTTGAGATTGTCACCTCTAACTTTTAACGAATCGAACACGAGCTGTGGTACTCGAGTAATCGGTTCATTTATCAGCCCTAGCTAGTTAAAGACATAGCTAGAATTGAACACTTCACCTCATCTTGCACGTGAAGATTTAAGTTTTTTAACTTTAGACATTGAAAGATCCAAGCTCTAAGAAAAATCGAACGACGATCTCCTAATATAGTTTTATAACTATGTTACTACCACACACACAATTACACAAACTCTCTCATATTAAATATGGGGTCCACACATACTACATACACTAGGTGTGTGGGCTCCATTTTTAACGTGAGAGAATTTGTGTCATTGTGTGTGTAAATATGTATAGTTAGAGAATTATTGATTCCATAAAGGGCTCGATCCTTTTCGCAACATGAAAAGACATGCAAGATGGATTTTTTGAAACTCATGTGACAAATTGATACTACCATGTTATGCGGTACTGTTATATTGTGTTGAAACTCGTGTGAGAAATTGTTTGCGGGATGTGATTTTAGCACTCTAGTTTTACCCAGTGACACTTCACTTTTTGTTTTGCAATCTTACATGATCAATACACAAAGTGAAGGGCCCGTGGCTAAAACTGGAGTGCCAAAATCAATTTATATTGTTTGCGCACTTATTTCAATTTCAATCATTCTACAACCACAAACATTTACACAAAATTCACTCACATTCACATTGAGGCCCACACAGACTACACACTAAACTTCCAGTATGTGTGGATCCCACCAAAAGACGTGAATGTGTGTATAAAATATGTGTGTGGTTGCGGATAAAAAAAAAGAAGTGTTTGTGGTTAAAATAAATAGTCCACATTAACGATTGCAGGTGAATCGAAAGGTAATGAATGCAGGTGTATTGAGTGGTGTACATATTGAAAGTTGAATTCAAGGGAATTTATGATGTCACTTTCAAATGGAGTACGGTTATCAATTTGGGGAGTGGTATTATTAATTTTTATAAATATATTGGAATAATGACATTATAAATTTGGAGAGTAACATTATCAATGCCCGAATTCAAATGAAACTTTGGTTTTTGGCCAAGCTAGCTAACACAATGGTAAAGGAAATTTGGCCAGATTTTTTAAAATTAATTAAATGTAGTTTTTTTTTATCCGCAAATTAAATGTAGTGGGACCAAAGAATTTAGAGCTTGATCAATTAGTTGACCGTACTTTAATACTGCATGTGTTTTTCCGTTTCATACGCTACTCGTTGTCCTTGCATGTGTTTTAGCCAGACATAGGATCCAGATGTGCTTTGGGAAAAGTTATTCAACGTCCTTGGGGCACCGTCACGTTTCAGGTGGTACCTCAAACTCATCCTCCATCACAAATATCAAAACTTCTATGATGCTCCCAAGTGGTATGGGAGCATCATACTCCCAATGAATTAGAGCCATTGGATTGAAATTAGATAAATCCCAGCCCTTGGATTGAAACCCAAAACTAAAACTAGGGTGGTTTTGTTGAAAACGAGATGGTTTTGACCAAAAAAACGGAGGATTACTTACCATAGAACAGGAAATTTATACTATTTCTAAGGCAACACTTACTAATGTATAAGCTAATACTTACCACACAAACAGGTAACGCTTACTATAACCGGTTGGTCAGGTAACAAGTTGCCATTAATAATAAAAAAAAAAAAAGTATCTGATTTTTTGGCGGGAAAATTTGCAGATTTTAGGGATTTTTATATTAGAAGAATTATCTAAAAAATAGTGTTCATTTATAAATCTAGTTTAAAATTTTAATTGGTTATGAAAATATAAAAATTTGGAAAATATTTTCCATAATTTCCAAATGACATTATAAATGTATTTAATTGATTAATTTTTAAATAATCCTTTATTATAGATATATTTAAGTAACTTAGTTTTAAATATTATGGAAAAAACAAGATATTTATTAATATTTTGATAGCTTACAAATTTAGTTAATATATATTATAAAATGACGCCACAAGTTGATTGTTACAACAACATTGTACGATAAATATATATATTTTTAATAGTGATTGAATAATTTTGTAGAATTCTCTAGTATTTAATGAAATTAGGCCATTCAAATTCATTAATATAGTTTATAGTGATCAATATGATATATTTTACAAATCTAACAACTAATAGTGTTGATAGTAATATATTTGGCAGTGATCAATGAACGAGAATTGATTCATTTGTAATTGATTGATCTGGTTATATGTTCAGCCAATTGATCAAACAATTTGAATCGATTAAGATCATATTTGACAGATGTGGTAGTTAACAATGATGTTGAATGATAGTGATTAGTGAAAATTAATATAATTGGCTAAAGTAGGTTGACTAATGGTTATTTGATGGTTAACATTGATCACTTAACAAATGAAGGAGTAAAAGTCTTTGAGGTTAACATTGATCACTTTGCTAATGTAAGAATAACCACTAGTGAACCAGCAAATTGAAATATCTCATTTATTTGATCCTTTTTTCAAAGTAAATTTATTAATATGGCTGCTTTTATTTAATTTATCATAAAAGAAATTCAATATATCCAAATAAAATTTAATGTGGTAGGTAATAAGACATTAATGGGTAACAAGACATTAATGGTTATATACATTAATGTATACCTACCCGTCATTAATGTCATACTTACTATAGAATAAAGATTACTTACCAAAGAATATGGCTAGAGATACCACAAAAATTGAATTTTTACGACAAACTAATATTCGTTGATAAAACTTACCATGTGGTTGACAATACTTACCATGAAATAAGGGAACAACGACTATATCCTTAGATCGGTTTGACCACACAAACTTGTTCACGTTTTGTCAATTACCTTGTTTACCTACCACCAATTATGACATTAATGGTACTTGGTTTCTCCACACCTACCTTAAACCCTGCAAACTTATCCACTTTAACTCCTCTAGCTCCCAGTCATCTCTCCTCTTGTCCAAAAAGCTCACATTCATCTCTTCTCTTGTCCAAAAAAATTGAAGATTTAAGAAGAACCTCCATAACAAGTTGAAGAAGCTCACCAAAAGCTCACCAAGTAAGTTTTTTTGAAGAATAAACTGAAATTAGTTATGATGATTACCTCATACCAACTTACCAAATGATCATAAGTTGAAAAATCTGAAATAAGTGTTTCACAAAAATATGATGAAGCTTCCCAAATTTTTATGTTTTTTATGGTTATACTTACCATTTATTATGGCTTTTTATACCTCTTTTTATGGTATTTTTATTACGGATGAAAACCGTATTTAGAAAGTATTAGGAGAATAAGTTCTCTATATTCCTGGTAAGTATATCCAGAATTTAGTAAAAAACCATTTTGTTATGGTAACTCTGATTATGGAAATGGTAGGTAATCTCCATAGGTAACACAGTTTTGCTTGCCATACAGTAGCTAATATAGTATTTGTGGTTAACATATCTATGTTAGTTTTTACCATTAATTGTGAACCTATTTGTCTGGATCAGATTTTGAGAGATGGATGACAATGTTCAGCGGAATGGAAAGAATGTAGTGATTGACATTTGTGACGACTCTAGCAATGATAACGGAAATGACGAAAAACGGTTGGATGAATTAACGGAAGAGGAAGTTTATGAAATGACATTTGACATGCATGAGGATGGAGAAACATTCTATAATGCATATGCCAAAGTGAACGGCTTTAGTATTCGGAACTATAATATGCACAAGGACAATGCTGGTATCGTGAAGTCAAGAAAGTGGGTATGCTCAAAAGAAGGATATAGAGACACTAAATACTTGGAGAGAGAAGATCGAATAAGAGGGCCGCAGGCACTTACTAGAGTTGGATGTCCTGCTGAATTTAGTGTCACATTGGAGAGAAGTTCTGGCAAGTACTTGGTTAATAACTTTGTGAGCATCCACAACCATCCCATGATAGGGCCTTGTGGTGTCCCTTTTCTCCGCTCCCACAGGAAGGTTAGTAGTTCTGATAAAGCCTCGGCCAATACTATGCATAAAGTAGGTATTAAAACAAGTCACATAATGGATTTTGCGGCGCAACAATCCGGTGGATATGAGGCTGTCGGATACACGCAAAAAGATCTTTACAATCATTTTACAGCTCAGCGCAATATAGAGGTTGCGGACGGTGATGCGGAAGGTGCCTTAGCCTACTTGTGTGCGAAAGCCGACAATGACCCCTTGTTCTATTACAAATATGACGTGGATGAGCAAAATCGGCTAAATAATCTGTTTTGGAGAGATGGAACATGTAGGACAGATTATATGTGCTTTGGAGATGTGCTAATATTCGATTCGACTTATCGGACGAATGCGTATCGGAAGCCATTGGTGATACTAGCTGGAGTTAATAGTCACTTTCAAACAACAATTTATGGTTGTGCATTGTTGACTGCTGAGACTGTTGAGACTTATACATGGGTGTTGGAAAGGTTTCTTGATTCCATGGACCACAAGAAGCCTGTGTCGGTAATGACCGATGGGGATAAGGCTATGCGGAGAGCAATAAAAACTGTGTTACCTGATGTTAATCATCGTTTATGCAAATGGCATCTTAAAAAAAATGCTGTCAGTAATGTCCATGTTCCCGGATTCTTAGCTGACTTTGAGAAATGCATGTCAATGTCAACTGAAGAAGAGTTTGAAGTTGCATGGAAGAATCTTTTGGATGACTATAGCCTTCACCAAAACCAATGGGCGGTAGATGTTTATGAAAAAAAGACCTTATGGGCAGAGGCATACCTGCGAGGTATTTTTTTTGCGGGTGCAAAAGCACACAACGTGTTGAGGGAATGAATGCATACATGAATCGATTCTTAAAACTACGTCTCAAGCTTTTTGAATTCGTACAAGCATTTGATAGGGCTCTTGCAAAACTTCGTCATAACGAGGCTAAGGTACAAGTTGAAAGTGTGAATAGTACTCCGGTTCTGTCTACATGCATGAAACGAATTGAAAAACATGCAGCTGATATATATACTCGGGGCATATTTAACAAGTTTCTCAAAGAAATTAAGAAAGAGCAATCATTGTTTAAGGTGGATAAAGTTGAGTTTGAAGATTTTCGGGTTTACTACTTATCTCGATACCAACAGCCGGACGCCACGTGGAGTGTCAACTATCAGCCGAATGATGGCATCATGAAATGCTCTTGCTCGAAATCTGAGTCAATTGGGTTTCCATGTCAGCATATGATCTCAGTCATGAAAATGGAGCATATGAGAGAAATTCCCTCTTGTTTGATCTTACAAAGGTGGACAAAAACGGCGAAATCCTTCCCCCTACATGGTAGCACACCAATGCCAGAATGGGTCACGCAAACGACAAGGTTTGGGGCATTGTCAAGCGCATGTGTCGAAATGTGTTATTATGCTTCGCACATAACGAAGGGGTATAATGAGACCATAGAAGAAATCACCAAGTTAACATCCAGAATGAGGGAGCTCTATTTGTTACATGTTCAGGAGGAGCAAAGAGATATGAGACAAAACGACAATGTTGAGGGGACATCTATGCATTTTGGTGTTGGCGACCCAGTCACTATCAAAGGTAAAGGGACCCATAATTTGGCCAAGAACTTCATCCCGAAAACAAGAAAATGTGGCAATTGTAGAGAACCTGGTCACATAAGAACCAAATGCCCCAAATTAGTGCATGGAGATAATCTGAGAGACATGAATGCGGATGACGACGCATATGAATCAGATGTGAGCGTTATTCACCAACAATCTTCATGTTTAGGTGTGTTTTGTGAAGTTTTGGTGTGAATTTGGAGGTGTATTGAAAGGTTTTGGGGTTGGAAATCGCAGGAAGAACAATAAGTAATTTTCTGGAAATCTGCAGATTTGAGAAACCTTGTATCTGACCTGTTTTTGGGGATTTTTTTGAGGCAGTTCCTGAGCTCCGAAAATTATGAGATTTTTATAGAGAGTTCCTCTATGAGTCTATTGTCTATGGTAAAAATTTCAGGATCGGATTCAAAGTATTAAATTCTGTAGAAATTCGTAACCTCACAGCGCGCAGTTTCGGAACCTTGCTGACTGCTCAGACACGTGTTGGGGAAACGGTCATATTTTTTAGGTCGAGCGATGAAATTACGATCCGTTTTCTGATTTTGAAACTAGATTCATAGACCTTAAAAAGTATGTGGAGTTTGTACCTTAGTTATTTCTGTGCAGAGTCAGATTTTAAGTTGAAGTTGATAAAATTGCAGATTCTGAAATTATTTCTTGAGATTAGTTATCCCACGTCCTAGCTTGCTAGGGGACATGTTTTATATCTAAAATTTTCTCTGCTACACTTGTATGAGTTCATAGATTACATATCTATACTTAGTTGTGAGGGGAAGAAGCCAGATTGAGATTGGTCTCAATCTCCAAGCAAATCACGTAACAAATCTCCAAGTGGAGCACATATGGCATAAAGGCTTCAATGGCTGCTCATTCATTCAATTCGAACATCACGTTTAGCACCAAAGATGGCTTTGCCATTTTTAGCAAAGGGTGGACTTGGAATTTGTCAAAAAATCTGCCAACTGATAGCTTTGGTTGCCTAAATGGCTCATGGATGGACTTGCTCTAAGGCCATTCTTTTGAGCATTTTTTTAAAGGTGTCAAGGTGTAATAAGGCCACTTCTTATTTCACCATGTCTTTGAGAGCACTTCTGTGTTTTTCCTGATTTTTTTTTATAGGACTAGACATTTTGGATCTGTTTATTTAGTTGTCGATTGTTGGTCATTAGGGTTTAATTGACGAGAGTTACATTTACTCTATACCAATTTTCTTCTAATGTTTAATAAGTCCTTGACTCCTTTGAAGGTGTTCAATTTGAAGAGGGGATTTGCCTCAAATGCCTTCTTAACTCTCTCAAGATTTTTTATCCTGTTTCTATTTTAGATCAATACCCTTGAAATAAACAGGTGGGAGCTTGAAACAAACCCCTAGGTTTTTGCATACCTCTTTGAAGTGAGTGATTGTTTGCCACATAGATCTCTCATGTTACAATAGGAGTTGCAAAGCTGAAATATAAGAAGCTCCTTAAGAATAGCCAGGGAATATCGTAGGTGGGTAGATGAGAGTATATCTTAGAGGGAGAGAGGTTGAAATTACAAGTTTTTAAGGTTGGGAGAGGAAGGTGTCTTATCAGAGTCATTGTACTGGGTATGTTAACTGTTAGGCCTCAAAGATTGGACATAGTATTGCTCTTCCTGCTTTAATTCTATTACACCAGCACTTTTTTGTACCTTTATCCTCCAATATTAACCCCACTATGCATAATCAAGCTTACCTGTCGTAATTGCTCACTATAGGATGTTTTGTTTTCAATCCTAGCTCCCATATATACCTTTGCCTTCTTACACTTGGTTAAACAGGTAGAAGTCTAGATGATATGGTATAATAAAAGAAATAGAATCGATTTCTTTGGCATTTTGTAATGCAGATCAGTTGACATTCATTTGTTCTGTTTTGGCACATCAACTTGTCAGTAATGAGAAACCAATTTAGATGCTGATTTCCAGTTGTAACTCTCTTTGTTTTTTCATTGATTATGCTCGTGTATAAACTGATGCAGAAACGGAATGCACCTGAATTAGGCACTGTTTACAAACAAAATAACAAGACAAACAGCTAATCCTATGGTCTCAAGTTCAACCAAATTCATTTTCTTTTCAAGATAGCAACAGTAATGAAGCCCAAACACAGTTCAATTCTATTGAAAGAAAACCCAAGTAAATACAAGAAAAAAACAAAATGGATATAGCAAGGTCTCAAAAACAACATGTGGCCATTAAAAGATACTCAAAGTCTCAAAAAGACTTACAAGAAATATATCCATCCATTGCAAGGATGCTTTGGAACAGCATTATGGTCTTCTTTAACCATTTTCAACTCCTAAAACAAATAGACCTGTTAAATAAAAAAATTGATAGTTAGTTTGTCAAAAGCAAGATTGAATACATATGTACAATGCATTTAATATGGAGTAGTTCCATCATTTTGACTAGTATAATACTCCCATTATAATTATGGCTGCTAAAATCATGGAATAGCATGGGGGACCCTCATGTCTGCCCTTCGTCCCCTTATTTTACTCTTTCCAATATAGTCATGGCTGCTAAAATCATGGAATAGCATGGGGGGACCCTCATGTCTGCCCTTTATCCCCATATTTTACTCTTTCCAATATAGGTGTAGATCATCCCCATTGCATGGTGATCCCAGTGGACCACAAATCATGGAGCCATTAATATTAAACAGACTGTTTGCCGATTGCTCTGCCTATAGGGTTCTTTTTTAGGTTATTTCAAGAGATTATTGTCTGAAAGACCAAAACATGGGATCCAACATGGGGGACCCTTATGTCTGCCATTTATCCCCCATTTGTTCTCTTTAACATTATTAAATCTCTACCTACAAAGCAATATATAAACCCCCTCTCTCTCTCTCTGAAAACAAAAATGTCTGGATATCCCTATAACAACCCACCACAAGGCTACGGTTACGGAAGCCCCCTGCCATCCCAGCAACCTACTCCGGCGGCCCCCTGCCTCCCAGCAAACCTACTCCTCCGCCCCATACGGCGCCCCACAACCACCCCCACCCACCCAAAACCCCTACACACCCCCACCGTCATCCACCCCCTACGCCGCTCCATCCTCTGAATGGTACTAAAAACCCAATCACTGGTAGTTCAAAAAATAGAAGAAAAAATAAGGGTTTGGCAGTTCAAAAAACCCAATCACTGGTACTAAAAACGAACCCCTAGGGGTTCTTTTAATCACTACGGAAGCATAAAAAAAAATTTGCAATTTCTCAACCCTCCTACATTACGGTTTCAGAGAGAGAGAGAGAGAGAGAGAGAGAGTTACCTCGTCGTGGGCTGTGGAGGTCAAGAGGAGTAGGAGCTGTGGAGGAGGGGCGCGGAGGTCAGGAGGCGGAGGGGGGCGAGTTTTACTCTGGCGGAGGGGAGCGAGTATTGCATCGACAGAGAGAGGAGAGGGGAAAAGTTAGGGCTAGGAAGTTTTTCAGTGTAATCCCAACCGGAATAGGAGGTAGTGAGAGAAAGAGAGGAGAGAGACGAATTGAGTTCATCAATGGCCAGGATTAAAAGGGATCACATCCTAGGGTTCAGAATTAATGGGAGTATCATGCTCCCAAAACCACTGGTTTTGGATGGGAGCATCATAGCCGGACTCCACAAATATGTGTGGTTTTCCACCACCAAATGGGTGGAGGTCATACAAATGTGTGGTACAGAAGAATTTAGGGCACCGCCACGTGGTGTCCTAGGGGCATTGAGTAATTACTTGTGCTATGGGCACAGATCAGATGTAGAGGTAGCGATGCACAAACAATTTTTGTAGGCCCAACCTCGGATCCCACACAAATAATACGAACGACTCATCTTAAATTCTTAAAAAAAAATTAATGTGTTTCTGTAAAAAATTAGCTTAATCGGATATTACTAAATTCTTTCAGACATCGTAGGGCTAACAATTCAAACTGCACTATGACTTTTGGAAAAGTCGCTACCGATATCTAATTGAGCTGATTTGTTACGAAGATCCTTGAAGAATTATTTTTAATACAATAAGCAGTTCAAATTATCTTTGTGAAACAAGAGGTAGACCTCACAAAACCGTCTGTGCATGATCTGTGCGGAGGCCTTTTGAATTGGGATCCATATATATGCCCACCTAATATCTAGGCGAACCAGTCTACCCACACAGACAAAAGTGCACATATTGTGTATAGATTTTTTTGTGGGGCCCATCACGGGTCCCACACAAATGATCTGAGCCGTTCATTAAATGTAAAATACTTTTTCAAGAGTGCCTATGAAAAATCAGTTCTCTCGACCTAATCATCTAACGTTTCATTGAGATTTCAAGAAAATGAAAAGTTAAATAATTGGATCGAACACCTATAAGTATCGTATTAAGATGATTTTTCACGGGAAACCTTGAAAAAGTGTTTTACATTTAATGAACGGCTTGGATCATTTGTGTGAGACCCGTAGTGGGCTCCACAAAAAAATCTGTGTACAATCTATGCATATAATGTCTGTGTGGACAAACTTTCTGTATCTAGGCCTAGAAATGATTCTAAGCTGTGCTTACCACAAAATACCTAGTTCCTGCTGTTCAAAACAGAAGCAAAAGCAGAAATTTCAAGAAAACAAACCACCTCTTACACAAGGATGGGACCAGGGAGGTCTAGTGGCGGCGACCGCCATAACAAGAATTTTAAAAAATACAATTATTATATGTAAAAAAAAATTATGCCCAACTTATATAGTCTCGCCACCACTAGATTTTTTAGTATACATTTCGTCACTATTAAGATAAAATCCTGGTTCCGTCTTTGCTCGTACACAAGCGACCTAACTCTCATTTACATATATTTATGGTCCGATCCGATGTATATGTGTACAGTTAACATGTGACGAGCAGTTCAACACAGTAATGAGCTGCCAGCTCATGTAGGGAAGCATAGCTATAGCTTTTGTGTTATGGTAGAAAAACCAGCAGCGGCGCCATTATGAAGGATAAAGAGAGAATTTTTATGTATACCGGGGATACCAAGCCCCATGGTATCCCTCCGGTCCGTTTCTTATTTTTCGGCCAATTTTTCAATCACATTTGGATGATCGACTCCGTTCATTTTATAGAGTTCGGCGAGAACCCTAATCACACAAAAAATTGTGCTCTTCGGACTTTATTTGATACATGATCGGCACACGTAAAAAATCGCAAAAAAAAAAAACTGGGTTTTAATTCAGTGCGTTTTTTGACCCAGCTTTGGTTTTCTTCAATTTTCACGTGTGCCGATCATGTATCAAATAAAATTCAATGAACACAATTTTTGGTATGATTATGATTCTCACTGAACTCTACAAAATGAACGAAATCGATCATCCAAATGTGATCGGAAAATGACCGAAAAATAAGAAACGGACCGGAGGGGATACCATGGGACTTGGTATCCCCGGTATACCTAAAAGTTTCTCAATGAAGGATATTTCCTGAACCAGTTTCTGTTTCATACCTTTAGGGCGGCAAACGAACCTCGCGAGCAGCTCGTGGCTCGGCTGGACTCGTTTGGTAATCGAGTCGAACTCAAACTTGAGTTTTAGGCTCGTTCAGTAAACAAGCTGAACTCCACATTCTAAAGCTTAGTTCAGCTCGACTTGTTTTTATAAGCTCGGCGTTTTAAAGAGGGTTGTTCGTAAATGAACTTGGCTCTAGAATTTGCCCCCCTCTGTTTTCAGGCTCTAGCTTTGTTTTTTCCCTTTGGGGATTTTGCTCCTCGCTAGGTTTTCAATCTAGCATGTGTACTAAGGGTTTCGGTCCTACTTTAGTGTTTGTTGTGCTTAATGAAAGGTTAATTTACCATATGTACAGGTAAACTAACCAACTCGTTCGTAAATTGTTGGGAAATCGGAGCCTCGCGCTCGACTCACAACGAACAAAAAAAAACACACAGGATCTTGGGATACTATCGTCACAGAAAAAACAAACCAGAGAAAAGGAAGAGAAAGAGGAATAGAAAAACAGAACACACAAATATACGAGGTTCGGCAACTTGCCTACGTCCCCGGGAGCCACACCAGTCCACTATGAACGAAAGAAAACGAAAGATTACAAGTCTTCTCCTTCCTCTCTGAGAAAAGTTTTCTCTTGCACTCTCTCTCTCACTAGAAACCCTCTCTAGAAATTTTCTCTCTCTTTGTGCTCTCTAACTTTGCTCTCTGAAATAATGAATACAGCAACTTATATTTATAGGCAAATCCTAAGTGACAGCTGGACCCGTCCAACCGACTTGGGCCGCGGCCCACGACCCATCCCGGGCGCGAGCCTGCCTGTCGCGCTACCTGCCGCGAGCCTGACCGCGCATCTACCTGCCGCGGAACTCTCCGCGCTGGTCGTGGAACTCTGTTGCTGAAAGTTGTCTGCATCCCCAACAATCTCCCACTTGAAGATAACTGAAGCAAACCAATATCAACAACCTCAATCAATAGCGGACGTAGTGAACTTCACCCCTCCTGGTGCGACTCCGGCCCTCCAACTCCTCATGCGCGAAGGCCAACTGAAGTTGAACACAACTTCAGTTTCTCGATGGTGACCGACTTTGTCAACATATCTGCCGGATTTTGGCTCCCCAAAATCTTCTCCAGTAACAGTTCCCCTTCTTCCCAAAGCGAGCGGATGAAATGGTACCTTAAATCGATGTGCTTCGTTCTGGCATGAAACACTGGATTTTTCGCAAGGTGTATAGCACTCTGGCTGTCACAGAATAGAACACTGTTCTCCTGCTTCAAACCCAACTCACCCAGAAAAGCCTTCAACCAAATCATCTCCTTAGCGGCCTCCGTGACTGCTACATACTCAGCTTCTGTCGTGGACAAAGTTACCAACTTCTGCAGACGCGAGACCCAACTCACCGCTGTTGATCCCAAAGTGTAGACATATCCTGTGGTGCTTCGCCTTGTATCGTGATCACCCGCGAAATCTGCATCCACATATCCTCTCACCACCAAATCTGCTCTCCCAAAACACAATGGCACATCCGCGGTCCCGCGGAGATACCTCAGTATCCACTTGACGGCTTCCCAATGCTGCTTCCCTGGATTGCTCGCAAACCTGCTCACAACTCCCACTACATGAGCGATGTCCGGCCTCGTGCAGACCATCGCGTACATCAGACTACCGATGGCCGAGGCATACGGTACCTTGGCCATGTGCTCCTTCTCAGCATCTATCTTCGGAGACTGCATGTCAGAAAGTCTAAACTGACTTCCCAGAGGCGCGCCAACTGCCTTGGCGTTCTGCATATTGAACCTTTCAAGAACCCGTTCAATATACTCAGCTTGACTCAACTTCAAGACCCCTTGAGTTCTGTCCCTGCTGATCCTCATCCCAAGTATCTGCTTCGCTGCACCCAGATCTTTCATAGCAAACTCTGCTGCCAACTGTTGCTTCAACTTGTTTATCTCGCGTAAACAAGACCCCGCTACAAGCATATCATCTTCGTAGAGTAGTAAAATTATGTAGCTCGCCTTACATCGTTTAAGGTAGCAACAGTGATCTGCGTGGCACCTCGTGTAGCCGCTGCGCTGCATGAAACCATCAAACTTCTTGTACCACTGTCTGGGAGCCTGTTTCAACCCATATAGACTCTTCTTGAGTCTACACACCATCTCTTCCTTGCCTTTCTCAATGAAGCCAACAGGCTGCTTCATGTAGATTTCTTCATCCAAGTCACCATGAAGAAACGCAGTTTTAACATCCAACTGCTCAAGGTAGAGATTTTCAGCAGCCACCAAACTCAATACCACTCTGATAGTGGTTAGCTTCACAACTGGGGAAAATATCTCCGTGAAATCAACCCCTTCTTTCTGTTGAAAGCCCTTCACAACCAATCTGGCCTTAAACCTCTTGCTGTCGTCGCTCTCCTGCTTGACGCGGTATACCCACTTGTTCTGTAGCGCCTTCTTCCCCGCGGGAAGCTTCGCCAACTCCCAAGTCACATTCGAGTGAAGAGAATCCATCTCCTCTTGCATAGCACGTTCCCACTTCACAGCGTCACTGACCTATAAAGCCTCGTCATAGCAAGACGGTTCCCCGCTATCTGTCAAAAGCAAATAATACAGCGACGAAAGGTATTTCGGATTAGGTTTAGGTACCCTAGTTGATCTCCTTACTGCGGCAGCTGGTGAGCTAGACCCTGTCTCTGGAACTGCCCCAGACTCTGTCCGCGAGACTGCCTCTGTCCGCGAGACTGCCTCATCCGCCTGGTCAAATCCCGACTCATCCCCACTGCTTTCTGGAAGATCCTCCAAACTAAAGTACTCGGGTGACTCGCGATCCTCTCGCGTGACCACCCCCGCGGGAACTTCCGCGGCGGGACCTTCGCGATCCTCAGTAGAACTCCCACTGCATTGTCTGCTATCCTTGTCCTTGTACAGCACCGACTCATTGAATATGACATCCCGGCTTCTGATTATCTTCCGATTTTTCTCATCCCAGAGACGATAACCAAACTCATCGCCGCCGTACCCAATGAACGTGCACTTCAATGACTTAGCATCTAGCTTGTCTCTGACTTTGTCACTGAGGTGGACATAAGCAACACAACCGAAAACTTTCAAGTTTGAGAGATTTACCTCTTTACCGCTCCAAACCTCCTCCGGTATTCCAAAGTTCAACGGAACTGATGGCCCATGGTTGATCAAGTATGCTGCTGTATTGATCGCGTCTGCCCAAAACTGCTTGGGCAACCCCGCGTGTATCCGCATGCTTCGCGCACGCTCTGTCAGAGTCCTGTTCATCCGCTCCGCGATGCCATTCTGCTGCGGAGTTCCTGGAAGAGTTTTCTCTAAACGAATCCCGAATAGAGCACAGGCTCTCTTGTACTCTCCCAGTTCATACTCTCCCCCATTGTCTGATCTCAGACACTTCACCTTCAAGTCTGTCTCGTTCTCTACTCTGGCTTTCCACTTCATGAAAATTTCGGATACCTCTGACTTGTGTTTCATGAAGTAGACCCATACTTTCCTCGAGTGATCATCGATGAAAGTAACAAAGTACCTCGACCCGCCAAGAAAATGCACTGGCGCGGGACCCCATACGTCTGTATGAACAAGCTCCAACTTGTTTAGCTTGGGAGGTCTGCCACTTTTCTGGAAACTAACCCGCCTCTGCTTGCCGAAGATACAATCTTCGCACATGTCGAAATCCACTGACTCAACTGGCAGCTTCCCCTGTGTCTGCAGAACCTTCATCCCCTTCTCGCTCATATGTCCCAACCTGTCGTGCCACAAACTTGAACTCACTTGGCTCTCTGGCCGCGGACCTTCCGCGAGCCTACCCTCGCGCGGTACCACCTCCGCGAGACCCTCGCAGTCCTCGCGCGGGACCACCCCCGCGAGTCCCTCCGCGATGGCAAGTGAATGTCTCCCATGTGAAGTTAAATAAAGAGTACCGACCTTCTTCCGCGCGCTACCACCATGGTACCGTTGGAGACCTTCCATGCGTCTCCTGTGAATGTTGAGGTATATCCCGCTGCTCCCAGTTGCCCAACTGAAACAAGATTCCTCTTCAGCTGCGGGACGTGTCTGACATCCTTCAAACACCATTTAAACCCTTGCGTTTCAATCTGCACATCACCCATTCCCACTATACTACATGGCTCATCATCGCCCAAGTATACTTGCCCGAAGTCGCCTGCTACATAGTTCTTCAGAACACCCTTGCTAGCAGTCGCGTGGAATGAGGCGCCTGAGTCAACCACCCATGACTCCGCGATACTGTCCATCGAAAGAATAAGTGCATCCTGCACGATGTCGACCTCCTGCTCACCGTTATTCTTCTTTGGAGCTTTACAGACTGAAGACATGTGACCCGTCTGGCCACAGTTCCAACATTCACCCTTAATGCCGCGTACTTGTGTTTTGCCGCGGGACTTCTTGCCGCGCGACTTCGACCGACTCTTGTTCTGGTTCTGACCACCCCTGGCCTGGCTTCTGCCCCTTTGCTCAAAACTTAGAGCTGAACCTGAACCGCTAGAGCCCGACGCTCCCTCGAGCGATTTCCTTCTAACTTCCTCAGTCAGAATCAAACTGACTATATCATTCAGTTTGAGTTTCTCCTTCCCAGCCGAGTTACTCACCGCGGTAACTGTACCCTGCCAACTCTCTGGCAACTGAGACAGGATCAACAAAGCTTGAACCTCGTCGTCGAACTCAATACCAACAGAGATCAACTGATCCACTATTGTATTGAACTCGCTGAGATGCTTCATAAACGAACCTCCTTCAGGCATCTCGAAGTTGAACAACTTCTTCATCAAGTGCACCTTGTTTGCCGCGGACGGTTGCTCGTACATCTCCGCGAGCGCGTCCATCAGATCGGACGCGGTTTTTTCTTTCAGTATATTGTGCGCGACAGACTTCGAGAGTGACAATCGGATCAGCCCCATCGCCTTCCGATCAACAACATCCCATTCTTCGTTACACTCTCATGTTTTCTTCCCCTTTTCTTTACCCAGCAACGGCCGATAAAGATCCTTCTGGTACAGATAGTCCTCCATCTGCATCTTCCAGAAAGCAAAGTCCGATCCATCGAACTTCTCGATCTTCGATTTCCCTTCTTCTGAACCCATAGCTCCCTCGGAAATCCGGACTGCCCAAAAGCTTCAATCGGAAAACTGTTGAACACCCTTACCGCAACCGCGGCTCTGATACCAGTTGTTGGGAAATCGGAGCCTCGCGCTCGACTCACAACGAACAAAAAAAAACACACAGGATCTTGGGATACTATCGTCACAGAAAAAACAAACCAGAGAAAAGGAAGAGAAAGAGGAATAGAAAAACAGAACACACAAATATACGAGGTTCGGCAACTTGCCTACGTCCCCGGGAGCCACACCAGTCCACTATGAACGAAAGAAAACGAAAGATTACAAGTCTTCTCCTTCCTCTCTGAGAAAAGTTTTCTCTTGCACTCTCTCTCTCACTAGAAACCCTCTCTAGAAATTTTCTCTCTCTTTGTGCTCTCTAACTTTGCTCTCTGAAATAATGAATACAGCAACTTATATTTATAGGCAAACCCTAAGTGACAGCTGGACCCGTCCAACCGACTTGGGCCGCGGCCCACGACCCATCCCGAGCGCGAGCCTGCCTGTCGCGCTACCTGCCGCGAGCCTGACCGCGCGCCTACCTGCCGCGGAACTCTCCGCGCTGGTCGTGGAACTCTGTTGCTGAAAGTTGTCTGCATCCCCAACATAAATCACATCCAAAACGTGTGAATTGGAAATTAAGGTCTCATTCGGCTAAATAAGTCATTTGGCTTTCTTTCTTTCTTTTTTATCCTTATTCAAAAAAAATTCGCATTTGTTAGTTTTTCGTCGATTTTTGAGAATTATTGCTTTGTCATGACGAGAGGAATCTAAAAAGTAAAAAATTACGATCAAAATCTATTTTTTTGAATAAAGACGAAAATAAGCTAATAAGTCAATTTTTTCGTCTTTATTTACAAAAAAAATTGGATTTCAATCGTAATTTTTTACTTTTTAGATTCCTCTCGTCATGACAAAGCAATAGTTCTCAAAAAATCGACAAAAACCTAACAAATGCGAAAAAAATTTAATAAGGACAAAAAAAGAAGCTAAATGACTTATTTAGCCCAATGAGTCCTAATTCACAAATAGAAATCTCAAAGAACGAATCCAAACTGTTGGAGCTGTGGTGGCAGCGGCTACGGTTTTGGTTAGGGTTTGGAGGTAGTGGTGTGGAATATTTTGGGGGAGAAGGTGTGCAATTTTTTGGTGCAGGTGTGTTTTGGGGGGGAGAAGTTGTCGTTGTTAAGTTTTAATCTCACCCAGTGAAATTCATGGATGAGATGGAGGGTTAAATGTTGTGTAAGCGAAACTGGTAATGGTGTGGACCTTTCTCCCATTTATATTGTTATTATTAGTTTTATAGTCAAGATCCAGACAGAATGTGATTTCAAGAGCACCCGCGAGAAATCGGCAAAAAAAA
Source organism: Rhododendron griersonianum (assembly GCA_018127125.1). Lineage (NCBI taxonomy): Eukaryota > Viridiplantae > Streptophyta > Magnoliopsida > Ericales > Ericaceae > Rhododendron > Rhododendron griersonianum. The sequence continues at coordinate 40,709,328 of CM030795.1, read as the reverse complement.
TGATCGGAAAGAACTTCATCCGAACAGTTTTTTATTGAATGGTTCAATAAAAAAATGGGTAAATTACAGTTAACCCCCTCTAACTATTATTTTTGGCACTTAACCCCCTCTAACTAACTGAAATTCAAACGGTCATACCTTCCAACGGTCATAACTTCAAACGGTCATAACTTCTTCGTCCGAAATAAAAAACATGCAAATTATATATCGATTTCGAGGTCTTGAAGTCAGCTTTCTAATGACACCAAAATCACATCAGGATTCAAAGCACACAGAAAGTTATGATCAAAACGGTCTTTCTGTCTACCAACCCTTACTCTTTTGATCATAACTTTCTGTGTGCTTTGAATCGTGATGTGATTTTGGTGTCATTAGAAAGCTGACTTCAAGATCTCGAAATCGATATATAATTTGCATGTTTTCAATTTCAGACGAAGAAGTTATGACCGTTTGAAGTTATGACTGTTTGAAGTTCAGTTAGTTAGAGGGGGTTAAGTGCCAAAAATAATAGTTAGAGGGGGTTAAGTGTCACCGAGGCATAGTTAGAGGGGGTTAACTGTAATTTACCCATAAAAATTGCTCAAATTAAGCCATTACCGGTCTTCTTTTTTTTCCCGATTTCTCGCTGGTACTCTTAAATCACGTTCTGATCACATTGAACGGCTCAGATTATCGAAATTCGATCTGAAAATGGGAGAAATGGGAGGTCCGCATTTGCAAGAAATCAACATAAAAAAGACCGGAAAAGACTTTATCCGAGCAGTTTTCATTGAACGGTTCAAAAAAAATTGCTCGGATGGAGCCCTTCATGGTCATTTTTTTGCCGATTTCTAGCGGCTACCCTTAAAATCACGTTCTGAACACATTGAGCGGCTCAGATCATCGAAATTCGATCGGAAAAGGGGACGTCCGCACTTTAACATAGTGCGGACGCCCTTAGGTGAAGTTTTGTGTATGTATATCAATGTGTTCAGAATGTGATTTTAATGGTACTCGCGAGAAATTGACAAAAAAAATGACCGGGAAGGGCTCTATCTGAGCAATTTTTTTTGAACCGTTGAATGAAAACTGCTCGAATGAAGCCCTTCTCGGTCTTTTGCCAATTTCTCGCGGGTACCCTTAAAATACGTTCTGAACACATTGAGAGACTCGGATCATCGAAATTCGATCGGAAAAGGGGAGTCCGCATTTTAAGAGGTCTTCATTTGAAACTTTTCGTGTATATATATATATATATATATACATACAGTCAGTCTCCCATGAGGGGGTCCTCATTTTAGTTAAAATACGGATCTCCTCATTTCTCCCATTTTTTGATCGAATTTCGATGATCCGAGCCGCTCAATGTGTTTAGAACGTGATTTGAAGGGTACCCGTGGGAAATTAGCAAAATAAAAGATCGGGAAGAGCTTTATCCGAGCAGTTTTTATTTGAACCGTTCAATAAAAAATAAACAAGAACTGCTCGGATGAAGCCCTTCCCGGTCTTTTTTTTTGTTGATTTCTTGCGAGTACCTTTAAAATCACGTTCTGAACACATTGAGTGGCTCGGATCATCGAAATTCGATCGGAAAATAGGAGGTCCACATTTTATTAAAATGAGGTGGTCCTCGTAAGAGACTGATTGATATATATACAAATCTCTTATAGTTTCTGATCAAAATTTTATTATCTGAATCGTTCAATATGTGCAGAATGTGATTTTAGGGATCACGTAAGAAATTAGCAAAAAATATGACCGGAAAGTGCTTGTTTTGAGCAGTTTTTAATTGAACCGTTCATCAAATCTGAGCTAAAAACTGCTCAGATCAAGTCCTTCCCGGTCATTTTTTTTGCTGATTTCTCGCGGGTACCCTTAAAATCACGTTCTGATCATATTGAGCGGCTCGGATTATCAAAATTTGATTGGAAACTATGAGATATTTTTTTAGATGTCCCTGGAACCGCCCCACCCGACTATATATATTTGAACTTGGCTCGGGTCGTTAATAGCCAAATTGAGCTCGAGGTCAAATTTTTGACTCACTTACTACTCGAATTAACACAACAAATTTGCTTGATCGGCTTAAATGAAAAGAAAGTAGACGTACAATTCTGCATGTGTTATAGTATGTGTAAACCTTTACTCAAGGATGCCATAGTTGGGGGACCGCATTCAGAAGTAAATTAAGATTTGTTGAGCAAGTCAAAGTCAAGGTTACCTGGATTTTCATTTTACTACAGCGGTTCATATTACTGGTTACACCTAAAACTTCAATTAGACCTTCAGACCTTTATTGCTGGGATGGTCGACTCAATGTAATATCGGGCCACCCCTGACCTTAATTAACGGTTGGTCGCATGCATGGCCCTGCATTTTTTCGCGAGTATACACTAGTTTGTCAAGCTAGTTGTCTCATTTATCTCTTCAGTGGTGACCTAAGTTCGAGTCCCACGGGGAGCATATTTGGGGTTCAGAGGCTATGGATAGCCTCTGAACCTCCCGTTGACTAACATACTAACACACCGCTGATGTATACTGTATGACAAAATAAAAATAAAAAAATCTTACCTTATGGACGGTTGAGAAATGCCTTGTCATTAATTTGTTGCTTTTATTTTTATTTTTATTTTTATGAACGGCGAAGAAAATTTCAATAATCATCAAGATCAAAAGATGATCGTTAATTTGCTTAGTGTCCTTGTGGTGTCTATGTCTCACATGAGTGTGTGATGAAAAAGAGGCTTGAGGCATCAGACACCGATGAGACTTATCTCTCGTCGCGTAAATCCTCCATATGTACCTCAAAAGTTAACAACCGTACAGTGTAGGAATATATCAGATGGTTGCATATGTGCCCAATGCGTTATGTATTTGTAACTTTTGAGTTGATTGTTGTCAGGGTTGGCCCCGGGTGAGCCCAGCAAGCCTTCGGTCTTGGACAACTCCGGATCGGGGCAACCCAAAAAAAAAAAAAGTTATATATAAATATTAAAAAGTTTCCCATGATAGCAGAAGTTATTATCTTGGTGTTGCAGGGCTGCAAGACGTTAAAGCTCCAGTAGTATGTAGTTTGACTCCTGCCACCCCCGTGCCCCTTATTTTATTTCTCCACTTCTGTTTTCCTTTTAAGCACTCCTTCCGTCTTAATTTGTTTGTCTAATTATCAAAATTCGTATCTTTCAAAAATATATTTATATCTTACATTATATATATATATATATATTTTATGATTTTGAAGATTTTGTATAATAAAACTAATTGAGATCTATCAAATAAGATCTATATTGCATATTAAAAATATTACGAATTAAAAATTATAGACAATTCTTTGAGAGATCAAACGCTCTCAAAAAATCAAAAAGGGGACAAACAAACCGGGACGAAGGGAGTATTTCTTTTTTTCTCCACTCAGTTCCGGGAGAACCGAGTTCGTCTCCTAGTCCCCCCGTGCCCCTTTCCTTTTATTTCTCCCCTTCTGTTTTTCTTTTATTTCTCCACTTTTGTTTTACCTCTTTTTGTTTTCCTCCCAATGAACAATATTACGAAAATCAAATTGCTTTGTTGGAAATTTTTGATTTAACAGACACAACAATAATGTATGAGTGATATGTTCTTACATTTGATTAAAAAAAAATCATAGCTAAAATAAGTCGAGCAAGCTAACACGGTTTTTATTTTTACCTTCGAACTACCATTTCGAAAGAGAGATTAAAGAGATTGGTTATAATCTTAATTGAAAATGAGGCATCGTTCCACTAAGAGCATTATTGGGCATTTTGGACTCTCTTTTTTTAACTTTTTACGTTTTTCGAGACAGGTCAATCTTCTCACATATATCAACTAAAAAGCCCCAAAACTAAAAGTTAGAGAAACGGGCCCCGAGTTCTTGGATAAGTAAAGTACGATGACTCTATTGAAAATTTTGCTTCGAAAAATGGAAGGAGAATATATTTTCTTTGAATCGGATCGTGCTAATTACAAAGTACTATAACCGAGATTTACATTTTGTTATTGAAATTTTTTTTATTCAAGTTAATTAAAATAACAATGTAAAATTGATTTTTTTTGTACAAGTATATTTTGTATTTTGTATTACTTTATTGGAAGTGGGCAAGAAACAATGAGGTTGGGTTAGGGCAATCCAAATGTCGGAGTCGGCACTGATTGTTGTAAGTTGTACCACTACATTCTTTTTTCAATTTTTCTCTCTCCAAATTTTGCAATTTACCTTACAAATTGTCTTTGATAAATTATTCCATTTTAATCACTCAAATACATTTGCATACCACTTCATCCTCAACTTTCTATTTGCAATATTAGAAAATTTTCACTACACTAGTAGAGTGAGATGTATAGTGCGAAATATGGCCACCACTTACTATTGCAAACTCTAGAATGCATATATAAACTCCAAAATTCAAAAAGGGACTAAATCACGTGTTGTATGCATTATACTTTAGCAATTATTTACAATTTTATTATCAGAATCGTTCAATATGTGCAGAATGTGATTTTAGGGATCACGCGAGAAATTAGCAAAAAACATGACCAGAAAGTGCTTGTTTTGAGCAGTTTTTAATTGAACCGTTCATCAAATCTGAGCTAAAAACTGCTCAGATCAAGTCCTTTCCGGTCATTTTTTTTGCTGATTTCTCGCGAGTACCCTTAAAATCACGTTCTAATCACATTGAGCGGCTCGGATTATCAAAATTTGATTGGAAACTATGAGATATTTTTTTAGATGTCCCTAGAACAGCCCCACCTGACTATATATATTTGAACTTGGCTCGGGTCGTTAATAGCCAAATTGAGCTCAAGGTCAAATTTTTAACTCACTTACTGCTCGAATTAACACAACAAATTTGCTTGATCGGCTTAAATGAAAAGAAAGTAGACGTACAAATCTGCATGTGTTATAGTATGTGTAAACCTTAACTCAAGGATGCCATAGTTGGGGGACCGCATTCAGAAGTAAATTAAGATTTGTTGAGCAAGTCAAAGTCAAGGTTACCTGGATTTTCATTTTACTACAGCGGTTCATATTACTGGTTACACCTAAAACTTCAATTAGACCTTCAGACCTTTATTGCTGGGATGGTCGACTCAATGTAATATCGGGCCACCCCTGACCTTAATTAACGGTTGGTCGCATGCATGGCCCTGCATTTTTTCGCGAGTATACACTAGTTTGTCAAGCTGGTTGTCTCATTTCTCTCTTCAGTGGTGACCTAAGTTCGAATCCCACGGGAAGCATATTTGGGGTTCAGAGGCTATGGATAGCCTCTGAACCTCCCGTTGACTAACATACTAACACACCGCTGATGTATACCGTATGACAAAATAAATAAATAAAAATCTTACCTTATGGACGGTTGAGAAATGCCTTGTCATTAATTTGTTGCTTTTTTAATTTATTTTATGAACGGCGAAGAAAATTTCAATAATCATCAAGATCAAAAGATGATCGTTAATTTGCTTAGTGTCCTTGTGGTGTCTATGTCTCACATGAGTGTGTGATGAAAAAGAGGCTTGAGGCATCAGACACCGGTGAGACTTATCTCTCGTCGCGTAAATCCTCCATATGTACCTCAAAAGTTAACAACTGTACAGTGTAGGAATATATCAGATGGTTGCATATGTGCCCAATGCGTTATGTATTTGTAACTTTTGAGTTGATTGTTGTCAGGGTTGGCCCCGGGTGAGCCCAGCAAGCCTTCGGTCTTGGACAACCCCGGATCGGGGCAACCCAAAAAAAAGAAGAAGTTATATATAAATATTAAAAAGTTGCAAGACGTTAAAGCTCCAGTAGTATGTAGTTTGACTCCTGCCACCCCCGTGCCCCTTATTTTATTTCTCCACTTCTGTTTTCCTTCTAAGTACTCCTTCCGTCTTAATTTGTTTGTCTAATTATCAAAATTCGTATCTTTCAAAAATATATTTATATCTTACATTATATATATATATATATATATATATATATTTTATGATTTTGAAGATTTTGTATAATAAAACTAATTAAGATCTATCAAATAAGATCTATATTGCATATTAAAAATATTACGAATTGAAAATCATAGACAATTCTTTGAGAGATCAAACGCTCTCAAAAAATCAAAAAGGGGACAAACAAACCGGGACGAATGGAGTATTTCTTTTTTCCTCCACTCAGTTCCGGGAGAACCGAGTTCGTCTCCTAGTCCCCCCGTGCCCCTTTCCTTTTATTTCTCCCCTTCTGTTTTTCTTTTATTTCTCCACTTTTGTTTTACCTCTTTTTGTTTTCCTCCCAATGAACAATATTACGAAAATCAAATTACTTTGTTGGAAATTTTTGATTTAACAGACACAACAATAATGTATGAGTGATATGTTCTTACATTTGATTAAAAAAAATCATAGCTAAAATAAGTCGAGCAAGCTAACACGGTTTTTATTTTTACCTTCGAACTACTATTTCGAAAGAGAGATTAAAGAGATTGGTTATAATCTTAATTGAAAATGAGGCATCGTTCCACTAAGAGCATTATTGGGCATTTTGGACTTCTTCTTCTTTTAACTTTTTACGTTTTTCGAGATAAGTCATTCTCCTCACATATATCAACTAAAAAGCCCAAAAACTAAAAGTTAGCGAAACGGTCCCCGAGTTTTTGGATAAGTAAAGTACGATGACTCTATTGAAAATTTTGCTTCGAAAAATGGAAGGAGAATATATTTTCTTTGAATCGGATCGTGCTAATTACAAAGCACTATAACCGAGATTTACATTTTGATATTGAATTTTTTTTATTCAATTTAATTAAAATAACAATGTAAAATTGATTTTTTTTGTACAAGTATATTTTGTATTTTGTATTACTTTATTGGAAGTGGGCAAGAAACAATGAGGTTGGGTTAGGACAATCCAAATGTCGGAGTCGGCACTGATTGTTGTAAGTTGTACCACTACATTCTTTTTTCAATTTTTCTCTCTCCAAATTTTGCAATTTACCTTACAAATTGTCTTTGATAAATTATTCCATTTTAATCACTCAAATACATTTGCATACCACTTCATCCTCAACTTTCTATTTGCAATATTAGAACAATTTCACTACACTAGTAGAGTGAGATGTATAGTGCGAAATATGGCCACCACTTACTATATATTTCAAACTCTAGAATGCATATATAAACTCCAAAATTCAAAAAGGGACTAAATCACGTGTTGTATGCATTATACTTTAACAATTATTTACAATTTTGACTAACGTCTTTTTTCTTCCTCTCTAGAACTCACAATGCATTTGAATATGGAGATCTAGGAATAAAATTTTGAAAAAAAAAATGATATTCTTTCCAAGTGGACCAATATTGCCAAATATTGAGAATTTAAATTAGTAGGTGCTCTTAGATTTGATCCGTTGAGATAATTTAACGAATTGGTTTGTTTTAATAATTTATCTGAGTAATTTTAGTATTGTTATAATGTTATTATAATTATTATAAGCACCATTTTTTTTATTCTAGCATTGTTTATTACATTTTTTTTTTGAAAATGCGTTTAAAAGGTGTCTCACTTATGTTAATTAGTGGCTCCACCACTAAAGTTAACCATACCCACCACCCTCTCCACTCCCAACTGAGCTTAACTATGGGTACACCATTTAGTGTACATCGGCTTGCGTGTGATCCATTAATTTTTGAGGTCTTACAGTAATGATCGAAACCGTTCAATTTTTTAAAATATATTATTTCAAAGGTACTTTCAAAAAAATCAGCTTATTCGGATATTAATAGAGATTTGATCAATTCATTATATTTTTTTCCATGCAAATTCAAGAACGAAAATCAATCAAGGCCTTACCAATATTCAAATGAACTGATTTTTTCACAAAAACTCTGAAATTATATTTTAAATAAATTAAACAGCTCCGATTATCTATGTGAGAATCCCATACAATAATTCAGTTTACATATAGATTTGGTGTACCATTAGTGTTTTTGCTCCCAATGTGTGCAGTCCAACAGGTTTCTCAACCCCTCCCATACGGACAAAGGTTTCTCAACCTCCCTCTCTCTCTCTCTCTCTCTCACCCTTCTTCATCCACCCTGACCCCTAGCTTTGTTATAAGTAAATGCAATCTGCAGTCTCTACTCTCTCTCTCTCTCTCATCCTTCATCCACCCGGACCCCTAGCTTTGTTACAAGTAAATGCAATCTGCAGTCTCTACTCTCTCATGAATCCTCTCTCTCTCTCTCTCTCTCTCTCTCTCTCTCTCTCTCTCTCTCTCTCTCTCTCGTATGTGAAGGAGGGAAACATCGAGAGCCAGATTTGAGCAAGTCCTGTCATGCTTTTCCACGGCTTTCTTGAACTTCTTAATCTTCCGGCCAGCTAATTCTTTTCCTTCGGATAGGGGGTAGAAGTTCAAGAATGCTGTGTAAAAACATGGCAATAGGGCTTTGTACAACCACTAGCTACTTGAATAGAATTATCACACTTTTTATCATCTCAGATTACATACGGCTACATCTTTATTTTTTTCCCGTGAAATGTTATTCTTGGTGACCAATCTACAATGACGGATATTATGAATGCTATCCACCAGAAGTTGTAGTTTTTTTTTTTTTGGTAGTCAGGTGTTCGGGCCAACTTACGCACACCATTGAATTGACTCCAAAGAAGTTGATAGCACATGAAAAGTTTTGAACAATATTCATGGGAGGCGTTGTAGATAGTCGAATAATTGCAGGGCTCTTTCATCAATATTCGTGTTTTCTTATTTAAGGTGAGTACATTTTCTCTTTTTGGATTTTTTCTGACTTCCTATCAATTTGGTGTGAAATGTGAATTTAGGGTGGCTGCAAAATTTTAGCTTATCGGTGGAAAAAAGCACTAGAAAATTTTGTATTACGTAAAAAACAACATATATATGAATGATATATAGGTTGCTTAGTTTACTTGGTTCCCTTGAACTACATGTTTTAGTTGCTCACAAATTTGAGCGAATTTTCACTTACTGACTTTGTACGTATGATCAATGCAGTGTGCAGACAATACTAAAGAAAAATCAAATTATATCTAAAAAAAAAATTAAATTTTAGTGTTTTTTTTTACTTGATCATTATATATTGAGCTACTTTTTCTTCTTTTCTCAAGTTTTCCATTAGTTAATTTTCTCCCATGCATTAACATAATGATATAGTACATAGAGTACGTACTTTCTTGATTTCTCCTTTACAGTTTACAGATACAGTAGAGTAGATAGCACGTATGAATTGATATATATTGTACGTTGTAGTATCTCATTTTGCCAGGATAATCCTTCCGAAACCGAAGTGAACGGCCCGGATTCGCCGAGCGGGTACCACGTGGTACCTGCTCGGCACTGAAAATCTTCTCCGGTTGGAGGGGTACGGTGGCGTGTTTCAAAAGCTTTGTATTGATTGATCGCAACTTGATCGCAACTTGAATGCCGACGTGTAATCCACCGCACGGTTAGTGGGGCTCACTCCGGGCCCCAAAAAAATACAAAAAATGTTTATAAATTTTAAAATAATATTTTAATAGATCATGTAAAAAATCAATTCCAACGCTCAGTTTCACTCCTATGAATTCAGAAAACATACCTACCGATATCCGTTAAGCCTGATTTTTTACAGGTTCTCATAAAAATTTATGAATATTTTTTAAATTTTTGTGGGACCAAAGTGGCCTCACTAACCGTGCGGTGGACTTGTGCAGTAGAAGTGTGCGGTGACCCTGACTGTAGCACAGTTGAAGCCAAAAAAGAGTAGGGGGCTTAACTGAAATATTCAAGGAAACAAGGGCAGTAAAGCTTCGGTAGATTTGAATTTGTCGGTGATGTTGTACTTCTGAGTTCTGACACGTGATTGAGTGATATGATTAGACGTTAAGCACCGCACCTAAGCGCTTGTTAGCATTTGCCTAGATAAATTTGCGAATACTATAAAATTCTATTCGGGTTGGACTCGGGACAGTGTTACGCTCCACATGGACAATGCTTCAGAATAGGGCAACCCTAATTCAAATTTTGGTAAGAATTTAGTACCCAAATCCACCTAAACTCGGAAACAGCAGGGACTGGGCTAGGGGCGGAGCACTGGGGGCAAGTTTTGGTTGTTGGGTTTGCTATATGCACAATTGATCAGAGTAGAGTTCGATTTTCAGAACCCGGTAGTAAGAATAACAATTTTTCTAACGAATTCTCTAATTCCGGCGTGAACGCCTTACCTTTAACCGAATCGGAAAAAGAATTAATTTAAAATGTGCGTAAATTAATCCGGGCCTTGCAAAGAAAAATATGGAGACTGTTGCGTTGTCTGAATTTCGAGAGTTTTCTTGTTTGGTAACGCAGGCTTCATCGATGGCGGTACAAATATCCTATCCCTTATTTATGGAAACCCAAAACGCGGCATTCCAACAGACGCCCAGGTCGCCTAAGTTACGATTCAAAAACACACTTTGGGTACCCAAGTCGGCAACACGTTAAACAGTTAACACCTCTCTCTCTCTCTCTCTCACCTAACCAGAGGCAGAAGACGAAACGAAAGTCAATACCCCATAATCATGTCGCTCCTGATCAAACCACTCCCCTGTCTTCTCCTGCCAATCATCTTCATCCTCTTCTCTTCCACCCTGCATTCAATCTCTCATGGGGCTCCTTCCACTGATCTTCACTCTCAAACCAATCACATTCCAGGTATTCCTTCAACTGGGTTTCCCTTCATCTCTCTTTTTTCTTCCATGAAAAGACATCCCGTCTGTTTCTAGAAAGGTTTTCTTTTTGTTCTTTTCTGATTATTCCTGTGGTGATCGAAAAATAAAAACAAATTTGTTGTAGGAGCACTGGAGCAGTCAATGAGAGCGAAAACGGCGTCGTTGGGTGGGGTGTTAGGAGGTCTGTTCTTGAAAATTCATCTATAACATTGGCTGCTCAGATGACAAGGAGGAAAGACCCACTTAACAATTTCAATTACTATACTGGTGGATGGAATATCAGTAATAAACATTACTTCGCTGTAAGCCTTCTTCACCCTATATACTTTTTTTTCCCCCTGATTTTGTGCTCTTAAACTCTTATTTCATTTAGAAGTTTGTTTGTTTGTTTTAATGGTAAATCGTTTTGAACTCTCTAGATTGCTTGTCTGATATGGGTTTTGAGTATCATTTAGTTTTGACTTTTTAGTCTATTTGAATCTTCAAATTTGGGGGGGTTTTTTGCTGTGCCTAAAGGGAGGGGAGATCAAAGGGACTACGGGTTAGTGGATCATAGGACCAATCACTCATAGGTTTCTACCGCCTGGCGCCCACTGAGAGTTAAGGGTTAGTGGATCACAGCCGGACTTGCAAGAGGGCAAGATAGGGGCTTTGTCTGCACGCCTCGAACCTGCGACCACCTGTGCGCAAATCCTGTGGGAATTAGCCATTTACCATTAGGCTACCACCCCGGTGGTAACAAAATCGGTACCACAAATGTGGTTTTAGCTGGCTTAGTGATATGCTGTGGGATTTGTATTCCTTGTTCTTCCAATTTGGTTCTTTCTTTTACATTAAATGCGATGTGGGGATCCTCAAGTTTATCGCTCTGCTGGATGTTTTGCCTGTTTGTCGTCTCGGATTGGTTTTTGGCTTTTTGCTATGTAGATGTTCCATACATGGACGGACACAGGACATTAACTTTAGGGAGTCGGATGTCGATGGGATTGCTCACTATAGTAATTTTGGGGCAGCATATATTACATTTTCAGGAAAAAAAATTGGGTGGCATACCTTTTTGCAGAATTTTTTGAAGTCTCACATGGTTGATATAGCATCCTGTTCTTGTAATTCTCTTGAAAAATATGAATTCAATTCTCCTATCGTTTTAGAAAAATGAGCAATATGTAGAGCATACTACTATAATCATGAGATATTTAAAAGATTTAAAAAAAGAGAGAGATATTTAAAAGATTTAAGATGAACTTCCAAAAAAAATATGAATGAGGAATCATATTTCGAACCTGAATTTGCCGTTCTTCTCATTTAGATGTGGTTCTAAGCAGTTAAGTTAGCACTCTAAATTCCTAGATACCACTGACGCTAATATGAAAAAAAAAGTTTCTTGGTTTATTATGTTGCTTATTATGTGCATTCCAATGGCTTCCTCTCATAATTGGTATTTTGGAACTCCTTCCAATATAATTTTTCTGTTTATTATCAAATTTCTCAACGGTTTCTAAAATGTTGCTTTGACTGCAGTCTGTGGGCTTTACTGGCATTACCTTTTTTCTCATTGCTGCAATCTGGTTTGTCGGGTTTGGCTTGTGTCTGCTCCTCCTCTGCTGCTGTTTTTGCTGCTGCCGCCGCGAACCTTATGGCTATTCTCGAGCTGCTTATGCACTCTCTGTTATTTTACTTTTGTTGTTCACCGTGGCCGCAGTGTATGTATCCCTCACACACCCACATATGAGTTTAGGGTGACTCTTTCGTTTGACTATGTATGACTCCTTTGTTGTTCTATGTTGTGATTTTCAGCATCGGATGCATTGGTTTGTACACTGGGCAAGGGCAGTTTCACAGCACCACATCGGAAACGTTGGACTATGTTGCGTGGCAAGCCAACACAACTGTTGCGAATCTTGAGAATGTATCGGATTATCTTGCTGCAGCTAAAGAGCATAGGAATTGACCAAGTTTCTTTGCCTACTAACATTCAAAACAACATCGGCAATGTTGACAACGAGATTAGTTCTGCTGCTACAACTCTTCAAAGTGAGACAGAGAAAAACAAGAAAAACATAGAGGAAGTTCTGGATACAGTGTGAGTAGATGCTTATATGCGAATTAGTTTTTGAGGGGGATTCATTAACGATGGTTAAACATCTCATCGTGTTGTGCAGGATACTTGCACTTATCATTATTGCTGCTGTAATGCTACTCTTGGCCTTGTTGGGTTTCCGTAAGTACATTGATCCTCTCGAGAGATGGCGTAGTTTTATGTGAATGCTGTTGATATTTCCTTACTGTGTGGTTTTTATTATTGGTGCAGTATTCTCAATTCTCGGATTGCAGTTTCTTGTATACGTGTAAGTGAGAAGAAGGCATGCCTTGACATTTTGGTTTATTGGTTTCAACGCTCTACAATATATTCTGATATTTTCATCTTCAAGATCTTGTTTTGGAATTTTGTAAAACTAAGCGCGTATCAAAATTTTGCAGCTTGGTGATCATTGGGTGGATTCTCATCGCTGGCACGTTTATCTTGGCTGGGGTATTTCTCGTAGTCAATAAGTATGTTCTACCAAAATACTTTCTTTTATTTGTCCATCTTAATATCTAGACCATGCATTCCAACATTCTTTTATTTGTCCATCTTAATATCTAGACCTTGCATTCCAACATTCTTTTATTTGTCCATCTTAATTTCTAGACCATGCATTCCATTGCTCAACTTTCCCCCTTTTTTCCACATCAACCTTACGATTTTTGTTCACTAAGTCCCAACTCGATTGCTTTCCCAAAACACACCAACATGGACTCTTTCTTCTTTGCAATTTTTTTTACTTTTGTTCACGTTGGATTCTTACATTGTTGTCCTAATGCAACGATGATGAGAGAGGTTTGAACTTTGAAGGCAATTGTCAGAATAGCTTCACGATAATTACGAGGGAAAATATTTGTAAGTTCTTTGACTTGGTAAAATGATTGTTTATCGAGGCACAATTAGGTGTTGTAAAATTGATTCTTATGAATCTCATTCAGATGCAGCTCAGATTGGTTAATCTTTATTTTGAAGCAGTAGCTTCTCGTACAAAGAGAGAAGTTGTACACAGTCTTGATCATGCATTAGTCCACTATGTGTTGATGTAAGTCTAATCTCAACACTGTGTTGTTCATACTTGTTTATATAAAGCTAACCGATTGATAAAGAAAAGCATACGACATGACTTTGGCAACTAATACGTTCCTCCTATGTTAGTTGTCATTTTTAAGATAAGTGTAATCTGATCACTGTGTCGTTTCATAGTTGGTTATACTATAAAAGAGATTGCTATCGAAAACCATACGAATTGACTTTGGCAACTAATGCGTTCTTCCTACGTCAGTTGTTGTTCATATCTAGAATGTTTGTTTTGCCAATTTTTTTATATCTTTTGAATGAACATCTAACATCTTTTTCCGGTGAATTGAAGTATGGTAGGGGACACCTGTGTTGCAATGGACCAGTGGGTCCAGAATCCCACAGCTCATACGGCTCTAGACGATATTCTCCCATGTGTGGACAATGCAACTGCGCAAGCAACCTTGTCTCAAAGCCAAGAAGTTACCTACCAATTGGTCGGAATCAAGAATGGGATCATCGCCAATGTGTCCGATGTTAATGTACCACCCAGTGCTCCTCAACCTCTGTATTTCAATCAGTCTGGACCTCTTGTGCTTCTCCTCTGTAACCCATTTAACGCTAACTTGTCTAATCGGACTTGCGCAGCTTATGAAATACTTAACATTTTGATCACCAAGTTAAAACGCGAATTAACTATATAAGCTTTCTCCATAATGTTCTGGTTATACTTGTGCTTTTCTCCCTTTTTAAGCTTTTCCGTAATGTGCCATGAGGTATTTCATAAGGGTATGTTTGGATCAAGGATTTGTGGAGATAATTGTTGACGTAAAAAGAGGTGAGGGAAGCATAACTTCAATTTGTGAAGTGAAACTTCCTACATTTTCTTTTCCATCCTCAAATCCCCCTACAAATGCTTGATCCAAGCACGGCCTAAGAGAAGCATTCATTCAAATTTTTGTTATGTTTCGTGAAACGCCTATTAATTCATCCACAGATGATTTTTTTCTCTCTTCAGTTTTCTTGTGAACACAACTTCTCAGATTGTTGATCAGTAGTGTTTAGAAATGGCAATCTTTTGCTTTAGCTTTCCTCGAAAATAATATCATTTAATTTCCAGAAAAGAAAGTATTAGAGGTTATCTACTTTCACACCTGTTTTAGCCGATGTTAGAACCAAATATTCACAAACAGGATTTGCTACTTATGAACATACCCCTGTAGCTGCTTGTGCTTTTTTGGTTGGTGACAACCGCTAGAAAAACCGCAGATTTTGTTGATTATTTTCTAGCAAAAACTAAGCTCAATATCGAGCAAATTAGTGGAGATTCACAGTCCAGATTTTCATTCCTATTGCAGGTTTGGCAGAATTATGTGTGCCAAGTTTCAAGTAACAACACTTGCACCACAGTGGGCCGTTTGACTCCCGCCATGTATTCCCAGATGATTAATGCAGCCAATGTGAGCTACAGTCTGTACCACTACGGTCCATACCTCGTAGGGTTACTTGATTGCAACTTTGTGCGCAAAACATTCACCGGCATAACCCAGGAGCACTGCCCTGACTTGAAGCGATACAGTATGTGGGTCTACATTGGCTTGGCCATGGTCTCAGCTGCAGTCATGCTTTCTTTGATCTTCTGGGTAATCTACGCTAGGGAGAGGCGACACCGGAAATATACGAAACTCGTCAATGCTCAACATGGGGATCATGATGGTTCTTTCGGAGAGAAAAGGCCGTAAATGTAATTTTGAAGTCTCTGTCTATAGGTTTGGTTTGTTCATTTTACATAGTTATGTACATGTTGAGTTTGAATATTTGGTGTTTTATTTGTATTGCATAGGGGTTTTATTTGAGTTCATACTGTATAAGATTATTTATTTACATTTTTCTTTTCTTCTCCTTCCCTATTACATCTAATGGCCATGATTTTGTCGAAAACAAGAAGAAGAAGATATATACCGGTTGGGCAAAATCTCAGAAATCCTAGTGGTATTGACCATGGACGGAATTGATGGGTGGGTGCAACGATGACTTCAAAAATTAAAGAGAGAGAGTGTTTTCGTTCGAGAGGGAGAGAGGGGGGCAATTGCATATTAATAGATTGTAGGCCCAGTTTCACTTGACTTTTTCTAAAAGTTAGTAACATTTGTCCTTATTTAAATTTTTTCGCATTTGTTAGTTTTGTATCAGTTTTTTGTGAATTGTTAATTGGAAAAGTTATTTTTTTATTTTTATCCAAATATTTTGAAAAATAACCATTTTTAAGCAAAACAAATTAAAGAATACTTATTCTAGTTAATGAAACACTTATCTATTGGTGTATTGAACCAATCCTCCTAGGGGTGTAGCTACATGAGGAGAAATTTTCCGGTATTGGGTGGATATCATGTGATGTCCGCTCGATACATCTGGACGGTTCAAAAGCGTATTGAACGGCCCAAATTGAAACTTTCTCTCTCCTCTCACCTCACCACCCTCTCTCTTCTTTCTCTCTTCAAATTCGAGCCGTCCAAAATTGAGTTGAATGGTCCGGATTTGCCAGCGGTCTACCCAAAAATTACTTGGACACTAAGCTAGGGCAAACACTCTCACCAAAATTTCTATGATGCCCCAACGTGGCATTGGAAATCATGTCCCCATTTAATATGAACCATTAGATTAGATTTTAGGTTAATCTGGGCCTTGAATCAAAATCACTTCCAAAAAGTGAGGTGGTTTTGCGTTTCTTTAGGCAAAAAAAGCTATTATACTTACCATAAATACTGACTTTTCTTATCATATTTTATACTGATACTTATCACAAAATAAGACATACTTACCACAATTAAAAGCTGTAATTCAATATTTTTGGGTTCCAATCTAGGGTTCTAGATCTGTTTTTTTTTTTGGAATCAGTGTACCAGCAACGAAGACAACGTCTGCAGCGGCTTCTGCCTTCAGTCTGTGGCGAGACGAGTTCGAGTTGGTGCGGCAGGTCATCCAGGAGGGTTTACTCCGTGTTCATACCTGGCCTCTCAATTTGGAGCTCTCCAATCCCTCTTCATGAGTATGTTCGACGGGTCCAGCTCCGACGTCATGGTTCCATGCAGCTCTTTCCTTTTTGTCTTTTTTTTTTTTTGGGGGACCGGTAGTGGCCCTTACTATTTTCCCTACCAAAAAGTCTAGAGACCAGGAAACCAGTCCATGCCCTAACCCTGGATAGCCCAAAACGACGTCGTTTTGAGCGTCCTAAAAAAAAAAAAAAAACCAAAGCAATTACTGAAATTTTGAATCGCCCCCCACCTCCTTGATTGTCTTCCAACAGAGAGAGAGAGAGAGAGAGAGAGAGAGGAAAAAGAGGTCGACGGACAAACTGATAGCGGGATCTCCACGAAGCACCAGCCTCACCTCCACCTCCGGCGACCACCACCATCATCGGGTTCACCTCCGGCGACCAACCCTTCGCGAAAATCGACGCTCTCGCCGACGACAAACCCACGGCCAAGGTCTCTCTCTCTCTCCTCGTCTATATATTAGAGTGTTGTCAATTCTAGCCTTTAATTTCATTATTGTTTGGGGCATGGTAGGCAGACGCCTCACTCGCACATCTCCTCTCCCTCTCCCTCCCTCTCTCTCTCTCTCTCTAAACCCTAGAAAATGGCGAGCACGCTTCCAGCGCTTCTGGTTTCACTCTCCGACCGATTCACGGGATTCAGACGCCCTGGTGCTTCTTTCGCGTTCATGATGTTGGGTTCCGCCTTAACCCTCGCTCTCTCTTTCCTCGTCACTCCCTCGGCCGATCTGACGATTGTAAGTACACTGTGTATTGTATTGTAGTTAGCATCATTTCTCTCACCAAATCTCACCCACCATTATAGTGAGACTGAGGAAGGAGAAAGATCTAGTTGAAAAACTATCATTTGGTTACTTTTCTCTCCGTTTCTCAACAAGATATCTAATTGTGTGATTTGGCAAGCAACTGTAATCTTTTCTTTTCTAAACAAATCCCTCTCTGTTCATGTCGGTGTGTGTTTGATGTAATTTTCCTGCTAATTAGGTTTTCAATTTCGGTTCTACATTTCTGTATCTGTAGATATCGGTATGCGTTTTTGTGTGTGTGTTCCACACTTTGGGCGTGTTTCTCACCTCATTGTATGTTTGTCTAAAGAAGTTTTTAATTACAGTCTTTTTTATCACTTTCTTTCGGATAATTCTCTCTCAGTTTCTCTCTGTCTTAGTCTCATATTGGCAAGTGGCATCATATTTCTAAAGATGTGAACACTAATCTACTCCCATACACATATTGAGGTCCATAACAACTACGTTGTTGGCTTTATGTGATGAATTATGTTCACTTTTTGACATTTTCCTAAAATTACATCACATCAAATAATTAGGGCAGAACTCAATAGTTTATTAGAGAATGCTGGAATGAAAATGACCTTTTTCATTTCGTTTATGCCTACAATGGAATTGATCCAGTTTCATATTGAAGGGTATCAAATGACATGTTTTAAAGGATAATTCTTATGTACGATAATTACTCTTCTTTTTTTGTGTGTGTGGTAAATTAACCTTTGTATAAATCACACAAAGAAACCCGAAACATGTCCATTACAGACTCAAAGCCATTACCACATAGGCAGGGCCCAAAACTAAGAAAACCAGAAAAGCAACAATGCACAACATAGCACACGTCTCTACAAAAACACACAAATCGCCAAAAAGGCACAACACCAACTAGGAGCCAAAGATCCTAGAACTCAGCCTCCATGTACTTGTCGTCAATGATCAATCTATTCTCAAACGTAGGCTTGAGGCGCCTCTAGGAAGCAATGCAAGCTGGAACTTTATCTACAATCTGGGCACCTATCATGGGAGCAGGCATAGTTTTCCCTTGAAACTGCCTAAAATTCCTCACTTTCCAGAGCCATTAAACTGCAGCTGCAACAGAATCTTTCACTCTACAAGCAGTGGAATTCCCCTTTCCTATGAGAGCATAACCACTCCCATAGTTGTCACTGTTAGGATCCGGGGTCACTCAACAACACAACGATATGAGGAAAAACTCCCTTAATATTATTTACACAATAATACAAGATGAAAAAACCTCTCCGGGAGAGCCACAACCGGCTCTCCACCGCTCCGGTGAGCCACACCGGCTCACCCACTCGACCTCACCCTCTCTCTCACATAGTTTCAGTCACACCCTTCCTACGATCTATACATGCATATATATAGACAAGGAAACCCTAATACTCGTAAGGAAATAAGGTGGGGAGTGATCTTGTGCTTCGCGCACGCCACCCCACTTGGGTGGAATCCCAACAATCACCCCCTTCCAACCAAGTGGGGTAATCGTCAAACTGTTCAGCTACTCCAGCAAGCGCCTGTTATCACTACCAAAGTCAACGTCTCAACACCCCCTCACGGAGTACACGCCTGACCGAGTGTCTCCCTGCAAGACTAGATCTTCCGTAACTGAACCCACAGCACTGTCCGACTGTAATACCGACATCTCCGTCGATATTTAGCATCCCCTCAAAAGGGTGCTCGCACCCCCGTCCGAAGTGCCCGCATCCTTACCAGGATGCAATCCGTGACTCCATCTCTCCTTCTCATGCGGCCGCATACCATGGAGAGAATCCAATCACAAAATCCACAAAGGAGGAGATCCCAGTGATGCATCGTCTGGTCTCCATCTCCATTCCTCAGTCCGGAGCTTCCGTGAACATCTCTCAACAACCAGTTGCTCGCCGTCTGCAGACTATTCCACACACAATCTGATTCGGTACCCAACACTCCTGTACATCTCAGGTCATGACTCCTCGTACTTTATTGCCCTTCCTGTGTGTCTCCACAACTGTTGCTTCTCTTGTTCACCATCACAGAAAACCCATACTGCTTGCCTCGTACCAAACATCAACTCCATCTGTCTATACTTTCCATAAGCATGTATCGGTTGCCCATCATCATCCTCATGCAGCTCAAATCACAACTGCAACTCCCGATGATAGGTCTTCATCACATCTGCCACTCCCAGAGCCTCCTACCACTCTCTGTCATCTCATCCTGGGTCTTCTCCCGCCACTCGGTCCATCCTCGTTCCATTCCCAGCTTTTCCCAGCGTCCCCTGACCTTCTCAAGATCACCGCGAACTGTCGCCCTAAACAAGCACCTGTTATCACTTCCAAATCAGCGTCCCCTGACCCGATCGAGTGTCTCCCTGCTTGGTAGGTCTCGTGCGACTGATCGCCTTGCTAGGAACAAGCATTCTCACAACCCGAACAGCCTCCAAACATCCGATTCCTACTCCATTAAGCAATAGCACCAGTTTAGGAGCCTCCAATCAGAAAACGGAATGCACAGTTGGATCCAGAACGTCGAGATAGTCAAAATAGACTACTCACTCGCAAAAAACGGAGTCCAAACAACTCCGAAAAGCACGAAAAACCAATCTGGAATATTCCCAGAATATTCCCTGTTGACCAGTCAAACTCTGACCGTTGACCAGCCACTGTACCACTGACTAGACTGCCACCTCAGCTTTGACCGCTGACGTGGACCGTTGACCAGATGACATGGCACCATAGGACCCATCCTCTGCTGACGTGGCACCACCACGTGGCTGATGACATGGCATGCTGACTTGGCTGCTGAGTCAGCATTGACCGCCTCCGTGGCATTGACCAGCATACGCCTGGCGTGTGCCTCCCGCGTGCTGGCGTGTGCTAGCCTCCTGTCCGCGCGTGCACCACACACGCACGCGTAGATCTGAAGCACCGCTCATTCTGGCCGCGCGTGCGGCTAACTCCGGCGTCGCCCGGTGATTTTCCGACCACTCCCGAGCTCGTTTCGACGAGACGAACACAACCCCGCGCTCAAATCTCACATCCGACGGCTCCTGGTACGAACCACCCTTGAACCGCCGCTCGCCTCTGCCATTCGAACTGCCATTGCCGCCACCTCCGAGCTCCTCCGGCGACGTGCTACCCCAATCCGTGACCGTCTCCTCGAGGTGAACACAACCCAATGCTCAAAACTCGTCTTCGATCATCCACAACCTCGGGCTTTTCAAAACAGCCTCTACGCCCGTCGCCGCCTCCGCCCGCTGCGATCGAATGGCTGCTGAGCCTTCATCCGGTGACGAAACTCGACCACCCACATACCGTGGCGATCGTCTCTGTGAGGCGCACAAAACCCACTGATCAAAATCGATTTCCAAGCAGTTTCAATTCTAACCAGTTTCTCGAACTGTGCGTCAATGGAGATCGTACGTTTTTCCGGTGACCCCCCTTGCTCTCCTGTGCTCTGATACCAGTTGTTAGGATCCGGGGTCACTCAACAACACAACGATATGAGGAAAAACTCCCGTAATATTATTTACACAATAATACAAGATGAAAAAACCTCTCCGGGAGAGCCACAACCGGCTCTCCACCACTCCGGTGAGCCACACCGGCTCACCCACTCGACCTCACCCTCTCTCTCACATAGTTTCAGTCACACCCTTCCTACGATCTATACATGCATATATATAGAAAAGGAAACCCTAATACTCGTAAGGAAATAAGGTGGGGAGTGATCTTGTGCTTCGCGCACGCCACCCCACTTGGGTGGAATCCCAACAGTCACGGGCGAAAAGCGCACCGAGGCGCAAAGTCCTGTTGGGCCTGAGGTGAGAGGCGAGGCGGGCGCTTTTTTGATGCGAGGCGCACATATGTGGAAAAAATAGAAAAAAATAGCACACACTAATATTTCAAGCAATAAGCACTAAGCCAATGAGTTTACCATCCAAAAGATACATAAAAATATTCATGAAATGTCAAATAGCACACACATATGTATTTCTTATTTTTATCGGGCAAAATCAGCCATCTGTTTTCTATTCTCCTATTTTTATTTTTTCCTTCTCTGTCATATACTAATAGCATTCATATATATATTAGAATAGATATCCTTCTCTATCAGATACTAATAGATATATGTATGAGAAGAGAGAGAGAGAAGAGAGGGGAGAAGAATACCTCAGGTTAGGAGAGAGATGAGAGACAGAGAGATGGACGAAGAATACCTCAGGTTAGGAGAGAGATGAGAGACAGAGAGATGGACGAAGCAGAGACAGAGAGATCGACGACAGCAGCAGTGAGAGATCGTTGGCAGTTCGCTGGCAGTTCGTCGGCAGTGAGAGATGAGAGATCGAGAGCAGTGAGAGATGAGAGATTGACTGAGAGAGGCGAGAGATCGACTGAGAGAGGCTCTTGGCTGAAACACTTTTGTGTTTTTTTTGGTTCAAATCTAACGGCGAGGGTTAGATCTCCAAAATCCTAGGGCTGAGATCAAATTTTAAAAGAAGCGCGCTTTTTGTGCGCCTCTCGCCTTGTCGCTTTTCCTCGCCTCCTGCGCCTTATTGAAGCCGCTGCGCCTGGGCTACCTCAAGGCGCAATAGGTGCGCCTCGCCTCGCCTGGCGCCTAGGCACGCTTTTGACAACTATGACCACTCCACTTCCCCTTGCAGACCAAAACCATGCCTGATGATAATGTTCTTTTGAAGTAACATATCCCAAACCATACCAGAATATTCACAAGTAAAGAAGAGGTGATCATGAGTTTCATTCTCTTTGGAGCAAAGACTGTATGTGGCATCCACTGTCATGCCCCAACTAAGCAACATGTCCTTTGTAGAAAGCCTTCCCAAGATGGCAACCCAGACAATGAAAGCCCATCTAGGGCTGTGATGAGGGAACCAAACACATTTAGTCCAAGGAACGCTAGGATATGTTACCCTCAAGGTTTGCTTGGTTGTGTTTTTGGGAAAAAGCCCATTACTAGTAAGAACCCATCCGACAGAATCTGATACTGT
Source organism: Rhododendron griersonianum (assembly GCA_018127125.1). NCBI lineage: Eukaryota > Viridiplantae > Streptophyta > Magnoliopsida > Ericales > Ericaceae > Rhododendron > Rhododendron griersonianum. The sequence continues at coordinate 40,686,684 of CM030795.1, read as the reverse complement.
TGGATTTGGGACTAAATGAGAAGGAATGTTGGCCAAATATTCCTTGTAACTGCATTCCTGGATAACATATTGTTCGCATGATTTGTTTAGGTCCATCAAGTTCCGGAAGGCCACGTAGGCGTATATTGGAGAGGGGGTGCACTTTTGAACACCACCACACGCCCAGGTTTGGTCCTTGAGATTGACATTTCATCCTTACTCAATTTGTTTTTATTGCTTAATTTTTTTGAAAAATTTGTGTAGGGTTGCGTCTAAAATATCCTTTACTGACCCGCTTTGAGGCTGTGCAAGTTACCATGCAATCAAATTCGGTACTTATTAATCTTTTTATATCTTTTCAAAGATTGGCCTATTTTCAAATTGATTTGTGTGCTCCACTTGCTGAAACTGTGTTGTTATGCAATGTAGGTGGAGGACATCCCTTGTGGTACAAAAGGGGGTGTTATTCTCGTATTTGATAAAATTGAGGTAAGACTTATATTCGATAAACTTGCTCCATGACCAATATGGCGATAAAATCGATATCATTGACAACCATAGCTGAAATTCAAAGGTTCCAATGGTGCAATGTTTCTCTATCTCTCAAAGTTTGTCTATTGGTCAATAAGGCAAATGAATTTTTCGTCTCACCAAAGTTTCAAAGGAGTATCAATCATGTTCTTTTCTTTTTGCTATTAAAAGAGTATGATTGGATGAAGCCTTTTGAACATTATCAATGTAATTTTTCGATTATTCAGTCTGGGCTTTTATATGTTTTTGTGCTTTTCATTGAAATATCAAATGGATTTCAATTACTTCAAAGTTATACTTCACATAGCTACTTTTGAATCTACATCGTTCAAATGAGACCGATGAGTTTGATATGAAACCTTTATATGTAGGTTGCGGTTATGGTTACTGCCTCTTGATTTAAATTGTTGATATATTATTTTGTCGTTAGGGGACAACACTAAAATTGTACTCCCTCTATCCTGATTTGTTTGTCCAATTTCGGGTTTCCAACTTATTAAGGAAACTAAATCTTTTCCATTGATTTGGAAATTTACATAATCTCATCCATTAATTTTGGAATCGGACAATCAATTTGGGCCTGATATATGTCAAAAAGGGGACAAACAAATCGGGATGGAGGGAGTACTATTTTTTGTGTTTTGGGGAGATAAGTAATTGAACTACTTTAGGTTTGCAAACTTAGGATGTTCACTAATTGTAATTTTTTTTCTTCTCTCATTGGCATAGAGAAAGCTAATGAATAAAGAATTTAGACACGTTATGTACATTTCAAGTTGATGAGGTTGAGTCCACAAACCTGGGAAAAAAAAACTGATGACCCTTTGACAATCACCTGACCAAAGAATACATGATGCTAAATTTTAGAAATACATAAGAGCATACATTTTTCTTTGTCTTTTAATTCAGTTCCCGTGTATGCACGGGCTCACTGTTAGTTTGTTATATGTAAATTTCTCGTTTAAATGCTTCTCCAGGTTGTTCACCGCCTTCTTGAGGACTTCGTCATTGAAACTCTGCGCGACTATGGTTTAGGGTATGATAACAGATGGATTCTTGACAAGATTCATCGTGAGGTCAATGAGTTTTGCACTTCTCATTCCCTTCAGCAAGTTTATGTTGATGTGTTTAATCAGGTAAGATACCATGAATTTATTAGTAGCACGTTGGTAAGTTAATTTGATTCCAACACATCATATATTCTTTTGCAAATTATTATCCAATTGGAAAGTGATAGATTCTTACATAGTGTTTTCACATATTGTACTTATGCAAGGGAATGATTTCGAAGCTTTTTGAGAGTTTAATATAACTCAAAATGATGAGATAAATTTTTTTCATCTTTAAACTAAAAAAGTTGTATTCTAAACCTTTTCCTATCTGCAATTTTGTATCATCTTTTGCTAATAAATAGATTGTTTATGGTGCCATATGAAAGCTTATGCATTTTGAATTGCCTATTCTACACAACTTTAGAAGACATACTGAAAATAATCTTACAGCAACCATAAACAGATTGTTTTGACGTAGTGATTGTTGTACATTTTTTTTGTTTTCAGATTGATGATGAACTGAAAGATGCTCTACAGGCTGATTGCACAAGATATGCTCCAGGTATTGAAATTATTAGCGTGCGTGTCACAAAACCTACCATCCCTGAGAGGATAAGATGGCAATATGAAGACATGGAATTGAAACGTATTGAACTCTATGAGGTTTGTCTACTATCATTTTTTTAGTATTTGGTAACTTTGTCTACTATCTAGGTTCTGTTCATGTTTACTGTCTTAAAACGTAAGATTCAAGGTTGTAACATGTCGGCAGTTATCTTAAATTAAGATAACTGGAAAATGAAGTAACTGATGTCTGATTGAATCAAAGTGTTATCAGCTTCAACAAGCACAGGGTTTATGGTCTTTAGGAATAGAGTAAGTACGTGACAGATTTGCGTAAATTCTTTGTGCATCCATGTCAAGATTTCCTGTATATCAATCAGTCTTTTAACTTTCAAGCCGGACTGTCTAGAAGTTTGCATTTGTTTTATACAAACAAAGTAGTGATCAACTAATGAATGCATGGCTGTGGTGGGCCAAAATTCTGCAGTTCCCATTGGAATGGGTGACAAAAGCCACTTTGCCGCCCACGGTTAAATCACCATTCTAGACTCTGCATGTGCTGCTCTAGTGTTGTGTTGGACAGTGTCTCTTTGTAATTGCTTGATGTTGAGTTGGTGGAGCAAGGTAGGGATGACAATTCACCCCGAACTGATAAGTACCCGAACCATAACCAATTTTTTTCCCGCGGGTACGGGTATGGTGGAGGCCATGAGATACCCGATCGGGTTCGGTTCGGTTGTGGTTTGCCTGATACCTGAACCAAACCGAAAACTTGAAATTACTGAATTACCCCTCTATATGTACATATAACACGATTTCATTGTGGGGTTCAGTCTCCACATTCCACATACCATAAACTATGGCTTGAACTGAGAAGAGAGAGGCGACTCAGGCGAGCCATCGATCAATTCTCTCCCTCTCTCTCTCTCATTGCCGTCGACTCAGTTCGTTCCTCTTCCTCAATGTCTCTAGAACAGTTCAGGACCCCAATCGACGAGGATTACTCTCACGGGCGTCGGCCCTTCAACTACTCTGCCACTGACCACCACAAATTACATGCTGTCGTCCCTTCAACTACACCACCACCGCTGACCACAAACTACATCCAAATTACAGCCATCGATCAAATCAGGTCCTTATTTGTTGAAGACCTTCATCTTCCACTTTTATGTCCGAACCCAGAAGCACATCCACGTTTCTTCTCTCAACGATCTGTATGCATGTGTCATTTATGAAAAGTAGGGTTTTTAATGTAGTGGATCTGTATGGTGGCCATTGATTTGCTCTGTTCGTCTGTTTTTTGTTGAAAAAAAGATTGGGGAAAATTTGTTTCTAATTCGGTTATCCATTCGGTTCAGGGATTACCCGAACCCCGTTTGGTTCGGGTATGGGATAGATCTCCTCTCCCCATTCAGCTTTCGGTTTCGGTTATTTGACCTGTGTCGCTGTATTAGGTTTTCCAATCGCACGTGTAGCGTGCATTACTGTTTGGTGCATTGCTAGTCTCGTTAACATTTTGCTGAGTACTGGCTTACTTTTTTGTTAGCAGGACGGGCGTGATACAGATGATCAGAAACAGAGCACTGCTGATTTGACAGTATTTGTAAGCATGACTCTAACGAATGAATAAGAAGATTATGTTTCTTGCTACCTTTTTCTCCCGCACGTAAAAAGCCCGTTAGATCTTTACGACATGAATCCAAATATATTTCTTGCTACCTTTTCTCATAATAACAACTAGAGTACCCGAGTACCTCGCTATGGCAATTAGAATGGTGTAGTGAAGCCATTGCTTCTTGATGCTCGCTCAAGACCAGTTAGCGGATAACCGAGCCCAGCTGGGTTAATATTTTGGGAGAACTTTTTTTTTTTTCCCACTTTTTATAATAGTAGTGTATTTTATTTTTAGCTTCCACCTCCTTGGTACTGTATGCATATGATTGAAATACATTATCCTTGGTACTCAACTGAAATTTCATTTTTGTTTTTCAGGTGCAGAATCTTGTACAGATGGTGAGTCCATTCTCAAGTTTTTTGGATTTAGGATTTGGAAATGCTTCTGTTTTGGGAACTGAGTTTCTTTGTTGATAAATCTTGAGTTATGCAGCAATCGAGGTTCCAGATGATGTCTGACTCCGTCATTACAAAAAATATCCTTTCATTTTTCTTCATGCTAATTGCATTATAGAACTCAACTTAGCTCATTCCTTTTTTTGTTTCCATGCATTCATTACTGAATAGTTCTTCTGTAGATTTTAATGCAATTATTCTGTGGGATTTGTAAGATCCCCTCTCGTATTTGAGGTTTCCCCTTGCTTTGGGGGCAAATGGAGGGCTTTGTTTCCTGCTGTAGATAATATCATTTTGGTGAAACGTTTCTCTCTCTCTCAGGGTAGTTGAGGGTAGTTATTTGTTTCTTTGACTCTGATGCACTTGGTGAGATGGGCAGCCTGATAGATAGATTGGAGCAGAGCATCAGTGATTTGAGGGCCGAGATGGAGCAAAAGGGTTCTCCTCCTTCCGCTGCTCCAAAGCCGAAAGAAGAACCAAAGTTAGCTGATGATTCAGCCTAAGATCATTCATAGCGTGTTATGTTTGATTTTTTAGCAGGTAGGTATGCACTGCCACTTGTGTTTGCTTCCTTTTTTTGGATCTAGGGGATTGCAAACCAGTTGTTCTATTCTGATTTTTGAGATCATGTTGGGGTGTAATTGGGTTACTGAGTTATTTTTTGGTACCTCATTTCTAACTTTCTTGTATCCGCAACATTCGGTGTGGCTGTCATGAAACTCTGTTCTCTATGGAAATGTAAAGATCTGAGATGCTGGAACGGGTGACGTTTAGCCTCCTTCTTTGACATTTCTTTTTGGTAATTGTGAGATATTTTTCTGCTTTTAGTTGTTTGGTTGGACAAATGCAAGGAAAATTGACTGTCCATAAGGTGGAAAGTGATTTAAGGGTTGAGAAATAGGTAAACTGTTTTTTGGATGTGATTGTATTGCAAATTTCTTTTGCAAATGCTTGTACTTTTTTGAGGCCGATCCAAATGAGTTCTGAAATACAAATTGTGTGACAACTCAATTTCACCCGGCCTAGATGAGATTGGTGGGACAGTCTCAAGTGTTTTACATGTTCTCTTTCTCATGTCTAAACAGGGAACTGTCCTACATACATTCTTGTATTCATCTATCCAGCATGTGAAAATGATGGACATATTTCCAATAATGTTGCGGTATTGATAATTTGATAGAACTGTCAAAAACGTGAAAAGACATGTTGCTGCCTATAGTCGATTCCACACCACCAAAAGTAAGGGTAAACTCGCAATCAGGATTTTGTGACTAAAATTTCATCTAACTCGTAGAGTTAGAAGTGGTTTTGTAAGGGGTGGGGGGTTGTTATATGTAGATCCCTGTACTGATGTGGTCAGTCTCCTTCGTTTCTTATTGCAAAATTTTTTTCCTTGCTTTGATAACTTTGGTTTGCATAATTTTCTTGAAAATCTGGTTCTCAGTGAAGCCTATTCTCATATCTCTATTGTCTTTGTTTGTGGTTTGGCTTTACGGTTATTTTTCAGCACGATACTCTTGGTCCTTTGCTGGTTTGATGTGTCAATTTGTTTACAGTTTCCTACTGCATCTCAGATATGTTTCTATCTTCTTCTTCAGGGAGATGCCAACAGTGCTCTAGATAGGTTGTGGTTGTAACGACCCGGATTTTTACCCCTTTTTTTTTAATACAAATTTTAAATATTAAATACTAATTCAATAATTAGTTAGATTAATTAATTAAAATACATTATTATGTCTATAATTGATATTACTTAGAAAATCGTATTCGAAATATATTATACTTTAGAGATATACATTCATCCCTTACTCTTCCTATCTAAACCCTAACTAGAATCCTATTGGAACTAAACCTCCATTTCCCTCTCACACTCTACCACCTCCATCCTTATCCTCATCTCACCTTCCTCCACTACTCCTCAATATTAGTTCCCTAGCTCCCTCCAATTTCTCTACAAAAACCAACTCCCACGTCATTCCATCACCTCCACACTTATCTTCCCACACTCCCACCTCTCTATGTTACTCCCCTTAAAAAAATCAAAGCCTCTCCCCATTCCCATATTTTTTTCGGCAGAGAACAAGTGTGTGTGAGAGAGAGAGAGAGAGTACTGTGGTCATCACCATCATCCTCCACTATCTTCTTCTTTTTTTTATTTTGCCGAGAGAGAGGGCTTGCTGGAGGAGGAGGAAAAAGAAGAAGGAAAAGGAAGAAAGGAGAAGGGAAAGAAGAAGAAGCAGGACACCATTTCCGTCCACCTCCGCTTTCGAAATCACCGTTTTCATTCGTCCTAGCTAGAACTCCAAGGATCAAGGTAGATTTTTCATTGCCCCTTAACTCTAAGTATATTATGGAATGTTATGCGTTATATTCTATCTTTACATAAGCCCAATTAACAAAACATGTATTGTAGGAAAAATTGTCAAAACCTATACTCGATGTCGCGGCCGCCAAATCAAAATTAACTTGCGGCTGGAGAGTCAATCGTCACAACAACTATCTGCTCATTGAATTCAATTATGCTCAAGAATAATTACATGATTACATGGGTCATGTTTTGTTACTAATATTGCCTACTGTTATTAATTGTTGTGTTTCTAACTTATATGTTGATTCAAACCTGAGGATAATCATATTGAAATACATGCTACCATAATGTAACTTGTTAAACAAAAATGATGTTACAAGTTATGCTAAGAGCTATCACACCTGATGAACTCTCGCCTTGTTATATTAAAGTTCTAGTCTTATAACGATAACCATGGGAAATAGTAGTATGGTAATATAAGATACTTCAGTGGGCAATAAAAAGTATGGGAGGAAGACATACACTTTTTTTTTTTTACTATGGACCTTGTCAAATTCGGTGTGTAAAAGTTAACTTATAGTTAAGTAAAACAAGGCTAAATTTTGTTAAATGAAGATGTAAACTTTTAATTGATACTTTAGTTTAGTACTATTTTTGTGACACTGTTGAACAAATTTTATTTTATTAGTATTTTGAATTTACCTTACGTTTTACAAGTTCACACGTATCTCTCCAATACAGTCGATTGTTTAGACTTACGATAGTTTTAGTGTTTTATAAATTACATATTGGATCTCAACTTATTAATTATCCCCAAGGTTTACGAAATAACTATCCATTCCTCAAATAATGAAAATTTCTAGAATGAACCTATGTGCGAAATCCTAATGAAACCCAAAAGTCACAAGGACAAATCCGAATACTTTATATGAAATTCAATTTGTCTTTTGAACTATTGATAATGTTATGTTTTACTTGACTCTTTATGAACAGCTGTTATTATTGATCCACTTGCAATTAATCTGGTACTGAAACATATCAAAATCGTTGTGAGTTAAGTTTGGTCTTAAGCTCATTGGAGATAGGTGTACAGTGGTTTAGTTATCCTATGTCTGTGATTATATTATGATCTGTTTGCTCATCATTTAGAATGATTGTTTTGCCGATTGAACTGGGAACGTTGAAAGGATATTAGGGACGTTGGATGAGTTGTGGACTTAGAAATTTTTTGTAGATGTTGTTCTGGTTAATGGAAAAAGGAAACAGATGAAAGGTTGTGGGTTTAGCAGGACCTCGGAGTAGCCTGACAAGACCTCGTGTGATCGGGAGTAGCCTGGTAGGACCTTGAGGGCAGCCTGAAAGACCCGGTGTAGCTAGGGTGGCCAAGCAGGACCTTGGGGGTAGCCTAGCAGGACCTTGAGGGCAGCCTGATGGACCTAGAATTGTGAGGGTGGTCAAGCAGGACCTCAGGGGTAGCCTGACGGGACCTCAAGTATTGAGGGTAGCCTGATGGACCTAGAATTGTGAGAGTAGCCTACTAAGACCTCGAGATGTTGAGGGTAGCCTAGTAGGACCTGTAAAGTATGTCCAGTGAAATTCTGAGTTTGGAACGTGGTGAATACAGCGGTGTTGGAATGATTATAGAAGTTGAGATTCTGGAATTTACTTAAGTTGATGGTTATATAATGAAATAAGTTTTGTGCTCTTCGATTATTACCTCCTTTTATTATAAATGTGATTGCTTGTAGAGTAAGGGTTAATGGGTAAGATTTATCTACTGAGTTTCAAAACTCATTATAGTGCCGTTGGGCTTGCGTTTCATGCCAGGTAATCAGGAGACAGAAGAACAGAATCCTCTACAAGATGGTCAGTACCAGGGTGAGGACCTCCCAGCTGAGGAAAGAGAGTTTGTCGAGCCTTGGATGCCTTACTCTTAGAAGCTCTATTAATTTAAAATATTGTTATTTGAATTTCCAAAAGTGTTATCACATTTGTCAAACTCTGTTTTATTTCGTTGGGTTGTAAGACAGTTAAGTAGTTTTGAATTTGGTATTTGAGATTTCCGTTGCTAAACTCTGTTTAATAAAATTTCATTTCTTAAATTAGTTTTACGGATCATTAAATCAATTAAAATGATTTAATTAACGTGTCCGAAAATCGGGGCGTTACAGTGGTAGAAGAAGAAAGAAGTTGTCCGACAGCAGTAGAAAGAGAGATTCTGGGTATTCTGTGGACTCCAATTTTGCTGTAGGTGTGTATAGATGTTGCCATGTAATGGTTACTGTGAAACCCCTTTGGTTTTCTTCTATCTGTGGCTGTGATGTGTGCAGCTGCTGTCATGTTAAATTTCAAGTTGGCTTCATCGTATGGTTTTTTGGCTTAATACTTCGCACTAATTCTATGTTTGTTACTGTTCAAAACGTGGAATGCTAAATATACTCATTTGAAAATTGATGCAAATATTTGTTCTCAATGATCAACATTTTCATTGTGCTTGCTACTCGTTTTGAGTTATTTCATCTAGATATATTTTTGTTCTCTCCATTGGGTGACACCAAAATAGTACAATTTTGTAGCTGAGGTTTACTGTTTTTTGACATGAACATGAAAGTGATATGACCTGATAACCCTTGGATATTTTCTTTGGTATATACTGTTGGAAAAAATGAAAATAAACAAAGTTAAATAGCATGGGGAGACTTCTGACACGAATCCGTCATATAACATGAGTTGATAGTTTGAATTCTAGCTGTGTATGACATGATTTGATACTGAGATTTGTGGTTTGAATTCTAGCTGTGTATACCCCGAATCACCTATAAACTACCACAATGCATACAAGGATCAGGAGGCCAAGCCCAACGGCTCTCTCCCTGCAGTCTTCTCCATCTCTTCCTCAACTCCTCCTCCGCTCCCCCTCCTCCTCCCCTCCCCAACCCCATCCTACGACCCCCTCCATTCTGCCCTTCATTTCCATCCTACCTCTATTAAGTTCGTCACCATTTTCTCATATCTGTTTTTGGAGATATCGTGACGCCACTACCACATTTTGTGTATGTTGGGCAACCATCTTTGTTCAAGAAGAATCCGGTCTATTGCCAAGGTGTATGCTACAACCTTTTTCTTCAAAAATGGATGTTGATTGGTAGAGTTACGATGGTTAATTTTTTTTTTTTTTGACAATCGTAAGAGCCTACTCTAGGGGGAAGGGGAATGGGCATTACACTAGAAGCGCCCTTTATGGGGCATGAACCATAACCTCCACTAAGGGAGGCTGTAGACACATTTTTTCCATTCGTTTGGTCCATGTTCTCCTCCGCGGAGGTTTTTCAATGTCTTCTGTTATATCGGTGATATTGTATGTTAGAGCTCATGCCTTTTCAATAAAAAAATAAAAAAATAACACTCTCAGAATGCATATATGACAAACCTATTGGAGCTTTCTATGGTGATAATTATTTAAGGACGTTGTCAACATGAATTTGCGAATTATGTACTATATCACCATCTCTCTCTCTCTCACTCTCTCTTCAAAACGGATGGTCACAACTGTGTTGCAAGTTTGGTTGACATCTACTACTCCTACTAACTAAAAAGTTCATCCCAAAGAAGAAACATGGCCCCTTCTATGTTTTATTACTTACTGAAGTACCAAAAAAATTACCGCTTGATCAAGATATGTCTTAAAAAAAGTAGCAACGAGAGATTTCAAACTCTAATTTTAGTAAGACAAGCATAATACAATTTTTGGAAAAAGTTTGAATTTCTTTTACAAATCGATTCAGGGAACAGACTCAGTTGTAAGCCATCCATTTTGCTCCTCTATAGGTGTATGTTTGTTTCACAATCTCAGCCATCAAAAGTAACAAATAATGGTGTTGCAATCTCTGGACTGTCATCAGGATCGGAGAGGATCCAAGTCCTACAAATAATTTAGTTTTTCAATCAGCAAAAGCAATTTTATTTTATTTTTTTGTGTGTAAATATTTTCATTACAAACCAATCCAAAAGAAAACAAGAGTTTGAGAAACCCCAACTACAAACAACCTACCACAACAAGAACCACCAACTCCTCATCACACACTCCTAGAGCCACAAGCTCATCCCACTACAACCATCAAAACTTAAAACAAAGATCAGACAAACCAAACCAAAATTAGCTATCAAACAAGTACCAAACACAAGAACACCAATCATCCAGACCAAAAACTTCTGGGAAAAACTCCCAGAGAGATCATCCAGTGAGATGTACAAGATTAATGACAAGTGGCACATTCAATGAAAAGCATCTCAACTATGTTGGCACTATATAATCATCAGTCAGTATGCACCCAAAACCAGAACATAGGAAACTAACTAGCCAAGGATTTAATACAAAACAGAGAACAAAGGAAGGTTAACAGATACAATCCTTAAGCTAACAGTCTAAACAAAACACCACACCCTCTACTTAAGTCCCCAAATGAATGACAAGTGGCACATTCACAAAGGCAATTCGCCGCTATCTGCAATAACCACTTTGCTCCTCGGCACCCCACTTGTTGTCCCCTCAGCTTCAATCTTAAAGACTACCTCCATTCCAGAAAGTACTTTGCCAAACACGACATATTGCCCATCCAACCTGTGCAGAAAAATAACCAAAGTCAATGCAAGAGTGAACTCTCTCCCATGCTCAAGTACCAGTAAAAGCATCATATCGATCAACTAGTTGTGCAATCTGAAAATTCATGATGTGCTTAAGTAAGTTATACACTCGGTACTTCGCAATGCCAAACTCCCATTTACCCCTTTTCGACAAGTTAACCCTATATATGACCATACTGTATATCTGGCCTACTTCTAAAAGCTAATAATTAGATACCCACACCCCCAAAAATAATAATAATAATAATAATAAAAAATAAATAAATAAAAAGGTGAATGGTGGTCCGTATCGCAACTCAATAAGTCCGGCAGCTTTCTCATTGATTTCCCCATTAGGAGATATTGGATCAGCCTGTTAAGCTAGGGTCAAATAGAAGTCAAGCCTATGTTTGAATCTCCTACGGCCCCCCTCTTTTGGATCTCTTTCGCGACACTCAAACTTCGCAATTGTTAATTGCTTCTCAAGGGAAAGAGAAGAGCTTTTAAGCAGGTTGATTCCATTCCCAAAGACTTGCTTGCATGCTTGGGTATCGACGTATCGTAGACAACTCGATAATGATTTGCATAAAGATCCGGTCAAATGGCTATTGACGGAATGAAGAATTCAGCAGATAAAAGAAGCAAGCTTTTGAGGGGAAGAGAGTCACAAGAAACAAAAGAAAATGATTATTGTTTTTTAACTAGCACCCGCTTTTGGGTATGCAAGTACTAAGAGTCCTCTCACTACCAACCAGCAGACATCATCTCTCGACCCGCTCCTACCCACCCCGGGGCACCATAGCATGTCGGGAATAAGGGGGGACATACTGGACATAACCACTCCCCTGGTTGGGGGCTGTGCTGCCCCGCCTTTCGATCGATACTCCTACCTATATAACCAACCAACCGTTTTCTTCGCTTACTGATTCCTGATTCAGTGCTTGTCTGTTGGTTCTGGTTCTGGTTCTGTTGGACCTGATCGATCCTATATATCAGCTACTTCATATACTGAATCGACTGCAGGATTTCTTCAAGGCCCGGGTCAGTAAACTAAAGAAGTGATCCGCTCCCCTCCTAGTAGTCAGTCTCCTCTCTCGAGCAGAAAGCCTAATTCAGTTTAAAAAATATGTTCTTTTTTTCTCTCTCTCTCTCTTTTTTTTTAAAGGGTTGGGGGGGGAGGGTGTCGAGGTAAAAATCAATAAAATAGCCACTTAAAGGGGACAGTACGCACGCTCAAAAGTACTCTCGTTGCATTTTCCTTACGGCTTAGCCATCTATTCCACTTAGTTCTGCCACTCGGCAAGAGATAAGAGAAGAGACACCAGTTGATTGAAGACCCTATCCAAGTCGGAAAGATCTATATCCTGGAATCGAGGCTTTAGACCTTCCACTGTATCGGATGCAGATAACAAATAGGGAATGGCTTGACCTAGCCCTTCAGGCATAATCGCTTGACTGTGACTCTAACCAGAACCCGGTCTTACCTAGGGGAGGGAAGGCAGAAAAGAGCATTACATATGCTCATAATTGCTGTTCAGAAGGACGTTCTATTTTATTGAAAAGAAACCATATTGATGACTTCTAAATCAATTTGTATTTTCAACCCAAAGAGGGAAAGATTTCATCTATTTTATATCCTTTTGGAGACATGGCCGAGTGGTAAGGCGGGGGACTGCAAATCCTTTTTGCCCAGTTCAAATTTGGGTGTCGCTTAATCAACAAAAGGCAGTTGGATAGAGAAGAGATGCCCTAGAGCCATTGCCGTTGCGTTTTCTATAGAAGATTTTTCAAGAAGCAATTAGCATTTGACCATGTTGATAGTTAACCAACAACTATTTCACAACACATACACTAGTCTGCAACTTCATTTGTCCAAGACTCCAATGCTAGGATAGAAAATACTATTCAAGATGCTATTTCTTTAGTGAGATGCTAAAAATATCCTAGAGAGGACAGAAATGGTTAATTACCAACTAGTTTGTTCGGTAGTAATAAAGAATTGTGATAAATTAGCGTCACGTCCTCGACTTGCCATTGATATAACTCCTGCAATCAGAAAGTTAAAAAAAAGAAAGAAAAGAGTTAGACACTATAATTATTGTGGCTTACATTCATATGCAACCATTTTGTGGCATACTTGGAACGGGTTTAAAACTCACCTGAGCTACTGTGCTTTAGTTCGAAATTCTCATCATCGAACTCATCACCGTAGATCGATTCTCCACCAAGCCCATCGCCCCGAGTGAAATCACCCCCCTGGATCAAAAACCTAGGACTAATCCTGTGAAAAACGCTCCCCTTGTAATGTAGACGCTTCCCACTTTTTCCAATTCCTTTTTCCCCTGAAAGTGTGTGTGTGTGAGAGAGAGAGAGAGAGAGAGAGGGGGGGGGGAGTGGATGTGTGTGTGGTCAGAATGGTTGGTGTAAGCAATCAATGATTCGACTGATCATTCCAAAAAGGTCACATCTTAGCACTATGTTACAGACAATAAAACAAATCTGGTCTCTATAATTCTTGAAGTGAAAATTACCCCACTTCTTACATCTTATATTGTAGTCCATCTTCAAGGGTTTTTATAAGACTCTTATCCAAACATAGGCTTCAATAAATGGAAGTAGCTTCCATACAAGTACTAGAAGACATTGAAGGGAGTAAAAGATACTTGCTTACCAGTGCAAAGAGCTCGGAAGTTTTCTGCATCATAAACACATAAAACCAATCAGTTGCTTCTTTCCATAGTAATCTAAGTTCAGGCATCTAGATTAGACTGTTTTATCTACAGTCGAGTACTATACCTGCAGTTTTGGGGACAGTTTTCCCGAAGAGACCCATGATAATGCGGCCTGGAAAAAAAAAATTAATCACTAGTATAGAATATAAAAAATTCTAAAGAAGCATCAACGAGAATTGCAAACTAATACAGAATAAAATATATGACTTCTACAGGTCCTTGGAAACCCCTAAAAAGGAAGGAGAGTTAACTTAAAATCAGGCTACAATGGCATGATTAGGAATTCAGTGGAAATGAAATCCTCCAATAGTGATCATGTTCCCAGAAATCCATTTTGTTATGGACAAAATCTGACGAAAGCCAACTCATTTGATCTAAGCAGCATTTTATGCGTGTCCAAGATAATTTTGTGGACGGATATAAGCAATGTTACTTAAACGCTTTCCTATTTTGCATTGGTATCAATTTTTCTTTTTGAAGAGTACTACATGTGGATGAACTTCTATGAAGCACCGACACGCCTAAGTTGTCGTCGTATCCGTGTTGGATACAATGGGGACACGGATACTCCAGGAACACACGGGATACATCTGGTATACACCACATGGCCTGTTTAATTAGTTATACTAAAGTTTAAGTAGGGGACACATCTGAGACACACGTGGAATATGCATGTCTCAAGTGAGATACGTGTGGGCTTATTTTGGGGGGTGAATTATAACGAACTTATCAATTGTGCCTTTTGATTTGTCTTTTTAATGGATCATCTATTAACTATGCAAAATTAGTGTAAGTTTTCATTTGTTTTACTAAGCTAGTGTTAGTTTCCATTAGTTTTAGTTGTTTATGGATACAATATTCATATTAACAACTAAAATCATATAAATATATATAGATATCTATTGCCATGTCCCCCGCCATGTCCGTGTCCCCATATTATTAGAATTGTAATGTCCCGTGTATGTGCTCGTGTTCGAATCCGTATGTATGTCAGTGCTTCTTGGATGAACTTGTGTCGTTAAATGCTATAGCCTATATACAAGAATAACTCCATCCAAGCAGTCACTAGTATCAATAGAAATACAAGGGGAATTGTAATTTTGATTGGCGAAAAAAAGGTTATACTTGAACATGCAAGGAACTTTTAACAATCATGCACAAGCATGATACCTGGGAGAATCTAAAGAGAGAAGAGCCCATCAATGCTCAATAGAGCTAAGTGCTAACACCCTCGAGAGACTAAGCCCACTATCAACTTGTACAACATCCAAGGGAGACACCTTTCCCAATAATGCAGTAAAACATGACATGTTCTCCGTCTCAAACTAACTAAAACTAGTAGCACATCTAAACCATGCCTTTAATTCTAGACCAGTAGCGAGTTACCTCAACAAGAGAGGAATAATGTGGTTAAGTGAGAAAGTTAACAGAAAACAAACTCAAAAAGGGAAATCTGTATTATTGATTGAATGAATGAATGTTTACAGAGAAGAAGAGTATTTATAGTATCTTCTAACACTACACCACAACCTATTACAATTGAACACCTTGCAATAGTCCGTTAAACACTCACAAACTAACAAACCAAGGTTTAACTATTAACTCAACTTTGATTAACTATATAACTACAGCACCATCCTCACTTTGTAATTCAGAATTTACACTTGACAATCCCTCAAACTCCATATGTAATTAAGTACCCAAATGTGTTTGCACACTCTCTTCTTCATAACATTGCTTTCTGCTTGCGACCTTACCTTGTATTTTATAAGGTCTAACCCCAAGCGTAGGGATTAACCAGTCATTTGCATGATAATCTCGGTAAGTTCGAGGTTGAACCACAGGAACCAGTTTTATGGAGTGAAAGACTCGACAGTCTATATGATTGTTAGCTGTAGGAAGCCAACTTTTGTTCAGTGATTTTGATGATTTTATCGATTTTCAACTTTAAACTATGAACGGTTCCAAATTTAAACACGAGACTCAACCTAAGGCTTATACCATCCACAACCTAAATAATATAATAGTCTCATCGATGTACGCGGACAAGTTCGACCGGAAGATATTTCGTTGAAAAAACTCGTTTTTATCTTAGAAGTGTTCGGTATGATCGAAGTGCTTACGGAAGTTTGTTGAACCCTCAAAAGGACATCAACCTAAGTTTATGCATGCCAGACTAATCTGTCAATGCATAAGCAAAGGCTTAACACTTTTGAGTTTCAATCAATTAGTTAAAAAGGAGACTTTGATCACAACAAAACATACATGGAATACGGGTGTGAGAATTATCGACCTAACTAGGCCATAGGATGTTAATTCATTGACGATGAATTAAACAACATATTACCAGAGAGTACACTAGACATGATTTTTAACTTAAGTGATTAAAAAGATCAATTCTAGCGGAACCATAGAGACAAGAACGGCAGGGCTGGCCAAAGACCCCCATACCCAATATCAATACGGAATTCACTACTAAGAACTAAACTTAGATTCGGGTGTGGTGCGAGAAACAACCAGTAAGTTTGAGAGAACACACGACCGAACCTCAATCTTTACCGGTTTTACTAGAAATTAACTAAGGATAATCCACTACATCCTTGAGAAAATAATTAGAAACAGCTGTTCCAAATGTTTAATAACAAGTCACAAAAGGGGCTTTACTATTAGGTCTTGACAAACCGTTGTCATGACATAAATTTCAAATTATATGTGCACATCAAATAACGGAAGCGTATATACCAGTAGGTTTGCCGCCAATCTCCACATCAAAGTAAACTTTCTGAGTGACTTCATCCACTTTGTCCACAGATTTATTTTCCTACAAACCAGATGAATTTAAAATTAAATAACAACATCAACCAACTCCAGAATTCATCACTAACTGAACCACGTATGTATTAATCTCTCTCACAACCCCCAACAACACACACAACCCCCCCCCCCCCCCCCCCAAATCAGTGTGCAATTTATGAGTTTAGTGAAGTAGAAGGTGACCTCTGATTCTGATGAGAATCCAGCCCCATTCAATCGAGTCTGGAAACAAAACAAATCAACAGAGTATGTAACTTGAAATTAATTCAAAACACATATGAAATTTTAGGGTCTGCTTGAAATTATGAGAGTACCAGAACAAACGGTATGGCTCCGAATAGAACCAAAATCAACACCATGATCGGAAGCAATCTGATGACTTCCTTCTTCCCAAGGACGGGATCTAAGCTGTTGGGCACTGTACGCGATAGGATCTGAATTGGTGTGCCCCTGGGTTTGCAAACGCACCTGGATCGACCTTCTTCAGACCTTTCTTCTTCCACTTTCAATTCATCCACCTTCTCCTCAATCCTTTCCTCACTATCCTCAATTTCTTTTACCTCTGTTTCCTCTTCCATTGCCTCACCTCTTCCGCACGACATTGACGTTCTATTTTGTTCCATTTCTGCAGCCCTTTCTTCTTCCTCTTTCAATTCATCCATTGCCTCACTTCCAGCTACTTCCTTGCCGTTTTCCTTCTTCCGAGCGACGGGATCTGAGCCTTTGAGCTCTCTAGTCCACAACGGGATCTTAATTGTTGTGCTGCAGGGTTTGCACACAAACTTGCATGGAATTGGGAGCATGGAGAGAATCTCGGGGTTCATCCAACTGGGTAGGCCAGACCCTTTGATAGAAAAATACTGTTGCAAAGAGGACAGGAAAAAGGAACGGAATAAGAGTTCTATATCAAGTCTTAAGTGATACACAGCAACCACAAGTTTAGAAGCTTACTTGGACGGCCAAAATGATAGGAATAAGAAACTTTCCCCTTTGGTATGGGTTTGGCCTTTCAATTAGCATTTTGTCAACCAAAATACCCTCGCTTCCATTTGAAACAACATCTGCTACTGTTTTGACTAGATTGGGAATCCAAGCAGTCCCATTCGGAACAATCTGTGACCGAGAGAAAACCAAATATTGTGTTACCAACAAAAGATTTGTAAATACAGAATACTAGCAATTGGATGGCAGAGTGCGAGTTACGAACCTTGTCATCACAATCATTTTTATTACATCTCCCACTGTTCTCAACCAAAACAACAGGAAGAGAATAATCCTAGGAGCAGCAACAAAAATGAAGAACATCAGATGAAAAGAAAATCTATCAAAACAACTATGCTGAAAATTAAACTATTACGGCCAAAAACATTGCTAAAGAAAAATATTATAACAAAGCAGTCCAACAACTTCTTCCATAAGAAAGGAGGACACCGTGTCAGAACAAAAGATGAGCTAAAATTCCAGGAATCTTATCATGCTAAAGGAGAGAAGCTGCACTGCAGCAGCAAATAATTTATTTTCCACCATATTGCAAATGATTCAAGTTCAAATATCCTCGATCAAGGACCCTCTCTACTCTCTAGGCGTCGGCATATACGCCGTATAAGTGTCCTCGAAGTGGTGGGGGCCAGGGGACGGAGACTAAATTATGCAGTCGCTCTTATGATGTCATTTTCATGTGAAAAAGGCTTTAGAATGAAAATTCAATATTACAAATCCCATCAGAGCATGAAGCATAACACCAAGTTGTTTGGACTTGTGCAGTTGGACCTTGCCATCAGGGGAGTTTTATCTAACTTCAGGAGTATACTAATTGTCCAATCGAATCAACCCCTAACAAATTGGGGAAACCCCACACAGTAATGTCGTTGGACTTCCATAGGTGAGAACTCAATGAGACACAAAAAAGACTATCCATATGAAAAAGTACATGTTGGCTTGGAGTGTGCAACACAAATGAATAGCTTTCAATTTAACTCCTGTAAATGCCACAGGTGGGAGGCGCTAAAAACACACCTTCAAAGACAGCAATTCACACAACACACAGACTTCATTTGCTGGAGTAGTAAATAGAGAAATATCTATGAAGCATTCTAAAAAGGTGAAATGCGTAGGGTGGACCAGCGGAGGCAATATCTAGGCAAAATAAGAGAAATGCCGCAGATGGGTACCTCCATTTCTGTGTTCATTATGCGGGCTCCCCTACGAAAAACTTTTAGAAGAGCTTCTGATCTTCTAGAGAAGAAATCCTCGTAACTCAAACCATCTGGGGGAGAGAGCTGAGCATGTGTTAGGACAACCAACCCTCTTTGCCATATTTCTTTGCCAAAACTCTCAGTTATAACTCTGACAACCTGCTGATCCAAGTTATCCTCTCCATCTAGTCGGTCGACGTAAAGCAAAACATCGATGGTTTTGTTCAAAAGGAACCTGTCAAGACCATCCATGTCAAAATTTAACACAATTAAAGCATAAGAAAATTTAGGGCCTGTTTTTTGGTCAGGAGTTGAGGATCCGATTGGAATACAAAACCCAGGGGACTGCATATCTTACCAGTTGAAACTTTTTATGGTCAGGAGTCAATATCTGTCAGATATGAAATCCCACAAAAACATGGTGTGTATACGTCTATGAATAAGTATGTATGTATATATATAATACCTTAGGATGTGTGCTATTATAAGTCCCATCACAAATTCTGATGGGATTGCATACCTGAGGGCCGAGGGGATTATATATCCCTTGACTATTAGTCCGGTTGAACAAACAGGGCCTTAGAGTACCAAAGATTCCAATGAAACAAAATCATGCAATTAAAACCTATCGCAAATATCATCAAACAACGGAGAATAATCTATAACCTTTAGTATATGTACAGTTGATACAAACCTTTTTATGAGCTGAAGTACTTGATAATTGACAAATCCTCCTTCAACGATTCCAGGAGTGTCGATTATGTTCAAGGTAAATCCTGCTAGTGACCTTGAAACAATCATAGGTCTTGGCCCTTCTGACTGCAGAATTATACGATTATAACTTAAAAACATGTCAACTGACTCTTGCTATGTAATAAAAAACCAAAGACATATACCTTGACAGCCATTACCTTTTCCCCAAAGATGGAGTTCACAGTCGAAGATTTTCCTACACCTCTTTTCCCCATTACAAGAATTGTCAAGCTGTTTACATTCTACATGGTAGATGTGCCAAGTAATATTATACAATAAAATTAGTAAAACCACTAATCTATTTGATTACTGACGACAAGTAAAGACGGTTTGACCAAGTTCACCCATTGCCATCTAGGTTGTCAAAGCCATAATTTGGTAATTTTTTTAGCAACATTCATTTTCAGCACTGCCAGTTCTTGATGCCAAAAATGGCAATGCCATATTTGGTGCCAAAGATGGCCATTTCTGTCCATCATCCAAACCATTTGATTTGCAATGAAAAATGACATTCGTTTAATCCAATGGTCTTGATTTGAGAATGTGCCAAAATGGCACCAATCCAGTGCATCAACATTGCTGGTTTTTTTCTTTTGGCTTTTTGAAGTTGTTGCAAGCCAAAAAAATGGCTTTGGCTAAGTCATTTTGGTACCAATGAGTGGACTTACTCTTAAATGTCGAATTATAAAAGATGGATACATCGACCAGGCCTATATCATTTTCAGGGTTGTTTTCAAAACAACAAAATAGTAATGACCTAGACTATCAAAACCTAGATTGTTCTCCTACCAATGTTAATTTTATCAGAATGTGAGCTTTTTAAGTGATCTTTTTAGGAATACAAGGGTAAAAAACATATCTTCTCGTAAAAAATACGCTGGTTCTAGAGAGGTTATAGACCAAAAGTTCAGCCAATCGCATGAGAGAAAAGGTCTAAAAAACCACTCTCCAAAACAGCCTCCACACCTCTAAGCCCCGAAAACAAACATTTTAAGTGTCTTGTTTTTATTGTCAATGTGCTTGTTCATGTTCTTAGCAGATACTGTATTAAAATTGCCTTCAACTCCAAGCAGTAATTTTGGCTAAAAAGGGATAGAAAAATAGGACCTCTTGCATGAGTTTACAAAGCGATTCAAGGATTTGGGTCTGAGCGGCAGAAGAGAACCGCTGAATCCCCTCCCATTCTTGGATTCTTTTAGCCCCCATCAGCTGCTATCACCCAAATAAGAAAAACCCAAAATCAAGAAAGATAAGACGAACAGAATTCAGCTCACAATTAAGCTACGAAAATCCAAGGTGTACAAGTTAGATCTTGCACTATGGCATCTTTATCAGTTTATTCCATTAAAAAGTACACCGCGATAAATAGATTCACAGGTAAGGCTTCAATTCCATTGGGAAATAAATTTCAATGAAGTTAAACAAAATAAATGCAGTATAGTACAGGAGATGGCAGAATATGCTGTCCATACAATGACAAAGTGCTATAGTCACTGCAATTTGTCCACAAGACACCAACATAATCGAACTGAATGGTTCCAAAACTAAGTTTTGTCCTTCTAGCTATCTTTTCTCATTGGAGATGTACACATTAGAATAAAAAAAAGGAATGGATTAGCAATATTGCAATGGTTATGCTATTGACAATCCAGTGACAGCCACTGGATTGTCAATAAGGCAAGAAGAAATTTTCGATGCACTTTTAACACTTTTCAAGACACTTTTAAGTTTTAACTCATTGAAAACTGCATTTTTCTGCCTTGATGACATTCCATTGGACTGCTTTTAGCATTTTCCGTCGTCACGACGTCTCCCAAAGGTATTGATTGATTTTCTGGAATAACACTGAACTGCCCAAAGTTTCAAGTTCAGACAATCATTTGAAGCAGTGAAGAATAATCAAGTAGTGAAAACAACTCCAAACAATGACACAATAGTTTCCTATACATATTATGCAATTATATTGACAAAAAGGACATGATTAACAGCAACTGATGGGGCCATCGATTCTCAAACTTGTGCATTGACTAATTAACTATGATAAGATGCACAATCAAGATGACCCACAATCATAGATTGTTAAGATGATGATAGTGATGGGTGCATATTAGAATTTGGACATTGCAGAAACGAAAAGGGAAATGATACACCCACCGAAGGTTTCCCCACCGCACCGCCCACCGCACGCCGGCCGGGACCACTCCGGCCACCGGACGGCCGATCCGAACCGTTCAAAAATTCTATAAAAAAAAACCGAGTGGGTCTACGCGAAAATCAACGGCATCCGACGTGTGTAGGTGCTCTAACCAATCTTACATTTTTTAACGGCTCGGATCATCTGATTTTTGGAAGTTCGGATCGAGCACCTACACACGTCGGATGCCGTTGATTTTCACGTAGGCCCACTCGGTTTTTTTTTATAGAATTTTTGAACGGTTCGGATCGGCCGTCCGGTGGCCGGAGTGGGCCCGGCCGGCGTGCGGTGGGCGGTGCGGTGGGGAACCTTCGGTGGGTGTATCATTTCCCAAAGGGAAACCCTCCTGTCGGCCAAATTAAAACACCAAAACATGTGATCAAACTTGGGGGACCCTCATGTCTGCCATTATCCCCACATTGTTCTCTTTACATTATTCAATCCCTATCTACAGAGCAAACCAAAAAACACTAGCAAAATCCACAACCCCAGGTCAAACAAACTAAACAATTGGAATTTTCAATTACAAACTATAATGAAACGTGTCGAAACTTGAGCCAATCATGTACAGATCTAGTTTTTCAACTAAAATAATACAAATCAGTTCATAGGAGAACCCACAAACCCACGTTAAAACAAAACAAGCCAACAAACCCACGTCAAAGTTTAGCAACAACAAAAAAATATATATATATTGTCGAAGTAGGAGGCAGAGGTGTGGTTTTCTGTTCCATACTCCCGGATTCTTTGCTGTCTTTTGGTTTTCTGTTCCAGAGAACCCACAAAACCCTATGTGCAGGGGTGTTTGTGTATTGTAGCGGTGGCTATGTGTTTGAGAGTGAGAAAGAGAAATACCTCGCACAATGGAGAGGGCTTTTCGTTGTGACCGACTGTTGAAGACGAGAGAGGGTTCGTCGTTGTTTGTTTAGGAGCTATGGAGGTATAGAGGTGGAAGAGTGGTAAGGGTTTTCGTCGACTGTGCAGAGGGGAGAGAGATAGAGGCGTTTAGAGCTGTGGAGGTGGAGGCGTCCAGCTATGGAGAGGTAGACGACGATTGACGAGAGGAGGAGGCGAGGAGAGAGCGGCGACAGTGAATTAGGGCTTTCAAAATTTTAACCTGTGATGCGTAACTTTTTTTTTTACTCGGACGTGATGCAATCGGGAATAGGAGGTACAGAAAGAGAGATGAATTGCATTCAGTGAATTTGATGAATGGCCAGGAATAAAAGAATCACATCCTACGGTTCAGATTTGATGGGAGTATGATGCTCCCGGGTGGTCCCAAGACTACCCAGGAGCATCATAGCCTCTGCCGTTGGGGGGGGGGGGGGGGGGGGGTTTAGGCAGTGGTGGCCGGGTTTTTTTAGGGTTTTTCAGGCAGTGGTGGCAGGGAGGAGTTTTTCAGTGCCGAGCGGGTATTGCCGACGTGGTATCTGTTCGGCGCATCTGAGCCGTCCGATTCACTTTTGGACGGCTCGGATTGAAACCCTCTCTCTCCTCTCACCCCAACACTTTCTCTCTCATTTTCTCTCTCTAAATCTGAGCCGTTCAAACACGCAATGGACGGCTCGGATGCGCGAGCGGGCACCACGTGGTACCCACAAGGGTATTTTAGGTAGTGGTGTTGCCGTGTTGGGCAGTGTTTGGCCCGTTTTCGGGCTGGCTTGGCCCGTTATGTGCTTAATTTTTCTGATCAAGGTATTTTCGGGAAATTTCTGGCCGGTCTCATATTTTACATGGGTTCCATGCAAACCTTTTTTAAAGTGCTATTTCATTTAGACCCTTTTTAAAGATGTTTTTACTATTTTGCCCTTATCACTTTTCACACCCCCAATAATTCACACCCTTAAGAATTCACACTTCCTGAAATTCAAACCCCTGGTGTCTGCTGTCGGAGAACCAAGACCCTGACGACGTCGACACCGTGCTCGAATTCATGGAATTCAAATCCGAACAACAAACGCGAGAAGAGGGAGAGTCGAATGAGAGAATTTGGTTTTCCTACTTGAGTTTGTGAATCTGGACTTTTGTTAATCTGGTTTGGCATATCGTGCTTGCGGGGGGGGGGGAGGCGAGGATTTTGAGGGTATATTTGGTAACTCACTTAAAATAGGGCTTATACGGGTAGTGTTTGACATTGTGTAGGGTTGGACGACCACGTGGAAACAACATGGGGCCGGCTTGGAAGAACCCCGAGTATTTTTAGACCCACGTAGGGGATTGGTCTTTGGGAAAATGACGGCTCAAGACGTGTTTTGGTAATTAATATCTGTTAAAAATGAATATTTGTTAATGCTGAACATATCATTGGCGGGTATTAATTATCAAAACACGTCCTTAACCGTCATTTTCCCTTGGTCTTTTGGGTGAGTTTTGTCCCAAATGATTGTGGTTGATTGGTTTTTTGTCAATTATAAGTTTGGGTCTCTGGACAAATATTTGTTTTGAACATTTTATTGTTTTCTTGCTCTTATTAGACTTGTAACAACTTTAAGATTAATGAAATTTTTTTGCCATTTAAAAAAGTTTCATAAAAAAAATGTGTATTTTTTTCGAATTGTTTAAGTCTTTAGGATTTATGTGGGAAAAAATAGCAGAGGAAGTGTTTTATTGCCAATACTAATTAGGGGAGGGAAGAAATTACCGCTAGAGTTCTCATATTTTATTTTTTCTTGGCATAGTTTGCCACGTGTCGTAATTTTTGTGAATAGGGATACCAAGTGGTTGGGATACCTGGTAAAAAAAAAGTTTCTCGATTTTTTGAACCTCAAGTTGAGCGCTTTTTTATTACTAGTATTTGATAATTAATTCAGATTGATCATTACCATTGGGGCCCTCAAACTGCTCCATCCGGGAACCAAATTTCTTATCGCTTTATTTTAAAGACTTTTTATGCGCTCTTTTCGGTTTTCTCATAATCCTTATTGACTTGGGTTAAATATTACATCATATCATTCGTCTTGATGAGAGTGAACGGAAAAGTATAAAAAAATTTAACAGGCAGAAAGTATAAATTTTAGACTAAAGTTGGAAAAAAATCCTCTATATAAGACTACGGAAAATATGAAAAAAGACGGTATAATTGGAAAAAATTATGTTTTCGGGTCGACCTTGTTCATTTAAGGATTTTGGATTCTAATCATTATTCTATCTCTTTTCACTCATTACTCTTATCTCCAATTATTACTCTAATTTTTCTTTCTATCCCTCTCCAATAATTATCTCTATTTTCAATTATTACTCTATTTCTTTCTACATTTATTAGTTATTACCTACAAATCCAAATCCAAAATCCCATTCATTTTGAGATGTTGGTTATGGAATTTTAGGTAATGAGTGGAGAGAGACAAAGAAATAAGAGTAATAATTGAGAGAAAATTTATTGAGAACCATGTGCAAAGAGAATCCCCAATCCAAAATCCCAAAAGGGCCAAAACGAACATGGTCTTTAGCACTCGACACGTTCCCTCTCCCCGCCTTCACTGTGTGTTGAATATCCATTTTGGTTAGGTTGTTAGAATATTTTTTGGCTACCTAGCTAAATAAAATTTGACATTGTGGATAGGCATTTTGGGTAGGAAAGTAAAACTCCTCTAATACTTTATGAAAAGATCAAAGGCTCCTTATTTAATAATGTCAAACCCTCTTCAGTTATGGAAATCTTGACAAAATCTCTATTAAATGTTCTTCTCTTTCTGAGATGTGTTTGCTCTTTCGAAGAAATTTTTAATTATACCAAGAGAAAAAAAGAGGGAACGCTTTCACTACATGAAGAAAATCACCTCTCTAGCTTGAATTTGGACATAAATACTGTAACCATGGAGTGTATAGCCAGTTGATTGCGTACATGTCATTTCTCGCTTTGGTTTCACAACTCTCTAATCCATGAGAACTTTTTGAAAGTATTTCTTAATTATACAAATAATTTGGTAGGATTATGGAAAGAGTTTCAATAGATTGATCCCTAAGACAAAATTTTACTCCTTGACGCCACAAAACTACATGGCTAAGATAGTGGTAATATTATTGCCGCACAATGATCAATGAATAATACTCATGTGATGTCAAAAAGGAAATCCCGATACGCATTTTTTACATACATCAACGCGTGTTCACGTATTTTAATACAATTTTCAAACACTTTTAACACGTTGTAGGTGGTCATATTTTCCTGAATTCTAATTGTACACTCTAACAATACTCCATGCTAAATTGAAAAAACTTCCACATATCTAATCCTATCAAGGAAAAGATACGAGTCCATCGCCTAAGCAAAACTGGATGAAAAAGTTCAAGCAGGCCACCGGTCAAACAATGCAAGGTACAACTGTATCTACTTTGTTGCTTTAGCCGTTCCGCACAACAATTTACAGAATTTGTACCAAACTTCAAAACTTCTGTTGAATTTAGTCAGCTGTTCCTGCCAAAAAAAGAAGAAGGCGAAAACACTGTGAAAAAAGGACGCCAGATAGTCAGATCTATTTAAGTACTACTCGTATTAAGTAGGGTCCAAAACATTTGTCAACACATACGGCACCTGGCAGCTTCTGGTTAAGTCATTGAGGATGAGCTTGAGTAGTTCTTTGAGCTCTCACATCCTGAATGAACAAGCACGGGGTCGCTGATCACGTCTTGCATTTGTACATGCATTCTATTTTTAACAACACCCTCAGTTTTTTTTTCCCACTAAAACAAACTATACATCAGACCCATCCATAATCTATCCACTGTCTACTAAGCGCAAACGTTTCACGCGTTCGTTTGCTTTTTTATAGCAGAATCATGTCCTGTCAAGGTCTCATCAGTATATTTTGAAGCAACCATCAACTGCAATCAATTGGTCTCTGGACTCTGCAGCCTACACGATTGTTCTTTTATGACTCCACCACCCATTTTTCCAGAACTTCCCTCAATTGGTCCTTGCACAGGTGCAGATTTCTGGAATACATAAGACTAATGAACACTCGTTTGTGATCTTACTGCAACTGTTTGGTTTGTTTTCTCTAAAGGATATTATGCAATTAGTTGTTCATAAGTACATCCAAATTCAGCTGCTTTTTGGACCTATTTCTCTCCATCGTTCTCTTCTGAAGTTTCGGGAAAAAAATGTCATTATTTAAGTCAATTTATTTTCTAATTTTCTGTCAATTTTCTTATTTGGAATTAATTTTCCACTGACCTGTGCGATGGAAACATAGCTGTGATTGGGGGAAGGACCAGCACTGCCACCCAACGTGAAGCTGGTCATCGTTTCATCAGTGAGTCCTCTCAATCGGTTAAGCTCTGGCAAAATGGCCTTGCCAAGATCTGGCCTATCTTTCCGCCTTAGCTCTGCGCATTGGACAGCTACCTTTGCAAAGCACAAGGCCTCCTCAACTGGCCAATCAGGTAAAGTTGGGTCCAGCATCTCAGCAAATGTGCCCTTGTCGATGGATCGCCCAACGTGGTGAGCCAAGCCCATTGCTGGCTTGGCAGTTATCAGTTGCAGAAGCACTATCCCCAGCGAATAAACATCAGATTTAACACCAAGCATTCCAGTCTGTTGATACTCTGGGTCAATGTAGCAAAATGTCCTAGCAGCTGACGTCATTCGGTACTGTGTGACATCATCAGCGACTGTGGGAGGAACAAGCCTGGCCAATCCAACATCGCTGATCTTGCTCACATAGTTTTGGTCCAACAGAATGTTGGCAGGTTTGAGGTCGCAGTGCACTACCGGCTCTGGCTTCGTCTGGTGGAGAAAGAGCAACCCCGTTGCAATCTCTGCTGCAATTCGTGTTATGGATTTTACGCAATCCTACAACGCCCCTACGGATCTTGGAACAATGGATCACAGAATAAAGTAAACAGATACGTGCGTAACGAAAAACTGGAAAGAAAACGAGACACAAGATATACGTGGAAAAACCTCAACGTGAGGAAAAAACCACGGGAGCCACACCAGTCCACTATGAAATCAATCCAAGAGTACAAGTCTTCTCACAATCTCTCTGAGATGTGTTTTCTCTCGCCTCTCTCTTTTTCACGCTCAGAAAAAGTGATTACAATAATATCAAACACGCAGCCGCGCACAAAACCCTAAATACAATTTAAGGCCCGAAGGCTCTCGGTAGCGCTACTAGCATTTCGCTATAGCGCTAGACTACGCGGTAGCGCTACACTTAAAATGGTGTAGCGCTAGGAAGCCCTCTGGACAATTCCCACTTGCTGAAGGTTTTGTCTTCACCCCAACAATCTCCCACTTGAAAATAACCTGAAGCATCCGCAAATAAACAAATGCAAACCCAAATAATCTCAATCAATCATGGACGTAGTCATCTGACCCCTCTTGGTGTGGCTCCAGGCCCATCATCTCTTCAAGCATGAAGGCCAACTGAAGTCGAACACAACTTCAGTTTCTGAACAGTAACAGACTTGGTCAACATATCTGCCGGATTTCGATCCCCCAAAATCTTCTCTAGCAACAAATCCCCATCTTCCAAAAGCGAGCGAATAAAATGATACCTCAAATCAATGTGCTTCGTCCTGGCATGGAACACTGGATTTTTGGCAAGGTGAATAGCACTCTGGCTGTCACTGAAAAGAACACAGTTCTCTTGCTTCAAACCTAACTCCTCCAAGAAGCCCTTCATCCAAACCATCTCCTTTGTAGCCTCAGTCACGGCCACATACTCAGCTTCTGTAGTAGATAATGTCACTAATTTCTGTAGACGTGAGACCCAGCTCACCGCTGTTGAACCCATAGTATAGATATATCCTGTGGTACTTCGCCGCGTATCATGATCACCGGCAAAGTCAGCATCCACATATCCCTGCACTGTCAATTTCCCTCTCCCAAAACAAAGTGGCAAATCAGTGGTACCTTTCAAATATCGCATAATCCACTTTACTGCTTCCCAATGCTGTTTCCCCGGATTGCTAGCAAACCTGCTCACAACTCCCACTGCATGGGCAATGTCTGGTCTCGTGTTCACCATCGCATACATCAGGCTACCCACGGCCGAGGTATACGGAACCTTGGCCATGTACTCTCTTTCTGCATCTGTCTTGGGTGATTGCCCCTGAGAGAGTTTGAAATGACTTCCCAAGGGTGTGCCAACTGCCTTAGCACCCTGCATATTGAACCTCTCCAGAACACGCTCAATATACTCAGCTTGACTCAACCGTAAGGTTCCCTGAGCCTTATCTCTGCTGATTCTCATCCCAAGTATCTGCTTAGCTGCACCCAGATCTTTCATAGCAAACTCTGTTGCCAACTGCTGCTTCAATTTGTTGATCTCCCTAACACAAGAACCTGCTACAAGCATATCATCTACGTAGAGCAATAAAATGATGTAGCTAGACTCAAACCTCTTGAAGTAACAACAGTGATCCCCATTGCACCTTGTGTAGCCACTGCGCTGCATGAAACCATCAAACTTTCTGTACCACTGTCTGGGAGCCTGTTTCAAACCATACAGACTCTTCTTGAGCCTGCACACCATCTCTTCCTTGTCTTTTACAATGAAGCCAACAGGCTGCTTCATGTAGATTTCTTCATCCAAGTCCCCGTGAAGAAAAGCAGTTTTAACATCTAACTGCTCAAGGTGGAGATTTTCAGCAGCAACTATACTCAGCACCACTCTGATAGTGGCCATCTTCACAACGGGTGAAAATATCTATGTATAATCAATCCCCTCCTTCTGTTGGATTTTCTTGCCATCACTCTCCTGCTTAAGCCGAAAAACCCATTTGTTCTGCAAGGCTTTCTTTCCTGTGGGAAGCTGAGCTAACTGCCAAGTACCGTTGGAATGAAGAGAATCCATCTCTTCCTGCATCGCAGTCTTCCACTTTGCTGACTCAGAAACCTGCATAGCCTCATCATAGCACTCTGGTTCTCCACTGTCCGTCAAAAGCAAGTAATCAAGCGAAGAAATATATTTCGGATTCGGCTTGTGTACTCTGGTTGTCCTCCTCAACTCTCTGACCGCTGAACTAGTCCCTGTCTCTGGAGCTGCCTCATCTGAAACTGTCCCCTCTGAAACTGTCTCATCTAAAACTCTCTTCTCTGCCTGACCAGACTCCTGTTCAACCCCCCTGTCACCTGGAAGATCCTCCAACCCAAAGTACTCGGATGTATCTCCATCCGAAGTGGTACTCCCACTGCTCAGTTTGCTGTCCCTGTCTTTGTACATCACCTTTTCATCAAACACAACATCTCTGCTTCTGATTATCTTCCGGTTCTTGTTATCCCAAAAACGATAACCAAACTCATCTCCGCCGTATCCAATAAAGGTGCACTTCTGTGACTTAGCATCAAGTTTATCCCTGTCCTTGTCGCTAATATGCACATAGGAAACACAACCGAAAATACGTAAGTGTGAGAGACTTACCTCTTTACCACTCCAAACCTCCTCTGGTATGCCAAAATTCAACGGAACTGATGGCCCAAGATTGATCAAATGTGCTGCTGTGCTGACTGCATCTGCCCAAAACATCTTGGGCAACCCTGCGTGTAACCGCATGCTCCTAGCACGCTCAGTTAAAGTACTGTTCATCCTTTCTGCAATGCCATTGTGCTGCGGAGTCCCTGGAGGTGTCCTCTCTAAACGAATCCCGGATAGAGCGCAGGCTTTCTTGAACTCCCCCAACTCATATTCTCCGCCGTTGTCGGACCTCAACCTCTTTACCTTCAAATCTGTTTCATTCTCAACCATGGCCTTCCACTTCTTGAAGACTTCAAAGACCTCTGACTTGTGCTTCATGAAGTATACCCATACCTTCCTCGAGTGATCGTCGACAAAGGTAACATAGTAAAAAGAACCGCCAAGAGAAGACACTGTAGCTGGACCCCACACATCTGTATGGACAAGCTCTAGCTTCTGAGCCCTAGGAGGCCTGCCGCCTTTCTGAAAGCTAACCCGTTTCTGTTTCCCGAAGATACAATCCTCACACATGTCAATATCCACTGACCCTAAACCCGGTAGCTTCCCTTTTGACTGCATAACCTTCATTCCCTTCTCACTCATATGCCCCAGTCTATAGTGCCACAGATTTGAACTCTCCTTGCTGTCTATAACTGCAAGTATGTCGCTACCATGTGAGGTCAAGTAAAGTGTACCAACTTTCTTGCCTTTAGCCGTCACCATGGTACCATTGGAAACTTTCCACATGTCCCCTGTGAATGTCGATGTATAACCTGCTGCTGCAAGCTGTCCAACCGAAATAAGATTCCTCTTCAACTTCGGAACGTGCCTGACATCTTTCAGACACCATTTGAACCCATGCGTTGCAATCTGAACATCCCCTTTTCCCACAATACTGCAAGGCTCGTCGTCCCCCAAGTATACTTTCCCAAAGTCCCTTGCTACATAGTTCTGCAGAACCTCCCTGTTAGCAGTGGCGTGGAATGAGGCACCCGAATCAATCACCCAAGATTCAGTGTCGCTGTTCATGGAAAGAATAAGTGCATCGTGCACAACGTGAGCCTCCTGCCCACCGTTATTCATTTTCGGTGCTTTGCAAGTTTGTGACATATGGCCTGTCTGACCACAATTCCAACATTCACCTTTAATGGGCCGAACCTGAGATCTATCTTTATTTCCCTTGCCCTTACCCTTCGATTTCGACCTGTTCCTGTTCTGATTCTGACCACCTTTGGTTTGGCTTCTGCCCCTCTGCTCAAAACTTAGAGCTGAACCTGAACTACCTGAACCATCGATCGAACCCCTTCTGACCTCCTCAGTCAGAATCAAACTAACAACCTCACTCAGTTTCAACTTTACTTTTCCTGCCGAATTACTGACTGCAGTAACAGTACCCTGCCAGCTCTCTGGCAACTGAGACAGTATTAACAAGGCTTGAACCTCATCATCAAACTTGATTTCGACAGACATAAGTTGATCAACTATCGTATTGAACTCACTGAGATGTGACATAAAGGAAACCCCTTCAGCCATAGACAGATTGAAAAGTTTTTTCATGAGATGTACCTTATTCGCAGCAGACGGTTGCTCGTACATCTTTTTCAGCGCTTCCACAAGACCCTCCGTCGTTTTCTCCTTCAAGATGTTGTGGGTGACTGACTTTGAAAGGGACAAGCGAACAACCCCTAACGCCTTCCTGTCCAGGACGTCCCAATCCTCGTTGCTCTCATCTTTCTTCTTCCTCTTTTCTTTACCCAGCAGCGGCCGGTAAAGATCCTTCTGATACAGATAGTCCTCTATCTGCGTTTTCCAGAACGCGAAGTCTGACCCGTCAAACTTCTCCATCCTCTGCTTGCCTTCTTCAGAACCCATAGCTCCCACTGAACTCTGGCCTGCCCGAACGAGATTAAACCCTAACCTGTCGAACAAAACCTACCGCAACCGCGGCTCTGATACCAGTTGGTATGGATTTTACGCAATCCTACAACGCCCCTACGGATCTTGGAACAATGGATCACAGAATAAAGTAAACAGATACGTGCGTAACGAAAAACTGGAAAGAAAACGAGACACAAGATATACGTGGAAAAACCTCAACGTGAGGAAAAAATCACGGGAGCCACACCAGTCCACTATGAAATCAATCCAAGAGTACAAGTCTTCTCACAATCTCTCTGAGATGTGTTTTCTCTCGCCTCTCTCTTTTTCACGCTCAGAAAAAGTGATTACAATAATATCAAACACGCAGCCGCGCACAAAACCCTAAATACAATTTAAGGCCCGAAGGCTCTCGGTAGCGCTACTAGCATTTCACTATAGCGCTAGACTACGCGGTAGCGCTACACCTAAAATGGTGTAGTGCTAGGAAGCCCTCTGGACAATTCCCACTTGCTGAAGGTTTGGTCTTGACCCCAACAATTTGGAACCTTATTTGCCAAGATAGAGCAGGGGTGTTCACACGTCTGAAGACACGGTCTTCTAAGCAACCATTTCCCATGTACTCACAGACTAGACATCCATACTCTGGACATGCTCCTAGGAGTATTACCATGTTGGGATGCCGCATACAGCTTAGAATTTCAACCTGCAATGGCATTAAATATTGTGGTTAGTACTTGGTTTGATCAATTCCATAGTTGAGTCTTGCCGGACAGCTGAAAAATACTAATTGTTGTCACGTTACCTCTCTTTGAAATTGTTCCCTTCCATGAGCTGCATCTGGACGTAAAACCTTTACTGCAGCGGGTGTATGATCAAGGAAACACTTGTAGACGGGGCCGTAGCCACCTTCCCCAATTTTGTGTGATTCAGCAAAAAAATCTGTTGCTACTTCAATCTTGTCAATAGTGTATTTCCTGTACCTAATAACCACATCATTCATGGCAAGTGTATCTGATTCCATGGTCATATTCCTCTCTGCTTCCCCCAAGATCTTCATTTCAATATTTATTCTCCACTGTGCTTCCTGTTTGGCAATCCTCTGAGCTGCTTCAGCTGCCTCCATGGCTGCTCTGCATTTAGCTTTTTCCTTCTGTGCACTTGCCCTTGCAGCTTCCTCTGCAAGTCTGGCCTCTTCAAATCTTCGTTCTTCTTCAACTCGCCACCGACGGAGCTCCACTGCCTGTACGATTTAGTAGTTATTAAATTGAAAACTACAGATAAAGTTTTCAGGAGAAAAAAGAAATGTTTATGTATTATGATCCAAGTTGTGAATTATTTTAGTACTACCTTCCGTTTTGCTGTTAGGGCTTCTTTGCAGGCCGTACTGTACATTTCCATTGTTTGTTTCAGCTCTAGCTTTAGCCGCCTCATTTCAGCTTCCACACCATCATGCATGCAGGGTTGTCAACAAACAACCGAGATCAGGAAATCATTGGAAGAATCAATTATACTACTACTCTACAAGAGAAGTTAAATCAAAAAAAGGAAAACTCCATTCTATACCTGCAGGCCTTGAGATGAACATGAACTTCTTCCAATACTGTCGCCTGAGGAGGATGAAAATTCATGTGGAGAGTCAGCATCAGTCCACTTGGCTCCACGTAAGGCCCCTGGCCCAAGGCTGCGTTCTAGGCTAGTTTGCATGCGAGAAATTCGGGCTTCAGCTGATTCCATATTACGAGGATCATATACGGAACTAACAGACCCACGGTCTTCAGTGCTTGACCTGCCAGAGCTGCTAACAAAGGATATATCAATCTCTGATTGTGAGAGCTCTCCCCACAACCTTCCACTGAACCCTCTTCCTCCAGCAAATGGTGACCTGTTTTCGACATACAGCTCAGACAGGGTAAGCAATCCTTTTCATTAAAGCAACACAACTCTCTCTCTCTCTCAACTGCTGAAACACATCATCAACAACGACATGGATATTGTAAGACCAATAAATTAACGCAA
This sequence comes from Rhododendron griersonianum, assembly GCA_018127125.1. Taxonomy (NCBI): domain Eukaryota; kingdom Viridiplantae; phylum Streptophyta; class Magnoliopsida; order Ericales; family Ericaceae; genus Rhododendron; species Rhododendron griersonianum. The sequence continues at coordinate 40,652,567 of CM030795.1, read as the reverse complement.
AAGTCAATATAAACAACTATGCCATCAGTTCGAAGCCTTTTACAAATTTTAATCGTGTTTATTTCAAGTAGGAAAAAAAAGTTTATAATTTTGAGTATGTTTCCGGATATGATTGGTTTATACATTGAAAGTAGAGGTGGCAATCCTAACCCATATTTTTTTGACCCGCCCAATCCGCCCACTTATAACCCAACCCAATTCGCCCATATTATATAATGGGTTGATATAGGTTCAACCCATATCAACCCATATTTATATGGGTTTAGGTGGGTTAAAAATAGGTTTAATATGGGTTGAAACTAAAACCCAAAGATAATCTATCATGTATGTAGGCTTTTCACGTAGTACAGCCCACGAACGAAAAGAAAAAGAAAAGACGGCATTTCCCGTATGACCTCTCGTTCTTTTATCACTCCCAGGAAAGGAATTTTCAAATTTATTTTTAAAATGGGGTCCACACTCTTACTAGCCAAACTCTTTTTTTTTTTGCCAACGAAATGGAACCAGCAAAACTTACAAATCACACACACATTTATTCAGTTATTCTTTTCGCATTCCCTAATGAAAGACAAAAAAAAAAAATGCATTTATTAATTTTACGTCAGGCCGACTTTCATGCACCCTCAGCTAATTTTTTGGGCAACTAATCAAGTCGCTCACTGGCAGGTGGACCAACTATTTTTGAAAACATCCAAGATAAAGCCCAAAAAGTCGATTGTTGGGATTTATCTTAAATATTACAAAAAATATTTGGGTAAAAGTAAAAACAAATACTTTTTCGATTCTCTCGTCGAGACGAATTAATAGGGATAAAAAGTTTGTTGCAAAACAAATAAATACAAATACAGTAAATGAAGAAACACTCTGTTTCTCTCTCCTCATCATTCATGTTCATGAACTTCCCAGTTCCCACTTCTCGTCACTATTTCTGCGAGTCTATATGATCCTCTCTCTGTCTAAGAAAATTTGAGACAAATCAGAGAAGGGGTGGGGGAGAAGAGAGGGGAGGGAGGAGGGGAAAAAAAAGAAAAGAAAAAAGGAAAACGGGTCGGGTCGGGCGGGTTTGGGTTTGACTTGACCCATATTTGACCCGACCCGTTTCAACCCGTTGACCTTTTGACCCATATTCAACCCGCCCATATTTGATCCACAACCCGTTTCAACCCGCCCAAACCCGTCCAGACCCGCCCGTTTGCCACCTCTAATTGAAAGTGAGATTGCCAATGGTAATAGTCAATAATCAGTATCTCGGCCATATTTAAAGTATCTTCCAGAATCCAACCCCACACCGATCCAATAGAAACAAAGTGTTTTTAAGTTGCTGCTACTTACTTGATGGATTCGTTGTCGTCTTGCAAATCACGAGGTTTGCGCAGAGTCTTTCCTCCTGCTGACAGTGAGAACATATGTTCTTTTGTAAGCTGAAACATTCCTAACGAGAAGTATCAAATAGGAGAATAGTTTGCATCAATAGAGAATTAAGAACAAACCTTTACGACTTAAAGTAAGCCTTGACTGCGAATCAAAAGAAATGCGCGCAGCTTGGCGTTTAATTTGGATATGAAGAGGAGAAGTGAATGGGGCTGCACGCGAAGCATTCCGCATAGAAGGGATCTATGTTTTGGAGATTACATAAACACTACAGAAATCCGGTGCTCCTTTTGATAAATTGCTGGGAACATCTGAGGCCTTGAATATTCTGCAGGAGAACGTTTACCTCACATTTAGTCAAATTATGTATGGGTTCATAGGCACCGAGTGATGAACTGATCGAAGCAAGAAACTTTGAGACACTGTATCATTTGATCAGACACAGCATGCACCTAAAGAAATTCAAAATTTCCAGGAGAGGGGGAGAGGGGTGTGGAAAGGAACACAATAAGAATTACGTTTACACGTTAATTTATCGTGCATCTGATCAAGATATAACGATAAAAAGAGGCTTGAAGTTCAGAAAACTACTCGACACGAAAAACATGTAAACTACGCATTGAGAGATTCAATCATTCACAGGCAAAGTTTTGACAGCATCGCATTGCCAGGAAAAAAAAAAAAGTTTGACAGCATCCTGCACTGATCTGCAATTTATTCTTGTTGAATTCTCTTTTTGTGAGTGTGATCTCTTGAGACTTGAATACAAAACATGTTGCTAACCTGATAAAGCCATGCCTCGATGATGCACCAAGAATCAAGTTCTCAATGGGAGCATAAGAAACATATTCTAGTAATGCTTTCACTATATCTGTATCTTCCAGTATAACATCAAGGAACTGAACCTGTTATGTTCGTAAATTAAGTTGAGTCATAGAGAACTGAACAGAAAGCGGGAAATATGTTTAGCTTATAGTATATATGAGAGGAACCAACTGTGACTCCTGATCGATATCTTGATCATGGGAATTAGCAGTATTGACAATGTTTTAAGATAACTTCACATTTTTTATTTGGCTTGTCAGGCTTCCTCCATGCATGGAAGTTGACAGCCTGGACTTGGAGGAGGAGCTTTTCTTATTGGCTAGGGATAATGACAGGATGTATGACACATATTCAGTATTACAGTGCTCAAAGGAATTAACCTACATTTTTGCGGGTACAAAAGCAATGGAAGGTCAGGAACAATTCCTTGGTTTGCTTCTCAAGTTGTGGCCTGTGTACACATCCGGCCCCGCTCAGTTCACAACTAGCAGAATGGTTCGTTGCTGCATCATATTAGCCCATAGAAAATAATCAAGTTAGAACAATGGAAGATACCCTTTTGGCAAATTTGAGGTTAAAAATCTAGAGATGTTGTTAAGTATATTAAGATCTTGGTGCAACAACAAATTGGCTTCAACTTTTCTATGAGAAATACATTACCTAACGTAACAGTGCATAATTTCTTGGATCAAAGCAAGCTAAAAGTTATTGTGTCCCTCATGTGACAGTGACACCATAAATTTCACCACGATCTCGGTTGACGATAATCATCGATCTTAATTGCTCAATTTATAGGACTGAAGTCATTCATTTTAGAGGTCTCGTCTCAATGTGTTTATAATCCATGCCAAAAACAAATACCGACAGCCATTCGAAAGAGGCATATTTTTTTCGAAAGGCTGGAAATGGGTGAACCTATTCTATGGCTGAAAAATGAACGGTGAGATCCTAAGCATTCGTTTCTCTTCCGAAAATGTGACTTGACCATGGCTTTGTCGATAGGTCGACCTAATTTTTTAGCATGAACGATCATCACAAGGCTACATAATGAACGCCTCGATCTGGTCGACAAATGGGGTCCAAATTCAGGATTCACGCTTTGCAGTGTATACGGCCGGTGACTTGTAATTATAAATGCTGCAAAAAGTCTAACATTGGTCCTCAAAATGACAAGCTGATATGGCTTTAGGGTTGTTTTTTCCTCCCAAAAATGACAAATTTCATTCAAAACTCAAAGGCAATACAAGCGGTTTTATTGCATAAAATATGGGAATGACCCAAAACCACCAATCACCTAGAACCATAACCAGAGTCACTTTTGTAAGTGTAAAATCACAACAATCAAAAGAGGGGGCCTTCAGTTTTTTGAGAGAGGTTGGGGGGTTGAAGGGGTACCTGAAGCAGATGCAGGTTGGTGGACGACATGGATGAGAATGACAATTTGGGATTTGAAGATAGGGTTTTCAATAGCCCATTTTAGAGCGTATTGTGTAGTGGACCGAAATATCCGAAGGTTCAAAGGGTTCAATGTGGTAACCTTGTAGACCCACTGTTCAGTTGTCTCAATTCGTCTGCATGAGAGAAATCGTCTTGACACGTCATCTCGGTCACCCACCAAGCTTCAGTTGTTCCCCCGAGCTTACATCTCAGGTTTTGTTCGGTAGAGCACCCTGGTACTCGGCTGGATATCTTCCCCTTTTGGACTGACAGTTGTTCGGTGGACCAGTCTAACGCTCGGTAAACTCTTATGTTCGGAGGGGTTCCTCGGATGTGGTTGTTGGGAACGTTCTAGAAGCTCTTGTTGATAAGATCGATGATAAGCACGTTCTCCTCTCTAATAACTGACGTGACATCTCTGACATTGACCCACATGGGTCTGCAGATCTTGAAGGGCGGCATTCATTAAATGCTCCTGACACGTGACGTCATCCGAGCGTAGCAATGCGCGTGAAGTGCACTTCCGCCTTGCCCAGCACGCCAAATCTTTGCCTATAAATAGAGGAGTACTCCTTCTAGGGCAAGGGTCCGAAAATCTCTTACCTAGCTTATTTCCTACTAAACATCTTCTTCTTCCTCCATATTCTGACTAGATCGTTGGAGCTTTTACCCGGAGGAACACCCCCCTCCGATTTGCAGGCACACGGCGTCGCGCTCCTCCAACCCACGGTTCAATGACCAGCAACAAGAAGGAGAAAAGGTTCAAGGTAAAACAGCCCCCCACAATTTCCACGTTCGGCGTGCCTTACGCTATCCTTTCGGACAACGGTTCTCAGTTTGTGGCAGCCGCCATCAAAAGTTTCTACAATAAGCACCATATTACGATCCACACATCGTCCGTGGCTTACCCCCAAGGCAACGGCCAGGCCGAGGCGTCCAACAAAGCCATTACTCGGGGGCTCAAGCGTCGGTTAGAGCGGAAGCTCGGCAAGTGGGTCGACGAGCTTCCTCACGTTCTATGGTCTTATCGTACTACGCCTCGGCGGTCAACTGGCCGAACTCTGTTTTCAATGGCCTACGGGATGGAGGCAGTCCTTCCCTTATCCACTTTGATACCCACGGCTCGGACGGAAGACTTTAACCCAGTGGATAACGATGCTTTGGTGGGAGCCGAGTTGGATTTCGCTGAGGAGCTTCGAGACAACGCCAATCTCCGTCACGCTGCATACCAGCAGGAGGTGGCTAGGGGCTACAACAAGAATGTTTGAGCCCGACCATTCAACGTCGGTGATTTGGTCCTTCGAATGGTAGTCGAAGCTAGCAAGCTGACCAAGCTCAAAGACACCTACGAAGGCCTATACAGGGTGGTGCAGAAGATTGGCCATGGTGTCTATAAACTTGCCGAGATGGATGGTACACCGATTGCTAACCCTTGGAATGCCTAGAAACTTCAAAAGTTCCATGGGTAGCCTCGGCGTCTTCCCGTTCTCCTTGTTTATTTTTGCTTAGATTGTAAGCCTTCGGGTGTTTTGTTCAATGAAAGTTGTTTCACATTATTGTTTCTTCGGATTTTGTCTGTTGGGTATTCCATCTAGCCCGTGTTCCGCCTTCGGGCAAAGGCACTTTCACCCAATAATGGTTTTCCTTCCGGATCTGGCACTTCTACCTAATAGTCCTTCGTAACGCGATATTGGTTGCCTTTGGGCATCGTTACTATTCTTACTTGTCTCCTTCGGGGATGTTGTTAATCGTTCGGATTGTACAGCGAATTTCTCTTAGCTTGGCTTTTCGTTTTTCCCGAACGCTGGGGCTTGGATTCTTTTCTCTTCGTTTACCCACTCTTATGCCTTAGTGCATTCCTGCCTTTTTCCAGGTAATCCCCTAAGACAGGGGGCTCCTATGTGAGTAAACGGGTATCCAAGGTAAGTAAACGGGTAAACAACTAACACAACGAAATTAATTACATCACCGAACAGATTGGTTCATACGACATACCGAACCAAGTGCCTTTTTCTAGGTACTTGTGATTTTTTGGACATTTCTCCAACTTTTTGGTAGTGCCAAATGAATACATCGCTAACAGTCATGCAACGGGAAAGGTGGCATGCAAACCAAGCACAAATACTTGTAAACATTTCCTAAGCTAAAATGTTCCATCCAAATCCCAAATAAACTTCACCGAGGTATGACCATGGTAAATCGTTCATGGTCATCCCCACACCTGTATTAATTACAAAAACTACGGTATGACAAAGGCATATTGTTTGGCGCCGACCGTTTCAAGTAAACAGTCCAAATTCCAAAAGACGAAACAAAATTGAAACAAATTAAAACTTTCAAGTTTTATGCCTCGGGGGATGGAGTGGCCAAGGAAGACAACACGGGATCAACCGGATGTGTTGCAGCTTCTGATTGCTGGGTTGGGTTGGCAGTGGGCATGTCAGCACATAGCTCTTCGGCCACAGCCTCGTCGGCAGGAGAGGAGGTACCTCCACCAGGGTCCTTCGTTCGTCGTCCGGCTCGACTCCAGCCTCATCCAGGCCCATGTTAAACCCGAGCAGGAAGCTCTTCTTGTGCTGTGCCGCCCTCATTTCTGTTTCCAAAGCTACGAGCTGATCCGCAGCGTCCTCCTCGGCCTGGTAGTAACCTTTGTCAAATTGCTCTTGAAGCTGCTTCTTCATCTCCTCCTCCATCTCTTTCCTCCCCAGGGCTCGTCCCTCGGCCAGGCCCTCGTCCTTGCCCTCAGCCCTCGTTCGCTTGGTAGCCTCTTAGAGGCCCTTGACCAGATCGTTAAGGTTGGTGATCTGAACCTCTTGAGCTTGGCGAAGGCTTTCAGACTGGTCGAGGCTCTTCTTGTATTCATCAATCGTCATCTAGCCGAGCTCCACCTTTTGTTTCAGCAGCTTTGACTGTTTGTCATGCTCGGTCAGGTAACATTGAGCGCTCATTATGGATTGTGTTGCCTAAAAATGATACAAACATGTGGTTATCCGAGGGAAAAAGATAACGAGCATGAAGTAAATATGCATTGGCAAATTTACTTACCCGCCCAACGAAGAAGTAGTAATCGTTCAGTGCTGCCTTGAGAGACTGAGGAGTGGAGATATCCTTCGGCAGCATAAGCTCGGAGTGGAGCGTAAAGGCAAGTGAAGGGCCCTCCTGTAGGCTGTCAGATTTGAGGACCTGTTTCTTGTCAGGAGTGACAAAGTTTGGAATCCACGGAGTGTTGAGATCCGAGGCGGCTTCCTTATCCTGCCCCTTCCCATTATCCCCCTCGGTTTCTTTCTCTTTCTCTTCGTCCCTCAGCAGCCCACCACCAGTTCCTGAAGCTTTTGTTGCTTTGGATTTGACCCTCTTACCGGCCGGCACGTCTTGTGAGGATATGGTGGCGGGTGGTGGGGGACGCTTTTGGGGAGGGACGGAGGAGGAACCATTTTGCTTGGGGCCGAGCCTGAAGCCCCGAGCGTGCCAGATTTCTTCTGCTCGGCCAGCTCTCTCTCATTCTCCTCCAACTTCTTCTGTAGGACTGCCTTCATGCTTCGGGGAGGCATTGCTTCGTCTCCTTGGAAGGTGTGGGCTGCCACAGCCCCGGGTGGATCGGGGCGGCCCAATAAAAAATCGCACGCCTCGTTCGGATCGATTTGAAAATATTTTGAAGAGTCGCCACCCGGATTTATGGTATATCACCCGAGAAACCGTTTTGATTTGAAAATGATTGATTTGAAATTGAAAACCAGAGATCAGTTGAGGGTTCGGAAGCCATGTTACGAGGGGAGAAGGGTTTTACGGCACCCCCCTCGCCCGATTCGAAATCGGTCTCTACTAAACGTTTGTGGGATTTTTCAAAAGGGATTTTGTTTCATTAAACCAACTAGCAAGTATCCGCAGTTATAACACGTAAGAAGTGCATGCTGGTGCATATGTACAGGAGGTGATAAGATGGCCATGCATGATATACAAAATAACAGAAAATGAAACCCTGTCACTGGATTCACTCTCGAGCGCTCGGGAGTGGTCCCGAGCGCTCGAGACCTCTTATCCCCTGCAAAACAGAACTTAGCACCTCTGGATGCAAACGGAATATACAAACAGTGAGGTATAAATTATAGCAGCATTTAGACAGGTTTGCTTAGCATTGAACTCAAACAAACAAGAACAGGTCTTGAATATCCAAGTATTGCTTCCTTGCAAACAGAAAATAAACCCAACTGGGCTCTGGAAGGATCAGTGCACACCCAGTACCTACTAAAATACAAGAAATGCAGTATTTGATGACAAAATAAGATTTTTGTCGCAGCAGCACTCTTGAGCGCTCAGGAATGGTCCCGAGCGCTCGGGAGTGAACACAGTGCCCAGAAAATATTTTGTTTCTTTGTATTCCTCTTGCTCTTGTTGTTAAACCAAGATCAGGTGGCTCACAACCAGTATAAAGAACTGGTACGAGCCACCGATCTCCCTCAGACAGGGGAAAACAATAGGCTTTGGTACAAAAATGAAAATTTATACCTTTGATCAAGCTTGAACTTGACTTCTTGGAGGGATTTGAAGGCTGAAATTGAACTGAAAAATCTCAGAAAGATGAGAGCTTGATTATGGTTAAGCTCTTACATTTTCTAAGATTTCCTTGAAATTGCTTTGATTTTTGAAAGAAACTTTGAAGTAATTTAGAGAGAGAGAGATAGTGTGTGTGTTTTCAGAAAATAGGGGAGCCTTTGAGAGAGAAATTTCGTGGCCCTTTGCATGTAGAATGAAAGGGGTACTTATAGGGAAAGATAACCTATGGTTTGGAAATAAAAATGAAAGATTAAGAAAAGTTTGGGAGGGAAAAATGGCATGATTATATGCCCTGCAAGTTCAGGCAGGCTTGACTGGTAGGTTTGAACGTTGAAAGGTCTGAAAAGCCTGAAAAGTCATGGTCAAAGATCAAGCTCAACATGCATTGGCCCTGACAGCACTCCCGAGCGCTTGGGAGTGGTCCCAAGCGCTTGGGAGTGACTGCCCAACTTCAAAAAGGCGCCACGGACACTCTCGAACTCGGTTTTGGGTGTTTTTCGAAGCGTTGGAAAGCTCGTTAAGTCCTCTTTCTAACCCAATTGGTTTCATTCAAATATATTTCATATGCTAAAATGTGTGCCAATTTTACCCTTAGGGTGTTGAGAAAAAAAGATGTTTTGATTTTGAAAAAGTCCAAGAAGCATCGTCCAAGTTCGCTAAGGCCTGTTTTGACCCTATTTCATCATCGGGGAGCCTCGAGGGCACAAATTAAGGATAATTAATAGGTCCAAATTGGGGTGTCTACAGAAGGGCTCTTCTTCGGATGGTAGCCGTAATTTCCCTCGGAGTGGCTTATCCTTACTCGGAAGAAGTTCTTCGGGGAGCTCAACTGGATCTGCTTCGGGTGCTTTTTCTCCCGCCTTTCCTCGGATCCTTCCTCCGTAGGTCGCGTCGTATTGAAGAATCGTTGGAGCGTCCCTTTCTTCCCTCGAAATTGTGAGAGCCGAGGCTAAACCGCAACCTTTTGCAATCTTCAGGAGATCTTTGTTAAGCTTTGGGGTATCTGCCAAGAATAAACAAATAGAAGGAAGTCAGAAATGACAGTAACAGTAAGCTTAGTAAGAGACGAACGAAACAAAACAAAATGCTTATAGGGGTCTCCCCTACGAGTTGCAACCTCAAAGAGTCCGTATTCGAGTGGAAGGTATTGGTAGTTTCCCTGAAGACGTAGTCCGAGGCCCATTTCTCCGAATCATACATACCCTCGGGAATAATTTTTTCCATATTTCTTCGAGAACACAGATAATATCGAGAGAATCTTATGTTCCGCGACATCATGTAGTTCTCGAAGATGTGGTGGGCCTCGAGGGGAAACATCTTCACTTCGGCAAGCTTTATTACCGAGTGAATGATGCGATATGAGTTTACGCTCAGTTGACACAGAGTGAGCCCGAAGCGGTAAAGGATCTCCCTCAGGATCTTGTGCATTGGAAACCGAAGCCCTCCTTTGGTTATTGCCATCAATGGAACCGTGACGTGTTTGTCGCTAAATCGTATTCGGTTACCCTCGATGATTGATATCTCTACGTTATCTGGGATTTCGTAAGTCTTCCGAAAGAGAGCAATCCCTTCCTGGTCCTCGAAGCACTCCCAATAGGGACAGGGATCTTTTCCCGCTCGGTCTAGGATCACGTCGGGATCCAAGGGTATGATTTTTCTCTTCACCTTCTTCGGTGCCTTAGAGGACGATTCACCGAGGGTTGCGGTCTCCCCTTCTAGCCGACTTGACGAGGCGACGGGCGTATCTTTCTCGGATTGGCCCTCGTCGGCCCCATCGGCTGTACCCTCTTCCATTTCCTTGTCGTTTGGATCTTCGCCCCCTTTTTTCCAAGAGTTGTCATCAATATCTACGATTTCACTATCGGGGCCTGTAACAACTCCGATTTTCAGTGAATAAAAATCTAGTTGTTTTTCTTAATAACTCTATGATCCTTGTTTAATTGCTTATAATCCGTCACGATTAGATTTATCCAGTTGAAATCTAGTTTCATTCCACCTTGCAAGATGGTCATTTTCTAAAGACAAGCGTATTAGGCTATTCCTCTTATTTATCTGAATCAAGTCTTAAAATTCCTTTCTTGGCTAGAAATCCTATTTAGCAAGCCTAGCTAACTTCCAACTAATCGTTAGAGTAACCTAACCGAACCTTTGAACCATTTGAACCCTAAGTGAGACCTTGACCAAAAGTCAACCCGTGATCTATTACCCATTGGACGATAGACACTAGGAAAATCTTTATCCATTGGACCATAGGTTTTCACCTTGGATATTGTGACTAGATTTCTAGGTACACTTTATAAGATTATATATTACTTACCATCTTTACCCATTGGACGATAGAAGTTAGGAGGATTATTACCCATTGGACAATAGGTTAGTCTTCCACCTAGTAAAAGTCTAATAGTTTAATTAGATTCACCATGAGTCATTGTACTATTAAAGATGGATTATATAAGTTTGGTACCTTCTCCTTTATCCTTGGGTTAATAAAAGTTAGGAGGATTATCACCCATTGGTCAATAACCGTTAGGAAAGTTATTATCCATTGGGTAGTAGCATTGCCCAATATTCCCATGGGATTCTTTGGTGAAAGAATAAGAAATTATTAAGATATCTATTCTTAGGATACTATATATATCTAATCTATATTATATTAGGGTAAGAGTACACCTACTCCCCATTAGAATATTAGGAAGCACACTTTAAACTATTAGGTTATTCTTTCTCTTTCAAAAACCCCTTTGTTTACTCTTTTCCTTGTCCTTTCCAAATCTATTAGGTAGAAGTATATGTATATATGTATATTGTACCAAAGGAGAAAGAGAGACAAGGAGAGAGAGAGAGAGAAATGCCGTGAGAGAGAGAGAGAGAGAGAGATAGGATCGGATGGAGGAGAGAGAGAAGGAGAGTGAGGTGTTCTTGTTCTTTCCCTACCAAACCTAGGTATATTTAAACCTATGTATGTGTACTAATGAAAGAAGAATAATAGGAAAGACATGAGGTGGACTTTTATATTAGGATTTTCTTATCAAATATCTTACACACCTTACACCTTGATCTTACTCTTTCCCATAGTCAAACACCAACTTCTTGTACCTCCATTGCCTAGGTGTACAAAGACAAGAGAGAGAGAGAGAGAGAGAGAGAGAGAGAGAGAGAGAGAGAGAGTGGCCGAGAGAGATGAGGGAGGGAGAGAGAGAGAAGGCCGGATGGGAGAGGAAAAGAGAAAGAGTGATGTGTACTTCCCAACCTTGGTCAATCTAGCCTAGGTCATTGCATCATCCAAGGTACAACCAAATCCTAGCTTTCTTACTCTTTCACTCCAAAGGGCTATCAAACCTAATTATTCTAACCTTCCAAGGGATTGATTGGACAAAAACCCCAATAGAATAGAATTGACCTTGTCCTTATTTGGAAGAAAACAATAGGAAATAATGTAAGTCTTTCAAAACTTGTACTTTAGTACCATATACCAAAGAGAGAGAGAGAGAGAGGGAGAGAGAGAGGCCGTAGGAGAGAGGGAGAGAGAGAGAGCCGAATTGAGGGAGAGAGGGAGAGAGTGATGTGTGTGACAAGGGTACTTCCATATCTAGCTTTGATCATCCCATTACATCACCATTGTACCACCAAAACCAAGGTCATTGTTCTTCCTTGACTAAGGACAACCAAATCCATTTTTCCTACTCTTTCAAAGGACTAAGACTTGACTAAAACCCTAATAGAATAACCTAAACTTGTCCTATGAGATGAAGTGCAAGGAAAGGAAGATCATGGCATGTTTCCAATGCATGAAATGACTAGATTTGAAGCAATATCCATTGGATATTAAGAGAGAGGGCAGCCGGCCATGAGAGGGAGGGGGAGCCATCCAATTGCCTATAAATAGACCTCACACTTCTCATTTAACTCACACCTTTCCAATCTTCAACTTCTCTCTCTAGAATGATAGTTGTTCTTGTTGTTCTTGCTTAGTTCTAGGTTGTTCTTGAAGTTCTTCTTTAGGATTCAAGAAAACTCTTCTAGTGCCGCCACCAAACCACCACACAACCACCCTATCAATCCAAAAGTAGTAGTGAAGTTAGTCAAGACTTAGTTTCGAGAGAAACCTTTCTCTTTCGAAGCTATCGAAGCCATTCCTAAGCCGTTACTCCGTCCGACGTACCACTTTCCAAATCCGTAGCCGCCTACCGCCAAGAAGCACGGTAGAATACTCCTTACGCCTTAACTCTAAGTATCGTAGGATACCCCTATTTACATACTCAAAGTATACTTAGAAATATCAATAAACACGTGTTGTTTTAAACTTCTAAAAAGAAGCATGCGTTTTGAAAAGATACCGTTAGCTGTTTAACTGAAGTATTTATATTTGATCTTAGAATAATCATGAGCATGTTTATGTGAATACTTGAATACTTGTTGTTGATAAAGCATAAGTGATTTATCACTCCAAAGGTGTCCGTCCATGTGGCACTATGCTTAACTTTGTACGATTGAATGTTGAGCATGATGATGTGATAGAATGAGCATGCTATTTAATATAGAGTTGGATGATCTTGCTAGTCTAGTTTCAAGATTACTTAAAATATGAAAAGAACCACCGCGGAGTCTATGCATGAGAACGAGACACGAAAACCGAGAAGGTTAGAAACATGACACCTAGGGTGTGGATAAAGGAAATAATTGGCTTTGGATAAAAGATATTTTTTGAAACTACATAATGACCGGACTTGGTAGTCATCATGTAAGTGTTGTGAAAACCGTAATGTGGCCGGACTTGGTAGCCCATTGTGAAGATTTCCAATGGGACCGGACATGGTAGTCTCATGTGGCAATAAGGCTTGGTTATCCGCGGAGAGGGACCAAAGTAAGTTTTGTAAGAGAAAATGCGTTTTTAAAACCATGATATGGCCGGACTTGGTAGCCGTCGTGAGTGTTGCTAATGGAGCCGGACTTGGTAGCCTCGTTAGTAACAATGTGTTAATAAAACTTGGAAATGTTGATTTGGAAGTATTAATGAAGTTGAAAATGGCGACACGGTCTACGAAAGGATGGCGTAGGAGAAACATAGAAAGGCATGACACTAACGCTAATAAGATATCGAATGTGGATGTAATCATTGCTAATTATATTGTTGAATGAGCATGTGTAGTTGTTTATGTTTTCTTCCTGTTATAAGTTAAGGGTTAGTGGGCATGGTTTATTCTATTGAGCCTGTGTAGCTCACGGTGTTACCTTTTGGTGACCCTGACATATTATACTGGGGGTGACGCTGGTATAATGTGTCAGAGTTGATTGATGAGCAAGGTGAACAGTTTACTTTGGAGGCCTTCGGAGCCGAGGAGCTCGCTAGGATGGAAGAAGAAGCTGAGTAATGGAATACCCTAGAATTACTACCCTTGTGTAATAAAACGTACTCTAGTAGGACCTATGTTTGTAATAATGAGCTTGACTCTTAGCCTTTCAATTCAATAAAATGTTTAATTAACATACCCGAAAATGGGGGCGTTACAGGGCCCATTAAACGAAGGGGGACTGCATTGGAGGGGAAGTCAATCCCCTCGATTCCAGCGGGTTGGGATCCGCTTCCCCGTACTCAGTACTTCCGAGCCTCAGCTCTAATCGCTTCGGCTATTCGGGGGTCCATTTCAACGAAGCCCGGCGCCCTAGAGTCAACCGAGCGATACGATTCTCCCGAGGAAATTGACGACGATTCCATACCTAAAACACAAGTGTAGGGGATGAGACCGTTAGCGAAATGCATGGTCACTATTCCTACAGTGCCTACGTTCGGTGTACTAATCCCACCGAGCGTTCCTTGGATAGCCCGAGCGACAATATGTCATTATTAGGAACCAAGTGTGGGACACTACCTTGCGTCGGAATGGAACGAAACCCTAAGTTGTGCTCGGATGAATCATCTGACATTAAATTTTAATGTCTTCCTTCGGAAGAACACGGGTTGAATTTGTGTTGGTGTTCGGAAGAACAGGTTGAAAATGTACATGCACTCGGAATAACACATGAACATCTCCAGAGTATCTATAGTGAATGTAGGATGTACCAGTCGAAGCGAGAACGAAAAAACCCATTTTTGTGGGTCGAAACATGCACAAAAACTATCGAAATGCAAGGAAATACATAGAAATTCAAGATATACCTGAAAATCGAGAGAAATCTGTGATCCAATGCTGTAATCTTCTGATTTCTGGCGATGTTTTGGGTGTAAACCGTCGCTCTGCAGTTGAAACGTCTGAGGGAAGGAGAGAAAAAGTGATTTTTTCTCTCCTTCCTTTGCCTTTTATCCTGTGGGAGGAATTCGAAACGGCGCCGATCTCCTAGCCGTTGGATTGGAGCGGGAGATTGATGTGCCGCGCGATGACTGACACGTAGGGATTGATAGGACACGCTGTACCACCACCCAATGGCGTTGCGACACGTGGAAGAATTTGAAATCGGCGGTTTCAGAAGCATTAATTGCAAGCCCAGTACCTGTCTGCTTCAGAGTTCGTATACGTCTTTCGTTCGGGGTTCACTCACATTCGGGATGTATGCGAACGTATGAATTGTCAAGGTCGAGGTGATTTTGTTCGGCCACTATTTTCAACTCCTCCTTTTCTACCGAACACACAAAGCAGGAGTTGAGTGGCTATTGTAGTGGGCTGAAATATCCGAAGGTTCAAAGGGTTCAATGTGGTAACCTTGTGGACCCACTGTTCAGTTTGTCTTAGTTCGTCTGCATGAGAGAAATCGTCTTGACACGTCATCCCGGTCGCCCACAGAGTTTCAGTTGTTTCCCCGAGCTTACATCTCAGGTTTTGTTCGGTAGAGCACCCTGGTACTCGGCTGGATATCTTCCCCTTTTGGACCGACAGTTGTTCGGCGGACGAGTCTAATGCTCGGTAAACTCTTATGTTCGGAGGGGTTCCTCGGATGTGGTTGTTGGGAACGTTCTAGAAGCTCTTGTTGATAAGATCGATGATTAGCACGTTCTCCTCTCTGATAACTGACGTGACATCTCTGACATTGACCCATATGGGTCTGCAGATCTTGAAGGGCGACATTCATTAAATACTCCTGACATATGACGTCATCCGAGCGTAGTAACGCGCGTGAAGTGCACTTCCGCCTTGCCCAGGACTCCAGATCTTTGCCTATAAATAGAGGAGTACCTCTTCTAGGGCAAGGGTCAGAAAATCTCTTACCTAGCTTATTTCCTACTAAATATCTTCTTCTTCCTCCATATTCTGACTAGATCGTCAGAGTTTTTAGCCGGAGGAACACCCCCCTCCGGTTTGCAGGCACACGTCGTCGCGCTCCTCCAACCCACGGTTCAACGACCAGCAACAAGAAGGAGAAAAGGTTCAAGAGGTGCAAGGTTAAAACAGCCCCCCACATACTGGCTTCCTTTATCCTTGTCTACAGCTACGGCAACCAACCCATTTCCTCTTTCTCCTCCTCCTGCCTTCCTTTCTCCATTGCTTTGCTTCAGAAGCCACATCTCTCTCTCTCTGACCGACTTCACACTCTCTTCACAAAAAAATTAAAGACAAAACATATACTGAAAAACAAAATACAAACTTGGTTATGTCCAGCAGCCTAATACTCCATACAAAGCGGACAAAAAGAGAATGAACAAAAAAGGGGGAGAGCCCTTCTCCTCTTGGTCGGGTATACTGCACTAGCCTCGTTTGTTTTCAAAAGAAATGAATGGTGACAGAGATGGACTAAACATCACACTCTCTCTCTCTCATATACTGTATTTAGCAAACAAATCTGATGCCACTGGCGAAAGCAAAGTGCTCTCTAATTCTCTCAACGTGTAAGTGAAGGAAATACCCCTCCGCATTAATATACGTACAAAATACATTGGCTGCCATTGTCCGCAGGTCGATGCCCTGTTTTTCTGTTGGAACTTGGTGGTGACCACATTCTAGCAGAATCATTTTATTTTGTTACTGAACCCCAAGACAGCCCAGATAGCCCAAAATCCCCAATCCATAACAATCTTAACCCTCTTCCTGTCATAGGCCCAACTGTCGTTCGTATTGATGATTTGGCCCTCAGCCCCAGCCCGACCAGAGAATCCAATTTTCCCCCTATGGACTTTACTCTTTCCACAGCCTTTAAGACCCTCTCTTTGAAAAGGAAAGCCCAAGCTGATCTGGATGTCCTGCCTGAACCCATACAACTCAAAATCTGTGAACTTGCTACCCTCACTCCCGATCCCATTATCCCAAAAACCACCCCTCCTAATTCTATTCGTAAATCTTATAAGCAATCCAGGAATCCTAGAAACAGGGGATGTAAGGTGAATGGCAAGGGGGATTTGAATCTAGTGGAGGTTGAAATTCTCCAGTCAGATGATCTGACTTTTCTTTCGTCAGAGGAAATTTCTGCCCAAGAGAAGAAAAGCTCTCATGAGTCCACAGAAAAGGCTCCGGTGGCTGGCCTCAAACAGTCACGGGTGCAATGGTGATGCTCAGCTGGAATGTTCAGGGGATGGGACGACCCCTGACATTCCAGATCTTATGAGGGTTGTGTACAACCCATCGCCCCCTAGTGGTGTTCCTCATGGAGACAAAAAAATAAGAGGAACTCACTAGAAAGAATAAGGAGTCTCCAGTTTCAGAATAGTTGCTATGTGGATCCAGAGGGTCTTTCAGGTGGTTTAGCTTTGTGGTGGATGGATGAAGTGGGAGTCGATGTTTGGTACAAGTCAAAGAACATGTTCAGGTGTGTTATTAACTGGCCTCAAGTTAGTAGTCCTTGGTTAGCAACTTTCATTTATGCCCCTCCGGTTTGGAATCAGAGGCTGGTTTTCTGGAAGTATTTACAACAAATAGCTAAGGAAAATAAGTATCCTTGGTTGTGCGTGGGAGATTGGAATGATTTTGGTTCTCCGAGTGAAAAACAAGGGGGTTTGCCATGTAGCAGGGGAAGAATGGAACAATTTCATAATCTGGTATCGGAATGTGAGTTTATGGACTTGGAATTCAAGGGCCCGTCTTACACATGGTCCAACAATCAAGAGGAAGATCATAATATTCGAATTCGTCTGGATAAGGCTATGGCTACAGTTCCATGGAGAAGTTTGTTTCCTCTGGCACAAGTATCCCACGAGCTTAGAGTTGGATCAGATCATTGCCCTCTGGTTGTTCACTGTCGTGTACCTCTCAAGAGGGTCCCTTTCTGCTTTAAGTTTGAATTGAAGTGGTCAACTCACGAGGGCTGTAAGGGGGTGATTGATAGGGTTTGGGAGTCACAACTCACAACAAAGGGGGTCTGAAATGTATAGTCTGGTTCAGAAGCTCAAAAATTGTCAGAAGGAATTGCTGGTTTGGAGCAAAAAGGAGATGGGGAGAGACAGGTTTCGATTGAAAGCTCTTCAGGAACGCCTCAAAAGAATACAGGCAGAACCTTTCTCGCAACACAGATTTGAAAGTGAGAAGGTTTTGTTAGCTGAAATTGAAACTTCAATGCTGAGAGAGGAGATGTTTTTGCACCAAAGATCAAGGGTCAACTGGCTCTCTTTTGGGGACAAAAACACCGCCTTTTTCCATGCATCTATTAACCAAAGAAGGCAGAGAAATCAATTGCTCAAGCTGAAATCTAGTAGAGGTGAGTGGATCACTGATGAAGAGGGGATAAATGACCAAAGCAGAGGCTTTTTAATGGGGCTGTTTACCGGGTCAAGTGATAGAAGCTTTTCAGAAGTGTTGTCAGTGGAGGAACATTGTATTACAGATGAAATGAATGTGAAACTTACTAGAATGGTCACAGAGGAGGAGGTCAAGTTGGCTACTTTTCAGTTGGGAAGCCTAAAAGCCCCTGGGCTTGATGGTTACCCAGGTTTTTTCTTCCAAAAATATTGGGATAGTGTGGGAAGTGATTTGTGTAAAGCTGTTAGAAGGTTCTTTACCACTGGTTTTCTGTTGAAGGAGATGAACAATACTAACATGGTCCTTATCCCAAAAGTAGTGTTCCCGGAGTCCCTCTCACAATTTAGACCTATTAGTTTGTGTAACTTTACTCTTAAGATCATTACCAAAGTGATGGCTAACAGGCTGAAGGGAATTCTCCAAGAGGTGGTGACACCAAATCACTCTGCTTTTGTGCCAGGTAGGCTGATTCAAGATAATATCTTTGTAGCCCATGAAGCCATGGATGGTTGTATGGCCCTCAAGCTGGATTTCAACAAAGCTTATGATAGGGTTGAGTGGGATTTTGTGGAGGCATTACTTCTGACAATGGGTTTTAATAACTGGTGGGTGCAATGGGTAAAGCAAAGCATCTCAATAGTAAAGTTTTCTATTTTTGTGAATGGGGAATCTAGGGCCATAATTAATCCTAGAAGACCCCCATATCTTTTTTGTGTTGGTGAAGGATGTACTTTCAAGAATGTTGTCTCGTACTCTAATGTGTAATCAAATTCAAGGAATTCAATTTAACCATCATTGCCCTTCCCTATCACATATCTTCTTTGTAGATGATGCTCTTCTCTTCTTGAGGGCTGAGCTTCAAAATTGTAAAAATGTCAAGGCTATTTTGGATGCCTATGGTGTAGCTACTGGTCAACGTATCAACCTGGATAAGTCAGGTATCTTGTTCTCTTCTAATATGGCTGACGGTGATAAACAATTGATTTTTGAGTTTCTTGATATTCCTGCTATGAAATTGGAGTCAAAATACTTAGGTCTTCCTTGTTTTTGGGGGAGATCAAAGGCGGATGCTTATGCTTTCCTTATTGACAAAGCCCTTAATAAGATGCAAGGTTGGAAAATCAAGCAGGAAAGGAAGTTATGATTGAATCTGTCATTCAGGCTATTCCCGGCTATGCCATGTCATGTTTCTTATTGCCAAAGAAGTTATGCGATAAACTTAATTCTTTCGTATCTAACTTTTGGTGGAAAGGAGATCCGTAGGGCAGGGTATTCATTGGAATAGCTGGGATAGCTTATCAAACGCTAAGTCTGATGGAGGGATTGGGTTTCGCAATTTTCGGGCCCTTAATGAAGCTTTATTGGCTCAACAAGCGTGGAGATTGCTGGTAAATCCACAGTCGTATTGGGCAAAGATTTTGAAGGGTCTGCATTTCCCTAACTCCTCTTTCTTGAAGGCCACCAGAGGGCATAGGGCTTCTTGGGTCTGGATGAGCATTTTGCAAGGGCGTGATCTTTTAGCTAAAGCTCTGAGATGGCAGGTCCAGGAAGGGTCGTGCATTGATTTTTGGGAAGATAAATGGGTTCCAAGTCTCCCTTCTTTTTGGGTTTCTACGCCAAGGCCATTGGATTGCACTGTGAATTAGCAAATGTTATAGATCACAGGAAGGGGATTTGGAGAATAGAATTACTGTAGCAGTTGCTCTCAAGAGAAGAAGTGCAGGCCATTGAGTCCATTCCTATTTCGAAATTCAAAAGGAGGGATTTACTGGTCTGGCATCACACCTCTAATGGAATTTATTCAGTTAAGTCTGGTTATCATCTTGCGTTTCAAGAGTTTCTGTCCAAACAAGAGGAGCAAAAGGCCACTTCATCTTTTAAGCCAAACAAAAAGCTGTGGTCCACCATTTGGAAGCTCAAAGTGCCTAACAAAATTCAAAACTTCTGGTGGAGAGCCTGTCATAACAGTTTGGCATCAAAAGAGAATTTGGTAAGGATAAAATGTGGCCATTCAAAAGAGTGTCCTATTTGTTTTTCTGAGATTGAATCCATTGAACACCTGTTTTTTGATTGCGCTTGGACGAGACCAGTTTGGTTTGGGATTAATATCAATGTAAGTTTAGATGGAGGCCCCCTCTTCAGTGATCAAGTGGACATAAAAAATTCTAGATGATTGGCCGTTGGAAGAAGTGAGTAATTTCTTGAGCAGAGTAGCAACAACAACATGGTTTATCTGGAAATCAAGAAACGAATTTATTTTTAATGGGGTGCCTATAAACCCAGATGTAACTTTGAGAAAGGCTATTGGTGCTTTTGGTGAATTTTCTGGAATTTTGGATTCTGACCAAGTCCATAGGGATAACCTGCAAGCTAGTGCTCCTGCCCAGTGGAAGGCTCCGGACCATGGTAAGGTTAAATTCAGCTGTGATGCTGCAGTTTCTAAGGATGGAAGGAAAGCAAAGGTGGCAGCGGTTCTCCGGGATTGGAAAGGAAAATTGGTGGATGGGAATATGGAGGCTGTCTCTATTTCACCCCGTTGCAAGGGGAGCTCTTAGCGATCCGTCTAGCGTGTGGTATGGCAACAGACCTTAAGCTTAACAATGTGGAGATTGAATCGGACAACCAGTTTGCTGTAAAGTTGAGTGTCTGAGTTAGTTCCCCCTTGGGAGGTGATGGCAGTGGTACTAGACATCAGGCAATTTTGCAGGGCTTTGGGATTAACTGTTTCTTGGATTGGAAGAGAAGTGAACGGGCTTGCTCACGAGGTGGCGTTGTGTGCTAAGAAGGGGCTCCTTCCTCAGGATTGGGTTTCTATTTTACCGAGTTGTATTTCTTCTATTATATCTAGGGACTTTTCTCTTTGGGGAAATCACGAATCAGTGGAACAAGGGGCAAATATTGCCCACCTCATGGAGCACTTTTTTGGAATTCGAAAGTGATGGGAAGGAGAAAATTAATTCCCAAGACATGGGAATGAAAACATCTACGGACAAAATTACCCCTCTCCCCGAAGACGACGTCGTTCTTCGTGTCTCCATTTTCCTTCATTTTTCCCCTTTCCCACTCCCAAACTGAACCATTTGAAATCGTCTGTGCTCCAGAAGAACGGAAGACGCCATCTCCTCCTTCCTAGGGTTTGCTCCCCCTTCATCTCCTCTGTGGTCTCCATCGTCTGAAGAGTTGCTCAGTATGAACGCACTCCATCTGCGGTGAGAAAGCCTCACACTTCCATGGCAGATCTGCTCATCTGTTCAAAGATTCTACAGAGTGAACGGAGATGAACGGTTGGTTTTGTAAACGGTGGGTTTTCTTAAAATGTCACCATTACTTTAATTTTTTGATTTTCCTACTGCTTATCCTTGAAAACTATAAACCCCTCACGCAAAATTCTAACCGGAGTTGTTTTTTGCCTACTAACTGTTCGAATGGAAACTTGAAATTCAACTTGATATGGGTTGAAAACAGTGGCCAAGCAAATTGTTTTATCAATGACATTTTGCGGATGTCCGCATATATACAATCTGTGGACATTGAATTCAAAACACAAGCATAGCTTGAGCGTTTGAAATCCCCATTTTTCCTAGTTAAGGAAGTCTGCATGTGAAGGCTGTTGTGTGTGTGTGTGTATGTATATACGTACCCATACATATTTTTGTAGATATAACTTTTGAGTTTGACTTACCACATGTTAGTCCTGGCAGTCTTTGTTGGGGTGAAGACAAAACCTTCAGCAAGTGGGAATTGTCCAGAGGGCTTCCTAGCGCTATAGCGAAATGCTAGTAGCGCTACCGAGAGCCTTCGGGCCTTAAATTGTATTTAGGGTTTTTGTGCGCGGCTGCATGTTTGATATTATTGTACTCACTTTTTCTGAGCGTGAAAAAGAGAGAGGCGAGAGAAAACACATCTCAGAGAGATTGTGAGAAGACTTGTACTCTTGGATTGATTTCATAGTGGACTGGTGTGGCTCCCGTGGTTTTTTCCTCACGTTGAGGTTTTTCCACGTATATCTTGTGTCTCGTTTTCTTTCCAGTTTTCATTACGCACGTATTTGTTTGCTTTATTCTGTGATCCATTGTTCCAAGATCCGTAGGGGCGTTGTAGGATTGCGTAAAATCCTTAACAAGATCCGTAGGGAGCCACGGTTGCGGTAGGTTTTGTTTGACAGGTTAGGGTTTAATCTCGTTCGGGCAGGCCAGAGTTCAGTGGGAGCTATGGGTTCTGAAGAAGGCAAGCAGAGGATGGAGAAGTTTGACGGGTCAGACTTCGCGTTCTGGAAAACGCAGATAGAGGACTATCTGTATCAGAAGGATCTTTACCGGCCGCTGCTGGGTAAAGAAAAGGGGAAGAAGAAAGATGAGAGCAACGAGGATTGGGACGTCCTGGACAGGAAGGCGTTAGGGGTTGTTCGCCTGTCCCTTTCAAAGTCAGTCACCCACAACATCTTGAAGGAGAAAACGACGGAGGGTCTTGTGGAAGCGCTGAAAAAGATGTACGAGCAACCGTCTGCTGCGAATAAGGTACATCTCATGAAAAAACTTTTCAATCTGTCTATGGCTGAAGGGGTTTCCTTTATGTCACATCTCAGTGAGTTCAATACGATAGTTGATCAACTTATGTCTGTCGAAATCAAGTTTGATGATGAGGTTCAAGCCTTGTTAATACTGTCTCAGTTGCCAGAGAGCTGGCAGGGTACTGTTACTGCAGTCAGTAATTCGGCAGGAAAAGTAAAGTTGAAACTGAGTGAGGTTGTTAGTTTGATTCTGACTGAGGAGGTCAGAAGGGGTTCGATCGATGGTTCAGGTAGTTCAGGTTCAGCTCTAAGTTTTGAGCAGAGGGGCAGAAGCCAGACCAAGGGTGGTCAGAATCAGAACAGGAACAGGTCGAAATCGAAGGGCAAGGGCAAGGGAAATAAAGATAGATCTCAGGTTCGGCCCATTAAAGGTGAATGTTGGAATTGTGGTCAGACAGGCCATATGTCACAAACTTGCAAAGCACCGAAAAAGAATAACGGTGGGCAGGAGGCTCACGTTGTGCACGATGCACTTATTCTTTCCATGAACAGCGACACTGAATCTTGGGTGATTGATTCGGGTGCCTCATTCCACGCCACTGCTAACAGGGAGGTTCTGCAGAACTATGTAGCAGGGGACTTTGGGAAAGTATACTTGGGGGACAACGAGCCTTGCAGTATTGTGGGAAAAGGGGATGTTCAGATTGCAACGCATGGGTTCAAATGGTGTCTGAAAGATGTCAGGCACGTTCCGAAGTTGTAGAGGAATCTTATTTCGGTTGGACAGCTTGCAGCAGCAGGTTATACATCGACATTCATAGGGGACATGTGGAAAGTCTCCAATGGTACCATGGTGACGGCTAAAGGCAAGAAAGTTGGTACACTTTACTTGACCTCACATGGTAGCGACATACTTGCAGTTATAGACAGCAAGGAGAGTTCAAATCTGTGGCACTATAGACTGGGGCATATGAGTGAGAAGGGAATGAAGGTTATGCAGTCAAAAGGGAAGCTACCGGGTTTAGGGTCAGTGGATATTGACATGTGTGAGGATTGTATCTTCGGGAAACAGAAATGGGTTAGCTTTCAGAAAGGCGGCAGGCCTCCCAGGGCTCAGAAGCTAGAGCTTGTCCATACAGATGTGTGGGGTCCAGCTACAGTGTCTTCTCTTGGCGGTTCTTTTTACTATGTTACCTTTGTCGACGATCACTCGAGGAAGGTATGGGTATACTTCATGAAGCACAAGTCAGAGGTCTTTGAAGTCTTCAAGAAGTGGAAGGCCATGGTTGAGAATGAAACAGATTTGAAGGTAAAGAGGTTGAGGTCCGACAACGGCGGAGAATATGAGTTGGGGGAGTTCAAGAAAGCCTGCACTCTATCCGGGATTCGTTTAGAGAGGACACCTCCAGGGACTCCGCAGCACAATGGCATTACAGAAAGGATGAACAGGACTTTGACTGAGCGTGCTAGGAGCATGCGGTTACACGCAGGGTTGCCCAAGATGTTTTGGGCAGATGCAGTCAGCACAGCAGCACATTTGATCAATCTTGGGCCATCAGTTCCGTTGAATTTTGGCATACCAGAGGAGGTTTGGAGTGGTAAAGAGGTAAGTCTCTCACACTTACGTATTTTCGGTTGTGTTTCCTATGTGCATATTAGCGACAAGGACAGGGATAAACTTGATGCTAAGTCACAGAAGTGCACCTTTATTGGATACGGCGGAGATGAGTTTGGTTATCGTTTTTGGGATAACAAGAACCGGAAGATAATCAGAAGCAGAGATGTTGTGTTTGATGAAAAGGTGATGTACAAAGACAGGGACAGCAAACTGAGCAGTGGGAGTACCACTTCGGATGGAGATACATCCGAGTACTTTGGGTTGGAGGATCTTCCAGGTGACAGGGGGGTTGAACAGGGGTCTGGTCAGGCAGAGGAGAGAGTTTTAGATGAGACAATTTCAGAGGGGACAGTTTCAGATGAGGCAGCTCCAGAGACAGGGACTAGTTCAGCGGTCAGAGAGTTGAGGAGGACAACCAGAGTACACAAGCCGAATCCGAAATATATTTCTTCGCTTGATTACTTGCTTTTGACGGACAGTGGAGAACCAGAGTGCTATGATGAGGCTATGCAGGTTTCTGAGTCAGCAAAGTGGAAGACTGCGATGCAGGAAGAGATGGATTCTCTTCATTCCAACGGTACTTGGCAGTTAACTCAGCTTCCCGCAGGAAAGAAAGCCTTGCAGAACAAATGGGTTTTTCGGCTTAAGCAGGAGAGTGATGGCAAGAAAAGGTACAAGGCAAGATTGGTTGTAAAGGGCTTCCAACAGAAGGAGGGGATTGATTATACAGAGATATTTTCACCCGTTGTGAAGATGGCCACTATCAGAGTGGTGCTGAGTATGGTTGCTGCTGAAAATCTCCACCTTGAGCAGTTAGATGTTAAAACTGCTTTTCTTCATGGGGACTTGGATGAAGAAATCTACATGAAGCAGCCTGTTGGCTTCATTGTGAAAGACAAGGAAGAGATGGTGTGTAGGCTCAGGAAGAGTCTGTATGGTTTGAAACAGGCTCCCAGACAGTGGTACAGAAAGTTTGACGGTTTCATGCAGCGCAGTGGCTACACAAGGTGCAATGGGGATCACTGTTGTTACTTCAAGAGGTTTGAGTCTAGCTACATCATTTTATTGCTCTACGTAGATGATATGCTTGTAGCAGGTTCCTGTGTTAGGGAGATCAACAAATTGAAGCAGCAGTTGGCAACAGAGTTTGCTATGAAAGATCTGGGTGCAGCTAAGCAGATACTTGGGATGAGAATCAGCAGAGATAAGGCTCAGGGAACCTTACGGTTGAGTCAAGCTGAGTATATTGAGCGTGTTCTGGAGAGGTTCAATATGCAGGGTGCTAAGGCAGTTGGCACACCCTTGGGAAGTCATTTCAAACTTTCTCAGGGGCAATCACCCAAGACAGATGCAGAGAGAGAGTACATGGCCAAGGTTCCGTATACCTCGGCCGTGGGTAGCCTGATGTATGTGATGGTGAACACGAGACCAGACATTGCCCATGCAGTGGGAGTTGTAAGCAGGTTTGCTAGCAATCTTGGGAAACAGCATTGGGAAGCAGTAAAGTGGATTATGCGATACTTGAAAGGTACCACTGATTTGCCACTTTGTTTTGGGAGAGGGAAATTGACAGTGCAGGGATATGTGGATGCTGACTTTGCCGGTGATCATGATACGCGGCGAAGTACCACAGGATATATCTATACTATGGGTTCAACAGCGGTGAGCTGGGTCTCACGTCTGCAGAAATTAGTGACATTATCTACTATAGAAGCTGAGTATGTGGCCGTGACTGAGGCTGCAAAGGAGATGGTTTGGATGAAGGGCTTCTTGGAGGAGTTAGGTTTGAAGCAAGAGAACTGTGTTCTTTTCAGTGACAGCCAGAGTGCTATTCACCTTGCCAAAAATCCAGTGTTCCATGCCAGGACGAAGCACATTGATTTGAGGTATCATTTTATTCGCTCGCTTTTGGAAGATGGGGATTTGTTGCTAGAGAAGATTTTGGGGGATCGAAATCCGGCAGATATGTTGACCAAGTCTGTTACTGTTCAGAAACTGAAGTTGTGTTCGACTTCAGTTGGCCTTCATGCTTGAAGAGATGATGGGCCTGGAGCCACACCAAGAGGGGTCAGATGACTACGTCCATGATTGATTGAGATTATTTGGGTTTGCATTTGTTTGTTTGCGGATGCTTCAGGTTATCTTCAAGTGGGAGATTGTTGGGGTGAAGACAAAACCTTCAGCAAGTGGGAATTGTCCAGAGGGCTTCCTAGCGCTATAGCGAAATGCTAGTAGCGCTACCGAGAGCCTTCGGGCCTTAAATTGTATTTAGGGTTTTTGTGCGCGGCTGCGTGTTTGATATTATTGTAATCACTTTTTCTGAGCGTGAAAAAGAGAGAGGCGAGAGAAAACACATCTCAGAGAGATTGTGAGAAGACTTGTACTCTTGGATTGATTTCATAGTGGACTGGTGTGGCTCCCGTGGTTTTTTCCTCACGTTGAGGTTTTTCCACGTATATCTTGTGTCTCGTTTTCTTTCCAGTTTTCATTACGCACGTATTTATTTGCTTTATTCTGTGATCCATTGTTCCAAGATCCGTAGGGGCGTTGTAGGATTGCGTAAAATCCATAACAGTCTTGCCCTTATGCAGCTACACACGTAAGAGAACTTGATTAGGGAGGGAGGTTACTCTAAAGTTTTCAAGGGACATTTGGAAGATGGGCAACTTGTTGCGGTCAAACGACTGACCAGGGGAAGCCCAGAAGAACCAATAAGCAGACTTCTTATCAGAATTGGGGATTTTAGTCCATGTTAATCATCCCAATATTGGTAATGTTATTGGGTACGGGGTGGAAGGGGGAATGCATCTTGTTATTCACTTGGCACCCCATGGGAGGTTAGCATCAATGGTTATAGGAGAAGTTTGAATAGTGGCTGTACAGAGGCTAGGAAATCCATATCACTCAGTAGGTCAGTATTATAGGGGTGAAATCTTATATGAACATCATGGGGTCTGAAGACCCTGGATTTAGGAACTGGGTTTTTATTGCACTGCACAAGCATCACACAACTGCAACAATTTTTAGGGCTACTAGTCTACTACGTTAAGTAAGGAAAAGGTTCCTAATTAGCATAACATGTCACTTTAGCTGCATTTGGATCTAATTGGACGTAAGGATTTTGAAAGCAGGAAATGAGAAGGTGAAGGAAGAGTTAAGAATAACGGAGTAAGAATGTTGATAGACATGATGAAGAATAATGCAGTTAAGAAGCTAATTTTTCCCTTCCATTTTCTTTTGCATCGTTATATCCCTTTTGAAAAGGGTTGATCCAAATATCCAAATACATCCTAACGTTCAAAGCTTCGCCTTTTTTCCAAGTATTTGAGGGAATGCTACTTATTTAATGTTCCCAGAAATTCTTAGCTTTCTGATTGTCAGAAAATAATTGTTCACATCACTAAACATTGTGATTTTGCTTATATCAATTTGCTCTGTTTATTCGAACACATCTTTTAATGTTTCATCTACTCCTTTCACATGGTCATGTACAGTAACATAGGATATGGTATTAATCATCAGGAGATCCATACTAGTCTTATCTTGCCCTAAAATCGTAGTTTCTCTTTGTCGTTTACACTGTTTTGCAATTTTCTTTGTGTTTGGGTACTTCAAATATTTATCATGTAATCAGCAAGCTAAAAGCTGAATTTATTTGTTCAAAGTGAAACAATGATATTTTTGCATATGATAATAAACTTTTGGTAGTCAATGTTCATTTTTGCTTGTCTTCTTTCACCCACATGGTGATGACTGATGATGGATCAGTTGAGTTCTTTTCTTGTCCATACATGCATGTCGAAACAGTTTCTGAATGAGCACACATTTGGCACCTTAAGCAAAGATTTTTTGTTTTGCCAAGCAAGGCTAATAGAAGGAGATATGATATGGAGCTCACATGACTGTTTGTTTTGTTGTTGCTAGGTATGTCCTTTGAAACAACGTACGAACTCACAAGGATTAAGCAGCTTCAGCATCTGGTGTAACTTTTGCATAGAAGTGAGTACTTAATCCCGTTTGGTCATTGTTCAGTTCTGTTTTAGGTTTTTTAACATTCTTAGTACACTTAAGTGTAGCTACACAATTGTTCCTCCTAATCCTTTTGGTCTTTGATATTGCTGAAGGGAAAGCACGTTCCTTATTTCTCTTTTAAGAATCTATGCATATGCATGTAGACACCTCCCAAACGGGGCATCGCCATACAGATTGATCACGTTTGTTTGCTCGATTGGTTGCTTGCTTCGTAAACCAAGATCATGGACATCCCCATGGCTAGGAATGTCACCACACGATAGCGGTTATCATCAAAACAGAGTCGCCACCCAATTTATTAAAACTGGGAAAATAGATAGAGATTCTGGATATGGGAGCCAAGAGTACAGTAAGGGGAAGGTGTTAGGCACCCCTCTCTGCCCAGTCGTGAGACTGGCCCATAGTTATTCAACATAAGACATGTAGATGTTTTGTTTAATTCTAACACATAGTCTGTTTAATTAAGCCTTTAAACAGTAAGTAAAGTGAGCCAATGCGATAATCGAAGCATGTATTCAGAAAGCAGAATAAAACAGGCTGTCCTAGGGAGATGGATCCCGCGGCCGGTGAATGGATGTCACGGCCGAGGGATCCTCCTGGTTTTATGTACCGGCCGAGGGATCGAAGCCCCGGTCGATGTTCTTCCTCACACCAGACAGAAAAGTTAGCAGATGATTAAATGCTACGATTAATCATGAATACGATAAATAAAATAAACCAGAGGCCGTTGGGCCTCACCACCTTGATCCCTCAGTTGCTTGATTGCTTCGGATTGATTGTGATTGACTGATTGCTTCTCGAAAAACCCTAGGGTTAGGGTTTGAACTTTGGGGTTTGATCGTCGGATTGATGGCTGCCTTCGGGAGATTAGGGCTTTCGAAGAGGGGGTTTGAGAGAGTATTTGTGCAGAGTTTCGTGGCTTGAGAGGGTGATTTCACCTCTTAATTTCGTCGTCCTTATTTTGGAACCCAAAGGCCCTTTATATAGGTAATTGGTGACTCACTCCGGCCAATCAAATGGCACGATTGCAATTGCAATGCAATTCAAACTCTTCGTTGCAATCTCTGAACGTAGCCCGAACGCATCGAGGAGGTAGCATAGTTGGATCAAACGTCTGACAGAACGTTCCAGAGTCTGGGAAAAGGACGATTTGGCGGCCGAGCAATGGATCTAGCGGCCAAGGAATGGATGTTGCGGCCGAAGGATAGATCTTGCGGCCGAGGGATTGATCTCTCAGGGAGATTTTCTAGCAACAGGTTGCTCGGGTGAGGAAATGATGTTAAGGCCATGAGATTCGATGTTACGGCCGATAGATGGATTCTCCTAGGATTCTATATTTCTATCTGAAAGGCTGTATGGCTCTGGATTGGGTCCTCTAAGTGGCTCAAAGTTCTTACCGAAAGTCCTAAGGTTCTCGAGAAGGCAATCAGCAATCACTGTATCCATTTCATCATCGGGATGGTCCCCAAGGTGGGACTTGAAATAATTGTTAGGCCAAATTGGGGTGTCTACAGATGCCCCTCTTTGACTGAGCTCAGATGGATCGCGAGACATGTTTGAGTAAGAGTCAAAGCTGTAAAAAGCAACTCAATTTGGTCCAACCACTATTCCAAGGGGTTTTTTGAAAAAGGTTTTTGTTATGGTTGGGCCGGGAGGCTGCCTACGTATTCCACAGGGGAAATTCAGACCAACTGTAGTTCGGGCAAGAAAAATAAAAAGTTTGGAGGGTTAGAGACAGAAGACGTACCTTTGGGCTTAAAAAGCTGTAGTGCAACGTACCTAGACTGAGCCAGGGTTTTGGCGGAAGATAGTTGAAGGAGCGCGGGGCTGCCAAGGGAATTTTTGCGGAGAGCTTCCTTAGTATTTTGGGGTAGATCAGTACACGGCAGGTGCGTTTGCTTTTCTTGATCATCCTTACTTTGACTGAGAGGAGCTCGGTAGAGTAGCCTATCCTTGCGAATGAGCTGGAAGGAATTGATGTAATTGGGGTAGAATCCAAGCCATCTGCTGGGGATGAATCGGATGCCGGTTTTGAGATATGGGGGGCGCAAGGCCAGTAACTAGAGCATGGAGCTTTGGGGATGAGGGAACCGAGGCACGGAGCCGGTTGTAGTCATGAGGCGAGAGTCTGGGGGGATAGAACTAAGGCGTGGAGCCTGCTGTGGTCATGAGGCAAGGGCCTGAGGTGATCGGAGCTTTGAGCTTGATAGAACCGAAGCGCGGAGCTGGTATTGATCATAAGGCGAGAGCCTAAGGTGTCGCAGCTTAGAGCTTGACGTGATTTGAACCGAAGCGTAGAGCTGGTTGCATACTGATGGTCTGTGCATGGAGCTTTCTCATCATTAGTTTTGGGCGTAGAGCCAAAGGATCGAGGCGCTGGACCGATCAATAAAACCGAGGCGTAGAGCCGGTTGATTGCAGGGTTGACCTGTTTCATGAGAGATATGCAGAGTGCATATATGTGATGATGGTTGTTAGATGTGAACAGATATGATGATGCAGACTCGATGTGATAATGTTGATGCAATTGATGCAAATGTGCACGGGCCCGTGCGTGTGTGTTTGATTTTTAAGCTTAGAGCTTCCATCAAGTTCCGGACTTGAGCATTCAGAGCGTAGAGCTCGAGCATTCAGACGGCAGAATCCAAGCATTCAAAGTACAGGCTTTGAGCATCCAGTACGCAGTGGTTGGGCATTCAAGCGTAGAGCTTGAGCATTCAAGGTATAAACCTTAAGCATCCAGTACACAGTGGTTGGGCTTTCGAAGAGCTTCGAGGATTCAAAATGTTAGATTTTGAGCATTCAGGCGTAGAGCCTGAGAATAGATGATATCTTGATTGATTGGGGTGGCTTAGAGCCTGTTGAGATTTGCTTGTTTACGGCTTCGAGCCAGTTAAGATAGCGGGCGTAGAGCCTCTTGCTGTGATAGCGAGCGTAGAGCTACTGAGTTGATGGCTTGGAGCCGCTGAGATTGCTTAAGTATGATTATAGGTGTAGAGCCTACTGTCGGGATGGTGAGCGTAGAGCTGCTGAGTTGATGGGTTGGAGCCGCTGAGATGGCAGATATGGGCGTAGAGCCGCTGAGATGGTGAATACGGGCGTAGAGCCTGTTGAGTTGATGAAGTTGCTGGGGTGGCAAGCGTAGAACTGCTGAGATAGTCGCTTACGGCTTTGAGCTAGTTGAGATAGTGGGCTTGGAGCCACTGAATGTCTTGATTTGCTTTGGCTAGCAGTTTGTGGAGAGAGAATTTCCTTATGCTTGGATATGCCCCCAAGGCTAGTTCTGATTACATTGTAATGGCTCGGGGGTGCCCCCAAGGCTACTTTGTCGGTTGAGGACCCAGAAGTCCATAATTGCTTGAGTTTGGTGCACTGTGCAAAATCTGATGTTGCTGAGGGGAATGGATTAGGGGGCCAGGAGATCGATCTCTCGGCTGAAGGATTGATGTATCGGCCGAGGAATCGATGTCTCGGCCGTGAGATAGCTAACAGTCAGGAAATCGATTTAAGTTAGATTTAATCGATCTCACGGGTCATTCTATCCTTTCTTCCCCTATCCCTCATTCTTCTCTCCCTTTCGAGTGACCGCCGCCGTTCCTCTTTTTCTCTTCCGATCAGCCACCGCAGTTTCTCACCTTACCGCCGTCATTTTTTTCGACCACACGGTTCCGGCCATTATTTTCTTCGGCTGCCATGGCCTTATCACCGCCTCCTCCTCCGTCATCTGATGTTCCTGCCGTGTCTAGGGACACGGGCAAAGCTCCGGCCGTTGAGGCCGCGATTCTTGGCGGGGTTTCGAGTTCCAGCGTCTTACGTTCGAGTCGGCGCAGAGCCACTGTTGGAGGGAGCTCCTCGCAACCCATTCCTCCTGAGACAGAGCCCGAGGTTTCTACCGATGCAGGCGGTGGTACTCTATCGCCGTTTGACGTTGCCACAAACGCCCTTCAGGTTCACATGGTTGGACGTGGCGGTTCATTGCAATATCGTCCTCCTCTCAGCGATGTCCCACCTGAGGTCTTGCACAGGGAGCCGGAGCAGCACCTTGGTTTCACCAATAGGAAGGTAAAATTTTATCCTATCAAATGGTTTTTGTATATGAGATTTCGCGAAGTGATAATTTGATATTTGATAGGGAATTTGAGTTCTAGAAGTTGCCCCCTGTATAGGCGATATTTTTGTATTGATCTCTTCTTTGTATTTCGTTAGGCAAATGAGAGGTTGCGCTGTGGGGAAGCTGTCCCCAGGTATTTGAATGGCACGAGAGACTCCCTCAGGGTGTCAAGGACGCGGTTGCCTTGGCTGGCTTTGAGTCTTTGATACTTGGCTTCCACCTTCCGATGGCGCAGTTGGGGTTGACCATAGCATTGGTAGAGCGGTGGTGGGATACCACCAATACTTTTTATTTTCCCGAGGCTGGAGAGATGACGATCACCTCAGGTGACTTTGCTTTGCTTACAGGTCTAAGGGTCGGCGGCGATCCTCTTCCAATCGACCCACAGATTCACGAGCGGGAGGGTGCCTTTGAATTTCTTTTGGGGAAGACCCCCGTTGTATCCGAGAGCGGCCACATCACCTATTCTTGGCTTCGGGAACAATTTGATCATGTAGGCATCGAGTCTGAGGTATCGATGCAGCAATTGGTGAGGGCTTTTCTCCTATACCTTCTCGGCCAAACCTTGTTCTGCAACAAGGAAAACTCGGTGCACGTCCAATTTTTGGCTGCTTTGGTGCACCTGGAGACCATAGCAGAGTTTGATTGGGGAACTCCTGCCCTAGATACGCTGTACGGGCACCTTAGTGCCTGTTCCCGAGGGGTTAGTTTGTCGCTTGGTGGACACCACCGTATTCTTGAGGTACATATTTCGATTTCTTGTGTTGTTCTTTTATTGCTTTTATCTCCGTAACTCATGTTTGTTTTTTTTTGTCTTTGTTTGTAGCTATGGGCTTTTGAGCACTTGTTGCAGTTCTCTCCTCCGACCAGGCATAGAGAGCCTAGGTTTGTTCCACGGGCAGCCCGTTGGTTGAAAGGAGTTTGGAAGTCACGATCGCCTGCCATGGACTTGCTGGCTTGGAGGCGAGTTTTGGATCGCCTAACGGTGGATCAGGTATGATATCTTCTACCCTTCTTTATGTCATTTCCCTACTTTTGTTGATGTTATTTCCCTTATTGCAGGTACGTTTTGACTCATGGGACACGCTGCTTGATGATGCCCCTTTGGAGTTGACCTCTGCTCGGGCTTTGGACAGCCAGCACTTCCTTTTGGAGGGGCCATTTTCGAGAGCCTGGTATCTCGGGGAAAGGGTAGCGAGCCAGTACTTTCCACGTTTCGAGTCGTTGCAGCTTGTTCCTCTCCCCCCTCCTGCTGGTATGAGATCGACCCATCTTTTGACTGGAGAGGGCTTGCTGCTCGCTCTTGAGAGACAGCCAGCCATGAGTTTTCTCATAGCGGGAGATTACTCGGCCTTTCGTTTGGCCTCGCTACCCTTCCTACTGCTACCACTGCTGCTGCTCCTCCTGTTTGGCCACGGGCCCCCAACTTTATCTCTTTCCATAATGCCAATGGAGAAGAAGAACGCTTGATGTTGACCCCGTGTGCTACGTAGCTCTACGTGGTTCCTACCGGAGTTCAGCAGGTAATATTGCAGACTCTTCTTTAGTTTCCTTCAGTATTCTTCCCTTGCTTTGTTATATATGCGACTATTTCCTCTGTAGGTGCCTGCTGGTATTGTCCAGGAATGGTTGCGTGCATTCCAGAGTGCAGAGGCCTTGGCCCGACGGCAGCGAAGCCGGATAGTCGCGGTATATATCCTTTGATCTCTTCTTTTTCCATCCCATGTTTTATGTGAAACTGAATTTCCATATTCTGTGTTTTGTAGCTTGAAGCGGAGCGGGTGCCGACGGTGTCGGTTACTCAGAGTGCTGGAGTTAGTGAGGGTGGGAGTACCAGAGCTGGTGATGGAGATGCTGAACCTGATGATGGAGGTGAAGGACAGAGGATCAGTGTCCCAGTTCCTGAGCATTTTCGTCCTGCGCCCAAGAGGGGTCGTGGGCAGTAGCTTGCTTTCTTTTCTTGTACCTGTATTTGTTAGTTCTAAAAACAGATAGCGATATTGTATTTTATTTTAGTTTGAAGCAATTTCAGCAAGTTTGGCAAAATGTTATGATTTGTGCTTTGTCTCGAGATACTTCAGATTTGTATTTAATGGTTTAAAGCTTTTATGAGTGTTAAAGCAGATTAAAACATGGGCCGAGGAACGGATTGCTCGGCTGAGAATTCCATTCTTCAGCCGCTACTTCTATTTCCTAAAGAAGCTGGACTTTTTGCTTTAGCCAAGTGGCATTTCTTCCTTCTTACACTTGAATTCGATTCATGCCCTTTATTTGCTTTTGCTGTTTCCACAGTCTCTTTGCCGTGTTTTTGGGATTTTTAGGATATCTTGTCCTTTATGTTGATGACTTTTGAGTCAGAAAGGACGAGTGATGATTCTCATGTATCTTTGTTTTTGTCAATTCCCTGGAAAATGACTAACTCATCTTTTGCGAGCTCAATACGCAGGGTTAGCTATACCCATCATTGAGCACAAATCTGTTGATGTTTTTCCTTCTCTCCAAATGTTTGGGCCGCATCTCGATGTGAGATTGCCTACGTATCCCAATCAGGGAATCAGGGCTTTTTACGTAGTTCCAAAATCACCACCTTTGGGGTTGGGTTTTCACTCTTGGTCTTTCTCTTTACATGCTCTAAGTTTTGCCTAGGTTACCTGACAGAGGTTGAGTTCCTAGTGAGCTTTTCTTTGAATGCCTTAACTTTTGCCTAGGCTGCGTTTTTGCATTTTCTTGCCCTAGCAGGCTTTGCTCTTACTTTTGCTTGGGTATTTAAGTTACCCAACGAGCATTTTTCTCTCAAGAGGGTTTCGGTGTTTTGGAGAGGAATTTGATGGAGATGTTCTTCGCGATATCTCCTGTTGTGTTTGTACCTTCACAATGGGTAAGCTAACCCTAAGTGTTCTCACGGAGATAGCGTCTTCTTCCTAAGCTTTTGAAAAAAAACCTAGTTCTTAAGTAATCAGGGCTCGTCCCTTCCTTCCTTTTTGTTAGCAACATAAAGAATTAGATTTTTAAGATCCTTTCCTTTTGGCAAAGAGACTGTAGCGTGTAGCAATAGCATTTTAAAGATTGAACCATTAATTAAGCATAAAATGATAAAATGAGAATTTATTTTATTGTAAAAAATGCCCAAACAGGGGCCCAAAATGTGTCCTAACTTGTCTTTAGGGAATGAAAGTAATGTTTCATGTGATTTACTGCGGTATCTCGGGAGTTGCTCCTTTGCCTTCCGTAGTTTTATACTCTTCTTCACCCTCTTCTTTGCCAAACAGAATCTTCAGGTCAAACTCAGCTAATACTTCGATCCAGTCTTTGGGAATAGACGTTGAATCCATTGGTTCTTCTTCCATATCACTATCAGTCCATTCTTGATCAAAGAAGATTTGCATTCCAGGGTACCTTTGCTTGGTAATTTCGTTTTCCCATGTTTCTGCGAAGCCACAAAATGGGAAGTCTTCTCCTTCTCTTACAAACCAACCATTGAGTGTTTTTGGGATCATGAGTTTCTCTTCTTTGACCCTGCTTCCTCTTGCCTTAGCCTTTTCCACGCTTCTCTTCTTTTCTATCTCGGCTTCTGTCGGGGTGTAGCCAAGACCAAAGGCGTATTGATTATGCGGGGGATCAATCATTTGCGGGATGCCTTGTGATCTTTTGCCTAAACCCAACCCAGGGAGGTAGTTTTGTTTCTTCATCATCCATATGGCAGGGGTGCTTATGTAGAAGTTTCTTTCAGCCATCAAGGCTTGCACAACAGTCGCTTCCTCAAGATTGAATCCAGTAAGGAAGGTTTCCTCGGTTTCTACCTCTTGGACAGGTGTGTCGGAATGAGCTCGGATCGATGAATCCCCCAGAATGGTTATGACTCTTCCAGCTACTGCGAATTTGACCTTCTGATGCAAAGTGGAAGGCACTGCCCCAGCGTCATGTAACCAAGGCCTTCCTAGTAAAAGATTGAAGGTGGCTGGTGTGGGCTACCACAGCCCCGGGTGGATCGGGGCGGCCCGAAATGAAAAGTGTCGCGCGCCTCGTTTGGATCGATTTGAAAATGTTTTGAAGAGTCGCCACCCGGATTTATGGTATATCACCTGAGAAACCGTTTTGTTTTGAAAATGGTTGATTTGAAATTGAAAACCAGAGATTCGTTTGAGGGTTCGGAAGCCATGTTACGAGGGGGGAAGGGTTTTACGGCACCCCCCTCGCCCGATACGAAATCGGTCTCTACTAAACATTTGTGGGATTTTTCTAAAGGGATTTTGTATCATTAAAACAGTTAGCAGGTATCCGCAGTTATAACAAATAAGGAGTGCATGCATGTGCAACTGTACAGTGAATGAATAAAATGGTGGTGCATGATATACAAGAGGACTGAAAATAAAACCCTGCCACTGGATCCACTCTCGAGCGCTCGGGAGTGGTCCCGAGCGCTTGGGAGTGCTGGAACCCTAACCCTGCAAGTTTTGTTAGTCCGAACAGAAAATAATACTAATAACAATAAACTGAAGTGACTTTGAACACATTAAAAGTTCAGCAGAGGACTTGATAGACTGAGATAGGGTCTCAACCTCCCAAGTCATGCTTCCCTGCCATTGTACAATTAGATCTACAACTTTGAAAAGAGTAAGAGGGTACATTCATGCATGCAGGAAGTCAGAAAGTGCAACAAACTGGAAAATGGAATGCAATGTCATGCATGCACTCCCGAGCGCTCGGGAATGGTCTCGAGCGCTTGGGAGTGAGCTGCATGTCAACTCTCTCTCAAACAGAAAATGGTACTGTCTTAGCATGCAGAAATCTTGCTTTGATTTTTTTCAGAAGAGGAAATAGCCTTTCAAACTTGGAAATCTTTGGTTTTACACGAAAAACTTGTGAGAGTTGTTTATGTCTTAGGAAAACTGATCTTCTATACATGCATGCCAGAGTAATACCATTTCATTTGAGAGTGCACCTCACCCCCAGCCTACTGCTTACCAAAACACCATGCATGGGACTGGAAACAGTCCCGAGCGCTCGGGAGCACTCTCGAGCGCTCGAGAGTGTTTCTAGTGAGGGTTTTAAGAACACTTCTTTTTGTACCCCATTGCTCCTGCTTTTACACTAAGGTCTCCTAACCATGCACCCAGTATTGAAGACTGGGTTAGGCTGAGAGACCCCCCTCAGAAAGGGAAAAACAGCCTCTTGCTCTGATAACAAAGGAGAAAAGAATTTCTACCTTTGGGTGGAACTTGACCCCTTGAATAGCTTTTGAAAATGGATACAGAGAGAAAGAAGACCAGAAATCAGAGGTTTGTACTGTTCTGGATTTCTGCCCTTTTTCTTAGTGATTTTTGAAAGCCTTTGAAGTTTGAAGTGGAAAAAGAAGAAGTTTGTTTGAAAACTTTTGCCTTGAGCAAGAGAGAGGAGAGTGGTTTAGAGAGAGAGATAGAAATTTTGTCCCCCCTCCTCAGCTGAAGATCAGTCCTATTTATAGGCAAAATAACCTATGGTTTGTAAAATCAAAAAGATTTGAAAAAAACATTATTTTAAAAGGGAAAATCTTCTGGCCAGAAAATCTCTGACTGAGGTTGAGTGTAGGCTGAGCTTCAGCCGGCTCAAAGAGGTTGCAATGATGAGTTGCATGGGTAGTGGGAAGGCCTGCCACCCATTGGTCTGCACAGAAGACCCGAGCGCTCGAGAGTAGTATCGAGCGCTTGGGACCTCACTCTCGAGCGCTCGAGAGTAAGCCAGGCCAGTGGTTTTGAAAAACAGTTTGGAGCGCTTGGGACTGCTCCTAAGCGCTTGGAAATGATTTTTGACCATTTTTATTCCCTTTTCAATTCTTTCAAGGAGCCAAGTTTCGATTAGTATCAGGCTTGTCTTAATCCAAAGTCATCATCGGGGAGCCTCCGGGCCACAAATTAAGGAAATTTTGACAAGTCCAAATTGGGGTGTCTACAGTTGCCCCTCTTTGGGCGACGCTCGGCATCATGTCTGGATACGAGTGCCGTCCAAAGATTGAGACAGCCCAATTCGAGCCAAGTCAAACCCTTAATTCAAAACACAAATGCGAGTGTAAACACCAACATTCGATGCGCGGGGTCGTGTCCTTTCGGACTGCCTACGTACCCTTTTCTGCAGGGATCAGACCAGCGTAGTTCTTTGGGGCAAATGCAAACATGTGTAATGCATGCACAAGCAAGTAATCATCAACAAGACATTGATAAGATGAATGCAAGGAAAATCCACCTGTTGCTCTGTTTGGCGGATAAAACAATGATAAAACATTTTGTGACTGCAGCGAAAGTGAAATGATTGCAATGACTAATTTGATCGACTTCGACATAAAGTACCAAATTTTAATCGTGAATTAAATGCGGATAATCGACTGAAGTTTGTGGCCAATTGCTCTGTATTGATACAAACCGAAAACAGGACTGAGATTGATTTTGTAAAAAGCTTTGACATTGCAATTATCACCAAAAGGTGGAATGAACAGGGAATCAAACATTTCGACACGGCGTTTGAAAAACAGAGTGGAGCGCTTGGGACCACTCCCGAGCGCTCGGGAGTGGTGTCGAGCGCTCGGGACCGTGACTGGGGCCCGCCACTCCTTCGTCTTCCTTTTCCAGGCCTGGGGTTTAAAACCCCCAAACTCGCGCTCGAGAACCAGGCGACGTACGGTCTTTCTGACTCCTGACCCCCGACGATTCTTCTCTCACACTCTTCACCAAACACTCTCTTGCGATATCCCTCTCTCTCTCAGAAATCACCTCTCTCTCTCTCTCCTGAGAACCACGGATCGATTTCAAAATCTCGAGCTCTCCTCGATCTTTGACTGGGCTATTGTGTGCCAGGAAATCCGAATTAGGGGAAAGAAGAGGCTACAGGAAGAAGAAAGAAGGGCAATGGCTGGCGAGGAGGACCGGGTGGCGGTGGATGAGGCCCGCGGCGGTGCTGCCACGCCTGGGGACGGCATGGCGGCGGCGATGGCTGAGACAGCGGCGTTAGGTGTAGCAGTAGGTGAAGGAGGTGAGGCCAGGGGAGAGAGGGTGACCAGTGAGAGTACGGTGGCTGTGGGTGGCGGTGGTGGTGACCCTATGGTGGTAGAGGAGGCTCGGGGAACTTCTACAGTGGTTGGGGGTGTCAGAGGGGTCACGGCTGAGCACGACGCTAGCGGGAGTCGGACCAGTGGCAGCGAGGATGCCACGGGCAGCCAGGGTGGTGCCGCGAGCATTCCTCTTACTCCTACCGTGGAGGAGTTGCTTGCGGCCGCGGAGCGGGCCAGCGATGAGGGTCTGGCTGATGAGGTGGTGGTGGGTGGTCGCGTCACGGCCACGCCTGCCTTGAGGTCGACGGCGGCGGCACCGAGGGGCGGCGATAGCGGGATCGGAGCTTCACACAACGTCCCTCTCGAGGAGGGGGACTTCCTGGACTCCGCGGAGCCACGGGACCTTCTAGCCGTGCTAGGTGTCGACTCGGGGGTTGCGTCTGTGCTGAGGGGTGCAGAGACCCCGGAGGAGCGGGCCGCAGCGCTATTGTTAGGAGCTATACTGAGTGGCGCAGGAGGGTCAGACGCTGGAGGTCACGGGATTGAGGATGAGGAGGTAGATGAGATAGAGGTGGAGAGGCCGGAGCCGGAGGCGGCGGCTGAGGCGCGGGTGACCGCGGTTGACGAGGTGAGGGTTTACTTGGGGGGGAGACGGCCTAGGTTTGCGATTGCAACCTACGCTCCGCGGTTACACTTCTTCGAGCCGGTGGGGATAGACAACTATGTCCCCACTCGGGCTGACTACCCCGAGGACCTACTGCTCCGAGACCGCGACTCGCACATCTCCACGGACTGGACCACGGTAAGCTTTCGACAACTTTGAAACTTTAAACTCGACACTTGAATTATTTTGCGAATTGCTATTTGATTGAAGTGCTATTTCTTTACTCTGTTGAAACAGCGCACGACGGACGTCTACGGCCACGGAGGCTCGGCTAGCTCACTGAAGTACTTCAGGGCACTGCCCCAGAGAGTACGGGAGTTGGTGGAGGCTGCGGGGTTCGGGCCATTCATCCAGCTGTTGACATCGGTGAGGGTGGATCGCGCCGTGCTTACGGCGCTGACCGAGAGGTGGTGGGATACTACCAACACCTTCCACTTTCGGTTCGGGGAGATGACGCTGACCCCTCTTGATTTCGCGGCGATCGCAGGGTTGAGAGTGGGAGGAGAGCCGATCCCCTACGACTCGAGCTTGGTGCTGGACGACGCAGCTCTACGGTGGTTCCTCGGGCGGGTTCCACGGCACAGCGGCGGGATGGCGGCGTACGGGCAGTTCGTGGAGTACTGGGACCACGAGCCCGCCGACGACGAGGAGGCGGCGAGGATGGCCCGGGTGTACCTGCTCTACCTTTTCGGGGCTTCTCTGTACCCGACTAGGCGGTCGCGGGTACACCTCTGCTACCTGGCAGGCCTGGTCGACCTGAGGACCGTAGGGCGGTTCGACTGGGGAGGGGGTGCCTTGTGCACCCTCTACTGCTTCCTGGGAGCTGCTTCACGCGGAGTGGGCAACACGATCGGCAGCTATTGGAGGATCGTCGAGGTATGGTTCAAATTATTGCTTTAATACTACTTTCGACTGCTTAATGATTGCATATGTGCTTGAAATCGAACTGACCTGAACTTAACAAACCGCAGCTTTGGGCTTACGAGGTTCTCGGGATGTTCCCTCCCGAGAACACATGCCGGGATCCTGGTTTGCTCCCTCGCGGGCTTGTGTGGAGCAAGGCCTACAGGAGGACCAAGGAGAGGAGAGGGGAGGTGATGACCTTCCGCCGCTGGTTGGATAACCTGACCGGAGTCACGGTACGATTTACTTTTATTCCATTTCTCTTTCCTGTATTCGACCTATGCTTTTATTGATGCTTCCAAAATTTCGATATGCAGGTGCACTGGGACAGGTGGGCGAGGGTGGAGGCCGACTTCCTTCCGAGGAGTCGAGAGGTGACGAGGAGCAGGGTGCTGCTGGAGTGTCCCCTGGGCTGGCAGTGGTACCTGGGGGATCGAGTGACTCAGCAGTCGCTCGGTCTTCCAACGTTCGTGGTACCCGGGCCTCTTCCACCACGTGTGCAGCGGACGGGTACATACACCCTTGCCGAGCTGGAGTAGCACACAGTGCCTGACACCG
Organism: Rhododendron griersonianum; assembly: GCA_018127125.1. Classification (NCBI taxonomy): domain Eukaryota; kingdom Viridiplantae; phylum Streptophyta; class Magnoliopsida; order Ericales; family Ericaceae; genus Rhododendron; species Rhododendron griersonianum. The sequence continues at coordinate 40,611,304 of CM030795.1, read as the reverse complement.
ACTTGAAGCGGCACCTACGACGCGCACTAGACTATGCTGCTTATGTGGGACAGTACTTGGCCACGAGTCTAAGGGTGGACGCCAAGTTAGAGAGGAGGATAGCTGTGGGAGGTCAAGGCCCTGGTGCAGGAGGAGAGGCTGGAGCACGGGGCCGTGGCGGCCGGTCCGCACGAGGCAGGGGGCGAGGTGGTAGGCTGCCTGCCGAGGGGAGAGGTGTCAGTCCACCAGGTGGAGGGGACGGCGGTGCGAGGGTTCCAGAGACTGCAGAGGCCTCGGGCCCGACAGTGTTACCTACGCTGGAGTGGACGATAGGGGTGACAGACCCTTCAGGGGCACGGGCGGTGATAGACGTCCCACGCCTTCCACAGCCGCCGATGCGGCTTCCTGCTTAGGTATAAGCAAATTCACACTTTCGTTTGCCTTAAATGATTCCTGTTCGCACATTTCTGGTGTTTGAACATCACAGGTGCCACGAGAATGGGCTGAGAGGGCCATCATGCTGATGGTGGGGATGCGCCACCTGCTGAAGGGGTGTGCGAGAGGGAGGGCGCTGCAGATTAGACCTGCCCCTGAGTCGGCTCCTCCTGTTGCTCCACAGGTATATAGAAATGCATACATGTATAGAAGTGCAATGAATCAATTAAATTTTGAACATGTATAAAAATGATCGCATGTTTGTGATATGCAGGTGCAGCCACGACGTTCGGCTAGGGCACGACCTCAGGCTACCACGAGCTCTCCAGCTTCAGCCAGCACGCGGGGATGTGGGACACAGGGAGTGCCGCGGCCTGCTGCGGAGGCTAGATAGTTCGAGGTTGTGCCTAGGGTGGCGTCCCAGCGGAGACTCGCTCCCGTAGAGTCGGAGGAGGAGACAAAGGAAGAGGAGGGGACAGAGGAGTCTTCTGAGTCGCGTGTGTTAGGGACGACGGACTCGGAGACTGCTTCTGGTTCTCCAGGTGACGACGACGGTGACGAGAGTGAGAGCACGGAGCCCGAGGGCCACCAGCGGAAGAGGACTCGTCGTGTCTGAGTCATAGGTTTTTGCTTTGCTAGCTTACTTGTACATGGGCCTGCGTGCCAACGTAGTTGTAGCTTCTAGGCCTGCGTGCCTTGATTTTGTTCTGGCCTGCGTGCCCCGGTAGTTAGGATTGGGCGTGTGTTTGCCCCAGCTTCTGCACATCCTTCCTTACTCATTGTAAATGCTGTATTTATTTATGAAAAACTTGCATTTCGCTCTTTTGCATCCATTTGCACTCCCTTTAAGAATTGTATTTTATGAATATACCTGTCTAGCTGCAAAAGAAAGTAAAGAGCATGCGCATTTGAACCGATACTCTCAAAGTAAGAGGGAAAACTTGACGTCGACACATAACCGCCAATTTTTGAGCGATCGAACATGAAATTTAGATTTGAGGGCTTTTGTTCGTAAACAAGTGCGTTGCACAGTTGACGGTGAGTGTCGTGACCTGCTAGAATTACCGAAATACCCTTGACGCAAGGATTGACACACACATACACTCAAAACGATGATTTTTGGATGATTGAATGACAAAAACTTGAACTAAGAGCGTCGAAGTACTTTCCAACATGCCATACAGCCACTAATGCACATTGTGACTTATATGCGTCGCTGGATTCAATAAAACATGAGTTTCATGGAATTCAACATACTCGAGGGACGAAAACCTTGGGAATTTTGGCATTTCTCAAAGAACAAGAACAAATATTCAAGAAAACACATAACGGAAGCCGCTGTATCCCCTGGGAACATGTTGAGAACTTTCTGATTTGAGCTGAATGTCTTTACGGCATTGAACTGAGGTTGGAATGTTGAGAATCAGAAACTGCAGGAAACAGCAGCACTCTCGAGCGCTCGAGAGTGGTCTCGAGCGCTTGGGACTTCACTCCCGAGCGCTCGGGACTGCTGTCATTGGCAGATCAGTGTTGCTTCCCAATGCCACTCTCCAGCTATCCTCATGTCCTTTTTCTCTGCATGCACACTTCCAAGACGTATTGTAACCTTGCACCATCTGTTCCCCAGAATCAACAACTTCCCAAAAGAAGACTTGAGCTTTTCCAATACCTTTTCAAACTTCCAAAGTTTGAATTTTCTTGAAAAATGTTGAGTTGGATGAGTTCCAAGGCCGGTAAGAGTTGGCATTGTATCCCCAGGCCTCTATAAATACAGATTCATGCCTTGGCAATTCATTCACACCTCATTCCATCACTCTCTTTCCAAAAACCCTTTTTCCTTCCAAAGACTCATTCCCCCCATGGCCTTGTTAAACCAAGCCTTGCTCTGTCCCTGGTTGGACAGCCTCGAAGGCATCGACTGGCTGAACTTCCGAGGACATCGACTTTACGCTCTTAGGCATCTCCGGGAGATCGCAATCCGTCCTGTCTTGCTACATGCGGCGGTGCGCTTTTGGGATCCCGAAGTGCATGTCTTTCGCTTCGGTTCTCAAGAGCTATGCCCCACCGTCGAGGAATTCCACGCCTACCTTGGGAGTCACGACTCAACCGAGCCAATTGTCCCGATGCTCAGGGAGAGCATGAAGAACATTCTAAAAACCAAGCTGGGTGTCAGTGGGAACATTGCTGAGTTTTTGACTCGGGGCAATGCTATCAACATTGTGCAGCTGTACGAGATATTCAGCCCACCCGGAGACTTGACAGATTTTGAGTACCAAGGTCGCTGGATGACAGCTTGCTGTATTTGCCTCTTGGCGGCTTTCCTGCTGGTTCCGCCTGTTGGTCAGCCCAGTTCTCTATTGGTTGGAGTCGCTACTCAGATCGAGGCTCGCAAAGACGTTGCACCCTTGGTCCTTGCTGAAACTTTGATGGGGTTGGATGCTGTCCACGCAGGTCGCACAAGGGTTTTTGGCGGTAGCCCGCTGTTGCTGCAGGTTAGGGACCTCACTCAGCTCTCCTTTTTCTATTTCTCACATTCATTTTACCTCAACGCTCGGTTTAGGCTTTATCTGGCACCTTACTTGTTTTCTCTCTTTTTGGATAGATGTGGCTTTGCGACAAGTTGAGTTTGCTGACACCCCCGGCGAATGATTGGTGGTATCGAGCAAACGGATGGAACCGTCCTTTTCTAGCAATGTACAACAATGAAGATGACTGGGCTGATTTCCTCGCATCTGTAGAGGAAGATGACATCGTTTGGCGGTGCCATTGGCTGAGACTCCCTACTATGAGCACTAGTAACATGGGCTCGACGCACGTGCTCGTGGCTGGCTTGACAGGCTTCACTTTCTATTCACCCTTCCGCATCCTTCGTCAGTTTGGACTTAACCAAGAAGTACCACCAGCAGGCTCTGAAGTGCTTCATCTCCCTCCCTTCACCATTCCGGGCCTTCGGAGTTATGTTCGATCGTGGGAGGCTCGCAGAACTGAGCCAAGCGACCCACTTTTCTCAATTGCTTCGACTGGAAGGTACCGCAAATGGCTAAGGAGAGATGTGGAAGCGAGAACGGGTTGATTGCTTACTTTGCCGTTTTTGGAATAAAAATGTGTTTTAGTTGTGTGTTTTTCGCTTTCATGCTCAGCTTGTTATAAAGAAATAATCTGAATAAAATCGACTGATTAAGGGTTTCCCCCTTTCGGTTCATTAATTGTGCGCACCAATGAAGAAACATACTGGCTTGTCAATTTGGACTTTGATTTTTGAGATTTAGGACCGAACCCCAGTGTGAGATTGCCTACGTATCCCTCAAGAAAGGGAATCAGGCCCATACGTAGTTCGGGCTAGGGTTCGCTCGGGTATTAACACTCTCCTTTTGCGCTCTAAATTTTGCCTAGAACCGCCCTTTCGGGTTTTCGGCCTAGCGAGCTCTTTTTTCGACTTTTTGCCTTAACTTTTGCCTAAGCCGCCCTTTCGGGTTTTCGACCTAGCAGGCTTGCTCTAATTTTTGCCTGGGACCGCTCGCCCTTGCGGTTTTCGGCCCAGCGAGCTCTCTCAAGGGTAATACCGTTTAAGTTGATCCAAATTGATAAGGTTTGAGAATTCATTGCCGTCGAGATCAATGATTGAGGCCGCTCCCCCGGAGAGAATGGACTTGATGATGTACGGCCCTGCCCACTTAGGTCGGAACTTCCCTCGTAAATCGAAAACCGGCGCGCAGATTTCCTTGACCACCATGTCTCCCTCCTGCAGATCCCTTGGCTTCACTTTCTTGTTGAATGCCCGGGCAATCCTTCGTTGATAACCCTGGATGTGATACAACGCCCGTAGCCTTCTTTCGTCGAATAGCATAAGCTCTTCAAATCTTCCACTGATCCATTCAGCTTCATCTATTCCGCATTCAGCCATGACCCTCAGAGATGGCACCTCTAGCTCGATAGGGAGAACGGCTTCCATACCGTACACCAAAGAATAGGGTGTTGCCCTTGTCGGCGTACGAATAGACGTCCGGCATCCCCACAAAGCTAGTGGTAATTGTTCGTGCCAATTCCTAGCCGACTGAGTAGTCCTTTCGAGAATCATCTTGATAGTCTTATTCGCTGCTTCGACTGACCCATTCGTTTGTGGCCGATAAGTGGTCGAATGATGCACTTGAATTTTAAACTCGTCAAAGAGCTCCAAAACTTTCCCTTTGAAGTGAACACCATTATTAGATACGAAGGCTTGAGGGACTCCATACCGATAAATGATGTTTTGCCTGATAAAATGAGCCACTTGAACTGCCGTCAGCATTTTGTACGAAGCTGCTTCGACCCATTTAGTGAAGTAATCGACCGCTACCAAGATGAATCTGTGACCATTGGAAGCAGCAGGAGTGATTTTTCCAATAACATCGATGCCCCAGGCGGAAAACGGCCATGGCGTCGCCATTGGGTGTAATTCTGAGGGCGAGACATGGATAAGATTGGCATGAGTCTGGCACTTGTGACATCGGCGCACATACTCGATGCAATCTGTCTCCATGGTCGACCAACAGTATCCCAGCCTCAGAACTTTCTTTGCTAGCATCATTCCATTCATGTGGGGTCCACAAACACCTTCATGCACCTCTTCCATTACTGCTCTCGACTCGTCGCCGTGAATACACAACTTGTGAACCCCGTACGGAGATCGTTGGTACAACTTCCCACCACAGATGATGTATTGGGATGCGAGCCGCTGCAGAGCAATCCGATCCTTCTTAGTTGACTCCGGAGGAAACTCCCCCTTCACGACAAAATTCCAAATATCATGAAACCAAGGGAGCCCATCGTCTGGTTCGTCGATGTTCATGACATAGTCGTACACATGCTTTCCCCTCTGCTCAATCATGATGGGTCTTAGTTTTACCCCAATTGGTAGTTCCAGCATGGATGCCAAAGTTGCTAGTGCATCTGCAAAACGATTCTTCATCCTTGGTACGTGTGTGAAGGTCACCTTCTGAAAATTCGGGATAAGCTCGTTGAGCTGCTGATGATACGGTTTCATCTTCTCATCCTTAACCTTCCATTCCCCGTTTGCTTGCGATACAACCAAGTTGGAATCCCCAACGACTTCCAGCACCTTGATCCCAATTTCCAACGTAGCTTCCATTCCGACAATACATGCTTCGTACTCTGCCTCGTTGTTCGTGACTTCGAAGTTTAACTTGAAAGCAAGGGGAATATGCGACCCCTCAGGTGAGACCAGTAGTATGCCAATCCCAAAGCCCTTCTGATTAGCGGCTCCATCAAAGTACAACATCCACGTTTCGTCGACAGCAGTCATCACATCTTCGTCGGGAAATTGAAACTCCGTGTGTTCTGGCCCCTCGATCGGTCGATCTGCCAAAAACTCTGCTACTGCTCTTCCTTTCACTGACTTGCGGGTGACGTACTTGATTTCGAACTTGGCCAATAAGAGCAACCAACATGCTAACTTACCGGTAAGTGCTGGCTTCTCGAATAGATATTTAAGAGGGTCCATTCGAGAAATCAGTATCACCGAGTAAGAAGCATGTAATGTCTCAATTTCTTTGTGGCCCATACCAGTGCCCAGCATGTCTTCTCCAATGAAGTGTACCACTCCTCGCTTCCCACCATCTTCTTGCTCAGGTAGTAGATTGCCCTTTCAACCCCATCTTCTCCCTCTTGTGCTAGCATGCACCCCATTGATGAGGGCGTGACAGACAAGTATAGGATCAAAGGTTTTCCCGGGATGGGCGGCATCAAGATCGGAGGATTCTGGAGATAAGTTCGTACTGCTTCAAAAGCCTTTTGACACTTGTCATTCCACTCGAACTTCACATCTTTCTTGAGCAATCGAAACAACGGTTCACAGGTCAGAGTCAACTTGCCGATGAACCGACTGATGAACTGAATCTTTCCCAAGAAACACCGGACCTCCTTCTCGGATTGAGGTGGCTCCATCTCAAGAATGGCTTTAATCTTAGAAGGATCCACCTCGATCCCCCTGGTTGTGATCATGAACCCGAGCATTTTGCCAGCGGTGACTCTGAAAGTGCACTTTTGCGGGTTAAGTCGCATCCTGTACTTTTGAATCCTTTCCAAGAACTTCCTCAATGCTGGGAGATGGTCTTTCCTTTCCTTTCCCTTCACTATCATGTCATCGACGTACACCTCGACCTCCTTGTGAATCATGTCATGCAACAGTGTGGTGGCACCCCTCTGATACGTAGGACTGGCGTTTTTCAACCCAAATGGCATAACCCGATAACAATATGTCCCCCACTCGGTGATGAACGTGGTCTTTTACCTGTCTTCCAGAGCTAGGAGAATCTGATTGTACCCCGAGAAGCCATCCATGAAGGATAGTAGAGCGTGCCCTGCAGTATTATCAACAAGTATGTCTATATGCGGCAATGGGAAATCGTCTTTAGGGCTCGCTTTGTTTAGATCTCTGAAATCGACACACACCCTGATTTTTCCTTCCTTTTTGGGGACAGGAACGATGTTAGCTACCCAAGTGGGGTATTCTGTTACGATTAGAAAACCGGCGTCGATTTGCTTTGTGAGTTCTTCTTTTATCTTTAACACCCAATCGGGTCGCATTTTTCTTAGTTTCTGCTTAACGGGTTTCGCGTCGGGGTAGAGAGGGATCCTGTGTTCGACTATCTCCGGGTCGATTCCGGGCATGTCCGCATGAGACCAAGCGAAAACTTCTTTGAATTCTTTTAGCAAATCTGTGAGCTCTTAAAGCTCATTGGGGGACAGCCCGGAACCAACCTGAACCAATTGGGGGTTCTCCTCATCACCTAAATTTATAGAGATTATTTCTTCTTTTAAAGGCTGAGCATGCCTTTCATTTTCGCGATCGATGAGGGAACGGATCTCCTTGGGGATGTCCCCATCAAGATCTATTCCTTCATCGTCGGGATCTAAACAGTTTATCTTAAAAACCGGCAAGTAAGCGAAAACATCATTCATTTCATTAACCAGTTCATCAGACGGGGGGAATACAGCGGTAGACTCGAATTCGAAGTAAAAACTACGATGTGGAGGGCCGATGGGCACAAACTCCGACTCTGTGCTAGACGACGAGTCAGTGTCGGACTCGGACACGGACCCAGTGCAGGTGCTGTGAGTGCGAGTTACATGTGGTATGAAAGTGCAATTATCATAAACGCCTACGGCCTCCACGATGAGTTTGGAAGGGTCTTCGACTTCATCTTCCTCTCCAAGTACAAGCACAGCAGCATCTTCGACCATACCCTCCGGATCTTCGCCCTCAAACAGGAGTTGGAGACTGCCCAAACCAAAAGCCTCCAACCAGTCAAGTGCCTCAGATACCTTTTCCACCTTGGTTTCTACTTCACCGTCCTCCCAAGTGTCGTTGGCAAAAATTTCAAATCCCGGATACTTCATTTTCGTTTCAAGGTCCACAAAGGGCTCGGGCTCTCCTTGGTACAGCGCCTCCCTCTGCTTCAGCTTCAGCTTCATTTCAGTTGCACGAGCCCGGGCGCGATTGCGCCACCTCTTTGCCGGATCGCTCTTCTTGGCCTCATATCCTAGACCAAAGCGCTCGTTACTTCCAGGGAAATCAGGGAACTCGGGGACCCCTTGAGCATAAAGTCCCAAGCCCATGCCCGGCAGATATTTCATCCGTTTCATAATTTCCAGCGCTGCGGAACTCACCAAGAATCCGTCCTCGGCCCGGATGGTGCACACTTTCGAGGTCATAACTACAAAGCCCCCCATAGCAATATCTTCCTCTCCATGCATAATCTCTAGCAGTGGGGAATTGTCCTCGGAGTGTGGACGGATGCCTGAGTCTCCATGGATGATGAGGGTTCCAGAATCCAAACCCAAGATGAGTTTCTGATGCAACGTTGAGGGTACACCCATGACGTCCGAGCGGTGTAGCCAAGGCCTTCCCAACAGGAGGTTGAATGACGTGGGTATTTCCAACACACAGAACTCAACAGTAGTTTTAAACTTGCCAGTCGCAAGTTCCAAATTGATTGTCCCCAAAACATCACGGCGCGTATTATCATAAGCACGGACGCCCAGATTCGATGGTACAAAGTCCTTGTTCTTTAGGCCCAGGCAATAAGCGGTGCGAAGTGGACATACGTTAATGGCTGAACCGTTGTCTATAAGAATCGCAGGGACCCATTTTCCGAGACACTTCATCGTCACGTGTAGTGGCTTGTTATGGTCAGCTCCCTCAGGAGGGAGATCCTTTTTTGTGAACGACAGAGTGTGCTGGGTGAGGTTCGGGGTTATAAGGGCGATGAGAGCTTCTGGGGCAATATCAGAGGGAACCTCGAGTTTGGAAAGGGTGTTTACGAGCCTGCGACGGTGCTCGTGGGATGCGGCTAATACTCCCCACATAGACATGCGAGCGGGGGTTTCCTGGAGTTGTCGGATAATAGGGTCAGTGGTGGAATCTGGGTTTTGTTGTTGGGAGGGGTTAGGGTTTGAATTCATGAAAGGGTTGAGATGGACAGGAGGGTTAGGTTGAGGTGGCCGGTTCGTGGAGCTAGGAGGGTTGTTTTGTGGAGCTTGAGAGACATTCGGACTTGCCAAGTTGACGGGGTTGTTCTGCTGCGGCGGAGGGGCTCGGGATGAGCTACCCTGTTGGAGGTTGGTAGGTTGGTAGACTCTTCCACTCCTGGTAAGATTGCTAACTGTTTTGGGAATGGGCTCCCACCAAGTACCCTCCCAAAAGTTGGAGAAGTCGGTGTTGTAAGCGTCAGCCTTACATTTCCCTTTGTCAAGTGTTGTCTTCTCCAAAGTTTCATTGAGGGTTTCCATTTCCAGAGCGTGCCACATGTTCTCCTCCTCGAGAGAACTCCAGAAGTTGACATTACTGTTGCTGTTGTTGCTAATCTGTAGGGAGCCTTCGTCTAACATGGCCTTATTGACGGTCAGTTCCTCGCCATCAATCCACACATTCACCAATTCAGATTTTCCCCACAGATCTTCAGGATCCAATACGCAGATGTCGGGCTCATCGGGGATTTCGACTACGGACTGGGGGAGGAACTCTTCAATAATGTATTCCTGCGGGATGAAAACATGGTCCATGACATGGTCCAGAGCATCGGAGCTTCGAGTGAGGTTGACAATGGTCTCGGCAGTGAGCCCTGAGAACATCCGGGGGTTCATCAGATCCATTTCTTCCGCCACTTCCTCTTCTTGAAAAAGGTATGCCAGCGATGTCTCATCTAAGGGGTCGGAATCATCAATCTAGTGCCATACGTTGGGTTCAGGCTCCCATTCCCATTCGTTTTCATCTTCAATTGGCTCGGGCTCCAAGAACAGAGCAAATAGGGAGTACCCGTCCAATGGCGGCCATCATTTCTTCCCAATTCTGCCTCCAATCCCCATGCTCCAATTCCTCAACTTGGTGAGCATTGAGTGCTACAGGCCATACTCCAGTTACAAGAACCCGATTTTCCACCGCCAAGAAATCTTGTGCCAGGTCTTCCCACCTTCTTTGAAAGTCCCATTCCGTGGATTCAAGTGCACAGACTGTATCTTCGGCCGGTACCTCGACAAACGGCTTGGGTTGGGTGGTAGGGATGATGAAATGGCTGGGGTTAAAGGGTTGGCTTATGGAGATATGATTGGTGCGGGCGTTGGAGTGCTTCGGAAGCGGGTTTGAGACGGTGTTTGGTTTTTGTGGTGGCATGGGGAGGGTTTTGTTGTCTATGAGATCCTGGATGGCGTGGCGGAGACGGAAGCAATTGTCGGTTAGGTGGCCCACATTCTGGTGATAGGCACAGTATGCGTTAGGATTGTGGGATGCAGGTAGCTTTTGAGGTAAGGAAGTAGGGGTACGTGGCTTGAGCACGCCACTTTCGACCAACCTCTCGAGCACCGCAGAGAGTGGCGCTGAGAACTAATCGAAAGTGCGGGGTTGACTGGTTTGGGTGGCAATTTGGTTCACTGGCTCGGTTTGGGTTGTGTTTGTGGAGGTGTTGGGGAGGTTGGTGTAGTTCGAGTTGCCAAACAGGGTGTTGCTGTTTCCGGAGTAAACCTTCTTGGGCTTGGGAGCAGGCTTGGGCTTGTCAAGGATCCCCAATTGAACTGCTTCTTCGACGGCTAAGCCTGTGTCGAAGTGTAGACACCCCAATTTGGCCTAACGATTATTTCAAGTCCCACCTTGGGACAATCCCGATGATGAAATGGATACAATGATTGATGATTGCTTCTTTGAGGACCTTAGGACTTTCGGTGAGAACTTTGACCACTTAGAGGACCCAATTCAGAGCCATACAGCCTTTCAGACAGAAATACAGAAGCCTAGGAGAATCCATCTGACGGCCGTAATATCGATCTAACGGCCATAACATCAAACCCTCGCCCGAGCAACCTGTTGCCAGCAAAATCTCCCTGAGAGATCAATCTCTCGGCCGCAAGATCTATCCTTCGGCCGAGACATCCATTCCACGGCCGCGACATCCATTGCTCGGCCGCCAGATCGACCTTTTTCCAGACTCTGGAACGTTCTGTCAGACGTTTGGTTTGATCCAACTACACTACCTTCCCGATGCGTTCGGGCTACGTTCGGAGATCACGACGTAGAGTTTGAGATGCATTGCAATTGCAATTGCCATCTCGTGATTTGATTGGCCGGAGTGAGTCATCCCTATGCCTATATAAAGGGGCCTTTGGGTTCCGAAATTTACACACAGAAATTGAGATACCCACACACTCAATCAAACCTCGAAACTCTGCAGAAATACTCCCTCAACCCCATACTTCAAAAGCCCTAACCTCCCGAAGGCAGCCGTCAATCCGGCGATCAAACCCCGAATTTCAAACCCTAGCTCTAGGGTTTTCAATCAAGCAATCAATCGATCACGCTCAATTCAAAGCAAGCAAGCAACTGAGGGATCAAGGTGGTGAGGCCCAACGGCCTCTGGTTTGTCTATATTTACTGTATTTCTAATTAAACGTAGCATTTCGATTATCTGTTAATCTTTCTGTCTGGTGTGAGGAAGAACACCGACCGGGGCTTCGATCCCTCGGCCGGTACATCAAACCAGGAGGATCTCTCGGCCGTGACATCTATTCACCGGCCGTGAGATCCATCCCCCTGGGACATTTTGTTTGTTTTATCTGCTTTCTGATGCATGTTTCAATTATCGCACTGGCTCACTTTGCTTACTGTTTAAAGGAATAATTAAACAGACTATGTGTTAGGATTAGACAAAGCATCTATACGTCTTATGTTGAACGATTATGGGCCAGTCTCACGACTGGGCAGAGAGGGGTGCCTAACACCTTCCCCTTACTGTACTTTTGGCTCCCGAATCCAGAATCTCTATCTATTTTCCCAGTTTTAATAAACTGGGTGGCGACTCTATTTGATGATAACCGTTATCATGTGGCGATGTTCCTAGCCATGGGAATGTCCATGATTTTGGTTTATGAAATGAGCAACCAATCGAGCAAACACAAACGTGATCAATCTGTATGGCGATGCCCCGCTTGGGAGGTGTCTACAGTTTTTGGCGACTCCGCTGGGGATATGAGAGCCATAACCAGAAAGTTCAACATAAGACTAATACATGCCTTGTTTAATTCATCTATCATATGCATCGAGCGGGCAACCCGTTGAGTTCACCTGATATCCCGGCATGACACGGGCTATGTTGGGGGTTCCAGCAAACTCCACAGTCACTCGTACCTAGTGGTATATCAAAAAGGGAATCACCCAATCACCGCCTATGATGGGCTGGTGAGAGGATTGGTGCCCTTTGACAACGGAGCACCCTGAGACTACCAAAACCTTGCATGTTTTAGAAAGCCATAGAACTTATCAAACTAAGACAGGAACCTACAGGCTAGGAACCTACTTGCATTTTTACTTCCAAGTTCTTCCTCACACCTTGTATATGTTGTTGTAACATCTCTTTCTGTGCAGAAGGGTTAGGGCTTGAACTAAAAGCCCTAACCCTAAGTCTTTATAGCCAAGCACTAATGACGTTGCCTGCAAGGTATATTTTTGGTAAAAAGCATCATTGCTTACTTAACACTCTCGCTTTACTTAAAGCACCGCGAAGCATGGATTTCTAGAACGAAATCAAACACTGGCTGCCCCGCCGGCAACTGAACTAGAGGTTGCTCTAGCAATCTTTGCCTTGCAAGGCTAAAGGAAAGAGGGAGTGTAAAGTAATAAAGCATGTTATGTATGCAAAGTTAAGGATATTATGGATAGAACTTGCAATACTTATTTCTCCATGGATGATTCAACATGACAAGTTTAGGACTTTGGTTCCTATTTCCAAATCGGCCTAGCAACCCATCTTTCAAAATTCAAAATTATGAGCATGCTTACCTCAACGAGCTGGTAAAATTTAGGAGGTTGTCAATGTGCTAGCAAATTATCAAGTGGATTTTGATTACCTCAATCACGTTTTGAGAAAGGATCTTCCCTAACCAAGAATTAAAAGAACTTTCAAAACTTTTTGCAATGCCTAGTCTAATGACAAGTTTTTCTGAAACATTCAAAATAGCCGCTAGCACAGCGATGGACTCCGAGTCTACTTTCTGTTGTAGCCATATGCTCAACCTTTTTCGGTTTGTCTCATAATGTGGATTGACTTGGAAGTAGGATCTTAAGTTGCAGCAACGAGTCTTAAGAATCATCCATATCAAAAATGGCTGGCTATCTATAGTATCCGATAAACTCATGCATGCAAACGAATTGCAACATATGACTCATCTATAATCTATGTAAGTAGTTGAGGTGCTATATATACGTATCGTTTTGATTGCCTCTTTCTAACTATGCAGGGGCCAAACCAAAAGAGGAGTCCATCCCCCTCATTTTCTTTCTTTGTTCATCGCATGTCATTTGGTTGCATCACCACTAAGGGCAGTTTGCATATTAGAAAATGCACCGCATGGACAATTAGTTTTGGATATCTCAACTTGAGCATGATTAGGTTTCTCCTTCTCTTAGATTTGGAGTTTGATCTCAGACGTGATGGTAATGGCTGACAAAAAAATTGAAGTTTTAATCCAGCCAAGTTTTGAGCAATGGTAGCCATGTCCATCACGTCTTGGCTTTAAAACAATCTTTTCATACCTAGCTAACTCTCGCCGCCATTTTGGCCCATGTTTTGCTTCTCTTGGAAAATTGATATCATTTTGCTAATCATGGTTTCTGGCCAATTGTCACACTCAGCATGAAATGTGGGTCTTAAATTCAAGTCTCCTCGAATATGAACTACGAATGACCTGATTCTCTGTTGGGATACGTAGGCACCTTTTGGTCGGCCACAAATTTGAAAATGTTCCCTCCTGTGCTAGTTCGCTGCTATAGAATGCTCATGATAACATTGAGTATTGAAAACAATCCTTAGGGATTTCAAAGTAATCTCATGGCATCTTTTGGAACACATCATAATCACTTGAATTGTCAAAAGCGCAAAATGAGTTTTTCAAAGCTATGACCCGCATCATTTCTGTTGAGTTAAGAAGGAGTTGACACATCTCTGCACCCTCACAGAGATCACTTGTAAGCAAAACATGCTATTGAAGATGAAGAAGGAAAAAGAAGAAAATAGAGGAAAAATACAGAGAAAATAAAAAAAATGATGAGCTCGCTAGATTGAAAACCCGTAAGGGCGGTCTTGGCAAAAGTTAGAGCATGAACAAAGTGAGAAATTAGCCGTGTCTCCATGCATCTACTATATGTCTCAAAAGATTGTCCTCAATCTTAGAAAATCCACTTGGTTAAACCTCGAAGCCCTTAATTTCTTGGTTAGGATCCTTTCCACTTTGTCGTGTGTTTCAAGATGAAGAAAGGCATTCATTTCTCTATCCCAAACACTTATCCCTTGCTAGCCACATCGAGCCTCTGGATAATTTCTTTGAACAGCCTGCTAGACAGCCATCCCCTACACTGGGGCAAACACAAAAAAATACAAGGAGAGATGAAAGAAAAATCAATGAAAGAATGAGCACCCCGTCATACAAGGGGCACTTTGAAGGAAACATTTCTTCCAATACATACAAAGGACTTTTCGAAGAAACCAACTCTTTCACACAAAGTGAGACAAGAGACAACAAGAGTTGATAAAAATGTTGAAGATGGCTGCTAGCTTTTTAAACCCAAGCGTGAGTAGAAATTAGGTTTGAGCCTTTACACCCGCTTCTTTCTCAACCCAAAACCCCAAGCCTACATTATGGTCCGTAACAAAGTCCTCTCAGATTGGGGAACACGACTTAGTAGCAAGGTCCTAAACACTAGGGGCATCACCAATGTGGGACTTAACACGAAGGGCAAGAATCTTGGAATTTGCATCTTCTTAGCAAATCACACAACGTGGAGAGTAACGTGGGACAAGGGACACGGCTATGTTCCCCTTTATGCACTTATCTCATATGGGTCTCAATAGGCGCCTATCAATCCAACTTAAGTCAGTCAAATCAAGCTCGAAGCAACAAACTCACCTAATTGGCTAAGGACATGGGTTTGCAAAATAATTCTGCGTCCTTTGATGATTGAATGACGTGAGTGTGGAACATATAGATGAAATGATATGATTTTGAAATCCTTAAGGAAAAACTTTCAAAATTGATCTTATCTCAAACAATCTTAACACAGCAAATACAAGCACAGTCACTTTTTGCAAATCTCTGAGGAAATAATATGGGTCCCTCATTTCATGAGGAGTGTAGCAATATGGTCCCTTGACCAAACAATGTTTTCAGTAGTGCCGCTAAGGCATTGCGGTCTTTCAAACACCTGGCTAGTAAATAAGTCATTATTGGTCTCCCCAAATCAAGGGGAAGCATTTGATCAAATACGCAAAAGCTGAGATGTCCATGATACATTGCGAATTTACATGCATATCGCTATCACCCTGTCTTTTGCACTAACCTCTTGTCGTGATTTGCACAAGCTAACTCCAAATATGAGGTGTTTCTTATGATCAAACAAGGCAGAATCATCAAGGCATCATGGCCATCATCTCTATGCGAGGAGTAAAAGAGCAACAAAAGGACGCACTGTAAAATCTACCTCCCTGCCAACACACTCGGCCTTCAAAAAGCTCAGCCTAAGAAGCGTCATATCCTGGGAGAACACCTCAACTCTTTTGTGGAAATGCTGTCACACAGCATTATCAGGGGCATGCCAAGATCTCTGCCAAACAGAAAGAGAAACATTGCACTCACATTCATTGCTGTATACATCGCATGTCTCTATGCTAGGGGCAATTAGATCATTGTCATCATGCACATTTGAGCTAGGATCAAGCATTCATAGCCTAAACAGGGGGCTTGCGTTTCTTTTTAAATACTCAAATGCATATATGTCGCGTTGCAAACCATGTTACCCGCAATCGTTCAAGCTCTTGAACTAGGGTTCATTAAGTGTGGTGGTCCTGCCCCTAGCAGTTAGCATAAAAGGACTTTGGCCCGTGGTCGACTCCAAGCCTGTTGCATGTTGTTTTCTTATCCATTGCTGTTTTCTAAACCATTCAAATGTGGATTGCAGGATTCTCCTGGATTTCGGTCCTTGAACCGACCATACCGAGCTTGGTATCTATGACCGACAGAGCCAAGTCAAAGAGGCTGAAAGACAGCCCCAGCAAACTCTACAAATGGCACCATGCCAATAGCATTAAAGTGGCTTCGCACTTCACATCTCCATAGCTCCTTGCTTCGCGCTTTCATCTCCATCTTAGCAGCTCTGCCTTCATAAAATCAGAAGCCTCACACTTGCTCTTCAGTAGCACCATACACGTGCCTTGTCGTATTCGCGGCCTTATCTGGCTTTTCAAGAACTCCGAGCAACTCTACACTCAGGCCTCACTGTATAGCAGGCCAGCGAAACAATCCTGCGGCTTCCACTTAATACATTGAGTGAACAGCCAATAAGAAAAAGCACCTGTATAAAGCATATTAAGAACCAGCCATGGGAGGCATCCCAAGCATGTGGAAACTAGCCTTAAGGGCACCCCAAGCATGTGGAATCAATCCTCTGACTCCTGGCGTTCCCACGCCCAATAAATCAACCTCGCAGCTGCTGCATCCTTCTTCAAAATCTCCTCTTTCAAAGGCAATCGATTTGAATCCAGGCACCAACAAAGCATTCGTGGTATTCTGGGCCCGTGGCCAATAGAACTTATAATCAAATCCAGCCTTGGGAGCATTCCTGAGCGTGCATGATATCAAGCACCAGCGTCAGAATAAATCAAAAGCCTTGCATGGGCTGTCAAATGTCTGCCAGAAGCACTCAGTCTAAGACTCAAGATCATTCCGAGCATGAGGAAATTAGCCTTGGGAGCATTCCCAAGCTTAAGAAGAATCAAGCAATGACAAAAGCCTTGCAAGGGTTACCAAATGCACGCAATCTAGCCTTGGGGGCAATCCCGAGCAAGTGAAATATAGCCTTGGAGGCAATCACGAACATGAGGAAACTCAAGCACCAATGTTGGACCCGCTTCGGGACTTTTTCGGAGCTCTCTCTGAAGCAGCAAGTTCGCAACTACTGGTCACTTGACCTTTGAGGATTATAGACTGTGAACTCTTGCTCAAAAGATCCTTCAGACTCTACACCCCAGTTACTGTACTCCGGAAGTACGACAGCAATCACCAAGCTCTATGCTCATCGTCACCCAGCAACTCCATGTTCACGCCTACAGCAATCAAGACACTCGACGACTCTGCTATTCATCAAGTCACTCAACAGCTACATGCTCGCTACTATCAAAGCCAGTCAATGGCTCCCCCGCCTCAGCAGTACCCCGTGCTCAATAGCTCCATACTTAAGTCACTCAGCAAGCTATCCCAACATCTCCATATCCAACAGCTTCAGCGGCTCTATGCCCATACTCGCTAGCGCCCAGCAGCTTTAGGCTCACTATCAGCAGCTCTGAAGCTCACTCAGCGGCCCTATGCTCACCATCATGATCACTTAGCAGCTCCGTGTCCATTCAACAACTCTGCAACCAAGCCCCGAGCTCATTATCTCAACAACCCTATGCTTACTATCAGCAACACCATGCTCCTTGCTTCAAACTCCGCAGCTTCAAGTTTGCCATCGCTCAACACAGGTTCTACGCCTGTAATCATCTTAGCAGCTCTATTCAACGGCTCCAAGCCCATCATTTCAACGGCTCCAAGCTTATCATCTCAGCAATACCGTGCTTCTTGCACCATCACCACTTCAGCAGCTCTAAGCTCGCTATCAAGCTATTCAATTGGCGCCACGCTCATCATCTCAGCGCATCGCCTAATATCGTAAGCTCAGCAGCTCCAAGCTCGCTACCACTCAGCTGTTACCAGCAACCCTATAGCTCCGTAGCTCCATCTGCTACAACAAGCTCCGAGCTCATCACTATCAAAGCGATCCAACGCTTACCTCAATGGCTCTGCACCTGTCAAATCGGCGGCTCCACGCCCATCTATCAAACAGGCCCCTCGCCTATCATCCCAGCAGCTCCACACAGGCTCCTCGCCTACCTTCTCGACGGCTCTACGCCCGTACCAATCATCTCAGCAGCTCCAAGCTCGCTACTCAGTGGTTCAACGCCCGCACCCAACTATCTTAACTGGCTCAAAGCCGTAACAACCAACTCAGCGGCTCTAAGCCCATTGTCTCAACTGGCTCGAAGCCGTGCACAATCAAATTCTTAACAGGCTCGAAGCCTGTGTTCATCATCTCAACTGGCTCAAAGCCGTAACAATCAATCTCAGCGGCTCGAAGCCCATTATCGACAGGCTCTACGCCCATATTCACTCATTCGGCAGCTCTACGCTCTCTATCACGACTCAGCGGCTCGAAGCCCATTACTTCAACAGGCTCGAAGCCTGTATCTACCATCTGAAATGGCTCAAAGCCATAACAAACAATCTCAGCGGCTCCAAGCCCATTATCTCAACTGGCTCGAAGCCGTAAACAAGCAACAGGCTCTAAGCCGCCCCAACAATCAAGACATCTATTCTCAGGCTCTACGCCTGAATGCTAAAAAATCTAACATTTTTGAATGCTCAAGCTCTACGCTTGGATGCCCAACCACTGTGTACTGGATGCTCAAGTCATACACTTGAATGCTCAAGCTCTACGCTTGGATGCCCAACCACTGAGTACTGGACGCTCAAAGCCTGTACTTTGAATGCTCGGATTCTGCCGTCCGAATGCTCGAGCTCTACGCTCTGAATGCTCAAGTCCGGAACTTGATAGAAGCTCTAAGCTTAAAACAAACACACACGCACGGGCCCGTGCACATATTGCATCAACATTTTCACATCGAGTCTGCACAATCATATCTGTTCACATCTAACAACCATCATCACACATATACACTCTGCATATCTCTCATGAAACAGGTCAACCCTGTAATCAACCGGCACTATGCTTCGGTTTTATTGATCGGTTCAGCGCCTCAATCCTTTGGCTCCACGCCAACACTTATGATGAGAAAGCTCCGTGCACAGACCATCAGAATACAACCAGCTCTACGCTTCGGTTCAAAACACGTCAAGCTCTAAGCTCCGACAACTCAGGCCCTCGCCTCAAGACTGCAGCAGGCTCCACGGCTCAATCAAATCACTTCAGGCTCCATGCCTCAGTTCCTTCACCTCAGGCCCTTGCCTTATACCAGCTCCGCGCTTCGGTTCATCACGTCAAGCTCAAAGCTCTGACACCACAGGCTCTCATCCTGATCAATACCAGCTCCGCGCTTCGGTCCCATCAATCACCTCAGGCTCTCGCCTTATGATCAACACCAGCTCCGCGCTTCGGTCTTATCAATCACCTCAGGCTCTCGCCTTATGATCAACACCAGCTCCGCGCTTCGGTCTTATCAATCCAATCCCCTCAGGCCTTCGCCTCAAGATTGCAACAGGCTCCACGCCTCGATTCTATCACTCTCCAGGCCCTCGCCTCATGACTACAACCGACTCCGTGCATCGGTTCCCTCATCTCCAAAAGCTCTGTGCTCCAGCTACTGGCCCTGCGCCCCTCCTACATCTCAAAAACAAGTCGGTGTCCAACTCATTCCAGCAGATGGTTTGGATTCCACCCCATTACATCAATTCCTTCCAGCTCATTCGCAAGGATAGGCTACTCTACCGAGCTCCTTTCAGTCAAAGTAAGGATGATCAAGAAAAGCAAACGCACCTGCAGTGTACTGATCTACCCCAAAATACTAAGGAAGCTCTCCGCAAAGAACTCCCCAGGCAGCCCTGCGCTCCTTCAACTATCTCCCGCCAAAACCCTGGCTCAGTCTAGGTACGTCACACTACAGCTTTTTAAGCTCTAAGGTACGTCTTCTGTCTCTAACCCTCCAAACTTTTATTTTTCTTTTTTGCCCGAACTACGATTGGTCTGAATTTTCCTTGTGGAATACGTAGGCAGCCTCCCGGCCCGACCATAACAAAACCTTTTTTGAAAACCCCTTGGAATAGTGGTTGGACCAAATTGAGTTGCTTTTTACAGCTTTGACTCTTACTCAAACATGTCTCGCGATCCGTCTGAGTTCAGTCAAAGAGGGGCATCTGTAGACACCCCAATTTGGCCTAACGATTATTTCAAGTCCCACCTTGGGACAATCCCGATGATGAAATGGATACAATGATTGATGATTGCTTCTTTGAGGACCTTAGGACTTTCGGTGAGAACTTTGACCACTTAGAGGACCCAATTCAGAGCCATACAGCCTTTCAGACAGAAATACAGAAGCCTAGGAGAATCCATCTGACGGCCGTAATATCGATCTAACGGCCATAACATCAAACCCTCGCCCGAGCAACCTATTGCCAGCAAAATCTCCCTGAGAGATCAATCTCTCGGCCGCAAGATCTATCCTTCGGCCGAGACATCCATTCCATGGCCGCGACATCCATTGCTCGGCCGCCAGATCGACCTTTTTCCAGACTCTGGAACGTTCTGTCAGACGTTTGGTTTGATCCAACTACACTACCTTCCCGATGCGTTCGGGCTACGTTCGGAGATCACGACGTAGAGTTTGAGATGCATTGCAATTGCAATTGCCATCTCGTGATTTGATTGGCCGGAGTGAGTCATCCCTATGCCTATATAAAGGGGCCTTTGGGTTCCGAAATTTACACACAGAAATTGAGATACCCACACACTCAATCAAACCTCGAAACTCTGCAGAAATACTCCCTCAACCCCATACTTCAAAAGCCCTAACCTCCCGAAGGCAGCCGTCAATCCGGCGATCAAACCCCGAATTTCAAACCCTAGCTCTAGGGTTTTCAATCAAGCAATCAATCGATCACGCTCAATTCAAAGCAAGCAAGCAACTCTGAGGGATCAAGGTGGTGAGGCCCAACGGCCTCTGGTTTGTCTATATTTACTGTATTTCTAATTAAACGTAGCATTTCGATTATCTGTTAATCTTTCTGTCTGGTGTGAGGAAGAACACCGACCGGGGCTTCGATCCCTTGGCCGGTACATCAAACCAGGAGGATCTCTCGGCCGTGACATCTATTCACCGGCCGTGAGATCCATCCCCCTGGGACATTTTGTTTGTTTTATCTGCTTTCTGATGCATGTTTCAATTATCGCACTGGCTCACTTTGCTTACTGTTTAAAGGAATAATTAAACAGACTATGTGTTAGGATTAGACAAAGCATCTATACGTCTTATGTTGAACGATTATGGGCCAGTCTCACGACTGGGCAGAGAGGGGTGCCTAACACCTTCCCCTTACTGTACTTTTGGCTCCCGAATCCAGAATCTCTATCTATTTTCCCAGTTTTAATAAACTGGGTGGCGACTCTATTTGATGATAACCGTTATCATGTGGCGATGTTCCTAGCCATGGGAATGTCCATGATTTTGGTTTATGAAATGAGCAACCAATCGAGCAAACACAAACGTGATCAATCTGTATGGCGATGCCCCGCTTGGGAGGTGTCTACACGAAGAATGTTTTAAAGTCTGAGCATGCTTGGGCCATGACCATATGCCGTGCGAGAGTCGGTTGAAGGTTCCGGACAATCATCCGGATCTGGTCCCTGTCGCTCGGTCTGTCTTTCATTTGCGCCACCTTAGCTCTCCATCTTTTCACGAAGTCGGCAAAAGCCTCCTTTGCTTCCATTTTTGTTGACTCCAATTCCCGCGTGGTGACTTCCAACTGAATGTTGTAATCATATTGCGCCACAAAAGCCGCGCATATATCCACCCAAGAACGCTTCTTTCTCTCATCCAATGAAGTAAACCAGTGCAGAGCATGTCCCACCAAAGTCTGCGAGAACATCTGTGCCATAGCATCCTTCTCCACTCCCCACATGGAAAGTGCTCCAATGTAACCCGTCAAGTGCGCCTTCGGATCACCCTTCCCGTCAAACTTAGCAAAGTCAATTGGTCTGAATTTTTCTGGAAGCTTCGCGTTGGGAAACAAGCAAAGCTTATTGATGTCAAAGCCCGTCGACGCTATCTTTTCATTCCTCGCCACTGACTCCTCCAACTGGGTGATCTTAGCCAATACTGCTGCCATCTCGGGGTTTTGCGGGGCTTCCAATTCAAAAACCAGCTGCTCCGGGTTTGGGTTTGGGTTTGGATTAGGGTTTGGGTTGAGGTTTAAGTTGGGAATCGGGTTTGGATTTGGAATCGTATTCGGGTTAGGGTTAGGGACTGGAATTGGATTTGGATTTGGAATCGGAACTGGGTTAGGGTTTGGATTCAGGTTTTGCGGTGGAAGCCGTCGTGCAACTCCAGTAATCATCATCATAAGTTGGGCGATTTGGTTATCAGTGCGCTCGCCCAGACGTTGGATATCTTCCCTTATCTGTCCCATTTCTCCGTACAGATTTCCCAGGTTCGGATTTGGGTTTGGAAGGGGATTAGGGATGGGGTTAGGATTCGGATTTGGCTCGCCTCCGTTTGGATTTGGATTTGGGTTGCCTCCGCTCGGGTTGACATTTGGGTTTGGGTTCAGATTGCCGGCATTCGGGTTCAGGTTGCCCCCGCTCGGGTTTGGATTGGGGTTTGGGTTTGGGTTTAGGTTCCCGATCAATAGATCCATTTCCCCCCTCAAATCTGAAGCACTGACGGAGTCTGCTTGCAGTTGGAGCCGTTCCAATCTCTATCCCAAGGGTCTGGTCCAGGAGGGTATGATGTTCTTCTTCCTTGGCCCAATCGCTTAGAACTGACAGCAAAACAAAAACCGTGCTCAGACGCGGTCCCTGTTTACATTTTTATAAAATATGTACTTGATTTTTAGAAAATGAGTGCATCATCGTCACCGTCATCGACTCTAATTTTGAAAAACAATCGAATACCCTTTATGAGAGGTTGCCTCAATCCTCGAATTTTTAGGATGTATCCTCGTTTAGGAACCAATGCTTCCCAAAGGATGCTAAAATAAGCTAAGTATTTGGCCAGCGTTTCGTCAAGAAATCGACCATCGGTTTGGAATGACTTGGGGTGAACAACGTGATACGATAACCAAAGTGGCGTAAGCGGTTCGCTTGCTTTTAGCCTGAGAGGTGTTGGCATCGCGGAGTTTCGCTCCCTCGTCATTTGTCCCTTTGGTTAATTCCTCGATTAAACACTAGTCAAGGACTTAGCAAAATTCTAGTTTCCCTCGAGTTTTAGTTCGAGGACTCACATGGTTGATCAACACGCCTTAAGGAGCGTGACTCTTCATCGGGTCTCGGCAACCTTGCCAAGACTACGCGAGCGAGTCTCGAGAACAGTGGCTGACAAAATGATGATGATGATGCAAAATGCAATGCAGCACGTAGACAGGATATAGCACATAATCCTACCCTGCAGGTTCCTGTCCTAATTTGGAAGGTTCTATGGCTTGCTACTCATGTACCAAGGCCGGTTTTGGCTTGAAAAGGGTTCCCCGGACTAGAGTCAAAGTATACCTCCCGATATTGAGCGTACACCCAATAACGGTACAAACGGTAGGGATGACTCATCACGGTCGAGAGTTACTGAGCATTCCGGGATTCCCCATCACCGGCAAGCCGGGTAGGATTGCCGAAACACAACAGCGGGGCTGCACAAGAAATAGACAATGACACAAAATAACTTTGAAAATCCCACAAACGTTTTTCAAGCTTGGCTCACAAGTTTAATTGATATTCAAGGAAAGCGGGCCGTTTTATCAACAAACCAACTTTTCCTCAAGTATCAATTAAACGTCCCCAGCAGAGTCGCCACTGTGGGCTACCACAGCCCCGGGTGGATCGGGGCGGCCCGAAATGAAAAGTGTCGCGCGCCTCGTTTGGATCGATTTGAAAATGTTTTGAAGAGTCGCCACCCGGATTTATGGTATATCACCCGAGAAACCGTTTTGTTTTGAAAATGGTTGATTTGAAATTGAAAACCAAAAATTCGTTTGAGGGTTCGGAAGCCATGTTACGAGGGGGGAAGGGTTTTACGGCACCCCCCTCGCCCGATACGAAATCGGTCTCTACTAAACATTTGTGGGATTTTTCTAAAGGGATTTTGTATCATTAAAACAGTTAGCAGGTATCCGCAGTTATAACAAATAAGGAGTGCATGCATGTGCAACTGTACAGTGAATGAATAAAATGGTGGTGCATGATATACAAGAGGACTGAAAATAAAACCCTGCCACTGGATCCACTCTCGAGCGCTCGGGAGTGGTCCCGAGCGCTTGGGAGTGCTGGAACCCTAACCCTGCAAGTTTTGTTAGTCCGAACAGAAAATAATACTAATAACAATAAACTGAAGTGACTTTGAACACATTAAAAGTTCAGCAGAGGACTTGATAGACTGAGATAGGGTCTCAACCTCCCAAGTCATGCTTCCCTGCCATTGTACAATTAGATCTACAACTTTGAAAAGAGTAAGAGGGTACATTCATGCATGCAGGAAGTCAGAAAGTGCAACAAACTGGAAAATGGAATGCAATGTCATGCATGCACTCCCGAGTGCTCGGGAATGGTCTCGAGCGCTTGGGAGTGAGCTGCATGTCAACTCTCTCTCAAACAGAAAATGGTACTGTCTTAGCATGCAGAAATCTTGCTTTGATTTTTTTCAGAAGAGGAAATAGCCTTTCAAACTTGGAAATCTTTGGTTTTACATGAAAAACTTGTGAGAGTTGTTTTCTGTCTCAGGAAAACTGATCTTCTGTACATGCATGCCAGAGTAACACCATTTCATTTGAGAGTGCACCTCACCCCCAGCCTACTGCTTACCAAAACACCATGCATGGGACTGGAAACAGTCCCGAGCGCTCGGGAGCACTCTCGAGCGCTCGAGAGTGTTTCCAGTGAGGGTTTTGAGAACACTTCTTTTTGTACCCCATTGCTCCTGCTTTTACACTAAGGTCTCCCAACCATGCACCCAGTATTGAAGACTGGGTCAGGCTGAGAGACCCCCTTCAGAAAGGGAAAAACAGCCTCTTGCTCTGATAACAAAGGAGAAAAGAATTTCTACCTTTGGGTGGAACTTGACCCCTTGAATAGCTTTTGAAAATGGATGTAGAGAGAAAGAAGACCAGAAATCAGAGGTTTGTACTGTTCTGGATTTCTGCCCTTTTTCTTGGTGATTTTTGAAAGCCTTTGAAGTTTGAAGTGGAAAAAGAAGAAGTTTGTTTGAAAACTTTTGCCTTGAGCAAGAGAGAGGAGAGTGGTTTAGAGAGAGAGATAGAAATTTCGTCCCCCCTCCTCAGCTGAAGATCAGTCCTATTTATAGGCAAAATAACCTATGGTTTGTAAAATCAAAAAGATTTGAATAAAACATTATTTTAAAAGGGAAAATCTTCTGGCCAGAAAATCTCTGACTGAGGTTGAGTGTAGGCTGAGCTTCAGCCGGCTCAAAGAGGTTGCAATGATGAGTTGCATGGGTAGTGGGAAGGCCTGCCACCCATTGGTCTGCACAGAAGACCCGAGCGCTCGAGAGTAGTATCGAGCGCTTGGGACCTCACTCTCGAGCGCTCGAGAGTAAGCCAGGCCAGTGGTTTTGAAAAACAGTTTGGAGCGCTTGGGACTGCTCCCAAGCGCTTGGAAATGATTTTTGACCATTTTTATTCCCTTTTCAATTCTTTCAAGGAGCCAAGTTTCGATTAGTATCAGGCTTGTCTTAATCCAAAGTCATCATCGGGGAGCCTCCGGGCTACAAATTAAGGAAATTTTGACAAGTCCAAATTGGGGTGTCTACAGCTGGTATATCCATCACATGGAACTCCACGTCTCTTTTGATCTTCTCCTGTAACGCCCCCAATTTCGGGTACGTTAGAAGGACAATTTTTATTGATTAAATCAAATGGAGTCTGGCTCGTTATTACAACAAAACTCCCACGAGAGTTCAATATTTACACAATGAAGGGGTTTTAGGGTTCCTAACTACAGCTCCGCCTGCTCCTCCATCCTAGCCGGCTCCTCAGCTCCAAGAGCCTCCAAGATGTACTGTTCATCTTGATCATCTACAAAGTCTGACACATTATACCAGCGTCGCCACCGATATAATATGTCAGGATCACCAAAGGTAACACCATGAGCCACAAGAGCTCAGCAGAATAATCCTATACCCACCAACCCTTAACTTACACATAGCAAGATAAACAATTACACATGCTCATTCAAAAACATAGTCTAGCAATTACACATCCACATTCGCTATCTTTCTAACGTTGGTGTCATGCATTTTCGTGTTTCTCCTACGCGACTCATCGTAGACCGTGTCACCATTTAACACTTCCAAATCATATTTCAAAAATCCGTTTTTAACACACGCAAACCACACAATGGGCAAGTCCGGCCACATTGTGGTTTTCAAATATCACACACGATGGGCTACCACGTCCGGCCACATCGGCGGTTTTCAAAATCCACACAAGGGCTTTCACGCCAGGTCCCTATTGAGTGTATAGATAAATCATGTTACCAATGAAGCTACCACGTTCGGCTACATTGGTGACACACACACAATGGGCTACAAAGTCCGGCCACATTGCTGCTGTCAAAATCTATCCACACAATGAGCTGCCACGTTCGGCCACATGAGGTTTTCAAAAACACACACCCAACCTCGGTTCCGCCGTTCCGGGTTCCCGAGTATCCTCACAATGGTTCCGCCGTCCCGGGTTCCCATTGGCACACATTAGCATTGGCTCCTCTCCACGGATAACCAAGCCACACACCCAACCTCGGTTCCGCCGTTCCGGGTTCCCAAGTATCCTTACAATGGTTCCGCCATCCCGGGTTCCCATTGGCACACATTAGCATTGGCTCCGTACCGTGGATAACCAAGCCACACACCCAACCTCGATTCCGCCGTTCCGGGTTCTCGAGTATCCTCACAATGGTTCCGCCGTCCCGGGTTCCCATTAGCACACACACACACGCACACAACTCATAATGACCACCACAAACGGTCATTATGTAGTTTCAAAAATATTTCACCAAGGCCACGCCTTTAAACACACCCTAGGTGTCATGTTTCTAACTTTCTCGGTTTACGTGTCTCGTTCTCATGCATAGACTCCGCGGTAAGACTTTCATGTAATCATAGAAATCTTGAAACTAAACTAGCAAGATCATCCAACTCTATATTAAATAGCATGCTCACTCAATCACATCATCATGCCCAACATTTAATCATACAAGGTAAAGCATAGTGCCACATGGACGGGCACCTTTGGAGTGGTAAACCACTTATGCTTTATCAACAACAAGTAGTCAAGTAATCACATAATCATGCTCATATTCCTTCTAAGATCAAAATGCGAATACTTAAAGCTAATTGCATGTGGGCTATATGCCCGAAAAACAAGAGAGTTCGTCTTGCTCTTTTGTATTTTCCCGCCGCTTTGAAGAGAAATACGCCGTTTGAAGAGTCGCCACCTGGATTTGCGGTATATCACCCGAGAAACCGTTTTGTTTGGAAAACCATTGATTTGAAATTGAAAACCAGAGATCAGTTTCAAGGGTCCGAAAGCCATGTTACGAGGGGGAAGGGTTTTACGGCACCCCCCTCGCCCGATTCAAAATCGGTCTCTACTAAACGTTTGTGGGATTTTTCAAAGGGGTTTTGTTTCATTAGATCATTTAGTAGGTATCCACAATTATAACAGGTAAGAAGTGCATGCATGTGCAGTTGTACAAGGGGAAGTGAAATGATGGAGTAACGGTGAGCAAATGCATGAATGACAGAAAATTGGAATCTGCCACTGACTTCACTCTCGAGCGCTCGAGATCGGTCCCGAGCGCTTGGGAGTTCTGACACTCAACCTGCAAGCTTTGTTAGCACAGATAGAATAAAATGCTAAAACTGGAAACTGAAATGATATTAAGTACACTACTGGCTCAGCATAGGATTTGAAAGACTGAGCTAAGAACCCTCAATCTTTCAGATCTTGCATCCCTGCCTTAACAAGACTAAATCTACAAATTTAAAAGAGCAACAGGCCACACTTAAGCATGCAAAGACCAGATAACACAGCAGACTGGAAAATGGGAAGCAATGACATGCATGCACTCCCGAGCGCTCTGGAATGGTCCAGAGCGCTTGGGAGTGAGCTGCATGTCAACTAACTCTCAAACAGGAAATGGCACTGATTTGACATGCAAACACCCTTGTTTTCATGTTTCTCTGAAATGAATGATTCTTTTAACTTTAAACAAAAGGGGCCTTGTTCACACATAAAATCTTTGTGAGAAAATGGTTCTGTTTTAGGGAAAAAGGCTTTCTGTGCATGCATGCCAAAATGAAACCATTTCTTTTAATATTTCACATCATTCCCAACCTACTGTGTCACAAGGGGGCATGCATGAAACTGGGAACAGTCCCGAGCGCTCAGGAGTACTCTCGAGCGCTTGGGAGTGGTTCCAGTAAGGGTTTTGTGAAAACATTTTCTTGTGCCCCATTGCTCTTGTTTTTACACTAGGGTCTCCCAACCATGCACCCAGTATTGAAGACTGGGTCAGGCTGAGAGACCCCCCTCAGAAGGGATGAACAGCCCTTTTTGGTTGTGACCAAAGGTAAAAGTTTCTACCTTTTCCTTGAACCTTGCTCCTTGGAATGGCTTTGAAATGTGGATGAAGAGAGGAGAGTGCAAGAAATCAGAAGGGTAATCTGGATTTCTTGCCTTTTTCCTTGGTGATTTGCAAAACCTTTGAAGTTTGGAAGGTGTGTTTGGAGGTTTTTGGTCTTTGGCTAGAGAGAGAAAGAGAGCAGAGAGTAAGGGTTCTTGTGGGGTGAAAATTTCGTAGCCCCTCTTCAGCTAAAAACCAGTCATATTTATAGGCAAAACATCAAATGGTTTTTGAAATCAAATGGTTTTGATAAAACATTTTTTTAATAGGAAAATCTTTGGCCTGAATATCTGCCACCAGAGGTTGAGTGTGGACTGGGTTATCGGCGAGCTAAAGGTGGTTATAATGATGAGTAGCATGGTGAGTGGGTGATACTGCCATCCATTGGGCAACAGAATAGTCTCGAGCGCTTGGGATCACTCCCGAGCGCTTGGGACCTCACTCTCGAGCGCTCGAGAGAAAGCCAGGCCAGAGGTTTTGGAAAATGGTTTTGAGCGCTCAAGACTACTCCCAAGCGCTTGAAAATGCTTTTTGACCATTTTTAATCCCTCTTCAAATCTTTCAAGGAGCAATGTTCCGATCGATACCAGGCTTGTTTCAATCCAAAGTCATCATCGGGGAGCCTCCGGGCCACAAATCAAGGAATTTTGAAAAGTCCAAATTGGGGTGTCTACACTAATCTATGAACGTTATCTTTCAAAACTCATGCTTCCTTTTCAAATTTCAAAACAACGTTTGTTTATTGAGTGATTCTAACGTTATGCTAATCATGCCATGGTTATCCAAAATAACAACTTATACACATTTCTAGTCATGCTTAAGGAAAGTAGATAAGGTAATCTACGTATACTTAGGATAAGGTGTATAAGAGTATTCTACATTTATTTCAACATACGTATACCATAAGCTATACTTAGAGTTTAGGAGATATAGGAAAATCCTACTTAGGATTCAAAGGTATAGAATAGTCTACAATCATTTCAAAATACGCATACAATACGCTATACTTAGAGTTTAGGAGGTATAGGAAAATCCTACGTATACTTAGAGTTAGAGGTCATAAGAAAAGTCTACCTTGATCCGAAACTAGTCGGGGCCGAATAAGCTAGTTGGAAAATTCTACGGGCGGTGAAACTCGCGAATCTGGACCGAACTTCGGATGGCAGTAACTCGATCAATATTTGGCCGAATATGATCGTTCTTGAGTTGACATCGAAGCTCTAGAAGTGCTCTACCACTTTTGTGAAGGAAGTTGGTCCTAGAAACTACTTTAGGTAGGAGATATATGGTGATAAAGGAAGGGACAGTTTGCTGTCTGGAATCTGGAAATCCGAATTTTTACTGAACTTCGGATGTCGATATCTTTGTCGTTTCTTGACCGATTAGGGTGGTTCTTGGGTCTATTTTGAAGCTCTCGAAGTGCTCTACAACTTTCCCAGAGGGAGTTGGTCCTAAGGACTACTTTAAGCAGGAGAAGATTGAGGTTTTGTGAAGGGCAGTAAGCTGTCTGGAAAAACAGAAATGGTTTCTAGAGAGAAGTTGGAGCAATGCTTGAATTTCTAGAGAGAAGTGGGAGTAAGAAGTGAAGGTGTGAGTTTAAGCTTGGAGTGGCCTTCTATTTATAGGCAAGGCATGCCTCTCTCCCTCTCTCAACCGAAATCTCTCTCTCTCTCTCTCTCCTATCTTTGATTTTTTTCTTATTTAAACACATGAAAGACTAGATTTTGTACTTTGGGAAGATTTGATGGTACTTGGATTGTGTGAGGTGTTGGCCAAAGGACCATGACTAGGCTCATGGGTACACTTGCACACATCACACTCTCTCTCTCCCTCTCCATTCGGCCATCTCTCTCTCTCTCTCTCTCTTTGGTACAATGTACACCTAAGCATGAAGGACAAAGGGTTGGTGGTTGACTTGAGAAAGAGTAAGAGATTTGGTGTAAGGTTGTAAGAGATTTTTGGTACCCTAAAATCTATCTCAAATCTTCATATCTTTCTTCTTTCACTAGTACAAGTACTTAAGTATATATATACTAGGATTTGAAAGAAAACAATCCAAGAGTACATCATATCTTCCTTCTCTCTCCTATCTCTCTCTCTCTCTCTTCCTCTCCCATCTCTCTCGGCTCTCTCTCCTCTCCCTCTCTCTCGGATTCTCTCTCTCTCTCTCCCTCTCTCTCTCTCTCTCTCCCTTGATTAGTATATGAATATAAAGGATGACTAACTACAAAGGACAAGGGTACTATGTGATCTTATTCTAGATTTCTAGGTCAAAATTCCTAATAGAATAAGTCTAAATGCCACATATGTACTTATAAACTATATTCTAAGACTTAGAATCTTAGGATGACATATACATATCTAATACTTTAAGTAAATAGGTACATATCATATCTAATAAGCAATTAACTAAATAAAACCTAGTACTATGGCTTGACTTGGCCTTATTGACCAATGGACCAAAATTCCCCTAACTTTTATTATCCAATGGGTAATGGATGGAAAGTACTATGCTTATATAATCTATCTATACAAGTACCATGACTCATGGTGAGTCTACTTAAACTAATAGATCTTGTACTAGGTAGAAAGATTAACCTATTGTCCAATGGTCAACAACTCTCCTAACTTTTATTATCCAATGGATAAAGAGAAAAAGTGACAAGTAAAGATTTCCTAGTAAATCTATATGTCCTTTAGGCAATATTCTAAGAAGTACACAAGGTACTATGTAATCTAATAGGATTTTTCTAGTCAAGTAGATTTTCCATTAAACTAGTCTAATAGGCACACGTCCTTATTATAAAATATTGAACTAGTGTACTTAGGAAATCTAGGGTATTAAATCTACTAGGTACATATCTATATCTTTCTTTAATAATAAAATCCCATGGAAAATCTAGAAATGATTTATTTAATAAACCCTAGTACTTGATGGAAGACTAATTCTATTATCCAATAAATAATATTTTCCCTAGCATTTATGGACCAAAGGTTAAAGAAGCAAAATAATATATATGTAGATTTTTTTGACCTAGTATAAAAGTACATAAGGTACTTATGTGATCTAGGAAGATTCCTCTTTAAACAATGTCAAATTGACACATGTCTTTATACCATTTAATATTAAAGTACAAGAGAATCCTAGGGCTAGATATCATATCTATTAAGTAATTAACTAATAAGACTTAGTTCTAGGTAGAAAGACTAACTTATTATCCTATGAACAATATTTACCCTAACTTTTATTATCCAAAGGTCATCTATTTCCCTTGTAGTTATTAACCAATGGTCTAAGATGGAAAGTACTATATATAGATATAAGTACAATGACTCATGCTGAATCTATTAAACTAATTGGTCTAGTACTTGGTGGCAAGACTAAGCTATGGACCAATGAGTAATATTCTCTCTAACTTCTATGGACCAATGGATAACAAAGTAAAGTATAATATTGGAATATTATATATACATCTTCCAAATATGTGTACATAAGCCTATATAATACTATATAAGTGTACCTTGGTCAATCTAATAAAATATCTTTGGTGGAAAGCCTATTGTCCAATGGATAAAGATTTCCCTAACTTCTATCGTCCAATGGGTAAAGATCAAAGATGACTTTGGGCCAAAGGGTTCCTTTAGGGTTTTGGAAAGGTTCAAAAGATTCAATTAGGGTTGGAAGTGCAATTGGTAGTTAGGTTACCTCAGCGAATCGGTTGGAAGCTAACTAGGCTTGTTAAGTAGGATTTCTAGCCAAGAAATGGGATTCTAAGACTTTATCTTAATAGTTACCAGACACTTGTCTTTAGAAAATGACCTTATTGCTCGGAGAGAAGAAATCTAATTTTTATAAGTCTAGAATTTAATAACGACGGATTTTTGGGTATTTAAAAAGAAATTTTAAAAGAAGTCCAAGTAATAAAAATAAAATTCAAATTTTTAACGAAATTTTTACTGACAAAAAATCAGGGTCGTTACATCTCCACTTCTACTGGTAGTGTGACGCACCCAACCACTCTTCTTTTTGAATTGTCATAGCCCCTTATGCCCTGGCTTGAAGGGCGTATGTCGGTGGCGATCTTAAGTGGCAGCAACGAGTCTTAAGAATCATCCATATCAAAAATGGCTGGCTATCTATAGTATCCGATAAACTCATGCATACAAATGGATTGCAATGCATGACTCATCCATAATCTGTGTAAGTAGCTGTGGTGCTATATGTATACATATCTTTTTGCTTGCCTCTTTCTAACTATGCAGGGGCCAAACCAAAAGAGGAGTCCATCTCCCTCATTTCCTTTCTTTGTTCATCGCATGTCATTTGGTTGCACCACCACTAAGGGCAGTTTGCATATTAGAAAATGCGCCGCATGGACAATTAGTTTTGGATATCTCAACTTGAGCATGATTAGGTTTCTCCTCCTCTTAGATTTGGAGTTTGATCTCAGACATGATGGTAATGGCTGACGAAAAAATTGAAGTTTTAATCCAACCAAGTTTTAGCAATGACAGCCATGTCCATCACGTCTTGGCTTAGATTTTAAAATAATCTTTTCATACCTAGCTAACTTTCACCGCCATTTTGGCCCATGTTTTGCTTCTCTTGAAAAAAATTGATATCATTTTGCTCATCATGGTTTTTGGCCAATTGTCACACTCAGCATGAAATGTGGGTCTTAAATTCAAGTCTCCTCGAGTATGAACTACGAATGGCCTGATTCTCTGTTGGGATACGTAGGCACCTTTTGGTCGGCCACAAATTTGAAAATGTTCCCTCCTGTGTTAGTTTGCTACTATAGAATGCTCATGATAATATTGAGTATTGAAAACAATCCTTAGGGATTTCAAAGTAATCTTATGGCATCTTTTGGAACACATCATAATCACTTGAATTGTCAAAAGCACAAAACGAGTTTTTCAAAGCTATGACCCGCATCATTTCTGTTGAGCTAAGAAGGAGTTGACACCTCTCTGCACCGTCACAGAGATCACTTGTAAGCAAAACATGCTATTGAAGATGAAGAAGGAGAAAGAAGAAAAGAGAGGAAAAATACAGAGAAAGAAAAAAAAATGATGAGCTCGCTAGATTGAAAACCCGTAAGGGCGGTCCAGGCAAAAGTTAGAGCACGAACAAAGTGAGAAATTAGCCGTGTCTCCATGCTTCTACTATGTGTCTCAAAAGATTGTCCTCAATCTTAGAAAATCCACTTGGTCAAACCTCGAAGCCCCTAATTTCTTGGTTAGGATCCTTGCCACTTTGTCGTGTGTTTCAAGATGAAGGAAGGCATTCATTTCTCTATCCCAAATACTTATCCTTTGCTAGCCACGTTGAGCCTCTGGATAATTCCTTTGAAAAGCCTGCTAGACAGCCATCCCCTACACTGGGGCATACACAAAAACACAAGAAGGGATGAAAGAAAAATCAATGAAAGAATGAGCACCCTGTCATACAAGGGGCATTTTGAAGGAAACATTTCTTCCAATACATACAAAGGACATTTTTTGAAGAAACCAACTCTTTCACACAAAGTTAGGCAAGAGACAACAAGAGTTGATAAAAATGTTAAAGATGGCTGCTAGCTTTTAAAACCCAAGCGTGAGTAGAAATTAGGTTTGAGCCTTTTACATCCGCTTCTTTCTCAAGCCAAAACCCCAACCCTACATTATGGTCCATAATAAAGTCCTCTCAGATTGGGGAACACGACTTAGTAGCAAGGTCCTGGACACTAGGGGCATCACCAATGTGGGACTTAACACGAAGGGCAAGAATCTTGGAGTTTGCATCATCTTGGCAAATCGCACAACATGGAGAGTTACGTGAGACAAGGGGCATGGCCACGTTCCCCTTTATGCACTTCTCTCAAAAGTATCCAACCTCTTATGTGGGTCTCAGTAGGTGCTTATCAATCCAACTCAAGTCAACCAAATCAAGCTCAAAACAACAAACTCACCTAATTGACTAGGGGCATAGGTTTGCAAAATAGTTCTATGTCCTTTGATGATTGAATGACGTGAGTGTGGAACATGGATGGAATGATATGACCTTGAAATCCTCGAGGAAAAGCTTTCAAAGATGGTTTTATTCTAAGCATTCTTAACACAGCAAATACAAGCACAGCCACTTTTTGCAAATTTCTGAGGAAATAACATGGGTCTCTCATTTCATGAAGAGTGTAGCAATATGGTCCCTTGACCAAACAATGTTTTTAGTGGTGCCGCTAGGGCATTGCGGTCTTTCAAAACACCTGGCTAGTATAAACAATAAGTTACTATCAGTCTCCCTAAGGCAAGGGGAAGCATTTGATCAAATACGCGAAAGTTGAGATGTCCAGAATGCATTACGGATTCACATGCATACCATTATCACCCTGTCTTTTGCATTAATCTCTTGATCCTAATATTTCATGTGTATGTCATTATGGCTGCTTAATGAAAGTAGTTGTCTTGGTTGCACGAGCTAACCCCAAGTATGAGGTGTTCTTATGCTCAAGCAAGGCAGGTTCATCAAGGCATCGTAGCCATCATCTCTATACAAAGAATAAAGGGCAACAAAGGGATGCACTGTAAAGTCTACCTCCCTGTCAACACACTTGAAGAAAGCTCAGCCTGAGGAACGTCATATCCTGGGAGAACACCTTAACTCTTTTGTGGAATGCTGTCAAGGGCATGCCAAGATCTCTGCCGAACAGAAAAAGAAACATTGCACTCACATTCATTGCTATCTACATCGCATATTTCTATGCTAGGGGCAATTAGGTTGTCATTATCACACACAGTTGAGCTAGGACCAAGCATCCATTGCCTAAACAAGGGGCTTCTATTTCTTTCCAAAAGTTCAATTCGATATGCATATGTGTCATTGTTGCAAACCATATCACCCAAAGTGGTTCAACACTTGGACTAGGGTTCTCAAAGTATGGTGGTCATGCCCCTGGCAGTTAGCATTAAAGGACTTCGGCACGTGGTCGACTCCAAGCCTGTTGCATGTTATTTTCCTATCCATTGCTGTTTTCTAAACTATTCAAATATGGATTGCAGGATTCTCTTGTATTTCGGTCCTTCAAGTTATCAGGACCAACCACATCAGGCTTTGTGTCCATAACCGACAGAGCCAAGCCAAAGAAGTTAGAAAATAGCCTCGTAACTATTCCTGAGCAATTGGCACCGTATCAGCAACATTATAATGGCTTCACACTTCACATCTCCAAAGCTCCTTGCTCTGCGCTTTCACCTCCATGTCCAATCTCAACAGTACAGCACCTACTTTAGCTACCCCAAGCTCACATCTTGAAGATAAGCAGCCTCACCCCTTCCAAGCCGGTGAAGCAATCCTATGGCAGTCAACAACCAACAAGAAAAAGCACCTGCATGAAGCTTACAATAACCTAGCCCTTTAAAAGGCATCCGTGTTACTAAAGCCCTCCGGAAGGCATTTTTGTTGCTAGCTTTCAGAAAGCGTTTATGGTGCCAGCTTGCAGAAAGCATTCAGCCCCCAAGAGATGTTTGCGTCGCTAGAAAGCATTCAGCCTTGGGGACACCCCAAACATGTGGAATTTAGCCTTAAGAAATCGATCCTTTGACTCTTGGTGTTCCTCTCGGCCGCCGCATCCTTCTGCAAAATCTCCCCTTTCAAAGACAATCGATTTGAATCCAAGCACCAGCAAAACACTCATGGTATTTTGGGCTCGCGGCCAATAGAGTTTCTGATGGAGTGTAATCATATCCAGTCTTGGGAGCATTCCCAAGCATGCATGATATCAAGCACCAACATCGGAACAAATCAAAAGCCTCGCATAGATTGTCAAATGCTTGTCAGAAGCACTATGAGCATGACGAAACTAGCCTTGGGAGCATTCCCAAGCTTAAGAAGGATCAAGTATCAATCAAAACCTTGTAAGGGCTACCAACAGAAACAAGCCCAAAAGCCATTCGGTGGGCCTTCTTGCATAGATTCAGCAGCCCTGCGCTCAAGCTCAAATGCCTCTACACTCATAAAGTTTGCATCCGCTGCAGCTCTATGCCACGCTCAAGCCTTGCGGTGTTCATAGCCCGGTGCTTTCACCATCATATGCTATCTCTTGATACATTGGGTCTCTCGACCACTATGCCTCTTGGCATTGCATCTCTCGATGTATTGGGTCTCTCGACCGCTATGCCTCTTGGCATTGCATCTCTTGATGTATTGGGTCTCTCGACCACTATGCCTCTTGGCATTGCATCTCTCGATGTATTGGGTCTCTCGACCACTATGCCTCTTGGCATTGCATCTCTCAATGTGTTGGGTCTTTCAACCACTATATTTCTTGGCGTTACATCTCTTGATGTGCTAAGTCTCTTGACCTATTCACACCAAACTGCTGCTCTTTAGCAATGTTGTTCTTACATCTGAGTATAGCCATACTCCGGCAGCTCCGTGCCCCTGTCCAACAAACTTTGAGTAGGTCATTTGAAGCTTCACCCCGAGTTTAGAAGCGCTCTGAGAATCCAAGACCTAGAAGGCTCAAACCCATACCAATGAAGCAAAATCAAGTCAGCCTTGGGGGCATTCCCGAGCAAATGCAACATGATCATAACTAGCCTTGGGGGCATATCTGAGCATAAGGAAGTTCTCCCTCCACAAACTGCTAGCCGAAGCTCCTGCTACAGCAAATCAAAACGCTCAGCAGCTCCGCTATTCGTCATTATCAAACATCTCAACGGCTCTACGCCGACCATCTCACTACATCAGCAGCTCTATGCTCACCGCTCCAGCAACTATACAATCATCAACTCACTTAGCGGCTCCACACCTATACTCATCAACCATCTCAGCGGCTCCAAGCCCACTATCTCAACTGGCTCAAAGCTGTAACAACCATCTCAGCGGCTCTACGCCCATCACTCAGCGGCTCAAAGCCCATTATCCTAGCGGCTCTACGCCCATATTCACCTCATTCAACGGCTCCAAGCCCACGACTCAGCAGTTCTACGCTAGCTATCCCAGCGACAGGCTCTACGCCTACTCAAGCAATCTCAACTGGCTCAAAGCCGTAACTATCTCAATAGGCTCTACGCTGCCCCAACAATCAAGACATCATCAACTCTCAAGCTCTACGCCTGAATGCTCAAAATCCAACATTTTGAATGCGCGAAGCTCTTTGAATGCCCAACCACTATGTACTGGATGCTCAAGTTCTACACTTGAATGCTCAAGCTCTATGCTTGGATGCCCAACCATTGCGTACTAGGTGCTCAAAGCCTGTACTTTGTGTAGACACCCCAATTTGGCCTAACGATTATTTCAAGTCCCACCTTGGGGACCATCCCGATGATGAAATGGATACAGTGATTGCTGATTGCCTTCTCGAGAACCTTAGGACTTTCGGTAAGAACTTTGAGCCACTTAGAGGACCCCATCCAGAGCCATATAGCCTTTCAGACAGAAAATACGGAAGCCTAGGAGAATCAATCTGTTGGCCGTAACGTCGATCTCACGGCCTTAACATCATTTCCTCACCCGAGCAACCTGTTGCTAGAAAATCTCCCTGAGAGATCAATCCCTCGGCCGTAAGATCGATTCCTCGGCCGCAACATCGTTTCCTCGGCCGCCAGATCTATTCCTCGGCCGCCAGATCGTCAAATCCATTCCTCAGCCGTATGATCCATTCCTCGGCTGCCAGATCCATTCCTCGGCCACCAGATCCATTCCTCGGCCGCCAGATCGTCTTTTTCCAGAATTCTGGAATGTTCTGCCAGTCGTTTGAGTGATGCACCAAAACCCTAGAAGCCTTTTTCCGATGAGTTCGGGCTACGAAATAGATCGCGTCTAGAGATCTTTGAACCCTAGAATTCCTTTTTGATTCACGCCATTTGATTGGCCGGAGTGAGTCTTCAATTGCCTATATAAAGAGGCCTTAGGGTTCCGAAATTAACATTCAATTCCTCCATCTCATACCTCCAAGCTCTGCAGAAATCATCTCACATACTCCCTCTATAGAAGCCCTAACCTTCCGAAGGCAGCCGCATCCTGAACGATCAAACCCCGAAGTACAAACCCTAACCCTAGGGTTTTCGAGAAGTAAATCTGTCAATCCTTTCTAATCCGAAGCAATCAAGCAACTGAGGGATCAAGGTGGCGAGGCCCAGGGGCCTATGGTTTGATCTCTTTTACGTTTTTATGCATTAATCATAGTGTTTTGATTATCTGTTAAATATCTGTTCTGGTGTGAGGAAGAACATCGGTTGGGGGATTAATCCTTCGGCTGATATATCAATCCAGTGGGATCCCTCGGCCGTGAAATCCATTCACCGGCCGAGAGATCGATTTTCCTGGGACAGCCTGTCTGTTTTGTTTATTTCTGATGCATGCTTTCAATTACAGTCCTGGTTCACCTTATTCACTGTTAAAGGCTTAATTAAACAGACTATGTGTTAGAGTTGAATAAAGCATGTACATGTCTTATGTTGAATAACTATGGGCCAGTCACACGACTGGGCAGAAAGGGGTGCCTAACACCTTCCCCTTACTGTACTTTTGGCTCCCGTACCCAGAATCTCTATCTATTTTCCTAGTTTTAATAAACTTGGTGGCGACTCTGTTTTGATGATAACCGCTATTGTGTGGTGATGTTCCTAGCCATGGGAATATCCACGATTTTGGTTTATGAAGCAAGCAACCAAATGAGCAAACAAACGATCAATCTGTATGGCGATGCCCCGTCTGGGAGGTGTCTACACTTTGAATGCTCGGATTCTGCCGTCCGAATGCTCGAGCTCTACGCTCTGAATGCTCAAGTCCGGAACTTGATAGAAGCTCTAAGCTTAAATCAACACACACGCATGGGCCCATGCACATTTGCATCAATTGCATCACCATTATCACATCGAGTCTGCATCATCATATCTGTTTACATCTAACAACCATCATCACACATATACACTCTGCATATCTCTCATGAAATAGGTCAACCCTACAATCAACCGGCTCTACGCCTCGATTTTATTGATCGGTCCAGCGCCTCGATCCTTTGGCTCTACGCCAAAATTTATGATGAGAAAGCTCCGTGCACAGACCATCAGAATGCAACCAGCTCTACTCTTCGGTTCAAAATCATGCCAAGCTCTAAGCTTCGACACCTCAGGCTCTCGCCTTGTGATCAATACCAGCTCCGCGCTTCGGTTCTGTCAAAGCTCCAATCTCCTCAGGCCGTCGCCTCATGACCACAGCAGGATCCACGCCTCAATTCTATCACCTTAGGCTCTCGCCTTGTAACTACAACTGACTCCGCGCCTCGGTTCCATCACGTCAGAAACCGTCTCCTCAGGCTCTCGCCTCATGACTACAACCGGCTCCGTGCCTTGGTTCCCTCATCTCCAAAGATCCGTGCTCTAGTTACTGGCCTTGCGCCCCCCATATCTCAAACTGGCATCCAACTCATCCCCAACCGGTGATTTGGATTCCACCCCAATTACATCAATTCCTTCCAGCTCATTCGCAAGGATAGGCTACTCTACCGAGCTCCCCTTAGTCAAAGTAAGAATGGTCAAGAAAAGCAAACGCACCTGCCGTGTACTGATCTACCCCAAAATACTAAGGAAGCTCTCCGCAAAAATTCCCTCGGCAGCCCAGCGCTCCTTCAACTATCTTCCGCCAAAACCCTGGCTCAGTCTAGGTACGTTGCACTACGGCTTTTTAAGCCCAAAGGTACGTCTTCTGTTTCTAACCCTCCAAACTTTTTATTTTTCTTTATTGCCGGAACTACGGTTGGTCTGAATTTCCCCTGTGGCATACATAGGCAGCCTCCCGGCCCGACCATAACAAAAACCTTTTTCGAAAACCCCTTGGAATAGTGGTTGGACCAAATTGAGTTGCTTTTTATAGCTTTGACTTTTACTCAAACATGTCTCGCGATCCGTTTGAGCTCAATCAAAGAGGGGCATCTGTAGACACCCCAATTTGGCCTAACGATTATTTCAAGTCCCACCTTGGGGACCATCCCGATGATGAAATGGATACAGTGATTGCTGATTGCCTTCTCGAGAACCTTAGGACTTTCGGTAAGAACTTTGAGCCACTTAGAGGACCCAATCCAGAGCCATACAGCCTTTCAGACAGAAAATACAGAATCCTAGGAGAATCCATCTGTCGGCCGTGACATTGATCTCACGGCCTTAACATAATTTCCTCACCCGAGCAACCTGTTGCTAGAAAATCTCCCTGAGAGATCAATCCCTCGGCCGTAAGATCTATCCTTCGGCCGCAACATCCATTCCTCGGCCGCCAGATCCTTTGTTCGGCCGCCAGATCCCTTATTTTCAAGATTCTCGAACGTTCTATCAGACGTTTGATCCAACAACACTACCTTCCCGATGCGTTCGGGCTACGTTAGAGGATTGCCATGAAGAGTTAGAATCACACTCTAACTCCAATTTTGATAGTGCATTTCGATTGGCCGGAGTGAGTCATCCCTATGCCTATATAAAGAAGCCTTTGGGTTTCGAAATTAACAAGTGAATACACCCACTCAAGCCACGAAACTCTTCACAAATACTCTCTCAAACCCCCTCTTCAAAAGCCCTAACCTCCCGAAGGCAGCCATCAATCCGACGATCAAACCCCGAAGTTCAAACCCTAACCCTAGGGTTCTCAAAAAGGGCAATCAATCAATCACCACCAATCCGAAGCAATCAAGCAACTGAGGGATCAAGGTGGTGAGGCCCAACGGCCTCTTGTTTGTTTTATTTATCGCTCTTATGCTTAATCATAGCTTTCTGATTATCTGTTAATCGTATAGTCTGGTGTGAGGAGGAACACCGACCGGGGCTTTGATCCCTCGGCCGATATATCAAACCAGGAAGATCCCTCGGCCGTGACATCCATTCACCGGCCGTGGGATCCATCTCCCTGGGACAGTTTGTTTTATGTTCTGCCTTCTAATGCATGCTTTATTTATCGCATTGGCTCACCTTATTTACTGTTTAAAGGCATAAATAAACAGACTATGTGTTGGAATTAAACAAAGCATCTATATGTATTATGTTGAATAACTATAGGCCAGTCTCACGGCTGGGCAGAGAGGGGTGCTGTGGGCACACGCCCCAAAAATCCCTGCATTTTTAGTATGTGAAAATTCCGGGTGCGCCCTTCTCGGAAAGCGCGGCGAAACGCTTCGCAAATCAGAGAGTCGCCACTCGGGTTTTGTGGAAAGTACCCAAGAAACCGTGCTTTTGAAAACGTTTGGATTTACGCTTGTTTGAGTTTGAAAAAGGCTTGTAGACTGGACCGTCGTCACCTTCGATATCTGAGGTTCGGGAGCCAGGTTACACGAGGGGAAGGGTTCTATGGCACCCCTCTCGCCCAATCCGGAGATCGGTCTCTACTCAGGCATTTTATAAAATATTTGCGTTTCTCTCTTTGTTTGATCATTCTTTTAGCCAGTTAGGGCGGGGGAACAGTTAATGGGGATTAAAACTGTAACACATTTACATTTATGTACAAGAACATGACAAAATGTTTATGGAAGTTTGATGTTTGATTTACACAAGTATAATAGATTGAGAACAAGCTTCTGTGGACGTTTTAGACAAACTAGTGCACGCCGTCTATGCAGTGATGCACACAGAAGCAAGCCTGCATGCACTGGCCAAGCCACTGCATGCAGTCATGACCTGCGTGCGCCACCCCACAACTGGCGTGCGCCGGTGAGCCTAAGATCACAGCTTCTGTTCTCAACCCTCTGGGCTCTGGAAGGGACCAGTGCACACCCAGGACAAACAACGCAGTCAATAGAGATTACTAAGCTATTACAGACAGGATAAGGGCTTAGAAGCCACCAAATGAACAGGAAACCCCTTAAACAGTGAGGGGAGGATGATCAAAGGCCTGGATGAAGGATCCATGCAAGGGCCAAGCCACTGGAACTTGGGTCACTACCGCACACCACTAAAGGAGGGCCGTGCGCCAGTTGTCCTTTGGTTCCAATGCTTTGGCTTTGCATCATCTGGGCTCTGGAACATGACCAGAAGGATCCCAGAGGCCAAACTACGCATAAAAACAGATGGAAGAGAAAGCAGTCCTAAGTACAGAAAGCAGTAAACTTGTTTTAACATGCTTGCAAGGTGATCAGATAGTAAAGAAACAAGAAAAATGATGATCGATGATCCCCACGCCAATATTGCCATACAGCCATGACTGGCGTACGGCACGAATAACTGGCGTGCGCCACCTGATCATCATGCACGGTTTTGAAACCTTGCCAGCATTAGGGCCAGGACTGGTATAGATTACCAG
This sequence comes from Rhododendron griersonianum, assembly GCA_018127125.1. Classification (NCBI taxonomy): domain Eukaryota; kingdom Viridiplantae; phylum Streptophyta; class Magnoliopsida; order Ericales; family Ericaceae; genus Rhododendron; species Rhododendron griersonianum. Next base: position 40,568,624 of record CM030795.1, on the reverse strand, counting down.
CCTTGACCCTGCCAGCCCCCCTCAGGGGTCAGAACAGAAAACAGGAGCAAAAGGTGATATACCTTTGCTTGTGAGTTTTGTGGATGGTTTTGAGCTTGAGCTTTAGGGTTGAAGGTTGGAGGATGAGTGTAGTGAGGGTTATGGTTTGTGATGAATATGTTCTTCACTTACTCTTTCTATGGAGAAGAAAGGAAGCCAAGAACATTGAAGAAGGAGAAGACAAGAGAGCTTGGAGCTTTAATGGTGCTAACCCCTTGCAAATGAATGCAAGGGGGGTATTTATGGTGGTGAATGGACTGAGATCAGTTGGGCCCTTAAGGGCTGTTTGGGGTGATAAGGAAGAGGGGAGCCTCCCATGCATTAAACGCATGGGACTTGGCTTGAGAGGTGTTGTAGGAGAGTGGGGAACACGTCTGAACGAAGTAATCATCAGGAGGCTGCCAGCTGACGTCAGGGGGTTACAAAATCTCCCGCCCATCTGGCTGAATAAAGTTGATTTGATTGGCATTGACTGGCGTACGCCTCTTGTTGAGTGGCGTGCGCCAGTATCTGGCGATGACTGACACGTGGCAGTGCTTCCTGCGCACGCTAGTCAAGAACCAGCATACTCCAGTAGGGTTTTGCTGAGGCCATTTGGTTCTGGCTTGAGGGTTCGACAAGGGTTTGAAACAGGCTCGGATGAGGTTCGGGACGCTCAAAGCTCAAACTCATCCACAAACTCGGGATGTTCTTGACCTTAATCATCATCGGGGAATCAAAGACCGTAAGTAAACTAATCTGGACAGTCCAGAATAGGGTGTCTATAGTAGCCCCCCTTTGACGGCACTTAGAGCACCATTGACTTGGCGTAAGTAACGTCAAAGGTCTTCTACACACCCATCTAGGCCATCCAGAGCAGGACGTACGAGTTCAATGATAGACGACAAATTTTAAAGAACCTGATTGGCTGGATTGATCGGAGCGGATAGATCACTGCTGCCGGTAATATTGATATACAGGGATAGGTTGATGCTGACCTTGGCCTTTGATAATCCGGCCTAGGTGAGACTCAGCTGGGGAAGATAAGCCGTGAATCGGCTCCGTTGAGAAAGATACCGACATACGGACGGACCGTCATTGATTGAAGTTGGACGAACAAATCGTCGTTTGACTTGAGATGGACAGAACAGGCTGTTACCTGCTGGGGATAACAACGATACAAGCCGCTGCTCAATTGATTTGAGGGGATGAGATAGATCTCTGTAGATGAAGAACTCTCCTGGGGAACAATCCATTGTGGATGGCCTGACTCCACTGGGGAAAGATACTAGTATATGGACAGACCGTCGTTGATTGAAGTTGAACGAACAAGTCGTCGTTGATTTGAAATGGACAGAACAGGCTGTCTTGGGGTGCGGACTCTTCTGGGGAATACCCTTTGAAAGCAACTCAGGGTTACTTGTTTGATTTGAGGTTGGGACGGATGGATCGTCGTTGATTCGAAATTGGACGGATAGATCGTCGTTGATTCGAAATTGGACGGACAGATCGTCGTTGATTCGAAATTGGACGGATAGATCGTCGTTGATTTGAAATCGGACGGATAGATCGTCATTGATTTGAAATTGGACGGGTTCTGCTTGGGGAGTAACCCTCCGAGGTGATAATATCAATTTAATGACCACGGGGCTACCTCTGCTCTCCTTTCTTCCCATATGCTCCTTGCTCCACTTAAGAGCGCGAGGGAGGACAGTCAGGTCGGGACACTTGCACTCGGGCGGATACATCCGCAATACCTCGTAAGCCCAAAGCTGTTCAATGTGCGGGCATTAAGGATCATCAGGCATGTTAGTTACAGTTTATGCAAAGCAGGAAGTCAAGCATGCTATGAATTCAAACAGGTGCAAGTATAATCCGAAATTGTACTTTATTCTACTGAAATCATACCTCCCAGACCCTCCAGTAGCCTGCTGTGCTCTGCTCCGTCCGCGACGAGTCTCCCAGAAAGGCATAGGCTGTGCCAAGTGCAGCTCCACCCCAGTCAAAGCGTGAGGCAGTCCTCAAGTCCCTCAACGCCGGCAAGTAAGACAGGTGCACGTTGCTGCGCCTGTTCGGGAACAGTGAGGCCCCGAAAAGGTACAGCAGGTACGCCCGGGCCATCTGCTCTGCCTCTGCCTCCGTGCTCACCTTCTTCTTCAAGTACCTCTTGAACTGAGCATACCTAGCCATTCCGCTCTCCACCTTGGGAACCTCTCCCAGAAACCACGCCAGTGCTACCGGGTCGTCGTGTATGCCCGAGTCAAACGGGATCGGCTCTCCTCCAACCCTCAGCCCGGTAATCGCCGCGAAGTCCGTAGGCGTCACCGTCATCTCCCCAACAGGCAAGTGAAGGGTGTTCGTGGTATCCCTCCACCTTTCGGCAAGCGCAACAAGGACAGCATGGTCGTTCCTGGCCCGTGTCAAAGTCCTTACATACGCTCCAAACCCGGCCTTATCCACCAGCTGCCTCACACTCTCCGGCAGGCCTATGTATAGCTCCAGGGAACTACACGCGCCCCCAAAGCCGCGTATATCCCTCTGAGCCGCTCGCTCCTGTTTCAAAGACAACGACGAGCAGCAGGGTTAATATCGGTATTCAAGGACTTTCATTTTCAAGTTCTAGGTAATCAACTCAACATGCAACGAATGCTATCAAAGTTTGAATGGACATGCAAGTAATCGAAGTAAAGTACGAAGGGAGTTTTCAGAATATACCTCCGCCCAGGTGGTGGCTATGTGCGTGGAAGGGTCCCTCAGCACAAGCTCGTCGTCGTACTCGCTCCTCTGCGGTATGTACGCCGTGTAGCCCGACGGCACAAAAAGGTGTGGCGTGGGAGGTGTGTATGTCTCCGTTGAAAACTCAGGGCGTATCATTCTGCCCGCCTCTACTGCAGCAGCCACCCTAGGCCCTTGCGCCTCTGCTCTGGCCCTCTCCTCGGCCTCTGCCTCTCTCAGAAGCTCCTCTCCCTCCAGTCTCTCTCTCTCGGCCCTCTCTGCGGCCTCCGACGCCTCAATCGCCCAGGCGCGATCCTCTCTGGCCTTTAGGACCAACTCCCCGACCAGGGGGTTGTCCTCAAGAAGCTTCGCCAACATTTCATCGGTCAAATACTCGGCAACGTCGTACTTCGTAATTGGCACGTGTCTTGACGACGTGGCCGCGGTCGACTCCGGCCTGAACAACACGTCCTCCTCTCGGATCTCAACCGGAGGCACTGTGGCCTCCTCCTCCGCGTCAACAACGCTTTTACCCTTCGCCGAATCCGTCGGCGGGGACCCGGTCGGTTCGAGCTCATCGCCATTTGCACCACTGCTGCCCGCTCCTCCGGAACTTTCCCCAGTCACTACCGAGCCCCCTACGGCCATGCTTGACTCCAACTGCTCGACAGCAGGCCCCACGGCCCCAGCATCAACTGTCGCGCGAGCCTCTGGCTCTGTCGCGCGACACTCCTCGCCACCAATAGTCGCCTGTTCGCGACCCTGTTCGCCATCTCCGCCGCCTGCCACCGCTGCACCGGCATCTGTACCAACCTCCGCCGCCATCTGATCGGCTGTTTCTGGACCCATTGGCCTTCCTCGGTCCTCCGGTTGATCAATAACGTCGCCGCCGCCTCTATCACCACCGTGATCTGCCATGGATGAGTGGGAAGGTTTTGGATTGTCTTATTTTGGGAGAAGATCAAGGTTTGGGAGAGATTTGAGAAGAGAGACGAGGGATTGAGAGAGTTCTCAGTTTTTGAAACTGCTTTGAACAGTTTCTGCAACGTCCCGCGGGGATTTAAAACGATGCCAACAGTTCTGGGCCGGGTCTGGGCCTTTCCAGATCCAAGCCCTAATCAGGAACCCTCGCGCGATGATTCTCAAGTGTCGCGCGACACTTATTTTGGGCCTCAGGCCCAATCCAGGTTCAGGGTTCGGCCCAATCTCAATTACCTCTCTTTTGGGGTCCATGGCTTTTTATATGATTTTGGAGGCTTTTCCTTCAAGACCGAGGAATTTTGTATCCCCAACAGTGGTCCGCCCGCGATTCAACGACGATCTATCCGTCCAATTATTCAATCAGCGACGATCTATCCGTCCAATTTCGATCAACGACGATCTATCCGTCCAATTATTCAATCAGCAACGATCCGTCCGTCCAATTTCGATCAGCGACGATCCGTCCGTCCAATATTCAATCAGCGACGATCTAACCGTCCAAAGTTCGATCAACGACGATCTATCCGTCCAAATTCGATCAGCGACGGTCTATCCGTCCAATTTCGATCAACGACGATCTATCCATCCAATATTCAATCAGCGACGATCTATCCGTCCAATATTCAATCAGCGACGATCCATCCATCCAATTATCAATCAGCGACGATCTAACCGTCCAAAGTTCGATCAGCGACGATCTATCCGTCCAAATTCGATCAACAACGATCCATCCGTCCAATCAACAATCAGCGACGATCCATCCGTCCAATTTCGATCAGCGACGATCTATCCGTCTGATCATTGGTCAACGACGATGTATCCGTCCGATCCTCAATCCCTCCCCATGGTGCACGGTATTTTTAGATACTTGTCTGCATTTTCCACTTAATCGGCTTTTGGGCGGATTTGGTGGGTGTCTAGAAATCTTTGACGTTACCCGTACCAGTCAATGGTGCTCCGCGTGCCGTCAAAGAGGGACTACTGTAGACACCCCAATCTGGGTCTCCCAATTGTTTTACTTTATTTTACAGTTTTCTTGTTTCCCCGATGATGAAATCGGATCGAGCAGAACTGGTATCGAGAGTGGATTGGGCTTGGAATGCTTTGAACCCTGCTTAAACCCTTTCGAACCCCTCTGAACCTTCAGTCAAACCCTAGAGCCAGAGTTAACTCTCGCGCGTCGATTTGCGTCCCTCGCGCGACACTCATCTTGCCAGGTGTAGTCAAAGTCAAATTGTTGACCTTTGACCCTCGCGCGATACTTCCAAACCCTCGCGCGATGGTTCTCTCCTGTCCCTATCACATAATCCAGCTGGATTTGTGATGATTGCTTGGCACATGGGTCCCCATGGGCTGGAACCCCGTTTCTCCTCAGCTGAACGGCGTGCTGGCAGTTTCTAACCCCATACAATCCCTAACCACCCACTCACCTTGTTGGCTAGCCTCACAACCAAGTTGTGACCAGCCTTGGTGGCTGGTCCCAAGGCCATGTTTGGCCACTAACCAGCCCTTACTCTCCCCCTATAAATACCCCCTTTGTTCTTCCATGTGAAGGGTTACCAAAATTCAAAAATTGACTAAGTAAGGCTCACTAGTGTTTTACAAGGCAATTGTTAGCTAGAACAAAGTTACTAATCCCAAACCACTTCCTAAAACCTCCCACCTAAGTGTTTCAATGCATGCTTAGAGGGCTAAGTCCTTTCAATCCACTCAATCCACTTGCAAAACCTTTTCAAGCAAAGGTAAAACTCTTAGCCAGTTTCTGTTTTAGATCCCTGAGGGGGGCTGACAGGGCCAAGGCTGGTAATCAATACCATGTCCTGGTCCTAAAGCCAGCAAAGTTACAAGAGGCTGTGGTAGTCAAACCCTCGCGCGATGGTTCCACACACTCGCGCGACACTTGTGTCAGCAAGAGAATGAACCACGTGGGGAAGGGAGGCTGTCCATTTAATGTCTTCAATGTGAATATGTTTGTTGTTGATCCATTCTGGAATATAGATCACTGATATGCATGCAAAAACAAAACACAATAGCTTAGTTTTTGTTTTAAATAGCATGGAATGCCTTTGGGGAGCCCCTGGACCTGTCTCAGGACCCTGAACATGCAAAGCAATTCCTGGAAGTCCAGTCAGGACTATCGCGCGATACTCTCTGTCACTCGCGCGATGGTTCCCTGAAATCCAAGAATGGCCCTTGCATGGGCAACTAGGCCTTTGTCCTCTGTTTTGATACCCCCACTGTTTAGGGGTTGTGTTTCATTTCATTTGGCTCCTATTTGGAGTGATTTGTAATAATTAGTATTTTACAGTCTCCCAATAAACTGCTTGGTTTGCCCCCTGGGTGTGCACTGGTCCTTCCAGAGCCCAGAAGGGGATGAAATCAGAACTGTGGTGAGATCACAATACTCGCGCGATGGTTCATTTGCATGCAGACTCGTTCATGCATGCAAGTTGGCCATCTTGCAAGGCAAATTTAACCTAAGCCCTGTTTTGGCATCTAAATCGCTGTTTTGGATTTCATCCCATTTATTATTCATCATGCCATCCACCCATGCTACATTGATCACATCTTGCAAAATGTTACAGTTTTAATCCCTGATTAACTGTTCCCCCGCCCTAATTGGCTAAAATTAATAAGAAGAAGAAAAATCACAAAAGCTTTCATAAAAATGCCTAAGTAGAGACCGATCTCCGGATTGGGCCAGAGGGGTGCCTTAAAACCCTTCCCCTCTCGTAACCTGGCTCCCGAACCCAGATATGGTTATGACGGACTGGTTTCCTTAAACTTTTTCAAACAGCGCGGCAGGTGCTTCGAAATACGGTTCCTTGAGTGTCGGACCCTCAAACTCAAGTGGCGACTCTGTGTTTTGCGAGCGCTTGCCTCTCCGCTCGCGCTCCCTCGATTTTTCAAACAAAAAGGGCCGCAATGGCGAAAAGGAACGAAATCCTTTCTCTCCAAGGGCATGCTGCCCACAGGGGATTAAAACTGTAACACATTTACATTTATGTACAAGAACATGACAAAATGTTTATGGAAGTTTGATGTTTGATTTACACAAGTATAATAGATTGAGAACAAGCTTCTGTGGACGTTTTAGACAAACTAGTGCACGCTGTCTATGCAGTGATGCACACAGAAGCAAGACTGCATGCACTGGCCAAGCCACTGCATGCAGTCATGACCTGCGTGCGCCACCCCACAACTGGCGTGCACCGGTGAGCCTAAGACCACAGCTTTTGTTCTCAACCCTCTGGGCTCTGGAAGGGACCAGTGCACACCCAGGACAAACCACGCAGTCAATAGAGATTACTAAGCTATTACAGACAGGATAAGGGCTTAGAAGCCACCAAATGAACAGGAAACCCCTTAAACAGTGAGGGGAGGATGATCAAAGGCCTGGATGAAGGATCCATGCAAGGGCCAAGCCACTGGAACTTGGGTCACTACCGCACGCCACTAAAGGAGGGCCGTGCGCCAGTTGTCCTTTGGTTCCAATGCTTTGGCTTTGCATCATCTGGGCTCTGGAACATGACCAGAAGGATCCCAGAGGCTAAACTACGCATAAAAACAGATGGAAGAGAAAGCAGTCCTAAGTACAGAAAGCAGTAAACTTGTTTTAACATGCTTGCAAGGTGATCAGATAGTAAAGAAACAAGAAAAATGATGATCGATGATCCCCACGCCAATTTTGCCATACAGCCATGACTGGCGTACGGCACGAATAACTGGCGTGCGCCACCTGATCATCATGCACGGTTTTGAAACCTTGCCAGCATTAGGGCAAGGACTGGTATAGATTACTAGCCTTGACCCTGCCAGCCCCCCTCAGGGGTCAGAACAGAAAACAGGAGCAAAAGGTGATATACCTTTGCTTGTGAGTTTTGTGGATGGTTTTGAGCTTGAGCTTTAGGGTTGAAGGTTGGAGGATGAGTGTAGTGAGGGTTATGGTTTGTGATGAATATGTTCTTCACTTACTCTTTCTATGGAGAAGAAAGGAAGCCAAGAACATTGAAGAAGGAGAAGACAAGAGGGCTTGGAGCTTTAATGGTGCTAACCCCTTGCAAATGAATGCAAGGGGGGTATTTATGGTGGTGAATGGACTGAGATCAGTTGGGCCCTTAAGGGCTGTTTGGGGTGATAAGGAAGAGGGGAGCCTCCCATGCATTAAATACATGGGACTTGGCTTGAGAGGTGTTGTAGGAGAGTGGGGAACACGTCTGAACGAAGTAATCATCAGGAGGCTGCCAGCTGACGTCAGGGGGTTACAAAATCTCCCGCCCATCTGGCTGAATAAAGTTGATTTGATTGGCATTGACTGGCGTACGCCTCTTGTTGAGTGGCGTGCGCCAGTATCTGGCGATGACTGACACGTGGCAGTGCTTCCTGCGCACGCTAGTCAAGAACCAGCGTACTCCAGTAGGGTTTTGCTGAGGCCATTTGGTTCTGGCTTGAGGGTTCGACAAGGGTTTGAAACAGGCTCGGATGAGGTTCGGGACGCTCAAAGCTCAAACTCATCCACAAACTCGGGATGTTCTTGACCTTAATCATCATCGGGGAATCAAAGACCGTAAGTAAACTAATCTGGACAGTCCAGAATAGGGTGTCTACAGGTGCCTAACACCTTCCCCTTACTGTAATCTTGGCTCTTGTACCCAGAATCTCTATCTGTTTTCTTAGTTTTAATAAACTAGGTGGCGACTCTGTTTTGATGATAACCGCTATCGTGTGGCGATGTACCTAGCCATGGGAATGTCCACGATCTTGGTTTATGAAGCAAGCAACCAATCGAGCAACAAACGATCAATCTGTATGGCGATGCCCCGTTTGGGAGGTGTCTACAGGTATACACGAATTTGCACTTCCTATGCTTTAAATGATCCCTGCTTGCACGTTTCTGACTTTTGAATATTACAGGTACCGCGAGAGTGGGCTGAGACGGCGGTGATGCTGATGGTGGGGATGCGTCACCTATTGAAGAAGTGCGCGAAGGGGAGAGCCCTTCAAACCAGAGCTGTTCCGGAGCCAGCTTCACCTGTTGCCCCTCAGGTATACAAATGCATGCATGTCTCATATTTCAATAAACAAATCTTACTTTCACATATGCATGAAATGATATGATGTTTGTGATGTGCAGACGTAGCCACGACGCTCAGCTAGGAGTCAGCCACAGGTTACCGCGAGCTCTCCGGCTTCCGCTAGCACTAGAGGACGGGGTACACAGAGAGTGTCACGGCCTGCTGCGGAGGCCAGACAGTTCGAGGTCCTGCCTAGGGCGGCGTCCCAGTGGAGACTTGCTCGCGCGGAGCCAGAGGAGTCTGAGGAGGGGACGGAGGAGGAGACAGAGGAGTCCTCCGAGTCACGCGTTCTCGGGACCTCGTCGGCCTGTCGCTCGTCGCTTTTGATCTCAAGGCGGGGGTGGCGACAATGCGGCCACCCACCACCGCCTCGTCGGCTTGTCGCTGGCCCGTTCCGCGGCCACGAACAACTCCTCCACAGTAGGAGTAGGAGGAGTGCCCGTGGCTCCACCTCCGCTGCCCGTAGCCTCTTCTCCACTGCCTGTGGCGCCACCCCTGCTGACCGTGGCATCACCACCGACATCAGTCTCACCCCCGCTACCGCCTCCGGTCACCATAGCATCTTCGACAGCCTCCATTACCACCTCTCTGCCACCACCAACGTCATCCCCTGCTGCCACGCCCTCACCTGTAACCCTCCCGTCGCCAGGCGTAGCCACGCTACCGCCGGTCTCACCCATCGCCGCCGCGGCGACTGCAGCTGCCGCCACACCGTCGCCGGGCATAGCAGCACCACCGCGGGCCTCACCCACCGTCGTCCTATCCTCGGTGCTGGCCATTGCCCTTCCTTCTTCTTCCCGAGACTTCTTCTTCCCCCAAATGCGAACCTCCTGGCACACGATTGCCCACTGGAAAATCGAGGAAATCTCGAGGTCTTGAAATCGATCCGTGGTTTTTCAGGAGAGAGAGAGATCGTCGGAGAATGAGAAAGAGATCGTCGGAGAGTGAGGGAGAGACCGCCGGAGAGTGAGAGTCAGATCGATCGAAAGTCAAAGAGAATGGGAAAGCTGTCGACGCTCTAGTTCTCGAGCGCTTGGGAGTAAGGTTTGTGATCCCAGATTGAAGAAGAAGATGAAAGGACGGCGGGCCCCAGCGGCAGTCTCGAGCGCTCGGGAGTGGTTCTAAGCGCTTGGGTCTGTCTTCATACCCCGTACCAAGCTTTCGACATCCCGGGCATTTCTCATTTCTGATAATTTCTTACTTTGCAATTTCTTTTACAAAATCAATCTCAGTCCTGTTATTTGTCCATGTCGAAACAGAGCAATCGGCACCAACTTTATTCGTTAATCTATTTTTGGGGATGTGCTTGGTAATTAAGCATTTTCGCTCCATGGTCGATGAAGATAGTCTTATTTTAGGTCTAGCAATATGTTTGTAAATATTTCATCCAACAGGTGATGTATTTTTCATGTTTTGTCCGCCGAATAGAGTAACAGGTGGACCCTCTGTGCATTCATCTCATCAAAGTCTTATCGATACTTTCTTGTGCATGCATTACACGTGTTTGCATTTGCCCCGAAGAACTACGATGGTCTGATCCCTGCAGAAAAGGGTACGTAGGCAGTCCGAAAGGACACGACCTCATGCATTGAATGCTTCTACTCGCATTTGCCTTTTGAATTAAGGATTTGATTTGTCTCGAATTGGGTTGTCTCAATCTTTGGACGGCACTCGTATCCAGACATGATGCCGAGCATCGCCCAAAGAGGGGCAACTGTAGACACCCCAATATGGACTCTTCAAATTTCCTTAATTTGTGGCCCTGAGGCTCCCCGATGATGAATTCGAATTAAAACAAGCCTCGGATTAATCAGAACGATGCTTCTTGAAGGATTTTGAAAAGGAAAGCAAATGGTCAAAAATCAATCTCAAGCGCTTGGGAGCAGTCCCGAGTGCTCAAAACCATTTTCAAAAGCTGTGGGCCTGGTCCACTCCCGAGCGCTCGAGACTGCTGTGCTGCCCAATGGATGATGGGGCTTCCCACTATCCATGCAATCAGTCATTACAACCATCTTGAGCCGGCTGATGTTGAGTCAACACTCAACCTCAGGTGGCAGGGGATCAGATGGTGGCGATCTTCCCTCCAAGGAAAGATTTTATTTGAAATCTCATTTCATTTTGAAAACCATAGGTTATAATCCCCTATATATACCTGCGGGCAGCATGCCCTTGGAAAAGGATTTCGTTCCCTTCCAACACGGCAAGGCCCTCGGAATCGAGGGAGCGCGAGCGGAGAGGCAAGCGGTCGTAAAATACAGAGTCGCCACTCGGGTTTGAAGGTTCGACACCCAAGGAACCGTATTTTGAAGCACCTGCCGCGCTATTTGATTTGAAAAAGTTAAGGAAACCAGTCCATCATAACCATATCTGGGTTCAGGAGCCAGGTTACGAGAGGGGAAGGGTTTTAAGGCACCCCTCTCGCCCAATCTAGAGATCGGTCTCTACTTAAGCATTTTGAAAATATTTACGATTCTTCTTTTATTAATCAATTTTAGCCAATTAGGGCGGGGGAACAGTTAATCGGGGATTAAAACTGTAACACGTTTGCAAGATGTGATCAGATAGCATGGATGGATGAAAAATACTATGGAAATAAATGGGATAAAATTCAACCCTTTGGTCAGAAAACCAAAACTGCACAAAGTTTGAATATGCCAAACACAATGGCCAACTTGCATGCATGGATTTACGTACATGCAAGCAGACTATCGCGCGACATATTCAAACAATTGCGCGAGGGTTTATGGCTCACCACAGGTTGAATTTCATCTCCTTCTGGGCTCTGGAAGGACCAGTGCACACCCAGGGGCAAACCAAGCAGTTTATATGTACTGGAAAGTAAATAATTATTACAATCCAACTGAAATAAATGGAAAGACAACCCTTAAACAGTGGGGGGAAAAATAACAGAGGCCAAAGGCCAAGTTGCCCATGCAAGGGCAGCCACTGGAAATCAATGAACCATCGCGCGACAGAGTGAATGACTCGCGCGAGGGTTCTGACTGGACTTCCAGGAATTGCTTTGCTTGCTTAGGGCTCTGAGACATATTCAGAAACATCCCAAGGGCATTCCAAACTAACTAAAGCAGTAAGTGTGGGATACCACAGCCCCGGGTGGAATCGGGGCGGCCCAATGAAAAGTGTCGCGCGCCTCGACTTTGGATCGATTCGAAAATTTGAGTTTGAAAATTTTGAAGAGTCGCCACCCGGATTTATGGTATATCACCCGAGAAACCGTTTTTTTTTTGATCGAAAATGATTGATTTGAAATTGAAAACCAGAGATCGTTTTGAGGGTTCGGAAGCCACGTTACGAGGGGGGAAGGGTTTTACGGTACCCCCCTTGCCCGATACGAAATCGGTCTCTACTAAACGTTTGTGGGATTTTCAAAAGGATTTTGTTTCATTAAACCAACTAGCAGGTAACAGCAGGTATGTCAACAAACGTGTATGCATGTGCATGTGTACAGGGGGTGATGAAAAGGGTAGAAGGATGCAAGATAATAGAAAACAGGAGGTCTATCACTGACTTCACTCCCGAGCGCTCGGGAGTGGTCCCGAGCACTTGGGAGTGCTGATGCTCAACCTGCCACTTTGTTAGTACAGATAGAAAATAATGCCAATAACAATAAATTGAAATGATTTTGAACATATTAAAGGCTCAGCAGAGGGCTTGATAAACTGAGACAGGCTCTCAATCTTTCAAGTCCTGCATCCTTGCCTTTATAGGGGCAGATCCTCGATCTAAAAGGGCAAACAGGCGCATGCATGGACATGCAAAGACAGGAAAAGAGCAAGACTGGAGAGAGAGTGAAAGTAATCGCATGCAAATGCTCCAAAATGACTTTGACCAACAAATAGGCCTGTCATGACATGTTGATATTCCTGATCTATCTTCTAATGATAAAGTTTCCATTTTTTTTTTAACGTTTAAGAAACCCATTTGTGCATGAACTTTGAAAGATAATGGTTTCTGTTTTTGGGGACAAAAGACTGTAAACATCAACATGTCTCAACAGGACTATTTTATCTGAAATCACCCTTCACCCCTCCTGCATGCCTGCCAATGTGCCAAAAGAACGTGGAAAATGGACTGGAGACACTCTCGAGCGCTCCAGAGTACTCCCGAGCGCTCGGGAGTGCTTCCAGTGAGTTTATTCTGAAAATATTTTCATGCCCCTTTGCTCTTGTTTTTACACTAAGGTCTTCCAAACTCACACCCAGTATTAAAAACTGGGGTGGACTGGAAGACCTCCCTCAGAAGTGAAGAACAGCCCTTTGATTTGAACCAAAAGAAGTAGAAATCTTTCCACCTTTTTGAGAGACTTTGCTTCTTTGATGACTTTGAAAACTGAAAGAAGGAGGAGAAAATACAAGAAATCAGAGAGCAAGTATGTTCTCCACTTCCTGCACTTCTTGATGTTTTTTGATCTTTCAAACTATGTTTTTGAAAATGTTTAAAGCTTTTTTTTTTAAAACAAGTTTTTTTTGCTTGAGAGAATTGTTGAAGAGAGGTGGGGAGGTTCTAGAGAGAGAGAATTCGTCCCCCCTGACCAGCAGAAGATAGCCCTTTTATAGCAAAATATAGCATATCGTTTTTGAAACCAAATGAAATCAAATTTTGAATAAAATAAGTTTTGTTTAGGGGGTGTAAAATCCTGATGATTTGATCTTCTGACTGAGGCAGAGGCTTCTGCTGGTCATCCTGGTCCAAACGACCAAAATGATGGTTTGCATGGAAAGTGGGGGACCTTTTTCACCCATTGGGCAAGCACGGCGGTCTCGAGCGCTTGGGAGTAGTCCCGAGCGCTTGGGACCTCACTCTCGAGCGCTCGAGAGCTCGAGAGTGGGCCAGACCATTGGTTTTGGAAAATGGTTTCGAGCGCTTGGGAGAACTCCTGAGCGCTTGAATCTGATTTTTGACCATTTGTTTTCCTTTTCAAAGTCATTCAAGAAGCACGGTTTCGATCGGTCCAAGGCTTGTTTCAATCCAAATTCATCATCGGGGAGCCTCCGGGCCACGAATCAAGGAAATTCGAGAAGTCCAAATTGGGGTGTCTACAGTTGCCCCTCTTTGGGCGATGCTCGGCATCATGTCTGGATACGAGTGCCGTCCAAAGATTGAGACAGCCCAATTCAAGCCAAATCAAATCCTTAATTCAAAATGCAAATGCAAGTAAGGAAGATACCCACATTTGATGCATGCGGTCGCGTCTTTTCAGACTGCCTACGTACCCTTTTCTGCAGGGATCAGACCAGCGTAGTTCTTGGGGGCAAATGCGAACACATGTAATGCATGCACTAGATGTTGAAGAATCCACCTGTTGCTCGGTTTGGCGGACAATCCAAGGATAAGAAGCGTAAAATCCACCTGTTGCTCGGTTTGGCGGATGATGCATGGATAAAAGCGTAAGATCCACCTGTTGCTCGGTTTGGCAGACCGTACAAGGATAAAAGCGAGAAAATCCAACTGTTGCTCGGTTTGGTGGACAATACAAGGATAAAAGCGAGAAAATCCACCTGTTGCTCGGTTTGGCGGACCATACAAGGATAAAAGCGAGAAAATCCACCTGTTACTCGGTTTGCGGGCCATACAAGAATAAAAGCGAGAAAATCCACCTGTTGCTCGGTTTGGCGGACCATACAAGGATAAAAGCGAGAAAGAATCCACCTGTTGCTCGGTTTGGCGGACCATACAAGGATAAAAGCAAGAAAGAATTCACCTGTTACTCGGTTTGGCAGACCATACAAGGATAAAAGCGAGAAAATCCACCTGTTGCTCGGTTTGGCGGATAATACAGGGGTAAAACATTCCGCGAATGCAGTGAAAGTGAAATGATTTAAAATAATTTGGTCGACTTCGACATAAATTACCAATTTTTCAAACGTGAACCAAAAGCGCATAATCGACTGAAGTTCGTGATCGATTGCTCTGTTTTGATATGAACTGCGAACAGGACCGAGATTGATTTTGTAAAATAAAATGTAAAATAGCAAAGTTCGAGGAATGAAAAATGCTCGGAATACCAAAAGTTGGCAGAGGGGGGAGAAAACAGACTCGAGCGCTTGGATCCACTCCCGAGCGCTTGAGAGTGGTGTCGAGCGTTCGAGACCGCCATTGCTGGGTCCCGCTGTCCTTTCATCTTCTTCCTGATCTGGTGCCCTTATACACATTCTCGACCGCTCGAGAACCAGAGCATCGACTGTTTCCATATCTCCTGATCTTCGACGGTTCCATCCCTTACTCATCTCTCCCAGATTCTCTCTTATTTACTCAGAATCTCTCTCATTCTCTCGGAGTCTTACTCTTTCTTAAAAAACAACGGAGCGATTTCAAAACCTTGAGATTTCCTCGATCTTCGACTGGGCAATCGTGTGCCAGGAGGTTCGAATAAGAGGGAATAAGAAGCTACTGGAAGAAGAAAGAAGGAAAATGGCTAGTGAGGAGGACAAGGCGGCGGCCAGCAGCGGGATGGTTGCTGCGGCGGCGATGGCTAAGGGCGGCGATGGTCAGGCTGTGGCCCGCGACGAGAGGGTTACCAGTGAAAACCCAGCGGTGGTGGTAGCTAGTGGTGGGTGCTCGGAAGTGAGGGTGAGTGCTAGTGGAAGTTCGGTGACAGCAGGGGGTGTCGGAGAGAGTACGGCTGCAATGGGTGAGAGCGGGGGTGAGATTGAGAACACGGCTGCCCACGAAGGCAACGGCAGCCGGCTTACAAGCGGTGGTGCGGCTACAGGTGTCACGAGCAGTATTGGAGGTGCCACGAGCACTCCTCCCACTCCTACTGTGGAGGAGTTGTTCGCGGCCGCGGATCGGGCCCGCGACGAGGGACAGGTTGATGAGGTGGTGGTGGGCGGTCGCGTCACAGCCACGCCTGCCTTGAGGTCGATGGCGGGGGCACCGAGAGGAGGTGACAGCGGGATTGGGGCTTCACGACTTCTTGGACTCCGCGGAGCCACGGGACCTTCTAGACGTGCTCGGGGTCGACTCGGGGGTCGCAGCCATGCTGAGGGGTGCCGAGACCCCGAAGGAGCGGGCCGCAGCGCTCTTGTTAGGAGCTATATTGAGTGGCGGAGGAGTGTCGGACATGGGGGGAGACAGGGTCGAGGAGGAGGAGGTAGAGGAGATGGAGGTGGAGAGGCCGGAGCCGAAGGCGGCGGCTGAGGCGCGGGTGACTGCTGTGGACGAGGCGAAGGCCTACCTGGGAGGGACGCGTCCTAGGTTCGCGATTGCGACCTATGCTCCACGGATCCATTTCTTCGAGCCGGTGGGGATGGACAGCTACGTCCCCGCTCGGGCTGACTACCAAGAGGACCTACTGCTCCGAGACCGCGACTCGCACATTTCTACAGGCTGGACGACGGTAAACTTTCGGCAACTTGTAATTTTTGAATTCGATGCTTGAGTTGATTTGAAAAAAAATTACCATATTGATGTTTAATGCTATTTTTGCTTTGTTAAAACAGCGTACGACAGACGTATACGGCCATGGGGGTTCAGCCAGCTCGATGAAGTACTTCAAGGCGCTCCCCCAAAGAGCACGAGAGTTGGTTGAGGCGGCGGGTTTCGGGCCGTTCATCCAGCTGATGACGGCAGTGAGGGTGGACCGCGCCGTGCTCACGGCGCTGACCGAGAGGTGGTGGGATACCACTAACACCTTCCACCTCCAGTTCGGGGAGATGACGCTGACACCGCTGGACTTCGCAGCGATTACGGGACTGAGAGTAGGAGGAGAGCCGATCCCTTACGACTCGAGCTTAGTACTGGACGATGCAGCTTTGCGGTGGTTCCTCGGGCAGGTTCCACGGCACAGCGGAGGGATGGCGGCATACGGGCAGTTTGTGGAGTATTGGTACCACGAGCCCGCGGACGACGAGGAGGCGGCGAGGATGGCCCGGGCGTACCTGCTCTACCTTTTCGGGGCTTCCCTGTACCCGACTAGGCGGTCGCGGGTGCACCTCTGCTACCTGGCAGGCCTAGTCGACCTGAGGACCGCAGGACGGTTCAACTGGGGAGGGTGTACCTTGTGCACCCTCTACTTCTTCCTGGGGGCTGCCTCACGCGGAGTGGGCAACACGATTGGAGGCTACTGGAGGATCGTCGAGGTATGACTTATGCTTTTATATCACTTTCCATTGCTCAATCCTTGAAATGTATACTCGAAATTGAATTGACTTGAATTCGACCATTTGCAGCTCTGGTCTTACGAGGTTCTGGGGATGTTTCCTCCCGAGAACACGTGCCGGGATCCTAGTTTGCTTCCTCGTGGGCTTGCGTGGAGGCCTACAGGAGGACCAAGGAGAGGAGAGGGGAGGTGATGACTTTCCGACGTTGGCTGGATAACCTGACCGGAGTCACGGTAACATTTGCTTTTATTTCATTTCTCTTTCCTGTATTCGATGTATGCTTTTATTGATGCTTCCAAATTCGACGTGCAGGTTCACTGGGACAGGTGGTCGAGGGTAGAGGCTGAGTTCCTACCTAGGAGCCGGGAGGTGACGCGGAGCAGGGTGCTGCTGGAGTGCCCACTGGGTTGGCAGTGGTACCTGGGAGATCGAGTGACTCGGCAGTCGCTCGGTCTTCCAGCGTTCGTTGTACCCGGGCCTCTTCCTCCACGCGTGCAGCGGACAGGGACATACACTCGTGGGGAGTTAGAGCAGTACACGGTGCCTGACACCGACTTGGAGCGGCACCTACGACGTGGTTTGGACTACGCGGCCTACGTAGGCCAGTACCTGGCTATGAGCCTAGGGGTGGAGGCTGAGTTAGAGAGGAGGATAGCTGAGGGAGGGAGAGGCCCTGGTGTAGGAGGAGAGGCTGGGGCACGGGGCCGTGGCGGCCGGTCCGCACGAGGGAGGGGACGAGGTGGTAGGCTGCCTGCTGTGGGGCGAGGTGTCAGCCCACCAGGCAGAGGGGAGGGTGACACGAGGGTCCCGGAGACCGCGGAGGCTTCGACTTCGACGGTGCTGCCCATGTTGGAGTGGACGATAGGGGTGACCGGGCCTAGTGGTGCACGGGAGGTGATAGACGTCCCGCGCCTTCCGCTACCGCCGATGCGGCTTCCTGCTCAGGTAAAAATGAATTCGCACTTTTGATTGCTTCAAATGATTATCGCTTGCACGTTTCTGATGCTTGAACATTACAGGTACCGCGAGAGTGGGCTGAGAGGGCCATAATGCTGATGGTGGGGATGCGCCACCTGCTGAAGGGGTGTGCGAGAGGGAGGGCCCTGCAGATTAGACCCGACCCTGAGTAAGCTCCTCCTGTCGCTCCACAGGTATAAAAATGCATACATGTATAGAACTGTAATGAATCAATTGAACTTCAATTATGCATGAGATGATCGCATGTTTGTGATATGCAGGTGCAGCCACGACGTTCGACTAGGAGACAGCCACCGGCTACTACGAGCTCTCCGGCTTCCGCCAGCGCGAGAGATCGAGGGACACAGGGGTTGTCGCGGCCTGCTGTGGATGCTAGTGTGGGCAGCATGCCCTTGGGAAAAGGATTCCGTTCCTTTCGCCATTGCGGCCCTTTTTGATAATCGAGGGAGCGCGAGCGCCGATGGCAAGCGCTAAAAAATACAGAGTCGCCACTTGAGTTTTGAAGGTCCGACACTCAAAGAACCGTATTTCGAAGCACCTGCCGCGCTGTTTGATTTGAAAAGTGAAGGAAACCAGTCCGTCATAACCATATCTGGGTTCGGGAGCCAGGTTACGAGAGGGGAAGGGTTTTATGGCACCCCTCTCGCCCAATCCGGAGATCGGTCTTTACTTAGGCGTTTTCATGAAAACATTTGTGATTCTTCCTCTTTTAATTGATTTTAGCCAATTAGGGCGGGGGAACAGTTAATCGGGGATTAAAACTGTAACACTTTGCAAGATGTGATCAAATGATGGCATGGATGGATAGTATTGACGATTAGTAAGTGGAATGACCTCGAGACAGCGATCAGATGCCAAAACCAGGCTCGGGGCAGATTTGCCCTGCACGATGTCCAGCTTGCATGCCTGAATAGATCTGCATGCAAGTCGACCATCGCGCGAGACACACTGACTCTCGCGCGAGTATGTCATCTCACCACAGTCCCTAAATCATCCCCTTCTGGGCTCTGGAAGGACCAGTGCACACCCAGGAAGCAAACCAAGCAGTTTATGGAAAGGTTGAAAATACTAATTATTACACCATACCCCAAACAGGAGCCAAATGGGATAAAATACAACCCCTAAACAGTGGGGGTATCAAAACAGAGGCCAAGGGCCTAGTTGCCCATGCAAGGGCCACTCATGGAAATCAGAGGACTATCGCGCGATAGAGGGTGACTCTCGCGCGACACTCCTGACTGGACTTCCAGGAATTGCTTTGCATGCTTGAGGTCCTGAGACAGATTCAGGGGATCCCAAAGGCATTCCAAACTATTTAAAGCAAATAAACAAGCTACTGTATTTTGCTTTGCATGCATAACAGTGATCTAAAAATCAAAGTAAGACACAATAAACATAAATACACTGCAAAACAGAAAAGGGCTAGCTTCCCTTCCCCACAAGGTCCATTCTCTTGCTGACACAAGTGTCGCGCGAGCATAGGGGACCATCGCGCGAGGGTTTAATAGCCACGAATTCTTGTAACTCTGCTGGCTTTAGGACCAGGGCATGGTATTGATTACCAGCCTTGGCCCTGTCAGCCCCCCTCAGGGATCAAAACAGAAACATGTTAAATGTTATACCTTTGCTTGGAAAGGGTTTGGGAATGGATGAAATTGATTGATGTGGCCTTGCTACCAAGTATGTATGAACACACTAGGTTCAGAAGATTAGGAAGTGGTTTTGGGGTTAGTGACTTTGTGCTAGCTAGTATAAGACTTGTGAATCAACCAAAGAATTTCTTAGTTAATTTTTGGAACCCTTAACATGGAAGACCAATGGGGGTATTTATAGGGAGAGAGTAAGGCTTGGTTAGGGGCCAAACAAGCCCTTAGGACCAGCCACTAAGGCTGGTCACAACTTGGTTGTGAGGCTAGCCAACAAGGTGAGAGAGTGGGTGGGAGTTTGCATGGGGCTAGGACCTGCCAGCACGTCGTTCAGCTGAGGAGAACGGGGTTCCAGCCCATGGGAACCCATGTGCCAAGCAATCATCACAAGTCCAGCTGGATTCTGTGATAGGGACAGGAAGGAACCATCGCGCGAGGGTTCAGGAGTGTCGCGCGAGGGTCAACAGTCAACAGTTTGACTTTGACTACACGTGGCAGGCTGAGTGTCGCGCGAGGGACAAGAAGACTCGCGCGAGGGTCAACTCTGGTCTTAGGGTTTGACTGAAGGTTCAGAAAGGTTTGAAAGGTTCAAGCAAGGTTTCTAAGTGTTCCAAGCCCAATCCATTCCCAATCCAAGCTCTGTTCAATCCGATTTCATCATCGGGGAAACAAGAAAATCGTAAAAATAAGTAAAACGATTGGGAGACCCAGATTGGGGTGTCTACAGTAGTCCCTCTTTGACGGCACGCGGAGCACCATTGACTGGTACGGGTAACGTCAAAGATTTCTAGACACCCACCGAATCTGCCCAAAAGCCGATTAAATGGAAAATGCAGACGAGTTTATAAAAATACCGTGCACCAAGGGGGAATTGAAGATCGGACGGATAGATCGTCGCTGATTGATTGTCGGACGGATAGATCGTCGCTGATGATTGATCGGACGGATAGATCGTCACTGAAGATTGATCGGACGGATAGATCGTCGCTGATGATTGATCGGACGGATAGATCGTCACTGAAGATTGATCGGACGGATAGATCGTCGTTGATTTGATCGGACGGATAGATCGTCACTGATGTTTGAATTAGACGGATAGATCGTCGTTGATTTGATCGGACGGATAGATCGTCACTGATGTTTGAATTAGACGGATAGATCGTCGTTGATTTGATCGGACGGATAGATCGTCGCTGTTGTTTGAATTAGACGGATAGATCGTCGTTTGATTTATCGGACGGATAGATCGTCACTGATTCGTTCGCGGGCGGACCACTGCTGGGGATGCAACAATCTTTGGGTTTCGAAAACCAGATCTCCAAAATGACCCTCAAATTTATTGGCAACATACCAGCATGTTATGGACCTTAAGGGGGAATTAACTGAGATCGGGCCGGACCCAAAATCTGGATTGGGCCTGAGGCCCAAAGCCAAGCGTCGCGCGACACTCCAGAACCGTCGCGCGAGGGTATGAAGTTAGGGCTTGGGTCTGGAGAGGCCCAGACCCGGCCCAAACCCGTTCCAAACGTTTAAATCGTCGCGGGGACGTTACAGAAACTGTTCACAGCAGTTTCAAAACTCTGAAACTCTCTCCAACTCTCGTCTCTCCTCTCAAATCCCTCTCAAACCTTCTCAAATTTTGATTCCACTCATAAAACCCTACGAACCCACCCTTGATCGTCCACTTATGGCAGACCACGGCAGTGGGGAAGGCGGAGGAGAAGTCGTTGATCAACCGGAGGATCGAGGAGGTCCAACGAGCATCGAAACAAGGGATCAGGCACCGGCGGAGGCCACCGCAGGGGCCGGTGCAGTGGTTGCAGGCGGCGGAGACGGCGAAGAGGGCCACGAGCAGGTGACTGGCGGCGGCGAGCACAGTCGCGCGACAGAGCCAGAGGCTCGCGCGACTGGGGGAGCTGAGGAAGTAGAGGCTGCTGTCGAGCCATTGGGGTCGAGCATGGTAGAGGAAAGCTCGGTGGTGACCGTAGGAAGGTCTGGTGATGTAGAAAACGTAGGTGGAGGAGAGCAGCCTCGCGCGACAGGAGAGGTGCCTCGCGCGAGGGTTGAATCCGGGGAAGGCAGTGGTAGTGGTGGAGGAAATGATACCGTTGAGCCGTCCGGGTCCCCGCCGAGGGATTCGGCGAAGGGCAAGAGTGTTGTAGACGCAGAGGCGGAGGTCACAGAGACTCCGGTTGAGGTCCGAGAGGAGGACATTTTGTTTCGGCCCGAATCGACCGCGGCCACGTCGTCGAGACACGTGCCGATTACGAAGTACGATGTCGCCGAACATCTTCCAGACGAAATGTTGGCGAAACTGTTGGAGGATAACCCCTTGGTCGGGGAAATAGTTTTGAGAGCCAAGGAGGACCGGGCAAGGGCCGTCGCTGCATCGGAGGCGGCAGAGCGATCCGAGAGAGAGAGACTGGAGAGAGAGGAGCTTCTGAGGGACGCAGAGGCTGAGGAGAGAGCCCGAGTTGAGGCGCAGGGGCCTAGGGTCACGGCCGTGGAGGAGGCGAAGAACACGAGTCGGCCGGGCTTTTCAGCGGAGGCATACGTGCTTCCCACGCCGCACCTCTTCGTTCCGTCGGGCGTTGCAGCCCGTGCACCGTCGCGGAGGGATTACGACGACGAGTTGGTGTTGAGGGATCCCCGGGTCCACCTTGCGGCGACATGGATGGAGGTATATTTCCAGAAAACACCCTTTGTAATTCGATTTCAATATTCTTGCTTTGATAGTTCACATTCGATACTTGCTTAGAACTTGATTGCACTTTTAGAATTTGCATGAACGATCTTGCGAACCATAGCATGCTAAAGCCACGTATTTCTGTAGTAGAGGCCCAATGCGTAATAACTTGAACCAATCATCTGTTGTAGGCTTCATTGATTACCTAGAACTTGAGAATGAACTTCCCGAGTACTGACGAACCATTTGCTGCTTGTCTTTGTATCTGAAACAGGCTGGAGCTGAACAGAGGGACCTTCGCGGCTTCGGGGGCGCGTGCGCGTCTTTGCAGCTGTACGAGGGGCTGCCAGAGAGAGTGAGGCGGCTGGTAGACGAGGCGGGCTTTGGGGAGTTTGTGCGGACCTTGACCCCAGCGAGGATTGACCATGCCGTCCTCGTTGCACTTGCTGAGAGGTGGAGGGATACCACCAATACCTTCCACCTACCTCCTGGGGAGATGACAGTGACGCCTGCTGACTTCGCAGCGATCATAGGGCTGAGGGTTGGGGGCGAGCCCATCCCGTTTGACTCAGGGATCCAGGATGATCGAGCCGCACTGGAGTGGTTTCTGGGCAGAGTGCCCAGGATAGAGGGAGGAATGGCGAGGTATGACCAGTTTAAAGGCTACCTGAAAAAGGAGGTGTCGAGTGACCGGGAGGCGGAGCAGATGGCCCGGGCGTTTCTGCTGTACTTGTTCGGTGCCACACTGTACCCGAACAGGCGGAGCAACGTGCACCTGTCCTACTTGCCGGCGTTGAGGGACTTGAGGACAGCCTCGCGCTTTGACTGGGGCGGAGCGACTCTTGGGACGGCCTACCTCTTTTTTGGCGACTCGTCGAGGACGGGCAAGAGCACAGCCGGCTACTGGAGGGTCTGGGAGGTACAATTCTAATCCCTTTAAGCACAACTTGAACATGCTTGTCCATTGCTTAGCCTGCTTGATTGTTTTGATTTCCTGTATGCCTTGACTGACGTTTGAACCTGTCTAAACCCTGCAGCTTTGGGCCTACGAGGTTTTGCGGATGTATCCGCCAGAATGCAAGCATCCAGACCTGAGCACTCTCCCTCGCGCGTTGAAGTGGAGTAAGGAGAACACCGGGAAGAAGGAAGGGAGAGGCGAGCTCAACGCCTTCAGGCTGTACTTGGACGAGCTCAGGGCCTCACAGGTATGAATACGTAATCCTAAGCATTAGACATGTATTCATTTCCTTGTTTTAATGCTGTCGCTGATCAATTGCTTGCATTGCCTGTTTGCTTTTGACTTGCAGGTCAATTGGGATCCCTGGAGAAGGGCGGAGCCAGAGCCAGAGTACTTGGCCAGGAGTAGAGTTGTCACGGCCAGCAGGGCGTTGTTAGAGTCTGCCTTTGGTTGGCAGTGGTACCTAGGAGACCGAGTGACGCGCCAGTCGCTTGGTTATCCTGAGTTCTGGGTGCCAGGGCCGCTACCAGCTCGAGCTTCACACACAGGAGAGTACACGCGGGCCGAGCTGGAGAGGTACACAAGGCCGGACGCCGGGCTTGAGCGATACCTGCGTCCTGGTAGGGACTATGCAGCCTACCAGCGAGACTTCCTGGCGGGTCCATTGGGGATCCGTGGCCGGAGAGAGGCACGAGGCCAGGCCACAGGGGCCGCTGAGGAGAGGAGAGCAGCGGGAGAGGGATGGAGAGGAGGTGAGAGCCGGGCTAGGCGAGCCCCGAGCGGACCAACAGTTGGTGGACTCCCTACGCTGCTTTGGAGGATTCCTGTGGTTGACAGTCAGGGGAATCCTGCAGAGTTTCAGTTAGCGCCTGCGAGGACAGAGCCTGCTCCTGTGACCGTGTCGGTAAGAACCAGTTTCCAATATTACTTTTGAACTTTAAATGCTTGAATTATCTGCTGAACAGTCTGATGAACTTGAATTGCATGCAGGTGCCAATTGAGTGGGTGAACGAAGCCGTTCGACGCATGCTGGCGTTAGAGAATGCAGTGAGAAAGGCAGCGAGCGGCACGCCACTGGAGTTGCAGTACCAGGTACCGACGTCACAGCTGACTCAGCCAGCCGTCGTTCAGAGGACTCAGGTATGGAACGATATATTTCAGCCTTCGATACATTCCTGCTTTCGATACATTCCTGCTCTCGATACATTCCTGCTTTGATAGCTTGATAGATGTACCTGTTTTCAATATAGAAATACAACATGTGCAATAGATACTGATGCTTTGAAATGCAATGATAATGCAGGTGGAGGGGAAGAGGAACCCTAGGAGGAAGAGCGTGCGAGATCCGCCACCGAAGAAGGTGGTGGCACAGAAATCCGCGCCTCCGGTTACCGCCACACGGCGACAGACGAGGGGTTTACAGACAGCGCGTGCACGCGAGGAGGAGGCCAAGCAGGCCGTGAGGCAAGCTGAGCTTCGGTACCAACTGAAGAGGCGCGAGAAGCCGACGCTTGAGAAGCCGGGTCCGACTCGCAGGCTGAAGTTGATCATGAGTCCGACTTCCGAGGACGAGGAAGGAGAGGAAGAAGAAGGGGCAGAGGAAGAGGATGAGGAGCACTCGTCCACCAGTAGTGGCTCTGACGACTCCATTGACGATCCGAGGTATAGGGACGATCCTCGGGAGCTGCACGGTACTTCAGACAGCGGTGACGGGATTGAGGAGCATTGACGAGGCCTCCGTTACCCTTTTTGCTTTTGATTCAGGGCCTGCGTGCCCAAGTAGATAGCTTTTGATAGATAGACATTTTGAGAGCCTGCGTGCCTCTTTCTGATTGGTGGGCGCATGTGCCCTGCTTTGACTTGGTAGCTTTGAACGGCCGAGGGCCAGAGATACAGTAGTTCCCTTTTGCTTTTGAGATGGATAGATCACGTTTCAGTTCGTAAAAGTTGCATTCTAAAGTTTTAGTTTCTCATTGTGCATAAGAATCAGCAAAACTCGCCACTAATACCGAACTTGCATTGACAACACGTCGAGACTAAACACAGACACGTATGAGTGTATAACACAGCCTAGCTCTGAAAGAAAAGAGACGATATGTCCCAAGACACAATCAGGATACGAGGATACGGGAAATAATGAAATTTTGGGTATTGTACGCCAAAACTCACAACACCTTGAAAGGGACGAAAACGACACTTTCAAACGATAAATGGTGGCCAACATGGCCTGCGCCAATTGACGAACTTGAATGAAACGCCTCAAAAATGGACTTATACCGAAGAATGCTCGAAATAACGCAAAAATGGTATAAAACATCGAAAAATGACTCGATTATGTCCCGGACTGAAACCGACACCTCCATACAGTCACTTGAGGTCCAAATGACCCGTATGGCATGACCAAAATAAGCTAGAATCGCCGGAACGAGTTTCGGACTTCCAAAACCTCGGTTTGAACTTGGAATGGGCCCCCGAGTGTCCAAAAACTTCGTCGAGCATGGCATTCGGGATCCGATGCTTGGGTACAGCCACCTATGCCCATAATGAACACTAAAAGTCCAAAAAGACCCCAGGAATGAAAAGTGACCAAAACAGATCAGTGGCTGCTGAAATCTGTCAAAACTGCAGATAAACCATCGCGCGATGATTTGGAACTGTCGCGCGAGAAACATGTGTCGCGCGATGATATTTGAATGTCGCGCGAGAGTCAACTCCTGCTGAGCAGCCTTTGTTTGACCAAATTATTGGCATGGAGCTGTTCATAACTTCCACGTCCTGAAAGTTGTTCTGGGCTTGCAGAAGGAAGGCTGTTCTGCCATGCAAGGTGGTAGGACACCTATGCCTTGGTCTCACCAACTCCTTGGCTATTTGAAGCAAGATTTTTAGACATAATGAAGTGTACACCCTTTCTCAACTTATCTAAGATGGGAGATTCACTAATGGAAGCCCTTGATCCTTGGCTAATGAGAGAGGAAACCATAAATTGGGCAAGTCCCAGGTCTCGTTGCTTATTCTCAATCCGGGATCTCTGGTTTGCTCGGCCGTGCGTCGAAATCATTCAAGCCGCATTGCCTTTCTGGGATCCCGTTGTGCACGTCTTCCGGTTCCGTGAAGACGAAATGTGCCCCACGATAGAAGAGTTCCAGGCATACGCCCCGGGGTTTGCCAATCTAGACGTTCTTGCCGTGCCGCCCGTCCATGAAGACATGGGGCAAATTCTACGGGAAAAGCTCAATATTCCGGCGGCGGTGACAGCCAACATCATTCGAAACGGCGAGCTCAACATTCTCCGCCTAATCGAGCTGTACGGCCCGGAGGCCGGTCTGGGAGACTATGTCGGGGAATCTCAACGACGCTTCGTCCTGTCCAAATGCGCACTGGCCGCGTATATGCTGGTTCCCGTTGATGGAGGGGTAAATCCCAAGTTGGTGAGCATTGCCTTGCAAATGGATAACGGGAGGAACATCATGCCCGTGGTCCTGGCGGAGACACTTCTGGGTTTGGACATGATGAAACTCGGGCAAGCCGACTCTTTCAGCGGATGTCCTATCTTGCTCCAGGTAAATCCCCGTTTGACATAATTTCTCGCGTTTTCGGTTTTAACCCAAACGCTTGGGTTGTATTTGATTTCTGACTCATCCTCCGTTCTCATGCAGCTCTGGCTGGCAGACAAAATCGGGGTTTTGGAAGAGCCACAAGCCGGCTTTGAAGAGTTTCCCAGGTTGTTGGTCGCGAGGCCAATGATATTCCCCGACTTGCCGGTGGAGATATGGTTTGCCTTCCTGAATGATCTGCATTCTGAAGATATAGTCTGGAGATGCCTCTGGTTAAACCTCCCAGCAATGACACTCAAATCGGCGGGATACAAGAGAGTAATACTCGCCGGCCTGTCCAGTTTCACATTTTACATTCCTGGGCGCACGCTCCGCCAGCTCGGAAGAAGCCAAGGATACAAGCGATACGGAGCGGAAGACTTCGACATTCCCGCGTTCACTTCCTGGGATTTGCGCTGCCACAAAGACAACTGGGGCGATAGGACGCTGAAGGAATCAGTTCCAGATTCCAGGACGTGGCTGGAAAAGCGTTACGTAAGATGGCTCCGTGTTGAAGTTGAGGCAAGACTGAGGGGATATTTCTGAATCCCGTGGGAGAACAAATTGTAATTAGTAAAGCCATTTGGCTCCGCTTTTCAGCACTTGCTCTGTAAATTGTATGCCACTTTGCCCGGCTTGATCGGCTAAATAAAACCTTTGAATTACCCGGCCGTTATTCCTTCGAGGGACCGAACTTGTCATTGAACGTGTAATTTGAACAAACAACGCTTCGACGTAGTCATAAACACTCATAATGACCTACTGGAAGCATCAGAATTTCAAAATCTGGCCCGGGTCAAAATCCGGAAAATAACCCCAAAAAGGCAGTAGCCTGCCTTGCTGTGTCGAATTGAACTGAACTCTCGCGCGAGCAATCCAAACCATCGCGCGAACACAGACGGTCGCGCGACACTCCGGGACCCTCGCGCGATGGAGCATTCCTGTTACAGTAGCCAGCTTTGACTCATTCGGATAAAAGAAGGGTGGCAGACTTTGTCAGCAGGCCTGGGCGTTGCAGGGGTTCCTGGCTTTCCCCAGAGATGCTCCCTTGATCTTTAGTGAGTGGAGGGACACCTTGCAAGGCCACCTCATTCAAAAGGAAAGGTATGCCTCCTTCCTTGGCTTATAAAAAGAAGGGTGAGTCCCTGAACAAAGAATGTGCATCCGTGGGAAATCCCTAGCACTGTTCCCCAAATGGCAAATCATCTCCCCACCTTAATCAGCTCGTGGCTCGAAGAATTCGTCGCGAGTGATTGGCTATGCTTCCGTTCTCATGGGTTGGCAGCCTTTCGCTTCTTAAAAAGTGTAAGGCTCCGCCCCGACATTCTAAGAGCAGCCCTGCAGTTTTGGGACCGGGACGTCCACGTGTTCCGATTTGGGGACAACGAGTTGTGCCCGACCGTTGAAGAATTCCAATCATATCTCCAAGGCTTTGCTTCGAGCGTGATTGTCGTGCCATCTTACAGGCAAAGCATGTCAAAGCTGCTGAAGACGTGTCTGAACATTTCCCAGGGTGCAGCGGAAGGCCTGTTGATCGGCGGACAAATAAACGTCGTGCGCCTAATGGAATGGTACGGTCCTGACGGCGATCCAGCGGATACGGTTCTGCAGTCTCGACGTCGATTCGTCATGTCAATTGGCATACTGGCTGCATACCTGCTGGTGTCTCCGTATGGACGGCCTGACCCCTCGTTGGTACACGTGGCTGCGGAGATAGGCGCTCGGAAGAACGTGGTGCCTTTGGTGCTCGCTGAGACACTCATTGGCTTGGATTTCGTAGTCGCAGGTCAGACAAACACATTCGGTGGCAGTCCAATCCTGTTGCAGGTAAATTCTCACTCAGCTCACCATTTTCCGGTTTTCGCACAGTCTGTGTTTACCTCGACTCTCGGCTAAGGCTGTATGGTAGCTTCTTACTTGTTTTCTTTCGCTCAGGCTTATGTGGCTCCTTACTTGTCTTTTCGCTCATGTAGTTATGGCTATGTGACAAGCTTGGACTAATCTCGGCTCCCGAAGCGGACTGGTCCCGTCTGCCCGGGCGGATGCACCAAAGGGGAATGCTGTATCCAGAAATGTCTGAGGAGGAGTGGTACACCTTCATGAGAGAGATGTCTCCGCGCGAAATCGTCTGGCGGCACAGGGCCTTGAGCGTCCTGGATATGGCTCTGCACTCTGCAGGTTTTGAGAGAATGGTGATTGCTGGGCTGTCCAGTTTCACGTTCTACATTCCAGGTCGCATCCTGCGGCAACTGGGCATGAGCCAAGGCTTTCATCGAGCCGGGATAGAAGACTTCCACATTCCAGCTTTTACAGCCCAACATCTGGCAGGGTATGAACACAACTGGGGTTTGAGAGAACTCGGAGGAGCAGAAGACGACTTCAGCACAAGACTCAAACATCGCTATGTAGCATGGTTAAGAGCAGAGGTCGAAAGCAGACAAAACGCAGACTGACTCCTGACTCGAATCCAATGATCCAGAATAAACTGTGAGCCCGTGAGGGCCTCTTAGCATTTTGTTCTGTTTTTGATGCTTTACTGTTTTTCTTGGGGCTCTGCTCAGCCTATGTAATAGAAATAATAGTTTTGAATAAAGGTGAAATATTAAGAATTTTCCCCTCTTTGGTCCAAGTGTTGAACGCCATGCTGCCTGAAAGTTGAGGTACGCTTGGGAACGGAAAACCTGGATCGATTTGATTGATCGTGACCGAATCTCACAGAGAGATTGCCTACGTATCCCAAGCTAGGGAATCAGGTCAAAACGTAGTTCAGGCTAGGGTTCGCTCGTGTGTTTTGGCTCTCCTTTTGCGCTCTAAATTTTGCCTAGGACTGCCCTTGCAGGTTTCCAGCCTAGCGAGCTTTTGATTGAATGCCTATTTATTTTTGCCTAAACTGCCCCCTTGGGTTTTCAGTCTAGCAGGCTTGCTCTAATTTTTGCTTGGGACCGCCCACCCTTGTGGTTTTCGGCCCAACGAGCTTCTCTCAAGGGTAGTAACGTTTAAGCTGATCCAGGTTGACCAGAGTGTTGAACTCGTTGCCGTCCAGATCGATGAGCTGAGCTGCTCCACCCGAGAGGATGGTCTTGATAATGTAAGGTCCTGCGCGCTTCGGGCGGAACTTGCCACGCAGATCGAAGATGGGAGCCCGGATTTCCTTTGTAACCATGTCCCCTTCAGCCAAGTCACGAGACTTCACTTTCTTGTTGAATGCCCGAGCAATCCTGCGTTGATATCCCTGAACGTGATACAAGGCACGGAGCCTTCTCTCGTCAAAGAGCATGAGTTCGACAAACCTCCCGCTAAGCCATTCGGACTCCGCGAGTTCACATTCAGCCATGATCCTCAAAGTCGGCACTTCCAGCTCGATGGGAAGGACAGCTTCCATCCCGTAAACCAGTGAAAAAGGGGTGGCCCCCGTTGATGTTCGAATTGACGTGCGGTACCCCCAAAGAGCTAGAGGCAGCTGCTCGTGCCAGTCCCTGGCGGACTCTGCGGATTTCTTGATGATAGTCTCGATGTTCTTGTTGGCCGCTTCAACCGCCCCATTCGTTTGAGGGCGATAGACCGTTGAGTGATGAACTTGGATTTGGAATTCTTCGAAAAGCTCCAATACCTTGCCTTTGAAATGGACCCCGTTGTCAGAAACAAACGCCTGTGGAACCCCATACCGATAGATGATGTTCTTTCGGATAAACTGAGCAACCTGAACCGCCGTCAGGGTCTTGTAAGATTCGGCCTCGACCCACTTGGTGAAGTAATCTATCGCCACCAAAATGAACCGATGCCCGTTCGAAGCAGAAGGCTTGATCATGCCGATGACGTCAATACCCCAAACAGAGAAAGGCCAAGGCGACGTCATGCCAAATAGTTTAGAAGGAGGGACATGCATGAGATTGGCATGGATTTGACACCTATGGCAACGGCGTACATAATCCACACACTGGGACTCCATGGTAGACCAAAAGTATCCTTGTCGTAAGATTTTCCGGGCAAGCATGACCCCGCTCATGTGAGGGCCAAAAATTCCTTCGTGAATTTCTTCCATGATTTTGATGGCCTCAGTGCCGTTGACACAGAGCTTATGCATTCCGCAGTGAGATCTCCGATACAGTCTCCCGCCACAGATAATGTACTGAGCGGCCATTCTTCGGAGCGCTGCTCGGTCCTTTTTGGTGGCGTCGGCCGGAAACTGACCACTTTCGACGAAGTTCCAGATATCGTGATACCAGGGCAGGCCGTCATCAACATCATCGATGGCGTTGACATATTGATAAGCAGGCAAGTCTCGCTGTTCAATTAGAATAGGACGAAGCTTGATGCCAACCGGAAGCTCGATCATGGAAGCCAGAGTTGCTAGAGCGTCGGCGAACTGGTTCTTCATCCGAGGGATGTGCGTGAACGTGACCTTGTTGAAACGAGGAATAAGGTCCTCCAAGTCTTGATGATAAGGCTTCAATCTGTCCTCCCGAACCTTCCAGTCCCCGTTAGCTTGAGAAACGACGAGGTTGGAATCACCAATAACCTCTAGCCTTTCAACACCGAGCGTAAGAGCTGCTTCCATGCCAACGATGCAGGCCTCATATTCAGCTTGGTTGTTCGTGACATCAAAATTGAGTTTGAATGCAAGCGGGATATGAGCACCATCAGGGGTTATAAGCAAAACCCCAATCCCGTATCCCTTCCGATTGGCTGCCCCATCAAAGTAAAGAGTCCAGGTGTCTTCAACCACTGCCATCACTCCTTCATCTGGAAACGTAAAATCCGAGTCCTCTGGCCCTTCGACGGGATGATCAGCCAAAAATTCGGCGACTGCGCGCCCTTTGACGGATTTCCTAGTGACATATTCGAGGTCGAACTCTGCGAGCAATAGCAACCAACGTGCTAACTTACCAGTAAGCGCAGGTTTCTCAAACAGATACTTGAGAGGGTCCATTCGAGAAATCAACTTCACTGGGTAAGCCAGCATGTAGTGTCTTAATTTCTTGGATGCCCAAACAAGAGCCCAACACGTCTTCTCTAGAGCGGTGTAGCATTCTTCAGCGCCAACCATCTTCTTGCTCAGGTAGTAAATGGCCTTTTCGACTCCCTTTTCTCCCTCTTGAGCCAGCAAACACCCCATAGACGAAGGATTCACGGACAAGTAAAGTATCAAGGGTTTCCCTGGCATCGGTGGCATCAAAACCGGAGGGTTCTGCAGATAGGTTTGAATGGAGGTGAAAGCTGCTTGGCACTTGTCCGTCCAAACAAATGGAGTATTCTTCTTCAATAGACGAAACATCGGCTCGCAAGTTAGTGTCAACTTGGCGATGAATCTGCTGATGAACTGTACCTTTCCCAAAAAGCTTCGCACTCCCTTTTCAGAATCTGGCGGCTTCATCTCGAGGACCGCTTTGATTTTGGACGGGTCGACCTCAATTCCACGAGAGGTGATCATGAAACCAAGCATCTTACCAGCCGTAACCCCGAAGGTGCATTTCTGAGGATTCAGACGCATACGGAACTTCCGCAATCTGCCGAAGAACTTCCTAAGTACAGGAATATGACCTTCTCGAGTTTTGGATTTGGCGATCATGTCATCGACGTAGACCTCGACTTCTTTGTGCATCATATCGTGTAGGATAGTGGTAGCAGCTCGCTGATAAGTGGGCCCAGCATTCTTCAATCCAAAAGGCATGACCAAGTAGCAATAAGTTCCCCATTCAGTGATGAACGTGGTTTTCTCGCGGTCCTCGGGCGCCATGAGAATTTGGTTGTAGCCGGAGAAGCCATCCATGAATGAGAGCAAAGCGTGCCCCGCGGTGTTGTCTACAAGCACATCGATGTGTGGCAAGGGAAAATCGTCTTTGGGGCTTGCTTTGTTCAAGTCCCGAAAGTCAACGCAAACTCGAATTTGGCCATTCTTCTTAGGAACAGGGACGATGTTGGCAACCCACGTGGGATACTGAGAGACCATGAGAAAACCAGCGTCAATCTGCTTGGTAACCTCCTCCTTAATCCTCTGAACCCAATCTGGCCTCATCCGCCGGAGTTTCTGTTTCACAGGCTTGGCATCCGGGAACAAAGGAATGTGATGCTCCACGATTTCGGGATCGATTCCGGGCATATCTCGATGAGACCATGCAAAAACGTCATTGAACTCGGTGAGCAGTTCTTTGAAGTCATGATGTTCCTCCGGGGAAAGTGTGGAGCCCACTTGAACCATTCGGGGATCATTTTCATCTTTCAAATTTATAGAGACTATTTCTTCTTTTAATGGCTGAGCATGCCTTTCGTCTTCCCTTTCGATGAAGGCACGGATTTCCTTGGGAATGTCCCCATCGAAATCTATCCCCTCATCGTCAGGGTCGACACTGTTTATATAAAGATCATTGAGATAGTCAGAAGATGCTTCGTTCATTTCACAAGCCCCTGAAGGGTCACCAAGTACAAGAGAGTCGAACTCGAAATAAAAGCTATGACGTGGAGGGCCCAGAGGCACAAACTCCGACTCAGAGCTAGACTTAGAGGACGAGACAGACTCTGACTCAGACTCAGACTCAGACTCAGACTCAGACGTGTCGTCAATGCAAATCAGGCTTGGCCTGAAAATGCAATTATTCAAAGAGCCCTCGGCCTTCACAATGAGAGAGGTGGGATCCTCGAGGGCGTCGGGCCCGAGCATGAGCACTTCGGCTTCTTCAGCTTCCCCAGCCAAACCCACTTGGGAGAATTCCCGAAATAGCAACTCCAGATTCCCCTGATCGATAAATCCGAGCCAGTCAGCCTCGGTCTTCAGCTGATTAAGCTTCCTCTTGAATTCTTCTTTTGCTGGTTCATCATCGCTGCTTGACCAGGTGTCATCAGCGAAAACCTCAAAACCAGGCAACAGCTCCCCGGTTTCGGAATGAACGAAGGGCTCAGCCTGCCCAGCATAAGCGGCATTTCCGACTTCACGTACGAATTTGGGACCGCTGTAGAGGGTCCGGGGTTTTCCCATATATTTCCTCCGTTTGGCATCTCTGGCAGAGGCGATATACCCCAAACCAAAGCGGCCCTCGTTGAAAGGAAAAGTAGGGAACTCCGGGACCCCTTGACGGCGAGAGCCTAAACCAATGCCCGGAAAGTGAAACATCCTTCTCATAATGTCCAGCGCGACAGAGCTTATGAGGAAGTTCCCGTCCACATTGATGGCCATCACTATGCCGGAAGTATCGAAAGAAAAACCCCCAAGATCGACGTCTTCTTCGCCGTGTTGAATTCCCAACACAAGAGTCCCGTCCTCCTTGAGCGGGCGGATGCCTGAATCCCCGCAGATGGTTAGAGTGCCAGTGGGTAGTCCCAGAATAACCTTTTGGTGGAGGGTGGATGGCACAGCCATGATGTCGGATCGATGAAGCCACGGCCTGCCCAACAAAAGATTGAAAGTTGCGGGGATATCCACAACATGGAATTCCACGTCCATCTCAAAACCCTCAGCATCGAGTTTGAGTTTCAAGATACCCTCGACCACGCGACGGGTGCCGTCATATGCCTTGACAGCCAGATTGGAAGGTGTCAGATCCTTCTTGGTGAGCCCTAGACGATAAGCAACCCTCAGAGGGCAGACATTGATGGCAGAGCCATTATCAATGAGGACGGTCGGGACCCAGAGTCCTCGACACTTGACGGTGATGTGCAGAGGGCGATTGTGGTCGACTCCTTCAACTGGCAGATCCTTGTCCGTGAAGATCACCGTATGCTTGGAGGTTGGAGGGAGGATGAGAGATATCATTGCCTCAGGCGTAACGTCGGCCTGGACTTCAAGGCGGGACAGGGCATGACACAGCCTCTGACGATGCTCCTTGGATGAAGGCAATCAGTCCCAGATAGAAATAGCGGCGAGAGTCCGTTCCAGTTCCGAACTAGATCAGGAACCGGATTGCTAGCTGATACCTCAAAAGGCGCAGGCCTTGGGAAAGAAACAGGCTCGTTCCTTTGATTAGCAGGATTGGAGGAATTCCCGGCTTGCAGGTTAGCGGGCTGAAAAATCCGCCCACTCCTTGTAACATTGTGAACGTTTCCCAAAGAGGGCATGAGTCGAGGGTTTTCCTTCACATCCCAGAGATCAGCAGGGACGTCTCCCAGTTTGCGTTTCCCCTTGTCAGTAGTTGGTGCAGAGACGGGCACTTCTGTGTCTAAGCCCAAATCTTCAGCCAGATCCTTCATCAATAAGGAGTCCCAGAAGCTTAAGTTTTTCACAGCAGACACTTCAGCAATAGGCTCTGGATTTGCAATGAAAGGGACATCCCAGAGGCCAGTGTCAGCCAAGGTACGGTTGACAGCCCAGACTTCGTTCCCAACTTGGACATCCACTATGTCGTCAACTTCCCATAGATTAGCGGGCGGAGCGCGGTCCGTAACCATGATGCTGCAGTCCCTGTTGTTGGGGTAAGGCACCTGAGGGCGCGGATTTTCCTCGTCGACAATGTAGGAACAGGGGTCATGGTTGGTGTCGGGGTTAGTATCACAAACCGAATCAAAGACCGAACCAAAGAGGGAAACGTGGTCTCCCAAAGTCCGTGGATCATCCTGTACAAGCTCATCCTCTGCGTAGTGAAGCATGTAATCCGGTGTGGCGTAGCCTTGCAGAGGGTTAGGATCGATATCCATGGGAGCAAACCAGGTTGGCTCAGGGTCCCAATAATATTCTGCTTCGGGAACCGGAGGTTCGATCGGGTTGAATAGCATGTTCAAGGAGAAACCGTCCAAAGGGTCAAGCAAAGCCGCTTCATAACCGGCCAACCAGCCATCATACCAGGCTTGATCGAATGGGACATTTCTGGGCTACGGAAGAACCCCGTCCATTCCAAGGGTGGACCATTCGTTGAGGAGAGGGGCGGCATAGTCCCAATGGTCCGCTATGGCCCAGCCGGTGGCTTGCATGTTATTATCTGAGGGAGGCACCCAAGGCTGATGGGGATCAGGAGATGGGCCAGCGACGGTTGCATACGGGCTGTCAAGCGACGAGGCTGAGTTGATTTGCACAGCAGGGATTGACTGATGGAAGAGGGAGCTGACAGATTCCTCGGAGACAGGTGAAGCAGCTTGTGAAAGTTCCGAAGGTGCATCCGTATCAACAACTTGGCCTTCAACCAATTGTATATAAGAAACCTCGGTGGGCGATTCAAGCGGGAAAGGCACGACAGGCCTGGGTTGATCGGTTGAGGCTATATAGTCGGTGGGGTTAAATATGGTGGAGCTAGGGTTGATATAAGTGGAGTTGAGAGATATCTGGTTGATATGTGGTACAGCGTTGTGCTTAGGGAGAGAGTTGGCAATGACATTGGGTTTCTGAGGTGGTGGAGGGGTCTCCAGCGTGCCATCGTCGATAAGATCCTGGATCGCATGACGGAGGCGAAAGCAGGAGTCAGTGAGATGACCCGCTCCTTGATGGTAGGCACAGTAAAGGTTGGCTTTGAAGCCGGGTGAAGGGTTCTTGGGTAGAGGAGTTGGATCCAGGGGCTTCAGATGCCCTGATTTGACCAACTTTTCCAAGACCGAGGATAGAGGTGCCTCGATAGCGGAAAAGCTGTGGGGTTGGTTCCGAGGTCGGTTATTCTGTGGATTTTGAACTTGGTTGACGTCCACGACGTGATTAGCAGCACTGGAGGAAGCGGCATTAGTACCGGCGGTCGCCGTGTTAGAGTAAGTCCCCGTTCCGAACAGTGCATTGGCGTTTCCAGAATAAGCCCGAGGTTTTGACTTGGGGGCATGCGAGGATTCACCCTTCGATAGAATTCCACTCTGCAGAGCGTCTTCGATGGCCAGGCCAGAGTCGAAGAAGGTTTCAAAGTTAGCGGAGGCCTGAGCTAGAACCAGGTGCCTAGCATAGTCTGGTTGAAGGTTGCGGGAAATGATGCGGAGCTGGTCCTTCTCGCTTGGGCGATCAGTCATCTGTGCAGCTTTAGCCCTCCACCTTTTGACGAAGTCTGCAAAGGTCTCCTTAGCTTCCATTTTGGTAGATTCGAGTTCCCGAGTGGTCATTTTCAGCTGGGAGTTGTAATTGTACTGCGAAATAAACGCAGTCCCAATGTCTTCCCAAGTCCTTCTCTTAGCAATGTCGAGTGACAAAAACCAATGGAAAGCAGGGCCTGAGAGGGTCTGAGGAAAGAGCTGTGACATGGCCTCTGGCTCAACAGAAAGAAGCTTCATGGCGGCGTGGTAGCTGTAGAGATGAGTCCTGGGGTCGCCGCTCCCGTCGAACTTAGCCAAGTCTGGCATCTTGAACTTTTCAAGAAGTTTGGCGTTGGGATACAGGCAAAGGCGATCCAGATCGATCCCTCCAGCACTGATCTTTTCTGTCTTAGCAATGGATTCCTCCAGTTTGGCCATCTTGGCCATGAGTGCAATTATTTCTGGACTCTGAGCTGGTCCCTCTGGGTTTGGGGGCAGCCTGCCACCTGCAAGGTTTCCAGCGGGTCTGCGAGCCTCCCTCGGGTTCATCACTATGAGACGTCCCGCGTGAAGCGGGTCGGGAACGAAGATAGGCTGCTCCTGGTCAGACTCATCGTCCCCACCTTCCTCCTCGAGAGGGGGCGGAAGGCGAGTGTGGATGAGGTCATTCAGACGAGCAATGTTGGTGTCGGTCTGAGCTGCCCTTTGTTGCATAGCGGTGATACTGTCTTGAAGGTTCATGAGCATGGTCTCCAAGGTAAGGGGTTCTGGTTGTGGCGGTTCCATCGTAACGGATGTTTCAGGGTTGCTTGAGGCGGATACCGGGGTAGTCGGACGTCCTTCCTGTGAAGCCGGTGGTGAACCTGACTGAGATTCTGAGTGCTGTGCTGTCGGAGGTGAGCGCAGAGAGTCTTCCGTGATGACTGACTGGGACCGTAACCTGACAAGCCTTTGAACCGGACTCAGATGCAGACGTTCCCAAGCGGGTTTGGCAACTGGCCTCGATACTTTCCTCGGTGGTGCAATGATTCAGATCTTTGCTTGCAAGGGAAAAAGAGGTTTAATAAGGGTCCTGCAGTAACTTTAATCTAAATAAAAGACTAAAGCGGATGCAGCCAACGTCGAGAGTGTCACCCTAGACTCTAGAACCGGAAGACAAGTCTGTCTCACGACGTTTTGGACACTGCTTCTAGGCCCTCAGAATTCTTTTTGAAGATGTATCCTTGTTTGGAACGAGCGGTCCTAAAGGATGTCAAAAGGAGTCTAAACCTTTGTCTGTTTCGATGTTCGGGGTTTCAAGTTTTTGAAGCCAGAACGACTCGGCATGAATATCATGATGCCATAACCAGGTTGGCGTAAGCAGCACTGTGCTATTAGCCGGGCGGTGTAAGTGACGAGGCACTTGTTACCTTTTGGTGTAAGCATCATGGTATTTTACTCCGTGGTTCCTCGTTTTCTGTTTGAAACCCTAAACAGGTAGACGGGCAAAGGTGTAGAAAAGCTTCTGATTTCCTAAAGTCCCATCGTAAAAGGACTTAAAAGATGATAACGCGCATCGCTGAGATGCACGACTCCTCATCGGGCCATATAATGTCCTACTAAGTCTGAAGACAGACTCGGAACAGATTGAGAACCTAGGAGCCATCCTAGACATGCTTCTACGCTGAACGAGATGTATGTACAGTTCATGCGATAAGGAAAGCAGTAACACGTAGGCATTTAGAGGGTTAGATGCAAGTAGATCTTAACCTGTGGGTACCTGTCCTAATTGGGAGAGTTCTAATGCTTCGTATATGCAAAAGGCTGGTTTTGGCTTGTAACAGGTTCCTCGGACTAGGGCCACAGATATACCTCCCGTTACCCGCGTTTTTCGCAGAATAACAGTCGAACGGTAGCATGACCCATCATCGTCGAAGGTTGTTGGTCATTCGGGGTCCCCGGGCTCCGGTAAACCGTGCCGGATTGCCAAAACGATCCAACGAGGCTTATCCCACATCGATGCAAATGAGATGCTAAAATCTTGTTTAAAAGTGGAAGAATCACAGAGTCGTAAAAGTGCCTTTTCAAATTTGGCTCACTTTATTTAGTCCATCTTTAGAAGAAACTACGCAAGCGAACAATCGAAAAAGCCCCAGATTAGAACGGCCGGACACGAGGTCCTGTTAAATCACCGCTCCAACCTTCGGCAGCGCGAAGCTCACCGTTTTGCCAAGCTTTTAAGGGATTGTTCCCAAGCGTATTAAATCCTAAGTGTGAATTAATATTGGTTCGATTTATCCCCAGCAGAGTCGCCACTGTGGGCAGCATGCCCTTGGGAAAAGGATTCCGTTCCTTTCGCCATTGCGGCCCTTTTTGATAATCGAGGGAGCGCGAGCGCCGGTGGCAAGCGCTCAAAAATACAGAGTCGCCACTTGAGTTTTGAAGGTCCGACACTCAAGGAACCGTATTTCGAAGCACCTGCCGCGCTGTTTGATTTGAAAAGTGAAGGAAACCAGTCCGTCATAACCATATCTGGGTTCGGGAGCCAGGTTACGAGAGGGGAAGGGTTTTATGGCACCCCTCTCGCCCAATCCGGAGATCGGTCTTTACTTAGGCGTTTTTATGAAAACATTTGTGATTCTTCCTCTTTTAATTGATTTTAGCCAATTAGGGCGGAGAACAGTTAATCGGGATTAAAACCGTAACACTTTGCAAGATGTGATCAAATAATGGCATGGATGGATAGTATTGATGAATAATAAATGGAATGACTTAAAACAGCGATCGGATGCCAAAACCGAGGCTCGGGGCAGATTTGCCTGCACGATGACCAACTTGCATGCACGAACTGCATGCAAGTCAACCATCGCGAGAGACACCTCTCGCGCGAGTATGTCATCTCACCACAGTCCCAAATCTTCCTTACAGGCTCTGGAAGGACCAGTGCACACCAGGACAAACCAAGCAGGTTTATGGAAAGGCTGAAAATACTAATTATTACACCATACTCAAGAGCCAAATAAGATGAAACACAACCCCTAAACGGTGGGGGTATCAAAACAGAGGCCAAGGGCCTGTTGCCCATGCAAGGGCCATTCATGGAAATCAGTGAACTCGCGCGAGAGAGAGTGAGTCTCGCGCGACACTCCTGCTGGACTTCCAGAATTGCTTTGCATGCTTGGGTCTCTGAGACATGGGGGATCCCAAGGCATTCCAAACTATTTAAAGCAAATAAACTAGCTCCTCTGTATTTTGTTTTGCATGCATACAGTCAGTGATCTAAAAATCAAAGTAAGACACAATAAACATAAATACTGCAAAACAGGAAAGGGCTAGCTTCCCTTCCCCACGAGGTCCATTCTCTTCTTGCTGACACAAGTGTCGCGCGAGTAAAGGGACCATCGCGCGAGGGTTGCCCACGAATTCTTGTAACTCTGTGGCTTTAGGACCGGGGCATGGTATTGATTACCGCCTTGGCCTGTCGGCCCCCTCGAGGATCAACCAGAAACATGTTAAATGTTATACCTTTGCTTGGAAAGGGTTTGGGAATAGATGAAATTGATTGATGTGGCCTTGCTACCAAGTATGTATGAACACACTAGGTTCAGAAGATTAGGAAGTGGTTTTGGGGTTAGTGACCTTGTGCTAGCTAGTATGAGACTTGTGAATCAACCAAAGAACTTCTTAGTTAATTTTTTGGAACCCTTAACATGGAAGACCAATGGGGGTATTTATAGGGAGAGAGTAAGGCTTGGTTAGGGGCCAAACAAGCCCTTAGGACCAGCCACTAAGGCTGGTCACAACTTGGTTGTGAGGCTAGCCAACAAGGTGAGAGAGTGGGTGGGAGTTTGCATGGGGCTAGGACCTGCCAGCACGTCGTTCAGCTGAGGAGAACGGGGTTCCAGCCCATGGGAACCCATGTGCCAAGCAATCATCACAAGTTGTGGGCAGCATGCCCTTCGGAGGGGACAAAGGATTTCGTTCCTTCCCCTGCCGTTTGCGGCCCTTTTTGAAAATCGAGGGAGCGCGAGCGCCGGTGGCAAGCGCTCAAAAATACAGAGTCGCCACTTGAGTTTTGAAGGTCCGACACTCAAGGAACCGTATTTCGAAGCACCTGCCGCGCTGTTTGATTTGAAAAAGTTAAGGAACCGGTCCGTCATAACCATATCTGGGTTCGGGAGCCATGTTACGAGAGGGGAAGGGTTTTATGGCACCCCTCTCGCCCAATCCGGAGATCGGTCTCTACTTAGGCGTTTTTATGAAAACATCTGTGATTCTTCCTCTTTTAATTGATTTTTGCCAATTAGGGCGGGGGAACAGTTAATCGGGGATTAAAACTGTAACACTTTGCAGGATGTGATCAAATAATGGCATGGATGGATAGTATTGACGAATAATGAATGGAATGACTTTGAAACAGCGATCAGATGCCAAAACTAGGCTCGGGGCAGATCCGTCTTGCACGATGACCAACTTACATGCTTGGACAGATCTGCATGCAAGTCAACCATCGCGCGAGACACACCGACTCTCGCGCGAGTATGTTATCTCACCACAGCCCCTAAATCATCCCCTTCTGGGCTCTGGAAGGACCAGTGCACACCCAGGAAGCAAACCAAGCAGTTTATGGGAAGACTGAAAATACTAATTATTACAGATTGCTTCAAAAGGAGCCAAATGAAATGAAACACAACCCCTAAACAGTGGGGGTATCAAAACAGAGGCCAAGGGCCTAGTTGCCCATGCAAGGGCCACCCATGGAAATCAGAGAACTGTCGCGCGACAGAGAGTGAACCTCGCGCGACACTTCTGACTGGACTTCCAGGAATTGCTTTGCATATTTGGGGTCCTGAGACAGGTTCAAGGGGTCCCAAAGGCATTCCAAACTGTTTAAAGGAAATAAACAAGCTACTGTATTTTGTTTTGCATGCATAACAGTGATCTAAAAATCAAAATAAGATGCAACAAACATAAATATACTGCAAAACAGAAAAGGGCCAGCTTCCCTTCCCCACGAGGTCCATTCTCTTGCTGACACAAGTGTCGCGCGAGTAAAGGGGACCGTCGCGCGAGGGTGTGGCTGCCACGATTTCTTGTAACTTTGCTGGCTTTAGGACCAGGGCATGGTATTGATTACCAGCCTTGGCCCTGTCAGCCCCCCTCAGGGATCAAAACAGAAACAGCTTTAAAATTATACCTTTGCTTGGAAAGGGTTTGGGAGTAGATTGGATGGATTGGTGTGACTTTGCTACCAAGAGTGTATGAACACTCTGAGTTCAGAAGTTTGGGGAGTGGTTTGAGGGTTAAGAATTTTGTACTTGCTAGTGTAGGATTTGTGAAGGGAGTAATGAAACTCTTAAGCAATTTTTTTGGAACCCTTAACATGGAAGACCAATGGGGGTATTTATAGGGGGAATGTAAGGCTTAGTTAGGGGCCAAACAAGCCCTTAGGACCAGCCACTAAGGCTGGTCACAACTTGGTTGTGAGGCTAGCCAACAAGGTGAGAGAGTGGGTGGGAGTTTGCATGGGGCTAGGACCTGCCAGCACGCCGTTCAGCTGAGGAGAACGGGGTTCCAGCCCATGGGAACCCATGTGCCAAGCAATCATCACAAGTCCAGCTGGATTCTGTGATAGGGACAGGAGGGAACCATCGCGCGAGGGTCCGGGAGTGTCGCGCGAGGGTCAAACAGTCAACAGTTTGACTTTGACTACACGTGGCAGGCTAAGTGTCGCACGAGGGACACAAAGGCTCGCGCGAGGGTCAACTCTGGTTTTTAGGGTTTGACTGAAGGTTTAGAAGGGTTTGAAAGGGCTCAAGCAAGGTTTCTAAGCGCTCCCAGCCTAATCCATTCCCAATCCAAGCTCTGTTTGATCCGATTTCATCATCGGGGAAACAAGAAAATCGTAAAATAAAATAAAACGATCGGGAGACCCAGATTGGGGTGTCTACAGTAGTCCCTCTTTGACGGCACGCGGAGCACCATTGACTGGTACGGGTAACGTCAAAGATTTCTAGACACCCACCAAATCCGCCCAAAAGCCGATTAAATGGAAAACGCAGACGAGTATATAAAAATACCGTGCACCAAGGGGGAATTGAAGATCGGACGGATAGATCGTCGCTGATTGATGGTCGGACGGATAGATCGTCGCTGATGATTGATCGGACGGATAGACCGTCGCTGTTGATTGGTGGGACGGATAGATCGTCGCTGTGGATTGATCGGACGGATAGATCGTCGCTGTTGATTGATCGGACGGATAGATCGTCGCTGTTGATTGGTGGGACGGATAGATCGTCGCTGTGGATTGATCGGACGGATAGATCGTCGCTGTTGATTGGTGGGACGGATAGATCGTCGCTGATGATTGATCGGACGGATAGATCGTCGCTGATGATTGATCGGATTAGACGGATAGATCGTCACTGTTGATTGATCGGACGGATAGATCGTCACTGTGGATTGATCGGATTAGACGGATAGATCGTCACTGTTGATTGATCGGACGGATAGATCGTCACTGTGGATTGATCGGACGGATAGATCGTCACTGTGGATTGATCGGACGGATAGATCGTCACTGTGGATTGTGGGCGGACCGCTGCTGGGGATACAAAAAATCTTTGGGTTTCAAAGACCAAATCTCCAAAATGACCCTCAAATTTACTGGCAACATATCAACATGTCGTGGACCCAAAAAGGATGTAATTGAGATTGGGCCGGACCCAAAATCCGGATCGGGTCTGAGGCCCAAACATAGTGTCGCGCGACACTTATGAACTGTCGCGCGATGGTTCGAAGTTAGGGCTTGGGTCTAAACAGGCCCAGACCCGGCCCAAACCTGTTCCATTCGTTTAAAACCCCGCGGGGGCCGTTGCAGGAACAGTGTCAAAACAGTTCCGAATTTTCAAAACTCCTCCGAGCTCTCTTCTCTCCTCCCAAACTTCTTCAAACTTCGATCTTACCCACGAAATCATCCACACCCAACCTTGATCGGTCATCCATGGCAGACCACGGTGGCGGGGGCGACGGCGATGAAGTTATTGATCGGTCGGAAGACCGAGGAGGTTCCGTGGCCGTAGAAACAGGGGATTCTCCACCAGCGGAGGCCACCGCAGGGGCCGGTGCAACGGTTGCAGGCGGCGGAGATGGCGAAGAGGACTGCGAGCAGGCGACGGTTGGTGGCGACAAGTGTCGCGCGACAGAGCCAGAGGCTCGCGCGACCGTTGAACCGGAGGCCATAAAGGCTGTCGTCGAGCGGTTAGATCCGGGCGTGGCCGTAGAAGGGTCGGTGGTGACCGGAGTGAGTCCAGGAGACGCCGGGGATATTGATGCTGGAGAGCACCATCGCGCGATAGAGGAGGAGCCTCGCGCGATGGTTGATGCTGGAGGAGGCAGTGGCAGTGGGGGAGGAGATGACACTGTTGAACCATCCGGGTCCCCGCCAAGGGATTCGGCGAAGGGCAAGGGTGTTGTAGACGCAGAGGCGGAGGTCACAGAGACTCCGGTTGAGGTCCGAGAGGAGGACGTTTTGTTTCGGCCTGAAACGACCGCGGCCACGTCGTCGAGACACGTGCCGATCACTAGACATGACGTTGCCGAGTACCTGACTGACGAGGCACTGGCGAGACTGTTAGAGGACAACCCCCTGGTTGGGGAATTGGTCCTGAAGGCCAGAGAGGACCGTGCACGGGCCATTGAGGCGTCGGAGGCCATTGAGAGGGCCGAGAGGGAGAGGCTGGAGAGAGAGGAGCTTCTGAGAGACGCAGAGGCCGAGGAGAGAGCCCGAGTTGAGGCGCAGGGGCCTAGGGTGTCGGCCGTGGAGGAGGCGAAGAACACGAGTCGGCCGGGCTTTTCAGCGGAGGCATACGTGCTTCCCACGCCGCACCTCTTCGTTCCGTCGGGCGTTGCAGCCCGCATACCGTCGCGGAGAGACTACGACGACGAGTTGGTGTTGAGGGATCCCCGGGTCCACCTTGCA
This sequence comes from Rhododendron griersonianum, assembly GCA_018127125.1. Taxonomy (NCBI): domain Eukaryota; kingdom Viridiplantae; phylum Streptophyta; class Magnoliopsida; order Ericales; family Ericaceae; genus Rhododendron; species Rhododendron griersonianum. The sequence continues at coordinate 40,523,979 of CM030795.1, read as the reverse complement.
GCGACATGGACAGAGGTATACTCCCAGAAAACACCCTTTGTAATTTGATTTCAATATTCTCGCTTGGATAGTTCATGCGTGACGCTTGCTTAAAACATACTTGAACTCAGAATTCGCACGAATGATATTGTGAACCAAAGCATGCTAAAGTCACATATTTCTGTAGTGTAAGCCCAATACATAATAACTTGAACCAACCATCCGTTGTAGGCCGCATTGATTACCTAGAACTTGAGAATGAACTTCCCGCGTACTGACAGACTATTTGCTGCTTGTCTTTGTATCTGAAACAAATGAGTCGACCGTGAGGACCACAAGCCGGCGCTGCGCGTCTTTGCAGCCGCATTTAGGCCGCTGCAGTGGAGTGAGGCGGCAGACGAGGCGGGCTTCGAGCTGGTGTGCGGACCTTGACTCCCGCCGAGGATTGACCATGCCGCCTCGTTGCACTTGTCAGAGGTGGAGGGATACGACCAATACTTTCCACCTACCTCCCCGGGAGATGACAAAGGACGCCGACTTTGCAGCCATCAATCGGCCGGTGGCTCCGGGGTGAGCCCATCCGTCGACTCGTGTGGGATCCGTGGAGGATCGAATGGCCTGAGCGGTTTCGGGCAGAGTGCCCAAGGCAGAGGGGGGATGGCAAGGTATGACCACCAAGGGCCACTGCTAAGGAGGTGTCGAAAGTGACCTGGAGGCGAGCAGATGGCCCAAGGTTTTTGCTATACCTGTTCGTGCCACGCTGTACCCGGCCCAGCGGCAACGCGGCACTCGCCCCACGGTTCGCCGCGAGGGACCGAGGACAGCCTCGCCGCTTTGACCGGGGCGAGTAGCTCTGGGACGGGCGGCATTCTTTTTTTTGGCGACTTCGTCGAGGATTGTTAATAAAAAAAATCTTTGCTTTTTGCCTGTTAAAAAAAGAAGAAGCTTCCATTCAAGCTACCGCATAGGGATTGGGGAATGGGGACTAATTAAACATGTCAACTAACCAAGCTTTACAAAAGAAAAAAGCCACGCAATCAGGTAAGGGTTTAATTAGTAGGAGATCTTTACTCCATGCTGATCAAAGCACTGTACGAGAATAGGCGTAAGTATATTAGAGCATACACAGTGGAATAAGCAAAACAAAAAATTGTTAAAGTTAGCAATGTTGGATCAAAAAAGTGCTCACATTGGAATAACCAAACCTAGCAGCCTATTAACAACTCATCAAATTTTGACTCTTCAACAATCAAAGCTAGCAATGTTTTGTCAATAACCAAATTTTATCTCTCCATCAAGTACACCTACATTACACAAGAATCTTCTCTCTCTTCCATTCTCTCTCTCTCTCTCAAAACAATGTTTTCAAAAAATAATTTTAAAAAACTGTAACTTTCGTATTTTTTTTTCGGAAAACAAAATTTTAAAAAACTGTGAGTAAATAAAGTGTGTTTTTCAAAAAAACTATTTTTTATAAAAAATCTGTTTTTAAAAAACTGTATTTATAGTTTTTAAAATTTCAAAACTATTTGTGTAAATACAATTCTTTCAAAGTTTCCAAAATCGTATTTACTATTTTTAAGTGAACAAAGTGTGTGTTTTGAAAAACTGTTTTTTGTTTCGAAAAATTATATATATATTTTTGTACTATTTCTAACATAAATTGTTTTTTCCCCTCAAAAACTGCTTTTTCAAAAAAATGCATGAAATGAAGGGAAAAAGTTTGGAGGGCCCATTGGTTTTGATTATTGGCAAAACATAACCAATGTGGGAATTTAACATTGCTAACTTTAGCAACCTCTAAATAGATAATCAAAATCCGATGTGGCATGTTTTGTTTATTCAAAATCGATCGAAAAAAGGGTGCAACACGAGGACTTCCCAGGGGGTCACCCATCCTAGTACTACTCTCGTCCAAGCACGCTTAACTGCGGAGTTCTGATGGGATCCGGTGCATTAGTGCTGGTATGATCGCACCCGAAATGATCTCCTCCTTCAATTCTTTTGTTCCATTCTTGTTACCGCTGCGCGCTACTCCTTCGGCCACGAGCTTTCTTAGTTACGTCTCGCCGACCGGACCCCGTATCACGTTGGAGGGCTCGCCAGGGCCGACCGTGCCCGCGCAAGAGGAAATTTCTGCTCCGAGCTCGAAAAGCCGCCGCTAGCAGCCCTCCGGAGAGCTCTCGACGAGACGAGCAGAATTGGCGGCGAGCCAAGAGAAGAAGGAAGGGAAAGGGGGGGAGAAGGGAAAAGATTCCGTACAAAATCAAAAAAGGGGGGGTGCAACACGAGGACTTCCCAGGAGGTCACCCATCCTAGTACTACTCTCGCCCAAGCACGCTTAACTGCGGAGTTCTGATGGGATCCGGTGCATTAGTGCTGGTATGATCGCACCCGAAATGTCCTCCTCCTTCAATTCTTTTGTTCCATTCTTCTTACCGCTGCGCGCTACTCTTTCAGCCACGAGCTTTGAGCCTATAGTTTGTGTCTGGGTTGGGATCTCACCTTTAGTTTGGTGTCTGGGTGCCAGCCATTCACTTCTGCCTTTGATACTGTCTCATGACTTGCATCTTTATCATCATGGAGTGCTTCTATCATGGTTTAGGCCTTCGTTCATGTCTGCTCCATACCTGAAAGAATTATCAACCACTTGGTCTACATTATTGGGACCTGTTTACCTGATGCTGCTGCTTTTGAGGATAAGATTGCCTGTCTTCCTGTTTGAGATATGTTACTGCTGCAATGGATGGTAATCCTTTTTTGGTTTCTGCCACAAACCAGTCTCTAGGCTTTGCAATCCAATGATGCTACACTTGGAAGAATACCAGTCATAATTTGCTTCTCTGATTCTAGTCCTAACGGAGGAAACACAGGGAGCTGCAAATTCTTGATCAGCATATTCTGTTTTTTGTCTGTTCTTTTGCGGATGTATGAGCTGTAACATGTACTAATTGTGGGTGGCTTTATTTGGTCGGTTGAAATCTTCCCAATTGTGTTATCTTTTGGGAGTCGGGTGGGCATATGATTGTCGAACGTTTCGGGTGCAAAAATAGTTAGGAATTGGGAGATGTCTTTCGTTCATTGTGATGCTTTTTTCTCCCGTTCCCCCCTCTTGTACCGATCTTGATTGTTAATAAAAAAAATCTTTGTTTTTTGCTGTTAAAAAAAGAAGAAGCTTCCATTCAAGCTACCGCATAAGGATTGGGGAATGGGAACTAATTAAACATGTCAACTAACCAAGCTTTACAAAAGAAAAAAGCCACGCAATCAGGTAAGGGTTTAATTAGTAGGAGATCTTTACTCCATGCTGATCAAAGCACTGTACGAGAATAGGCGTAAGTATATTAGAGCATACACAGTGGAATAAGCAAAACAAAAAATTGTTAAAGTTAGCAATGTTGGATCAAAAAGGTGCTCACATTGGAATAACCAAACCTAGCAGCCTATTAACAACTCATCAAATTTTGACTCTTCAACAATCAAAGCTAGCAATGTTTTGGCAATAACCAAATTTTATCTCTACATCAAGTACACCTACATTACACAAGAATCTTCTCTCTCTTCCATTCTCTCTTTCTCTCTCAAAACAATGTTTTCAAAAAATAATTTTAAAAAACTGTAACTTTTATATTTTTTTTTCAGAAAACAAAATTATAAAAAACTGTAAGTAAATAAAGTGTGTTTTTCAAAAAACTATTTTTTACACAAAATCTGTTTTTAAAAAACTGTATTTATAGTTTTTAAAATTTCAAAACTATTTGTGTAAATACAATTCTTTCAAAGTTTCCAAAATCGCATTTACTATTTTTAAGTGAACAAAGTGTGTGTTTTGAAAAACTGTTTTTTGTTTCGAAAAATTATATATATATTTTTGAACTATTTCTAACATAAATTGTTTTTTCCCCTCAAAAACCGCTTTTTCAAAAAAATGCATGAAATGAAGGGAAAAAGTTTGGAGGGCCCATTGGTTTTGATTATTGGCAAAACATAACCAATGTGGGAATTTAACATTGCTAACTTTAGCAACCTCTAAATAGATAATCAAAATCTGATGTGGCATGTTTTGTTTATTCAAAATCGATCGAAAAAGGGGTGCAACACGAGGACTTCCCAGGGGGTCACCCATCCTAGTACTACTCTCGCCCAAGCACGCTTAACTGCGGAGTTCTGATGGGATCCGGTGCATTAGTGCTGGTATGATCGCACCCGAAATGATCTCCTCCTTCAATTCTTTTGTTCCATTCTTGTTACCGCTGCGCGCTACTCCTTCGGCCACGAGCTTTCTTAGTTACGTCTCGCCGACCGGACCCCGTATCACGTTGGAGGGCTCGCCAGGGCCGACCGTGCCCGCGCAAGAGGAAATTTCTGCTCCGAGCTCGAAAAGCCGCCGCTAGCAGCCCTCCGGAGAGCTCTCACGAGACGAGCAGAAGTGGCGGCGAGCCAAGAGAAGAAGGAAGGGAAAGGGGGAGAAGGGAAAAGATTCCGTACAAAATCAAAAAGGGGGTGCAACACGAGGACTTCCTGGGGGTCACCCATCCTAGTACTACTCTCGCCCAAGCACGAATGCGGAGTTCTGATGGGATCCGGTGCATTAGTGCTGGTATGATCGCACCCGAAATGTCCTCCTCCTTCAATTCTTTTGTTCCATTCTTCTTACCGCTGCGCGCTACTCTTTCAGCCACGAGCTTTGAGCCTATAGTTTGTGTCTGGGTTGGGATCTCACCTTTAGTTTGGTGTCTGGGTGCCAGCCATTCACTTCTGCCTTTGATACTGTCTCATGACTTGCATCTTTATCATCATGGAGTGCTTCTATCATGGTTTAGGCCTTCGTTCATGTCTGCTCCATACCTGAAAGAATTATCAACCACTTGGTCTACATTATTGGGACCTGTTTACCTGATGCTGCTGCTTTTGAGGATAAGATTGCCTGTCTTCCTGTTTGAGATCTGTTACTGCTGCAATGGATGGTAATCCTTTTTTGGTTTCTGCCACAAACCAGTCTCTAGGCTTTGCAATCCAATGATGCTACACTTGGAAGAATACCAGTCATAATTTGCTTCTCTGATTCTAGTCCTAACGGAGGAAACACAGGGAGCTGCAAATTCTTGATCAGCATATTCTGTTTTTTGTCTGTTCTTTTGCGGATGTATGAGCTGTAACATGTACTAATTGCGGGTGGCTTTATTTGGTCGGTTGAAATCTTCCCAATTGTGTTATCTTTTGGGAGTCGGGTGGGCATATGATTGTCGAACGTTTCGGGTGCCAACATAGTTAGGAATTGGGAGATGTCTTTCGTTCATTGTGATGCTTTTTTTCCCCCGTTCCCCCCTCTTGTACCGATCTTGATTGTTAATAAAAAAAATCTTTGCTTTTTGCTGTTAAAAAAAGAAGAAGCTTCCATTCAAGCTACCGCATAGGGATTGGGGAATGGGGACTAATTAAACATGTCAACTAACCAAGCTTTACAAAAGAAAAAAGCCACGCAATCAGGTAAGGGTTTAATTAGTAGGAGATCTTTACTCCATGCTGATCAAAGCACTGTACGAGAATAGGCGTAAGTATATTAGAGCATACACAGTGGAATAAGCAAAACAAAAAATTGTTAAAGTTAGCAATGTTGGATCAAAAAAGTGCTCACATTGGAATAACCAAACCTAGCAGCCTATTAACAACTCATCAAATTTTGACTCTTCAACAATCAAAGCTAGCAATGTTTTGTCAATAACCAAATTTTATCTCTCCATCATGTACACCTACATTACACAAGAATCTTCTCTCTCTTCCATTCTCTCTCTCTCTCTCAAAACAATGTTTTCAAAAAATAATTTTAAAAAACTGTAACTTTCATATTTTTTTTTTCAGAAAACAAAATTTTAAAAAACTGTAAGTAAATAAAGTGTGTTTTTCAAAAAAACTATTTTTTATAAAAAATCTGTTTTTAAAAAACTGTATTTATAGTTTTTAAAATTTCAAAACTATTTGTGTAAATACAATTCAAAGATCCAAAATCGTATTTACTATTTTTAAGTGAACAAAGTGTGTGTTTTGAAAAACTGTTTTTTGTTTCGAAAAATTATATATATATTTTTGTACTATTTCTAACATAAATTGTTTTTTCCCCTCAAAAACTGCTTTTTCAAAAAAATGCATGAAATGAAGGGAAAAAGTTTGGAGGGCCCATTGGTTTTGATTATTGGCAAAACATAACCAATGTGGGAATTTAACATTGCTAACTTTAGCAACCTCTAAATAGATAATCAAAATCCGATGTGGCATGTTTTGTTTATTCAAAATCGATCGAAAAAAGGGTGCAACACGAGGACTTCCCAGGAGGTCACCCATCCTAGTACTACTCTCGCCCAAGCACGCTTAACTGCGGAGTTCTGATGGGATCCGGTGCATTAGTGCTGGTATGATCGCACCCGAAATGATCTCCTCCTTCAATTCTTTTGTTCCATTCTTGTTACCGCTGCGCGCTACTCCTTCGGCCACGAGCTTTCTTAGTTACGTCTCGCCGACCGGACCCCGTATCACGTTGGAGGGCTCGCCAGGGCCGACCGTGCCCGCGCAAGAGGAAATTTCTGCTCCGAGCTCGAAAAGCCGCCGCTAGCAGCCCTCCGGAGAGCTCTCGACGAGACGAGCAGAATTGGCGGCGAGCCAAGAGAAGAAGGAAGGGAAAGGGGGGGAGAAGGGAAAAGATTCCGTACAAAATCAAAAAAGGGGGGTGCAACACGAGGACTTCCCAGGGGGTCACCCATCCTAGTACTACTCTCGCCCAAGCACGCTTAACTGCGGAGTTCTGATGGGATCCGGTGCATTAGTGCTGGTATGATCGCACCCGAAATGTCCTCCTCCTTCAATTCTTTTGTTCCATTCTTCTTACCGCTGCGCGCTACTCTTTCAGCCACGAGCTTTGAGCCTATAGTTTGTGTCTGGGTTGGGATCTCACCTTTAGTTTGGTGTCTGGGTGCCAGCCATTCACTTCTGCCTTTGATACTGTCTCATGACTGCCTTTGATACTGTCTCATGACTTGCATCTTTATCATCATGGAGTGCTTCTATCATGGTTTAGGCCTTCGTTCATGTCTGCTCCATACCTGAAAGAATTATCAACCACTTGGTCTACATTATTGGGACATGTTTACCTGATGCTGCTGCTTTTGAGGATAAGATTGCCTGTCTTCCTGTTTGAGATCTGTTACTGCTGCAATGGATGGTAATCCTTTTTTGGTTTCTGCCACAAACCAGTCTCTAGGCTTTGCAATCCAATGATGCTACACTTGGAAGAATACCAGTCATAATTTGCTTCTCTGATTCTAGTCCTAACGGAGGAAACACAGGGAGCTGCAAATTCTTGATCAGAATATTCTGTTTGTTTTTTGTCTGTTCTTTTGCGGATGTATGAGCTGTAACATGTACTAATTGTGGGTGGCTTTATTTGGTCGGTTGAAATCTTCCCAATTGTGTTATCTTTTGGGAGTCGGGTGGGCATATGATTGTCGAACGTTTCGGGTGCCAACATAGTTAGGAATTGGGAGATGTCTTTCGTTCATTGTGATGCTTTTTTCCTCCGTTCCCCCCTCTTGTACCGATCTTGATTGTTAATAAAAAAAATCTTTGCTTTTTGCTGTTAAAAAAGAAGAAGCTTCCATTCAAGCTACCGCATAGGGATTGGGGAATGGGGACTAATTAAACATGTCAACTAACCAAGCTTTACAAAAGAAAAAAGCCACTCATGTAAGGGTTTAATTAGTAGGAGATCTTTACTCCCTGCGGATCAAAGCACGGTACGAGAAGAGGCGTAAGTAGATTAGAGCATACACAGTGGCCTAAGCACAACAAAAAATGGTTTAAGTTAGCAATGTTGGATCAATAACGGGATCACATTGGAATAACCAAACCTAGCCTATTAACAACTCATCAAATTTTGACTCTTCAACAATCAAAGCTAGCAATGTTTTGTCAATAACCAAATTTTATCTCTCCATCAAGTACACCTACATTACACAAGAATCTTCTCTCTCTTCCATTCTCTCTCTCTCTCTCAAAACAATGTTTTCAAAAAATAATTTTAAAAAACTGTAACTTTCATATTTTTTTTTTCAGAAAACAAAATTTTAAAAAACTGTAAGTAAATAAAGTGTGTTTTTCAAAAAAACTATTTTTTACAAAAAATCTGTTTTTAAAAAACTGTATTTATAGTTTTTAAAATTTCAAAACTATTTGTGTAAATACAATTCTTTCAAAGTTTCCAAAATCGTATTTACTATTTTTAAGTGAACAAAGTGTGTGTTTTGAAAAACTGTTTTTTGTTTCGAAAAATTATATATATATTTTTGAACTATTTCTAACATAAATTGTTTTTCCCCCCAAAAATCGCTTTTTCAAAATAATGCATGAAATGAAGGGAAAAAGTTTGGAGGGCCCATTGGTTTTGATTATTGGCAAAACATAACCAATGTGGGAATTTAACATTGCTAACTTTAGCAACCTCTAAATAGATAATCAAAATCTGATGTGGCATGTTTTGTTTATTCAAAATCGATCGAAAAAGGGGTGCAACACGAGGACTTCCCAGGGGGTCACCCATCCTAGTACTACTCTCGCCCAAGCACGCTTAACTGCGGAGTTCTGATGGGATCCGGTGCATTAGTGCTGGTATGATCGCACCCGAAATGATCTCCTCCTTCAATTCTTTTGTTCCATTCTTGTTACCGCTGCGCGCTACTCCTTCGGCCACGAGCTTTCTTAGTTACGTCTCGCCGACCGGACCCCGTATCACGTTGGAGGGCTCGCCAGGGCCGACCGTGCCCGCGCAAGAGGAAATTTCTGCTCCGAGCTCGAAAAGCCGCCGCTAGCAGCCCTCCGGAGAGCTCTCGACGAGACGAGCAGAATTGGCGGCGAGCCAAGAGAAGAAGGAAGGGAAAGGGGGGGAGAAGGGAAAAGATTCCGTACAAAATCAAAAAAGGGGGGGTGCAACACGAGGACTTCCCAGGGGGTCACCCATCCTAGTACTACTCTCGCCCAAGCACGCTTAACTGCGGAGTTCTGATGGGATCCGGTGCATTAGTGCTGGTATGATCGCACCCGAAATGTCCTCCTCCTTCAATTCTTTTGTTCCATTCTTCTTACCGCTGCGCGCTACTCTTTCAGCCACGAGCTTTGAGCCTATAGTTTGTGTCTGGGTTGGGATCTCACCTTTAGTTTGGTGTCTGGGTGCCAGCCATTCACTTCTGCCTTTGATACTGTCTCATGACTTGCATCTTTATCATCATGGAGTGCTTCTATCATGGTTTAGGCCTTCGTTCATGTCTGCTCCATACCTGAAAGAATTATCAACCACTTGGTCTACATTATTGGGACCTGTTTACCTGATGCTGCTGCTTTTGAGGATAAGATTGCCTGTCTTCCTGTTTGAGATCTGTTACTGCTGCAATGGATGGTAATCCTTTTTTGGTTTCTGCCACAAACCAGTCTCTAGGCTTTGCAATCCAATGATGCTACACTTGGAAGAATACCAGTCATAATTTGCTTCTCTGATTCTAGTCCTAACGGAGGAAACACAGGGAGCTGCAAATTCTTGATCAGCATATTCTGTTTTTTGTCTGTTCTTTTGCGGATGTATGAGCTGTAACATGTACTAATTGTGGGTGGCTTTATTTGGTCGGTTGAAATCTTCCCAATTGTGTTATCTTTTGGGAGTCGGGTGGGCATATGATTGTCGAACGTTTCGGGTGCCAACATAGTTAGGAATTGGGAGATGTCTTTCGTTCATTGTGATGCTTTTTTCCTCCGTTCCCCCCTCTTGTACCGATTTTGATTGTTAATAAAAAAAATCTTTGCTTTTTGCTGTTAAAAAAGAAGAAGCTTCCATTCAAGCTACCGCATAGGGATTGGGGAATGGGGACTAATTAAACATGTCAACAACCAAGCTTTACAAAAGAAAAAAGCCACTCATGTAAGGGTTTAATTAGTAGGAGATCTTTACTCCATGCTGATCAAAGCACTGTACGAGAATAGGCGTAAGTATATTAGAGCATACACAGTGGAATAAGCAAAACAAAAAATTGTTAAAGTTAGCAATGTTGGATCAAAAAAGTGCTCACATTGGAATAACCAAACCTAGCAGCCTATTAACAACTCATCAAATTTTGACTCTTCAACAATCAAAGCTAGCAATGTTTTGTCAATAACCAAATTTTATCTCTCCATCAAGTACACCTACATTACACAAGAATCTTCTCTCTCTTCCATTCTCTCTCTCTCTCAAAACAATGTTTTCAAAAAATAATTTTAAAAAACTGTAACTTTCGTATTTTTTTTTCGGAAAACAAAATTTTAAAAAACTGTAAGTAAATAAAGTGTGTTTTTCAAAAAAACTATTTTTTACAAAAAATCTGTTTTTAAAAAACTGTATTTATAGTTTTTAAAATTTCAAAACTATTTGTGTAAATACAATTCTTTCAAAGTTTCCAAAATCGTATTTACTATTTTTAAGTGAACAAAGTGTGTGTTTTGAAAAACTGTTTTTTGTTTCGAAAAATTATATATATATTTTTGAACTATTTCTAACATAAATTGTTTTTTCCCCTCAAAAACCGCTTTTTCAAAAAAATGCATGAAATGAAGGGAAAAAGTTTGGAGGGCCCATTGGTTTTGATTATTGGCAAAACATAACCAATGTGGGAATTTAACATTGCTAACTTTAGCAACCTCTAAATAGATAATCAAAATCTGATGTGGCATGTTTTGTTTATTCAAAATCGATCGAAAAAGGGGTGCAACACGAGGACTTCCCAGGGGGTCACCCATCCTAGTACTACTCTCGCCCAAGCACACTTAACTGTGGAGTTCTAATGGGATCCGGTGCATTAGTGCTGGTATGATCGCACCCGAAATGTCCTCCTCCTTCAATTCTTTTGTTCCATTCTTGTTACCGCTGCGCGCTACTCCTTCGGCCACGAGCTTTCTTAGTTACGTCTCGCCGACCGGACCCCGTATCACGTTGGAGGGCTCGCCAGGGCCGACCGTGCCCGCGCAAGAGGAAATTTCTGCTCCGAGCTCGAAAAGCCGCCGCTAGCAGCCCTCCGGAGAGCTCTCGACGAGACGAGCAGAATTGGCGGCGAGCCAAGAGAAGAAGGAAGGGAAAGGGGGGGAGAAGGGAAAAGATTCCGTACAAAATCAAAAAAGGGGGGGGGGGGGGGGGGGTGCAACACGAGGACTTCCCAGGGGGTCACCCATCCTAGTACTACTCTCGCCCAAGCACGCTTAACTGCGGAGTTCTGATGGGATCCGGTGCATTAGTGCTGGTATGATCGCACCCGAAATGTCCTCCTCCTTCAATTCTTTTGTTCCATTCTTCTTACCGCTGCGCGCTACTCTTTCAGCCACGAGCTTTGAGCCTATAGTTTGTGTCTAGGTTGGGATCTCACCTTTAGTTTGGTGTCTGGGTGCCAGCCATTCACTTCTGGCTTTGATACTGTCTCATGACTTGCATCTTTATCATCATGGAGTGCTTCTATCATGGTTTAGGCCTTCGTTCATGTCTGCTCCATACCTGAAAGAATTATCAACCACTTGGTCTACATTATTGGGACCTGTTTACCTGATGCTGCTGCTTTTGAGGATAAGATTGCCTGTCTTCCTGTTTGAGATATGTTACTGCTGCAATGGATGGTAATCCTTTTTTGGTTTCTGCCACAAACCAGTCTCTAGGCTTTGCAATCCAATGATGCTACACTTGGAAGAATACCAGTCATAATTTGCTTCTCTGATTCTAGTCCTAACGGAGGAAACACAGGGAGCTGCAAATTCTTGATCAGCATATTCTGTTTTTTGTCTGTTCTTTTGCGGATGTATGAGCTGTAACATGTACTAATTGTGGGTGGCTTTATTTGGTCGGTTGAAATCTTCCCAATTGTGTTATCTTTTGGGAGTCGGGTGGGCATATGATTGTCGAACGTTTCGGGTGCCAACATAGTTAGGAATTGGGAGATGTCTTTCGTTCATTGTGATGCTTTTTTCCCCCGTTCCCCCCTCTTGTACCGATCTTGATTGTTAATAAAAAAAATCTTTGCTTTTTGCTGTTAAAAAAAGAAGAAGCTTCCATTCAAGCTACCGCATAGGGATTGGGGAATGGGGACTAATTAAACATGTCAACTAACCAAGCTTTACAAAAGAAAAAAGCCACGCAATCAGGTAAGGGTTTAATTAGTAGGAGATCTTTACTCCATGCTGATCAAAGCACTGTACGAGAATAGGCGTAAGTATATTAGAGCATACACAGTGGAATAAGCAAAACAAAAAATTGTTAAAGTTAGCAATGTTGGATCAAAAAAGTGCTCACATTGGAATAACCAAACCTAGCAGCCTATTAACAACTCATCAAATTTTGACTCTTCAACAATCAAAGCTAGCAATGTTTTGTCAATAACCAAATTTTATCTCTCCATCAAGTACACCTACATTACACAAGAATCTTCTCTCTCTTCCATTCTCTCTCTCTCTCTCTCTCTCTCAAAACAATGTTTTCAAAAAATAATTTTAAAAAACTGTAAGTAAATAAAGTGTGTTTTTCAAAAAAACTATTTTTTACAAAAAATCTGTTTTTAAAAAACTGTATTTATAGTTTTTAAAATTTCAAAACTATTTGTGTAAATACAATTCTTTCAAAGTTTCCAAAATCGTATTTACTATTTTTAAGTGAACAAAGTGTGTGTTTTGAAAAACTGTTTTTTGTTTCGAAAAATTATATATATATTTTTGAACTATTTCTAACATAAATTGTTTTTTCCCCTCAAAAACCGCTTTTTCAAAAAAATGCATGAAATGAAGGGAAAAAGTTTGGAGGGCCCATTGGTTTTGATTATTGGCAAAACATAACCAATGTGGGAATTTAACATTGCTAACTTTAGCAACCTCTAAATAGATAATCAAAATCTGATGTGGCATGTTTTGTTTATTCAAAATCGATCGAAAAAGGGGTGCAACACGAGGACTTCCCAGGGGGTCACCCATCCTAGTACTACTCTCGCCCAAGCACGCTTAAATGCGGAGTTCTGATGGGATCCGGTGCATTAGTGCTGGTATGATCGCACCCGAAATGATCTCCTCCTTCAATTCTTTTGTTCCATTCTTGTTACCGCTGCGCGCTACTCCTTCGGCCACGAGCTTTCTTAGTTACGTCTCGCCGACCGGACCCCGTATCACGTTGGAGGGCTCGCCAGGGCCGACCGTGCCCGCGCAAGAGGAAATTTCTGCTCCGAGCTCGAAAAGCCGCCGCTAGCAGCCCTCCGGAGAGCTCTCGACGAGACGAGCAGAATTGGCGGCGAGCCAAGAGAAGAAGGAAGGGAAAGGGGGGGAGAAGGGAAAAGATTCCGTACAAAATCAAAAAAGGGGGGGTGCAACACGAGGACTTCCCAGGGGGTCACCCATCCTAGTACTACTCTCGCCCAAGCACGCTTAACTGCGGAGTTCTGATGGGATCCGGTGCATTAGTGCTGGTATGATCGCACCCGAAATGTCCTCCTCCTTCAATTCTTTTGTTCCATTCTTCTTACCGCTGCGCGCTACTCTTTCAGCCACGAGCTTTGAGCCTATAGTTTGTGTCTGGGTTGGGATCTCACCTTTAGTTTGGTGTCTGGGTGCCAGCCATTCACTTCTGCCTTTGATACTGTCTCATGACTTGCATCTTTATCATCATGGAGTGCTTCTATCATGGTTTAGGCCTTCGTTCATGTCTGCTCCATACCTGAAAGAATTATCAACCACTTGGTCTACATTATTGGGACCTGTTTACCTGATGCTGCTGCTTTTGAGAATAAAATTGCCTGTCTTCCTGTTTGAGATCTGTTACTGCTGCAATGGATGGTAATCCTTTTTTGGTTTCTGCCACAAACCAGTCTCTAGGCTTTGCAATCCAATGATGCTACACTTGGAAGAATACCAGTCATAATTTGCTTCTCTGATTCTAGTCCTAACGGAGGAAACACAGGAAGCTGCAAATTCTTGATCAGCATATTCTGTTTTTTGTCTGTTCTTTTGCGGATGTATGAGCTGTAACATGTACTAATTGTGGGTGGCTTTATTTGGTCGGTTGAAATCTTCCCAATTGTGTTATCTTTTGGGAGTCGGGTGGGCATATGATTGTCGAACGTTTCGGGTGCCAACATAGTTAGGAATTGGGAGATGTCTTTCGTTCATTGTGATGCTTTTTTCCCCCGTTCCCCCCTCTTGTACCGATCTTGATTATTAATAAAAAAAATCTTTGCTTTTTGCTGTTAAAAAAAGAAGAAGCTTCCATTCAAGCTACCGCATAGGGATTGGGGAATGGGGACTAATTAAACATGTCAACTAACCAAGCTTTACAAAAGAAAAAAGCCACGCAATCAGGTAAGGGTTTAATTAGTAGGAGATCTTTACTCCATGCTGATCAAAGCACTGTACGAGAATAGGCGTAAGTATATTAGAGCATACACAGTGGAATAAGCAAAATAAAAAATTGTTAAAGTTAGCAATGTTGGATCAAAACAGTGCTCACATTGGAATAACCAAACCTAGCAGCCTATTAACAACTCATCAAATTTTGACTCTTCAACAATCAATGCTAGCAATGTTTTGTCAATAACCAAATTTTATCTCTCCATCAAGTACACCTACATTACACAAGAATCTTCTCTCTCTTCCATTCTCTCTCTCTCTCTCAAAACAATGTTTTCAAAGAATAATTTTAAAAAACTGTAACTTTCATAATTTTTTTTTCAGAAAACAAAATTTTAAGAAACTGTAAGTAAATAAAGTGTGTTTTTCAAAAAAACTATTTTTTACAAAAAATCTGTTTTTAAAAAACTGTATTTATAGTTTTTAAAATTTCAAAACTATTTGTGTAAATACAATTCTTTCAAAGTTTCCAAAATCGTATTTACTATTTTTAAGTGAACAAAGTGTGTGTTTTGAAAAACTGTTTTTTGTTTCGAAAAATTATATATATATTTTTGAACTATTTCTAACATAAATTGTTTTTTCCCCTCAAAAACCGCTTTTTCAAAAAAATCCATGGAATGAAGGGAAAAAGTTTGGAGGGCCCATTGGTTTTGATTATTGGCAAAACATAACCAATGTGGGAATTTAACATTGCTAACTTTAGCAACCTCTAAATAGATAATCAAAATCTGATGTGGCATGTTTTGTTTATTCAAAATCGATCGAAAAAGGGGTGCAACACGAGGACTTCCCAGGGGGTCACCCATCCTAGTACTACTCTCGCCCAAGCACGATTAACTGCGGAGTTCTGATGGGATCCGGTGCATTAGTGCTGGTATGATCGCACCCGAAATGATCTCCTCCTTCAATTCTTTTGTTCCATTCTTGTTACCGCTGCGCGCTACTCCTTCGGCCACGAGCTTTCTTAGTTACGTCTCGCCGACCGGAACCCGTATCACGTTGGTGGGCTCGCCAGGGCCGACCGTGCCCGCGCAAGAGGAAATTTCTGCTCCGAGCTCGAAAAGCCGCCGCTAGCAGCCCTCCGGAGAGCTCTCGACGAGACGAGCAGAATTGGCGGCGAGCCAAGAGAAGAAGGAAGGGAAAGGGGGGAGAAGGGAAAAGATTCCGTACAAAATCAAAAAGGGGGGGGGGGGGGAGGACTTCCCAGGGGGTCACCCATCCTAGTACTACTCTCGCCCAAGCACGCTTAACTGCGGAGTTCTGATGGGATCCGGTGCATTAGTGCTGGTATGATCGCACCCGAAATGTCCTCCTCCTTCAATTCTTTTGTTCCATTCTTCTTACCGCTGCGCGCTACTCTTTCAGCCACGAGCTTTGAGCCTATAGTTTGTGTCTGGGTTGGGATCTCACCTTTAGTTTGGTGTCTGGGTGCCAGCCATTCACTTCTGCCTTTGATACTGTCTCATGACTGCCTTTGATACTGTCTCATGACTTGCATCTTTATCATCATGGAGTGCTTCTATCATGGTTTAGGCCTTCGTTCATGTCTGCTCCATACCTGAAAGAATTATCAACCACTTGGTCTACATTATTGGGACATGTTTACCTGATGCTGCTGCTTTTGAGGATAAGATTGCCTGTCTTCCTGTTTGAGATCTGTTACTGCTGCAATGGATGGTAATCCTTTTTTGGTTTCTGCCACAAACCAGTCTCTAGGCTTTGCAATCCAATGATGCTACACTTGGAAGAATACCAGTCATAATTTGCTTCTCTGATTCTAGTCCTAACGGAGGAAACACAGGGAGCTGCAAATTCTTGATCAGCATATTCTGTTTTTTGTCTGTTCTTTTGCGGATGTATGAGCTATAACATGTACTAATTGTGGGTGGCTTTATTTGGTCGGTTGAAATCTTCCCAATTGTGTTATCTTTTGGGAGTCGGGTGGGCATATGATTGTCGAACGTTTCGGGTGCCAACATAGTTAGGAATTGGGAGATGTCTTTCGTTCATTGTGATGCTTTTTTCCCCCGTTCCCCCCTCTTGTACCGATCTTGATTGTTAATAAAAAAAATCTTTGCTTTTTGCTGTTAAAAAAAGAAGAAGCTTCCATTCAAGCTACCGCATAGGGATTGGGGAATGGGGACTAATTAAACATGTCAACTAACCAAGCTTTACAAAAGAAAAAAGCCACGCAATCAGGTAAGGGTTTAATTAGTAGGAGATCTTTACTCCATGCTGATCAAAGCACTGTACGAGAATAGGCGTAAGTATATTAGAGCATACACAGTGGAATAAGCAAAACAAAAAATTGTTAAAGTTAGCAATGTTGGATCAAAAAAGTGCTCACATTGGAATAACCAAACCTAGCAGCCTATTAACAACTCATCAAATTTTGACTCTTCAACAATCAAAGCTAGCAATGTTTTGTCAATAACCAAATTTTATCTCTCCATCAAGTACACCTACATTACACAAGAATCTTCTCTCTCTTCCATTCTCTCTCTCTCTCTCTCTCTCTCTCTCTCTCAAAACAATGTTTTCAAAAAATAATTTTAAAAAACTGTAACTTTCATATTTTTTTTTTCAGAAAACAAAATTTTAAAAAACTGTAAGTAAATAAAGTGTGTTTTTCAAAAAAACTATTTTTTACAAAAAATCTGTTTTTAAAAAACTGTATTTATAGTTTTTAAAATTTCAAAACTATTTGTGTAAATACAATTCTTTCAAAGTTTCCAAAATCGTATTTACTATTTTTAAGTGAACAAAGTGTGTGTTTTGAAAAACTGTTTTTTGTTTCGAAAAATTATATATATATTTTTGAACTATTTCTAACATAAATTGTTTTTTCCCCTCAAAAACCGCTTTTTCAAAAAAATGCATGAAATGAAGGGAAAAAGTTTGGAGGGCCCATTGGTTTTGATTATTGGCAAAACATAACCAATGTGGGAATTTAACATTGCTAACTTTAGCAACCTCTAAATAGATAATCAAAATCTGATGTGGCATGTTTTGTTTATTCAAAATCGATCGAAAAAGGGGTGCAACACGAGGACTTCCCAGGGGGTCACCCATTCTAGTACTACTCTCGCCCAGGCACGCTTAAATGAGGAGTTCTGATGGGATCCGGTGCATTAGTGCTGGTATGATCGCACCCGAAATGATCTCCTCCTTCAATTCTTTTGTTCCATTCTTGTTACCGCTGCGCGCTACTCCTTCGGCCACGAGCTTTCTTAGTTACGTCTCGCCGACCGGACCCCGTATCACGTTGGAGGGCTCGCCAGGGCCGACCGTGCCCGCGCAAGAGGAAATTTCTGCTCCGAGCTCGAAAAGCCGCCGCTAGCAGCCCTCCGGAGAGCTCTCGACGAGACGAGCAGAATTGGCGGCGAGCCAAGAGAAGAAGGAAGGGAAAGGGGGGGAGAAGGGAAAAGATTCCGTACAAAAACCAAAAAGGGGTGCAACACGAGGACTTCCCAGGGGGTCACCCATCCTAGTACTACTCTCGCCCAAGCACGCTTAACTGTGGAGTTCTGATGGGATCCGGTGCATTAGTGCTGGTATGATCGCACCCGAAATGTCCTCCTCCTTCAATTCTTTTGTTCCATTCTTCTTACCGCTGCGCGCTACTCTTTCAGCCACGAGCTTTGAGCCTATAGTTTGTGTCTGGGTTTAGGTTGGGATCTCACCTTTAGTTTGGTGTCTGGGTGCCAGCCATTCACTTCTGCCTTTGATACTGTCTCATGACTTGCATCTTTATCATCATGGAGTGCTTCTATCATGGTTTAGGCCTTCGTTCATGTCTGCTCCATACCTGAAAGAATTATCAACCACTTGGTCTACATTATTGGGACCTGTTTACCTGATGCTGCTGCTTTTGAGGATAAGATTGCCTGTCTTCCTGTTTGAGATCTGTTACTGCTGCAATGGATGGTAATCCTTTTTTGGTTTCTGCCACAAACCAGTCTCTAGGCTTTGCAATCCAATGATGCTACACTTGGAAGAATACCAGTCATAATTTGCTTCTCTGATTCTAGTCCTAACGGAGGAAACACAGGGAGCTGCAAATTCTTGATCAGCATATTCTGTTTTTTGTCTGTTCTTTTGCGGATGTTTGAGCTATAACATGTACTAATTGTGGGTGGCTTTATTTGGTCGGTTGAAATCTTCCCAATTGTGTTATCTTTTGGGAGTCGGGTGGGCATATGATTGTCGAACGTTTCGGGTGCCAACATAGTTAGGAATTGGGAGATGTCTTTCGTTCATTGTGATGCTTTTTTCCCCCGTTCCCCCCTCTTGTACCGATCTTGATTGTTAATAAAAAAAATCTTTGCTTTTTGCTGTTAAAAAAAGAAGAAGCTTCCATTCAAGCTACCGCATAGGGATTGGGGAATGGGGACTAATTAAACATGTCAACTAACCAAGCTTTACAAAAGAAAAAAGCCACGCAATCAGGTAAGGGTTTAATTAGTAGGAGATCTTTACTCCATGCTGATCAAAGCACTGTACGAGAATAGGCGTAAGTATATTAGAGCATACACAGTGGAATAAGCAAAACAAAAAATTGTTAAAGTTAGCAATGTTGGATCAAAAAAGTGCTCACATTGGAATAACCAAACCTAGCAGCCTATTAACAACTCATCAAATTTTGACTCTTCAACAATCAAAGCTAGCAATGTTTTGTCAATAACCAAATTTTATCTCTCCATCAAGTACACCTACATTACACAAGAATCTTCTCTCTCTTCCATTCTCTCTCTCTCTCTCTCAAAACAATGTTTTCAAAAAATAATTTTAAAAAACTGTAACTTTCATATTTTTTTTTTCAGAAAACAAAATTCTAAAAAACTGTAAGTAAATAAAGTGTGTTTTTCAAAAAAACTATTTTTTTACAAAAAATCTGTTTTTAAAAAACTGTATTTATAGTTTTTAAAATTTCAAAACTATTTGTGTAAATACAATTCTTTCAAAGTTTCCAAAATCGTATTTACTATTTTTAAGTGAACAAAGTGTGTGTTTTGAAAAACTGTTTTTTGTTTCGAAAAATTATATATATATTTTTGAACTATTTCTAACATAAATTGTTTTTTCCCCTCAAAAACCGCTTTTTCAAAAAAATGCATGAAATGAAGGGAAAAAGTTTGGAGGGCCCATTGGTTTTGATTATTGGCAAAACATAACCAATGTGGGAATTTAACATTGCTAACTTTAGCAACCTCTAAATAGATAATCAAAATCTGATGTGGCATGTTTTGTTTATTCAAAATCGATCGAAAAAGGGGTGCAACACGAGGACTTCCCAGGGGGTCACCCATCCTAGTACTACTCTCGCCCAAGCACACTTAACTGCGGAGTTCTGATGGGATCCGGTGCATTAGTGCTGGTATGATCGCACCCGAAATGATCTCCTCCTTCAATTCTTTTGTTCCATTCTTGTTACCGCTGCGCGCTACTCCTTCGGCCACGAGCTTTCTTAGTTACGTCTCGCCGACCGAACCCCGTATCACGTTGGAGGGCTCGCCAGGGCCGACCGTGCCCGCGCAAGAGGAAATTTCTGCTCTCGACGTGTCGAGCAGAATTGGCGGCGAGCCAAGAGAATCAGGAAGGGAAAGGGGGGGAGAAGGGAAAAGATTCCGTACAAAATCAAAAAATGGGGGGTGCAACACGAGGACTTCCTAGGGGGTCACCCATCCTAGTACTACTCTCGCCCAAGCACGCTTAACTGCGGAGTTCTGATGGTCTCCGGTGCATTAGTGATTTTTCCTTCAAAATGAGGAAAAAATGTCCAAACTAACCCTAATAGCCATTTATAAGCTCTGTCAAACTCTCATTCCCAAAAACAGAGCATCCAAACCCCTCTCTTCCCCTAACACACTCTCTCTCTAGTCTATTATTATCAACAGAAAAAACAACATTTATAAACAGAGTTCCCAAAACAGAGTTCACAAACAGAAGTCAACCTAAGAAATATGCAAAACAATCCTTTGATGTTGCTGTGAACTCTATTTTGGAAACTCTGTTTGAAGTCAGTTTGTAACTCTGTGTGACTTTTGTTTAAGAAAAGATCTCAGTTTGAACTACCTGGTATTGGTATGATCGCACCCGAAATGATCTCCTCCTTCAATTCTTTTGTTCCATTCTTCTTACCGCTGCGCGCTACTCTTTCAGCCACGAGCTTTGAGCCTATAGTTTGTGTCTGGGTTGGGATCTCACCTTTAGTTTGGTGTCTGGGTGCCAGCCATTCACTTCTGCCTTTGATACTGTCTCATGACTTGCATCTTTATCATCATGGAGTGCTTCTATCATGGTTTAGGCCTTCGTTCATGTCTGCTCCATACCTGAAAGAATTATCAACCACTTGGTCTACATTATTGGGACCTGTTTACCTGATGCTGCTGCTTTTGAGGATAAGATTGCCTGTCTTCCTGTTTGAGATCTGTTACTGCTGCAATGGATGGTAATCCTTTTTTGGTTTCTGCCACAAACCAGTCTCTAGGCTTTGCAATCCAATGATGCTACACTTGGAAGAATACCAGTCATAATTTGTGTGGGCAGCGTGCCCTTGGAAAAAAGGATTCCGTTCCTTTTGCCATTGCGGCCCTTTTTTGAAAATCGAGGGAGCGCGAGCGCCGGTGGCAAGCGCTCAAAAATACAGAGTCGCCACTTGAGTTTTGAAGGTCCGACACTCAAGGAACCGTATTTCGAAGCACCTGCCGCGCTGTTTGATTTGAAAAATGAAGGAAACCAGTCCGTCATAACCATATCTGGGTTCGGGAGCCAGGTTACGAGAGGGGAAGGGTTTTATGGCACCCCTCTCGCCCAATCCGGAGATCGGTCTCTACTTAGGCGTTTTTATGAAAACATTTGTGATTCTTCCTCTTTTAATTGATTTTAGCCAATTAGGGCGGGGGAACAGTTAATCGGGGATTAAAACTGTAACACTTTGCAGGATGTGATCAAATAATGGCATGGATGGATAATATTGACGAATAATAAATGGAATGACCTTGAAACAGCGATCAGATGCCAAAACTAGGCTCGGGGCAGATCCGTCTTGCACGATGACCAACTTGCATGCTTGGACAGATCTGCATGCAAGTCAACCATCGCGCGAGACACACTGACTCTCGCGCGAGTATGTCATCCCACCACAGCCCCTAAATCATCCCCTTCTGGGCTCTGGAAGGACCAGTGCACACCCAGGAAGCAAACCAAGCAGTTTATGGGGAGACTGAAAATACTAATTATTACACCACACTCCAAACAGGAGCCCAATAAGATAAAATACAACCCCTAAACAGTGGGGGTATCAAAACAGAGGCCAAGGGCCTAGTTGCCCATGCAAGGGCCACTCATGGAAATCAGAGAACTGTCGCGCGACAGAGAGTGAACCTCGCGCGACACTTCTGACTGGACTTCCAGGAATTGCTTTGCATGTTTGGGGTCCTGATACAGGTTCAGGGGATCCCAAAGGCATTCCAAACTGTTTAAAGGAAATAAACAAGCTACTGTATTTTGTTTTGCATGCATAACAGTGATCTAAAAATCAAAATGAGATGCAACAAACATAAATATATTGCAAAACAGAAAAGGGCTAGCTTCCCTTCCCCACGAGGTCCATTCTCTTGCTGACACGAGTGTCGCGCGAGTAAAGGGGACCATCGCGCGAGGGTGTGGCTGCCACGATTTCTTGTAACTTTGCTGGCTTTAGGACCAGGGTATGGTATTGATTACCAGCCTTGGTCCTATCAGCCCCCCTCAGGGATCAAAACAGAAACAGCTTTAAAGTTATACCTTTGCTTGGAAAGGGTTTGGGAGTAGATTGGATGGATTGGTGTGACTTTGCTACCAAGAGTGTATGAACATTCTGAGTTCAGAAATTTGGGAAGTGGTTTGAGGGTTAAGAACTTTGTGCTAGCTAGTGTAGGATTTGTGAAGGGAGTAATGAAACTCTTAAGCAATTTTTTTGGAACCCTTAACATGGAAGACCAATGGGGGTATTTATAGGGGGAGAGTAAGGCTTAGTTAGGGGCCAAACAAGCCCTTAGGACCAGCCACTAAGGCTGGTCACAACTTGGTTGTGAGGCTAGCCAACAAGGTGAGAGAGTGGTTAGGAGTTTGCATGGGGCTAGAACCTGCCAGCACGCCGTTCAGCTGAGGAGAACGGGGTTCCAGCCCATGGGAACCCATGTGCCAAGCAATCATCACAAGTCCAGCTGGATTCTGTGATAGGGACAGGAGGGAACCATCGCGCGAGGGTTAGGGAGTGTCGCGCGAGGGTCAAACAGTCAACAGTTTGACTTTGACTACACGTGGCAAGGTAAGTGTCGCACGAGGGACAAGAAGGCTCGCGCGAGGGTCAACTCTGGTTTTAGGGTTTGACTGAAGGTTTAGAAGGGTTTGAAAGGTTCAAGCAAGGTTTCTAAGCGTTCCAAGCCTAATCCATTCCCAATCCAAGCTCTGTTCGATCCGATTTCATCATCGGGGAAACAAGAAAATCGTAAAATAAAGTAAAACGATCGGGAGACCCAGATTGGGGTGTCTACAGTAGTCCCTCTTTGACGGCACGCGGAGCACCATTGACTGGTACGGGTAACGTCAAAGATTTCTAGACACCCACCAAATCCGCCCAAAAGCCGATTAAATGGAAAATGCAGACGAGTATATAAAAATACCGTGCACCAAGGGGGAATTGAAGATCGGACGGATAGATCGTCGCTGATTGATTGATCGGACGGATAGATCGTCGCTGATGATTGATTGGACGGATGGATCGTCGCTGTGGATTGATCGGACGGATAGATCGTCGCTGTAGATTGATCGGACGGATAGATCGTCGTTGTGGATTTGATCGGACGGATAGATCGTCGCTGTGGATTGATCGGATTAGACGGATAGATCGTCATTGTTGATTGATCGGATTAGACGGATAGATCGTCATTGTTGATTGATCGGATTAGACGGATAGATCGTCATTGTTGATTGATCGGACGGATAGATCGTCGCTGTGGATTTGATCGGACGGATAGATCGTCGCTGTGGATACAAAAATCTTTGGGTTTCAAAGACCAAATCTCCAAAATGACCCTCCAATTTATTGGCAACACATCAACATGTCGTGGACCCAAAAAGGGTGTAATTGAGATTGGGCCGGACCCAAAAATCCGGATTGGGCCTGAGGCCCAAACATAGTGTCGCGCGACACTCGTTAACTGTCGCGCGAGGGTCCGAAGTTAGGGCTTGGGTCTAAACAGGCCCAGACCCGGCCCAAACCTGTTCCATTCGTTTAAAACCCCGCGGGGGTTACAGAAACAGTAACGGAACAGTTTCAAAAGTTTGAAACTCTCTCAAACTCTCGTCTCTCCTCCAAAACATCTTCAAACTTCGATCTCACCCACGAAATCATCCAAACCCAACCTTGATCGGTCATCCATGGCAGACCACGGTGGCGGGGGCGATGGTGATGAAGTTATTGATCGGTCGGAAGACCGAGGAGGTCCCGTGGCCGTAGACACAGGGAATCAAAGACCAGCGGAGGCCACCGCAGGGGTCGGTGCAACGGTTGCAGGTGGCGGAGACGGCGAAGAGGGTCGCGAGCAGGCGACTGCTGGCGGCGACGAGAGTCGCGCGACAGAGCCAGGGGCTCGCGCGACTGTTGATCCTGAGACCGTAGAGGCTGTTGTCGAGCATTTAGATCCGGGCATGGCCGTAGAAGGGTCGGTGGTGACAAGAGTGAGTCCAAGAGACGCCGGTGATATTGGTGCTGGAGAGCACCACCGCGCGACAGAGGAGGAGCCTCGCGCGATGGTTGATGCTGGAGGAGGTAGTGGCAGCGCAGGAGAAGATGACACTGTTGAACCGTCCGGGTCCCCACCAAGGGATTCGGCGAAGGGCAAAGGCGTTGTTGACGCGGAGGAGGAGACTACGATACCTCAGGTTGAGATCCGAGAGGAGGATGTTTTGTTTAGGCCAGAGTCGACCGCGGCCACGTCGTCGAGACACGTGCCGATCACTAGACATGACGTTGCCGAGTACCTGACTGACGAGGCACTGGCGAGACTGTTAGAGGACAACCCCCTGGTTGGGGAATTGGTCCTGAAGGCCAGAGAGGACCGTGCACGGGCCATTGAGGCGTCGGAGGCCATTGAGAAGGCCGAGAGAGAGACACTGGAGAGAGAGGAGCTTCTGAGAGACGCAGAGGCCGAGGAGAGAGCTCGAGTTGAGGCGCAGGGGCCTAGGGTGTCGGCCGTGGAGGAGGCGAAGAACATGAGTCGGCCGGGCTTTTCAGCGGAGGCATACGTGCTTCCCACGCCGCACCTCTTCGTTCCGTCGGGCGTCGCAGCCCGTGTACCGTCGCGGAGAGACTACGACGACGAGTTGGTGTTGAGGGATCCCCGGGTCCACCTTGCGGCAACGTGGATGGAGGTATATTTCTAGAAAACACCCTTTGTAATTTGACTTCAATATTCTTGCTTTGATAGTTCATGCGTGACGCTTGCTTAAAACATACTTGAACTCAGAATTTGCACGAATGATATTGTGAACCAAAGCATGCTAAAGTCATGTATTTCTGTAGTGTAAGCCCAATACATAATAACTTGAACCAACCATTCGTTGTAGGCCGCATTGATTATCTAGAACTTGAGAATGAACTTCCCGCGTACTGACAGACTATTTGCTGCTTGTCTTTGTATCTGAAACAGGCTGGAGCTGAACAGAGGGACCTTCGCGGCTTCGGGGGCGCGTGCGCGTCTTTGCAGCTGTACGAGGGGCTGCCAGAGGGAGTGAGGCGGTTGGTAGACGAGGCGGGCTTCGGGGAGTTTGTGCGGACCTTGACCCCAGCGAGGATTGACCATGCCGTCCTCGTTGCACTTGCTGAGAGGTGGAGGGATACGACCAATACCTTCCACCTACCTCCTGGGGAGATGACAGTGACGCCTGCTGACTTTGCAGCGATCACCGGGCTGAGGGTCGGGGGTGAGCCCATCCCGTTTGACTCAGGGATCCAGGAGGATCGGGCTGCTCTGGAGTGATTTCTGGGCAGAGTGCCCAAGGTAGAGGGGGGGATGGCAAGGTATGACCAGTTCAAGGGCTACCTGAAGAAGGAGGTGTCGAGTGACCGGGAGGCAGAGCAGATGGCCCGGGCGTTCCTGCTATACCTGTTTGGTGCCACGTTGTACCCGAACAGGCGAAGCAACGTGCACCTGTCCTACCTGCCAGCGTTGAGGGACTTGAGGACAGCCTCGCGCTTTGACTGGGGCGGAGCGGCTCTTGGGACGGCTTACCTCTTTTTTGGCGACTCGTCGAGGACGGGCAAGAGCACGGCCGGTTACTGGAGAGTCTGGGAGGTACAATTCTAATCCCTTTAAGCACAATTGGAATATGCTTGTCCATTGTTTAGTCTGCTTGACTGTTTTTGATTTCCAATGCTGTATGCCTTGACTGACGTTTGAATCTGTCTAAACCCTGCAGCTTTGGGCTTACGAGGTTTTGCGGATGTATCCGCCAGAGTGCAAGCATCCAGACTTGAGCACTCTCCCTCGCGCGTTGAAGTGGAGCAAGGAGAACACCGGGAAGAAGGAGGGGAGAGGCGAGCTTAACGCCTTCAGGCTGTACTTGGACGAGCTCAGGGCCTCACAGGTATGAATACGTAATCCTAAGCATTAGACATGTATTCATTTCCTTGTTTTAATGCTGTCGCTGATCAATTGCTTGCATTGCCTGTTTGCTTTGACTTGCAGGTCAATTGGGATCCCTGGAGAAGGGCGGAGCCAGAGCCAGAGTACTTGGCCAGAAGCAGGGCTGTTACGGCCAGCAGGGTGTTGTTGGAGTCTGCCTTCGGTTGGCAGTGGTACTTGGGAGACCGAGTGACGCGCCAGTCGCTTGGTTATCCTGAGTTCTGGGTGCCCGGGCCACTACCAGCTCGAGCTTCACACACAGGAGAGTACACGCGGGCTGAGCTGGAGAGGTACACAAGGCCGGACGCCGGGCTTGAGCGATACCTGCGTCCTGGTAGGGACTATGCAGCCTACCAGCGAGACTTCCTGGCGGGCCCACTGGGGATCCGTGGCCGGAGAGAGGCGCGAGGCCAGGCTGCAGAGGCTGCTGAGGAGAGGAGAGCGGCCAGAGAGGGACGGAGAGGAGGTGAGAGCCGGGCCAGGAAAGCCCCGAGTGGACCAGCAGTTGGCGGACTCCCTGTGCTGTTGTGGAGGATTCCCGTTGTTGACAGTCAGGGGAATCCTGCAGAGTTTCAGTTAGCGCCTGCGAGGACAGAGCCTGCTCCTGTGACCGTGTCGGTAAGAATCAGCTTCCAATATCACTTTCGAACTTTAAATGCTTGAATTATCCGTTGAACAGTCTGATGAACTTGAATTGCATGCAGGTGCCAATTGAGTGGGTGAACGAAGCCGTTCGACGTATGCTGGCGTTGGAGAATGCGGTGAGAAAGGCAGCGAGCGGCACGCCACTGGAGTTGCAGTACCAGGCACCGACGTCACAGCCGACTCAGCCAGCCGTCGTTCAGAGGACTCAGGTATGAAACGATACATTTCAGCTTTCGATACATTCCTGCTTTCGATACATTCCTGCTTTCGATAGCTTGATAGATGTACCTGTTTTCAATACAGAAATACAACATGTGCAATAGATACTGATGTTTTGAAATGCAATGATAATGCAGGTGGAGGGGAAGAGGAACCCCAGGCGGAAGAGTGCGCGAGATCCGCCACCGAAGAAGGTGGTGGCACAGAAATCTGCGCCTCCGGTTACCACCACACGGCGACAGACGAGGGGTTTACAGACAGCGCGTGCACGCGAGGATGAGGCCAGGCAGGCCGCGAGGCAAGCTGAGCTTCGGTATCAACTGAAGAGGCGCGAGAAGCCGACATTGGAAAAGCCGGGCCCGGCTCGCAGGCCGAAACTGATCATGAGCCCAAATTCTGAGGACGAGGAGGAAGAGGGAGAAGAAGAAGAGACAGAGGGAGAGGATGAGGAGCACTCGTCCACCAGCAGTGGCTCTGACGACTCCATTGACGATCCGAGGTATAGAGACGATCCCCTAGAGCTGCGCGATACTTCAGACAGTGGTGACGGGCTTGAGGAGCGTTGACGAGGCCTTCGTTACCCCTTTTTGCTTTTGATTTAGGGCCTGCGCGCCCGAGTAGATAACTTTTGCTAGACAGACATTTGAGAGTCTGCGTGCCTCTTTTTGATTGGCAGGCGCAGGTGCCTTGTTTTGACTTGGTAGCTTTGATCGGCCGAGGGCCATGGATAGATCACGGTTTAGTATATAAAAGTTGCATTCTAAAGTTTTATAGTTTCTCATTGTGCATAAGAATCAGTAAAACCCGCCACTAATACCAAACTTGTATTGACAACACATCGAGACTAAACACAGACACATATGAGTGTATAACACAGCCTAGTTCTGAAAGAAAAGAGATGATATACCCTAAGACACAATCAGGATACGAGGATACGGGAAACAATGAAATTTTGGATATTATACGCCAAAACTCACGATGCCTTGAAAGGGATGAAAACGACACTTTCCAACGATAAATGGTGGCCAACATGACCCGCGTCAATTGACGGAATTGAACAGAACGCCCCGAGAATGGACCTAAACCAAAGAATGCTCAAAATAACGCAAAAGTGGTATAAAACGTCGAAAGATGACTCGACTATGTCCCGGACTGAAATCGACACCTCCATACAGTCACTTAAGGTCCAAATGACCCGTATGGCATGACCAAAATAGGCTAGAATCTCCGGAACGAGTTTCGAACTTTCGAAATCTCGGTTTGTACTTGGAATGGGCCTCCGAGGGTCCAAAATCTTCGTCGAGCACGGCATTCGGGATCCGATGCTTGGATACAGTCACATATGCTTATAATGACTTGCTGGAACCATCGAAAGTACCAAATGATCTCCGGAATGAAAACCGACCAAAACAGATCAGTGGCTGCTAAAATCTGTCAAAACTGCAGACCAACCGTCGCGCGATAGTTTGAAATTGTCGCGCGAGACATATCTGTCGCGCGATGCTTTGAGAGTATCGCGCGAGAGTCAACTCCTGCTGAGCAGCCTTTGTTTGACCAAATTATTGGCATGGAGCTGTTCATAGCTTCCACGTCCTGAAAGTTGTTCTGGGCTTGCAGAAGGAAGGCTGTTCTGCCATGCAAGGTGGTAGGACACCTATGCCTTGGTCTCACCAACTCCTTGGCTATTTGAAGCAAGATTTTTAGACATAATGAAGTGTACACCCTTTCTCAACTTACTTAAGATGGGAGATTCACTAATGGAAGCCCTTGATCCTTGGCTAATGAGAAAGGAAACCATAAATTGGGAAAGTCCCAGGTCTCGCTGTTTATTCTCAATCCGAGATCTCCGGTTTGCTCGACCGTGCGTCGAAATCAATCAAGCCGCATTGCCTTTCTGGGATCCTGTTGTGCACGTCTTCCGGTTCCGTGAAGACGAGATGTGCCCCACGATAGAAGAGTTCCAGGCATACGCCCCGGGGTTCACCAATCTGGACATTCTTGCCGTGCCGCCAGTTCATGAAGACATGGGGCAAATTCTGCGGGAAAAACTCAACATTCCGGCGGCGGTGACAGCCAACATTATTCGAAACGGCGAGCTCAACATTCTCCACCTAATCGAGCTGTATGGCCCGGAGGCTGGCTTGGGAGACTACGTCGGGGAAGCTCAACGACGCTTCGTCTTATCTATATGCGCACTGGCCGCGTATATGCTAATTCCCGTCGACGGAGGGGTAAATCCCAAGCTGGTGAGCATTGCTTTGCAAATGGATAACGGGAAAAACATTATGCCCGTGGTCCTAGCGGAGACGCTCTTAGGTTTGGACATGCTGAAACTTGGGCAAGCCGACTCTTTCAGCGGATGTCCTATCTTGCTCCAGGTAAATCCCCGTTCGACATAATTTCTCGCATTTTCGGTTATAATCCAAACGCTTGGGCTGTATTTGATTTCTGACTCGTCCTCCGTTCTCATGCAGCTCTGGCTGGCAGACAAAATCGGGGTCTTGGAAGAGCCACAGGCTGGCTTTGAAGAGTTTCCCAGATTGTTGGTCACGAGACCGATGATATTCCCTGACTTGCTGGTGGAGATATGGTTTGCCTACTTGAATGATCTGCATTCTGAAGATATAGTCTGGAGGTGCCTCTGGTTAAACCTTCCAGCGATGACGCTCAAAACGGTGGGATACAAGAGAGTAATTCTCGCCGGCCTGACGAGCTTCACCTTTTACATTCCTGGGCGTACGCTCCGCCAGCTCGGAAGGAGCCAAGGATACAAGCGATACGGAGCGGAAGACTTTGACATTCCCGCGTTCACTTCCTGGGATTTGCGCTGCCACAGAGACAACTGGGGCGATAGGACGTTGAAGGAATCAGTTCCAGATTTCAGAACGTGGCTGGAAAAGCGTTACGTAAGATGGCTCCGTGTTGAAGTTGAGGCAAGACTGAGGGGATATTTCTGAATCCCGTGGGAGAACAAATTGTAATTAGTAAGGCCATTAGGCTCCGCTTTTCAGCACTTGCCCTGTAAATTGTATGCCACTTTGCCCGGCTTGATCGGTTAAATAAAACCTTTGAATTTATCCGGCCATTATTCCTTCGAGGGACCGAACTTGTCACTGAACACGTAATTTGAAGAAATAATGCTTCGACGTAGTCATAAATACTCATAACGACCTACTGGAAGCATCAGAATTTCAAAATCTGGCCCGAGTCAAAATCCGGAAAATAATCCCAAAAAGGCAGTAGCCTGTCCTGCTGTGTCGAATTAAATTAAACACTCGCGCGAGCACTCGAAACCATCGCGCGAATAAGAACAGTCGCGCGATGGAAAATCCCTGTTGCAGTAGCCAGCTTTGACTCATTCGGATAAAAGAAGGGTGGCAGGCTTTGTCAGCAGACCTGGGCGTGCAGAGGTCTCTGGCTTTCCCCAGAGATGTTCCCCTGATCTTTAGTGGGTAGAGGGACACCTTGCAAGGCCACCTCATTCAAAAGGAAAGGTATGCCTCCTTCCTTAGCTTATAAAGAGGGATGAGCCCCTGAATGAAGGGCGTGCCTCCGTGGGAAATCTCTAGCACTATTCCCCGAATGGCAAATCATCTCCCTAACTTAATCAGCTCGTGGCTCGAAGAATTTGTCGCGAGTGATTGGCTATGCTTCCGTTCTCATGGGTTGGCAGCCTTTCGCTTCTTAAAAAGTATAAGGCTCCGCCCCGAAATTCTAAGAGCAGCCCTGCAGTTTTGGGACCGGGACGTCCATGTGTTCCGATTTGGGGACAACGAGTTGTGTCCGACCGTTGAAGAATTCCAAGCATATCTCCAAGGCTTCGCTTCGAGCGTAATTGTCGTGCCACCCTACAGGCAAAGCATGTCAAAGCTGTTGAAGACGTGTCTGAACATTTCCCAGGGTGCAGCGGAAGGCCTGTTGATTGGCGGACAAATAAACATTGCGCGCCTAATGGAATGGTACGGGCCTGATGGCGACCCAGCGGATATGGTTCTGCAGTCTCGACGTCGATTTGCCATGTCAGTTGGCATACTGGCTGTATACCTGCTGGTGTCTCCGTATGGACGGCCTGACCCCTCGTTGGTACACGTGGCTGCGGAGATGGGCGCTCGGAAGAACGTGGTACCTCTGGTACTCGCTGAGACACTCATTGGTTTGGATTTGGTAGCTACAGGTCAGACAAACACATTCGGTGGCAGTCCAATCCTGTTACAAGTAAACTCTCACTCAGCTCACCTTTTTCCGGTTTTCTCACAGTCTGTTTTTACCTCGACTCTCGGCTAAGGCTGTATGGTAGCTTCTTACTTGTTTTCTTTCGCTCAGGCTTATGTGGCTCCTCACTTGTCTTTTCGCTCATGTAGTTATGGCTATGTGACAAGCTTGGACTAATCTCGGCTCCTGAAGCGGACTGGCCCCGTCTGCCCGGGCGGATGCACCAAAGGGGAATGCTGTATCCGGAAATGTCTGAGGGAGAGTGGCACACCTTCATGAGAGAGATGTCTCCGCGCGAGATCGTCTGGCGGCACAGGGCCTTGAACATCCCGGATATGGCTCTGCACTCTGCAGGTTTTGAGAGAATGGTGATCGCTGGTCTGTCCAGTTTCACGTTTTACATTCCAGGTCGTATCCTGCGGCAACTGGGCATGAGCCAAGGCTTTCATCGAGCTGGGATAGAAGATTTCCACATTCCAGCTTTTACAGCCCAACATTTAGCAGGGTATGAACACAACTGGGGTTTGAGAGAACTCGGAGGAGCGGAAGACGATTTCAGCACAAGACTCAAACATCGCTATGTAGTATGGTTAAGAGAAGAGGTCGAAAGCAGGCGGAATGCAGACTGACTTCTGACTCAAATCCAATGATCTAGAATAAGCTGTGAGCCCGTGAGGGCCTCTTAGCATTTCGTTCTGTTTTTGATGCTTTACTGTTTTTCTTGGGGCTCTGCTCAGCCTATGTAATAGAAATAATAGTTTTGAATAAAGGTGAAAGATTAAGAATTTTCCCCTTTTAGTCCAAGTGTTGAACGCCACGTTGTTTGAAAGTTGATGTACGCTCCGGAATGAAAAACCTGGATCGAGTTGATTGATTGTGACCGAATCTCACAAAGAGATTGCCTACGTATCCCAAGCTAGGGAATCAGGTCAAAACGTAGTTCAGGCTACGGTTCGACAAAGTATGACCGAGTCTCAAAGAGAGACTGCCTACGTATCCCAAGCTAGGGAATCAGGTCAAAACGTAGTTCAGGCTATGGTTCGCTCGAGTGTTTTGGCTCTCCTTTTGCGCTCTAAATTTTGCCTAGGACTGCCCCTGCGGGTTTCCAGCCTAGCGAGCTTTTGATTGAATGCCTATTTATTTTTGCCTAAACTGCCCCCTTGGGTTTTCAGTCTAGCAGGCTTGCTCTAATTTTTGCTTGGGACCGCTCACCCTTGTGGTTTTCGGCCCAACGAGCTTCTCTCAAGGGTAGTAACGTTTAAGTTGATCCAGGTTGACCAGAGTGTTGAACTCGTTGCCGTCTAGATCGATGAGCTGAGCCGCTCCACCCGAAAGGATGGTCTTGATAATGTAAGGTCCCGCGCGCTTCGGGCGGAACTTGCCACGCAGATCGAAGATGGGAGCCCGGATTTCCTTTGTGACCATGTCCCCTTCAGCCAAGTCACGAGACTTCACTTTCTTGTTGAATGCCCGAGCAATCCTGCGTTGATATCCCTGAACGTGATACAAGGCACGGAGCCTTCTCTCGTCAAAAAGCATGAGTTCGACAAACCTCCCGCTAAGCCATTCGGACTCCGTGAGTTCACATTCAGCCATGATCCTCAAAGTTGGTACTTCCAGCTCGATGGGAAGGACAGCTTCCATCCCGTAAACCAGAGAAAAAGGGGTGGCCCCCGTTGATGTTCGAATTGACATGCGGTACCCCCAAAGAGCTAGAGGCAGTTGCTCGTGCCAGTCCCTGGCGGACTCTGCGGATTTCTTGATAATAGTCTCGATGTTCTTGTTGGCCGCTTCAACCGCCCCATTCGTCTGAGGGCGATAGACTGTTGAGTGATGAACCTGGATTTGGAATTCTTCGAAAAGCTCCAACACCCTGCCTTTGAAGTGGACCCCATTGTCAGAAACAAACGCCTGCGGAACCCCATATCGATAGATGATGTTCTTTCGGATAAACTGAGCAACCTGAACCGCCGTCAGGGTCTTGTAAGATTCAGCCTCCACCCACTTGGTGAAGTAATCTATTGCCACCAGAATGAATCGATGCCCGTTCGAAGCAGAAGGCTTGATCATGCCGATAACATCGATGCCCCAAACAGAGAACGGCCAAGGCGATGTCATGCCAAACAGTTTGGAAGGAGGGACGTGCATGAGATTGGCATGGATTTGACACCTATGGCAACGGCGTACATAATCCACACACTGGGACTCCATGGTAGACCAAAAGTATCCCTGTCGTAAGATTTTCCTGGCAAGCATGACCCCGCTCATGTGGGGGCCACAAATTCCTTCGTGAATTTCCTCCATGATTTTGATGGCCTCAGTGCCGTTGACACAGAGCTTATGCATTCCGCAGTGGGATCTCCGATACAGTCTTCCGCCACAAATAATGTATTGAGCGGCCATTCTCCGGAGTGCTGTTCGATCCTTTTTGGTGGCGTCGGCCGGAAACCGACCGCTGTCAACGAAGTTCCAGATATCGTGATACCAAGGTAGGCCGTCATCGACATCATCGACGGCGTTGACATACTGATAAGCAGGCAAGTCCCGCTGTTCAATTAGAATAGGACGAAGCTTGATATCAATCGGAAGCTCGATCATGGAAGCCAGAGTTGCTAGAGCATCAGCGAACTGATTCTTCATCCGAGGGATGTGCGTGAACGTGACTCTGTTGAAACGAGGAATAAGGTCCTCCAAGTCTTGGTGATAAGGCTTTAATCTGTCCTCCCGAACTTTCCAATCTCCGTTAGCCTGAGAAACGACAAGGTTGGAGTCACCAATAACCTCAAGCCTTTCAACACCGAGCGTAAGAGCCGCTTCCATGCCAACAATGCAGGCCTCATATTCAGCTTGGTTGTTCGTGACATCGAAATTGAGTTTGAATGCAAGCGGAATATGAGCACCATCGGGGGTTATAAGCAAAACCCCAATCCCGTATCCCTTCTGATTGGCTGCCCCATCAAAGTAAAGAGTCCAGGTGTCTTCGACCACTGCCATCACTCCTTCATCCGGAAATGTAAAATCTGAGTCCTCTGGCCCCTCGACGGGATGATCAGCCAGGAATTCGGCGACCGCACGCCCTTTGACGGATTTCCTAGTGACATATTCGAGGTCGAACTCTGCGAGCAACAGCAACCAACGTGCTAGTTTACCAGTAAGCGCAGGCTTCTCAAACAGATACTTGAGAGGATCCATTCGAGAAATCAACTTCACTGGATAAGCCAGCATGTAGTGTCTTAATTTCTTGGATGCCCAAATAAGAGCCCAACACGTCTTTTCGAGAGCAGTATAGCGTTCTTCAGCGCCAACCATCTTCTTACTCAGGTAGTAAATGGCCTTTTCGACTCCCTTTTCTCCCTCTTGAGCCAGCAAACACCCCATGGACGAAGGATTCACGGACAAGTAAAGTATCAAGGGTTTCCCTGGCATCGGTGGCATTAAAACCGGAGGGTTCTGCAGATAGGTTTGAATGGAGGTGAAAGCCGCCTGGCACTTGTCTGTCCACACGAATGGAGTATCCTTCTTCAGTAGGCGAAACATCGGCTCGCAAGTTAGCGTCAACTTGGCGATGAATCTGCTGATGAATTGTACCTTTCCCAAAAAGCTTCGTACTCCCTTTTCAGAATCTGGTGGCTTCATCTCAAGGACTGCTTTGATTTTAGACGGGTCGACCTCAATTCCGCGAGAAGTGATCATGAAACCGAGCATCTTACCAGCTGTAACCCCAAAGGTGCACTTCTGAGGATTCAGACGCATGCGAAACTTCCATAATCTCTCGAAGAACTTCCTAAGCACAGGAATATGACCTTCTCGAGTTTTGGACTTGGCGATCATGTCATCAACGTAGACTTCAACTTCTTTGTGCATCATGTCGTGCAAGATAGTGGTAGCAGCTCGCTGATAAGTGGGCCCCGCGTTCTTCAATCCAAAAGGCATGACCAGGTAGCAATAAGTCCCCCATTCAGTGATGAACGTGGTTTTCTCGCGGTCCTCGGGCGCCATGAGAATTTGGTTGTAGCCAGAGAAGCCGTCCATGAACGAGAGCAAAGCGTGCCCCGCAGTGTTGTCCACAAGCACGTCGATGTGTGGCAAGGGAAAATCGTCTTTGGGGCTCGCTTTATTCAAGTCCCGAAAGTCAACGCAAACACGAATTTGGCCATTCTTCTTAGGAACGGGGACGATGTTGGCGACCCACGTGGGATACTGAGAGACCATGAGAAAGCCAGCGTCAATCTGCTTAGTAAACTCCTCCTTAATCTTCTGAACCCAATCCGGCCTCATCCGTCGGAGTTTCTGCTTCACAGGCTTGGCATCTGGAAATAAAGGAATGTGATGCTCCACGATCTCGGGATCAATTCCGGGCATATCTCGATGAGACCATGCAAAAACGTCACTGAACTCGGTGAGCAGCTCTTTGAAATCACGATGTTCCTCTGGTGAAAGTGTGGAGCCCACTTGCACCATCCGGGGATCATTTTCATCTTTCAAATTTATAGAAACTATTTCTTCTTTTAATGGCTGAGCATGCCTTCCGTCTTCCCTTTCGATGAAGGCACGGATTTCCTTGGGAATGTCCCCATCGAAATCTATCCCTTCGTCGTCAGGGTCGACACAGTTTATATAAAGATCATTGAAATAGTCAGAAGATGCTTTGTTCATTTCACAAGCCCCTGAAGGGTCACCAAGTACAAGCGAGTCAAACTCGAAATAAAAGCTATGACGTGGAGGGCCCAGAGGCACAAACTCCGACTCAGAGCTAGACTTAGAGGACGAGACAGACTCTGACTCAGACTCAGACTCAGACGTGTCGTCAATGCAAGTTAGGCGTGGCTTGAAAATGCAATTATTTAAAGAGCCCTCGGCTTTCACGATGAGAGAAGTGGGATCCTCGAGGGCGTCGGGCCCGAGCATGAGCACTTCGGCTTCTTCAGCTTCCCCAGCCAAACCCACTTGGGAGAATTCCCGAAATAGCAACTCCAGATTCCCCTGATCGATAAATCCGAGCCAGTCAGCCTCGGTCTTCAGCTGATTAAGCTTCCTCTTGAATTCTTCTTTCGCTGGTTCATCATCACTGCTTGACCAGGTGTCATCAGCGAAGATCTCAAACCCAGGCAGCAGCTCCCCGGTTTCGGAATGAATGAAGGGCTCAGCCTGCCCAGCGTAAGCGGCATTTCCGACTTCACGTACGAATTTGGGATCGCTGCAGAAGGTCCGAGGTTTTCCCATATATTTCCTCCGTTTGGCATCTTTGGCAGAGGCGATATACCCCAAACCAAAGCGGCCCTCGTTGAAAGGAAAAGTAGGGAACTCCGGGACCCCTTGACGGCGAGAGCCCCATCCAATGCCCGGAAAGTGAGACATCCTTCTCATAATGTCCAGCGCGACAGAGCTTATGAGGAAATTCCCGTCCACATTGATGGCCATTACTATGCCGGAAGTATCGAAAGAAAAACCCCCAAGATCGACGTCTTCTTCGCCGTGTTGAATTCCCAAGACAGGAGTCCCATCCTCCTTGAGCGGGCGGATGCCAAAATCCCCGCAGATGGTTAAAGTACCGGTAGGTAGCCCAGAATGACCTTTTGGTGGAGAGTAGAGGGTACAGCCATGATGTCGGATCGATGAAGCCACGGTCTACCCAACAGAAGATTGAAAGTTGCGGGAATATCCACGACATGGAACTCCACGTCCATCTCAAAACCCTCGGCATCGAGTTTGAGCTTCAAGATACCTTCGACCACGCGACGGGTGCCGTCATATGCCTTGACAGCCAGATTGGAAGGTGCCAGATCCTTCTTGGTGAGTCCCAAACGATAAGCGACCCGCAGAGGGCAGACATTGATGGCGGAGCCGTTGTCAATAAGAACGGTCAGGACCCAGAGTCCTCGACACTTGACGGTGATGTGCAAAGGGCGGGTGTGGTCGACTCCTTCGACTGGCAGATCCTCGTCTGTGAAGATCACTGTATGTTTGGAGGTTGGAGGGAGGATGAGAGATATCATTGCCTCGGGCGTGATGTTGGCCTGGACTTCAAGGCGGGATAGGGCGTGACATAGCTTCTGACGATGCTCCTTGGATGAACAGATCAGTCCCCAGATAGAAATTGCAGCAGGAATCCGCTCAAGTTGCCGCTGAACCAAATCAGGAATCGGATTGCCAGCTGATACCTCAAGAGGTGCAGACCTTGGGACAGAAACAGGCTCGTTCCTTTGATTGGCAGGATTGGAGGAATTCCCGGCTTGCAGATTAGCAGGCTGAAAAATCCGTCCACTCCTTGTAACATTGTGGACGCTTCCCAGAGAGGGCACGAGTTGAGGGCTTTCCTTCACATCCCAGAGATCAGCAGGGACATCTCCCAGTTTGCGCTTCCCCTTGTTAGTAGTTGGTGCAGAGATGGGCACTTCCATGTCTAAGCCCAGATCTTTCATCAGCAAGGAGTCCCAGAAGCCCAAGTCTTTCACAGCAGCCACTTCAGCAACAGGCTCCGGATTTGCAATGAAGGGAACATCCCAGAGACCAGTATCAGCCAGGGTACGATTGACAACTCAGACTTCATTCCCAACTTGGACATCCACTATGTCGTTAACTTCCCACAGATTAGCGGGCGGAGCGCGGTCTGTAACCATGATGCTGCAGTCCTTGTTGTTGGGGTAAGGCACTGAGGGCGTGGATCTTCTTCGTCGACAATGTAGAAACAGGGGTCATGGTCAGTGTCGGGACTAGTATCACAAACCGAATCAAAGACCGAACCAAAGAGGGAAATGTGGTCTCCCAAAGCCCGTGGATCATCTGGACAAGTTCATCCTCTGCGTAGTGAAGCATGTAGTCCGGCGTGGCATAGCCTTGCAGAGGGTTAGGGTCAACATCCATGGGAGCAAACCAGGTTGGCTCAGGATCCCAGTAATATTCTGCTTCGGGAACTGGAGGCTCGATCGGGTTGAACAGGAAACCGTCCAAAGGGTCAAGCAAGGCCGCTTCATAACCGGCCAACCAGCCATCATACCAGGCTTGATCGAATGGGACATTTCTGGGCTGTGGAAGAATCCCGTCCATTCCAAGGGTGGACCACTCGTTGAGGAGAGGAGCGGCATAGTCCCAATGGTCCGCTATGGCCCAGCCGGTGGCTTGCATGTTATCATCTGAGGGAGGCACCCAAGGCTGATAGGGATCAGGAAATGGGCCAGCGATGGTTGCGTACGGGCTGTCAAGCGACGAGGCAGAGTTGATTTGCACAGCAGGGATTGACCGATGGAAGAGGGAGCTGACATCTGGCTTGTAAAAGTTCCGAAGGTGCATCTGCATCAACAACTTGGCCTTCAACCAATTGTATATAAGAAACCTCGGTGGATGGTTCGATCGGGAAAGGCACGACGGGCCTGGGTTGATCGGTTGAGGCTATATAGTCAGTGGGGTTAAATATGGTGGAGCTAGGGTTGATATAAGTGGAGCTGAGAGATATCTGGCTGATGTGGGGTACAGCGTTGTGCTTAGGGAGAGAGTTGGCAATGACATTGGGTTTCTGAGGTGGTGGAGGAGTCTCCAGCGTGCCATCGTCGATGAGATCCTGGATCGCATGACGGAGGTGAAAGCAGGAGTCAGTGAGATGACCCGCTCCTTGATGGTAAGCACAGTAAAGGTTGGCTTTGAAGCCGGGTGAAGGGTTCTTGGGTAGAGGAGTTGGATCCAGGGGTTTCAGATGCCCTGATTTGACCAACTTTTCCAAGACCGAGGATAGAGGTGCCTCGATAGCAAAATTCTGAGATTGGGCTCGAGGTCGGTTATTTTGAGGAGTTGAACTTGATTGACATCCACGGCGCGATTGGAGTTTTGAATAGCGGCATTGTTCCCACTTGTGGCCACGTTGGCATAGTTGCTACTACCAAACAACGCGGTACTACTTGGGGGCGTGCGAGGATTCCCCCTTTGATAGAATTCCACTCTGCAAAGCATCTTTGATGGCCAGGCCAGAGTCGAAGAAGGTTTCAAAGTTAGCGGAGGCCTGAGCTAGAACCAGGTGCCTAGCATAGTCCGGTTGAAGATTGCGAGAAATGATACGGAGCTGATCCTTCTCGCTCGGGCGATCAGTCATCTGCGCGGCTTTAGCTCTCCACCTTTTGACGAAGTCTGCAAAGGTCTCCTTAGCCTCCATCTTGGTGGATTCAAGTTCCCGGGTAGTCATTTTCAGTTGGGAGTTGTAATTGTACTGTGAAATAAACGCAGTCCCAATGTCTTCCCAAGTCCTCCTTTTGGCAATGTCGAGTGACAAAAACCAATGGAAAGTGGCCCGAGAGGGTCCGAGGAAAGAGCTGTGACATCCTCTGGCTCAACCGAAAGAAGTTTCATGGCGGCATGGTAGCCGTAGAGATGAGTCTGGGGTCACCGCTCCCATCGAACTTAGCTAAGTCGGCATTTTGAACTTCTCGGGAAGCTTGGCGTTGGGATACAGGCAAAGGCGATCCAGATCGATCCCTCCGTCTTTTCTGTCTTGGCAATGGATTCCTCAGTTTGGCCATCTTGGCCATGAGTGCGACCATTTCCGGTTTCTGAGCTGGTTCTTCTTGGTTTGGAAGCAGTCTGCCAGTTTGCGGCGGGCCTGCGAGCTTCCCTCGGGTTCATCACTATGAGGCGTCTGCGTGAAGCGGATCTCGAACCAAGATAGGCTGCTCCCGGTCGAGACTCATCGTCCCACCTTCTTCCTCGAGAGGGGTGGAAGGCGAGTGTGGATGAGGTCATTCAGGCGAGCAATGTTAGTGTCGATCAGCCGCCCTCTGTTGCATGGCGGTGATGCTTCTGAAGGTTCATGAGCATGGCTTCCAAGGTGAGGTTCTGGTTGTGGCTGTTCCATCGTGACGGGTGGTTAGCTGCTCGAGGCGGATACCGGGGTAGTCGGACGCCCTTCTTGTGAAGCCGTGGTGAACCTGACTGAGACTCTGAGTGTTGTGCTGCCGGAGGTGAGCGCGGAGAGTCTTCCGTGATGACTGACTGGGACTGTAACCTGACAAGCCTTTGAACCGGACTCAGATGCAGACGTTCCTAAGCGGGTTTCCTTGGCGGTGCAATGATTCAGATCTTTGCTTGCAAGGGAAAAGGAGGTTTAATAAGGGTCCTGCAGTAACTTTAATCTAAATAAAAGACTAAAGCGGATGCAGCCAACGCCGAGAGTGTCACCCTAGACTCTAGAACCGGAAGACAAGTCTGTCTCACGACGCTTTGGACACCGTTTTAGGCGATTTCTTTTCGAAGATGTATCCCTGCTCGGAACAAGCGATCCTAAAGGATGTCAAAAGGAGTCTAAACCTTTGTCCGCTCCGAAGTTCGTGGTTTCAAGCTTGAAGTCAGAACAACTCGGTATGAATATCATGACGCTATAACCAGATTGGCGTGAGCAGCACTGTGCTATTAGCTGGGCGGTGTAAGTGACGGGGCACTTGTTACCTTTGGTGTAAGCATCATGGCATTTTACTCCGTGGTTCCTCATTTTCTGCCTGAAATCCTAAACTGGTATACAGGCAATGGTGTAGAAAAGCTTCTGATTTCCCAAAGTCCTACTGTAAAAGGATTTGAAAGATCGTAACGTGCACCACCGAGATGCACGGCTCCTCATCGGGCAAAAACAGTGTCCTACTAAGCCTGAAGACAGACTCGGAACAGATTGAGAACCTAGGAGCCATCTTAGACATGCTTCTACGCCGAACGAGAATGTATGTACAGTTCATGCGATAAGGAAAGCAGTAACACATAGGCATTTAGAGGGTTAGATGCAAGCAGATCTTAACCTGAGGGTACCTGTCTTAATTGGGAGAGTTCTAATGCTTCGTATATGCAATAGGCCGGTTTTGGTTTGTAACAGGTTCCTTGGACTAGGGCCACAGATATACCTCCCGTTACCCGCGTTTTTCGCAGAATAACAGTCGAACGGTAGCATGACTCATCATCGTCGAAGGTTGTCGGTCATTCGGGGTCCCCGGGCTCCGGTAAACCGTGCCGGATTGCCAAAACGATCCAACGAGGCTTTATCCCACATCGATGCAAATGAGATGCTAAAATCTTGTTAAAAAGTGGAAGAATCACAGAGTCATAAAAGTGCCTTTTCAAATTTGGCTCACTTTATTTAGTCCATCTTTAGAAGAAACTACGCAAGTGAACAATCAAAAGAGCCCCAGATTAGAATGGCCAGACACAAGGTCCTGTTAAATCACCGTTCCAACCTTCGGCAGCGCGAAGCTCACCGTTTTGCCAGGCTTTTTAAGGGATTGTTCCCAAGCGTATTAAATCCTAAATGTGAATTAATATTGGTTCGATTTCTCCCCAGCAGAGTCGCCACTGTGGGCAGCATGCCCTTCGGAGGGGACAAAGGATTTCGTTCCTTCCCCTGCCGTTTGCGGCCCTTTTTGAAAATCGAGGGAGCGCGAGCGCCGGTGGCAAGCGCTCAAAAATACAGAGTCGCCACTTGAGTTTTGAAGGTCCGACACTCAAGGAACCGTATTTCGAAGCACCTGCCGCGCTGTTTGATTTGAAAAAGTTAAGGAACCGGTCCGTCATAACCATATCTGGGTTCGGGAGCCAGGTTACGAGAGGGGAAGGGTTTTATGGCACCCCTCTCGCCCAATCCGGAGATCGGTCTCTACTTAGGCGTTTTTATGAAAACATCTGTGATTCTTCCTCTTTTAATTGATTTTAGCCAATTAGGGCGGGGGAACAGTTAATCGGGGATTAAAACTGTAACACTTTGCAGGATGTGATCAAATAATGGCATGGATGGATAGTATTGACGAATAATGAATGGAATGACCTTGAAACAGCGATCAGATGCCAAAACTAGGCTCGGGGCAGATCCGTCTTGCACGATGACCAACTTACATGCTTGGACAGATCTGCATGCAAGTCAACCATCGCGCGAGACACACCGACTCTCGCGCGAGTATGTCATCTCACCACAGCCCCTAAATCATCCCCTTCTGGGCTCTGGAAGGACCAGTGCACACCCAGGAAGCAAACCAAGCAGTTTATGGGAAGACTGAAAATACTAATTATTACACCACACTCCAAACATGAGCCAAATAAGATAGAATACAACCCCTAAACAGTGGGGGTATCAAAACAGAGGCCAAGGGCCTAGTTGCCCATGCAAGGGCCACCCATGGAAATCAGAGAACTGTCGCGCGACAGAGAGTGAACCTCGCGCGACACTTCCGATCCGGACTTCCGTGAATTGCTTTGCATATTTGGGGTCCTGAGACAGGTAGGGGGTCCCAAAGGCATTCCAAACTGTTTAAAGGAAATAAACAAGCGTATTTTGTTTTGCATGCATAACAAGTGATCTAAAAATCAAAATAAGATGCAACAAACATAAATATCTGCAAAAAAGAAAAGGGCTAGCTTCCCTTCCCCACGAGGTCCATTCTCTTGCTGACACAAGTGTCGCGCGAGTAAAGGGGACCGTCGCGCGAGGGTGTGGCTGCCACGATTTCTTGTAACTTTGCTGGCTTTAGGATTGATTACCAGCCTGGGCCCTGTCAGCCCCCCTCAGGGATCAAAACAGAAACAGCTTTAAAATTATACCTTTGCTTGGAAAGGGTTTGGGAGTAGATTGGATGGATTGGTGTGACTTTGCTACCAAGAGTGTATGAACACTCTGAGTTCAGAAGTTTGGGGAGTGGTTTGAGGGTTAAGAATTTTGTACTTGCTAGTGTAGGATTTGTGAAGGGAGTAATGAAACTCTTAAGCAATTTTTTTGGAACCCTTAACATGGAAGACCAATGGGGGTATTTATAGGGGGAATGTAAGGCTTAGTTAGGGGCCAAACAAGCCCTTAGGACCAGCCACTAAGGCTGGTCACAACTTGGTTGTGAGGCTAGCCAACAAGGTGAGAGAGTGGTTGGGAGTTTGCATGGGGCTAGAACCTGCCAGCACGCCGTTCAGCTGAGGAGAACGGGGTTCCAGCCCATGGGAACCCATGTGCCAAGCAATCATCACAAGTCCAGCTGGATTCTGTGATAGGGACAGGAGGGAACCATCGCGCGAGGGTCCGGGAGTGTCGCGCGAGGGTCAAACAGTCAACAGTTTGACTTTGACTACACGTGGCAGGCTAAGTGTCGCACGAGGGACACAAAGGCTCGCGCGAGGGTCAACTCTGGTTTTTAGGGTTTGACTGAAGGTTTAGAAGGGTTTGAAAGGGCTCAAGCAAGGTTTCTAAGCGCTCCCAGCCTAATCCATTCCCAATCCAAGCTCTGTTTGATCCGATTTCATCATCGGGGAAACAAGAAAATCGTAAAATAAAATAAAACGATCGGGAGACCCAGATTGGGGTGTCTACACAAGTCCAGCTGGATTCTGTGATAGGGACAGGAAGGAACCATTGCGCGAGGGTTCAGGAGTGTCGCGCGAGGGTCAACAGTCAACAGTTTGACTTTGACTACACGTGGCAGGCTGAGTGTCGCGCGAGGGACAAGAAGACTCGCGCGAGGGTCAACTCTGGTCTTAGGGTTTGACTGAAGGTTCAGAAAGGTTTGAAAGGTTCAAGAAAGGTTTCTAAGTGTTCCAAGCCCAATCCATTCCCAATCCAAGCTCTGTTCAATCCGATTTCATCATCGGGGAAACAAGAAAATCGTAAAAATAAGTAAAACGATTGGGAGACCCAGATTGGGGTGTCTACAGCTAGACAGTTCGAGGTTGTTCCTAGGGCGGCGTCCCAGCGGAGACTCGGTCGTGCGGAGTCGGAGGAGGAGGAGGAGACAGAGGAGTCTTCCGAGTCGTGTGTGTTAGGGACGACAGACTCAGAGACTGCTTCTGGCTCTCCAGGTGACGACGACGGTGACGACGGCGACGAGAGTGAGAGCACAGAGCCCGAGGGCCACCAGCGGAAGAGGACTCGTCGTGTCTGAGCCTAAGGTTTTGCTTAGCTAGCTTTCTTGTACATAGGCCTGTGTGCCAACATAGTCGTAGCTTCTGGGCCTGCATGCCTTGATTTTTGTTTGGGCCTGCGTGCCCCGGTAGTTTAGGATTGGGCGCGTGTTTGCCCCAGCTTTTGTACTCACTCATTGTAAATGCTGTATTTATTTATGAAAATTTGCACTTTTGTTCTTTTGCATTGCTTCGCACTTCCTTTATAGAATTGTATTTTATGAAATATGTTCATCTAGCTTCAAAAGAAAGTAAAGAGCACACGAATTTGAACCGATACCCTCAAAATAAAAACGAAAATTCGACATCGACACACAACCGCCAATTTTTGAGCGATCGACCGTGAAATTTAGATTTAAGGGCTTTTGATCGTAAACAAGTGCGTCGTACAGTTGATAGTGAGCGTCGTGACCTGCGAGGATTGCTAGAATTACTAAAATAAAAAGATCGACATTCACATGTA
This sequence comes from Rhododendron griersonianum, assembly GCA_018127125.1. NCBI lineage: Eukaryota > Viridiplantae > Streptophyta > Magnoliopsida > Ericales > Ericaceae > Rhododendron > Rhododendron griersonianum. The sequence goes on along the minus strand of CM030795.1, from coordinate 40,479,450 downwards.
CTTGAAAACGATGATTTCGGGACTATTGAAGGACGAAAATTTAAACCAAGAGTGTTAATGCCCGTTTGTTCATGCCAGACAGTCACTAATGCACATTGCGACTTATACGCATCGTTGGATTCGATAAAACACGCTTAATATGAAATTTGACACACTTGAGGGATGCCAATCTTGGAGATTTCGAGATTTTTCAAGATACATGCTCAAATGCTTGCGAAGTAGATGAACGAGACTGTTGTATTCCCTTATGAATATGCCAGGAGTCTACTGATCTGAGCTGCATGTAGTTACCCTGCTGAATTGAGGCTCAAAGACTGAAGACCAAAACCTGCTGAATGCAGCAGCACTCTCGAGCGCTCGGGACTGCTGATATATGCAGTCTCCTGTAGTCCCCTATTTGGTTGAAAAGTGTCCTTCTATGGCAGCAAACAGTTGAAAGGTGATGCCAAATCTATGGCTGGACTTGATTTGAAGAGGGTGTCCAAGAGGACCATGCCAAGTCTATGGCGGGAGTTGTTTGAATAACGTCCCGGAGGACGATGCCAAGTCTATGGCGACAGACGATTGAACGATGTCCAAGAGGACAATGCCAAGTCTATGGCAGGAATGTCAAGTGGCCCTGTTGACGGAATATGAAAGTGACCATAAGAGGCCGAGGCTAGAAAGTAAGACCCGTGTTTCGACATTTGACAACAACGATGACCTTTTATTTTTGAAAAACGAAGGACATGTTCGAGTATCCTTTCTGCTTTACTGTCTTTGGCCAACGGACTGGTATTCTCAGGCTTTTGGGATTTGGGTTGTAGCTTGATGGGAATTGGGTTCGAGTTATATCCAGGGCTTGAGTTTGACTTTGTCCAGGGCTTGAGTTTCGGGCAATCATGCCCCAGTCTTGACATTGGCTGAATGCTTGCAATGATTGATGGCATTGGGTTGCTGTGCCCCAGTGAGGGGCAAGTCTCAGTCTTGACTTTTCTCCTTGATTCCATAGATAGTTTCGGCGACCAGCTTTGTCATGAGCACAAGTGCGGGCTCTTCCATGTACTGGAGTTTCTCTCACGAGTTGGGACCTCGATGACCTTGTGTGAATTTGGACAAGGCCCAGATGACTCAAAAGACAAGAAAGACCCTTTATCAGAGGACTGAAGACCTTGACTTGGCAAGGAGTTTGATTTGACTGGACAAGGAGCTTGGTTATTTGGGGGTTCGACGTGTAACGCCCCCATTTTCGGGTACGTTAAATAAACATTTTATTGATAAAATTAACAGAGTCTGGCTCATTATTACATTGTTAATCTCACAAGGGAGTACATTTATTCAAAGGGAAGGGAACTAAGGTTCCTAACTACAGCTCTGCCTGCTCTTCCATCCTAGCCAGCTCTTCGGCTCCAAAAGCCTCCACAGTGTACATCTCACCCTGTTCGTCTATAAGGTCTGACACATTATACCGGCGTCGCCACCAATATAATATGTCAGGGTCACCAAAGGGCAACACCGTGAGCTTGCAAAGCTCAATAGAATAAACCATACCCACTAACCCTTAACTTACAACAAGAAGCAGATAACAATTACACATGCTTGTTCAATAACAATAACACATCCGCATTCGCTATCCTTCTAATGTTAGTGTCATGCCTTTTCGTGTTTCTCCTACGCGACTCATCGTAGACTGTGTCATCGATTTTCAAGTTCATTAACACTTCCAAAATCGTTTTCGAAAATCCATTCTTAAACATGCCCACACAATGGGCAAGTTCGGCCACATTGCGGTTTTCAGAATCCACACAAGGGCTTTCACGCCAAGTCCCTATTGAGTGTATAGATAAATCATGCTACTAATGAGGCTACCAAGTCCGGCTTCACTAGTGACACACACACAATGGCTACCAGGCACTACACAATGGGCAAGTCTGATCACATTGCTGTTTTCAAAATCCATCCACTCAATGAGCTGCCACGTTCGGCCACATGAGGGTTTAAAACACACCCAACCTCGGTTCCGCCGTTCCGGGTTCCCGAGTATCCTCACAATGGTTCCACCGTCCCGGGTTCCCATTGGCACACATCTTGCATTGGCTCCTCTCCACGGATAACCAAGCCATATTGTCACATGAAGCTACCACGTCCGGCTCCATTGGCAATCTTCACAATGGGCTACCAAGTCCAGCCACATTGTGGTTTTCGCAAGTCCACACAAGGGGCTACCAAGTGCGGCCACCTTGCGGGTTTCCATACGCACACCCAACTCACATAATGACTACCACACTCGTCATTATGTAGTTTCAAAAATATTTTTATCCATATCAACCACACCCTAGGTGTCATGTTTCTAACTTCCTCGATTTTTGTGTCTCGTTTGCATGCCATGACTCCGCGGTAGTTCTTTTCACATTTTAAGTAATCTTGAAACTAAATTAGCAAGATCATCCAACTCTATATTAAATATGCTCAACATTTAATCATACAAGGTTTAAGCATAGTGTCACATGGACGGACACCTTTGGAGTGGTAACCCACTTATGCTTTATCAACAACAAGTAGTCAAGTAATCACATAAACATGCTCATAATCATTCTAAGATCAAAATACAAATACTTCAGTTAAACAGCTAACGTTATCTTTTCAAAATTTATGCTTCTTTTTAGAAGTTTAGAACAACACGTGTTTATTGATGTAAAGGTCGTTAATCAGCACGTCATTTCCACCATTAGTCAAACAAGTACACATCCAAAACATCGTAGGAAATAACTTAGCTTCTAGTCATGATCATACTTTTTCTAAACTTTAACTAGCCTTTTCATAAACGTAACTAACGTTATACTAGGGAAAACGAGTAGAGATTTATCTACATATACTTAGGGATAAAGAGTAAGGACACTCTACCTTGATCCGAAACTAGTCGGGGCCGAATAAGCTAGTTGGAAAATTCTACGGCGATGAAATGCACAATTCTGGACCGAACTTCGGATGGCAGTAACTCGATCAATATTTGGCCGAATATGATCGTTCTTGAGTCGAAATCGAAGTTCTAGAAGTGCTCTACAACTTTTGTGAAGGAAGTTGATCCTAGAAAGTACTTTAGGTAGGAGAAATACGGTGATAAAGGGATGGACAGTTTGCTGTCTGGAATCTGGAATCCGAATTTTGACTGAACTTCGAATGCCAATATCTTTGTTGTTTCTTGACGGATTGGGGTGGTTCTTGGGTCTAACTTGAAGCTCTCGAAGTGTTCTACAACATTCCCGGAGGAAGTTGGTTCTAAAAACTACTCTAAGCAGGAGAATAATGAGGATTTACAAAGGGCAGTAGGTGCCTGGAAAACAGAATGGTTTCTAGAGAGAAGTTTGGAGCAAAGGATGAAGGTGTGAGTTCAAGGCTTGAATGAGCTTGCTATTTATAGGCCAAGCTCTCCTCTCTCCTCTCCCTAGCCGGCCTCCCTCTCTCTCTCTACATTTCATTTGTTTATTCCACCAAATCAAGCTTTCTTAGAAGATCAAGCCTAGAACTAGGCTTGCATGGCTAGGACATGTACCTTAGATTTGATCTTGGAAGATTTGGAGTGAAAGATGGAGGTTTGTACAAGATTTTGGTAAGGAAATCTAGTCCTTTTAGTCCACCTCATGTCCTTGGTTGATCAAAGTGTAAGAAATACTAGATTTTTGTACTAGGATTGTGTGAGGTGTTTGGCCAAAGGACCATGACTAGGCTTAAGGTACACTTGCACACATCACACTCCCTCTCTCCCTCTCTCAACCGGCCTCTCTCTCTCTCTCTCCCTCTCTCTCCCTCTCGGCCATTCTCTCTCTCTCTCTCTCTCTCTCTCTCTCTTTGGTACAATGTACTATAGTACAAGTTTGAAAGACTACAAGATCTTCTTTCCAATTTAGGACAATTCTATGTTATTCTATTGGGGCCAAGGTCTAGTCTAGTCTTTTGAATGAATAGAAAATAAGATTTGGTTGTCCTTTGGAGTGAAAGAGTAGAAACCCTAGATTTTATGGTACAAGATGATGTAAGCTAGACATGGTGAGGTAGGAAGATTGACCAAGTACACTAGCACACATCACTCTCCCTCTCTCCCTCTCATCCGGCCCTTCTCTCTCTCTCCCCCTTTCTATCTCTCTCGGCTCTCTCTCTCTCTCTCTCTCTCTCTCTCTTTGGTACAAAGGACACCTAAGCAAGGAAGGACAAAGGGGTTGGTGGTTGACTTAGAGAGAGAGTAAGATCTTGGTATAAGGCTTGTAAGACAAATCTTGTACCCTAAATCTTACTCATGTCATCCTATCTCACAATCTTACATAAGTACAAGTACTTAGGATGGATAAACAATTGGATTTGGTGGAGAAAGATCAAGAAGTACAAGCATATCTCTCTCTCTCTCTCCTATCTCTCTTATCTCTCTCTCCTCTCCCGAATTCTCCCTCTCTCTCTCTCCTCTCCCTCTCCTCTCCCGAATTCTCCCTCTCTCTCTCTCCTCTCCCTCTCCCTTGTACTATAATAATATACTAATAGGTGAAAGAACATAAGTACCTTGGTACCTTGGTGATTTTCCTAGATTTCTAGGTCAAGGTGTCCTAATAAACTAAGTCAATTGGCACGTGCTTGTTCATAAAATATAACCTAGAATTCTAGGGTGACATATGCCTATCTTATTACTTAAATGAATTAGGCACACGTTGGTTGATAAACTAATAGTTCTAGGTACTTGGCTAGGCTTCAAAGATTTGGTCAGGAGTACACAAAATCTTGGTTTTCTCTCTCCAATCTCTCCCATCTCTCTCTCGGCAATCTCTCTCTCTCCCTCCATCCGAATTCTCTCTCTCTCTCTCCCTCTCTCCCTCTCTCTCCCTTGTACTATTAATGAATATATAACTAGATATATATCTACCTAATAAATATTGAAGTACAAGGTACTTAATAAACTAATAGGATTTTGAAAGACTAAGGATTTTCTATTAAACAAATGGATAACACATGTGTTCTATCTTTAAATAATAAAAGAGTAGGTGCACTAGTACATTATTATAATATATAAGTATGTACTAGAAGATCTAGTCAAAATTTTACAATATAATACTCCAATTTGGCACATGTACTATTATAATATTTGAATAGTGTTTATGGAATCCTAGGAAAAGATTCTTCTCATTTTTTTATTCTTTTGCACACATGGCATATCTATTATGGATTTATTTAATAGGTTCTTGTACTAGGTTGAAAGACTAACCTATTATCCAATGGACAATAATTCTCCTAGTAGTTATTAACCAATGGTCTAAGATGGAATGACTCATGGTGAATCTATTAAACTAATAGATTTTAAAAGAGGGATATTTATAAATAGAAAATTTTATTAAACACATGGGTACTAACTTTATTTTATAAAAATAGGGGTACAAGTGTCCTCTATTATATTTAAGTATGTACTAGTCAATCTAGGAGATTTCCTAGCCAAATTCTGTATTAAACTAATCTAATTTGACACATGTTGTATTATTATATAATATTTGTACAAAGGAAATCCTAGAATCCTATATTATATTAGATGCTCTTCTAATATTAATGGGGAATCCCATGGGATTCTAGACAACAAATAAGCTAATATAACTTAGTCCTATTATCCAATGGATAATAAATCTCCTAACAATTATGGACCAATGGACAAGGGTCAAAGGTTGACTTTTTGGTCAAAGGGTCTACTTAGGGTTCAAGAGGTTCAAAAGGTTCAAATGGTTCGAGGAAGGTTAAGAGTTTAATTAGATTATCTCCGAGGATTAGGTTAGAAGCTAATTAGGCTTGCTAAGTAGGATTTTTAGTCAAAATATAATCTAAGCTTAAGCTTGGCAGATTAGAAAAATAGGCCAATACTCTAGTCTTTGGAAGGATGATCCTATCGAGGAATCTAATCATGACAGATTATCGGAATTTAAAAGGAGATTATCAAGATACTAGAATGATTAACGAGTAAACAATGAATAACCTTAATAGGAACCTATTGTCCAATGGTTAAAGCTTTCCCTAGCATTTACTGACCAATGGGTTCAGGTCAAAGGTGACCTTGGTTCAAAGGGTTCTATTAGGCTTTATAAGGTTCAAAAGGTTCAACTAGGGTTGGGGATGCAATCGGTAGCTAGATTATCCCTTTCGATTCGGTTAGGGGCTAACTAGGCTTGCTAGTTAGGATTTCCAGTCAAGAATGGAATTCTAAGATTTGCTTCCGAAAATTAGGAAAAATAGACTAACACACTTGTCTTTAGAAAATGACCTTATTGCTCGGAGTGAAGAAAATCTAATTTTTCATAAGTCTAGATTTTTAGTAACGACGGATTTTTGGGATGTTAAAAGGAATTTTAAATTGGAAATCAAAAATTCAAATTTTAAATGAAATTTTTTATTCACCAAAAATCCGGGTCGTTACATGACGTCTAAAATTGTCATGATAAAATCGAGTTTCGATGATTTTCCCATTCGGGGCTTTGAAATTGTTTCAGTACCATCAAGTGATACTCATTCAGAATTTTCCTTGTTCTTGTTTTGACAAAACACGGGGATTTTTACCACAAACCATGCCCCAGATTGCTGATGACAACCCATGGATATTGAAAATGCCCCAGCTTGGATTTTGCGGGATTGACAAAATGTTTTGCCCCTCTTTCTTGTTTTTCTCCTAGTGCCTAGGATTTTTGTTATCAAGTTGAGTTTTTCAATCTGAAAGGACTTTATTCGGGTTGTAACGTGGCCAAGGTTTGGCTTATCAAAGGAAGGATAATAGGCTCAAGAATTTTCATTTTCCTTGGGTTTTAAGAGCTAGCAGCCATCTTGAATATTTTTGTGCCCTTTTTACTTTTGATGGGCGCCTTCTTTCACTTGATTTGCTTTGTACTTTGCCGTGCCGATGTGTTTGGCACTTTCGTTGATTTAAAGCCTTCTCTACTTTTTTCTTCGAAATCTTGCATCTCATTGTGCCCATGCATTTGGCACTTTTACACTTTGAATTCTGATGCGTTGATGAATGGTCAGGTGTTTGGCATTTTTGTCTTCCTTATTTTACCCCAGTGTGGGGGATAGCTGCCTAGCTGGGTTCTTTCAAAGAAATCAATTTAAGCTCAAAGGGGCTATCAATGGATATATATCTTCAAGCGTTTGATAAAGAAAAGAATGCCTTTCTTCATTTTGAATTGCACAACTTGATAACTGGATCCTGGATGCAAGTTAAGAGATTTGTGTGCTCTAACTTTTGCCTAGATCACGTTTTGAGGTTTTGATCTAGCGAGCTTGTTCTCAGGCCAAGGCATTGCTTTTTGACGGCGCCAGGGAGTGGTCCCATGAAATTCTCCTTCTTGCAAGAGGAGAATATCTCGTGTTTTAATTTCTCAATTGATGGCGAAAAACAATTCCAAATTAAGGGATTATCACAAAACGCGAGTTTATTATCACAATTCCGACACAAGAAGCTTGAAATTGATTTCAAAAGACGGGGCTGGCCCACAAATGATTGACTCAAAAGATCATGACCGAATTGACTCAAATGAACGTGACCGGGCCTCAGGATGAGGCTGCCTACGTATCCTTCTTGCAAAGGAATCAGGTCATAACGTAGTTCAGGATATTGAAATTGACTCTCTTTTTGGTTTTTCTTCTTTTTTTTTTTTTCTTCTTCGACTACAAACTTGAAATAGACACAAAAGCGTGACAGACTCGAAGTACAAACTGACTTGAAATTGAAAGACAAAGACTTGACTTGAAACTCAAAAGCTTCCCAAACTCGTGAGAAGTTCCAATCATGCCCTACTGCACTCAAAATCCTCCTCCAAATCTGTGGTCCGGCACTGTGATGGTTCCGTTGTCGACTAAGTCTTGGATCGTGTGACGGAGACGGAAGCAGCTGTTGGTAGCATGACCGGGCATTTGGTGGAAGGCATAATAGGCGTTTGGGTTGTGAGAAGAGGAGAGCTTCTGAGGTAGGGGAGTTGGAGGGAGCGGCTTGATGAGGCCGACTTCGAGGAGCATCTCATAAACTGAGGACAAGGGTACAGGAAAGCGGGAGAGGATCCTCGGTGGGGTTTTGTGGCTGGGTTGAGGGTTCATGGGGGTGCCGATTGGACGTTTGGTGGAAGCTTTGTTTGCTTTGCAACTGCATAACACTCTCCTGCTTTTGGGGTTAATCCCATCAATGCACACATCTTGCCTTTCAGCACCAGTTTCATACGAGGATCCGATATTCTCATTTGAGTGAGCTCTGGCATCATGGAATTCGGCCAAGTCTTTGAGCATGTCAGAGAGCTTCACTTTTGAGCGTGGTTTCACTCCGACTGTTGGAGGGTGGTAGGTTTGTGGAGTTTCTTTGATCTTGGCCTCATCAGGATTTAGTCCCAGATCTGGATTCGACATGGCGGAGGTGAATAGGTCCATCAGCCCTTGCAATAGAGTCGTCTGCTCATCCATTTTCTGATTCATTTCCTCTATAGCTGTAGACACCCCAATCTGGGTCTCCCAATCGTTTTACTTATTTTTACGATTTTCTTGTTTCCCCGATGATGAAATCGGATCAAACAGAGCTTGGATTGGAATTGGATTAGGCTTGGAACGCTCAGAAACCTTGCTTGAACCTTTCAAACCCTTCTGAACCTTCAGTCAAACCCTAAGACCAGAGTTGACCCTCGCGCGAGTCTTCTTGTCCCTCGCGCGACACTTATCCTGCCACGTGTAGTCAAAGTCAAACTGTTGACTGTTTGACCCTCGCGCGACACTCCCGGACCCTCGCGCGATGGTTCCCTCCTGTCCCTTTCACAGAATCCAGCTGGACTGGTGATGATTGCTTGGCACATGGGTTCCCATGGGCTGGAACCCCGTTCTCCTCAGCTGAACGACGTGCTGGCAGGCTCTAGCCCCATGCAAACTCCCACCCACTCTCTCACCTTGTTGGCTAGCCTCACAACCAAGTTGTGACCAGCCTTAGTGGCTGGTCCTAAGGGCTTGTTTGGCCCCTAACCAAGCCTTACTCTCTCCCTATAAATACCCCCATTGGTCTTCCATGTTTAGGGTTCCAAAAAATTAACTAAGAAGTTCTTTGGTTAATTCACAAGTCTTATACTAGCTAGCACAAAGTCACTAACCCCAAAACCACTTCCTAATCTTCTGAACCTAGTGTGTTCATACATACTTGGTAGCAAGGCCCCATCAATCAATCTCATCTATTCTCAAACCCTTTCCAAGCAAAGGTATAACATTTAACATGTTTCTGTTTTGATCCCTGAGGGGGGCTGACAGGGCCAATACCATGCCCTGGTCCTAAAGCCAGCAGAGTTACAAGAATTCGTGGCTATAAAACCCTCGCGCGATGGTCCCCCATGCTCGCGCGACACTTGTGTCAGCAAGAGAATGGACCTTGTGGGGAAGGGAAGCTAGCCCTTTTCTGTTTTGCAGTATATTTATGTTTATTATGTCTTACTTTGATTTTTAGATCACTGTTATGCATGCAAAACAAAATACAGTAGCTTGTTTATTTGCTTTAAATAGTTTGGAATGCCTTTGGGGTCCCCTGAATCTGTCTCAGGACCTCAAGCATGCAAAGCAATTCCTGGAAGTCCAGTCAGGAGTGTCGCGCGAGAGTCACTCTCTATCGCGCGATAGTCCTCTGATTTCCATGAGTGGCCCTTGCATGGGCAACTAGGCCCTTGGCCTCTGTTTTGATACCCCCACTGTTTAGGGGTTGCATTTTATCCCATTTGGCTCCTGTTTGGAGTATGGTGTAATAATTAGTATTTTCAGCCTTCCCATAAACTGCTTGGTTTGCTTCCTGGGTGTGCACTGGTCCTTCCAGAGCCCAGAAGGGGATGATTTAGGGACTGTGGTGAGATGTCATACTCGCGCGAGAGTCAGTGTGTCTCGCGCGATGGTTGACTTGCATGCAGAACTGCCCAGGCATGCAAGTTGGTCATCGTGCAAGACAAATCTGCCCCGAGCCTGGTTTTGGCATCTGATCATTGTCTCGAGGTCATTCCACTTATTATTTGTCAATACTATCCATCCATGCCATTATTTGATCACATCTTGCAAAGTGTTACAGTTTTAATCCCCGATTAACTGTTCCCCGCCCTAATTGGCTAAAATCAATTAAAAGAGGAAGAATCACAAATGTTTTCATGAAAGCGCCTAAGTAGAGATCGATCTCCGGATTGGGCGAGAGGGGTGCCATAAAACCCTTCCCCTCTCGTAACCTGGCTCCCGAACCCAGATATGGTTATGACGGACTGGTTTCCTTCACTTTTTCAAATCAAACAGCACGGCAGGTGCTTCGAAATACGGTTCCTTGAGTGTCGGACCTTCAAAACTCAAGTGGCGACTCTGTATTTTTGAGCGCTTGCCATCGGTGCTCGTGCTCCCTCGATTATCAAAAAAGGGCCGCAATGGCGAAAGGAACGGAATCCTTTTTCCAAGGGCATGCTGCCCACAGTGGCGACTCTGCTGGGGATAAATCGAACCAATATTAATTCACACTTAGGATTTAATACGCTTGGGAACAATCCCTTAAAAGCTTGGCAAAACGGTGAGCTTCGCGCTGCCGAAGGTTGGAACGGTGATTTAACAGGACCTCGTGTCCGGCCGTTCTGATCTGGGGCTTTTTCGATTGTTCACTTGCGTAGTTTCTTCTAAAGATGGACTAAATAAAGTGAGCCAAATTTGAAAAGGCGCTTTTTACGACTCTGTGATTCTTCCACTTTTAAACAAGATTTTGGCATCTCATTTGCATCGATGTGGGATAAGCCTCGTTGGATCGTTTTGGCAATCATGAACGGTTTACGGGAGCCCCGGGGACCCCGAATGACCGACAACCATCGACGATGATGGGTCATGCGACCGCTCGACTGGTACTCTGCGACTACGCAGGTACCGGGAGGGAGATCGGGGGCCCTAGTCCGAGGAACCTGTTACGAACCAAAACCGGCCTTTTGCATATACAAAGCATTAGAACTCTCCAAATTAGGACAGGTACCCACAGGTTAAGATCTACTTGCATCTAACCCTCTAAATGCCTACGTGTTACTGCTTTCCTTATCGCATGAACTGTACATACATCTCGTTCAGCGTAGAAGCATGTCTAGGATGGCTCCTAGGTTCTCAATCTGCTCCGAGTCTGTCTTCAGGCTTAGTAGGACATTGTTGTGGCCCGATGAGGAGTCGTGCATCTCAGTGATGCGCGTTATCATCTTTTAAAGTCCTTTTACGGTGGGACTTTAGGAAATCAGAAGCTTTTCTACACCATTGCCTGTATACCAGTTTAGGATTTCAGGCAGAAAATGAGGAACCACGGAGTAAAATGCCATGATGCTTACACCAAAGGTAACAAGTGCCTCGTCACTTACACCGCCCGGCTAATAGCACAGTGCTGCTTACGCCAACCTGGTTATGGCATCATGATATTCATGCCGAGTCGTTCTGGCTTTAAAAACTTGAAACCCCGAACATCAAAACAGACAAAGGTTTAGACTCCTTTTGACATCCTTTAGGACCGTTCGTTCCAAACAAGGATACATCTTCAAAAAGAATTCTGAGGGCATAAAACGGTGTCCAAAACGTCGTGAGACAGACTTGTCTTCCGGTTCTAGAGTCTAGGGTGACACTCTCGACGTTGGCTGCATCCGCTTTAGTCTTTTATTTAGATTAAAGTTACTGCAGGACCCTTATTAAACCTCCTTTTCCCTTGCAAGCAAAGATCTGAATCATTGCACCACCGAGGAAAGTATCGAGGCCAGTTGCCAAACCCGCTTGGGAACGTCTGCATCTGAGTCCGGTTCAAAGGCTTGTCAGGTTACGGTCCCAGTCAGTCATCACGGAAGACTCTCCGCACTCACCTCCAGCAGTGCAGCACTCAGGATCTCAGTCAGGCTCTCAGTCAAGTTCACCACAGGCTTCACAGGAAGGACGTCCGACTACCCCGGTATCCGCCTCAAGCAGCTCTGAAACACTTGTCACAATGGAACAACCACAACCACAACCCCTTACCCTGGAGGCCATGCTCATGAATCTCCAGGACAGCATCACCGCTATGCAGCAGAGGGCAGCTCAGACCGACACTAACATCGCTCGCCTGAATGACCTCATCCACACTCGCCTTCCTCCCCCTCTCGAGGAAGAAGGTGGGGACGATGAGTCTGACCAGGAGCAACCTATCTTGGTTCCGGACCCGCTTCACGCAGGACGTCTCATAGCGATGAACCCGAGGGAAGCTCGCAGGCCCGCTGCGAACCTCGCAGGCGTTAGATTGCCTCCAAACCCAGAAGGACCAGCTCCGAATCCGGAAATGGTCGCACTCATGGCCAAGATGGCCAAACTGGAGGAATCCATTGCTAAGACAGAAAAGATTAGTGCCGGAGGGATTGATCTGGATCGCCTTTGCCTGTATCCCAACGCCAAACTTCCTGAAAGGTTCAAAATGCCAGACTTAGCTAAATTCGACGGGAGCGGCGACCCTAGGACCCATCTCTACAGCTACCATGCCGCCATGAAGCTTCTTTCTGTTGAGCCGGAGGCCATGTCACAGCTCTTTCCTCAGACCCTCTCGGGCCCTGCTTTCCATTGGTTCTTGTCACTCGACATTGCCAAGAGGAGGACTTGGGAAGACATTGGGACTGCGTTTATTTCGCAGTACAATTACAACTCCCAGCTAAAGATGACTACTCGGGAACTTGAATCCACCAAGATGGAGGCTAAGGAGACCTTCGCAGACTTTGTCAAAAGGTGGAGAGCTAAGGCTGCGCAGATGACTGATCGCCCGAGCGAGAAGGACCAGCTCCGCATCATTTCTCGCAACCTTCAACCAGACTACGCCAGGCACCTGGTTCTAGCTCAGGCCTCCGCTAACTTTGAAACCTTCTTCGACTCTGGCCTGGCCATCAAAGATGCTTTGCAGAGTGGAATTCTATCAAAGGGGGAATCCTCGCACGCCCCCAAGTCAAAACCTCGGGCTTATTCTGGAAACACCAATGCACTGTTCGGAACGGGGACTTACTCCAACACGGCGACCGCCGGTACTAATGCCGCTTCCTCCAGCGCTGCTCACATTGCGGATGTCAATCAAGTTCAAAATCCGCAGAACAACCGACCTCGGAACCAACCCCGCAGCTTTTCCGCCATCGAGGCACCTCTATCCTCGGTCTTGGAAAAGTTGGTCAAATCAGGGCATCTCAAGCCCCTGGATCCAACTCCTCTACCCAAGAACCCTTCACCCGGCTTCAAAGCCAACCTTTACCGTTTACCATCAAGGAGCGGGTCATCTCACTGACTCCTGCTTTCGCCTTCGTCATGCGATCCAGGATCTCATCGACGATGGCACGCTGGAGACTCCCCCACCACCTCAGAAACCCAATGTCATTGCCAACTCTCTCCCTAAGCACAACGCTGTACCCCACATCAGCCAGATATCCCTCAGCTCCACTTATATCAACCCTAGCTCCACCATATTTAACCCCACCGACTATATAGCCTCAACCGATCAACCCAGGCCCGTCGTGCCTTTCCCGACCGAACCATCCACCGAGGTTTCTTATATACAATTGGTTGAAGGCCAAGTTGTTGACACGGATGCACCTTCAGAGCCTTTGCAAGCCCGATCACCTATCTCCGAAGAATCTGTCAGCTCCCTCTTCCATCAATCAATCCCTGCTGTACAGATCAATTCTGCCTCGTCGCTTGACAGCCCGTACGCAACCATCGCTGGCCCATTTCCTGATCCCTACCAGCCTTGGGTGCCTCCTCAGATAATAACATCAAAGCCACTGGTTGGGCAATAGCGCACCATTGGGACAATCCCCCTCCTCTCCTCAATGAGTGGTCCACCCTTGGAATGGACGGGATTCCTCCACAGACCGGAAATGTCCCCTTCAATCAAGCCTGGTATGATGGTTGGTTGGCCGGTTATGAAGCGGCTTTGCTTGACCCGTTGGACGGTTTTTCCTTGAACATGCTATTCAACCCGATCGAACCTCCAGCGCCCGAAGCGGAATATTATTGGGATCCTGAGCCGACCTGGTTTGCTCCCATGGATGTCGACCCTAACCCTCTACAAGGCTATGCCACACCGGACTACATGCTTCACTATGCAGAGGATGAACTTGTCCAGGATGACCCACGGGCGTTGGGAGACCACATTTCCCTCTTTGGTTCAGTCTTTGATTCGGTTTGTGATACTAACCCCGACACTGACCATGACCCTTGTTCCTACATCGTCGATGAAGAAAATCCGCGCCCTCAGGTGCCTTACCCCAACAACAGGGATTGCAGTATCATGGTCACGGACCGCGCTCCGCCCGCTAATCTGTGGGAAGTTAACGACATAGTGGATGTCCAAGTCGGGAATGAAGTCTGGGCTGTCAATCGTACCCTAGCTGACACTGGTCTCTGGGACGTCCCCTTCATTGCAAATCCAGAGCCTGTTGCTGAAGTCACTGCTGTGAAAGACTTGGGCTTCTGGGATTCCTTACTGATGAAGGATCTGGCTGAAGATTTGGGCTTGGACATGAAAGTGCCCGTCTCTACACTGACTACTGACAAGGGGAAGCGCAAACTGGGAGATGTCCCTGCTGATCTCTGGGATGTAAAAGAAAGTCCTCAACTCGTGCCTTCTTTGGGAAACGTCCACAATGTTACAAGGAGTGGACGGATTTTTCAGCCCGCTAACCTGCAGGCTGGGAATTCCTCCGATCCTGCTAATCAAAGGAACGAGCCTGTTTCTTTCCCAAAGTCTGCACCTCTTGAGGTATCAGCCGGCAATCCGGTTCCTGATCTAGTTCAACGGCAGCTTGAGCGGATTCCTGCCGCTATTTCCATCTTTGGGACTGATCTGTTCATCCAAAGGAGCATCGTCGAGGCCGTGTCACGCCTATCCCGCCTTGAAGTCCGTGCCGACGTCACGCCAGGGAGGCAATGATATCTCTCATCCTCCTCCAACCTCCAAGCATACGGTGATCTTCACGGACAAGGATCTCCCAGTCGAAGTCGACCACAATCGCCTCTTGCACATCACCGTCAAGTGTCGAGGACTCGGGTCCCGACCGTTCTTATTGACAACGGCTCCGCCATCAATGTTTGCCCTCTGAGTCGCTTATCGTCTAGGGCTCACCAAGAAGGATCTCGCACCTTCCAACCTGGCCGTCAAGGCATATGACGGCACCCGCCGCGTAGCGAAGGTATTTTGAAGCTCAAACTCGATGCCGAGGGTTTTGAGATGGACGTGGAGTTCCATGTCGTGGATATTCCCGCAACTTTCAATCTTCTGTTGGGCAGGCCATGGCTTCATCGGTCCGACATCATGGCTGTGCCATCTACCCTCCATCAAAAGGTTATTCTGGGACTACCCACTGGTACTCTAACCATCTACGGGGATTCTGGCATCCGCCCGCTCAAGGAGGACGGGACTCCTGTTTTGGGAATTCAACACGGCGAAGAAGACGTCGATCTTGGGGGTTTCTCTTTCGATACTTCAGGCATAGTAATGGCCATCAACGTGGACGGGAATTTCCTCATAAGCTCTGTCGCGCTGGACATTATGAGAAGGATGTCTCATTTTCCAGGCAGTGGTTTAGGGTCTCGCCGTCAAGGGGTTCCGGAGTTCCCTACTTTTCCTTTCAACGAGGGCCGCTTTGGTTTGGGGTATATCGCTTCTGCCAAAGACGCCAAACGAAGGAAATATATGGGAAAACCTCGGACCCTCTGCAGGGGTCCCAAATTTGTGCGTGAAGTGGGAAATACACTGGGCAGGCTGAGCCCTTCATTCATTCTGAACCGGGGAGCTGCTGCCTGGGTTTGAGATTTTCGCTGATGACACCTGGTCAAGCAGTGATGATGAACCAGCAAAGGAAGAATTCAAGAGGAAGCTTAATCAGGTGAAGATCAAGACTGACTGGCTGGGATCCATCAATCAGGGAAATTTGGAGCTCCTGTTCCAGGAATTCTCCCAAGTGGGTTTGGCTGGGGAAGCTGAAGAGGCCGAAGTGCTCATGCTCGGGCCCGACGCCCGCGAGGATCCCACCTCTCTCATTGTGAAAGCCGAGGGCTCTTTGAATAATTGCATTTTCAGGCCACGCCTGACTTGTATTGACAACACGTCTGAGTCCGAGTCTGAGTCCGAGTCTGAGTCTGAGTCAGAGTCTGTCCCGTCCTCTAAGTCTAGCTCTGAGTCGGAGTTTGTGCCTCTGGGCCCTCCACGTCATAGCTTTTATTTCGAGTTTGACTCTCTTGTACTTGGTGACCCTTCAGGGGCTTGTGAAATGAACGAAGCATCTTCTGACTATTTCAATGATCTTTATATAAACTGTGTCGACCCTGATGAGGGGATAGATTTCGATGGGGACATTCCCAAGGAAATCCGTGCCTTCATCGAAAGGGAAGATGAAAGGCATGCTCAGCCATTAAAAGAAGAAATAGTTTCTATAAATTTGAAAGATGAAAACGATCCCCGGATGGTTCAAGTGGGCTCCACACTTTCACCAGAGGAGCATCGTGATTTCAAAGAGCTGCTCACCGAGTTCAGTGACGTTTTTGCATGGTCTCATCGAGATATGCCCGGAATTGATCCCGAGATCGTGGAACATCACATTCCTTTATTCCCGGATGCCAAGCCTGTGAAACAAAAACTCCGACGGATGAGGCCGAATTGGGTTCAGAAGATTAAGGAAGAGGTTACCAAGCAGATTGACGCTGGTTTTCTCATGGTCTCTCAGTATCCCATGTGGGTTGCCAACATCGTCCCTGTTCCTAAGAAGAATGGCCAAATTCGAGTTTGCGTTGACTTTCGGGATTTGAACAAAGCGAGCCCCAAAGACGATTTTCCCTTGCCACACATCGATGTGCTTGTAGACAACACTGCGGGGCACGCTTTGCTCTCATTCATGGATGGCTTCTCTGGCTACAACCAAATTCTCATGGCGCCCGAGGACCGCGAGAAAACCACGTTCATCACTGAATGGGGGACTTATTGCTACCTGGTCATGCCTTTTGGATTGAAGAATGCTGGGCCCACTTATCAGCGAGCCGCTACCACCATCCTACATGATATGATGCACAAAGAAGTCGAGGTCTACGTCGATGACATGATCGCCAAATCCAAAACTCGAGAAGGTCATCTTCCTGTACTTAGGAAGTTCTTCGGGAGATTACGAAAGTTCCGTATGCGTTTAAATCCTCAGAAATGCACCTTCGGGGTTACGGCTGGCAAGATGCTCGGTTTCATGATCACTTCTCGTGGGATTGAGGTCGACCCCTCCAAAATCAAAGCGGTCCTCGAGATGAAGCCGCCGGATTCTGAAAAGGGAGTGCGAAGCTTTTTGGGAAAGGTACAATTCATCAGCAGATTCATACCAAGTTGACACTAACTTGCGAGCCGATGTTTCGTTTATTGAAGAAGAATACTCCATTCATTTGGACGGACAAGTGCCAGGCAGCCTTCACCTCCATTCAAACCTATCTGCAGAACCCTCAGGTTTTGATGCCACCGATGCCAGGGAAACCCTTGATACTTTACTTGTCCGTGAATCCTTCGTCTATGGGGTGTTTGCTGGCTCAAGAGGGAGAAAAGGGAGTCGAAAAGGCCATTTACTACCTGAGCAAGAAGATGGTTGGCGCTGAAGAACGCTACACTGCTCTCGAAAAGACATGCTGGGCTCTTGTTTGGGCGTCCAAGAAATTAAGACACTACATGTTGGCTTACCCGGTGAAGTTGATTTCTCGAATGGATCCTCTCAAGTATCTATTTGAGAAACCTGCGCTTACTGGTAAGTTAGCACGTTGGTTGCTATTGCTCGCAGAGTTCGACCTCGAATATGTCACTAGGAAATCCGTCAAAGGGCGCGCAGTCGCCGAATTTCTGGCTGATCATCCCGTCGAGGGGCCAGAGGACTCAGATTTTACATTTCCGGATGAAGGAGTGATGGCAGTGGTCGAAGACACCTGGACTCTTTACTTTGATGGGGCAGCCAATCGGAAGGGATATGGGATTGGGGTTTTGCTTATAACCCCCGATGGTGCTCATATCCCGCTTGCATTCAAACTCAATTTCGATGTCACGAACAACCAAGCTGAATATAAGGCCTGCATTGTTGGCATGGAAGCTGCTCTTACGCTCGGTGTTGAAAGGCTTGAAGTTATTGGCGACTCCAACCTTGTCGTTTCTCAGGCCAACGGGGACTGGAAAGTTCGGGAGGACAGATTGAAGCCTTATCACCAAGACTTGGAGGACCTTATTCCTCGTTTCAACAAGGTCACGTTCACGCACATCCCTCGGATGAAGAACCAATTCGCCGATGCTCTAGCAACTCTGGCTTCCATGATCGAGCTTCCGGTTGGTATCAAGCTTCGTCCTATTCTAATTGAACAGCGAGTTGCCCGCTTATCAATATGTCAACGCCGTCGATGATGTTGATGACGGCCTACCCTGGTATCACGATATTTGGAACTTCGTCGAAAGTGGTCAGTTTCCGGCCGACGCCACCAAAAAGGACCGAGCAGCGCTCCGAAGAATGGCCGCTCAGTACATTATCTGTGGCGGAAGACTGTATCGGAGGTCTCACTGCGGAATGCATAAGCTCTGTGTCAACGGCACTGAGGCCATCAAAATCATGGAAGAAATTCATGAAGGAATTTGTGGCCCTCACATGAGCGGGGTCATGCTTGCCCGGAAAATCTTACGACAAGGATACTTTTGGTCTACCATGGAGTCCCAGTGTGTGGATTATGTACGCCGTTGCCATAGGTGTCAAATCCATGCCAATCTCATGCATGTCCCTCCTTCTAAACTATTTGGCATGACGTCGCCTTGGCCTTTCTCTGTTTGGGGTATTGACGTCATCGGCATGATCAAGCCTTCTGCTTCGAACGGGCATCGGTTCATTTTGGTGGCGATAGATTACTTCACCAAGTGGGTCGAGGCTGAATCTTACAAAACCCTGACGGCGGTTCAGGTTGCTCAGTTTATCCGAAAGAATATCATCTATCGATATGGGGTTCCGCAGGCATTTGTTTCTGACAATGGGGTCCATTTCAAAGGCAGGGTTTTGGAGCTTTTCGAGGAATTCCAAATCCAGGTTCATCACTCAACCGTCTATCGCCCTCAGACGAATGGGGCGGTTGAAGCGGCCAACAAGAACATCGAGACTATCATCAAGAAGTCCGCAGAGTCCGCCAGGGACTGGCACGAGCAGCTGCCTCTGGCTCTTTGGGGGTATCGCACGTCAATTTGAACATCGACAGGGGCAACCCCTTTCTCTCTGGTTTACGGGATGGAAGCTGTCCTTCCCATTGAGCTGGAAGTGCCGACCTTGAGGATCATGGCTGAATGTGAACTCGCGGAGTCCGAATGGCTTAGCGGGAGGTTTGTCGAACTCATGCTCTTCGACGAGAGAAGGCTCCGTGCCTTGTATCACGTTCAGGGATATCAACGCAGGATTGCTCGGGCATTCAACAAGAAAGTGAAGTCTCGCGACTTGGCTGAAGGGGACATGGTTACAAAGGAAATCCGGGCTCCCATCTTCGATCTGCGTGGCAAGTTCCGCCCGAAGCGCGCGGGACCTTACATTATCAAGACCATCCTCTCGGGTGGGGCAGCTCAGCTCATCGATCTAGACGGCAACGAGTTCAACACTCTGGTCAACCTGGATCAGCTTAAACGTTACTACCCTTGAGAGAAGCTCGCTGGGCCGAAAACCACAAGGGTGGGCGGTCCCAAGCAAAAATTAGAGCAAGCCTGCTAGACTGAAAACCCAAGGGGGGGGGCAGTTTAGGCAAAAATAAATAGGCATTCAATCAAAAGCTCGCTAGGCTGGAAACCTGCAAAGGCAGCCCTAGGCAAAATTTAGAGCGCAAAAGGAGAGCCAAAACACATGAGCGAACCTAAGCCTGAACTACGTTTTGACCTGATTCCCTAGCTTGGGATACGTAGGCAGTCTCTCATTGAGACTCGGTCATACCCTGTCGAACTGTAGCCGGAACTACGTTCTGACCTGATTCCCTAGCTTGGGATACGTAGGCAATCTCTCTGTGAGATTCGGTCACGATCAATCAACTCGATCCAAGTTTTCCGTTCCGGAACGTGCCTCAGCATTCAAACGGCGTGGTGTTCAACACTTGGACCAAAGAGGGGAAAATTCTTAATATTTCATTTTTATTCAAAACTATTATTTCTATTACATAGGCTGAGCAGAGCCCCAAGAAAAACAGTAAAGCATAAAAAACAGAACAAAATGCTAAGAGGCCCTCACGGGCTCACAGTTTATTCTGGATCATTGGATTCGAGTCAGGAGTCAGTCCGCGTTTCGTCTGCTTTCGACCTCTGCTCTTAACCATGCTACATAGCGATGTTTGAGTCTTGTGCTGAAGTCGTCTTCTGCTCCTCCGAGTTCTCTCAAACCCCAATTATGTTCATACCCTGCCAAATGTTGGGACGTAAAAGCTGGAATGTGGAAATCTTCTATCCCAGCTCGATGAAAGCCTTGGCTCATGCCCAGTTGCCGCAGGATGCGACCTGGAATGTAGAACGTGAAACTGGACAGCCCAGCAATCACCATTCTCTCAAAACCTGCAGAGTGCAGAGCCATATCCGGGATGTTCAAGGCCCTGTGCCGCCAGACGATCTCGCGCGGAGACATCTCTCTCATGAAGGTGTGCCACTCCTCTTCAGACATTTCTGGATACAGCATTCCCCTTTGGTGCATCCGCCCGGGCAGACGGGGCCAATCCGCTTCAGGAGCCGAGATTAATCCAAGCTTGTCACATAGCCATAACTACATGAGTGGAAAGACAAGTAAGGAGCCACATAAGCCTGAGCGAAAGAAAACAAGTAAGAAGCTACCATACAGCCTTAGCTGAGAGTCGAGGTAAAAACAGACTGTGCGAAAATCGGAAAAAGGTGAGCTGAGTGAGAATTTACCTGTAGCAGGATTGGACTGCCACCGAATGTGTTTGTCTGACCTGTAGCTATCAAATCTAAACCAATGAGTGTCTCAGCGAGCACCAAAGGCGCCACGTTCTTCCGAGCGCCCATCTCCGCAGCCACATGTACCAACGAGGGGTCGGGCCGTCCATACGGAGACACCAGCAGGTAGGCGGCCAGTATGCCAACTGACATGGCGAATCGACGTCGAGACTGCAGAACCATATCCGCTGGATTGCCGTCAGGCCCGTACCATTCCATTAGGCGCGCAATGTTTATTTGTCCGCCGATCAACAGGCCTTCCGCTGCACCTTGGGAAATGCTTAGACGCGTCTTCAACAGCTTTGACATGCTTTGCCTATAAGGTGGCACGACAATTATGCTCGAAGCGAAGCCTTGGAGATATGCTTGGAATTCTTCAACGGTCAGACACAACTCGTTGTCCCCGAATCGGAACACATGGACGTCCCGGTCCCAAAACTGCAGGGCTGCTCTTAGAATTTCGGGGCGGAGCCTTACGCTTTTTAAGAAGCGAAAGGCTGCCAACCCATGAGAACGGAAGCATAGCCAATCACTCGCGACAAATTCTTCGAGCCACGAGCCGATTAAGGTAGGGAGATGATTTTCCATTTGGGGAATAGTGCTAGAGATTTCCCACGGAGGCATACCCTTCTTTCAGGGGCTCATCCCTCTTTATAAGCCAAGGAAGGAAGCATACCTTTCCTATTTGATGAGGTGGCCTTGCAAGGTGTCCCCCCCATTTGCTAAAACTCAAGGGAACATCTCTGGGGAAGGCCAGGAACCCCTGCAACGCCCAGGCCTGCTGACAAGGTCTGCCACCCTTCTTTTATCCGAATGAGTCAAAGCTGGCTACTGCAACAGGGATTATCCATCGCGCGAGGGTCATGGAGTCTCGCGCGACTGTTCTTATTCGCGCGATGGTTTTGAGTGCTCGCGCGAGTGTTCAGTTTATTTCGACACGGCAGGACAGGCTACTGCCTTTTTGGGGTTATTTTCCGGATTTTGACTCGTGCCAGATTTTGGAATTCTGATGCTTCCAGTAGGTCATTGTGAGTATTTATGACTACGTCGAAGCATTGTTTCTTCAAATTACGTGTTCAATGACAAATTCGGTTCCTCGAAGGAATAATGGCCGGATAAATTCAAAGGTTTTATTTAACCGATCAAGTCGGGCAAAGTGGCATACAATTCACAGAGCCAGTGCTGAAAAGCGGAGCCTAATGGCCTTACTAATTACAATTTGTTCTCCCACGGGATTCAGAAATATCCCCTCAGTCTCGCCTCAACTTCAACACGGAGCCATCTTACGTAGCGCTTTTCCAGCCACGTTCTGAAATCTGGAACTGATTCCTTCAGCGTCCTATCACCCCAGTTGTCTCTGTGGCAGCGCAAATCCCAGGAAGTGAACACGGGGATGTCAAAGTCTTCCGCTCCGTACCGCTTGTATCCTTGGCTCCTTCCAAGCTGGCGGAGCGTACGCCCGGGAATGTAAAAGGTGAAGCTCGTCAGGCCGGCAAGTATTACTCTCTTGTATCCCACCGATTTGAGCGTCATCGCTGGGAGGTTTAACCAGAGGCACCTCCAAACTATATCTTCAGAATGCAGATCGTTCAGATAGGCAAACCATATCTCCACCGGCAAGTCGGGGAATATCATCGGTCTCGCGACCAGCAATCTGGGAAACTCTTCAAAGCCAGCCTGTGGCTCTTCCAAGACCCCGATTTTGTCTGCCAGCCAGAGCTGCATGGGAACGGAGGACGAGTCAGAAATCAAATACAGCCCAAGCGCTTGGATTGAAATCGAAAATGCGAGAAATTATGTCGAATGGGAATTTACCTGGAGCAAGATAGGACATCCGCTGAAGGAATCGGCTTGCCCGAGTTTCAGCATATCCAAACCTAAGAGCGTCTCCGCCAGGACCACGGGCATGATGTTCCTCCCGTTATCCATTTGCAAGGCAATGCTCACCAACTTGGGATTTACCCCTCCATCAACGGGAACCAGCATATACGCGGCCAGTGCGCATATGGACAGGACGAAGCGTCGTTGAGATTCCCCGACATAGTCTCCCAGACCGGCCTCCGGGCCGTACAGCTCGATTAGGCGAAGAATGTTGAGCTCGCCGTTTCGAATAATGCTGGTTGTCACCGCTGCCGGAATGTTGAGTTTTTCCCGCAGAATTTGCCCCATATCCTCATGGACGGGCGGCACGGCAAGAACGTCTAGATTGGCGAACCCCGGGGCGTATGCCTGGAACTCTTCTATCGTGGGGCACATTTCGTCTTCACGGAACCGGAAGACGTGCACAACGGGATCCCAGAAAGGCAATGCGGCTTGAATGATTTCGACGCACGGCCGAGCAAACCGGAGATCCCGGATTGAGAATAAACAGCGAGACCTGGGACTTTCCCAATTTATGGTTTCCTCCCTCATTAGCCAAGGATCAAGGGCTTCCATTAGTGAATCTCCCATCTTAGATAAGTTGAGAAAGGGTGTACACTTCATTATGTCTAAAAATCTTGCTTCAAATAGCCAAGGAGTTGGTGAGACCAAGGCATAGGTGTCCTACCACCTTGCATGGCAGAACAGCCTTCCTTCTGCAAGCCCAGAACAACTTTCAAGACGTGGAAGTTATGAACAGCTCCATGCCAATAATTTGGTCAAACAAAGGCTGCTCAGCAGGAGTTGACTCTCGCGCGACATTCAAATATCATCGCGCGACACATGTCTCTCGCGCGACAGTTACAAACCATCGCGCGATGGTCTATCTGCAGTTTTGACAGATTTCAGCAGCTACTGATCTGTTTTGGTCACTTTCCATTCCTGGGGTCTTTTTGGACTTTTGGTGTTTCCAGCAAGTAATTATGGGCTTATGTGACTGTATCCAAGCATCGGATCCCGAATGCCATGCTCGACGAAGTTTTTGGACACTCGGGGGCCCATTCCAAGTTCAAACCGAGGTTTCGGAAGTCCGAAACTCGTTCCGGCGATTCTAGCTTATTTTGGTCATGCCATACGGGTCATTTGGACCTCAAGTGACTGTATGGAGGTGTCGGTTTCAGTCCGGGACATAATCGAGTCATTTTTCGATGTTTTATACCATTTTTGCGTTATTTCGAGCATTCTTCGGTATAAGTCCTTTATTGAGGCGTTTCATTCGAGTTTGTCAATTGGCGCAGGCCATTTTGGCCACCATTTATCGTTTGAAAGTGTCGTTTTCGTCCCTTTCAAGGTGTTGTGAGTTTTGGCGTGCAATACCCAAAATTTCATTATTTTCCGTATCCTCGTATCCTGATTGTGTCTTAGGACATATCGCCTTTTTCTTTCAGAGCTAGGCTGTGTTATACACTCATACGTGTCTGTGTTTAGTCTCGACGTGTTGTCAATGCAAGTTCGATATTAGTGGCGAGTTTTGCTGATTCTTATGCACAATGAGAAACTATGAAACTTTAGAATGCAGCTTTTACGAACTGAAAGGTGGTCTATCCATCTCGAAAGCAAAAGGGAACTACTGTATCTGTGGCCCTCGGCCGATCAAAGCTACCAAGTCAAAACAGGGCACATGCGCCCACCAATCAAAAAGAGGCACGCAGGCTCTCAAAACATCTGTCTGTCAAAGGCTATCTACTTGGGCACGCAGGCCCTAAATCAAAAGCAAAAAGGGTAACGGAGGCCTCATCAACGCTCCTCAAGCCCGTCACCGCTGTCTGAAGTACCGTGCATCTCCCGAGGATCGTCCTTGTACCTCGGATCGTCAATAGAGTCGTCAGAGCCACTGCTGGTGGACGAGTGCTCCTCATCCTCTTCCTCTGCCCCTTCTTCTTCCTCTCCTTCCTCGTCCTCGGAAGTCGGACTCATGATCAACTTCAGCCTGCGAGACGGACCCGGCTTTTCAAGCGTCGGCTTCTCGCGCCTCTTCAGTTGGTACCGAAGCTCAGCTTGCCTCACGGCCTGCTTGGCCTCCTCCTCGCGTGCACGCGCTGTCTGTAAGCCCCTCGTCTGTCGCCACGTGGCGGTAACCGGAGGCGCGGATTTCTGTGCCACCACCTTCTTCGGTGGCGGATCTCGCACACTCTTCCTCCTAGGGTTCCTTTTCCCCTCCACCTGCATTATCATTGCATTTCAAAGCATCAGTATCTATTGCACATGTTGTATTTCTGTATTGAAAACAGGTACATCTATCAAGCTATCAAAGCAGGAATGTATCGAAAGCAGGAATGTATCGAAAGCAGGAATATATCGAAAGCTGAAATGTATCGTTTCATACCTGAGTCCTCTGAACGACGGCTGGCTGAGTCGGCTGTGACGTCGGTACCTGGTACTGCAACTCCAATGGCGTGCCGCTCGCTGCCTTCCTCACTGCATTCTCCAACGCTAGCATGCGTCGAACGGCTTCGTTCACCCACTCAATTGGCACCTGCATGCAATTCAAGTTCATCAGACTATTCAGCAGATAATTCAAGCACTCAAAGTTCAAAAGTAATATTGGAAGCTGATTCTTACCGACACAGTCACAGGAGCAGGCTCTGTCCTCGCAGGCGCTAACTGAAACTCTGCAGGATTCCCCTGACTGTCAACCACAGGAATCCTCCAAAGCAGCGTAGGGAGTCCACCAACTGCTGGTCCGCTCGGGGCTCGCCTGGCCCGGCTCTCACCTCCTCTCCGCCCCTCTCCGGCTGCTCTCCTCTCCTCAGCAGCCCCTGCGGCCTGGCCTCGCGCCTCTCTCCGGCCACGGACCCCCAATGGACCCGCCAGGAAGTCTCGCTGGTAGGCTGCATAGTCCCTACCAGGACGCAGGTATCGCTCAAGCCCGGCGTCCGGCCTCGTGTACCTCTCCAGCTCGGCCCGTGTGTAATCTCCTGTGTGTGAAGCTCGAGCCGGTAGCGGCCCTGGCACCCAGAACTCAGGATAACCAAGCGACTGGCGCGTCACTCGGTCTCCTAAGTACCACTGCCAACCAAAGGCAGACTCTAACAACGCCCTGCTGGCCGTGACAACTCTACTCCTGGCCAAGTACTCTGGCTCTGGCCCCGCCCTTCTCCAGGGATCCCAATTGACCTGCAAGTCAAAGCAAACAGGCAATGCAAGCAATTGATCAGCGACAGCATTAAAACAGGGAAATGAATACATGTCTAACGCGTAAGATTACGTATTCATACCTGTGAGGCCCTGAGCTCATCCAAGTACAGCCTGAAGGCGTTGAGCCCGCCTCTCCCTTCCTTCTTCCCGGTGTTCTCCTTGCTCCACTTCAACGCGCGAGGGAGAGTGCTCAGGTCTGGATGCTTGCATTCTGGCGGGTACATCCGCAAAACCTCGTAGGCCCAGAGCTGCAGGGTTTAGACAGGTTCAAACGTCAGTCAAGACATACAGCATTGGAAATCAAAACAATCAAGCAAGCTAAGCAATGGACAAGCATGTTCAAGTTATGCTTAAAGGGATTAGAATTGTACCTCCCACACCCTCCAGTAGCCGGCTGTGCTCTTTCCCGTCCTCGACGAGTCGCCAAAAAAGAGGTAGGCCGTTCCAAGAGCCGCTCCGCCCCAGTCAAAGCGCGAGGCTGTCCTCAAGTCCCTCAACGCTGGCAAGTACGACAGGTGCACGTTGCTCCGCCTGTTCGGGTACAGTGTGGCACCAAACAAGTACAGCAGAAACGCCCGGGCCATCTGCTCCGCCTCCCGGTCACTCGACACCTCCTCTTTCAGGTAGCCCTTGAACTGGTCGTACCTCGCCATCCCCCCCTCTACCTTGGGCACTCTGCCCAGAAACCACTCCAAAGCAGCTCGATCCTCCTGGATCCCTGAGTCAAACGGGATGGGCTCGCCCCGGACCCTCAGCCCGGTGATTGCTGCAAAGTCAGCAGGCGTCACTGTCATCTCCCCAGGAGGTAGGTGGAAGGTATTGGTGGTATCCCTCCACCTCTCAGCAAGTGCAACGAGGACGGCATGGTCAATCCTCGCTGGGGTCAAGGTCCGCACAAACTCCCCAAAGCCCGCCTCGTCTACCAGCCGCCTCACTCTCTCTGGCAGCCCCTCGTACAGCTGCAAAGACGCGCACGCGCCCCCGAAGCCGCGAAGGTCCCTCTGTTCAGCTCTAGCCTGTTTCAGACACAAAGACAAGCAGCAAATGGTTCGTCAGTACTCGGGAAGTTCATTCTCAAGTTCTAGGTAATCAATGAAGCCTACAACGGATGATTGGTTCAAGTTATTACGCATTGGGCCTCTACTACAGAAATACGTGGCTTCAGCATGCTTCGGTTCGCAAGATCGTTCATGCATTTCTAATAGTTCAAGCAAGTTCTAAGCAAGTGGCGAATGTGAACTATCAACGCAAGGATATTGAAATCAAATTACAAAGGGTGTTTTTTGGAAATATACCTCCATCCATGTCGCCGCAAGGTGGACCCGGGGATCCCTCAACACCAACTCGTCGTCGTAATCCCTCCGCGACGGTGCACGGGCTGCAACGCCCGACGGAACGAAGAGGTGCGGCGTGGGAAGCACGTATGCCTCCGCTGAAAAGCCCGGTCGACTCGTGTTCTTCGCCTCCTCCACGGCCGTCACCCTAGGCCCCTGCGCCTCAACTCGGGCTCTCTCCTCGGCCTCTGCGTCTCTCAGAAGCTCCTCTCTCTCCAGTCTCTCTCTCTCGGCCTTCTCAACGGCCTCCGACGCCTCAATGGCCCGTGCACGGTCCTCTCTGGCCTTTAGGACCAATTCCCCAACCAGGGGTTGTCCTCTAACAGTCTCGCCAATGCCTCGTCAGTCAGGTACTCGGCAACGTCATGTCTAGTGATCGGCACGTGTCTCGACGACGTGGCCGCGGTCGACTCCGGTCTGAACAACACATCCTCCTCCCAGATCTCAACCTGAGGCACCGTGGTCTCCTCCTCCGCGTCAACAACACTTTTGCCTTTCGCCGAATCCCTCGGCGGAGACCCGGACGGCTCGACATTATCGCCTCCTGCCCCACTACTACTGTCTCCTCCAATTTCAAGCCTCGCGCGAGGCTCCTCCTCTGTCGCGCGAGGGTTTTCTCCAGTGCCAGTTTGTTCTGCATCCCCTGGACTTACCCCGGCCACCACTGAGCCTTCCACGGCTGTGCTCGAGTCCAATGGCGGCACAATATGGCCCACGGCCCCTGTGTCAACAGTCGCGCGAGCCCCTGGCTCTGTCGCGCGACTCCCATCGCCGCTACCAACCTCCTGTTCGCGGGCCCCTTCGCCGTCGACTCTCGTCGCCGCCACTGCACCGGCCTCTGCGATGGCCTCTACTGGTGGCTGATCTCGTGTTTCGACGACCATTGGATCTCCTCGGTCCTCCAGTCGATCAATGACTCCTCCTCCACCATCTCCAATGCCGTGGTCTGCCATGATCGATTGTGTGAGCATGGGTTTGTTGATTTGGTGGTCAAAACCAAGGATTCGGGAGAGATTTGAGAGAGGCTTTGAGAGTTGAGAGAGTTCTGAACTTTTGAAACTGTCTGAGTACTGTTTCTGTAACGTCCCCGCGACGTTTAAACGATTGGAATGGGTTTGGGCCGGGTCTGGGCTTCTCCAGGCCCAAGCCCTAACGTCAGACCCTCGCGCGATGGTTCTGGAGTGTCGCGCGACACTTAGCTTTGGGCCTCAGGCCCAATCCAGATTTTGGGTCCGGCCCGATCTCAGTTAATCCCCCCCTAAGGTCCATAACATGTTGGTATGTTGCCAATAAATTTGAGGGTCATTTTGGAGATCTGGTTTTCGAAACTCAAAGATTGTTGCATCCCCAGCAGTGGTCCGATCAATCCACAGCGACGATCTATCCGTCCGATCAATCCACGGCGACGATCTATCCGTCTAAATCAAACAACAGTGACGATCTATCCGTCCGATCAAATTAATGACGATCTATCCGTCCGATCAATCCACAGCGACGATCTATCCGTCCGATCAATCCACGGCGACGATCTATCCGTCTAAATCAAACAACAGTGACGATCTATCCGTCCGATCAAATTAATGACGATCTATCCGTCCGATCGATCTACAGTGACGATCTATCCGTCCGATCAAATCAGCGACGATCTATCCGTCTAAATCAAACAACAGTGACGATCTATCCGTCCGATCAAATTAACGACGATCTATCCGTCCGATCTTCAATTTGCCCTGGGTGCACGGTATTTTTATATACTCGTCTGCATTTTCCATTTAATCGGCTTTTGGGCGGATTTGGTGGGTGTCTAGAAATCTTTGACGTTACCCGTACCAGTCAATGGTGCTCCGCGTGCCGTCAAAGAGGGACTACTGTAGACACCCCAATCTGGGTCTCCCAATCGTTTTACTTTATTTTACGATTTTCTTGTTTCCCCGATGATGAAATCGGATCAAACAGAGCTTGGATTGGAATTTGATTAGGCTTGGAACGTTTAGAAACCTTGGTTGAGCCCTTTGAACCCTTCTGAACCTTCAGTCAAACCCTAAGACCAGAGTTGACCCTCGCGCGAGTCTTCTTGTCCCTCGCGCGACACTTATCCTGCCACGTGTAGTCAAAGTCAAACTGTTGACTGTTTGACCCTCGCGCGACACTCCCGGACCCTCGCGCGATGGTTCCCTCCTGTCCCTTTCACAGAATCCAGCTGGACTGGTGATGATTGCTTGGCACATGGGTTCCCATGGGCTGGAACCCCGTTCTCCTCAGCTGAACGGCGTGCTGGCAGGCTCTAGCCCCATGCAAACTCCCACCCACTCTCTCACCTTGTTGGCTAGCCTCACAACCAAGTTGTGACCAGCCTTAGTGGCTGGTCCTAAGGGCTTGTTTGGCCCCTAACCAAGCCTTACTCTCTCCCTATAAATACCCCCATTGGTCTTCCATGTTTAGGGTTCCAAAAAATTAACTAAGAAGTTCTTTGGTTAATTCACAAGTCTTATACTAGCTAGCACAAAGTCACTAACCCCAAAACCACTTCCTAATCTTCTGAACCTAGTGTGTTCATACATACTTGGTAGCAAGGCCCCATCAATCAATCTCATCTATTCTCAAACCCTTTCCAAGCAAAGGTATAACATTTAACATGTTTCTGTTTTGATCCCTGAGGGGGGCTGACAGGGCCAAGGCTGGTAATCAATACCATGCCCTGGTCCTAAAGCCAGCAGAGTTACAAGAATTCGTGGCTATAAAACCCTCGCGCGATGGTCCCCCATACTCGCGCGACACTTGTGTCAGCAAGAGAATGGACCTTGTGGGGAAGGGAAGCTAGCCCTTTTCTGTTTTGCAGTGTATTTATGTTTATTGTGTCTTACTTTGATTTTTTAGATCACTGTTATGCATGCAAAACAAAATACAGTAGCTTGTTTATTTGCTTGAAATAGTTTGGAATGCCTTGGGGGTCCCCTGAATCTGTCTCAGGGCCTCAAGCATGCAAAGCAATTCCTGGAAGTCCAGTCAGGAGTGTCGCGCGAGAGTCACTCTATATCGCGCGACAGTCCTCTGATTTCCATGAGTGGCCCTTGCATGGGCAACTAGGCCCTTGGCCTCTGTTTTGATACCCCCACTGTTTAGGGGTTGCATTTTATCCCATTTGGCTCCTGTTTGGAGTATGGTGTAATAATTAGTATTTTCACAGTTCCATATAAACGCTTGGTTTGCCTCCTGGTGTGCACTGGTCCTTCCAGAGCCCGGAAGGGGATGATTTAGGGACTGTGGTGAGATGTCATACTCGCGCGAGAGTCGGTGTGTCTCGCGCGATGGTTGACTTGCATGCGGATCTGTTCGTGCATGCAAGTTGGTCATCGTGCAAGACAAATCTGCCCCGAGCCTGGTTTTGGCATCTGATCATTGTCTCGAGGTCATTCCACTTATTATTTGTCAATACTATCCATCCGTGCCATTATTTGATCGCATCTTGCAAAGTGTTACAGTTTTAATCCCCGATTAACTGTTCCCCCGCCCTAATTGGCTAAAATCAATTAAAAGAGGAAGAATCACAAATGTTTTTCATGAAAACGCCTAAGTAGAGACCGATCTCCGGATTGGGCGAGAGGGGTGCCATAAAACCCTTCCCCTCTCGTAACCTGGCTCCCGAACCCAGATATGGTTTTGACGGACTGGTTTCCTTCACTTTTTCGAATCAAACAGCGCGGCAGGTGCTTCGAAATACGGTTCCTTGAGTGTCGGACCTTCAAAACTCAAGTGGCGACTCTGTATTTTTTAGCGCTTGCCACCGGTGCTCGTGCTCCCTCGATTATCAAAAAAGGGCCGCAATGGCGAAAGGAACGGAATCCTTTTTCCAAGGGCATGCTGCCCACAATAGCCTTTTTCAGCTCAGCCAGCTCTGTCTGCCCAGTCATTTTGAAGTGGTTGGAGAAGGTGGTATGGCTTTGCTGTAGGATGGATGGCCCAGTACTGACAGTAAAGTAGAAAGTGAACTCAGAATGTGCCCCTGTTATGATTTATTTGAAAAATACGTGTTGAATAAAAGAATTGTTATTGACGTGTTGTCATTGTCGACTCAAGGGATCAAATTTTATGGATAGTTCTAACAGTCACGGGTAGGTCGTTGTCAGGCAGGTTTAATTCCACACGTTGGGAATCAGAGCCAATCTCCTTATCTAAGACCATCCGAGACAGAGCAATAAGACTACTGGAAGATGCACTTAAGGCTAGACTGAACTAGAGGGAGCCGTTCGAGAACGGCGAACATCGGAGGTATCTCAAACTCTATGGATTTATGGTCTCCTAGACCTTGACTCAAGAAATGACACCCTACGAAGGATTGCCTTAGTCCTCAGAGATTGTTTTGAATGTGTATCCTTTGATTAGAAATGACAAGATTCGAGAGATATCAAGATGAATTAAGTCTTCAACACTTTCATTTGAAATTTCTGTTTTGGTTTCAAAAATCGTTTAGCTTAAATGACATGATGCCGTAACCGGGGCGGCGTAGGTGGCATGGCGCCATTAGCCTAGGCGGGGTAAGTGACTTCGCACTATATCCTGGGTGGTGTGGCTATCACGGCATTGTAGCCTAATTGTTTCGTCAATTTTCATTGAATCCATGATTGAAAAATGTATTGAAGACTTAATAAATTTAGATATCACAAAAACCTCATCGTTCCAAGGACTAATTAATTTCGTCAACGTGCCTTCAAAAAGGCACGACTCTTCATCGGTCCAGGCAATCCTAAACATGCCGCGTAAGCGAGTCTAAGAGTTCTATACGCGATACGAAAGCGAATGGACAACATAAGCTGCAAGGTGCGATGTGCAAGTGGGATAAGGTTACGGTCTTTCGAAGGTTGCCTCATCCCTCAGAATTTCTTTTAGGGTGTATCCTTTGTTTGGAACGGCAGGTTCTAAGAGATGTCAAAAGAACTAAGTACTCAACTAGTCATCATTCGAAGCTTCAATTTTGAACTTGGAATAACTTAGTATAGACGACGCGAAACCACAACCAGAGTGGTGTCAGTGGCATGGTGCCATTAGCCAAAGTGGTGTAAGTAAAGTGGCATCATGGCGTCGTTTCCTTGTTATTCCTTATTCTTCGTTGAATATTCGATTAGGCATGTCCAGGACTTAGTATGTTTTGATTTCCCAAAGTCTCATTGTTCTAAGGACTCATATAGTTTGGACAACGTACACTGGGGTGCACGACTCATCATCGGGCCTCGGCAACCTTCCATGGACCGTGCGAGCGAGATTAAGAGCACAGGACTTGAAATTGAATAGATCGACAGCATGACGGCATGACATGGAAGAGATGCATGGTGAGATACAGAAAGCAGTAACATGTAGGCAGGATATAGCACATAATTCCTACCTTACAGGTCCCTGTCCTAGTTTGGAGAGTTCTAATGCTTTCTACACATGTATAAGGGCCGGGTTTTGGCTTGAAGAGGGTTCCCCGGACTAGAGTCAAAGTATACCTCCCACTATTGAGCGTACACCCGATAATGGTACAAACGGTAGGGATGACTCATCACGATCGAGGGTCGCTGAGCATTCCGGGATTCCCCATTACCGGTAAGCCGGGTAGGATTGCCAAAACACAACAGCGGGGCTGCACAAGATATATACACAAAAAAAAGACAATGAAACAAAATAACTTTGAAAATCCCACAAACGTTTTTCAAGCTTGGCTCACAAGTTTAATTGATATTCAAGAAAAGCGGGCCGTTTTATCAACAAACCAACTTTTTCTCAAGTATCAATTAAACGTCCCCAGCAGAGTCGCCACTGTGGGCTACCACAGCCCCGGGTGGAATCGGGGAGGCCCAATGAAAAGTGTCGCAGGCCTCGACTTTGGATCGATTCAAAAATTTGAGTTTGAAAATTTTGAAGAGTCGCCACCTGGATTTATGGTATATCACCCGAGAAACCGTTTTTTTTTTGATCGAAAATGATTGATTTGAAATTGAAAACCAAAGATCGTTTTGAGGGTTCGGAAGCCACGTTACGAGGGGGGAAGGGTTTTACGGCACCCCCCTTGCCCGATACGAAATCGGTCTCTACTAAACGTTTGTGGGATTTTCAAAAGGATTTTGTTTCATTAAACCAACTAGCAGGTAACAACAGGTATGTCAACAAACGTGTATGCATGTGCATGTGTACATGGGGTGATGAAAAGGGTAGAAGGATGCAAGATAATAGAAAACAGGAGCTCTGTCACTGACTTCACTCTCGAGCGCTCGGGAGTGGTCCCGAGCGCTTGGGAGTGCTAATGCTCAACCTACCACTTTGTTAGTACAGATAGAAAATAATGCTAATAACAATAAATTGAAATGATTTTGAATATATTAAAGGCTCAGCAGAGGGCTTGATAAACTGAGACAGGCTCTCAATCTTTCAAGTCCTGCATCCTTGCCTTTATAGGGGCAGATCCTCGATCTAAAAGGGCAAACAGGCGCATGCATGGGCATGCAAAGACAGGAAAAGAGCAAGACTGGAGAGAGAGTGAAAGTAATCGCATGCAAACGCTCCAAAATGACTTTGACCAACAAATAGGCCTGTCATGACATGTTGATATTCCTGATCTATCTTCTAAAGATAAAGTTTCCATTTTTTTTTTTTAACGTTTAAGAAACCCATTTGTGCATGAACTTTGAAAGATAATGGTTTCTGTTTTTGGGGACAAAAGACTGTAAACATCAACATGTCTCAACAGGACTATTTTATCTGAAATCACCCTTCACCCCTCCTGCATGCCTGGCAATGTGCCAAAAGAACGTGGAAAATGGACTGGAGACACTCTCGAGCGCTCCAGAGTACTCTCGAGCGCTCCAGAGTACTCCCGAGCGCTCTGGAGTGCTTCCAGTGAGTTTATTTTGAAAATATTTTCATGCCCCTTTGCTCTTGTTTTTACACTAAGGTCTTCCAAACTCACACCCAGTATTAAAAACTGGGGTGGACTGGAAGACCTCCCTCAGAAGGGAAGAACAGCCCTTTGATTTGAACCAAAAGAAGTAGAAATCTTTCTACCTTTTTGAGAGACTTTGCTTCTTTGATGACTTTGAAAACTGAAAGAAGGAGGAGAAAATACAAGAAATCAGAGAGCAAGTATGTTCTCCACTTCCTGCACTTCTTGATGTTTTTTGATCTTTCAAACTATGTTTTTGAAAATGTTTAAAGCTTTTTTTTTTAAAACAAGTTTTTTTTGCTTGGGAGAGGTTTTTGAACAAAAGAGAGAGAGAGAGGGGGGTCTAGAGAGAGAGAGCTCGTCCTCCCCTTTTTTCTGCTGAAAACAGGCCTTTTATAGGAAAATATAGCATATGGTTTTTGAAACCAAATGAAATCAAATTTTGAATAAAATAAATTTTGTTTGGGGGGTGGAAAATCCTGATGATTTGGTCTTCTGACTGAAGCAGAGGCTTCTGCTGGTCATCCTGGTCCAAACGACCAAAATGATGGTTTGCATGGAAAGTGGGGGCCCTTTTTCACCCATTGGGCAAGCACGGCGGTCTCGAGCGCTCGAGAGTGAGCCAGACCATAGGTTTTGGAAAATGTTTTTGAGCGCTTGGGAACACTCCTGAGCGCTTGAATCTGATTTTTGACCATTTGTTGACCTTTTCAAAGTCATTCAATAAGCAAAGTTTCACATGGTTCGAGGCTTGTTTCAATCCAAATTCATCATCGGGGAGCCTCCGGGCCACAAATCAAGGAAGTTCGAGAAGTCCAAATTGGGGTGTCTACAGTAAGCTAAGGAACTGAACTTGTTTTAACATGCATATCAGTGGTCTATATATCAAAACAAAACTACAACAGACATGCACATAAATAAAACAATTAATGACCAGCATCCCTTCCCCACGTGGACCAATCTCTTGCAGACAGAACTGTCGCGCGAGTATTCGGGTCCATCGCACGAGGGTTTTGCTGATTACAGTTTCTTGTAACTCTGCTGACTTTAGGGTCTGGACTGGTATTGATTACCAGCCCTGGCCCTGCCAGCCCCCCTCAGGGATCAAAACAGGAACAGGTAAAGTTTTATACCTTTGCTTGAATGATTTTTGAAATGGATAGGATTAAGTGATGTAGCCTTGCAAATGAGTGTATGGAAAACACTAGATAGAAAGACTAGGAAGTGTGGTTAGGGTGATTAACTTTGTGCTAGACTTGATGTGATAACTCTTTCTTTGTAACTTTGCAACTTGGTAATCTTGTAACCTTGTAACCCTTTGGAAGAACAACCAATGGGGGTATATATAGGAGGAGAGAGAGGTGCAAGGTGGGTGGAAAACTAGGCCCAAAGACCAGCCAACAAGGCTGGTCAACCTTGCTTGGTGGAGGGGCTAGCCACCAAGGTGAGTGGTTGGAGTTGTGTAGGTGGTGCATCCCCCAAGTCTGCTCAACACTGTACAGTCGACGAAAACGGGGTTCCAGCCCCACATGAACCTGATGATCACAAAAATCCAGCTGGACCAAAGTGAAAGTGAAAGGTGCAAACCATCGCGCGAGGGTTCGAAACCATTGCGCGATAATTCGAAAAAATGCGCGAGGGTCAACAGTCAACACTTTGACTTTGACCAACACCTGGCAAACTAACCATCGCGCAAGTAACCAGAAGCATCGCGCGACGGTCAAACCTTGGCTAGGGTTTTGACTGAAGGTTTAAAAGGGTTCAAGGGGTTCAAGAAGGGTTCCAAACACTCCAAGCTCAATCCATTCCAAACTCAAGTCCGTTTGATCCGGTCTCATCATCGGGGAAACAAGAAACCGTAAAAACGAAGTAAAACAATCGGGAGACCCAGATTGGGGTGTCTACAGTAGTCCCTCTTTGACGGCACGCGGAGCACCATTGACTGGTACGGGTAACGTCAAAGATTTCTAGACACCCACCAAATCTGCCCAAAAGCCGATTAAATGGAAAATGCAAACAAGTATGTAAAGATACCGTTCACCGAAGAAGGAGATTCTGATAAGTGGACGGTTAGATCGTCGCTGATTGAAATTGGACGGTTAGATCGTCGCTGATCGAAATTGGACGGTTAGATCGTCGCTGATTTTGAAAGTGGACGGTTAGATCGTCGCTGAGTTGAAAGTGGACGGTTAGATCGTCGCTGATTGAAATTGGACGGTTAGATCGTCGCTGATTTGAAAGTGGACGGTTAGATCGTCGCTGAGTTGAAAGTGGACGGTTAGATCGTCGCTGATTTGAAAGTGGACGGTTAGATCGTCGCTGAGTTGAAAGTGGACGGTTAGATCGTCGCTGAGTTGAAAGTGGACGGTTAGATCGTCGCTGATTGAAATTGGACGGTTAGATCGTCGCTGAATTGAAAGTGGACCACTGCTGGGGATGTAAAAATGCTCCGGGATGAAGGCAATACCGCCATAATGACCCTCAAATTCATTATCAGAATATATCAAGAATTCATAGACCCAAAAGAGGGGTAAATGATAACGGGCCAGACCTGGGGCTGAATTGGGCCTGAGGCCCAAACGAACTGTCGCGCGACAATTCAGAACACTCGCACGATGGTTCCCGGTTAGGGCTTGGATCTGAAAAGGCCCGGACCCGGCCCAAAACTGTTTCATTCATTTAAACGTCGTGGGGACGTTACAGAAACAGTTCCTAGCAGTTTCAAAACTTGAAAACCCCTCCCAACTCTCATCTCTCCTATCAAATCCTTCTCAAATCCTGTTCCATCCACGAAATCAACACACCCACACACACCCATGGCAGACCATGGCAATGGAGAAGGCAGGGGCGAGGTCGTTGATCAGTCGGAGGACCGAGGAGGTCCAATGGTTGTTGAAAGAGGGGATCAACCACCGGTGGAGGACATCGCAGAGGTTAGTGCAGTGACCACGGGCGATGCTTGCGCGACGGAGGGAGCCGAGGCTGTGGGACCCATTGTACAGCCATTGGACTCAAGCATAGCCGTGGAAGGCTCGGTGGTGACCGGGAGGAGTTCAGGAAGTGCAGGAGGCAGTGGCGGCAGAGAGCACCATCGCGCGACAGAGGAGGAGCCTCGCGCGACGGAGGAAGCTGGGGCCACGGGAGGCAGTGGTGCCGGAGGTGGTGACGTTGAGCCGACCGGGTCCCCGCCGAGTGACTCGGTGAAGGGTAAGGGGGCTGTTGTTGAGGAGGAGGCCACCGGGGTGCCTTATCGAGAAGAGGATATATTGTTTCAGCCCGCGGTGACGGCGGCCACATCATCAAGTCATAGGCCAATCACCAAATACGATGTTGCCGAGCACTTGCCTGACGAGGCATTGGTGAAACTTCTTGAGGATAACCCCCTGATTGGGGAGATGGTCTTGAAAGCCAAAGAGGACCGGGCACGGGCTATTGAGGCATCGGAGGCGGTGGAGCGAGCCGAGAGAGAAAGAAAGGAGAGAGAGGAGCCTTTGAGGGACGTTGAGGCCGAGGAGAGAGCCGGAGTGGAGGCACAGGGGCCTAGAGTGACCGCAGTGGCGGAGGCGAGGGCCATGACACGCCCTGGTTTCTCAGCGGAGGCATACGTACTTCCCACACCACACTTGTTCGTGCCGTCAGGCTTCGCGGCTTACGTACAGCTACAAAAGGATTATGACGACGAGCTCGTGTTGAGAGACCCCCGGGCCCACATTGCTAGCACTTGGATGGAGGTGTATTCTCAGAAAAACTCCCTTTGTAATTCAATTTGATATTTGCTCTCCGTAGTTCAATTTCGATATTTTGCTTGAAACACTTGAACTTAGAATCACACGTGGCACTTCTGTAGACACCCCAATCTGGGCCTCCCAATTGTTTTACTTCGTTTTACGGTTTTCTTGTTTCCCCGATGATGAAATCGGATCGAACAGAACTGGTATCGAGAGTGGATTGGGCTTGGAATGCTTTGAACCCTGCTTAAACCCTTTTGAACCCCTCTGAACCTTCAGTCAAACCCTAGAGCCAGAGTTGACCCTCGCGCGAGCCTTTGTGTCCATCGTGCGACACTCAGCTTGCCAGGTGTAGTCAAAGTCAAACTGTTGACCTTTGACCCTCGCGCGATACTTCAGAACCATCGCGCGATGGTTCCCTCCTGTCCCTATCACAGGATCCAGCTGGATTTATGATGATTGCTTGGCACATGGGTTCCCATGGGCTGGAACCCCGTTCCTCCTCAGCTGAACGGCGTGCTGGCAGTTTCTAACCCCATACAATCCCTAACCACCCACTCACCTTGTTGGCTAGCCTCACAACCAAGTTGTGACCAGCCTTGGTGGCTGGTCCCAAGGCCATGTTTGGCCACTACCTAGCCCTTACACATCCCCTATAAATACCCCCTTTGTTCTTCCATGTAAAGGGTTACCAAGGTTCAAAAAAATTGGCTAAGTAAGGTTCACTTGTGTTTTACAAGGCATTTGTTAGCTAGCACAAAGTTACCAACCCCAAACCACTTCCTAATCTCCCCTCTAAGTGTCTCAATGCATGCTTAGTGGCTAAGCCCATTCAATCAACTCAATCCACTTCCAAACCCTTTCCAAGCAAAGGTAAAACTTTTAGCCAGTTTCTGTTTTGAATCCCTGAGGGGGGCTGATAGGGCCAAGGCTGGTAATTAATACCATGTCCTGGTCCTAAAGCCAGCAGACTTACAAGAGACTGTGGTAGCCAAACCCTCGCGCGATGGTTCCCCATACTCACGCGACACTTGTGTCAGCAAGAGAATGAACCACGTGGGGAAGGGAGGCTGGCCATTTAATGTTTTCAATATGAATATGTCTGCTGTTGATCCATTCTGGAATATAGATCACTGCTATGCATGCAAAAACAAAATACAGTAGCTTTGCTCTTTGTTTTAAATAGCATGGAATGCCTTTGGGAGTCCCTGGACCTGTCTCAGGACCCCAAACATGTAAAGCAATTCCTGGAAGTCCAGTCAGGACTGTCGCGCGACACACTCTGTCTCTCGCGCGATGGTTCTCTGATTTCCAAGAATAGCCCTTGCATGGGCAACTAGGCCCTTGGCCCCTGTTTTGATACCCCCACTGTTTAGGGGTTGTGTTTTAATTCATTTGGCTCCTGTTTGGAGTGATTTGTAATAATTAGTATTTTACAGTCTTCCAATAAACTGCTTGGTTTGCCCCCTGGGTGTGCACTGGTCCTTCCAGAGCCCAGAAGGGGATGGAGTCAGAACTGTGGTGAGATCACAACACTCGCGCGATGGTTTTAGTGTCTCGCGCGATGGTTCATTTGCATGCAGATTCGTTCATGCATGCAAGTTGGCCATCCTGCAAGGCAAATTTAACCTAAGCCCTGTTTTGGCATCTGATTGCTGTTTTGGGATTCATCCCATTTATTATTCATCATGCCATCCACTCATGCTATCATTTGATCACATCTTGCAAAGTGTTACGGTTTTAATCCCCGATTAAACTGTTTCCCCGCCCTAATTGGCTAAAATTGGTTAAAAAGAAGAAGAATCACAAATATTTTCATAAAAATGCCTAAGTAGAGACCGATCTCCGGATTGGGCGAGAGGGGTGCCTTAAAACCCTTCCCCTCTCGTAACCTGGCTCCCGAACCCAGATATGGTTATGACGGACTGGTTTCCTTAACTTTTTCAAACAAACAGCGCGGCAGGTGCTTCGAAATACGGTTCCTTGAGTGTCGGACCCTCAAACTCAAGTGGCGACTCTGTATTTTACGAGCGCTTGCCTCTCCGCTCGCGCTCCCTCGATTTTTCAAACAAAAAGGGCCGCAATGGCGAAAGGAACGGAATCCTTTTTCCAAGGGCATGCTGCCCACAGTGGCGACTCTGCTGGGGATAAAATCGAACCAATATTAATTCATACTTAGAATTTAAAACATTTGCGAACAAATCTTAAAGTCTGTCAAAACGGTGAGCTTCGCGCTGCCGAAGGTTGGAATGGTGATTTAACAGGACCCCGTGTCCGGCCAATCTAATCTGGGACTTTTTTCATTTGTTCACTCATGTTGTTTCTTCTAAAGATGAACCAAATAAAGTGAGCCAAATTTGAAAAGGCATTTTTACGAGTTTCTGATTCTTCTTCTTCTTATCAAAATTCTAGCATCTCATTTGCATCGATGTGGGATAAGCCTCGTTGGATCGTTTTGGCAATCCGGCACGGTTTACCGGAGCCCGGGGACCCCGAATGACCGACAACCTTCGACGATGATGGGTCATGCTACCGTTCGACCGTTACTCTGCGAAAACGCGGGTAATGGGAGGTATACCTGTGGCCCTAGTCCGAGGAACCTGTTACAAACCAAAACCGGCCTTTTGCATATACAGAGCATTAGAACTCTCCAAACTAAGACAGGTACCCGCAGGTTAAGATCTACTTGCATCTAACCCCGTAAATGCCTATGTGTTACTGCTTTTCCTACCGGATGAACTGTGCATACATCTCGTTCTACGTAGAAGCATGTTTAGGATGGCTCCTAGGTCTTCAATCTGTTCCGAGTTTGTCTTTAGGCCTAGTAGGACACCGTCTTGGCCCAATGAGGAGTCGTACACCTCGATGGTGCACGTGGTGATCTTGCAAAATCCTTTTACGGTAGGACTTTAGGAAATCAGAAGCTTTTCTACGCCCTTGCCTGTATACCGGTTTAGGGTTTCAAGCAGAAAATGAAGAACCACGGAGTAAAATGCCATGATGCTTACACCAAAGGTAACAAGTGCCTCGTCACTTACACCGCCCGACTAATAGCACAGTGCTGCTCACACCAATCTGGTTATAGCATCATGACATCTGTACCAAGTTGTTCTGACTTCAAGCTTGAAACCACGAACTTCGGAACGGACGAAGGTTTAGACTCCTTCTGACATCCTTTGGGATCGCTTGTTCCAAGCAAGGATACATCTTCGAAAAGAATTCTGAGGGCCTTAAAACGGTGTCCAAAAATGTCTCGAGACAGACTTGTCTTCTGGTTCTAGAGTCTAGGGTGGCTCTGACGACACTGGCTGCATACGCTTTAGTCTTTTTATTTAGATTCAAGTTACTGCAGGACCCTTATTAAACCTCCTTTT
The DNA here is from genome assembly GCA_018127125.1 of Rhododendron griersonianum. NCBI lineage: Eukaryota > Viridiplantae > Streptophyta > Magnoliopsida > Ericales > Ericaceae > Rhododendron > Rhododendron griersonianum. The sequence continues at coordinate 40,438,075 of CM030795.1, read as the reverse complement.
GCCTTGCGAGCAAAGATCTGAATCATTGCACCGCCGAGGAAAGTATCGAGGCCAGTTGCCAAACCCGCTTGGGAACGTCTGCAACTCGGTTCAGTTCAAAGGCTTGTCAGGTCACAACCCCAGTCAGTCACCACGGAAGGCTCTCCGCACACTCTGTTGACTGCTCTACAGTCAGATTCTCCGGCAGGATCACCATCGGACTCGTCACTGTTTCTACAAGACGGGCAGCCCGCTTCTCCATCAACTCCTTCCAGCACGTCTGAAACACCAACCATGGTAGAACAGCAGCCACCACAGCCTCTTACTTTGGAAGCCATGCTCATGAACTTGCAGAACAGTATCGCCACCATACAGCAAAAGGTAGCCGACACTGATGCCAACATTACCCGCCTGAATAACCTCTTTCACACTCGTCTTCCTCCAGCTGTCCAAGAGGAGGGCGAGGCCGAAGAGGACGATCACGAGCCAGTTGTTTTCATCGAGGATCCTAACCATGAGGGACGTCTCATCATCCAACCTAATCTGAGGGAACTTCGTGCACCTGTTGCAAATCTCGCGGGCGGCAGGCCCCCTTCGAATCAACAAAGACTCGCTCAGAATCCGGATATAGCTGCACTCATGGCCAAGATGGCCAAGCTGGAGGAATCTATAGCCAAGACGGAAAAGATCAGTGCCGGAGGGATCGATCTGGATCGCCTTTGCCTGTATCCCAATGCTAAGCTTCCCGAAAAGTTCAAAATGCCAGACTTGGCTAAGTTCGACGGGAGCGGCGATCCCCGAACTCACCTCTACAGTTACCACGCGGCTATGAAGCTCCTTTCTGTTGAACCGGAAGCCATGTCACAGCTCTTTCCTCAGTCTCTTTCAGGCCCTGCTTTCCATTGGTTTCTATCGCTCGACATTGCCAAGAGGAGGACCTGGGAGGATATTGGGACTGCGTTTATTTCGCAGTACAATTACAACTCCCAGCTGAAGATGACTACCCGGGAGCTCGAATCCACCAAGATGGAGGCCAAAGAGTCCTTCGCAGACTTTGTCAAAAGGTGGAGGGCCAAGGCTGCACAGATGACAGATCGCCCGAGCGAGAAGGATCAACTTCGTATTATCTCCCGCAATCTCCAGCCGGACTATGCTAGGCACCTGGTTCTGGCTCAGGCATCCGCCAACTTTGAAACCTTCTTCGATTCTGGCCTGGCCATCGAAGATGCGCTGCAGAGTGGGATCCTATCGAAGGGGGAACCCTCACATACCACCAAATCGAAGCCTCGGGCTTATTCGGGGAATGCGAATGCGCTGTTCGGAACTGGAACTTACTCCAACGCGGCAACCGCTGGTACAAATGCCACTTCTTCGGGCACCACCAATCACATTGTGGATGTCAATCAGGTGCAGTCCCCGCAGAACAATCGGCCTCGCAATCAGCCCCGCAGCTTCTCCGCTATCGAGGCACCTCTGTCCTCGGTTTTGGAGAAGTTGGTCAAGTCAGGGCATCTCAAGCCCCTGGATCCAACTCCTTTACCCAAAAATCCCTCGCCCAACTTCAAGGCCAACCTTTACTGTGCTTACCATCAGGGTGCAGGTCATCTCACTGACTCCTGCTTTCGCCTTCGTCATGCAATTCAAGATCTAATTGACGATGGCACGTTAGAAACCCCTCCACCACCTCAGAAACCTAATGTCATTGCCAACTCTCTTCCCAAGCATAATGCTGTACCACATATCAACCAGATATCTCTCAGCTCCACTCATATCAACCCCAGCTCCACCATATTCAACCCCATTGACTATATAGCCTCAACCGATCAACCCAGGACCGTTGTGCCTTTCCCGCTGGAATCTTCCACTGAGATTGCCTATATACACGTGGTTGAGGGCCAGGTTATTGACACAGATGCACCTATGGAACCCTTACAAGTTGGATCGCCTGTCTCAGAAGAGTCCGTCAGCTCTCTCTTCCATCAATCGATTCCTGCTGTGCAGATCAATTCTGCCTCGTCGCTTGACAGCCCGTACGCAACCATCGCTGGCCCGTTTCCTAATCCCTACCAGCCTTGGGTTCCTCCCTCAGATAACGACATGCAAGCTACTGGTTGGGCCATAGCAGACAATTGGGACTACGCCATTCCCCTAATCAACGAATGGTCAAGCCAGGAAGCAGACGGGTTTCCTCCATAGCCTGAAAATGTCCTATTTAATCAACCTGGTATGACGGCTGGTTGGCTGGTTATGAAGCGGCCTTGCTCGATCCTCTGGACGGTTTCTCTTTATACATGTTGTTCAACCCGATTGAACCTGTCATCCCCGAAGAAGAATACTACTGGGATCCTGAGCCAACTTGGAATGCTCCCATGGACATTGACCCTAACCCTCTCCAAGGTTATACTACACCAGACTACATGATCCACTACACGGAGGACGAGCTCGTCCAGGAAGATCCACGGGTTCTGGGAGACCACATTTCCCTCTTTGGTTCCGTCTTTGATTCAGTGTGTGATGCTGACGCTGACTGCGACCCCTGTTCCTACATTGTCGATGAGCAAAATCCGCGCCCTCAGGTGCCTTACCCTAACAACAGGGACTGTAGTATCATGGTTACGGGCCTTGTTCTGCCCGCTGATCTTTGGGAAGTTAATGACATAGTAGACGTCCAAGTTGGGAATGAAGTCTGGGCGGTTAATCGTTCCCTAGCTGACACTGGTCTTTGGGATGTACCCTGTATTGCAAATCAGGAGCCTGTTGCTGAAGTGGCTGCCGTGAAAGACTTGAACTTTTGGGACTCCCTCCTAATGAAAGATCTGGCGGAAGACCTGGGCTTAGACATGGAAGTGCCCGTCTTGACACCATCAAATGACAGAGGGAAGCGCAAACTGGGGGATGTGCCCGCTAATCTCTGGGATGTGAATGAAAACCCTCAAGTTGTACCCTCTTTGGGAAATGTTCACAACGTCACGAGGAGCGGGCGGATTTTCCAGCCTGCTAATCTGCAAGCCGGAAGTTCTTCCAATCCTTCTAATCAGAGGAACGAGCCTGTTTCTTTCCCGAAGTCTGCACCATTTGAGGTATCAGCTGGCAATCCGATTCCCGATTTGGTTCAGCGACAACTCGAGTGGATTCCCGCCGCAATTTCAATCTGGGGACTAATCTGTTCGTCCAAGGAGCACCGTCAGATGCTTTGTCACGCCTTGTCCCGCCTCGAAGTTCAATCTAATGTCACGCCCGAGGCGATGATATCTCTGATCCTTCCTCTGACCTCCAAGCATACGGTGATTTTCACAGACAAGGATCTCCCAGTCGAAGGGGTTGATCACAATCGCCCTTTGCACATCACCGTCAAGTGCCGAGGACTCTGGGTCCCGACTGTTCTCATTGACAATGGCTCAGCGATCAACGTCTGCCCTCTGAGGGTCGCTTATTGTTTGGGGCTAACCAAAAAAGGATCTTACTCCTTCTAACCTGGCTGTTAAGGCGTACGACGGCACTCGTCGCGTAGTCGAAGGTATTTTGATGCTCAAACTCGATGCTGAGGGTTTTGAGATGAATGTGGAATTCCATGTCATGGACATTCCTGCGACCTTCAACATGCTGCTGGGCAGGCCATGGCTACATCGATCTGACATCATGGCTGTACCATCTACTCTCCACCAAAAGGTTATCCTGGGACTGCCTACTGGTACTTTAACCATCTGCGGGGACTCTGGCATCCGCCCGCTCAAGGAGGATGGGACTCCTGTTTTGGGAATTCTGCACTGCGAGGAGGATGTCGATATCGGAGGCTTTTCTTTTGATACTTCAGGCACCGTGATGGCTATCAACGTGGACGGAAACTTTCTCATAAGCTCTGTCGCGCTGGACATTATGAGGAGGATGTCATATTTTCCGGGCATAGGCTTGGGTTCTCGCCGTCAAGGGGTCCCGGAGTTCCCTACTTTTCCTTTCAACGAGGGCCGCTTTGGTTTGGGGTATATCACCTCTGCCAAAGATGCCAAGCGGAGGAAATATGTGGGAAAACCTCGGACTCTCTGCGGTGGTCCCAAATTTGTGCGTGAAGTGGGAAATGCCGCTTACACTGGACAGACTGAGCCCTTCATTCATTCCGAAACCGGGGAGCTGCTGCCTGGATTTGAGATTTTCGCGGATGACACCTGGTCAAGCAGTGATGATGAGCCAGCAAGGGCAGAATTCAAGAGGAAGCTTAATCAGGTGAAGTTCAAGACTGACTGGCTGGGGTCCGTCAATCAGGGGGATTTGGAGCTGCTATTCCAAGAATTTTCTCAAGTGGGTTTGGCTGGGGAAGCCGAAGAAGCCGAAGTGCTCATGCTCGGGCCCGACGCCCTCGAGGATCCCACCTCTCTCATTGTGAAAGCCGAGGGCTCTCTAAATAATTGCATTTTCAGGCCATGCCTAACTTGTATTGACAACACATCTGAGTCTGAGTCACACCATGTGAGTGAGGGCGAGTGCGAGTGCTTGTGAGGCATCAAGTCCTCTAAGTCTAGCTCTGAGTCGGAGTTTGTGCCTCTAGGCCCTCCACGTCATAGCTTTTACTTCGAGTTTGACTCTCTTGTACTTGGCGACCCTTCAGGGGCTTGTGAAATGAGCGAGACATCTTCTGACTATTTCAATGATCTTTATATAAATTGTGTCGACCCTGATGATGAAGGGATAGATTTCGATGGGGACATTCCCAAGGAAATCCGTGCCTTCATCGAAAGGGAAGACGAAAGGCATGCTCAGCCATTAAAAGAAGAAATAGTTTCTATAAATTTGAAAGATGAAAATGACCCCCGAATGGTTCAAGTGGGCTCCACACTTTCACCAGAGGAGCATCGTGATTTCAAAGAGCTGCTCACCAAATTCAGTGATGTTTTTGCATGGTCCCATCGAGATATGCCCGGAATCGATCCCGAGATTGTGGAGCATCGCATTCCTTTGTTTCCAGACGCCAAGCCTGTAAAGCAGAAGCTCAGACGGATGAGGCCAGATTGGGTTCAGAAGATTAAAGAGGAGGTTACTAAGCAGATTGACGCTGGCTTTCTCATGGTCTCTCAGTATCCTACGTGGGTGGCCAACATTGTCCCTGTTCCTAAGAAAAATGGACAGATTCGAGTTTGTGTCGATTTCCGGGACTTGAACAAGGCGAGCCCCAAAGATGATTTTCCCTTGCCACACATCGATGTGCTTGTGGATAATACTGCAGGGCACGCTTTGCTTTCGTTCATGGACGGCTTTTCTGGCTACAACCAAATTCTCATGGTGCCCGAGGATCGCGAGAAAACCACGTTCATCACTGAATGGGGGACTTATTGCTATCTGGTCATGCCTTTCGGCTTGAAGAATGCCGGGCCTACTTATCAGCGAGCCGCTACCACGATCCTGCATGACATGATGCACAAGGAAGTCGAAGTCTACGTCGACGATATGATTACCAAATCTAAGACTCGGGAGGGCCATGTTCCTGTGCTTAGGAAGTTCTTCGAGAGATTACGAAAGTTTCGCATGCGTCTAAATCCTCAGAAGTGCACCTTTGGGGTTACAGCTGGCAAGATGCTCGGTTTCATGATCACTTCTCGTGGAATTGAGGTCGATCCGTCGAAAATCAAAGCGGTCCTTGACATGAAGCCACCAGATTCTGAAAAGGGAGTGCGAAGCTTTTTGGGAAAGGTACAGTTCATCAGCAGATTCATCGCCAAGTTGACTCTGACTTGCGAGCCGATGTTTCATCTCTTAAAGAAGAATACGCCATTTGTGTGGACAGACAAGTGTCAGGCGACTTTCACCTCCATTCAAACCTATTTACAGAATCCCCCGATCTTAATGCCACCATCGCCTGGGAAGCCCTTGATACTTTACTTATCAGTGAATCCTTCGTCTATGGGGTGTTTGCTAGCTCAAGAGGGAGAAAAGGGAGTTGAGAAGGCCATTTACTACCTAAGTAAGAAGATGGTTGGTGCTGAAGAACGATACACCGCTCTTGAGAAGACGTGTTGGGCTCTCGTTTGGGCATCCAAAAAACTAAGACACTACATGCTGGCTTACCCCGTGAAGTTGATTTCTCGAATGGATCCTCTCAAGTATCTGTTTGAGAAACCTGCGCTTACTGGTAAGCTAGCACGTTGGTTGCTTTTGCTCGCAGAGTTTGACCTCGAGTATGTCACTAGGAAGTCTGTCAAGGGGCGCACAGTCGCTGAATTCCTGGCTGATCATCTTGTTAATGGGCCAGAGGACTCGGATTTTGCATTTCCAGATGAAGGGGTGATGGCTGTTATCGAAGATACCTGGACTCTTTATTTTGATGGAGCAACCAATCAGAAAGGATATGGAATAGGGGTTCTGCTGATAACTCCTGATGGCGCTCATATTCCGCTGGCATTCAAACTCAATTTCGATGTCACGAACAACCAAGCTGAATATGAGGCCTGCATTGTTGGCATGGAAGCCGCTCTCACGCTTGGTGTGGAAAAGCTCGAAGTCATTGGCGATTCCAACCTTGTCGTTTCTCAGGCCAACGGGGACTGGAAAGTTCGGGAAGACAGATTGAAGCCTTACCATCGAGACTTGGAGGATCTCATCCCTCGTTTCAACAAAGTCACGTTCACGCACATCCCTCGGATGAAGAATCAGTTTGCTGATGCTTTAGCAACTCTGGCTTCCATGGTCGAGCTTCCGGTTGGTGTCAAGCTCCGCCCCATTCTAATTGAACAGCGAGACTTGCCTGCTTATCAGTATGTCAACGCCGTCGATGATGTCGATGACAGCCTACCCTAGTATCACGATATCTGGAACTTTGTCGAAAATGGTCAGTTCCCGTCTGACGCCACTAAAAAGGATCGAGCAACGATGCGAAGGATGGCTGCTCAGTACATAATCTGTGGAGGGAAGTTGTACCGGAGATCTCACTGCGGAATGCACAAGCTCTGTGTCAGTGGCACTGAGGCCATCAAGATCATGGAGGAAATTCACGAGGGAGTCTGTGGCCCCCACATGAGCGGGGTCATGCTTGCCAGAAAGATCCTGCGACAAGGCTACTTTTGGTCTACCATGGAATCACAATGTGTGGATTATGTGCGCCGCTGCCATAGGTGTCAAATCCACACCAATCTCATGCATGTCCCTCCTTCTAAGCTGTTCGGTATGACCTCGCCTTGGCCCTTTTCTGTTTGGGGCATTGACGTTATCGGCATGATCAGGCCATCTGCTTCAAACGGGCATCGGTTCATTTTGGTGGCAATAGATTACTTCACCAAATGGGTCGAGGCTGAATCTTACAAGACCCTGACGGCGGTTCAGGTTGCTCACTTCATCCGAAAGAACATCATCTATCGATACGGGGTCCCGCAGGCGTTCGTTTCTGACAACGGGGTGCATTTCAAAGGCAGGGTTTTGGAGCTTTTCGAGGAGTTCAAGATTCAGATCCACCATTCAACGGTTTATCGCCCTCAGACGAATGGGGCGGTCGAAGCGGCAAATAAGAACATTGAGACAATCATCAAGAAGTCCGCGGAGTCCGCGAGGGACTGGCACGAGCAGCTGCCTCTAGCTCTTTGGGGGTATCGCACGTCAATTCGAACATCAACAGGGGCAACTCCCTTCTCTTTAGTATATGGGATGGAGGCTGTACTTCCCATTGAACTCGAGGTGCCAACTTTGAGGATCATGGTCGAATGTGAACTCGCGGAGTCCGAATGGCTCAGCGGGAGATTTGTTGAACTCATGCTTTTTGACGAGAGGAGGCTCCGCGCCTTGTATCATGTTCAGGGGTACCAACGCAGAATCGCTCGGGCGTTTAACAAGAAAGTGAAATCTCGGGATCTGATTGAAGGGGATATGGTTACGAAGGAAATCCGGGCTCCCGTCTTCGATCTACGTGGTAAGTTCCGCCCGAAGCGCGCAGGGCCTTACATCATCAAGACCATCCTCTCGGGTGGAGCAGCTCAGCTTATGGATCTAGACGGCAACGAGTTCAGCACTCTGGTCAACCTGGATCAACTTAAACGCTACTATCCCTGAGAGAAGCTCATTGGGCCGAAAACCACAAGGGTGGGCGGTTCCTAGCAAAAATTAGAGCAAGCCTGCTAGAGTGAAAACCCAAGGGGGCAGTTTAGGCAAAAATAAATAGGCCATCAATCAAAGCTCGCTAGGCTGGAAACCTGCATAGGCAGTCCTAGGCAAAAAATTAGAGTGCAAAAGGAGAGCCAAAATACCCGAGCGAACCATAGCCTGAACTACGTTTTGACCTGATTCCCTAGCCTGGGATACGTAGGCAGTCTCTCTGTGGGACTCGGTCATACTCTATCAAACCGTAGCCTGAACTACGTTTTGACCTGATTCCCTAGCTTGGGATACGTAGGCAGTCTCTCTGTGAGATTCGGTCACAATCAATCAACTTGATCCAGAGTTTTACTCCAGGGTGTGTTTCAATATTCAAGACGAAGTGTTGTTCAACGCTTGGACCAAAAGGGGAAAGTTCTTAATCTTTCACTTTTATTCAAACTATTATTTCTATTACATGGGCTGAGCATAGTCTTTTAAAACAATAAAGCATCAAAAACAGAACGAAATGCTAGAAGCCTTCACAGGCTCACAACTTATTTTAGTTCATTGGAGTCATGTCAGGAGTCAGTCTGTGCTTTGTCTCTTTGCAACCTCTTCTCTTAGCCATGCCACATAGCGGCGTTTGAGTCTTGTGTTGAAGTTGTCTTCCACTCCTCCGAGTTCTCTTAAGCCCCAGTTGTGCTCATATCCGACCAGATGTTGGGCCGTGAATGCTGGAATCTGGAAATCTTCTATCCCAGCTCGATGAAAACCTTGGCTCATGCCTAGCTGCCGCAGGATACGGCCTGGAATGTAGAACGTGAAACTGGACAGCCCAGCAATCACCATCCTCTCAAAGCCTGCAGAGTGCAGGGCCATGTCCGAAATGTCTAGGGCTTCATGCCGCCAGACAATTTCGTGCGGAGACATCTCCCTCATGAAAGTGTGCCACTCCTCCTCAGACATTTCTGGGTACAGCATCCCTCTTTGGTGCATTCGCCCAGGCAAACGGGGCCAATTCGCTCCAGGAGCCGTGATTAACCCGAGTTTGTCACATAGCCATAACTGCATGAGCGAAAAGACAAGTAAGGAGCTATATAGGACTTGAGTGATAAAAACAAGTAAGCAGCCTCGATATAGCCTTAGCCGAGAGTTGAGGTAAAAACAGACTGTGAGAAAGCTGGAAAAAGGTGAGCTGAGTGAGGTTTTACCTGCAACAGGAGCGGGCTGCCACCGAACATGTTTGTTTGGCCGGCGGCCACCAAATCCAAACCAATGAGCGTTTCAGCAAGCACCATGGGGACTACGTTCCTTCGGTCACCCATTTGTGTAGCCACGTCCACCAGCGAGGGGTCAGGCTGCCCATACGGAGACACCAGTAGGTATGCGGCTAGTACGCCAATCGATATGGCAAATTGGCGCCGGGCTTGCAGAACGGTATCCGCTGGATCGCCGTCGGGCCCGTACCATTCCATTAGGCGCACGACGTTTATCTGCCCGCCAGCCAACAGGCCTTCCGCCGCGCCTCGTGAAATATTCAGGCAGGTCTTCAACAGCTTTGACATGCTTTTTCTGTAAGGAGGCACGATAACCACGCTCGAAGCAACGCCTTGGAGATATGCTTGAAATTCTTCAACGGTCGGACACAGCTCGTTATCTCCGAATCAGAACACATGGACGTCCCGGTCCCAGAACTGGAGAGCTGCTCTCAGGATTTCGGGCCGAAGTCTGATACTTTTTAAGAAACGAATGGCAGCCAGTCTGTGAGAACGGAAGCAAAGCCAATCACTTGCAACAAACTCGTCGAGCCACGGGCGGATTAATGTGGGGAGATGGTTCGCCATTGGGGTTTAAGGTCTCTGGGGCTTTTCTCTACGAAGAAGACACAACCATCCCAGGAGGGGAATTTAGCTTTTTATAAAGCCAAAGAGTGACATGCTTTTCCTTGGCATGAGGTGGCCATGCAAGGTGTCCCCTAGTGTTTAAAGATCAAGGGCACATTTCTGTAAGGAGCCAGAACTCCCCTGCACGTCCAGAACACATGGTAGGTTCTGCCACACTTTGCTTTCTGAATGGGTCAAGGCTGGCAGCTGTAACAGGAGCTCTCCATCGCGCGACGGTTCTTGAGTGTCGCGCGACAGATTTCAATCGCGCGATGATTTTGTTCACTCGCGCGATGGTTAATTTTATTTGGGAACAGTATGACAGGCTACTGACTTTTGGGGGTTGATTTTCCGAATTTTGACTCGGACCAAGTTTTGAAATTCTGTTGCTTCCGGGAGGCCATCGTGGTTAATTATGACTATCTCGAAGCATTATTTGTTCAAATCGCGCGTTCGGCGACAAAATTGGCCTCTTGGATGAGTAACGGCCGGATGGTTCTTATGTGAAGTTATTACTTAGCCGGTCGAGCCGGGCAAAAGGACGTACAAGTTACAAAGCAAACACTGAAAAGCAGAGCAGAAGTTCAAACAACCGGGTGGTCCTACTAATTACAAGCTTCGTTATTCCACGAGGTTCAGAAATATCCCCTTTGCCTTGCCTCCACTTCGATGCTTAGCCACCTCACGTAGCGACTCTCAAGCCACGTCCTGAAGTCTGGGATCGCTTCTTTCAGTGTCCTGTTGCTCCAGTTATCCTTGAAGCACCGTAAGTCCCATGAGGTGAATACGAGGATGTCAAACTCTTCCGCTCCGTAACGCTTGTACCCTTGGCTTCTCCCGAGTTGACGGAGTATGCGCCCTGGGACGTAAAAGGTGAAGCTTGATAGGCCGGGAATTATCACTCTCTTGTATCCCGCTGAATGGAGCGTCATCTCCGGGAGGTTTAACCAGAGGCACCTCCAGACTATGTCCTCAGAATGCAGATCATTCAGAAAGGCAAACCAGATGTCCATCGTCAGATCAGGGAAGATCATTGGTCTTGCGACCAGGAGCCTGGGGAAGTCTTCAAAGCCAGCCTGCGGCTCCTCCAAAACTCCCAGTTTATCTGCCAACCAGAGCTGCACGATAGCAAGGAACAATTCAAAAATCAGATACGGCCTGAGTATTTGATCAAAAGACGAAATACAAGAAACACCGAATGGGAATCTACCTAGAGTAGGATAGGACATCCACTGAATGATTCTCCTTGTCCGAACTTCAGCATATCTAAGCCCAGCAGCGTTTCCGCTAAGACCACGGGCATGATGTTTTTCCCGGCGTCCATTTGCAGGGCCATGCTCACCAATTTGGGACTTACCCCTCCGTCGATAGGGATCAGCATATACGCCGCCAGCGCGCATATCGACAAGACGAAGCGTCTGTGCGCTTCCCCAACATAGTCTCCCAGGCCACCCTCGGGACCATACAGTTCGATTAGGCGAAGGATGTTGAGCTCACCGTTCTAGATGATGATGGCCGTCAATGCCTCGGGAATATTAAGCTCCGCCCGCAAAATTTGCTCCATATCTTCGTGAACCGGCGGCACCGCCGGGACATCTAGGTTGGCGAATCCCGGCGCATACGCCTGGAACTCTTCTATGGTAGGGCACATCTCATCTTGACGGAACCGGAAGACATGCACAATCGGGTCCCAGAAAGGCAATGCAGCTTGGAGGAGCTCGATGCATGGTCGAGCGAATCGGAGATCTCGAATCGAGGATAAACAGCGAGACCGGGGGCTCGCCCAATTTATGGTTTCTTCTCTCAGTATCCAAGGATCAAGGGCTTCCATTAGTGAATCTCCCATTTTCAATGGTGTGGAGGGGTTTACATTTCATTATGCTTTAAGGTCTTTCTCCATATAACCAAGGAAAGTTGGTGAGATCAAAGCATAGGTGTCCTACCACCTTGCATGAAGGGACAGCCTTTCTTCTGCAACCTCAGAACAACTTTCAAGACGTGGAACAATGAACAGGCCCATGGCAATAATTTGGTCAGTCAAGGGCAACTCAGCAGGGGCTGACCATCGCGCGACGTTTCCAAATTATCGCGCGACAGACATAACTCGCGTGAGAGATCCAAACCATCGCGCGATGGTTGATCTGCAGTTTTGACAGATTTTGACAGCTACTGTCCAACTTTGGTCGTTTTTCATTCCAAGGGTCTTTTGGCACTTTTGATGATTCTAGCAAGTCATTATGGGTATATGTGACTGTATCCAAGCATCGGATTCGAAATGTTGCGCTCAACGAAGATTTTGGACCCTCGGAGGCCCGTTTCAAGTTCAAATCGAGGTTTCGGGAGGTCGAAACTCGTTCCGGAGGCTCTAGCCTAGTTTGGTCATGCCATACAGGTCACTTGGACCTTAAGCGACTGTATGGAGGTGTCGGTTTCAGTCCGGGACATAATCGAGTTGCCTTTCGACGTTTTATGCCATTTTTACGTTATTCTGAGCATTTTTCGGTATAAGTCCATTTTCGGGACGTTTCGTTCAGTTCTGTTGATTGGTACAGGTCATGTTGACCACTTTTGACCTTTTTAGAGTATCGGTTTTGTCTTTAGCAGGGTATTGTGAATTTTGGCGTATTAATGCCCAAAATTTCATTATTTCCCGTATCCTCGTATCCTGATCGTATCCTAAGGTACATTGCCTCTTTCTTTCGGAGCTAGACCATTTTCTGCACTCATATGTGTCTGTGAGTAGTCTCGGTGTGTTGTCAATACAAGTTTGGTATTAGTGGCGGATTTTGCTGTCTCCTATGCACAATGAGAAGCAATAACTTTGAAAATGCAAATTTTTAAGCAGAAAACGTGATCTATCCACATCAAAAACAAAGAACTACTGTATCTGCGGCCCTCAGCTGATCAAAACCCATCAAGTCAAAGTTAGGGCACATGCGCCCACCAATCAAAAAAAAGGGGCACGCAGGCCCTCCAAACGTCTATCAGACTATCTACTTGGGCACGCAGGCCCGAAATCAAGTGTGCTAAGTATGTAAAAGGGTAACGGAGGCCTCGTCAGCGCCCCTCAGATCCGTCATCGCTATCTGAAGTGCCCAGTATCTCTTGGGGATCGTCTCTGTACCCCGGATCATCAACGGAGTCGTCAGAGCCACTGCTGGTGGACGAGTGCTCCTCGCCCTCTTCTTCTTCTCCCTCTTCCTCTTCTCCCTCTTCTTCCTCATCCTCGGAAGTGGGACTCAGGATCAGTCTCGGCCTGTGAATCGGGCCCGGTCTCTCCAATGGTGGCTTCTCGCGCTTTTTAAGTTGGTATCGGGCCTCTGCTTGCCTCGCGGTTTGCCTGGCCTCCTCTTCGCGTGCACGTGCCGTCTGTAGGCCCCTGGTCTGCCGCTGTGTGATAGTGGCCGGAGGTGTGGGTTTCTTCGCCGCCGCTTTCTTCGGTGGCGGACCTCGTGCACTCTTCCTCCTAGGAGCCATCTTCCCCCCTACCTGCATTGTCAATTCATTTCAAAGCATCAGTACATATTGTGCATATTATGTTTCTGTATTGAAAGCAGGCATGATCTATCAAGCTATCAAAGCAGGAACGTATCGAAAGCTGGAATGTATCGAAAGCAAGTATTGAAAGCCGGAGTGTATCGTTTTCATACCTGGGTCCTCTGAACAACAGTCGGCTGTGGTGCAGGTGCTGGATAGCGTATCTCCAGGGGTAAGCCGCCCGCTGCTCTTCTCACCAAGTTCTCCAAAGCTAGCATGCGGCGAACGGCTTCGTTCACCCACTCAGTAGGCACCTGTTCAAAGTTGAAATTATTAAGCAATACAGGCGGCTCAAGTTATTATTCGAAGACAGATACGGGAGCTATGTTTACCTGAACTGTCACCGGTGCAGGCTCCGTCCTGGCAGGTACCAGCTCTACCTCTCCCGGATTCCCCTGTGCGTCCACAACCGCGATTGTCCATGTCATCTCCGGAGGTCCTCCCCTCACTAGCGCGCTCAGGCCTCGCCTAGCACGGCCCTCGCCTCCTCTCTGCCTCTCCCCGACGGCTCTCCTCTCCTCAGTGGCCGCGCTAGCCTGGTCTCGCATCCCTCTCAAGGCTCGAACACCAAGTGGACCTGCCAAGTAAGCTCTCTGATAGTCAGCGTAGTCCCTCTCAGGACGCAGGTAGCGCGCAAGCTCAGTGTCCGGCCGTGTGAACCTTTCCAGTTCGGCCCGAGTGTACTCGCTAGTGTGTGAGGCTCGAGCTGGAAGAGGCCCTGGCACCTGGAACTCAGAAAGGCCAAGTGACTGGCGTGTCACTCGATCCCCCAAGTACCACTGCCGACCAAAGGCAGACTCCAACAACACCCTGCTGGCTGTGACAACCCTGCTCCTGGCCAAGTACTCTGGCTCTGGCTCTGCTCTTCTCTAGGGATCCCAGTTGACCTGCGATTCAAGACAAACAAGCAACGTGAGCAATTGATCAGCGATAGCATTAAATCAAGGAAATGAATACATATCTAATGCTAATGATTATGTGTTCATACCTGCGAGGCTCTCAATTCGTCCAGGTACAGCCTGTAAGCATTCAGGCTACCTCTGCTCTCCTTCTTCCCCATATGCTCCTTGCTCCACTTCAACGCGCGAGGGAGGACAGTCAGGTCGGGACACTTACACTCGGGCGGATACATCCGCAATACCTCGTAAGCCCAAAGCTGTTCAATGTGCAGGCATAAAGGATCATTAGGCATATTGCTTACAGTTTATGCAAAACAGGAAGTCAAGCAGGCTATGAATTCAAACAGATGCAAGTATAATCCGAAATTGTGCTTTATTCTACTGAAATCGTACCTCCCAGACCCTCCAGTAGCCTGCTGTGCTTTGCTTCATCCGCGACGAGTCTCCCAGAAAGGCGTAGGCTGTGCCAAGTGCAGCTCCGCCCCAGTCAAAGCGTGAGGCTGTCCTCAAGTCCCTCAACGCCGGCAAGTAAGACAGGTGCACGTTGCTGCGCCTGTTCGGGAACAGTGAGGCCCCGAAAAGATACAGCAGGTACGCCCAGGCCATCTGATCCATCTCTGCCTCTGTGCTCACTTTCTTCTTCAAGTACCTCTTAAACTGAGCATACCTAGCCATTCCGCTCTCCACCTTGGGAACCTCTCCCAGGAACCACGCTAGTGCTGCCGGGTTGTCGTGAATGCCCGAGTCAAACGGGATCGGCTCTCCTCCAACCCTCAGCCCGATGATCGCCGTGAAGTCCGTAGGCGTCACCGTCATCTCCCCAACAGGCAAGTGGAGGGTGTTTGTGGTATCCCTCCACCTCTCAGCAAGCGCAACAGGGACGGCATGGTCATTCCTGGCCCGTGACAAAGTCCTTATGTACGCTCCAAACCCGGCCTCGTCCACCAGCTGCCTCACACTAGCCGGCAAGCCTATGTATAGCTCCATGGAACTACACGCGCCCCCAAAGCCGCGTATATCCCTCTGAGTCGCTCGCTCCTGTTTCAAAGACAATGACCAGCAGCAGGGTTAACATCGGTATTCAAGGACTTTCATTTTCGAGTTCTAGGTAATCAATTCAACATGCAATGAATGGTGGGTTCAAGTTCTTACGTGCGAGGCATGCAATGTGCGAATTTCATTCTCGTTGCAGCGGTTTCAATTCGGATTATATCATGCCTAATCTTTCAAATGTTTTGCATACAAGTATTGAATTTTGAATTGGTATACAAGTATCAAGGTTTGAAGGGACATGCAAGCGATCAAAGTAAAGTACGAAGAGAGTTTTCAGAATATACCTCCGCCCAGGTGGTGGCCATGTGCGTGGAGGGGTCCCTCAGTACAAGCTCGTCGTCATACTCGCTCCTTTGCGGCACGTACGCCGTATAGCCTGACGGCACGAAAAGGTGTGGCGTGGGAGGCGTGTATGTCTCCTCTGAAAACTCAAGGCGTATCACTCCGCCCCCCTCTACTGCAGCAGCCACCCTAGGCCCTTGCGCCTCTGCTCTGGCCCTCTCCTCGGCCTCTGCCTCTCTCAAGAGCTCCTCTCTCTCTAGTCTTTCTCTCTCGGCCCTTTCCGCGACCTCCGATGCAACAATGGCCTTTGCCCGGTCCTCCTTGGCCTTCAAAACTATCTCCCCGACCAGGGGGTTATCCTCTAACAGCTTCGCCAACATTTCATCCGGAAGGTGTTCAGCGACATCGTACTTCGTGATCGGCAGGTGTCTCGACGACGTGGCCGCGGTCGACTCCGGCCTAAACAACACGTCTTCTTCCCGGATCTCAACCAGAGTCTCTGTGACCTCCTCCTCTGCATCTACAATGCTCTTGCCCTTCGCCGAATCCCTCGGCGGGGACCCGACCGGTTCAACATCATCGCCCCGGGCGCCACTGCTGCCCGCCTCCCTGGAACTCCCTCCGGTTACCACCGAGCCCTCTGCGGCCATACTTGGACCCAACTGCTCGACGACAGGCCCCACGGCCCCAGTCACAACCGTCGCGCGAGCCTCTGGCTCTGTCGCGCGACACTCGACTCCACTACCAGTCTCCTGTTGAGGGCCTTCTCCGCCATCGCCGCCGTGCCCAGCCGCTGCACTGACCTCTGCAATCGCCCCCGCCGGCGTTTGATCCTCTGTTTCGACACTCGTGGACCCTCCTCGGTCCTCCGGTTGAGTAACAATTTCTCCCCCGCCTCCTCCATCCCCGTGGTCAGCCATGGATAGATGATCAAGTGTGGGTTTATCGATTTTGTGATTGAAATCGAAGTTTGGAAGGGTTTTGGGAAGAGAAACGAAGTATGGGAGGAGTTCTGAAGTTTTGAAACTGTTCGTACAGTTCTGTAACGTCCCGCGGGCATTTTAAATGATTGGAACAGGTTTGGGCCGGGTCTGGGCCTGTTTAGATCCATGCCCTAAAACCATACCCTCGCGCGACTGTTTGAGTGTGTCGCGCGACATTTCGTGTTGGGCCTCAGGCCCAAATTTAGCTTCTACACTTGGCCCGGTCCCTTTTGTCCATCTTTTGGGTCTATGGATTATTGTTATGTTCTTAAGGGCCATTATAGGAGTGTTGCCTTCGACTCGAAGCATCCTTGCATCCCCAGCAGTGGTCCGTCCAATCAACAATCAGCGACGATCCATCCGTCCAATCTCAAGTCAGCGACGATCTATCCGTCCAATCAACAATCAGCGACGATCCATTCGTCCAATCTCAAGTCAGCGACGATCTATCTGTCCAATCAACAATCAGCGACGATCCATCCGTCCAATCTCAAGTCAGCGACGATCTATCCGTCCAATCAATAATCAGCGACGATCTATCCGTCCAATCTTGATTCAACGACGATCTATCCGTCCAATCAACAATCAGCGACGATCTATCCGTCTGATCTTCAATCTGGGAAGATCTATCCGTCCGATCTTCAAATCCCCCTCGGTGCACGGTATTCTTACATACTTGTCTGCACTTTCCACTTAATCGGCTCTTGGGCGGATTTGGTGGGTGTCTAGAAATCTTTGACGTTACCCGTACCAGTCAATGGTGCTCCGCGTGCCGTCAAAGAGGGACTACTGTAGACACCCCAATCTGGGCCTCCCAATTGTTTTACTTCGTTTTACGGTTTTCTTGTTTCCCCGATGATGAAATCGGATCGAACAGAACTGGTATCGAGAGTGGATTGGGCTTGGAATGCTTTGAACCCTGCTTAAACCCTTTTGAACCCCTCTGAACCTTCAGTCAAACCCTAGAGCCAGAGTTGACCCTCGCGCGAGCCTTTGTGTCCATCGTGCGACACTCAGCTTGCCAGGTGTAGTCAAAGTCAAACTGTTGACCTTTGACCCTCGCGCGATACTTCAGAACCATCGCGCGATGTGTAGACACCTCCCAAGCGGGGCATCGCCATACAGATTGATCACGTTTGTGTTTGCTCGATTGGTTGCTCATTTCATAAACCAAAATCATGGACATTCCCATGGCTAGGAACATCGCCACATGATAACGGTTATCATCAAATAGAGTCGCCACCCAGTTTATTAAAACTGGGAAAATAGATAGAGATTCTGGATTCGGGAGCCAAAAGTACAGTAAGGGGAAGGTGTTAGGCACCCCTCTCTGCCCAGTCGTGAGACTGGCCCATAATCGTTCAACATAAGACGTATAGATGCTTTGTCTAATCCTAACACATAGTCTGTTTAATTATTCCTTTAAACAGTAAGCAAAGTGAGCCAGTGCGATAATTGAAACATGCATCAAAAAGCAGATAAAACAAACAAAATGTCCCAGGGGGATGGATCTCACGGCCGGTGAATAGATGTCACGGCCGAGAGATCCTCCTGGTTTGATGTACCGGCCGAGGGATCGAAGCCCCGGTCGGTGTTCTTCCTCACACCAGACAGAAAGATTAACAGATAATCGAAATGCTACGTTTAATTAGAAATACAGTAAATATAGACAAACCAGAGGCCGTTGGGCCTCACCACCTTGATCCCTCAGTTGCTTGCTTGCTTTGGATTGAGCGTGATCGATTGATTGCTTGATTGAAAACCCTAGAGCTAGGGTTTGAAATTCGGGGTTTGATCGCCGGATTGACGGCTGCCTTCGGGAGGTTAGGGCTTTTGAAGTATGGGGTTGAGGGAGTATTTCTGCAGAGCTTCGAGGTTTGATTGAGTGTGTGGGTATCTCAATTTCTGTGTGTTAATTTCGGAACCCAAAGGCCCCTTTATATAGGCATAGGGATGACTCACTCCGGCCAATCAAATCACGAGATGGCAATTGCAATTGCAATGCATCTCTAACTCTACGTCGTGATCTCCGAACGTAGCCCGAACGCATCGGGAAGGTAGTGTAGTTGGATCAAACCAAACGTCTGACAGAACGTTCCAGAGTCTGGAAAAAGGTCGATCTGGCGGCCGAGCAATGGATGTCGCGGCCGTGGAATGGATGTCTCGGCCGAAGGATAGATCTTGCGGCCGAGAGATTGATCTCTCAGGGAGATTTTGCTGGCAACAGGTTGCTCGGGCGAGGTTTTGATGTTATGGCCGTTAGATCGATATTACGGCCGTCAGATGGATTCTCCTAGGCTTCTGTATTTCTGTCTGAAAGGCTGTATGGCTCTGAATTGGGTCCTCTAAGTGGTCAAAGTTCTCACCGAAAGTCCTAAGGTCCTCAAAGAAGCAATCATCAATCATTGTATCCGTTTCATCATCGGGATTGTCCCAAGGTGGGACTTGAAATAATCGTTAGGCCAAATTGGGGTGTCTACACGATGGTTCCCTCCTGTCCCTATCACATGATCCAGCTGGATTTATGATGATTGCTTGGCACATGGGTTCCCATGGGCTAGAACCCCGTTCCTCCTCAGTTGAACGGCGTGCTGGCAGTTTCTAACCCCATACAATCCCTAACCACCCACTCACCTTGTTGGCTAGCCTCACAACCAAGTTGTGATCAGCCTTGGTGGCTAGTCCCAAGGCCATGTTTGGCCACTACCTAGCCCTTACACATCCCCTATAAATACCCCCTTTGTTCTTCCATGTAAAGGGTTACCAAGGTTTAAAAAAAGGTCACTAAGTAAGGTTCACTAGTGTTTTACAAGGCAATTCTTAGCTAGCACAAAGTTATCAATCCCAAACCACTTCCTAATCTTCCATCTAAGTGTTTCAATGCATGCTTAGTGGCTAAGTCCATTCAATCAACTCAATCCACTTTCAAACCCTTTCCAAGCAAAGGTAAAACTCTTAGCCAGTTTCTGTTTTGAATCCCTGAGGGGGGCTTACAGGGCCAAGGCTGGTAATTAATACCATGTCCTGGTCCTAAAGCCAGCAGAGTTACAAGAGACTATGGTAGCCAAACCCTCGCGCGATGGTTCCCCATACTCGCGCGACACTTGTGTCAGCAAGAGAATGAACCACGTGGGGAAGGGAGGCTGGCCATTTAATGTTTTCAATATGTATATATCTGTTGTTGATCCATTCTGGAATATAGATCGCTGATATGCATGCAAAAACAAAATACAGTAGCTTTGCTCTTTGTTTTAAATAGCATGGAATGCCTTTGGGAGTCCCTGGACCTGTCTCAGGACCCTAAACATGTAAAGCAATTCCTGGAAGTCCAGTCAGGACTGTCGCGCGACACATTCTGTCTCTCGCGCGATGGTTCTTTGATTTCCAAGAGTAGCCCTTGCATGGGCAACTAGGCCCCTGGCCCCTGTTTTGATACCCCCACTGTTTAGGGGTTGTGTTTTAATTCATTTGGCTCCTGTTTGGAGTGATTTGTAATAATTAGTATTACTTATAAACTGCTTGGTTTGCCCCCTGGGTGTGCGCTGGTCCTTCCAGAGCCCAGAAGGGGATGGAGTCAGAACTGTGGTGAGATCACAACACTCGCGCGATGGTTTTAGTGTCTCGCGCGATGGTTCATTTGCATGCAGATTCATTCATGCATGCAAGTTGGCCATCCTGCAAGGCAAATTTAACCTAAGCCCTGTTTTGGCATCTGATTGCTGTTTTGGGATTCATCCCATTTATTATTCATCATGCCATCCACTCATGCTATCATTTGATCACATCTTGCAAAGTGTTACGGTTTTAATCCCCGATTAAACTGTTTCCCCGCCCTAATTGGCTAAAATTGGTTAAAAAGAAGAAGAATCACAAATATTTTCATAAAAATGCCTAAGTAGAGACCGATCTCCGGATTGGGCGAGAGGGGTGCTTTAAAACCCTTCCCCTCTCGTAACCTGGCTCCCGAACCCAGATATGGTTATGACGGACTGGTTTCCTTAACTTTTTCAAACAAACAGCGCGGCAGGTGCTTCGAAATACGGTTCCTTGAGTGTCGGACCCTCAAACTCAAGTGGCGACTCTGTATTTTATGAGCGCTTGCCTCTCCGCTCGCGCTCCCTCGATTTTTCAAACAAAAAGGGCCGCAATGGCGAAAGGAACGGAATCCTTTTTCCAAGGGCATGCTGCCCACAACTTTTGAGTCAAATCATGCCGAAATGATATACTCCTTGCAACATATACCATGCATGACATAACTTGAACCAACCATCCATTGTAGGCTTCATTGATTACCTAGAACTTGAAAATGAGAGCCCTGTATACTGATAATTCCACTTGCTGTTTATCTTTGTGTTTGAAACAGGCTGGAACGAGTCAGAGGGACATCCGTGGCTTTGGGGGTGCGTGTAGGTCCTTAGAGCTGTACGAGGCCCTGCCCGAGAGGGTGAGGCAGTTAGTAGACAAGGCGGGCTTTGGAGAGTTCGTACAGACGCTGACGAGGGTGAGGAACGACCATGCGGTACTGGTTGCACTTGCGGAGAGGTGGAGGGACACCACCAATACCTTCCACCTACTTCCTGGGGAGATGACGATGACGCCTGCGGACTTTGCGGCGATCACCGGGCTGAGGGTTGGAGGAGAGCCTATCCCGTTTGACTCGGGAATTCAGGAGGACAGAGCAGCCCTAGAGTGGTTTCTGGGAGAAGTGCCCAAGATCGAGGAGGGAATGGCGCGGTATGACCAATTCACGAAGTACCTGAAGAAGAAGGTGACCAATGATCGGGAGGCGGAGCAGATGGCCCGGGCATACTTGTTATACCTGTTTGGTGCTACTTTGTACCCAAACAGACGGAGCAAAGTGCATCTCTCCTACTTGCCAGCGTTGAGGGACTTGAGGGGAGCCTCACGCTTCAACTGGGGTGGTGCAGCGTTGAGTGCAGCTTACCACTTCTTTGGTGACTCGTCGAGGACGGGTCAGAGCACTGCTGGCTATTGGAGGGCCTGGGAGGTATAATTCTAACCATTTACAAAGCATAAATTTGATTTATACTTGTCTATTTGATTGCTTAGCTCGCTTGACTGCTTTAATTTCAAACGTTGCATATCATGTGACTAATACTCGCACTTGTCTGATCATTGCACAGCTTTGGGCTTACGAGGTACTGCGGATGTATCCGCCGCAATGCAAGCATCCAAACCTAAGCACCCTCCCCCGTGCACTGATATGGACTAAGGCCAATATGGGGAAGAAGGAGGGGAGAGGTGACCTCAACGCCTTCAGGCTGTACTTGGACGACCTCAGGGCCTCACAGGTATGACATAGAACACGAACCTTTCAATACGCATTCTTTTTCTTGATTTTAAATGATGTCGCTGATCAATTGCCTGTATTGCCAGGTTGTCTTAACTGCAGATCAACTGGGATCCTTGGAGAAGAGCAGGGCCAGAGCCAGAGTACTTGGCCAGAAGCAGAGCTGTCACGGCCAGCAGGGTGTTACTGGAGTCAGCCTTCGGTTGGCAGTGGTACTTGGGAGACCGGGTGACACGCCAGTCACTTGGCCACCTTGAGTTCCAGGTGCCAGGGCCACTTCCGCCCCGGGCTTCACACACGGGAGAGTACACACGGGCTGAGCTAGAGAGGTTCACGTGGCCGGACACTGAGTTGGCACGTTTCCTGCGTCCTGAAAGGGACTATGTTGTTTACCAGAGAGACTTCCTGGCGGGTTCGCTTGGGATCCGAAGTCTGAGAGAGATGCGGAGCCAGGTCGCAGGAGCTGCGGAGGAGAGGAGAGCTGCTGGCGAGAGACAGAGAGGAGGCGAAGGCCGTGTGAGGCGAGGCCTGAGCGGACCTGTGGTTGGCGGGCCTCCGGAGATGCTTTGGAGGATCCCTGTGGTTGACAGCCAGGGGAATCCTGCAGAGTTACACTTAGTGCCTACGAGAGCGGAGCCTGCCCCCGTGACCGTGCCGGTAAGACTTTAGCTTCCGTTATTGCTTTTCAATTCAGTATGCTTGAATTACTGTTGATTGGCCTGATAAACTCAAATTGCATGCAGGTGCCGACTGAATGGGTGAACGAGGCTGTCCGACGCATGGTAGCCTTGGAGAACATGGTGAAGAGAGCGGCGAGCGGTATGCCATTAGAGTTACATTACACAGCACCGACACCACAGCCAGCTCGACCAGCCGTCGTTCAGAAGACTCAGGTATATAAAACGATACATTCCTGCAAACGATACATTCCTGCTTTCGATTATAGAACGTACCTGTTTTCAACACTCGAAATACAATATGCACAATGTATACTCATGCCTTGAAATGAAATGACAATGCAGGCACATGGGAGGGTGGTTCCTAGGAGGAAGAGAGCGCGAGACCCGCCACAGAAGAAAGTGGCGGCAAAGAAGCCCACGCCTCCAGCCACCGCCATACGGCGACAGACGAGGGGTTCACAGACGGCGACCGCGAGACAGGAGGCTACCAAGAAGGCCATGGCGCGTGCAGAGATGCAATTTCGAATTAAGATGCGCAAGAAGCCATCTCAAGAAGAAAGAGATCCGAAGAGAGCGAAAGTGACCGTATCCGCGGCGGCGAAGGAGGAGGAAGAGGAGGAGGAGGAAGAGGAAGAGCGACGTCCCTCTTTTAGCAGCGGCTCCGACGACTCTGTTGATGACCCTCCGTACAAGGACGATCCTCGGGAGCAGGTGGAAAGCGACGACTGGCTTGGACAGCGCTGAGGGCTACCGTGAAGCCTCCTTTGCATTCTGCACCTTTTGACTTTTGATTTCGGGCCTGCGTGCCTAAGTAGATAGCTTAGTTGATATAGGTTTTGAGGGCTTGCGTCCCTTTTGATTAGCGGGCGCATGTGCCCTAACTGTCTTAATAGCTTTGATTGGCCGAAGTGCCCTAAATACAGCAGTTCCCTTTTGTTGACATGGATAGATCATGGTTTAGCTATAAAGTTTGCATTTTCGGGTTTATTGTTTCTCGTTATGAACAAGAGAAAGTAAAAACCAACCACTAATACCAAAACTTGCATTGACAACGCACCAAAACTGCTCACAGACACACGCGTATGTACAAAACATGACTAAATTGCAAAGAAAATGGAAACATACCCTAGGATACGAGAAAATAATGAAATTTTGGGCATTAATGAGCCAAAATCTAAAATAACCCGATCCAAACAAAACTGACTCTTCGGCAAGGCCGAGCATACTTGACACGACTTGTCCCAATTGACAGAATTGATGGAAATGCCCCGAAAAGAGACTTAGGCAGGAAAATGCTCAAAAACAACGCAAAAATGGCCTAAAATGGTAAACATGACTCGATTAAGTCCCGGACTAAAACCAACACCTCCATACAGTCACATAAGGTCTAAGTGACTTATATGGCATGACCAAACTTGGCTAAAACCTCTAGAACGAGTTTCGGCCTCTTGAAACCTTGATTTGAACTTGAAATGGGCCGCCGAGGGCCCGAAATCTTTGTTAAACGCGATATTTCGAATCCGACACTTGGATACAGTCACATATACTCATAATGACTTGCTGGAATCACCAAAAGTGCAAAAAACAAAGCCCTGGGACCCAAAGTGACCAAAACTGGACAGTAGCTATTGTAAATTGTCAAAATTGCAGACAAACCCTCGCGCGAGGGAAGTTTTCTCGCGCGACAATTTGAAATAGTCGCGCGATGGTCAGACCCTGCTAAGCTGCCCTTGTTTGGCCAGATCACTGCCTGAAGCCTTATCATCCTTCCCACGTCTTGCAGACTACTCTGTGGTTGTAGGGGAGGTTGTCCTTAGTTTGGCAAGGTGGTAGGACACCTTGCATGAAGTTAAGCCATGGCGCGGAAACTGAGGGCAATATTTATGGGGTTTTTCCTATAAATGAAGGGAATGAGGAGACATGTAGGGCATCCCCCTCCTCTTTTAGACACAAATCCCTTCTAAACATCAAAAATGGAAAGTCCGTTTGCAGCCATGCTCGATCCTTGGCTATTGTCGAAAACCGTCGATTGGGAGGGTCCCCGATCTCGAGGCCTGGCCTCCATTCGTGACCTTCGCCATGCTAGGTGATGCCCTACGCTTCTTGAAGCGGCCATGAGTTATTGGGATCCAGTCATGCATGTGTTCTGGTTTTACAATGACGAAATGTTCCCGACGGTAGAGGAGTTTCAAGCTTATCTTCGGGGCTTTGCTGATACCAATGCTCTCGCCATTCCACCCTTCCAAGAAGACATGGAGCAACTCTTACGGATGAAACTCAACATCTCCGAAGAGTTGTCCTCCAGCATACTCCAAAACGACGAGCTTAACATCGCTCGTCTTATTGAACTATATGGCCCAGAAGGAGGCCTCGGGGATTACGTCGGGCCGGCTCAAAGACGCCTCGTGCTCTCCATTTGTGCGCTTGCTGTCTATATGCTGATTCCTATTAACGGGAGGGTTAGTTCCAAACTGGTGAGCATCGCTTGCCAGATGATCGCCCGGAAAAACATCATGCCCATAGTCCTGGCGGAAACTCTTATGGGTTTGGATTTGATTGAAAGTGGCCAGGCGAACGTGTTCAGCGGATGCCCTCTCCTACTCCAGGTAGGTTCTCACTCAACTCACCTTTTTCTATTACTCACTTTCATTTTACCTCGACGCTCGGGTAAGCGTCGCTCGATAAGCCTTACTTGTTTTTTCACTCGGGCCATATCTGACTTCTTACTTGTTTTTAACACTCATGTAGATTTGGCTTGCGGACAAGGTAGGGGTGCTCGAAGCTCCTGAGGCTGGTTTCGACTTTGTCCCCAGAAACTTGGTGGAAAGGCCGATGGTGTACCCTGAGCTGTCGGTGGTGGCATGGCATGTCTTCTTGAATGACATGTACCTCGAAGACCTTGTGTGGAGATGTCCTTGGCTGAATCTCCCGGAAATGACCGTGAACTCCGCCGGATTTGAGAGGGTAATGATAGCTGGGTTGGCAAGCTTTACTTTCTATATCCCGGGACACGTGCTCCGCCAACTAGGGATAAGTCAAGAAAACAGACGCTTCGGAAGGGAAATGTTCGAGCTCCCGGACTTCAACGCCCGTAACCTGCACATCTATGGGTATAGCTGGGATGAGAGAGAGCTGGAGGAACCAGTCCCGGATTCTGTCACGTGGCTGGAGAGCCGTTATGTGAAATGGCTTCGCAAAGAAGTCAAGGCCAGATTGGGGGGAAGTTCCTGAATTCCTTGTGTAACAAGCAAAAGTAAGCTCGAGAGCTGCCGGGCTGTCCGAGCTGTTTGTCTTTACTTCGTGTGTTTACCTTGTAAGAGGCAAGACCTTTCGCCTAGCTTGTAATATAATCGACTTTCATAGTAGAAATCCAGGCTTCGTCCATCCAAAGGCCTGAAATTACCACCAACTTATGCGATTCGAATAAACAAAGCTTCGACGTAGTCACAATCATCCATAATGACCTACTGGAAGCATTGAAAATCTGAAAACTGGCCCAGGGCAAAATGCGATAAACCACCCTCCAAAAGACAGTAGCCTGTTTCTTTTGGCCGAAATAAACTGATTCCTCGCGCGACAAATTGAAACCATCGCGCGAGCATCACTTAATCGCGCGATACTCCCAAACCGTCGCGCGATAGAGATACCCTGTTACAGCTGCCAGCCTTGACTCATCCGGAAATTAAAGTGTGGCAGGCTTTGCCACCAACTTTGGACGTGCAGGAATCCCTGGGATACCCAGAGATGTGTCTTTGAATTCAAAGCATGAAGGCCACCTTGCATGGACACTTCATCCAAAAGTAAAGGATATTTTATCCTTCTCTGGCTATAAAAAGGGCAGTGCCTCCTGAATGCAAGGCACATCCTCAGTAGTAAAAGCCTCAAACACAATTATCCAATGGCAAATCACCTCCTTGCATTAATCAGCCCGTGGCTCGAAGAATTCGTTGCAAGCGACTGGCTATGCTTCCGTTCTCACGGGTTGGCCGCCTTTCGCTTCCTTAAAAGCATAAGGCTCCGCCCCGAAATCCTGAGAGCGGTCCTGCAGTTCTGGGACCCGGACGTCCACATGTTCAGATTCGGGGACAATGAGCTGTGCCCAACCGTGGAGGAATTCCAAGCATACCTCCAAGGTTTTGCTTCCAGCGTGATTGTCGTGCCACCTTATAGAAAGAGCATGCCGAAGCTCCTGAAATCCTGTTTGAACATTTCGAGGGGAGCGGCGGATGATCTGCTGGTCGGCGGGCAAATAAATGTCGTGCGCTTGATGGAATGGTACGGGCCTGACAGCGATCCAGCGGATACCGCTCTGCAGGCCC
The DNA here is from genome assembly GCA_018127125.1 of Rhododendron griersonianum. Lineage (NCBI taxonomy): Eukaryota > Viridiplantae > Streptophyta > Magnoliopsida > Ericales > Ericaceae > Rhododendron > Rhododendron griersonianum. Next base: position 40,411,097 of record CM030795.1, on the reverse strand, counting down.
GACGCTGATTTGCCCTGTCAATTGGCGTACTAGCTGCATACCTGCTGGTGTCTCCGTATGGACGGGGGCCGACCCCTCACTGGTGGATGTGGCCGCTCAGATGGGTGTTCGAAGGAACGTGGTTCCTATGGTGCTTGCAGAAACACTCATCGGTCTGGATCTGGTGGCCGCCGGCCAAACAAACACATTGGGTGGCAGCCCACTCTTATTGCAGGTAAACTCTCACTCAGCTCACCTTTTTCCGGTTTTCACACAGTCTGTTTTTACCTCAACTCTTGGCTAAAGGCTATATCGGAGCTCCTTACTTGTTTTTAACACTCAAGCTTTATATGGCTCCTTACTTGTCTTTTCGCTCATACAGTTATGGCTGTCCGACAAACTCGGGCTAATTACGGCCCTTGAAGCGAACTGGCCCCATTTGCCCGGGCGAATGCATCAAAGAGGGATGCTGTACCCAGAGATGTCCGAGGAGGAGTGGTACAACTTCATGAGAGAGATGTCCCCGCGTGAAATTGTCTGGCGGCACGAAACCTTGAACATTCCGGACATGGCCCTGAATTCTGCGGGCTTCGAACGGATGGTGATTGCTGGGCTATCCAGTTTCACTTTCTACATTCCAGGCCGTATCCTTCGGCAATTAGGCATGAACCAGGGTCTGCACTGAGCTGGGATAGAAGGTTTCCAGATTCCAGCGTTCACCGTCCAACATCTGACGGGGTATGAGCACAACTGGGGTTTAAGGCAACTTGGCGGAGCTGAACCTGATTCCAGCACCAGACTCAAGCGCCACTATGTATCATGGCTAAGGGAAGATGTTGCAAGGAGACAAAATACAGACTGACTCCTGACACGACTTCCAATGAACTAGAATAAACTGTGAGCCTGTGAAGGCCTCTAGCATTTCGTTCTGTTTTTGATGCTTAAATGTTTTTAAGGACTCTGCTCAGCCTGTATAATAGAAATAGTAGTTTTGAATAAAAGTGAAAGATTGAGAATTTTCCCCTTTTGGTCCAAGTGTTGAACACCACACGGTCTGAATGTCAAAGCACACCCTGGAACAAAAACCATGGATGAAGTTGATTGGTTGTGACTGAATCTCACAGGGAGATTGCCTACGTATCCCAAGCTAGGGAATCAGGTCAAAACTTAGTTCAGGCTACGGTTCGCTCGTGTATTTTGACTCTCCTTTTACGCTCTAATTTTTGCCTAGAGCTGCCTTTACAGGTTTCCAGTCTAGCGAGCTTTGATTGATCGCCTATTTATTTTTGCCTAAACTGCTCCCTTGGGTTTTCAGTCTAGCAGGCTTGATATAATTTTTGCTTGGAACCGCCCAACCTTGTGGTTTTCGGCCCAACGAGCATCTCTCAGGGATAGTAACGTTTGAGTTGATCCAGGTTGACCAGAGTGTTGAACTCGTTGCTGTCTAGATCAATAAGCTGAGCCGCTCCACCCGAGAGGATGGTCTTAATAATGTAAGGTCCCGCGCACTTTGGGTGGAACTTACCACATGGATCAAAAATGGGAGCCCGGATTTCTTTCGTGACCATGTCCCCTTCAGCCAAGTCCCGGGACTTCACCTTCTTGTTGAATGCCTGAGCCATTCTGCGCTGATACCCCTGAACATGATACAAGGCACGGAGCCTCCTCTCATCAAAGAGCATGAGTTCAACAAACCTCCCACTAAGCCATTCGGATTCTGTGAGTTCACTTTCAGCCATGATCCTCAAAGTCGGCACCTCGAGCTCAATGGGAAGCACAGCCTCCATCCCATAGACTAGAGAAAAGGGGGTTGCCCTTGTTGATGTTTGAATCGACGTACGATACCCCCAAAGAGCTAGAGGTAGCTGCTCGTGCCAGTCCCTGGCGGACTCTGCAGACTTCTTGATGATTGTCTCGACATTCTTGTTGGCTACCTCAACTGCCCCATTCGTCTGAGGGCGATAGACCGTTGAATGATGAATCTGAATTTTGAATTCATCGAAGAGCTCTAAAATCCTGCCTTTGAAATGAACCCCATTGTCCGACACGAAATCCTGAGGAACCCCATATCGATAGATGATGTTCTTTCTGATAAACTGAGCTACCTGAACCGTACTTAAGGTCTTGTAGGATTCAGCTTCTACCCACTTGGTGAAATAATCTATCGCCACCAAAATAAATCGATGACCATTCGAAGCCGATGGCCTGATCATACCGATAACGTCAATACCCCAAACAGAAAAGGGCCAAGGCGATGTCATGCCAAACAAATTGGAAGGAGGGACATGTATGAGATTGGCGTGGATTTGACACCTATGGCAGCGGCGCACATAATCCACACATTGGGACTCCATGGTAGACCAAAAGTAACCCTGTCGTAAGATCTTCCTGGCGAGCATGACCCCGCTCATGTGAGGGCCACAAACTCCTTCGTGGATTTCTTCCATTATCCTGATGGCCTCAATGCCATTGACACAGAGCTTGTGCATTCCGCAGTGAGATCTCCGGTACAGCTTCCCTCCACAGATAATGTATTGAGCAGCCAGCCTTCGCAGTGCCATCTGATCCTTCCTAGTGGCGTCAGCCGGAAATTGGCCACTCTCAATGAAATTCCATATGTCATGGTACCAGGGTAGGCCGTCATTGACATCATCGACGGCGTTGACGTACTGATAAGCAGGTAAGTCCCGCTGTTCAATAAGAATTGGACGAAGCTTGACACCCGGCGGGAGTTCAACCATAGAAGCTAAAGTTGCCAAGGCATCAGCAAACTGATTCTTTAGACGGGGAATGTGCGTGAAGGTCACCTTGTTGAAGCGAGGGATGAGATCCTCGAGGTCTTGATGATAAGGCTTCAACCTGTCTTCCCGAACTTTCCAGTCCCCGTTGGCCTGAGGCACAACAAGGTTGGAATCGCCAATGACTTCAAGCTTTTCCACACCAAGCGTGAGGGCAGCCTCCATGCCAACAATGCAGGCCTCATACTCAGCTTGGTTGTTTGTGACATCAAATTTGAGTTTAAACGCAAGCGGAATATGAGAACCATCGGGAGTTATCAACAAAACCCCAATCCCATATCCTTTCTGATTAGCCGCTCCATCAAAGTAGAGAGTCCAGGTGTCTTCGACAACCGCTAGCACTTCCTCATCTGGAAATACAAAGTCTGAGTCCTCTGGCCCATCAACAGGATGATCAGCCAGGAATTCTGCAACCGCACGTCCTTTAACGGACTTCCTAGTGACATACTCGAGGTCAAACTCGGCGAGCAAAAGCAACCAACGTGCTAACTTACCAATGAGCGCAGGCTTCTCAAACAGATACTTGAGAGGATCCATTCGAGAAATCAACTTCACTGGGTAAGCCAGCATGTAGTGTCTCAATTTCTTAGACGCCCAAACGAGAGCCCAACACGTCTTTTCAAGAGCAGTGTAACGTTCTTCAGCGCCAACCATTTTCTTGCTTAAGTAGTAAATGGCCTTCTCCACGCCCTTGTCTCCTTCCTGAGCCAGCAAACACCCCATAGATGAAGGATTCACCGATAGATAAAGTATCAAAGGTTTCCCAGGCACCGGCGGCATCAAGACCGGGGGATTTTGCAAGTAGTTCTGAATAGAAGTGAAAGCCACCTGACATTCGTCTGTCCAAATGAACGGGGTATTCTTCTTGAATAGACGAAACATCGGCTCGCAAGTTAAAGTTAACTTGGCGATGAATCTGCTGATAAATTGAACCTTCCCTAGAAAGCTGCGCACTCCCTTTTCAGACTCCGGCGGCTTCATGTCGAGCACAGCCTTAATTTTAGACGGATCGATCTCAATTCCATGAGCAGTGATCATGAAACCAAGCATTTTGCCCGCTGTGACACCAAAGGTGCATTTCTAGGGGTTAAGACGCATGCGAAACTTGCGTAACCTCTCGAAGAACTTCCTAAGCACAGGAATGTGGCCTTCTCGAGTTTTGGATTTGGCGATCATGTCATCGACGTAGAGCTCGACCTCTTTGTGCATCATGTCATGCAAGATAGTTGTAGCGGCCCGCTGATAGGTAGGTCCAGCATTCTTCAAACCGAACGGCATGACCAGATAGCAATAAGTCCCCCACTCAGTGATGAACGTGGTTTTCTCACGGTCCTCGGGTGCCATAAGAATTTGGTTGTAACCAGAAAAGCCATCCATGAATGAGAGCAAAGCGTGCCCCGCAGTATTATCCACAAGCACATCGATGTGTGGCAAGGGAAAATCGTCTTTGGGGCTCGCTTTGTTCAAGTCCCTGAAATCAACACAGACTCGAATTTGCCCATTTTTCTTAGGTACAGGAACAATATTGGCCACCCATGTGGGATACTGAGAAACCATGAGAAAACCAGCGTTGATTTGCTTAGTAACTTCCTCCTTGATCTTCTGAACCCAATCCGGCCTCATCCGTCTGAGCTTCTGCTTCACAAGCTTAGCATCCGGTAACAAAGGGATCCGGTGCACCACAATCTCGGGGTCGATACCAAGCACATCTCGATGAGACTATGCAAAAACGTCGTTGAATTCGGTGAGTAGCTCTTTGAAATCAAGATGCTCCTCTGACGAAAGCGTGGAGCCCACTTGAACCATTCGGGGATCGTTTTCATCTTTCAAGTTTGTAGAAACTACTTCTTCTTTTAATGGCTGAGCATGCCTTTCGTCTTCCCTTTCAATGAAGGCACGGATTTCCTTGGGAATATCTCCATCGAAATCTATCCCTTCATCGTCAGGGTCGACACAGTTTATATATAGATCATTGAAATAGTCAGAAGATGCCTCATTCATTTCACAAGACCCTGAAGGGTCACCAAGTACAAGGGAATCAAACTCGAAATAAAAGCTATGATGTGGAGGGCCCAGAGGCACAATCTCCGACTTAGAGCTAGACTTAGACGATGCAACGGACTCAGACTCAGACTCGGACTCAGACTCGGACTCAGAGGTGTCGTCAATGCAAGTTAGGCGTGGTTTGAAAATGCAATTTTTAAGGCTACCCCTGGCTTCAACAATGAGTGAGGTATGGTCCTCGAGGGCATCAGGCCTGAACATGAGCACTTCGGCTTCTTCAGCTTCCCCTGCCAAACCCACTTGGGAGAATTCCTGGAACAGCAGCTCCAAATTCCCCTGATCGATGGATCCCAGCCAGTCAGTCTTGACCTTCACTTGATCAAGCTTCCTCTTGAATTCCTCATTTGCAAGCTCATCATCACTGCTTGACCAGGTGTCATCAGCGAAAACCTCGAAACCAGGCAGCAGCTCCCCAGTCTCGGAATGGATAAACGGCTCGGCCTGTCTTGTGTAAGCAGCGTTCCCCGTTTCACGTATGAAATAGCTGTCGGGACCTCCATAGAGGGTCCGTGGTTTTCCCATACATTTCCTCCTTTTGGCATCTTTGGCAGAGGTGATGTACCCCAAACCAAGGCGGCCCTCGCAGGAAGGAAAGGTAGGGAACTCCGGGACCCCTTGCTGGCGAATCCCTAAGCCTAGACCAGGGAAGAAAGACATCCTCCTCATAATGTCCAGCGCGACAGAGCTTATGAGGAAGTTCCCGTCCACATTGATGGCCATCACAGTGCCAGAAGTGTCAAAAGCAAAACCCCCGAGATCGACGTCCTCCTCGCCGTGCAGAATTTCCAGAACAGGAGTCCCATCCTCCTTGAGCGGGCGGATGCCAGAATCCCCGCAGATGGTTAAAGTACCGGTAGGTAGACCTAGAATGACCTTTTGGTGGAGGGTAGATGGTACGGCCATGATGTCGGGTCGATGGAGCCACGGCCTGCCTAGCAGAAGGTTGAAGGTTGCGGGAATGTCCACAACATGGAACTCAACGTCCATCTCAAAGCCCTCAGCATCGAGCTTGAGCATTAAAGTGCCCTCGACCACACGACGGGTGCCGTCATACGCCTTGACAGCAAGGTTGGAAGGTGCAAGATCCTTTTTGGCGAGTCCTAAGCGATAAGCAACCTTCAGGGGGCAGACATTGATCGCCGAGCTGTTGTCAATGAGGACAGTCGGAACCCAAAGTCCTCGACACTTGACAGTAATGTGCAAAGGGCGATTGTGGTCGACCCCTTCGACTGGCAGGTCCTTATCAGTAAAGACCACGGTGTGTTTGGAGGTTGGAGGGAGGATGAGAGATATCATTGCCTCAGGCGTGACATCCGCTTGAACCTCAAGACGAGAAAGAGCGTGGCAGAGCTTCTGGCGGTGCTCCTTGGATGAACAGATCAGTCCCCAGATCGAAATAGCAGCGGGAATCCGCTCAAGTTGGCATTGGACCGAATCAGTAGTTGGTGGCCCAGCCAAAACCTCAGGAGGTTCAGACCTTGGGAAAGCAATGGGTTCATTCCTTTGGTTAGAAGGATTGGACGAACTCCCGGCTTGCAGATTAGCAGGCTAAAAAATCCGTCAACTCCTCGTGACGTTGTGAACGTTCCCCAAAGAGGGCACGACCTGAGGGTCTTCCTTTACGTCCTAGAGATTAGCAGGAACTTCTGCCAGTTTGTGCTTTCCTCTGTCAGTAGTTGGTGCAGAGACGGGCACTTCCATGTCTAAGCCTAGATCCTCAGCCAGATCTTTCATCAGCAAAGAGTCCCAGAAGTTCAGGTCTTTTACGGCGGCCACTTCAGCAACAAGCTCCGGATTTGTAATGAAAGGAACATCCCAAAGACCACTGTCGGACAGGGAACGATTGACTGCCCAGACTTCAGTCCCAACTTGGACATCCACTATATCATCAACTTCCCAAAGGTTGGCAGGCCATACAAGGTCCGTAACCATGATGCTACAGTCCCTGTTGTTCGGATAAGGCACTTCAGGACGTGGGAATTCCTCGTTAATGATGTAGGAGCAGGGATCAAGATCAGCGTCGCAGACTGAATCAAAGACTGAGTTGAAGAGGGAGACGTGGTCTCCCAGAACCCGTGGATCTTCCTGGACAAGTTCATCTTTTGCATAATGTAGCATGTAATCTGGTATAGCGTAGCCTTGGAGGGGATTGGGGTCCAAATCCACAGGAGCCTGCCAAGTTGGCTCGGGGTCCAAGTGTAGACACCTCCCAAACGGGGCATCGCCATACAGATAGATCACATTTGTTGCTCGATTGGTTGCTTGCTTCATAAACCAAAATCATGGACATTCCCATGGCTAGGAACATCGCCACACGATAGTGGTTATCATCAAAACAGAGTCGCCACCCAGTTTATTAAAACTAGGAAAATAGACAGAGATTCTTGGTACGGGAGCCAAAAGTACAATAAGGGGAAGGTGTTAGGCACCCCTCTTTGCCCAGTCGCAAGACTGGCCCATAATCATTCAACACAAGACATGTAAATGCTTCGTTTAATTCTAACACATAGTCTGTTTATTTAATCCTTTAAACAGTAAGTAAAGGTGAGCCAGGACTGTAATTGAAAGCATGCATAGGAAAGCAGAAAATAAAACAAACTGTCCCAGGAAATCGATTACTCGGCCGGTGAATGGATGTCACGGCCGAGTAATCACACTGGTTTTATGTACCGGCCGAGGGATCGAAACCCCGGTCGGTGTTCTTCCTCACACCAGACAGAAAGATTAACAGGTAATCAAAACACTACAGTTAGTTGTAAATGTGATAAATAAAACAAACCAGAGGCCGTTGGACCTCACCACCTTGATCCCTCAGTTGCTTGATTGCCTCGGATTGGGTGTGATTGACGGATTGCTTGATTGAAAACCCTAGGGTTAGGGTTTGAACTTTAGGGTTTGATCGTCGGATTGATGGCTACCTTCGGGAGGTTAGGGCTTTTTGAGAGTGGGTTTGAGGGGGGATTTTGGCAGAGTTTCGTGGCTTGAGAGAGTGATCTTGCTGATCAATTTCGTCTGTGTATTTTCGGAGTCCAAAGGCCCTTTATATAGGCAATTGGTGACTCACTCCGGCCAATCAAATGGCACGATTGCAATTGCAATTCGAACTCCTCGTCGCAATCCCTGAACGTGGCCCGAACGCATCGGGAAGGAAGTGTAGTTGGATCAAACGTCTGGCAGAACGTTCCAGAGTCTGGAAAAAGGACGATCTAGCGGCCGAGTGATGGATCACACGGCCGAGTAATGGATGTTGCGGCCGAAGGATCGATCTTGCGGCCGAGGGATTGATCTCTCAGGAAGATTTTGCTAGCAACAGGTTGCTCGGGTGAGGAAATGATGTTAGGGCCGTGAGATCGATGTTACGACCGACAGATGGATTCTCTTAGGCTTCTGTATTTTCTTTCTGAAAGGCTGTATGGTTCTGATTGGGTCCTCTAAGTGGCTCAAAGTTCTTATCGAAAGTCCTAAGGTTCTCAAGAAGGCAATCAGCAATCACTGTATCCATTTCATCATCGGGATGGTCCCAAGGTGGGACTTGAAATAATCGTTAGGCCAAATTAGGGTGTCTATAGATGCCCCTCTTTGACTGAACTCAGACGGATCGCGAGACATGTTTGAGTAATAGTCAAAGCTGTAAAAAGCAACTCAATTTGGTCCAACCACTATTCCAAGGGGTTTTCGAAAAAGGTTTTGTTATGGTCGGGCCGGGAGGCTACCTACGTATTCCTCGAGGGAAATTCAGACCAACCGTAGTTCGGGCAATAAAGAAAAATGAAAAGTTTGGAGGGTTAGAGACAGAAGACGTACCTTCGGGCTTAAAAGCCGTAGTATGACGTACCTAGACTGAGCCAGGGTTTTGGCGGAAAGTAGTTGAAGGAGCGCGGGGCTGCCGGGGAAGTTTTTGCGGGGAGCTTTCTTAGTATTTTGGGGTAGACCAATACACGGCAGGTGTGTTTGCTTTTCTTGATCATCCTTACTTTGACTGAGAGGAGCTCGGTAGAGTAGCCCATCCTTGCGAATGAGCTGGAAGGAATTGATGTAATTGGGGTGGAATCCAAGCCATCTGCTGGGGATGAGTCGGACGCCGGTTGTTTTCAGAGATATGGGGGGCGCAGGGCCAGTAACTAGAGCACGGAGCTTTGGAGATAAGAGAACCGAGGCGCGGAGCCGGTTGTAGTCATGAGGCGAGAGCTTAGGGTGATTAAAACTAAGGCGTAGAGCCTGCTGTGGTCATGAGGCAAGGGCCTGAGATCAGTTTGATAGGACCGAAGCGCGGAACTGGTATTGATCATAAGGCAAGAGCCTGAGGTGAGCTTAGAGCTTTGAAGGAACCGAAGCGCGAAGCTGGTATAAGGCGAGAGCCTGAGGTGATAGAACTTGGGGTGTAGAGCCTGTTGTAGTCTTGAGGCGAGGACCTGAGGTGAGTGGAGCTTTGAGCTTTGATAGTACCGAAGCGCGGAGCTGGTATAAGGCGAGAGCCTGAAGTGTCGGAGCTTAGAACTTGACGTGATTTGAACCGAAGCGCGGAGCTGGTTGTATTTTGATGGTCTGTGCACGGAGCTTTCTCATCATAAGTTTTGGCGTAGAGCCAAAGGATCGAGGTACTGGACCGATCAATAAAACCGAGGCATAGAGCCGGTTGATTGCAGGATTGACCTGTTTCATGAGAGATATGCAGAGTGTATATGTGTGATGATGGTTGTTAGAACAGATATGATGATGCAGACTCGATGTGATAATGCAATTGATGCAAATGTGCACGGGCCCGTGCGTGTGTGTTTGATATAAGCGTAGAGCTTCTTTCAAGTTCCGGACTTGAGCATTCAGAGCGTAGAGCTCGAGCATTCGGACGGCAGAATCCGAGCATTCAAAGTACAGGCTTTGAGCATCCAGTACGCAGTGGTTGGGCATCCAAGCATAGAGCTTGAGCATTCAAGTGTGGAACTTGAGCATCCAGTACACAGTGGTTGGTACACAGTGGTTGGGCATTCGAAGAGCTTCGAGCATTCAAAATGTTAGATTTTGAGCATTCAGGCATAGAGCCTGAGAATGACGATGTCTTGACTGTTGGGGCGGCGTAGAGCCTGTTTGAGATAGCTATGGCTTCGAGCCATTTGAGATAATGGGCGTAGAGCCCGTTGAGTTGGTTGTTACGGCTTCGAGCCAATTGAAATAGCGGGCATAGAGCCCGTTGCTGTGGATAGTGATTGGGCTTAGAGCCGCTGAGTTGAAGGCGTGGAGCCGCTGAGTGAGTGAATACGGGCGCAGAGCCGCTATGATAATGGGCGTTGAGCCGTTGAGTGATAATGATGAAGCTGTTGGGGTATTGAGCATGGAACTGCTGACGGTGATTGGGCTTAGAGCCTGTTTTGAGATAATAGGCCTGGAGCCCCGGAGATTGCAAGCATGGAGCTACTGATGATGATGGGTGAGTGGGTGAACATGGTGACGGGCCTCGAGCCACTGAGTGAGTATAGGCATGGGGCCGCTGAATAAGTTGATAGAGGCACAGAGCTGTTGCGCTAGCAGAGTTGCTGATAGTTGTAGGGTTGCTGGTAGTGACAAGATAGTATGGCACGGGGCTGTTGAGGTGAGTGAACATGGGCACGGAGCTGTTGAGTGTCTTGATTTGCTTTGGTCAGCAGTTTGTGGAGAGATCTTTGATGCTTGGGCATGCCCCCAAGGCTAGTTCTGATCACGTTGTATTGGCTCGGGGTGCCCCCAAGGCTACTTTGTTGGTCGAAGATTCAAAAGTCCATGATTGGTTGAATTGGTGTACTGAGCAAAATCCACTAGGGCTGAAGAAAATGGTTTAGGGGGCCAGGAGATCGATCTCTCGGCCGGCTGATTGATGTCTCGGCCGAGTAATGGAAGTCTCGGCCGTGCGATCGATTGGTTTCCAGAGTCCTATAAAAGCCGAGGCCACGGCGTCCTTTTATTTTATTTTCCTCTATCCTCTCTTCCTTTCTCTGCGTCCGAGGCTCCTTACCGAAGACCTCTTCCGTTTCTTTTCATTCCTGACAGCTCTGGGCTATGGATGACATGCTGACGTGGCTAGCGCGCGCGGAGGGAGGCCGCGTTTGCTTTTGGTCCCGTCTTGATGCTTGATTAGGGACCCTCGCATGGGTATGCTTGATTAGGGGCCCTCGCATGGGTGGCTTGCTTCCGTGACGCGGAGCTCTTGGCGTGGCGGTGGTACGCGGTGTGGTGATTTTTCTGGGCCATGTGGTGATTCTTTTGAGCCATGTGGTGTCCCTTCTGCATCGTAGTACTCCTCTGGTATACATCGCCCCAGGGGTCTCCTTTTCTTTTTTGCAGCTGGTTTCTGGTGTTCGGACCACTAGAGGGTTCGGCATCCTCTTCTGCTTCCTTTTTGTTTTTCTGTTTCCCTTCCTGCATAGGTTAGTTTGACAGGAAATCGATGTACAGTTTGTTTAAGAAATGTGGGATGATCCACCTTGTGATGTAAAAAGATTTCGTTATATGAAACAAAAATCTTTTGCTCTGTTTGTGATTGTGTATGCCATGCTTACGTTTGTTTGTACGTAATAACTTTGTTAACCCAATGAAACGATCTGAACCATGGGAACAATCTGTAAAACAGCCGTTCTGGCGGCCGATTGAAGGATTACGCGGCCGAGACTTTGATCTGTCGGCCGGGGGATCGTTTTGACTGCCTGGGTTTGACTTTTAGGTCAACCCTGATTTTTACGGGCCGATGGATAGATCCTATGGCCGTCATATCAAAGTGCCGGCCGAGAGACCGACCGAAGTTCCGAGGATTAAGAATCCGATTCCGATTCGAACTAGGACTCGACTTGGTTCTATAAATACACGTTCTACGAACCTGATAGCATTGTCAGTAGCAATTCTTTGCACATGGCGCAACCAGTCCTTGATCAGTGGTTGGATTCTTTTAATGGCCTCGACCGTTTACACTTTAAGTCCTTTGGCATGGACTTCCTCTTCTCCCTTCGTCAAATTCCTGTGAATTTTGCCTTCCTTAGAGCAGCCACTAGTTTGTGGGACCCTGTTTTTCATGTCTTTCGATTTAAGAGAGAGGAGTTGTGTCCTACTATCGAGGAGTTTGCGGCTATCATGGGCCATTCAGATAGAGAGGATTTCGTTATTCCTAACCCTTTATTCAACCGAGGGGACCTCTTGAAGGATTTGCTCCAAGTTCAGAAGCATGAAGTTAGATTCTTCATAGTACAGGGAAGGCTGGAGATTCTGCAGTTTGTTCAGCGCTTTGGTACAGCTGAAGCCCATCGCCAAGTTTCCCAATAAAAAGCTTGCTTTCATGCATTGTGCATTTGTCTCCTTCATTATTACTTGCTCGGCCCTTCCTCTGGCCATGCTGATCCCATACTGCTTAATATTGCTCAACAAATTGGAAACCGTGTGAGTTTCGCTGGCTTAGTGTTGGCAGAGACCTTGATGGGTCTAGATGTGATGAACGGTAGTCCTACAGCTCAGTTTTCAGGCAGTCCTTTGCTATTGCAGGTGCACTCTTTATTTGTTTATTTGTCAAGTTTATCTTTTCACTGATCACTCTTTTGTTTTGACTCACATGTTCTCTCAACTCACAATTTTCCCTTATTTTCTAGGTGTGGTTGTTTGAGAAGCTAAAGGTGTGGGATGCGCCAGAGCGACTTCCTTATAGTCCAGACCAATGCACAGAGCGTCGTATAATTAAACAGTTCCCAACTGAGGCTGCTTGGGAAGCATGGATGAAGACTTGCAGAAGTGATTGGATTCAATGGGTTTGCCCCTGGTATGGTATTGAGAGCATGACTGCGAGTACCATGAACCATTTTGGTGTAGCAATGATTGGCATAGCTCGAGTCGTTTTCTACTTTCCCACTCGCCTTCAAAGGCAGTTCGGGGCTGAACAAACCGTAATCCTAGGTGACCCTGAATACACTGTTTCTAAAGTCCATGATGCCAACTTCCGTCGCAATATGCTGCGTTTTTGGCCGAACAGGGTGATGCAAGAGGTTGCTGAGAATTTTGCTGTCAAGCTATCAGGTTCTTACAAACGCTGGTTGAAGAAAAACCTTTTGGAGGATAGTAGTGCAAAGAGAAGGAAGACCTAGAGATTGATACTTTGCTTATGTTTTTCAAAAGATGTTTGTTTGATTCTAGCTTTCATGAATTAAGAATTGTTTAGGTTTTGCTTTGTCTTTTTCCTTTGGAAATAATAAAACATTTGGTCGTTTTATTTGAAGATGCCATTGCCATGATTTGATAGTGAACATGCCTTAGGATAGACCTAGAAACTTTGGAAGTGATGATGATAGTAGTGGCCGGATCTCAATCTTAGAGATTGCCTACGTATCCCGTGGAGGGAATCAGGCCATAAACGTAGTTCCAACAAAGGGGATTTGTTTTGTTTTTGGTTAGGGTCCACTCGGGTATTTTCCTCTCCTTTTGTGCTCTAAATTTTGCCTAAAACCGCCCTTGCGGGTTTTCGGTCTAGCGAGCGTTTTATTTATGCCTTAGTTTTTGCCTAAGCCGCCCTTGCGGGTTTTCGACCTAGCAGGCTGCTCTAATTTTTGCTTGGGTCCGCCCACCCTTGTGGTTTTCGGCCCAACGAGCATCTCTCAGGGGTAGTACTTCCTCAGCTTGTCGATGTTGACTGGCGTTGCGAATTCCATTCCATCCAGGTCTGTAATGTATGCTGCTCCTCCAGAAAGTATACGTTTGATAAGGTAGGGGCCTCCCCAGTTTGGTCTAAACTTGCCCTTTGGGTCTGAAACGTGACGACGGATGGCTTTAAGTACCATGTCTCCTATCTTGATGTCTCTGGGTTTTACCTTTTTGTTGAATGCTCGTGCAATGCGGCGTTGATACCCTTGTACATGGTATAATGCCCTTAGCCTCCTTTCGTCTAATAGTGCCAACTCGTCGTAGCGGTTTTGAACCCAATCTTCTTCGATCATTCCAGTCTCAGCTAGAACCCTTAATGAAGGTAATTCCAACTCAATAGGCAAAACAGCCTCCATTCCATAAACCAGAGAGTAGGGAGTAGCCTCAGTTGAAGTTCTTTCGGTTGTTCGATAACCCCATAATGCCAAAGGTAGCATTTCAGGCCAGTCTGTATAGGTGTCGGTAGTCTTCCGCATAATCCTCTTGATATTCTTGTTTGCAGCCTCAACTGCTCCATTAGTTTGGGGTCGATAAGTAGATGACCGATGATTCTGTATTCCAAATTCGGCAAAAAGCTCCTTGGTCGCTCCTTTGAAGTGTGACCCATTGTTGCAGACGAACTCGTGAGGTACACCATATCGATAGATGATGTTGGTGCGAATGAATTTGGCCACATGAGTGGCTTTGAGAGTAGCATAAAAAGCTGCCTCTACCCACTTGGTGAAGTAGTCGATAGCCACCAGAATGAACTGATGCTTGTATTTTCCCTTTGGATTTATACTTCCAATGACGTCTATCCCCCAGGTGGAGAATGGCCAAGGGGATGTCATGCTATACAATTTTGTAGGGGGAATACGCATGCGATCAGCGTGAGTTTGACATTTGTAGCATCGGCGGACATAGTCAGCGCAGTCGGCCTCCATCGTGGTCCAGTAATATCCCTGCCGCAGGATCTTCTTTGCCATTGTTGCTCCATTCATGTGTGGCCCACAAATTCCTTCGTGTATTTCCTCCATTACCTTATGACTATCTTCCGTTGTGACGCAAAGTTGATTTGGGCCCAAGTGTGCCCTTCGATACAATACTCCTCCACAGGTCACAAATCGAGCGGCGAACTTCCGCAGAGCTGTTTTGTCCTTTGAGGTAGCCTCGGATGGGTATTCTCCTTCTTCCAAGAATTTCTTTATGTCCTCGTACCATGGCTTGCCATCGTCTTCACCTTCCTCGGTAAAGGTGCATTCGCATGCTGGTTTGACCTTTTGCTCGATCATGAGTGGCCGCATTGTGAACCCCAGGGGTATTTCGACCATGGATGCTAACGTCGCCAGTGCATCTGCAAACCTATTGCTCACTCGGGGAGTGTGTGTGAAGATAACGGAATCAAATTGTGGAATTAGACTTTCCAGCACAGAGTGATACAGTTTCAGTGTGTCTTCCTTGACCTTCCAGTCTCCTCTTGCTTGAGATACCACCAGGTTTGAATCCCCAATGACTTCCACCCTTTTTGCCCCTAGTTCTAGGGCTGCCTCCATTCCAGCAATGCAAGCCTCATATTCAACCTGGTTGTTAGTGACTTCAAACCTTAGTTTATATGACAAAGGGATATGAGAGTCGTTTGGGGAAACTAACAGTATCCCTATGCCATATCCACATTGGTTTGATGCTCCATCAAAGTAGAGCTGCCAGGTGTCGTCTAAGAGGCATAAGATGTCCTCGTCGGGGAACATGAAGTCTTCTGCCTCGGCTTCTGTCACAAGATGATCTGCCAAGAATTTTGCCACAGCTCTTCCTTTCACTGATTTCCTTGTCATGTATTTGAGGTCGAATTCTGCTAGCAGCAATAACCACCTAGCTAGTTTTTCGATAAGTGCTGGCTTTTCGAAAAGATATTTGATTGGGTCTAAACGAGAGACCAGCACCACCGGATGTGCTAACAGGTAGTGCCTCAGTTTCTTTATGGCCCATACTAGCCCCCAACAGGTTTTCTCGAGGGGAGTGTACCTTGTTTCGTAGTCCATCATCTTTTTGCTGAGGTAGTATATGGCGCACTCTACTTTGGCGTCGTTTTCTTGCGCTAGCATGCATCCCATGGATGTGTCTGTTACTGAGAGATACAGGATCAATGGTTTCCCAGGAATGGGTGGCGATAGTACAGGCGGATTCTGAAGATATTCTTTGATTGCCTCAAATGCTTGCTGACAGTCTTGGCCCCACTTAAAGTCAGTACCTTTCTTTAGTAGTTTGAAAAGGGGTTCGCAGGTAGTTGTGAGCTTGGAGATGAA
The DNA here is from genome assembly GCA_018127125.1 of Rhododendron griersonianum. Taxonomy (NCBI): domain Eukaryota; kingdom Viridiplantae; phylum Streptophyta; class Magnoliopsida; order Ericales; family Ericaceae; genus Rhododendron; species Rhododendron griersonianum. The sequence goes on along the minus strand of CM030795.1, from coordinate 40,395,328 downwards.
CCTGCTGATGAATTGTACTTTCCCCAAGAAACTTCTTACCTCCTTTTCCGTTCTAGGTGGTGATATTTCCATGATAGCCTGTATCTTGGAAGGGTCTACCTCGATTCCTCTTTGAGTGATGAGAAATCCCAACATTTTTCCAGCCGTTACCCCAAAAGTGCATTTTTGGGGATTAAGACGTAGTTTGTAATTCCTAATCCTCTCAAAGAGCTTTTGGAGTGCTCCATAGTGTCCTTCCCTTTCCTTTGATTTGACTATCATATCGTCGACATATACCTCCACCTCTTTGTGCATCATGTCGTGCAGTAGTGTTGTTGCCATTCTTTGGTAAGTAGCTCCAGCGTTCTTTAACCCAAATGGCATTACTCGGTAGCAGTAGGTTCCCCAAGGCATAGTGAATGTGGTTTTCTCCCTATCCTCAGGAGACATAAGGATTTGATTATACCCAGAAAATCCATCCATGAAGGACAGCACTGCATGGCCTGCGGTGTTGTCTACTAGCTCGTCTATGTGGGGCAATGGGAAGTCATCCTTTGGACTGGCTTTGTTGAGATCTCGGAAATCTACACAGACCCTGATTCCTCCAGTTTTCTTTGGTACAGGAACGATGTTAGCTACCCATTGTGGATATTCGGTGACTATAAGGAAACCGGCGTTGATTTGTTTAGTGACTTCTTCTTTTATCTTTAAGACCCAATCGGGGCGCATACGTCTCAGTTTTTGTTTAACTGGTTTTGTATCAGGATGAAGGGGAATTTTATGCTGAACAATTTCAGGGTCTATTCCAGGCATGTCCTCGTAAGACCAGGCAAAAACATCTTTGTATTCTTTTAGCAAAAAGATTAGTTTTTCACATTCTTGAGGGGATAGTGTGGCACCAATTTTAACCACTTTAGGCTCGTTTTCAGAGCCTATGTTTGCTGTGATTATTTCCTCGGAAAAAGGTTTAGCGTGCCTTTCTTCTTCTCTCTCGATGAATTCTAGAATCTCTTTTGGAATTTCTTCCTCAAAATTTGGCGTGCTGGAATCCACACAATTGATTATGGGCAAAGTAAAATACTCTAAATCTTCCTTCTCATTGCTAAGATTATCAAAAGACATTTCAGAGTCAAACTCAAAATAAATGTTATGCCTTGGTGCCTTGACCAGGTTTTCCTCACTAGACTTAGTAGTTTCAAAAGATGAAAAGCTTGACTCGGACTGAGTCGACTCGGAGTCGGAATCGGAATCGGAACTAAGACCAGAACTAGCGCTTTTCATTTTGTATTTTAAAGTATGCTCCACGGTCCAGTTAGGGTAAGCCCCTTTTTCAGCATCCACAATCAATTCAGAGCAGTCTTTTTCATCACCAAGGTTGATCATCAGCACTTCACTGTCACCCTGATTCGCACTTTCATCATTGCTACCCTGCAAGTCTTGGAGGGCCATTTGATTTGCTATTGCTGTTATCTCCTCCAGTTGAGCTTCAATCTCTGCCTCATCGCTGTTGTCGACTCTTCGTGTGCCAACAAAGCCCCACCAATTACCAAACCTATCTATGATGGGGTGGATCACCCTTATTTCATTGTTGGTGACTTCCTCATCAAAGAGTAGGTTTAGTGATATTTCGTCTAATGGGTCGTTGTCGACAGACTCTTCTTCCTTCGCCTCTTCAGTCTCGAGGCTATTGACCTCGTCTATTGGCCAATAGTCGTCGGTAGGTGCATAGGGGTCATAAAAATAGATTGGGACCCTGCGAAGCCCTTCTTCTTCAATCAGGTCTTCTACTTCTTCCTCATAAACCGTTCTAGCGAACATGACATGGACATCTTCAACGATAGTCACCATAGGCTTTGGTTGATTTGCTGGAGTGATGTATTCAGAGGGGTTGAAATCTTCAACAGCAGAGTGGAGCGGGCCAGACAGCTTGGTGACAACTTGAAAGTGCGAATCATATGTGGACAATGAAGTGGTCATTTTCCTGAAAGATTTTTGTTTTAGTTAGATTGGTTGATCTTACCTACTTTTTGTTTGACTTAGAGAGATTCCTAAGGTTTAACCTGCAAAAGAGAAACTTTACAACATACATACATACAATGGGTGTGAGGAAGAACTTTTGCAAGTAAAATGCAAATAGGTTCCTAGCCTGTAGGTTCTTGTCTTAGTTTGATAAGTTCTATGGCTTTCTAATACATGCAAGGTTTTGGTATTCTCAGGGTGCTCCGTTGTCAAAGGGCACCAGTCCTCTCACCAGCACATCATAGGCAGTGATTGGGTGATTCCCTTTTTGATATACCACTAGGTACGAGTGACGATGGAGTTTGCTGGAACCCCCAACATAGCCCGTGTCATGCCGGGATATCAGACGAACTCAACGGGTTGTCCGCTCGATGCATATGATAAACGAATTAAACAAGGCATGTATTAGTCTTATGTTGAACTTTTTGGTTATGGCTCTCAATTCCCCAGCAGAGTCGCCAAAAACTGTAGACACCTCCCAAATGGGGCATCGCCATACAGATAGATCACATTTGTTGCTCGATTGGTTGCTTGCTTCATAAACCAAAATCATGGACATTCCCATGGCTAGGAACATCGCCACACGATAGTGGTTATCATCAAAACAGAGTCGCCACCCAGTTTATTAAAACTAGGAAAATAGACAGAGATTCTGGGTACGGGAGCCAAAAGTATAATAAGGGGAAGGTGTTAGGCACCCCTCTTTGCCCAGTCGCGAGACTGGCCCATAATCATTCAACACAAGACATGTAAATGCTTCGTTTAATTCTAACACATAGTCTGTTTATTTAATCCTTTAAACAGTAAGTAAAGGTGAGCCAGGACTGTAATTGAAAGCATGCATAGGAAAGCAGAAAATAAAACAAACTGTCCCAGGAAATCGATTACTCGGCCGGTGAATGGATGTCACGGCCGAGTAATCACACTGGTTTTATGTACCGGCCGAGGGATCGAAACCCCGGTCGGTGTTCTTCCTCACACCAGACAGAAAGATTAACAGGTAATCAAAACACTACGGTTAGTTGTAAATGTGATAAATAAAACAAACCAGAGGCCGTTGGGCCTCACCACCTTGATCCCTCAGTTGCTTGATTGCCTCGGATTGGGTGTGATTGACGGATTGCTTGATTGAAAACCCTAGGGTTAGGGTTTGAACTTTGGGGTTTGATCGTCGGATTGATGGCTACCTTCGGGAGGTTAGGGCTTTTTGAGAGTGGGTTTGAGGGGGGATTTTGGCAGAGTTTTGTGGCTTGAGAGAGTGATCTTGCTGATCAATTTCGTCTGTGTATTTTCGGAGTCCAAAGGCCCTTTATATAAGCAATTGGTGACTCACTCCGGCCAATCAAATGGCACGATTGCAATTGCAATTGCAATTCGAACTCCTCGTCGCAATCCCTGAACGTGGCCCGAACGCATCGGGAAGGAAGTGTAGTTGGATCAAACGTCTGGCAGAACGCTCCAGAGTCTGGAAAAAGGACGATCTGGCGGCCGAGTGATGGATCACACGACCGAGTAATGGATGTTGCGGCCGAAGGATCGATCTTGCGGCCGAGGGATTGATCTCTCAGGGAGATTTTGCTAGCAACAGGTTGCTCGGGTGAGGAAATGATGTTAGGGCCGTGAGATCAATGTTACGGCCGACAGATGGATTCTCCTAGGCTTCTGTATTTTCTTTTTGAAAGGCCGTATGGTTCTGATTGGGTCCTCTAAGTGGCTCAAAGTTCTTACCGAAAGTCCTAAGGTTCTCAAGAAGGCAATCAGCAATCACTGTATCCATTTCATCATCGGGATGGTCCCAAGGTGGGACTTGAAATAATCGTTAGGCCAAATTGGGGTGTCTACACCCAGTAGTACTCTTCTTCGGGGACCAACGGCTCAACGGGGTGAAAAAGTGTGTACAAAGAGAAACCATCCAAAGGATCGAGCATGGCTGCTTCATAACCGGCCATCCAGCCATCATACCAGGCTTGATCGAACGGAAGATTTTCGGGCTGTGGAGGAAATCCATCAGCTTCGAGACTTGACCACTCGTTGAGCAAAGGGATGGCGTAGTCCAGGTTGTCTGTTATGGCCCAGCCAGTGGCCTGCATACTGATATCTGAAAGAGGCACCCAAGGATGGTGTTGATCCAAAGAATCGGGAGACGGGTTGGCATTAATTGCATACGGGCTGTCAAGTGATGAGGCCGAATTAAGCTACACGGTGGGAATTGACTGATGGAAGAGGGAACTGATAGTGGCATTGGAGATGGTCGCCCCATCCTGTAAATGCTCCAGAGGTGCATCAGTGTCAACAATCTGGCCTTCGACCACGTGTATGTAAGAAACCTCGGCAGAAGGTTCGAGCGGAAAAGGTACCATTGGCCAGGGTTGATTGGCTGAGGCTATATGGTTGGTTGGGTTGAATATGGCGGAGCTGAGGGATATCTGGCTGATGTGCGGAACAGTATTGTGCTTAGGAAGGGAATTGGCGATGACGTTAGGCTTCTGAGGTGGTGGAGGGGTTTCAAGCGTGCCATCGTCAATGAGATCCTGAATCGTATGACGGAGGCGAAAGCAAGAGTCAGTGAGATGACCCGCTCCTTGATGGTAGGCACAGTAGAGGTTGGCCTTGAAGTTAGGCAAAGGGTTTTTGGGTAAAGGAGTTGGATCCAGGGGCTTAAGATGTCCTGACTTGACCAACCTTTCCAAGACCGAGGACAGAGGTGCCTCGATAGCGGAAAAGCTGCGGGGTTGCTTCGAGGCCAGTTATTCTGCGGAGTCTGGACCTGATTGACATCCGCAATGTGGTTGGTTGTGTTGGAGGAGGTGGCGTTGGTACTGCTGGTTGTCGTGTTGGAGTAAGTCCCTGTTCCAAACAGCGCATTCGCGTTCCCAGAGTATGCCCGAGGCTTTGATTTAGGAGGATTAGAGGATTCCCCTTTTGCCAGAATTCCACTTTGGAGCGCATCCTCGATGGCCAGGCCAGAGTCGAAGAAGGTTTCAAAGCTGGCAGACGCTTGAGCAAGTACCAGATGCCTAGCATAGTCTAGCTGAAGGTTGCGAGAGATGATACGGAGCTGATCCTTCTCGCTGGGGCGATCAGTCATTAAGGCAGCCTTGGCCCTCCATCTTTTGACAAAATCAGCAAAAGACTCCTTAGCTTCCATCTTGGTGGACTCGAGTTCCCGGGTGGTCATCTTCAGCTGGGAATTGTAGCTGTACTGTGAAATAAACGCAGCCTCAATATCCTCCCAAGTCCTCCTTTCGGCAATGTCAAGTGATAAAAACCAATGGAAAGCAGGGCCTGAAAGGGTTTGAGGGAAAAGCTGAGACATGGCCTCCGGCTCAACAGAGAGTAGCTTCATGGCGGCATGGTAACTGTAGAGGTGGGTCTTGGGATCACCGCTCCCGTCGAATTTAGCCAAATTGGGCATTTTGAACTTCTCGGGAAGCCTGGCGTTAGGATACAGACAGAGACGGCCCAAATCGATTCCGCCAGCGTTGATCTTTTCGGTCTTGGAAACAGATTCCTCCAGCTTGGCAATCTTGGGCATAAGTGCGGTCATGTCGAGGTTCTGAGCTGGCACTTCTTGATTTGGGGGAGGTCTGCCACCTGCGAGATTTGCAGCGGGCCTGTGGCCTTCCCTTGGATTCAGTGCAATGAGACGTCCTGCATGATTCGGATCTGGAACCAAAATGGGTTGCTCCTGGTCAGACTCATCGTCCTCGCCTTCCTCTTCGAGAGGGGGTGGAAGGCGAGTGTGGATAAGGTCATTCAGGCGGGCAATGTTAGCGTCTGTCTGAGCTGCCCTCTGCTGCATGGCGGTGATGCTGTTTTGAAGATTCATAAGCATGGCTTCCAGGGTAAGAGGCTCTGGCTGATCTGTCATGATGGGAGGTTTGGAGATGCTTGACGTGGATGATGGGGAAGTTGGTCGCCCTTCCTGTAAGACTGATGGTGAATCTGACTGTGATCCTGACTGAGAATCTTACTGCTGTGCGGCCGATAATGAGCGTGGAGAGTCTTCCGTGGTGACTGAGTGGGACTGTAACCTGACAAGCCTTTGAACCGGATTGAGTTGTAGACGTTCCCAAGCAAGTTTGGCCACTTGCTTCGATACTTTCCTCGGCGGCGCAATAATTCAGCACTTTTGCAACAAAGTAAAAGAAGGCTTAATAGGGGTCCTGCAGGAACTTTAATCTAAATAAAAGACTAAAGTGCGGATGCAGCCAACGTCGTCGGTGTCACACTAGACTCTAGAACTAGAAGACAAGTCTGTTTTAAGAAGTTCGGACACTGCTTGAGGCCCTCAGAATTCTTTTCGAACATGTATCCTTGTTTGGAACGAGCAGTCCTAAAGGATGTCAAAAGAAGTCTAGACCTTTGTCCATTCCGCCGTTTGGGGTTTCAAGTTTTGCAGGCAGAACAACTCGGTATGAATATCATGATGCTATAACCAGATTGGCGTGAGCAGCACTGTGCTATTAGCCGGGCGGTGTAAGTGACGAGGCACTTGTTGCCTTTTGGTGTAAGCATCATGGCATTTACTCCGTTGTTCCTCGTTCTCTGTTTGAAACCCTAAACAGGTATATAGGCAAGGGTGTAGAAAGGCTTCTGATTTCCTAAAGTCCCACTGTAAAAAGGACTGGGGAAATTGAATACGCGCATCGTTGAGATGCACGACTCCTCATCGGGCCATCACAGTGTCCTAATGATTTTAAAGACAGACTTGAAGAGATCGAGGACCTAGAAGGCACCCTAGACATGCTTCTACGCAGAACGGGATGTATGTACAGTTCATGTTGTAGGGAAAGCAGTAACACATAGACAGTATATGGGGTTAGATGCAAATAGATCTTAACCTGCGGGTACCTGTCCTAGTTTGGAGAGTTCTAATGCTTCGTATATGTAAAGGCCGGTTTTGGTTTGTAACAGGTTCCTCGGACTAGGGCCACAAATATACTTCCCGTTACCCGCGTAACCGCAGAATAACAGTTGAAGGTAGTATGACCCATCATCGTCGAAGGTTGTTGGTCATTCGGGGTCCCCGGGCTCCGGCAAACCGTGCCGGATTGCCAAAACGATCCAACGAGGCTTTATCCCACATCGATGCAAATGAGATGCTAGAATTTGATTAAGAAGAAGAAGAATCGTAAATTTGCAAAATGCCTTTTCAAATTTGGCTCACTTTATTTGGTTCATCTTTAGAAGAAATTACACAAGTGAACAATCGAAAAAGTCCCAGATTAGATTGGCCGGACACGAGGTCCTGTTAAATCACCATTCCAACCTTCGGCAGCGCGAAGCTCACCGTTTTGACAGACTTTTAGAGGATTGTTCGCAAGTGTATTAAATCCTAAGTATGAATTAATATCGGTTCGATTTATCCCCACCAGAGTCGCCACTGTGGGCAGCATGCCCTTGGAAAAGGATTTCGTTCCCTTCCAACACGGCAAGGCCCTCGGAATCGAGGGAGCGCGAGCGGAGAGGCAAGCGCTCGTAAAATACAGAGTCGCCACTCGGGTTTGAAGGTTCGACACCCAAGGAACCGTATTTTGAAGCACCTGCCGCGCTATTTGATTTGAAAAAGTTAAGGAAACCAGTCCATCATAACCATATCTGGGTTCGGGAGCCGGGTTACGAGAGGGGAAGGGTTTTAAGGCACCCCTCTCGCCCAATCCGGAGATCGGTCTCTACTTAAGCATTTTGAAAATATTTACGATTTTTCTTTTATTAATCAATTTTAGCCAATTAGGGCGGGGGAACAGTTGATCGGGGATTAAAACTGTAACACGTTTGCAAGATATGATCAGATAGCATGGATGGATGAAAAATACTATGGAAATAAACGGGATAAAATTCAACCCTCTGGTCAGAACACCAAAACTGCACAAAGTTTGAATATGCCAAACACAATGGCCAACTTGCATGCATGGATTTACGTACATGCAAGCAGACTATCGCGCGACATATTCAAACAATCGCGTGAGGGTTTATGGCTCACCACAGGTTGAATTTCATCCCCTTCTGGGCTCTGGAAGGACCAGTGCACACCCAGGGGCAAACCAAGCAGTTTATATGTACTGGAAAGTAAATAATTATTACAATCCAACTGAAATAAATGGAAAGACAACCCCTAAACAGTGGGGGAAAAATAACAGAGGCCAAAGGCCAAGTTGCCCATGCAAGGACAGCCACTGGAAATCAATGAACCATCGCGCGACAGAGTGAATGACTCGCGCGAGGGTTCTGACTGGACTTCCAGGAATTGCTTTGCATGCTTGGGGCTCTGAGACATTCAGAAACATCCCAAGGGCATTCCAAACTAACTAAAGCAGTAAGCTAAGGAACTGAACTTGTTTTAACATGCATATCAGTGGTCTATATATCAAAACAAAACTACAACAGACATGCACATAAATAAAACAAGAAATGACCAGCATCCCTTCCCCACGTGGACCAATCTCTTGCAGACAGAACTGTCGCGCGAGTATTCGGGTCCATCGCGCGAGGGTTTTGCTGATTACAGTTTCTTGTAACTCTGCTGACTTTAGGGTCAGGACTGGTATTGATTACCAGCCCTGGCCCTGCCAGCCCCCCTCAGGGATCAAAACAGGAACAGGTAAAATTTTATACCTTTGCTTGAATGATTTTTGAAATGGATTGGATTAAGTGATGTAGCCTTGCAAATGAGTGTATGGAAAACACTAGATAGAAAGACTAGGAAGTGTGGTTAGGGTGAGTAACTCTGTGCTAGAATTGATGTGATAACTCTTTCTTTGTAACTTTGCAACTTGGTAATCTTGTAACCTTGTAACCCTTTGGAAGAACAACCAATGGGGGTATATATAGGAGGAGTGAGAGGTGCAAAGTGGGTGGAAAACTAGGCCCAAAGACCAGCCAACAAGGCTGGTCAACCTTGCTTGGTGAAGAGGCTAGCCACCAAGGTGAGTGGTTGGAATTGTGTGGGTGGTGCATCCCCCAAGTCTGCTCAACACTGTACAGTCGACGAAAACGGGGTTCCAGCCCCACATGGCCCTGATGATCACAAAAATCCAGCTGGACCAAAGTGAAAGTGAAAGGTGCAAACCATCGCGCGATAATTTGGAAAAATGCGCGAGGGTCAACAGTCAACACTTTGACTTTGACCAACACCTGGCAAACTAACCACCGCGCGAGTAACCAGAAGCATCGCGCGATGGTCAAACCTTGGCTAGGGTTTTGACTGAAGGTTTAAAAGGGTTCAAGGGGTTCAAGAAGGGTTCCAAACACTCCAAGTTCAATCCATTCCAAACTCAAGTTCGTTTGATCCGGTCTCATCATCGGGGAAACAAGAAACCGTAAAAACGAAGTAAAACAATCGGGAGACCCAGATTGGGGTGTCTACAATACCCCTTTCTCAGCAGAAACCAGGAGGACGGAATCTCTCTCTCTAAAACCTTCCCCCTCTCTCTTGTCCAAGAAAAAAGACTTTCAAAACTCAAACTTGTTTTCCAACTACAAAGGTTTTCAAAAGTCTCAAGGAAAATGCAAGAAATTCAGAACATTCCTAGTCTCTGATTTCCTGTATTCTTCTCTCTGCATTCACTCTTCAAAGCCATTCAAGGAGCTAAGTTCCAATCAAAGGTAGAAAATCTTTCTACTTTAATCTCTAGCAAGAGGCTGTTTTTCCTTTCTGAGGGGGGTCTCTCAGCCTGTCCCAGTCTTTAATACTGGGTGCATGGTTGGGGGACCTTAGTGTAAAAACAATAGCAAAGGGATCACAAAGCATTTTTTTTTGAAAACCTACTGGAAACACTCTCGAGCGCTCGGGACTATTTCCAGTTCCATGCATGGAATTTTGGTAGGGTAGCAAGCTGGAGTGAACTGCACTCTTAAATGAAATGGTTTTATTGTAACATGCAGACATAGAAAATTTGTTTTCTCAAAACAGAAATGTTTCTCACCAAGTTTCAAGTAAGAATAAGATTTTCCAAGGTTAAAAAGAAGATCTTCTCATGAGAAAAACCAAAACCAGAGTGTTTGCATGTCAAGATAATGTCATTCCCTATTTGAGAGTAAGCTGACATGCAGCTCACTCCCAAGCGCTTGGAACCATTCCCGAATGCTCGGGAGTACCTACATGCCACTGCAGTCCATTATTTTCCCCATTTTGCTATGTTTCTGACATTCTGCATGCATGGACGTGCTCATTTGCTCTTAAAAGATGCAGATCTAATTTTGTTGAGGCAAGGATGCATGATTTGAAAGATTGAGGTTCTATCTCAGTCTATCAAGTCCTCTGCTGAGCCTGTGATATACTTAAAATCATTTCAGTTTATAGTTATTAGCATTATTTCCTGTTTGTACTAACAAGATTTGCAGGTTGGGCATCAGCACTCCCAAGCGCTCGGGACCACTCCCGAGCGCTCGAGAGTGAAGTTAGTAGGCAGGGTTCCATTTTCTGTTATTTAGCATTCCTTTACCACTTTCATCACCTCCTGTACACATGCACATGCATACACGTCTATTTGGTATACCTGTGGATACATGCTACTTGTCTAATGAAACAAAATCCCTTTGAAAAATCCCACAAACATTTAGTAGAGACCGATTTCATATCGGGTGAGGGGGGTGCCGTACAACCCTTCCCCCCTCATAACGTGGCTTCCGAACCCTCAAAAGTGATCTCTGGTTTTCAATTCAAATAATCATTTTCAATCAAAATGGTTTCTCGGGTGGCGAACCACAAATCCGGGTGGCGACTCTTCAAAGTTTTCAAATCGACTCAAAAGCGGTGTGTTGTTTTTTGGGTCGCCCCGATCCACTCGGGGCTGTGGTAGCCCACACGCGAGCTCTCTGGCTTCCGCTAGCACTAGAGGACGGGGTACACAGAGAGTGTCACGGCCTGCTGCGGAGGCCAGACAGTTCGAGGTCCTGCCTAGGGCGGCGTCCCAGCAGAGACTTGCTCGCGTGGAGCCAGAGGAGTCTGAGGAGGGGACGGAGGAGGAGACAAAGGAGTCCTCCGAGTCATGCGTTCTCGGGACCTCAGACTCGAGTACTGCTTCTGGTTCTCCAGACGACGACGAGCCCGAGAGTGAGAGCACAGAGTCCGAGGGCCGACAGTGGAAGAGGACCCGTTGAGACTGAGCCTTGGGTTTTTGTTTTGCTAGCTTTTCTTGTACATAGGCCTGCATGCCAACGTAGTTGTAGTTTCCAGGCCTGCGTGCCTTGATTTTGTTTGGGCTTGTGTCCCCCGGTAGTTAGGATTGGGCGTGTGTTTGCCCCAACTTTTGTACTTCCTTCCTTACTCATTGTAAATACTGTATTCATTTATGAGAATTTCACTTTTGGCCTTTCCATTCGTTCGCACTCCCTTTATAGAATTGTATTTTACGAAATATGTTCGTCTAGCTTTGAAAGAAAGTAAAGAGCACGCGAATTTCACCCGATACTCTCGAAGTGAAAATGGAAGCTTGATATTGACACACAATAGCGAACTTTGGAGTATTTGACTGTAAAAATTAGACCTAAGGGTGTTTGGTTGTAACAGAGCGCGCTGTGCGGTTGGCGTTGAGTGTTATGACCTGCGAGGGCCGCCAGGATTACCAAAATACCCTTGACACGAAGATTGACATTCGCTTATGCCTGAAAACAATGATTTTTAGGACGATTGAACAATGGAAACTTGAACTAGGAGCGTTAACACGCGTTTGATTGTATCGCACCGTCGTAAACACACATCATGACCTGTACGAGCCATTTGATTCGACAAAAGGTGTGTAACGCGGATTTTGACACGCCCATGGAGAGAAAGTTTTTTGGAAATCCAAGGTTTTTCAGGGAATACACTTGAATACTGGAGAAAATGAGTTAATAACACCGCTGTACTACCCTAGAAACTTGCTGGAAGCTATTCCAATCAAAGATCTTGAGATTAGAATGCAATGTTGAGGTTGGAACTTGGAAACCAAAACCTACTGCAAAACTGCAGCACTCTCGAGCGCTCGAGAGTGGTCTCGAGCGCTTGGGAATGCACTCCCGAGCGCTCGGGACTGCTGCTGTCTGCAGTCTTCTGTTGTTTCCCAATGCCATTCCCTAGCTATTCCCACGTTGTTTTCTTCTGCATGCATACTCCCAAGGTGCTTTGTAACTCTGCACTAAATGTTCCCCAGGGGAAATGGCTTCCCAAAGTAAGACTTGAGTTTTTCCAATACTTTTTCAAATTTCCAAAGTTTGAATTTTTGAAAATGTCTTGAAAATGTTGGGTTTGATGAATTCCAAGGCTGGTGGGAAATGGCATTGTATCCCCCAGGCCTTTATAAATACCGAGTCTTGCTTCGGCAAGTCATTCACACTTCATTTCACCATTCTCCTTTCAAAAACCCATCCTCCTCATGGCCTTGCTAAACCAAGCCTTGCTTCGTCCTTGGTTGGACAGTCTCGAAGGCATCGACTGGCTGAACTTCCGAGGGCACCGCCTTTATGCCCTAAGGCATCTCCGAGAGGTTGCAATGTTGCAATCCGTCCTGTCCTGCTACATGCAGCGGCGCGCTTTTGGGATCCTGAAGTGCACGTCTTTCGCTTTGGTTCTCAAGAACTATGCCCCACTATCGAGGAGTTCCACGCCTATCTTGGAAGTCACAACTCCGCTGAGCCAGTTGTTCCTATGATCAGGGAGAGTATGAAGAGCATTCTCAAAGCCAAACTGGGTGTCAGTGGGAATACCGCTGAGTTTCTCACTCGGGCAATGCCGTCAACATCATGCAGTTGTATGAGAAGTTCAGTCCACCTGGAGACTTGACAGACTTTGAGTATCAAGGTCATCGAATGATGGCGTGTTGCATTTGCCTCTTGGCGGCCTTCCTGCTGGTTCCGTCCGTTGGTCAGCCCAACTCTTTATTGGTGGGGGTTGCTGCTCAGATTGAGGCTCGCAAGGATGTTGCACCTTGTAGACACCCCAATTTGGCCTAACGATTATTTCAAGTCCCACCTTGGGGACCATCCCGATGATGAAACGGATACAGTGATTGCTGATTGCCTTCTTGAGAACCTTAGGACTTTCGGTAAGAACTTTGAGCCACTTAGAGGACCCAATCAGAGCCATACAACCTTTCAGACAGAAAATACAGAAGCCTAGGAGAATCCATCTGTCGGCCGTAACATCGATCTAATGGCCTTAACATCATTTCCTCACCCGAGCAACCTGTTGCTAGCAAAATCTCCCTGAGAGATCAATCCAACGGCCACAAGAACAATTCTTCGGCCGCAACATCCATTCCACGGCCGTGTTATCTATTACTCGGCCGCCAGATCGTCCTTTTTCCAGACTCTGGAACGTTCTGTCGATTATTTGATCCAACTACACTACCTTCCCGATGCGTTCGGGCCACGTTCAGAGATAGCAACGAAGAGTTTGCATTGCATTGCAATTGCAATTGCAATCGTGTGTTTTGATTGGCCTGAGTGAGTCATCAATTGCCTATATAAAGGGCCTTTGGACTCCGAAAATATAACCACGAAATTCACAAGTGAAATCAGTCACTCAAGCCACGATACTCTGTCAAAATACTCTCTCAAACCCTCTCTTCAACAGCCCTAACCTCCTGAAGGCAGCCACCAATCCGACGATCAAACCCCGAAGTTCAAACCCTAACCCTAGGGTTTTCAATCAAGCAATCAGTCAATCACACACCATCCGAGGTGATCAAGCAACTGAGGGATCAAGGTGGTGAGGCCCAACGGCCTCTGGTTTGTCTTACTTACTGTATTTATGACTAACCGTAGCAATTTGATCATCTTTTAATCTTTCTGTCTGGTGTGAGGAAGAACACCGACCGGGGTTTCGATCCCTCGGCCGGTATATAAAACTAGTGTGATTACTCGGCCGTGACATCCATTCACCGGCCGAGTAATCGATTCCCTGGGACATTTTGTTTGTTCTGCTTTCTGGTGCATGCTTTACTTATCGCACTGGCTCACTTTATTTACTGCTTAAAGGCTAAAAACAAACTACGTGTTAGAATTAAACAAAGCATCTATATGTCTTATGTTGAACGATTATGGGCCAGTCTCACGACTGGGCAAAGAAGGGTGCCTAACACCTTCCCCTTATTATACTTTTGGCTCCCGTGCCCAGAATCTCTGTCTATTTTCCTAGTTTTAATAAACTGGGTGGCGACTCTGTTTTGATGATAACCGCTATCGTGTGGCGATGTTTCTAGCCATGGGAATGTCCACGATCTTGGTTTACGAAGCAAGCAACCAATCGAGCAACAAACACGTTTTAATCTGTATGGCGATGCCCCGCTTGGGAGGTGTCTATAGTTTTTGGCGACTCTGCTGGGGACTTGAGAGCCATAACCAAAAAGTTCAACATAAGACTAATACATGCCTTGTTTAATTCATCTATCATATGCATCGAGCGGGCAAACCCGTTGAGTTCGCCTGATATCCCGACATGACACGGGCTATGTTGGGGGTTCCAACAAACTCCACCGTCACTTGTACCTAGTGGTATATCAAAAAGGGAATCACCCAATCACCGCCTATGATGGGCTGGTGAGAGGATTGGTGCCCTTTGACAACGGAGCACCCTGAGACTACCAAAACCTTGCATGTATTAGAAAGCTATAGAACTTATCAAACTAAGACAGGAACCTACAGGCTAGGAACCTACTTGCATTTTACTTGCATAAGTTCTTCCTCACACCCTGTATCATTTGTTGTTGTAAATAACTCTTTCTGTGCAGAAGGGTTGGGATTTTCAACCCAAATCCCAACCCTAACACGAACCAAATACTGACTTCCAGGTATTCTACTTTTTAAGCAGGCGCAATAGGTAGATTAAAGAAGCAACCTCAGCCAGTTTTATACTCTTACAATACCCGGAGTCACGCCAAACAGAGGTCTTTACAGTTATTCCATCGGTCGCCTTCGCCCGTCAAGACACCCTCACCGCGACGGTCCCAATCAATTCTAAGGACTTCGCGGTCATCTTCTCAACAAACCCAACTATCTACCCAATCCCGAGCTTTGCCAAGCAATCCCCCTACCTACATCCCAAAATGGCAGACAATGATGCTACTATCACTGAACTCCGAGCCCAAATTGCCTATTTACAAGCCGAAAAAGCAGCAAGAGACGCTGAAGAGAAAGCAGAAAATCCTCATGAAGTTACAAAAAACCCTGAATTGGTCAAGCAAGTCAAAGAAATCAAGCACGCTTTGGCTCGTTCACAAGGAGACCAAATTCTAGATTTTGAGGGGCTCTGCCTCTTTCCAGAATCTCAGCTACCTGAACGGTTCAAAATGCCAAACATCGAGAAGTTCAACGGGACAGGTAACCCTACCAGCCATGTTCGCCATGTCATCAACACTCTGAAGCCTATGGGCCTAACCGATGAGCTCATCGCTCAACTGTTTCAAAGAACTCTCACTGGAAATGCTCTTGATTGGTTTCTCACTTTGGAATTTGTGCACTATCAAACTTGGCCAGAAATTGCCAACGCTTTTGTCAAACAGTATGCATATAATGTCCAAATTGAATTAACTACTCGAGACTTGGATATGACTAAACAAGAATCCAACGAGGACTTTGCTACCTTTGTGGCAAGATGGAGAGAAAAGGCTGCCAAAATGAAAAACCGCCCTTCCAAGGAAGATCAAGTGAGGATAGTTGTCAAGAATCTGCAACCCAAATACCTCACCCATATTTACACTCAGGCTATCACTGATTTCAAACGCCTGCATGCCACTGGTCTACAAATCAAAGATGGAATTAAGATGGGCCTCATTGGGAAAGAATAAACTCCTCCACCCAGAAAAACCTTTCCGACCCGTACATCTCCTGCCTCCATCAACACTCTTAACTCAACCTTACCACAAAACCCCTTTCAAGCTAATACAAATTGCCCCCGCCGCAGCTTTGACCCTCTCTATATGACTCCATCTCAAGCCTTGGCCATCCTAAGCCGTCAAGGGCATCTCAGGCTCTTGAATAATTCACCTCCTCCGCCACCCTATGGCCTAAGCTATGATGCCAATAAACAATGCGCTTACCACCAATACCCTGGACATGAGACAGACCGCTGCATGCGTCTTCATCATGACATCCAAGATCTCATTGATAGTCGAGCTATAAAACCTCCCAAGCCCAATGTGCAAACCAATCCACTTCCCGCTCACAATAACGAACCACCATCTCAAAACATCAATCTCATAACACTACAACAAAAATTGTATAAGGGGACGAATTTTTTTCGCCGGCAAAGAGGCGAAATTCGTCGCCAAAGGAATCGGCTACGAAAAAATTCGTCGCCACCATTCGTCGACTTTAGTTTCACGCAAAAAGTCCCCTGACGACGAATTTTGTATTTCGTCGGCTTTTTGGCTTTTGGCGAGGAATTTTTTCACCGGCAATTTTTTTTTTGACGACGAAAAAAAAATTCGTCGTAATGAGTGCTTTTTCCGAAAAACAAGAACACCCTTTCTATGGTAGCGCCATTTTCAGCCCCTACCGAGTTTCGAACCCTGTACCTCTTGCATGCGCGACATGAACCCAACCACTACACCAGCACCCAACTTGTTAGCAAAGGCATAACATTTATTATATATACTATTTACAACTTGTTTTTTTCCCTAACCACCACCACCACACCCCCAATACAACCACCACCACTTCACCACCACCAAAGGTGAGACCTCAACCACTGCACCACCACCATCACTCCTCCTCCACCACCACCACCACTACAACACAACCACCACGACCACCCACACCACTCCACCCCTCCTGAGCGTGAGAGAGGCTCCATTTGGATGAAAAAGACACTTAATGACTTATTTTGTCATTATTCAAAAAAAATTGCATTTGTTAATTTTGCGTCAAATTTTTGTGACTTATTGATTCGTCTCGATGAGAGAAATTGAAAAGGTATAAAATTTTAATCAAAACTTTAAATTTTTTTTAAAAAGACAACAATAAGTCAAAAAACTGCGAGTTTTTATCATAATGTTTTATTTTTCCGATTTCTCTCGTAAAAAAAATTCATAAGTCAAAAATTAGACGCAAAACCAACAAATGCGATTTTTTTTTGAATAAAGACGAAAAAATAAGTCACTTTCTTTTTCATCCAAATGTAGCCAATTCTTGGGCTCCCTAGTGACTAGTCCCCATCATTTTTTTCATTTATCTTTTTATGATCAGGTATTTGAGTTAGAGTTAATTACGCACATTTCAATTAGTTGTAAAAAATAAAATTTAATGTCCACTATTGACAACGAAATTTGAAATTTGTTGCCCGAGGGTACTTATTGCCGATGAAATTTAAAATTCCTCGCCTATGGGTACCAATTTCGTCGCAAAAAAGTACGACTTTTTTCCCTCGCAAAAAAAATCACTTTTTACGACGAAAATCCAATTTCCTAGCCAAAAGGTGTCATTTGGCGACGAATTTAGATTTCGTCACCAGTTTTCGTCGCAATAGACAATTTTTGTTGTAGTGTAAGCCTATCCGATAGCCCCACATATAATCCTACCCAACATATTGTCCCAAACACCCCAGCCAAACCATCCCTGACCTTATCTAAGAATGGCGAATGCTTTGCAGAACCCCACGTCTACGCCATCGATGATGGGGATTGGTGGTTGGACATGCGTCAAGCCCTGCCAAGTGATTGGGAGGTGGGAAGAATTGAGCCTGCTGATCCTTGGGGCATCCAAGAAGAAGAAGTAGGTCACCTCACCCGAAGCGGAAGGGTATATAAACCTCCTAAACTAAGTGGGAAAAGTTCAACCTCAACACAAGTAATGGAAGAAGAAGAAGAAGAGAGCCAAAGGACCGAACCTGAAGAAGACAGAGTGCTAAGACAACTAAAGAAAATCCAAGCTGATATCTCCATCTGGGGACTGCTTATGTCCTCCTACGAGCATCGTAACTCCTTCTTCAAAACCTTGGGGAAAGCCAAAGTTCCCATTGACATCACCCCTGAAGATCTGGTAGGTTTCATAATGGCGTTGTGGGCTACCACAGCCCCGGGTGGATCGGGGCGGCCTAATAAATGAAAAATGTGTCGCGCCTCGGCCTTTTGGATCGAGTTGAAAATTGTTTTGAAGTTTGAAGAGTCGCCACCCGGATTTGTGGTCTATCACCCGAGAAACCGTTTTTGACCGAAAATGATCGACTGACTTGAAAACCAGAGATTCGTTTGAGGGTCCGGAAGCCATGTTACGAGGGGGGAAGGGTTTTACGGCACCCCCCTCGCCCGATTCAAAATCGGTCTCTACTAAACATTTGTGGGATTTTTCAAAAGGGATTTTGTTCATTTAAGCATTTAGCATGTATCCGCAAGTATATCACATAAGAAGTGCATGCATGTGCGTCTGTACAGTAGAGTGACAAAATAGTGGAGTAATAAGATGCATGATAACAAGAACTGTAGATCTGTCCCTGGCTTCACTCTTGAGCGCTCGGGAATGGTCTCGAGCGCTTGGGAGTTCTGATACCCACCCTGCAAGCTTCGTTAGTCCAGACAGTAAACAATGATAATAATGACAAACTGAAATGATTCTAAATGTGCTAAAGGCTCAGCAGGGGACTTAATAGGCTGAGACAGGGCTTCAACCCCTCAAGGCATGCCTCCTTGCCACTATAGAGTTAGAACTGTGACTTTTGAAAAGATTAAAATGGTAAATTCGTGCATGCAGGAAGTCAGAAAGTGCAACAAACTGAAGAATAGGATGCAAAGGCATGCATGTACTCCCGAGCGCTTGGGAGTAGTCTCGAGCGCTCTAGAGTGAGCTACATGTCAACTCTCACTCAAATGGAAAATGGTACTGTATTGGCATGCAAAAATCTTGTTTTGATCTTTCCGAAGAGAAAACAGTCTTTTAAACCTGGAAATCTTTAACCTTACACGAAAAACTTGTGAGAGATATTTCTGTCTCAAGAAAAGTGGTTTTCTGTACATGCATGCCAGAGCAACACCATTTTATTTGAGAGTGCACCTCACCCCCAGCCTACTGCTTACCAAAACATCATGCATGGGGGTGGAAATAGTCCCGAGCGCTCGGGAGCATTCTCGAGCGCTCGAGAGTGTTTCCAGTAGGGGTTTTAAGAAAACATTTTTTTTGTGCACCCTTTGCTCTTGCTTTTACACCTAGGTCTCCCAACCATGCACCCAGTATTGAAGACTGGGTCAGGCTGAGAGACCCCCCTCAGAAGGGAAGAACAGCCTCTTTGCTTTGAAATCAAAGTAGAAAAGGGTTTCTACCTTTTGCTTGAAACTTTGCTCCTTGGCTAGCTTTTGAAAAGTTGATGGGGGAAGGAGAATACAAAGAAAATCAGGAGCTGGGAGTACTCTGGATTTCCTGCATCTTCCTTGATGATCTTTTGAAAGCTTTTTAGGTTTTAAAGTTGGAGTTTGAGTTTGAGAAGTTCTTTTTTTTTGAACAAGAAAGAGGGAGAGTAGAGAAGGAGGGAGGTAGCTAGAGAGAGGAATTTTCGCAGCCCCTGCCACTGAAACCAGCCCTTCTTATTTATAGGCTAAAATAACCTATAGTTTTGAAATTACATAGATTTGAATAAAACATTTTAAAATTGAGGGAAATCTTCTGGTCTAGAGCTCTGTGACTGAGGTTGAGTGGAAATCGGAGAAGACCCAAGACCAGCTGAATGCAATGATAGTCTGCATGGATAGTGGGAGATCTCATCATCCATAGGGCAACACGTCAGTCTCGAGCGCTCGGGAGTGGTCTCGAGCGCTTGGGACCTCACTCTCGAGCGCTCGAGAGTAATCCCAGCCAGTGTTTTTGAAAAAATGGTTTCGAGCGCTTGGGACTGCTCCCAAGCGCTTGGAAATGATTTTTGACCATTTTATTCCCTTTTCAAATCTTTCAAGGAGCCAAGTTTCGATCGGCGTGAGGCTTGTTTTAATCCAAAATCATCATCGGGGAGCCTCCGGGCCACAAATTAAGGAAATTCGACAAGTCTAAATTGGGGTGTCTACAGTTGCCCCTCTTTGGGCGACGCTCGGCATCATGTTTGGATACGAGTGCCGTCCAAAGATTGAGACAGCCCAATTCGAGCCAAGTCAAATCCTTAATTCAAAACACAGATGCGAGCGTAAACACTAACATTCAATGCGCGAGGTCGCGTCTTTTCAGACTGCCTACGTACCCTTTTCTGCAGGGATCAGACCAGCGTAGTTCTTTGGGGCAAATGCAAACACGTGTAATGCATGCATGAGAAAGAAAGCATTGACAAGATGTTGATAAAATGAATGCAAGGAAAGTCCTCCTGTCACTCGATTTGGCGGACAATCCAAGGGTTAAGACCTTCCGTGAATGAAATGATTAGACCCTTTTGATCGACTTCGACATAAAACCAAAATTTTTTTTTTTTTTTTTTGATTGGACCATTTTGATCGACTTCAACATAAAATCAAACTTTTGGCATGAAACGAGTGCGGGTAATCGACTGAAGCTCGCGATTAATTACCCCGTTTTGATATGAACCGAAAACAGGACTGAGATCGATTTTGTAAAATAAAATGCAAAATGGCAAAGTTCGAGGAATGAGAAATGCTCGGGATACCAGAAATTGGCACGAGGGGAGAAAATCACACCTGAGCGCTTGGAACCACTCCCGAGCGCTCGGGAGCGGTGTCGAGCGCTCGGGACCGCGACTGGGGTCCTCTGTCCTTTCATCTTCTTCACTGACACTGGGGTTCAAAATCTATTCCCAAGCGCTCGAGAACCAGAGCGTTGGTAGGATTCCATCTCCCTGACTCTCGACGATCTCTCTCACTCTCTTCCAGAATCTCTCTCACGATTTCTCTCCCTCTCGAAAACCGTCCCTCTTTCTCTTGGAGAACCACGGATCGATTTCAAAACCTCGAGGTCTTGTCGATCTTCCGCTGGGCAATCGTGTGCCAGGAGGTTCGAATCTGGGGGAAGACAAAGTCTAGAGGAAGGGAAGGAGGAGCAATGGCCAGCGGGGAGGACGGGGCGACGACGAGTGAGTCTCGCGGTGGTGTGGCTACGCCTGGAGACGGCGCGGCGGCGGCTGCAGTTGCTGCGGCAGTAATGGGCGACACTGGTGGTGGAAGAGGTGTTGCTAGGGATGAGGGGGTTACCGGCGGAGTTACAGCGGCAGTGGTGTAGACACCCCAATCTGGGCTTCCAGATTAGTTTACTTACGGTTTTTGATTCCCCAATGATGAAATGGATCAAGAACACCCCGGGAATGTCGAGTGTTTGAGCTTTGAGTGTTTGAAAAACCCTTGAACCTAACCTAGCCTAAGCCACTTCCAAAAGCCGAAAACCCTACTGACGCGCGCCAGGGCGCAACCATCGCGCGCCCAGGCGCACCGTCGCGCGCCCGGGCGCACCGTCGCGCGACAGACTAGAACCCTCGCGCGATGGTCAAACTGCCAGGTGGACAAAGTTTAACCGTTGACCCTCGCGCGACAGTTTGGAACCCTCGCGCGACGGTTCCAACCTGTCCCCATCACCTTTATTCAGCTGGGCAGCTTAATTACAAAGTAACCCCCAGCCAGCCTCATGGCTGGCTGGCCTCCATTCCTTGGACCAGAGCTACCATTCCATTAATGGAAGGTGCTCTCCCTATAAAACCCCCCATTTGTTCTCTTTCAAAGGGTTCCAAAAAAATTCAAAGCACAAAGGTTCTAACCCTAGCCCTTTGTTTATCTCTCCTCCATTAGCAAGTGCAACATTTGGTTTCCAACCTAGCATCCAAGAACAAAGCTTGTTCTTCTATCTCAAACATTTTCAAACAGTTCAATCAAACCTCAAACCCAACCTCAAAATCAAGGCTCAAATACCTTTCAAACTCAAAAGACCAAAGGTATAACACCTTTGTTCTGCTCTCTGTTCTGATCCCTGAGGGGGGCTGGCAGGGTCAAGGCTGGTAATCAATACCAGTCCTGGCCCTAAAGCTAGCAAGGTTTCAAGAACCGTAGATCAAGCACACCCTCGCGCGATGGTCCCACTCACTCGCGCGACAGTTCTGTTTGCACGAGATTGGACCACGTGGGGAAGGGATGCTGGTCATTTCTTATTTTTGGTTATTTTCATAGCTGTTGTGTAGTTTATTTTGGTATTAAGTCACTGTGGAGCATGCTAATAACCATTTTACAGCTTTCTTTAGCTTAAAAATGCTAGCTTTGCACTTCAATATTTAGTTCTGCTCTGTTGGAGTGCCCCTGGGATCATTTTGGACTTGTCTCAGAACCCAGGACGTGCAAAACCAGACACTGGAAGTTCGGCCCATACCCTCGCGCGCTGCTCCCAAACACTCGCGCGATGGTCAAAAGGAGAGTTGACCAGTGCGCCCAGGCGCAGCTATCGCGCGCCAGGGCGTAACCATCGCGCGCCAGGGCGCACCCTCGCGCGACTGTTGGGAACCCTCGCGCGACGGTTCCATTCTGTTCCCGATCAGTGGCTGGCCTTGCATGTTTTTCTTGGTTTTAGGCTGTTATTTTGTCCCCACACTGTTTATGGGGTGTTTTTGTTTATTTATTAGGCTTTTCAGCCTTTAAACTGTATATTATGACTGCATAAACTGCTTGGTTTGTCCTGGGTGTGCACTGGTCCTTCCAGAGCCCAGAGAGTTTGAGAATAAGAGCTGTGGGCTTAGGCTTACTGGCGCGCGCAGGTCTTGTAGTAGCGTGCGCAGGTTTGGTCAGCATGCATTGACTTGATCAGTGCATACTGGTTTCTTCCTGTGCACGACACTCCAAGACAGGAGCTTTCCAGTCTGTTTAAACTCCCACAGGAGTCTGTTCTCATCCTATACTAACTGTTTCAATAGAGCAAACATGCCTTCTATCACATCCTGCAAACATGTTACAGTTTTAATCCCCGATTAACTGTTCCCCCGCCCTAATTGGCTAAAATTGATTAATAAAAGAAGAATCGCAATGTTTTCAAAATGCTCAAGTAGAGACCGATCTCCGGATTGGGCGAGAGGGGTGCCATAAAACCCTTCCCCTCTCGTAACCTGGCTCCCGAACCCAGATATGGTTATGACGGACTGGTTCCTTAACTTTTTCAAATCAAACAAGCGCGGCAGGTGCTTCGAAATACGGTTCCTTGAGTGTCGGACCCTCAAAACTCAAGTGGCGACTCTGTATTTTCGAGCGCTTGCCATCAGCGCACGCGCTCCCTCGATTATCAAAAAAGGGCCGCAATGGCGAAAAGGAACGAAATCCTTTCTCACCAAGGGCATGCTGCCCACAGTGGCGACTCTGCTGGGGATGATCGAACTAATATTGATCCACACTTAGGGTTTAATACACTTGTGAACAATCCCTTAAAAGTCTGTCAAAACGGTGAGCTTCGCGCTGCCGAAGGTTGGAATGGGGATTTAACAGGACCTCGTGTCCGGCCATTCTAAATCTGGGGCTTTTTCGATTGTTCGCTTGCGTAGTTTCCTCTAAAGATGGATTAAATAAAGTGAGCCAAATTTGAAAGGGCATTTTGTGATTTTGCGATTCTTCTTCTCTTAAATCAATTCTAGCATCTCATTTGCATCGATGTGGGATAAGCCTCGTTGGATCGTTTTGGCAATCCGGCACGGTTTACCGGAGCCCGGGGACCCCGAATGACCGACAACCTTCGACGATGATGGGTCATGCTACCGTTCGACTGTTACTCTGCGAAAAACGCGGGTAACGGGAGGTATATCTGTGGCCCTAGTCCGAGGAACCTGTTACAAGCCAAAACCAGCCTTTGCATATACAAAGCACTAGGACTCTCCAAACTAGGACAGGTACCCACAGGTTAAGATCTATTTGCATCTAACCCCGTAACTGCCTATGTGTTACTGCTTTCCCTATCGCATGCACTGTACATACACTGTTTTGCATAGGAGCATGCTTAAGGCTGTTTTGTCTTTCGAGTTTGTCTTACGCTGTCTAGGACGTTGTTGGGCCCGATGAGGAGTCGTTCATTCTGTCGAATGTTCGTTATCAATCGCAAAGTCCTTAGCTCAATGAGACTTTGGGAAATCAAAATTTACTAAGTCCTTGGCTCACGCCCGTTTAAGGATTCAACTGACAATAAGGAACAACAAGGTAGTGATGCCGTGTCGCTGGCACCACCCAGGTTGAAGTGCGTTGTCACTATACACCACCGTGTTCAAGGTTAAGGTGCCATGACATCAATGCCGAGTTGTTCCGAGTTCAAAGTCGAATCTTCAAAAGGGACTAGCCAAAGATTTAGTCTATTTTGACATCTTTTAGGATCTGTCGATCTACTCAGGGACACATCGCCGAAAAGAATTCTGAGGATTCCGGCAACGTCTAAAACTTGTGAGGCAAACTCGTCTCTGAAACTGTGCATACATACATGTCATTTTGCGTAGGAGCATGTTTAGGGCGGCTTCTAGGTTGTCTCGCTTTCGAGTCTGTCTTATGCTTATTAGGATGCTGCTATGACCCGATGAAGAGTCGTGCATCTCGATGGTGCACGTTGTTAATTTTTCAAAGTCCTTAGATCAGCGAGACTTTGAGAAATCAAACCTTATTAAGTCCTTGGCTCATGCCTGATTGCGGATTCAACCGACAATAAGGAACCACAAAGTATTGATGTCGTGATATTGATGTCATTTTGGTTATCGTGCTTCGCACGTACACCGCCCCGGCTAAAGCGCGTTGTCGCTCACGCCACCCCGGTAAAGGTGTCACGCCATCAATACCGAGTTGTTCCAAGTTCAAAGTCGAATCTTCAAAAGGGACTAGTCGAAGACTTAGTCTGTTTTGGCATCTCTTAGGATCAGTTTGATCTTCCCAAAGGACACACCCTCGAAAAGAAATCTGAGGATTTTGGCAACGTCCGAACATCATGAGACAGACTTGTCTCTAGTTCTAGAGTCTAGGGTGGACACCGACAACGATGTATGCATTGCATTTTGCTGCAGGAAAGCCACTGAGCTTTCTCTTACTTTACTGTCTAGTTTGAAGCCATTGCGCCAAGCAAAAGAGTACCGAAAGGAAGAGCCAAACCTACTTGGGAACGTCTTCAGAGTCCGGTTCAAAGACTTGTCAGGCTCGAAACTCAGTCAGTTGCAACGAAGGCTTCTCCGGGTTCATTGTTGGCCGCCCTACAGTCGGGTTCGCCATCGGTTTTACAAAGAGCCACGCCGTCGACTTCCCCTTCTTCAACACCTTCAAAGCCAGCCATGGCAGATCAACCGCTCACTCTGGAAACCATGCTTATGAACCTTCAGGATAGCATCACCGCCATGCAACAGAGGGCAGCTCAGACAGATACCAATATTGCCCGCCTGAATGACCTTATCCACACTCGCCTTCCACCTCCTCTTGAAGAGGAAGGCGAGGACGATGAGGATGCTCAGGAACAGCCTGTCTTGGTCCCAGATCCGAATCACGAGGGGCGTCTCATTGTTCAGCTCAACCCTAAGGAGGCTCGTGCGCCTGCTGCAATCCTAAATCCGGTAGGTGGCAAACCTATTTTGAATCCGGATATGGCAGCTCTCATGGCCAAGATGGCAAAGCTGGAGGAGGCAGTCTCCAAGTCTGAGAAAATCAGTGCAGGGGGAATTGACTTGGATCGTCTCTGTTTGTACCCTAATGCCAAGCTCCCTGACAAATTCAAGATGCCTGACTTGGTTAAGTTCGACGGGAGTGGTGACCCCAGAACTCATCTCTATGGCTACCATGCCGCCATGAAGCTGCTGGGTGTGGAAAGTGAGGCCATGTCTCAGCTTTTTCCTCAAACCCTCTCTGGGCCTGCCTTCCACTGGTTTCTGTCGCTCGACATCGCCAAAAGAAGCACTTGGGAAGACATAGGGGCTGCCTTTGTCTCGCAGTACAGCTACAACTCTCAACTCAAGATGACTATTCGAGAGTTAGAATCCACAAAGATGGAGGCAAAGGAGACCTTTGCGGACTTTGTTAAAAGGTGGAGAGCCAAAGCCGCTCTAATGACTGAGCGCCCCAACGAAAGAGACCAACTCCGCATCATCTCCCGCAATCTCCAGCCAGACTATGCCAGGCACCTGGTACTCGCTCAAGCGACCGCCAACTTTGAGATCTTCTTCGACTCTGGCCTAGCCATCGAGGATGCGCTGCAAGCTGGAATCCTGCCAAGGGGCGAGTCCTCTTCCATCACTCAAAAGGTTAAGCCAATGGCTATAAGTGGGAGCGATGCTCCAGCTTCCAACTCCAGTCGTGCCGCCGATATCAACCAAATACGAAGTGCTCAAAGCTTCCGAGCTCGAACCCAACCCCGGAGTTTCTCTGCCTTCGAGGCATCTCTATCCGCAGTGTTGGAGAAACTTGTCAAGTCTGGGCATCTCAAACCTTTGACCCCAACTTCCCCACCTAAAGTCCTTCCGACCAACTACAATGCCAACCTTTTCTGTGCCTTCCACCAAATGCCTGGCCATCTCACTGATAACTGCTTGCGTCTCCGACACGAGATTCAAGATCTAATTGACGATGGCACGGTTCAAGTTCCACTAAAACCCAACGTCATTTCTAACTCCTTGCCTCAACACGGGTCTGACCCTCTGGTTGGTCAGGTATCTATCGCCTCCACTCAAATCAACCCGAGCTCCACCATATTCGACCCAAGCCACTATATCGTCCCAGCAAATCAACCCAAACCCATCGTATCCATCCCATCGGAGCCGGAGGTTAACATGATGATTGTAGGTTGGGCAGTCGAAACTTTCTCTGCCAACACCTGGATTGACAGTGATGAGAGGCTTGCAAAGGAAAGGACCGTTTGGCTGAGGTCCATTGTTCAAAGGAGCATCGAGTAGGTTTGGCCGAAGAAGCTGAGGAAGCCGAAGTGCTGTTGCTTGGGTTTGACTCCTGCTGGATCCTACCTCTTTTTGTGGAAGCTATGGGTAGCTTCTTAACAATTGCATTTTCAAAATCGCGTCTAGTTTGCATTGGCATCTTGTCTGAGTCTGACACAGAGTCTTTTGCGTTTGTCTAGTCTAGCTCTGAGTCGGAGGTTGTGCCTCTTGGCCCTCCACGTCGTAGCTTTTGTTTCAAGTTTCGAGTCTGCTGTACTTGGCAACCCCGAGGGTTTTTATGATATGCATCATCTTGCTTCTACATGCTTCGCTGGCTTTTATATAAACTGTGTCAACCCTAACGACGAAGGGATAGATTTCGATGGGATCACTCCCAAGGAAATGTGTTCCCTCGCCGAAAGGGAAGACGAAAAGGCATGCTCAGCCTATTAAAAGAAGAAGTAATTTCAAATAAACTTGAAAGACAAGTATAACCTCCCGAAAGGTTCAATTGGTTCAAAGCCGCCCGAGCATTGTGCCCGGTCAGACAGGCTCGAAGAATTCATAGACGTCTTGGCATGGTCTTACCAAGTCACGCCTCGCGTTGATCCTGAGACAAAGGAGCATCAAATCCCCTGTTATCGGGTGCCAATCCAGAAAGCAGAAGCACAGAAGGCTCTGGGCCTTGTACCATGTTCAAAGCAATGATAGTGGCGTTCTGCCAAGCACAAATGAGAAAGTGTACAAAACGGTCCGGAGCAAGATATTTCCAACCGAAGCACTCTTGACTCTTTGTTATCAAAGCCATATTATCTGGGGCTACAACCAAAGGTCTTCAACCTTGACAACAACAAATTCAATACCCTAGGTCAACCTGGATCAATTCAAATGTTGCTTTTCCCTGTGAGAAGCTCGTTGGGCTGAAAACCCCAAAGGTGGGCAGTTCCAAGCAAAAGTTAGAGCAGCCTGCTAGACCAAAACCTATGAAGGTGGTTTAGGCAAAAATGAATAGGCAATCAATCAAAGCTCGCTAGACCGAAGACCCAGATGGGCGGTTCTAGGCAAAAGTTAGAGCGTAAAAGGAGAGGTAAATACTCGAGAGTTAACCCTTGGCCTGAACTACGTTTTGACCTGATTCCCTAGCTTGGGATACGTAGGCAGTCTTTCTTTGAGACTCGGTCACAATCTATCAATTGGATCCATGGTTGACATTTTGGTACACATCAAAAGTCGAAGAGGATCGAAGATCAAGACAAGCTTCATTGGAGGAACCAGAAAGGGGAAAACCTTCGTCTTTCAATTTTATTACCAAACTGCTTCTTCAATTTACAGGCTGAGCATAAGTCTTAAAAATAATTGAAGCATCAAAAACAGAACGAAATGCTAGAGGCCTTAACAGGCTCACAGTTTATTCTAAGTTCAGAAAAGTCTGGTGTAAGCAACCGCAACGCATTTGTTCAAAGTGATGCGCGTTGGTCTCAAACCTGCGCATGCTTCTTGCAGCAGGCAGTAGCAGTTGGCTACTACCCTCGAATGTCGTTCCAGGGGATTTTGCCAAGTCTTGTCATGCTGTGCAAGTCATATGGACTTAATGCGGCTGCACGGGGGTGTCGGTTTCAGTTCGGGCCTATACGTGTCATAATCTGCGTCTTATGTCCATTTTTGCGACATTTTTCCAATTTTTCAATCAATTGTCATTTCGAGGTGTTTTTCTCGATTTTGTTTGTACAGGTCTTTGTACCTTTTGCACTTTTCGTAAGTGTCAGTTTCACCTGTCAAGGGAATGTTGTGAGTTTTGGCACATTAATGCCCAAAATTTCATTGTATTCCGTGTGTCTAAGGGTTCGCATGGTACCCTGGGGCTCTTTCTCCCTTTTCATTCGAGCTAGGCGAGTCTGTACATATGTGCGCATGTCTGTGTGTCGATTCAAAGCACTTTTCAATGCAAATTAGATATTAGTGGTTAGTTTTCGCATTCTCTTCAACACTTGTAAAGGAGAGTCAATAAACTGGAAAACGCAATTGTTACATTGCTACCCTAGTATCTGTAATCCGCAAGCAGCGGAATCTCTTGAAGCAGAAAGGGCACGTCAGCCCAAGGCCAAGCAAAGCATCTCTGGGGCACACCTGCCGAAGCATCGAAGAAAGGGTGCACAGGCCCAATGTCACTACTAACCGTCAACTGGGGCACGTCTGCTCGTTCAACACCTTCCTATCTGGGTGCATATCTCAGAAGCACAGACAGTACAGTAATGAGGCTCAGTGGTAGTCCTTAGGTGTCGTTGTCCTTCTAGGAGCCGCCCTAAGCTTGCATCTGCATTTTCAATATTTTATACATGTCATTGCATATTGTGTGTATATCAAATGTTGAACAAAGGAAAAATCCATCAAGCGACAAAGCAAGCCTGCCCGGTATCGAAGGCAGCAAGTAAACAGCTCAGCAGTTGTCACCAATTTCTCCCCAACTGCAGTCCGCCTTGCTTCTATCCATGATATCCACTGTTTGTGCTACTTGGATCAACACAACGACAGCCGGTCCTGTCCAACTTCCATTGGCTCGATCACTTTTTATAGCGATCTGCCATTTCAAATCAACGACAGCCGGTCCTGTCCAATCTTCAACGGCTCGATCACTTTTTATAGCGATCTGCCATTTCAAATCAACGACAGCCGGTCCTGTCCAATCTTCAACGGCTCGATCACTTTTTATAGCGATCCGCCAGTTCAAATCAACGACAGCCGGTCCTGTCCAGGCTTCAACGGTTCGATCATTTATACTGATGATCTGTTCGTTCAAAAATCAAAGCGCGCTGAGGCGTTCAAACCGTCAGTGTTGAGGCATTGGCAAATCAAATCAGCGTCGAGGCGTTCAAACCGTCGGTGTTGAGGCATTGGCCAATCAAATCAGCGTCGAGGCGTTCAAACCGTCAGTGTTGAGACATTGGCAAATCCAAGCGCGCTGAGGCGTTCAAACCGTCAGTGTTGAGGCATTGGCAAATCAAATCAGCGTCGAGGCGTTCAAACCGTCAGTGTTGAGACATTGGCAAATCCAAGCGCGTTGAGGCGTTCTTCAGTCAGTGTTGAGGCATTGGCAAATCGAAGCGTGTTGAGGCATTCTTCAGTCAGTGTTGAGGCATTGGCAAATCGAAGCGTGTTGAGGCGTTCTTCAGTCAGTGTTGAGACATTGGCAAATCCAAGCGTGTTGAGGCGTTCTTCAGTCAGTGTTGAGACATTGGCAAATCCAAGCGCGTTGAGGCGTTCTTCAGTCAGTGTTGAGGCATTGGCAAATCGAAGCGTGTTGAGGCGTTCTTCAGTCAGTGTTGAGACATTGGCAAATCCAAGCGTGTTGAGGCGTTCTTCAGTCAGTGTTGAGGCATTGGCAAATCGAAGCGTGTTGAGGCGTTCTTCAGTCAGTGTTGAGGCATTGGCAAATCGAAGCGTGTTGAGGCGTTCTTCGGTCAGTGTTGAGGCAGTGGCAAATCAAAGCGTGTTGAGGCGTTCTTCAGTCAGTGTTGAGACATTGGCAAATCCAAGCGTGTTGAGGCGTTCTTCAGTCAGTGTTGAGGCATTGGCAAATCGAAGCGTGTTGAGGCGTCCTTCGGTCAGTGTTGAGGCATTGGCAAATCAAAGCGTGTTGAGGCGTTCTTCAGTCAGTGTTGAGGCATTGGCAAATCAAATCAGCGTTGAGGCATTCAAACCGTCAATGTTGTGGCATTGGCAAACCAAATTCAATCAACAAGCGACGGTCCGTCCGTCCATTCAACCAATCAGGTTCTGTAAGTATGCTTGTCTACTTTGCTAGTGTGTTCTGCTCTGGATTGCCTTGAGGGGTGTCTAGAAACCTTTGACGTTACTTGTACCAATTCAATGGTGCTCCAAGTGCCATCAAAGGGGGGCTACTGTAGACACCCCAATCTGGGCTTCCAGATTAGTTTACTTACGGTTTTTGATTCCCCAATGATGAAATGGATCAAGAACACCCCGGGAATGTCGAGTGTTTGAGCTTTGAGTGTTTGAAAAACCCTTGAACCTAACCTAGCCTAAGCCACTTCCAAAAGCCGAAAACCCTACTGACGCGCGCCAGGACGCAATCATCGCGCGCCAGGGCGCAACCATCGCGCGCTCGGGCGCACTGTCGCGCGACAGACTAGAACCCTCGCGCGATGGTCAAACTGCCAGGTGGACAAAGTTTAACCGTTGACCCTCGCGCGACAGTTTGGAACCCTCGCGCGACGGTTCCAACCTGTCCCCATCACCTTTATTCAGCTGGGCAGCTTAATTACCAAGTAACCCCCAGCCAGCCTCGTGGCTGGCTGACCTCCATTCTTTGGACCAGACCTGCCTTTCCATTAATGGAAGGTGCTCTCCCTATAAAACCCCCCATTTGTTCTCTTTCAAAGGGTTCCAAAAAATTGAAAGCACAAAGGTTCTAACCCTAACCCATTGTTCATCTATTCTCCATTAGCAAGTGAAGCACTTGGTTTCCAACCTAGCACTCAAGAACAAAGCTTGTTCTTCTATCTCAAACATTTTCAAACAGTTCAATCAAACCTCAAACCCAACCTCAAAATCAAGGCTCAAATACCTTTCAAACTCAAAAGACCAAAGGTATAACACCTTTGTTCTGCTCTCTGTTCTGATCCCTGAGGGGGGCTGGCAGGGTCAAGGCTGGTAATCAATACCAGTCCTGGCCCTAAAGCTAGCAAGGTTTCAAGAACCGTAGATCAAGCACACCCTCGCGCGATGGTCCCACTCACTCGCGCGACAGTTCTGTTTGCACGAGATTGGACCACGTGGGGAAGGGATGCTGGTCATTTCTTATTTTTGGTTATTTTCATAGCTGTTGTGTAGTTTATTTTGGTATTAAGTCACTGTGGAGCATGCTAATAACCATTTTACAGCTTTCTTTAGCTTAAAAATGCTAGCTTTGCACTTCAATATTTAGTTCTGCTCTGTTGGAGTGCCCCTGGGATCATTTTGGACTTGTCTCAGAACCCAGGACGTGCAAAACCAGACACTGGAAGTTCGGCCCATACCCTCGCGCGCTGCTCCCAAACACTCGCGCGATGGTCAAAAGGAGAGTTGACCAGTGCGCCCAGGTGCAGCTATCGCGCGCCAGGGCGTAACCATCGCGCGCCAGGGCGCACCCTCGCGCGACTGTTAGGAACCCTCGCGCGACGGTTCCATTCTGTTCCCGATCAGTGGCTGGCCTTGCATGTTTTTCTTGGTTTTAGGCTGTTATTTTGTCCCCACACTGTTTATGGGGTGTTTTTGTTTATTTATTAGGCTTTTCAGCCTTTAAACTGTATATTATGACTGCATAAACTGCTTGGTTTGTCCTGGGTGTGCACTGGTCCTTCCAGAGCCCAGAGAGTTTGAGAATAAGAGCTGTGGGCTTAGACTTACTGGCGCGTGCAGGTCTTGTAGTAGCGTGCACAGGTTTGGTCAGCATGCATTGACTTGATCAGTGCATACTGGTTTCTTCCTGTGCACGACACTCCAAGACAGGAGCTTTCCAGTCTGTTTAAACTCCCACAGGAGTCTGTTCTCATCCTATACTAACTGTTTCAATAGAGCAAACATGCCTTCTATCACATCCTGCAAACATGTTACAGTTTTAATCCCCGATTAACTGTTCCCCCGCCCTAATTGGCTAAAATTGATTAATAAAAGAAGAATCGCAATGTTTTCAAAATGCTCAAGTAGAGACCGATCTCCGGATTGGGCGAGAGGGGTGCCATAAAACCCTTCCCCTCTCGTAACCTGGCTCCCGAACCCAGATATGGTTATGACGGACTGGTTCCTTAACTTTTTCAAATCAAACAAGCGCGGCAGGTGCTTCGAAATACGGTTCCTTGAGTGTCGGACCCTCAAAACTCAAGTGGCGACTCTGTATTTTCGAGC
This sequence comes from Rhododendron griersonianum, assembly GCA_018127125.1. Lineage (NCBI taxonomy): Eukaryota > Viridiplantae > Streptophyta > Magnoliopsida > Ericales > Ericaceae > Rhododendron > Rhododendron griersonianum. The sequence goes on along the minus strand of CM030795.1, from coordinate 40,362,675 downwards.
GCTTGCCATCAGCGCACGCGCTCCCTCGATTATCAAAAAAGGGCCGCAATGGCGAAAAGGAACGAAATCCTTTCTCACCAAGGGCATGCTGCCCACAAGTGGGTGGCGGCGTAGGTGAACCTATGGCGGTGGTAGAGGGAAGGAGGGCGACGGTGGGCCAGGCCCACGGTGGTGCAGCTGGTGATGAAGTCGGGGCCGAGCCCGACGCTAGTGGGGGCCAGACGGACAGTGGTGGAGATACCGTGGGCAGCCAGGGTGGTGCCACGGGCAGTGGTGGTAGAGCCACGGGCACTCCCCCCACTCCTACTATGGAGGAGTTGTTCGCGGCTGCGGAACTGGCCCGCGACGAGGGACCAGCTGACGAGGTGGCGGTGGGTGGTCGCGTCACGGCCACTCCTGCCTTGAGGTCGACAGCGGCACTACCGAGGAGGGAGGATAGCAGGATCGGGGCCTCACAGCCCGTTCCGATCGAGGAGGGCGACTTCCTAGACTCTGCGGAGCCGCGGGATATACTAGAGGCGCTTGGCCTTGACTCGGGGGTCGCGGCCGTGCTGAGAGATGCCTAGACTCCAGAGGACCGGACTGCGGCGCTGCTACTGGGAGCCTTGCTAAGTGGCGCGGGTGCGTCGGACGCAGGAGGACGCGGGGTTGAGGAGGAGGAGATAGAGGAGATGGAGAGACCGAGGCCGGAAGCGGCGGCTGAGGCACGGGTGACCGCAGTGGACGAGGCGAGGGCCTACTTAGGGGGAGAGCGGCCTAGGTTCGCGATTGCGACCTACGCTCCGCGGGTTCACTTCTTCGAGCCGGTGGGGATGGTGAGCTACGTCCCTGCCCGGACTGACTACTCCGAGGACCTACTGCTCCGAGACCGCGATACGCACATCTCTACGGGCTGGACTACGGTAAATCTCGACGACTTGAAACTTTGAATTCGACGCTTGAATTATGAAATCGACAACTTGAAACTTTTAAAATCGACGCTTGAATCGTTAAATCGACAACTTGAAACTTTTAAAATCGACGCTTGAATCGTTAAATCGACAACTTGAAACTTTTAAAATCGACGCTTGAATTATTAAATCGCTGAATTGATTGAAATGCTATTCCCTTACCCTGTTGAAACAGCGCACGACGGACGTTTACGGCCACGGAGGCTCAGCCAGCTCACTGAAGTACTTTAGGGGGTTGCCCGCGAGAGTACGGGAGTTAGTGGAGGCTGCGGGTTTCGGGCCGTTCATCCAGTTGATGACGGCAGTGAGGGTAGACCGTGCTGTGCTCACAGCGCTGACCGAGAGGTGGTGGGATACCACCAACACCTTCCACCTTCGGTTTGGGGAGATGACACTGACGCCGCTGGACTTCGCAGCGATTACAGGACTGAGAGTAGGAGGAGAGCCGATCCCCTACGACTCGAGCTTAGTACTGGACGACGCAGCGCTGCGGTGGTTCCTCGGGCGGGTCCCACGGCACAGCGGAGGAATGGCAGAGTACGGGCAGTTCGTGGAGTACTGGGACCACGAGCCCGCGGACGACGAGGAGGCGGCGAGGATGGCCCGGGCATACCTGCTCTACCTCTTCGGGGCTTCTCTGTACCTGACTAGGCGGTCGCGGGTGCACCTCTGCTACCTGGCAGGCCTGGTTGACTTGAGGACCGCTGGACGGTTCGACTGGGGAGGGGGAGCCTTGTGCACCCTCTACTGCTTTCTAGGGCCTGCCTCACGTGGAGTGGGCAACACGATTGGCGGCTACTGGAGGATCGTTGAGGTATGGTTTGAATTACTGCTTTAGCACTACTATTGACTGCTTATTGATTGAATACCTGCTCGAACTTGAATCGATTCAAATTTGACAAATTGCAGCTTTGGGCTTACGAGGTTCTGGGGATGTTCCCCCCTGAGAACACCTGCCGAGATCCTGGTTTGATTCCTCGCGGGCTCGCGTGGAGCAAGGCTTACAGGAGGACGAAGGAGCGACGCGGAGAGGTGATGACTTTCCGACGTTGGCTGGACAGCTCGACCGGAGTCACGGTATGATTTGCCTTTATTCCATTTCTCTTGCTGTATTCGACACATGCTTCATTGATGCTTCAAAATTGGATATGCAGGTTCACTGGGATAGGTGGTCGAGGGTAGAGGTCGACTTCCTTCCGAGGAGTCGAGAGGTGACGAGGAGCAGGGTGCTGCTGGAGTGTCCCTTGGGCTGGCAGTGGTACCTGGGGGATCGAGTGACCCGACAGTCACTTGGTCTTCCAGCGTTCGTGGTACCTGGACCTCTTCCTCCACGCGTGCAGCGGACAGGGACGTACACCCGTGCGGAGCTTGAGCTATACACAGTGCCAGATACGGACTTGGAGCGGCACCTACGACGCGGTTTGGATTACGCGGCTTACACAGGCGAGTACTTGGCCACGAGCCTGGGAGTGGAGGCTGAGCTGGAGAGGCGGATAGCTGAGGGAGGGCGAGGCCCTGGTGGAGGAGGAGAGGCCGGGGCACGGGGCCGTGGTGGCCGATCCGCACGAGGTAGAGGGCGAGGAGGCGGTAGGCAGCCTGCTGGGAGGCGAGGTGCCAGCCCACCCGGTAGAGGAGAGGGTGACACGAGGGTCCTGGAGACAGCGGAGGCTTCGACTTCGACTACGCTGCCGACGTTGGAGTGGGCCGTAGGGGCGACGGACTCTTCGGGGGCACGAGTGGTGATAGACGTCCCACGCCTTCCACAGCCGCCGATGCGGCTCCCCGAGCAGGTATAAATGAATCCGCACTTCTGATTGTCTTTGAATATTGCTCGCATGTTTCTGACGTTTGAATATTACAGGTGCCACGAGAGTGGGCCGAGAGAGCCATCATGCTAATGGTGGGGATGCGCCACCTGTTGAAGGGGTGTGCGAGGGGGAGGGTCTTGCCGACCAGGCCTGCCCCTGCACCAACTTCTCCTGTTGCTCCACAGGTACGAAAAATACATGCATGTATAGGATTTTTAATGCGTCAACTGAATTTGAAATACGTATATGATGATTATGCTTGTGATATGCAGATGCAGCCACGACGTTCAGCTAGGGCACATCCTCAGGCTACCACGAGCTCTCCAGCTTCTGGCAGCGCACGGGGGCGAGGGGCACAGAGAATGTCGTGGTCCACTGCAGAGAATGGACAGTTCGAGGTGGTTCCTAGGGCGGCGTCCCAGCGGAGACTCGTTCACGTGGAGTCAGAGGAGGAGGAGGAGGAGGAGGAGACAGAGGAGTCTTCTGAGTCGCGTGTGTTAGGGACGACAGACTCGGAGACTGCTTCTGGTTCTCCTAGTGCAGACGACGGCGACGATGGTGACGAGAGTGAGAGCATGGAGTCCGAGGGCCGCCAGCAGAAGAGGACTCGTCACGTCTGAGTCTTAGGTTTTTGCTTTTTGCCAGCTTTCTTGTACATGGGCCTGCGTGCCACCGTAGCTGTAGTTTCCAGGCCTGCGTGCCTTGATTTCTGTTTGGGTCTGCGTGCCCCGGTAGCTAGGATTGGGCGCGTGCTTGCCCCAGCTTTTGTACCTCCTTCCTTATCCATTGTAAACGCTGTATTTATTTATGAAAATTTGCACTTCTTGCCCTTTTGCATTAATTCGCACTCCCTTTTAAGAATTGTATTTTATGAAATATGTTTGTCTAGCTTAAAAGAAAGTAAAGAGTACGCGAATTTCAACCGATACTCTCGAAGTATGAATGAAAACACGGCATCGACACACAACCGCCAATTTCGAGCGATCGAAAAGGAAATTTAGATTTGAGGGCACTTGACCGTAACCGATTGCACTGTGCGGTTGACGCTGAATGTTGTGACTTGCGAGGACTGCTAGGATTGACAAAATACCCTTGACACGAAGATCGACACTCACTTACGCTTGAAATGATGGTTTTGGGACATTTGAATGACAAAAGCTTGAACTAAGAGCATTAACGCATGTTTGATCTTGCCATACAGTCACTAAAGCACAATGTGAGTTGCGCGCACCGCCGGACTCAACTGAACAAGTTCAACAAAGAATTTGACAAACTCGCGGGATGGAAAATCTTGGAAGCTTTGGCATTTTTACGGAAAATAAACAAATACAAGAGAAAACTGAAAACGGAAACCGCTGTATCCCCTAAGTACATATTGGAAGTCTCCTGATCTGAGTTGCATGTATTTATAAGATTGAATTGAGGCTGAAAAGATTGGAAACAGGAGCTGCTGCAAAAAACAGCAGTACTCTCGAGCGCTCGAGAGTAGTCTCGAGCGCTTGGGACTTCACTCCCGAGCGCTCGGGACTTCTGTCATCAGTAGGCTTCAGTTGTTTCCCAATGCCACTCACTAGCTATCCCCTCGTCACTTTCTTCTGCATGCACACTTCCAAGACGCCTTGAAACCTTGCACCATCTGTTTCCCAGAAGAAATAATTTCCCAAAGCAAGACTTGGGCTCCTCCAATACCTTTTCAAACTTCCAAAGTTTGAATCTTCAAAACTGTCTTGACAACATTGATCTTGAAGAGTTCCAAGTCTGGCAAGGGTTGGCATTGCATCCACCAGACCCCTATAAATACAGAGTCATGCTTTGGCAAGTCCTTCACTCCCTATTCCATCACTCTTCTTCCAAAAATTCGTCCTACTAATGGCTTTGTTGAACCAAGCCTTGCTTCGACCTTGGTTGGACAGCCTCGAGGGAATCGATTGGCTGAACTTCCGAGGACACCGACTCTACGCCCTACGGCATCTCTGAGAGGTCGCAATCCATCCTGTCTTGCTGCATGCTGTAGACACCCCAATTTGGCCTAACGATTATTTCAAGTCCCACCTTGGGACAATCCCGATGATGAAATGGATACTGTGATTGCTGATTGCTTCTTTGAGGACCTTAGGACTTTCGGTGAGAACTTTGACCACTTAGAGGACCCAATTCAGAGCCATACAGCCTTTCAGACAGAAATACAGAAGCCTAGGAGAATCCATCTGACGGCCGTAATATCGATCTAACGGCCATAACATCAAACCCTCGCCCGAGCAACCTGTTGCCAGCAAAATCTCCCTGAGAGATCAATCCCTCGGCCGCAAGATCTATCCTTCGGCCGAGACATCCATTCCACGGCCGCGACATCCATTGCTCGGCCGCCAGATCGACCTTTTTCCAGACTCTGGAACGTTCTGTCAGACGTTTGGTTTGATCCAACTACACTACCTTCCCGATGCGTTCGGGCTACGTTCGGAGATCACGACGTAGAGTTAGAGATGCATTGCAATTGCAATTGCCATCTCATGATTTGATTGGCCGGAGTGAGTCATCCCTATGCCTATATAAAGGGGCCTTTGGGTTCCGAAATTAACACACAGAAATTGAGATACCCACACACTCAATCAAACCTCGAAACTCTGCAGAAATACTCTCTCAACCCCATACTCCAAAAGCCCTAACCTTCCGAAGGCAGCCGTCAATCCGGCGATCAAACCCCGAGGTTCAAACCCTAGATCTAGGGTTCTCGATCAAGCAATCAATCAATCACACCCAATCCAAAGCGATCAAGCAACTGAAGGATCAAGGTGGTGAGGCCCAACGGCCTCTGGTTTGTCTTATTTACTGTTTCTTCTCGCTAATCGTAGCATTTTGATTAACTATTAATCTTTCTGTCTGGTGTGAGGAAGAACACCGACCGGGGCTTCGATCCCTCGGCCGGTACATCAAACCAGGAGGATCTCTCGGCCGTGACATCTATTCACCGGCCGCGAGATCCATCTCCCTGGGACATTTTGTTTGCCTTCCTGCTTTCTGATGCATGCTTCAATTATCGCACTGGCTCACTTTGCTTACTGTTTAAAGGAATAATTAAACAGACTATGTGTTAGGATTAGACAAAGCATCTATAACGTCTTATGTTGAACGATTATGGGCCAGTCTCACGACTGGGCAGAGAGGGGTGCCTAACACCTTCCCCTTATTGTACTTTTGGCTCCCGAATCCAGAATCTCTATCTATTTTCCCAGTTTTAATAAACTGGGTGGCGACTCTATTTGATGATAACCGTTATCATGTGGCGACGTTCCTAGCCATGGGAATGTCCATGATTTTGGTTTATGAAGTGAGCAACCAATCGAGCAAACACAACGTGATCAATCTGTATGGCGATGCCCCGCTATGGGAGGTGTCTACAGTTTTTGGCGACTCCGCTGGGGAATTGAGAGCCATAACCAAAAAGTTCAACATAAGACTAATACATGCCTTGTCTAATTCATTTACCATATGCATCGAGCGGGCAACCCGTTGAGTTCACCTGATATCCCGGCATGACACGGGCTATGTTAGGGGTTCCAGCAAACTCCACAGTCACTCGTACCTAGTGGTATATCAAAAAGGAAATCACCCAATCACCGCCTATGATGGGCTGGTGAAAGGATTGGTGCCCTTTGACAACGGAGCACCCTAAAACTACCAAAAACCTTGCATACTTTAGAAAGCCATAGAACTTATCAAACTAAGACAGGAACCTACAGGCTAGGAACCTACTTGCATTCTACTTGCCAAAGTTCTTCCTCACACCTTGTACCATCTGTTGTTGTAATTAACTCTTTCTGTGCAGAAGGGTTGGGATTTTCAGCCAAAATCTTAACCCTACACAGGCAAAATACTGACTTCCAGGTATTCTACTTTTCAAGCAGGCACAATAGGTAAATCAAAGAAGCAACCACAGCCAACTTTGTACTCTTATAACACCCGAAGCTACGCCAAACAAAGGTCTTTGCAACCCTCCCGTCTGTCATCTTCATCTGACAAAACACCCTCACCACAACAGTTCCGACCGCTCTCAGAAACTTCCCGGTCACCCTCTCAACGAATCCAGTCATCCACTGAATCTCAAGCTTCGTCAAGCCACCCTTCTACCTTCATGGCAGACAACGACGCCACTATTGCCGACCTCCAAGCTCAAATCGCTGCACTACTAGCAGAAAAGGCAGCTAGAGATGCTGAAGATGAGGAAAAATCAATGGAAGACGAGAATCCTCATAAAGTGATATTGGCAGAAAGTCCTGAGTTGACCAAACATGTCAAGGAAATCAAACAAGCCTTGGCTCGTTCACGAGGGGATCAAATTCTGGATTTCGAAGGACTTTGCCTCTTCCCAGAATCCAAGCTGCCTGAGAATTTCAAGATGCCCAACATCGAGAAGTTCAATGGAACTGGCAATCCGACCAGTCATGTCCGCCATGTTATCAACACCCTGAAGCCGATGGGCTTGGACGACGAGCTCATCGCCCAGTTGTTCCAGCGAACCCTCACAGGAAGTGCTCTCGACTGGTTCCTTACTTTGGAGTTTGTACATTATCAAACTTGGCCAGAAATTGCCAATGCTTTCGTCAAGCAGTATGCGTACAACGTCCAAATTGAGCTAACAACTCGAGATTTGGAAATGACCAAACAGGATTCCAATGAGGACTTTGCTACCTTTGTGGCAAGATGGAGGGAAAAGGCTGCCAAAATGAAGAACCGTCCCTCCGAGGAAGACCAAGTGAGGATAGTTGTCAAGAATTTGCAACCCAAATATCTCAGGCATATCTACACGCAGGCTATCACCGATTTCAAACGCTTGCATGCCACTGGGTTGCAAATTGAAGACGGAATCAAGCTAGGACTCATCGGGAAAGAAGAGGTCACTCCTCCACCTAAGAAAACCTTCTCTAGCCGTACATCTCACGCCTCCGTAAATGCCCTTGGCTCTTTGTCTCAAGACCCTTTCCAAACTAGCTCATCCCGAAGCTCAAATCGACCTCGTCGCAACTTTGACCCCCTCTATATGACCTTGTCCCAAGCTTTAACCATTCTCAGCCGTCAAGGGCATCTCAAACCTCTAAACAACCCACTTCCTCCGCCGCCCTACGGTCCAAACCATGATCCAAACAAACAATGCGCCTACCACCAACACCCTGGGCACGAAACAGACAATTGCATGCGTCTTCGTCACGACATTCAAGACCTTATTGATAGTCGAACCATAAAGCCACCAAAACCTGATGGGCAAACCAACCCACTCCCTACTCACAATGCTGAGCCACCACCCCGAAATATCAATCTCATAAGTCTATCTCACAACCCCACATACAATCCCAGCCAATACATTGTCCAAGACAACCAAGCCAAACCTACCTTAACCTTCCCCGAGGAGGACGAGTGTTTCATGATGGGAGAGGAGGAGGATAATGATTCTGATCAGTCAGAAGTAATCGACATTGACATGTCCGACATAAGCAGCAAAGATCAAGCAGAGGAGGAAAGACTAAAGAAGTGGAAGGAACACTCTTGGGCGAAACACAATTTGGAGGATCCAGACATTCCATTTGTAGAAGACGACGAATGGCTTCGTATCTGGTTTGAGAATAGGAAGAAGGAAAAAGAAAGAGTCATCATGATGAGAAGGCACGCTCGCTTCGAGCCTGCCCAAATAGTGGTACGCATCAACCGTCCCAAAAATCCAACACCGCCCATTGTTTGGGAGACAATCAATCTCATTGAGAAAGTAGAGGAGTTTCAAATGCAACCATGGGTCAACCCTTACGACGAGTGCGATTACAGTCAATGGATAGAGGAAAGGGAAGATCTAGATTTTATGTGCACAGAACCCTATAAAACAGGGGAAAGCGACTTTGATGAAATGGAAGAAAAGTGCAATGATCCGCTAGATGAAACCTCCTTAGCATCACTATTTAATCAGGAGGAAATAGCTGATGACCACGCAATCAATGAGGAAAGGGAATGGGAATTTCCTGCCAATACATCCATCTGGGGATTACTCATGGCTCAAGGAGATAGCTATCGTGCAAGAGATGAACCTGGTTCAAAGGCCCTGTTTGGTAAGGAAGAAGGTGGGAAAGAGTACAAAGTTGCAAAAGACAAGGGAAATGACCCCGACATGCTGCAGTAGCTGAGAAGTCACAACATGGCAAATAAGAAATATTAAAACATTATTTTTGCTTTAAACAAACTAGAACGAGTTTTGGGCCCCTGTTTGGGCATTTTATTTCTACTAAGAGAATTCCTTTTTCATCTTCCAGATTATGCTTATCTAAGTCCAAATTTCTAAATTGCAATTGCCATGCACTATGCTCTCATTACCAAAACAAGAGAAGAATTTGAAGGGATCGACATCTTTGTATCCCCGACTTTTGGGAAGGAAAGGATGAACTCTAATTACTTGGAAACTAGGTTTTTTATCAAAACTCAAGAAGAAGACGCTATCTCCGTGAGAACACTTAGGGTTAGCTTGCCCATTGTGAAAGTACAAACGCAACAAGGAGATTCATAAAAACATCTCCATCAGATTCCTCTCCAAAACACAAACCCTCTTGGAAGAAAAATGCTCGTTGGGCAACCTATACACCCAAGCAAAAGTAAGAGCAGAGCCTGCTAGGACAAGAAAAAGTGAAAAACGCAACCTAGGCAAAAGTTAAGGCATTTGAAGGAAAGCTCGCTAGGGACTCAACCTCCATCAGGTAACCTAGGCAAAACTTAGAGCATGAGAAAAAACCCAACCCCCAAAGATGGTGATCTTGGAACTACGTAAAAGGCCTGATTCCCTGATCGGGATACGTAGACAGTCTCACATCGAGATACGGCCCAAACATTTGGAGGGAAGAAAGCATCAACATGTTTGTACTCAATGATAGGTATAGCTAACCCTGCGTATTGAGCTCACAAAAGATGAGTTAGTCATTTTCCAAGGAATTGGCAAAAACAAAGGCACATAAGGATTACAGTTCATCTTCTCTAACCCGAAAGTCGTCAACGCAATGGGTATGATCCTTCAAAAGACTCTTAAGTTTGGCAAACAGACCGTAAAGCATGGCAAATGCAAGAGACAGCAAATCAAAGGCTAAGCATAGGAAGGGATGTGAAACAGGATGACACTTGGCTAAAGCAAAACTTATGTAACGGCCGGACAATCAATACCTCGGCCGCAACAATAATCCTCCGGCCGAGTGATCGATTCTTCGGCCAAATATTTTTAACTGTCTATCAGCAAAAAAAAAACTTGTTCACAAAGCCATGATTCTGACTATCGCATGCAAACTCAAAACATTTAAGGGCAGGAAAGGCATTTCTCATTTCTCAAACAAAAACTTGTTTACAAAACCATTGCTGTGATTGCTTCTACTATACAAATATAGTTTCTACCTATCATCTACTAACTATGAACAGGGAAAAGAAAAGCCCTAAAAACTAGGCGATCTCTGAGAAGAAGGCAAAGGCTGCTCACTGGTCCCCACGTTCCCCTCAGCAGCCGGTACTCTCTCAGCCTCAAGCTGCAGCCAAGGAGGATATAAACATTCAGACTCAAGGGATAATACATAGCAGATAAAGCCTATAAAGAGAGTCGTACCTCGAGGATCCTACGGCGCTGTCTCCGGACCAAAACTTCTGTACTCTGGAAACTCACCGGTACGTTCAGAACGCTCAGATGATGCTCAGGCTCTCTGCGAACTATCTCAGCCCCTGGGCCACCAACTGGAGGATGGTACTGCAGGAAACCGCCATAACCCAGCCTACGCGAAGGAAGAGCGTAGGTAGCAGGATCAAACAAACCGGGCTCCTCAATCGCCTCCTCGTCAGAAGACGGGTGCTCGCATCTACATGGAGGATGCGAGGACGAACCCGCGACACCTGAAGATGGCGTGGCCATCACGTCTGAACCAAAAGAAAACCAACGGTTTCAGGACAGACGAAGCCGGCAGCAACGATAATGACGGCGGCGGTCGGAGAGGATGGTCGTCGGAGATAATGGTGGCCGACGGTAGTGGAGAAGGGCGGCGGTGTACGACGGTCGTCGGGCGAGAGGAACAGAAGAGAATAAGGGAGGAGGAGAAGAAAAGATTAAATGGGCCGTGAGATCGATTTAACTGAACTTAAATCGATTTCCTGACTTTTGGCGTTCTCACGGCCGAGGAATCCATTCCTCGGCCGAGACATCAATTATCCGGCCGAGAGATCGATCTCCTGGCCCTCCAATCAATTTCCTTCAACAAACATCAGGTCATGCTCAGTGCATCAATTCAAGCCGTCATGGATTCTGGGTCCTCAATCGGCCAAGTAGCCTTGGGGGCATCCCCGAGCCAATGCAATGTGATCAAAATTAGCCTTGGGGGCATGCCCAAGCATGAGGAAAATCTCTCCACAAACTGCTGACCAAAACAAGTCAAAACATCCAGCGGCTCTATGCCCATATCCACTACCAAAAAAATAAGCAGCTCCGTGCCCGTATCAACCTCCTCAGCAACTCTATGCCTATATACACCCACTCAGTGGCTCGAAGCCATAACAACCATCTCAGCGGTTCCGAGCCCTCAACTTAGCGGCTCCAAGCCTGCTATCTCAACCGGCTCAAAGCCGAAAACAAGCAAACTCAGCAGGCTCTACGCCCGTTATCTCGCCAAAGCGGCTCGAAGCCATCAACTCAGCGGCTCGAAGCCCATTTACCTCAACAGGCTCGAAGCCTACGTCTATTATCACCCAGCGGCTCGAAGCCCTTTATCATAGCAGGCTCTACGCCCGTATCAATTCAGCGGCCCTGTGCCCAACATCTCTATACAACTCAGCAGGCTCTACGCCCGTTATCTCGCCAAAGCGGCTCTACGCCTTCTACTCAGCGGCTCGAAGCCCATTTACCTCAATAGGCTCGAAGCCTACGTCCACTATCACCCAGCGGCTCAAAGCCCCTTATCTCAGCAGCTCTACGCTCGCTATCACAGCAACAGGTTCTACGCTTGTAATCGCTCAACTCAGCGGCTCCAAGCCCGCTATCACAGTAATAGGCTCCACGCCTTCATCTATCAACTCAGCGGCTCGTAGCCCATTACCTCCACAGGCTCGAAGCCTATGTCTATCGTCTCAGCGGCTCTAAGCCCTCAACGCAGCAGGCTCTATGCCCGTTATCTCACCACAGCGGCTCCACGCCCACCGTTTCAACTGGCTCGAAGCCATAGCAATCAACTTAGCGGCTCCAAGCCTGCTATCTCAAATGGCTCGAAGCCGTAACCAACCAATCTCAGCGGCTCGAAGCCCGTTATCAAAAGGCTCTACGCCTGTTATCACGACTCAACGGCTCAAAGCCCATTATTTCAACTGGCTCGAAGCCGTAAACAAGCAACAGGCTCTAAGCCGCCCCAGCAATCAAGACATTTATTCTCAGGCTCTACGCCTGAATGCTCAAAAATCTAACATTTTTGAATGCTCAAGCTCTACGCTTGGATGCCCAACCACTGCGTACTGGATGCTCAAGTCATACACTTGAATGCTCAAGCTCTACGCTTGGATGCCCAACCACTGTGTACTGGACGCTCAAAGCCTGTACTTTGAATGCTTGGATTCTGCCGTCCGAATGCTCGAGCTCTACGCTCTGAATGCTCAAGTCCGGAACTTGATAGAAGCTCTAAGCTTAAAACAAACACACACGCACGGGCCCGTGCACATTTGCATCAACATTTTCACATCGAGTCTGCATCATCATATCTGTTCACATCTAACAACCATCATCACACATATACACTTTGCATATCTCTCATGAAACAGGTCAACCCTGCAATCAACCGGCACTATGCCTCGGTTTTATTTGATCGGCCCAACGCCTCGATCTTTTGGCTCCACGCCAACACTTATGATGGAAAAGCTCCGTGCGCAGACCATCAGAATGCAACCAGCTCTACGCTTCGGTTCAAATCACGTCAAGCTCTAAGCTCCGACAACTTAGGCCCTCGCCTTAAGACTGCATGCAGGCTCCACGCCTCAATCACTTCGGGCTCCATGCCTCAGTTCCTTCACCTCAGGCCCTTGCCTTATACCAGCTCCGCGCTTCGGTTCATCACGTCAAGCTCAAAGCTCTGACACCACAGACTCTCATCCTGATCAATACCAGCTCCGTGCTTCGGTCCCATCAAGCTCTAAGCTCACCTCAGGCCTCCGCCTCATAAACCACAGCAGGCTCCACGCCTCAATCTAATCACCTCAGGCTCTCGCCTTATAATCAACACCAGCTCCGCGCTTCGGTCCTAGCAAATCACCTCAGGCTCCCACCTTATAATCAACACCAGCTCCGCGCTTCGGTCCTATCAATCACCTCAGGCTCTCGCCTTGTAATCAACACCAGCTCCGCACTTCGGTTTTATCAATCCCCTCAGGCCTTCGCCTCAAGATTGCAACCGGCTCCGTGCCTCGGTTCCCTCATCACCAAAGCTCCGTGCTACAGCTACTGGCCCTGCGCCTCCCCTATATCTCAAAAGCAAACCGGCGTCCAACTCATCCCCAGTAGATGGTTTGGATTCCACCCCAACTATATCAATTCCTTCCAGCTCATTCGCAAGGATAGGCTACTCTACCGAGCTCCTTTCAGTCAAAGTAAGGATGATCAAGAAAAGCAAACGCACCTGCAGTGTACTGATCTACCCCAAAATAACTAAGGAAGCTCTCCACAAAAACTCCCCAGGCAGCCCTGCGCTCCTTCAACTATCTTCCGCCAAAACCCTGGCTCAGTCTAGGTACGTCACACTACGGCTTTTTAAGCCCTAAGGTACGTCTTCTGTCTCTAACCCTCCAAACTTTTATTTTATTCTTTTGCCTGAACTACGATTGGTCTGAATTTCCCTTGTGGAATACGTAGGCAGCCTCCCGGCCCGACCATAACAAAACCTTTTTCGAAAACCCCTTGGAATAGTGGTTGGACCAAATTGAGTTGCTTTTTACAGCTTTGACTCTTACTCAAACATGTCTCGCGATCCGTCTGAGTTCAGTCAAAGAGGGGCATCTGTAGACACCCCAATTTGGCCTAACGATTATTTCAAGTCCCACCTTGGGACAATCCCGATGATGAAATGGATACAGTGATTGCTGATTGCTTCTTTGAGGACCTTAGGACTTTCGGTGAGAACTTTGACCACTTAGAGGACCCAATTCAGAGCCATACAGCCTTTCAGACAGAAATACAGAAGCCTAGGAGAATCCATCTGACGGCCGTAATATCGATCTAACGGCCATAACATCAAACCCTCGCCCGAGCAACCTGTTGCCAGCAAAATCTCCCTGAGAGATCAATCCCTCGGCCGCAAGATCTATCCTTCGGCCGAGACATCCATTCCACGGCCGCGACATCCATTGCTCGGCCGCCAGATCGACCTTTTTCCAGACTCTGGAACGTTCTGTCAGACGTTTGGTTTGATCCAACTACACTACCTTCCCGATGCGTTCGGGCTACGTTCGGAGATCACGACGTAGAGTTAGAGATGCATTGCAATTGCAATTGCCATCTCATGATTTGATTGGCCGGAGTGAGTCATCCCTATGCCTATATAAAGGGGCCTTTGGGTTCCGAAATTAACACACAGAAATTGAGATACCCACACACTCAATCAAACCTCGAAACTCTGCAGAAATACTCCCTCAACCCCATACTCCAAAAGCCCTAACCTTCCGAAGGCAGCCGTCAATCCGGCGATCAAACCCCGAGGTTCAAACCCTAGCTCTAGGGTTCTCGATCAAGCAATCAATCAATCACACCCAATCCAAAGCGATCAAGCAACTGAGGGATCAAGGTGGTGAGGCCCAACGGCCTCTGGTTTGTCTTATTTACTGTTTCTTCTCGCTAATCGTAGCATTTTGATTAACTATTAATCTTTCTGTCTGGTGTGAGGAAGAACACCGACCGGGGCTTCGATCCCTCGGCCGGTACATCAAACCAGGAGGATCTCTCGGCCGTGACATCTATTCACCGGCCGCGAGATCCATCTCCCTGGGACATTTTGTTTGCCTTCCTGCTTTCTGATGCATGCTTCAATTATCGCACTGGCTCACTTTGCTTACTGTTTAAAGGAATAATTAAACAGACTATGTGTTAGGATTAGACAAAGCATCTATAACGTCTTATGTTGAACGATTATGGGCCAGTCTCACGACTGGGCAGAGAGGGGTGCCTAACACCTTCCCCTTATTGTACTTTTGGCTCCCGAATCCAGAATCTCTATCTATTTTCCCAGTTTTAATAAACTGGGTGGCGACTCTATTTGATGATAACCGTTATCATGTGGCGACGTTCCTAGCCATGGGAATGTCCATGATTTTGGTTTATGAAGTGAGCAACCAATCGAGCAAACACAACGTGATCAATCTGTATGGCGATGCCCCGCTATGGGAGGTGTCTACACATGCCGCGACACGCTTTTGGGATCCCGAAGTGCATGTCTTTCGCTTTGGATCTCAAGAGCTATGCCCCACCGTTGAGGAATTCCACGCCTACCTTGGGAGTCATGACTCAACCGAGCCAATCATTCCAATGCTTAGGGAGAGCATGAAGAACATCCTAAAAACCAAGCTGGGAGTCAGCGGGAATGTTGCTGAGTTTTTGACTCGGGGCAATGCTATCAACATCGTACAGCTGTACGAGAGATTCAGCCCGCCCGGAGACTTGACGGATTTTGAGTATCAAGGTCGCCGGATGACTGCTTGCTGTATTTGCCTCCTGGCGGCCTTTCTGCTGGTTCCGCCTGTTGGTCGGCCCAGTTCTCTATTGGTTGGAGTTGCTACACAGATCGAGGCCCGCAAGGACGTTGCACCCTTGGTCCTTGCTGAAACTTTGATGGGGTTGGATGCTGTCCGCGCCGGCCGCACAAGGGTTTTTGGTGGTAGCCCGCTGTTGCTGCAGGTTAGGGACCTCACTCAGCTCTCCTTTTTCTATTTCTCTCATTCATTTTACCTCAACGCTCGGTTTAGGCTTTATCTGGTTTCTTACTTGTTTTCTCTATTTTTTTGGGTAGATGTGGCTTTGTGACAAGTTGAGCCTGCTGACACCTCCAGCTAATGATTGGTGGTATCGTGCAAGCGGGTGGAATCGTCCCTTCCTAGCAATGCACAGTAATGAAGATGACTGGGCTGACTTTCTTGCTTCTGCGGAGGAAGATGACATCGTTTGGCGGTGCCATTGGCTGAGGCTCCCTGTCATGACTGCTAGTAACATGGGTTCGACGCACATCCTTGTAGCTGGCTTGACCGGCTTCTCCTTCTACTCACCGTTCCGCATCCTCCGTCAATTTGGACTTAATCAAGAAGTGCCGCTGCCGGGCTCTGAAGTGCTTCGTCTCCCTCCCTTCACCATTCCGGGCCTTCGGAGTTATGTTCGATCATGGGAGGCTCGCAGGACTGAGCCAAGCGATCCGCTCTTTTCTATTGCCTCGACCGGAAGGTACCGCAAATGGCTGAGGAGAGATGTGGAAGCAAGGATGGGTTGACCACTTACTTTGCCGTTTTTGAAATAAAAGGAGCGTTTTAATTATGTGCTTTTGTTTTCATGCTCAGCTTGTAATAAAGAGATAATCTGAATAAAATCGGCTGATTAAGGGTTTCCCCCTTTCGGTTCGCTAATCGCACGCGCCTTTTGAGAAAACGCTTTGATTTGTCAATTTGGATCCTGATTTTTGAGATGCTTAGGACCGAACCTCGGTGTGAGATTGCCTACGTATCCCTCGCGAAAGGGAATCAGGCCCATACGTAGTTCGGGCTAGGGTTCGCTCGGGTATTAACGCTCTCCTTTTGCGCTCTAAATTTTGCCTAGAGCCGCCCTTTCGGGTTTTCGGCCTAGCGAGCTCTTTTTCGACTTTTTGCCTTAACTTTTGCCTAAGCCGCCCTTTCGGGTTTTCGACCTAGCAGGCTTGCTCTAATTTTTGCCTGGGACCGCCCGCCCTTGCGGTTTTCGGCCCAGCGAGCTCTCTCAGGGGTAATACCGTTTAAGTTGATCCAAATTGACAAGATTTGAGAATTCGTTGCCATCGAGGTCGATGATTGAGGCCGCTCCTCCAGAGAGAATGGTCTTGATGATGTATGGCCCTGCCCATTTAGGTCGGAATTTTCCCCGTAGGTCGAACACCGGCGCTCGGATTTCCTTAACCACCATATCCCCTTCTTGCAGGTCCCTCGACTTCACTTTCTTGTTGAACGCCCGGGCAATCCTGCGCTGGTAACCCTGAATGTGGTACAACGCCCGTAGCCTTCTTTCATCGAATAGCATGAGCTCTTCAAATCTCCCACTGATCCATTCGGCCTCGTCCACTCCGCTCTCAGCCATAACTCTCAGCGATGGAACTTCTAGCTCGATAGGGAGAACGGCTTCCATACCGTACACCAAAGAATAGGGTGTTGCCCCAGTCGGTGTACGAATAGACGTCCGGTATCCCCATAAAGCTAGTGGTAATTGTTCGTGCCAATTCCTAGCTGACTGAGTAGTCCTTTCGAGGATTGTCTTGATGGTCTTGTTTGCCGCCTCTACTTCCCCATTCGTTTGTGGTCGATAGGTGGTTGAATGATGCACTTGAATCTTGAACTCATCGAAGAGTTCCAAAACCTTTCCTTTGAAGTGAACGCCATTATCAGACACGAAGGCTTGAGGGACCCCATACCGATAAACGATGTTTTGCCTGATAAAATGAGCCACTTGAACTTCCGTCAATGTCTAATACGAAGCTGCCTCGACCCACTTAGTGAAGTAATCCACTGCTACTAGAATGAACCTGTGACCATTGGAAGCCGCGGGAGTGATCTTTCCAATAACATCGATGCCCCAGGCGGAGAATGGCCATGGTGCCGCCATTGAGTGCAACTCCGAGGGAGGGACGTGGATGAGATTGGCATGAGTTTGGCACTTATGACATCGGCGCACATACTCGATGCAATCCGTTTCCATGGTTGACCAATAGTATCCTAACCTCAGAACCTTCTTCGCTAGCATCATTCCGTTCATGTGGGGCCCGCAAACGCCTTTGTGAACTTCTTCCATTACTGCTCTTGACTCGTCATCGTGAACACACAACTTGTGAATTCCGCACGGAGATCGCCGGTATAGTTTCCCACCGCAGATGATGTATTGAGACGCGAGTCGCTGTAAAGCGATCCGATCCTTCTTAGTTGAATCTGTAGGAAATTCCCCCTTCTCGACGAGATTCCAAATATCATGGAACCAAGGGAGGCCATCGTTCGGTTCGTCGATGTTCATGACATAGTCGTACACGTGCTTCCCTCTCTGTTCAATCATGACAGGTCTCAGCTTTACCCCGATTGGAAGTTCTAGCATGGATGCTAAGGTAGCCAGTGCGTCCACGAAGCGATTCTTCATCCTCGGCACATGCGTGAAGGTCACCTTTTGAAAGTTGGGGATGAGCTCGTCGAGCTGCTGATGATACGGCTTCATCTTCTCATCCCTAACTTTCCATTCTCCATTTGCTTGCGATACGACCAAGTTGGAATCTCCAACAACTTCCAGTACCTTAACTCCAATCTCCAATGCAGCTTCCATTCCCACAATACAGGCTTCGTACTCTGCCTCGTTGTTCGTGACTTCGAAGTTTAGCTTGAAGGCGAGGGGAATGTGCGACCCTTCAGGCGAGACTAGCAGTATGCCAATCCCAAAGCCCTTCTGATTAGCGGCTCCGTCGAAGTACAATGTCCACGTTTCGTCGACAGCAGTCATCACATCTTCGTCGGGAAATTGAAATTCAGTGTGTTCCAGGCCTTCAATCGGACGATCCGCCAAGAATTCTGCCACCGCTCTTCCTTTCACTGACTTGCGAGTGACATACTTGATTTCAAATTCAGCCAATAAGAGCAACCAACGTGCTAACTTACCGGTAAGTGCTGGCTTCTCGAACAGATATTTGAGAGGGTCCATTCGAGAAATCAGTATCACCGAATAAGACAGCATGTAGTGTCTCAATTTCTTTGTGGCCCACACCAGTGCCCAGCACGTCTTTTCCAATGAAGTGTACCGCTCTTCGGCTCCGATCATCTTCTTGCTCAAGTAATAGATCGCCCTTTCAACCCCATCTTCTCCTTCTTGTGCCAACATGCACCCCATTGACGAGGGCGTGACGGACAAGTATAGGATCAAAGGTTTTCCCGGGATGGGCGGCATCAAGATTGGGGGATTCTGTAGGTAAGTTCGTACTGCTTCGAAAGCCTTTTGACACTTGCCGTTCCACTCGAATTTCACGTCTTTCTTGAGTAGCCGAAAGAGAGGCTCACAGGTCAAAGTCAACTTAGCGATGAACCGACTGATGAACTGGATTTTCCCCAAGAAGCACCGGACTTCTTTCTCGGACCGAGGTGGCTCCATCTCAAGAATGGCTTTGATCTTAGAAGGATCCACCTCAATCCCCCTGGTTGTGATCATGAATCCAAGCATCTTTCCAGCCGTGACTCCGAACGTGCATTTCTGCGGGTTGAGACGCATCCTGTACTTCTGAATCCTTTCCAAGAACTTTCTCAATGCCGGGAGATGATCTTTCCGCTCCTTTCCTTTTACAATCATGTCATCGACGTATACCTCAACCTCCTTGTGGATCATATCATGCAGCAGTGTGGTAGCACCCCTCTGATACGTAGGACCTGCGTTCTTCAACCCAAATGGCATAACCCGATAACAGTATGCCCCCCACTCGGTGATGAATGTGGTCTTTTCCCTGTCTTCCGGAGCTAGGAGAATCTGATTGTACCCTGAGAAACCGTCCATGAAGGACAGTAAAGCGTGCCCTGCAGTGTTATCCACAAGTACGTCTATATGTGGCAATGGAAAATCATCCTTGGGACTTGCTTTGTTCAGATCTCTGAAATCGACGCACACCCTGATTTTTCCGTCCTTTTTGGGGACAGGAACGATGTTTGCGACCCAAGTGGGGTACTCCGTTACGATTAGAAAACCGGCATCAATTTGTTTCGTAAGTTCTTCTTTTATTTTTAAAACCCAATCGGGCCGCATTCTTCTCAGTTTCTGCTTAACGGGTTTTGCATCGGGGAATAGAGGGATCCTGTGCTCGACGATCTCTGGGTCAATTCCGGGCATGTCCGCATGAGACCAAGCGAAAACTTCTTTGAATTCTTTTAGTAAATCTGTGAGCTCTTGAAGCTCATCGGGGGACAGCCCGGAACCGACCTGAACCAATCGAGGGTTTTCTTCATCACCCAAATTTATGGAGATCATTTCTTCTTTTAAAGGCTGAGCATGCCTTTCATTTTCGCGATCGATGAGGGAACGGATTTCCTTGGGGATGTCCCCATCGAGATCTATTCCTTCATCGTCGGGATCTAAGCAATTTATTTCAAAAATCGGCAAGTAAGCGAAAGCATCATTCATTTCATTAACCAGTTCATCAGACGGGGGAAATACAGCAGTAGACTCGAATTCGAAGTAAAAACTACGATGTGGAGGGCCGATGGGCACAAACTCCGACTCTGTGCTAGACGACGAGCTAGTGTCGGACTCGGACTCAGACTCAGTGCAGGTGCTGTGAGTGCGAGTTACATGTGGAATGAAAGTGCAATTATTATAAACGCCTACAGCCTCCACGATGAGTTTGGAAGGGTCTTCAGCTTCTTCTTCCTCTCCAAGCACAAGCACAGCAACGTCTTCGACCATACCCTCCGGATCTTCGCCCTCAAACAGGAGTTGGAGACTGCCCAAACCAAAAGCCTCCAGCCAGTCGAGTGCCTCAGATACTTTTTCCACCTTGGTCTCTGCTTCATCGTCCTCCCAAGTGTCGTTGGCGAAGATTTCAAACCCCGGATACTTCATTTTTGTTTCAAGATCGATAAAGGGCTCGGGTTCTCCTTGGTACGGCGCCTCCCTTTCCTTCTGCTTCATTTCAGTCGCATGGGCCCGGGCGCGATTGCGCCACCTCTTTGCAGGATCGCTCTTCTTGGCCTCATATCCTAGACCAAAGCGCTCGTTACTTCCAGGGAAATCAGGGAATTCTGGGACCCCTTGACCATAAAGCCCCAGGCCCATGCCCGGCAGATACTTCATCTTTTTCATAATTTCCAGTGCTGCTGAGCTTACCAAGAAGCCGTCCTCGGCTCGGATAGTGCACACTTTAGAGGTCATGACCGCAAAGCCCCCTATAGCAATATCCTCTTCTCCATGCAAAATTTCTAGTAATGGGGAATTGTCCTCGGAATGCGGACGGATGCCTGAGTCTCCATGGACGATGAGGGTTCCAGAATCCAAACCCAAGATGAGTTTCTGATGTAGCGTGGAGGGCACACCCATGACGTCCGAGCGATGCAGCCAAGGTCTCCCCAGCAGGAGGTTGAACGATGCAGGTATCTCTAACACACAGAATTCGACAGTGGTTTTAAACTTCCCCGTCGCAAGTTCCAAGTTGATTGTCCCCAAAACATCACGGCGCGTATTGTCATAAGCACGGACACCCAAATTCGACGGTGCAAAGTCCTTGTTCTTGAGGCCCAGGCAATAAGCGGTGCGCATCGGGCACACGTTGATGGCTGAACCATTGTCGATGAGAATTGCAGGGACCCATTTTCCGAGACACTTCATCGTCACGTGTAATGGCTTGTTATGGTCAGTCCCCTCAGGAGGGAGGTCTTTTTCTGTGAATGACAGGGTGTGCTGGGTGAGGTTCGGGGTTATAAGAGCAATGAGAGCTTCCGGAGCAATATCAGAGGGAACCTCGAGTTTGAACAGAGTGTTTACGAGCCTGCGACGGTGCTCGCGAGATGCGGCTAATACCCCCCACATAGACATGCGAGCGGGAGTTTCCTGGAGTTGTCGGATAATAGGGTCAACGGCGGAATCTGGGTTTTGGGAGGCGTTAGGGCTTGAACTCACAAAAGGGTTGAGATGGACGGGACGGTTAGGTTGAGGTGGCGGATTTGTGGAGTTAGGAGGGTTGTTTTGTGGAGCTTGAGGGGTGTTCGGGCTTGCTAGGTTGACAGGGTTGTCCTGTTGCGGCGGAGGGGTTCGGGACGAGCTTCCCTGCTGGAGGTTGGTAGGTTGGTAGACTCTCCCACTCCGGGTAAGATTGCTAACTGTTTTAGGAATGGGCTCCCACCAGGTACCCTCCCAAAAATTGGAGAAGTCAGTGTTGCAAGTGTCAGCCTTACGTTTACCTTTGTCCAGCGCCGTTTTCTCCAAAGTCTCGTTGAGGGTTTCCATCTCCAGAGCGTGCCACATGTTCTCTTCCTCCAGAGAACTCCAGAAGTTGACGTTACTGTTGCTGTTGTTGTTGCTGCTGTTGCCAATCCGTAGAGAGCCTTCATCTAACATGGCTCTATTGACGGTCAATTCCTCGCCATCAATCCATACATTCACCAATTCAGATTTTCCCCACAGATCTTCAGGATCCAGTACACAAATGGCGGGCTCGTCGGGGATTTCGACTACGGGTTGGGGGAAGAACTCCTCAATAATGTATTCCTGCGGGATAAAAACATGGTCCATGACATGGTTCAGAGCATCGGAGCTTCAAGTAAGGTTGACGATGGTCCTGACAGTGAGCCCTGAGAACATACGAGGGTTCATCAGATCCATTTCTTCCAGCTCTTCTTCTTCTTGAAAGAGGTATGCCAATGATGTCTCACCCAGGGGATCGGAATCATCTATCCAGCGCCACCCATTGGGTTCAGGCTCCCATTCCCATTCGACTTCATCTTCAATTGGCTCGGGCTCCAAGAATAGAGCAAATAGGGAGTACCCATCCAACGGGTCGGCCATCACTTCTTCGAATTCCTGCCTCCAATTGCCATGTTCCAATTCCGCGACTTGGTGAGCATCGAGAGCCACGGGCCATATCCCAGTCACGATAGCCCGGTTTTCCACCGCCAGAAAATCACTTGCCAACTCTTCCCACCTTCTTTGGAAATCCCAGTCCGCAGATTCAAGGGCACAGACGATATCCTCGGTCGGCAACTCGACAATTGGTTTGGGTTGGGTGGTAGGGATAATGTAATGGCTGGGGTTAAAGGGTTGGCTTATGGCGATATGGTTAGTGCGGGCGTTGGAGTGCCTTGGGAGCGGGTTTGAGACGGTGTTTGGCTTTTGTGGTGGCATGGGGAGGGTTTTGTTGTCTATGAGATCCTGGATAGCATGGCGCAGGCGGAAGCAGTTGTCGGTTGAGTGGCCGGGCATTTGGTGAAAGGCACAGTATACGTTGGGATTGTGGGATGCGGGTAGCTTTTGTGGCAAAGGAGTAGGAGTAAGTGGCTTAAGCATGCCACTTTCGACCAACTTCTCGAGCACAGCAGAGAGCGGTGCTGAGAACTGAGCGAAAGTGCGGGGTTGAGTACGTGGTTGGTTGGTTTGGGCTGCAATTTGGTTCACTGGCTCGGCTTGGGTTGTGTTTGTGGAGGTGTTGGGAAGGTTGGTGTAGTTTGAGTTGCCAAACAGGGTGTTGCTGTTTCCGGAGTAAACCTTCTTGGGCTTTGGAGCGGGCTCGGGTTTGTCAAGGATCCCCAATTGAACTGCTTCTTCGACGGCCAAGCCCGTGTCGAAGAAAGTTTTAAAATCCGAGCATGCTTGGGCCATGACCATATGTCGTGCCAGAGTTGGATGGAGGTTCCGAACAATCATTCGGATTTGGTCCCTGTCGCATGGCCTGTCTTTCATCTGTGCCGCCTTAGCTCTCCACCTTTTCACGAAGTCAGCAAAAGCTTCCTTTGCCTCCATCTTCGTCGACTCCAATTCCCGCGTGGTCACTTCCAATTGAATGTTGTAATCGTATTGCGCCACAAAAGCCGCGCATATATCCTCCCAAGAGCGCTTCCTTCTCTCATCCAAGGTAGTAAACCAGTGCAGGGCATGTCCCACCAGAGTCTGTGAGAACATCTGCGCCATAGCGTCCTTCTCCACTATCCACATGGAAAGTGCCCCAATGTACCCTGTCAAGTGTGCTTTCGGATCACCTGTCCCATCGAACTTGGCAAAGTCGATCGGTCTGAACTTTTCTGGAAGCTTTGCGTTGGGAAATAAGCAAAGCTTATTGATGTCGAAGCCCGTCGACGCTATCTTTTCACTTCTCGCTACTGACTCCTCCAGCTGAGTGATTTTTGCTAGTACTGCTGCCATCTCGGGGTTTTGTGGGGTTTCCATTTCAAAGACCAACTGTTCCAGGTTTGGATTTGGGTTGGGATTCGGATTGAGGTTTAGGTTGAGGATTGGATTTGGGTTTGGAATGGGGTTTGGATTTGGGTTTAGGTTGAGACCTGGATTGGGGTTAGGATTGCCAGCATTTGGATTGACGTTTAGGTTGCCCCCGTTCGGGTATGGGTTCGGGTTTGGGTTGAGGTTTGGTAGTGGAAGCCGTCGAGCTACTCCAGTAATCATCATCATGAGTTGGGCGATCTGATTGTCAGTGCGTTCGCCCAGACGTTGGATATCTTCCCGAATTTGTCCCATTTCTCCGTATAAGTTTCCCAAGTTTGGGTTAGGGTTCGGATGGGGGTTAGGAATGGGGTTAGGATTCGGATTGGGCTCGCCTCCGTTTGGGTTTGGGTTTGGATTAACATTCGGGTTAAGGTTTGGATTGCCAGCGTTCAGGTTGACGTTCTGGTTGCCTCCGCTCGGGTTCGGGTTTGGATTAGGGTTGAGGTTCCCAATTAACAGATCCATTTCCTCCCTCAAATCTGACGCACGGACGGAATCTGCTTGTAGTTGGAGCCGTTCCAATCTCTGTCCCAAGGGTCTGGTCCAGGAGGGTATGGTGTTCTTCTTCTTCGGCCCAATTGCTCAGCACTGACAGCAAAGCAAAAATCGTGCTCAGACGCGATCCCTGCTATATTTATGAAATATGCGCGTGATTTTAGAGAATAGCGTGTATCATCATCACCGTCATCGACTCTCATTTTTTTTTTTTTTAAAAAAAAAACGATTTAGGATCCTTCATGCGCGGTTGCCTTAATCCTAGGATTTTTGGGGTGTATCCTCGTTTAGGAACCAATGCTTCCCAAGGGATGCTAAAATAGGCTAAGTGTTCGACTAACGTTCCGTCGGCAAATCGACCATTGGTTTGGAATGACTAGGGGTGGACAACATGATATGATAACCAAGGCGGCGTAAGCGGTACGTTCGCTTTTAGTCCGGATGGTGTTGGTATCACGATGTTTTGTTTCCATGTCATTCCTTCCTCTGGTTAATTCTTCGATTGAGCACCAGTCAAGCACTTAGTAAAATTCTAGTTTCCCTCGGGTTTTAGTTCGAGGACTCGCACAGTTGCTCAACACGCATAAGAGAGCGTGACTCTTCATCGGGTCTTGGCAACCTCGCAAAGACCGCGCGAGCGAGTCTCGAGAACAGTGGCTGACAGAATGATGATGCAAAATGAAATGCAGCACGTAAACAGGATACAACACGTAATCCTACCCTGTAGGTTCCTGTCCTAATTTGGAAGGGTCTATGGCTCGCTAAACATGTACAAAGGCCGGTTTTGGCTTGAAGTGGGTTCCCCGGACTAGAGTCAAAGTATACCTCCCACTATTGAGCGTACACCCAATAATGGTACAAACGGCAGGGATGACTCATCACGGTCGAGGGTTGCTGAGCATTCCGGGATTCCCCATCACCGGCAAGCCGGGTAGGATTGCCGAAACACAACAGCGAGGTTGCACAAGATATATATACAAGAAATAGACAATGAACAAAATCCCTTTAAAAATCCTACAAACGTTTTTCAAGCTTGGCTCACGAGTTTAATTGATACTTAAGGAAAGCGGGCCGTTTCATCAACAAACAAACTTTTTCTCAAGTATTAATCAAACCTCCCCAACAGAGTCGCCACTGTGGGCTACCACAGCCCCGGGTGGATCGGGGCGGCCTAATAAATGAAAAATGTGTCGCGCCTCGGCCTTTTGGATCGAGTTGAAAATTGTTTTGAAGTTTGAAGAGTCGCCACCCGGATTTGTGGTCTATCACCCGAGAAACCGTTTTTGACCGAAAATGATCGACTGACTTGAAAACCAGAGATTCGTTTGAGGGTCCGGAAGCCATGTTACGAGGGGGGAAGGGTTTTACGGCACCCCCCTCGCCCGATTCAAAATCGGTCTCTACTAAACATTTGTGGGATTTTTCAAAAGGGATTTTGTTCATTTAAGCATTTAGCATGTATCCGCAAGTATATCACATAAGAAGTGCATGCATGTGCGTCTGTACAGTAGAGTGACAAAATAGTGGAGTAATAAGATGCATGATAACAAGAACTGTAGATCTGTCCCTGGCTTCACTCTCGAGCGCTCGGGAATGGTCTCGAGCGCTTGGGAGTTCTGATACCCACCCTGCAAGCTTCGTTAGTCCAGACAGTAAACAATGATAATAATGACAAACTGAAATGATTCTAAATGTGCTAAAGGCTCAGCAGGGGACTTAATAGGCTGAGACAGGGCTTCAACCCCTCAAGGCATGCCTCCTTGCCACTATAGAGTTAGAACTGTGACTTTTGAAAAGATTAAAATGGTAAATTCGTGCATGCAGGAAGTCAGAAAGTGCAACAAACTGAAGAATAGGATGCAAAGGCATGCATGTACTCCCGAGTGCTTGGGAGTAGTCTCGAGCGCTCTAGAGTGAGCTACATGTCAACTCTCACTCAAATGGAAAATGGTACTGTATTGGCATGCAAAAATCTTGTTTTGATCTTTCCGAAGAGAAAACAGTCTTTTAAACCTGGAAATCTTTAACCTTACACGAAAAACTTGTGAGAGATATTTCTGTCTCAAGAAAAGTGGTTTTCTGTACATGCATGCCAGAGCAACACCATTTTATTTGAGAGTGCACCTCACTCCCAGCCTACTGCTTACCAAAACATCATGCATGGGGGTGGAAATAGTCCCGAGCGCTCGGGAGCATTCTCGAGCGCTCGAGAGTGTTTCCAGTAGGGGTTTTAAGAAAACATTTTTTTTGTGCACCCTTTGCTCTTGCTTTTACACCTAGGTCTCCCAACCATGCACCCAGTATTGAAGACTGGGTCAGGCTGAGAGACCCCCCTCAGAAGGGAAGAACAGCCTCTTTGCTTTGAAATCAAAGTAGAAAAGGGTTTCTACCTTTTGCTTGAAACTTTGCTCCTTGGCTAGCTTTTGAAAAGTTGATGGGGGAAGGAGAATACAAAGAAAATCAGGAGCTGGGAGTACTCTGGATTTCTTGCATCTTCCTTGATGATCTTTTGAAAGCTTTTTAGGTTTTAAAGTTGGAGTTTGAGTTTGAGAAGTTCTTTTTTTTTGAACAAGAAAGAGGGAGAGTAGAGAAGGAGGGAGGTAGCTAGAGAGAGGAATTTTCGCAGCCCCTGCCACTGAAACCAGCCCTTCTTATTTATAGGCTAAAATAACCTATAGTTTTGAAATTACATAGATTTGAATAAAACATTTTAAAATTGAGGGAAATCTTCTGGTCTAGAGCTCTGTGACTGAGGTTGAGTGGAAATCGGAGAAGACCCAAGACCAGCTGAATGCAATGATAGTCTGCATGGATAGTGGGAGATCTCATCATCCATAGGGCAACACGTCAGTCTCGAGCGCTCGGGAGTGGTCTCGAGCGCTTGGGACCTCACTCTCGAGCGCTCGAGAGTAATCCCAGCCAGTGTTTTTGAAAAAATGGTTTCGAGCGCTTGGGACTGCTCCCAAGCGCTTGGAAATGATTTTTGACCATTTTATTCCCTTTTCAAATCTTTCAAGGAGCCAAGTTTCGATCGGCGTGAGGCTTGTTTTAATCCAAAATCATCATCGGGGAGCCTCCGGGCCACAAATTAAGGAAATTCGACAAGTCTAAATTGGGGTGTCTACAGGCGTCAAAGGCTCCGAAACCAACGATAGCCTTCACTGACAAGGATTTACCTCCTGAAGGGCCTGCACACAACAAACCTCTCTACATTTCACTTAAATGTCTTAATCATCATCGGGGAATCAAAGACCGTAAATAAACTATTCTGGAAAGTCCAAAATAGGGTGTCTACAGTAGCCCCCCTTTGACGGCACTTGGTGCACCATTGTTTTGGTACAAGTAACGTCAAAGGTTTTCCAGACACCCTTCCAAGGCTATCCAGAAGAAATAGAAAATGCGGACATGTATTTAAAAGTACCGTCCATTGAGAGATTGAAGACGGGCGGACTATCTGAAGATCGTTGAAAAAGAGTTTGGAACTCTGTTGGAATATAGGGATGGGTGGACCATCATTGAATGGTGAGGCGGACTCTCCTGGGGAATAATCAGTTGCGGATAGATTAACGCCGCTAGGGATCAAACTTTCTTTGGCGTAAGTAATTCCAACAACCACGGGTAGATTGTATCAGGCAGGTTGAATTCCATCGATGTGGACCAGGATGGCGAACTGTTGTTGTAGATTGATTGGATGGGCTGATCGCCGTTGATTTTGATGTTGGATGGACAGACCGTCGTTGATTGGAAGATGGACGGACAAACCGTCGTTGATTTGAAGTCGGACGGACAGACTGTCGTTGATTTGAACAGGACGGGCTGTCATTGCTGGGGATCGAACTATCCTTGGCATAAAGAATTCCAACAATCACGGGTAGGTCGCGTCAGGTAGGTTAAATTCCATCTGTTGGGAATCAGAGCCAATCTCCTTATCAGGGACCATCCGAGACAAAGCAATAAGACTGTTGGGAAGATGTGCTAACAGGTGGAATTGGACGGACAACCGTCGTTGAATTTGGAGTTAGGATGGTGGGTCATCATTGAGGATGACTCGTTAACCATCAGGACGGTGGGTCATCATTGAGGATGACTCGTTAACCATTGCTGAGTTGGGACGGTGGGTCATCATTGAGGATGACTCGTTAACCGTTGCTGAGTTGGGACGGTGGGTCATCATTGAGGATGACTCGTTAACCATCGTTAAGGGAGTGAACTGGCGATATTTTGATCGTCGTTGAAGGATTGAAAAAGGGCGGCATGGCTGAACGTCGTTGATGGATTGAAAGGAGAATATAGCTGATCGTCGTTGATGGATTGAAAGGACGACATGGCTGATCATCGTTGAAATTGGACAGGACTGGCTGTCGTTGAGGATAAAGCTAATCATGGCACGGATAGTTCCAACAAATCACGGGTAGGTCGTGTCAGGTAGGTTAAATTCCATCTGTTGGGAATCAGAGCCAATCTCCTTATCAGGGACCATCCGAGACAGAGCAATAAGACCGTTGGAAAAATGCGCTATTAGCTGAATTGGACGGGCAGACCGTCGTTGATTTGATTTTGGACGGATAGACCGTCGTTGATTTGATTTTGGACGGATAGACCGTCGTTGATTTGAAATTGGACGGATAGATCGTCGTTGATTGGAATTGGATAGATGGATCGTCGTTGATTAGAATTGGACGGATGGATCGTCGTTGATTTGAAATAGGACGGATGGATCGTCGTTGATTTGAAATAGGACGGATGGATCGTCGTTGATTGGAATTGGACGGATAGATCGTCGTTGAAGTAGGACGGATGGATCGTCGTTGATTTGAAATAGGACGGATGGATCGTCGTTGATTTGAAATAGGACGGATGGATCGTCGTTGATTTGAAATAGGACGGATGGATCGTCGTTGATTGGAATTGGACGGATGGATCGTCGTTGATTTGAAATAGGACGGATGGATCGTCGTTGATTTGAAATAGGACGGATGGATATTGGAATTGGACGGATGGATCGCCGTTGATTTGAAATAGGGCGGATGGATCGCATTGATTTGAATAGGACGGATGGATCGCCGATTGATTTGAAATAGGACGGATGGATCGCCGTTGATTG
This sequence comes from Rhododendron griersonianum, assembly GCA_018127125.1. NCBI lineage: Eukaryota > Viridiplantae > Streptophyta > Magnoliopsida > Ericales > Ericaceae > Rhododendron > Rhododendron griersonianum. Next base: position 40,333,119 of record CM030795.1, on the reverse strand, counting down.
GATGGATCATCGTTGATTTGAAATAGGACGGATGGATCTTGATTGAACGGATGGATCGTCGTGATTTGAAATAGGACGGATGGATCGGAAAATAGGACGGATGGATCGTCGTTTGATTTGAAATAGGACGGATGGATCGTTTGATTGAAATAGGACGGATGGATCGTTGATTTGAAATAGGACGGATGGATCGCCGTTGATTTGAAATAGGACGGATGGATCGTTTGATTTGAAATAGGACGGATGGATCGTCGTTGATTTGAAATAGGACGGATGGATCGCGTTGATTTGAAATAGGACGGATGGATCGCGTTGATTTGAAATAGGACGGATGGATCGCCGTTGATTGGAATTGGACGGATGGATCGTCGTTGATTTGAAATAGGACGGATGGATCGTTGATTTGAAATAGGACGGATGGATCGTCGTTGATTTGAAATAGGACGGATGGATCGTTGATTTGAAATAGACGGATATCATCGTTGATTGGAATTGGACGGATGGATCGGTTGATTTGAAATAGGACGGATGGATCGCGTTGATTTGGAATAGGACGGATGGATCGTCGTGATTTGAAATAGGACGGATGGATCGATTGGAATTGGACGGATGGATCGCCGTTGATTTGAAATAGGACGGATGGATAGATGATTGGAATTGGACGGATGGATCGCGTTGATTTGGAATTGGACGGATGGATCGCCGTTGATTTGAAATAGGACGGATGGATCGCGTTGATTTGAAATAGGACGGATGGATCGCCGTTGATTTGAAATAGGACGGATGGATCGTTGATTTGAAATAGGACGGATGGATCGATTTGAAATAGGACGGATGGATCGTCGTTGATTTGAAATAGGACGGATGGATCGCCGTTGATTTGAAATAGGACGGATAGGCGTCGTTGATTGGAATTGGACGGATAGATCGTCGTTGATTTGAAAATAGGACGGATAGATCGTCGTTGATTGGAATTGGACGGATAGATCGCCGTTGATTTGAAATAGGACGGATGGATCGGTTGATTTGAAATTGGACGGATGGATCGTCGTTGATTTGAAATAGGACGGATCGATCGTCGTTGATTGGAATTGGACGTATGGATCGTTGATTTGAAATAGGACGGATGGATCGTCGTTGATTTGAATTGGACGGATGGATCGTTGATTTGAAATAGGACGGATGGATCGCCGTTGATTGATGAAATAGGACGGATGGATCGCCGTTGATTTGAAATAGGACGGATGGATCGTTGATTTGAAATAGGACGGATGGATCGTTTGATTTGAAATAGGACGGATGGATAGTGGGTTGATTTGAATAGGACGGATCGATCGTCGTTGATTGGAATTTGACGGATGGATCGCGGATGGATCGTTGATTTGGGACGGATTGGACGGATGGATCGCGTTGATTTGAAATAGGACGGATGGATCGCGTTGATTTGAATAGGACGGATGGATCGCGTTGATTTGAAATAGGACGGATGGATCGCGTTGATTTGAAATAGGACGGATGGATCGTTGATTTGAAATAGGACGGATGGATCGTCGTGATTTGAAATAGGACGGATGGATCGTCGTTGATTTGAAATAGGACGGATGGATCGTTGATTTGAAATAGGACGGATGGATCGGCGTTGATCGTCGCTGATTGATGATTGGACGGATGGATCGTGGATGATTTGAAATAGGACGGATGGATCGCCGTTGATTGGAATTGGACGGATGGATCGCGTTGATTGAAATAGGACGGATGGATATTTGAAATAGGACGGATGGATCGTCGTTGATTTGAAATAGGACGGATGGATAGTCTTCCCTTGATTGAGAGCTAGGACGGATTTGAATGGACGGATGGATCGTCATTCGGATGGATCGTCGTTGATTGGAATTGGACGGATGGATCGTCGTTGATTTGAAATAGGACGGATGGATCGTCGTTGATTGGAATTGGACGGATGGATCGTCGTTGATTTGAAATAGGACGGATGGATCGTCGTTGATTTGAAATAGGACGGATGGATCGTCGTTGATTTGAAATAGGACGGATAGATCGCCGTTGATTGGATTTGGAATAGACGGATGGATCGTCGTGATTGATGGTTTATTGTAATTGGACGGATGGATCGTCGTTGATTTGAAATAGGACGGATGGATCGTCGTTGATTTGAAATAGGACGGATGGATCGTCGTTGATTTGAAATAGGACGGATGGATCGTCGTTGATTGGAATTGGACGGATAGATCGTCGTTGATTTGAAGTAGGACGGATGGATCGTCGTTGATTTACTCTGCTTGGGGAATAATTAACCGCAGGCGCTAGCATAGATCAGGGAATTATGGGCTGCAAACGAGAATGGGTGTCAACGCTGATTTGGTTTGGTTCGAACGTCTCAACGTGCTTTGGATTGATTTGATTTGATGCGCTTTCCTGCTTTTGACATTTGATATACAATATGCAACTACAATATATGCTAAACACATATGTACAAATTGAAAATGCAAAGGCAGACTAGGGCGGCTTCTAGAGGACGGGACGACACAAACGACGACCAGGACAATTTTGACGATTGAGGGCTATCACTGAGCCGCACTTTTGTTTTACTGCTTTGATTTGAGTTGCGGGCCTGTGGGTCCAGGTAGGTAACTTTCGAGGGGGTCAGAGCTTTGCTGCTTCGATTTGAGGTGCGGGCCTGCGTGCCCAGGTAGATAACTTTCGAGCGGGTCAGAGGTTCATTGCTTTGATTTGCTTTTGCGTTGGGCCAATGTATCCCTCTGTACTTGGCGATTTGCTGCTTGCTTGGACCATGGATGCCGTAGTGGTGCTGTAAAAGTTGCATTATTCTCGGTTCATTGGAGATAGAGTATAAACCAATCGCTAATATCCAACTTGCATTGACGAGCGAATCGAGTTGACACACAGACATACGCACACGTATAGACTGCCTAGCTCAGAAGAATGAGGTAGAAGAGTCCTAGGATGCAATGCAGACTCTCCGACACATGGGCAATAATGAAATTTTGGGCATTAACAGGCCAAAACCCAAAATATCCCTAGACAGGTGAAACTGACACCCACATACAGTCAGATATGTACAAAGACCTGTGTGAATAAATGAAACAGAGAAGAAAGCCTCGGAATGGGCAATGGACCGAAAAATAGAAAAACGTCACAAAGATGGACAAAATACGCAAAGGGATGACTCATATAGGCCCGGACTGAAACCGACACCCCCGCACAGTCACATTAGGTACACATGACCTGCCCGGCATGGAAAACTTGGCAAGAGCCCTTAAAACCAATTTCGAGGCACCGAAACCTAGGTTTTAACTTGAAATACCCCTCGGGGGTTCAAAATCATTGTTAGGCGCAATGGCTGCCAACTGCTGTCTGCTGCAGGAATTGAAGAAGTGCGCGCAGGTTTGAGACCAACGCGCATCACTTTGAACAAGCATGCATAACTGAAAAGCTCGTGCAGCTGCTTAACTTAGACTTCGCTGAACTTAGAATAAACTGCGGGTCCGCTGGACCCCGCAAGCATTTCGTTCTGTTTTTGATGCTATATATTTTTTTTTAAGGCTTTTGCTCAGCTTTGAAATTGAAGTAGTAGTTTGAAATAAGATTGAAAGACAAAGGGTTCCCCCTTCTGTTTCTGATGAAGCTTGTCTTGTTCTTGACCCTTCTTGACCCTTGATGTGTACCAAAACGTCAACCATGGATCCAACTGATAGAATATGACCGAGTCTTGAAAAGAGACTGCCTACGTATCCCACATTTTGGGGAATCAGGTCAAAACGTAGTTCAGGCCAAGGTTCACTCGTGTATTTTACCTCTCCTTTTATGCTCCAACTTTTGCCTAGCGCCGCCTTTTCAGGTTTTTGGCCTAGCTAGCTTTCGACTTTTTGCCTATTTATTTTTGCCTAGACCGTCTCCTTAGGTTTTCGGTCTAGCAGGCTGCTCTATCTTTTGCTTGGAACCGCCCACCCTTGTGGTTTTCGGCCCAACGAGCTTCTCTCAGGGAAAAGTGGCTCTTGAATTGATCCAGGTTGACCAAGGTATTGAATCCGCTGCTGTCGAGATTGATGAGCTTTGCCGTAGCCCTTGATAACATGGCTTTTGATAACACAGGGTCTTGACTGCTTTGGTTGGAAATGCCTCGCCCCAGGCCACTTTTGCGCCTTTCTAATGTGCGCGTGATGGAATGCCGCTGACGCTGTTTTGAACATGGTACGAGGCCTAGGGCCTTCTGAGCTTCCGCCTTCTAGCTTGACATCCGGTGGCAGGAGATTTGATACTTTGTCATCTCATGATCGATTCAGGCGTGTCTTTTGTGAAACCATGCCAAAATGTCGATGGTTCTTCGAGCCTGTCTGACTAGGTGTAATGTTCCTTTGGGGATAGCGTTGAGCCAATTTTGAGTCATCCGGGGGTCTACCTCATCTTTCAAGTTTATTGAAACTACTTCTTCTTTTAATAGGCCGAGCACGCCTTTCGTCTTCCCTTTCGGCGAGGGAACACATTTCCTTGGGGATGACCCCATCGAAATCTACCCCTTCGTCGTCAGGGTCGACACAGTTTATTCAAAAGTCAGCAAAGTACTGAGAAGCAAGATAGTGCATATCATAAAGAAAGCCCCACGGGGTTGCCAAGTATAGCAAAAGACTCGAATTGAGAATAGAAGCTACGACATGGAGGGCCAAGAGGCACGAACTCCGACTCAGAGCTAGACTAAGACGACTTGACAGACACTGTATCAAACTTAGACTCAAAAGTGTCAATGCAAGCTAAACACGATTTGAAAATGCAACTTTTATTGTTACCCTTGGCTTCCTCACAGAGAGGTAGGATTTGGAGGATATGGGGCCCAAGCAACAGCACTTCGGCTTCCTCAGCTTCTTTGACCAAACCTACTCAGTGCTCCCTTGAACAAGGATCCTCAGACTGTCAGTCCGCTCCTTTGCTTGATCGATCCGGTCCTCAACCAGTGTTTTCCAATTTTCAGCCCCATCTTCTATTCCGCACCCTGCAGCCTCGGATTCAGAAGGGATAAACACAGTTGGTTTGGGTTGAGTTTCTGGGACAATGCAGAGGGTTGGGTTGAGTATGGTGGAGCTCGGGTTGATTTGAGTGGAGACGGGGTTGATTTGGGTGGAGGTGATAGACATCTGACCAACCAGAGGGCCAGACTCGAGTTGGAGCAAGGAGATGGAACTGTCGTCGGGCTTTGATGGGAGTGGGACTGGAATGATGCCATTATCGATGAGATCTTGAACGACATGTCGGAGGCGATAACAGGCATTGGTGGAATGGCCAGGTGTTTGATGGTAGGTGCAGAAGTGATTAGGGTTGTGGCTAGCAGGGAGAACCTTGGGCAGTGGAGTTGGGGTTAGAGGCCTGATGGAACCGGCATCGAGAAGCTTCTCGTAAACTGAGGCCAGAGGTGCAGATAAGCATGAGAAGGTCCTTGGCTGGCTCCGGCGACGGGATTGAGGGTTCAAGGCGGAGCCTTTGCTTGCTTTGTACCACACTGTGCCTTCAATAGGGTGCATTCTTCTGCCTTTGGGGGTGACTTTGAACAGGGATTCAGCATCCTCCTTTGGGTGAACCCTAACCTCATGGAACTCGGCCAGACTTTTGAACATGTCTCTTGAGCACGGCTTGATTCCGACCGCAGGAGTGGGGCAGGCCTGAAGTGGTTCTTTGACTAGCCCCGGATCCGGCTTTGATATGATGGAGGTGAAAAGGTCAAACAGCCCCTGGACCATAACCATTTGCTTGTCCATTTTCTGGTTCATTTCTTGTACAGCCCTCTTCAGCTCAGCCAGCTCTGTTTGTGCTGCCATTTTGGATTGATGATCGAGGAAGGTGATGGCCTAGAGCTCCTCTTTTCGGTGCTTTCCTTGACGGTGCAACGCCCAAAACTAGACAGTAAAGCAATCGAAGGCTCAGGAAGTGTCCCTGCAATAGTTTTATTTGAAATAATGCAATGTACATGTTGTCGTTGGTGTCCTCATAGACTCTAGAACTAGCAGACAAAACCGTTTTATAACAGCCGAACGCTGCCCAGGTCCTCAGATTTCTTTTCGGCGATGTACCTTGACGGGATCGATTAACACCAAGAGATGTCGAGACAGCCTAAGTTCTTGACTATTCCGTTTTCGAAGTTTCAATGCTGGAACGGAACAACTAGGTGTTTGATGACATGATGCTGTAACCAGGATGGCGTAAGCAGCACTGTGCCGGAGCCTCAAGCGGTGTAAGTGTTTAGCACTTTTAACCTGAGCGGTGTGAGCATCATGGCATGTCTCCCGTTGTTCCTAGTTTTCTGTTTTGAAACTTCGATTGGGTTTAGGCAAGGACTTAAAAAGTCTCGATTTCCCAAAGTCTCGTTGACCCAAGGAATTGGAAAGTTGATAACGTGCACCATCACGATGCACGACTCGTCATCGGTCCAGGCAGCGCCTCAGTAGGCATAAAACGGGTTTTGAAAGAGAGAAAACCCTAAAAGCCGCCCTAGCATGCTCCTACGCAAAACGGTATGAATGTATGAACAGGCATGCGATAGGGAAAACAGTAACACATAGACAGTTTTATGGGGGTTAGATGCAAGTAATCCTACCCTGTGGGTTCCTGTCTTAGTTTGGAAGGTTCTATTGCTTTGTACGCATGGCGAGGCTGGTTTTGGCTTAGAGGGGTTCCTCAGACTAGAGCCGCGGTATACCTCCCATTGCAATGCGTGCAGCAGAGCAATGGTCAAACGGTAATGCAACTCATCATCGACCAAGGTTGTTGGGCATTCGAGGACCCCGGGCTCCAGTAAACTGTGCGGGCTGATAGAACACCGATGCAAATGAACGCGTGCCGAAAGAATGATCGAGAGAGAGAAACACAATGCTTTTGAAAAACACCTTTTGAAGCTTGGCTCACTTCATTACTCGACACTTGGAAAAAACTACACAAGCGAACAATAGTAAAAGCCCCAGTTCGGAGTGGTCAGATGTAGAATCCTGTTATGTTACCATTCCGTTCTTCAGCAGCGCGGAGCGTACTGTTTTGACAGACTTTTTGAAAATTGTTCATTCATGTATTAATTCCCAAGTGTAGATTAATGTAATGTCCCCAGCAGAGTCGCCACTGTGGGCACACGCCCCAAAAATCTCCGCATTTTTTGTTATGAGAAAATTCCGGGTGCGCCCTTCTTGGAAAGCGCGGCGAAACGCTTCGCAAATCAGAGAGTCGCCACTCGGGTTTTGCGGTTAGTACCCAAGAAACCGTTCTTTTGAAAACGTTTGGACCACGTTCGTTTGATTTTGAAAAAGGCTTTTGTAGACTGGACCGTCATCACCTTCGATCTTGAGGTTCGGGAGCCAGATTACGAGAGGGGAAGGGTTTTATGGCACCCCCCTCGCCCAGTCCGGAGACCGGTCTCTACTCAGGCGTTCTGTAAAACATTTGCATTTCTCTCTTTATTTGATCATTCTTTTAACCATTTAGGGCGGGGAAACAGTTAATAGGGATTAAAGCTGAAACACATTTGCATTTATGTACAAAAATATGATAAAATGTTTTATGGATGTTTTAGACGAACTAACACACACTGACCGTGCGATGGTACACATAGGAACAAGCCTGCATGCACTGGACGAGCCACTGCATGCAGTCAAGACCTGCGTGCGCCACCCACAACTGGCGTGCGCCGGTTAACCCAATACCACAGCTTCTGTTCCCAACCCTCTGGGCTCTGGAAAGGACCAGTGCACACCCAGGACAAACCACGCAGTTTACATATGTTACTAAGCTATTACAGACAGATTAATGGGCTTAGAAGCCACCAAATGAGCAGAAAATCCCTTAAACAGTGAGGGGAGGGTGATCAAAGGCCTGGATGGAAGATCCATGCAAGGGCCAAGCCACTGGAACACAAACCACTACCGTACGCCACTCAAGGAGAGCCGTACGCCAGTAGTCTCTTGGCTCCAATGCTTTGGCCTTGCACATTCTGGGCTCTGGAACAGGACCAGAGGGACCCAGAAGGCCATACTAAGCAAATAGTATAGATGGAGGAGAAAGCAAAAGTAAATACAGAAAGCAATAGACTAGTTTTAGCATGCATCAAGGTGATCAGAAGTTAAATAAGGCAGGAAAACAATGATCCATGATCCCCACGCCAGTTTTGCACATACTACCATGACTGGCGTACGGCGCTTAGTACTGGCGTGCGCCACTGATCACCGCACACGGTTTTGAAACCTTGCCAGCATTAGGGCCAGGACTGGTATAGATTACCAGCCTTGACCCTGCTAGCCCCCCCTCAGGGGTCAGAACAGAAGACAGAAGCAGAAGGTGTTATACCTTTGCTTGTGAGTTTTGAGAGAGAGAGCTTGAGTTTTGAGCTTGAGAGTTTGAGAGGTGAATATGGGATGTGTTATGGGCTGGGTGTGTTCTCCTTGCCTTGCCTTTCAATGGATGAAAGAGAAAACAAGAAGAATAGGAGAGAAAGAAGAGGAACCAAAGCTTGGGCCTTCTTTAATGGTGTTAGCCCCTTGCAAATGAATGCAAATGGGGTATTTATGGAGGAGAGACAACTGATATCAGTTGGCCCTTAAGGGCTGTTTGGGGTGGTGAAAGAGGGGAGCCTCCCATGCATTTAATGCATGGGACTTGGCTTGAAAGGTGGTGTGGTGAAAGGGGGGGACAGCTCTGGACGAAGCCATCATCAGGGGCTGCCATCTGACGCCAGGTGGCTACAAAAACTCCCGCCCATCTGGCTGAAAAAGGTTGATTTGACTGGCATTGACTGGCGTACGCACCTTGATGAGTGGCGTGCGCCAGTAACCGGCGATGACTGACACGTGGCAGTGCTTCCTGCGCACGCTAGTCAAGAACCAGCGTACTCCAGTAGGGTTTTGCTGAGGCCATTTGGTTCTGTTTTGAGGGTTCGACAAGGGTTTGAAAAGGGTTCGGACGAGGTTCAGGACGCTCGAAGCTCAAACTCATCAACGCACTCGGGATGTTCTTGACCTTAATCATCATCGGGGAATCAAAGACCGTAAATAAACTATTCTGGAAAGTCCAAAATAGGGTGTCTACAGATGGAGATGGGATTACCACACATCGTTTGCGAATACGCCGATGTGTTCCCTGAAGAACTTCCTGGTTTACCACCTCAGAGAGAGATAGACTTCTCTATAGAGCTCCAACCGGGAACAGCCCCAATTTCTATGGCACCATACCGTATGGCCCCTGCGGAACTAAAGGAGCTCAAGACCCAATTGCAGGAACTGTTGGAAAAAGGATTTATCAGGCCTAGTACGTCACCATGGGGAGCGCCCGCATTATTCGTGAAGAAGAAAGAGGGGACACTTCGACTATGCATCGACTACCGGAAGCTAAACCAAGTCACCGTCAAAAACCGGTACCCCCTGCCTAGAATCGATGATCTATTTGACCAATTGAGAGGAGCAACCTGTTTCTCAAAAATCGACCTCCGATCGGGATACCATCAACTCAGAATCTGAGATGAGGACATCTCTAAGACAGCCTTCCGTACCAGATACGGACATAACAGTTTGTAGTAATGCCATTTGGGCTGACAAACGCTCCGGCAGTATTCATGTGTCTCATGAACAAGATCTTCCAACCCTACTTAGACAAGTTTGTAGTGGTGTTCATTGATGACATTTTGATATACTCCGCCAATAAGGAGGAGCACGAGGGACACCTTCGGATAGTCCTACAAGTACTCCGGGATAGCCAACTTTATGCCAAGGCAAGTAAATGCGAGTTTTGGCTGGAAGTGGTTAAGTTCTTGGGGCACGTAGTATCCAAGGATGGAATAGCTGTGGACGAAAGTAAGGTTGAAGCAGTACTGAATTGGAAGCAACCAACCTCAGTGTTTGAAATCAGAAGTTTCCTAGGATTGGTTGGATACTACCGAAGATTCATACCCGACTTCTCAATTCTCGCCAAACCAATGACGAGACTAACCCAGAAAGGAGTGAAGCTGGATTGGACTGAAGCCTGTGAGAAATCTTTTCAAGAGCTGAAAAGAAGGCTGACCAGTGCACCGATACTTATCATCCCCGAGCGAGGCGTGGATTATACCGTTTATTGCGACGCGTCGAGGGATGGCTTGGGATGCGTGCTGATGCAGAATGGAAAGGTGGTAGCTTACGAATCACGACAACTCCGACCTCATGAAAAGAATTACCCTACTCATGACTTAGAATTGGCTGCAGTAGTGTTCGCCCTCAAAACCTGGCGTTACTACCTGTGGGGAGAACAATTCGAGGTCTTCACCGACCACAAGAGCCTCAAATACCTTTTTACTCAGAAGGAGTTGGACATGAGGCAGCGCCGATGGATGGAATATTTGGAAGATTACAAGTTCACAATGCAGTATCATCCTGGCAAGGCCAATGTAGTGGCTGACGCCCTGAGTCGAAAGGACAGGGCACAGAAAGTCAAAACTACCATCAAGGAGTGGGAAATGGTGGACACCCTTAATGAATTCAACCTGAGACCTTCATCAGAAAGTGGGAATATCAGACTATATGCCCTTGTTGCAGAACCAGCACTTCACCAGGAGATCCTACTAGCCCAAACCTCTGAGCAAGATTGTGAGTTCATCAGGTACCGAATCCGAGAAGGAAAGGCGTTACCAGGATGGACGATCGAGGGAGACAATAGCGTGAGATTTAAAGGAAAGATTTTCGTACCTAATATTGGAACTCTTCGAGAAGCTGTACTCCAAGAAGCACACCATTCAAACTTCGCAGTTCATCCTGGCGGTACAAAGATATATCATGATTTGCAAAGAATGTACTGGTGGGAAGGGATGAAGAAGGACGTAGCCCGCTTTGTATCCACCTGTCTTGTGTGTCAACAAGTCAAAGCCGAACATCAGAAACTAGGAGGTGACCTTCAACCCTTGCCAATCCCGACTTGGAAGTGGGAGCACATCTCAATGGACTTTGTGACCGAACTACCAAGAACTGCCAGGGCCAACACTGCTATCTGGGTGATCGTGGACCGACTCACCAAATCCGCGCATTTTCTGCCTGTTAAGATGACAGAAAACGTGGAACAACTGAGCCTATTATACATTCGAGAAATTGTACGACTACACGGAGTACCCATCTCGATCATATCAGACAGGGACCCACGATTTGTGTCACATTTCTGGAAGGGGTTACAGAAAGCTTTGGGAACAGACGTAAGGCTTAGCACAGCCTTCCACCCGCAAACCGATGGCCAAACGGAGAGAACGATACAGACCTTGGAGGATATGCTGAGAGCCTGCGCTTTGGATTTCTCTAGGAACTGGGAACAGCACTTACCATTGGTAAAGTTTGCCTACAACAACAGTTATCAAGCCAGTATCGGAATGGCACCCTACAAAGCTCTATACGGATGACCTTGCCGATCCCCAGTCTCCTGGACAGATACTGGAGAAACGGGATTGATTGGACCTGATATAGTACGTGACACCACGGAGAAGGTCAAAACCATTAGACAAAGGATCCAAACCGCTCAGAGCCGACAGAAGAGTTATGCGGATAAAAGAAGCCGACCATTAACCTTTGCCGTAGGAGATCACGTGTTTCTAAAGATCAGACCGAAGAAGGGAGTCATCAGATTTGGGAAAAAGGGAAAGCTGTCCCCACGCTACATCGGACCTTTCGACATCGTAGAGAAGATCGGAAAAGTTGCGTATCGTCTAGCCCTACCGCCACAGCTGGATAGAGTACATGACGTGTTCCATGTTTCAATGCTCTGCAAGTACCTCGCCCTACCCACACATGTTCTCAACTGGGAAGACATTACCATTGAGGAAGATGCGACGTACAAAGAGGAACCAATAGAGATTCAAGACCGGAGCGAGAAGACAATCCGAAACAAGACAATTGTAGACACCCCAAGTTGGCCTAACGATTATTTCAAGTCCCACCTTGGGACAATCCCGATGATGAAATGGATACAGTGATTGCTGATTGCCTACTTGAGAACCTTAGGACTTTCGGTAAGAACTTTGAGCCACTTAGAGGACCCAATCAGAGCCATATAGCCTTTCAGACAGAAAATACAGAAGCCTAGGAGAATCCATCTAATGGCCGTAACATCGATCTAACGGCCTTAACATCAATTCCTCACCCGAGCAACCTGTTGCCAGCAAAATCTCCCTGAGAGATCAATCACTCGGCCGCAAGGTCAATCCTACGGCCGAGACATCCATTCCACGGCCGCGAGATCAATAGCTCGGCCGCCAGATCGACCTTTTTCCAGACTCTGGAACGTTCTGTCAGACATTCGGTTTGATCCAACTACACTACCTTCCCGATGCGTTCAGGCCACGCTCAGAGATCATGACGAGGAGTTTGCATTGCATTGCAATTGCAATTGCAATCGTGTGTTTTGGTTGGCCGGAGTGAGTCATCAAAATTGCCTATAAATAGAGGCCTTTGCACCACGAAATTGATACACATTCACACCCTTTCAAGCCACGAAACTCTGAAGAAATACTCTCTCAAACCCTCTCTTCAAAAGCCCTAACCTCCCGAAGGTAGCCATCAATCCAGCAATCAAACCCCAAAGTTCAAACCCTAAACCTAGGGTTTTCTGTGGAGCAATCAGTCAATCACAATCAAATCCAAGGCAATCAAGCAACTGAGGGATCAAGGTGGTGAGGCCCAACGGCCTCTGGTTTGTCTTATTTACCGCATTTTTTTGATTAAGCTTAGCATTTTGATCATCCATTAACGTTTCTGTCTGGTGTGAGGAAGAACATCGACCGGGGTTTAGATCCCTCGGCCGGTACATTAAACCAGGAGGATCCCACGGCCGTGAGATCCATTCACCGGCCGCGGGATCCATCTCCCTGGGACAGTTTTGTTTTATCCTGCTTTCTTATGCATGCTTTCAATTACAGTCCTGGCTCACCTTTAACTGCTTAAAGGCTAAAAATAGACTACGTGTTAGAATTAAACAAAGCATCTACATGTCTTATGTTGAATAACTATGGGCCAGTCTCACGGCTGGGCAGAGAGGGGTGCCTAACACCTTCCCCTTACTGTACTTTTGGCTCCCGTACTCAGAATCTCTATCTGTTTTCCTAGTTTTAATAAACTGGGTGGCGACTCTTCTTTGATGATAACCACTATCATGTGGCGATGTTCTTAGCCATGGGAATGTCCATGATTTTGGTTTACAAAGCAAGCAACCAATCGAGCAATAAACATGATCAATCTGTATGGCGATGCCCCGCTTGGGAGGTGTCTACAGTTTTTGGCGACTCTGTTGGGGATTTGAGAGCCATAACCAAAAAGTTCAACATAAGACTAATACATGCCTTGTCTAATTCATTTATCATATGCATTGAGCGGGCAACCCGTTGAGTTCACCTGATATCCCGGCATGACACGGGCTATGTTGGGGGTTCCAGCAAACTCCACAGTCACTCGTACCTAGTGGTATATCAAAAAGGGAATCACCCAATCACCGCCTATGATGGGCTGGTGAAAGGATTGGTGCCCTTTGACAATGGAGCACCCTGAGACTACCAAAACCTTGCATGTTTTAGAAAGCCATAGAACTTCTCAAACTAAGACAGGAACCTACAGGCTAGGAACCTACTTGCATTTTCACTTCCAAGTTCTTCCTCACACCTTGTATATGTTGTTGTAACATCTCTTTCTGTGCAGAAGGGTTAGGGCTTGAACTAAAAGCTCTAACCCTAAGTCTTTATAGCGAAGCATTAATGGCATTGCCTGCAAGGTATATTTTTGGTAAAAAGCATCATTGCTTACTTAACACTCTCGCTTTACTTGAAACACTACGAAGCATGGATTTCTAGAACAAAATCAAATACTGGCTGCCCCGCCGGCAATTGAACTAGGGGTTGCTCTAGCAATCTTTGCCTTGCGAGGCTAAAGCAAAGAGGGGGTGTGAAGTAGTAAAACAGGTTATGGATAATTGTATGTAAAGTCCAGGATATTATGGATAGAACTTGCAACACTTATTTCTCCATGGATGATTCAGCATGACAAGTGTAGGACTTTGGTTCCTATTTCCAAATCGGCCTAGCAATCCATCTTTCAAAATTCAAAATTTTGAGCATGCTTACCTCAACGAGCTGGTAAAATTTAGGAGGTTGTCAAATGTGCTAAGCAAATAAACAAGTGGATTTCAATTGCCTCAATCATGTTTTGAGAAAGAATCTTCCCTAAACAAGAATTGAAAGAACTTTCAAAACTTTTTGCAATGTCTAATCTAATGGCAAGTTTTTCTGAAACATTCAAATAAGCCGCTAGCACAGCGATGGACTCCGAGTCTACTTTCTGTTGTAGTCATATGCTCAACCTTTTCGGTTTGTCTCATAATTTGGATTGGCTTGGAAGTGGGATCTTAAGTTGCAGCAACGAGTCTTAAGAATCATCCATATCAAAAATGGCTGGCTATCTATAGTATCCGATAAACTCATGCATACAAACGAATTGCAATGCATGACTCATCCATAATCTATGTAAGTAGCTGTGATGCATATCATTTTGATTGCCTCTTTCTAACTATGCAGGGGCCAAACCAAAAGAGGAGTCCATCCCCCTCATTTCCTTTCTTTGTTTCTCGCATGTCATTTGGTTGCACCACCACTAAGGGCAGTTTGCACATTAGAAAATGCGCCACATGGACAATTAGTTTTGGATATCTCAACTTGAGCATGATTAAGTTTCTCCTTCTCTTAGATTTGGAGTTTGATCTCGGACATGATGGTAATGGCTGACGAAAAAATTGAAGTTTTAATCCAACCAAGTTTTAAGCAATGGCTGCCATGTCCATCATGTCTTGGCTTAGATTTTAAAACAATCTTTTCATACCTAGCTAACTTTCACCGCCATTTTGGCCCATGTTTTGCTTCTCTTGAAAAATTGATATCATTTTGCTCATCATGGTTTCTGGCCAATTATCACACTCAGCATGAAATGTGGGTCTCAAATTCAAGTCTCCTCAAATATGAACTACGAATGGCCTGATTCTCTGTTGGGATACGTAGGTACCTTTTGGTCGGCCACAATTTTGAAAATGTTTCCTCCTATGCTAGCTAGTTTGCTGCCATAGAATACTCATGATAACATCAAACATTGAAAACAATCCACAAGGGTTTCAAAGTAATCTTATGGCATCTTTTGGAATATATCATAATCATTTGAATTGTCAAAGGCACAAAATGAGTTTTTCAAAACTATGACCCATGTCATTTCTGCTGAGCTAAGGAGTTGAAACATTTCTGCAACCTCACAGAGATCACTTGTGAGCAAATCATGCTGTTGAAGAAGAAAAGAGAGGAAAAATGAAGAGAAAAAAATGATGAGCTCGCTAGATTGAAAACCCACAAGGGCAGTCTAGGCAAAAGTTAGAGCACGAACAAAGTGAGAAATCAGCCATATCTCCATGCATCTACAATGTGTCTCAATGGATTGTTCTCAATCTTAGAAAATCCACTTGGTTAAACCTCGAAGCCCCTAATTTCTTAGTTAGGATCCTTGCCACTTTGTCGTGTGCTTCAAGATGAAGAAAGGCATTCATTTCTCTACCCCAAACACTTATCCTTTACTAGCCACGTTGAGCCTCTGGATAATTCCTTTGAAAAACCTGCTAGACAGCCATCCTCTACACTGGGGCATACGCAAAAACACAGAAGAGATGAAAGAAAAATCAATGAAAGAATGAGCACCCCGTCATACAAGGGGCATTTTGAAGGAAACATTTCTCCCAATACATACAAGGGGCATCTTTGAAGAAACCAACTCTTTCACACAAGTGAGGCAAGAGACAACGAGAGTTGATAAAAATGTTAAAGATGGCTGCTAGCTTTTAAAACCCAAGTTTGAGTAGAAATTAGGTTTGAGCCTTTTACATCCACTTCTTTCTCAAGCCAAAACCCCAAGCCTACATTATGGTCCATAACAAAGTCCTCTCAGATTGGGGAACACGACTTAGTAGCAAGGTCCTAGACACTAGGGGCATCACTAATGTGGAACTTGACACGAAGGGCAAGAATCCTGGAGTTTGCATCATCTTGGCAAATCACACAACATGAGACAAGGGGCATGGCTATGTTCCCCTTTATGCACTTCTCTTGAAAATATCCAACCTCTTATGTGGGTCTCAGTAGGCACTTATCAATCCAACTCAAGTCAACCGAATCAAACTCGAAGCAACAAACTCACCTGATTGACTAAGGGCATGAGTTTGCAAAATAGTTCTGTGTCCTTTGATGATTGAATGACGTGAGTGTGGAACATATAGATGAAATGATATGATTTTGAAATCCTCGAGGAAAAGTTTTCAAAGATGATTTTATCCTAAGCATTCTTAACACAGCAAATACAAGCGCAGCCACTTTTTGCAAATTTCTGAGCAGATAACATGGGTCTCTCATTTCATGAAGAGTGTAGCAATATGGTCCCTTGACCAAACAATGTTTTCAGTAGTGCCACTAGGGCATTGCGGTCTTTCAAAACACCTGGCTAGTATAAGCAATAAGTCACTATCAGTCTCCTTAGGGCAAGGGGAAGCATTTGATCAAATACGCGAAAGTTGAGATGTCCAGAATGCATTACGGATTCGCATGCATATCATCATCACCCTATCCTTTACATTGATCTTTTGACCCTAGCATTTCATGTGTATATCATTATGGCTGCTTAATGGAAGTAGTTGTCTTGGTTGCATGATCTAACCCCAAGTATGAGGTGTTCTTATGCTCAAGTAAGGCAGGTTCATCAAGGCATCATGGTCATCAAGGAATAAAGGGCAACAAAGGGATGCACTGTAAAGTCTACCTCCCTGCCAGCACACTTGAAGAAAGCTCAACCTAAGAAGCGTCATATCCTTGGGAAACACCTCAACTCTTTTGTGGAATGCTATCACACAGCATTGTCAGGAGCATGCCAAGATCTCTGCCAAACAGAAAGAGAAACATTACATTCATGATCATTGTCGCATACATCACATGTCTCTGTACTAGGGGCAATTAGGTTGTCATTGTCACGCACAGATAAGCTAGAATCAAGCATCCATTGCCTAAACAGGGGGCATCGATTTCTTCCTGAATGTTCAATTCAATATGCATATATGTTACGTTGCAAACTATGTCACCCGCAGTGGTTCAACATTTGAACGAGGGTTCCTGAACTTGGTGGTTTCGCCCCTAGCAGTCAGCATAAAAAGGACTTCGGCCCGTGGTCGATCCCAAGCCTGTTGCATGTTGTTTTCCTATCCATTGCTATTTTCTAAACTATTCAAATATGGATTGCAGGATTCTCCTGGATTTCAGTCCTAGAACCGACCATACCAAGCTTGGTATCTATGACTGACAGAGCCTAGTCAAAGAAGCTGAAAGATAGCCTCAACAAACTCTACAATTGACACCATGTCAACAGTATTAAAGTGGCTTCGCACTTCACGTGTCCATAGCTCCTTACTTCGCCCTTTCATCTCCATGTCACCTTGCGCTCAGCAGGTCCAATCTCCACAGCTCCCTCTCAGCAGTTCCACTCCTCCTAGTAGCTCTACTCAGCAGCCCTGCACTTACTATCAGCAGCACCGTGCTTCAAGCTCCATATTCACTATTACGGCGGCTCCACGCCGACAAACTCATCGGTGATATGCCCATGTTCACCTTCTCAGCGGCTCCACGCCCATACTCGAGCCATCTCAACATTCACCTAAGTCAAGATATCAGCCTTCATAAAAGTCTTGATTAGCCAAGAGACGTCAACATGACCACGCGAGTGAAGAGGGGGCACCTTGCCCAAGAACCAATCCAAAGCCCTTATCCGCTCCCAAAGCCTGAGGTTAACCCAAAGAGGAGCTCCACCTACTCACAGGCCGGTCAGCAAAGGAAAGTCACCTGGTGTGATCATCATCTCACCAGCAGATGGAAAGTGAAATGTGTTGATACCATCACCTTTCAACCAGCAAGGTCATCAACGACCATTCCATCTTTGGAAGGTTGAGGGCCCAAAATGAACGCCTCGCGGCTCTACGCCCACACCTCAACAGCTCTATGCCACGCCATGTGCACAACCTCGCGCTCAGCAGGCCAGCAGCAAATAATCCTGCAGCTTCCACTCAATGCACCCTCCAGAAGGCGTTTATGTTGCTAGCTTCCAGAAAGCGTTTATGTTGCCCACTTGCAGAAAGCATTTAGCCACCAAAAGACATTTGAGTCGCTAGAAGGCGTTTGGCCTCCGGAAGGCATTCCCAGCAGTGGAGGTAATGGAAATCTCCCTAACAAATTGGAATATGGTCAAGGACTAGCCTTGGGGACAACCCCGAGCATATGGAATCTAGCCTTGGGGGCAATCCCGAGCATACTCAGAACTAGCCTTGGGGGCATGCCTGAGCATTAAAGATCTCTCCACAAACTGCTGACCAAAGCAACAAGACACTTGGCAGCCCTGAGCTCAGCACCCCAGCAGCTCTGCCCTCGATAGCCATGTGCACAAGTCACTCGACAACATCATGCTCCTTGCATCACTAACAACTCATACGGCAGCTCCACGCTTATCACTCTCAACTCAATCAACGGCTCTAAGCCCTCAATTCAGCGGCTCCAAGCCCATTACCTCGACAGGCTTGAAGCCTATATCTACTATCTCAACGGCTCCAAGCCCTCGACTCAGCAGCTCTATGCTCGCTATCATAGCAACAGGATCTATGTCCATCATCTCATCAACTTAAGCGGCTCCAAGCCCACTATCTCAACTGGCTCGAAGCCATCTTTATCAACTCAGCGGCTCCAAGCCCGCCATCCCATCATCTCAACGGCTCGAAGCCGTAATAACCAACTCAGCGGCTCCAAGCCTTCGACTCAGCAGCTCTACGCTCGCTATCACTACTCAGCGGCTCGAAGCCCATTACTTCAACGGGCTCGAAGCCTGTATCTACCATCTCAGCTGGCTCGAAGCCATAACAATCAATTCAGCGACTCGAAGCCCATTACCTCAACAGGCTCGAAGCCTTCGTCTACTATCACCCAGCGGCTCGAAGCCCCTTTATCATAGCGGCTCTACGCCCGTATCAATTCAGCGGCCCTGTGCCCATCATCTCTACACAATTCAGCGGCTCCAAGCCCGCTATCTCAACTGGCTCGAAGCCGTAAACAAGCAATCTCAGCGGCTCAAAGCCCATTATCTCAAATGGCTCCAAGCCATCACCTCAACAGGCTCGAAGCCTATGATTACTATCTCAGCAGCTCTATCACAGCAACAGACTCTACGCCTGTTATCACAAACTCAAACGGCTCAAAGCCCACTATCTCAAATTGGCTCGAAGCCGTAAACAAGCAACAGGCTCTATGCCGCCCCAACAATCAAGACATCATTCTCAGGCTCTACGCCTGAATGCTCAAAATCTAACATTTTGAATGCTCGAAGCTCTTCGAATGCCCAACCACTGTGTACTGGATGCTCAAGTTCTACACTTGAATGCTCAAGCTCTACGCTTGGATGCCCAACCACTGCGTACTGGATGCTCAAAGCCTGTACTTTGAATGCTTGGATTCTGCCGTCCAAATGCTCGAGCTCTACGCTCTGAATGCTCAAGTCCGGAACTTGAAAGAAGCTCTACGCTTATATCAAACACACACGCACGGGCCCGTGCACATTTGCATCAATTGCATTATCACATCGAGTCTGCATCATCATATTTGTTCATATCTAACAACCATCACACATATACACTCTGCATATCT
Organism: Rhododendron griersonianum; assembly: GCA_018127125.1. Lineage (NCBI taxonomy): Eukaryota > Viridiplantae > Streptophyta > Magnoliopsida > Ericales > Ericaceae > Rhododendron > Rhododendron griersonianum. The sequence goes on along the minus strand of CM030795.1, from coordinate 40,313,360 downwards.
CTTATGAAACAGGTCAACCCTGCAATCAACCGGCTCTACGCCTCGGTTTTATTGATCGGCCCAGCGCCTCGATCCTTTGGCTCTACGCCAAAACTTATGATGAGAAAGCTCCGTGCACAGACCATCAGAATGCAACCAGCTCTACGCTTCGGTTCAAAATCACGTCAAGCTCTAAGCTCTGACGCCTCAGGCTCTTGCCTTATATCAGCTCCGCGCTTCGGTTCCTTCAGACACTATCACCTTAGGCTCTCGCCTCAAGACTGCAACAGGCTCCACGCCTTAGTTTTAATCTCCCCAGGCTCTCGCCTTATGACTACAACCAGCTCCACGCTTCGGTTACATCGCATCAAAAACCATCACTCTCCAGGCTCCTGCCTCATGACTACAACCGGCCCCGCGCCTCGGTTCCCGCATCCCCAAAGCTCCGTGCTCTATGTTACTGGCCCTGCGCCCCCCATATCTCAAAACAACCGGCGTCTGATTCATCCCCAGCAGATGGTTTGGATTCCACCCCAATTACATCAATTCCTTCCAGCTCATTCGCAAGGATAGGCTACTCTACCGAGCCACTCTCAGTCAAAGTAAGGATGATCAAGAAAAGCAAACACACCTGCCGTGTACTGGTCTACCCCAAAATACTAAGGAAGCTCTCCGCAAAAACTCCCCCGGCAGCCCCGCGCTCCTTCAACTACTCTTCGCCAAAACCCTGGCTCAGTCTAGGTACGTCACACTACGGCTTTTTAAGCCCAAAGGTACGTCTTCTGTCTCTAACCCTCCAAACTTTTTACTTTTCTTTATTGCCCGAACTACGGTTGGTCTGAATTTCCCTTGCGGATTACGTAGGCAGCCTCCCGGTCCGACCATAACAAAACCTTTTTCGAAAACCCCTTGGAATAGTGGTTGGACCAAACTGAGTTGCTTTTTATAGCTTTGACTCTTACTCAAACATGTCTTGCGATCCGTCTGAGTTCAGTCAAAGAGGGGCATCTGTAGACACCCCAATTTGGCCTAACGATTATTTCAAGTCCCACCTTGGGACAATCCCGATGATGAAATGGATACAGTGATTGCTGATTGCCTACTTGAGAACCTTAGGACTTTCGGTAAGAACTTTGAGCCACTTAGAGGACCCAATCAGAGCCATACAGCCTTTCAGACAGAAAATACAGAAGCCTAGGAGAATCCATCTGACGGCCGTAACATCGATCTAACGGCCTTAACATCAATTCCTCACCCGAGCAACCTGTTGCCAGCAAAATCTCCCTGAGAGATCAATCACTCGGCCGCAAGGTCAATCCTACGGCCGAGACATCCATTCCACGGTCGCGAGATCAATAGCTCGGCCGTCAGATCGACATTTTTCCAGACTCTGGAACGTTCTGTCAGACATTCGGTTTGATCCAACTACACTACCTTCCCAATGCGTTCGGGCCATGCTCAGAGATCATGACGAGGAGTTTGCATTGCATTGCAATTGCAATTGCAATCGTGTGTTTTGGTTGGCCGGAGTGAGTCATCAAAATTGCCTATAAATAGAGGCCTTTGCACCACGAAATTGATACACATTCACACCCTTTCAAGCCACGAAACTCTGAAGAAATACTCTCTCAAACCCTCTCTTCAAAAGTCCTAACCTCCCGAAGGTAGCCATCAATCCAGCAATCAAACCCCGAAGTTCAAACCCTAAACCTAGGGTTTTCTGTGGAGCAATCAGTCAATCACAATCAAATCCAAGGCAATCAAGCAACTGAGGGATCAAGGTGGTGAGGCCCAACGGCCTCTGGTTTGTCTTATTTACCGCATTTTTTTGATTAAGCTTAGCATTTTGATCATCCATTAACGTTTCTGTCTGGTGTGAGGAAGAACATCGACCGGGGTTTAGATCCCTCGGCCGGTACATTAAACCAGGAGGATCCCACGGCCGTGAGATCCATTCACCGGCCGTGGGATCCATCTCCCTGGGACAGTTTTGTTTTATCCTGCTTTCTTATGCATGCTTTCAATTACAGTCCTGGCTCATCTTTAACTGCTTAAAGGCTAAAAATAGACTACGTGTTAGAATTAAACAAAGCATCTACATGTCTTATGTTGAATAACTATGGGCCAGTCTCACGGCTGGGCAGAGAGGGGTGCCTAACACCTTCCCCTTACTGTACTTTTGGCTCCCGTACTCAGAATCTCTATCTGTTTTCCTAGTTTTAATAAACTGGGTGGCGACTCTTCTTTGATGATAACCACTATCATGTGGCGATGTTCTTAGCCATGGGAATGTCCATGATTTTGGTTTACAAAGCAAGCAACCAATCGAGCAATAAACATGATCAATCTGTATGGCGATGCCCCGCTTGGGAGGTGTCTACAACAATCAAACTGGTACGAGTCCTGTGGAAACACCGGGGAGCTGGAGAGACCACATGGGAAAGGGAAGAGACTATGAAGGCAAATTACCCTCACCTGTTTGAATCCGAGCGTACATCTAATTTCGAGGATGAAATTGTTTAAGGGGGATAGGTAGTAACAACTCTATTTTTCAGTGAATAAAATATCGTTGTTTATTCTTAATAACTCTATAATCTTCTTTAATTGCTAATAATCCGTCATGATTAGATTTATACAATTCAATCTAGTTTCATCACGCCAAGCAATATAGTCATTTTCTATAGACAAGTGTGTTAGTATATTTTTCTAATTTTCTGAAACAAGTCTTAGAATTCCTTTCTTGGCAGGAAATCGTACTTAGCAAGCTTAGTCAGCTTCTAACCTAATCCGTTGAGATAACCTTAATGAACCTTCGACCTTTTCAACCCATTGGATGATAAATACTAGGGAAATCTTTATCCATTGGACAATAGGTTTCTACCTAAGATATTATGACTAGATTGCTAGGTACACCTTTATATGTTTATATATTTCTTTGCCCTTTATCCATTGGATAATAAAAGTTAGGAGAATTGTTAACCATTGGACAATAGGTTAGTCTTTCTACCTAGTGCAAGATCTATTAGTTTAAGTAGATTCACCATGAGTCATTGTACTAATATAGATAGATTATATAACAATTGTACTTACCATCCTTACCCATTGGATAATAAAAGTTAGGGGAATTTTGGTCCATTGGTCAATAAGGCCAAGTCAAGCCATAGTACTAGGTTTTATTTAGTTAATTGCTTATTAGATATATTATGTACTTAATAACTTAGAGTATTAGATATGTATATGTCATCCGAAGATTCTAAGTATTAGAATATAGTTCATAAGTACATAGGTGGCATTTAGGCTTATTCTATTAGGAATTTTGACCTAGAATATCTAGTAGATCACCTAGTATATATGTACTTTTAGTTGGTAATGCATATATGTATATATATATTGACCAAGGGAGAAAGAGAGAGAGGGAGAGAGAGAGAGAAAGAATCCGAGAGAGAGGCAGAGGGAGAGAGGCCGAGAGAGATGGGAGAGATAGGAGAGAGAAGGAGACTAAAGTACACTAGTCTTGGACTTTCTTCTTTCAAATCTAATTTATATATATATGTACTAATGAAAGAAGAAGGATAGGAAGGACATGAGGTGGACTCAAGTACTAAGATTTCTTACAAAATCTCTTACAAGCCTTACACCAAAACCCTACTCTTTCTCTAAGTCAACCACCAACCCTTTGTCCTTTCATGCTTAGGTGTCCAATGTACCAATGAGAGGGAGAGAGAGAGAGAGAGAGAGAGAGGAGAGAGGCCGAGAGAGAGGTGGAGGGAGAGAGAGAGAGAGATAGGCCGGATGAGAGGGAGAGAGAGAATGTGATGTGTGTGCACTTGTACTCTTCCAAGCCTAGTCATGACCCTTGACCAATCCTCACACCTCATCATGTACTACCACGATCTAGGGTTTTCTTACTCTTTCAACACTAAGGACAACCAATCCTAGATTTCTTACTCTTTCAAAGTACTAGACAAGACTAGGAAACCCTTAGAATTGCCTACACTTGTCCTAGATTTGGAAGAAAGAACAAGGAAAATCTTGTAGTCTTTCAACCTTTGTACTTTAGTACATTGTACCAAAGAGAGAGAGAGGGAGAGAGAGGCCGAGAGAGATGAGGGAGAGAGAGAGAGAGGAGGCCAGATTGAGGGAGAGAGAGAGAGAGTGATGTGTGTGCAAGTGTACCTCACCATATCTAACTTACATCACCTTTCTTGCACCACCATGTACTACACAATCTAGGGTTTCTTATACTTTCAAACCTAAGGACAACTAAATCTAACTTCTTAATCTTTTAAAAGGACTAGATTGGACATTTGGACTAAAACCCCATAGAATAACTTAAACCTTGTCCTAGTTTGGAAGAAGAAGATCTAGAGTTATGTCTTGACTTGAAAGGACTAGATTTTGGAGCAAAATCCAATGGATTTGGAGAGAGAGAGGGGCCGGCCAAAGAGGGAGAGGGAGAGCCCATGTTTGCCTATAAATAGGACTTCATATCCTTCATTCAACTCACACCTTTCCAACCTTCAACTTCTCTCTCTAGGAAGTTAGTGTTCTTAGTTGTTCTTTGCTTGTTCTTAAGTTGTTCTTAAGGTTCTTCAAGAAACCCTTCTAGTACCGCCACTAAACCACCATACAACCACCCTACCGATCCAAAAGTTCTAGTAGTACTTGTCAAGACTTAGTTTCGAGAGAAACCTTTCTCTTTCGAAGCTATCGAAGCTTACCGTAAGGCGTCACTCCGTCCAACCGCCGACGTACTTCCTTTCAAAATCCGTAGTCATCTCTACCGCTAAGAAGAACGGTAGGATTTTCCTATACCTCCTAAACTCTAGGTATAGATTATGGTATACGTATGTTAAAATGAATGGAGACTATTCTATACTTCGAATCCTAAGTATACGTAGATTACCTTATCTGTTTTCCTTAAGCATGACTAGAAATGTGTATAAGTTGTTATGTGGATATCCGTAGCATGATTAGCATAACGTTAGAATCACTCAATAAACAAATGCTGTTTTGAACTTTTCAAAAAGGAAGTATGATTTTGGATTAAGCTGAAGTATTTTGATCTTAAGATAGTTGTGGGCAGCGTGCCCTTGGAAAAAGGATTCCGTTCCTTTCGCCATTGCGGCCCTTTTTGAAAATCGAGGGAGCGCGAGCGCCGGTGGCAAGCGCTCAAAAATACAGAGTCGCCACTTGAGTTTTGAAGGTCCGACACTCAAGGAACCGTATTTCGAAGCACCTGCCGCGCTTTATTTGAAAAAGTGAAGGAAACCAGTCCGTCATAACCATATCTGGGTTCGGGAGCCAGGTTACGAGAGGGGAAGGGTTTTATGGCACCCCTCTCGCCCAATCCAGAGATCGGTCTCTACTTAGGCATTTTTATGAAAACCTTTGTGATTCTTCCTCTTTTAATTAGTTTTAGCCAATTAGGGCGGGGGAACAGTTAATCGGGGATTAAAACTGTAACAATTTGCAAGATGTGATCAAATAATGGCATGGATGGATAGCATGATGAATAATAAACGGAATGATCTTGAAACAGCGATCAGATGCCAAAACCAGGCTCGGGGCAGATTTGCCCTGCACGATGACCAACTTGCATGCCTGAACAAATCTGCATGCAAGTCGACCATCGCGCGAGACACATTGACCCTCGCGCGAGTATTGTCATCTCACCGCGGTCCCAAAATCATCCCCTTCTGGGCTCTGGAAGGACCAGTGCACACCCAGGAAGCAAACCAAGCAGTTTATTGGAAGACTGTAAAATACTAATTATTACACAATGCTCCAAGCAGGAGCCAAATAAGATGAAACACAACCCCTAAACAGTGGGGGTATCAAAACAGAGGCCAAGGGCCTAGTTACCCATGCAAGGGCTATCCATGGAAATCAGAGAACTATCGCGCGACAGAGAGTGAATCTCACGCGACACTCCTGACTTGACTTCCAGGAATTGCTTTGCATGCTTGGGGTCCTGAGACAGATTCAGGGGATCCCAAGGGCATTCCAAACTGTTTAAAGCAAATAAATTAGCTACTGTATTTTGTTTTTGCATGCATAACAGTGATCTAAAAATCAAAGTAAAGTACAACAGACATGAAAACACTGCAAAACAGAAAAGGGCTAGCTTCCCTTCCCCACGAGGTCCATTCTCTTGCTGACACAAGTGTCGCGCGAGTATAGGGGACCGTCGCGCGAGGGTGTGGCTGCCACGAATTCTTGTAACTTTGCTGGCTTTAGGACCAGGGCATGGTATTGATTACCAGCCTTGGTCCTGTCAGCCCCCCCTCAGGGATCAAAACAGAAACAGGTTAAACATTATACCTTTGCTTGGAAAGGGTTTGGGAGTAGATTGGATTGATTGGTGTGACCTTGCTACCAAGAGTGTATGAACACACTAAGTTCAGTAGCTTAGGAAGTGGTTTGAGGGTTAGTAACTTTGTGCTAGCTAGTGTAGGATTTGTGAAATGACTAATGAATCTCTTAAGCAATTTTTGGAACCCTTAACATGGAGGATGAAGGGGGGTATTTATAGGGGGAATGTAAGGGCTAGTTAGGGGCCAAACAAGACATTAGGACCAGCCACCAAGGCTGGTCACAACTTGGTTGTGAGGCTAGCCAACAAGGTGAGAGAGTGGTTAGGAGATTGCATGGGGTTAGAACCTGCCAGCACGCCGTTCAGCTTAGGAGAACGGGGTTCTAGCCCATGGGAACCCATGTGCCAAGCAATCATCACAAGTCCAGCTGGATTCTGTGATAGGGACAGGAGGGAACCGTCGCGCGAGGGTTCGGAAGTGTCGCGCGAGGGTCAAACAGTCAACAGTTTGACTTTGACTACACGTGGCAAGCTAAGTGTCGCACGAGGGACACAAAGGCTCGCGCGAGGGTCAACTCTGGTTCCAGGGTTTGACTGAAGGTTCAGAAGGGTTCAAAAGGTTCAAGCAAGGTTCTAAGCTCGATCCATTCCCAATCCAAGCTCTGTTTGATCCGATTTCATCATCGGGGAAACAAGAAAATCGTAAAATAAAGTAAAACGATTGGGAGACCCAGATTGGGGTGTCTACAGTAGTCCCTCTTTGACGGCACGCGGAGCACCATTGACTGGTACGGGTAACGTCAAAGATTTCTAGACACCCACCAAATCCGCCCAAAAGCCGATTAAATGGAAAATGCAGACGAGTATATAAAAATACCGTGCACCAAGGGGAGAGATTGGAAGTCGGACGGATAGATCGTCGCTGATTGATGATCGGACGGATAGATCGTCACTGATTTGTTGATCGGACGGATAGATCGTCCCTGTTGATCGATCGGACGGATAGATCGTCGCTGATGATTGATCGGACGGATAGATCGTCGCTGATGATCGGACGGATAGATCGTCGCTGATGATCGATCGGACGGATAGATCGTCCCTGTTGATTGATCGGACGGATAGATCGTCCCTGATGATTGATCGGACAGATAGATCGTCCCTGTTGATTGATCGGACGGATAGATCGTCGTTGTTGATTGATCGGACGGATAGATCGTCCCTGTTGATTGATCGGACGGATAGATCGTCCCTGTTGATTGATCGGACGGATAGATCGTCGCTGTTGATTGATCGGACGGATAGATCGTCGCTGTTGATTGATCGGACGGATAGATCGTCGCTGTTGATTGATCGAACGGATAGATCGTCCCTGTTGATTGATCGGACGGATAGATCGTCCCTGTTGATTGATCGGACGGATAGATCGTCGCTATTGATTGATCGGACGGATAGATCGTCGCTGTTGATTTGTGGGCGGACCACTGCTGGGGATACGAAAATCTTCGGGCTTGAAGGCAAAGCTTCCAAAATGACCCTCAAATTTATTGCAGATCATACCAAAAAGCCATTGACCCCAAAAGGAGTGGTTAATTGAGATTGGGCCGGCCTCAGAATCCGGATTGGGCCTGAGGCCCAAAACCAAGTATCGCGCGACACTCACCAACCATCGCGCGAGGGTCTGATGTTAGGGCTTGGGTCTGGACAGGCCCAGACCCGGCCCAAACCCGTTCCAATCGTTTAAACGTCGCGGGGACGTTACAGAAACAGTAACCAGAACAGTTTCGAATTCTCTGAACTCTTTCCCTCTCTCGTCTCTCCTCCAAAACCACTTTCAAACTTCGATCTCACCCACGAAATCATTCAAACCCAACCTTGATCGTTCATCCATGGCAGACCACGGTGGCAGGGGTGACGGTGGTGAAGTTATTGATCGGTCGGAGGACCGAGGAGGTCCCGCGATCGTAGAAACAGGGGATCAAAGACCAGCGGAGGCCACCGCAGGGGCCGGTGCAACGGTTGCAGGCGGCGGAGATGGCGAAGAGGGTCGCGAGCAGGCGACTGTTGGCGGCGATGAGAGTCGCGCGACAGAGCCAGAGGCTCGCGCGACTGTTGATCCTGAGGCCGTAAAGGCCGTCGTCGAGCGGTTAGATCCGAGCATGGCCGTAGAAGGGTCGGTGGTGACCAGAGTGAGTCCAGGAAACACCGGGGATGTTGATGCTGGAGAGCACCATCGCGCGACAGAGGAGGAGCCTCGCGCGATGGTTGATGCTGGAGGAGGCAGTGGCAGTAGGGGAGGAGATGACACGGTCGAGCCGTCCGGGTCCCCGCCGAGGGATTCGGCGAAGGGCAAGAGCGTTGTAGATGCAGAGGCGGAGGTCACAGAGACTCCGGTTGAGGTCCGAGAGGAGGACATTTTGTTTAGGCCCGCGGTGACGTCGTCGAGTCATAGGCCGATCACGAAACACGACGTTGCCGAGCACCTTCCGGATGAAATGTTGGCGAAGCTGTTAGAGGACAACCCTTTGGTCGGGGAGATAGTTTCGAAGGCCAAGGAGGACCGGGCAAGGGCCATTGCTGCATCGGAGGCGGCGGAGCGAGCCGAGAGAGAGAGACTGGAGAGAGAGGAGCTTCTGAGAGACGCAGAGGCTGAGGAGAGAGCCCGAGTTGAGGCGCAGGGGCCTAGGGTGACGGCCGTGGAGGAGGCGAAGAACACGAGTCGGCCGGGCTTTTCAGCGGAGGCATACGTGCTTCCTACGCCGCACCTTTTTGTGCCGTCGGGCATTGCGGCCCGCGCACCGTCGCAGAGAGATTACGACGACGAGTTGGTGTTGAGAGATCCCCGGGCCCACATTGCAGCGACATGGATGGAGGTATATTCCCAGAAAACACCCTTCGTAACTTGATTTCGATATTCTTGCTTCGATAGTTCAAATTCGATACTTGCTCACAATGCGCTTGAACTTAGAATTTGCACGAATAATCTTGCGAACCAAAGCATGCTAAAGCCACGTACTTCTGTAGCATAGGCCCCATACATAATAACTTGAACCAACCATCCGTCGTAGGCTTCATTGATTACCTAGAACTTGAGAATGAACTTCCCGCATACTGACGGACCATTTGCTGCTTGTCTTTGTATCTGAAACAGGCTGGAGCTGAACAGAGGGACCTTCGCGGCTTCGGGGGCGCGTGCATGTCCTTGCGGCTGTACGAGGGGCTGCCGGAGAGAGTGAGGCGGCTGGTAGACGAGGCAGGCTTTGGGGAGTTCGTGCGGACTTTGACCCCAGCGAGGATTGACCATGCCGTCCTTGTTGCACTTGCTGAGAGGTGGAGGGATACCACCAATACCTTCCACCTACCTCCTGGGGAGATGACAGTGACGCCTGCTGACTTTGCAGCGATCACAGGGCTGAGGGTTGGGGGTGAGCCCATCCCGTTTGACTCAGGGATCCAGGAGGATCGGGCTGCTCTGGAGTGGTTTCTGGGCAGAGTGCCCAAGATAGAGGGAGGAATGGCGAGGTATGACCAGTTCAAGGGCTACCTGAAGAAGGAGGTGTCGAACGATCAGGAGGCGGAGCAGATGGCCCGGGCGTTTCTGCTATACCTGTTTGGTGCCACGCTGTACCCAAACAGGCGAAGCAACGTCCACCTTTCTTACTTGCCAGCGTTGAGGGACTTGAGGACAGCCTCGCGCTTTGATTGGGGTGGAGCGGCTCTTGGGACGGCCTACCTCTTCTTTGGCGACTCGTCGAGGACGGGTAAGAGCACGGCCGGCTACTGGAGGGTCTGGGAGGTACGATTCTAACCCTTTTAAGCACAATTCGACTATGCTTGTCCATTGTTTAGTTTGCTTGACTGTTTCGATTTCAAATGCCGTATGCCTTGACTAACGTCTGAACCTGTCTAAACCTTGCAGCTTTGGGCTTACGAGGTTTTGCGGATGTATCCGCCGGAGAGCAAGCATCCGGACTTGAGCACTCTCCCTCGTGCGCTGAAGTGGAGCAGGGCGAGCACTGGGAAGAAGGAAGGGAGAGGCGAGCTCAACGCCTTTAGGCTGTACCTAGATGAGCTCAGGGCCTCACAGGTATGAATACGTAACTGTAAGCCTCAGACATGTCTTTGTTTCCTTGTTTGAATGCTGTCGCTGATCAATTGCTTGCATTGTCCGTTTACTTTGAATCGCAGGTCAATTGGGATCCTTGGAGGAGAGCGGGACCAGAGCCTGAGTACTTGGCCCGGAGTAGGGCTGTCACGGCCAGTAGGGTGCTGTTGGAGTCTGCCTTTGGTTGGCAGTGGTACCTAGGGGATCGAGTGACGCGGCAGTCGCTCGGTTACCCTGAGTTCTGGGTGCCAGGGCCGCTCCCTCCTCGAGTTTCACACACGGGAGAGTACACGCGGGCTGAGCTGGAGAGGTACACGAGGCCGGATACTGAGCTTGAGCGATACTTGCGTCCTAGTAGGGACTATGCAGTCTACCAGCGAGACTTCCTGGCGGGCCCACTGGGGATCCGCGGCCGGAGAGAGGCGCGAGGCCAGGCCGCAGGGGCCGCTGAGGAGAGGAGAGCAGCCGGAGAGGGACGGAGAGGAGGTGAGAGCCGGGCCAGGCGAGCCCCGAGCGGGCCGGCAGTTGGCGGACTTCCTGCGCTGCTTTGGAGGATTCCTGTGGTTGACAGTCAGGGGAATCCTGCAGAGTTTCAGTTAGTGCCTGCGAGAGTGGAGCCTGCTCCCGTGACTGTTTCGGTAAGACCTAGCTTCCAATATTGCTTTTGAATTTCAAATGCTTGAACTATCTGCTGAATAGCCTGATGAACTTGAATTGCATGCAGGTGCCCATTGAGTGGGTGAACGAAGCCGTTCGACGCATGCTGGCGTTGGAGAACGTGGTGAGAAAGGCGGCGAGCGGCACGCCACTGGAGTTGCAGTACCGGGCGCCGACACCACAGCCGACTCAGCCAGCCGTTGTTCAGAGGGCCCAGGTATGAAAGCGATACATTCCAGCCTTCGATACATTCCTGCTTTCGATATATTCCTGCTTTCGATACATTCCTGCTTTCGATACATTCCTGCTTTGATAGCTTGATAGAGTGTACCTGTTTTTGATACAAAAATACAATATGTGCAATAGATACTCATGCTTTGAAATGCAATGATAATGCAGGTGGAGGGGAAGATGAACCCTAGGCGGAAGAGTGCGCGAGATCCGCCACCGAAGAAGGTGGTGGCACAGAAATCCACGCCTCCGGTCACCACCACGCGGCGACAGACGAGGGGCTCACAGACAGTGCATGCACGCGAGGAGGAAGCCAAGCAAGCCGCGAGGCAAGCTGAGCTTCGGTACCAACTGAAGAAGCGCGAGAAGCCGACATTGGAGAAGCCGGGTCCGACTCGCAGACTGAAATTGATCATGAGTCCCACTTCTAAGGATGAGGAAGAAGAGGGTGAGGAAGAAGCGGTGGAAGAAGAGGGTGAGGAGCACTCGTCCACCAGCAGTGGCTCTGACGACTCCATTGACGATCCGAGGTATAGAGATGATCCCCGGGAGCTGCATGATACTTCAGACAGCGATGACGGACTTAAGGAGCGCTGACGAGGCCTCCGTTACCCTTTTTGCTTTTGATTTAGGGCCTGCGTGCCCAAGTAGATAGCTTTTGATAGACAGACATTTTGAGAGCCTGCGTGCCTCTTTTTGATTGGCGGGCGCGTGTGCCCTGATTCGACTTAGTAGCTTTGATCGGCCGAGGGCCATAGATACAGTAGTTCTTTTGCTTTTGACATGGATAGATCACGGTTTAGTATATAAAAGTTGCATTTTGGAGTCTTAGCTTCTCATTGTGCATAAGAATCAGCAAAACCTGCCACTAATACCAAACTTGCATTGACAACGCATCGAGACCACACACAGACACATATGAGTGTATAAATCAGCCTAGCTCTGAAAGAAAAAGGCAATATACCCTAAGACACAATCAGGATACGAGGATACGGGAAACAATGAAATTTTGGGTATTAATACACCAAAACCCACAATACCTTGAAAAAGGTGAAAACGACGCTCTTAAACGATCAACGGTGGCCAACATGACCTGTGCCAATCGACGGATTTGAACAAAACGCCCCAAGAATGGACTTAAACCGAAGAATGCTCAAAATAACACAAAAACGGTATAAGATGTTGAAAGATGACTCGATTATGTCCCGGACTGAAACCGACACCTCCATACAGTCACTCAAGGTCCAGGCGACCTGTATGGCATGACCAAAATGGGCTAGGGTCTCCGGAACGAGTTTCGAACTTCCGAAACCTTGGTTTGAACTTGAAACGGGCCTCCGAGGGTCCAAAATCTTCGTTGAGCACGGCATTCGGGATCCGATGCTTGGATGCAGTCACGTATGCCCATAATGACTTGCTGGAACCATCAAAAGTACCAAATGACCTTTGGAATGAAAAACGACCAATTTGGACAGTAGCTGTTGAAATCTGTCAAAACTGCAGGCCAACCGTTGCGCGATGGTTTGGAACTGTCGCGCGAGAAACATCCGTCGTGCGATGCTTTGAGAGTGTTGCGCGAGAGTCAACCCCTGCTAAGCAGCCTTTGTTTGACCAAATTATTGGCATGGAGCTATTCATTGTTTCCACGTCTTGAAAGTTATTCTGGTTTTGCAGAAGGAAGGCTGTTCTTTCATGCAAGGTGGTAGGACACCTATGCCTTGATCTCACCAACTCCTTGGCTATTTGAAGAAGGGTTTTAGGACTTAATGAAGTGTACACCCCTCCAACTTATCTAAAATGGGAGATTCACTAGTGGAAGCCCTTGATCCTTGGCTAATGAGAGAGGAAACCATAAATTGGGCGAGTCCCCGGTCTCGCTGTTTATCCTCGATTCGGGATCTCCGGTTCGCTCGACCGTGCGTCGAAATCATCCAAGCCGCATTGCCTTTCTGGGACCCCATTGTACACGTCTTCCGATTCCGTGAAGATGAAATGTGTCCCACAATAGAAGAGTTCCAGGCATACGCCCCGGGGTTCGCAAATCTAGACGTTCTTGCCGTGCCGCCCGTCCATGAAGACATGGAGCAAATTCTACGGGAAAAACTCAACATTCCGGCGGCGGTGACAGCCAGCATCATTCGAAACGGCGAGCTCAACATCCTTCGCCTAATCGAACTGTATGGCCCCGAGAGTGGACTGGGTGACTATGTTGGGGAAGCTCACAGACGCTTCATTTTGTCTATATGCGCACTGGCCGCGTACATGCTGGTTCCCATTGATGGAGGGGTAAATCCCAAGCTGGTGAGCATTGCCTTGCAAATGGATAACGGGAAAAACATTATGCCCGTGGTCTTAGCGGAGACGCTCCTGGGTTTGGACATGCTGAAACTTGGGCAAGCCGACTCTTTCAGCGGATGTCCTATCTTGCTCCAGGTAAATTCCTGTTCGACATACTTTCTCGCATTTTCAACTTCACTCCAAACGCTTGGCTGTATTTGATTTCTGACCTATCCTCTGTTCTCATGCAGCTCTGGCTGGCAGACAAAGTTGGGGTTTTGGAAAAGCCACAGGCTGGCTTTGAAGAGTTTCCCAGATTGTTGGTCGCGAGACCAATGATATTCCCCGACTTGCCGGTGGACATATGGTTTGCATTTCTGAACGACTTGCACTCCGAGGACATAGTCTGGAGGTACCTCTGGTTAAACCTTCCAGCGATGACGCTCAAATCAGCGGGATACAAAAGAGTAATAATTGCCGGCCTGTCAAGCTTCACATTTTACGTCCCTGGGCGTACGCTCCGCCAGCTCGGAAGGAGCCAAGGCTACAAGCGATACGGAGCGGAAGACTTCGACATCCCCGCGTTCACTTCCTGGGATTTGCGCTGCCATAGGGACAACTGGGGTGATAGGACGTTGAAGGAATCAGTTCCAGAGTTCAGGACGTGGCTGGAAAATCGTTACATAAGGTGGCTCCGTGTCAAAGTTGAAGCAAGACTGAGGGGATATTTCTGAATCCCGTGGGAGAACAAATTGTAATTAGTAAGGCCATTAGGCTCCGCTCTTCAGCACTTGCATTGTAAATTGTATGCCACTTTGCCCGGCTTGATCGGCTAAATAAAACCTTTGAATTATCCGGCCGTTATTCCTTCGAGGGACCGAACTTGTCATTGAACGCGTAATTTGAAGAAACAACGCTTCGACGTAGTCATAAACACTCATAATGACCTACTGGAAGCATCGGAATTTCAAAATCTGGCCCGAGTCAAAATCTGAAAAATAACCCCAAAAAGGCAGTAGCCTGCCCTACTGTGTCGAATTAAACTGAACTCTCGCGCAAGCAATCAAAACCATCGCGCGAACATAAACAGTCGCGCGACACTCCAGGACCCTCGCGCGATGGAGAATTCCTGTTACAGTGGCCAGCTTTGACTCATTCGGACAAAAAGGGGTGGCAGGCCTTGTCAGCAGGTCTGGGCGTGCAGGGGGCTCCTGGCTTTCCCCAGAGGTGTTCCCTTGATTTTTAGCAAGTGGAGGGACACCTTGCAAGGCCACATCATTCAATAGGAAAGGTAGGCCTCCTTCATTGGCTTATAAAGAGGGGTGAGTCCCTGAATGAAGGGTGCGCTTCCGTGGGAAATCTCTAGCACTGTTCCCCAAATGGCAAATCATCTCCCCACCTTAATTGGCTCGTGGCTCGAAGAATTTGTCGCGAGCGATTGGCTATGCTTCCGTTCTCATGGGTTGGCAGCCTTTCGCTTCTTAAAGAGTGTAAGGCTCTGCCCCGAAATTCTGAGAGCTGCCCTGCAGTTTTGGGACCGGGACGTCCATGTGTTCCAATTTGGGGACAACGAGTTGTGTCCGACCGTTGAAGAATTCCAAGCGTATCTCCAAGGCTTTGCTTCGAGCGTGATTGTCGTGCCACCTTACAGGCAAAGCATGTCAAAGCTGTTGAAGACGTGTCTGAACATTTCCCAGGGTGCAGCGGAAGGCCTGTTGATTGGCGGACAAATAAACATTACGCGCCTAATGGAATGGTACGGGCCTGATGGCGATCCAGCGGATACGGTTCTGCAGGCTCGACGTCGATTTGCCATGTCAGTCAGCATACTGGCCGCATACCTGCTGGTGTCTCCGTATGGACGGCCTGACCCCTCGTTGGTACACGTGGCCGCGGAGATGGGCGCTCGGAAGAACGCGATACCTCTGGTGCTCGCTGAGACACTCATTGGTTTGGATTTGGTAGCCATAGGTCAAACAAACACATTCGGTGGCAGTCCAATCCTGTTACAGGTAAAATCTCACTCAGCTCACCTTTTTCCGGTTTTCACACAGTCTGTTTTTACCTCGACTCTTGGCTAAGGCTGTATGGTAGCTCCTTACTTGTTTTCTTTCGCTCGGGCTTATGTGGCTCCTTACTTGTCTATTCGCTCATGCAGTTGTGGCTATGTGACAAACTTGAACTAATCTCGGCTCCTGAAGCGGACTGGCCCCGTCTGCCCGGGCGGATGCACCAAAGGGGAATGCTGTACCCAGAAATGTCTGAGGAGGAGTGGTACACCTTCCTGAGAGAGATGTCTCCGCGTGAGATCGTCTGGCGGCATAGAGCCCTGAACATCCCGGATATGGCTCTGCACTCTGCAGGTTTCGAGAGAATGGTGATTGCTGGACTGTCCAGTTTTACGTTCTACATTCCAGGCCGTATCCTGCGGCAACTGGGCATGAGCCAAGGCTTTCATCGAGCTGGGATAGAAGATTTCCACATTCCAGCTTTTACAGCCCAACATCTAGCAGGGTATGAACACAACTGGGGTTTGAGAGAATGATGTGAAATTTTAATGTACTCGCAAGCGCACGAATCGTATCGAAGTATAGGTATGCAAGTGCGAGGTCGAACCCACAGGGACTTGTGTATTTTTGTAGGAAAAATAAGTAACTTAAACCGATTAAACCCTAACCTAGTTGACAAAAGTTGTGATTGATTTTTAAACTAAAAGTGAAAAGTAAAAACAATGATCTAAATTATCAAAGACGAGAAAATTAAAGCTTTCTTTTTAACCAAAGGAGAAAATACTAGGGTTTCGGAATCCACACCCATTAACTCGTACCGTTATATATTCATGATCATTGACTTCACCCAAATTTCTTCATGATAATCTGAAAGCTAATTCTGTTACCATGGAAAATATCATCGTGAAAATTTATTAAAAAGTCTAATGTATGTTCCTCTCCGCTCGCAAGTATAAAACCAAATCATTAATTGTATCCGTTTTGAACAAATCACAATAAATATCCAGTTTTATAGTTAACAATGAAAAACCAGCAGTCAATGTTAAAGACAATTCCAAATCATGAGAAAAACATGATTGAACTCATATCCAGAATCTATCCATAACAATTGATTTGGAGTAAGAATAATTTAATCAAAATCAAACCAAATATTCGGGTAAAACCAATTCTCATGAATAAATAAATAATAGTCATTAACGGGGCTTCATCCTCAACCCTAGTTGAAGAGTTTAGCCGCTCATGGAGTCAAAACACATAATCAAATAATAATAGAACTCCATTAAAGAAAATAAGAAAAGATGTTCAACACTTAACCCTCCAGCCGAAACCTCTGATCTTCGAATTGCCGTCGTGCTGTGCTCTCTGTTTTTGCGTGAAAAAAAAGTGATCCTCTTCAAAGCCCCATTGCCTCATTAAATAGGTGCCGAGAATCCTCTTTAAAAGGAAAGAAAATTCCTTTTCCATCCACTTCTCGTCAATTACCGATTGCGTAGTATTTTTTTCCTTAAACAATACTTGCCGTAAGAGTTCTAGTATTAGATGTGCAAGCCACGTGCAGAGAACCAAATCTTTGCAATCCAAATCTTCTAAAATCAATTCCATCGTAGGAAAATTCCGTGAGCTTGATTTTGGGTTTTGCTCTTTTGGATCTTCTAATTTGAATTGGATTGAGCCCACTTGAATTAGACTTCAGCTCATAATTCTCGGAAGAAACGTTTTTGCGTGATAAAGCCCAAAATACCTACAAAACATAAATAAATGATAATACGACATAAATAATTATAAAGTCAAGACTAACAATGCAAGTATGGACGTCTTTTAAGTACTACATTTTATGCTCATCAGAGAACTCGGAGGGGCGGAAGACGACTTCAGCACAAGACTCAAACATCGCTATGTAGCATGGTTAAGAGAAGAGGTCGAAAGCAGACAAAACGCAGACTGACTCCTGACTCAACTCCAACGATCTAGAATAAACTGTGAGCCCGTGAGGGCCTCTTAGCATTTCGTTCTGTTTTTGATGCTTTACTATTTTTCTTGGGGCTCTGCTCAGCCTATGTAATAGAAATAATAGTTTTGAATAAAAGTGAAAGATTAAGAATTTTCCCCTCTTGGTCCAAGTGTTGAACACCACGTCGTTTGAAAGTTGAGGTACGCTCCGGAATGAAAAACCTGGATCGAGTTGATTGATTGTGACCGAATTTCACAGAGAGATTGCCTACGTATCCCAAGCTAGGGAATCAGGTCAAAACGTAGTTCAGGCTACGGTTCGACATAGTATGACCGAGTCTCAACGAGAGACTACCTACGTATCCCAAGCTAGGGAATCAGGTCAAAACGTAGTTCAGGCTACGGTTCGACATAGTATGACCGAGTCTCAACGAGAGACTGCCTACGTATCCCAAGCTAGGGAATCAGGTCAAAACGTAGTTCAGGCTATGGTTCGACATAGTATGACCGAGTCTCAAAGAGAGACTGCCTATGTATCCCAAGCTAGGGAATCAGGTCAAAACGTAGTTCAGGCTTAGGTTCGCTCGTGTGTTTTGGCTCTCCTTTTTGCGCTCTAAATTTTGCCTAGGGCTGCCCTTGCAGGTTTCCAGCCTAGCGAGCTTTGATTGAATGCCTATTTATTTTTGCCTAAACTGCCCCCTTGGGTTTTCAGTCTAGCAGACTTGCTCTAATTTTTGGTTGGGACCGCCCACCCTTGTGGTTTTCGGCCCAACGAGCTTCTCTCAAGGGTAGTAACGTTTAAGTTGATCCAGGTTAACCAGGGTGTTGAACTCGTTGCCGTCCAGATCGATAAGCTGAGCTGCCCCACCCGAGAGGATGGTCTTGATAATGTAAGGTCCCGCGCGCTTTGGGCGGAACTTGCCACGTAGATCGAAGATGGGAGCCCAGATTTCCTTTGTAACCATGTCCCCTTCAGCCAAGTCACGAGACTTCACTTTCTTGTTGAATGCCCGAGCAATCCTGCGCTGATATCCCTGAACATGATACAAGGCACGGAGCCTTCTCTCGTCAAAGAGCATGAGTTCGACAAACCTCCCGCTAAGCTATTCGGACTCCGCGAGTTCACATTCAGCCATGATCCTCAAAGTCGGCACTTCCAGCTCGATGGGAAGGACAGCTTCCATCCCGTAAACCAGGGAAAAAGGGGTGGCCCCCGTTGATGTTCGAATTGACGTGCGGTACCCCCAAAGAGCTAGAGGCAGCTGCTCGTGCCAGTCCCTGGCGGACTCTGCGGATTTCTTGATGATAGTCTCAATGTTCTTGTTGGCTGCTTCAACCGCCCCATTCGTTTGAGGGCGATAGACCGTTGAGTGATGAACTTGGATCTGGAATTCTTTGAAAAGCTCCAGTACCCTGCCTTTGAAATGGACCCCATTGTCAGAAACAAACGCCTGTGGAACCCCGTATCGATAGATGATGTTCTTTCGGATAAACTGAGCAACCTGAACCGCCGTCAGGGTCTTGTAAGATTCAGCCTCGACCCACTTGGTGAAGTAATCTATTGCCACCAAGATGAACCGATGCCCGTTCGAAGCAGAAGGCCTGATCATGCCGATAACGTCGATACCCCAAACAGAAAAGGGCCAAGGCGATGTCATGCCAAACAATTTAGAAGGAGGGACATGCATGAGATTGGCATGGATTTGACACCTATGGCAGCGGCGCACATAATCCACACACTGGGACTCCATGGTAGACCAAAAGTATCCCTGTCGTAAGATTTTCCTGGCAAGCATGACCCCGCTCATGTGAGGGCCACAAATTCCCTCGTGAATTTCCTCCATGATTTTAATGGCCTCAATGCCATTGACACAGAGCTTATGCATTCCGCAGTGGGATCTCCGATACAGTCTCCCGCCACAGATAATGTACTGAGCGGCCATTCTTTAGAGGGCCGCTCGATCCTTTTTGGTGGCGTCGGCCGGAAACTGACCACTTTCGACGAAGTTCCAGATATCGTGATACCAGGGTAGGCCGTCATCGACATCATCAACGGCGTTGACATATTGATAAGCAGGCAAGTCCCGCTGTTCAATCAGAATAGGACGAAGCTTGATACCAATCGGAAGCTCGATCATGGAAGCCAGAGTTGCTAGAGCATCAGCAAATTGGTTCTTCATCCGAGGGATGTGCGTGAAGGTGACCTTGTTGAAACGAGGAATGAGATCCTCCAGGTCTTGGTGATAAGGCTTCAATCTGTCCTCCCGAACTTTCCAGTCTCCGTTAGCCTGAGAAACGACAAGGTTGGAGTCACCAATAACCTCAAGCCTTTCAACACCGAGCGTAAGAGCAGCTTCCATGCCAATAATGCAGGCCTCATATTCAGCTTGGTTGTTCGTGACATCGAAATTGAGTTTGAATGCAAGCGGAATATGAGCACCATCGGGGGTTATAAGCAAAACCCCAATTCCGTATCCCTTCTGATTGGCTGCCCTATCAAAGTAAAGAGTCCAGGTGTCTTTGACAACTGCCATCACTCCTTCATCCGGAAATGTAAAATCTGAGTCCTTTGGCCCCTCGACGGGATGATCAGCCAGAAATTCGGCGACCGCGCGCCCTTTGACAGATTTCCTAGTGACATATTCGAGGTCGAACTCTGCGAGCAACAGCAACCAACGTGCTAACTTACCAGTAAGCGCAGGTTTCTCAAACAGATACTTGAGAGGATCCATTCGAGAAATCAACTTCACTGGGTAAGCCAGCATGTAGTGTCTTAATTTCTTGGATGCCCAAACAAGAGCCCAACATGTCTTTTCGAGAGCAGTGTAGCGTTCTTCAGTGCCAACCATCTTCTTACTCAGGTAGTAAATGGCCTTTTCAACTCCCTTTTCTCCCTCTTGAGCCAGCAAACACCCCATAGACAAAGGATTCACAGACAAGTAAAGTATCAAGGGTTTCCCTGGCATCGGTGGCATTAAAACCGGAGGGTTCTGCAGATAGGTTTGAATGGAGGTGAAAGCCGCCTGGCACTTGTCCGTCCAAACGAATGGAGTATTCTTCTTCAATAGATGAAACATCGGCTCGCAAGTTAGTGTCAACTTGGCGATGAATCTGCTGATGAACTGTACCTTTCCCAAAAAGCTTCGCACTCCCTTTTCAGAATCTGGTGGCTTCATCTCGAGGACTGCTTTGATTTTAGACGGGTCGACCTCAATTCCACGAGAGGTGATCATGAAACCGAGCATCTTACCAGCTGTAACCCCAAAGGTGCACTTCTGAGGATTTAGACGCATGCAAAACTTTCGTAATCTCTCGAAGAATTTCCTAAGCACAGGAACATGACCTTCTCGAGTTTTGGACTTGGCGATCATGTCATCGACGTAGA
This sequence comes from Rhododendron griersonianum, assembly GCA_018127125.1. NCBI lineage: Eukaryota > Viridiplantae > Streptophyta > Magnoliopsida > Ericales > Ericaceae > Rhododendron > Rhododendron griersonianum. The sequence continues at coordinate 40,292,454 of CM030795.1, read as the reverse complement.
CCTCGACTTCTTTGTGCATCATATCGTGTAGGATGGTGGTAGCAGCTCGCTGATAAGTGGGCCCAGCGTTCTTCAATCTAAAAGGCATGACCAGGTAGCAATAAGTCCCCCATTCAGTGATGAACGTGGTTTTCTCGCGGTCCTCGGGCGCCATGAGAATTTGATTGTAGCCAGAGAAGCCATCCATGAACGAGAGCAAAGCGTGCCCCGCAGTGTTGTCCACAAGCACATCGATGTGTGGCAAGGGAAAATCGTCTTTGGGGCTCGCTTTGTTCAAGTCCCGAAAATCAACACAAACTCGAATTTGGCCATTCTTCTTAGGAACAGGGACGATGTTGGCAACCCACGTGGGATACTGAGAGACCATGAGAAAGCCAGCGTCAATCTGCTTGGTAACCTCCTCCTTAATCTTCTGGACCCAATCTGGTCTCATCCGTCGGAGTTTCTGCTTCACAGGCTTGGCATCCGGGAATAAAGGAATGTGATGCTCCACGATCTCGGGGTCAATTCCGGGCATATCTCGATGGGACCATGCAAAAACGTCACTGAACTTGGTGAGCAGCTCTTTGAAGTCACGATGTTCCTCCGGTGAAAGTGTGGAGCCGACTTGAACCATTCGGGGATCGTTTTCATCTTTCAAATTTATAGAAACTATTTCTTCTTTTAATGGCTGAGCATGCCTTTCGTCTTCCCTTTCGATGAAGGCACGGATTTCCTTGGGAATGTCCCCATCGAAATCTATCCCCTCATCGTCAGGGTCGACACAGTTTATATAAAGATCATTGAAATAGTCAGAAGATGCTTCGTTCATTTCACAAGCCCCTGAAGGGTCACCAAGTACAAGAGAGTCAAACTCGAAATAAAAGCTATGACGTGGAGGGCCTAGAGGCACAAACTCCGACTCAGAGCTAGACTTAGAGGACGGGACAAACTCTGACTCAGACTCAGACTCAGACTCGGACTCAGACGTGTTGTCAATGCAAGTCAGGCGTGGCTTGAAAATGCAATTATTCAAAGAGCCCTCGGCTTTCACAATGAGGGAGGTGGGATCCTCGAGGGCGTCGGGCCCGAGCATGAGCACTTCGGCCTCTTCAGCTTCCCCAGCCAAACCCACTTGGGAGAATTCCCGGAATAGCAGCTCCAGATTTCCCTGATCGATAGATCCCAGCCAGTCAGTCTTGGTCTTCAGCTGATTAAGCTTCCTCTTGAATTCTTCCTTCGCTGGTTCATCATCACTGCTTGACCAGGTGTCATCAGCGAAAATCTCAAACCCAGGCAGCAGCTCCCCGGTTTCGGAATGAACGAAGGGCTCAGCCTGCCCGGTGTAAGCGGCATTTCCGACTTCACGCACGAATTTGGGACCGCTGCAGAGGGTCCGAGGTTTTCCCATATATTTCCTTCGTTTGGCATCTTTGGCAGAGGCGATATACCCCAAACCAAAGCGGCCCTCGTTGAAAGGAAAAGTAGGGAACTCCGGGACCCCTTGACGGCGAGAGCCTAAACCAATGCCTGGAAAGTGAGACATCCTTCTCATAATGTCCAGCGCGACAGAGCTTATGAGGAAATTCCCGTCTACGTTGATGGCCATTACTACACCTGAAGTATCGAAAGAGAAACCTCCGAGATCGACGTCTTCTTCGCCGTGTTGAATTCCCAGAACAGGAGTCCCGTCCTCCTTGAGCGGGCGGATGCCCGAATCCCCGCAGATGGTTAGAGTGCCAGTGGGTAGTCCCAGAATAACCTTTTGGTGGAGGGTAGACGGCACAGCCATGATGTCAGACCGATGAAGCCATGGCCTGCCCAACAGAAGATTGAAAGTTGCAGGAATATCCACGACATGGAACTCCACGTCCATCTCGAAACCCTCAGCATCGAGTTTGAGCTTCAAAACGCCTTCAACTACGCGACGGGTGCCGTCATATGCCTTGACAGCTAGATTAGAAGGTGCCAGATCCTTCTTGGTGAGTCCTAAACGATAAGCGACCCGCAGAGGGCAGACATTGATGGCGGAGCCGTTGTCAATAAGAACGGTCGGGACCCAGAGTCCTCGACACTTGACGGTGATGTGCAAGGGGCGATTGTGGTCGACTCCTTCGACTGGCAGATCCTTGTCTGTGAAGATGACCGTATGCTTGGAGGTTGGAGGGAGGATGAGAGATATCATTGCCTCTGGTGTGACGTCGGCCTGGACTTCAAGGCGGGATAGGGCGTGACACAGCCTCTGACGATGCTCCTTGGATGAACAGATCAGTCCCCAGATAGAAATAGCGGCAGGAATCCACTCAAGTTGCCGCTGAACTAGATCGGGAACTGGATTGCGGGCTGATACTTCAAAAGGTGCAGGCCTTGGGAAAGAAACAGGCTCGTTCCTTTGATTAGCAGGATTGAAGGAATTCCCGGCCTGCAGATTAGCAGGCTGAAAAATCCGTCCACTCCTTGTAACATTGTGAACGTTTCCCAAAGAGGGCACGAGTCGAGGGCTTTCCTTCACATCCCAGAGATCAGCAGGGACACCTCCCAGTTTGCGCTTTCCCTTGTCAGTAGTCGGTGCAGAGACAGGCACTTCCATGTCTAAGCCCAGATCTTCAGCCAGATCCTTCATCAATAAGGAGTCCCAGAAGCTTAAGTCTTTCACAGCAGCCACTTCAGCAACGGGCTCTGGATTGGCAATGAAAGGGACATCCCAGAGACCAGTGTCAGCCAGGGTACGATTGACAGCCCAGACTTCATTCCCAACTTGGACATCCACTATGTCGTTAACTTCCCACAGATTAGCGGGCGGAGCGCGGTCCGTAACCATGATGCTGCAGTCCCTGTTGTTGGGGTAAGGCACCTGAGGGCGTGGATTTTCTTCGTCGACAATGTAGGAACAGGGGTCATGGTCAGTGTCGGGGTTAGTATCACAAACCGAATTAAAGACCGAACCAAAGAGGGAAATGTGATCTCCCAAAGCCCGCGGATCATCCTGGACAAGCTCATCCTCTGCGTAGTGAAGCATGTAGTCCGGCGTGGCATAGCCTTGTAGAGGGTTAGGGTCGACATCCATGGGAGCAAACCAGGTTGGCTCAGGATCCCAACAATATTCTGCTTCGGGAACTGGAGGTTCGATCGGGTTGAATAGCATGTTCAAGGAGAAACCGTCCAAAGGGTCAAACAAGGCCGCTTCATAACCGGCCAACCAGCCATCATACCAGGCTTGATCGAATGGGACATTTCCGGGCTGTGGAGGAATCCCATCCATTCCAAGGGTGGACCACTCATTGAGGAGAGGAGCGGCATAGTCCCAATGGTCTGCTATAGCCCAACCAGTGGCTTGCATGTTGTTATTCGAGGGAGGCACCCAAGGCTGATAGGGATCAGGAAATGGGCCAGCGACGGTTGCGTACGGGCTGTCAAGCGACGAGGCAGAGTTGATTTGCACAGCAGGGATTGACTGATGGAAGAGGGAGCTGACAGATTCTTCGGAGACAGGTGAAGCAACTTGTGAAAGTTCCGAAGGTGCATCGGCATCAACAACTTGGCCTTCAACCAATTGTATATAAGAAACCTCGGTGGACGGCTCGAGCGGGAAAGGCACGACGGGCCTGGGTTGATCGGTTGAGGCTATATAGTCAGTGGGGTTAAATATGGTGGAGCTAGGGTTGATATGAGTGGAGCTGAGAGATATCTGGTTGATGTGGGGTATAGCGTTGTGCTTAGGGAGAGAGTTGGCAATGACGTTGGGTTTCTGAGGTGGTGGAGGAGTCTCCAGCGTGCCATCGTCAATGAGATCCTAGATCGCATGGCGGAGGCGAAAGCTGGAGTCGGTGAGATGACCCGCTCCTTGATGGTAAGCACAGTAAAGGTTGGCTTTGAAGCTAGGTGAAGGGTTCTTGGGTAGAGGAGTCAGATCCAGGGGCTTCAGATGCCCTGATTTGACCAACTTTTCCAAGACTGAGGATAGAGGTGCCTCGATGGCGGAAAAGCTGCGGGGTTGGTTCCGAGGTCGGTTGTTCTGCGGATTTTGAACTTGGTTGACGTCCGCGATGTGATTGGCAGCGCTGGAGGAAGCGGCATTGGTACCGGCGGTCGCCGTGTTGGAGTAAGTCCCCGTTCCGAACAGTGCATTGGCGTTTCCAGAATAAGCCCGCGGTTTTGACTTGGGGGTATGCGAGGGTTCACCCTTTGATAGAATTCCACTCTGCAGAGCGTCTTCGATGGCCAGGCCAGAGTCGAAGAAGGTTTCAAAGTTAGCGGAGGCCTGAGCTAGGACCAGGTGCCTAGCATAGTCTGGTTGGAGGTTGCGGGAGATGATGCGGAGCTGGTCCTTCTCGCTTGGGCGATCAGTCATCTGTGCGGCTTTAGCTCTCCACCTTTTGACAAAGTCTGCAAAGGTCTCCTTAGGCTCCATCTTGGTAGATTCAAGTTCCCGAGTAGTCATTTTCAGCTGGGAGTTGTAATTGTACTGCGAAATAAACGCAGTCCCAATGTCTTCCCAAGTCCTCCTTTTGGCAATGTCGAGTGACAAAAACCAATGGAAAGCAGGGCCCGAGAGGGTCTGAGGAAAGAGCTGTGACATGGCCTCTGGCTCAACAGAAAGAAGTTTCATGGCGGCGTGGTAGCTGTAGAGATGAGTTCTGGGGTCGCCGCTCCCGTCGAACTTAGCCAAGTCCGGCATTTTGAACATTTCAGGAAGCTTGGCGTTGGGATACAGGCAAAGGCGATCCAGATCAATCCCTCCGGCACTGATCTTTTCTGTCTTGGCAATGGATTCTTCCAGTTTGGCCATCTTGGCCATGAGCGCAACCATCTCCGGGCTTGGAACTGGTCCTTCTGGGTTTGGAGGCAATCTACCACCTGCAAGGTTTGCAGCGGGCCTGCGAGCTTCCCTCGGGTTCAGGACGATGAGACGTCCTGCGTGAAGCGGATCTGGAACCAAGACGGGCTGCTCCTGGTCAGACTCATCGTCCTCGCCTTCTTCCTCGAGAGGGGGTGGAAGGCGAGTGTGGATGAGGTCATTCAGGCGAGCGATGTTAGTGTCGGTCTGAGCTGCCCTCTGTTGCATAGCGGTGATACTGTCCTGAAGGTTCATGAGCATGGTCTCCAAGGTAAGGGGTTCTGGTTGTGGTTGTTCCATTGTGACGGGCGTTTTAGGGCTGCTTGAGGCGGATACCGGGGTAGTCGGATGTCCTTCCTGAAAGATCGGTGGCGAACCAGACTGAGAACCTGACAGGGATTCCGAGTGTTGTGCTGCCGAATGCGAGCACAGAGAGTCTTCTGTGATGACTGAGTGGGACCGTAACCTGACAAGCCTTTGAACCGGACTCAGATGCAGACGTTCCCAAGCGGGTTTGGCGACTGGCCTCGATACTTTCCTTGGCGGTGCAATGATTCAGATCTTTGCTTGCAAGGGCAAAGGAGGTTTAATAAGGGTCCTGCAGTAACTTTAATCTAAATAAAAGACTAAAGCGGATGCAGCCAACGTCGAGAGTGTCACCCTAGACTCTAGAACCGGAAGACAAGTCTGTCTCACGACGCTTTGGACACCGTTTTAGGCCCTCATAATTCTTTTCGAAGATGTATCCTTGTTTGGAACGAGCGGTCCTGAAGGATGCCAAAAGGATTCTAAAACTTTGTTCGTTTCGATGTTCGGGGTTTCAAATTTTTTTCGAAGCCAGAACGACTCGGCATGAATATCATGATGCCATAACCAGGTTGGCGTAAGCAGCACTGTGCTATTAGCCAGGCGGTGTAAGTGACGAGGCACTTGTTACCTTTTGGTGTAAGCATCATGGTATTTTACTCCGTGGTTCTTCGTTTTTTGTTCGAAACCCTAAACAGGTACACGGGCAAAGGTGTAGAAAAGCTTCTGATTTCCTAAAGTCCCACCGTAAAAGGACTTAAAAGATGATAACGCGCACCATTGAGGTGCACGACTCCTCATCGGGCCATAGCAATGTCCTACTAAGCCTAAAAGATAGACTTGGAACAGATTGAGAACCTAGGAGCCATCCTAGACATGCTTCTACGCTGAACGAGATGTATGTACAGTTCATGCGATACGGAAAGCAGTAACACATAGGCATTTAGAGGGTTAGATGCAAGTAGATCTTAACCTGTGGGTACCTGTCCTAATTTGGAGAGTTCTAATGCTTTGTATATGCAAAAGGCCGGTTTTGGTTCGTAACAGGTTCCTCGGACTAGGGCCATAGATATACCTCCCGTTACCCGCGTTTTTCGCAGAATAACAGTCGAACGGTAGCATGACCCATCATCGTCGAAGGTTGTCGGTCATTCGGGGTCCCCGGGCTCCGGTAAACCGTGCCGGATTGCCAAAACGATCCAACGAGGCTTATCCCACATCGATGCAAATGAGATGCTAAAATTTGGTTAAAAGAAGAAGAATCACAAAGTCGTAAAAGCGCCTTTTCAAATTTGGCTCACTTTATTTAGTCCATCTTTAGAAGAAACTACGCAAGCGAACAATCGAAAAAGCCCCAGATTAGAATGGCCGGACACGAGGTCCTGTTAAATCACCGTTCCAACCTTCGGCAGCGCGAAGCTCACCGTTTTGACAGACTTTTTAAGGGATTGTTCCCAAGTGTATTAAACTCTAAGTATAGATCAATATTAGTTCGATCATCCCCAGCAGAGTCGCCACTGTGGGCAGCGTGCCCTTGGAAAAAGGATTCCGTTCCTTTCGCCATTGCGGCCCTTTTTGAAAATTGAGGGAGCGCGAGCGCCGGTGGCAAGCGCTCAAAAATACAGAGTCGCCACTTGAGTTTTGAAGGTCCGACACTCAAGGAACCGTATTTCGAAGCACTTGCCGCGCTTTATTTGAAAAAGTGAAGGAAACCAGTCCGTCATAACCATATCTGGGTTCGGGAGCCAGGTTACGAGAGGGGAAGGGTTTTATGGCACCCCTCTCGCCCAATCCGGAGATCGGTCTCTACTTAGGCATTTTTATGAAAACCTTTGTGATTCTTCCTCTTTTAATTAGTTTTAGCCAATTAGGGCGGGGGAACAGTTAATCGGGGATTAAAACTGTAACAATTTGCAAGATGTGATCAAATAATGGCATGGATGGATAGCATGATGAATAATAAACGGAATGATCTTGAAACAGCGATCAGATGCCAAAACCAGGCTCGGGGCAGATTTGCCCTGCACGATGACCAACTTGCATGCCTGGACAGATCTGCATGCAAGTCGACCATCGCGCGAGACACATTGACCCTCGCGCGAGTATTGTCATCTCACCGCGGTCCCAAAATCATCCCCTTCTGGGCTCTGGAAGGACCAGTGCACAACCAGGAAGCAAACCAAGCAGTTTATTGGAAGACTGTAAAATACTAATTATTACACAATGCTCCAAGCAGGAGCCAAATAAGATGAAACACAACCCCTAAACAGTGGGGGTATCAAAACAGAGGCCAAGGGCCTAGTTACCCATGCAAGGGCTATCCATGGAAATCAGAGAACTGTCGCGCGACAGAGAGTGAATCTCGCGCGACACTCTTGACTGGACTTCCAAGAATTGCTTTGCATGCTTGGGGTCCTGAGACAGATTCACGGGATCCCAAGGGCATTCCAAACTGTTTAAAGCAAATAAATTAGCTACTGTATTTTGTTTTTGCATGCATAACAGTGATCTAAAAATCAAAGTAAAGTACAACAGACATGAAAACACTGCAAAACAGAAAAGGGCTAGCTTCTCTTCCCCACGAGGTCCATTCTCTTGCTGACACAAGTGTCGCGCGAGTATAGGGGACCGTCGCGCGAGGGTGTGGCTGCCACGAATTCTTGTAACTTTGCTGGCTTTAGGACTAGGGCATGGTATTGATTACCAGCCTTGGTCCTGTCAGCCCCCCCTCAGGGATCAAAACAGGAACAGGTTAAACATTATACCTTTGCTTGGAAAGGGTTTGGGAGTAGATTGGATTGATTGGTGTGACCTTGCTACCAAGAGTGTATGAACACACTAAGTTCAGTAGCTTAGGAAGTGGTTTGAGGGTTAGTAACTTTGTGCTAGCTAGTGTAGGATTTGTGAAATGACTAATGAATCTCTTAAGCAATTTTTGGAACCCTTAACATGGAGGATGAAGGGGGGTATTTATAGGGGGAATGTAAGGGCTAGTTAGGGGCCAAACAAGACCTTAGGACTAGCCACCAAGGCTGGTCACAACTTGGTTGTGAGGCTAGCCAACAAGGTGAGAGAGTGGTTAGGAGATTGCATGGGGTTAGAACCTGCCAGCACGCCGTTCAGCTGAGGAGAACGGGGTTCCAGCCCATGGGAACCCATGTGCCAAGCAATCATCACAAGTCCAGCTGGATTCTGTGATAGGGACAGGAGGGAACCGTCGCGCGAGGGTTCGGAAGTGTCGCGCGAGGGTCAAACAGTCAACAGTTTGACTTTGACTACACGTGGCAAGCTAAGTGTCGCACGAGGGACACAAAGGCTCGCGCGAGGGTCAACTCTGGTTCCAGGGTTTGACTGAAGGTTCAGAAGGGTTCAAAAGGTTCAAGCAAGGTTCTAAGCTCGATCCATTCCCAATCCAAGCTCTGTTTGATCTGATTTCATCATCGGGGAAACAAGAAAATCGTAAAATAAAGTAAAACGATTAGGAGACCCAGATTGGGGTGTCTACAATAGTGATGAGCATGATTACATGTTTACTTGCATTACTTGTGGTTGTTGATTGAAGCATAAGTGATTTATCACTCCAAAGGCGTCCGTACATGTGGCGTTATGCTTAAATGTGATTGAGCATGATTACGTGATTAAGAAAGCATGCTATTTAAATATAGAGTTGGATGATCTTGCTAATTTAGTTTCAAGATTACTGAAAATGTGAAAAGAACTACCGCAGAGTCATGGCATGCGAATGAGACACAAAAATCGAGAAAGTAGAAACATGGCACTTAGGGTGTGGATAAAGGAAATATGTCGACTTGTATAAAATATTTTTGAAACTACATTGTGGCCGGACATGGTAGCCCAATGTGAGTATGTTTTTGAAAACCGTAATGAGGCCGGACTTGGTAGCCCATTGTGAAGATTGCCAATGGGGCCGGACGTGGTAGTTTCGTTGGTAGTATGGCTTGGTTATCCGCGGAGAGGAGCCAATGCAAGATTTGAAAGAAAATGTTTTGAAAACAATGATATGGCCGGACTTGGTAGCCATCGTGTGTGTTGCTAATGGAGCCGGACTTGGTAGCCTCGTTAGTAGCAATTTGTTAATGAAACTTGGAAATGTTGATTTAGTAAATAAAGGTGAAAAGGATGACACGGTCTATGACGAGTCGCGTAGGAGAAACTCAAGAAAAGGCATGACACCAACGCTAGTAAGATAGTGAATGCGGATGTGTTATTGTTAACTATGTTGATTGAATGAGCATGTGTAGTTGTTTATATTCCCTTTCTGTTATAAGTTAAGGGTTAGTGGGTATGGTTTATTCTATTGAACCCTTGTAGCTCACGGTGTTACCTTTTGGTGACCCTGGCATATTATACTGGGGGCGACGCTGGTATAATGTGTCAGAGTTAATTGATGAGCAAGGTGAACAGTACACATTGGAGGCTTAGCTTGCTAGGATGGAAGAAGAAGCGGAATAGTAGAATACCCTAGAATTACCATCCTTGGTGTAATAAAAAGTACTCTAGTAGGATCTATGTTGTAATAATGAGCTTGACTCTTAGTCTTTCAATTCAATAAAATGTTTAATTAACGTACCTGAAAATGGGGGCGTTACACAAACCATGATCCTAACAAACAGTGCGCCTACCACCAACACCCTAGGCATGAAACAGATAACCGCATGCGTCTCCGCCATGACATTCAAGATCTCATTGATAGCCGAACTATAAAACTTCCAAAACCTGATGTGCAAGCCAATCCACTTCCTACTCACAATGCTGAACCACCACCCCGAAACTGTAGACACCTCCCAAGCGGGGCATCGCCATACAGATTGATCACGTTTGTTGCTCGATTGGTTGCTTGCTTCGTAAACCAAAATCATGGACATTCCCATGGCTAGGAACATCGCCACATGATAGCGGTTATCATCAAAACAGAGTCGCCACCTAGTTTATTAAAACTAGGAAAACAGATAGAGATTCTGGGTACGGGAGCCAAAAGTACAGTAAGGGGAAGGTGTTAGGCACCCCTCTCTGCCCAGCCGTGAGACTGGCCCATAGTTATTCAACATAAGACATGTAAATGCTTTGTTTAATTCTAACACATAGTCTGTTTAATTAAGCCTTAAAACAGTAAGTAAAGTGAGCCAGTGCGATAAGTAAAGCATGCGTTAGAAAACAGAACATGAACAAAGCTGTCCCAGGAAATCGATTACTCGGCCGGTGAATGGATGTCACGGCCGAGTAATCACACTGGTTTTATGTACCGGCCGAGGGATCGAAACCCCGGTCGGTGTTCTTCCTCACACCAGACAGAAAGATTAAAAGATGATCAAATCGCTACGGTTAGTCATAAATACAGTAAGTAAGACAAACCAGAGGCCGTTGGGCCTCACCACCTTGATCCCTCAGTTGCTTGATTGCCTCGGATGGTGTGTGATTGACTGATTGCTTCTTGGGAAACCCTAGGGTTAGGGTTTGGAACTTCGGGGTTTGATCGTCGGATTGATGGCTGCCTTCAGGAGGTTTGGGCTTTTGAAGAGAGGGTTTGAGAGAGTATTTTGACAGGGTTTCGTGGCTTGAGTGACTGATTTCACTTGTGAATTTCGTGGTTGTATTTTCGAAGTCCAAAGGCCCTTTATATAGGCAATTGATGACTCACTCCGGCCAATCAAAACACATGATTGCAATTGCAATTGCAATGCAATGCAAACTCTTCGTTGCTATCTCTAAACGTGGCCCGAACGCATCGGGAAGGTAGTGTAGTTGGATCAAACGTCTGACAGAACGTTCCAGAGTCTGGAAAAAGGACGATCTGGCGGCCGAGCAAAGGATGTCACGGCCGAGTAATGGATGTTGTGGCCGAAGGATAGATCTTGCGGCCGAGGGATTGATCTCTCAGGGAGATTTTGCTAGCAACAGGTTGCTCGGGTGAGGAAACGATGTTAAGGCCGTTAGATCGATGTTACGGCCGACAGATGGATTCTCCTAGGCTTCTATATTTTCTGTCTGAAAGGCTGTATGGCTCTGACTGGGTCCTCTAAGTGGCTCAAAGTTCTTGTAGACACCCTATTCTGGACTGTCCAGATTAGTTTACTTACGGTCTTTGATTCCCCAATGATGATTAAAGGTCAAGAACATCCCGAGTTTGAGAATGAGTTTGAACTTTGAGCGTCCCGCACCTCATCCAAACCTTCCTCAAACCCTTATTGAACCCTCAAGCCAGAACCAAATGGCCTCAACAAAACCCTACTGGAGTACGCCGGTGATGGATTAGCGTGCGCTGGAAGTTCTGCCACGTATCAGTCATCGCCAGTAACTGGCGCACGCCACTTACAAAGCGGCATAGGCCAGTCAATGCCAGTCAAATCAACTTTATTCAACCAGACGCGCGGGAGTTTTTGTAACCACCTGACGTCAGCTGGCAGCTCCTGATGATTACTTCGGCCAGAGCTGCTCCCCCCTCTCTCCTACACCCTCCATCAACTAGTCCCATGCATTTAATGCATGGGAGGCTCCCTCTCCTCTTACCACCCCAAACACCCCCTTAGGACCAGCTGATTTCAGTCCATCTCCCCTCCATAAATACCCCCCCGTGCATTCATTTGCAAGGGGTTAAGCACATTAATGCTCTAGTCTCTCTCTCTCTCTTGTTCTCTTTGCTTCCTTTCTTTCTCCATAGAAAGAGCAAGCAAGGAAGATAACTCTTCCACAATCCATAACCCTCACCACATCCATCCTCCATCCATCACCCTCAAGTTCAAAGCTCAAACCATCCATCAAACTCACAAGCAAAGGTATACCACCTTTTGCTCCTGCTTTCTATTCTGACCCCTGAGGGGGGCTGGCAGGGTCAAGGCTGGTAATCCATACCAGTCCTGGCCCTAAAGCTGGCAAGGCTTCAAAGCCGTGTGAGGTGATCAGGTGGCGCACGCCAGTAAGTTATGCCGTACGCCAGTCATGGCTGTATGGCAAAACTGGCGTGGGGATCATCGATCATCCTTATTTTGCTTTATTTAAGTTCTGATCACCCTGATGCATGCTAAAACCAGTCTATTGCTTTCTGTATTTTAGAACTGCTTTCTCTTCCATCTGTATCTTAGTGTAGTATGGCCTCTGGGAGCCTTCTGGTCATGTTCCAGAGCCCAGATGATGCAAAGCCAAAGCATTGGAACGAATGGACGACTGGCGTACGGCTATATACTACTGGCGTACGGTAGTAGTCTGGCTTCCAGTGGCTTGGCCCTTGCATGGATCTTTCATCCAGGCCTCTGATCATCCTCCCCTCACTGTTTAAGGGGTTTTCTGTCCATTTGGAAGCTTTCTAGCCCATTAATCTGTTTGTAATAGTTTAGTAACCTATATATAAACTGTGTGGTTTGTCCTGGGTGTGCACTGGTCCATTCCAGAGCCCAGAGGGTTGTTTGCAAGAGCTGTGGGTCTGGGCTCACCGGCGCACGCCACATCCTGTGTGGCGCACGCAGGTCATGTCTACATGCAGTGGCTTGACCAGTGCATATGGGCTCGATCCTGGGTGCACCACCTAGATCAGTGTGTTCTAGTCTGTCCAAAACACTCACAGGAGCTTGTTCTCAATCTATTATATTTGTGTAGATCAAACATCAAACATCCATCATGTTTTCATCACACTTTTTGTACATAAATGCAAATGTGTTACAGTTTTAACCCCCATTAACTGTTCCCCCGCCCTAACTGGCTAAAAAGATGATCAAACCAAGAGAGAAATGCAAATGTTTTATAAAATGCCTAAGTAGAGACCGATCTCCGGATTGGGCGAGAGGGGGTGCCATAAAACCCTTCCCCATTCGTAACCTGGCTCCCGAACCTCAGATATCGAAGGTGACGACAGTCCAGTCTATAAGCCTTTTTCAAACTCAAACAAACGTAATCCAAACGTTTTCAAAAAGCACGGTTTCTTGGGTACTTTCCACAAAACCCGAGTGGCGACTCTCTGATTTGCGAAGCGTTTCGCCGCGCTTTCCAAGAAGGGCGCACCCGGAATTTTCACAGACTAAAAATGCGAGGATTTTTGGGGCGTGTGCCCACAGTGGCGACTCTGCTGGGGATCGAACCCAGAATCTCTGGTTTTGCAGACAACAGTTCAAGTGGCTCAGTTCATTCGAAAGAACATCATTTACCGGTATGGCGTTCCCCAGGCGTTCGTCTCAGACAATGGGAGTCATTTCAAAGGAAGGGTCCTGGACCTCTTCGAGGAATTCGGCATCGAGATCCACCGATCAACTACCTATCGTCCACAAACAAATGGAGCAGTCGAGGCCGCTAACAAGAACATCGAGGTGATCATCAAGAAAACTATTGAGTCCGCAAGGGATTGGCACGAGCAACTGCCGCTGGCACTATGGGGGTATAGGACGTCGATTTGAACTTCAACCGGTGCAACTCCTTTCTCCCTGGTCTGTGGAATGGAAGCAGAACTTCCTATCGAGCTTGAGGTTCCCTCTCTGAGGATCATGGTTGAAAGTGGCCTGGAATAATCTGAATGGCTCAGCGGGAGGTTTGTTGAGCTGATGCTATTTGACGAAAGGAGGCTCCGTGCCCTGTATCATGTTCAAGGTTACCAGTGTCGAATCGCACGGGCATTTGATAAGAAGGTGAAGCCCAGGGGCTTAGTCGAAGGAGATATGGTCACGAAAGAGAAACGGGCTCCAGTGTTTGATGCTCGCGGGAAGTTTCGGCCGAAGCGGTCCGGACCTTTCATTATCAAGACCATCCTATCCGCGGGCGCTGCTCAACTCATCGATCTCGACGGCAATGAATTCAGCACTTTGGTCAACCTGGATCAACTCAAACGTTTCTATCCTTGAGAGATGCTCGTTGGACCGAAAACCACAAGGGTGGGCGGTTCCAAGCAAAAGTTAGAGCAGCCTGCTAGACCGAAAACCTGTGAAGGCGGTCTAGGCAAAAATAAATAGGCAAAAGTCGAAAGCTCGCTAGGCCGAAAACCTGTGAAGGCGGCGCTAGGCAAAAGTTAGAGCGTAAAAGGAGAGGTAAAATACACGAGCGAACCTTAGCCTGAACTACGTTCTGACCTGATTCCTTGAAAAGGGATACGTAGGCAGTCTCACCTTGAGACCCAGTCATATTCTATCAAAGTTGATCCATGGTTTAAACATTCCAGTGCCGTATCAAGATCCAAGCATAGTCAAAAGGACAAGTCGAAGTTTCAATGAGGAATCTGAAGGGGGAAACCCTCCGCCTTTCAACTTTATTATACAATCACATCTTCTAATAAAGGGGCTGAGCATGAAAACCTTAAAAACAACAGAGCATGAAAAACAGAACAAGATGCTTGAGAAGTCTAACGGCTCGCAGTTTATTCTAAGTACAGCAAAGTGGTCCGGAGTCAGTCGGCGTTCTCTCTTGCTTGAACGTCCGCCCTTAGCCACTGCCTGTAAACGTTCCTCAGCCTTGGGGTGAAGTCTGGAGATTCAGCCTGCCGAGCCCTGTCCTCCCAGCGCCTGTCATATCCATGGAGCGTCTGAGCATTGAAATTGGGAATCCAGAAGTCCCTGGCAGTGATGTGAACATTCCCCTGAGGGATGCCCAGCTGACGGAGAATGCGGCCCGGGATGTAGAAGGTGAACTGCGTCAGCCCTGCAATCACCACCCTGTCAAACCCATCCGAGTGAACCGTCATCTCCTCCAGATCCAGCCACGAGCACCTCCAGACAATCTCGTCCGGCTGTAGCCCCTGCATGAACAAGTACCACTCTTTGATATCCATCTCGGGGTACCTCATTCCCCGTTGATGAATTCTCCTCGGGAAAAGATTCCAGCCGTCCTCCGGAGGGTGCAGTAGATTCAGCTTGTCGGATAACCACAGCTGCATGAGTGAAAAGACAAGTGAGAAACCAGATAAAGCCTAAGCGAAAAGACAAGTAAGGAGCCAGCAAATAGCCTAAGCCGAGTGTCGAGGTAAAATGAGAAAGTGTGAAAAATCGGAAAAAGGTGAGCTGAGTGAGTTTACCTGAAGAAGAAGTGGGCTGCCACTGAAGGTGTTCGACACCCCAGAGTACACCGAGTCCAGACCGATGAGCGTCTCGGCCAAGACCAGAGGAATCACGTTTTGCCGATCCGCACCTCCCATCTGGAGAGCAACGCTCACGAGCAGAGGACTGACCCGCCCGTCAGCAGGGATGAGTAGGTAGCCGGCCAAGAGACAGATCACCAGGGCAAGGCGGCGCTGCGCCTGCAAGGCGGTGTCCCTCAAATCACCCTCCGGGCTGTACTGCTCGATCAGCTGCAAGATATGGATCTCGCCACCCTCTAACATGGAGCGGGCCAAGCCCCCGGGAATGTTGAGCGCAGTGGCCAGCAGCCGGAGCATGCTCACTTGGTAAGGAGGAACGACAAGCGTCGGAGAGGAGTACGTCCGGAGGTACGCCTGGAACTCCTCGACTGTTGGGCATATCTCGTCGTCCCCGAAGCGGAAGACGTGGACTTCCGGATCCCAAAACCGGAGCGCGGCCCTCAGGAGAGCCGGGCGGAGTGGCACATGCCGCAAATATCGGAACGAGGAAAGGCCGTGGTATTGGAAATTCAACCAATCAACTCCTATCATCTGCACTAACCAGGGCCTAATCAAGGTAGGAATGGGATTTTCCATCGGAGGAATTACAGAGGAAGTGCTGAATATGGAAAAGGTAGTGAGGTGCTGTGATTCTGCAAGACGTAGCATGCATCTTTATAGGCCAAACATGCATTATTTTGCTCTGATGATGCATGTGCCATTAGCTAGCTTCCAAGCCTTCCTTACAATAAAGGAATCTGCCCCAAAAAGCCAGAAACCGCGTCCAGTACGTGGGGAGGTGAAGACAAAGGGTAGCCAGAAAAAGGACAGTTGGTCAGACAAGTGGCACTGTGTCACATTTTACTGGCGCACGCCAGTCATCAACCAGCGTACGCATGTATTCCTCTTCCACTGGCGTACGAAGCACAACTACTGGCGCACGCCAGTCAGGTCTGCACCAGATATCAGCAACAGCAGCAACTGTCATCGAGCAACCGATTTCGATTCCGGGGCTTGTTTGGCAGGTTTGTCGATTCGTACAAGTCATAAACAGTGTTTGGGGCTGTAAGGAAGCATCGGCTCAGAAACGTCGCGTTTAACGAAGAATTCGAACCTCCGGCGGCCCGTATCCTCCAAAATTTAGGATACAGAGACTCAAAGTTCGTACCACGGGTTTCGTGCCAAGTTTTCTTATACCGTACACGTCATGTAGGCCTTATGTGACTGTGCAGGGGTGTCGGTTTCAGTCCGGGACCATATCGAGTCATCTTTGGCGTCTTATGTCCGTTTTGTGACATTTTTGGGGCATTTTGCAGCTTATTTCTTGTGTCGGTTCATTTTTCCCGAGTCTTTCCACTCGTACAGGTCATTGTACATATGTATGGTCTCACAAGAGTGTCAGTTTCCCTTTCAGAGGAGGATTGGGCGTTTCAGCCCGCTAACGCCAAAGCGTCCGTATCCTCCGCGTGTCTTAAGGATACGGGACGTATCCTGGGACTTTCCTCCCATTTTATTCGAGCTAGATCGGTCCTACGTGTATCCTAGCGTTTGTCGATTGATTCAGAGCGTTTGTCAATGCATGTCAGATGTTAGTGGTTGTTTTGTTTACTTCTATCATCAATACCATCAATATGGAAGTCAAATGAACAGAAAATGCAATTATTATACTATCCAAAGCACGTATCTCTAAAAGAAAAACAAAGGAATGTACGTAAGCGGCGCAACGGCCCGAGCAACGAAGCAGAATCATGTAGCGGGCACATTTGCCCATGAATCAAAAGGCACGCAGGCCCCATCTCAAAAATTGAATCAAGCCAAAGTACCAAAAGGCGAAGGACAGTAAAGTATCTGAGGCTCAGTGGTAGCCCTCACTCTCCGAAAAGGTCGTCAGTGTCGTCGCTGTCGTCCTCGCTCCCCGCAGCCAACTCTCCCGGGTCTAGTCGGAACCCAGGGTCGCTGGCAGACCCAGAGCCGCTGCTGAGGGACGCGGACTCCTCGTCCTCGCCCTCACCCTCCTCTTCCTCTCTTCTCTTCTTCTTCGCAGGTCCCTCCGCTGGCTTCTTCTGAGCGGGCCTCTTACGCAGCTCTCTCTGTGGCTGTGGTGACCCTCCTTCAGGGGCAATCACCACCCCTCTGGCCTCAGGCCGTGTGGTCCTCGTCGGTCGCTGGACCACGGCAGGAGCCTTCCCCTTGCCCTTCTGAGGGGCTGGCCTCGCTGTCTGCCGCCTAAAAGCCGTCCTAGCGTGTCCCTGCTTTGTCAATTCAATTCAAGTCATTATATATTGTGCATAGTATATATATAAATGCTGAAACAGGAATCAAGAGCAGGCACATCCAATATGCATTGTAACAGACATGCACAGCTATTCTAAGTATCGAATTCGGAATTCTGGGTTTATACCTGAGGCTGCGTAGTAGGCGCTGGAGCTGCCGGCGGGTAGTGCAGCTGCAAGGGAGTGCCACTCGCTATCTGGTGAAACTTCTTCTCCATCGCAAGCATCAAGCGCATGGACTCCCTCGCCCACTCTAGCGGCACCTGAATTACAAGTATTAAAATCAAGGGCAATTCAAATACAGGGCAAAAATGATACAGGAAATAGGAAAAGCTGAAAGTGCATCATACCGGTCCTGTGACCTCTGCTGGCTCTGTCCGGGCGGGCTCGAAGCGAACCTCTACAACCTCCCCCTGAGGGTCACGCACCGGCAGCGTCCAAGAAAGCTGAGTGAGCCCGGTCGACTCTGCAAACTCACTCCTCTCCCTGGAACGGCCCGACCTGCCCCGCCGTCCCGACCTCTCCTCACCGGCAGCCAAGACCTCTGCCCGTACTGCCCTGTGCTCCATCACTCCAAGCGCCCCGGCCAAGTATCGCCTCTGGTAGACGGCGTAGTCTCGCCCCCGCCTCAGAAAGGAAGTCGCAGCAGCAGGGACAGTGAACCTCCTCAGCTCTCTCAGCGTGTACCTCCCAGTGTGCGAAGCGCGAGGCGGAAGTGGCCCAGGGACAACGAACTCGGACGAGTCGAGCGACTGTCGTGTCACTCGGTCGCCCAAGTACCACTGCCACCCGAAAGCCGACTCCAGCAGCACTCGGCTCGCTGTCACCACTCTGCTCCTAGCCAGGTACTCGGGCTCAGGCCCTGCAGACCTCCACGGGTCCCACTCCACCTGCAAAGCAATCAAGGGCATCAGCGACAGCATTAAAGCAATTCAAGGCACAAAATACCAAAAGGGAAAGCTAGTCTCACCTGAGGACCGGTCAAGTGGTCAAGGTACAGCCGGAAGTCTGAAAGCGTCTTCTGTGACCTCTTCTTCCCGACGCGAAGCGGTCCCCAAACCATCGCTTGAGGAAGCGCTCTCAAGTCCGGACACCTGTTCTCCGGAGGGTACATCCTCAGCACCTCGTAAGCCCACAACTGCAGGGTTTCCAGACAGTCAAATAATCAAGGCATCAGAAATTCAGTATATGCAAGATAAAGTGCAAGTATGGAATGAAATTGAAAGACAGTATTGATTCCTTACCTCCCACACTTTCCAGTACCCAGCAGCTGCCTTCCTCCCCCTGGAAAACTCGCCCAATAAGCTGTAGCACGTGCCTAAGGCCGCTCCTCCCCAGTCAAACCGAGAAGCCGACCTCAAGTCAAAAAGGGCCGGCAGGTAAGACAAGTGCACCGTGGACCACTTGTTCGGGTACAGAGTAGCCCCGAACAAGTACAACAGGTACACCCTCGCAAGCTGCGCCAACTCCAACTCAGAGACCCGCTCTCCCGCCAGCTCTATCTCGGGAACCCTCGTCTCCACGTGCCTCTTGAACTGGTCGTACGAGACCGTCTCTGACGTACCTGCGGGCACCATGCCCAAGAACCACCTCAGCGCCTCCCTGTCTCCGTGGACCCCAGAGTCAAACGGGATCGGGTCACCTCCAACCCTCAGGCCGGTGATGGCCGCAAAGTCCGTCGGGGTCACCGTCATCTCCCCGATCGGGAAGTGGAAGGAGTTCAACGTGTCCCACCACCTCTCAGCCAGGGCAGACAGCACGCCGTGGTCGCTCCTCACTGCTGTCAGTGTGGGGATAAACAGGCCAAACCCCGCCGCGTCCACCAGCTCTTGTGCCCCCACAGGCAAACTCAAGTACAGCTCGAGCGAGTGCGCTGGACCACCAT
This sequence comes from Rhododendron griersonianum, assembly GCA_018127125.1. Classification (NCBI taxonomy): domain Eukaryota; kingdom Viridiplantae; phylum Streptophyta; class Magnoliopsida; order Ericales; family Ericaceae; genus Rhododendron; species Rhododendron griersonianum. Next base: position 40,273,126 of record CM030795.1, on the reverse strand, counting down.
GCCCCCGCGAGCTAACTACCCCTCTCTACACATCGCAACAAACAAAGCAACAGGAAATAGCATCAGTACAACAGTTCAAATTCAGTGGATAGTCGAATCAAGGACTTTTAACAGTATCTAAAGCATCAAAGGCATCTATTCAGTCGATTATCAAACTACTAGGCATCCTATTCAGTCGATTCAAGTCATTTTTAGGTCGATTCAAGCTTCGAACATTCATGCAGTCGGTTATCGAGCTACCAGGAAACTATTCAGTCGATTATCAAACTACCAGGCATCCTATCAGTCGATTCAAATTGTCAGAACATCAAAGGCACTTGTTTAATCGATTATCACGTTTCAATGGCATCCTACAAAGTCAAGTCAAATTTCAAGGCAATCTATCAGTCGAGTTACGTTACATGGCATACCACAAGTTGATGTCGGTTATCCACAGGCATTCTATGGTCGAATTGTGAAGTCGAAGCATTCTACAGTCAATCCAGTCTATTTCAGGTCGAGGTATCACTAACTCTACACAGTGAATCAAGTGCGAGGGTTCAAGTGTCATGCATCACAGGGTCGGCAATTCAATGATAAAGCATGCGCAACTACAACAAGTACGAAGTAAGGACTAAAGCAGAGTTTGAAGGTATACCTAAGTCCAGCCCCTGGACAAGTGCTGCTCAGGGTCTCTCAGCACTAGCTCCTTGTCGTAGTCCCTCTGGCAAGGGATTTAGCTCTCGGTGCCCGACGCCACAAACACGTGCGGCTCTGGAGGAACGTACGTCTCAGCCACGAACGGGGTACGAGCGGTCTGCCGCCTGGTCTCCGCTAAGTCAACCGCTACCTCGTGCGCCCCGGGACCCTCCTCCTGCTCCCTCTCGGCCTCCTCAGTCTCTCGCTCCAGCTCTCTCTGGTCCCTCTCCGCCGCCTCAGCCTCTCGTCCCAGCCTCTCTACCTCGTCGGATCGAGCAATCTCCCTCAACCTCTCCTCGCGGGCTGCTGAAACTGCTGCAACAACCTCAGGGTGGTCTCTCATAAGCCGAGCGAGTTCAAACTCGCCCAGGAACTTCGCCAAGTCACGGCTCATGATCGGCTCGTGACTAGACGACCCCGCAGGTGGTGTAAACTCGATCCGCTCAGCGTGGTCCGCTCTCGGCACATGTCCCTCCTCCTCTACCACCGCCGGAGCCTTGCCGCTCGCCGGATCTCTCGGCGGCGACCCCGGTCGGTCCTCACTAACACCGCCGCCACTGCCGCTGCCACCGGCCCCAGCCGAGCCCAAACCAGTCACGATCAGGGCTTCCACCCCGCTCCGTGAGTCCAACCGTTGCACCCGTGGCCCCCCTGAAATCGCTGCAACTGGCGTGCGCCCCAGATCAACTGGCGCACGCCGCTCGATGCCACCATCGGCCTCCTCTGCATGGCCGCCATTACCACCACCGCCACTCAAAACCTCTGCACCGGTGCCCGTGGTGCCTCCTCCAGTCGTTTGATCGTCGATCGGAATCCCCGAAGTCTCGATCTCGTGACTCAGTCGAGCCTTGTCACCACCACCACTGTTTCCGCCACCACTACCGCCTGTTTCCGCCATGGGTGTATGTGGGTTTATGATTTTGGGGAGGAAGATGAGGGAGATTAGAAGATTGGAAGATTTGGGAGGGGTTTTTGAGAGCTTTCGGAAGTTTTGAACCGAAGAATGGCGGTTCGCCAGCCTCTGAGAAGTTTAATCGATGAAAAACAGTGCTGGGCCGGGTTTGGGCCGGATTTGGGCTCGGATATTGCAGTATATGTGGCGTACGGCACAAATATACTGGCGCACGCCATTAGTTCTTGGGCCTGGGGCCCAGTTCGCATCCCGTGATCAAAATCAAGGCCCATGGTCATCAAATTAATGTTATCACCTTGGATGGTTACTCCCCAAGCAGAGCCCGTCCAATTTCAAATCAACGACGGTCCGTCCGTCCACTTTCAAATCAACGACGATCTATCCGTCCAAATTCAAATCAACGACGATCTATCCGTCCACTTTCAAATCAACGACGATCTATCCGTCCACTTTCAAATCAACGACGATCTATCCGTCTGTGGGCAGCATGCCCTTGGAAGAGAAAGGATTTCGTTCCCTTTTCTGCCATTGCGGCCCTTTTTGAAAAATCGAGGGAGCGCGAGCGGAGAGGCAAGCGCTCGTAAAATACAGAGTCGCCACTTGAGTTTTTGAGGGTCCGACACTCAAGGAACCGTATTTCGAAGCACCTGCCGCGCTGTTTGTTTGAAAAAGTTAAGGAAACCAGTCCGTCATAACCATATCTGGGTTCGGGAGCCAGGTTACGAGAGGGGAAGGGTTTTAAGGCACCCCTCTCGCCCAATCCGGAGATCGGTCTCTACTTAGGCGTTTTTACGAAAATATTTGTGATTCTTCTTCTTTTTAACCAATTTTAGCCAGTTAGGGCGGGGGAACAGTTAATCGGGGATTAAAACTGTAACACTTTGCAGGATGTGATCAATATAGCATGGATGGATGAAATAATGGAAAATGACATGGGATAGAACCAAAGACAGCGATCAAATGCCAAAACTAGGCTCGGGGCAGATTTGCCTTGCGAGATGGCCAACTTGCATGCATGAACAGATCTGCATGTAAGTTAACCATCGCGCGACACACTGGGACCCTCGCACGAGTGTTGAGATCTCACCACAGCTTCAATTTCATCCCCTTCTGGTGATGAGCACCCAACATTGTTGATATTTGGTGCAACTAGTCCCGTTCTATCTTGCTTTTACTTATGTTTATTTAGCTTTTGTAGCGGTATTGCACGTAAGGTGTGGTTTTTGTATGTTTCAGGTAATTCGTGCAAATAAGGCGTAGTTTGACGCCATGGATGGCCCAAGTGCTTCCAAGTACCCGAAGACCCTGTCGGCCCCTTAAAATCTGTCTAAGTATGAAAAAATGACTTTCTGAAAAAGTATCGATTTTCGAGATAAAAAATGGCGGTAATTGATCCTTGAATTTTTCTAAGAGTAACTACAAAGTTGCAAGGTTTTATTTGAAGAGCAAGGTCATGTTTTGAGCCTTTTTCTCTTGAGAAAAATGTGCAGTTTTCCATTTTACACTAAAAGTGGGGGGTTGACATTTTGATTTAATTGGAATCTTGAAATTCTGGTAATGCCATTGTTTCCAAATGGGGGGTACTTTCTTATTTTCATTAAATAAATTAAAGTAAAGAAAAGGTAAAAGAAAGGTTTAAAATGTCATCTTTACTTAACTTTAGATAATGAAAATAAGGTGTCGGGTGAGCTAAGGGGCTGTCGGGTGCCAAGATTTGGAGGCTGGCCTGGAGTGCTGAAGAAAGCAGACCCGTATCGATACGGGTTTTAAGCGTATCGATACCATTTCATCTCGTGGGAGATCAGAGAGACCCGTATCGATACGGGATTGCTACGTGGAAAATGGCATTTTGAGGATAGCTAGGTGGTATCGATACTTTGCTTAAATAGTATCGATACGGAGGCCTGTCGGTCAGATTTTTATCACCTTTTTGGCTTTCCACTTGTGGAATAGTTGCCTTTATTGGTATGTTTTTGGATATTTGTAGAAAGAGAAGCCCACTTTGTATAAATAGGGGTTCCATCTCTCTTGTTTAGAAGTAGCTAGTTAGCTTAGGTTTTTCCTCCATTAATGGTCTTTAAGCTTTCTTAGTTAATTTTCTTAAGAACTCTAGTAAGTCCTTCTCGTTTATTGTTTTCTCGTTTATTAATGTTATAGCTACGGTTTAGATCCTTTATAATATCAAGTTTATTTCTGTTTCTATCGGTTTATCATGTTTTCAATATCTACCTTGCTTTCTAGTCTTTTCATGTCGCGTGAGTAGTCGTTTAGGCTTGGCTATGGGGTGAATAACACCTTGTGATTTAGGTTAATTTTGCTCTTCTCAACTTAAGACTTGAGGTTTGGTTTGTAAATGTGCGTGGTTCGCCTTTTATGTAACAAAACTTGTCGATGTTAATCTCCGGTGATCATATGCTCGCTCATATGGTTCCGTGAGCGATGTCTCGGCTCGTGTTTGCCAAAAGAACCAAAGAACTTGCTCGCTTTCCAAACTATACTTCTAGTTCTTGATCTTGATATTTAGTTTGAATTCAAGTCTTGGCGTTGTTAATCTCCGGTGATCATGTGCTTGCTCACATGGTTTCGTGAGCGATGTCACGCCTTGTGTTTAGCTTGTTATTCAAACTCTATATCAAGTCTAACCATTTTCACCGCTAAATCTTCCGGTTGATAACCTATGCCGTGTTATTCAACTGTGTTTTCGTTGAGAAAAGTTGATTGGCTTAAGTTATGGGTGTCACGAACTTCTATGCCTTGCCGCTTTTAATACTTAGTCAAAACCAAGTTTCTAGTCTTTTTCATTACTTTTCAAAGCAAACCGAAGTTGGCCGTCTGAACGCTGGAAATACTTGCATCTACAAATCCTAATTAGCTATAGAGATTGTCTCTGTGGGAACGATTCCGGACTTTCCGGTATCTATGCTGATAGCGATTTAGCCCTACGCTCGGGGTAATTCAACCTTATTTGGAAGGCAAGGTTGTGGACGAAGCATCTGGGCTCTGGAAGGACCAGTGCACACCCAGGGAGCAAGCCAAGCAGTTTAATGGGACTGTAAAATACTAATTATTACAAATTACTCCAAACAGGAGCCCAACGAATGGAAATACAACCCCTAAACAGTGGGGGTATCAAAATAGAGGCTAAGGGCCTAGTTGCCCATGCAAGGGCCACTCTTGGAAATCAGAGAACCATCACGCGATAGACACAGAGTGTCGCGCGACAGTCCTGACTGGACTTCCAGGAATTGCTTTGCATGCTCAGGGTCCTGAGACAGGTCCAGGGACTCCCAAGGGCATTCCATGCTATTTAAAACAAAGAGCAAAGCTACTGTATTTTGTTTTTACATGCATAGCAGTGATCTATATGCCAAGATAAATTACAACAACCATGCATGTGTTTAAAAGCAATAAATGACCAGGCTCCCTTCCCCACGATGACCATTCTTTTGTTGACACAAGTGTCGCGCGAGTGTTCGAGTCTGTCGCGCGAGGGTTCTCCTGGTCACAATTCTTGGAACTCTGCTGACTTTAGGACCAGGACTGGTATTGATTACCAGCCTTGGCCCTGTCAGCCCCCCTCAGGGATCTAAACAGAAACTGGCTCAAAAGTTATACCTTTGCTTGGAAAGGGCTTGAAGATGGATTGGATTGATTGGAGGAGTCTTACAACTAAGTGTGCATTGAAACACTAAGTTTGGAAGATTAGGAGGTGGTTTGGGTAGTGACTTTATGCTAGGGAATTCAATTGCCTTGTAAAATTGTAATCAACTTACTTAAGCAATTCTTGGGATTTTTTGTTAACCCTTGACATGGATGATCAATGGGGGTATTTATAGGGGGAGTGTGTGGGCTACCACAGCCCCGGGTGGATCGGGGCGGCCCAAAATGAAAATGTGTCGCGCCTCGGCCTTGGAATCGAATCGAAAAAGTTTGAAGAGTCGCCACCCGGATTTGTGGTTAGTCACCCGAGAAACCGTTTTTATTTTGAAAATGGTTGATTGAATTGAAAACCAGAGATCATTTTTGAGGGTCCGGAAGCCATGTTACGAGGGGGGAAGGGTTTTACGGCACCCCCCTCGCCCGACGCGATGTCGGTCTCTACTAGACATTTGTGGGATTTTTCAAAAGGGATTTTGTTCATTAAGCATTTAGCATGTATCCGCAAGTATATCACATAAGAAGTGCATGCATGTGCGTCTGTACAGTAGAGTGACAAAATAGTGGAGTAACAAGATGCGTGATAACAGGAACTGTAGATCTGTCCCTGGCTTCACTCTCGAGCGCTCGGGAGTGGTCCCGAGCGCTTGGGAGTTCTGATACCCACCCTGCAAGCTTCGTTAGTCCAGACAGTAAATAATGATAATAATGACAAACTGAAATGATTCTAAATGTGCTAAAGGCTCAGCAGAGGACTTAATAGGCTGAGACAGGGTTTCAACCCCTCAAGGCGTGCTTCCTTGCCACTATAGAGTTAGAACTGTGACTTTTGAAAAGATTAAAAGGGTACATTCGTGCATGCAGGAAGTCAGAAAGTGCAACAAACTGAAGAATAGGATGCAAAGGCATGCATGTACTCCCGAGCGCTTGGGAGTAGTCTCGAGCGCTCGAGAGTGAGCTACATGTCAACTCTCACTCAAATGGAAAATGGTACTGTATTGGCATGCAAAAATATTGTTTTGATCTTTCCGAAGAGAAAATAGTCTTTTAAACCTGGAAATCTTTAACCTTACACGAAAAACTTGTGAGAGATGTTTCTGTCTCAAGAAAAGTGGTTTTCTGTACATGCATGCCAGAGTAACACCATTTTATTTGAGAGTGCACCTCACCCCCAGCCTACTGCTTACCAAAACATCATGCATGGGGCTGGAAATAGTCCCGAGCGCTCGGGAGCACTCTCGAGCGCTCGAGAGTGTTTCCAGTAGGGGTTTTAAGAAATCATTTTTTTGTGCACCCTTTGCTCTTGCTTTTACACCTAGGTCTCCCAACCATGCACCCAGTATTGAAGACTGGGTCAGGCTGAGAGACCCCCCTCAGAAGGGAAGAACAGCCTCTTTGCTTTGGAATCAAAGTAGAAAAGGGTTTCTACCTTTTGCTTGACACTTTGCTCCTTGGCTAGCTTTTGAAAAGTGGATGGAGGAAGGAGAATACAAAAAAATCAGAAGCTGGGAGTACTCTGGATTTCCTGCATTTTCCTTGATGATCTTTTGAAAGCTTTTTAGGTTTTAAAGTTGGAGTTTGAGTTTGAGAAGTTCTTTCTTTGAACAAGAAAGAGGGAGAGCAGAGAAGGAGGGAGGTTGCTAGAGAGAGGAATTTTCGCAGCCCCCCCAACTGAAACCAGCCCTTCTCATTTATAGGCCAACATAACCTATAGTTTTGAAATTAAATAGATTTTGAATGAAATATTTTAAAATGGAGGGAAATCTTCTGGCCTAGAGCTCTGTGACTGAGGTTGAGTGGAAATCGGAGAAGAGCCAAGACCAGCCGAATGCAATGATAGCCTGCATGGATAGTGGGAGATCTCATCATCCATAGGGCAACACGTCAGTCTCGAGCGCTCTGGAGTTGTCTCGAGCGCTTGGGACCTGACTCTCGAGCGCTCGAGAGTAATCCCAGCCAGTGTTTTTGAAAAAATGGTTTTGAGCGCTTGGGACTGCTCCCAAGCGCTTGGAAATGCTTTTTGACCATTTTATTCCCTTTTCAAATCTTTCAAGGAGCCAAGTTTCGATCGGCGTGAGGCTTGTTTTAATCCAAAATCATCATCGGGGAGCCTCCGGGCCACAAATTAAGGAAATTCGACAAGTCCAAATTGGGGTGTCTACAGTTGCCCCTCTTTGGGCGACGCTCGGCATCATGTTTGGATACGAGTGCCGTCCAAAGATTGAGACAGCCCAATTCGAGCCAAGTCAAATCCTTAATTCAAAACATAAATGCGAGCGTAAATACTAACATTCGATGTGTGAGGTCGCGTCTTTTCAGACTGCCTACGTACCCTTTTCTGCAGGGATCAGACCAGCGTAGTTCTTTGGGGCAAATGCACACACGTGTAATGCATGCATGAGAAAGAAAGCATTGACAAGACGTTGATAAAATGAATGCAAGGAAAGTCCACCTGTCACTCGGTTTGGCGGACAATCCAAGGGTTAAGACCTTCCGCGAATGAAATGATTAGACCCTTTTGATCGACTCCGACGTAAGACCAATTTTTTTGATTAGATCATCTTGATCGACTTCGACATAAAACCATTTTTTGATTCGACCATCTTGATCGACTTCGACATAAAACCATTTTTTTATTAGATCATCTTGATCAACTTCGACATAAAACCAATTTTTTTGATTAGATCATCTTGATCGACTTTGACATAAAACCATTTTTTGATTCGACCATCTCGATCGACTTTGACATAAAACCAATTTTTTTTTGGCGTGAAACGAATGCGGGTAATCGACTGAAGCTCGTGATTAATTGCCCCGTTTTGATATGAACCGAAAACAGGACTGAGATCGATTTTGTAAAATAAAATGCGAAATGGCAAAGTTCGAGGAATGAGAAATGCTCGGAATACCAAAAATTGGCACGAGGGGAGAAAATCACACTAGAGCGCTTGGAACCACTCCCGAGCGCTCGGGAGCGGTGTCGAGCGCTCGGGACCGTGACTGGGGTCCTCTGTCCTTTCATCTTCTTCGCTGACACTGGGGTTCAAAATCTATTCCCAAGAGCTCGAGAACCAGAGCGTCGGTAGGACTCCATCTCCCTGACTCTCGACGATCTCTCTCACCCTCTTCCAGAATCTCTCTCACGATTTCTCTCCCTCTCGAAAACCGTCCCTCTTTCTCTTGAAGAACCACGGATCGATTTCAAAACCTCGAGGTCTTGTCGATCTTCCGCTGGGCAATTGTGTGCCAGGAGGTTCGAATTTGGGGGAAGATGAAGTCTAGGGGAAGGGAAGGAGAAGCAATGGCCAGCGGGGAGGACGGGGCGGCGACGAGTGAGTCTCGTGGTGGCGTGGCTACGCCTGGAGACGGCGCGGCGGCGGCTGCAGTTGCTGCGGCAGTAATGGGCGACACTGGTGGTGGAGGAGGTGTTGCTAGGGATGAGGGGGTTACCGGCGAAGTTACAGCGGCAGTGGGTGGCGGCGTAGGTGAATCTACGGCGGTGGTAGAGGGAAGGGGGGCGACGGTGGGCCAAGCCCACGGTGGTGCAGCTGGTGATGGAGTCGGGGCCGAGCCCGACGCTGGTGGGGGCCAGACGGACAGTGGTGGAGATACCGCGGGCAGCCAGGGTGGTGCCACGGGCAGTGGAGGTAGAGCCACGGGCACTCCTCCTACTCCTACCGTGGAGGAGTTGTTCGCGGCTGCGGAACTGGCCCGCGACGAGGGACTAGCTGACGAGGTGGTGGTGGGTGGTCGCGTCACGGCCACTCCTGCCTTGAGGTCGACAGCGGCACTACTGAGGAGGGAGGATAGCAGGATCGGGGCCTCACAGCCCGTTCCGTTCGAGGAGGGCGACTTCCTAGACTCTGCGGAGCCGCGGGATATACTAGAGGCGCTTGGCCTTGACTCGGGGGTCGCGGCCGTGCTGAGAGATGCCAAGACTCCAGAGGACCGGACTGCGGCGCTGCTACTGGGAGCCTTGCTGAGTGGCGCGAGTGCGTCGGACGCAGGAGGACGCGGGGTTGAGGAGGAGGAGATAGAGGTGGAGATGGAGAGGCCAGGGCCGGAAGCGGCGGCTGAGGCACGGGTGACCGCAGTGGACGAGGCGAGGGCCTACTTAGGAGGAGAGCGGCCTAGGTTCGCAGTTGCGACCTACGCTCCGCGGGTTCACTTCTTCGAGCCGGTGGGGATGGTGAGCTACGTCCCTGCCCGGGCTGACTACTCCGAGGACCTACTGCTCCGAGACCGCGACACGCACATCTCTACGGGCTGGACTACGGTAAATCTCGACGACTTGAAACTTTAAGTTCGACGCTTGAGTTAAGAAATCGACAACTTGAAAGCTTAAATTCGACGCTTGAGTTAAGAAATCGACAACTTGAAAGTTTAAAATCGACGCTTGAATTATTAAATTCGACAATAAGAAACTTTAAAATCGACACTGGAATTATGAAATCGACAACTCGAAATTTTAAAATCGACGCTTCAATTATTAAATTCGACAATAAGAAACATTAAAATCGACACTTAAATCGTTAAATTGCTGAATTGATTGAAATGCTATTTCTTTACTTTGTTGAAACAGCGCACGACGGACATATATGGCCACGGAGGCTCAGCCAGCTCGCTGAAGTACTTCAAGGCACTGCCCCGGAGAGTACGGGAGTTAGTGGAGGCTGCGGGTTTCGGGCCGTTCATCCAGTTGATGACGGTAGTGAGGGTAGACCGCGCTGTGCTCACAGCGCTGACCGAGAGGTGGTGGGATACCACCAACACCTTCCACCTCCGGTTCGGGGAGGTGACACTGACGCCGCTGGACTTCGCAGCGATCACGGGACTGAGAGTAGGAGGAGAGCCGATCCCCTACGACTCGAGCTTAGTACTGGATGACGCAGCGCTGCGGTGGTTCCTCGGGCGGGTCCCACGGCACAGCGGGGGAATGGCAGAGTACGGGCAGTTCGTGGAGTACTGGGACCACGAGCCCGCAGACGACGAGGAGGCAGCGAGGATGGCTCGGGCGTACCTGCTCTACCTTTTTGGGGCTTCTCTGCACCCGACTAGGCGGTCGCGAGTGCACCTCTGCTACTTGGCAGGCCTGGTTGACTTGAGGACCGCAGGGCTGTTCGACTGGGGAGGGGGTGCCTTGTGCACCCTCTACTGCTTTCTAGGGGCTGCCTCACGCGGAGTGGGCAACACGATTGGAGGCTACTGGAGGATTGTCGAGGTATGGCTCAAATTATTATTGCTTTAGTACTACTATCGACTGCTTAATGATTGAATATGATGCTTGAAATTGAATTGACTCGAATTTGACAAATTGCAGCTTTGGGCTTACGAGGTTCTGGGGATGTTCCCCCCTGAGAACACCTGCCGAGATCCTGGTTTGCTTCCTCGCGGGCTCGCGTGGAGCAAGACCTATAGGAGAACGAAGGAGCGTCGCGGAGAGGTGATGACCTTCCGACGCTGGCTGGACAGCTCGACTGGAGTCACGGTATGATTTGCCTTTATTCCATTTCTCTTACTGTATTCGACACATGCTTCATTGATGCTTCAAAATTGGATATGCAGGTTCACTGGGATAGGTGGTCGAGGGTAGAGGCCGACTTCCTTCCGAGGAGTCGAGAGGTGACGAGGAGCAGGGTGCTGCTGGAGTGCCCCTTGGGCTGGCAGTGGTACCTGGGGGATCGAGTGACCCGACAGTCACTTGGTCTTCCAGCGTTCGCGGTACCTGGGCCTCTTCCTCCACGCGTACAGCGGACAGGGACGTACACTCGTGCGGAGCTTGAGCTATACACAGTGCCAGATACGGACTTGGAGCGGCACCTACGACGCGGTTTGGACTACGCGGCTTACATAGGCGAGTACTTGGCCACGAGCCTGGGAGTGGAGGCTGAGCTGGAGAGGAGGATAGTTGAGGGAGGGCGAGGCCCTAGTGGAGGAGGAGAGGCTGGGGCACGGGGTCGCGGTGGCCGGTCTGTAGGAGGTAGAGGGCGAGGAGGCGGTAGGCAGCCTGCTGGGAGGCGAGGTGCCAGCCTACCAGGTGGAGGAGAGGGTGACACGAGGGTCCTGGAGACGGCGGAGGCTTCGACTTCTACTACGCTACCCACGCTGGAATGGACCGTAGGGGCGACAGATTCTTCGGGGGCACGAGTGGTGATAGATGTCCCACGCCTTCCACAGCCGCCGATGCGGCTTCCTGAGCAGGTATAAATGAATCCGCACTTCTGATTGTCTTGAATATTGCTTGCATGTTTCTGACATTTGAATATTGCAGGTGCCACGAGAGTGGGCCGAGAGAGCCATCATGCTGATGGTGGGGATGCACCACTTGTTGAAGGGTTGTGCGAGGGGGAGGGTCTTGCCGACCAGACCTGCCCCTGTACCTGCTTCTCCCGCTGCTCCACAGGTACGAAAAATGCATGGTATAGAACTTTATTGAATCAATTGAATTTGAAATGCGTATATGATGATCATATGCTTGTGATATGCAGATGCAGCCACGACGTTCGGCTAGGGCACATCCTCAGGCTACCACGAGCTCTCCAGCTTCCGGCAGCGCACGGGGACGAGGGACACAGAGAGTGTCGCGGTCCGCTGCGGAGGCTAGACAGTTCGAGGTGGTTCCTAGGGGGGCGGCGCCCCAGCGGAGACTCGCTCACGTGGAGTCAGAGGGGGAGGAGGAGGAGGAGGAGACAGAGGAGTCTTCCGAGTCGCGTGTGTTAGGGACGACGGACTCGGAGACTGCTTCTGGCTCTCCTGGTGCAGACGACGGTGACGAGAGCGAGAGCACAGAGCCCGAGGGCCGCCAGCAGAAGAGGACTCGCCACGTCTGAGTCTTAGGTTTTTGCTTTTTGCTAGCTCTCTTGTACATGGGCCTGCGTGCCACCATAGTTGTAGCTTCTAGGCCTGCGTGCCTTGATTTCGTTTGGGTCTGCGTGCCCCGGTACTTAGGATTGGGCGCGTGCTTGCCCCAGCTTTTGTACCTCCTTCCTTATCCATTGTAAACGCTGTATTTATTTATGAAAATTTGCACTTTTTTGCTCTTTTGCATTGATTCACACTCCCTTTTAAGAATTGTATTTTATGAAATATGTTTGCCTAGCTAAAAAGAAAGTAAAGAGCACGCGAATTTCAACCGATACTCTCGAAGTATGAATGAAAACTCGGCATCGACACACGACCGCCAATTTTGAGCGATCGAATAGGAAATTTAGATTTGGGGGCACTTGATCGTAACCGATTGCAATGTGCCATTGACGATGAGCATCGCGACCCATGAGGACTGTTTAAGATTACCAAAATACCTTTGACACGAAGGTCAGCATCCACTTTGTACTTAAAAAGATGGCTTTGGGACATTTGAATGACAAAAGCTTGAACTAAGAGCCTTAACACATGTTTGATCTTGCCATACAGTCGCTAAAGCACAATGTGAGTTGTACGCATCGCCGGACTCAACTGAATATGTTCAACAAAGAATTTGACAAACTCGCGGGATGGAAAATCTCGGAAGCTTTGACATTTTTAAGGAAAATAAATAAATACGAGAGAAAACTAAAAATGGAAACCGCTATATTCCCCAAGTACACAGTGGAAGTCTCCTGATCTAAGTTGCACGTATTTATAAGATTGAATTGAGGCCGAAAAGATTGGAAATAGGAGCTGCTGCAAAAACAGCAGCACTCTCGAGCGCTCGAGAGTAGTCTCGAGCGCTTGGGACTTCACTCTCGAGCGCTCGGGACTTCTGTCATCAGCAGAGTTCAGTTGTTTCCCAATGCCACTCACTAGCTATCCCCTTGTCGCTTTCTTCTGCATGCACACTTCCAAGATACCTTGAAACCTTGCACCATCTGTTTCCCAGAAGAAATAACTTCCCAAAGCAAGACTTGGGCTTTTCCAATATCTTTTCAAACTTCCAAAGTTTGAATCTTCAAAATTGTCTTGATAACATTGATCTTGAAGGATTCCAAGTCTGGCAAGGGTTGGCATTGCATCCTCCAGACCTCTATAAATACAGATCTCCTACTTCAGCAATTCATTCACACCTCATTCCACCCTCTTCCTTCGAAAACCCTTTTTCCTTCCAAAATTCATTCCCACCATGGCCTTGTTAAACCAAGCCTTGCTCCGTCCTTGGTTGGACAGCCTCGAGGGCATTGACTGGTTGAACTTCCGAGGGCATCGACTTTACGCTCTCAGGCATCTCCGGGAGATCGCAATCCGGCCCGTCTTGCTACATGCGGCGGCGCGCTTTTGGGATCCCGAAGTGCATGTCTTTCGCTTTGGATCTCAAGAGCTATGCCCCACCGTTGAGGAATTCCACGCCTACCTTGGAAGTCATGACTCAACCGAGCCAATCATCCCAATGCTTAGGGAGAGCATGAAGAACATCCTAAAAACCAAGCTGGGAGTCAGCGGGAATGTTGCTGAGTTTTTGACTCGGGGCAATGCTATCAACATCGTACAGCTGTACGAGAGATTCAGCCCGCCTGGAGACTTGACGGATTTTGAGTATCAAGGTCGCCGGATGACAGCTTGCTGTATTTGCCTCCTGGCGGCCTTTCTGCTGGTTCCGCCTGTTGGTCAGCCCAGTTCTCTATTGGTTGGAGTCGCTACACAGATCGAGGCCCGCAAGGACGTTGCACCCTTGGTCCTTGCTGAAACTTTGATGGGGTTGGATGCTGTCCGTGCCGGTCACACAAGGGTTTTTGGTGGTAGCCCGCTGTTGCTGCAGGTTAGGGACCTCACTCAGCTCTCCTTTTTCTATTTCTCTCATTCATTTTACCTCAACGCTCGGTTTAGGCTTTATCTGGTTTCTTACTTGTTTTCTCTCTTTTTTTTTGGGTAGATGTGGCTTTGTGACAAGTTGAGCCTGCTGACACCTCCAGCTAATGATTGGTGGTATCGTGCAAGCGGGTGGAATCGTCCCTTCCTAGCAATGCACAGTAATGAAGATGACTGGGTTGACTTTCTTGCTTCTGCGGAGGAAGATGACATCGTTTGGCGGTGCCATTGGTTGAGGCTCCCGGCCATGACTGTTAGTAACATGGGTTCGACGCATGTCCTTGCAGCTGGCTTGACCGACTTCTCCTTCTACTCACCGTTCCGCATCCTCTGTCAATTTGGACTTAATCAAGAAGTGCCGCTGCCGGGCTCTGAAGTGCTTCGTCTCCCTCCCTTCACCATTCCGGGCCTTCGGAGTTATGTTCGATCATGGGAGGCTCGCAGGACTGAGCCAAGCGATCCGCTCTTTTCTATTGCCTCGACCGGAAGGTACCGCAAATGGCTGAGGAGAGATGTGGAAGCAAGGATGGGTTGACCACTTACTTCGCCGTTTTTGAAATAAAAGGAGCGTTTTAATTATGTGCTTTTGTTTTCATGCTCAGCTTGTAATAAAGAGATAATCTGAATAAAATCGGCTGATTAAGGGTTTCCCCCTTTCGGTTCGCTAATCGCACGCGCCTTTTGAGAAAACGCTTTGATTTGTCAATTTAGATGTTGATTTTTGAGATGCTTAGGACCGAACCTCGGTGTGAGATTGCCTACGTATCCCTCGCGAAAGGGAATCAGGCCCATACGTAGTTCGGGCTAGGGTTCGCTCGGGTATTAACGCTCTCCTTTTGCGCTCTAAATTTTGCCTAGAGCCGCCCTTTCGGGTTTTCGGCCTAGCGAGCTCTTTTTCGACTTTTTGCCTTAACTTTTGCCTAAGCCGCCCTTTCGGGTTTTCGACCTAGCAGGCTTGCTCTAATTTTTGCCTGGGACCGCCCGCCCTTGCGGTTTTCGGCCCAGCGAGCTCTCTCAGGGGTAATACCGTTTAAGTTGATCCAAATTGACAAGATTTGAGAATTCGTTGCCATCGAGGTCGATGATTGAGGCCGCTCCTCCAGAGAGAATGGTCTTGATGATGTATGGCCCTGCCCATTTAGGTCGGAATTTTCCCCGTAGGTCGAACACCGGCGCTCGGATTTCCTTAACCACCATATCCCCTTCTTGCAGGTCCCTCGACTTCACTTTCTTGTTGAACGCCCGGGCGATCCTGCGCTGGTAACCCTGAATGTGGTACAACGCCCGTAGCCTTCTTTCATCGAATAGCATGAGCTCTTCAAATCTCCCACTGATCCATTCGGCCTCGTCCACTCCGCTCTCAGCCATAACTCTCAGCGATGGAATTTCTAGCTCGATAGGGAGAACGGCTTCCATACCGTACACCAAAGAATAGGGTGTTGCCCCAGTCGGTGTACGAATAGACGTCCGGTATCCCCACAAAGCTAGTGGTAATTGTTCGTGCCAATTCCTAGCTGACTGAGTAGTCCTTTCGAGGATTGTCTTGATGGTCTTGTTTGCCGCCTCTACTGCCCCATTCGTTTGTGGTCGATAGGTGGTTGAATGATGCACTTGAATCTTGAACTCATCGAAGAGTTCCAAAACCTTTCCTTTGAAGTGAACGCCATTATCAGACACGAAGGCTTGAGGGACCCCATACCGATAAACGATGTTTTGCCTGATAAAATGAGCCACTTGAACTGCCGTCAATGTCTTATACGAAGCTGCCTCGACCCACTTAGTGAAGTAATCCACTGCTACCAGAATGAACCTGTGACCATTGGAAGCCGCGGGAGTGATCTTTCCAATAACATCGATGCCCCAGGCGGAGAATGGCCATGGTGCCGCCATTGAGTGCAACTCCGAGGGAGGGACGTGGATGAGATTGGCACTTATGACATCGGCGCACATACTCGATGCAATCCGTTTCCATGGTTGACCAATAGTATCCTAACCTCAGAACCTTCTTCGCTAGCATCATTCCGTTCATGTGGGGCCCGCAAACGCCTTCGTGAACCTCTTCCATTACTGCTCTTGACTCGTCATCGTGGACACACAACTTGTGAATTCCGCACGGAGATCGCTGGTATAGTTTCCCACCGCAGATGATGTATTGAGACGCGAGTCGCTGTAAAGCGATCCGATCCTTCTTAGTTGAATCCGTAGGAAATTCCCCCTTCTCGACGAGATTCCAAATATCATGGAACCAAGGGAGGCCATCGTTCGGTTCGTCGATGTTCATGACATAGTCGTACACGTGCTTCCCCCTCTGCTCAATCATGACAGGTCTCAGCTTTACCCCGATTGGAAGTTCTAGCATGGATGCTAAGGTAGCCAGTGCGTCCGCGAAGCGATTCTTCATCCTCGGCACATGCGCGAAGGTCACCTTTTGAAAGTTGGGGATGAGCTCGTCGAGCTGCTGATGATACGGCTTCATCTTCCCATCCCTAACTTTCCATTCTCCATTTGCTTGCGATACGACTAAGTTGGAATCCCCAACAACTTCCAGTACCTTGACTCCAATCTCCAATGCAGCTTCCATTCCTACAATACAGGCTTCGTACTCTGCCTCGTTGTTCGTGACTTCGAAGTTTAGCTTGAAGGCGAGGGGAATGTGCGACCCCTCAGGCGAGACTAGCAGTATGCCAATCCCAAAGCCCTTCTGATTAGCGGCTCCGTCGAAGTACAATGTCCATGTTTCGTCGACAGCAGTCATCACATCTTCGTCGGGAAATTGAAATTCAGTGTGTTCCAGGCCTTCAATCGGACGATCCGCCAAGAACTCTGCCACCGCTCTTCCTTTCACTGACTTGCGAGTGACATACTTGATTTCAAATTCGGCCAATAAGAGCAACCAACGTGCTAACTTACCGGTAAGTGCTGGCTTCTCGAACAGATATTTGAGAGGGTCCATTTGAGAAATCAGTATCACCGAATAAGACAGCATGTAGTGTCTCAATTTCTTTGTGGCCCACACCAGTGCCCAGCACGTCTTTTCCAATGAAGTGTACCGCTCTTCGGCTCCGATCATCTTCTTGCTCAAGTAATAGATCGCCCTTTCAACCCCATCTTCTCCTTCTTGCGCCAACATGCACCCCATTGACGAGGGCGTGACAGACAAGTATAGGATCAAAGGTTTTCCCGGGATGGGCGGCATCAAGATTGGGGGATTCTGTAGATAAGTTCGTACTGCTTCGAAAGCCTTTTGACACTTGTCGTTCCACTCGAATTTCACATCTTTCTTGAGTAGCCGAAAGAGAGGCTCACAGGTCAAAGTCAACTTAGCGATGAACCGACTGATGAACTGGATTTTCCCCAAGAAGCACCGGACTTCTTTCTCGGACCGAGGTGGCTCCATCTCAAGAATGGCTTTGATCTTAGAAGGATCCACCTCAATCCCCCTGGTTGTGATCATGAATCCAAGCATCTTTCCAGCCGTGACTCCGAACGTGCATTTCTGCGGGTTGAGACGCATCCTGTACTTCTGAATCCTTTCCAAGAACTTCCTCAATGCCGAGAGATGATCTTTCCGCTCCTTCCCCTTTACAATCATGTCATCGACGTATACCTCGACCTCCTTATGAATCATGTCATGGAGCAGTGTCGTGGCACCCCTTTGATATGTAGGACCGGCGTTTTTCAATCCAAATGGCATAACCCGATAACAGTATGTCCCCCACTCGGTGATGAATGTGGTATTTTCCCTGTCTTCCGGAGCTAGGAGAATCTGATTGTACCCTGAGAAACCATCCATGAAGGACAGTAGAGCGTGCCCTGCAGTGTTATCAACAAGTATGTCTATATGCGGCAATGGGAAATCGTCCTTAGGGCTTGCTTTGTTCAGATCTCTGAAATCGACGCACACTCTGATTTTTCCATCCTTTTTGGGGACAGGAACGATGTTTGCGACCCAAGTGGGGTACTCTGTTACTATAAGAAAACCGGCATCGATTTGTTTTGTAAGTTCTTCTTTTATTTTTAAAACCCAATCGGGCCGCATTCTCCTCAGTTTCTGCTTAACGGGTTTTGCATCGGGGAAGAGAGGGATCCTGTGCTCGACGATCTCCGGGTCAATTCCGGGCATGTCCGCATGAGACCAAGCGAAAACTTCTTTGAATTCTTTTAGTAAATCAGTGAGCTCTTGAAGCTCATCGGGGGACAGCCCGGAACCGACCTGAACCAATCGAGGGTTCTCCTCATCACCCAAATTTATGGAGATTATTTCTTCTTTTAAAGGCTGAGCATGCCTTTCATTTTTGCGATCGATGAGGGAACGGATTTCCTTGGGGATATCCCCATCGAGATCTATTCCTTCATCCTCGGGATCTAAGCAATTTATTTCAAAAATCGGCAAGTAAGCGAAAGCATCATTCATTTCATTAACCAGTTCATCAGACGGGGGAAATACAGCGGTAGACTCGAATTCGAAGTAAAAACTACGATGTGGAGGGCCGATGGGCACAAACTCCGACTCTGTGCTAGATGACGAGCTAGTGTCGGACTCGGACTCAGACTCAGTGCAGGTGCTGTGAGTGCGAGTTACATGTGGAATGAAAGTGCAATTATCATAAACGCCTACAGCCTCCATGATGAGTTTGGAAGGGTCTTCAGCTTCTTCTTCCTCTCCAAGCACAAGCACAGCAGCGTCTTCGACCATACCCTCCGGATCTTCGCCCTCAAACAGGAGTTGGAGACTGCCCAAACCAAAAGCCTCTAGCCAGTCGAGTGCCTCAGATACCTTTTCCACCTTGGTCTCTGCTTCATCGTCCTCCCAAGTGTCGTTGGCAAAGATTTCAAACCCCGGATACTTCATTTTTGTTTCAAGATCGATAAAGGGCTCGGGTTCTCCTTGGTACGGTGCCTCCCTTTCCTTCTGCTTCATTTCAGTTGCACGGGCCCGGGCGCGATTGCGCCACCTCTTTGCAGGATCGCTCTTCTTGGCCTCATATCCTAGACCAAAGCGCTCGTTACTTCCAGGGAAATCAGGGAATTCCGGGACTCCTTGACCATAAAGCCCCAGGCCCATGCCCGGCAGATACTTCATCTTTTTCATAATTTCCAGCGCTGCTGAGCTTACCAAGAAGCCGTCCTCCGCTCGGATAGTGCACACTTTAGAGGTCATGACCGCAAAGCCCCCTATAGCAATATCTTCTTCTCCATGCAAAATCTCTAGTAATGGGGAATTGTCCTCGGAATGCGGACGGATGCCTGAGTCTCCATGGACGATGAGGGTTCCAGAATCCAAACCCAAGATGAGTTTCTGATGCAGCGTGGAGGGCACACCCATGACGTCCGAGCGATGCAGCCAAGGACTCCCCAGCAGGAGGTTGAACGATGCAGGTATTTCTAACACACAGAATTCGACAGTGGTTTTAAACTTCCCCGTCGCAAATTCCAAGTTGATTGTCCCCAAAACATCACGGCGCGTATTGTCATAAGCACGGACACCCAAATTCGACGGTGCAAAGTCCTTGTTCTTGAGGCCCAGGCAATAAGCGGTGCGCAGCGGGCACACGTTGATGGCTGAACCATTGTCGATGAGAATTGCAGGGACCCATTTTCCGAGACACTTCATCGTCACGTGCAATGGCTTGTTATGGTCAGTCCCCTCAGGAGGGAGGTCCTTTTCTGTGAATGACAGGGTGTGCTGGGTGAGGCTCGGGGTTATAAGGGCAATGAGAGCTTCCGGGGCAATATCAGAGGGAACCTCGAGTTTGGACAGAGTGTTTACGAGCCTGCGACGGTGCTCGCGAGATGCAGCTAATACCCCCCACATAGACATGCGAGCGGGGGTTTCCTGGAGTTGTGGGATAATAGGGTCAGCGGAGGAATCTGGGTTTTGGGAGGCGTTAGGGCTTGAACTCACAAAAGGATTGAGAAGGACGGGACGGTTAGGTTGAGGTGGCGGATTTGTGGAGTTAGGAGGGTTGTTTTGTGGAGCTTGAGGGGTGTTCGGGCTTGCCAGGTTGACAGGGTTGTCCTGTTGCGGCGGAGGGGTTCGGGACGAGCTTCCCTGCTGGAGGTTGGTAGGTTGGTAGACTCTCCCACTCCGGGTAAGATTGCTAACTGTTTTAGGAATGGGCTCCCACCAGGTACCCTCCCAAAAATCGGAGAAGTCCGTGTTGCAAGTGTCAGCCTTACGTTTACCTTTGTCCAGCACCGTTTTCTCCAAAGTCTCGTTGAGGGTTTCCATCTCCAGAGCGTGCCACATGTTCTCTTCCTCCAGAGAACTCCAGAAGTTGACGTTACTGTTGCTGTTGTTGTTGCTACCGTTGCCAATCCGTAGAGAGCCTTCATCTAACATGGCCCTATTGACGGTCAATTCCTCGCCATCAATCCATACATTCACCAATTCAGATTTTCCCCACAGATCTTCAGGATCCAGTACACAAATGGCGGGCTCGTCGGGGATTTCGACTACGGGTTGGGGGAAGAACTCCTCAATAATGTATTCCTGCGGGATAAAAACATGGTCCATGACATGGTTCAGAGCATCGGAGCTTTGAGTAAGGTTGACGATGGTCCTAACAGTGAGCCCCGAGAACATATGAGGGTTCATCAGATCCATTTCTTCCAGCTCTTCTTCTTCTTGAAAGAGGTATGCCAATGAAGTCTCATCCAGGGGATCGGAATCATCTATCCAGTGCCACCCATTGGGTTCAGGCTCCCATTCCCATTCGTCTTCATCTTCAATTGGCTCGGGCTCCAAGAATAGAGCAAATAGGGAGTACCCATCCAACGGGTCGGCCATCACTTCTTCGAATTCCTGCCTCCAATTGCCATGTTCCAATTCCGCGACTTGGTGAGCATCGAGAGCCACGGGCCATATCCCAGTCACGATAGCCCGGTTTTCCACCGCCAGAAAATCACTTGCCAACTCTTCCCACCTTCTTTGGAAATCCCAGTCCGCAGATTCAAGGGCACAGACGATATCCTCGGTCGGCAACTCGACAATTGGTTTGGGTTGGGTGGTAGGGATAATGTAATGGCTGGGGTTAAAGGGTTGGCTTATGGCAATATGGTTGGTGCGGGCGTTGGAGTGCTTTGGGAGCGGGTTTGAGACGGTGTTTGGCTTTTGTGGTGGCATGGGGAGGGTTTTGTTGTCTATGAGATCCTGGATAGCATGGCGCAGGCGGAAGCAGTTGTCGGTTGAGTGGCCGGGCATTTGGTGAAAGGCACAGTATACGTTGGGATTATGGGATGCGGGTAGCTTTTGTGGCAAAGGAGTAGGAGTAAGTGGCTTAAGCACGCCACTTTCGACCAACTTCTCGAGCACAGCAGAGAGCGGTGCTGAGAACTGAGCGAAAGTGCGGGGTTGAGTACGTGGTTGGTTGGTTTGGGCTGCAATTTGGTTCACTGGCTCGGCTTGGGTTGTGTTTGTGGAGGTGTTGGGAAGGTTGGTGTAGTTTGAGTTGCCAAACAGGGTGTTGCTGTTTCCGGAGTAAACCTTCTTGGGCTTTGGAGCGGGCTCGGGTTTGTCAAGGATCCCCAATTGAACTGCTTCTTCGACGGCTAAGCCTGTGTCGAAGAAAGTTTTAAAATCCGAGCATGCATGGGCCATGACCATATGTCATGCCAGAGTTGGATGGAGGTTCCGAACAATCATTCGGATTTGGTCCCTGTCGCATGGCCTGTCTTTCATCTGTGCCTCCTTAGCTCTCCATCTTTTCACGAAGTCAGCAAAAGCTTCCTTTGCCTCCATCTTCGTCGACTCCAATTCCCGCGTGGTCACTTCCAATTGAATGTTGTAATCGTATTGCGCCACAAAAGCCGCGCATATATCCTCCCAAGAGCGCTTCCTTCTCTCATCCAAGGTAGTAAACCAGTGCAGGGCATGTCCCACCAGAGTCTGTGAGAACATCTGTGCCATAGCGTCCTTCTCCACTCCCCACATGGAAAGTGCCCCAATGTACCCTGTCAAGTGTGCTTTCGGATCACCTGTCCCATCGAACTTGGCAAAGTCGATCGGTCTGAACTTTTCTGGAAGCTTTGCGTTGGGAAACAAGCAAAGCTTATTGATGTCGAAACCCGTTGACGCTATCTTTTCACTTCTCGCTACTGACTCGTCCAGCTGAGTGATTTTTGCTAGTACTGCTGCCATCTCGGGGTTTTGTGGGGTTTCCATTTCAAAGACCAACTGTTCCAGGTTCGGATTTGGGTTGGGATTCGGATTGAGGTTTAGGTTGAGGATTGGATTTGGGTTTGGAATGGGGTTTGGATTTGGGTTTAGGTTGAGATCTGGATTGGGGTTAGGATTGCCAGCATTTGGATTGACGTTTAGGTTGCCCCCGTTCGGGTATGGGTTCGGGTTTGGGTTGAGGTTTGGTAGTGGAAGTCGTCGAGCTACTCCAGTAATCATCATCATGAGTTGGGCGATCTGATTGTCAGTGCGTTCGCCCAGACGTTGGATATCTTCCCGGATTTGTCCCATTTCTCCGTATAAATTTCCCAAGTTTGGGTTAGGGTTCGGATGGGGGTGAGGAATGGGGTTAGGATTCGGATTGGGCTCGCCTCCGTTTGGGTTTGGATTAACATTCGGGTTAAGGTTTGGATTGCCAGCATTCAGGTTGACGTTATGGTTGCCTCCGCTCGGGTTCGGGTTTGGATTAGGGTTGAGGTTCCCAATTAACAGATCCATTTCCTCCCTCAAATCTGACGCACGGACGGAATCTGCTTGTAGTTGGAGCCGTTCCAATCTCTGTCCCAAGGGTCTGGTCCAGGAGGGTATGGTGTTCTTCTTCTTCGGCCCAATTGCTCAGCACTGACAGCAAAGCAAAAACCGTGCTCAGACGCGATCCCTGCTATATTTATGAAATATGCGCGTGATTTTAGAGAATGGCGTGCATCATCATCACCGTCATCGACTCTCATTTTTTTTTTTAAAACGATTTAGGATCCTTCATGCGAGGTTGCCTTAATCCTCGGATTTTTTGGGTGTATCCTCGTTCAGGAACCAATGCTTCCCAAGGGATGCTAAAATAGGCTAAGTGTTCGACTAACGTTCCGTCGGCAAATCGACCATTGGTTTGGAATGACTAGGGGTGGACAACATGATATGATAACCAAGGCGGCGTAAGCGGTACGTTCGCTTTTAGTCCGGATGGTGTTGGTATCACGATGTTTTGTTTCCATGTCATTCCTTCCTCTGGTTAATTCTTCGATTGAGCACCGGTCAAGCACTTAGCAAAATTCTAGTTTCCCTCGGGTTTTAGTTCGAGGACCCGCACAGTTGCTCAACACGCATAAGAGAGCGTGACTCTTCATCGGGTCTTGGCAACCTCGCAAAGACCGCGCGAGCGAGTCTCGAGAACAGTGGCTGAGAGAATGATGATGCAAAATGAAATGCAGCACGTAAACAGGATACAACACGTAATCCTACCCTGTAGGTTCCTGTCCTAATTTGGAAGGATCTATGGCTCGCTAAACATGTACAAAGGCCGGTTTTGGCTTGAAGTGGGTTCCCCGGACTAGAGTCAAAGTATACCTCCCACTATTGAGCGTACACCCAATAATGGTACAAACGGCAGGGATGACTCATCACGGTCGAGGGTTGCTGAGCATTCCGGGATTCCCCATCACCGGCAAGCCGGGTAGGATTGCCGAAACACAACAGCGAGGTTGCACAAGACATATATACAAGAAATAGACAATGAACAAAATCCCTTTAAAAATCCTACAAACGTTTTTCAAGCTTGGCTCACGAGTTTAATTGATACTTAAGGAAAGCGGGCCGTTTTATCAACAAACAAACTTTTTCTCAAGTATTAATTAAACGTCCCCAGCGGAGTCGCCACTGTGGGCTACCACAGCCCCGGGTGGATCGGGGCGGCCCAAAATGAAAATGTGTCGCGCCTCGGCCTTGGAATCGAATCGAAAAAGTTTGAAGAGTCGCCACCCGGATTTGTGGTTAGTCACCCGAGAAACCGTTTTTATTTTGAAAATGGTTGATTGAATTGAAAACCAGAGATCATTTTTGAGGGTCCGGAAGCCATGTTACAAGGGGGGAAGGGTTTTACGGCACCCCCCTCGCTCGACGCGATGTCGGTCTCTACTAGACATTTGTGGGATTTTTCAAAAGGGATTTTGTTCATTAAGCATTTAGCATGTATCCGCAAGTATATCACATAAGAAGTGCATGCATGTGCGTCTGTACAGTAGAGTGACAAAATAGTGGAGTAACAAGATGCGTGATAACAGGAACTGTAGATCTGTCCCTGGCTTCACTCTCGAGCGCTCGGGAGTGGTCCCGAGCGCTTGGGAGTTCTGATACCCACCCTGCAAGCTTCGTTAGTCCAGATAGTAAATAATGATAATAATGACAAACTGAAATGATTCTAAATGTGCTAAAGGCTCAGCAGAGGACTTAATAGGCTGAGACAGGGTTTCAACCCCTCAAGGCGTGCTTCCTTGCCACTATAGAGTTAGAACTATGACTTTTGAAAAGATTAAAAGGGTACATTCGTGCATGCAGGAAGTCAGAAAGTGCAACAAACTGAAGAATAGGATGCAAAGGCATGCATGTACTCCCGAGCGCTTGGGAGTAGTCTCGAGCGCTCGAGAGTGAGCTACATGTCAACTCTCACTCAAATGGAAAATGGTACTGTATTGGCATGCAAAAATATTGTTTTGATCTTTCCGAAGAGAAAACAGTCTTTTAAACCTGGAAATCTTTAACCTTACACGAAAAACTTGTGAGAGATGTTTCTGTCTCAAGAAAAGTGGTTTTCTGTACATGCATGCCAGAGTAACACCATTTTATTTGAGAGTGCACCTCACCCCCAGCCTACTGCTTACCAAAACATCATGCATGGGGCTGGAAATAGTCCCGAGCGCTCGGGAGCACTCTCGAGCGCTCGAGAGTGTTTCCAGTAGGGGTTTTAAGAAATCATTTTTTTGTGCACCCTTTGCTCTTGCTTTTACACCTAGGTCTCCCAACCATGCACCCAGTATTGAAGACTGGCTGAGAGACCCCCCTCAGAAGGGAAGAACAGCCTCTTTGCTTTGGAATCAAAGTAGAAAAGGGTTTCTACCTTTTGCTTGACACTTTGCTCCTTGGCTAGCTTTTGAAAAGTGGATGGAGGAAGGAGAATACAAAAAAATCAGAAGCTGGGAGTACTCTGGATTTCCTGCATTTTCCTTGATGATCTTTTGAAAGCTTTTTAGGTTTTAAAGTTGGAGTTTGAGTTTGAGAAGTTCTTTCTTTGAACAAGAAAGAGGGAGAGCAGAGAAGGAGGGAGGTTGCTAGAGAGAGGAATTTTCGCAACCCCCCCAACTGAAACCAGCCCTTCTCATTTATAGGCCAACATAACCTATAGTTTTGAAATTAAATAGATTTTGAATGAAATATTTTAAAATGGAGGGAAATCTTCTGGCCTAGAGCTCTGTGACTGAGGTTGAGTGGAAATCGGAGAAGAGCCAAGACCAGCCGAATGCAATGATAGCCTGCATGGATAGTGGGAGATCTCATCATCCATAGGGCAACACGTCAGTCTCGAGCGCTCTGGAGTTGTCTCGAGCGCTTGGGACCTGACTCTCGAGCGCTCGAGAGTAATCCCAGCCAGTGTTTTTGAAAAAATGGTTTTGAGCGCTTGGGACTGCTCCCAAGCGCTTGGAAATGCTTTTTGACCATTTTATTCCCTTTTCAAATCTTTCAAGGAGCCAAGTTTCGATCGGCGTGAGGCTTGTTTTAATCCAAAATCATCATCGGGGAGCCTCCGGGCCACAAATTAAGGAAATTCGACAAGTCCAAATTGGGGTGTCTACAGAGTGTAAGGGCTTGGTAGTGGCCAAACATGGCCTTGGGACCAGCCAACAAGGCTAGTCATAACTTGGTTGTGAAGCTAGCCAACAAGGTGGGTGGTTGGTTAGGGGATTGTATGGGCTACAACCTGCCAGAACTCTGTTCAGCTGAGGAAAACGGGGTTCCAACCCATGGGGACCCATGTGCCAAGCAATCATCATAAATCCAGCTGGATCATGTGATAGGGACAGGAGAGAACCATCGCGCGATGGTTTTGAAGTGTCGCGCGAGGGTCAAGGGTCAACAGTTTGACTTTGACTACACCTGGCAAGCTGAGTGTCGCACGATGGACACACATACTCGCGCGAGGGTCAACTCTGGCTCTAGGGTTTGACTGAAGGTTAAGGAAGGGTTCAAAGGGGTTTAAGCGGGATTCCAATCATTCCAAACCCAATTCATTCCTAATCCAAGTTCTGTTTGATCCGATTTCATCATCGGGAAAACAAGAAAACTGTAAAATAAAGTAAAACAATTGGGAGACCCAGATTGGGGTGTCTACAGTAGTCCCTCTTTGACAGCACGCGGAGCACCATTGACTGGTACGGGTAACGTCAAAGATTTCTAGACACCCACCAAATCCGCCCAAAAGCCGATTAAATGGAAAATGCAGACAAGTATCTAAAAATACCGTGCACCAAGGGGAGGGACCGCAGGTCGGACGGATAGATCGTCCCGGATTGAGATTGGACGGATAGATCGTCGCTGATTGATGATCGGACGGATAGATCGTCGTTGATTTGATGATCGGACGGATAGATCGTCGCTGATTGATGATCGGACGGATAGATCGTCGGTGACTTGAAATTGGACGGATAGATCGTCGCTGATTGATGATCGGACGGATAGATCGTCGCTGATTTGATGATCGGACGGATAGATCATCGCTGACTTCTAATTGGACGGATAGATCGTCGCTGACTTGAAATTGGACGGATAGATCGTCGCTGATTGATGATCGGACGGATAGATCGTCGCTGATTTGATGATCGGACGGATAGATCGTCGCTGATTGATGATCGGACGGATAGATCGTCGCTGATTGAAATTGGACGGATAGATCGTCGCTGATTGAAATTGGACGGATAGATCGTCGCTGACCGCAGGCGGACCACTGCTGGGGATGCAAGGAGACTTCAGGATCGGAGGTGGGAGCCCCATAATGATTCCCAAATTTATTATAGAACATATCAAGGAGCCATGGACCCAAAAGGGAGACAATTGAGGTTGGGCCAGACCCCGAACCTGAATTGGGCCTGAGGCCCAAACCAAAGTGTCGCGCGACACTTAAGGGCCATCGCGCGATGGTTCTCGATTAGGGCTTGGATCTGATCGGGCCCAGACCCGGCCCAAACCTGTTCTATTCGTTTTAAAACGTCGCGGGACGTTACAGGACTGTTCACAGTAGTTTCAAAACTTCTGGACTCTCTCAACACCCAAAACCCTCTCAAACCTCTTTTCATACCTTGATCCTCTTCCAAAAACCAACACACCCACGCACACCCATCACTTCGATGGCATACCACGGCGACGGGGAAGGCCGGGGAGAAGTGGTGGATCGATCGGAGGACCGAGGAGGGCCAATGGCCGTTGAGACGGGGGATCGGCCACCAGAGGGGGCCATCGCAGAGGTTGGTGTAACGGTTGCAGGCGGCGGAGATGGAGAACACAGCCGCGAGCAGGAGGTTGGTGGTGGAGACGAGCATCGCGCGACAGAGGCAGAGGCTCCCGCGACGGTTGAGCCTGGGGCCGTGGGGCACAGGGTCGAGCCATTGCACTCGAGTATGGCAGTGGAGGGTCCGGCGGTGATTGGAGGAAGGTCTAACGATGCAGAAGACATCGGTACAGGAGAGCAGCTTCGCGCGACGGAGGAGGTGCCTCGCGCGAGGGTTGAATCCAGGGAAGGCAGTGGTAGTGGTGCCCGGGGTGATGACGTTGAACCGGTCGGGTCCCCGCCGAGGGACTCGGCGAAATGCAAGGGGGTTATTGATGCAGAGGAGAAGGTCACAGAGACTCCGGTTGAGGTCCGAGAGGAGGACGTGTTGTTCAGGCCGGAGTCGACCGCGGCCACGTCGTCGAGCCACGTGCCGATCACGAAGTACGATGTCGCCGAACACCTTCCAGACGAAATGTTGGCGAAGCTGTTAGAGGATAACCCCTTGGTCGGGGAGATAGTTTTGAAGGCCAAGGAGGACCGGGCAAGGGCCATTGCTGCATCGGAGGAGGCGGAGCGAGCCGATAGAGAGAGACTGGAGAGAGAGGAGCTTCTGAGAGAGGCGGAGGCCGAAGAGAGGGCCAGATCGGAGGCTGAGGGGCCTAGGGTTACCGCGGTGATGGAGGCGAAGAACACAAAGCGGCCGAAGTTTTCAGTAGAGGCCTACGTACCTCCCACACCACACCTTTTCGTGCCGTCGGGCTTTGGAGCGTACATACCGTCGCAGAAGGATTACGACGACGAGCTAGTGTTAAGGGATCCCCGGAGTCATATTGCAACGACCTGGATGGAGGTATATTCTCATAAAAACACCCTCTGTCATTTGATTTCGATACTTACTTCCCACAGTTCGCTTTCGATACTTACTGTAACATATTTGAACTTAGGATTGCATAGAATACATTTGACTTTGCATAGATAACTTGTGAACCAAACCATGCCAAAACTTTGTACTTCTTGTAACGTAGGCCCAACATGTAATAACTTGAACCAACCATCCGCTGCAGGCTTCATTGATCACCTAGAACTTGAAAATGAGGACCGCATGTACATAAATCTAGGATAACACACCGTACTCCCATGTTGAGCCATGGCGTAGAACTCAAGCCAAACATGCGTCTTAGGCTTTATTGATTACCTAGAACTCGAAAATGAACTTCCTGTATACTGATTACCCTTGCATTGTTTGCTGTTTGTCTGAAACAGGCTGAAGGAATACAGAGGGACATTCGCGGCTTTGGGGGCGCGTGCATGTCCTTGCGGCTGTACAAGGGGCTGCCTGAGAGAGTGAGGCGGTTGGTGGATGAGGCGGGCTTCGGGGAGTTCGTGCGGACTTTGACCCCGGCGAGGATTGACCATGCCGTCCTGGTAGCACTTGCTGAGAGGTGGAGGGATACCACCAATACCTTCCACCTACCTCCTGGAGAGATGACATTGACGCCCGCAGACTTTGCAGCGATCACAGGGCTGAGGCTTGGGGGTGAGCCCATCCCTTTTGACTCGGGGATCCAGGAGGATCGGGCCGCTCTGGAGTGGTTTCTGGGCAAGGCGCCCAAGATTGAGGAGGGGATGGCGAGGTATGACCAGTTTAAGGACTACCTGAAGAAGGAGGTGACGAATGACAGGGAGGCAGAGCAGATGGCCCGGGCGTTCCTGCTGTACCTGTTTGGTGCTACCTTGTACCCGAACAGACGAGGCAAGGTGCATCTCTCCTACTTGCCTACGCTGAGGGACTTGACGATAGCCTCACGCTTTGACTGGGGCGGAGCAGCTCTTGGCACGGCCTACCACTTCTTGGGGAACTCGTCGAGGACGGGTAAGAGTACGGCTGGCTATTGGAGAGTCTGGGAGGTATAGTTCTAACCCTTTGTAAGCAAATTTGATTATGTTTGTCCCTTTATTAGCCTGCTTGATTGCTTCAATTTCGAATATTGTATGCCTCTTGACCAACGTTTGCACTTTGCCTAAACATTGCGCAGCTTTGGGCCTACGAGGTTTTGCGGATGTACCCGCCGGAGTGCAAGCATCCAGACTTGAGTATCCTCCCTCGCGCACTGAAATGGAGCAAGCCCGATACCGGGAGGAAAGAAGGGAGAGGCGAACTTAACGCCTTCAGGTTGTACTTGGACGAGCTTAGGGCCTCACAGGTATGAGGACATGAGCATTAGCGATGTATTTAATTCTTTGATTTAATGCTGTTGCTGATCAATTACTTGTATTGCCTGTCTGCTTGGAATTGCAGATCAATTGGGATCCCTGGAGGAGAACGGGGCCAGAGCCGGAGTACCTGGCCAGGAGCAGAGTGGTCACAGCTAGCAGGGTGCTGTTGGAGTCTGCCTTTGGTTGGCAGTGGTACTTGGGGGACCGAGTGACGCACCAGTCACTTGGCCATGCTGAGTTCGCGGTGCCAGGGCCACTTCCACCCCGAGCTTCACACACGGGAGAGTACACACAGGTTGAGTTGGAGAGGTACACGCGGCCGGACAGCGAGCTTGCACGCTACTTGCGTCCTGAGAGGGGCTATGCCGCCTACCAGCGAGAGTACCTGGCGGGTCCACTGGGGATCCGTGGCTTCAGAGAGGTGCGGGACCAGGCCGCAGGAGCTGCTGAGGAGAGGAGAGCTGCTGGAGAGAGGCAGAGAGGAGGTGAGAGCCGGGCGAGGCGAGGCCTGAGCGGGACCAGTGGCTGGTGGACCCCCTGAGCTACCTTGGAGGATTCCTGTGGTTGACAGCCAGGGGAATCCTGCAGAGTTGCAGTTAGTGCCTGCGAGGACAGAGCCCACACCTGTGACTGCTTCGGTAAAACTCAGCTTCCAACGTTGTTTTTGAATTCCAAATATTTGAATTGCATGCTGAATAGCTTAATAAACTGAATTGCATGCAGGTGCCAATCGAGTGGGTGAACGAAGCTGTTCGACGCATGCTGGCCTTAGAAAATGTGGCGAGGCGGGCGGCGAGCGGCCTGCCACTGGAGCTGCAATACCAGACACCGACGCCAGTTCAGCCGGCCGTCGTTCAGAAGACCCAAGTATGAAAACGATACATTCCAGCTCTCGATACGCTTTCCTTTGATACATTCCTGCTTTCGATACGTTCCTGCTTTGATAGCTTGATAGAATGTACCTGCTTTCAATACTTACAAAACAACATGTACAATGCATACTGATGCTTGAAATGGAATGAATGCAGGCTCATGGGAGGATGGCTCCTAGGAGGAAGAGTGTACGAGATCCGCCACAGAAGAAAGTGGCTGCAAAGAAACCTACACCACCGGCCACTACCACACGGCGACAGACTAGGGGCCTACAGACGGCACGTGCACGAGAAGAGGAGGCCAGGCAAGCCGCGAGGCAAGCAGAGCTCCGTTACCTACTGAAAAAACGCGACAAGCCGTCATTGGAGAAGCCGGGCCCGGTTCGGAGGCTGAAACTGATCATGAGTCCAACCTCCGAGGACGAGGAAGAAGAGGGAGAGGAAGAAGAGGCAGAAGAAGAGGGCGAGGAGCACTCGTCCACCAGCAGTGGCTCTGACGACTCCATTGATGATCCGGGGTACAGAGACGACCCCCAGGAGTTACAAGACACTTCAGGTAGCGATGACGGACTTGAGGGGCACTGACGAGGCCTCCGTTACTCTTTTTGCACACTTAGTACTCTTGATTTCGGGCCTGCGTGCCCAAGTAGATAGATTAGACAGATAGACGTTTTGGGGCCTGCGAGCCTTTTTGATTGGCGGGTGCATGTACCCTGACTTTGATAGCTTTTGATCGGCCGAGGGCCGCGGATACAGTAGCTCTTTTGTTTTACTTTTGACATGGATAGATCATGGTTCAGTATAAAAAGTTGCATTTTCAAGTTTATTGCTCCTCATTGTGCATAAGAGACAGTAAAACCCGCCACTAATACCAAACTTGTATTGACAACACAACGAGACCACACACAGACACATATGAGTGTAGAAAATGGCCTGGCTCCGAAAGGAAGAGGCAATGTACCTTAGGATACGATCAGGATACGAGGATACAAGAAATAATGAAATTTTGGGCATTAATACGCCAAAACTCACAATACTCTGCTAAAGACAAAATCGACACTCTAAAAAGGTCGAAAGTAGTTAACACGACCTGTACCAATCAATAGAACTGAACGAAACGCCCGAAAAATAGACTTATACCGAAAAACGCGTGAAATAACGCAAAAACGGCATAAAACGTCAAAGAATGACTCGATTATGTCCCGGACGGAAACCAACACCTCCATACAGTCACTTAAGGTTTAAGAGACCTGCATGGCATGACCGAATTAGGCTAGAGCCTCCGGATCGAGTTTCGACCTTCCGAAACCTCAATTTGAACTTGAAACGAGCCTCCGAGGGTCCAAAATCTTCGTTGAGCGCAACATTCCGAATCCGATGCTTGGATACAGTCACATATGCTCATAATGACTTGCTGGAACCATCAAAAATACCAAATGACCTTTGGATTAAAAAAAGGACCAAAGTGAGGCAGTAGCTGTCAAAATCTGCCAAAATTGCAGATGAACCATCGCGCGATGGTTTGGAACCGTCGCGCAAGCCATATTTGTTGCGCGATAGTCTGGAAGCGTCGCGCGATAGTTAACTCCTGCTGAGCTGCCTTTGTCTAACCAAATTATTGCCATAGACCTGTTCATTGTTCCACGTCTTGAAAGTTATTCTGGGGTTGCAGAAGGAAGGCTGCTCTTCCATGCAAGGTGGTAGGACACCTAAGCTTTGATCTCACCAACCCCTTGGCTATATGAAGAAGGGTTTTAAGGCATAATGAAGTGTACACCTCTCCACGTCATTGAAAATGGGAGATTCACTAATGGAAGCCCTTGATCCTTGGCTAATGAGAGATGAAACCATAAATTGGGCGAGCCCCTGGTCTCGCTGTTTGTCCTCGATTCGAGACCTCCGATTCGCTCGACCATGCGTCGAGCTTCTCCAGGCCGCATTGCCTTTCTGGGACCCGATTGTGCACGTCTTTCGGTTCCGGCGAGATGAGATGTGCCCCACCATAGAAGAATTCCAAGCATATGTGCCGGGATTTGCCAACCTAGATGTTCCGGCGGTGCCGCCCGTTCATGAAGACATGGAGCAAATCCTACGAGCGAAACTTAACATTCCCGAAGCACTGACGGCGAGCATCATTCAGAATGGCGAGCTCAACATCCTTCGCCTAATTGAACTGTATGGCCCCGAGGGTGGCCTGGGAGACTATGTTGGGGAAGCTCACAAACGCTTAGTCTTGTCAATATGCGCGTTGGCGGCGTATATGCTGATTCCTACCGACGGAGGGGTAAGTCCCAAATTGGTGAGTGTCGCCTTGCAAATGGATACCGGGAAAAACATCATGCCCGTAGTTTTAGCGGAAACACTCCTGGGCTTGGATATGTTGAAACTTGAGCAAGCCGAGTCCTTCAGTGGATGTCCTATCCTGCTCCAGGTATATTCACAACCAACTCATCTCTCGCATTTCGTCTTTCACCCGAACGCTCAGGCTGTATCTGATTTTTGACTTGTTTCCCGCTATTGTGCAGCTTTGGCTGGCAGATGCTTGACCGATTCCCTAGTCCTAAATTAGTGGGTTGCCCCAAGCGTAGGGCGGAGACCGACGTAGCATAATATCCGGTAAGTCCGGAGACGAATCCACAGAGACAGTGATGTGTGCTGACTAAAAACTCGGGTTGTTACTGATTAAACTGGCTCTTAGGTAGCCACCCCTTGTTGATTTGATTGAGAGATCAACTAAAACAAAGAAATTGATTGAACTTTTAAAATAATTAAAAGGAGGTACGGTCGTAGGGTTCATAGCACTCGCAACTAGTCCGGATTAACCTGCTCTGTTAGAGTTCTTAAAAACGTTAATTTTAAGATTGCAAAAGATACCCCGAAAGATGCGAAACCCTATGGTCGCCGTATACCCATGCGCAGCGGAGAACGAGTTTTGGTCCCCCATTCCCCCGTTCACATGGGCTCCGTCGATGCCCGGGTTCGTCTCACGAATGTTCTCAATTAACCTAAAATTGCTTTTTTCAATTGTTTGAAAATAGGAGCAGTATCCAAACTGGCCACGGTGTACTAATCACCCCGCGACCCTACCAATACGACTACTCACTAATCATTACGCAAGAAACAAAAGAAACCCTAGTTTGAATCATGCTTCTATTACTGGAAAAAGAAAATAAACGAAAGATAACAACTGATTAAATAACAACAAACAACTTTAATTGAGAACATAAATTGAAACGAGTTACCGGAGTGCGAGTAATTGAACAAAGCTTGAAAACTTGAAAGGAAGAAAACTCAGAAGAAATCTAAACAATATTCGGAAACAAAGAAATCCAGATGGCAGAGCCTCGTTCGGCAGCCCCGTTCGTCGTTTCTTTTCTGTGTATCCCAGTCTTCCTTTCTTTCGTGCTGCTTCCCTTTTATAAGCTCACAGCCGTGAATGCTAATTACCCAATTGTTGAAACCCTGGCCCCATTCTTATTTACAATCGCAAATAATTATGAGGCCCACTTAGAATACAAAAGTCCAAGTCCAAATCCAATTGTGGATTAATTAAGTCTAGTTTTAACTCTCGACTCCATATGACCTTCCATTCGAATTAAGTTGTTCACGGGCTTCACACCCGACGTTCACGACTCAGCTTTGGCATCCCGACAACGTATGAACCGGCTTCGAAACCACTCATTCCAACATTGGCGCTAAATCCGCCTTATTACCTGAGAAAATAATAGAAACACAAAACCAAGACAAAGCACGATATCAAGTGGAAAATGAAATGAACCGCGCCTCTAACGCGCTAAAATACCCTACTTAGGCACTTATATCCATGATATTGCGTGCCTATCACACCCCCCAACTTGAGCGTTGCTAGTCCCGAGTAACGAAAGAAAAAGAATAAAAATAAAATAAAGAAAATGATAGATCTTTTAAACCCCCGGGCGGCCCCGGTAGGACGAGTGAAGTCTCGTGAGGGTTTTCAGTAGTGATCACCCACAAAACACAAAGGATTCGGACACGTCGAATGCAACTCAACCCAATCAATAACCTTTAAAAGCACTACAATGACTATCAGACAAGTCAAATGCAAGATATTTCATCCATGGATAGAGTTAAACAAGTGAACTTCGTACCAAACTTAGCACAAAAATTAATCCTCTCACCTACGATCGGATAGAGAATTTTCAAATGGCATGCGCGTATGGAAAACCACATAGAGAAATTTACCAACCTCAATAACAGTTCACACACCGTTGATAGCCCAATATTTCTTAAGCGTACTCCTTCCCTTTTTGTATTTTTCCTCTTTCTATTTTTTTTTTTGCTTTTTTTTTCTTTTGTTTTTTTCTCATGGTCGTGCAATGCCCGGATCTCTCGGGCTTTCTAGTTGACTCTTTAGCGAGCTTTGGGTCGGCTATCCCCAAGCCAAACGGCTTTAGAGCACCAGGTTTTAAGAGACCCCTACGGACTTAATTGCTCAAGTCAAAAAGGCTTTATATTGAGATCCAAGCTAACCACATTTAATGATACTTTCACAAAGTCTATCCATCTTTTGATGCGAACAACATGGTGGGAGCATACCCCGATTGCCCGGTTACTACTCAATGGACGCCCGGATAAGCATTAACAATATAGCACACATAACTTATTCTCTTACTTTTTTTTTATATAGGGAAAGGAGTTCCAAAAATTCCATCAAACAAGCTTATACCGAAATACCAAAAACATGTGAACCAAACTCTAGACCGGTAAATACTCATGTGGGGCAGTGTGTGTGTGAGAGCATGTTTTCAAATGACCAAACGCTATCCAACTATAGATGATACCGGCTAACCAAGTGCTTATTCAACATCATGTTCACGAGCTTAAGTCTATCCATAAAATTGTATCGAGACTCCGACTCGCACAACAACCACTATAGTACTAATTAGAAGCCATCAACCAAGAATAGTTGCACCAAAGTATCCAAAATCCTTAATTCAAATATTTTTTTATAACTATGCAAAATGAATAAAAACAAGTACGAAGTACACCCTCCCCCCAACTTAGAGCATGCTATGCCCTCAGAGCATGAAGGCATTAAGAAAATGAGATCAATGGAGAGAAATGGACCGACGGATGGCAGCCAACCATCATGACCCCGGCCGCTGTATGGGAAATTTGCTGTCACCGTTGCGTTTCGTCACCAGAACTGCTCGTCCTGCAAAAGACTTAAGAACCAACTACCTACTAGGCAACAAATGACATTAGTACTGCCCGCTAGTAGAAGCCGGACCAAAACAAGAAATAATAAAAATAACAGAACACCACCAGACATTCACGCAGTCTCACGTGTCATACTTTTCTCCCCGTGTCAAGCGGATGAGCGAGAAACGGGTGGCTATACAAGACCAACAAGTGGAAAGCCCAAAACGAAAAGAAAAATCTTTCTGGATTTTTGATTTTGATTTTTTTTTTTTTGGTGTTTTCAATTTTATTTTATTTTTGAGTTTAAGAGAGAGAGAGAGAGAGAGAGAGAGAGAGAGAGAGAGATCTTTCCAATGTAGAATCCGAAAGTTAATCAAATGCACAAAAGCAACTCCCAAGAATGCACCACCCCACTCTAAGCTTTGCACTAAAAATTGAATTCGGCCAGACCACAAGAAAAGATATTTCGAATAAAGCAATCGCCGAGTTTTGTTAAGAAATTTGAAAACCTCAACGTGCACAAGCGGAACTAAATCAAATTTCTTGGTGTTGACAAAATCTGCAATATAAAGATGGTAAACAAGATCAACATCATCAACACCCAAAAAATCAATACGTTCCACTACCCCCGACTTCGGTTCTTCTACCAAAACCTCCTCCGCCAAGTTTGGTTTCTCAACTAATTCCTCCTCAACAAAGTCTTGGTCCCCAAAAATAAGAGACTCACTCTCAAACCCATACTTCCTATCTTGTTCGTCCATTAAGGACTGCAAATAATCAATCTCAGCGTCCCACTCCTCAGCGGTGGGAGATTTTTCGATCGGACCATCATAC
This sequence comes from Rhododendron griersonianum, assembly GCA_018127125.1. NCBI lineage: Eukaryota > Viridiplantae > Streptophyta > Magnoliopsida > Ericales > Ericaceae > Rhododendron > Rhododendron griersonianum. Next base: position 40,236,500 of record CM030795.1, on the reverse strand, counting down.
GGAGGGCAGTGAGCTCCTCGTTCTCTAGACTCATAGGAGCGCAAAAGGAAAACATAGGCAGCGCGGATCAACAGTGGGAGATACATGAGAGGGGGTTCGACCTTTACATTAGACTCAAGGGGGGAACATTGGGCAGTTAGCCCCTCATTCCCTCCCAACTTAGAGGGTTCCTCCAAACAATCATCAACCCCACCCTCAATGATAAGTGGCTCGACTTCCTTTTCTTTAACATGTAAATCATGGTCCCACCATTCTGAACTTTCGGCCAACTCATCAAAGTACTCCAAATTGTCAGTAGCGGTTGTATCTAAAAATACACCATCAAACATATCATTTATAAGCTTACGCGTTGTAAAATTTAAACCGTTATAGAAAATGGTAACAAGGTGCATCGTTTCACAATTATGATCCCGCCAATTGAGTAAAGTGTGTTCTCTAAACCTCCACCAACAACATGCAAAAGACTCATTATCGAATTGATAAAAAATTTCAAGTTCTTGTAGAAGATTATGAGTTGCATATATGGGAGAAAACTTCCTGTAGAACTCTTCTTCCACATCTTGCCATGTAAATATCGAGCCGAGATTCAAAGAATGAAACCAACTCAAAGCATAGTCTTGCAAAGATGATGAAAAAAATTTACGCAAACGCATCTTATCATTCGTGAAAAGCTCCTCAAGTTCTGCAATATGCCAATATGGATTCTCGGAACCTAAGCCATGGAACTGGGGTAATTGGGGAGGATTAGGACTTCTTTCATGTGAATTGGAGTCCCACATATCACGCCCAAAAAGATGATCACGCATCGTTTTCGGCTTTATCATGACTGTATCCCTTACCTAACTTTTTTTTTTTTTGAAACTAAAAACTACAAAGAAAAAGAAAAAGAAAAGAACAGTTTTTTTATCTCATCCTAAAAGCTAAAAACAACAAAGAAAAAGAAAAAGAAAAGAAAAGAACCTAAAAATTACCCGAATTCTTAACACACAACGCCGTCCCCGGCAACGGCGCCAAAAATGCTTGACGATTCCCTAGTCCTAAACTTATGGGTTGCCCCAAGCGTAGGGCGGAGACCGACGTAGCATAATATCCGGTAAGTCCGGAGTCGAATCCACAGAGACGGTGACGTGTGCTGACTAAAAACTCGGGTTGTTACTGATTAAACTGGCTCTTAGGTAGCCACCCCTTGTTGATTTGATTGAGAGATCAACTAAAACAAAGAAATTGATTGAACTTTTAAAATAATTAAAAGGAGGTACGGTCGTAGGGTTCATAGCACTCGCAACCAGTCCGGATTAACCTGCTCTGTTAGAGTTCTTAAAAACATTAATTTTAAGATTGCAAAAGATACCCCGAAAGATGCGAAACCCTATGGTCGCCGTATACCCATGCGCAGCGGAGAACGAGTTTTGGTCCCCCATTCCCCCGTTCACATGGGCTCCGTCGATGCCCGGGTTCGTCTCACGAATGTTCTCAATTAACCTAAAATTGCTTTTTTCAATTGTTTGAAAATAGGAGCAGTATCCAAACTGGCCACGGTGTACTAATCACCCCGCGACCCTACCAATACGACTACTCACTAATCATTACGCAAGAAACAAAAGAAACCCTAGTTTGAATCATGCTTCTATTACTGGAAAAAGAAAATAAACGAAAGATAACAACTGATTAAATAACAACGAACAACTTTAATTGAGAACAGAAATTGAAACGAGTTACCGGAGTGCGAGTAATTGAACAAAGCTTGAAAACTTGAAAGGAAGAAAACTCAGAAGAAATCTAAACAATATTCGGAAACAAAGAAATCCAGATGGCAGAGCCCCGTTCGGCAGCCCCGTTCGTCGTTTCTTTTCTGTGTATCCCAGTCTTCCTTTCTTTCGTGCTGCTTCCCTTTTATAAGCTCACAGCCGTGAATGCTAATTACCCAATTGTTGAAACCCTGGCCCCATTCTTATTTACAATAGCAAATAATTATGAGGCCCACTTAGAATACAAAAGTCCAAGTCCAAATCCAATTGTGGATTAATTAAGTCTAGTTTTAACTCTCGACTCCATATGACCTTCCATTCGAATTAAGTTGTTCACGAGCTTCACACCCGACGTTCACGACTCAGCTTTGGCATCCCGACAACGTATGAACCGGCTTCGAAACCACTCATTCCAACATTGGCGCTAAATCCACCTTATTACCTGAGAAAATAATAGAAACACAAAACCAAGACAAAGCACGATATCAAGTGGAAAATGAAATGAACCGCGCCTCTAACGCGCTAAAATGCCCTACTTAGGCGCTTATATCCATGATATTGCGTGCCTATCAGCAGACAAAGTGGGAGTGTTAGAGGAGCCACAGGCTGGCTTTGAAGACTTCCCTAGGCTCCTGGTCGCAAGACCGATGATCTTCCCTGATCTGACGATGGACATATGGTTTGCGTTTCTGAATGAAATGCACTCTGAGGACATAGTCTGGAGATGCCTTTGGTTAAACCTCCCGGAGATGACGCTGCATTCAGCGGGATACAAGAGAGTGATAATCCCCGGCCTATCAAGCTTCACCTTTTACGTTCCAGGGCGTACACTTCGACAACTCGGGAGAAGCCAAGGGTACAAGCGTTACGGAGCGGAAGAGTTCGACATCCCCGTATTCACCTCATGGGACTTACGGTGCTTCAAGGATAACTGGAGCAACAGGACACTGAAAGAACCGATCCCAGACTTCAGGACATGGCTGGAAAGCCGCTACGTGAGGTGGCTAAGCGCCGAAGTTGAGGCAAGGCAAAGGGGATATTTCTGAACCCCGTAGAAAAACCATGTTGGCGTGTAATAAAACCATGAGGTTGTCTGAATTCCTGGCTTTACTTTTCAATGCTTAGCTTGTAACTTGTATGTCCCTTTTGCTTGGCTTGACGTGGCTAAATAAGAACTTCGAAGAAGAACCATCCAATTTTATCGCCGAACATGCTATTCGAACAAACAACGGTTCAATACGATCATAATCGCTCATAATGACCTACTGGAAAGATCAGAACTCCAAAATTTGGCCCGAGGCAAAATGCGGAAAATCCACCCCCAAAAGGCAGTACCCTGTCGTACTGTTCCCTCATAAATCGAACCATCGCGGGAGTAACTGAAACAATCACGCGACTGAAAGCTATCGCGCGATACTTTTGAACCGTCGCGCGATGGATAGCTCCTGTTACAGCTGCCAGCCTTGACCCATTCAGAAAGCAAAGTGTGGCAGAAGCTGCCAATTGTTCTGGACGTGCAGGGGTTCCTGAGCTATTGCAGGGGGTGTGCCCTTGTCTTCAATGACTAGGGGGACACCTTGCATGGACAAGTCATTGCCATGGAAAGCATTCCACCCTTTTGGCCTTATAAAAGGTAGGTAAGTCACCTTCTGCATGATCACAAAATCTCCGTAGGGGAAAATCCCAGACACTTTGGTCCCTAATGGCAAACAATCTCCCCATATTAATCTGCCCATGGCTTGACGAGTTCGTTGCAAGCGATTGGCTATGCTTCCGCTCTCACGGGCTGGACGCCATTCGCTTCCTAAAAAGCGTAAGGCTTCGGCCCGAAATCCTGAGAGCAGCTCTCCAGTTCTGGGACCGGGACGTCCATGTGTTCCGATTTGGGGACAACGAGCTGTGTCCGACTGTCGAAGAATTTCAAGCATATCTCCAAGGCTCCACGTCAGTGTGATTATTGTGCCACCTTACAGAAAAAGCATGTCAAAGCTGTTGAAGACCTGTCTGAATATTTCACGAAGTGCGACAGAGGGCCTGCTGATTGGCGGACAGATAAACGTCGTGCGTCTAATGGAATGGTACGGTCCTGACGGTGATCCGGCGGATACCGTTCTGCAAGCTCGACGCCGATTTGCGCTGTCAATTGGCGTACTAGCCGCATACCTACTGGTGTCCCCGTATGGGAGGCCTGACCCCTCGCTGGTGGAGGTGGCTATGCAGATGGGCGTTCGAAAGAACGTGGTTCCCATGGTGCTTGCTGAAACACTCATCGGTTTGGATTTGGTGGTTGCCGGTCAAACAAATACGTTCGGTGGCAGTCCACTCCTGTTGCAGGTAGATTCTCACTCAGCTCACCTTTTTCCGGCTTTCGCACAGTCTGTTTTTACCTCAACACTCAGTTTAGGCTATATCGGAGGCTACTTACTTGTTTTTCCGCTCAAGTCTTATGTGGCTCCTTACTTGTCTTTTCGCTCATACAGTTGTGGCTATGTGACAAACTCGGGCTAATCACAACTCCAGGGGAGAATCGGCCCCGTTTGCCCGGGCGAATGCACCAGAGAGGGATGCTGTACCCAGAAATGTCTGAGGAGGAATGGCATGCCTTCATGAGGGAGATGTCTCCGCGCGAAATTGTTTGGCGGCACGAAGCCCTGGACATTCCGGACATGGCGTTGCACTTCGCAGGTTTCGAGAGGATGGTGATTGCTGGGCTGTCCAGTTTCACCTTCTACGTTCCAGGTCGTATTCTGCGGCAGTTAGGCATGAGCCAAGGTTTTCATCGGGCCGGGACGGAAGATTTCCAGATTCCAACATTCACGGCTCAACATCTGGTCGGGTATGAGCACAACTGGGGCTTGAGAGAACTCGGAGGAGTGGAAGACAACTTCAGCACAAGACTCAAACGCCGCTATGTAGCATGGCTAAGAGAAGAGGTTGCAAGGAGACAAAACACAGGCTGACTCCTGACATGACTCCAATGAACTAGAATAAGCTGTGAGCCTGTGAAGGCTTCTAGCATTTCGTTCTGTTTTTGATACTTTATTGTTTTTATAAGACTCTACTCAGCCCATGTAATAGAAATAATAGTTTGAATAAAAGTGAAAGATTAAGAACTTTCCCCTTTTTGGACCAAGTGTTGAACACCACGTTGTTTTGCATATTGAAGCACATCCTGGAATAAAAATCCCGGATCGAGTTGATTGATTGTGACCGAATCTCACAGAGAGATTGCCTACGTATCCCAAGCTAGGGAATCAGGTCAAAACGTAGTTCAGGCTACGGTTCGACAAAGTATGACCGAGTCCCGAAGAGAGACTGCCTACGTATCCCAAGCTAGGGAATCAGGTCAAAACGTAGTTCAGGCTAGAGTATGACCGAGTCCCACAGAGAGACTGCCTACGTATCCCAAGCTAGGGAATCAGGTCAAAACATAGTTCAGGCTAGAGTATGACCGAGTCCCACAGAGAGACTGCCTACGTATCCCAAGCTAGGGAATCAGGTCAAAACGTAGTTCAGGCTAGAGTATGACCGAGTCCCACAGAGAGACTGCCTACGTATCCCAAGCTAGGGAATCAGGTCAAAACATAGTTCAGGCTAGAGTATGACCGAGTCCCACAGAGAGACTGCCTACGTATCCCAGTTCAGGCTATGGTTCGCTCGTGTGTTTTGGCTCCCCTTTTGCGCTCTAATTTTTGCCTAGGACTGCCTTTGCAGGTTTCCAGCCTAGCGAGCTTTGATTGATGGCCTATTTATTTTTGCCTAAACTGCCCCCTTGGGTTTTCAGTCTAGCAGGCTTGCTCTAATTTTTGCTTGGAACCGCCCACCCTTGTGGTTTTCGGCCCCAACGAGCTTCTCTCAGGGATAGTAACGTTTGAGTTGATCCAGGTTGACCAGAGTGTTGAACTCGTTGTCGTCTAGATCCATAAGCTGAGCTGCTCCACCCGAGAGGATGGTCTTGATAATGCAAGGCCCCGCGCGCTTCGGGCGGAACTTACCACGTAGATCGAAAACAGGAGCCCGGATTTCCTTTGTGACCATATCCCCTTCAATCAGATCCCGAGATTTCACTTTCTTGTTGAATGCCCGAGCAATTCTGCGCTGATACCCCTGGACATGATACAAGGCACGGAGCCTCCTCTCGTCAAAGAGCATGAGTTCGACAAATCTCCTGCTAAGCCATTCGGACTCCGCGAGTTCACATTCAGCCATGATCCTCAAAGTAGGCACCTCGAGCTCAATAGGAAGTACAGCCTCCATCCCGTAGACTAAAGAGAAAGGAGTTGCCCCTGTTGATGTGCGGATCGACGTACGATATCCCCAAAGAGCCAACGGTAGCTGCTCGTGCCAGTCCCTGGCGGACTCTGCGGACTTCTTGATGATAGTCTCGATGTTCTTGTTGGCTGCTTCGACTGCCCCATTCGTCTGAGGGCGATAGACTGTCGAGTGATGAACCTGAATCTTGAACTCTTCGAAGAGTTCCAAGACCCTACCTTTGAAATGCACCCTGTTGTCAGAAACGAACGCCTGCGGAACCCCATACCGATAGATGATGTTCTTTCTGATGAAGTGAGCAACCTGAACCGCCGTCAGGGTCTTGTAAGATTCAGCCTCGACCCATTTGGTGAAGTAATCTATTGCCACCAAAATGAACCGATGCCCGTTCGAAGCAAATGGCCTGATCATGCCGATAACGTCAATGCCCCAAACAGAAAAGGGCCAAGGCGATGTCATGCCGAACAGTTTAGAAGGAGGGACATGCATGAGATTGGCGTGGATTTGACACCTATGGCAACGACGTACGTAATCCACACACTGAGACTCCATGGTAGACCAAAAGTAACCCTGTCGCAGGATTTTCCTGGCGAGCATGACCCCGCTCATGTGGGGGCCACAAACTCCTTCATGAATTTCCTCCATGATCTTGATGGCCTCAGTGCCGCTGACACAGAGCTTATGCATTCCACAGTGGGATCTCCGATATAACTTCCCTCCACAGATTATGTACTGAGCAGCCAACCTTCGCATTGCTGCTCGATCCTTTTTAGTGGCGTCAGACGGGAACTGACCATTTTCGACAAAGTTCCAGATATCGTAATACCAGGGTAGGCTGTCATTGACGTCATCGACGGTGTTGACGTACTGATAAGCAGGCAAGTCCCGCTGTTCAATTAGAATAGGGTGAAGCTTGACACCAACTGGAAGCTCGACCATGGAGGCCAGAGTCGCTAGAGCATCAGCAAACTGATTCTTCATCCGAGGGATGTGCGTGAACGTGACTTTGTTGAAACGAGGAATGAGATCCTCCAGGTCTTGGTGATAAGGCTTCAATCTGTCCTCCCGAACTTTCCAGTCCCCGTTGGCCTGAGAAACAACAAGGTTGGAATCACCAATAACCTCGAGCTTTTCCACACCAAGCGTAAGTGCAGCTTCCATGCCAACAATGCAGGCCTCATATTCAGCTTGGTTGTTCGTGACGTCAAGATTGAGTTTGAACGCAAGCGGAATATGAGCACCGTTAGGAGTTATTAGCAGAACCCCTATTCCGTATCCTTTCTGATTGGCCGCTCCATCAAAACAAAGAGTTCAGGTGTCTTCGACAACTGTCATCACCCCTTCATCTGGAAATGCAAAATCCGAGTCCTCTGGTCCATTGACTGGGTGATCGGCTAGGAATTCAGCAACTGCGCGCCCCTTGACAGACTTCCTCGTGACATACTCAAGGTCGAACTCTGTGAGCAAAAGCAACCAACGTGCTAACTTACCAGTAAGTGCGGGCTTCTCAAACAGATACTTGAGAGGATGCATTCGAGAAATCAACTTCACTGGGTAAGCCAGCATGTAGTGTCTTAGTTTTTTGGATGCCCAAACAAGAGCCCAACACGTCTTTTCAAGAGCGGTGTATCGTTCTTTAGCCCCAACCATCTTTTTACTCAAATAGTAAATGGCCTTCTCAACTCCTTTTTCTCCCTCCTGAGCTAGCAAACACCCCATAACGAAGGATTTACCGACAAGTAGAGTATCAAGGGCTTCCCGGGCACTGGTGGCATTAAAACCGGAGGGTTCTGCAAGTAGGTTTGGATGGAGGTGAAAGCCGCCTGACACTTGTCTGTCCAAACAAACGGAGTATTCTTCTTCAATAGACGAAACATCGGCTCGCAAGTTAGAGTTAACTTGGCGATGAATTTGCTGATGAACTGAACCTTCCCCAGAAAGCTCCGCACTCCCTTTTCAGAATCTGGTGGCTTCATATCGAGAACTGCTTTGATCTTCGAAGGATCAACCTCAATTCCACGAGAAGTGATCATGAAACCGAGCATTTTACCAGCCGTAACCCCAAAGGTGCATTTCTGCGGATTCAGACGCATACGAAACTTTCGTAACCTTTCGAAGAACTTCCTAAGCACAGGAACATGGCCTTCTCGAGTTTTAGATTTGGCGATCATGTCGTCGACATAGACCTCGACTTCCTTGTGCATCATGTCATGCAGGATCGTGGTAGCGGCTCGCTAATAAGTAGGCCCGGCGTTCTTCAAGCCGAAAGGCATGACCAGATAGCAATAAGTCCCCCATTCAGTGATGAACGTGGTTTTCTCGCGGTCCTCGGGTGCCATGAGAATTTGGTTGTAGCCAGAAAAGCTGTCCATGAACGAGAGCAAAGCGTACCCTGCAGTGTTATCCACAAGCACATCGATGTGTGGCAAGGGAAAATCGTCTTTGGGGCTCGCTTTGTTCAAGTCTCGGAAATTGACACAAACTCGAATCTGGCCATTTTTCTTAGGGACAGGGACAATGTTGGCTACCCACGTAGGATACTGAGAGACCATGAGAAAACCAGCGTCAATCTGCTTAGTGACCTCCTCTTTAATCTTTTGAACCCAATCTGGCCTCATCCGTCTGAGCTTCTGCTTTACAGGCTTGGCGTCTGGAAACAAAGGAATGCGATGCTCCACAATCTCGGGATCGATTCCGGGCATATCTTGATGAGACCATGCAAAAACGTCACTGAATTCGGTGAGCAGCTCTTTGAAATCGCGATGCTCCTCTGGTGAAAGCGTGGAGCCCACTTGAACCATTCGGGGATCATTTTCATCTTTTAAGTTTATAGAAACTATTTCTTCTTTTAATGGCTGAGCATGCCTTTCGTCTTCCCTTTCGATGAAGGCGCGGATTTCCTTGGGAATGTCCCCATCGAAATCCACTCCCTCATCGTCAGGGTCGACACAGTTTATGTAAAGATCATTGAAATAGTCAGAAGATGTCTCGTTTATTTCACAAGCCCCTGAAGGGTCACCAAGTACAAGAGAGTCAAACTCGAAGTAAAAGCTATGACGTGGAGGGCCTAGAGGCACAAACTCCGACTCAGAGCTAGACTTAGAGGACTGAACAGACTCTGACTCTGACTCTGACTCAGACTCAGACTCAGACTCAGAAGTGTTGTCAACACAAGTAAGGCGTGGCCTGAAAATGCAATTATTTATAAAGCCCTCGGCCTTTACAATGAGAGAGGCGGGATCCTCGAGGGCATCGGGCCTGAGCATGAGCACTTCGGCTTCTTCAGCTTCCCCAGCCAAACCCACCTGGGAGAATTCCTGGAATAGCTGCTCCAAACTTCCCTGATCAACAGACCCCAGCCAGTCAGTCTTGATCTTCTCCTGATTAAGCTTCCTCTTGAATTCTGCCCTTGCTGGTTCATCATCACTGCTTGACCAGGTGTCATCAGCGAAAATCTCAAACCCAGGCAGCAGCTCCCCGGTTCTGGAATGAATAAAGGGCTCAGCCTGTCCAGTGTAAGCGGCATTCCCCACCTCACGTACAAATTTTGGACCACCACAGAGAGTCCGAGGTTTTCCCATATATTTCCTCCGCTTGGCATCTTTGGCAGAGGCGATATACCCCAAGCCAAAGCGGCCCTCGTTGAAAGGAAAAGTAGGGAACTCCGGGACCCCTTGACGGCGAGAACCCAAGCCTATGCTCGAAAAATATGACATCCTCCTCATAATGTCCAGCGCGACAGAGCTTATGAGGAAGTTTCCATCCACGTTGATAGCCATCACGGTGCCTGAAGTATCAAAAGAGAAGCCCCCGAGATCGACGTCCTCCTCGCCGTGCAGAATTCCCAGAACAGGAGTCCCATCCTCCTTGAGCGGGCGAATGCCTGAATCACCGCAAATGGTCAAAGTGCCGGTAGGCAGTCCCAAAATGACCTTCTGGTGGAGGGTAGATGGTACAGCCCTGATGTCGGGTCAGTGTAGCCATGGCCTGCCCAGCAGCAAGTTGAATGTCGCAGGAATGTCTACAACATGGAACTCCACATCCATTTCAAAGCCCTCAGCATCGAGTTTGAGCATCAAAATACCCCCAACTACACGACGGGTGCCGTCATATGCCTTAACGGCGAGGTTGGAAGGAGCAAGATCCTTTTTGGTGAGTCCCAAACGATAAGCGACCCTCAGAGGGCAGACGTTGATCGCTGAGCCGTTGTCAATGAGAACAGTCGGGACCCAGAGTCCTCGGCACTTGACGGTGATGTGCAAAGGGCGATTGTGGTCGACTCCTTCGACTGAGAGATCCTTGTCTGTGAAAACGACCGTATGCTTGGAGGTCGGAGGGAGGATCAGAGATATCATTGCCTCTGGCGTGACATTAGCTTGAACTTCAAGGCGGGACAGGGCATGACAAAGCATCTGACGGTGCTCCTTGGACGAACAGATCAGTCCCCAGATTGAAATTGCGGCGGGAATCCGCTCAAGTTGCCGCTGAACCAAATCAGGAATCGGGTTGCCAGCTGATACCTCAAATGGTGCAGACTTCGGGAAAGAAACAGGCTCGTTCCTCTGATTAGAAGGATTGGAAGAGCTTCCGGCTTGCAGATTAGCAGGCTGAAAAATCCGCTCGCTCCTCGTGACGTTGTGCACATTTCCCAAAGAAGGTACGACTTGAGGCTTTTCATTCACATCCCAGAGGTTAGCAGGAACATCCCCCAGTTTGCGCTTCCCTCTGTCATTTGTTGGTGCCAAGACAGGCACCTCCATGTCTAAACCCAGATCCTCGGCCAGATCTTTCATTAGGAGGGAGTCCCAAAAGTTCAAGTCTTTCACGGCAGCCACTTCAGCAACAGGCTCCGGATGTGTGATAAAGGGCACGTCCCAAAGACCAGTGTCAGCTAGGGAGCGATTAACCGCCCAAACTTCGTTCCCAACTTGGACATCTACTATGTCATTAACTTCCCAAAGATCAGCGGGCGGAACAAGGCCCGTAACCATGATACTGCAGTCCCTGTTATTGGGGTAAGGCACCTGAGGGCGCGGATTTTCCTCATCGACAATGTAGGAACAGGGGTCGCAGTCAGCATCAGCATCACATACTGAGTTGAAGACGGAACCAAAGAAGGAAATGTGGTCTCCCAGAACCCGTGGATCTTCCTGGACAAGCACGTCCTCCGCGTAGTGGATCATGTAGTCCGATGTAACATAGCCTTGGAGAGGGTTGGGGTCAACGTCCATGGGAGCATTCCAAGTTGGCTCGGGATCCCAGTAGTACTCTTCTTCGGGGATGACAGGTTCAATCGGGTTGAACAACATGTATAAAGAGAAACCGTCCAGAGGATCGAGCAAGGCTGCTTCGTAACCGGCCAACCAGCCATCATACCAGGCTTGATTAAATGGGACGTTCTCGGGCCGTGGAAGAAGCCCATCTGCTTCGAGGTTTGACCACTCGTTGATCAGAGGAATGGCGCAGTCCCAATTGTCTGCTATGGCCCAGCCTGTAGCTTGCATATTGTTATCGGAAGGCGGCACCCAGGGCTGGTAGGGATCAGGAAAAGGGCCGGCGATGGTTGCGTACAGGCTATCAAGTGACGAGTCAGAATCGATCTGTACAGCAGGGATCGATTGATGGAAGAGAGAGCTGATAGACTCCTCAGAGACAGGTGATCCAACTTGCAAAGGTTCCGAAGGCGCATCAGTGTCAACAACCTGGCCTTCAACCACATGTATATAGGAAATCTCGGCGGACGATTCAAGCGGGAGAGGCACAATGGGCCTGGGTTGATTGGTTAGGGCTATATAGTCAGTGGGATCGAATATGGCGGAGCTGGGGTTGATATGAGTGGAGCTGAGGGATATCTGGCTGATATGTGGTACAGCGTTATGCTTGGGAAGGGAGTTGGCGATGATGTTGGGTTTCTGAGGTGGTGGAGGGGTTTCCAGCGTGCCATCGTCAATGAGATCCTGGATTGCATGACGGAGGCGAAAGCAGGAGTCAGTAAGATGACCTGCTCCCTGATGGTAAGCACAGTAAAGGTTAGCTTTGAAGCCAGGTGAAGGGTTTTTGGGTAAAGGAGTTGGATCCAGGGGTTTGAGGTGTCCGAATTTGACCAACTTTTCTAAGACCGAGGATAGAGGTGCCTCGATAGCGGAGAAGCTGCGGGGTTGGTTCCGAGGCCGGTTGTTCTGTGGTGATTGCACCTGATTGACATCTGCAATGAGATTGGCTGTGTTGGAGGAAGTGGCGTTGGTACCAGCAGTTGCTGTGTTGGAGTAAGTCCTCGTTCCGAACAGCGCATTTGCGTTCCTAGAATAAGCCCGTGGCTTTGACTTGGTGGTGTGTGAGGGCTCCCCCTTTGATAGGATCCCACTCTGCAGAGCATCTTTGATGGCCAGGCCAGAATCGAAGAAGGTTTCAAAGTTGGCGGATGCCTGAGCCAGAACCAGATGCCTGGCGTAATCTGGTTGGAGATTGCGGGAGATAATACGAAGTTGATCCTTCTCGCTCGGGCGATCAGTCATTTGTGCAGCCTTAGCCCTCCACCTTTTGACAAAGTCCGCAAAGGACTCTTTGGCTTCCATCTTGGTGGATTCGAGCTCCCGGGTAGTCATCTTTAATTGGGAGTTGTAATTGTACTGCGAAATAAACGCAGTCCCAATATCCTCCCAAGTCCTCCTCTTGGCAATGTTGAGTGACAAAAACCAATGGAAAGCCGGGCCTGAAAGTGTCTGAGGAAAGAGCTGTGACATGGCCTCCGGTTCAACGGAAAGGAGCTTCATAGCAGCGTGGTAACTGTAGAGATGAGTTCGGGGATCACCGCTCCCGTCGAATTTAGCCAAGTCTGGCATTTTGAACTTTTCGGGAAGCTTAGCATTGGGATACAGGCAAAGGCGATCCAGATCGATCCCTCCGGCACTGATCTTTTCTGTCTTGGCTATAGATTCCTCCAGCTTGGCCATCTTGGCCATGAGTGCAGCCATGTCGGGGTTCTGAGCTGGATCTTCTTGGTTCGGAGGAAGCCTACCACCTGCGAGGTTTGCAGTGGGCCTGCGGGCTTCCCTTGGGTTCAGTACCATGAGACGTCCTGCGTGAAGCGGGTCTGGAACCAAAACGGGTTGTTCCTGGTCAGACTCATCGTCCTCGCCTTCTTCCTCAAGAGGGGGTGGAAGGCGAGTGTGGATGAGGTCGTTCAGGCGAGCAATGTTGGTATCAGTCTGAGCAGCCCTCTGTTGCATGGCGGTGATGCTGTCCTGAAGGTTCATGAGCATTGCCTCTAAGGTAAGAGGTTCCGGCTGTGGCTGTTCCATTGTGACAGGAGGCTGGGAGACGCTTGATGCGGATGATGGGGTAGTCGGACGCCCTTCTCGTAAGATCGATGGTGAACTTGACTGAGAACCTAGCTGAGACCCTGAGTGTTGTACTGCTGAAAGTGGGCGCGGAGAGTCTTCCGTGATGACTGACTGGGATTGTAACCCGACCAGCCTTTGAACCGAACTGAGTTGCAGACGTTCCCAAGCGGGTTTGGCAAATGGCTTCGATACTTTCCTTGGCGGAGCAATGATTCGGCACGTTGCTCTAAAGGCAAAAGGAGGCTTAATAAGGGTCCTGTAGTGACTTTAATCTAAATAAAAGACTAAAGCGTATGCAGGCAAGGTCGCCAGTGTTACCCTAGACTCTAGAACCAGAAGACAAGTCTGTCTCGAGACGTTTTTGGACACCATTTTAAGGCCCTCAGAATTCTTTTCGAAGATGTATCCTTGTTTGGAACAAGTGATCCTAAAGGATGTCAAAAGGAGCCTAAACCTTTGACTGTTCCGAAGTTTAGGGTTTCAAGTTTTTGAAGCCAGAACAACTTAGTATGAATACCATGACGCTATAACCAGATTGGCGTGAGCAGCACTGTGCTATTAGCCGGGCGGTGTAAGTGACGAGGCACTTGTTACCTTTGGTGTAAGCATCATGGCATTTTACTCTGTGGTTCCTCGTTTTTTGCTTGAAACCCTAAACCGGTATACACGCAAGGGTGTAGAAAAGCTTCTGATTTCCCAAAGTCCTACTGTAAAAGGATTTGAAAGATCGTAACGTGCACCATCGAGATGCACGACTCCTCATTGGGCCTTACAGTGTCCTAGTAAGCCTGAAGACAGACTCGGAACAGATCTGTAGACACCCCAATTTGGCCTAACGATTATTTCAAGTCCCACCTTGGGACAATCCCGATGATGAAATGGATACAGTGATTGCTGATTGCCTACTTGAGAACCTTAGGACTTTCGGTAAGAACTTTGAGCCACTTAGAGGACCTAATCAGAGCCATATAGCCTTTCAGACAGAAAATACAAAAGCCTAGGAGAATCCATCTGACGGCCGTAACATCGATCTAACGGCCTTAACATCAATCCCTCACCCGAGCAACCTGTTGCCAGCAAAATCTCCCTGAGAGATCAATCACTCGGCCGCAAGGTCAATCCTACGGCCGAGACATCCATTCCACGGCCGTGAGATCATTTACTCGGCTGCCAGTTCAACCTTTTTCCAGACTCTGGAACGTTCTGTCAGACATTTGGTTTGATCCAACTACACTACCTTCCCGATGCGTTCGGGCCACGCTCAGAGATCATGACGAGGAGTTCGAATTGCATTGCAATTGCAATTGCAATCGTTTGTTTTGATTGGCCGGAGTGAGTCATCAAAATTGCCTATAAATAGAGGCCTTTGCACCACGAAATTGATACACATTCACACCCTCTCAAGCCACGAAACTCTGTCAATATACACTCTCAAACCTCCTTTACAAAAGCCCTAACCTCCCAAATGCAGCCATCAATCCAGCAATCAAACCCCGAAGATCAAACCCTAAACCTAGGGTTTTCAATCAAGCAATCAGTCAATCACACACAATCCAAAGCAATCAAGCAACTGAGGGATCAAGGTGGTGAGGCCCAACGGCCTCTGGTTTGTTTTATTTTCTGTCAATAATCATAATCTTAGTGTTTTGATCATTTGCTAACTTTTCTGTCTGGTGTGAGGAAGAACACCGACCGGGGCTTCGATCCCTCGGCCGGTACATAAAACCAGTGTGATTACTCGGCCGTGACATCCATTCACCGGCCGAGTAATCAATTGCCTGGGACAGTTTTTGTTTTGATTCTGCTTTTCTATGCATATTTTCAATTACAGTCATGGCTCACCTTTAACTGCTTAAAGGCTAAAAACAGACTATGTGTTAGAATTAAACAAAGCATCTACAGGTCTTATGTTGAACGATTATGGGCCAGTCTCATGACTGGGCAAAGAGGGGTGCCTAACACCTTCCCCTTATTGTACTTTTTGGCTCCCGTGCCCAGAATCTCTGTCTATTTTCCTAGTTTTAATAAACTGGGTGGCGACTCTGTTTTGATGATAACCGTTATCGTGTGGCGATGTTTCTAGCCATGGGAATGTCCACGATCTTGGTTTACGAAGCAAGCAATCAATCGAGCAACAAACAAACGATCAATCTGTATGGTGATGCCCCGTTTGGGAGGTGTCTACAGTTTTTGGCGACTCTGCTGGGGAATTGAGAGCCATAACCAAAAAGTTCAACATAAGACTAATACATGCCTTGTTTAATTCATTTATCATATGCATCGAGCGGGCAACCCGTTGAGTTCGCCTGATATCCCGGCATGACACGGGCTATGTTGGGGGTTCCAGCAAACTCCACCGTCACTCGTACCTAGTGGAATATCAAAAGGGGAATCACCCAATCACTGCCTATGATGGGCTGGTGAGAGGATTGGTTCCCTTTGACAACGGAGCACCCTGAGACTACCAAAACCTTGCATGTGCTAGAAAGCCATAGAACTTATCAAACTAAGACAGGAACCTACAGGTTAGGAACCTACTTGCATTTGACTGTAAAAGTTCTTCCTCACACCTTGTATCATCTGTTGTTGTAAATAACTCTTTCTGTGCAGAAGGGTTGGGATTTTCAACCCAAATCCTAACCCTACACAAGCCAAGTACTGACTTACAGGTACTCTACTTTTCAAAGCAGACACAATAAGTAAAACAAAGAAGCAACCACAGCCAATTTTATACTCTTACAACACCTGAAGTTATGCCAAACAGAGGTCTTTGCAGCCGTCCCGTCTGTCACCCTCACCGGCCAAAACACCTGCACTGCAACGGTTCCAACCACTTTCAGGGATTTCGCGGTCGTCTCCTCAACAAACTCAATCATCTATCAAATCCTAAGCTTCATCAAGCGATCCTCCTACCCTCATGACAGACAACAATGCCACTATTGTTGAGCTCCGAGCCCAAAGTTGACTATTTACTAGTCGAGAAAGCAACAAGAAATGCTGAGGACGAAGAGAAATTGATGGAAGATGAGAATCCTCAAGAAGTGGTATTGGCAGAAAACCCTGAATTGGCCAAACAAGTCAAGGAGATCAAACATGCTCTGGCCCGTTCACAAGGGGACAAAATTCTGGATTTTGAAGGACTCTGCCTTTTTCCAGATTCTTAACTACCTTAGAAGTTCAATAGAACTGGCAATCCCACTAGCCATGTCCGCCATGTCATCAACACTCTGAAGCCCATGGGTTTGAATGATGAGCTCATTGTTCAGTTATTTCAAAGGACTCTTACTGAAAGCGCTCTCGATTGGTTTCTCACTTTGGAGTTTATGCACTATCATACTTGGCCAGAAATTGCCAATGCTTTTGTCAAGCAATATGCATACAACGTCCAAATTGAGTTAACAACTCGAGATTTGGAAATGACTAAGCAGGAGTCAAACAAAGACTCTGCAACCTTTGTGGCTAGATGGAGAGAGAAAGCCGCCAAGATGAAGAACCGCCCCTCTGAGGAAGATCAAGTGAGAATAGTTGTCAAGAGTTTGCAGCCCAAGTACCTCACGCACATTTACACTCAGGCTATCACTGATTTCAACCACCTGCATGCTACTGGGCTGCAGATTGAAGAGAGGATCAAGCTAGGCCTCATTGGGAAAGAAGAAACTCCTCCACCCAAGAAAACCTTCCCAACCCGTACATCTCCTGCCTCCGTCAACACCCTTAACTCAACTTTACCACAAGACCCTTTTCAAATTAGCTCATCTCGAAGCTCAAATCGCCCCCGTCGCAACTTTGACCCTCTCTATATGACCTCATCTCAAGCCTTAACCATTCTGAGCCGTTAGGGGCATCTCAAACCTTTAAACAAACCACTTCCTCAGCCACCCTATGGCCCAAACCATGATCCCAACCAACAGTGCGGCTATCACCAACACCCTGGGCATGATAGCTGAACTATAAAACCTTCAAAACCTGATGTGCAAGTCAATCCACTCCCTACTCACAATGCTGAACCACCACCCCGAAACATCAATCTTATAAGCCTATCTCACAATCCCACATACAATCCTGGCCAATACATTATCCAAAACAACCAAGCCAAGCCAACCTTTACCTTCCCGGAGGAGGATGAATGCTTCATGATGGAGGAAGGAGAAAACAACGAGTCCGATCAATCGGAAGTGATCGATCCCGACATGTCTGACAAAAGTAATGAAGAAGAACAAGCAAAGGGGAAAGTGACTTTGACGAAATGGAAGGAGAATACGATGATCAACTCGATGGAATCTCCTTAACATCACTATTCGGCCAAGTGGAAGTAACTAATCTCTCTTATGACTGCATAATCAACGAGGAGGAAAAAGAGGTGATGAAAACCCAGACTGACATTTCCATTTGGGGACTACTCATGTCTCAAAGAGGTAGCCACCGTGCAAGCAGTGAAGATGGATCCAGTTCAAAGGCCTTGTTTGGCAACAACAAAAAAAAAAAAGGTGGAAAAGGGTATAAAGTTGCAAAAGGCAAAGGTTTTGAAAACAACCTCGAAATGCTACAGTAGCTAAGAAGTCACAACATGGCAAAGAACATTAAACATTGCTTTTATCAAACTAAAACATGTTTTGAGCCCCTGCTTGGGCATTTTATTTCTGCTAAGTGAATTCCTGTTTCATCCTCTAGACTATGCTTATTCAATGATTTACTTCCTACATTGCAATTGCCAAACACTATAGTCTCTTTGCCAAACAAAGGAAATTTCAAGGAATCAAGTTCCTTGTGTCGCTGACAAAAAGGAAGGAAAGGATGAACTCTAATTGCTTAAGAAACTAGGTTTTTGTCAAAACTTAGAAAGAAGACACTATCTCCGCGAGAACACTTAGGGTTAGCTCGCCCATTATGAAGGTACAAACACAAAGGAGATTTAGAAAAATATTTCCATCAAATTCCTCTCCGAAACGCAGAAACCATCTTGAGAGAAGTGCTCGTTGGGTAACTTGAAAACCCAAGCAAAAATAAGAGCAAAGCCTGCTAGGGCCAGAAAATGCAAAAACGCAGCCTAGGCAAAAGTTAAGGCATTCAAAGAAAAGCTCGCTGTAGGGAGGTATTCCCGAACAGGTACAAACATAGGCCGAACACGTGGTATGCCAGATCCGTGTAATGAGGAAAGTGATATGGGACTCCATGAAAGGTGAACGGCGGCGGAAAGATCCGGTGAGCCAAGAGGGCACCAGATTATACAGACTGTTCGGCTGTATAGGCCAACGATATGAGAAGTCATCATTTATTACGCTCTGTTCGGCTAAAGTGGGCCAATGACATGGATAGTCATCTGGTCATGCTATTTGTTCGGTAGGGGTGTAGATACCCCAATTTGGCCTAACGATTATTTCAAGTCCCACCTTGGGACAATCCCGATGATGAAATGGATACAATGATTGATGATTGCTTCTTTGAGGACCTTAGGACTTTCGGTGAGAACTTTGACCACTTAGAGGACCCAATTCAGAGCCATACAGCCTTTCAGACAGAAATACAGAAGCCTAGGAGAATCCATCTGACGGCCGTAATATCGATCTAACGGCCATAACATCAAAACCTCGCCCGAGCAACCTGTTGCCAGCAAAATCTCCCTGAGAGATCAATCTCTCGGCCGCAAGATCTATCCTTCGGCCGAGACATCCATTCCACGGCCGCGACATCCATTGCTCGGCCGCCAGATCGACCTTTTTCCAGACTCTGGAACGTTCTGTCAGACGTTTGGTTTGATCCAACTACACTACCTTCCCGATGCGTTCGGGCTACGTTCGGAGATCACGACGTAGAGTTAGAGATGCATTGCAATTGCAATTACCATCTCGTGATTTGATTGGCCGGAGTGAGTCATCCCAATGCCTATATAAAGGGGCCTTTAGGTTCTGAAATTAACACACAGAAATTGAGATACCCACACACTCAATCAAACCTCGAAACTCTGCAGAAATACTCCCTCAACCCCATACTCCAAAAGCCCTAACCTCCCGAAGGCAGCCGTCAATCCGGCGATCAAACCCCGAAGTTCAAACCCTAACTCTAGGGTTCTCGATCAAGCAATCAATCAATCACACCCAATCCGAAGCAATCAAGCAACTGAGGGATCAAGGTGGTGAGGCCCAACGGCCTCTGGTTTGCCTTATTTACTGTTCTTTCTACTAATCGTAGCGTTTTGATTAACTGTCAATCTTTCTGTCTGGTGTGAGGAAGAACACCGACCGGGGCTTCGATCCCTCGGCCGGTACATCAAACCAGGAGGATCTCTCGGCCGTGACATCCATTCACCGGCCGCGAGATCCATCTCCCTGGGACATTATGTTTGTTTCCTGCTTTCTGATGCATGCTTCAATTATCGCACTGGCTCACTTTGCTTACTGTTTAAAGGAATAATTAAACAGACTATGTGTTAGAATTAGACAAAGCATCTATACGTCTTATGTTGAATGATTATGGGCCAGTCTCACGACTGGGCAGAGAGGGGTGCCTAACACCTTCCCCTTACTGTACTTTTGGCTCCCGAATCCAATCTATTTTCCCAGTTTTAATAAACTGGGTGGCGACTCTATTTGATGATAACCGTTATCATGTGGCGATGTTCCTAGCCATGGGAATGTCCATGATTTTGGTTTATGAAATGAGCAACCAATCGAGCAAACACAAACGTGATCAATCTGTATGGCGATGCCCCGCTTGGGAGGTGTCTACAGTTTTTGGCGACTCCGCTGGGGATTTGAGAGCCATAACTAAAAAGTTCAACATAAGACTAATACATGCCTTGTCTAATTCATTTATCATATGCATCGAGCGGGCAACCCGTTGAGTTCACCTGATATCCCGGCATGACACGGGCTATGTTGGGGGTTCCAGCAAACGCCACAGTCACTCGTACCTAGTGGTATATCAAAAAGGGAATCACCCAATCACCGCCTATGATGGGCTGGTGAGAGGATTGGTGCCCTTTGACAACGGAGCACCCTGAAACTACCAAAACCTTGCATGCTTTAGAAAGCCATAGAACTTATCAAACTAAGACAGGAACCTACAGGCTAGGAACCTACTTGCATTCTACTTGCAAAAGTTCTTCCTCACACCCATTGTACATGTGTATGTTGTAAAATTTCTCTTTTGCAGGTTAAACCTTAGGAATCTCTCTAAATCCAATAAACAGTAGGTAAGATTAATCAATCTGACTAAAGCAAAAACCTTTTCAGGAAAAATGACTGCATCATGGTTCACGTCTGATTCGCACTTTCAAGTTGTCACCAAGCTGTCTGGCCCGCTCCACTTTGCTGTTGAAGATTTCAACCCCTCTGAATACATCACTCCAGTAAATCAACCAAAGCCTATGGTGGCTATCATTGAAGATGACCATGTCATGTTCGCTAGAACAGTTTATGAGGAAGAGGTAGAAGACCTGATTGAAGAAGAAGGGCTTCGCAGGGTTCCAATCTACTTTTATGACCCTTATGCACCTACCGATGATTATTGGCCAATAGACGAGGTCAACAACCTCGAGACTGAAGAGGCAAAGGAAGAAGAGGCTGTCGACAATGACCCACTAGACGAAATATCACTAAACCTGCTCTTTGATGAGGGGGTCACCAACAATGAAATAAGGGTGATCCATCCCATCATAGACAGCTTTGGTAATTGGTGGGGCTTTGTTGGCACACGACGAGTCGACAACAGCGACGAAGCCGAAATTGAAGCTCAATTGGAAGAAATAACAGCAATAGCAAATCAAATGGCCCTCCAAGACTTGCAGGGTGACAACGATGAAAGTGCGAATCAAGGTGACAGTGAGGTATTGGTGATCGACCTTGGTGATGAAAAAGACTGCTCTGAGCTGATTGTGGATGCTGAAAAAGGGGCTTACCCTAACTGGACCGTGGAACACACTCTAAAATACAAAATGAAAAGCGCTAATTCTAATCTTAGTTCTGATTCCGATTCCGACTCCGAGTCGACTCAATCCGAGTCAAGCTTTTCATCCTTTGAAACTACTAAGTCTAGTGAGGAAAACCTGGTCAAAGTACCAAGGCATAACATTTACTTTGAGTTCGACTCTGAAATGTCTTTTGATAAATCTAGCAATGAGAAGGAAGATTTAGAGTATTTCACTTTGCCTATGATCAACTGTGTGGATTCCGACAAACCAAATTTCGAGGAAGAAATTCCAAAAGAAATTCTAGAATTCATCGAGAGAGAAGAGGAAAGGCACGCTAAACCTTTTTCTGAGAAGATAATCACAGCAAACATAGGCTCTGAAAATGAGCCCAAAATGGTTAAAATTGGTGCCGCACTATCCCCTCAAGAAAGTGAAAAACTAATCTTTTTGCTAAAAGAATACAAAGATGTTTTTGCCTGGTCTTATGAGGACATGCCTGGAATAGACCCTGAAATTGTTCAGCATAAAATACCCCTTCATTCTGATGCAAAACCAGTTAAGCAAAAACTGAGACGTATGCGCCCTGATTGGGTCCTAAAGATAAAAGAAGAAGTCACTAAACAAATCAACGCCGGTTTTCTCATAGTCACCGAATATCCACAATGGGTAGCAAACATCGTTCCCGTACCGAAGAAAACTGGAGGAATCAGGGTCTGCGTAGATTTCCGAGATCTCAACAAAGCCAGTCCGAAAGATGACTTCCCATTACCTCACATAGACGAGCTAATAGATAACACCGCAGGCCATGCATTGCTATCCTTCATGGATGGATTCTCTGGGTATAACCAAATCCTTATGTCCCCTGAGGATAGAGAGAAAACTACCTTCACTACGCCTTGGGGAACTTACTGCTACCGGGTAATGCCGTTTGGGTTAAAGAATGCTGGAGCCACTTACCAGAGGATGGCCACAACACTGCTGCACGACATGATGCACAAAGAAGTCGAGGTGTATGTCGACGATATGATAGTCAAATCTAAGGAGAGGGAAGGACACTATGAAGCACTCCAAAAGTTCTTTGAGAGGATTAGGAATTATAAACTGCGTCTTAACCCTCAAAAATGCACTTTTGGGGTAACAGCTGGAAAGATGTTGGGTTTCCTCATCACTCAAAGAGGAATCGAGGTAGATCCTTCCAAGATACAGGCTATCATGGAGATATCACCGCCTAGGACAGAGAAGGAAGTAAGGAGCTTCTTAGGGAAGGTACAGTTCATCAGCAGGTTCATTTCAAAGCTCACAACCACCTGTGAACCTCTTTTCAAGCTACTGAAGAAAGGTACTGATTTTGAATGGAGTCCAGACTGTCAGCAAGCATTCGAGGCAATCAAGGAATACCTTCAGAATCCACCTGTATTATCGCCACCCATCCCTGGGAAGCCTTTGATTCTGTATCTCTCAGTAACAGACACGTCCATGGTATGCATGCTAGCGCAAGAAAACGACGCCAAGGTAGAGTGCGCCATATACTACCTCAGCAAGAAAATGATGGATTACGAGACAAGGTACACTCCCCTCGAGAAAACCTGTTGGGGGCTAGTATGGGCCACAAAGAAACTGAGGCACTACCTGTTAGCACATCCGGTGGTGCTGGTCTCTCGTTTAGACCCAATCAAGTATCTTTTCGAAAAGCCAGCACTTATCGGAAAGCTAGCTAGGTGGTTATTGCTGCTAGCAGAGTTCGACCTCAAATACATGACAAGGAAATCAGTAAAAGGAAGAGCTGTGGCAGAATTCTTGGCGGATCACCCTGTGACAGAGGCCGAGGCAGAGGACTTCATGTTCCCCGACGAGGATATCTTATGTCTCTTAGACGACACCTGGCAACTTTACTTTGATGGAGCATCAAACCAATGTGGATATGGCATAGGGGTATTGCTAGTTTCCCCAAACGACTCTCACATCCCTTTGTCATATAAGCTAAGGTTTGAAGTCACTAACAACCAAGCCGAATATGAGGCTTGTATTGCTGGAATGGAGGCAGCCCTGGAGCTAGGAGTAAAAAGGGTAGAAGTCACTGGGGATTCAAACCTGGTGGTATCTCAAGCAAGAGGAGACTGGAAGGTCAAGGAGGATACACTGAAGCTATATCACTCTGTGTTGGAAAACCTAATTCCACAATTCGATTCTGTTATCTTCACACACACTCCTCGAGTGAGCAATAGATTTGCAGATGCACTGGCGACATTGGCGTCTATGGTCGAAATACCCCTGGGATTCACAATGCGGCCTCTCATGATCGAACAAAAGGTTAAACCAGCATGTGAGTGTACCTTTACCGAGGAAGGTGAAGACGATGGCAAGCCATGGTACGAAGACGTGAAGGAATTCCTGGAAAAAGGAGAATACCCGTCCGAGGCCACCTCAAAGGACAAGACGGCTCTGCGGAAGTTTGCTGCTCGATTTATAATCTGTGGAGGAGCATTGTACCGAAGGGCACACTTGGGTCCAAATCAACTTTGCGTCACAACGGAGGACAGCCGCAAGGTAATGGAGGAAATACATGAAGGAATTTGTGGGCCACACATGAACGGGGCAACAATGGCAAAGAAGATCCTGCGTCAGGGATATTACTGGACTACAATGGAAGCCGATTGCGCTGATTATGTCCGCCGATGTTACAAATGCCAAACTCACGCTGATCGTATGCGTATTCCCCCTACAGAACTGTATAGCATGACGTCCCCTTGGCCATTCTCCACTTGGGGAATAGATGTCATTGGAAGCATAAATCCAAACGGGAAATACAAACATCAGTTCATCCTGGTGGCTATCGACTACTTCACCAAATGGGTAGAGGCAGCCTCTTATGCTACTCTCAAAGCCACTCATGTGGCCAAATTCATTCGCACTAATATCATCTATCGATATGGTGTACCCCACGAGTTTGTCTGTGATAATGGATCGCACTTCAAGGGGGCGACAAAGAAGCTTTTCGCCGAATTTGGGATACAAAATCATCGGTCATCTACTTACCGACCTCAAACTAACGGAGCAGTTGAGGCTGCAAACAAGAATGTCAAGAGGATTCTGCGGAAGACTACCGACACTTACACAGACTAGTCGGAAATGCTACCTCTGGCGCTATGGGGATATCGAACAACCGAAAGGACTTCAACTGGGGCTACTCCTTACTCTCTGGTCTATGGAATGGAAGCTGTCTTGCCCATCGAATTGGAATTACCTTCGTTAAGGGTTTTAGCTGAGACTGGAATGATCGAAGAGGATTGGGTTCAAAACCGCTACGACGAGTTAGCACTGCTAGACGAAAGGAGACTGAGAGCCTTATACCATGTACAAGGGTATCAACGCCGCATTGCACGAGCATTCAACAAAAAGGTAAAACCTAGAGATATCAAGGTAGGAGACATGGTGCTCAAAGCAATTCGTCGCCACGTCTCGGACCCAAGGGGCAAGTTTAGACCAAACTGGGGAGGCCCCTACCTTATCAAACGCATACTTTCTGGAGGAGCAGCATACATTGCAGACTTGGATGGAATGGAATTCGCAACGCCAGTCAACGTTGACAAGCTAAGGAAGTATTACCCATGAGAGATGCTCGTTGGACCGAAAACCACAAGGGTGGGCGGATCCAAGCAAAAATTAGAGCAGCCTGCTAGGTCGAAAACCCGCAAGGGCAGCTTAGGCAAAAACTAAGGCATAAATAAAACGCTCGCTAGACCGAAAACCCGCAAGGGCGGTTTTTAGGCAAAATTTAGAGCACAAAAGGAGAGGAAAATACCCGAGTGAACCCTAACTAAAAAAAACGAATCCCCTTTGTTGGAACTACGTTTCTGGCCTGATTCCCTCCATGGGATACGTAGGCAATCTCTAGGTTTGAGATTCGGCCACTGCTATCATCATCACTTCCAAAATTTCTAGGCCTATCCTAAAGCATGTTCGCTATCAAATCATGGCAATAACATTTTCGAATAAGACGAGCAAATGTTTTATTATTTCCAAAGAGAAAGGACAAAGCAAGCCTAAACGATTCTTAATCCATGAAAGCTAGAATCAAACAAACATCTTTTGAAAAACATAAGCAAAGCGTCAATCTCTAGGTCTTCCTTCTCTTTGCACTTCTATCCTCCAAAAGGTTTTTCTTCAACCAGCGTTTGTAAGAACCCGATAGCTTAGCAACGAAATTCTCAGCAACCTCCTGCATCACTCTATTTGGCCAAAGGCGCAGCATATTGCGACGGAAGTTGGCATCATGGATCTTAGAAGCAGTGTACTCAGGGTCACCCAAGATTGCGGCTTGTTCAGCCCCAAATTGCCTTTGAAAGCGAGCAGGGAAGTAGAAAACGACTCGAGCAATGCCAATCGCTGCTACACCAAAGTGGTTCATGGTACTCGCGGTCATGCTCTCGATACCATACCAGGGGCAAACCCATTGAATCCAATCACCTCTGCAAGTCTTCATCCACGCTGCCCAAGCAGCCTCAGTTAGGAACTGTTTAGTCATGTGACGCTCCGTACACTGGTCTGGATTGTAAGGAAGTCGCTCCGGCACATCCCACACTTTTAGCTTCTCAAACAGCCACACCTAGAGAAAAAAGGGAAAATTGTGAGCTGAGAGAACATGTGAGTCAAAACAAAAGAGTGATGAGTGAAAAGATAAATCTGACAAATGAAACAAATAAAAGAGTGAACCTGCAATAGCAAGGGACCGCCTGAGAATTGAGCTGTAGGATTACCCTTCATCACATCTAGACCCATCAAGGTCTCTGCCAATACTAAACCAGCGAAACCCACACGGTTTCCAATTTGCTGAGCAAGGTTAAGCAATATAGGATCAGCATGACCAGAGGAAGGGCCAAGCAAGTAGTAATGAAGGAGACAAATGCACAATGCATGAAAGCACGACTTCTGTAGGGAAACTTGGCGATGCGCCTCAGCTGCACCGAAACGCTGGATGAGTTGCAGAATCTCCAGCTTCCCTTTCACTAGGAAGAACTTAACTTCATGTTTCTGAACTTGGAGTAAATCCTTCAAGAGATCGCCACGGTTGAACAAAGGATTAGGGACAATGAAACCTTCTCTATCCGAATGACCCATGATGGCTGCAAATTCTTCGATGGTAGGACATAATTCCTCCCTCTTAAATCGAAAGATGTGAAAATCAGGGTCCCACAAACTAGCGGCTGCCCTAAGGAAAGCAAAATTCACGGGAATGTGACGAAAGGAAAAGAGGAAGTCCATGCCAAAGGACTTAAAGTGCAGACGGTCAAGGCCATTAAAGGAATCCAACCACTGATCAAGGATTGGTTGTGTCATGTGCAAGGAAATTGCTGCTGACAATGCTATCGGGTTCGTAGAACGCATACTTATAGGACTAGGTCGAGTCTTAGTTCGAATCGGAATCGGATTCTTAATCCTCAGAAATTTAGTCGGTCTCTCGGCCGGCACTTCGATAAGACGGCCGTGGAATCAATCCGTCGGCCCGTAGATAATAGGGTTGACCTCCAAGTCAAACCCAGGCAAACCAAGAGATCCCTCGGCCGCCAGATCGAAGCTTCGGCCGTGTAATCATTAGATCGGCCGCCAGAACGGCTATTTTTACAGACTGTTCCCACGGTTCAGTTCGTTTCGTTGGATTAACAAGGGTTATCGTACGCAAACAACGTAACACAGCATATACAATCACAAACAGAGCAAGAAGGTTTTTGTTTCATATAACGAAAGCTTTTTACATCACAAGGTGGATCATCCCACATTTCCTAAACAAACTATACATCGATTTCCTGTCAAACTAACCTATGCAGGAAGAGAAACAGAAAAAAGACAGGAAAGGATGCCGAACCCTCTGGTGGTCCGAACACCAGAGACCAGCTGCAAAAAAGGAAAGGAAACTCCTGGGGCAATGGTACAGAAGAGACACCACATGGCTTAAAAGAATCACCACACGGTCCAGAAAAATCACCACACCGTGCACCACCGCCACGCCAGGAGTTCCGCGTCACGGAAGCAAGCTACCCATGTGAGGGTCTCTAATCAAGCATCAAGACGAGACCAAGAACAACGTGGCTTCCCTCCGCGATCGCTGGCCACACGTTGCCCATGGCTCGAACCCAACGAGAATAAAGGATGGAAGAGGCAGAGAAGTCCTCGGTAATGGAAAAGGAAAACGGAAGAAAGAGGGAGAAGAAGAGAAAATGAAACGGAACGCCAAAGCCTCGGCTTTTATAGAACTCTGGAAATCAAGCGATTACGCGGCCGAGACATCTATTATTCGGCCGAGACATCAATCCTTCGGCCGAGAGATCGATCTCCTGGCCCCTTAATCAAATTCCCTCAGCAACAGCAGATTTTGCTCGGTGCACTGACTCATGCTCGGTGCACTGACTCAAGCGATTGTAGACTTCTAAGTCTTCGGTCAACCAAAGTAGCCTTGGGGGCATACTCAAGCATGAGGAAAATCTCTCTCCACAAACTGCTGGCCAGCAAAACAAGACACTCAGCAGCCCTGAGTTCAAAACTTCAACGGCTCCAAGTCCATTATTGACAGGCTCTACGCCCACATCAACTCACTCAGCAGTTCTATGCCTTCAACCCAACGGCTCTGCTATCTCAATTGGCTCGAAGCCATAACAATCAACTCAACAGGCTCGAAGCCTATGTCTACTATCATCCCAGCGGCTCGAAGCCCTTCATCTCAGCAGCTCTATGCTCGCTATCACGGCAACAGGTTCTACGCCTGTAATCACTCAACTTAGCGGCTCCAAGCCCATTATCTCAACTGGCTCGAAGCCGTAACAACCAACCCAGCGGCTCTAAAGCCCATTGTCTCAAACTGGCTCGAAGCCGTACACAATCAAGCTCTTAACACGCTCGAAGCCTATGTCTATCACCTCAGCGGCTCGAAGCCCATTATCTCAACAGGCTCGAAGCCTATATCTACCACCTCAGCGGCTCCAAGCTCATTACTTCAATAGGCTCGAAGCCTGTATCTACCATCTGAGATGGCTCGAAGCCATAACAAACAGCGGCTCAAAGCCCAACATCTCAACTGGCTCGAAGCCATAACAAACAGCGGCTCAAAGCCCAACATCTCAACTGGCTCAAAGCCGTAAACAAGCAACAGGCTCTAAGCCGCCCCAACAATCAAGACATTTATTCTCAGGCTCTACACCTGAATGCTCAAAAATCTAACATTTTTGAATGCTCAAGCTCTACGCTTGGATGCCCAACCACTGTGTACTGGATGCTCAAGTCATACACTTGAATGCTCAAGCTCTACGCTTGGATGCCCAACCACTGAGTACTGGACGCTCAAAGCCTGTACTTTGAATGCTCGGATTCTGCCGTCCGAATGCTCGAGCTCTACGCTCTGAATGCTCAAGTCCGGAACTTGATAGAAGCTCTAAGCTTAAAACAAACACACACGCACGGGCCCGTGCACATTTGCATCAACATTTTCACATCGAGTCTGCATCATATCTGTTCACATCTAACAACCATCATCACACATATACACTCTGTATATCTCTCATGAAACAGGTCAACCCTGCAATCAACCGGCACTATGCCTCGGTTTTATTTTGATCGGCCCAACGCCTCGATCTTTTGGCTCCACGCCAACACTTATGATGGAAAAGCTCCGTGCGCAGACCATCAAAATGCAACCAGCTCTACGCTTCGGTTCAAATCACGTCAAGCTCTAAGCTCCGACAACTCAGGCCCTCGCCTCAAGACTGCAGCAGGCTCCACGCCTCAATTTATTCACCTCAGGCTCCACGCCTCAGTTCCTTCACCTCAGGCTCTTGCCTTATACCAGCTCCGCGCTTCGGTTCATCACGTCAAGCTCAAAGCTCTGACACCACAGGCTCTTATCCTGACCAATACCAGCTCCGCGCTTCGGTCCCCTCAAGCTCTAAGCTCACTGCAAGCCTTCATCTCATAACCACAGCAGGCTCCACGCCTCAATCAATCACCTTAGGCTCTCGCCTTATGATCAACACCAGCTCCGCGCTTCGGTCCTAGCAAATCACCTTAGGCTCTCGCCTTATGATCAACACCAGCTCCGCGCTTCGGTCCTAGCAAATCACCTTAGGCTCTCGCCTTATGATCAACACCAGCTCCGCGCTTCGGTCCTAGCAAATCACCTCAGGCTCTCACCTTATGATCAACACCAGCTCCGCGCTTCAATCTTATCGATCCCCTCAGGCCTTCGCCTCAAGATTGCAACAGGCTCTATGCCTCAATTCCATCTCTCTCCAGGCTCTCGCCTCATGACTACAACCGGCTCCGTGCCTCGGTTCCCTCATCACCAAAGCTCCGTGCTACAGCTACTGGCCCTGCGCCTCCCCTATATCTCAAAAGCGAACCGGCGTCCAATTCATCCCCAGTAGATGGTTTGGATTCCACCCCACTACATCAATTCCTTCCAGCTCATTCGCAAGGATAGGCTACTCTACCGAGCTCCTTTCAGTCAAAGTAAGGATGATCAAGAAAAGCAAACGCACCTGCAGTGTACTGATCTACCCCAAAATACTAAGGAAGCTCTCCGCAAAAACTCCCCGGGCAGCCCCGCGCTCCTTCAGCTATCTTCCGCCAAAACCCTGGCTCAGTCTAGGTACGTCACACTACGGCTTTTTAAGCCCTAAGGTACGTCTTCTGTCTCTAACCCTCCAAACTTTTTGCTTTTCTTTATTGCCCGAACTACGATTGGTCTGAATTTTCCTTGTGGAATACGTAGGCAGCCTCCCGGCCCGACCATAACAAAACCTTTTTCGAAAACCCCTTGGAATAGTGGTTGGACCAAATTGAGTTGCTTTTTACAGCTTTGACTCTTACTCAAACATGTCTCGCGATCCGTCTGAGTTCAGTCAAAGAGGGGCATCTGTAGACACCCCAATTTGGCCTAACGATTATTTCAAGTCCCACCTTGGGACAATCCCGATGATGAAATGGATACAATGATTGATGATTGCTTCTTTGAGGACCTTAGGACTTTCGGTGAGAACTTTGACCACTTAGAGGACCCAATTCAGAGCCATACAGCCTTTCAGACAGAAATACAGAAGCCTAGGAGAATCCATCTGACGGCCGTAATATCGATCTAACGGCCATAACATCAAAACCTCGCCCGAGCAACCTGTTGCCAGCAAAATCTCCCTGAGAGATCAATCTCTCGGCCGCAAGATCTATCCTTCGGCCGAGACATCCATTCCACGGCCGCGACATCCATTGCTCGGCCGCCAGATCGACCTTTTTCCAGACTCTGGAACGTTCTGTCAGACGTTTGGTTTGATCCAACTACACTACCTTTCCGATGCGTTCGGGCTACGTTCGGAGATCACGACGTAGAGTTAGAGATGCATTGCAATTGCAATTGCCATCTCGTGATTTGATTGGCCGGAGTGAGTCATCCCTATGCCTATATAAAGGGGCCTTTAGGTTCCGAAATTAACACACAGAAATTGAGATACCCACACACTCAATCAAACCTCGAAACTCTGCAGAAATACTCCCTCAACCCCATACTCCAAAAGCCCTAACCTCCCGAAGGCAGCCGTCAATCCGGCGATCAAACCCCGAAGTTCAAACCCTAACTCTAGGGTTCTCGATCAAGCAATCAATCAATCACACCCAATCCGAAGCAATCAAGCAACTGAGGGATCAAGGTGGTGAGGCCCAACGGCCTCTGGTTTGCCTTATTTACTGTTCTTTCTACTAATCGTAGCGTTTTGATTAACTGTCAATCTTTCTGTCTGGTGTGAGGAAGAACACCGACCGGGGCTTCGATCCCTCGGCCGGTACATCAAACCAGGAGGATCTCTCGGCCGTGACATCCATTCACCGGCCGCGAGATCCATCTCCCTGGGACATTATGTTTGTTTCCTGCTTTCTGATGCATGCTTCAATTATCGCACTGGCTCACTTTGCTTACTGTTTAAAGGAATAATTAAACAGACTATGTGTTAGAATTAGACAAAGCATCTATACGTCTTATGTTGAATGATTATGGGCCAGTCTCACGACTGGGCAGAGAGGGGTGCCTAACACCTTCCCCTTACTGTACTTTTGGCTCCCGAATCCAGAATCTCTATCTATTTTCCCAGTTTTAATAAACTGGGTGGCGACTCTATTTGATGATAACCGTTATCATGTGGCGATGTTCCTAGCCATGGGAATGTCCATGATTTTGGTTTATGAAATGAGCAACCAATCGAGCAAACACAAACGTGATCAATCTGTATGGCGATGCCCCGCTTGGGAGGTGTCTACAAGGGGTATGTGCCGAACAGATAGAGTCATCTTATGACACGTAGCCTTAAGAAATAAGGCAGGAGGGGTATTCTAGAAGAAGAAACCAGTACGCAGCAATGATAGGTAAGGGAACAGTCCTGTTATGGGACGAGTTCCTCTAAAAAGAGAGACCCTATGAGTAAGGGATCTCAGTTGATTGGGCAAGAGATTCCCAGATGAGCTAGGTTTCCTGTACGAGACAGGAGACCTGGGACGAGAAGGAGGCTTGAGAAGCAAGTAAGCTCATATCTATAAATACGAGGTAAACCTAGAGGAAAAAGGTACGCAATCAGTTGCATTCATACTATATTTTCCTATTGAGAATTAGGGTTTTCGAGACAAGTACGAGATACTAACTTAGGCATCGGAGGGCCTTTGCCACGAGAGGCAAAGGTGCGCTCACCCCTTGTCTGTTTTACAGGTTAGGGTTCAGGCGAAGGTACTAGGTTTCCGATTGAACAGCACGTGACGTAAGTTCATTCAGCGTGGTTCCAGGTACTGTTTATTTTTCTCCACCTACAATTGGCGCCGTCTGTGGGAAACGAAAGAGTTCCCTTTTGAAAAACGACCATGGTGGAGGTAGATCCAGTCACACCAATTACCGACAAAAATCAGACTGGTGGGGGAGGAGATAAATCCCCGCCAGGTGCTCCAAGAAAGCCAACTAATGGGCCTGATAAGAGGACAACAAGTAAAGATCCTCTTACCATCCCCGACAACTCCAAGAACAGGGAGGGCAGAACGGCTACAACCTCCACGCGAAGGAGCAGATCCCATCATAGGGGAGAATCGGTTGCACATTCGAAAAGTGTGCATAGCAATGAAGATATTATCGACAAAAAGAGGCAGGAGGTCGAGGAATTTGCCCGACTAATTCGTAAAAGGGAACATGAGATCCGAGAGTTGGAACGGATCCGAGAACATCCTGAGGATTCCGGATTATCACGAAGAAGGTCTGGGGCAGATGGACTGGCCATGGTGCAATACACAAAGGCCCCTCCACGAAAGAGGAGAAGCAAATCCAGAAGTCCCACTCCTCCTAGGAAAAGGGCTTCTTCACGGAAGATAAGGAGCAGGAGTCCTGTCCGGGATAGATCTCCTCCACGAAAGAGGAGGAGTAGGAGCCGAAGCTCCTCACCCGATGAAAACACACGCAGACACCATAGGGACAGGTACGAGAGACCTGATGCCCACTGGGATAAATCTGACCCACGAAGAACCAAAGAAAGTGGAGAAGGAGCCATGTCTGCACGGGAAGCAGCAAGGCAAGCTTTGAGTAATATAGCGGCTTCCCCGTTTGCAAGAAAGTTGCGCGATGCACGGCTGCCGAGCAGAGTAAAGCACGGAACATTCATCCTATACGAAACAGATGCGGATCCTGTCGCTCATATACAGCATTACCAGCAGGCCATGTTCATGCATGATGGAGATGATGCCATCATGTGTAAGATGTTCCCGTCCAGTTTGGGAAAGGTTGCTTTATCTTGGTTCCACAAATTAGAGCCACGCTCCATACGTGATTGGGCACAGCTAGCAGAAGAATTCACTGCCCGGTTCCTGACAAGTAGGAGGGCTCCCAAAACCTTTGAAAGCCTTTCCACGATGAAGCAGGGGGAAAGCGAGCCGATCAGGGACTATGCTAAAAAGTATTGGGAGACATTCAATGAGATTGATAGTTGTAGCGAGGAATATGCGATTGCTACGTTCAAAACAGGCCTACCTGTTCGGGGGGAATTGCGGCGATCATTAAACATGCACCCCGTTCAAACTTTGGCCAGATTGATGGAACGAATAGAACAACGCGCCAGGATGGAAGATGACATACTTCGAGAGGACGGCAAGGTAGTGCCTGAACAGCCAAAGACGCCGGCGAAAAAGTTGGATAAAACAGAGCCCAAAACTTATAAGGAGAGACAAGAGTACGGGCGGGCTAAGAAAGAGCCATACAGAGAAAAGCAAGCACCTGATCCCAAGTCATTCTTTTCAATAACCACCGTTTGGAAAGAACCCATTTATAGGATTCTTTACCGAATAAAGAATCAGCCCTACTTCAAATGGCCCCCAACCCTAGGGGGAGACAAAGATGCAAAGCGTGCCACGAACCAGCACTGCAGTTACCATAAGGATTGGGGACACATGACCGAGGACTGTATCATGTTTAAGAAACATCTCGATGATCTAGTCTCTCGAGGTTACCTCAAGGAGTTCATCTAGGAGGATCCCAAAGATAAAGGGAAGGCAATGGAGTTGGATTACGAGCAGAATCCCAAAGGGGTGATCCATATGATACATGGATTAGCCACACCTTATACGAGGAATGAGGTGAGGCTGATACAAAGGCAGATCAAGCATTATCGGTATGTCATGCGAGTGGGAAACAAAAGAGGGCGAGAGAATGACACACCCGGCGACATTATAGTCTTTACGGATGAAGATTTGGGAGAGGTTCAGGTGCCCCACAACGATGCATTAGTCATAACCCTACGAATTGGGGAATATGACATTGAGAGAATCCTGGTAGATTCAGGGAGCTGTACAGAGGTATTGTACTACGATGCATTCAAGAAACTGGGACTGAAGCAGACAGATTTAGAACAATCTATTACGCCATTGGTGGGATTTGGTGCAAGTGCAGTATGGCCCCTGGGGAAAGTAACATTACCTGTTCGGGCAGGGACAGTGGTCCTAAAAACAGACTTCTTGGTGGTAGATGTACCATCCTCCTATAATGCAATAATAGGAAGGACTTGGCTGGATAAGATGAGGGCTGTCTCTTCTACGTATCACCAAATGGTAAAATTCCCAGGGTCCAACGGGATCGAGAAGATTAAGGGAAATCAAAAGTCAGCACAACAGTGCCTGATTTCCATTATCAAGAAAGTTCCAAAAACCCACCAAGTTCATACAGTTGAAGTACCCGATCAACCAACTGTCGAGGATGTTGGGAGAGATCCAGCAGAGAAAGTAGTGGAAGGCCTGAAAAAGATACAGATCAACGAAACTGATCCCGAAAGGTATTTTCTCATTGGGGTGTCACTGCCGGATGAGGAGGAATCCGAGTTAGTGAGTTTTTTGAAAGAACATATTGATGTGTTTGCTTGGGTACCGGAGGAAATGCCTGGAGTAGATGCAGATGTGATCTGCCATCACCTGAACGTTGACCCACAACATAAGCCTGTTATTCAGAAGAAAAGAAGGGCAGCTGTACAGCATGTTGATGCTGTTATTGAAGAAGTTGACCGTTTGTTGGAAGCCAGAGCAATACGAGAAGTCTATTACCCCGAGTGGCTCTCCAACACTGTGGTTGTAAAAAAGAAGAATGGGAAATGGCGTGTCTGTGTTGATTTCACAGACTTGAATAAGGCGTGTCCCAAAGATAGCTTTCCTCTCCCAAGGATCGATCAATTGGTAGACGCCACTGCTGGGTACGAACGAATGAGTTTCCTCGACGCATATCGAGGGTACCATCAGATTGCCATGTTTGGGCCTGATCAAGAGAAGACTTCCTTTATTACACCACGAGGGTTGTACTGTTACAGCGTTATGCCGTTTGGGCTAAGGAATGCAGGAGCAACTTACCAAAGGCTGGCTACAATCATGTTTAGAAAGCTTCTTGGCCAAACTATGGAGGTATACATAGACGATATGGTGGTCAAGAGTAGGACCAGGCAGGGGCACATTCATGACCTAAAAGAAGCCTTTGGAATTTTGGGGAAGTACAAATTGAAACTCAACGCCTCGAAATGTGCGTTTGGAGTTGGCTCTGGAAAGTTCCTGGGCCACCTGGTAACATTGAGAGGAATCGAGGCAAACCCTGATCAAATAACGGCCCTACAGAAGCTCCAGAGTCTTAAGACTATGAAAGAAGTCCAGAGGCTGACTGGGATGGCTGCAGCCCTAAACAGGTTCATAAGCCGTTCAAGTGATAAGTGTAGGCCTTTCTTCCAGCTGCTAAAGAAAAGAGAGGGATTCGAGTGGGGAGCAGATTGTGAGCAGGCATTCCAGGACTTGAAGAAGTATTTGGCTCAAGCCCCCCTCTTGTCGACCCCAGACCCAGGTGAGACTTTGATTTTATATTTAGCAGTTTCTGAACATGCTGTAAGTGCGGTTCTGTTAAGGGACAAGGGACCCGAGCAGATCCCGGTGTATTATGTGAGTAAAACACTTCTGGACGCAGAAACGAGGTATCTGCCTCTCGAAAAATTGGTCCTTGCTCTAAGGACGGCAACGAGGAAGTTGCCTCATTATTTTCAGAGCCACAAAGTGGTGGTTTATACTGAGTTTCCATTAAGATCACTGCTACAAAAAGCGGACTTCTCTGGACGGATCTCAACTTGGTCTGTTGAGTTAAGTCAATATGATATTGACTTCCAACCGCGTACTGCGATCAAAGGCCAAGTGTTGGCTGATTTTGTGGCAGAATTCTCACCAACTGTAGCACCTCAGCCTCCTACGAGACAGGAGCAGAAGGTTGAACCGTCCATAAGAAAAGGTAAGGCAACTGCCGAACAGGACCCTTTGGAATGGAAATTATTTGTCGATGGTTCTGCCTGTAACACTGGTTCAGGCATTGGAATTGTTTTGTTCCCTCCTGGAGGGGTTATGTTGGAGCAATCCGTTCGGCTAGGATTCAGTGCATCGAATAATGTAGCAGAGTATGAGGCTCTCCTGGTAGGCTTGAACAGTGCAAATACTCTGAAGGTTAAAAGAATCAGAGTCTGCTGCGATTCACAATTGGTGGTAAACCAACTGTTCGGCGAGTATAAAGCTCGAAATGAGAAGATGGCAGCCTATGTGCAGGCAGCCAAAAGTCTACTTAATACCTTCGAAAGGGTGTGTATAGAACAAATAAGCTCCGGACAGAATTCTCATGCGGATTCCTTAGCTTGGTTGGCTGCAGCTGTCCCAACTGAGTTCAAGCGAAAAGTAGCAGTCGACTACTTGGCCGAGCCGAGCATCGGAAGAAGTATGGACTTAGTCCTGGACATGAACCAAGGACCAAGTTGGATGGATCCAATCGTGGAGTTTTTACGAGATGAAACTCTCCCTACGGATAAAAAAGAGGCACACAAAATCAAAACCAAGTCTGCAAGGTTTTGGCTGTCCCCTGATGGGAAGTTGTATAAGAAATCCTTCACTGGGCCATATTTGCTTTGTGTGCACCCCGAAATGGTACAGAAGTTCCTACATGAGATACACAAGGGAACATGTGGAAGCCATGCTGGGGGCAGATCCATTGCCCACCGAGCAATTTCTCAAGGATATTGGTGGCCACACATGCAGGAAGATGCCAAGGTCTATGTTAAAATCTGTGAGAAGTGCCAGAAGTTCTCACCCATGATAAAGACACCAGCCGAAGATCTGGTACCCTTGACTAGCCCTTGGCCATTTGCCCAGTGGGGAATGGACATCGTGGGTCCACTGCATAAAGCAACAGGAAATCGAAAGTTCTTGTTGGTGGCCACTGATTACTTCACAAAGTGGATTGAGGCAGAACCTTTGGCCAAAATCACTGAACCTATGATAGAAAGGTTTGTGTGGAAGAACATTATCACTCGATTTGGAGTCCCTTACTCTTTGATCATAGATAATGGGGCACAGTTCCAGAAAAAGTTCAAGACTTTTTGTTCCCAGTATGGAATAAGGAACTATTACTCAACCCCTGCCTACCCTCAGAGTAATGGGCAAGCAGAAGCTTCCAACAAAACAATTCTTGATGGGATCAAGAAGAGGTTGGACAAGGCAAAAGGCAAGTGGCCTGATGAACTGCCCCTGGTCCTATGGGCCCACCGAACAACACCTAGGAGGTCTACGGGAGAGACCCCCTATTCATTAGCATATGGTACAGAGGCAGTCATACCCCTGGGAGTCGGACTCCCAACCAACAGGACTGCATTAGTTGAAAGCGGAGGTAATGACAGGGCTTTAGAAATCGAGCTTGATCTGGCCGAAGAGAGGAGAGAAAGGGCCCTGATCCACCTGGTGTCATACCAAGAACAGTTAATGAAAGGCTACAACAAACATGTCCACCCTCGAGAATTTGGTATTGGGGACCTTGTGCTTCGGTGAGGAGTGACCACGCCGTAGTGTCTGCCCTGGCCGAGAGGTGGTGGGATACGTCGAACTCCTTCCACTTCCCGATCGGGGAGATGACGGTGACTCCGACAGACTTTGCGGCCATCACTGGCCTGAGGGTAGGAGGTGACCCGATCCCGTTCGACTCAGGGATCCACGGGGACAGGGAGGCGCTGAGGTGGTTCTTGGGCATGGTGCCCTCTGGCAGTGCAGAGACGGTCTCGCATGACCAGTTCGCGAAGCACTTGGAGACGAGGGTTCCCGAGATAGAGCTGGCGGGAGAGCAGGTTTCTGAGCTGGAGTTAGAGCAGTTGGCGAGGGTGTACCTGTTGTACTTGTTCGGGGCTACTCTGTACCCGAACAAGAGGTCCACGGTTCACTTGTCTTACCTGCCAGCCCTTTTTGACTTGAGGTCGGCTTCTCGGTTCGACTGGGAGGAGCGGCCTTGGGTACGTGCTACGGGTTCATGGGTGAGTTTTCCAGGGGGAGGAAGGCAGCTGCTGGGTACTGGAGAGTGTGGGAGGTAAGGAATTAATACTGTGAGGCTTCACAAGATTGGAAAGAATGAGATAACTGTAGGGCTTTTTAGAACCATGAATTGTGAAGTGTTGGATACTTGGTGAGTCTGTTGGACACTCTGTGGATCCGTTGGATATGGGGTGAGCCTATTAATGCGTGAATGTGTTTGGTGTCGTGTAAGCTGTTAAATGGTATGGTTGGTTTGTGGGGATATTTCGTGTATGAAATTCGTTGCAGCTTAGCTTAAACCTATATGTTTGACTTGTTATGTAGCCCCAATGTGTGAAGTTTGCTTTTAGTATACAATGTAGAATAAACAATGAAGCGTATGTGGGTATTTGCTATGAGGAATTATTTTTTTGTCTTGTGTAGTTAGAATCTTGATTGTGATTGAATGCTAGATGGACGAAAAGACGTTTGAGGCTTGTGTAGAGTTCATAGGGAAGAGTTATGTGAAAAAAAAAAAAAGAAGAAGAAGAAGAGGTGTGAGTTGGAGACTGTGACTAGCGGTTGTCTTATGTGCGTTTGGTGTCGGTGTCTATCCTCAGTACTATCAATAGAATGGGATCGATCGTGGGATGTATTTACTTTCAAAGTCGAGAAGGATATCAATAGCTTTAAGACGTAAGAAGTTCAATCATGGAGGATTGGTGTTAAAACTGAGCAGATGGTGAGGGTCACTATGAGGTCTAATCATTGAATTTTGGGCTTTCTTGGTTTTACTACCATAGAGATTATTCGAGGTTTTCTAGATTGATAGTTGGCAAAAGAGAGAGAGAGAGAGAGAGAGAGAGAATGTAAGATTCAGAGTTTTGGGTAAACGAGGGGATATAAGTTGATGAATCTTAGAGTGAGTGTTAGAATTTGAGTGTCTGTGAAGGTTGAGATTTCAGGAGAGCGGTTAGAGGTTGGTGTGGTTCATGGGAAGAAACCAATGTACATCATAGGCATACGAGATCGACTGTTGAGCGGTTGGAGCATACCGTTAAATTGTGGAAATGTGGCATAAGGTTAGGTATCGCGAGGGATGAGCTTAGTTGGCTTGAATTGTAAATTTCGGGACGAAATTTCTTTAAGGAGGATAGATTGTAGAGACTCGCAAATTTGTTTTAATTTCAGAAATCGTTTATTTCGTCAATTAGTTGTATTGTTGGTAAAATCGCTCGTATGTTGTGGGGTGTACGGAGATACGTATCCGGGTGTGTATCGGACTCTCGTAGGATAGTAAAATGTTAGTTTTGATGTTGCAATGATGTTTGGAAGTGTTAGTACCAAGTCAGGTTCGTTTCGGTGTCCGTTGGAAAATTTTCTTTTTTCTGCCCTTCATGAACCGGTACAGCTTTTCCCCGTACCGGTACATGGTATCCAGAAGTTGTGTTTTTTGACAGTTTGAAGGTTCATGAACCGGTACAGCTTTTACCCGTACCGGTACATGCTGCGTTTTCTGCAGATTTTCAGCACGCTTCTTGGACCACTATAAATAGACCTCTTATGTTATTTTCTCACTCCAAGGCCACGAACCAAGCCCTAAAATCGCCCCTCTACCTTCTCTCTTCAATCTCTCACCCAAATTCTTGGATTTCCACATCAAACACCTCAAAATCTTCAAGATCTATGGGTTGTTCATCCTAATTTCATCCGGAATCAAGGTTATTGCGTTCAAAGAGGTAAGAACTTCATCATTTTCGGATTTCTCTCTCTCTCCTCTCAATCACTTGTTGAAACCCACTTATTTCTCTTGATCTTGGGAAATCTTGGACCTAGGTCTCGTATTGTAGCTTGGGAGGAGCCAGATCTTGATGTTTCAAGCTTGGGTTATTTAGGGTTTTGCTCAAAACCCATTGTGGTAGGGATTTCTTACTCTTGTTATGCGTTTATGTGAAGTTTATGTACCTAGATCGTGTTTTGTTTCGTGCTTGAGGTTGGGTTTTGCGTTTCGGTCGAATCTGGGAATTTCAGCCCGTTTTTAGGTTTCAGCCCAACTTTGAACAGCCATAACTTCCTCGTCCGATGTCCGTTTCATGAAAATTTTATATCGATTCGAAGGTCTTGAAGTTAGCTTTCGTTTGCCACCGGAATCACCTTTAAACTCTTAGTACACAGAAAGTTATGACCATTTGAGTAGAGGTGGGTCAGTCGGTCGATGTTTGCGGCTACTCCTAAGGTTATTTTTGTTCCGTGTTATGACTCCTTATACGATTAGAACACGTTTAAGTCACTCTCGAGTGTGGTTGCTTGTGTCTCAGTGACTTGTTGATTGATCTTTGTCTCTTGGCACTTGCTAGAGTATAATATTAGTATCGTTGGTTGGAGAACATACCGTGAGGTCGATAGGAATAACGTGGATTTGAGCTAGGTGTCAATGTACGATGGTGTGTGTTTAGAAGCTTGTAATCCCTTGAGTGTTGATAAATGAATGAATGTGAAATTGGGAAGTGTTGTCTTTCGAATATGGGTTGGTAATGCATGTGCTTATGGGTGAGTTGATAATTTTGAATTGAGGGTCCTGCAACGCAAGGTGTGGAAATGCGGAGACTCTAGAGGGCCCGTTACGCAAGGGGTGGTAAAGCGGAAACCCAGGTGGAGAGAATTCAATGTGACGCAAGGGGTGGTAACACAGTTGAATGTCTCACATGATTAAGAGAATCATGATTGACTTCGGAAGTTTGTGTTGATATTTGTGCTGTTGGTTGATTGAGTTTGTGACTGTTGAGAAGGGAAATTAGTGGTTGATCCAATCAAGGTTTATTTTTGAAGAAAGGAATTCGAGTTTTTTTTTTAAAAAAAAGAGGATTTTTATTTTTATCAAAAATCCTCCGGTATTCTTGAGCAAATCAACGGATTCGGTATTTGGGCACAAATCAACGGATTCCGGCATTCAAGCTCGAATCAACGGAGCTTGACCCGTGGTGGTCATGTGTTTTCTCGAAATTGTTTTGGAAATTCAAATGGAAAAGTTTCATGAAATGAGACCCCTTGGTGGATGGTATGAAAGGAGGAAGTGGTTGTGGAATTCATTTGAAACGTTGTTATATGGTTGAACTATTGTTGTTGTTTGTTTGATTGATATGAGTCCTAATACTACTTCTAGTTGACATGTGGATAGTTATGGTTATCTCTAAGATGTTCGAAATCCCGAAGTCTAAATTTGGTTATTCATCTTGGTAACCCCTCTTGCATCTTATGTTTGTTTGTTGAGTCTCACTCTTGTTGGGCGCATATTTCATCGCATTTTCTTATAACTTGAGTATAGATTTCTCTACTGGGCTAGTGTAGCTCAACCTATCATTTTCAGGTAAAAAAAAGCAAGGAAGTTGGCATGGCGCGCATCTCGTGCTTGTTGTTCACGTGTCTCGGAGGTATAAAGGAGTTGAATTTGTATTTTATTTGAAAGTAGTATTCGGAAGAAAGATTAATGAAAAGTGTAATATTCTCATGGTATTTGATAACTTGGGGCTTCGAGCCAAGCTTGTATCTTTTAAATTTAACTTTGAGAACTGGGGAAAATAAGTCATTTGGGTATTACCGGTATTTCAATATTGTTTGCATTTATTGAAAATAATTATTATTTATGTTGAAAATCGAGGGCGTGACAAATTGGTATCAGAGCAACTAGGTTAGAATACTTTGAGACCGTGGGGAGACTTTTAGTCTCATGGGTTCAAAAGTCATTGCATTTTTTTTTTAACAAGAACATGTGTGTGCTCGCATGACCGACGTTTGTTCAACAGTGTGGCTTTGTATTTACGTTTACTCTGTTAGGTGGAATGCTGGCGACCCTTGTTTGGGAAGAATGGAAGTTTGGTCTATGCGTAGGGGGTGTGGTAGCGTTTGTTGTTATTATTATGGTTTTCGTTAGCAGTCTTGTTATTGGATTCTACGTGGTAAGATACCTTTTAGATGAGCTGGAAAGTCGTGAAGGATTGTGGTAGTTATGCATAGTGGCGAGGTTGACACGTGAGAGATGATATCTGTTAGTATGTAATAGAAGTGTTAGACTGTTAGTAAGATTTGTGAGCTAAGTACCTGATGTGTTTTATTTGGATTGTGCAGGTTACTTGTTAACTTTTAAATACTTTAAGTAATTTTTATGTGAGGTAAGGTGTGACAGGAGCATAGTTTGTTCAGAAAGTGAGTAAGGTGTATCATAGCTAGGGGATTGAACTAAGGAGTAACTTGAATGTGTGAAGGGATGGTGTTTTGTCGTGGCAGTGATTGTGCTTTGTTATCGTTATGGTAGTCATTGAGGTGGTGATATTAAGTATAGATAAGACAAGTCAAGCCTTCGTAGAGAGTTGTAAGTATCTGAGGTTGACTTAGGAAGATAAGAGTTATCGATAGGGTGTCTAGATACAGTATGTGTCTTCTGGACACCCAGGCGACTAC
This sequence comes from Rhododendron griersonianum, assembly GCA_018127125.1. Taxonomy (NCBI): domain Eukaryota; kingdom Viridiplantae; phylum Streptophyta; class Magnoliopsida; order Ericales; family Ericaceae; genus Rhododendron; species Rhododendron griersonianum. The sequence continues at coordinate 40,193,937 of CM030795.1, read as the reverse complement.
CGATGAGATCCAGTTGGAAGAGGCGCTTGATCACCGCTCCTTCTAGATGGAAGTCTCGGAAAGTCAATTGGACACTAGGATTGTGTATAGGGGACTAGCTAGATCTCTAGGTTTGGGAATTTAGATAGATGGCTGTATATAGGAATTTTGTAAGAGGGACGACAAGACTTGAGGTAACCTATATCGATGTGACTTGAGCCGAGTGATTGATGTAAGTGTATGGTGAGAGACTTAACTGAAGTGAGGGCAATACGGATGTGAACTGCTGAGGCAGATAATGAGGCGAAGTGTAAATGATATCCTGGGTGGGAAATGGGGGGAACTTGGAAGGGATAGGCGTGTGGAGAAATAGTATGCTGTAAATTGAAGGATTGAAGCGTAGAGATTGTGTGTGGAGTGTAACCAAGTATGTAAGCTAGACTAATGACAGTATATGACATGTTTAGGCGTCGTTGAGATGATGAGTCTGTTTAAGAAAGATTAAGAGATAATAGTGATAGCAGAGATGGTGGTGGTAATGGAAGTCGTTGATCCTGAGGTTGAGTGTACAAGTGGCGAATGCTTTTGAGGGATATTGAGATTGACATGATTACTTGATTGAGGGAAAATCGAGAGCTGTGAGGTGTGTGGTGAGCGGAACCGTTAGAAATCATTGGTGTGAGTGAGATTAATCCTTAAGTAACGAAGTAGTCAGAGTCTTAGAATATAACGAGAAGTATAGATATGTTGTTAGGTTGTGATGTTGATGGAATAGGGGAATAATTAGAATTGATAATACGTGTATCTGTGATGTGATGTTTGAGATTATGAATTTGGGAATTGTGCGATTTGCTTTGACTAAATGAATGGAAATGCTTGAGATCGGTAAAGTGAATAGACGTGGTGTGAGGCTTCACAAGATTGGAAAGAATGAGATAACTGTAGGGCTTTTTAGAACCATGAATTGTGAAGTGTTGGATACTTGGTGAGTCTGTTGGACACTCTGTGGATCCGTTGGATATGGGGTGAGCCTATTAATGCGTGAATGTGTTTGGTGTCGTGTAAGCTGTTAAATGGTATGGTTGGTTTGTGGGGATATTTCGTGTATGAAATTCGTTGCAGCTTAGCTTAAACCTATATGTTTGACTTGTTATGTAGCCCCAATGTGTGAAGTTTGCTTTTAGTATACAATGTAGAATAAACAATGAAGCGTATGTGGGTATTTGCTATGAGGAATTATTTTTTGTCTTGTGTAGTTAGAATCTTGATTGTGATTGAATGCTAGATGGACGAAAAGACGTTTGAGGCTTGTGTAGAGTTCATAGGGAAGAGTTATGTGAAAAAAAAAAAAAGAAGAAGAAGAAGAGGTGTGAGTTGGAGACTGTGACTAGCGGTTGTCTTATGTGCGTTTGGTGTCGGTGTCTATCCTCAGTACTATCAATAGAATGGGATCGATCGTGGGATGTATTTACTTTCAAAGTCGAGAAGGATATCAATAGCTTTAAGACGTAAGAAGTTCAATCATGGAGGATTGGTGTTAAAACTGAGCAGATGGTGAGGGTCACTATGAGGTCTAATCATTGAATTTTGGGCTTTCTTGGTTTTACTACCATAGAGATTATTCGAGGTTTTCTAGATTGATAGTTGGCAAAAAAGAGAGAGAGAGAGAGAATGTAAGATTCAGAGTTTTGGGTAAACGAGGGGATATAAGTTGATGAATCTTAGAGTGAGTGTTAGAATTTGAGTGTCTGTGAAGGTTGAGATTTCAGGAGAGCGGTTAGAGGTTGGTGTGGTTCATGGGAAGAAACCAATGTACATCATAGGCATACGAGATCGACTGTTGAGCGGTTGGAGCATACCGTTAAATTGTGGAAATGTGGCATAAGGTTAGGTATCGCGAGGGATGAGCTTAGTTGGCTTGAATTGTAAATTTCGGGACGAAATTTCTTTAAGGAGGATAGATTGTAGAGACTCGCAAATTTGTTTTAATTTCAGAAATCGTTTATTTCGTCAATTAGTTGTATTGTTGGTAAAATCGCTCGTATGTTGTGGGAGTGTACGGAGATACGTATCCCGGTGTGTATCGGACTCTCGTAGGATAGTAAAATGTTAGTTTTGATGTTGCAATGATGTTTGGAAGTGTTAGTACCAAGTCAGGTTCGTTTCGGTGTCCATTGGAAAATTTTCTTTTTCTGCCCTTCATGAACCGGTACAGCTTTTCCCCGTACCGGTCATGGTATCCAGAAGTTGTGGTTTTTGACAGTTTGAAGGTTCATGAACCGGTACAGCCTTTTCCCCGTCCCGGTACATGATGCGTTTTCTGCAGATTTTCATCACGCTTCTTGGACCACTATAAATAGACCTCTTATGTTATTTTCTCACTCCAAGGCCACGAACCAAGCCCTAAAATCGCCCCTCTACCTTCTCTCTTCAATCTCTCACCCAAATTCTTGGATTTCCACATCAAACACCTCAAAATCTTCAAGATCTATGGGTTGTTCATCCTAATTTCATCCGGAATCAAGGTTATTGCGTTCAAAGAGGTAAGAACTTCATCATTTTCGGATTTCTCTCTCTCTCCTCTCAATCACTTGTTGAAACCCACTTATTTCTCTTGATCTTGGGAAATCTTGGACCTAGGTCTCGTATTGTAGCTTGGGAGGAGCTAGATCTTGATGTTTCAAGCTTGGGTTATTTAGGGTTTTGCTCAAAACCCATTGTGGTAGGGATTTCTTACTCTTGTTATGCGTTTATGTGAAGTTTATGTACCTAGATCGTGTTTTGTTTCGTGCTTGAGGTTGGGTTTTGCGTTTCGGTCGAATCTGGGAATTTCAGCCCGTTTTTAGGTTTCAGCCCAACTTTGAACAGCCATAACTTCCTCGTCCGATGTCCGTTTCATGAAAATTTTATATCGATTCGAAGGTCTTGAAGTTAGCTTTCGTTTGCCACCGGAATCACCTTTAAACTCTTAGTACACAGAAAGTTATGACCATTTGAGTAGAGGTGGGTCAGTCGGTCGATGTTTGCGGCTACTCCTAAGGTTATTTTTGTTCCGTGTTATGACTCCTTATACGATTAGAACACGTTTAAGTCACTCTCGAGTGTGGTTGCTTGTGTCTCAGTGACTTGTTGATTGATCTTTGTCTCTTGGCACTTGCTAGAGTATAATATTAGTATCGTTGGTTGGAGAACATACCGTGAGGTCGATAGGAATAACGTGGATTTGAGCTAGGTGTCAATGTACGATGGTGTGTGTTTAGAAGCTTGTAATCCCTTGAGTGTTGATAAATGAATGAATGTGAAATTGGGAAGTGTTGTCTTTCGAATATGGGTTGGTAATGCATGTGCTTATGGGTGAGTTGATAATTTTGAATTGAGGGTCCTGCAACGCAAGGTGTGGAAATGCGGAGACTCTAGAGGGCCCGTTACGCAAGGGGTGGTAAAGCGGAAACCCAGGTGGAGAGAATTCAATGTGACGCAAGGGGTGGTAACACAGTTGAATGTCTCACATGATTAAGAGAATCATGATTGACTTCGGAAGTTTGTGTTGATATTTGTGCTGTTGGTTGATTGAGTTTGTGACTGTTGAGAAGGGAAATTAGTGGTTGATCCAATCAAGGTTTATTTTTGAAGAAAGGAATTCGAGTTTTTTTTTAAAAAAGAGGATTTTTATTTTTATCAAAAATCCTCCGGTATTCTTGAGCAAATCAACGGATTCGGTATTTGGGCACAAATCAACGGATTCCGGCATTCAAGCTCGAATCAACGGAGCTTGACCCGTGGTGGTCATGTGTTTTCTCGAAATTGTTTTGGAAATTCAAATGGAAAAGTTTCATGAAATGAGACCCCTTGGTGGATGGTATGAAAGGAGGAAGTGGTTGTGGAATTCATTTGAAACGTTGTTATATGGTTGAACTATTGTTGTTGTTTGTTTGATTGATATGAGTCCTAATACTACTTCTAGTTGACATGTGGATAGTTATGGTTATCTCTAAGATGTTCGAAATCCCGAAGTCTAAATTTGGTTATTCATCTTGGTAACCCCTCTTGCATCTTATGTTTGTTTGTTGAGTCTCACTCTTGTTGGGCGCATATTTCATCGCATTTTCTTATAACTTGAGTATAGATTTCTCTACTGGGCTAGTGTAGCTCAACCTATCATTTTCAGGTAAAAAAAAGCAAGGAAGTTGGCATGGCGCGCATCTCGTGCTTGTTGTTCACGTGTCTCGGAGGTATAAAGGAGTTGAATTTGTATTTTATTTGAAAGTAGTATTCGGAAGAAAGATTAATGAAAAGTGTAATATTCTCATGGTATTTGATAACTTGGGGCTTCGAGCCAAGCTTGTATCTTTTAAATTTAACTTTGAGAACTGGGGAAAATAAGTCATTTGGGTATTACCGGTATTTCAATATTGTTTGCATTTATTGAAAATAATTATTATTTATGTTGAAAATCGAGGGCGTGACAGGTGAGGCTAGCTTTCCCTTTTGTAGTTCACGCTTTGAATTGCTTTAATGTTGTCGCTGATGCCTTTGATTGCTTACAGGTGGAGTGGGACCCGTGGAGGACTGTAGGGCCCGAGCCTGAGTACCTGGCGAGGAGTAGGGTGGTGACGGCGAGCCGAGTGCTGTTGGAGTCGGTTTTCGGGTGGCAGTGGTACTTGGGCGACCGAGTGACACGACAGTCGCTCGATTCGTCCGAGTTTGTTGTCCCTGGGCCACTTCCGCCTCGTGCTTCGCACACTGGGAGGTACACACTGAGGGAGCTGAGGAGGTTCACTGTTCCCGCCGCCGCGGCTTCCTTTCTGAGGACTGAGCGAGACTATGCCGTTTACCGGAGGCGATACTTGGCAGGGGCGCTTGGGGTGATGGAGCACAGAGCGGTGCGCACGGAGGCCTTGGATGCTGGCGAGGAGAGGCAGAGCCGGAGGAGGAGGCCAGCTCGTTCTGAGGAGAGGAGCGAGTTCGCGGAGGCGACTGGGCTTACCCAGCTTTCTTGGATGTTGCCAGTGCGTGACCCTCAGGGGGAGGCTGCGGAGATCCGTTTCGAGCCCGCCAGGACAGAGCCAGCAGAGGTTACAGGACCGGTATGATGTACTTTCAGCTTTACTTATTTCCCGTATCGCATTTGTTTCGCATTTGAACTGCTTTTGATTTTCAATACTTGTGATTCAGGTGCCGCTAGAGTGGGCGAGGGAGGCCATGCGCTTGATGCTTGCCATGGAGAAAGCATTCCACAAGATAGCGAGTGGTACTCCCCTACAGTTGCACTACCCACCGGCAGTTCCAGCGTCCACTACGCAGCCTCAGGTATAAACCCAGAATTCCGATTTCGATACTTGGATCAACTGTGCATGTCTGTTACAATGCATGTTAGATGTACCTATTCTTGGTTCCTGTTTCAGCATTTGACATGTATATACTATGCACAATATGGATATACATAATGATTTGAATTGAATTGTCAATGCAGGGACACGCTAGGGCGGCTTTTAGGCGGCAGACAGCGAGGCCAGTCCCTCAGAAGGGAAAGGGGAAGGCCCTTGCCGTGGTCTAGCGACAGGCGAGCGCCACACGTCTTGAGACCAGAGGGTGGTGATCGCTCCTGCAGGAGGGTCACCATAGCCTCAGAGAGAGCTAAGAAAGAGGCTTGCTCAGAAGCGGCCGGCTGAGGGGCCTGCGTAGAAGAAGAAGAGGAGAGAAGAGGAGGAGGAAGACGAGAATGAGGAGGACGAGGAGTCCACGTCCCTCAGCAGCGGCTCTGACTCTGCTAGTGACCCCAGGTTCCGGGTTGCTCCGAGAGACTTGGTTGCAAGCGAGGAGGGCGACGACGACGACCTCGAGGACCTTTTTGACGACTGAGGGCTACCACTGAGCCTCAGATACTTTACTGTCTTTTCCCCTTTTGATACTTGACTTGATCTTTGAGACGGGGCCTGCGTGCCTCTTGACTTGCGGGCGAATGTTGCCTAGTACATGATTTTGCTTGCTTTGCCCGGGCCGTTGTGCCGCTACATACATTTCCTTGCTTTGTTCTAGGGATACGCTTTTGGATAGTATATACTATTGCATTTTCTGTTCATTCGACTTCTATTTTAATGGTATTGATGATAGAAGTAAACACAACAACCACTAATATCTAACATGCATTGACAAATGTTCTGAATCAATCGATAGATGCTATGACATGTGTAGGACTGGCCTAGCTCGAATAAAATGGGAGGATAGTCCCAGGATACGTCGCGTATCCTTAAGACACGCGGAGGATACGGACGTTTTGGCATTAATGGGTCAAAACACCCAATCCTCCTCCGAAAGGGAAACTGACAGTTTTGTGAGACCATATGCATGTACAATGACCTGTACGAGTGGAGACACTTGAGAAAAACAAACCGATACGAGAAATAAGTGGCCAAATGCCCAAAAATGCCACAAAACGGACATAAGACGCCAAAGATGACTCGATATAGTCCTGGACTGAAACCGACACCCCCGCACAGTCACATAAGGCCTACATGACGTGTACGGTATCAGAAAAACTTGGCACGAAACCCTTGGTACAAACTTTGAGTCTCCGTATCCTAAATTTAGGAGGATACGGGCCGCCGGAGGTCTGAATTCTTCGTTAAACGTGACGTTTCCGAGCTGATGCTTCCCCATAGTCCCAAATACCATTTAAGACTTGTATGAATCGACAAACTTGCAAAACAAGCCCCGGAATTAAAAACGGCCAACCGAAGGCAGTGGCTGCTGCTGCTGGTATCTGGTGTAGGTCTGACTGGCGTGCGCCAGTTGTGGAGTGCTGTACGCCAGTAATGAAAGAGCTCGTGCGTATGCTGGTGAAGAACTGGCGTGCGCCAGTAAAGTATGTCACAGAGCCACTTGTCTGACCGACTGTCCTTTTTCCTGAGGCTTCTTGTCTTCACCTTTCCACGCCTTGAACGCGGTATCTGGCTTTCAGGAGGCAGAGTCCTTTATTGTAAGGAAGGTTTGGAAGCTAGCTATTGGCAATTGCATAATCAGAAAGAAATAATGCATGCTTGGCCTATAAAGATGCATGCTACGCATTGCAGAATCACAGCACCTCACTACTTTCTCCCATATTCAGTACTTCCTCTGTAATTCCTCCGATGGAAAACCCCATTCCTACCTTGATTAAGCCCTGGCTAGTGCAAATGATAGGCGTTGACTGGTTAAACTTCCAATATCACAGCCTCGCTTCCCTTTGGTACCTCCGGCACGTGCCGCTTCGCCCAGCACTTCTAAGAGCTGCCCTCCGGTTCTGGGACCCGGACGTCCACGTCTTCCGTTTCGGGGACGATGAGATATGCCAGACCATCGAAGAGTTTCAGGCGTATCTACGGACGTATACGTCTCCGACGCTCATTGTGCCCCCTTATCAAGTGAGCATGCCCGGCCTGCTGACTACCGCGCTTGACATTCCCAGGGGTTTGGCCAACTCCATACTAGGGGGTGGTCAGATCCACATCCTGTAGTTGATCAAGCGGTATAGTCCTGAGGGCGACTTGGGGGACGATGTTTGGCAGGCACGGCGCCGCTTTGCCCTGGTGATCTGTCTTCTGGCTGCCTACTTGCTTATCCCGGCGGACGGGCGGGTCAGTCCCCTGCTTGTGAGTGTTGCTACGGAGATGGTGGCTCGCAAGAATGTGATTCCTCTGGTCCTAGCCGAGACGCTTCAAGGTTTGGACTTGGTGTATACTGGGGTGTCACGCACTTTCAGCGGCAGCCCGCTTCTTCTTCAGGTAAACTCACTCAGCTCACCTTTTTTCCGGTTTTTTGCACTTTCTCATTTTACCTCGACACTCGGCTTAGGTTATTTACTGGCTCCGTACTTGTCTTTTCGCTCAGGCTTTTATCTGGTTTCTTACTTGTCTTTTCACTCATGCAGCTGTGGTTATCTGACAAGCTGAACCTGTTGCATCCTCTGGAGGACGGCTGGCATCTTTTCCCAAGGAGGATCCACCAAAGGGGAATGAGGTACCCCGAGATGAATGAGGAGGAGTGGTTCGCTTTCATGCAGGAAATACAGTCGGATGAAATCGTCTGGAGGTGCCCATGGCTGGAACTGGAAGAAATGGTGGTTTACTCAGATGGGTTTGACAGGGTGGTGATTGCAGGGCTGACGCAGTTCACCTTCTACATCCCGGGCCGCATCCTTCGTCAGCTAGGTATCCCTCAGGGGAATGTCCGTATCACTGCCGGGGACTTCAGAGTTCCCAACTTCAATGCTCAGACCCTCCATGGGTATAAAAGGCGCTGGGGCACAGAGCCCTTCAAGCAAAGTCTCCAGACTTTACTCCGAGACTAAGGAACGTTTACCGGCAATGGTTAAGAGCAGATGTTCGAGCAAGAGAAAATATCGACTGACTCCGAACCACTTTGTTGTACTTAGAATAAGCTGTGAGCTGTTAGGCTTCTCGAGCATTTGTTCTGTTTTTATGCTTAACTGTTTTAAGGCTTTTATGCTCAGCTGGTGTATTAGAAATAATAATTTAGCAATAAAGTTGAAAGACGGAGGATTTCCCCCTTCCGATTCCCCAATGAAACTTCGACTTGTCCCTCGACTTCACTTCGACCTTGACACGGAACTGGAACATCGAACCTTGGATCAACTTGATAGAATATGACCGGGTCTCATGGTGAGACTGCCTACGTATCCCTTTTCAAGGAATCAGGTCAGAACGTAGTTCAGGCTAAGGTTCGCTCGTATATTTTACCTCTCCTTTTACGCTCTAACTTTTGCCTAGCGCCGCCTTCACAGGTTTTCGGCCTAGCGAGCTTTCGACTTTTCCCTATTTATTTTTGCCTAGACCGCCTTCACAGGTTTTCGGTCTAGCAGGCTGCTCTAATTTTTGCTTCGAACTGCCCACCCTTGTGGTTTTCGGCCCAACGAGCATCTCTCAAGGATAGAAACGTTTGAGTAGATCCAGGTTGACCAGAGTGCTGAATTCGTTGCCGTCGAGATCGATGAGTTGAGCAGCACCTCCGGATAGGATGGTCTTGATAATGAACGGCCCGGATCGCTTTGGCCGAAACTTCCCGCGAGCATCAAACACTGGAGCCCGTATTTCCTTTGTGACCATGTCCCCTTCGACTAAGCCCCTAGACTTCACCTTCTTGTCGAGCGCCTGGGTGATTCAACGCTGGTAACCTTGAACATGATACAGAGCGCGGAGCCTCCTTTCGTCAAATAACATTAGTTCGACAAACCTCCCGTCGAGGTCAATAAGCTAGGCAGCAGCCCCAGACAAAATGGTTTTGATAACGCAGGGTCCTGACTGCTTTGGTTGGGAATGCCTCGCTCCAGGCCACTTTTGCACCCTTCTAATGTGCGCTTGATGGGACGCCGTTGTTGCTGTTTTGAACATGGTACGAGGCCTGGAACCTTCTGAGCTTCTACTTTCTGGCTTTGGCATTCAGTAGCAGGAGATTATGATCAATGCCAGGCGTGTTGTTGTGAGACCATGCCGAATCGTCGATGAGTTCTTCGAGCCGATCTGGCTAGGCGCAATGCTCCTTTGGGGATAGCGTTGAACCAATTTTGAACCATCCGAGGGTCTACCTCATCTTTCAAGTTTATTGAAATTACTTCTTCTTTTAGAGGCTGAGCATGCCTTTCGTCTTCCCTTTCGGCGAGGGAACACATTTCCTTGGGAATGCTCCCATCGAAATCTATCCCTTCGTCGTCAGGGTCGACACAGTTTATTCAAAAGCCAGCAAAGTACTCGAAAGTCAATAATGTACTCGGAAGTAGCGCCATGCATTTTATAAAACCTTCGGGGTTGCCAAGTAGAACAGAAGACGCAAAAATAGAAGCGATGACGTGGAGGGCCAAGAAGCACAAACTCCGACTCTGAGCTAGACCTAGACTTGACCGACTCTGTGTCAAATTCAAATGTATCGTCAATGCATGTTAAACGTGGAGTGAAAATGCAGTTATTAACACTACCCTTGGCCTCCACACTGAGAGAAGTGGGATCCTCGAGAATGTGGCTAGAGTCGGGCCTAAGCAGGCTTGGCTCTTGATTCTGAATCTGGACAGTGCGATGGCTAGACAGTAAAGTAAAAGAGCTCAGTGACAACCTGCAGCAATTTTATTTGAAAGAGAAAGAAATAACAAAAAATGCTTGTATGAGCGTCGTCGGTGTCCTCCTAGACTCTAGAACTAGCAGACAAAACCGTTTTATGACGACCGGACGCTGCCCAGGTCCTCAGATTTCTTTTCGACGATGTACCTTGATGGGATCGATTAACACTAAGAGATGTCAAAACAGCCTAAGTCTTCGACTATTCCGCTCTCGAAGTTTCAATGTTGGAATGGAACAACTTGGCGTTTTTATGTCATGATACTGTAACCAGGATGGCATAAGCAGCACTGTGCCGGAGCCTCGAACGGTGTAAGTGTTTTGCACTTTTAACCTGAGCGGTGTGAGTATCATGGCATGTTTCCTGTTGTTCCTTGTTTTCTGTTTGAAACCTCGATTGGGTTTAGACAAGGACTTAGAAAGTCTCAATTTCCCAAAGTCTCGTTGACCTAAGGAATTGGAAAGTTGACAACGTGCACCATCGAGATGCACGACTCTTCATCGGTCCAGGCAGCGCCTCAGCAGGCATAAAACGGGTTTGAAAGAGAGACAACCCTAAAAGCCGCCCTAGCATGCTTCTACGCAGAACGGTATGAATGTATGTACAGGCATGCGATAGGGAAAGCAGTAACACATAGACAGTTTATGGGGGTTAGATGCAAATAATCCTACCCTGTGGGTTCCTGTCTTAGGTTGAAAGGTTCTAGTGCTTTGTACGCATGGCGAGGCTGGTTTTGGCTTAAAGGGGTTCCTCAGGCTAGAGCCGCGGTATACCTCCCAATGCAACGCGTATAGCAGAGCAATGGTCAAACAGTAGTGCGACTCATCATCGTCCAAGGTTGTTGGGCGTTCGAGGACCTCGGGCTCCAGTAAACTGTGCCGGTTACCCAAAACACCTCAACGGGGCTGACAGAACACCGATGCATATGAACGCGTGCCATAGAATGATTGAGAGAGAGAGAAACGCAATGTTTTTTTTGGAAAAATTCCTTTTGAAGCTTGGCTCACTTCATTAATCGACACCTGGAGAAAACTACACAAGTGAACAATAGTAAAAGCCCCAGTTCGGAGTGGTCGGATGTAGAATCCTGTTACGTTACCATTCCGTTCTTCAGCAGCGCGGAGCGTACTGTTTTGACAGACTTTTGAAAATTGTTCATTCATGTATTGATTTCCAAATGTTGATTAATGTAATGTCCCCAGCAGAGTCGCCACTGTGGGCACACGCCCCAAAAATCTCACATTTTTGTTTGTAAAATCGGGCGCGACCTATCTTGCGAAAAGCGCGGCAAAACGCTTCGCAGTTCAGAGTCGCCACTCGGGTTTTGCAGAGAGTACCCTAGAAACCATGTCTTGAAAACGTTTGGATTACGCTTGTTTGAGTTTGAAAAAGGCTTTGTAGACTGGACCGTCGTCACCTTCGATATCTGAGGTTCGAGAGCCAGGTTACGAGAGGGGAAGGGTTTTATGGCACCCCTCTCGCCCAATCCGGAGATCGGTCTCTACTCGGGCATTTTATAAAAACGTTGCATTTTTCTCTTATTTGATCATTTTTAGCCAGTTAGGGCGGGGGAACAGTTAACGGGGATTAAAGCGATAACAAGTTTGCAATTTCTATATGGCAAAAGACATGGATGATAGATGAAATGATGAATAATAGATTGAGAACAAACTGCTGTGGACGTTTTAGACAAACTAGTGCACGCTGTCTGTGCAGTGGTGCACACAGAAGCAAGCCTGCATGCACTGGCCAAGCCACTGCATGCAGTCATGACCTGCGTGCGCCACCCAACGACTGGCCTGCGCCAGTGAGCCTAAATCCACAGTTTCTGTTATCAACCCTTTGGGCTCTGAAAAGGACCAGTGCACACCCAGGACAAACCACGCAGTTGATATAGATTATACTAAACTATTACAGATAGGATAATGGGCTTAAAAGCCACCAAATAGATAAACGACCCCTTAAACAGTGAGGGGAGAAAGATCAGAGGCCGGGATGGAAGATCCATGCAAGGGCCAAGCCACTGGAACCTGGACTACTACCATACGCCAGTAGAGTATGGCCGTATGCCAGTTGGCCTTTTGTTCCAATACTTTGGCTTTGCGTCATCTGGGCTCTGGAACATGACCAGAATGATCCCAGAGGCCCTACTAAAAAGAAATACAGATGGAAGAGAAAGCAGTTCTAAGTACAGAAAGCAATAAACTGATTTTAATCGTGCTGTGAGGTGATCAGAATGTAAATACAACAAGAAAAGGATGATCCATGATCCCCACGCCAGTTTTGCCTGTACAGCCATGACTAGCGTACAGCTTAACACGACTGGCGTGCGCCATAGAGGATCCCATACGGCTTTGAAGCCTTGCCAGCATTAGGGCCAGGACTAGTATAGATTACCAGCCTTGACCCTGCCAGCCCCCCTCAGGGGTCAGAACAGATAACAGACCAGAAGGTGGTATACTTTTGGATTGAGCTTGATAATGTAGTTTGGGCTTTGAGCTTGAAGATGATGGATGGATGGAATGTAGTGAGGGTTGTGGACTGTGAAGAATGTGATCCTTGCTTGCTCTTTCGATGGGAGAAGAAAGGAAGTAAAGGAAAACAAGAGAAAGAAGAAAAGAGAGACTTGGAGCATTAATGTGCTTAACCCCTTGCAAATGAATGCAAGGGGGTATTTATGGAGGAGAGAGGGACTGAAATCAGCTGGCCCTTAGGGCTTGTTTGGAAGGTTAAGGCATGGAGGAGCCTCCCATGCATTTAATGCATGGGACTTGGCTTGAGGGAAGGTGTAGGGGTGGAGGGAACAGCCCAGGACGAAGTAATCATCAGGGGGCTGCCAGCTGACGTCAGGTGGTTACAAAAACTCCCGCGCGTCTGGCTGAATAAAGTTGATTTGACTGGCATTGACTGGCGTACGCCTCTTGTTGAGTGGCATGCACCAGTAACCGGTCGATGACTGACACGTGGCAGTGCTTCCAGCGCACGCTAGTCCATCACCAGCGTACTCCAGTAGGGTTTTGCTGAGGCCATTTGGTTCTGGCTTGAAGGATTCGACAAGGGGCTCGGAAAGGTTCAGATGAGGTTCAGGACGCTCAAAGCTCAAACTCATCAACAAACTCAAGATGTTCTTGACCTTAATCATCATCGGGGAATCAAAGACCGTAAGTAAACTAATCTGGACAGTCCAGAATAGGGTGTCTACAAGTACTACGGTGCAGAAGGGACACCACGTGGCTCAAAAGAATCACCACATGGCCCAGAAAAATCACCACACCGCGTACCACCGCCACGCCAGGAGTTCCGCGTCATGGAAGCAAGCCACCCATGCAAGGGTCCCTAATCAAGCATCAAGACAGGACCAAGAACAGCGCGGCCTCCCTCCGCGATCTCTGGCAGCGCACCCTCCATGGCCCGAAGTCGACGGGAATGAGGAGAAACGAAGGGGAGTCTTCGGCTACGGAACTCTCGAAACGAGGAGAGGAAGAGGAAAAGAAAGAGAGAAAAGTGAGATGAAACGGTCGACGCCGTGGCCTTTTATAGGCCTCTGGAAATAAAGGGATTACGCGGCCGATACATCTATTATTCGACCGAGACATCAATCCTTCGGCCGAGAGATCGATCTCCAGGCCCCCTAATCCATTCCCCTCAGCAACATCAGATTGTGCTCAGTGCACTAATTCAAGCCGTTATAGAATCCTGGGTCCGTGACCGATAGAAGCAAAATCAAGTCAGCCTTGGGGGCATCCCTAATGCCAAATACCACATGAACAAAAACTAGCCTTGGGGACACGCCCGAGCACCAAAAAAATCTCTCTCCACAAACTGCTGGCCGAAGCTCTTACTACAGCAAAACAAGACACTCAGCAGCTCTACGCTCGGTAGCCTTGTGCACAGATCACTCGACAACACCATGCTCCTTGCATCATCGACAGCTCAACAGCTTCGAACTCATTACTATCAAGCCGTCCACCGGCTATATGCCTATGTCCACCCTCTCAAACCACAACTTAGCAGGCTCCACGCCTACCATTCAGCGGTTCGAAGCCCACTATCTCAACTGGCTCGAAGCCATAATAGTCATCTCAGCGGCTCTATGCCCATCACTCAGCAGCTCGAAGCCCATTATCGACAGACTCTACGTCCGTCATCTCATCAAGTTAAGCGGCTCCAAGCCCCCTACCTCAACTAGCTCAAAGCTGTAACCCCAATCACTCAGCGGCTCGAACGCCCATCACTCAGCGGCTCAACGCCCATTATCACAGCGGCTCTACGCCCGTATTCATTCACTCAGCGGCTCAACGCCCATCACTCAGCGGCTCAACGCCCATTGTCACAACGGCTTTATGCCCGTATTCATTCACTCAGCAGCTCCAAGCCCTCAACTCAGCAGCTCTACGCTCGCTATCACAACTCAGCGGTTCTAAGCCCATTATCTCAACTGGCTCGAAGCCATAGCTATCTCAACAGGCTCTACGCCGCCCCAACAATCAAGACAGCATCATTCTCAGGCTCTACGCCTGAATGCTCAAAATCTAACATTTTGAATGCTCGAAGCTCTTCGAATTCCCAACCACTGTGTACTGGATGCTCAACTTCTACACTTGAATGCTCAAGCTCTACGCTTGGATGCCCAACCACTGCGTACTGGATGCTCAAAGCCTGTACTTTGAATGCTCGGATTCTGCCGTCCGAATGCTTGAGCTCTACGCTCTGAATGCTCAAGTCCGGAACTTGAAAGAAGCTCTAAGCTTAAATCAACACACACGCACGGGCCCGTGCACATTTGCATCAAATGCATCAACATTCTCACATCGAGTCTGCATCATCATATCTGTTCACATCTAACAACCATCATCACACATATACACTCTGCGTATCTCTCTTGGAACAGGTTAACCCCGCAATCAACCGGCTCTATGCCTCGGTTTTATTGATCGGTCCAGTACCTCGATCCTTTGTCTCTACGCCAAAACTTATGATGAGAAGGCTCCGTGCACAGACCATCAGAATGCAACCAGCTCTACGCTTCGGTTCGAATCACGTCAAGCTCTAAGCTCCGACACCATAGGCCCTCGCCTTATGATCAAAACCAGCTCCGCGCTTCGATTCCATCCAGCTCTAAGCTCACCTCAGGCCCTCGCCTCAAGACTGCAATAGGCTCCACGCCTCAATCCAATCGCATAAACAACAGCAGGCCCCACGCCTCAGTTCTATCACTTTAGGCTCTCGCCTTATAACTACAACCGGCTCCGCACCTCGGTTCCACCACGTCAGAAACGATCACTCTCCAGGCTCTCGCCTCATGACTACAACCGGCTCCGTGCCTCGGTTCCCTCATCCCCAAAAGCTCCGTGCTCTAGTTACTGGCCCTACGCCCTCCATATCTCGAAACAAACGGCGTCCGACTCATCCCCAGCAGATGGCTTGGATTCCACCCCAATTACATCAATTCCTTCCAGCTCATTCGCAAGGATAGGCTACTCTACCGAGCTCCTCTCAGTCAAAGTAAGGATGATCAAGAAAAGCAAACGCACCTACCGTGTACTGATCTACCCCAAAATACTAAGGAAGCTCTCCGCAAAAAACTCCCCCGGCAGCCCAGCGCTCCTTCAACTATCTTCCGCTGAAACCCTGGCTCAGTCTAGGTACGTCGCACTACGGTTTTTTTCTAAAGCCCGAAGGTACGTCTTCTGTCTCTAACCCTCCAAACTTTTTATTTTTCTTTATTGCCCGAACTACAGTTGGTCTGAATTTCCCTTGTGGAATACGCAGGTAGCCTCCCGGCCCGACCATAACAAAACCTTTTTCGAAAACCCCTTGGAATAGTGGTTGGACCAAATTGAGTTGCTTTTTACAGCTTTGACTATTACTCAAACATGTCTCACGATCCGTCTGAGCTCAGTCAAAGAGGGGCATCTGTAGACACCCCAATTTGGCCTAACGATTATTTCAAGTCCCACCTTGGGGACCATCCCGATGATGAAATGGATACAGTGATTGCTGATTGCCTTCTCGAGAACCTTAGGACTTTCGGTAAGAACTTTGAGCCACTTAGAGGACCCAATCAGAGCCATACAGCCTTTCAGACAGAAAATACAGAAGCCTAGAAGAATCCATCTGTCGGCCGTAACATCGATCTAACGGCCTTAACATCATTTCCTCACCCGAGCAACCTGTTGCTAGCAAAATCTCCCTGAGAGATCAATCCCTCGGCCGCAAGATCCATCCTTCGGCCGCAATATCCATTCCTCGGCCGTGTGATCCATTACTCGGCCGCCAGATCGTCCTTTTTCCAGACTCTGGAACGTTCTGTCAAACGTTTGATCCAACTACACTACCTTCCCGATGCGTTCGGGCCACGTTCAGAGATTGCGACGAAGAGTTTGAATTGCATTGCAATTGCAATCGTGCCATTTGATTGGCCGGAGTGAGTCACCAATTGCCTATATAAAGGGCCTTTGGACTCCGAAAATATACACACGAAATTCATAAGTGAAATCATTCACCCAAGCTCCGATACTCTGTCAAAATACTCTCTCAAACCCACTCTTCAAAAGCCCTAACCTCCCGAAGGCCGACATCAATCCGACGATCAAACCCCGAAGTTCCAAACCCTAACCCTAGGGTTTCCCAAGAAGCAATCAGTCAATCACACACAATCCAAGGCAATCAAGCAACTGAGGGATCAAGGTGGTGAGGCCCAACGGCCTCTGGTTTGTCTTACTTACTGTATTTATGACTAACCGTAGCGTTTTGATCATTTGTTAATCTTTCTGTCTGGTGTGAGGAAGAACATCGACCGGGGCTTCGATCCCTCGGCCGATACATCAAACCAGGAGGATCCCTCGGCCGTGACATCCATTCACCGGCCGCGGGATCCATTACCCTGGGACTGCTTTGTTTTGTTTCCTGCTTTCTGATGCAAGCTTTACTTATCGCATTGGCTCACCTTATTTACTGTTTAAAGGATTAAATAAACAGACTATGTGTTGGAATTAAACAAAGCATCTATATGTCTTATGTTGAACGATTACGGGCCAGTCTCACGACTGGGCAAAGAGGGGTGCCTAACACCTTCCCCTTATTGTACTCTTGGCTCCCGTGCCCAGAATCTCTGTTTATTTTCCTAGTTTTAATAAATTGGGTGGCGACTCTGTTTTGATGATAACCGCTATCGTGTGGCGATGTTTCTAGCCATGGGAATGTCCACGATCTTGGTTTACGAAGCAAGCAACCAATCGAGCAACAAACGTGATCAATCTGTATGGCGATGCCCCGCTTGGGAGGTGTCTACAGTTTCCCTCGTAAACACCAACGCCAAATGCAAAACCTCTATCAAACCGTCATGCGGAAACGTTTCTCTAGCACATCCCTATCAGATCAGCATGCTGCCTCATCTGACGATTTTAGACACGTTTTCTAAAACCACAGATCAACTCGAGCAAAATCAATTCAAAATTGTGAAGCCTAAGTACTCTATCCTCATCCGGGAAGGATTGAAGGTTAGCAAGCAAGTCCTATGGTATCCTACAAGCTCGGGTATTATTAGCGAAGGCACTGAAAGAACCTATACAGTCAGGGAAAAATAATCCTTTGGCAGCGTCGGCTTTTGGCAGGAATTTCAGAGGTACGATAGTTTTTAAGTCCAATCGTAGTCATCTAAGATAATCTTAGGCGTCGAGATGGAAATGACCGTTTTAAGCCGCCCTCAAGTAGCGCAAGCTATTTGGGTTGATGATGCTTGGTTGGTTCGAGGGAAGGTACCCATCTCCTAGGAAGATTTGTTTCAAACAAATTCGGAGGAGTTGTACTTGAAGGATTGTGTCATGAGAGTGAAATAAGGAGTTTTGAAAATTTCGAAGGATAGTGAAAAGTTTTCTGACAAGTGATAATGTAACATCATAGTGTGTACTGCTGAGTCGAATCGCTTGGCCAATAAGGTCGGGTCACAAAGGATACCCAGGGTTACGCCTCTATTTATTATCTTACGGTGTCAGAGGTTAGAATGGGTGTTCTGGGAGTAATGGTTGATCACTTGGTTAGAACTAATTGGTATTACTAAGTGAAAATTTTAAAGGGAATTTCTACATACTAAACAAATTTTTCAAAAGGTGCATCACATAGTATACAACAATACTCTTCTAAATAAAGCATGCTTTTCATAGATAGGAAAATTTGCAATAGAATGCATAGAGTTCTACTACTGTAGACACCCCAATTTGGCCTAATGTTTATTTCAAGTCCCACCTTGGGACCATCCCGATGATGAAATGGATACAGTGATTGCTGATTGCCTTCTTGAGAACCTTAGGACTTTCGATAAGAACTTTGAGCCACTTAGAGGACCCAATCAGAGCCATACAGCCTTTCAGATAGAAAATACAGAAGCCTAGGAGAATCCATCTGTCGGCCGTAACATCGATCTAACGGCCTTAACATCATTTCCTCACCCGAGCAACCTGTTGCTAGCAAAATCTCCCTGAGAGATCAATCCCTCGGCCGCAAGATCTATCCTTCGGCCGCAACATCCATTACTCGGCCGTGACATCCTTTGCTCGGCCGCCAGATTGTCCTTTTTCCATACTCTGGAACGTTCTGTCGATTGTTTGATCCAACTACACTACCTTCCCGATGCGTTCGGGCCACGTTCAGAGATAACAACGAAGAGTTTGCATTGCATTGCATTGCAATTGCAATTGCAATTGCAATTGCAATTGCAATTGCAATTGCAATCGTGTGTTTTGATTGGCCGGAGTGAGTCATCAATTGCCTATATAAAGGGCCTTTGGACTCCGAAATACAACCACGAAATTCACAAGTGAAATCACCCTCTCAAGTCACGATACTCTGTCAAAATACTCTCCCAGTACCTCTCTTCAAAAGCCCTAACCTCCCGAAGGCAGCCACCAATCCGACGATCAAACCCCGAAGTTCAAACCCTAACCCTAGGGTTTTTAATCAAACAATCAGTCAATCACACCCAATCCGAGGCAATCAAGCAACTGAGGGATCAAGGTGGTGAGGCCCAACGGCCTCTGGTTTGTTTTATCTACTTTGTTTATGACTAACCGTAGCGATTTGATTATCTGTTAATCTTTCTGTCTGGTGTGAGGAAGAACACCGACCGGGGTTTCGATCCCTCGGCCGGTACATAAAACCAGGGTGATTACTCGGCTGTGACATCCATTCACCGGCCGAGTAATCGATTTCCTGGGACAGCTTTGTTTTATTCTGTTTTCTAATGCATGCTTTACTTATCGCACCGGCTCACTTTACTTACTGTTTAAAGGCTTAATTAAATAGACTATGTGTTAGAATTAAACAAAGCATCTACATGTCTTATGTTGAATAACTATGGGCCAGTCTCATGGCTGGGCAGAGAGGGGTGCCTAACACCTTCCCCTTACTGTAGTTTTGGCTCCCGTACCTAGAATCTCTATCTGTTTTCCTAGTTTTAATAAACTGGGTGGCGACTCTGTTTTGATGATAACCGCTATCATGTGGCGATGTTCCTAGCCATGGGAATGTCCATGATTTTGGTTTACGAAGCAAGCAACCAATCAAGCAACAAACGTGATCAATCTGTATGGCGATGCCCCGCTTGGGAGGTGTCTACAACTACAAAGAGAATTTAAGCTTAACAACATAGGGTACAACCGCGCGCACACAAGGATATGTGAGCGTACACGAACAGTGACCAAGTACCAAAAGCAGCATAGTAGTAACAGAAATAATTAGTCTTTTATTACTAAACGAGTACAACATAGATGGCTTTATTAGCCTAAGCTTCCTATTACAACAAAAGTCCAACCACTGCTAAGTCTTCCTAATTGGTCTAGGAAATGTTTGGGAATTGGGCCATAAACGCGCCTATGTCGGTTTCGTATGGTGGGGGTGGGACATCGCCGGAGTCAAAAAGTATATCCATAACTTCTGGCTCTTGCACAGGTTCTATTTCCCCCACAGGCTCTATCTCCCATTCCTCCGGTCCTATTTCCCATTCCAAGGGATCCTCTTCCTCCATTGGTTCCTCCTCTGGATCCTTTTCGGGATCTTCCTCGAGTTCCTCCTCAGGTTCTCCCACTTCCTCAATTATAAACTCTGCATCATTCGGGGGTGCTATTTCGACTAGGACGGGTGCTGCTTCATCACCATCTTCCTCCTCATTTTCGGGTAATGGAATGGCACCGTGCTTCTGATAGAAGTCATGAATGTAGGGAAAGGTATGGGGAAAATAGGGATCCTCCACTAGTTGGGCTGTCATAGTTTCTATGGTGTTTCTGAATTGGCGAGCTTCAGCTAGTAGGTTGATTTGGTAGTTACTCAGGTGGTTCATCTACAAGGAAAGACAGAGTTTAAACCTCAATTAGGAACGTTTTGAGACAGAGTTTACTAGCGCTAAGGAAACTTTGGAATTTCTAGGTTCCACATTCGATTCTTGATTTAAGTCATCATCCAATTGTTCGGGAATCCCCAGCTCGGTGGTACTGCCAATTTCCACACCTTGCTTCAATCCGAAGATTGTTTTGACAGAATTCCACCCAATTTGGGACGGTAAACTTAAACTCAATTCTCGTTTGTGCAACGATCAAACTATCTTATGGTCTACCCATTCTACCCATGGCCGAGTGTTGAGCCTAGAGCTCTGAAATCATTCTGTAACGCCCCCAATTTCTGGGTACGTTAAAAGGGCAATTTTATTGAATTTCTAAATAGAGTCTGGCTCGTTATTACATCATAATTCCCATCAGAGTGCTTTCATTACATAAGGGAAGGAAAACTAGGGTTCCTACCTACAGCTCCGCCTGCTCCTCCATCCTAGCCAGCTCCTCAGCTCCAAAATCCTCCAAGGCATACTGCTTAGCTTGATTATCTACAAAGTCTAACACATTATACCAGCGTCGCCACCGATATAATATGTCAGGGTCACCAGAGGTAACACCATGAGCTACGAGAGCTCAGCAGAATAATCCTATATCTACTAACCCTTAACTTACACACATAGCAAGTCTCATATAACAGTAATGAAGCATACAGATATTGATATCTACACAGTACGTGCTTATTCAACAACTATCAACAATAATACATCCACATTCTCTATTAGCTCTCTTTCTAACGTTTGTGTCATGCCTTTTCATGTGTTTCTCCTACGCGACTCGTCGTAGACCGTGTCACCATTTTACTTTTCATTTCCAAATCAACATTTCAAAAATCACATTTAACACACCCAACCTCGGTTCCGCCGTTCCGGGTTCCCGATTATCCTCACAATGGTTCCGCCGCACCGGGTTCCCATTGGCACACAAAAACATTGAATTTGGCATTGGCTCCTCTCCACGGATGACCAATCCACAATTCAAAACCCTCGGTTCCGCCGCTCCGGGTTCTCGAGTATCCCCACAATGATTCCGCCGCTCCGGGTTCTCATTGGGTTTTTCGCAAATCTTTCTTTTACACACGCACACCACACAATGGGCAAGCCCGGCCACATTGTGGTTTTCAAAATCCACACAAGGGCTTTCACGCCAGGTCCCTATTGAGTGTATAGATAAATCATGTCACCGATGAAGCTACCACGTCCAGCTTCATGGGTGACACGCACACAATGGGCTACCAAGGCCGGCCACATTGTTGCTTCCAAAATCTATCCACACAATGAGCTGCCACGTTTGGCCACATGAGGGTTTAAAACACACCCAACCTCGGTTCCGCCGTTCCGGGTTCCCGAGTATCCTCACAATGGTTCCGCCGCACCGGGTTCCCATTGGCACACATTTGCATTGGCTCCTCTCCGCGGATAACCAAGCCATACCTCACCATGGTTCCGCCGGTCTGGTCTCCCATGGGAACACACCCAACCTCGGTTCCGCCGTTCCGGTCTCCCGAGTATCCTCACAATGGTTCCGCCGCACCGGGTTCCCATTGGCACACACGCACACACACAACTCACATAATGACTACCACAATCGGTCATTATGTAGTTTCAAAAATACTTTACCAAGTCAATGCCTTTAAACACACCCTAGGTGTCATGTTTCTACTTTCTCGTTTTCGTGTCTCTTATTCATGCATAGACTCCGCGGCAGTAAGTATTGACTTCTTGGAATTAAACTAACAAGATCATTCAACTCTATATTACTTAGCATGCTCATTCTAATCATATTCGAACATTTAGCACACAAACTAAAGCATAGTGCCACATGGACGGACACCTTTGGAGTGGTAAACCACTTATGCTTTATCAACAACAAGTAGTCAAGCAATCATACAACAAGCTCATCACCATCCTTATGATTGAACTAAGCGATAAATTCCTTTTAAAAGTCGTTCTTTCTTTCTTTGAAGGAAGTTCAAAAGAGCATATGTTTATTGAGGATAAAGTTCGTTAATCAACATGCATTTGGAAAATAAGTAAAGTATCATCAAGTGGATAAGGATAATTCTACGTTTCAAAAGTATACACATTTCTAGTTATATTTAAGGAAAGTAGATGTGGAAATCTACCGTTCTTCTTGGCGGTAGGTCGATCTAAAGGATTGGTCGTCGGTTTTGGTGGTTTGGCGGCGTAACGGCTCCGGATTGCTTCGAAAGGAAGAGAGATGGGTGTTCTCTTCCTAGAAACAACTTTGCGAACTAACCTAGACTACTTTAAGGATCTAAGGGTGGTTTTGGAGGTGGTTTGGTGGTTGCTCTTCAAGAACAAGGAAGAACTTTCAAGAACAACAAGAAACAAGCAAGAACATCATGCTTTCTAGAGAGAGAAGTTGTGGAAAGAAAGGTGTGAGTTGAATGGTGAGAATGGGGTGCTATTTATAGGCAAAGCCTTGGCTCTCCATCTCCTCTCTTGGCCGGCCCTCTCTCTCTCTATCTCTCCCATGGATTTGCTCCATTGTCTTGTCAAATCAAGCTTTTCAAGCATGGCAAGCATGCCAATGGCTTGTCATCTCCAACTTTTTAGGCTTAGGGCTAAAATCCTAGGTTATCATGGAAGGCTTAAGGTCTTGTCTTGTCTAGACTTGGTTGGCATGAAGGATAGGATCTTTGGAAAGACTAGAATGGTGACACATGGAGCTTTAGGCTTAAAGCTAAGCTTGTAGCTTGGTGAGGTGCCCAACACACAAGCACACACTTCACACTCTCTCTCTCTCCCTCTCTCTCTCGGCTCACTCTCTCTCTCCCTCTCTCCTTGGCCGAAATCTCCCTCCCTCTCTCTCCCATTGTCTTGTCAAATCTGCTTAAAGCATGTCAAGCATGGCTTCCATTCTTAGGTTAGGTCTAGGTTATCATTAAGGGCTAAGTCATAAAAGGAGGGACAAGTGGCAAGGCTAGTTGGCACTTTGGTAGGCTAGATTGTGCTTTTGAGTGGCTAGGGTGAGTTGGCTTGCAAAAGATCAAAAGATATCACAAAAGGTTTGTACTTTGGTTGGCTAAAGTGGGATCTTTCTTGCATGAGTGTCTAAAGTGAGATCTTCCTCACTCTCTCCCCTTCTCTCTCTCTCTTTCCCTCTCTCTCTCTCTCTCTCTCACGGCTTCCCTATCTCTCTCTCTCTCTCTCCCCTACTTGGTTAGGTCCTAATATATATATAAGTCTATATATGGAAAGAGTAAAGAAAAGGCAAAAAGGTAAAAAGGTAAAAGTAACTTTCTAAAAGTAACTTTCCTAGAAAGTAACTTTGCTTTAAGGGTGATGATTACTTAGGCCATGTGTTCTACTTTTGGCATGCCATGATTACTCCTATTGACCAATGGTTCTAGGATGTTAGGAAAAGGTAACTAAGTCAATGGTACTTAGGTTAGGCTAACTAACTAGTTGGAAACTAATTCTACTTGCCAAGTAGGATATTCAAGTCAAAATATAATTTTAAGACTTTATTTCAAATACTAGGAAAAATACACAAGTGCTTTTATAAGCATACTTGTCTTTAGAAGATGACCAAATAATTTTATATGAAGAAAACTATTTTTTTTTTTATAAGTCTAGAGTCAATAACGACTGATTTTTGGGATTTTTAAATGGAATCCAAGTAGTTAAAATAAAAATTCAAATTTTTAACGAAATTTTTATTTACCAAAAATCAGGGTCGTTACAATCTATCCCCCTTAAAATTAATTTCGTCCTCGAAATTGGTGCGTGGTTACGGATTTGACCTTGTCGCTATACTGGTCCTTAAATCATCGTCTATCCCCCTTAAAAATAGATGTAGGTCACCATTAATCCTTTGCTAGCGATCTCTACAACCTTCAGCACTTTGGTAACTGATCAAACGATTTGGTACCATACGACCACACTCTAAAAGCTTCGGCAGGTCCTAGAAGTAATTCGGAGTAGTACGACAGTGTTTCCGGCTTCTCTCACAATTCTCCACGGGTTTTGTTAATCGAATTAAGACTCATCACTTGCTTAACAAGACGGAGTTGAAGTTGCTTCAGCCGTCGAACAGCTTGCCTCATTGTCAGCCTTGGATAAAGTTTCTGTAGACACCCCAATTTGGCCTAACGATTATTTCAAGTCCCACCTTGGGGACCATCCCGATGATGAAATGGATACAGTGATTGTTGATTGCCTTCTCGAGAACCTTAGGACTTTCGGTAAGAACTTTGAGCCACTTAGAGGACCCAATCAGAGCCATACAGCCTTTCAGACAGAAAGTACAGAAGCCTAGGAGAATCCATCTGTCGGCCGTAACATCGATCTCACGGCCTTGACATCATTTCCTCACCCGAGCAACCTGTTGCAAGCAAAATCTCCCTGAGAGATCAATCCCTCAGCCGCAAGATCCATCCTTCGGCCGAAATATCCATTCCTCGGCCGTGTGATCCATTACTCTGCCGCCAGATCGTCCTTTTTCTAGACTCTGGAACATTCTGTCAGACGTTTGATCCAATTACACTACCTTCCCGATGCGTTCGGGCCACGTTCAGAGATTGCGACGAAGAGTTTGAATTGCATTGCAATTGCAATTGCAATCGTGCCATTTGATTGGCCGGAGTGAGTCACCAATTGCCTATATAAAGGGCCTTTGGACTCCGAAAATATACACACAAAATTCATAAGTGAAATCATTCACCCAAGCTCCGATACTCTGTCAAAATACTCTCTCAAACCCACTCTTCAAAAGCCCTAACCTCCTGAAGGCCGCCATCAATCCGACGATCAAACCCCGAAGTTTCAAACCCTAACCCTAGGGTTTCCCAAGAAGCAATCAGTCAATCACACACAATCCGAGGCAATCAAGCAACTGAGGGATCAAGGTGGTGAGGCCCAACGGCCTAAGGTTTGTCTTACTTATTGTATTTATGACTAACCGTAGCGTTTTGATCATTTGTTAATCTTTCTGTCTGGTGTGAGGAAGAACATCGACCGGGGCTTCGATCCCTCGGCCGATACATCAAACCAGGAGGATCCCTCGGCTGTGACATCCATTCACCGGCCGCGGGATCCATTACCCTGGGACAGCTTTGTTTTGTTTCCTGCTTTCTGATGCACGCTTTACTTATCGCATTGGCTCACCTTATTTACTGTTTAAAGGATTAAATAAACAAACTATGTGTTGGAATTAAACAAAGCATCTATATGTCTTATGTTGAACGATTACGGGCCAGTCTCACGACTGGGCAAAGAAGGGTGCCTAACACCTTCCCCTTATTGTACTCTTGGCTCCCGTGCCCAGAATCTCTGTCTATTTTCCTAGTTTTAATAAACTGGGTGGCGACTCTGTTTTGATGATAACCGCTATCGTGTGGCGATGTTTCTAGCCATGGGAATGTCCACGATCTTGGTTTAAGAAGCAAGCAACCAATCGAGCAACAAACGTGATCAATCTGTATGGCGATGCCCCACTTGGGAGGTGTCTACAGTTTTTGGCGACTCTGCTGGGGAATTAAGAGCCATAACCAAAAAGTTCAACATAAGACTAATACATGCCTTGTTTAATTCATCTATCATATGCATCGAGTGGGCAACCCGTTGAGTTCGCCTGATATCCCAGCATGACACGGGCTATGTTGGGGGTTCCAGCAAACTCCATCGTCACTCGTACCTAGTGGTATATCAAAAAGGGAATCACCCAATCACCGCCTATGATGGGCTGGTGAGAGGATTGGTGCCCTTTGACAACGGAGCACCCTGAGACTACCAAAACCTTTCATGTATTAGAAAGCTATAAAACTTATCAAACTAAGACAGGAATCTACAGGTTAGGAACCTATTTGCATTTTGCTTGCAAAAGTTCTTCCTCACACCCATTGTATATGTGTATGCTGTAAAGTTTCTCTTTTGCAGGTTAAACCTTAGGAATCTCTCTAAGTCAAATGAACAGTAGGTAAGATCAACCAATCTAACTAAAACAAAAATCTTTTCAGGAAAATGATTGCTTCACTGTCCACGTATGATTCGCACTTTCAAGTTGTCACCGAGCTGTCTTGCCCGTTCCACTCTGCTGTTGAAGATTTCAACCCCTTTGAATACATCACTCCGGTAAATCAGCCAAAGCCTGTGGTGACTATCATTGAAGACATCCATGTCATGTTCGCTAGAACAGTTTATGAGGAAGAAGTAGAAGACTTGATTGAAGAAGAAGGGCTTCGCAGGGTCCCAATCTATTTTTATGACCCCTATGCACCTACCGACGACTATTGGCCTATAGACCAGGTCAATAACCTCGAAACTGAAGAGGTTAAGGAAGAAGAGTCTGTCGACAACGACCCACTAGACGAAATATCACTAAACCTACTCTTTGATGAGGAGGTCACCAACAATGAAATAAGGGTGATCCACCCCATCATAGATAGATTTGGTAATTGGTGGGGCTTTGTTGGCATGCGAAGAGTCGACAACAGCGACGAAGCAGAGATTGAAACTCAATTGGAACAAATAACAGCAATAGCAAATCAAATGGCCCTCCAAGACTTGCAGGGTGACAATGATAAAAGTGTGAATCAGGGTGACAGTGAAGTGCTGATGATCAACCTTGGTGATGAAAAAGACTGCTTTGAATTGATTGTGGATGCTGAAAAAGGGGCTTACCCTAATTGGACCGTGGAGCATACCCTAAAATACAAAATGAAAAGCACTAGTTCTGGTCTTAGTTCCGATTCCGATTCCGACTCCGAGTCGACTCAATCCGAGTCAAGCTTTTCATCTTTTGAAACTACTAAGTCTAGTAAGGAAAACCTGGTCAAAGCACCAAAGCATAACATTTATTTTGAGTTTGACTCTGAAATGTCTTTTGTTAATCTTAGCAATGAGAAGGAAGATTTAGAGTATTTCACTTTGCCTATAATCAATTGTATGGATTCCGACACGCCAAATTTTGAGGAAGAAATTACAAAAGAGATTCTAGAATTCATCGAGAGAGAAGAAGAAAGGCACGCTAAACCTTTTCCCGAGGAAATAATCACAGCAAACATAGGCTCTGAAAACGAGCCTAAAATGGTTAAAATTGGTACCACACTGTCCCCTCAAGAAAGTGAAAAACTAATCTTTTTGCTAAAAGAATACAAAGATGTTTTTGCCTGGTCTTACGAGGACATGCCTGGAATAGACCCTGAAATTGTTCAGCATAAAATTCCCCTTCATCCTGATGCAAAATCAGTTAAACAAAAACTGAGGCGTATGCGCCCTGATTGGGTCTTAAAGATAAAAGAAGAAGTCACTAAACAAATCAACGCCGGTTTCCTCATAGTCACCAAATATCCACAATGGGTAGCTAACATCGTTCCCGTACCAAAGAAAACTGGAGGAATTAGGGTTTGCATAGATTTCCAAGATCTCAACAAAGCTAGTCCAAAGGATGACTTCCCATTGCCCCACATAGACGAGCTAGTAGACAATACCGCAGGCCATGCATTGCTATCCTTCATGGATGGATTTTCTGGGTATAATCAAATCCTTATGTCTCCTGAGGATAGAGAGAAAACCACCTTCACCACACCTTGGGGAACCTACTGCTACCGAGTGATGCCGTTTGGGTTAAAGAACGCTGGAGCCACTTACTAGAGAATGGCAACAACACTACTGCACGACATGATGCACAAAGAGGTTAAGGTATATGTCGACGATATGATAGTCAAATCAAAGGAAAGGGAGGGACACTATGGAGCACTCCAAAAGTTCTTTGAGAGGATTAGGAATTACAAACTACGTCTTAATCCTCAAAAATGCACTTTTGGGGTAACGGCTGGAAAAATGTTGGGATTTCTCATCACTCAAAGAGGAATCGAGGTAGACCCTTCCAAGATACAGGCTATCATGGAAATATCACCGCCTAGGACAGAAAAGGAGGTAAGAAGCTTCTTGGGGAAGGTACAATTCATCAGCAGGTTCATTTCCAAGCTCACAACTACCTGCGAACCCCTTTTCAAGCTACTAACGAAAGGTACTGACTTTGAGTGGAGCCAAGACTGTCAGCAAGCGTTTGAGGCGATCAAAGAATATCTTCAGAACCCGCCTGTACTGTCACCGCCTATTCCTGGGAAACCATTGATTTTGTATCTCTCAGTAATGGACACATCCATGGGATGCATGCTAGCGCAAGAAAACGACGCCAAGGTAGAGTGCGCCATATACTACCTCAGCAAAAAAATGATGGACTATGAAACAAGATACACTCACCTCGAGAAAACCTGTTGGGGGCTAGTATGGGCCACAAAGAAACTGAGGCACTACCTGTTAGCACATCCGGTGGTGTTGGTCTCTCGTTTAGGCCCAATCAAGTATCTTTTCGAAAAGCCAGCACTTATCGGAAAGCTAGCTAGGTGGTTATTGCTGCTAGCAGAATTTGACCTCAAATACATGACAAGGAAATCAGTGAAGGGAAGAGCTGTGGCAGAATTCTTGGCAGATCATCCAGTGACAGAAGCCGAGGCAGAAGACTTCATGTTCCCCGACGAGGACATCTTATGTCTCTTAGACGACACCTGGCAGCTCTACTTTGATGGAGCATCAAACCAATGTGGATATGGCATAGGGGTATTGCTAGTTTCCCCAAACGACTCTCATATCCCGTTGTCATATAAACTGAGGTTTGAAGTCACTAACAACCAGGCTGAATATGAGGCTTGTATTGCTGGAATGGAGGCAGCCCTGGAGCTAGGGGCAAAAAGGGTAGAAGTTATTGGGGATTCAAACCTTGTGGTATCTCAAGCAAGAGGAGACTGGAAGGTCAAGGAAGACACACTAAAACTGTATCACTCTGTACTGGAAAATCTAATTCCACAATTCGATTCTGTTATCTTCACACACACTCCCCGAGTGAGCAATAGGTTTGCAGCTGCGCTGGCAACATTAGCATCCATGGTCGAAATACCCCTGGGATTCACAATGCGGCCACTCATGATCGAGCAAAAGGTCAAACCAGCATGCGAATGTACCTTTACCGAGGAAGGTGAAGACAATGGCAAGCCATGGTACGAAGACGTAAAGAAATTCTTGGAAGGAGGAGAATACCCATCCGAGGCCACCTCAAAAGACAAAACAGCTCTGCAGAAGTTTGCCGCCCGATTTGTAATCTGTGGAGGAGCATTATATCGAAGGGCACACTTGGGCCCAAATCAACTTTGCGTCACAATGGAAGATAGTTGTAGACACCCTATTCTGGACGGTCCAGATTAGTTTACTTACGGTCTTTGATTCCCCGATGATGATTAAGGTCAAGAACATCCCGAGTTTGCGAATGAGTTTGAGCTTTGAGCGTCCCGAACCTCGTCCGAACCCGTTTCAAACCCTTTGTCGAACCCTCAAGCCAGAACAAAATGGCCTCAGCAAAACCCTACTGGAGTACGCTGGTGGTGGACTAGCGTGCGCAGGAGCCACTGCCACGTGTCAGTCATCCACGGTATCTGGCGCACGCCACTCAACAAGTGGCGCACGCCAGTCAATACCAGTCAAATCAACCTTTTTCAGCCAAATGGGCGGGAGTTTTTGTAGCCGACTGACGTCAGCTGGCAGCCTCCTGATCATTACCTCGGCCAGAATTGTCCCCCACTCTCCTACATGGCCTTTCAAGCCAAGTCCCATGCATTAAATGCATGGGAGGCTCCCTCCTCTTGCCACCTTCCAAACAAGCCTTAAGGCTCCAACTGATCAGTCACTCCTTCCACCATAAATACCCCCCTTGCATTCATTTGCAAGGGGTTAGCTCTAGTAAGACAATAACTCATTTGTCTTCTTCTCCTTCATTACCTCCTTGTTTCCTTTCTCTTCCATAGAAAGAGCAAGCAGAGGGGGTACTATCCACAGTCCATAAACCACAACACATCCATCCTCTAATCTCCAACTCTCAAGCTCAAGCTCCATCCATCCACAAAACTCACAAGCAAAGGTATAACACCTTCTGTTTCTGTCTTCTGTTCTGACTGGCAGGGTCAAGGCTGGTAATCTATACCAGTCCTGGCCCTAATGCTGGCGAGGTTTCAAAACCGTGCATGATGATTATGTGGCGCACGCCAGTTATTTCTGCCGTACGCCAGTTATGGCTGCATGGCAAAACTGGCGTGGGGATCACTGATCATCATTTTTATTGTTTCTTTACAATCTGATCACCTTGATGCATGTTAAAACCAGTTTATTGCTTTCTGTATTTACTTTACTTTCTCTTCCATCCGTATTTGTTGCTTAGTTTGGCCTCTGGGAGCCTTCTGGTCCCGTTCCAGAGCCCAGATGATGCAAAGCCAAAGCACTGGAATACATACACAACTGGCGTACGGCTATACACTACTGGCGTACGGTAGTAGTCTATGTTCCAGTGGCTTGGCCCTTGCACGGATCTTACATCCAGGCCCTTGATCATCTTCCCCTCACTGTTTAAGGGGTTTTCTGTCCATTTGGTGGCTTTTAAGCCCTTTACCTTGTCTGTAATAGCTTAGTAATCCATATTTGACTGCGTGGTTTGTCCTGGGTGTGCACTGGTCCTTTCCAGAGCCCAGAGGGTTGAGAACAGAAGCTGTGGGCTTAAGTCTACCGGCGCACGCCAGTAGTGGAGTGGCGCACGCAGGTCGTGACTGCATGCAGTGGCCTGGCCAGTGCATGCAGGCTTGATTCTGTGTGCAACGTTCCACAGCTAGTGTGTTCTAGTCTACTTAAAACGTCCACAAAAGCTTGTTCTCAATCTATTACACTTGTATAGATCAAACATCAAACATCCATAAACATTTTGTCATGTTCTTGTACATAAATGCAATTTGTTACAGTTTTAATCCCTATTAACTGTTCCCCCGCCCTAACTGGTTAAGAGAATGATCAAATAAAGAGAGAAATACAAATGCTTTACAAAACGCCTGAGTAGAGACCGGTCTCCGGACTGGGCGAGGGGGGTGCCATAAAACCCTTCCCCTCTCGTAATCTGGCTCCCGAACCTCAAGATCGAAGGTGACGACGGTTCAGTCTACAAGCCTTTTTCAAACTCAAACAAAACGTGGTCCAAACGTTTTTCAAAAGAACGGTTTCTTGGGTACTAACCGCAAAACCCGAGTGGCGACTCTCTGATTTGCGAAGCGTTTCGCCGCACTTTCCGAGAAGGGCGCACCCGGAATTTTCTCATACCAAAAATGCGGGGATTTTTGGGTCGCGTGCCCACAGTGGCGACTCCGCTGGGGACATTACATTAATCAAACATTTGGAAATTAATACATGAATGAACAATTTTCAAAAGTCTGTCAAAACAGTACGCTCCGCGCTGCTGAAGAACGGAATGGTAACGTAACAGGATTCTACATCCGACCACTCTGAACTGGGGCTTTTTACTATTGTTCGCTTGTGTAGTTTTCTCCAAGTGTCGATTAATGAAGTGAGCCAAGCTTTAAAAGGCGTTTTTCAAAGAGCATTGTGTTTCTCTCTCTCGATCGTTCTTTCTGCACGCGTACATTTGCATCGGTGTTCTATCAGCCCCGTTGAGGTGTTTTGGGTAACCGGCACAGTTTACTGGAGCCCGGGGTCCTCGAATGCCCAACAATCTTGGTCGATGATGAGTCGCATTACTGTTTGACCATTGCTCTGCTGCACGCGTTGCAATGGGAGGTATACCGCGGCTCTAGTCTGAGGAACCCCTCTAAACCAAAACCAGCCTCGCCATGCGTACAAAGCAATAGAACCTTCCAAACTAAGACAGGAACCCACAGGGTAGGATTACTTGCATCTAACCCCCATAAACTGTCTATGTGTTACTGCTTTCCCTATCGCATGCCTGTACATACATTCATACCGTTTTGCGTAGGAGCATGCTAGGGCGGCTTTTAGGGTGTTCTCTCTTTCAAAACCCGTTTTATGCCTGTTAAGGCGCTGCTTCGACCGATGACGAGTCGTGCATCGTGATGGTGCACGTTATCAACTTTCCAATTCCTTGGGTCAACGAGACTTTGGGAAATCAAGACTTTCTAAGTCCTTGCCTAAACCCGTTCGAGGTTTCAAAACAGAAAACTAGGAACAACGGGAGACATGACATGATGCTCACACCACCCAGGTTAAAAGTGCTAAACACTTACACCGTTCAAGGCTCCGGCACAGTGCTGCTTACGCCCTCTTGGTTACAGTATCATGTCGTCGACACCAAGTTGTTCCATTCCAACATTGAAACTTCGAAAGCGGAATAGTCAAAGACTTAGGCTGTTTCGACATCTCTTAGTGTTAGTCGATTCCTTCAAGGTACACTGTCGAAAAGAAATCCGAGGACCTGGGCAGCGTCCGGCTGTCATAAAATGGTTTTGTCTGTTAGTTCTAGGGTCTAGGATGACACCGACGACGTTGAGCATTATTCATTCTCTCTTTCAAATAAAAAAATTGCTGCAGGCTGTCACTGAGCCCTTCTACTTTACTGTCTAGCCGTCGCACTGTCCAAATTCAGAATCAAGAGCCAAGCCTGCTTGGGCCCGACTCTCCGGACATCCTCGAGGATCCAACCTCCCTCATTGTGGAAGCTAAGGGTAGTTTAAATAATTGCTTTTTCACTCCACGCTCGACATGCATTGACAATACATCTGAGTCTGACACTGAGTCTGTCAAGTCTAGGTCTAGTTCAGAGTCGGAGTTTGAGCCTCTTGGCCCTCCACGTCGTAGCTTCTATTTTAATTTGCGTCTTCTGTTCTACTTGGCAACCTCGAGGGCTCTCTAATAAAATGAACGGTGCTACTTCCGAGTACTATACTGATTTCCGAGTACTTTGCTAACTTTTGAATAAACTGTGTCGACCCGGACGACGAAGGAATAGATTTCGATGGGAACATCCCCAAGGAAATGTGTTCCCTCGCCGAAAGGGAAGACGAAAGGCATGCTCAGCCTCTAAAAGAAGAAGTAATTTCTGTAAATTTGAAAGATGAGGTAGACCCCCGGATGGTTCAAAATTGGTTCAACGCTGTCCCCAAAGGAGCATTGCGCCTAGTCAGATCGGCTCGAAGAACTCATCGACGATTCGGCATGGTCTCACAACGACATGCCTGGCATTGATCATAATCTCCTGCTACCGAATGCCAAAGCCAGAAAGTAGAAGCTCAGAAGGCTCCAGGCCTCATACCATGTTCAAAATAGCAACAATGGCGTCCCATCAAGCGCACATTAGACGGGTGCAAAAGTGGCCTGGAGCGAGGCATTCCCAACCAAAGCAGTCAGGACCCTGCGTTATCAAAGCCATTTTGTCTGGGGCTGCTGCCTAGCTCATTGACCTCGACAGAAGGTTTGTCAAGTTAATGCTATTGGATGAAAGGAGGCTCCGAGCTCTATATCATGTTCAAGGCTACCAACGTCGAATCGCCCGGGCATTTGATAAGAAGGTGAAATCCAGGGGCTTAATCGAAGGAGACATGGTCACAAAGGAGATACGGGCTCCAGTATTCGATGCCCGCGGAAAGTTTCGACCGAAGCGATCCGGTCCTTTCATTATCAAGACTATCCTATCCGGGGGTGCTGCTCAACTCATCGATCTCGACGGCAACGAATTCAACACTTTGGTCAACCTGGATCAACTCAAACGCTTCTACCCCTGAGAGATGCTCGTTGGACCGAAAACCACAAGGGTGGGTGGTGCCAAGCAAAAGTTAGAGCAGCCTGCTAGACCGAAAACCTGTGAAGGCGGTCTAGGCAAAAATAAATAGGCAAAAGTCAAAAGCTCGCTAGGCCGAAAACCTGTGAAGGCGGCACTAGGCAAAAGTTAGAGCGTAAAAGGAGAGGTAAAATACACGAGCGAACCTTAGCCTGAACTACGTTCTGACCTGATTCCTTGAAAAGGGATACGTAGGCAGTCTCACCATGAGACCCGGTCACATTCTATCAAAGCGATCTAGTGTTCGACATTCCGTTTCCATGTCAAGATCCAAGCAAGGTCGAGGGGCGAGCCGAAATTTCATTAAGGAATCAGAAGGGGGAAACCCTCCGTCTTTCAACTTTATTTATAAAATTACTACTTCTGATACACAAGCTGAGCATAAAAGCCTTAAAACAACTAAGCATAAAAACAGAACAAATGCTTGAGAAGCCTAGCGGCTCACAGTTTATTCTAAGCACAGCAAAGTAGTCCGGAG
Source organism: Rhododendron griersonianum (assembly GCA_018127125.1). Classification (NCBI taxonomy): domain Eukaryota; kingdom Viridiplantae; phylum Streptophyta; class Magnoliopsida; order Ericales; family Ericaceae; genus Rhododendron; species Rhododendron griersonianum. The sequence goes on along the minus strand of CM030795.1, from coordinate 40,159,341 downwards.
TCAGTCGACGTTTTCTCTTGCTGCAACATCTGCTCTTAACCATTGTCGATAAACGTTCCGAAGCCTTGGAGTAAAGTCTGGAGACTCGCCCTGCAGGGCCCTGTGGCCCCAGCGCCTTTTGTACCCATTTAGAGTCTGAGCATTGAAATTGGGGACTCGGAAATCCCCGGCAATGATACGAACATTCCCCTGAGGGATACCCAGTTGGCGAAGGACACGGCCCGGGATGTAGAAGGTGAACTGTGTCAACCCTGCAATCGCAACCCTGTCGAACCCCTCTGAGTAAACCACCATTTCCTCCAATCCCAGCCATGGGCACCTCCTAGCAATTTCATCTGGCTGTACCTCCTGCATGAAAGCGAACCACTCCTCCTCATTCATCTCGGGATACCTCATTCCCCACTGGTGAATTCTCTTCGGGAAAAGATCCCAGCCAGCCTCCGGAGGATGCAACAGGTTCAGTTTGTCTGATAGCCACAGCTGTGTGAGTGAAAAGACAAGTCAGAAACCAGATAAAAGCCTGAGCGAAAAGACAAGTAAGTAGCCAGCAAATAGCCTAAACCGAGTGTCGAGGTAAAATGAGAAAGTGCGAAAAACCAGAAAAAGGTGAGCTGAGTGAGTTGTACCTGAAGGAGCAACGGACTGCCGCTGAAGGTGCGCGACACCCCAGAATATACCGAGTCTAGGCCGATAAGCGTCTCGGCCAGAACCAGATGAATAACATTCTGCCGGTCCGGACCGCCCATCTGGAGGGCAACGCTCACAAGCAGGGAGTTGGCCCGCCCATCCGCAGGGATAAGCAAGTAGCCGGCTAAGAGACAGATCACCAGGGCCAGCCGCCGCCGCGCCTGCCAAGCCGTGTCCCCCAAGTCACCCTCAGGACTGTATCGCTCGATCAGCTGCAGTATATGGACCTGACCACCCTCCAACATGGAGTTGGCCAAACCTCTAGGAATGTCAAGGGCAGTGGCCAGCAGCCTGGGCATACTCACCTGGTAAGGAGGAACGACGAGCGTCGGAGATGAGTAAGTCCGGAGGTATGCTTGGAATTCCTCGACTGTCGGACATATCTCGTCGTCACCGAAACGAAAAACATGGACATCCGGGTCCCAGAACCGAAGTGCAGCCCTCAGGAGGGCCGAACGGAGCGGCACATGCCGCAAGTATCGGAACGAGGCGAGGCCATGGTATTGGAAATTCAACCAATCAACACTTATCATTTCCGCCAACCAAGGTTTGATCAGAGTTGGAATTGGGTTTGCCATTTGGGACCAGCAATTCAATTGGCTGAATGTGGGAGTAGGATATATCAGTGTGGTTTCAATTACGTGCAAACATTCCATCTTATACCAAGCCACGAATCTTATTTCCTATTCTGAAGTTCAAAACCAAAGGCTAGCATCCAACCCCTCCTTACAATGAAGGACACTGCCTTCTGAAAGCCAGAAACCGTGTGCAAACCGTGTGGGGATGAAGACAAGGTGTAACCAGAAAAAGGACAGACAGGCAGACAAGTGGCTCTGCACCACATTTTATTGGCGCACGCCAGTCATCAACAGGCGCACGCAGGACGTCCTACACCACTGGCGTACGTAGCCCAACTACTGGCGCACGCCAGTGAAGCCTGCACCAGACGGCAGCAACAGCAGCAACTGTCGTCAAGCAACCGTTTTCAATTCAGGGGCTTGTTTGGCGAATTTGTCGATTAGTACAAGTCATAAAGGGTGTTTGGGACTGTGTGGAAGCGCCAGTTCGGAAATATCGCGCTTAACGAAGAATTCGGACCTCCGGCGGCCCGTATCCTCCTAAATTTAGGATACGGAGACTCAAAACTCGTATCAAGGGTTCCGTGCCAAGTTTTCTCATGCCGTACATGTCACATAGGCCTTATGTGACTGTGCGGGGGTGTCGGTTTCAGTCCGGGACCATATCGAGTCATTTTGGCGTCTTATGTCCATTTTATGACATTTTCGAGCATTTGGCGGCTTATTTCTCTTGTCAGTTCGTTTTTCCCGAGTCTTTCCACTCGTACAGGTCATTGTACATACGCATGGTCTCGCAAGAGTGTGAGTGTTCCTTTCGGAGGAGGATTAGGCGTTTCAGCCACTAACGCTAAACGTCCGTATCCTCCGCGTGTCTTAAGGATACGCAGCGTATCCTGGGGCTTTTCTCCCTTTTCTTTCGAGCTAGATCAGTTCTACACGTGTCCTAGTGTTTGTTGGTCGATTCAGAACGTCTGTCAATGCATGTCAGGCATCAATGGTAGTTTTGTTCACTTCTACCATCAATATCATCAATTTGGAAGTCGAATAAACAGAAAAAGCAATTATTATACTATCCAAAGCATGTATCTGTAAATGTAAGAAAGGTGGAAATGTATCAAACGGCACAACTGTAATGACCCGGATTTTTGGTAAATAAAAATTTCATAAAAAATTTTGAATTTTTGGGTCTCCATTTAAAATTCCTTTTGACATCCCAAAAATCCGTCGTTACTAAAGTCTAGACTTATAAAAAGTTGACTTTCTTCACTCCGACCAATAAGGTCATTTTCTAAAGACAAGTGTGTTAGTATATTTTCCTAATTTTCGGAAGCAAGTCTTCAAATTCCCTTATTGGCTGGAAATCCTACTTAGCAAGCCTAGTCAGCTTCTAACCGAATCGTTAGGATAATCTAACTACCAATTGCAAATTCCAACCCTAGTTGAACCTTTGGAACCTTATAAAGCCTAACTAAACCTTTGACTTCCTTGAACCATTTGAACCTTTTGATCTCTTGAACCCTAAGTGAACCCTTTTGACCAAAGTCAACCGTTGACCTTTGTCCATTGGTCCATAGTTGTTAGTAGGATTATTATCCATTGGATAATAGGACTAGTACTATTATATTATAATTAATTCAATGACTAGAATCCCATGGGATTCTCCCATTAAAGAATTGGAGTAGTACCTAGTATTTTAATACCCTAGGATTCTCTAAGTACCTTGTATTATATTCTAGTAGTACATATGTCAAATTAGATTAGTTTAATATAGAATTTTGCTAGGAAATCTCCTAGATTGACTAGTACATACTTAAATATAATATAGGACACTTGTACACCTATTTCTATAAAATAAAAGTTAGTGTAAATATTGTACATTGGATAATAAGTTAAGTACTTGCTATCTTTACCCTTTGGTTAATAACCGCTAGGAGAATCTTGATCCATTGGACAATAGCTAGCCTTGCCAACAAAGTACTAGGATATATTAAAATAGTAGATTTTCCATGTGTTTAAAAGGTTAAATTAGATACTAGTACATTAGATTACATTATATAAGTACTAGTACCTCTTGGATTATTTTAGAGAATCTTGACCATATCACCCTTGTCTCCCACCCATTGGTTACTAAGGGTTAGGGAGATTTTTATCCATTGGATAATAAAAGTTAGGAGAATTATTAACCATTGGATAATAGGTTAGTCTTTCAACCTAAATACAAAGATCTATTAATTAAATACTTAATGAGATATGCCATGTGTACAAAAGAATAAAGAATAAGAAGGATATCTTTCTCTAGGATTCCCTAATGTACCCATTTCAATATTATAATATGACATGTGGCAATTTGGAGTATTATATTAGGGAATTTTGACTAAATCTTACCCTAGATATGCTAGTACCTACCCTATTATTATAATAGAGTTCCATTAACCTACCCCAATATTATATTATGAAAGCACACATGTGCCAAATCTAGTTAACTAATAGGTTATTCTTTCTCTTTCAAAGACCCCATTGATTATTCATTTCCTTGTCCTTTCCAAATCTATTAGGTAGAAGTATATATACATATATATGTATATTGTACCAAGGGAGAGAGAGATAGAAGGGAGAGAGAGAGAAAGAGAATTCGGGAGAGGGAGAGAAAGGAGAGCCGAGAGAGATGGGAGAGAGAGAGAGAGAGAAAGGGATAGGAGAGAGAAAGAGGATATGGTGTACCTTTAGATTGTTTTCTTTCAAATCCTAGTATATATATACTTAAGTACTAGTACCAATAGAAGAAGAAGAATATGAAGGACCTAAGGTGGACTAAAATACTAGATTTCTTTACAAACCTTACAACCCAATCTTTACTCTTTCTCAAGTCAAACCCCAAACCCTTGTCCTTTCAAGCTTAGGTGTCAATATACCAATGAGAGAAAGAGAGAGAGGGAGAAGGAGAGGCCGAGAGAGAGATGTAGGGAGAGAAAGAGGGATAGGCCGGATGGGAGAGAGAAGAGAAAGAGTGAGATGTTGTACTCTTTCAAGTCTAGTCACAACCCTTGACCAATCCTCACACCTCATCATGTACCACTAAATCTAGGGTTTTCTTATTCTTTCAACCCTAAGGACAAACAAATCTAGTATTCTAACTCTTTCAAGTACTAGACTAGACTAGAAACCCATTAGAAAAATACTAAATCTTGTACAAACCTTTCCCCAATCTTCCAAGGATCAAATCCAAGTACCAACTTCTATCTATCAAGCTTTCAATCCATAGAAAGATGAAACAAATCAAAGATAGGAGAGAGAGAGAGAGAATTCGGATGGAAGGGAGAGAGGGAGAGAGTGATGTGTGCCAAGTACAACCAAATCTAGCCCATCCTTGTTGGCCAATCCAAGTACAAACCAAATCTAGACTTCTTGCATCACCATTGTACCACCAAACCTAAGGTTTCTTGCTCTTCTTGACCAAGGACAACCTAACCTAATCTTCTAACCTTTCAAAGGACCTAGACATGACTAAAACCCTAATAGAATATCATAAATTTGTCCTAGGTTAGAAGGAAGAACAAGAAGAAAATCTTGGTAGTCTTTCAAGCCATGACATGACTAGATTGTGATCAAAATCCATTGGACAATGAGAGAGAGTGAGAGCCGGCCATTGAGAGAGAGGGAGAGCCCTTGCTTGCCTATAAATAGGACCTCACTTCTTCATTCAAAGCACACCTCTTCCAACCTCCAACTTCTCTCTAGAAACCATTCTGTTTTTCCAGGCAGCCTACTGCCCTTTGTAAATCCTCAGTATTCTCCTGCTTAGAGTAGTTTCTAGGATAAACTTTCTCCGGGAATGTTGTAGAACACTTCGAGAGCTTCAAGTTAGACCCAAGAACCACCCCAATCCGTCAAGAAACGACAAAGATATTGGCATCCGAAGTTCAGTCAAAATTCGGATTCCTGATTCCAGACAGCAAACTGTCCATCCCTTTATCACCATATTTCTCCTACATTAAGTACTTTCTAGGATCAACTTCCTTCACAAAAGTGGTAGAGCACTTCTAGAACTTCAATCTCGACTCAAGAACGATCGTATTCGGCCAAATATTGACCAAGTTACTGCCGTCCAAAGTTCGGTCCAGATCCAAGAGTTTCACCTCCCGTAGGAATTCCAATTAGCTTATTCGGCCCCGACTAGTTTCGGATCAAGGTAGAATTTCCCGAACCTACTTCCCTACGTATAGAAGTTTTTCCATATCTATGATCTTTAAGTATACGTGATTTGGTTGAATGATAATTAAACGTAGTATGATACTTAAGCGTAGAATCTTCCTACACCTCCTACACCCTAAGTATATGTAGAATTTACCTATGCTTTCTAAACTCTAAGTATAACGTATTTTGAAATGATTGTAGACTAATCTATACCTTCGAATCCTAAGTAGAATTTTCCGATACCTTCAAAACTCTAAATATAATAGTACGTATATGAAGTTATGTCGTTGAAATAAATGTAGAATTTTCCTATACCTCCTACACTCTAAGTATATGTCGATTTCCGATACCTTCAAAACTCTAAATATAATAGTACGTATATGAAGTTATGTCGTTGAAATAAATGTAGAATTTTCCTATACCTCCTACACTCTAAGTATATGTCGATTTCCGATACCTTCAAACTCTAAATATAATAGTACGTATATGAAGTTATGTCGTTGAAATAAATGTAGAATTTTCCTATACCTCCTACACTCTAAGTATATGTCGATTTCCGATACCTTCAAACTCTAAATATAATAGTACGTATATGAAGTTATGTCGTTGAAATAAATGTAGAATTTTCCTACACCTCCTACATCCTAAGTATATGTAGATTTTTAACGATGCTTTCTAAACTCTAAACATAACGTATGATATGTTGAAAGGAATGTAGATTACCATATCCATTTCCCTTAATTATAATTTGAATTTTGTTTACTCTTGAAATGTAGAGTGTCCTTACTCTTGTCCCTAAGTATACGTAGATTAACTCTCTACTCAACGTTAGTTAAGTTTACTTTAAATAGGCTAAGAACATGAGATAGATTTTTCACCAGAGTATGGCATATCGTATGCATGATTCAAAACGACTAGAATAAAGATAATGGCATGATCACATAGATTATCTAATCGACACCTCTTGTGAAAACATAGAATCCTTATTGACATTATTCTGATATATACATTGCAATTCAATAAACATATGCTCTTTTGAACTTCTCTAAAGAAAGAAAGAACGAATTTTATGAAAGGATAACTTGAATAGAAGAATTGGTGTTTCGATCTTAGAATGATTGTGAGCATGTTTATGTGATTACCTGTCTACTTGTTGCTGATAAAGCATAAGTGGTTTACCACTCCAAAGGTGTCCGTCCATGTGGCACTATGCTTTACTTTGTGTGTTGACCGATTGAACACGATGATGTGATAATGTGAGCATGCTATCTAATATGGAGTTGGATGATCTTGCTAGTTTAGTTTCAAGATTACTTAAAATGTGAAAAGAACTACCGCGGAGTCATGGCATGCGAACGAGACACAAAAACCGAGAAAGTTAGAAACATGACACCTAGGGTGTGGATAAAGGAAATAATTGGTTTTGGATAAAATATTTTTGAAACTACATTGAGGCCGGACGTGGTAGCCCAATGTGAGTATGTTTTTGAAAACCGCAATGAGGCCGGACTTGGTAGCCCATTGTGAAGATTGCCAATGAAGCCGGACGTGGTAGTCTCATGTGGAAATAGGGCTTGGCCGGACGTGGTAGCCAATGCGAGATTTGAAAGAATGTGTTTTGTGAAACCATGATTGGCCGGACTTGGTAGCCATCGTGTGTGTTACTAATGAAGCCGGACTTGGTAGCATCATTAGTAGCAATTTGCGAAAGAAACGTTGGAAATTGTGATTTTTGTTGAAAGTGAAAAAGATGACACGGTCTACGAAATGTTGCGTAGGAGAAACACAGAAAGGCATGACACCAACGCTGGGAAGATATCGAATGTGGATGTGTGATTGATATTTAACTATGTCGTGGAATGAGCTTGTGTAATTGTCTATGTGAAATTCTGGTTATTTAACGATTTTCAAAATGAATTTGAGAAATGAAACGCTGCGTATGAGAAACTCTGATATTTCGAAAACCAACGAACGTTAGAAAGAAAATGCGGATGTGTTATTGTTAATAGCTGATGAGTAAACACATACTGCGTAGATATCGTTATCTGTATGATTCACTGCTGTTATACGTGACTTGCTATGTGTAAATTAAGGGTTAGTGGGTTTGGTTTATTCTATTGAGCCCCCAAAGCTCATGGTGTTACCTTTTGGTGACCCTGACATATTATATTGGTGGCGACGCTGGTATAATGTGTCAGAATTCATAGATGAGCAGGATGAACAGTGCACCTTGGAGGCATTTGGAGCTGGAGAGCATGCTAGGATGGAGGAAAAGGCAGAGAAGTAGATAACCTTAGCTTTTCCATCCCTTTATGTAATAAATGAACTCTAGAAGGAGATCCTGATGTAATAATGAGCTTAACTCTTCATGATTTAGTTCAATAAAATGTTTATTTAACGTACCCGAAAATGGGGGCGTTACAACAACGGCCCGAGCAAAGCAAGCAAAAGTCGTGTAGCAGGCACAACCGCCTATGGATCAACGGGCACGCAGGCCCCCATCTCAAAAGTCGAATCAAGTCTAGTATCAGCAGTATCAAAGGCAAAAAGACAGTAAAGTAGCTGAGGCTCCGTGGTAGCCCTCACTCGAAGAGCTCGCGGGTATCGTCGCTGTCGCCCTCGCTCTCCTCGGCTGCGGCTAGGTCTCTCTGAGTGGTCTTGAACCCAGGGTCGCTCGCGGACCCCGAGCCGCTGCTGAGGGACGCGGACTCCTCATCCTCGTCCTCGTCCTCCTCTTCCTCTCTCCTCTTCTTCTGCGCAGGCCCCTCTGCCGGCTGCTTCTGAGCAGCCCTCTTCCGCAGCTCTCTCTGAGGCGGTGGTGACCCTCTGTCAGGAGCTATCACCACCCCTCTGGTCTCGGGCCGCGCGGTCCTCGCCGGCCGCTGGACTGTAGCAGGGGCCTTTCCCTTCCCCTTGCCCTTCTGAGGGGCTGGCCTCGCTGTCTGCCGCCTAGAAGCCGCCCTAGCGCGTCCCTGCATTGTCAATTCAATCCCATATCAATATTGCGCACAGTATATACATATGTACGGCGGGTAGTGCAACTGCAAGGGGGTACCACTGGCTATCTGGTGGAACTTCTTCTCCATGGCAAGCATCAGGCGCATGGACTCCCTCGCCCACTCTAGCGGCACCTGAATCACAAGTATCGAAATTCGAAGGCAGTTCAAATACAAGGCATATATGATACAGGAAACAGGGAATAAACGAAAGCTGAAAGTACATCATACCGGCCCTGTGACCTCTGCTGGCTCTGTCCGGGCAGGCTCGAAACGGACCTCCGCAACCTCCCCCTGAGGGTCACGTACAGACAGCGTCCAGGAAAGCTGGGTAAGTCCCGTCGACTCTGCGTACTCGCTCCTCTCCTCGGGCCTCCTCCTACGGCCCCGCCTCTCCTCACCAGCAACCAGAGCCTCCGCCCGCACTGCCCTGTGCTCCATCACCCCCAGCGCTCCTGCCAAGTATCGCCTCTGGTAGACGGCGTAGTCTCGCTCCCGCCTCAGAAAAGGAGGCGCAGGGGTAGGGACAGTAAACCTCCTCAGCTCTCTCAGCGTGTATCTCCCAGTGTGCGAGGCACGAAGCGGAAGTGGCCCAGGGACAAGGAACTCGGACGAGTCGAGTGACTGTCGCGTCACCCGATCGCCCAAGTACCACTGCCACCCAAACGCCGACTCCAGCAGCACCCGGCTCGCTGTCACCGCCCTGCTCCGCGCAAGGTACTCGGGCTCAGGCCCTGCAGGCCTCCAAGGGTCCCACTCCACCTGCAAAGCAATCAAAGGCATCAGCGACAGCATTAAAGCAACTCAAAGGCATGAACTACCGAAACGAAAAGCAGGTCTCACCTGAGAGTCCGTCAAGTGGTCGAGGTACAGCCGGAAGTCTGCAAGCGTCTTCTTCGACTTCTTCTTCCCGACGCGAAGTGGTCCCCAGACCATCGCTCGAGGAAGCACCCTCGGGTCCGGACTCCTATTCTCCGGAGGGTACATCCTCAGCACCTCGTAAGCCCACAACTGCAAGGTTTTCAAACAATCAAACAATCAAGGCATCAGAAATACAGTATATGCAAGATAAAGTGCAAGTATGGAGCAGAATTGAAAAACAGTATTGGTTCCTTACCTCCCACACTCTCCAGTACCCAGCAGCCGCCCTGCTCCCTCTGGAGAACTCGCCCAGGAAGCAGTAGCACGTGCCCAAAGCCGCTCCTCCCCAGTCGAACCGAGAGGCCGACCGCAAGTCAAACAGGGCCGGCAGGTAAGACAAGTGCACCGTGGACCTCTTGTTCGGGTACAGAGTAGCCCCAAACAAGTACAACAAGTAAACCCTGGCCAGCTGTGCCGACTCTAACTCGGAGACCTGCCCTCCTGCCAACTCTAACTCCGGGACCCTCTGCTCCACGCGCCTCGCAAACTGGTCGTATGAGACCATCTCTGAGCTCCCCGCCGGCACCATACCTAAGAACCACTGCAGCGCCTCCCTGTCTCTGTGGATCCCCGAGTCAAATGGGATCGGGTCCCCTCCTACCCTCAGGCCCGTGATGGCCGCAAAGTCTGTCGGAGTCACTGTCATCTCCCCAATCGGGAAGTGGAAGGAGTTCGACGTGTCCCACCACCTCTCTGCCAAGGCAGACAGCACCCCGTGGTCGCTCCTCAGCGCTGTCAGCGTGGGGATGAACACGCCAAACCCCGCCGCATCCACCAGCTCCCGTGCCCCCGCTGGCAAACTCAAGTACAGCTTGAGCGAGTGTGCTGGACCACCGTGCCCCCGTGAGCTAACCACTCCTCTCTGCACATCACGACAACCAAAGCAACAGAAACATCATCAGTACAGCAGTTCCATTCAATGGATAGTCGAATCAAGGATCTAAAAGTATCAAGGCATTCATTCAGTCGACTATTGTTTTCAAGGCATACATTCAGTCGATTCAGGTTTCAAGGCATTAGTTCAGTCAATTCAAGTTATCAAGGCAACAAAGACATTTATTCAGGCAATTATCATTTCCAAGCATCCTATCGGTCGATTCAAGTCGCTAAGAGCATCCTACAAAGTCGAGTCAAAAGTTCAAGGCAATCTAACAGTCGAGTTACGTTACAGGGCATACTACAAGTCGATGTCAGTTATCTACAGGCATTCTATGGTCGAATTATGAAGTCGAAGCATTCTGCAATCGATCCAGTCTATTTCAAGTTGAGGTATCACTAACTCTACACAGTCAATCAAATACACAGGTTCGAATATCATACATCAAGTACGAAATGAAGACTAAGGCAAGTTTCGAAGGCATACCTCAGTCCAGCCCCTGGACAGGTGCTGCTCACGGTCCCTCAGCACCAGCTCCTCGTCATAGTCTCCCTGCAAAGGGGTGTAGCTCTCGGTGCCCGACGCCACAAACACGTGCGGCTCTGGAGGAACGTACGTCTCAACCACAAACGAGGTACGAAGGGTCTGCCGCCTGGCCTCTGCTAAGTCCACGGCCACCTCGTACGCCCCAGGACCCTCCTCCTACTCCCTCTCAGCCTCCTCGGTCTCCCGCACCAACTCCTCCTGGTCCCTCTGCGCCTCCTCGGCCTCTCTGCCTCATCGGACCGGGCTATCTCCCTCAGCCTCTCCTCGCGAGCCGCCAAAACTGCTCTAACCACCTCAGGGTTCTCTCTCATCAACCGGGCAAGCACGAACTCGCCCACAAACTCTGCCAAGTCGCGGCTCATGATCGGTTCGTGGCTAGACGAGCCCGCGGGTGCCATAAACTCAATCCGCTCGATATGATCAGCCCTCGGCACATCCCCCACCTCCTCTACCACTGCCGGAGCCTTGCCGCTCGCCGGGTCTCTCGGCGGCGACCCCGGCCGGCCACCACCATCACCGCTGCTACCCCCGGCCCCAGCCGAGCCACCGCCAGTCACCACCGAACCCTCTACACTACTCCGGGGATCCAGCCGTTCAACCCGTGGACCCTCTGAACCAGCCACTACCGGCGTACGCCCCTCCTCCACTGGCGCACGCCGCTCCTCGCCGCCGTCGACCTCCTCTGCATGGCCATCGCCACCGCCCCCGCTGCTCGCAACCACTGCACCAGCACTCGACGAAGCCCCCGCAGTGGGTTGATCGTCGATTGGTGGCCTCTCGGCCTCGCTCGATTCCGTCCTCAACCGAACACCTCCACTGCCACCATCACCCCCTCTGTCGCCTCTGCCATTGTCAGATTCCGCCATGGATGAGTACTGGTCTGTGGGTTTGGGAGAGTAGAAGAGAATGGGATGAAGATTGGAAGATTTGGGAGGAGATTGAGAAAGTTTGGGAGTTTTGAAACGCCGAGTGGCGGTTTCGTACTGCCTCTGAGGAGTTTTGATCGACGAAGAACAGTGCTGGGCCGGGTCTGGGCCAGATCTGGGCCTGGATACTTCAGTATTAGTGGCGTGCGGTACAATTTCACTGGCGCACGCCAGTAGTTATTGGGCCAGAGGCCCAACTCACATCCCGTGATCAAAATCAAGGCCCATGGTCATCAAATTCATGATTATCACTCCAGATGGTTATTCCCCAAGCAGAGTCCGTCCAATTCAAAACAACGACGATCTATCCGTCCATTATCAATTCAACGACGATCTATCCGTCCAATTTCAAATCAACGACGATCTATCCGTCCAATTTCAAATCAACGACGATCTATCCGTCCAATTTCAAATCAACGACGATCTATCCGTCCAGTTTCAAGTCAAACAGGTGACCCGGAGTTGCTTTCAATGGATTATCTTCCCCGGGAGAGTCCCCCAACAAGTGACAGCCTGCTCTGTCCATCTCAAATCAACGACGATCTATCCGTCCAAATTCAATCAACGACGATCCATCCATAGGACCGTATCTTTCTCAACAGAGCCGATTCACGGCTTATCCCCCCAGCTGAGTCAGCCGCCCCAGGCTGCACCATCAAAAGCCAATGCCAGCATCGACTCAACCAAGCATATTATCCCCAATAGCGATTCATCCGCTCCAATCAATCCAACCAGTCAGGTTATTTAAGTTTCATGTTCTCATTGATTCGTATGTTCTGCTCTGGATAGGCCTAGATGGGTGTCTAGAAAAAAACCTTTGACGTTACTTACACCAAGTCGAATGGTGTTCTAAGTGCCGTCAAAGGGGGGCTACTGTAGACACCCTATTCTGGACGGTCCAGATTAGTTTACTTACGGTCTTTGATTCCCCGATGATGATTAAGGTCAAGAACATCCCGAGTTTGCGAATGAGTTTGAGCTTTGAGCGTCCCGAACCTCGTCCGAACCCGTTTCAAACCCTTTGTCGAACCCTCAAGCCAGAACAAAATGGCCTCAGCAAAACCCTACTGGAGTACGCTGGTGGTGGACTAGCGTGCGCAGGAGCCACTGCCACGTGTCAGTCATCCACGGTATCTGGCGCACGCCACTCAACAAGTGGCGCACGCCAATCAATGCCAGTCAAATCAACCTTTTTCAGCCAAATGGGCGGGAGTTTTTGTAGCCGACTGACGTCAGCTGGCAGCCTCCTGATCATTACCTCGGCCAGAATTGTCCCCCACTCTCCTACATGGCCTTTCAAGCCAAGTCCCATGCATTAAATGCATGGGAGGCTCCCTCCTCTTGCCACCTTCCAAACAAGCCTTAAGGCTCCAACTGATCAGTCACTCCTTCCACCATAAATACCCCCCTTGCATTCATTTGCAAGGGGTTAGCTCTAGTAAGACAATAACTCATTTGTCTTCTTCTCCTTCATTACCTCCTTGTTTCCTTTCTCTTCCATAGAAAGAGCAAGCAGAGGGGGTACTCTCCACAGTCCATAAACCACACCACATCCATCCTCTAATCTCCAACTCTCAAGCTCAAGCTCCATCCATCCACAAAACTCACAAGCAAAGGTATAACACCTTCTGTTTCTGTCTTCTGTTCTGACCCCTGAGGGGGGCTGGCAGGGTCAAGGCTGGTAATCTATACCAGTCCTGGCCCTAATGCTGGTGAGGTTTCAAAACCGTGCATGATGATTATGTGGCGCACGCCAGTTATTTATGCCGTACGCCAGTTATGGCTGCATGGCAAAACTGGCGTGGGGATCACTGATCATCATTTTTATTGTTTCTTTACAATCTGATCACCTTGATGCATGTTAAAACCAGTTTATTGCTTTCTGTATTTACTTTACTTTCTCTTCCATCCGTATTTGTTGCTTAGTTTGGCCTCTGGGAGCCTTCTAGTCCCGTTCCAGAGCCCAGATGATGCAAAGCCAAAGCACTGGAATACATACACAACTGGCGTACGGCTATACACTACTGGCGTACGGTAGTAGTCTATGTTCCAGTGGCTTGGCCCTTGCACGGATCTTACATCCAGGCCCTTGATCATCTTCCCCTCACTGTTTAAGGGGTTTTCTGTCCATTTGGTGGCTTTTAAGCCCTTTACCTTGTCTGTAATAGCTTAGTAATCCATATTTGACTGCGTGGTTTGTCCTGGGTGTGCACTGGTCCTTTCCAGAGCCCAGAGGGTTGAGAACAGAAGCTGTGGGCTTAAGTCTACCAGCGCACGCCAGTAGTGGAGTGGCGCACGCAGGACATAGCTGCATGCAGTGGCCTGGCCAGTGCATGCAGGCTTGATTCTGTGTGCAACATTCCACAGCCAGTGTGTTCTAGTCTACTTAAAATGTCCACAAAAGCTTGTTCTCAATCTATTATACTTGTATAGATCAAACATCAAAACATCCATAAACATTTTGTCATGTTTTTGTACATAAATGCAATTTGTTACAGTTTTAATCCCTATTAACTGTTCCCCCGCCCTAACTGGTTAAGAGAATGATCAAATAAAGAGAGAAATACAAATGCTTTACAAAACGCCTGAGTAGAGACCGGTCTCCGGACTGGGCGAGGGGGGTGCCATAAAACCCTTCCCCTCTCGTAATCTGGCTCCCGAACCTCAAGATCGAAGGTGACGACGGTCCAGTCTACAAGCCTTTTTCAAACTCAAACAAAACGTGGTCCAAACGTTTTTCAAAAGAACGGTTTCTTGGGTACTAACCGCAAAACCCGAGTGGCGACTCTCTGATTTGCGAAGCGTTTCGCCGCGCTTTCCGAGAAGGGCGCACCCGGAATTTTCTCATACCAAAAATGCGGGGATTTTTGGGTCGCGTGCCCACAATAGTCATAAGGTAATGGAGGAAATACATGAAGGAATTTGTGGGCCACACATGAATGGGGCAATAATGGCAAAGAAGATCCTGCGGCAGGGATATTACTGGACCACGATGGAGGCCAACTGTGCTGAATATGTCCGCCGATGCTACAAATGTCAAACTCACGCTGATCGCATGCGTATTCCCCTTACGGAATTGTATAGCATGACATCCCCTTGGCCATTCTCCACCTGGGGGATAGACGTCATTGGAAGTATAAATCCAAAGGGAAAATACAAGTATCAGTTCATTATAGTGGCTATCGACTACTTCACCAAGTGGGTAGAAGCAACTTCTTATGCTACTCTGAAAGCCACTCATGTGGCCAAATTTATTCGCACTAATATCATCTATCGATATGGTGTACCTCACGAGTTCGTCTGTGACAATGGGTCGCACTTCAAAAGAGCGACGAAGAAGCTTTTTGCCGAATTTGGAACACAGAATCATCGGTCATCTACTTATCGACCCCAAACTAATGGAGCAGTTGAGGCTGCAAACAAGAATATTGTAGGTGGAGAAAAATAGATAATACCTAGAACAGCACTGAAACTCCTTACGTCACGTGCTGTTCAACCGGAACCCTAGTACCTTCGCCTGAACCCTAACCTGTAAAACGGACAAGGGGTGAGCGCACCTTTGCCTCTCATGGCAAAGGCCCTCCGATGCCTAAGTTAGTCTCTCGTACTGTCTCAAAAACCCTAATTATCAATAGGAAGTGTGGAATGTATGCAACTTATTGCGTACCTTTTTCCTCTAGGTTTACCTTGTATTTATAGATATCCATTTGCTTTCTCTTCAAGCATCCTCATTGCCCCAGGTCTCCTAACTCGTATGGGAAACCTGGCTCTCCTGGGAATCTCTCGCCCAATCAACTGAGACTCCTTACTTATAGGGTCTCTTCCTCTCGTGGAGTTTGTCCCATAATAGGACTGTCCCCTTACTTATCATTACTGTGTACGGGACTCTTTATTCTAGAATACCCCTTCTACCTTATCTCTTAAGGATACGCTTTATCAGATGACTCCATCTGTTCGGCACATACTCTTACCAGTCATACTGTACAACCAAATGACTTCTTACGTCATTGGCCTACCTTGGCCGAACAGACTGTACCAACTATTGACTCTCATGTCATTAGCTCTTCACAGCCGAACAGACTATTTAATCCGGTGCCTTTTCGTAGCACCGGACCTCACCGTCGCCGTTCATCTTATATAGAAGCCCATATCACTTTCCTCATTACACGGATCTGGCACACCACGTGTTCGGCTACTATTTGTATCTGTTCGGGAATACCTCTCTACAATTGCTCCCCAGCTTTTGCTCATTACTACTGCTCGAGAATGATGAGTAAAGCTTAAAGAATGAACTCAAGGTCGAACAATCCAGATCCCGAGCAGATATAGTCATTGGGCTCTCATTGATGTCTTTTGGCGGTTTAGTCATTATTTTCTCGAAATAATGACTCCACGTGGCGTGTTTCGTACACCTTGCATTAAATTCGAACTGATGTTTCTTCAAAACGGCGTTTGAGTGTCACCCCTTCAGATTTTACTTTCCGTTACCTTTTGAGATAACGGTGTTAGGGGAGCCGGTTCACTTCCGTCTCCTTGCTTTAATCCCAAAAAGGGATCTTTTTGGGTTTTCCACCCAAAGTTCAAAGTCTCCATCTTCTCTCTCCGAAACCAAACGAAACTGTTCATCTCTAGTCCGCCATTGCCGCCGTCTGCGAATCTTGATCTCATCCTAGGAAATCCTTACCATATTCCTATAAGACTCTCATTCTCACTTCTATTTTCATTTCATCTTGAGACTTCGTTCTCAGATTCTTCTTAGTCTAGGGTTTCGATCCCATTTCCAGATTTCATTCTGTTTTAGTGTTCTCTCGAGTTCATCCATGGAGGATGAAGCTGACAGTGGCCCTAAGCCAGGAAAGTTTAGAAAGCTCTGTGAAACCCCTGCTGCCATGGCGGCATTCAGGGCGGACTATAAGGTCCCTGCGAACGTTGGGCTTGAGCTTGCCCCATTAGGTGCAATCAGGGACGCTGGAACATGGGATAGACAGTGCATCCCTATTGTAGCTATTGTCGAGGGTGGGGTTCGTTTCCCCCTTGACCCATTGCTTCGTCGAGTCCTTAGTTGGTACAAACTCTCCCCCATGCAAGTATCCACTAACTTCTTCAGATTAGTGATGGGAATCGTGGCCCTAAACAAAATTTTAGGCACCCAAGTAGGATTATGGGAAATCCAATGGTGGTACAGCATCGTGCTGAACCCAGAATACAATACCTACTATTTCAAAGTAAGGAAAGCAGAAAAGCGCCTCGTGCTTAATTTGCCAGATTCTGCTCGTGATCATGAAATAGACTTCCTGTATGTCACTGGTGCCTACGAGCCATTCGGGGAAGATGGCCAAGTGGTGGGCTTCCATTGCCCCCACAAATGGGGCCACCCACGTATGCTCCTTATTCACTTCAATATGACTTACTGCTTCTATCTTTGTCTCTTTCTTTTGATTTAATTCAAACTTGAATTTTGATTCTGCAGCGACTAACGCCAACAAACGCCCCAGACGAGAGCCTAGCTACGTCCGAACAGCAGAAGTAAATAGGATTCTAGAATACACTGGTGAGCCAGGGACCCGAACAGCTGGGAGAGGGCGTGACGCGAACGTGCTTCTGGGCTACGATCCTGCTTATAAGGGCTTCATAGACAGAAGACTAGCCCACCCAAGCACCAGTGCTGCTTCTACTTCGACTGCTCCCCAGCCTAGAAGCTCAAGATCCAACACTGGAGTGACCATAGCCGGTTAACCAGGTGAGGTTCCAATTGCTGAAGGTGTCCCATTACCTCGACTGATTCTCAGGAGGTCACCTCGCAGACGGGCCGTTTCTCCTCAACAGCCCGAACAGCCAGCCATCAATCAATCTCCCTCTCCAGGATACTCTCGATCGCCCCAAGATTCAGGTATCATGTCTCTCCAACCTCTCAACCTTAGCACCCTCCTTACCCTTCCTGCACGGGGACGGGGCTCTACTGGCCGGGTGTCATCCACCGGTCAAGCTCCTCCTCCACCTCGCCGAAGCAGGGGGGGTTCAACAAGATCTTCTTCTCCCCGGGAACAAGACGGTTCCCTTGGGGCTTCTGATGCCCACCAGGACAAACGCCCTAGGCACGATGAGGCCGGGGCTTCACATGCCCAAGCTGCTGCGGGGACCTTGGAAACCCCATCGCCGATCACACAGGTTACCCACGAGGCCTGGACACCCCAACTCAAAAGGAGTGACCGGCCCGTGAACATAGGGGACAGCGTCAGCCCATCAGAGACTGCGCTGGCCATAGCACAGGCACTGTTGCTGCCTGTAGACATGCAGAAAGAAGCCGCCTCTTCATCTGACCGGTTAGTGGCTACTGGGATTGCAAGTGGGGTTAAGGTAAAGTATTACTTTCACAATATTTTAGTGCATATCTCTCATATGTACTAATTACCCTTTATTTTAATCTATTTCAGTTTATCCAGAAGATGGTCGCACTGGGCCAGAAATTGCAGGAGATTGAGCCTGAACGGAACAGGCTCCTGAGGGACAACTCCAGACTATAACAAGACTGGAGAGGGAGAGGGACAAAGCAAGGCTCGAGGCTGATGAGATGAAAGCAAAAATGGAAGCAGCAGAGGAGAACCTTAGACAAGCCCTGGCAGAGATTGATGCCACCAAGAAGGCTGCTTATGATGATGGTCATCAAAAGGGTTTTGATGCTGCGACGGCCAGCTATGTTGAACAGATGCCGGGCATTCAAGACCAGATATGGCTGCTGGATGGGAGGCATCCTTGATCAAGATTGGGCCCCCTAATGATTCCAACCTGTGTGTAGACAACGAACTGCCCAGCACGCGTCTCCAGGCACCTCAGGGTTCCGAGGAGCCTCATCCTGATAACATCAAACAACAAATCGATGACTTTGCTGATGCAGATGAGGAGATACAGATGGAGACTCAGGCTGCCCAATCTGGATTGCAAGAAGCCCATCCCGAGCAGCCAACCATTGGAAGTGCAGCTACCGAAACCGTAAATCTGGAGGAACAACCAGCTGGAGATATCAATGTTGAGGTTCCAAGCAATACCACCCCTGAGGTCCAAAACCTGGACTGATCTTTGGTAAGTTCTAATTTATTCCTCTGATCACAAAAAACATTTTGCTGGTCCTGCGTGACCGTATTTTCTAGCCCTGCGTGGCATCAGTATACTCTAACATACTCTTTAATACTGGTTTTTGGCCCTTCATGGTACTACTTCGTTTGCTCGGCCCTTCGTGGCTTTTTAAATATTGCAGGTGGCCCTTCGTGGCCAGACATTCATTTTCATTTACTAAGTTTTTCATACTTAGTCAGTTTCTCGTACAGGTTAGGTGTTTGATATTTATCAAGTGTATTCATACTTGAGTATCTCATCTAAGTTTTGCTTGTACTTAGCTTTGCCTGCTAGTATGTATCACAGTTCTCACGTACTTGGGAATATTCCTAAGTTCATTCATGCTTAGAAACTTGTGTGAGCAAGGAACTCTAAGTATTTCGTACTTAATCAGATTCCAAAGTTTTAAGTATTTTCGTACTTGGGAAAAGGCATTTCGATCCTGCTCATAATTTCAGGTTTTATCCTACTTGAGAGAAATCCGTGCATATACTCGTATGCGATACAAGTACCTAAAATTTTCACTCGCATGGTATCAAATTACCAGTTTTATTCATAGCTTGGTTAGTCGTATGTGGACATAATTTCGTTATGTCTTGTTCCCAAGTGTTTCGTACTCTTTTAAGCTTTCTCATACTTAAACGGGAAATTAAGTTTCTCGTACTCTTATTAATGTTCTGTGGCTCTGTATGGCCTGTAATAAGCAAGTATTTCATACTCCTTATAAGTTTCTCGTACTTGGTTTTACGGTTAAGTTTATCGTACTCAACCGTAGTATGTATAATCGTATGTTGCCGGGCATTCGTGCCCTTGTTCTAAGTGTTTCGTACTTAGATGGTTAACACGTATTTTCGTACGTTCTAAGGTGTTCATACCAATTACCTGCTCCCCAATACAAAGGAGGGACATCTTGGCCATTTTTCGTATTCATAAGTCAAAAAACAATCATATACCAGAAGGAACAAAATTTCACAAAAATCATTACTTCTATTCATAATTCTCAAACTCAAGGAGTCGTTACGCGTACACCTTGCAACTAAAAAGAGAAAACAAAGGAACTTTCTTCGTAATCCCCGCAAAATAGCATAATCCTAAAATAGAATTTAATCACAAAGGAATATTCTTCGTAATCCCCACATAGTAACATAATCCTAAAACAGAATTTTAAAAACAAAAAGTCTTTTAAATAAAGAACTTTCTCAAATTGTGGACATTCCAAGGCCTTGGTACCGGGTTCCCGTCTAGGTCTGCCAACCTATAAGCCCCAATGCCCACAATTTCAGTTACTCGATACGGTCCTTCCCAATTTGCTCCTAGCTTTCCTTCATTAGCTACTTTGGTATTGCCAAGTACTTTTCGAAGCACAAGGTCCCCAATACCAAATTCTCGGGGGTGGACATGTTTATTGTAGCCTTTCATTAGCTGTTCCTGGTACGAAGCCAGGTGGATCAAGGCCCTTTCTCTCCTCTCTTCGGCCAAATCAAGCTCAATTTCTAGAGCCCTGTCATTACCCCCACTCTCAACCAATGCAGTCCTATTGGTTGGAAGTCCAACTTCTAAGGGTATGACTGCCTCTGTACCATATGCCAATGAATAGGGGGTCTCTCCCGTAGACCTCCTAGGCGTTGTTCGGTGAGCCCATAGTACCAGGGGCAGTTCATCAGGCCACTTGCCTTTTGCTTTATCAAACCTCTTCTTGATCCCATCAAGAATGGTTTTGTTGGAAGCTTCTGCTTGCCCATTGCTCTGAGGGTAAGCAGGGGTTGAGTAATAGTTCCTTATTCCATATTGGGAACAAAAAGTCTTGAACTTTTTCTGGAATTGTGCCCCATTATCCGTGATTAAAGAGTAAGGGACTCCAAATCGAGTGATAATACTCTTCCACACAAACCTTTCTATCATAGGTTCAGTGATTTTGGCTAAGGGTTCTGCCTCAATCCACTTTGTGAAGTAATCAGTGGCTACCAACAGGAACTTTCGATTTCCTGTTGCTTTATGGAGTGGACCCACGATGTCCATTCCCCACTGGGCAAATGGCCAAGGGCTAGTTAAGGGAACCAGATCTTCGGCTGGTGTCTTTATCATAGGTGAGAACTTCTGGCATTTCTCACAGATCTTAACATAGACCTTGGCATCCTCCTGCATGTGAGGCCACCAATAAACTTGGGAAATTGCTCGATGGGCAATAGATCTGCCCCCTGCATGGCTTCCACATGTTCCCTCGTGTATCTCATGAAGGAACTTCTGTACCATTTCGGGGTGTACACAAAGCAAATATGGCCCAGTGAAGGATTTCTTATATAACTTCCCATCGGGGGACAGCCAAAACCTTGCAGATTTGGTTTTGATTTTATGTGCCTCTTTTTTATCTGTAGGGAGTATTTCATCTCGTAAAAACTCCACGATTGGATCCATCCAACTTTGTCCTTGGTTCACGTCCAGGACCAAGTCCATACTTCTTCCGATGCTCGACTCGGCCAAGTAGTCAACTGCTACCTTTCGTTTGAACTCAGTTGGGACAGCTGTAGCCAACCAAGCCAAAGAATCTGCATGAGAATTCTGTCCAGAGCTTATCTGTTCTATACACACCCTTTCGAAGGTATTAAGTAAACTTTTGGCTGCCTCCACGTAGGCTGCCATCTTTTCATTTCGAGCTTCATACTCGCCGGACAGTTGGTTTACCACCAATTGTGAATCACAATAAACCCTGATCCTTTTAACCTTCAGAGTTTTTGCATTGTTCAAGCCAACTAGGAGAGCCTCATACTCTGCTACATTATATGATGCACTAAAGCCAAGCCGAACAGATTGCTCCAACATAACCCCTCCAGGAGGGAACAAAACAATTCCAATACCTGAACCAGTGTTGCAGGCAGATCCATCGACAAATAATTTCCATTCCGGGGGGTCCTGTTCGGCAGCCGTCTTATCCTTTCTTCTTGATGGTTCAACTCTCTGCTCATGTCTCGTAGGAGGCTGAGGTGCTACGGTTGGTGAAAACTCTGCCACAAAATCAGCCAACACTTGGCCTTTGATTGCAGTGCGCGGCTGGAAGTCAATATCATATTGACTTAACTCAACAGACCAAGTTGAGATCCGTCCAGAGAAATCTGCCTTTCGTAGCAGTGATCTTAAGGGAAACTCAGTATAAACCACAACTTTGTGGCTCTGGAAATAATGAGGCAACTTTCTCGTTGCCGTCCTTAGAGCAAGGACTAGTTTTTCGAGGGGCAGATACCTCGTTTCTGCGTCCAGAAGCGTTTTACTCACATAATAAACCGGGATCTGTTCGGGTCCTTTGTCCCTTAACAGAACCACACTTACAGCATGTTCAGAAACTGCTAGATATAAAATCAAAATCTCACCTGGGTCTGGAGTCGACAGGAGGGGGGCTTGAGCCAAATATTTCTTCAAGTCCTGGAATGCCTGCTCACATTCTGCTCCCCATTCGAACCCTTCTCTTTTCTTTAGCAACTGGAAGAAAGGCCTACACTTATCACTTGAACGACTAATGAACCTGTTTAGGGCCGCAGCCATCCCAGTCAGCCTCTGGACTTCTTTCGTAGTCGGGAGGTCTTTCTCGGTGAAGGACAAGGTGTGTTGGGTAAGGTTTGGGGTTATGAGGGCGATTAGAGCTTCCGGGGCTATGTCAGAAGGGACTTCAAGCTTGGAGAGAGTGTTGACAAGCCTCCGATGGTGTTCGCGGGATGCCGCCAACACTCCCCACATGGACATGCGGATAGGGGTTTTGTGGAGTTGCTGGATGATAGGGTCGGTGCTGGCAATCGGGTTTTGTTGCTGAGAGGCGCTGGGGTTTGAGTTGATGGATGGGTTAGGTTGGAATGGAGGGTTAGTGGAGTTTGAGGGGTTATTTTGTGGAGCAGGTGGGATAGTGGTGTTTGGATTTGCAGAGTTGACAGGGTTTACGGGAATGCCAGGGTTATTCTGTTGTGGTGAAGGCGCTCAGGATGAGCTTCCCTGCTGGAGGTTGGCGGGCTGGTATACTCTACCGCTCCTGGTAAGATTACTGATTGTCTTTTGGGCAGGCTCCCACCAAGAACCTTCCCAGAAGTTAGAGAGATCAGTGTCGGCCTTGTGCTTTCCTTTGTCAAGTTTTGTTTTCTCAAGAGTGTCATTGAGAATTTCCATTTCCAGAGCATTCCATATGTTCTCCTCTTCCAGCGAGTTCCAAAAGTTGACGTTGTTGTTGTTGTTGACTTGTAGGGAGCCTTCATCTATCATAGCCTTGTTGACGGTTAGTTCTTCACCGTCCACCCATATGTTCACCAATTCAGCCTTGCCCCATAGGTCTTCAGGATCTAGCACGCAAATGTTGGGTTCGTCGGGGATCTCAACTATCGGCTGAGGGAAAAACTCATCAATAATATACTCCTGCGGAATGAAGGTATGATCCATCACATGGTCAAGGACATCGGAGTTCCTGGTGAGGTTGACAATGGTTGTGGCCGAGAGTCCCGAGAACATGCTAGGGTTCATCAAGTCCATTTCTTGCTCTACTTCTTCTTCTCGAAAGAGGTATGCCAAAGACGTCTCGTCCAAAGGGTTGGAATCATCTATCCAATGCCACCCGTTGGGCTCGGGCTCCCACTCCCACTCATCTTCATCATCGATCGGTTCAGGTTCCATGAACAAAGCAAACAGAGAATACCCGTCCAACGGGTCAACCATCATCTCTTCCCAGTCCTGTCTCCAATCACCATGTTCCAACTCTTCTACCTGGTGAGAGTCGAGTGCCATAGGCCAGACTCCAATGATAAGAGCCCGGTTTTCCACTGCGAAGAAGTCGCTTGCCAGATCTTCCCATCTCCTTTGGAAGTCCCATTCTACATTCTCGAGTGCACAGACAGCATCCTCAGCCGGTAATTCGACAGTCGGTTTGGGTTGGGAAGCAGGAATGATGTAAAGGCTTGGGTTAAAAGGGTGGCTTAGGGAAATGTGATTGGTGTGGGTGTTCGAGTGTTTAAGGAGCGGGTTGGAGACAGTATTGGGTTTTTGTGGAGGCATGGGGAGGGTCTTGTTATCAATGAGGTCTTGAATGGCGTGGCGAAGGCGGAAACAGTTGTTGGTCGGGTGGCTTATGTTTTGGTGATAGGCGCAGTAGGCATTGGGATTGTGAGAGGCAGGGAGTTTTTGAGGAAGTGGGGTGGGAGCAAGTGGCTTGAGGAGATCACTTTCGACCAATTTCTCAAACACTGCAGAGAGAGGTGCTGAGAATTGGGCGAAAACATGGGGTTGGGATCGAGGTTGACTGGTTTGGGTTACAATATGGTTGACAGGTTCGGCTTAGGCTGTGCTCGAGGAGGTGTTCGAAAGGTGAGTGAAGTTGGAGTTTCCGAACAGCGTGCTGCTGTTACCAGAGTAGACTTTCTTGGCTTTAGGTGCGGGTTTGGGCTTGTCAAGGATTCTTAGCTGGACTGCTTCTTCGACGGCCAAGCCTGTATCGAAGAATGTCTTGAAATCTGAACAGGCTTGAGCCATGACCATATGCCTCGCAAGGCTTGGCTAAAGGTTCCGGACGATCATCCGGATCTGATCTCTATCTGTCGGCCTGTCCTTCATCTAAGCTGCCTTCGCCCTCCACCTTCTCACAAAATCTGCGAAGGACTCTTTGGCTTCCATCTTTGTAGACTCTCGTTCACGGGTGGTAACTTCCAGCTGAATATTATAGTCATATTGCGCTATGAAAGCCGCACATATGTCTTCCCAAGATCGTTTCTTCCTCTCGTCCAGCGACGTGAACCGGTGAAGAGCATGACCCACAAGGGTTTGTGAGAACATCTGAGCCATGGCGTCCTTCTCTACGCCCCACATGGATAGTGCTCCTATGTACCCAGTCAAATGCGCCTTCGGGTCTCCAGTTCCATCGAATTTTGCGAAGTCTATGGGCCTAAACTTCTCTGGGAGCTTTGCATTAGGAAATGGACAAAGCTTGTTGATGTCAAAGCCCGTCGAGGCAATCTTCTCATTCCTTGCTACAGACTGCTCCAACTGGGTGATCTTTGCCAAGACAACTGCCATTTCAGGATTCTGCGGGGTTTCCATCTCGGGGGCTGGTTGTTCTGGGTTAGGGTTCAGGTTAGGATTCGGGTTAGGATTCGGGTTAGGATTTGGGTTTGGATTCGGGAGTCGTCGTGCAACCCCGGTTATCATAAGCATGAGTTGGGCGATTTGGTTGTCGGTTCGTTCGCCCAGTCGTTGGATAGCTTCCCTGATCTGCCCCATTCCTCCGTTTGGGTTTTTCGGGTTTGGATTGCCGTCATTTGGGTTTGGGTTTGGGTTGAGATTCAGATTGGGGTTTGGATTGAGGTTGGGGTTGGGGTTTGGATTGAGGTTGAGGCTGGGGTTTCCGGCCGGCTGTTCCATCTCCACCCACGAGTCCGATACACTGATGGGATCTGCCTGAAGTTGAAGCCGTTCCAATCTCTGTCCCAAAGATCTGGTCCAGGAGGGTATGATATTCTTCTTCTTTGGCCCAATTGCTCAGAACTGACAGCAAAGCAAAAACCGTGCTCAGATGCTGTCCCTATTTACATTTTTATGAAATTTGTGCATAGTTTTTAGAAAATGTGTGCATCACCGTCACCGTCATCGACTCTGATTTTTCGAGAAAGATTGAATATCTTGTATGGGAGGTTGCCTTGATCCTCGGATTTTTTTTTGGGGTGTATCCTCATTTAGGAAGCGTCGTTTCCCAAAAGATGCTAAAATAAGCTAAGTAGTTGGCTAGTATTCCATCGACAACTCGACCATCGGCTTGGAATGACTTGAGGTGAACAACGTGATATGATAACCGAAGTGGCGTAAGCGGTACTTTTGCTTTTAGCCTGGGTGGTGTTGGTATCACGGCGTTTTGCTTCCTTGTCATTCCTTCCTTTGGTTAATTCCCCGATTAAACACTAGTCGAAGACTTAGCAAAATTTTAGTTTCCCTTAGGTTTCAGTTCGAGGACTCACGTGGTTAAGCAACACGCATTAGGGTGCGTGACTCTTCATCGGGTCTAGGCAACCTCCCAAAGACCGCGCGAGCGAGTCTCGAGAACCGTGGCTGACAGCATGATGATGCAAGATGAAATGCAGCACGTAAACAGGATATAGCACATAACCCTACCCTGTAGGTTCCTGTCCTAATTTGGAAGGTTCTATGGCTAGCTAAACATGTACAAAGGCCGGTTTTGGCTTGAAGAGGGTCCCCCGGACTAGAGTCAAAGTATGCCTCCCACTATTGAGCGTACACCCAATAATGGTACAAACGGTAGGGATGACTCATCACGGTCGGGGGTTGCTGAGCATTCCGGGATTCCCTATCACCGGCAAGCCGGGTAGGATTGCCGAAACACAACAGCGGGGCGGCACAAGATATATATACAAGAGATAGACAATTAAACAAAATAATTTTGAAAATTCCACAAACATTTTTCAAGCTTGGCTCACAAGTTTAATTGATGCTTAAGGAAAGCAGGCCGTCTTGTCGACGTACCGACTTTTTCTCAAGTATTAATTAAACCTTGTCCCCAGTAGAGTCGCCACTGTGGGCTTCCACAGCCTCGGGTGGATCGGGGAGGCCCGAAAAACACACACTCTTGAATCGAATTGAAAATTTTGAAGAGTCGCCACCCGGATTTGTAGTTTGCCACCCGAGAAACCGTTTTGACTGAAAATGATGTTTGAATTTGAAAACCAGAGATCGTTTCTGAGGGTTCAGAAGCCATGTTACGAGGGGGGAAGGGTTTTACGGCACCCCCCTCGCCCGATACGATATCGGTCTCTACTAAACATTTGTGGGATATTTCAAAAGGATTTTGTTTCATTAGGCATGTAGCATGTATCCACAGATATACCAAATAAGCGTGTATGCTGGAGCATGTATATAGGGGATGATGAAAATGGCGAGGAATAAATGCATGACAGTAGAAAACAGGGGACTGCTACTGACTTCACTCCCGAGCGCTCGAGAGTACCACTAGCCATTCCTGCAAAACTTTGTTAGGCATAAACAGGATATAACACTATGCTATAAAACTGAGACTATTTTAAACATATGATAAGCTCAGCAGAGGGCCTAGCAGACTAAAACGGAGCTTCAATCTTCCAAGCCATGCATCCTTGCCCCTACAAAGTTAGATCTGCATTCTTTTAAGAGCAAATGGGCCTGTCTCTGCATATGGAATATCAGAAGCATGGCAAAATGGGGAGAATAATGGACTACAGTAGCATGCAGGCACTCCCGAGCGCTCGGGAATGGTTTCAAGCGCTTGGGAGTGAGCTGCATGTCAGCTTACTTTCAAATAGGAAATGACATTATTTTAGCATGCAGACACTCTAATTTTGGCCTTCCCAGGATAAGAACCTCTTTTTAACCTTGGAAAATCTTGTTCTTACTTGAAACTTGGTGAGAAACATTTCTGTTTAGAGAAAACTAATTTTCTATGTCTGCATGTCACAATAAAACCATTTCCTTTAAGAGTGCACTTCACCCCAGCTTACTGCCTCACCAAAATACCAGGAATGGAACTGGAAACAGTCCCGAGCGCTCGGGAGCACTCTCGAGCGCTCGAGAGTGTTTCCAGTAGGTTTTCGAAAAAAATGTTTTGTGATCCCTTTGCTCTTATTTTTACACTAAGGTCTCTCAACCATGCACCTAGTATTAAAGACTGGGACAGGCTGAGAGACCTCCCTCAGAAGGGAAAAACAGCCTTTAGCTTGAGATTATAGTAGAAAAGTTTCTACCTTTGGTGAGAACCTTGCTTTTTGAATGACTTTGAAAGGTGTAAGAAGAAGGAGAAATGCAAGAAATCAGAGACCAAGGATGTTCTCAACTCTCTGTATTTTCTGATATTTTTTATCTTTGCACCATTGTCTTTGAAAATCTTTGTAGTTGGAAAACAAGTTTGTGCTTGAGAGTTTTTCCTTTGAACAAGAGAGAGAGGGGGGGGGGGGGGTTTAGAGAGAGGGATTTCGTGGTCTCTCACTCTGATCAGAGGTTATATATATAGCCAATATAACCTTTGGTTTCATTTGAAAATGAAATCAAATAAAATCTTTGATTTTTGGGGGAAAATCTTCAGGCCTGACTCCCTCTGACTGAGGTTGAGTGTTGTCTGAAGATTCAACCGGCTGAAACGGCTATAATCATGGGTTGCATGGATAGTGGGAAACTCTATCATCCATTGGGCAGCACAGAGGTCTCGAGCGCTCGGGAGTGGTCTCGAGCGCTTGGGACCTCCACTCTCGAGCGCTCGGGAGTGAGCCAGGCCAATGGTTTTGAAAAACAGTTTTGAGCGCTTGGGTCTGTTCCCAAGCGCTTGGGATTGATTTTGACCAAATATTTTCCTTTCCAAATCCCTCAAGAAGCAAAGTTTCAATTGGTTCGAGGCTTGTTTCAATCCAATTTCATCATCGGGGAGCCTCAGGGCCACAAATTAAGGAAATCCGACAAGTCCAAATTGAGGTGTCTACACCCGTCTTGGGAATCATGCATGGTGAAGAGGATGTGGACCTCAGAGGCTTCTCTTTTGACACCTCTGGCTCTGTTTTGGCCATTAACGTGGATGGGAACTTCGTCATAAGCTCTGTCGCGATGGACATTATGAGAAGGATGTCCTTTTTCCCTGGACTAGGCTTAGGAATTCACCAACAAAGGGTCCCGAAGTTCCCTATTTTTCCTTCTTGTGAGGGCCGCTTTGGTTTAGGATATATCGCCTCTGCCAAAGATGCCAAGAGAAGGAAATATACGGGAAAACCTCGGACCCTCTATGGTGATCCCGACAGCTACTTTGTGCGCGAGGTGGGGAGCGCTGCTTACACCGGACAGGCAGAGCCATTTATCCATTCCGAGACTAGGGAACTGCTGCCTGGTTTCGAGGTCTTTGCTGATGACACCTGGTCAAGCAGCGATGAAGAGTCAGCTAAGGCAGAATTCAAGAGGAAGCTTAGTCAGGGGAAGGTCAAGACTGACTGGCTGGGATCCGTTGATCAGGGGGATATGGAGCTGCTGTTTCAAGAGTTCTCCCAAGTGGGTTTGGCAGAAGGAGCTGAAGAGGCCGAAGTTCTCATGCTCGGGCCCGATGCCCTCGAGGATCCTACCTCGCTCATTGTGGAGGCCAAGGGTAGCCTTAAAAATTGCATTTTCAAACCGCGCTTAACCTGCATTGATGACACTTCTGAGTCTAAGTCTGTTGTGTCGTCCAAGTCTAGCTCTGAGTCAGAGTTTGTGCCTCTGGGCCCTCCACGTCATAGCTTTTACTTTGAGTTTGATTCCCTTGTACTTGGCGACCCTCTTGGGTCTTGTGAAATGAATGAAGCATCTTCTGACTACTTCAATGATCTTTATATAAACTGTGTCGACCCTGACGATGAAGGGATAGATTTCGATGGGGATATTCCCAAGGAAATCCGTGCCCTCATCGAGAGGGAAGACGAAAGGCATGCTCAGCCATTAAAAGAAGAAGTAGTTTCCATAAATTTGAAAGATGAGAATGATCCCCGGATGGTTCATGTAGAGACCCGTCCCTAATTTTAATTTATTTTATTTAATAATGTGGTTATGAGTAAGTATTAATAATTTTGTGAACCATGGGCATTTGTTTTATGTATATGGGTGCATATACATGTGTAAGCGTACTCGATTGATTCTATTCAAGTTTGTGGGCCGTGGACCATGTGTGGGTAGCTCACCTTTGAAGTTGGTTGTGTAATTAATTGGTGGTAACAAGGTCCTTAGTGTAATGGTCATACAACTTGTGAAAGATGGTGCAATAGCTTGATTCTTGGAGGGCCATAGTGCAATTTTGCACTTAAAATGGCTTGGGACAGCCGAGAACTCCCTAGAGTTCTCTGCTTTTCTTTTTTTTTTTCTTTTCTCGTTTTCTCTCTCTCCCATTCTCTCAACTCCATACAAATCCTTATGCTTCAAACCCAAAATCGGAGACCAAGACTTGCAAATCTTGCAAAAAGGCAAGAAGAAAAGTTGATCTACGGACAAAGGGCTACGCACTGATCCTAACAAAATCTCGATCGGCCAACTTTGGAGTTCCTAGCTTTTTCGAAATTTGGCTCTTTTGAGGTAGGATACATGATTAACCCTCTTGATATGTTTATTTTTAGTATAAATGTTGTGAATTTGTTGTAGAACATGAATATTCCTTAGATTATGTGAAAAATTGTGTTAGGATTTTAAGATCTCAGATAAAGAGTATGGGTTCTTGTTGATATTTGTTAGATTCTTGAAATTTATGTGTTATTGAAGTGTAGAGTTGTTTGGTGTTGGGAATATACGAAGTTTATTTGAGACTTTGTATCTATGCTACGTGCTTAACATCTAGAGAAAAAGGAAAATACTTACTTGAGCAATTAAGTTTAATTTGAGATGCAAAAATTATGGCTCTCGCACCTTGTGATTTATTTTTATGACTTGTGAAGGTTATTTGTGTTAATGAAAGAGTTTATATGTGTTTGAATTTTATTGGACGTTTAGTGCTTGGATACTCGGTAGGGAGTTATGCGGACAATGTTTGGATATGAATTATTCCGTTTGGAAAGATAGGTTGAGATAATTGTGCTCAAATTATGTTGGTCTAGATCTAGGTGGTGCACCTAGGAAAAGCAAGCTGGGCTTGGCGAGCTCCTCGGTGAAAGACCGAAAATTGTTGGGGTGGTACACCATACCTGATTACCCCGGTGCAAGGGTGGTGCTTGTGCCCGATTACCCCGGTTCATGGGGTGGTACTTGTACCCGTCTACCCTTGGTTTGTGAGGGTGGTGCTTGTACCCGATTACCCTGGTTCATGGGGTGGTACTTGTGCCCGGCTACCCTCGGTTAGATATTAGAGTTAGCGTATGACTATGAATTTGAGTTGAACCGAGGAATGTTAGGCTAGGTTGATTAGTTGGGAAACGTATGAGGTCATTGATATCGTAAATTTATGGACACTTGAGAGAATTATGTGCGGTGTTTTAATTTATGCTTGTTTCACGATATTTATGTTAAACTTGAACATATTATTTGGTTTAGTCTTGTTTCCTACAGGCTTCGGCTCATGTTGTTTAACCATTTCAGGTGACAAAGAGGCGTCGAGAACTTAGTGAAGTGTAGCTATGTGGAGTTCCTTTTGTGCTGTTGTTTGTTTAGCATATGTAACGAAACATGTAAGACCATTAGGCCATATTTGTAATTATGTCTTTTGTAGTATGATTGTGGAACCGAAACCTTATTTTATTATTTTGGAAACCGTAAAACTATGGGTTATGTGATCATGTTTTTGAAGCCCACCTTATGGCTTGTAGAACTTATTTTTATGGAAAGAATATGTTGTTCTTGGGACTTATGGGAATAAAGTAAGATAGTTTGGTTCTATGGAGTTTAAGATTTGTGAGATATCCATCGTAGTATAGTTAACTTCTCAAGCTTTTGTGGAAAAAAAAAATATTCATTACGAATATCCTTATTTTAAAAAAAAGAAAAAGAAAAGAAAGATAAATTGCTTTAAGGTTTTAAAGAAAGAAAAGTCTTTTATTTTGGTCAACCCTTCCAATGTTTGATGAGAATTTGACTTTTTAACGCGATATTTATGCATTTATAGCTTGTGTTAAGTTTGAATTTTCCGGGGCGTTACAGTTCAAGTAGGCTCTACGCTTTCGCCAGAGGAGCATAGTCATTTCAAGGAGCTTCTCACTGAGTTCAGCGATGTTTATGCATGGTCTCATCTAGACATGCCCGGTATCGATCCCGAGATTGTGGAGCATCGGATTCCTTTGTTGCCGGATGCCAAGCCTATGAAACAGAAGCTCAGACGGATGAGACCAGATTGGGTTCAGAAGATCAAGGAAGAAGTCACTAAGCAGATTGATGCTAGTTTTCTCATGGTCTCTCAATATCCCACATGGGTGGCCAACATTGTTCCAGTGCCTAAAAAGAATGGATAAATTCGGGTTTGTGTTGACTTCAGGGACTTGAACAAGGCAAGCCCCAAAAATGATTTTCCCTTGCCACACATCGATGTACTTGTGGATAATACGGCGGGGCATGCTTTGCTTTCGTTCATGGATGGCTTCTCAGGCTACAACCAGATTCTTATGGCGCCTGAGGATCATGAGAAAACCACGTTCATCACTGAGTGGAGGACTTATTGTTATCTGGTCATGCCTTTTGGTTTGAAGAATGCTGGACCTACTTATCAGCGGGCTGCTACAACCATCCTGCTTGACATGATGCACAAAGAGGTGGGGGTCTACGTCGATGACATGATCGCCAAATCTAAAACTCGAGAGGGCCACATTCATGTGCATAGGAAGTTCTTCGAGAGGTTACGTAAGTTCCGCATGCGTCTCAATCCTCAGAAATGCACTTTTGGGGTCACGGCGGGTAAAATGCTTGGTTTCATGATCACTTCTCGAGGAATTGAGGTCGATCCATCTAAGATCAAGGCAGTGCTTGAGATGAAGCCACCAAAATCTGAAAAGGGAGTGCAGAGCTTTTTGGGAAAGGTCCAGTTCATCAGCAAATTCATAGCCAAGTTAACCTTAACTTGCGAGCTGATGTTTCGTCTACTCAAGAAGAACACCCCGTTCATTTGGACAGACAAGTGTCAAGCGGCTTTCACCTCTATTCAGAACTACTTACAGAACCCTCCGGTTGTAATGCCACCTATGCCTGGGAAGCCCTTGATACTTTACTTGTCCGTGAATCCTTCGTCTATGGGGTGTTTGCTAGTTCAGGAAGGAGATAAGGGAGTTGAGAAGGCCATTTATTACTTAAGTAAGAAAATGGTTGGCGCTGAAGAACGTTACACTACCCTTGAAAAGACGTGTTGGGCTCTTGTTTGGGCGTCTAAGAAATTGAGACACTACATGCTGGCTTATCCAATGAAGTTGATTTCTCGAATGGATCCACTCAAGTATCTATTTGAGAAGCCAACACTTACTGGTAAGTTAGCACGTTGGTTGCTTTTGCTAGCTGAGTTTGACCACGAGTATGTCACGAGGAAGTCTGTCAAGGGGCGTGCGGTGGCAGAATTCCTGGCAGATCATCCTGTCGATGGGCCAGAGGACTCGGACTTTGTGTTTCCAGACGAGGAAGTGCTAACGGTTGTCGGGGATACGTGGACTCTCTACTTTGATAGGGCAGCTAATCAGAAAGGATATGGGATCGGGGTGTTGTTGATAACTCCTGACAGCTCACATATTCTGCTTGCGTTCAAGTTGATTTTTGACGTCACGAACAACCAAGCTGAGTATGAGGCCTGCATTGTCGGCATGGAAGCTACACTCATGCTCGGTGTGGAAAAGCTCGAGGTCATTGGCGATTCCAACTTTGTTGTATTTCAGACCAATGGGGACTGGAAGGTTCGGGAAGATAGATTGAGGCCGTATCATCAAGACTTAGAGGATCTCATCCCTCGTTTCACTAAAGTTACGTTCACACACGTTCCCCGTTTGAAGAATCAGTTTGCTGATGCTTTGGCAACCTTAGCTTCTATGGTTGAACTCCCAGTGGGTGTCAAGCTTCGTCCTATCCTTATTGAACAGCGGGACTTGCCTGCTTACCAGTACATCAACGCCGTCGATGATGGCCTCCCCTGGTACCATGACATATGGAACTTCGTCGAAAGTGGCAAGTACCCGGCTGAGGCCACTAAAAAGGATCAAACTGCGTTGCGAAGGTTGGCCGCCCAATACATTATCTGTGGAGGAAAGCTGTACCGAAGATCTCATTGTGGGATGCACAAGCTTTGTGTCAATGGCGCTGAGGCCACCAGAATAATGGAGGAGATTCACGAGGGAGTCTGTGGACCTCATATGAGCGGTGTAATGCTTGCCAGGAAGATCCTGCGGCAGGGTTACTTTTGGTCCACCATGGAATCGCAGTGTGTGGATTATGTACGACCATCGCGCGATCCTTTGCGTACCTCGCGCGACACTCAGCTTGCCAGGTGTAGTCAAAGTCAAACTGTTGACTATTGACCCTCGCGCGATGCTTCTGAACCCTCGCGCGACAGTTCTCTCCTGTCACTATCACATAATCCAGCTGGATTTGTGATGATTGGGTGTCACATGGGCCCCCATGGGCTGGAACCCCGTTTTCTTCAACTGAACAGAGTTCTGGCAGGATGTGGCACATGCCCCCTCACAACAACTCCTTCACCTTGGTGGCTAGCTTTTCCACCATGTTGTGACCAGCCTTGTTGGCTGGTTGCAAAGCCAAGTTTGGCCACCACCTAGCCCTTGCATTTCCCCTATAAATACCCCCCCTTCATCCTCCATGTTAAGGGTTCCAAAAAAATTGATTAAGAAGGTTCATTACTCTTTCACAAGGCAATTAATCATCTAGCACAAAGTTACTAACCCCAAACCACTTCCCAATCTTCCAAACTTATTGTTTAAATGCACACTTAGTTGCAAGGCCATACCAACCAATCCAATCCATTTCCAAGCCCTTTCCAAGCAAAGGTATAACATTTAAGCCTGTTTCTGTTTTGATCCCTGAGGGGGGCTGACAGGGCCAAGGCTGGTAATCAATACCAGTCCTGGTCCTAAAGTCAGCAGAGTTACAAGAGGCTGTGACCAGACAAACCCTCGCGCGATGGACACTAACACTCGCGCGACACTTGTGTCAGCAAGAGATTGGTCCTCGTGGGGAAGGGAGACTGGTCATTTACTGCTTTTAATACATGCATGGCTGTTGTAGTTTATTTTGATTTGTACATCACTGTTGTGCATGCAAAACAAAATACAGTAGCTTAGTTTGCTGTCTCAGATAGCATGGAATGCCCTTGGAATTCCCTGGACCTGTCTCAGGACCCTGAGCATGCAAAGCAATTCCTGGAAGTCCAGTCAGGAATGTCGCGCGAGACTCATGTTCTGTCGCGCGATAGTTCTATGATTTCCAGAAATGGCCCTTGCATGGGCAACTAGGCCCTTGGCCTCTGTTTTGGTACCCCCTCTGTTTAGGGGTTGTGTTTCATTTCATTTGGCTCATGTTTGAAGCAATCTGTAATAATTAGTATTTTTACAGTTCTATATAAACTGCTTGGTTTGCCCCTTGGGTGTGCACTGGTCCTTCCAGAACCCAGAAGGGGATGAAATTGGGACTGTGGTGAGATGACAACACTCGCGCGAGGGTTTGAGTGTCTCGCGCGATGGTTCACTTGCATGCAGATTTGTTCATGCATGCAAGTTGGCCATCTTGCAAGGCAAATCTATCCCAAGCCTGGTTTTGGCATCTGATCGCTGTTTTGGGTTTCATCCCATTTATTACTCATCATGCCATCCATCCATGCTATCTCTTGATCACATCCTGCAAACTGTTATAGTTTTAATCCCCGATTAACTGTTCCCCCGCCCTAATTGGCTAAAATTGATCAAAAAGAAGAAGAATCACAAAAGTTTTCATAAAAACGTCTAAGTAGAGACCGATCTCCGGATTGGGCGAGAGGGGTGCCTTAAAACCCTTCCCCTCTCGTAACCTGGCTCCCGAACCCAGATATGGTTATGACGGACTGGTTTCCTTAACTTTTTCAAACAAATAGCCCAGCAGGTGCTTCGAAATACGGTTCCTTGAGTGTCGGACCCTCAAAAACTTAAGTGGCGACTCTGTATTTTACGAGCGCTTGCCTCTCCGCTCGCGCTCCCTCGATTTCCAAAACAAAAGGGCCGCAATGGCGAAAAGGGAACGAAATCCTTTCTCTCCAAGGGCATGCTGCCCATAGTGGCGACTCTGCTGGGGATAAATCGAACCAATATTAATTCATACTTAGAATTTAAAACATTTGAGAACAAATCCTTAAAAGTCTGTCAAAACGGTGAGCTTCGCGCTGCCGAAGGTTGGAATGGTGATTTAACAGGACCCCGTGTCCGGCCAATCTGATTTGGGGCTTTTTCATTTGTTCACTTATGTTATTTCTTCTAAAGATGAATCAAATAAAGTGAGCCAAATTTGAAAAGGCGTTTTTACGAGTTTGTATTCTTCTTCTTTTTATCAAAATTTTAGCATCTCATTTGCATCGATGTGGGATAAGCCTCGTTGGATCGTTTTGGCAATCCGGCACGGTTTACCGGAGCCTGGGGACCCCGAATGACCAACAACCTTCGACGATGATGGGTCATGCTACCGTTCGACTGTTACTCTGCGAATACGCGGGTAACGGGAGGTATATCTGTGGCCCTAGTCCGAGGAACCCGTTACGAACCAAAACCGGCCTTTTGCATATACAAAGCATTAGAACTCTCCAAACTAGGACAGGTACCCACAGGTTAAGATCTACTTGCATCTAACCCCGTGAATGCCTATGTGTTACTGCTTTTCCTATCGCATGAACTGTACATACATCTCGTTCTGCGTAGAAGCATGTTTTAGGATGGCTCCTAGGTTCTCAATCTGTTCCGAGTCTGTCTTCAGGCTTAGTAGGGCACTGTCTTGGCCTGATGAGGAGTCGTGCATCTTGATGATGCACGTTATGATCTTTCAAATCCTGTTACAGTGGGACTTTAGGAAATCTGAAGCTTTTCTACACCCTTGCCTGTATACCGGTTTAGGGTTTCAAACAGAAAACGAAGAACCATGGAGTAAAATACCATGATGCTTACACCAAAGGTAACAAGTGCCTCGTCACTTACACCACCCGGCTAATAGCACAGTGTTGCTCACGCCAATCTGGTTATAGCGTCATGATATTCATACCGAGTTGTTCTGGCTTCAAAAACTTGAAACCCTGAACTTCGGAACGGACAAAGGTTTAGACTCCTTTTGACATCCTTTAGGATCGCTTGTTCCGAACAAGGATACATCTTCGAAAAGAATTCTGAGGGCTTTAAACAGTGTCCGAAATGTCTCGAGACAGACTTGTCTTCTGGTTCTAGAGTCTAGGGTGACACTGACAACGCTGGCTGCATACGCTTTAGTCTTTTATTTAGATTAAAGTTACTGCAGGACCCTTATTAAACCTCCTTTTGCCTTGCAAGCAAAGATCTGAATCATTGCATCGCCAAGGAAAGTATCGAGGCCAGTTGCCAAACCCGCTTGGGAACATCTGCACCTGCATCCGTTTCAAAGGCTTGTCAGGTTACAACCCCAGTCAGTCACCACGGAAGGCTCTCCGCACACACTGTTGACTGCTCTACAGTCAGATTCTCAGGCAGGTTCACCATCGGACTCATCACCGTTTCTACAAGACGGGCAGCCCGCTTCTCCATCGACTGCTTCCAGCACATCTGAAACACCAACCATGGCAGAGCAGCAGCCACCACAGCCTCTTACTTTGGAAGCCATGCTCATGAATTTGCAGAACAGCATCGCCACCATACAGCAAAGGGCGGCCAACACTGATGCCAACATAGCACGCCTGAATGACCTCTTTAACACTCGTCTTCCTCCAGCGGTCTAAGAGGAGGGCGAGGCCGAAGAGGATGACCACAAGCCGCTCACTTTGGTGGAAGACCCTAACCATGAAGGACGTCTCATTTTCCAACCCAACCTCAGAGAGGGTCGTGTACCCGCTGCAAATCTCGCTGGCGGCAGGCCCCCTCCAAATCGAGAAAGGCCCGCTCAGAATCCGGATGTGGCTGCACTCATGGCCAAGATGGCCAAGCTGGAGGAATC
The DNA here is from genome assembly GCA_018127125.1 of Rhododendron griersonianum. Lineage (NCBI taxonomy): Eukaryota > Viridiplantae > Streptophyta > Magnoliopsida > Ericales > Ericaceae > Rhododendron > Rhododendron griersonianum. The sequence goes on along the minus strand of CM030795.1, from coordinate 40,121,891 downwards.
CATAGCCAAGACAGAAAAGATCAGTGCCGGAGGGATCGATCTGGATTGCCTTTGTCTGTATCCCAATGCCAAGCTGCCTGAAAAGTTCAAGATGTCGGATTTGGCTAAGTTCGATGGGAGCGGCGACCCCAAGACTCATCTCTACAGCTACCATGCCGCCATGAAGCTCCTTTATGTTGAGCCGGAGGCCATGTCGCAGCTCTTTTCTCAGACTCTTTCAGGCCCTGCTTTCCATTGGTTTTTGTCACTCGACATTGCCAAAAGGAGGACTTGGGAGGACATTGGGACTACGTTTATTTCGCAGTACAATTACAACTCCCAGCTGAAGATGACTACCTGTAGACACCCCAATTTGGCCTAACGATTATTTCAAGTCCCACCTTGGGACCATCCCGATGATGAAATGGATACAGTGATTGCTGATTGCCTACTTGAGAACCTTAGGACTTTCGGTAAGAACTTCGAGCCACTTAGAGGACCCAATCAGAGCCATACAGCCTTTCAGACAGAAAATATAGAAGCCTAGGAGAATCCATCTGACGGCCGTAACATCAATCTAACGGCCTTAACATCAATTCCTCACCCGAGCAACCTGTTGCCAGCAAAATCTCCCTGAGAGATCAATCACTCGGCCGCAAGATCAATCCTACGGCCGAGACATCCATTAAACGGCCGGCAGATCAATAGCTCGGCCGCCAGATCGACCTTTTTCCAGACTCTGGAACGTTCTGTCAGACATTTGGTTTGATCCAACTGCACTACCTTCCCGATGCGTTCAGGCCACGCTCAGAGATCATAACGAGGAGTTCGAATTACATTGCAATTGCAATTGCAATCGTGTGTTTTGATTGGCCGGAGTGAGTCATCAAAATTGCCTATAAATAGAGGCCTTTGCACCACGAAATTGATACACATTCACACCCTTTCAAGCCACGAAACTCTGAAGAAATACTCCCTCAAACCCTCTCTTCAAAAGCCCTAACCTTCTGAAGGCAGCCATCAATCCGACGATCATACCCTGAAGTTCAAACCCTAACTCTAGGGTTTTCAATCAAGTAATCAGTCAATCACACCCTAATCCGAAGCAATCAAGCAACTGAGGGATCAAGGTGGTGAGGCCCAACGGCCTCTGGTTTGTCTTATTTATTGCATCTTTGACTAACGTAGCATTTTTTATCATCGTTTAATCTTTCTGTCTGGTGTGAGGAAGAACACCGACCGGGGTTTAGATCCCTCGGCCGGTACGAAAACCCGGGAGGATCCCTCGGCCGTGAGATCAATTCACCGGCCGCGGGATCCATTTCCCTGGGACAGTTTTGTTTTATTCCGCTTTCTTATGCATGCTTTGCTTATCGCACTGGCTCATTTTACTTACTGTTTAAAGGCTTAATTAAACAGACTATGTGTTGGAATTAAATAAAGCATCTATATGTCTTATGTTGAACGATTATGGGCCAGTCTCACGACTGGGCAAAGAGGGGTGCCTAACACCTTCCCCTTATTGTACTTTTGGCTCCCGTACCCAGAATCTCTATCTGTTTTCCTAGTTTTAATAAACTGGGTGGCGACTCTTCTTTGATGATAACCACTATCATGTGGCGATGTTCCTAGCCATGGGAATGTCCATGATTCTGGTTTACGAAGCAAGCAACCAATCGAGCAACACACGTGATCAATCTGTATGGCGATGCCCCGCTTGGGAGGTGTCTACAGTTTTTGGCGACTCCGCTGGGGACTTGAGAGCCATAACCAAAAAGTTTAACATAAGACTAATACATGCCTTGTTTAATTCATTTATCATATGCATCGAGCGGATAACCCGTTGAGTTCGCCTGATATCCCGGCATGACACGGGCTATGTTGGGGGTTCCAGCAAACTCCATCGTCACTCGTACCTAGTGGTATATCAAAAAGGGAATCACCCAATCACCGCCTATAATGGGCCTGTGAGAGGATTGGTGCCCTTTGACAACGGAGCACCCTGAGACTACCAAAACCTTCCATGTATTAGAAAGCCATAGAACTTATCAAACTAAGACAGGAACCTACAGGCTAGGAACCTACTTGCATTTTACTTACAAAAGTTCTTCCTCACACCCACTGTATGTGTGTATGTTGTAAAGTTTCTCTTTTGCAGGTTAAACTTTAGGAATCTCTTTAAGTCAAAATCAACAGTAGGTTAGATTAGCCAATCTAACTAAAACAAAAATCTTTTCAGGAAAATGGCTGCTTCACTATCTACGTATGATTCGCACTTTCAAGTTGTCACCAAGCTGTCTGGCCCGTTCCACTCTGCTATTGAAGATTTCAACCCCTCTGAATACATCACTCCGGCAAATCAGCCAAAGCCTGTGGTAACTATCATTAAAGACGTCCATGTCATGTTCGCTAGAACAGTTTATGAGGAAGAGGTAGAAGACTAGATTGAAGAAGAAGGACTTCGTAGGGTCCCAATCTATTTTTATGACCCCTATGCACCTACCGACGACTATTGGCCAATAGACGAAGTCAATAACCTCGAGGCTGAAGAGGCAAAGGAAGAAGAGCCTGTCGACAATAACCCATTAGACGAAATATCGCTAAACCTACTCTTTGATGAGGAGGTCACCGACAATGAAATAAGAGTGTTCCACCCCATCATAGATAGATTTGGTAATTGGTGGGGCTTTGTTGGCACACGAAGAGTCAACAACAGCGATGAAGCAGAAATTGAAGCTCAACTGGAGGAGATAACAGCAATAGCGAATCAAATGGCCCTCCAAGACTTGCAGGGTGACAATGATGAAAGTGCGAATCAGGGTGACAGTGAAGTGCTGATGATCAACCTTGGCGATGAAAAAGACTGCTCTGAATTGATTGTGGATGCTGAAAAAGGGGCTTACCCTAACTGGACTGTGGAGCATACTTTAAAATACAAAATGAAAAGCGCTAATTCTGGTCTTAGTTCCGATTCTGATTCCGACTCCGAGTCGACTCAGTCCGAGTCAAGCTTTTCATCTTTTGAAACCACTAAGTCTAGTGAGGAAAACCTGGTCAAAGCACCAGGGCATAACATTTATTTTGAGTTTGACTCTGAAATGTCTTTTGATAATCTTAGCAATGAGAAGGAAGATTTAGAGTATTTCACTTTGCCTATAATCAATTATATGGATTCTAACACGCCAAATTTTGAGGAAGAAATTCCAAAAGAGATTCTAGAATTCATCGAAAGAGAAGAGGAAAGACACGCTAAACCTTTTTCCGATGAAATAATCACAGCAAATATAGGCTTTGAAAACGAGCCCAAAATGGTTAAAATTGGTGCCACGCTATCCCCTCAAGAAAGTGAAGAACTAATCTTTTTGCTAAAAGAATACTAAGATGTTTTTGCCTGGTTTTACGAGGACATGCCTGGAATAGACCCTGAAATCGTTCAGCATAAAATTCCCCTTCATCCTGATGCAAAACCAGTTAAACAAAAACTGAGGCGTATGCGCCCCGATTGGGTCTTAAAAATAAAAGAAGAAGTCACTAAACAAATCAACGCCGGTTTTCTCATAGTCACTGAATATCCACAATGGGTAGCTAACATCGTTCCTGTACCAAAGAAAACTGGAGGAATCAGGGTCTGTGTAGATTTCCGAGATCTCAACAAAGCCAGTCCAAAGGATGACTTCCCATTGCCCCATATAGACGAGCTAGTAGACAACACCGCAGGCCATGCGTTGCTGTCCTTCATGGATGGATTTTCTGGGTATAATCAAATCCTTATGTCTCCTGAGGATAGGGAGAAAACTACATTCACTACGCCTTGGGGAACCTACTGCTACCGAGTGATGCCGTTTGGGTTAAAGAATGCTGGAGCTACTTACCAGAGGATGGCGACAACACTACTGCACGACATGATGCACAAAGAGGTCGAGGTATACGTCGACGATATGATAGTCAAGTCAAAGGAAAGGGAAGGACACCATGGAGCACTCCAAAAGTTCTTTGATAGGATTAGGCAATACAAGCTACGTCTTAATCCTCAAAAATGCACTTTTGGGGTCACATCTGGAAAAATGTTGGGATTTCTCATCACTCAAAGAGGAATCGAGGTAGACCCTTCCAAGATACAGGCTATCATGGAAATATCACCGCCTAGGACAGAAAAGGAAGTAAGGAGTTTCTTGGGGAAGGTACAATTCATCAGCAGGTTCATTTCCAAGCTCACAACTACCTGCGAACCCCTTTTCAAGCTACTAAAGAAGGGTACTAATTTTGAGTGGAGCCAAGACTGTCAGCAAGCGTTTGAAGCAATCAAGGAATATCTTCAAAATCCGCCTGTACTGTCGCCACCCATTCCTGGGAAACCATTGATCCTGTATCTCTCAGTAACAGACACATCCATGGGATGCATGCTAGCGCAAGAAAACGACGCCAAAGTAGAGTGCGCCATATACTACCTCAGCAAAAAGATGATGGATTACGAAACAAGGTACTCTCCCCTCGAGAAAACCTGTTGGGGGCTAGTATGGGCCACAAAGAAGCTGAGGCACTACCTGTTAGCACATCCAGTGGTGCTGGTCTCTCGTGTAGACCCAATCAAATATCTTTTCGAAAAACCAGCACTCATCGGAAAGCTAGCTAGGTGGTTATTGCTGCTAGCAGAATTTGACCTCAAATACATGACAAGGAAATCAGTAAAAGGAAGAGCTGTGGCAGAATTCTTGGCAGATCATCCTATGACAGAAGCCGAGGCAGAAGACTTCATGTTCCCTGACGAGGACATCTTATGTCTCTTAGATGACACCTGGCAACTCTACTTCGATGGAGCATCAAACCAATGTGGATATGGCATAGGGGTACTGTTAGTTTCCCCGAGCGACTCTCATATCCCTTTGTCGTATAAACTGAGGTTTGAAGTCACTAATAACCAGGCTGAATATGAGGCTTGTATCGCTGGAATGGAAGCAGCCCTGGAGCTAGGGGCAAAAAGGGTAGAGGTCATTGGGGATTCAAACCTGGTGGTATCTCAAGCAAGAGGAGATTGGAAGGTCAAGGAAGACACACTGAAACTGTATCACTCTGTGCTAGAAAACCTAATTCCACAATTCAATTCTGTTATCTTCACACACACTCCCCGAGTGAGCAATAGGTTTGCAGATGCGCTGGCAACACTAGCATCCATGGTCGAAATACCCCTGGGGTTCACAATGCGGCCACTCATGATCGAGCAAAGGGTCAAACCAGCATGCAAATGCACCTTTACCGAGGAAGGTGAAGACGATGGCAAGCCATGGTACGAGGACGTAAAGAAGTTCTTGGAAGAAGGGGAATACCCATCCGAGGCCACCTCGAAGGACAAAACAGCTCTACGAAAGTTTGCCGCACGATTTGTAATATGTGGAGGAGCATTATATCGAAGGGCACACTTAGGCCCAAATCAACTTTGTGTCACAACGGAAGATAGTCATAAGGTGATGGAGGAAATACACAAAGGAATTTGTGGGCCACACATGAATGGGGCAACAATGGCAAAAAAAGATCATGCGGCAGGGATATTACTGGACCACGATGGAGGCTGACTGTGCTGACTATGTCCGTCGATGCTACAAATGCCAAACTCATGCCGATCGCATGCGTATTCCACCCACGGAATTGTATAGTATGACGTCCCCTTGGCCATTCTCCACCTGGGGGATAGACGTCATTGGAAGTATAAATCCAAAGGGAAAATACAAGCATCAGTTCATTCTAGTGGCCATTGACTATTTCACCAAGTGGGTAGAAGCAGCTTCTTATGCTACTCTCAAAGCCACTCATGTGGCCAAATTCATCCGCACTAATATCATCTACCGATATGGTGTACCTCACGAGTTCGTCTGCGACAATGGGTCACACTTCAAAGGAGCGACCAAGAAGCTTTTTGCCGAATTTGGAATACAGAATCACCGATCATCTACTTATCGACCCCAAACTAATGGAGCAGTTGAGGCTGCAAACAAGAATATCAAGAGGATTCTACGGAGGACTACCGATACCTATACAGACTGGCCAGAAATGCTACCTTTGGCGTTATGGGGTTATCGAACAACTGAAAGAACTTCAACTGGGGCTACTCCTTACTCTCTGGTATATGGAATGGAGGCTGTCTTGCCTATCGAACTGGAATTGCCTTCGCTAAGGGTTCTGGCTGAGACTGGAATGATTGAAGAAGATTGGGTTCAAAACCGCTATGACGAATTGGCATTACTAGACGAAAGAAGGCTGAGAGCGTTATACCACGTACAGGGGTATCAACGCCGCATCGCACGAGCATTCAACAAAAAGGTAAAATCTAGAGACATTAAGGTAGGAGACATGGTGCTCAAAGCAATACGTCGCCACGTTTCAGACCCAAGGGGCAAGTTTAGACCAAACTGGGGAGGCCCCTATCTTGTCAAGCGCATACTTTCTGGAGGAGCAGCATACATTGCAGATTTGGATGGAATGGAATTTGCAACACCAGTCAACATTGACAAGCTGAGGAAGTACTACCCCTGAGAGATGCTCGTTGGACCGAAAACCACAAGGGTGGGCAGATCCAAGCAAAAATTAGAGCAGCCTGTTAGGTCAAAAACCCGCAAGGGCGGCTTAGGCAAAAACTAAGGCATAAATAAAACGCTCGCTAGACCGAAAACCCGCAAGGGCGGTTTCTAGGCAAAATTTAGAGCACAAAAGGAGAGGAAAATACCCGAGTGGACCCTAACCAAAAACAAAACAAATCCCCTTTGTGGAACTACGTTTATGGCCTGATTCCCTCCATGGGATACGCAGGCAATCTCTAAGTTTGAGATCCGGCCACTGCTATCATTATCACTTCCAAAGTTTCTGGGTCTATTCTAAAGCATGTTCACTATCAAATCATGGCAATAACATCTTCAAATAAAACGACCAAATGTTTTATTATTTCAAAAAGAAAAAGACAAAGCAAACCTAAACGATTCTTAATCCATGAAATCTAGAATCTCTTGAAAAACATAAGCAAAGTATCAATCTCTAGGTCTTCCTTCTCTTTGCACTACTATCCTCCAAAAGGTTTTTCTTCAACCAGCGTTTGTAAGAACCTGATAGCTTGACAGCAAAGTTCTCAGCAGCCTCTTGCATCACTCTGTTCGGCCAGAAACGCAGCATATTGCGACGGAAGTTGGCGTCATGGACTTTAGAAACAGTGTACTCAGGGTCACCTAGGATTACGGTTTGTTCAGCCCCGAACTGCCTTTGAAAGCGAGCAGGAAAGTAGAAAACGACTCGAGTTATGCCAATCACTGCTACACCAAAATGGTTCATGGTACTCGTAGTCATGCTCTCAATACCATACCAGGGGCAAACCCATTGAATCCAATCACTTCTGCAAGTCTTCATCCATGCTTCCCAAGCAGCCTCAGTTGGGAACTGTTTAATTATACGACGCTCCATGCATTGGTCTGGACTATAAGGAAATCGCTCTGGCGTATCCCACACCTTTAGTTTCTCAAACAACCATACCTAGAGAACAAGGGAAAATTGTGAGCTGAGAGAACATGTGAGTCAAAACAAAAGAGTGATGAACGAAAAGATAAACTTGACAAATAAACAAACAAAGAGTGAACCTGCAATAGCAAAGGACTGCCTGAAAACTGAGCTGTAGGACTACCCTTCATCACATCTAGACCCATCAAGGTCTCTGCCAACACTAAGCCAGCGAAACTCACACGGTTTCCAATTTGTTGAGCAATATTAAGCAGTATGGGATCAGCATGGCCAGAGGAAGGGCCGAGCAAGTGATAATGAAGGAGACAAATGCACAATGCATGAAAGCAAGCTTTTTGTTGGAAAACTTGGCGATGGGCTTCAGCTGTACCAAAGCGCTGAACAAACTGCAGAATCTCCAGCCTTCCCTGTACTATGAAGAATCTAACTTCATGCTTCTGAACTTGGAGCAAATCCTTCAGGAGGTCCCCTTGGTTGAACAAAGGGTTAGGAACAACGAAATCCTCTCTATCCGAATGGCCCATGATAGCTGCAAACTCCTCGATAGTAGGACACAACTCCTCTCTCTTAAATCGAAAGACATGAAAAACAGGGTCCCACAAACTAGTGGCTGCTCTAAGGAAGGCAAAATTCACAGGAATTTGACGAAGGGAGAAGAGGAAGTCCATGCCAAAGGACTTAAAGTGTAAACGGTCGAGGCCATTAAAGGAATCCAACCACTGATCAAGGACTGGTTGAGCCATGAGCAAGAAATTACTGCTAATAATGCTATCAGGTTCGAAGAACGCGTATTTATAGAACTGAGTCGAGTCTTAGTTCGAATCGGAATCGGATTCTTAATCCTCGGAGTTTCGGTCGGTCTCTCGGCCGACACTTTGATATGACGGCTGTAGGATCCATCAATCGGCCCGTGAAAATCAAGGTTGACCGGCAAGTCAAACCAAAGCAGACAAAACGATCCCCGGGCCGACAGATCAAAGTCTCGGCCGCGTAATCTTTCAATCGGCCGCCAGAACGGCTGTTTTACAGATTGTTCCCACGGTTCAGTTTGTTTCATTGATTTAACGAGTTATTACGTACAAACAAACGTAAGCATGGCATACACAATCACAAACAGAGCAAAAGATTTTTGTTTCATATAACGAAAGCTTTTTACATCACAAGGTGGATCATCCCATATTTCCTAAAACAAACTATACATCGATTTCCTGTCGAACTAACCTATGCAGGGAGAGAAACAGAAAAACAAGAAAGGAAGCAGAAGAGGATGCCGAACCCTCTAGTGGTCCGAACACCAGAAACCAGCTGCAAAAAAAAGAAAAGGACACCCTGGGGCGATGTATACCAGAGGAGTACTACGGTGCAGAAGGGACACCACATGGCTCAAAAGAATCACCACATGGCCCAGAAAAATCACCACACCGCGTACCACCGCCACGACAGGAGCTCCGCATCACGGAAGCAAGTCACCCATGCGAGGGCCCCTAATCAAGCATACCCATGCGAGGATCCCTAATCAAGCATCAAGACGGGACCAAAAACATACGCGGTTTCCCTCCGCGCATGCTAGCCACGTCAGCATGTCATCCATGGCCCGGGGCTGTCAGGAACGGAAGAGATCTTCGGTAGGAGGTCTTCGGTGACGGAACTCTTGAAACGAGGAAAAGAAAGAAAGAAAAGTGAAATGAAACGGTCGACGCCGTGGCCTTTTATAGGCCTCTGGAAATAAAGGGATTACGCGGCCGGTACATCTATTAGTCGGCCGAGACATCCATCATTCGGCCGAGGGATCGATCTCCAGGCCCCATAATCAATTTCCCTCAACAACAACAGATCTTGCTCAGTGCATTAACTCAAGCCATTATGGAATTCCGGTCCATGACCAACAGAAGCAAAAATAGTTCAACCTTGGGGGCACCCCCAAGCCAATCCAACATGATCAGAACTAGCCTTGGGGGCATGTTCAAAGACCAAAAGATCTCTCCACAAACTGCTGGCCAAAACAAAAACAAGACATTCAGCAGCTCTGTGCTCATCACCACAGTAGGCTCGAAGCCTATGCCTATCAGCTCAGCGGCTCAACGCCCATTATCACAGCGGCTCTATGCCCGTATCAAACTCAGCGGCCCTGTGCCTACCATCTCTATCAATTCAGCGGCTCCAAGCCCACTGTTTCAACTGGCTCGAAGCCATAGCCTTCAACTCAGCGGCTCAGTGCCCATTACCATAGCGGCTCGACGCCCATATTCACTCATTCAGCGGCTCCAAGCCTTCAAATCAGCAGCTCTACGCTTGCTATCGCAACTCAGCGGCTCCAAGCCCGCTATCCTAATTGGCTCTAAGCCGTAACAACCAACTCATTATTCAGCGGCTCCAAGCCCTCGACTCAGCAGCTCTACGCTCGCTATCACAATTCAACAGGCTCGAAGCCTATGTCCACAGCCACGGGCTCTACGCCCGCTATCTCAACTGGCTCAAAGCCGTAAAATAAGCAAATCTCAACAGGCTCTACGCCGCCCCAACAATCAGCATATCATCTATTCTCAGGCTCTACGCCTGAATGCTCAAAATCTAACATTTTGAATGCTCGAAGCTCTTCGAATGCCCAACCACTGTGTACTGGATGCTCAAGTTCTATACTTGAATGCTCAAGCTCTACGCTTGGATGCCCAACCACTGCGTACTGGATGCTCAAAGCCTGTACTTTGAATGCTCGGATTCTGCCGTCCGAATGCTCGGGCTTTACGCTCTGAATGCTCAAGTCTGGAACTTGATAGAAGCTCTAAGCTTAAAATCAACACACACGCACGGGCCCGTGCACATTTGCATCAATTACATTATCACATCGAGTCTGCATCATCATAATTGTTCACATCTAACAACCATCATCACACATATACACTCTGCATATCTCTCATGAAACAGGTCAACCCTGCAATCAACCGGCTCTACGCCTCGGTTTTATTGATCGGCCCAGCGCCTTGATCCTTTGGCTCTACGCCAAAACTTATGATGAGAAAGCTCCGTGCACAAACCATCAGAATACAAGCCAGCTCCGCGCTTCGGTTCAAAACACGTCAAGCTCTAAGCTCTGACACCTCAGGCTCTGGCCTTACTATCAATACCAGCTCCGCGCTTCGGTTCCATCCAGCTCTAAGCTCACCTCAGGCCCTCGCCTCAAGACTACAACAGGCTCCGCGCCTCAATCCAATCTTTTCAGGCCTTCGCCTCATGATCACAGCAGGCTCCATGCCTCAATTCCATCGCCTCAAGCTCTCGCCTTATGACTACAACCAGCTCCGCGCTTCGGTTACATCGCATCAAAAACCATCACTCTCCAGGCTCCTGCCTCATGACTACAACCGGCCCCGCGCCTCGGTTCCTGCATCCCCAAAGCTCCGTGCTCTATGTTACTGGCCCTGCGCCCCCTATATCTCAAAACAAATGGCATTCGATTCATCCCCAGCAGATGGCTTGGATTCCACCCCAATTACCTCAATTCCTTCCAGCTCATTCGAAAGGATAAGCTACTCTACCGAGCCACTCTCAGTCAAAGTAAGGATGATCAAGAAAAGCAAACACATCTGCCGTGTACTGATCTACCCCAAAATACTAAGGAAGCTCTCCGCAAAAATTCCCCGGGCAGCTCCGCGCTCCTTCAACTATCTTCCGCCAAAACCCTGGCCCAGTCTAGGTACGTCACACTACGGCTTTTTAAGCCCTAAGGTACGTCTTCTGTCTCTAACCCTCCAAACTTTTTATTTTTCTTTAATGCCCGAACTACGGTTGGTCTGAATTTCCCTTGTGGAATACGTAGGCAGCCTCCCGGCCCGACCATAACAAAACCTTTTTTGAAAACCCCTTGGAATAGTGGTTGGACCAAATTGAGTTGCTTTTTACAGCTTTGACTATTACTCAAACATGTCTCGCGATCCGTCTGAGTTCAGTCAAAGAGGGGCATCTGTAGACACCCCAATTTGGCCTAACGATTATTTCAAGTCCCACCTTGGGACCATCCCGATGATGAAATGGATACAGTGATTGCTGATTGCCTACTTGAGAACCTTAGGACTTTCGGTAAGAACTTCGAGCCACTTAGAGGACCCAATCAGAGCCATACAGCCTTTCAGACAGAAAATATAGAAGCCTAGGAGAATCCATCTGACGGCCGTAACATCAATCTAACGGCCTTAACATCAATTCCTCACCCGAGCAACCTGTTGCCAGCAAAATCTCCCTGAGAGATCAATCACTCGGCCGCAAGATCAATCCTACGGCCGAGACATCCATTAAACGGCCGGCAGATCAATAGCTCGGCCGCCAGATCGACCTTTTTCCAGACTCTGGAACGTTCTGTCAGACATTTGGTTTGATCCAACTACACTACCTTCCCGATGCGTTCAGGCCACGCTCAGAGATCATAACGAGGAGTTCGAATTACATTGCAATTGCAATTGCAATCGTGTGTTTTGATTGGCCGGAGTGAGTCATCAAAATTGCCTATAAATAGAGGCCTTTGCACCACGAAATTGATACACATTCACACCCTTTCAAGCCACGAAACTCTGAAGAAATACTCCCTCAAACCCTCTCTTCAAAAGCCCTAACCTTCTGAAGGCAACCATCAATCCGACGATCATACCCTGAAGTTCAAACCCTAACTCTAGGGTTTTCAATCAAGTAATCAGTCAATCACACCCTAATCCGAAGCAATCAAGCAACTGAGGGATCAAGGTGGTGAGGCCCAACGGCCTCTGGTTTGTCTTATTTATTGCATCTTTGACTAACGTAGCATTTTTTATCATCGTTTAATCTTTCTGTCTGGTGTGAGGAAGAACACCGACCGGGGTTTAGATCCCTCGGCCGGTACAAAAACCCGGGAGGATCCCTCGGCCGTGAGATCAATTCACCGGCCATGGGATCCATTTCCCTGGGACAGTTTTGTTTTATTCCGCTTTCTTATGCATGCTTTGCTTATCGCACTGGCTCATTTTACTTACTGTTTAAAGGCTTAATTAAACAGACTATGTGTTGGAATTAAATAAAGCATCTATATGTCTTATGTTGAACGATTATGGGCCAGTCTCACGACTGGGCAAAGAGGGGTGCCTAACACCTTCCCCTTATTGTACTTTTGGCTCCCGTACCCAGAATCTCTATCTATTTTCCTAGTTTTAATAAACTGGGTGGCGACTCTTCTTTGATGATAACCACTATCATGTGGTGATGTTCCTAGCCATGGGAATGTCCATGATTCTGGTTTACGAAGCAAGCAACCAATTGAGAAACACACGTGATCAATCTGTATGGCGATGCCCCGCTTGGGAGGTGTCTACACTACCCGGGAGCTCGAATCCACCAAGATGGAAGCCAATGAGTCCTTTGCGGACTTCGTCAAAAGGTGGAGGGCTAAGGCTGCACAGATGACGGGAGAGTGGGATTCTGGCCAACTTTGAAACCTTCTTCGATTCTGGCCTGGCCATCGAAGATGCTCTGCAGAGTGGGATTCTATCAAAAGGGGAATCCTCGCACGCCACCAAGTCAAAGCCTCGAGCTTATTCAGGGAACCCAAATGCGCTGTTTGGGACGGGAACTTACTCCAACACGGCAACCGCTGGTACCAATACCACTTCTTCGGGCACCACCAATCACATTGCTGATGTCAATCAGGTGCAGTCACCACAGAACAACCGGCCTCACAATCAGCCCCGCAACTTTTCCGCCATCAAGGCTCCTCTGTCCGCGGTTTTGGAAAGGCTGATTAAATCGGGACATCTCAAGCCCCTGGATCCAACTCCTTTACCCAAAAACCCTTCGCCTAACTTCAAGGCCAACCTCTACTGCGCCTATCATCAAGGAGCGGGTCATCTCACTGACTCCTGTTTTCGCCTTCGTCATGCGATCCAGGATCTCATTGATGATGGCACATTGGATGCACCACCACCACCTCAAAAACCCAATGTCATCGCCAACTCCCTTCCCAAGCACAACGCCGTACCACATATCAGCCAGATATCTCTCAGCTCCACTCATATCAACCCCAGCTCCACCATATTCAACCCCACTGACTATATAGCCTCTACCGATCAACCTAAACCGGTGGTGCCTCTTCCGGCTGAACAATATGCCGAGGTTTCATACCTGCATGTGGAGGAAGGTCAAATTGTCGACACAGATGCATCTCTGGATCATGCCCAAGAGGGGGACACTGCTTCTAGTGAGTCTGTCAGCAGCCTCTTCCATCAATCAATTCCTGCTGTGCAGCTCAATTCGGCTTCGTCGCTTGACAGCCCGTACGCAACCATCTCTGGCCCGTTTCCTGATCCCTATCAGCCTTGGGTGCCTCCTTCAGATAACAACATGTAGGCTACTGGCTGGGCCATAGCAGACAATTGGGACTACGCCATTCCCCTGATCAACGAGTGGTCAAGTCAGGAAGCAGACGGGTTTCCTCCACAGCCCGAAATTGTTCCATTCAATCAAGCCTGGTATGATGGCTGGTTGGCTGGTTATGAAGCGGCCCTGCTCGATCCTTTGGATGGCTTCTCCTTATACATGCTGTTTCACCCAATCGAGCCATTGGTTCTCGAAGAAGAGCACCACTGGGATCCCGAACCAACTTGGAATGCTCCTATGGACATTGACCCTAATCCCCTTCAAGGCTATGCCATACCAGATTACATGCTTCACTACGCAGAGGACGAGCTTGTCCAGGAAGATCTGCGGATTTTGGGAGACCACATTTCCCTCTTTAGTTCGGTCTTTAATTCAGTTTGTGATGTTGATCCCAACACTGACTGCGACCCTTGCTCTTACATTGTCGATGCAGAAAATCCTCGCCCTCAGGTGCCTTATCCGAATAACAGGGACTGCAGTATCATGGTTACCGACCTTGTTCCGCCTGCTGACCTTTGGGAAGTTAATGACATAGTGGATGTCCAAGTTGGGAATGAAGTCTGGGCGGTCAATCGTTCCCTAGCTGACACTGTTCTTTGGGATGTTCCTTTCGTTGCAAATCCGGAGCCTGCTGCTGTAGTGGCTGCCGTGAAAGACTTAAACTTCTGGGATTCCCTACTAATGAAAGACCTCGCTGAGGATCTAGGCTTAGACATGGAGGTGCCCGTTTTGGCACCAACTACTGATAGAGGAAAGCGCAAGCTGGGAGATGTTCCTGCTAACCTCTGGGACGTGAATGAAAACCCTCAGGTCGTGCCCTCTTTGGGGAACATTCACAACGTTACGAGGAGTGGACGAATTTTTCAGCCTGCTAATCTGCAAGCTGGAGGTTCGTCCAATCCTTCTAACCAAAGGAACGAGCCTGTTTCTTTCCCAAGGTCTGCACCCCTGGAGGTTTCAGCTGGCAATCCAATTCCTGATTTGGTTCAGCGACAACTCGAGCGGATTCCCGCCGCAATTTCAATCTGGTGACTGATCTGTTCGTCCAAGGAGCACCGTCAGAGGCTTTGTCATGCTCTATCCCGCCTTCAAGTTCAGGCCAATGTCACGCCTGAGGCAATGATATCTCTAATCCTCCCTCCAACCTCCAAGCATACTGTGGTTTTCACAGACAAGGATCTCCCAGTCGAAGGAGTCGACCACAACCGCCCTTTGCACATCACTGTCAAGTGTCGAGGACTCTGGGTCCCGACTGTTCTCATTGACAACGGCTTAGCGATCACGTTTGCCCTCTGAGGGTCGCTTATCGTTTGGGACTCACCAAGAAGGATCTTGCTCCTTCCAACCTCGCTGTTAAGGCACATGACGGCACCCGTCATGTGGTCGAGGGTATTTTGATGCTCAAGCTCGATGCTGAGGGCTTTGAGATGGATGTGGAATTCCATGTTGTGGACATTCCCGCGACCTTTAATCTTCTGTTGGGCAGGCCATGGCTCCATCGACCCGACATCATGGCTGTACCGTCTACCCTCCACCAGAAGGTTATTCTGGGACTGCCTACCGGCACTTTGACCATTTGCGGCGATTCAGGCATTCGCCCACTCAAGGAGGATGGGACTCCTATTCTGGGAATTCTGCACGGCGAGGAAGATGTCGACCTTGGGGGTTTCTCTTTTGATACTTCAGGCACTGTGATGGCTATCAACGTGGATGGAAACTTCCTCATAAGCTCTGTCCCGCTGGACATTATGAGGAGGATGTCTTACTTTCCGGGCATAGGCTTAGGTTCTCGCCGACAAGGGGTCCCGGAGTTCCCTACTTTTCCTTTCAACGAGGGCCGCTTTGGTTTGGGGTATATCGCCTCTGCCAAAGATGCCAAGTGGAAGAAATATATGGGAAAACCTCGGACCCTCTGCGTTGGTCCCAAATTTGTGCGCAAAGTGGGAAATGCCGCTTACACTGGACAGGCTGAGCCCTTTATTCATTCCGAAACCGGGGAGCTGCTGCCTGGGTTTGAGATTTTTGCTGATGACACCTGGTCAAGCAATGATGATGAGCCAGCAAGGGCAGAATTCAAGAAGAAGCTTAATCAGGCGAAGATCGAGACTGACTGGCTGGGGTTTGTTGATCAGGGAAGTTTGGAGCAGCTGTTCCGGGAATTCTCCCAAGTGGGTTTGGCTGGGGAAGCTGAAGAAGCCGAAGTGCTCATGCTCGGGCCCGACGCCCTCGAGGATCCCACCTCTCTCATTGTGAAAGCCAAGGGCTCTCTAAATAATTGCATTTTCAAGCCACGCTTAACTTGTATTGATGACATTTCTGAGTCTGAGTCTGAGTCTGAGTCTGTTCCGTCCTCTAAGTCTAGCTCTGAGTCGGAGTTTGTGCCTCTTGGCCCTCCACGTCATAGCTTTTATTTTGAGTTTGACTCTCTTGTACTTGGCGACCCTTCAGGGGCTTGTGAAATGAACGAGGTATCTTTTGACTATTTCAATGATCTTTATATAAACTGTGTCGACCCTGACGATGAGGGAATAGATTTCGATGGGGACATTCCCAAGGAAATCCGTGCCTTCATCGAAAGGGAAGACGAAAGGCATGCTCAGCCATTAAAAGAAGAAATAATTTCTATAAATTTGAAAGATGAAAACGATCCCCGGATGGTTCAAGTGGGCTTCACACTTTCACCAGAGGAGCATCGGGATTTCAAAGAGTTGCTCACCGAATTCAGCGACGTTTTTGCATGGTCTCATCGGGACATGCCCGGTATCGATCCCGAGATTGTGGAGCATCGAATTCCTTTGTTTCTAGACGCCAAGCCTTTGAAGCAAAAACTCAGACGGATGAGGCCGGACTGGGTCCAGAAGATTAAGGAGGAGGTTACTAAGCATATTGACGCTGGCTTTCTCATGGTCTCTCAGTATCCTACGTGGGTGGCCAATATTGTCCCTGTTTCTAAGAAAAATGGGCAAATTCGAGTTTGCGTTGATTTCCGGGACTTGAATAAAGCGAGCCCCAAAGACGATTTTCCCTTGCCCCAATCGATGTGCTTGTGGATAACACTGCGGGGCACGCTTTGCTCTCGTTCATGGATGGCTTTTCTGGCTACAACCAAATTCTCATGGCGCCCGAGGACCGTGAGAAAACCACGTTCATCACTGAATGGGGGACTTATTGCTATCTGGTCATGCCTTTCGGCTTGAAGAACGCCGGACCTACTTATCTGCGAGCCGCTACCACCATTCTGCATGACATGATGCACAAAGAAGTCGAGGTCTACGTCGATGACATGATCGCCAAATCTAAAACCCGAGAAGGTCATGTTCCTGTGCCTAGGAAGTTCTTCGAAAGGTTACGAAAGTTCCGTATGCGTCTTAATCCTCAGAAATGCACCTTTGGGGTTACAGCTGGTAAAATGCTCGGTTTCATGATCACTTCTCGTGGAATCGAGGTCAATCCCTCGAAAATCAAAGCAGTCCTTGATATGAAGCCACCAGATTCTGAAAAGGGAGTGCGGAGCTTTTTGGGGAAGGTTCAGTTCATCAGCAGATTCATCGCCAAGTTGACTCTAACTTGCGAGCCGATGTTTCATCTATTGAAGAAGAATACTCCGTTTGTTTGGACAGATAAGTGTCAGGCGGCTTTCACCTCCATTCAAACCTACTTGCAGAACCCTCCGGTTTTAATGCCACCAGTGCCCGGGAAACCCTTGATACTCTACTTGTCTGTAAATCCTTCGTCTATGGGGTGTTTGCTGGCTCAAGAGGGAGAAAAGGGAGTTGAAAAGGCCATTTACTATTTGAGTAAGAAGATGGTTGGTGCTGAAGAACGATACACCGCTCTTGAAAAGACGTGTTGGGCTCTTGTTTGGGCATCCAAGAAATTGAGACACTACATGCTGGCTTACCCAATGAAGTTGATTTCTCGAATGGATCCTCTCAAGTATCTGTTTGAGAAGCCCGCGCTTACTGGTAAGCTAGCACGTTGGTTGCTTTTGCTCACAGAGTTTGACCTCGAATATGTCACGAGGAAATCTGTCAAGGGGCGCGCAGTTGCCGAATTCCTGGCTGATCATCCTGTCAATGGGCTAGAGGACTCGGATTTTGCATTTCCAGATGAAGGGGTGATGGCAGTCGTCAAAGACACCTGGACTATTTATTTTGATGGGGCAGCCAATCAGAAGGGATACGGGATTGGGGTTTTGCTGATAACCCCTGATGGTGCTCATATTCCGCTTGCATTCAAACTCAATTTCGATGTCACAAACAACCAAGCTGAGTATGAGGCCTGCATTGTTGGCATGGAAGCTGCTCTTACGCTTGGTGTGGAAAAGCTCGAGGTCATTGGCGATTCCAACCTTGTCGTTTCTCAGGCCAACGGGGACTGGAAGGTTCGGGAAGATAAACTGAAACCTTATCATCAAGACTTGGAGGACCTCATTCCTCGTTTCAACAAAGTCACATTCACGCACATCCCTCAGATGAAGAATCAGTTTGCTGATGCTTTAGCAACTCTGGCTTCCATGGTCGAACTTCCAGTTGGTGTCAAACTTCGCCCTATTCTAATTGAACAGCGGGACTTACCTGCTTATCAATATGTCAACGCTGTCGATGACGTCGATGACGGCCTACCCTGGTATCATGATATCTGGAACTTCGTCGAAAGTGGTCAGTTTCCGCCTGACGCCACTAAGAAGGATCGAACAGCACTGCGAAGGTTGGCTGCTCAATACATTATTTGCAGAGGAAAGCTGTATCGGAGATCTCACTGCGGAATGCATAAGCTCTGTGTCAGTGGCACTGAGGCCATCAAGATCATGGAAGAAATTCACGAAGGAGTTTGTGGCCCTCACGTGAGCGGAGTCATGCTCGCCAGAAAGATCCTGCGGCAGGGTTACTTTTGGTCTACCATGGAGTCTCAATGTGTGGATTATGTGTGCGCCGCTGCCATAGGTGTCAAATCCATGCCAATCTCATGCATGTCCCTCCTTCTAAGCTGTTTGGTATGACATCGCCTTGGCCCTTCTCTGTTTGGGGCATTGACGTCATTGGCATGATCAGACCATCTGCTTCGAATGGGCATCGGTTCATTTTGGTGGCAATAGATTACTTCACCAAATGGGTCGAGGCTGAATCTTACAAGACCCTGACGGCGGTTCAGGTTGCTCAGTTCATCCAGAAGAACATCATCTATCGGTATGGGGTTCCACAAGCGTTCGTTTCAGACAATGGGGTTCACTTCAAAGGCAGGGTTTTGGAGCTCTTCGAGGAGTTCAAAATTCAGATCCACTATTCAACGGTTTATCGCCCTCAGACGAATGGAGCGGTCGAAGTGGCCAATAAGAACATTGAAACTATCATCAAGAAGTCCGCGGAGTCCGCTAGGGACTGGCACGAGCAGCTGCCTCTAGCTCTTTGGGGGTATCGTACATCAATTCGAACATCAACGGGGGCAACCGCCTTTTACCTAGTCTATGGGATGGAAGTTGTACTTCCTATTGAGCTCGAGGTACCGACCTTAAGAATCATGGCTAAATGTGAACTCACGGAGTCCGAATGGCTTAGTGGGAGATTTGTTGAACTCATGCTCTTCGATGAGAGGAGGCTCCGTGCCTTGTGCCTTGTGCCATGTGCAGGGGTATCAGCGCAGAATTGCTCGGGCATTCAACAAGAAAGTAAAATCTCGGGATCTGATCGAAGGGGATATGGTCACGAGGGAAATCCGGGCTCCCATTTTCGATCTACGAGGTAAGTTCCGCCCGAAGCGCGCGGGGCCTTACATTATCAAGACCATCCTCTCGGGTGGAGCAGCTCAGCTTATCGATCTGGGCAGCAATGAATTCAATACTCTGGTCAACCTGGATCAACTCAAGCGTTACTATCCCTGAGAGAAGCTCGTTGGGCCGAAAACCACAAGGGTGGGCGGTCCCAAGCAAAAATTAGAGCAAGCCTGCTAGGCTGAAAACCCAAGGGGGCAGTTTAGGCAAAAATAAATAGGCAATCAATCAAAGCTCGCCAGACTGGAAACCTGCAAAGGCAGTTCTAGGCAAAAACTTAGAGCACAAAAGGAGAGCCAAAATACACGAGCGAACCGTAGCCTGAAATACGTTTTGACCTGATTCCCTAGCTTGGGATACGTAGGCAGTCTCTCTGTGGGACTCGGTCATACTCTGTCGAACCGTAGCCTGAACTACATTTTGACCTGATTCCCTAGTTTGGGATACGTAGGCAATCTCTCTGTGAGATTCGGTCACAATCAATCAACTTGATCCAAGGTTTTTATTCCAGGATGTGCTTCAATATTCAAGACGACGTGGTGTTCAATGCTTGGACCAAAAGGGAATTTTTTTTAATCTTTCGCTTTTATTCAAAACTGTTATTTCTATTACATAGGCTGAGCAGAGTCTTAAAAACAGTAAAGCATAAAAAACAGAACGAAATGCTAGAGGCCTTCGCAGGCTCTCAGTTTATTCTAACTCATTGAAAGTCGTGTCAGGGGTCAGTCTGTGTTTTGTCTCCTTGCAACCTCTTCCCTTAGCCATGCTACATAGCGGCGTTTGAGTCTTGTGCTGAAATTGTTTTCCACTCCTCCAAGTTCCCTCAAGCCCCAGTTGTGCTCGTACCCGGCTAGATGTTGGGCTGTGAATGCTGGAATTTGGAAATCTTCTATCCCAGCTCGATGAAAACCTTGGCTCATGCCTAATTGCCGCAAAATACGACCTGGAATGTAGAATGTGAAACTGGATAGCCCAGCAATCACCATCCTCTCGAAACCTGCAGAGTGCAGAGCCATGTCCGGAATATCTAGGGCTTCGTGCCGCCAGATGATCTCTCGCGGAGACATCTCCCTCATGAAGGCATGCCAACCCTCCTCAGTCATCTCTGGGTACAGCATCCCTCTTTGGTGCATTCGCCCGAGCAAACGGGGCCAGTTCGCTCCAGGAGCAGTTATTAGCCCGAGCTTGTCACACAGCCACAACTGTATGAGCGAAAAGACAAGTAAGCAGTCTCGATATAGCCTGAACCGAGAGTTGAGGTAAAAACAGACTGTGTGAAAGCCGAAAAAAGGTGAGCCGAGTGAGATTTTACCTGCAACAGGAGCGGGCTGCCACCGAACGTGTTCGTTTGGCCGGCGGCCACCAAATCCAAACCAATGAGTGTTTCAGCAAGCACCATGGGAACTACGTTCTTTCGAACACCCATTTGTGTAGCCACATCCACCAGCGAGGGATCAGGTCGTCCATATGGAGACACCAACAGGTATGCAGCAAGTATGCCGATCGACATGGCAAATCGGCGCCGGGCTTGCAGAACGGTATCTGCTGGATCGCCGTCGGGCCCGTACCATTCCATTAGGCGCACGAAGTTTATTTGTCCGCCAATCAGCAGGCCTTCCGCCGCACCCTTTGAAATGTTCAGACAGGTTTTCAGCAGCTTCGACATGCTTTGTCTGTAAGGTGGCACGATAATCACGCTCGAAGCAAAGCCTTGGAGATATGCCTGAAATTCTTCTACGGTCGGGCACAGCTCGTTGTCCCCGAATCAGAACACATGGACGTCCCAATCCGAGAACTGGAGAGCTGCTCTCAGGATTTTGGGGCGAAGCCTTATACTTTTTAGGAAGCGAAAGGCGGCCAGCCCGTGAGAACGGAAGCATAGCCAATCGCTTGCAACAAATTCGTCGAGCCATGGGCGGATTAATGTGGGGAGATGATTTGCCATTAGGGTCCAAGGTTTCTGGGATTTTTCCTACGGAGATTATGTGATCACTCAGAGGGCAACCGTGCTTTTATAGGTTAAGAAAGGGTGGAATGCTTTTCCCTTGGAATGAGTTGTCCATGCAAGGTGTCCCAAGCCTTTAAAAATCAAGGGCACATTTCTGTAAGGAGCCAGAAACCCTTGCACGTCCAAAGCTGGTGGAAGGGTCTGCCACCTTTTACTTTCTGAATGGGTCAAGGTTGGCAGCTGTAACAGGAGCTCTCCATCACGCGACGGTTCCTGAGTATCGCGCGACAGAGTTCAGTCGCGCGATGGTTTCTTTCACTCGCGCGATGGTTCATTTTATTTCGGTACAGTAAGGCAGGCTACTGTCTTTCGGGGGGTGATTTTTCGCATTTTGCCTTGGGCCAGATTTTAGGATTCCGATGCTTCTAGTAGGTCATTATGGATGATTATGACTATGTCGAAGCATTGTTTGTTCAAATTGCGCATTCGGTGATGAATTCGATCCCTCGAATGGATAACGGCCAGATGATTCTTATTCAAAGTCGTTATTTGGCCGGTCGAACCAGGCAAAAGGACGTACAATTTACAAGGCAAGCATTGAAAAGCAGAGCCAGAAGTTCAGACAGCCTGATGGTTTTACTACACACAAGCTTGGTTTTTCTACGGGATTCAGAAATACCCCCTTTGCCTTGCTTCAACTTCAGCGCTGAGCCATCTTACGTAGCGACTTTCCAGCCATGTCCTGAAGTCTGGGATTGGTTCTTTCAACGTCCTATCGATCTAGTTGTCTTTGTAGCAGCGCAAATTCCATGAGTCGAATACAGGGATGTCGAAGTCTTCCGCTCCATAACGCTTGTACCCTTGGCTTTTCCGAGTTGTCGGAGTGTACGCCCTGGAACGTAAAATGTGAAGCTCGATAGGCCAGCGATTATCACTCTCTTGAATCCAGCTGAATTGATCGTCATTGCCGGAAGGTTTAACCAGAGACATCTCCAGACTATGTCTTCGGTGTGCATCTCATTCAGAAAAGTGAACCATATGTCCACCGTCAGGTCAGGGAATATCATCGGTCTTTCGACCAAGAGCCTGGGGAAATCTTCGAAGCCAGCCTGCGGCTCTTCTAAAACCCCCACTTTGTCCGCCAGCCAGAGCTGCGTAAGATCAGGAGACGAGTCAGAAATCAAACACGGCCTGAGTGCCCGAGTAGGGATGAAAATGCAAGAAACGTGTTGAACGGGAATTTACCTGGAGCAGGATAGGGCATCCACTGAAGGAATCAGCTTGCTCGAGTTTCAACATATCCAAGCCCAGCAGCGTTTCCTCTAAAACCACGGGCATGATGTTCTTCTGGGCATCCATTTGCAGGGCCATGCTCACCAACTTGGGACTCGCACCCCCTTCTATGGGAATCAGCATATACGCAGCCAGTGCGCATATCGACAAAACGAAGCATCTGTGAGCTTCCCCCACGTAGTCTCCCAGGGCTCCCTCCGGGCCATACAGTTCAATTAGGCGGAGGATGTTGAGTTCGCCATTCTGAATGATACTGGCCGTCAGTGCCTCGGGAATATTGAGTTTCGCCTGTAAGATTTGCTCCATGTCTTCGTGAACTGGCGGGACTGCCGGAACATCTAGGTTGGCAAACCCTGGCGCATATGCTTGGAGTTCTTCTATGGTGGGGCACATCTCATCTTGTCGGAACCGGAAGATATGCACAATTGGGTCCCAGAAAGGCAATGCGGCTTGGAGGAGCTCTACGCACGGTCGAGCGAATCGGAGATCTCGAATTGAGGACAAGCAACGAGACCGGGGGCTCGCCCAATTTATGGTTTCATCTCTCATTAGCCAAGGGTCAAGGGCTTCCATTAATGAATCTCCCATTGTCAATGGTATAGAGGGGGTGTATACTACATTATTCCTAAAACCTTTCTTCTTATAGGCAAAAAGTTGGTGGGATCAAAGCCTAGGTGTCCTACCACCTTGCATGCAGGGACAACCTTCCTTTTGCAACCCCAGAATGACTTCCAAGATGTGGAACAATGAACAGGTTCATGGCAATAATTTGGTCAGACAAAGGCAGCTCAGCAGGATTTGACCATCGCGCGACACTTCCAGATCATCGCGTGACAGAGATCATTCACGTGACAGTTCCAAACCATCGCGCGATGGTTTGTCTACAGTTTTGACGGATTCCAACAGCTACTGTCCATTTTGGTCGTGTAGACACCCCAATTTGGACTTCTCGAATGTCCTTAATTTGTGGCCCGGAGGCTCCCCGATGATGAATTTGGATCAAAACAAGTCTCGTACCAATTGGAATTTTGCTCCTTGAAGGATTTGGAAAGGGAACAAAAATGGTCAAAATCATTTCCAAGCGCTTGGGAGCAGTCCCAAGCGCTCCAAACCATTTTTCAAAACCACTGGCTGGGTTTACTCTCGAGTGCTCGAAAGTGAAGTCCCAAGCGCTCGAGACTACTCTCGAGCGCTCGAGTCTTCTGGGCTGACCAATGGGTGGCAGGCCTTCCCACTACCCATGCAACTCATCATTACAACCTCTTTGAGCCGGTTGAAGCTCAGTCTACACTCAACCTCAGTCAGAGATTTTCTGGTCAAGGATTTTTCCCATTTAAAAATGTTTTATTCAAATCCATTTGATTTTGCAAACCATAGGTTATTTTTCCTATAAATACAACTAGTCTTCAGCTGGGTTGTGGGGGCTGAAAAATCCATTTTGCTCTGGGAACCCTTCCTCGGCTCTCTCTCTCTCTCTCTATCTCTCTTGTTCAAAGCAAAGACTTTCAAACCCTAGCTTCAACTTCAAACATCAAAAGCCTACAAAAATCATCAAGCAAAAAGAAAAGGATAGAAATCCAGGATATCCCAAATTTCTGATTTCTGGTCTTCTTCTCTGCATCCATTTTCTAAGTTACTCAAGGAGCCAAGTTCAAATCAAAGGTAGAAAAATCTTTCTACTTTGATCCTAAAACAAAGAGGCTGTTTTTCCCTTCTGAGGGGGGTCTCTCAGCCTGACCCAGTCTTCAATACTGGGTGCATGGTTGGGAGACCTTAGTGTAAAAACAAGAGCAAAGGATCCACAAAAACGTTTTCACAAACCCTTACTGGAAACACTCTCGAGCGCTCGAGAGTTCTCCCGAGCGCTCGGGACTGTTGCCAGTTCCATGCATGGCATTCTATCACACAACAAGCTGGGATTTGAGGTGCATTCTTAAGTAGGATGGTTTATCGTGGCATGCAGAGACATGTAATCAGTTTTCCTAAAAACAGAAATATTTCTCATGAATTTTCATGTGTGAACAAGGCTTTTCCCTTTTAAAAGTTGAAAGATGATTTTTCCCACCAGGGTGTTTGCATGTCAGGACAGTAACATTTTCCACTTGAGAATAAGCTGGCATGCAGCACACTCCCAAGCGTTCAGAACCATTCTCGAGCGCTCGGGAGTGCATGCATGCATTCGTATTTCATTTCCCCCCAGTGTACTATGTTTTATACCTTACTGCATGGCTGAGTGTACCTCATTGTTCTCTTTTAAAATGGTAGATTTAATCCTGTTAGTGGCAAGGATGCATGGCTTGAGGGATTGAGGTCCTATCTCAGTCTGTCGAGTCCTCTGTTGAGCCCATATTCTGTTTGAATTCATTTCAGTTTACAGTTTAGCATTTTATTTTGTTGGCACTAACGAAACTTGCAGGATTGGGATTCTAGCACTCCTAAGCGCTTGGGACCACTCCCGAGCGCTCGAGAGTGAATACAGTGACAGGGTTCCATTTTCAGCTATTTTGTATATCTTGCATGGTCATCCTTCCTCACTCCTGTACAACTGCACATGCATGCACTGTTTATGTGATATACCTGTGGATAAATGCTAACTGCTTGATAAAACAAAATCCCTTTTGAAAAATCCCACAAACGTTTAGTAGAGACCGACATCGTGTCGGGCGACGGGGGTGCCGTAAAACCCTTCCCCCCTCGTAACGTGGCTTCCGAACCCTCAAACGAATCTCTTGTTTTCAAATCGATCATTTTCGAAACAAAACGGTTTCTCGGGTGATATACCATAAATCCGGGTGGCGACTCTTCAAACAATTTTCAAATCGATCCAAAGCCGAGGCGCGCGATTTTCATTGGGCCGCCCCGATCCACCCGGGGCTGTGGTAGCCCACAGTGGCGACTCCGCTGGGGAAAAGGTTTAATTGATACTTGAGAAAAAGTTGGCATGTTGTCAAAACGGTCCGCTTTCCTTGAGCATCAATTAAACTTGTGAGCCAAGCTTGAAAAACGTTTGTGGGATTTTCAAAGGGATTTTGTTTCATTGTCTATTTCTTGTATATATATCTTGTGCAGCCCCGCTGTTGTGTTTCGGCAATCCTACCCGGCCTGCCGGTGATGGGGAATCCCGAAATGCCCAGCAACCCTCGACCATGATGAGTCATACCTACCGTTGGTACCGTTATTGGGTGTACGCTCAATATCGGGAGGTATACTTTGACTCTAGTCCGGGGAACCCTTTTCTAAACCAAAACCGGCCCTCTATACTTGCGTAGAAAGCAATAGAACCTTCCAAACTAGGACAGGGACCCGCAAGGTAGGACTATGTGCTATATCCTGCCTACATGTTACTGCTTTCTGCATCTCACCATGCATCTCATCCATGTCATGCCATCATGCTGTCTGTTCAATTTCAAGTCCCGTGCTCTTAAGAGTCGCTCACTCGGTCTGTAGAAGGTTGCCGAGGCCCGATGAAGAATCGTGCACCCTAGGGTACGTTGTCTAAACCACATGAGTCCTTAAAACAATGAGACTTTGGGAAATCAAAACATACTAAGTCCTTGACTAATGCCTAATCGAAGATTCAACGGAGAATAAGGAATAACAAGGAAACGATGCTGTGATGCCACTTTACTTACACCACTTTGGCTAATGGCACCATGCCACTGACACCACTCTGGTTGTGGTATCACGTCGTCTATACTAAGTTATTCCAAGTTCAAAATTGAAGTTTCGAATGAGGACTAGTTGAATACTTAGTTCTTTTGACATCTCTTAGAACCTGTCGTTCTAAACAAAGGATACACCCTAAAAGAAATTCTGAGGAATGAGGCAACCTTCGAAAGACCGTAATCTTATTCCGCTTGCACATCGCACCTTGCATCTTATGCTTTTGGGTAGAACTCTTAGACTCGTTCGCGCGGCTTGTTTAGGATTGCCTGGACCGATGAAGAGTCATGCTTTTTAAAGGCACGTTGTCAAAATTAATTAGTCCTTGGAATGATGAGGTTTTTGGGATATCGAAATTCTTTAAGTCTTCAATACATTTTTCAATCATGGATGAAAATTAACAAAACAATTAGGCTACAATGCCGTGATACCCACACCACCCAGGATATAGTGCGAAGTCACTTACCCCGCCTAGACTAATGGCACCATGCCACCTACGCCGCCCCGGTTACGGTATCATGTCATTTACGCTAAACGGTTTTTGAAACCAAAACAGAAATTTTAAATGAAAAATTTTAAAGGCTTAATTTGTCTTGATATCTCTCAAATCTTGTCATTCCTAATCAAAGGATACACACTCAAAACAATCTCTGAGGACTAAGGCAATCCTTCGTAGGTTGTTATTTCTTGAGTCTGGTCTAGGAGACCATAAATCCGTGGAGTTTGGGATAACTCCGGTGTTCGCCGTGCCCGAACGGCTCCCGCTAGTTCAGTCTATCCTTAAGTGCATTATTCCAGCAGTCTTATTGCTCTGTCTCGGATGGTCTTAGATAAGGAGATGGGCTCTGATTCCCAACGTGAGGAATTTAACCTACCTGACAACGACCTACCCGTGACTGTTGGAACTATCCGTAAAGTTTGATCCCTTGAGTCGACGATGACAACACGTGAATAACAATTCTTTTATTCATACACGTTTTTCAATAAATCACAACATGGGTGTGGTCACACGCCCCAAAAACTCCCATGTTTTAAGCATAAAAATTCCGGGTGCGCCCTTCACGCGGAAAGCGCGGCGAAATGCTTCGCAGATCAGTGAGTCGCCACTCGGGTTTTGCGGTTAGTACCCAAGAAACCGTTCTTTTGAAAACATTCGGACCACGTTTGTTTGATTTTGAAAAAGGCTTTTGTAGACTGGACCGTCGTCACCTTTGATCTTGAGGTTCGGGAGCCAGATTACGAGAGGTGAAGGGTTTTATGGCACCCCCCTCGCCCAGTCCGGAGACTGGTCTCTACTCAGGCGTTTTATAAAACATTTGCATTTCTCTCTTTATTTGATCATTCTTTTAACCAGTTAGGGCGGGGAACAGTTAATAGGGATTAAAGCTGTAAACAAGTTGCATTTATGTACAAAAAGATGTGATAAAATGTTTATGGATGTTTGATGTTTGATCTATACAAGTATAATAGATTGAGAACAAGCTTTTGTGGACGTTTTAAGCAGACTAGAACACACTGACTGTGAGGTGGTGCACACAGGGACAAGCCTGCATGCACTGGCCAAGCCACTGCATGCAGTAATGACCTGCGTGCGCCACATCACAACAGGCGTGCGCCGGTAAGCCTAAGACCACAGCTTCTGTCATCAACCCTCTGGGCTCTGGAAAGGACCAGTGCACACCCAGGACAAACCACACAATTTATACAGGTTACTAAGCTATTACAGACAGATTAATGGGCTTAAAAGCCACCAAATAGACAGAAAACCCCCAAAACAGTGAGGGGAGGATGGTCAAAGGCCTGGATGGAAGAACATGCAAGGGCCAAGCCACTGGAACACAAAACACTACCGTACGCCACTTAAGGAGGGCCGTACGCCAGTAGTCTCTTGGTTCCAATGCTTTGGCTTTGCATATTCTGGGCTCTGGAACAGGACCAGAGAGACCCAGAAGGCCAAACTAAGCAATAAATACAGATGGAAGAGAAAGCAGCTCTAAGTACAGGAAGCAATAAACTGGTTTTAGCATACAGCAAGATGATCAAAGCTTAAATAATGCAAGAAAACAATGATCCATGATCCCCACGCCAGTTGTGCACATACTACCATTACTGGCGTACGGCACTCAGTACTGGCGTGCGCCACTGATCATTGTGCACGGTTCTGAAACCTTGCTAGCATTAGGGCCAGGACTGGTATGGATTACCAGCCTTGACCCTGCCAGCCCCCCTCAGGGGTCAGAACAGAAAGCAGGAGCAAAAGGTATTATACCTTTGCTTGCAAGTTTGATGGATGGTTTGAACTTTGAGCTTGCAAGGGGATGGATGGAGGACGGATGTAGTGAGGTTTGAGGATTGTGGAGGGTACTCCCTTTTGCTTGCTCTTTCTATGGAAGAGAAAGGAAGCAAAGAAGCAATGAAGAAGAAGACAAAAGGTTTTTTTTTTTCCTTAATGGAGCTAACCCCTTGCAAATGAATGCAAGGGGGGGATTTATGGAGGAGGGGGGAGGACTGATCAGTTGAGCCTTAAGGCTTGTTTGGAAGACTAAGGCATGGAGGAGCCTCCCATGCATTTAATACATGGGACTTGGCTTGATGGAGGGTGTAGGAGAGAGAAGGGGACAGCTCTGGCCGAAGCAATGATCAGGATGCTGCCAGCTGACGTCAGTCGGCTACAA
Source organism: Rhododendron griersonianum (assembly GCA_018127125.1). Lineage (NCBI taxonomy): Eukaryota > Viridiplantae > Streptophyta > Magnoliopsida > Ericales > Ericaceae > Rhododendron > Rhododendron griersonianum. The sequence continues at coordinate 40,092,670 of CM030795.1, read as the reverse complement.
AAACTCCCGCCCATTTGGCTAAAAAAGGTTGATTTGACTGGCATTGACTGGTGTGCGCCACTGGTTGAGTGGCGTGCGCCAGAAAGCGGTGATGAGTGACACGTGGCAGTGGTTCCTGCGCACGCTAGTCCACCACCAGCGTACTCCAGTAGGGTTTTGCTGAGGCCATTTGGTTCTGACTTGAGGGTTCGACAAAGGCTTGAGATGGGTTTGGATGAGGTTCGGGACGCTCAAAGCTCAAACTCATTTCACACACTTGGGATGTTCTGGACCTTAATCATCATCGGGGAATCAAATACCGTAAGTAAACTAATCCGGACCGTCCAGAATAGGGTGTCTACAATGGGCATGTCCTGAGTCCGTTTTCGTTTGCTTTACTGTCAGTGCTGGGCCAGCCATCCTGCAACAAAGCCATACCACCTTCTCCAACCACCTCAAAATGACAGAACAGACAGAGCTAGCTGAGCTGAAAAAGGCTATAGAGGAAATGAATCGGAAAATGGATGAGCAGACGGTTCTATTGCAAGGGCTGTTTGACCTTTTCGCCTCTGCCATGTCAAATCCAGAGCTGGGACCAAACGCTGATGAAGCCAGGATCAAGGAAACTCCTCAAACCTATCACTCTCCAACAGGCAGAATCAAACCGCGCTCAAAAGTGAAGCTCTCTGACATGCTCAAAGACTTGGCCGAATTCCATGATGCCAGAACCCACTCAAATGAGAATATTGGATCCTCGTCTGGAACTGGAGCTAAAAGTGAGGATGTGCACAACACCAAAAGCAAAAAGGTATCATGCAGTTGCGGAATAAGCAAAGCTTCCACCAAGCGTCCAATCGGCACCCCTATGAACCCTCAACCTAGCCACAAAACCCCACCGAGGATCCTCTCCCGCTTTCCTGTACCTTTGTCCTCAGTTTACGAGATGCTTCTCGAAGTCGGCCTCATCAAGCCGCTCCCTCCAACTCCCCTACCTCAAAAGCTCTCCTCTTTTCACAACCCAAACGCCTATTGTGCCTTCCACCAAATGCCCGATCATGCTACCAACAGCTGCTTCCGTCTTCGTCACGCGATCCAAGATTTAGTAGACAACGGGACCATCACAGTGCCGGACCACAGATTTGGGGGAGGATATTGAGTGCAGTAAGGCATGAATGGAACTTCTCACGAGTTCGGGAAGCTTTTGAGTTTCAAGTCGAGTCTTTTTCAAGTCTTTGTTTTTCAATTTCGAGTCAGTTTGTATTTCGAGTATTTCATGCTTTTGTGTCTTTATGTTTTCAATTTCAAGTTTGTAGTCGAAAAAGAAAACCCAAAAAAGAGTCAGTTTCGTAGTCCTGAACTACGTTATGACCTGATTCCTTTGCAAGAAGGATACGTAGGCAGCCTCATCTTAAGGCCCGGTCATGTTCATTTGAGTCAATCCCAAAAGTCGGCCATGATCTCTCGAGTCAATCCTTTGTGAGTCAGTCTTGTCTTTTGAAGTCAACCTCAGGCTCTTTGTGTCGAAATTGTGATAGTAAACTCGCGTTTTGTGATAATCCCTTGGAATTGTTTTTTCACCATCAATTAAGGAATCAAAACATGAGATATTTTGCCCTTGCAAGAAGAAGAATTTCATGGAACCGCTCCATGACGCCATTAAGAAGCCTTGGCCTGAGAAAAAGCTCGCTAGATCAAAACCTCAAAATGTGATCCAGGCAAAGGTTAGAGCATACAAATCTCTTAACTTGCATCTAGGATCCAGTTATCGAGTTGTGCAATTCAAAATGAAGAAAGGCATTCTTTTCTCTATCAAACGCTTGAAGATATATATCCGTTGATAACCCCTTTGAGCTTAAATTGATTTTTTTGAAAGAACCCAGCTAGGCAGCTATCCCCCACACTGGGGTAAAATAAGGAAGACAAAAGTGCCAAACACCTGACTATTCATCGGCGCATTGGAATTCAAAGTGTGAAAGTGCCAAATACACAGGCACAATGAGATGCAAGATTTCGAAGAAAAATTAGAGAAGGCTTAAAATGAATGAAAGTGCCGAACGCATCGGCACAGCAAGGTGCAAAGCAAATCAAGTGAAAGGAGGCACCTATCAAAAGCAAAAAAGGGCACAAAAATATTCAAGATGGCTGCTAGCTCTCGATACCCAAAGAAAATGAAATTTTTTGTGCCTATTATCCTTTCTTTGTTAAGCCAAACCTTGGCCACGTTACAACCCGAATAAAGTCCTTTCAGATTGAAAAAACACAATTTGATAACAAAAATCCTAGACAATAGGAGAAAACAAGAAGGAGGGGCAAGGCATTTTCTGAATCCCGCAAAATCCAAGCTGGGGCATTTTCGAAATCCATGGGTTGTCATCAGCAATCTAGGGCAAAGTTCGTGGTAAAAATCCTCGTGTTTTGACAAAATAAGATCAAAACAAGATCCTGAATGAGCATCACTTGATGGAGCTGAAACAATTTCAAAATCCCGAATGGGAAAATCATTGAAACTTGATTTTATCATGACAATTTCAGACATCAAACCCCCAAATAATCATGCTCCTCGTCCAGCCAAGTTGAACTCCTCGTCCAGTCAAGGTCTTCATTGAGTCAGTCCTCTGATAAAGGGTTTTTCTTGTCCTTCGAGTCATCTAGGCCTTGTCCAAATTCACACAAGGTCATCAGTCTAGAGACCCCAACTCATGAGAGAAACTCCAATGCATGGGAGAACCCGCGCTTGCACTCGTGGTAAAACTAGTTGCCGAAACTATCTGTGGAATCAAGGAAAAGAATCAGAACTGAGACTTGTCACTCGCTGGGGCACATCAGCCCGATGTCATCAATCATAGCAAGCATACAGCCGACCTCGAGACTGGGGCATGCATGCTCAAAGCTCAAGCTCTGATCAAAGTCAAACACAAGCCCTAGATCCAACTCAAACCCAGTTTTCACCCAAAGACAAACTCCATCCCAAATCCCAAGGTCCTGGCAATACTGGTCCACTGGCCAAAAATAGTAAAGCGGAAAAGGTACTCGGACATGTCCTGTGTTTTGCAAAAATAAATTAAAAAAATCATCAGTGTTGTCAAAAGTCGAAACATGGGTCTCACTTTCTAACCTCGACCTCTCATAGTCACCTTCACCTATCAGTTTCGTCAACATGACGGCTTCGCATGCTGCCATAGATTTGGCATTTTTCTCTTGGTCATTATTCAATCATTTGCAGCCATAGATTTGGCACCGTCCTGAGGGACACCCCCCAATCATCTGCTGCCATAGATTTGGCACCGTCCTGAGGGACGCCCATCGAGCCCGCCATAGATTTGGCACCGTCCTGAGGGACACCTTCCCACCAGCCCTGGAACTCATCAAACCCGACATTTTCAAAGCATTCTCAACATTCAAACTTTGGAAATTTGGAAAAGTATTGGGAAAAACACAAGTCAAGCTTCGGGGAGTCACTTCATCTGAAGGAGCAACTGAATTGAAGCCATTTGAACACCTTGGAAGCATGCATGCAGAAGAAAACGACATGGGAATAGCTGGTGAGTGGCATTGGGGAAACAACACTGGTCTGTTGATGACAGCAGTCCCGAGCGCTCGGGAGTGAAGTTCCAAGCGCTCGAGACCACTCTCGAGCGCTCGAGAGTGCTGCTGTTTTCAGCGGTTTCTGATTCTCAACCTTTCAGCCTCAATACAACAGTATGAATACATCCAGCTCAGGTCAGAAGACTTTCAACATGTTCCCAGGGAATACAACGCTTTCCATTATGTGTTTTCTCGTGTATTCATCCATTTTCTTCGAAAAAACCCAAGGTTTTCAAAGTTTTCATCCCTCGAGTATGTCAAAATCCACGTTAGGCGTATTTGGTCGAATCCGGCGATGCGTATAAGTCACGACGTGCATTAGTGACTGTATGGCATGTTCAAACGCGTGTTAACGCTCTTAGTTCAAGTTTTCATCGTTCAATTGTCCCGAAATCATCGTTTTCAAGCGTAAGCGAATGTCAATCTTTGTTTCAAGGGCGTTCTCGTAATTCCAACAGTCCTCGCAGGTCATAGTACTCATTATTGACTGCACGGTGCGTTCTATGGCAATCAAATGCTCTTAAGTCTGATTTTCCGTAATCAATTGTTGAAAAAGGCTATCTTTGAATGATGTCAAATTTTCACTCTTACTTTGAGAGTATCGCTTGAAGTTCGCGCGCTCTTTACGTTCTTTAAGGCTAGTCGAACATATCTCATAAAATACAATTCTATAAAGGAAGTGCGAGCGAATGGAAAGAACAAAAGGGCAAATTTTCATAAATAAATACAGTATTTACAATGAGTGAGGAAAGAAGTACAAAAACTGGGGCAAACACACGCCCAATCCTAACTACCGGGGCACGCAGGCCCAAGCAAAAATCAAGGCACGCAGGCCTAGAAGCTACTACTACGTCGGCACACAGGCCCATGTACAAGAAAAGCTAGCAAGGCTAAAACCCTAAGACTCAGACGCGACGGGTCCTCTTCTGCTGGCGGCCCTCGGGCTCCGTGCTCTCACTCTCGTCACCGTCGTCTGCACTAGGAGGGTAAAAAGCGGTCTCCGAGTCCGTCGTCCCTAAAACACGCGACTCGGAGGACTCCTCTGTCGCATCCTCCTCGGTCTCATCCTCCGACTCCGCGCGAGCGAGCCTCCGCTGGGACGCCGCCCTGGGCACAACCTCGAACTGTCTAGCCTCTGCAGCGAGCCGCGACACTCTCTGTGTCTCTCGTCCCCGTGTGCTAGCAGAAGCTGGAGAGCTCGTGGTAGCCTGAGCTCGTGCTCTAGCCGAACGTCGTGGCTGCACCTGCATATCACAAGCATACGATCATTTTGTGCATATTTGAAATTCAATTGATTGGTTGAAGAATCCTATTCAAACATGCATTTTTCATACCTGTGGAGCGACAGGAGGAGCTGGTGCAGGGGCAGGTCTGGTCGGCAAGACCCTCCCTCTAGCACAACCCTTCAGCAGGTGGCGCATCCCCACCATCAGCATGATGGCCCTCTCGGCCCACTCTCGCGGTACCTGCAGTATTCAAACGTCAGAAATGTGCAAGCAGTAATCATTTAAGGCAATCAGAAGTGCGGATTCGTTTGTACCTGCTCAGGAAGCCGCATCGGCGGCTGTGGAAGGCGTGGGATGTCTATCAACACCCGTGCCCCCGAAGAGTCTGTCGCCCCTACAGTCCACTCCAACGTGGGGAGCGTAGTCGAAGTCGAAGCCTCCGCTGTCTCCAGGACCCTCGCGTCACCCTCTCCTCTACCTGGTGGGCTGGCACCTCGCCCCCCCAGCAGGCTGCCTACCGCCTCCTCGCCCTCTACCTCGTGCGGACCGGCCGCCACGGCCCCGCACTCCAACCTCTCCTCCAGCGCCAGGGCCTCGCCCTCCCTCAGCTATCCTCCTCTCCAGCTCAGCCTCCACCCCTAGGCCCGTGGCCAGGTACTGGTCTACGTAAGCTGCATAGTCCAGACCACGTCGTAGGTGCCGCTCCAAGTCTGTGTCGGGCACTGTGTACTGCTCCAGCTCCGCACGAGTGTACGTCTCCATCCTCTGCACGCGAGGAGGGAGCGGCCCGGGTACCACGAACGCTGGAAGACCAAGTGACTGCCGAGTCACTCGATCCCCCAGGTACCACTGCCAACCCAGTGGGCACTCCAGCAGCACCCTACTCCGTGTCACCTCCCAGCTCCTGGGTAGGAACTCAGCCTCCACCCTCGACCACCTGTCCCAGTGAACCTGCACGTCGAATTTGGAAGCATCAATAAAAGCATACGTCGAATGCGAAAAAGAGAAATGGAATAAAGGCAAATCATACCGCAACTCCGGTCAAGCCGTCTAGCCAACGTCGGAAGGTCATCACCTCTCCATGTCGCTCCTTCGTCCTCCTGTATGCCTTGCTCCAGGCCAGCCCGCGAGGAAGCAAACCGGGATCTCGGCACGTGTTCTCGGGAGGGAACATCCCCAGAACCTCGTAAGCCCAGAGCTGCAGATAGTCGAATTCAAGTCAATTCAATTTCAAGTAAGCATTTCAAAGATTGAACAATGGAAAGTGATCTAAAAGCATAAGTCATTCCTCAACGATCCTCCAGTAGCCTCCAATCGTGTTGCCCACTCCGCGTGAGGCAGCTCCCAGGAAGCAGTAGAGGGTGCACGAGGCACCCCCTCCCCAGTCGAACCGTCCTGCGGTCCTCAGGTCGACCAGGCCTGCCAGGTAGCAGAGGTGCACCCGCGACCGCCTAGTCGGATACAGAGAAGCCCCGAAAAGGTAGAGCAGGTACGCCCGGGCCATCCTCGCCGCCTCCTCGTCGTCTGCGGGCTCGTGGTCCCAGTACTCCACGAACTGCCCGTACTCCGCCATTCCTCCGCTGTGCCATGGGACCCGCCCGAGGAACCACCGCAGAGCTGCGTCGTCTAGCACTAGGCTCGAGTCGTAGGGGATCGGCTCTCCTCCTACACTCAGTCCCGTGATCGCTGCGAAGTCCAACGGCGTCAGTGTCATCTCCCCGAACCGGAGGTGGAAGGTGTTGGTGGTGTCCCACCACCTCTCGGTCAGCGCTGTGAGCACAGCGCGGTCTACCCTCACCGCCGTCATCAACTGGATGAACGGCCCGAAACCCGCAGCCTCCACTAACTCCCGTACTCTCACGGACAGTCCCCTGAAGTACTTCAGCGAGCTGGCTGAGCCTCCGTGGCCGTAAACGTCCGTCGTACGCTGTTCCAACAGAGTAAAGAAATAGCATTTCAATCATTTCAGCAATCAAATAATTCTAGTGTCGATTTTTAAAGTTTCATATTGTCGAATCAAATAATCCAAGTGTCAATTTTTAAAGTCTCAAGTGTCGAATCCAATAATTCAATTGTCAATTTTAAAGTCTCAAGTGTCGAATCCAATAATCCAAGTGTCGATTTTTAAAGTCTCAAGTGTCGAATTCAATAATTCAAGTGTCGATTTTAAACTTGCAAATTGTTGAATCAAATAATTCAAGTGTCGATTTTAAAGTTTCATGTTGTCGAATAAATAATTCAAGTGTCGAATTCAAAAGTTTCAAGTTGTCGAAATTTATCGTAGTCCAGCCCGTAGAGATGTGCGTGTCCCGGTCTCGGAGCAGCAGGTCCTCGGGGTAGTCGGCCCGAGCAGGGACGTAGCTAACCATCCCCACCGGCTCGAAGAAGTGAACCCGTGGCGCGTAGGTCGCAATCGCGAACCTAGGATGTGTCCCTCCCAAATAGGCCTTCGCCTCGTCCACAGCGGTCACCCGCGCCTCAGCCACCGCCTCAGGCTCCGGCCTCTCCATCTCCATCTCCTCTACCTCCTCCTCCTCGACCCCGTCTCCCCTCGCGTTCGACGCTCCTGCGCCTCTCAGTATGGCTCCCAATAAGAGCGCTGCGGCCCGCTCCTCCGGGGTCTCGGCATCCCTCAACACGGCTGCAACCCCCAACTCGAGTCCAAGAGCACCTAATAGGTCCCGTGGCTCCGTGGAGTCTAAAAAGTCCCCCTCCTCGAAAGGAACAGGCTGTGAGGCCCCGATCCTGCTATCCTCTCTCCTCGGTAGCGCCGCCGTCGACCTCAGGGCGGGAGTGACTGTGACCCGGCCACCCACCACTGTCTCCTCAACCTGTCCCTTGTCGCGGGCCTGATCCGCGGCCGCGAACAACTCCTCCGCAGTAGGAGTGGGAGGAGTGCTCGTCGCACCTCTCCGGCTGCCCGTGGCATCTCCGCCACTGTCGACCCTGTCCCCATCACCACCGCCATCAGCCATGGCCCCACTGGCATCCCCTATCGCTGTAGAACTCCTCTGAGCTTCCTCTATCACGTCTCGGTCACCCCCTCTAGCACCCACTGCCGCCGTACTCTCACCGGTAACCCCCTCTTCCCTGGCCACGTCTCCTCCACCACCTGTTTCACCCATCGTCGTCGCCGCCGCTGCAGCCGCCACCACGCCGTCGCCAGGCGTAGCAGCGCCGCCGTGGGTCTCACCCATTGCCGCCCTATCCTCGGTGCTGGCCATTACTCCTCCTTCCTCCCTAGACTTCTTCTTCCCCCGAAGTCGAACCTCCTGGCACACGATTGCCCAGTGGAAGATCAAGGAAAGCTCGAGATCTCGAAATCGATCCGTGGTTTTCAGGGCAGACAAGAGAGGGTTTCAGTCGAGAGAGTGTGAGGGAGGGTTTATCGAGGGTCAGAAGTTCAAAAAACACTCGATGCTCTGGTTCTCGAGCGCTCGAGAATAGCTTTTGTACATCAGACTGAGGAAGAAGATGAAAGGACGGCGGGCCCCAGTGATGGTCCCGAGCGCTCGACACCACTCCCGAGCGCTCGGGAGTGGTTCCAAGCGCTCGAATCTGTTTTCTTCTCCCGTGTTGGCTTTTGGTATCCCGAGCATTTCCCACTTCTCAAACTTTATTATTTTGCATTTTATTTTACAAAATCAATCTCGGTCCTAATTTAGTTTGTACCAAAATAGAGCAATTGATCACGAACTCCAGTTGATCATTCACTTTTGATTCATGCTAAAATGGTGTAATCATTTTCATTGGCAGAAGGTTTTATCCTTGTTTAGTCCGCCAAACCGAGCAACAGATGGATTCTGCACTTTTATCCTTGTATTATTCGCCGAACAGAGCAACAGGTGGATTCTACGCTTTTTACCCTTGTATTATTCGCCAAACCGAGCAATAGGTGGATTCTACGCTTTTTACCCTTGTAATATTCGCCAAACCGAGCAACAGGTGGATTCTACACTATTTACCCTTGTACTATCCGCCAAACCGAGCAACAGGTGGATTTTACGCTTTTTACCCTTGCATTGTCCGCCAAACCGAGCAACAAGTGGATTCTTCAATCTCTTGTGCATGCATTACACGTGTTTGCATTCACCCCAAAGAACTACACTGGTCTTATCCCTGCAGAAAAGGGTACGTAGGCAGTCCGAAAGGACACGACTGCATTGAATGTCGGTGTTTTCACTCTCATTTGTGTTTTGAATTAAGGATTTGACTTGGCTCGAATTGGGCTGTCTCAATCTTTGGACGCCACTCGCATCCAGACATGATGTTGGGTGTCGCCCAAAGAGGGGCAACTGTAGACACCCCAATTTGGACTTCTCGAATGTCTTTAATTTGTGGCCCGGAGGCTCCCCGATGATGAATTTGGATCAAAACAAGTCTCGTACCAATTGGAATTTTGCTCCTTGAAGGATTTGGAAAGGGAACAAAAATGGTCAAAATCATTTCCAAGCGCTTGGGAGCAGTCCCAAGCGCTCCAAACCATTTTTCAAAACCACTGGCTGGGTTTACTCTCGAGTGCTCGAAAGTGAAGTCCCAAGCGCTCGAGACTACTCTCGAGCGCTCGAGTCTTCTGGGCTGACCAATGGGTGGCAGGCCTTCCCACTACCCATGCAACTCATCATTACAACCTCTTTGAGCCGGCTGAAGCTCAGTCTACACTCAACCTCAGTCAGAGATTTTCTGGTCAAGGATTTTTCCCATTTAAAAATGTTTTATTCAAATCCATTTGATTTTGCAAACCATAGGTTATTTTACCTATAAATACAACTGGTCTTCAGCTGGGTTGTGGGTGCTGAAAAATCCATTTTGCTTTGGGAACCCTTCCTCGGCTCTCTCTCTCTCTCTATCTCTCTTGTTCAAAGCAAAGACTTTCAAACCCTAGCTTCAACTTCAAACTTCAAAAGCCTTCAAAAATCATCAAGCAAAAAGAAAAGGATAGAAATCCAGGATATCCCAAATTTCTGATTTCTGGTCTTCTTCTCTGCATCCATTTTCTAAGTTACTCAAGGAGCCAAGTTCAAATCAAAGGTAGAAAAATCTTTCTACTTTGATCTCAAAACAAAGAGGCTGTTTTTCCCTTCTGAGGGGGGTCTCTCAGCCTGACCCAGTCTTCAATACTGGGTGCATGGTTGGGAGACCTTAGTGTAAAAACAAGAGCAAAGGATCCACAAAAATGTTTTCACAAACCCTTACTGGAAACACTCTCGAGCGCTCGAGAGTTCTCCCGAGCGCTCGGGACTATTGCCAGTTCCATGCATGGCATTCTATCACACAACAGGCTGGGATTTGAGGTGCATTCTTAAGTAGGATGGTTTATCGTGGCATGCAGAGACATGTAATCAGTTTTCCTAAAAACAAAAATATTTCTCATGAATTTTCATGTGTGAACAAGGCTTTTCCCTTTTAAAAGTTGAAAGATGATTTTTCCCACCAGGGTGTTTGCATGTCAGGACAGTAACATTTTCCACTTGAGAATAAGCTGGCATGCAGCACACTCCCAAGCGTTCAGAACCATTCTCGAGCGCTCGGGAGTGCATGTATGCATTCGTATTTCATTTCCCCCCAGTGTACTGTGTTTTATACCTTACTGCATGGCTGAGTGTACCTCCTTGTTCTCTTTTAAAATGGTAGATTTAATCCTGTTAGTGGCAAGGATGCATGGCTTGAGGGATTGAGGTCCTATCTCAGTCTGTCGAGTCCTCTGTTGAGCCCATATTCTGTTTGAATTCATTTCAGTTTACAGTTTAGCATTTTATTTTGTTGGCACTAACGAAACTTGCAGGATTGGGATTCTAGCACTCCTAAGCACTTGGGACCACTCCCGAGCGCTCGAGAGTGAATACAGTGACAGGGTTCCATTTTCAGCTATTTTGTATATCTTGCATGGTCATCCTTCCTCACTCCCGTACAACTGCACATGCATGCACTGTTTATGTGATATACCTGTGGATAAATGCTAACAGCTTGATAAAACAAAATCCCTTTTGAAAAATCCCACAAACGTTTAGTAGAGACCGACATCGTGTCGGGCGAGGGGGGTGCTGTAAAACCCTTCCCCCCTCGTAACGTGGCTTCCGAACCCTCAAACGAATCTCTGGTTTTCAAATCGATCATTTTCGAAACAAAACGGTTTCTCGGGTGATATACCATAAATCCGGGTGGCGACTCTTCAAACAATTTTCAAATCGATCCAAAGCCGAGGCGCGCGATTTTCATTGGGCCGCCCCGATCCACCCGGGGCTGTGGTAGCCAACAGGTCGTTTTTCATTCCAAGGGTCTTTTTGCACTTTTGATGGTTCCAGCAAGTCATTATAAGTATTTATAACTGTATCCAAGCATCGGATTCAAAATGCCTGTGGGCAGCATGCCCTTGGAGATAAAGGATTTCGTTCCTTTTCGCCATTGCGGCCCTTTTTGTTTTTGGAAATCGAGAGAGCGCGAGCGGAGAGGCAAGCGCTCGTAAAATACAGAGTCGCCACTTGAGTTTTTGAGGGTCCGACACTCAAGGAACCGTATTTCGAAGCACCTGCCACGCTATTTGATTTGAAAAAGTTTAAGGAAACCAGTCCGTCATAACCATATCTAGGTTCGGGAGCCAGGTTACGAGAGGGGAAGGGTTTTAAGGCACCCCTCTCGCCAAATCCGGAGATCGGTCTCTACTTAGGCATTTTGAAAACATTGCGATTCTTCTTTTATTAATCGATTTTAGCCAATTAGGGCGTGGGAACAGTTAATCGGGGATTAAAACTGTTAGAAGTTTGCAGGATGCGATCAATATGGCATGGATGGACGGAAAATTGAACAATAAATGGAATAAAGTTCAAAACAGTGAGGAAACATCAAAACAGTGCCTTGTATGAGATTGGCACTAACAATAGCCAACTTGCATGCATGGATCAACCTACATGCAAGTTAACCATCGCGCGACAATCCCATACAATCGTACGAGTGTTCATGTTTCACTCACAGTCTGAACTTATCCCCTTCTGGGCTCTGGAAGGACCAGTGCACACCCAGGGGGGGCAAACCAAGCAGTTTATATGTACTGAAAAGTAATAATATTACAGCAAAATGAAAGAAATTGAAGAACAACCCCTAAACAGGTGGGGTATTGAAACAAAGGCCAAGGGCCAAGCTGCCCATGCAAGGGCAGTTTCTGGAAATCAGTAAACCATCGCGCGACAGAATGGGATACTCGCGCGAGGGTCATGACTTGATTTCCAGGAATTGCTTTGCATGCTTGGGCTCTGATACATATTCAGGAGCATCCCAAGGGCATTCCAAATCAAATAACATAGTAAAAAGTCCTAACCTACAGATTTTAGCATGCAACACAGTGATTTAATACCTAACATGCTTCAAAATAATTACAAGTATGAAATGGGCACAAAAGGACCAGCATCCCATCCCCACGTGGACCAATCTCATGCAGACAGAACTGTCGCGCGAGTGTTCGGGTCCATCCTGCGCGGGTTTGCTTGGCCACGGCTTTTGAAACCTTCCTAGCTTTAGGGCCAGGACTGGTATTGATTACCAGCCTTAGCCCTGCCAGCCCCCCTCAGGGATCAGAACAGAGAGCAGAACAAAGGGGTTATACCTTTGATTTTTGAGGTGTGAAATGTGTTTGAGCTTTGAGGTTTGGAATTGAATGAGGTGTGAGATTTGTAACCCTTTTTTTTTTAACCCTTAAAAAGATGAACATGGGGGGGTATTTATAGGGCAAGACCCTTCCATTAATGGAAACCCCTCCATTAATGGAAATTATTCCATTAGTAGAAACTATTCCATTAGTGGAAATCTTCCATTAATGGAAAACATCCCATTAATGGAAACATTCTAGAAACGTTCCATTAATGGAAACCTTCCAGAAACCTTCCAAAAATGGAAAGTTAAAGCCCGGTTGTAAATTAAACTAGCGCGCACGGGTCAGAAACTGGCGCGTGCCAGTAAGGTTTTTGGCTTTTATGAGTGGCTTAGGCCAGGTTAGGTTCAAGGGTTTTTCAAACACTCAAAGCTCAAACACTCGACATTCCCGGGGTGTTCTTGATCCGTTTCATCATTGGGGAATCAAAAACCGTAAGTAAACTAATCTGGAAGCCCAGATTAGGGTGTCTACAGTAGCCCCCCTTTGACAGCACTTGGAGCACCATTGACTTTGCACAAGTAACGTCAAAGGTTTCTAGACACCCCTCAAGGCAATCCAGAGCAGAACGTACTAGCAAAGTAGACAAGCATACTTACAGAACCTGATTGGTTGAATGGATGGACGGACCGTTGCTAGGGATGGAAGTAGAAGTGGACGATTGCATCACCGCTTGTTGATTGAATTTGGACAGGACGGGCTGTCGCTGCAAATGTTGACGGGACCGGCCGTCGTTGCTGGGGATCAAGCTATCCTCGGCACAAAGTATTCCAACAAACACGGGTAGGTCGTGTCAGGCAGGTTGAATTCCATCTGTAGGGAATCAGAGTCAATCTCCTTATCAAAGACCATCCGAGACAGAGCAATAAGCCTGCTGGAACATGCACTTGCGGCTAAATTGAGGGCGATTGTCGTTCGGAAAGGCCAAGACGGACTCTCCTGGGGAACAATCAATTGCGGATGAACGGGCCATCGAACGTTGTTCTGGTCGTTGTTTGTGGATTTGATAGGACCGGCTGTCGAGAAGGCGGACGGAGAGATCAATGTGCCGAATGATCAAGCCATTGAAGTCTTTGAAGTCTGGATAGGAGGATCATCAGTATAAATGATCGAACCGTTGCAGACAGGATGGAAGGATCATCAGTATAAATGATCAAACCGTTGAAGACATTTGACAGGACCGGCTGTCATTGATTTGAACTGGCGGATCGCTATACGAAGTGACCAAGCCGTTGAGGTTGGACAGGACCGGCTGTCGTTGAGTTGAAATGGGCAGATCGCTATACAAAGTGACCAAGCTGTTGAAGTTGGACAGGACCGGCTGTCGTTGAGTTGAAACGGGCAGATCGCTGTACAAAGTGATCAAGCCATTTGAGGTTGGACAGGACTGGCTGTCGTTGATTTGGTTCCGTAAGAGATTGCATCGCATCCTTTGGCACACAAATCGAGAGATAGGAAGATTTCCATCGCCTCCGCTAACCAAATAGAATCAAAATCGCAGGAGATTGCATCGCATCCTTCGGCACACAAATCGAGAGATAGGGAGATTTCCATCGCCTCCACTAACCAAATAGAATCAAAACCGCAGGAGATTGCATTGCATCCTTTGGCAAACAAATTGAGAGATAGGGAGATTTCCATCGCCTCCACTAACCAAATAGAATCAATACCGCAGGAGATTGCATCGCATCCTTCGGCACACAAATCGAGAGATAGGGAGATTTCCATCGCCTCCACTAACCAAATAGAATCAAAACCACAGGAGATTGCATCGCATCCTTCGGCAAACAGATCATATGACGGCAACCATGTTGGCCATCTTCCTGCTTTCAACATTTAATACACACAATATGCAAGGGTATGTATAACGTATTGAAAATGCAGATGCAAACTTAGGGCGGCTCCTAGAAAGACAATGATGCCTAAAGACTACCACTGAACCCCATTACTGTACTGTCAGTTACTTCTGAGATGCGCATCCGGAGAGATAGACACTGAACGGGCTGGCGTGCCCCTTGTTGACATTTAGTAGTGGAATTGGGCCTGCGTGCCCTTTCTGCTTTTACGAGATTCCACTGCTTGCGGATTACAGATACTAGGGTAGCAATGTAACAATTGCATTTTCCAGTTTATTGACTCTCTTTTGCAAGTGTTTAAGAGAATGCCAAAACTAACCACTAATATCTACTTTGCATTGACAAGTGCTGAACTGACACACAGACATGCGCACATATGTACAAACTCGTCTAGCTCGAACGAAAAGGGAGAAAGAGCCCCAGGGTACAATGCGAACCCTTAGACACACGGAATACAATGAAATTTTGGGCATTAATGTGCCAAAACTCACAACATTCCTTAAACAGGTGAAACTGACACTTATGAAAAGTGGAAAAGGTACAAAGACCTGTACAAACAAAATCGAGAAAAGCATCCCGACATGACAGTTGAAAAACTAGAAAAATGTCGCAAAGACGGACATAAGACGCAAATGATGACTCGTATAGGCCCGGACTGAAACCGACACCCCCGTGCAGTCACATTAAGTCCATATGACTTGCATGGTTTGACAAGACTTGGCAAAAGCCCCTGGAACGACATTCGAGGGTAGTAGCCAACTGCTACTGCCTGCTACAAGAAGCGTGCGCAGGTTTGAGACCAACGCGCATCACTCGAACAAACGCGCTGCAGTAGCTTACACCAGACTTCGCTGAACTTAGAATAAACTGTGAGTCTGTTAAGGCCTCGCCAGCATTTCGTTCTGTTTTTGATGCTTCGAATATTTTAAGACTTGTGCTCAGCCTGTAAATTGAAGAAGTAGTTTGCAATAAAATTGAAAGACGAAGGTTTTCCCCCCTTCTGGTTCCTCCAATGCAGCTTGACTTGATCTTCGATCCTCTTCGACCTTTGATGTGTACCAAAATGTCAACCATGGATCCAATTGATAGATTGTGACCGAGTCTCGAAGAGAGACTGCCTACGTATCCCAAGCTAGGGAATTAGGTCAAAATGTAGTTCAGGCCAAGGGTTAACTCTCGAGTATTTACCTCTCCTTTTGTGCTCTAACTTTTGCCTAGAACCGCCCATTCGGGTCTTCGGTCTAGCGAGCTTTGATTGATTGCCTATTCATTTTTGCCTAAACCACCTTCATAGGTTTTGGTCTAGCAGGCTGCTCTAACTTTTGCTTGGAACTGCCCACCCTTGGGGTTTTCAGCCCAACGAGCTTCTCTCAGGGAAAAGTTGCTTTTGACATGATCCAGGTTGACCAAGGTGTTGAAATTGTTGCCGTCGAGGTCGAAGACCTTTGGCTATAGCCCAAAATAATATGTCTTTGATGATGAAGGATCCAGAGCACTGCGGCTGGAAATACCTTGCTCCGGGCCGTTGTGTACACTTTCTCATTTGTACTTGGCGGAACGCCACTGTCATTGCTTTGAACATGGTACAAGGCCCGGAGCCTTCTGTGCTTTTGCTTTCTGGATTGGCACTCGGTAGCAGGGGATTGATACTTCTTTGTCCCAAAATCAAACTCAAGGCGTGACTTGATGAGGCCATGCCAAGACGTCGATGCTTGTCTGACCGGGCGCAATGCTCCTATGGGGGCGGCTTTGAACCAAATCTGAACCTTTTTGGGAGGTTATACTTGTCTTTCAAGTTTATTTGAAATTACTTCTTCTTTTAATAGGCTGAGCATGCCTTTTGTCTTCCCTTTCGGCGAGAGAACACATTTCCTTGGGAATGACCCCATCGAAATCTATCCCTTCGTCGTCAGGGTCGACACAGTTTATATAAAAGCCAGCGAAGTACTTAGAAGCAGATAATGCATATCATAAAAACCCTCGGGGTTTGCCAAGTACAGCAGACGCGAAACTTGAAGCAAAAGCTACGACGTGGAGGGCCAAGAGGCACAACCTCCGACTCAGGGCTAGATTTAGACAAGTGCAAAAGATTCTGTTTCAGACTCAGACAAAACGCCAATGCAAACTAGACGCAGTTTTGAAAATGCAATTGTTAAAAAAAAAGAGCTACCCATAGCTTCCACAAAAGAGGTAGGATTCAGCGGGTGTCAGGCCCAAGCAACAGCACTTCGGCCTCTTCAGCTTCTTCAGCCAAACCTACTCGATGCTCCTTTGAACAATGGACCTCAGCCAAATGGTCCTTTCCTTTGCAAGCCCCTCATCACTGTCAATCCAGGTGTTGGCAGAGAAAGTCTCGACTGCCCAACCTACAACCATCATGTTAACCTCCGGCTCAGATGGGATGGATACGATGGGTTTGGGTTGATGTGCTGGAACAATGTAATGGCTAGGGTTGAATATGGTGGAGTTCTGGTTGATTTGAGTGGAGGTGATAGATACCTGACCAACCAGAGGGTCAGACCCGTGTTGAGGCAAGGAGTTGGAAATGACGTTGGGCTTTGGTGGAACTTGAACCGTGCCATCATCAATTAGATCTTGAATCTCATGTCGAAGACGATAGCACTTGTCAGTGTGATGACCAGGCATTTGGTGAAAGGCACAGAAGAGGTTAGGATTGTAACCGGAAGGTAGGACTTTGGGTGGAGAAGTTGGGGTCAAAGGTTTGAGATGCCCAGACTTGACAAGTTTCTCCATCACTGCAGATAGAGATGCCTCAAAGACAGAGAAACTCCGGGGTTAGGTTCGGGCTCGGAAGCTTTGAGCGTTTTGAACCTGATTGACATCGGCAGCGCAATTGGAGTCGAAAGCTGGAGCATCGCACCCACTTGTAGCTGTATTGGAGTAGTTGTTGTTACCAAACAACGAACTACTATTTTCCAAATAAGTCCTCGACTTGGCTTTTTGAGTGGAGGAAGAAGAGAACTCCCCCCTTGGCAGAATTCCAGTTTGCAGCGCATCCTCGATGGCTAGGCCAGATTCAAAGAAGGTCTCGAAGTTGGCAGATGCTTGAACCAGCACAAGATGCTTAGCATAGTCGAGATGCAAGTTGCGAGAGATAATGCGGAGTTGATCTCTCTCGCTTGGGCGCTCAGTCATTAGAGCGGCTTTGGCTCTCCACCTTTTAACAAAGTCCGCAAAGGACTCCTTTGCCTCCATCTTCGTGGATTCCAACTCTCGAATAGTCATCTTGAGTTGAGAGTTGTAGCTGTATTGAGAGACAAAGGCAGCCCCTATGTCTTCCCAAGTACTTCGTTTGGAGATGTCGAGCGACAGGAACCAGTGGAAGGCAGGCCCAGTGAGAGTTTGAGGGAAAAGTTGAGACATGGCCTCACTTTCCACACCCAGCAGCTTCATTGCGGCATGGTAGCCATAGAGATGAGTTTTGGGGTCACCGCTCCCGTCAAACTTAACCAAGTTAGGGATCTTGAACTTGTCAGGGAGCTTGGCATTAGGGTACAAACAGAGATGATCCAAGTCAATTCCTCCTGCGCTGATCTTCTCTGATTTGGAGACTGCTTCCTCCAGCTTCGCCATCTTGGCCATGAGAGCTGCCATATCCGGATTCAAAACAGGCCTGCCACCTGCCGGATTTGGGTTTGCAGCAGGTGCGTGAACCTCCCTAGGGTTGAGCTGAACAATGAGACGCCCCTCGTGATTCAGATCTGGGACCAAGACATGCTGTTCCTGGTTGGCCTCATCGTCCTCGCCTTCCTCTTCGAGAGGAGGTGGAAGACGAGTGTTGATAAGGTCATTCAGACGGGCGATGGAAGCATCAGTCTGGATTGCCCTATGCTGCATAGCGGTGATGCTGTTCTGAAGGTTCGTGAGCACTGCCTCTAGAGTGAGCGGTTGATCTGCCATGGCCGGCTTTGAAGATATTGAAGAAGGGGAAGCCGACGGTGTGGCTCTTTGCAAAATTGACGGTGAACCCGACTCTAGGGCTGCCAACAATGAACCTGGAGAAGCCTCCGTTGCAACTGACTGACGTTCGAGCTTGACAAGTCTTTGAACCGGATTCTGAAGACGCTCCCAAGTAGGTTTGGCTCTTCCTTTCAGTACTCTCTTGCTTGGTGCAATGGCTCCAAACTAGACAGTAAAGTAAGAGAAAGCTCAGTGGCGTTCCTGCAGCAAAATGCAATGCATACATCGTCGTCGGTGTCAACCCTAGACTCTAGAACTAGAGACGAGCTTGTCTCATGATGTTTGGATGCTGCCAAAAATCCTCAGATCTCTTTTCGAGGGTGTATCCTTTGGAAAGATCAAACTGATCCTAAGAGATGTCAAAACAGACTAAAACTTTGGCTAGTCCCTTTTGAAGATTCGACTTTGAATTAGAA
The DNA here is from genome assembly GCA_018127125.1 of Rhododendron griersonianum. Taxonomy (NCBI): domain Eukaryota; kingdom Viridiplantae; phylum Streptophyta; class Magnoliopsida; order Ericales; family Ericaceae; genus Rhododendron; species Rhododendron griersonianum. Next base: position 40,073,982 of record CM030795.1, on the reverse strand, counting down.
ACAACTCAGTATTGATGGCATGACACCTTTACTGGGGTGGCGTGAGCGACAACGCACTTTAGCCGGGGCGGTGTACGTGCGAAGCATGATAACCAAAATGACATCAATATCATGACATCAATACTTTATGGTTCCTTATGTTCGGTTGAATCCTCAATCGGGCATGAGCCAAGGATTTAGTAAGGTTTGATTTCTCAAAGTCTCGCTGATCTAAGGACTTTTGAAAAATTAACAACGTGCACCATCGAGATGCACGACTCTTCATTGGGTCTAGCAGCGTCCTAATAAGCATAAGACAGACTCGAAAGCGAGAGACAACCTAGAAGCCGCCCTAAACATGCTCCTACGCAAAATGACATGTATGTATGTATGTACAGAACCAGAGAGGAGTTTGCCTCACGAGTTTCAGACGTTGCCAGAATCCTCAGAATTCTTTTCGGTGGTGTGTCCCTGAGTAGATCGACAGATCCTAAAAGATGTCAAAATAGACTAAATCTTTGGCTAGTCCCTTTTGAAGATTCAACTTTGAATTTGGACCAACTCGGTGTTGATGTCATGGCACCTTAACCTTGAACACGGCGGTGTATAGTGACAACGCACTTCAACCTGGGTGGCGCCAGCGACACGACATCACCATTTTGTTGTTCCACATTGTCGGTTGAATCCTTAAACGGGTATGAGCCAAGGATGTAGTAAATTTTGATTTCTCAAAGTCTCATTGAACTAAGGACTTTGCGATTGATAACGAACATTCAACAGAATGAACGACTCCTCATTGGGCCCAACAACGTCTTAGACAGCGCAAGACAAACTCGAAAGACAAAACAGTCTTAAGCATGCTCCTATGCAAAACAGAGTATGTACAGTGCATGCGATAGGAAAAGCAGTAACACATAGGCATTTACGGGGTTAGATGCAAGTAGATCCTAACCTGCAGGTACCTGTCCTAGTTTGGAGAGTTCTAATGCTTTGTATATGCAAAAGGCCGGTTTTGGCTTGTAACAGGTTCCTCGGACTAAGGCCACAGATATACCTCCCGTTACCTGCGTATTCGCAGAGTAACAGTCGAACGGTAGCATGACCCATCATCGTCGAAGGTTGTTGGTCATTCAGGGTCCCTGGGCTCCGGTAAACCGTGCCGGATTGCCAAAACGATCCAATGAGGCTATCCCACATCGATGCAAATGAGAATGCTAGAAATTGATTAAGAGAAGAAGAATCGCAAAATCGCAAAATGCCTTTTCAAATTTGGCTCACTTTATTTAGTCCATCTTTAGAGGAAACTACGCAAGCGAACAATCGAAAAAGCCCCAGATTAGAATGGCCGGACACGAGGTCCTGTTAAATCACCATTCCAACCTTCGGCAGCGCGAAGCTAACCATTTTGACAGACTTTTAAGGGATTGTTCACAAGTGTATTAAACTCTAAATGTGGATTAATATCGGTTCGATCACATCTCCAACAGAGTCGCCACTGTGGGCAGCATGCCCTTGGAGAGAAAGGATTTCGTTTCTTTTCGCCATTGCGGACCTTTTTGTTTTTGGAAATCGAGAGAGCGCGAGCGGAGAGGCAAGCGCTCGTAAAATACAGAGTCGCCACTTGAGTTTTTGAGGGTCCGACACTCAAGGAACCGTATTTCGAAGCACCTGCCGCGCTATTTGATTTGAAAAAGTTTAAGGAAACCAGTCCGTCATAACCATATCTGGGTTCGGGAGCCAGGTTATGAGAGGGGAAGGGTTTTAAGGCACCCCTCTCGCCCAATCCGGAGATCGGTCTCTACTTAGGCATTTTGAAAACATTGCGATTCTTCTTTTATTAATCGATTTTAGCCAATTAGGGCGGGGGAACAGTTAATCGGGGATTAAAACTGTAACATGTTTGCAGGATGCGATCAATATGGCATGGATGGACGGAAAATTGAACAATAAATGGAATAAAGTTCAAAACAGTGAGGAAACATCAAAACAGTGCCTTGTATGAGATTGGCACTAACAATAGCCAACTTGCATGCATGGATCAACCTGCGTGCAAGTTAACCATCGCGCGACAATCCCATACAATCGCGCGAGTGTTCATGTTTCACTCACAGTCTGAACTTTATCCCCTTCTGGGCTCTGGAAGGACCAGTGCACACCCAGGGGGGGCAAACCAAGCAGTTTATATGTACTGAAAAGTAATAATATTACATCAAAATGAAAGAAATTGAAGAACAACCCCTAAACAGGTGGGGTATTGAAACAAAGGCCAAGGGCCAAGCTGCCCATGCAAGGGCAGTTTCTGGAAATCAGTAAACCATCGCGCGACAGAATGGGATACTCACGCGAGGGTCATGACTGGATTTCCAGGAATTGCTTTGCATGCTTGGGCTCTGATACATATTCAGGAGCATCCCAAGGGCATTCCAAATCAAATAACATAGTAAAAAGTCCTAACCTACAGATTTTAGCATGCAACACAGTGATTTAATACCTAACATGCTTCAAAATAATTACAAGTATGAAATGGGCACAAAAGGACCAACATCCCATCCCCACGTGGACCAATCTCATGCAGACAGAACTGTCGCACGAGTGTTCGGGTCCATCGCGCGCGAGTTTGCTTGGCCACGGCTTTTGAAACCTTTCTAGCTTTAGGGCCAGGACTGGTATTGATTACCAGCCTTGGCCCTGCCAGCCCCCCTCAGGGATCAGAACAGAGAGCAGAACAAAGGTGTTATACCTTTGATTTTTGATGTTTGAAATGTGTTTGAGCTTTGAGGTTTGGAATTGAATGAGGTGTGAGATTTGTAACCCTTTTTTTTTGAACCCTTAAAAAGATGGACATGGGGGGGGGTATTTATAGGGCAAGACCCTTCCATTAATGGAAACCCCTCCATTAATGGAAATTATTCCATTAGTAGAAACTATTCCATTAATGGACATTAGTGGAAATCTTCCATTAATGGAAACATTCTAGAAACGTTCCATTAATGGAAACCTTCCAAAAATGGAAAGTTAAAGCCCGGTTGTAAATTAAACTAGCGCGCGCGGGTCAGAAACCGGCGCGTGCCAGTAAGGTTTTTGGCTTTTATGAGTGGCTTAGGCTAGGTTAGGTTCAAGGGTTTTTCAAACACTCAAAGCTCAGACACTCGACATTCCCGGGGTGTTCTTGATCCGTTTCATCATTGGGGAATCAAAAACCGTAAGTAAACTAATCTGGAAGCCCAGATTGGGGTGTCTACAATGCCATGCTCAATGAAGATTTTGAACCCTCGGAGGCCCGTTTCAAGTTCAAATCGAGGTTTCGGGAGGTCGAAACTCGCTACGGAGGCCCTAGCCTAATTTGGTCATGCCGTACGGGTCACTTGGACCTTAAGTGACTGTATGGAGGTGTCGGTTTCAGTCCGGGACATAATTGAGTCATTTTTCAATGTTTTATGCCGTTTTTGCGTTATTTTAAGCATTTTTCGGTATAAGTCTATTCTCGGGGCGTTTTGTTTAGTTCCGTCGATTGGTACAGGTCATGTTGACCACCTTTGATCTTTTAAGAGTGTCGGTTTTGTCTTTAACAGGGTATTGTGAGTTTTGGCGTATTAATGCCCAAAATTTCATTATTTCCCGTATCCTCATATCCTGATCGTATCCTAGGGTACATTGCCTTTTTCTTTCAGAGCTAGGCCAGTTTTTATACTCATATGTGTCTGTGAGTAGTCTCGGTGTGTTGTCAATGCAAGTTTGGTATTAGTGGTGGGTTTTACTGTCTCTTATGCACAATGAGAAACGATAAACTTGAAAATGCAACCTTTTATACCAAAATGTGATCTATCCACGTTAAAAGCAAAAAGAACTACTGTATCCGCGGCCCTCGGCCGATCAAAAGCTGCCAAATCAAAGTCAGGGCACATGCGCCCACCAATCAAAAAGGCTCGCATGCCCTCGAAATGTCTGTCAAACTATCTACTTGGGCACGCAGGCCCGAAATCAAAAGCAGCATGCAAAAGGGTAACGGAGGCCTCATCGTCGCCTCCCGCGCACTCCAAGTCCGTCATCACTACCGGCATCGTCTCGTAGCTCCTGGGGGTCATCCTTGTACCCCGGATCATCAATGGAGTCGTCGGAGCCACTGCTAGTGGACGAGTGCTCCTCGTCCTCTTCTTCCTCGTCCTCTCCTTCTTCCTCTTCTTCCTCCTCTTCTTCCTCGTCCTCGGAGGTTCGACTCATGATTAGCTTCTTTCTACAGCCCTGCTCCTCTAGCGTTGGCTTTTCGCGCCTTTTGAGTTGGTACCGAAGCTCAGTGCGCCTCGCGGCTTGCCTGGCTTCCTCTTCGCGTGCGCGCACTGTCTGTAAGCCCCTGGTCTGCCGCTGCGTGGTCGTGGCCGGAGGTGCAGTATCTTTGGCTGCCACTTTCTTCTGTGGCAGGGATCGCGCGTTCTTCCTCCTAGGAGCCATCCTCCCATGTGCCTGCATTGTCATTTCATTTCAAAACATCAGTATGCATTGTACATATTGCATTGCAAGTATTGAAAGTAGGTACATTCTATCAAGCTATCAAAGCAGGAATGTATCGAAAGCTGGAATGTATCATTTTTCGTACCTGAGTCCTCTGAACGACGGCCGGCTGAACTGGCGGTGGTGCAGGCATCGGGTAGTGCAGCTCCAGTGGCATCCCGCTCGCCGCTCTTCTCACAAGGTTCTCCAATGCCAGCATGCGCCGAACGGCCTCGTTCACCCACTCAGTTGGCACTTGCATGCAATTCAAGTTTATCAGGCTATCCAGCAGATGATTCAAGTATTCGGAATTGAAATACAATAAAGGAAGCTAAGTCTTACCGAAACAGTCACTGGAGTGGGCTCAGCTCTCACAGGCGCTAGGTGCAGCTCTGCAAGATTCCCCTGGCTATCAACCACGGGAATCCTCCAAAGAAGCTCAGGGGGTCCACCAACCACCGGTACGCTCAGGCCTCGCCTCGCCCGGCCCTCAACTCCTCTCTGTCTCTCTCCTGCAGCTCTCCTCTCCTCAGCAGCTCCTGCAGCCTAGTCCCGCACCCCTCTAAAGCTGCGGATCCCCAATGGACCCGCCAGGTACTCTCACTGGTAAGCAGCATAGCCCCTCTCAGGACGCAAGTAGTGTGCAAGCTCGGTGTCCGGCCGCGTGTACCTCTCCAGCTCAGCCCGTGTGTACTCTCCCGTGTGTGAGGCTCGGGGTGGGAGTGGCCCTGGCACCTGGAACTCAAGGTGGCCAAGCGACTGGCGTGTCACTCGGTCCCCCAAGTACCACTGCCAACCGAAGGCTGACTCCAGTAGCACCCTGCTGGCTGTAATGACCCTGCTCCTGGCCAAATACTCTGGCTCTGGCCCCGCTCTCCTCCAGGGATCCCAATTGACCTGCAATTCAAAACAAACAGGCAATGCAAGCAATTGATCAGCGACAGCATTAAATCAAGGAAATGAATACATGTCTAATGCTCATGCTTATGTGTTCATACCTGTGGGGCCCTGAGCTCATCCAAGTACAGCCTGAAGGCGTTGAGATCACCTCTCCCTTCTTTCTTCCCCATGTTTGTCTTGCTCCATATCAGCGCGCGGGGGAGGGTGCTCAAGTCGGGGTGCTTGCACTCTGGCGGATACATCCGCAAAACCTCGTAGGCCCAAAGCTGCACAATGTTTAGACAAGTACAAACATCAGTCACGAGGCATACAAAATTTGAAATTGAAGCAGTCAAGCAGGCTAAACAGATAAATGGACAAGTATAATCAAATTATGCTTTACAAAGGGTTAGAATCATACCTCCCAGACCCTCCAGTAGTCAGCCGTGCTCTTGCCCGTCCTCGACGAGTTGCCAAAGAAGTGATAGGCTGTGCCAAGAGCAGCTCCACCCCAGTCAAAGAATGAGGCCGTCCTCAGATCCCTCAGCGCTAGCAAGTAGGAGAGATGCACTTTGCTTTGTCTGTTCGGGTACAAAGTGGCACCAAACAGATACAGTAAGAAAGCCCGGGCCATCTGCTCCGCCTCCCGGTCATTCGTCACCTCCTTCTTCAGGTAGTCCTTGATTGGTCATACCTCGCCATCCCCTCCTCTATCTTGGGCGCCTTACCCAGAAACCACTCCAGAGCTTCCCGATCCTCCTGGATCCCCGAGTCGAACGGGATGGGCTCGCCTCCAACCCTAAGCCCCGTGATTGCCGCAAAGTCTGCAGGCGTCACTGTCATCTCTCCAGGAGGTAGGCGGAAGGTATTGGTGGTGTCCCTCCACCTCTCAGCCAGTGCTACAAGGACGGCATGGTCATTCCTCACCGGGGTCAAGGTCCGCACAAATACCCCGAAGCCTGCCTCATTCACCAATTGCCTCACCCTCTCCGGCAACCCCTCGTACAGCCGTAGGGACATGCACGCGCCCCCAAAGTCGCGAATGTCCCTCTGTCTTCCTTCAGCCTGTTTCAGACAAACAGCAAGCGATACAGGGAATAATCAGTATACAGGGACTTCATTTTCAAGTTCTAGGTAATCAATGAAGCCTACAACGGATGGTTGGTTCAAGTTATTGCATGTTGGGCCTGCGTTACAAGAAGTACATAGTTTTAGCATGGTTTGGCTTGCGAGTTATCTATGCAATTCTAAAGTTTGAGCATGTTCTAACAAGTATCGAAATTGAACTACGGAAAGCAAGTATTGAAATCAAATGACAAAGGGTGTTTTCTGAGAATATACCTCCATCCATGTCGCTGCAATGTGGGCCCGGGGATCTCTCAACACCAGCTCGTCGTCATAGTCCCTCCGCGATGGTATGTACGCCCCAAAGCCCGACGGTACAAAGAGGTGCGGCGTAGGAAGTACGTAGGCCTCTGCTGAGAACTTAGGCCGCCTGGTGTTCTTCGCCTCCGCCACAGCCATAACCCTAGGCCCCTGTGCCTCTGCTCTGGCCCTCTCCTCGGCCTCCGCCTCTCTCAATAGCTCTTCTCTCTCCTGCCTCTCTCTCTCTCGGCCCTCTCCGCGGCCTCCGACGCCTCAATGGCCCGGGCACGATCCTCTCTGGCCTTTAGGACCAACTCCCCAATCAGGGGGTTATCCTCAAGAAGCCTCGCCAATGCCTCGTCGGTCAAGAACTCGGCGACGTCATGTTTTGTGATCGGCCTATGATTCGACGACGTCGCCGCGGGCCGAAACAAAATGTCCTCCTCTCGGACCTCAACGGGAGTCTCTGTGACCTCCTCCTCTGCATCTACAACGCCCTTACCCTTCGCCGAGTCCCTCGGCAGGGACCCGGTCGGCTCAATATCACCGGCTCCTGCTCCACTACTACTGCCTTCTCCAGTTTCAACCCTCGCGCGAGGCTCCTCCTCTGTTGCGCGAGGGTGCTCTCCAGTACCAGTTTGTTCTGCATCTCCTGGACTCAATCCGACCACCACCGACCCTTCTACGGCCGTGCTCGGGTCCAGTCGCTCAACACTGTGGCCCATGGCCCCTGTATCAATAGTCGCGCGAGCCTCTGGCTCTGCCGCGCGACTCTCATCGCCGCCACCAGTCGCCTAACTAGCGACCCCCTTCGCCATCTCCGCCCGTCGCCACCGCTGCACTGGCCTCTGCGATGGCCTCCGCCGGTGGTTGATCTCCTGTTTCAACAACCATTGGACCTCCTCGGTCCTCCGACTGGTCCACAACTTCTCCTCCGCCTTCGCCGTTGCCGTGGTCAGCCATGGATGGACGATCAAGGTTGGGTTTGTCGGTTTCGTGGATGGAATCAAAGTTTGGAAGAGGTTTGAGGGAGTTTTGTGAGAGAGAATGAGAGTTCGAGAGGGTTTCAAAGTTTTGAAACGGCTGGGAACTGTTTCTGTAACGTCCCGCGGGGTTTTGAACGAGTGGAATGGGTTTGGGCCGGGTCTGGGCCTATTTGGATCCAAGCCCTAGCCAAAAACCATCGCGCGATGGTTCTTGAGTGTCGCGCGACACTCCATTTCGGGCCTCAGGCCCAATTCAGTTTCTACACCTGGCCCGGTCTCGTTTATCCATCTTTTGGGTCTATGAATTATTGTTATGTTCTTGAGGGTCGCTATGGAAGCTTTGCCTTCAAACCCGAAGAATTTTGTATCCCCAGCAGTGGTCCGCCCACAATCAGCGACGATCCATCCGTCCGATCTTTAATCAGCGACGATCTAACCGTCTGATTATCAATCAGCGACGATCCATCCGTCCGATTATCAATCAGGAACGATCCATCCGTCCGATTATCAATCAGCGACGATCTAACCGTCCGATTATCAATTAGCGACGATCTAACCGTCCGATTATCAATCAGCGATGATCCATCCGTCCGATTATCAATCAGCGACGATCCATCCGTCCAATTTCAATCAGAGACGATCCATCCGTCCGATTATCAATCAGCGACGATCCATCCATCCAATTTCAAATCAGCGACGATCTATCCGTCCAACGATTATCAATCAGCGACGATCTAACCGTTCGATCATCAATCAGCGACGATCCATCCGTCCAATCTTCGATCTCTCCCCTTGGTGCACGGTATTTTTATATACTTGTCTGCATTTTCCATTTAATCGGCTTTTGGGCGGATTTGGTGGATGTCTAGAAATCTTTGACGTTACCCGTATCAGTCAATGGTGCTCCGCGTGCCGTCAAAGAGGGACTACTATAGACACCCCAATCTGGGTCTCCCAATTGTTTTACTTTGTTTTACGGTTTTCTTGTTTCCCCGATGATGAAATCGGATCAAACAGAGCTTGGATTGGGAATGGATTAAGTTTAGAGTGCTTGGAACCCCCGCTTAAACCTTTTGAACCCCTCTGAACCTTCAGTCAAACCCTAGAGCCAGGTTTGACCATCGCGCGATCCTTTGCGTACCTCGCGCGACACTCAGCTTGCCAGGTGTAGTCAAAGTCAAACTGTTGACTGTTGACCCTCGCGCGATGCTTCTGAACCCTCGCGCGACAGTTCTCTCCTGTCACTATCACATAATCCAGCTGGATTTGTGATGATTGGGTGTCACATGGGCCCCCATGGGCTGGAACCCCGTTTTCTTCAACTGAACAGAGTTCTGGCAGGATGTGGCACATGCCCCCTCACAACAACTCCCTCACCTTGGTGGCTAGCTTTTCCACCATGTTGTGACCAGCCTTGTTGGCTGGTTGCAAAGCCAAGTTTGGCCACCACCTAGCCCTTGCATTTCCCCTATAAATACCCCCCCTTCATCCTCCATGTTAAGGGTTCCAAAAAAAATTGATTAAGAAGGTTCATTACTCTTTCACAAGGCAATTAATCATCTAGCACAAAGTTACTAACCCCAAACCACTTCCCAATCTTCCAAACTTAGTGTTTAAATTTACACTTAGTTGCAAGGCCATACCAACCAATCCATTCCATTTCCAAGCCCTTTCCAAGCAAAGGTATAACATTTAAGCCTGTTTCTATTTTGATCCCTGAGGGGGGCTGACAGGGCCAAGGCTGGTAATCAATACCAGTCCTGGTCCTAAAGTCAGCAGAGTTACAAGAGGCTGTGACCAGACAAACCCTCGCGCGATAGACACTAACACTCGCACGACACTTGTGTCAGCAAGAGATTGGTCCTTGTGGGGAAGGGAGACTGGTCATTTACTGCTTTTAATACATGCATGGCTGTTGTAGTTTATTTTGATTTGTACATCACTGTTGTGCATGCAAAACAAAATACAATAGCTTAGTTTGCTGTCTCAGATAGCATGGAATGCCCTTGGGATTCCCTGGACCTGTCTCAGGACCCTGAGCAAGCAAAGCAATTCCTGGAAGTCCAGTCAGGAATGTCGCGCGAGACTCATGCTCTGTCACGCGACAGTTCTGTGATTTCCAGAAATGGCCCTTGCATGGGCAACTAGGCCCTTGGCCTCTGTTTTGGTACCCCCTCTGTTTAGGGGTCGTGTTTCATTTCATTTGGCTCATGTTTGAAGCAATCTGTAATAATTAGTATTTTTACAGTTCTATATAAACTGCTTGGTTTCCCCCTGGGTGTGCACTGGTCCTTCCAGAGCCCAGAAGGGGATGAAATTAGAATTGTGGTGAGGTCACAACACTCGCGCGAGGGTTACAGTGTCTCGCGCGATGGTTCACTTGCATGCAGATTTGTTCATGCATGCAAGTTAGCCATCTTGCAAGGCAAATTCAACCCAAGCCTAGTTTTGGCATCTGATCGCTGTTTTGGGTTCATCCCATTTATTACTCATCATGCCATCCATCCATGCTATACTTGATCACATCTGCAAAGTGTTACAGTTTTAATCCCCGATTAACTGTTCCCCCGCCCTAATTGGCTAAAACTGATCAAAAAGAAGAAGAATCACAAATATTTTCATAAAAATGCCTAAGTAGAGACCGATCTCCGGATTGGGCGAGAGGGGTGCCTTAAAACCCTTCCCCTCTCGTAACCTAGCTCCCGAACCCAGATATGGTTATGACGGATTGGTTTCATTAACTTTTTCAAACAAATAGCGCGGCAGGTGCTTCGAAATACGGTTCCTTGAGTGTCGGACCCTCAAAAACTCAAGTGGCGACTCTATATTTTACGAGCGCTTGCCTCTCCGCTCGCGCTCCCTCGATTTCCAAAACAAAAGGGCCGCAATGGCGAAAAGGGAACAAAATCCTTTCTCACCAAGGGCATGCTGCCCACACCGCCAGAATAATGGAAGAAGTCCACGAGGAAGTCTGTGGGCCTCACATGAGTGGAGTCATGCTCGCCAAAAAGATTCTGCGATAGGGTTACTTTTGGTCCACTATGGAATCCCAATGCATGGATTATGTACGCCGCTGCCACAAGTGTTAGATCCATGCCAATCTCATGCATGTCCCTCCCTCCAATTTGTTTGGTATGATGTCACCTTGGCCTTTTGCTGTTTGGGGCATCGATGTCATTGGTATGATCAGGCCTTCTTCTTCCAACGGACATCGGTTCATTCTGGTGGCAATAGATTACTTCACCAAGTGGGTCAAGGCTGAGTCTTACAAGACCTTAACGGCAGTTCAGGTTGCTCAGTTTATCAGGAAGAATATCATCTATCAATACAGCATTCCGCAGGCATTCGTATCAGATAATGGGGTTCATTTCAAAGGCAGGGTCTTGGAGCTTTTTGATGAGTTCAAGATTCAAGTCCACCATTCGACAGTTTATCGCCCTCAGACGAATGGGGCGGTCGAGGCGGCTAACAAAAACATCGAGACAATTATCAAGAAATCTGCAGAGTCCGCCAGGGACTGGCACGAGCAACTACCTCTAGCTCTTTGGGGGTATCGTACGTCAATTCGAACATCAACAGGGGCAACCCCCTTTTCCCTAGTCTACGGGATGGAAGCTGTACTTCCCATCGAGCTTGAGGTACCATCTCTGAGGGTCATGACAGAATGTGAACTCACGGAATCTGAATGGCTCAGTGGGAGGTTCGTTGAACTCATGCTCTTTGATGAGAGGAGGCTCCGTGCCTTGTATCATGTTCAGGGGTATCAGCGAAGAATTGCTCGGGCTTTCAACAAGAAGGTGAGGTCTCGGGATTTGGTTGAAGGGGACATGGTTACAAAGGAAATCCGGGCTCCCATCTTCGATCCACGGGGTAAGTTCCGTTCGAAGCGCTCGGGGCCTTACATCATCAAGACCATCCTCTCGGGTGGAGCGGCTCAGCTTATTGATCTAAACGGCAACAAGTTTAACACTCTGGTCAACCTGGATCAACTCAAACGTTACTATCCCTGAAAGATGCTCGTTGGGCCGAAAACCACAAGGGTGGGCGGTTCCAGGCAAAAATTAGAGCAGGCCTATTAGACTGAAAACCCAAGGGGGCAGTCTAGGCAAAAACAAATGGGCAAATTAATCAAAGCTCGCTAGACTGAAAACCTGTAAAGGCAGTTCTAGGCAAAATTTAGAGCGCAAAAGGAGAGCCAAAATACACAAGCAAACCTTAGCTTGAACTACGTGCGACCTGATTCCTTGAAAAGGGATACGTAGGCAATCTCTCCGTGAGATTCGGTCACAATCAATCAACTTGATCCATGGTTTCCCATTCCAGGGTGCGCCTCAATGTTCAAAGCGGCGCAGTGTTCAACACTTGGACCAAAAGGGGAAAATTCCGATTCTATCACTTTTATTCAAATTATTATTTCTAATACATAGGCTGAGCAGAGTCCTTAAAACAGTTAAGCATAAAAACAGAATGAAACGCTAGAGGCCCTAAAAGGCTCATAGTTTATTCTAGTTTATTGAAGTCTTGTCAGAAGTCAGTTTGCATTTTGTCTTCTTGCAACTTCTTTTCTCAGCCATACCCTGTAGCGTTGCTTGAGTTCTGTGCTGAAACCAGGCTCTGCTCCTCCAAGTTGTCTCAAGCCCCAGTTGTGCTCATACCCTACCAGATTTTGGGCAGTAAAGGCAGGAATGTGAAAGTCTTCTATTCCGGCTCGGTGCAGGCCTTGGTTCATGCCCAACTGCCGAAGGATATGCCCAGGAATGTAGAATGTGAAACTGGACAGCCTAGCAATCACCATTCTCTCAAAGCCTGCAGAGTTCAGGGCCATGTCCGGAATGTTCAGCGCCTCATGCCTCCAGACGATTTCATTGGGTAACATCTCGTTCATGAATGTATGCCACTCCTCCATGGACATCTCTGGATACAACATCTCTCTTTGGTGCATCCGCCCGGGCAAATAGGGCCAATTCGCTTCAGGAGCTGCTACCAATCCAAGTTTGTCTGACAGCCACAGCTGTATGAGTGAAAAGACAAGTTAGGAGCCATATAAAGCCTGAGCGAAAAAGACAAGTAAGTAGCCCTGGCAAAACCTTTAGCCGAGTGTTGAGGTAAAAATAGAATGTGTGAAAGCCAGAAAAAGGTGAGCTGAGTGAGAGTTTACCTGCAATAGGAGCGGACTTTCGCTAAACGTGTTTGTTTGGCCTGTTGCGACCAAATCCAAGCCTATCAGTGTTTCTGCAAGAACCATTGGCACCACGTTCCTTCGGGCGCCCAGCTGGGCGGCAATATCCACTAAGGAGGGACTAACCCGTCCGTCCGGAGACACCAGCAAGTACGTAGCTAATACACTGATGGACAGAGCGAATCGGCGTCGAGCCTGCACCACAGTGTTCTCTGGGTCGCCTGTGGGCCCGTACCATTCCATCAACCGCATGATGTTTATTTGCCCGCCAGTCAGCAGGCTGTCAGCTGCTCCCTTCGAGATGTTTAGGCTGGTTTTCAGAAGTTTTGACATGCTTTTTCGGTAGGGCGGCACGATGATTACACTGGAGGCAAAACCCTAGAGATATGCCTGGAACTCCTCCACAGTCGAGCATAGCTCGTTGTCCCCGAATCTGAACACATGTACATCTGGATCCCAGAACTGCAGGGCTGCTCTTAAAATCTCGGGACGGAGCCTTATGTTGCGAAGAAAGCGGATGGCGGCCAGCCCATGAGAACGGAAGCATAGCCAGTCGCTTGCAACAAACTCTTCGAGCCATGGGCTAATTAGGATTGGTAGATGATTTGCCATTGAGAATGGTGCAAGAGGCTTTTCTTTTCTGAGAATGCCTTCCGTGCAAAGGGACATCCCTTTTTATAGCAAAAGCATAGGAGATTTCCTATTGATTCCATGAGAAATATCAAGGCAAGGTGGCACCTTCCCTTTAATTCAAGGAAACACCTGTGGGGAGTCCCAGGGATGCTCAGGACGTCCAGAGAAAAAGTTAAGGGCCTGCAACACTTTAGCTTCCGAATGGGTCAAGGCTGTCAGGACCTTGCTACTAAGTCGTGTTCCCCAATCTGAGAGGACTTTATTATGGACCATAATGTAGGCTTGGGGTTTTGGCTTGAAAAAGAAGCGGATGTAAAGGCTCAAACCTAATTTCTACTCACGCTTGGGTTTTAAAAGCTAGCAGCCATCTTCAACATTTTTATCAACTCTTGTTGTCTCTTGCCTCACTTTGTGTGAAAGAGTTGGTTTCTTCAAAAATGTCCTTCGTATGTATTGGAAGAAATGTTTCCTTCAAAATGCCCCTTGTATGACGAGATGCTCATTATTTCATTGATTTTTCTTTCATCTCTCCTTGTATTTTTTTTGTTTGCCCCAGTGTAGGGGATGGCTGCCTAGCAGGCTGTTCAAAGAAATTATCCAGAGGCTCGATGTGGCTAGCAAGGGATAAGTGTTTAGGATAGAGAAATGAATGCCTTTCTTCATCTTGAAACACACGACAAAGTGGCAAGGATCCTTACCAAGAAATTAAGGGCTTCGATGTTAACCAAGTGAATTTTCTAAGATTGAGGACAATCCTTTGAGACACATAGTAGATGCATGGAGACATGGCTGTTTTCTCATTTTGTTCGTGCTCTATCTTTTGCCTAGACCGCCCTTACAAGTTTTCAATCTAGCGAGCTCATCATTTTTTCCTCCTCTCTTTTCTTCTTTCTCCTTTTTCCTACTCCTCATCTTTGATAGCATGTTTTGCTTACAAGTGATCTCTATGAGGGTGCAAAGATGTGTCAACTCCTCAACAGAAATGACGCGGGTCTTAGCTTTGAAAAACTCGTTTTGCGCTTTTGACAATTCAAGTGATTATGATGTGTTCCAAAAGATGTCATAAGATTACTTTGAAACCCTTGTGGATTGTTTTCGATGTTTGATGTTATCATGAGTATTCTATGGCAGCGAACCAGCACATGAGAAAGCATTTTCAAAATTTGTGGCCGACCAAAAGGTGCCTACGTATCCCAATAGAGAATCAGGCCATTCGTAGTTCAAATCTAAGGAGATTCACATTTCATGCTAGGTGTAACAAGCGGATTTATGACCAAAATAAACTCAAGACATAGACCTTTTAAAAAGGAAACAAAATATGGACCAAAATAGTAGCCAAAAATAGCTAGATAAGACTCCTCAAAAGATTGACTCTTAGCCTAAGACGTGACAGGCATGGATGCTACTGCTGCCCAGTGGTCAAACTCAGCTGGATCAATCTTCTCTTGATCGATGAGGTCTTGGATCGCATTCTTGAAAGCCCCGCATTCTCTGATAGAGTGACCATTTACTTGGTGGTACTTGTAATACCCTCCGCCTTTTCGTATAAAGTTTGGAAATTTTGGCTGTAACGACTTCAATACCCCTTTTGCTTCCAAGATATTGAACACATTTTCCAAGTTCATTCTAAGAGGAATAAAGTTTCTCTTTTGCCTGTGGTCGAGATGGGATCCCACCATTTTAATATTACTGTTGCTTATGTTCATCTTACAGCTGTTTTTCTCTTTGAGAGGTTCCTGGTTTAGATCGATGGTATTGAGAAGAAGTTGATTTTCATGTTGCTGCCGCAGATCATTCACCACCATTTCAATTTGGTTGTCCTTAGCGGGATAAGTTTCTTTCTGAGCTGCCTTTTCCGTCCATCTAGTAGGGGGAGGTGGAGGTGGAGCTTGTGGATGACTTCTTTGCAAACTGTGAACAATGGTGGCTAGGGCAGCCACTAATTCAGCCAATACATTAACTTTAGCGGCCAGATCTTCAATCTTCTTGTCAGCCATTGCTGTCACGTCTAAGACCAAACCCAAAATTTAGAAAAAGCAAGAACTTAGCTACGCTTAGGTTGAGATGTCCAAAATCAAGTGTCTATGTAATGCACACATCAAACACACTTATTGCCCTTAAAATGCAAATCTAGCATGATGGGGTGGCTTAACCAAATGATAATCGATGTTGACACGTGATCATGCAATGTGCTATAGGAAGAAATGAGGGTGATGGATTCCTCTCATGGTTTGGCCCCTGCATAGTTAGAAAGAGGCAAGCAAAATGATATACAAAGCACCATAGCTACCTTCACAGATTATGGACGAGTCATGCATAGCAATTCGTTTGTATGCATGAGTTTGTCAGATATTATAGATAGCCACGGATGATTCTTAAGACTCGTTGCTGCCACTTAAGATCCCACTTCCAACCCAATCCATATTATGAGATAAACCGGAAAGGTTGAGCATATGACTACAACAGAAAGTAGACTCGGAGTCCATCGCTGTGCTAGCGGTTATTTGAATGTTTTAGAAAAACTTGTCATTAGACTAGGTATTGCAAAAAGTTTTGAAAGTTCTTTCAATTCTTGGTTAGGGAAGATTCAAAACGTGATTGAAGTAATTGAAATCCACCTGATTATTTGCTAGCACATTGACAACCTCCTAAATTTTACCAGCTTGCTGAGGTAAGCATGCTCAAAATTTTGAATTTTGAAAGATGGGTTGCTATGCTGATTTGGAAATAGGAATCAAAGTCCTAAGTTGAATCACTCATCGAGAAATGAGTATTGCAAGTTCTATCCATAATATCCTTAACTTTGCATACAATCATCCATAATCTGCTCTACTACCTCACACTCCCACTTTCCTTTAGCCTTGCAAGGCAGAGATTGCTAGAATAACCTCAGTTCAATTGCCGACGGGGCGGCTTCTTTTTTTTTTTTTTTTTTTTGATGTTTGATTTTGTTCTAGAAATCCATGCTTCGTGGTGCTTCAAGCAAAATGGGAGTGAGAAATAAGCAGTGGTGCTTTCAACTTACTAAAAACATACCTTGCAGGCAATGCTATGCTTCAGTGCTTAGCTATAAAGACTTAGAGTTAGGGCTCTTAGTTCATGCCCCAACCCTTCTGTACAGAAAATGATATTACAACAACATATGATACAAGGTGTGAGGAAGAACTTTTGCAAGCAAATGCAAATAGGTTCCTAGCCTGTAGGTTCCTGTCTTAGTTTGATAAGTTCTATGGCTTTCTAATACATGCAAGGTTTAGGTAGTCTCAGGGTGCTCCGTTGTCAAAGGGCACCAATCCTCTCACCAGCCCATCATAGGCGGTGATTGGGTGATCCCCTTTTTGATATACCACTAGGTACGAGTGACTGTGGAGTTTGCTGGAACCCCCAACATAGCCCGTGTCATGCCGGGATATCAGGTGAACTCAACGGGTTGCCCGCTCGATGCATATGATAAGTGAATTAAACAAGGCATGTATTAGTCTTATGTTGAACTTTCTGGTTATGGCTCTCATATTCCCCAGCAGAGTCGCCAAAAACTGTAGACACCTCCCAAACGGGGCATCGCCATACAGATTGATCGTGGATTGCTCGATTGGTTGCTTGCTTCATAAACCAAAATCATGGACATTCCCATGGCTAGGAACATCGCCACACGATAGTGGTTATCATCAAAACAGAGTTGCCACCTAGTTTATTAAAACTAGGAAAATAGATAGAGATTCTGGGTACGGGAGCCAAAAGTACAGTAAGGGGAAGGTGTTAGGCACCCCTCTCTGCCCAGTCGTGTGACTGGCCCATAGTTATTCAACATAAGACATGTACATGCTTTATTCAACTCTAACACATAGTCTGTTTAATTAAACCTTTAACAGTGAATAAGGTGAGCCAGGACTGTAATTGAAAGCATGCATCAGAAATAAACAAAACAGACAGGCTGTCCCAGGAAAATCGATCTCTCGGCCGGTGAATGGATTTCACGGCCGAGGGATCCCACTGGATTGATATATCGGCCGAAGGATTGATCCCCCAACCGATGTTCTTCCTCACACCAGAACAGATATTTAACAGATAATCAAAACACTATGATTAATGCATAAAAACGTAAAAGAGATCAAACCATAGGCCCCTGGGCCTCACCACCTTGATTCCTCAGTTGCTTGATTGCTTCGGATTGGGTGTGATTGACTGATTTACTTCTCAAAAACCCTAGGGTTAGGGTTTGTACTTCGGGGTTTGATCGTTCGGGATGCGGCTGCCTTCGGAAGGTTAGGGCTTTTATAGAGGGAGTATGTGAGATGATTTCTGCAGAGCTTGGAGGTATGAGATGGAGGAATTGAATGTTAATTTCAGAACCCAAAGGTTCCTTTATATAGGCACCGGATGACTCACTCCAACCAATCACAATGCACGATTAAAATTTGGAGTTAGAGAGTGATTCCAACTCTTCATGGCAATCCTCTGGCGTAGCCCGAACGCATCGGGATTTGGCTGCTAGGGTTTGGTGAACGGATCAAACGTTTGACAGAACGTTCCAGAATCTGAAAAAGGACGATCTGGCGGCCGAGGAATGGATCTGGCGGCCGAGGAATCGATCTTACGGCTGAGGAATGGATTTGACGATCTGGCGGCCGAGGAATAGATCTGGCGGCCGAGGAATGGATCTGGCGGCCGAGGAATGGATCTGGCGGCCAAGGAATCGATCTTACGGCCGAGGGATTGATCTCTCAGGGAGATTTTCTAGCAACAGGTTGCTCGGGTGAGGAAATGATGTTAGGGCCGTGGGATCGATGTCACGGCCGACAGATGGATTCTCCTAGGCTTCTGTATTTCTGTCTGAAAGGCTGTATGGCTTTGAATTGGGTCCTCTAAGTGGCTCAAAGTTCTTACCGAAAGTCCTAAGGTTCTCAAGGAAGCAATCAGCAATCACTGTATCCATTTCATCATCGGGATTGTCCCAAGGTGGGACTTGAAATAATCGTTAGGCCAAATTGGGGTGTCTACAATTGGGCCTGTGTGCCCCTTTCTTTGATGGTTGGGCAGATGTGCCCCAGAGATGCTTTGCTTGGCCTTGGGTTGACATGCCCTTGCTGTTTCAAGAGATTACGGATACTAGGGTAGCAATGTAACAGTTGCGTTTTACAGTTTATTGACTCTCTTTTTCAAGTGTTGAAGAGAATGCAAAAACTAACCACTAATATCTAATTTGTATTGACAAGTGCTTTGAATCGACACACAGACATGCGCATATATGTACAAACTTGCCTAGCTCGAACGAAAAGGGGAAGAGATAACCAGGGTACAATGTGAACCCTTAGACACAAGGAATACAATGAAATTTTGGGCATTAATGGGCCAAAACTCACAGCATTCCTTAGACAGGTGAAACTGACACTTGTAAGAGACGCAAAAAGGCACAAAGACCTGTACAAACAAAATCGAGAAAAAACATCTCGAAATGACAATTGAAAAACTGAAAAAATGTCGCAAAGATGGACATAAGACGCAGATGATGACTCGTATAGGCCCGGACTGAAACCGACACCCCCGTGCAGTCACATTAAGTCCATATGACCTGCATGGCATGACAAGACTTGGCAAAAGCCCCTGGAACAACGTTCGAGGGCAGTAGCTAACTGCTACTGTCTGCTGCAAGAAGCGTGCGCAGGTTTGAGACCAATGCGCATCACTTCGAACAAACGCGCTGCGGTTGTTTACACCGGACTTCGCTGAACTTAGAATAAACTGTGAGCCATTAGGCTTCTAGCATTTCGTTCTGTTTTTTATGCTTCAAATATTTTAAGACTTATGCTCAGCCTATAAATTGAAGAAGCAGTTTGTAATAAAATTGAAAGACGAAGGTGTGGGCACACGCCCCAAAAATCCTCGCATTTTTAGTCTGTGAAAATTCCGGGTGCGCCCTTTTCGGAAAGCGCGGCGAAACGCTTCGCAAATCAGAGAGTCGCCACTCGGGTTTTGCAGAAAATACCCAAGAAACCGTGCTTTTTTGAAAACGTTTGGACTACGTTTGTTTTGAGTTTGAAAAAGGCTTGTAGACTGGACCGTCGTCACCTCCGATATCTGAGGTTCGGGAGCCAGGTTATGAGAGGGGAAGGGTTTTATGGTACCCCCTCTCGCCCAATCCGGAGATCGGTCTCTACTCAGGCATTTTATAAAACATTTGCTTTTCTCTCATTGTTTGATCATTCTTTTAGCCAGTTAATAGGGATTAAAACTGTAACACATTTGCATTGATGTACAAGTATGTGACAAAATGTTTATGGATGTTTGATGTTTGATCTACACAAGTATAATAGATTGAGAACAAGCTTTTGTGGACGTTTTAGACAAACTAGTGCACGCTGTTTGTGCAGTGATGCACACAGAAGCAAGCCTGCATGCACTGGCCAAGCCACTGCATGCAACCATGACCTGCGTGCGCCACACCACAACTGGCGTGCGCTGGTGAGCCTAAGACCACAGCTTCTGTTCTCAACCCTCTGGGCTCTGGAAAGGACCAGTGCACACCCAGGACCACTACGCCAAAAATTGCCTTTGCCGGCGGTTTTTTTACCGGCGGTAATAAAACCGTCGGTAAAGGATGCTATTACCGGCGGTAATAACAAACCGCCGCAAAAGGTAACTATAAACGCCGTTTATTAATGGCATGAGTAAAACCGCCGGTAAAACTAACTATTACCGGCGGTAATGTAAAACCGCCGGTAAAACTTACTATTAACGGCGGTAAGCAAAAACCGCCGGTAATAATCTTTATATAATATAAATATTATTATTCTTCTAATAAAACAAATAATTTTATGTAGCTCAGTGGGTAAGTGCTCGGGTATTAATCAACGGGTCGCGGGTTCGAATCTCGGCAATGTCATTATTTTTTCCGAAATTTTTAGCAGCGGTAGTAAAACCGCCGTTAATAGTCCAAATCTTTTACCGGCGGTAATTTACCGCCGTTTTTGTATTTCCGACAATTGTTTTGCCGACGGAACTTTTAGCGGCGGTAATTTACTTTTAGCGGCGGTAATATACTTTTACCGGCGGTTTTTGGACTATTACCGGCAGTTTTTTAATGCCGTTAATGCAAAAATTTGGCGTAGTGGACAAACCACGCAGTTTATATTGTTCACTAAGCTTATTACAGACAGAATAAAGGGCTAACAAGCCGCCAAATGGACAGAAGACCCCTTAAACAGTGAGGGGAGAATGATCAGAGGCCTGGATGGAAGATCCATGCAAGGGCCAAGCCACTGGAAGCCAGACTACTACCGTACGCCAGTGGTGTATGGCCGTACGCCAGTTGTCTATTTGTTCCAATGCTTTGGCTTTGCATCATCTGGGCTCTGGAACAGGACCAGAATGATCCCAGAGGCCATACTAAGCATAAATACAGATGGAAGAGAAAGCAGTCCTTAGTACAGAAAGTAGTAAACTGGTTTTAACATGCTTACAAGATGATCAGATAGTAATGAAACAAGAAAAATGATGATCGGTGATCCCCACACCAGTTTTGCCATACAGCCATGACTGGCGTACGGCACACATAACTGGCGTGCGCCACCTGATCATCATGCACGGTTTTGAAACCTTGCCAGCATTAGGGTCAGGACTGGTATAGATTACCAGCCTTGACCCTGCCAGCCCCCCTCAGGGGTCAGAACAGAAAACAGAAGCAAAAGGTGATATTCCTTCGCTTGTGAGTTTGATGAAGAGCTTGGGCTTGAACTTGGGATTCGAGGGTTGAGAGATGGATGTAGGGGTGCTATGGACTGTGGTGAGTGTTTCCCTTTCTTGCTCTTTCTATGGAAGAGAAATGAAGCAAAGGAAAAAAAAAATGAAGGGGAAGAAGACAAAGGGGCTTGAAGCTTTTATGGTGCTAACCCCTTGCAAATGAATGCAAGGGGGGTATTTATGGTGGAGGGGGACTGAAATCAGTTGTGCCTTAGGGCTTGTTTGGAGGCTTAAGGCTTGGAGGAGCCTCCCATGCATTTAATGCATGGGACTTGGCTTGAGGGAAGTTGTAGGAGGGAAGGGGACAGGCCTGGACGAAGTAATCATCAGGAGGCTGCCAGCTGACGTCAGTCAGTTACAAAAACTCCCACCCATCTGGCTGAATAAAGGTTGATTTGACTGGGATTGACTGGCGTACGCCCTTTGTTGAGTGGCGTGCGCCAGTAACCGGCGATGACTGACACATGGCAATGCTTCCTACGCATGCTAGTCAAGAACCAGCGTACTCCAGTAGGGTTTTGCTGAGGCCATTTGGTTCTGGCTTGAGGGCTCGACAAGGGTTTGAAACAGGTTCGGATGAGGTTCGGGACGCTCAAAGCTCAAACTCATTTACAAACTCGGGATGTTCTTAACCTTAATCATCATCGGGGAATCAAAGACCATAAGTAAACTAATCCGGACAGTCCAGAATAGGGTGTCTACAGAAGGTTTTCCCCCTTATGGTTCCTCCAATGTAACTTGACTTGATCTTCGATCCTCCTCGACCTTTGATGTGTACCAAAATGTCAACCATGGATCCAATTGATAGATTTGTGACCGAGTCTCAAAAAAAGACTGCCTACGTATCCCAAGCTAGGAAATCAGGTCAAAACGTAGTTCAGGCTAAGGGTTAACTGTAACGACCCTGACCCGCCCCTGCAGGTCTTAGCCATCACAAAGTGCCGGTGAAACCATCACCAAGGCCATATCTAATATATAACTTCTCATAATCATATAATAAGAAGAGACAAGACTGCGTAACCAGCAAAAGCATATTCTGTGCAATCTAATAAAATGACAACTTACACTGACAAAGGCTAAGGATTCCCAAAACACACCTCAGAGCTGTGCTTAATTATGAGGTTTAGCAAGCTACTTACAATAGTTACCGAATTTAACAAGTAATCTAAACACATCTCCTGTCTATAAAATAACCACAAGACTTGACCCCACAAAACAAGTGTCACGCCATCCAACTCTTCAATTCCTGAAAGGTGGAACAATTACATAAGCCGAAGCTCGTATGAATGATTAATACGCAATTCACATGCTTTCCATGGACAATGATTAAACTATTTGAAAAGGAATCTCATTTCATAGCAACATAGCATAGTAATGCACATCCTCTATTCATTTCATGTCTACCAGGCGTCCCCGGTAGTGGATAAGTTAAGACGTCTTTACATTATCCCATATCAGTCATATCTTGCTAGCCTTTTAGCACGTGTCCCCTAGCAAGCTGGGACGTGGGAGGATGCCATTAATAGATATAAAACATGTCCACCTTTCATTGACAATCCATGGAGTTCATATCAAAGTATAAAATATCATTGAAGCGAAAAGCTTATAACAAACCATGTGTTTTGGGTATTAATCACTCACCTCGTATCCCCGTGTCATCCTAACCTCCTAAGATAATTAGGCAACAAAACATGATTAGAGGATATCAAACAAGTCTATTTTTAATGAACACGAGATCCTAGGGTAAAATTATAAAGTAACATAGCTAGCTTTAAACGAACATAATCTGCAGCTCTAACTTCAACTTAAAATCTGACTTTGCACAGGAATAACTAGGACACAATCTTCATGCATTTTTTTAGGTCTATGAGTCTAGTTTCAAAATCAGAAAACAGTTCGCTATTTCATCGCTCGAGCTCAAAATTATAGCCGTTTCCCTAACACGTGTCTGTGCAGTCAGCACAGTCCGAATCTGCATGCTGCAAGGTTACGAATTTTTTCAGAATTCAATACTTCGAATCTGGTCCCGAAATTTTTACCATAGACAAAGGACTCATAGAGGAACTCTCAATAAAAATCTCATAATTTTTGGAGTTTAGGAACAGCCTCAACAAAAATCCCCAAAAACAGGTCAGATACAAGGTTTCTAAAATTTGCAGATTTCCAGAAAATTTACATCTTGTTCTTCCTGCGATTTTCAACTCTTAAACCCTTCCAAAATACTTCAAATTCACATCCAAACCTCACTAATCATGCTCAAACTCATAGATATAGAAGAGCTACTCCTAACCCTAGCAAATCATGCCCCTTTACAGGTTTGGAACTTGAATTCAAAGGAATCAAAACTAATTTTCTTGAGTTCTCTACGAACTCAACCCAAAATCCAACTCATGAGACTCCACCCCCAATTACATGTAGAACCTAGAATTATCAACTAGCATGCATAGAATTAAACTTCCCAGAACATGAATTCAACAATCAAAAGTTTGGGGTTTACCTAATTTGAGCTTCAATTTCATTCCGGAAGAACTCCCTCTTGTTTTCCCCTTTTTCTTCTTTTTCCTCTTCTTCGACGGGGTTCTCTCTCTCTCTCTCTCTCTCTCTCTCTCTCTCTCTCTCTCTCTCTCTCAAGCGGTGGAAACGATAGAAACAGGAATAACGTAGAACTCTCCTTTTATTTTATCAGGCCATAAGGGAAAATGATCCAGTACATGTGTGACCATGTGCTTCCTTGTGTTCCTATTTCAATTAACAAGTAAAATAAGCTCATTTCTCTCATAATTAACCCAAATTCTACACATAAACTAACTTCAAACATATTTAAAGATCTGGGTTACTACATTAACTCTCGAGTATTGACGCTCTAACTTTTGCCTAGAACCGCCCATTCGGGTCTTCGGTCTAGCGAGCTTTGATTGATTACCTATTCATTTTTGCCTAAACCACCTTCATAGGTTTTGGTCTAGCAGGCTGCTCTAACTTTTGCTTGGAACTGCCCACCCTTGGGGTTTTCAGCCCAACAAGCTTCTCTCAAGGAAAAACAACTTTTGAATTTATCCAGGTTGACTCAGGTATTGAATTTGTTGCCGTTGAGGTCGAAGACCTTTGGCTATAGCCCCAGATAATATGGCTTTGATGACGCAGGGTCAAGAGTGCTTCGGTTGGAAATGTCTTGCTCCGGGTCGTTGTTACATTTTCTCATGTGTGCCTGGCGGAACGCTACTATTATTGCTTTGAACATGATACAAGGCCCGGAGCCTTCTGTGCTTCTGCTTTCTGGATTGGCACTCGGTAGCAGGGGATTGATACTTCTTTGTCCCAAAATCAAACGCGAGGCGTGACTTGATGAGACCATGCCAAGACGACGATGCTTGTTTGACCGGGCGTAATGCTCCTCTGGGGGCGGCTTTGAACCAAATTTGAACCTTTCAGGAGGTTATACTTGTCTTTCAAGTTTATTTGAAATTACTTATTCTTTTAATAGGCTGAGCATGCCTTTTGTCTTCCCTTTCGGCGAGGGAACACATTTCCTTGGGAATGATCCCATCGAAATCTATCCCTTCGTCGTCAGGGTCGACACAGTTTATATGAAAGCCAGCGAATTACTTAGAAGCAAGATAAAGCATATCATAAAAACCCTCGGGGTTTACCAAGTACAGCAGACTCGAAACTTGAAACAAAAGTTACGACATGGAAGGCCAAGAGGCACAACCTCCGACTCAGAGCTAGACTAGGCAAACGCAAAAGACTCCACGTCAGTCTCAGACAAGACGCTAATGCAAACTACACGCGGTTTTGAAAACACAATTGTTAAAAAGCTACCCATAGCTTCCACCAAAAGAGGTAGGATCCAGCAGGTGTTAGGCCCAAGCAACAGCACTTCGGCTTCCTCAGCTTCTTCGACCAAACCTACTCGATGCTCCTTTGAACAATGGACCTCACTCAAACGGTCCTCTCCTTTACAAGCCCCTCATCACTGTCAAGTCAGATGTTGGCAATGAAAACCTCGGTTGCCCAACCTACAGCCATCATGTTAACCTCTGGTTCGGATGGGATGAATACGACGGGTTTGGGTTGATGTACTGGGACGATTTAGTGGCTAGGGTTGAATATGGTGGAGCTCGGGTTGATTTGAGTGGAGGTGATAGATACCTGACCAACCAGAGGGTCAGACCCATGTTGAGGCAAGGAGTTGGAAATGACGTCGGGCTTTGGTGGAACTTGAACCGTGCCATCATCAATTAGATCTTGAATCTTACGTTGAAGACGATAGCACTTGTCTATGAGGTGGCCAGGCATTTGGTGGAAGGCACAGAAGAGGTTAGGGTTGTAACCAGCATGTAAGACTTTGGGTGGGAAAGTTGGGGTCAAAGGTTTGAGGTGCCCAGACTTGACGAGTTTTTCCATCACTGCGAATAGAGATGCCTCGAAGACTGAGAAACTCTGGGGTTGGGTTCGGGTTCGAAAGCTTTGAGCGTTTCGAACCTGATTGATATCGGCAGCGCGATTGGAGTTGAAAGCTGGAGCATCGCTCCCACTTGTATTGGAGTAGTTGCTGTTACCAAACAACGCACTACTATTTTCCGAGTAAGCCTTCGACTTAACTTTTTGAGTGGAGGAAGAAGAGGACGCCCCTTTTGGCAGACCCCTCTTGGCAGAACTCCAGTTTGCAGCGCATCCTCGATGGCTAGGCCAGATTCAAAGAAGGTCTCGAAGTTGGCAGATGCTTGAACCAGCACAAAATGCTTAGCATAGTCGAGATGCAAGTTGCGAGAGATAATGCGGAGTTGATCTCTCTCGCTCGGGCGCTCAGTCATTAGAGCTGCTTTGGCTCTCCACCTTTTCACAAAGTCCGCAAAGGACTCTTTGGCTTCCATCTTGGTGGATTCCAACTCTCGAATAGTCATCTTGAGCTGAGAGTTGTAGCTGTACTGTGAGACAAAAGCAGCCCCTATGTCTTCCCAAGTGCTTCGTTTGGAGATGTCGAGCGACAGGAACCAATGGAAGGCAGGCCCAGAGAGGGTTTCAGGGAAAAGTTGAGACATGGCCTCACTTTCCACACCCAGCAGCTTCATGGCGGCATGGTAGCCATAGAGATGAGTTTTGGGGTCACCGCTCCCGTCAAACTTGACCAAATCAGGCATCTTGAATTTGTCAGGCACCTTGGCATTAGGGTACAGGCAGAGACGATCCAAGTCAATTCCGCCTGCGCTAATCTTCTTGGATTTTGAGACTGCCTCTTCCAGCTTTGCCATCTTGGCCAGAAGAGCAGCCATATCTAGATTCAAAACAGACCTACCATCTGCCAAATTTGGGTTTGCAACAGGTGCGCGAACCTCCCTAGGGTTGAGCTAAACAATGAGATGCCCCTCGTGATTCAGATCTGGAACCAAGACAGGTTGTTCCTGGTCGGCCTCATCGTCCTCGCCTCCCTCTTCGAGAGGAGGTGGAAGACGAGTGTTGATAAGGTCATTCAGATGGGCGATGGAAGCTGTAAGTGCTGAAAAACCAGGAGTGGTTTAAGCAGCACAAGAACGTAACGGCTACTTCGTGATCTTCGCCGGAACCCTAATATACCGCCGGAGACCTTATCTGTAAAACAGTCAAGGGGTGAGCGCACCTTTGCCTCTCGTGGCAAAGGCCCTCCGATGCCTAAGTTAGTATCACGTACTAGTGGAAAACCCTAATTAAGCATAAGAGAATTTGTATAACTGTAATATGTTGTGTACCTTTTCTCTCACGGTTTGCCTCGTATTTATAGGTTTATGGATGCTTGCTGCCCAAGCGTTCATGTTGCCCTAGGTTTCCTATCTCGTATAGAAAACCCAGAATATCGTGGATTCTCATTCCCTTATCAGTTCATTACCTTAGTCCGTTTAGGACTCCTTTCCACAGCTGGCCGAACTTCCCATTCCCGTTGGATATCTCTCCAAGATCCTATTTTATTGGGATCTCATAGTCATCACGGAATATCCCTGATTCTAGAACCTTCTGGAACGTTTCCTGCATCTGGGATTGCTTTTCACACAAATCCCCTCCTGTTCGGCCCTCTCGTTGCCGAACAAACTATCTGGACCAATGACTTCACATGTCACTGCTCCTTCGCCAATCTCTTGGTCCAATATCCTCTCGTGTTACTGGACCTTGACTTAATACGAACTCTCTGGACCTATGATCCCTTATATTGCTGGTCCCCGTCGCCGATCACCGTTCTGCACGGCGACTATTATTATCATAACCATATCGTGGTCCCACGTACCACGTGTTCGGGCCTTACTTACACCTGTTTGGGATTTACTCCCTACAATTGCTCCCCAGCTTTACTCGTTTATTTCTTCGTATATGACGAGCAAAGCTTCTTTAGGATTTTCGAGTAACGTCCCTTTGCTCCTGCACCCCTGATTCCTTAAAATCGGTGCAAATATCATCATTGATCCTGCCTAAACGTCTCGTCGTTTGGGCTGGACAGGCTTTTCCTGCCTCAACCTTTACATGTGGCATTCAACGTACCGTTCGTATTAAATGTGAATGGACAGTTTTTTTTGGGGAACGGAACGCCCAAACGGCGCTTGGGATGACGTTTCACATACGCCACCCTACTAATTAGGGTATAACGGGGTTTTCGTCCCACTTTGAATCTTCCATTCTTTCCCCAAGTTCCCTCTGCAGAAAGAAGTCTCCAGTACTCCCACTGTTTGAAGCACTGTTCATCATCTTAAGGACTCCCCCCTGTGCACTTAGAACTTCGATCATCACAATCGTAAGTCTTCGCTCCCCATTTGCCCTACTTCTTCTCGTTGATCTAGGGTTTCGTGCATCGTTCTTAGGGTTTTCTTGTTCTCATGCGCCCATCGTGTCCATCTGCAAAAACACGCCTTTACCAAATGGGGAGATTCTGTCGCCACTGTAACACTACTCAGGCCATGGCGACATTCAGGTCTCGCTACGAGATCCCTGGCGATGTCGCCACCTCATTGGCCCATGAGGACGCTATTCAGGAGAGCCCAGATAATGACACCCTTCACATTCCTGTAGTGGCTGTCGTCGAGGGCGGTGTCAGGTTCTCCCTGGCTCCATTACTCCGACAGGTTCTAGCCTTCTACAGGTTATCGCCAATGCAAGTGTCTGCCAACTTCTTTCGTGTTGTCATGGGTATCAATGCCCTAAACCAGATGTTAGGCACGTCCCTAGGTTTGCACGATATTCATCACTTGTACAGCATCTCCCGGACCAAGGATGCCTTAACCTACTATTTAAAGAGTAGAGATTCCAGGAGACATCTCGTGCTCGAATTGCCTGACTCCGCTCATGGAGACGACGACGATTTTCTTATCGTCACTGGGAACTTCGAGCCCAGAAATGAGGATGGCCGAGTAATAGGATTCCATGCCCCTCACAGATTTGGGCAACCACGTTAGTTCTTTTTTCCTTGTAGAATTACTTAAGCAATTTCCCGTATTGCGTTTTGATCACTTATTTTCTAACTGTCAACTTCCCATGTTGCAGCCGAAAACGTCAACCAGGGGCACGCCATCATCACCCCCCAAGTCCACGTAGCTGACATCAACCAGGCCCTCAATTTCAACGGACAGGGCACCTATCTTGCTGGCCGAGCAAGAGCAGCACAGGTGCTCCTGAGTTACAGGGCATCATACTGGGGATTCATTGACCGGCGCGTCCGAGCAGCCGACGTCCCTCCAGTTCTTGGACCTGTTGCTGCACAACCCGAGCAAATAGAAGAGGAGAGGCGTTCTCAGACACTGCCATTTCGTAGCGTGTCCGTAGAGGTTGTCGAAGAGGCATCCACATCATCCGACGGTTATTCTCCATCCTCTCCTTCTCCAGAAATGAATCAGCCCATCAACCTCGAAAGCCTCCTCACAATCCCTGGAGCCGGCCGAGGAAGAGGCCGCGGCACTGCTCGCGGCCGAGGTCGCTCTCAGAGTTCGGCACCCTCTCCTGGCCGCCGAGGAGCATCCATTCCCGACGCCCCTCCTGGATTCTCCCCTGAAGAGGTTGAAGCCAGGCATAGGGACAAACGCCAGTGCTTAAAAGCACCTGAGGGGCCGTCGACTCAGACAGCCGCAATCCCAACTCCAATTCGGGCTCCTCAATTTACTCACGGCAACAAAATTGTCACTGTCCGGGACAGTGTGGAGTCTGAAGGGACCGCCCTGGCCCTATCCCAGGCCCTCATGCTCCTAAGGGACATGCAAAAGGAAGTAGTTAATTCGCCGGACAACCTGCTCGGGTCATTTATGGTGCACAGCTTTAAGGTAGACTCTTGCTCTCGTTTTCTTTTTATCTTATAACTAGGCCCTTTCTCAACTGCATTTACTGAGCCACTAATGATTATGTTTAGGCTGCGCAAAAGATGGTAGCTATGGCCAAAAAATTGGGTCATTCGGAGCCCCAACATGCAAAATTGGCCAGTGAAAATGCCAAACTCCTGTCCACCATAGCCCGACTTGAGAGAGAGAGAAACCAGGCTCGAAACGTGGCAAATGAGTTGAAGAACAAACTGGATGGTGCTGAAGATAGCCTGAACTAGACTTTGATAGAGCTGGAAACGAGCAAAAGCGAGGCCAAGGCATCTTACCAGCAGGGCTACAATGAAGGCATCAATGTAGCCACTGAAAGCTACAAAGGCCAGATGCCTGGAATCCAGGACCAGATATATGCTGCTGGGTGGACGGCCTGCCTCAGGAAATCTGGTACAGCAGAATCTTCGCCCCTTTGGACAGAGATCGATCTTCCGAGCACCATGGCCGCTCAAGATGAAGACGAAGTCGTGGCGGAGGAAGATGATTTGACTGAAGAAACTACCGCCAATATCCCCGAGCAGCATGATGCAGATGCTGATCATATTACCGAGGAGACCAACCCTGGCCAGAAGGAAGCCAGTGGTGGTCCAAATGATGGAAGCATTGCTGTGGAAGACGTCTCTGCTCAAACCCCAACTCCTGTTGTTCAAGACCCTATCGTTGAGAACCCTACTGTTGACCAGCAGGTATAAATTCCCCCTTCTTGGAACACTTTTAGTCATTAAGTTGGCCCTGCGTGGTCGTATGATTTGCCCTGCATGGCATAAATACATTCCCAAACTTTTAACTTAAGTATTTGGCCCTTCGTGGCGTTCTAACTTTGCTTTGCTTGGCCCTTCGTGGCCTTTTAACGTTGCTGGTGGCCTTTTCGTAGCCAACTGTTTAACTTTACTTATTCAAGTATCTCGTACTTAGGTAAACTAAGCATTTCTTTAACTTTGATGGGGTGCTTTCCAAGTTTACTCACCTGGATATCTTAGCTAAGTTGATTCATACTTTAGCTATTGATGAGCATGTTTTCGTATGCTCTCTGAATTTTGCTCGTGATTGAAATAAGTTCTAAGTGAGTTCATACTTAGATAATTCTGCATTTATTCGTATGCTGCCCATTTTTCATTGGTTTGGAATATAACTCTCTAAGTCTATTCGTACTTAGTACAATTTCGTCTGCTCCCCATTCTTTATTGGTTTGAACTAAAAAACTATCTAAGTTTATTCGTGCTTAGATTCCCAAATGTTTTCGTATTTGGGGGAGCTATGCATAATTTCGTATGCATGCCAAACGTTTGCTCTTAAGTCTAAGTGTATTTGTACTTAGTCTACCCAAATGTTTTCATATTTGGCAAAAGTGTGTACGTCCATGTATGCACACCAGGTTTATTCATACCTGCATAAGTAACCAAGTATACTCGTATTTGTAAAGTTTTGAATCTGCTCAAAATACCTTCGTATTTGGCATAAACCTATTCCTCTGCTCCCCAATGCGAAGTGAGGAGTAAGAACCAGGCCTAACTTCGTATTTCAGTGCCCAAGACAAAGAAGAAAATTTTTCAGAAACAAAATATCATTCTAAAAAGCTGAGAATTTTATTCATAATTCAAAACTCAAGGGGGCGTTACGCGTACCCCTTGCAACTAACAAATCAATTAAAAGACAAAGGAATTTTATTTGTAATTCCCACACAATCATGATGTGCATCCTAAAAAGCAGAAAAATAAACCGAAGTTCCTTTTAAACAAAAAACTTCCTCAAGTTGTGAACATTCCAAGGCCTCGGCACCGGGTTCCCGTCCAGGTCCGCCAAACGATAAGCCCCAATGCCCACAACCTCTGTAACTCGGTATGGGCCTTCCCAGTTCGGGCCAAGCTTGCCTGCAGCCCATTCTTTGGTCTTTTCGAAGACCTTTCGAAGCACAAGGTCCCCTACACCAAATTCTCGTGGATGGACAGTTTTGTTATAGCTTTTCATCAGCTGCTCTTGATAAGAGGCCAAATGTACCAGCGCCCTTTCTCTACGTTCCTCGGCAAGATCCAGTGATATTTCTAGGGCTCTGTCATTGCCCCCACTTTCAACCAAAGTGGTCCTGTTGGTCGGCAAACCAACCTCCAATGGAATTACAGCCTCTGTGCCATATGCTAATGAGTAGGGGGTCTCTCCCGTAGACCTCCTAGGCGTTGTTCGGTGCGCCCATAGAACAAGTGGCAGTTCGTCGGGCCATTTCCCCTTTGCCTTGTCCAACCTCTTCTTGATCCCATCAAGTATAGTTTTATTGGACGCCTCCGCCTGCCTGTTACTCTACGGGTAGGCTGGGGTGGAATAATAATTCCTTATCCCATACTGGGCACAAAAAGCCTTGAACTTTTTCTGAAATTGGGACCCATTATCCGTAATCAGTGAAGAAGGGACCCCAAATCGAGTGATTATACTTTTCCAGACGAACCTCTCTATCATAGGCTCAGTGATCTTAGCCAATGGTTCTACTTCGATCCATTTGGTGAAATAGTCTGTTGCTACCAACAGAAATTTCCTATTTCCAGTTGCCTTGTGAAGTGGACCCACGATGTCCATCCCCCATTGTGCGAAGGGCCAAGGACTTGTCAAGGGCACCAGGTCTTTGGCTGGTGTTCGGATCATTGGTGAGAATTTTTGGCACTTCTCACAAATTTTTACATACACCTTTGCATCTTCCTACATGTGAGGCTACCAGCACCCTTGGGTTATTGCTCGGTGGGCAATGGACCTACCCCCGGCATGACTCCCACAAGTTCCCTGGTGGATCTCGTGGAGAAACTTTTGCACTATCTCGGGGTGCACACAAAGTAAGTATGGACCAGTGAAGGATTTTCTGTACAACTTTCCTTCTGGTGACAGCCAAAACCGTGCAGATTTTGTTTTTATCTTGTGAGCCTCCTTTTTATCTGTGGGGAGTGCCCCATCTCGTAGGAACTCCACTATTGGGTCCATCCAACTCGGTCCTTGGTTCACGTCCAAGACCAATTCCACACTTCTTCCGATGCTCGGCTCAGCGAGATAATCTACTGCCACCCGTCTCTTGAACTCTGTTGGTACCGCTGCGGCCAACCACGCAAGAGAATCAGCATGGGCATTCTGCCCAGAACTTATTTGCTCAATATACACTTTCTCGAAAGTGTCAAGCAGATCTTTGGCGGCCGTCACGTAGGCAGCCATTTTCTCGTTCCGGGCCTCATATTCCCTAGACAACTGGTTCACCACGAGTTGTGAATCACAATGCACTCGTATCCTTTTTACCTTCAGGGTCTTTGCACTCCTTAACCCTGCCAAGAGTGCCTCATACTCTGCCACGTTATTTGAAGCACTGAATCCCAATCGAAGGGACAGCTCCATCATTGCTCCTTCAGGAGGAAAAAGTACCACCCCAATTCCTGATCCCGTGTTACACGAAGAACCATCAACGAATAATTTCCATTCCATGGGATCCTGTTCGGCCGGAGCTTTCTTTGTTCTCGTTGTTTGCTCCTTCCCCTTTTCCTTTCTCGGCTCCTGTCTCATAGGAGGCTGGGGAGCCACCATAGGTGAAAACTCGGCTACAAAGTCCGCAAGCACCTGCCCCTTTATCGCGGTGCGCGGCTAGTAGTCTATATCATACTGACTTAATTCGACCGACCAAGTCGAGATACGCCCCGAGAAGTCCGCCTTTCGTAGCAAAGACTTCAATGGGAATTCAGTATAGACCACAACCCTGTGACTCTGGAAATAATGGGGCAATTTTCTTGCCGCCGTCCTTAATGCCAGGACTAACTTTTCCAGGGGCAGATATCTGGTATCCGCACCCAGTAATGTCTTGCTCACATAATAGACAGGGACTTGCTCAGATCCCTTATCCCTGAGTAGTACTGCACTGACAGCATGTTCAGAAACCGCTAAGTACAAAGTTAAAGATTCACCTTGTTCGGGCGTGGACAATAGGAGGGCTGCTGCCAAGTACTTCTTCAGGTCTTGGAACGCCTGCTCACATTCTGTTCCCCATTCTTATCCTTCTCTCTTTTTCAGCAACTGAAAGAAAGGTCTACATTTGTCACTGGACCTGCTGATGAATCTATTTAGAGCCGCTGCCATCCCTGTTAACCTCTGGACCTCCTTCGTGGTCCTAGGACTTTGGAGCTTTTGCAACGCGGTAATTTGATCGGGATTTGCCTCTATCCCTCTTATGGTCACCAAATGCCCTAGGAATTTTCCTGAGTTGACCCCAAACGCACACTTTGAGGCGTTGAGTTTCAGCTTATATTCCCTCAATATCTCAAAAGCTTCCTTTAGATCAACAATGTGGTTTTCCTTCTCCTTGCTTTTGACCACCATGTCATCTATGTATACCTCCATGGTCTTGCCGAGCAACTTCTTTAGCATGATTGTTGCTAACCTTTGGTATGTTGCACCTGCATTCCTTAAACCGAAGGG
The DNA here is from genome assembly GCA_018127125.1 of Rhododendron griersonianum. NCBI lineage: Eukaryota > Viridiplantae > Streptophyta > Magnoliopsida > Ericales > Ericaceae > Rhododendron > Rhododendron griersonianum. Next base: position 40,039,972 of record CM030795.1, on the reverse strand, counting down.
CATGACGCTGTAACAATACAGCCCCCTTGGTGTGATGAAGGAAGTCTTCTCTTGATCGGGACCGTACATGGCTATCTGGTGATAACCTCGATAGGCATCAAGGAAACTCATCCGCCCGTATCCAGCCGTTGCATCAACAAGTTGGTCTATCCTGGGAAGGGGGAAGCTATCTTTGGGACACGCCTTGTTCAAGTCGGTGAAATCGACACAGACTTGCCACTTCCCATTCTTTTTCTTTACCACCACAGTATTAGACAGCCATTCTGGGTAGTATACTTCTCGTATAGCCTTCGCTTCGAGTAACCGGTCCACTTCTTCGATAACAGCATCCACGTGCTGTATGGCAGATCATCTCTTCTTTTGCATCACAGGCTTGTGTTGTGGATCCACATTCAAGTGGTGACAAATCACGTTTGCATCCACTCCAGGCATCTCTTCGGGTACCCAAGCAAACACATTAACGTGTTCCTTGAGGAATCCCACCAATTCTTTCTCCTCTGTCTCATTCAGGTTCTCCCCAATCAGGAAATACCTTTCTGGATCATTCTCATTGATCTGGATCTTCTTCAGGCCTTCCACCACTTTCTCGGCGAGGTCCCCTCCGACATCCTCAATGGTCGGCTGGTCCGGGACCTCAATTGCTTGAACTAACTTAGCCTTGGGAGCCTTCTTGATTATAGAAACCAAACACTGCTGGGCAACTTTCTGATTTCCCCTAATCCTCTCAACACCATTCGACCCTGGGACTTTTACCATCTGGTGGTAAGTGGAGGAAACCGCCTTCATCTTGTGCAGCCACGTTCTCCCAATGATCGCGTTATAAGAGGACGGTACATCTACCACTAGGAAATTGGTTCTCAGCACGACTGTTCCTGCCCGAACAGGAAGAGTTACTTTGCTTAATGGCCAGACTGCTCCTGCACTGAACCCGACCAAAGGGGTTATTGACTGCACCAAGTCCGCTTGCGTCAGCCCTAACTTCTTGAACGCGTCATAGTACAGTATCTCCGTGCAGCTTCCTGAGTCCACCAGGATTCTTTCCATGTCATACTCCCCAATTCGTAGGGTTATGACTAAGGCATCATTATGTGGCACCTGGATTCCCCCCAGGTCCTCATCCGTGAAGACTATGCCTCCATTGCATTCTTCTCCCTCACGTCCTCGTTTCTTTCCCAACTGCATCACGTGCTGGTCGTGTTTTACTTGTCTCTAGAGCAACCTCACCTCATTTCTCGTATAAGGCGTGGCTAATCCATGTATCATATGGATTACTCCCCTTGGATTTTGCTCATAATCCAATTCCAATGCTTTCTCTGCACCCTTGTGCTCTTCCTGAATAAACTCTTTCAGGTAACCACGTGAGACCAGATCATCGAGGTGTTGTTTAAACATCTCACAATCCTCCGTCATGTGGCCCCAGTCTTTGTGATAACTGCAATGCTGACTCGTAGCCCTCTTTGCGTCTTTGTCCCCCTCCAGCCTTGGGGGCCACTTGAAATATGGACGATTCTTTATTTTGTAAAGAATCCGATAGATTGGTTCCTTCCAAACCGTTGTCACTGAAAAGAAAGACTTTGGGTCTGGAGCATGTTTCTCTTTGAACGGCTCTTTCTTGATCTGCCCGTACTCCTTCCTCTCTTTGTGGGTTTTGGGCTCCGGCTTGTCTGCCCTCTTCGGTAGACCCTTCGCCTGTTCGGCAACCATCCTGTTGTCCTCTCGCAGTATGTCATCCTCGTTTCTGGCATGCTGCTCAATTCATTCCATCAGCCTTGCCAATGTACCTACCGGGCTCATGTTCAGGGACTTACGTAGTTCTCCCCGAACAGGCAGCCCTATTTTGAACGTGGCTATCGCATATTCCTCACTGCATCCTTCAATCTCGTTGAAAGTCTCCCAGTACTTCTTAGCATAGTCTCTGATCGGCTCATTCTCTCCTTGTTTCATAACAGAGAGGCTTTCAAAGGTTTTTGGTGCCTTCCTGCTCGTCAGAAACCGAGCAGTGAATTCTTCGGCTAGCTGTCTCCATCCTCGTATGGTGTTCGGCCCTAGTTTGTGGAACCATGACAAGGCCACCTTCCCCAAACTCAATGGGAACATCTTGCACATGATCGCATCATCTCCATCGTGCATGAACATTGCCTGCCGGTAGTGTTGTATGTGCGCCACGGGATCAATATTTGTTTCATAAAGTACAAATGTCCCGTGCTTCACCCTACTTGGAAGCCTTGCCTCTTGCAATCTCCTTGCAAAAGGGGATGAAGCTATATTGCTGAGGGCTTTCCGTGCTGCTTCTCGTGCAGACATGGTTCCCTCCTCTTGTTCCTTCGCTTTCTTGGGAGTATTCTTTTCCCAATCAGAATCAGGTCTCTCGTACCTATCCCTGTGATGTCTTCTAATCTCTCCTTCTTCGGGGGTGAGGCTCCTGCTTCTTCTTTTTCGTGAAGAAACCCTTTTCTTTCTCGGAGTGGGACTCCTGGACCTGCTCTTCCTTCCTCGTGAAGGAGCCTTCTTGTATTCCACCACGGCTAACCTATCTCCTCTGGAATTTCTTCGTGACAGTCCAGAATCCTCCGGACGTTCTCGTATCCGTTGCAATTCCTGGATCTCGTACTCTCGTTTTTTTATTAGACGAGCGTACTCTTCGATTTCTTGCCTCTTCTTATCCAAGATATCGTCATGGTTGTGCATGCTCCTTGAATGTGCCACTGATTCTCCCTCACGACGGGATTTACTCCTTCTCGTGGATTCCGTGGCCGTCCTTCCCTCCTTGTTCTTGGAGTCGTCATGGACAGTCAGGGGGTTATCCTTGTTTGTGGGCTTGTTGGCATGCCCACCATCGGGTTTTCTTGGAGGATCTGGTGGGGACTTGTCACCTCCTCCTCCCAACTGGTGTTTTGGATCATGTGGTGTCTTTGGGTCTTCTTCCATCATGGTCGCTTTTCAGAGGGATCTCTTTCGTTTCCCACAGACGGCGCCAATTGTAAGTGCTGAAAAACCAAGAGTGGTTTAAGCAGCACAAGAACGTAACGGCTACTTCGTGATCTTCACCGGAACCCTAATATACCGCCAGAGACCTTATCTGCAAAACAGTCAAGGGGTGAGCGCACCTTTGCCTCTCGTGGCAAATGTAACGCCCCCATTTTTAGGTACGTTAATTAAACATTTTATTGAATGAAAAGACTAAGAGTCAAGCTCACTATTACAACATAGATCCTACTAGAGTACTTTTTATTACACCAAGGATGGAAATTCTAGGGTATTCTACTACTCCGCTTCTCCTTCCATTCTAGCAAGCTCCTCGGCTCCAAAAGCCTCCAATGAGTACTGTTCACCTTGCTCATCAATCAACTCTGACACATTATACCAGTGTTGCCCCCAGTATAATATGCCAGGGTCACCAAAAGGTAACACCGTGAGCTACAAAGGCTCAATAGAATAAATCATACCCACTAACCCTTAACTTATAACAGAAAGGAATATAAACAATTACACATGCTCATTCAACAACATAGTTAACAATAACACATCCGCATTCACTATTTGCTAGCGTTGGTGTCATGCCTTTTCTTGAGTTTCTCCTACGCGACTCGTCATAGACCGTGTCATCCTTTTCTCCTTTATTTCCCAAAACAATATTTCCAAGTTCTTTTAACAAATTGCTACTAACGAGGCTACCAAGTCCGGCTCCATTAGTAACACACATGATGGCTACCAAGTCCGGCCATATCATGGTTTTCAAAACATTTTCTTTCAAATCTTGCATTGGCTCCTCTCCGCGGATACCAAGCCATATTACCAATGAAACTACCACGTCCGGCCCCATTGGCAATCTTCACAATGGGCTACCAAGTCCGGCCTCATTATGGTTTTCAAAAACATACTCACATTGGGCTACCACGTCCGGCCACAATGTAGTTTCAAAAATATTTTATCCAAGACCAATTATTTCCTTTATCCACACCCTAGGTGCCATGTTTCTACTTTCTCGGTTTTTGTGTCTCGTTTGCATGTCATGACTCCGCAGTAGTTCTTTTCACATTTTAAGTAATCTTGAAACTAAATTAGCAAGATCATCCAACTCTATATTAAATAACATGCTTTCTTTATCACGTAATCATGCTCAATCACATTTAAGCATAATGCCACATGTACGGACACCTTTGGAGTGATAAATCACTTATGCTTCAATCAACAACCACAAGTAATGCAAGTAAACATGTAATCATGCTCATCACTATCTTAAGATCAAAATACTTCCGCTTAATCCAAAATCCTACTTTCTTTTTGAAAAGTTCAAAACAGCATTTGTTTAATGAGTGATTCTAACGTTATGCTAATCATGCCACGGATGTCCAAAATAACAACTTATACACTTTTCTAGTAATGCTTAGGAAAACAGATAAGGTAATCTACATATACTTAGGATTCGAAAGTATAGTGTCACGACCTGGATTTTTAACATAAAATAAGCAGTCAGTCTTAATAATAGGACCTTGCCTGCCATCGTATTCCCAAAATAGTCTCCCACCTGTTTAAATTACAGACAAGTCCCCAATTGAAAAGAATATACAAATTTGGCACCACGGCCCAAATAAGCTTAAGTGTGGTTACAACATGTACGGAAAGTCCCAACTTTCTAGTCAAAAGGAAATTATGAATAATTAGTTACAAAACCATCTTGATTAAAAACCAAACTATACAAGGTGAAGAAGTAACTAAAGTAGTAAGCTTCCAAAAATTCGTCCACATCCCAAGCACGCATTTCATGATGCTACTGACCGGCATTAGAACCTGAAAAGAAGGATTTGTTGAGCTACAATAGCCCAGTAGGAAAATCTTTACCAATGTTATATGCAAACATGTTGACTAGTGCAATGGAAGGAAAGATAAGGAAACAAGCTCGTTGCTTGATGATCGATCGATTCGTAAAATAAACCTCTATTCCGATTATACATGCAGGTCACATGACTCAACCACCTCGACATTCTCAACTTAACTCGCTACCTCAACCTTTCCCCCAATCGGTATTTCCACCCCTTGCGTTACCATACAACACCATGTGGATTACCGTGTTACCACCCCTTGCGTCACAGTGATCCCCACAAGCCCAGGGTTACCGTATTACCACCCCTTGCGTACGAAACCCTTGGGTGTCACCGTATTAGCACCCCTTGCGTACGGGACTCCCTAAACCACCATACGACCTCAAACCACACAATCCTCAACTAACATGCAAGCTATGACTTCCCGAGATCACATTCTCAAACGTAATGTCACGTAACATGCCAATACTATCACTAATGCATCACAAGTAGTCACATATGCCAATTATCGACCAATAAGCAATTAACAACGTTTAACCATATGATTCCATATTCAATTAGTGTCAACGGAAGGCCAACGAACGAAGAAAGCATCGAAAAGTCGCGAGAAGCCAAAAGAAAGAGCTTGAGATCAATTAGGAAGTGTATCAAGGGGTTTAGAAGTGATTGAGAGCCAAAACAATCAATAAATGGTCAACAGGAACAAAATCTGGAGATAAGCTTCCCGTATCGATACGCATAAAATCCGTATCGATAAGCGTTCAACTGTTCGAAAGATAAGCAACCCGTATCGATACGCGTAAAATCCGTATCGATACGGATTGGTCTCGGGTAGCGATTTTCAGCAGATTTTCAGAACACGAATCACAACCAAAATCCAACAATCACAGCTCGATTCTACACCAAATCAACAAGGAAACATATAAAAGAGGTCAAGAAGTTCCTACCTCCAAACAATGGCCGATATTCTCGCGTTATAGGACGAGCCCTAGACTTTCGAGCTTTGAAACTTCGATTCGAACTCAACCAAAAGATTTCCGAGCTTAGGAACGCGATTGCAAGGCTTGAATGTAGTTGTTTCTCGAAGATTTCGGGGTGTGAGGTGGAGTTTTGAGTGTGAGAGGAGGAGAGAGAGAGATGTCGGTGGGAGAGAGAGGGGAACCGGTGGAGAGGAGAGAGGAAAGGGAGATGAGATTATCTCCTACTCCTCACCCACCCCTATTTATACTCACAAATTATAAAATCACACATTCTCCCTTCAAACTTCAATTCTATCACATTGGTCCTCAAGTCAATTATTCACCGATTTATCCGAAATTTCTCAATTAGGCATTAAATAAGTATTTTCAAAAATTAGAAATATTCGGGTCTCTACAATCTATCCTCCTTAAAGAAATTTCGTCCCGAAATTTACAACGCAAGTCATCTAAGTTATACATCACATAGTCAAACTCATGCAACAACATATATTACCAAACAAGGAGCCAATAATCGTAAGGCTTAAACTTAGAACTCACATTGATTAACTCGGAAATAAATGCGGATACTTCTCTCTCACTTCGTCTTCCCTTTCCCACGTCGACTCTTCTTTCCCAAGATGACTCCACAAGACTCGCACTAACGGAATGGTTTTAACCCTCACAACTTGCTCGCGCAAATCTAGGATACGTATCGGCTTCCAACTCTAGTTCGGACCACTCTAGAACGTGTGACGGATCCGGTTCATACTTCCGCAATATCGGTACATGAAACACATTGTGAACGTCCGATAACCTCGGCGGTAAAGCCAATCGATACGCGACTTCCCCAATCTTCTCGACAATGTCGAACGGCCCGATAAAACGCGATGAAAGCTTGCCCCTTTGCCCAGAACGAGATAATCCCCGATGTGGCAATTCCTTAAGAAACACGTAATCCCCCACTTCAAACGATAACGGCCGGCGACGGCGATTGGCATAACTCTTTTGCCTACTTTGCGCGGTTAACAACCGTTGATGAACCATTCTCATACTTTCGGAGGTTTCTTTGATCAAATCCGGCCCAACCAACGTAGCCTCGCCCATCTCGGTCCAACAAATGGGTGATCGACACGGTCTCCCATACAAGGCTTCATACGGTGCCATCTCGATACTAGATTGGTAACTATTATTGTACGCGAATTCGACTAACGGCAAATGATCCTCCCAACTACCCCGAAAGTCCATAACACAAGCCCGAAGCATATCTTCTAAAATTTGAGTCGTTCTCGAAATTTGCTAACCCAACTCCAGCCGAGTCACCAACCATAATATCAAATCTCATATTGCAATCTCATAATCATCACATCATTCACTCTTTTCTACGTAGACTTTTCTTATCCTAATTACTCCACAAAATTCTCACTTTCGGCATGGTTCTACCTCTCAACACTCAATCTTGAACCTCTATCATTTTTATCACATCCTCAAATCCCAACATCTGTACAAGAATCCTAGTCCCCACACACCAATCATGACAGTCAGACTGTAACCCGACAGATAATAACCTCACAATTTTCCAAATTCCAAATTCTACATTTTCGTTCCATGCGCCTTATTCTACCAAGTACTCCTCGAACTTCCTAGAAGGACAAATTGAACTGCTCATAGAAACTCAAATTCTAAACTCCAAGTTCTATCTTTTCTAACCAACATCAATTAACGAATGACTTCACTCGCCCATCCAAAGAATCTCAAATAATCTCCACTGGAACAAAACTAAAAAGCCTCATTGCCCTTAGATCAATTATAGTCATCCACCCACCATAGTGAAACCTTTCACGCTTCAAGTTATTGGTCTATCTCTCGACGTCATGAATAAACATACCTCACTATTGATTCATAATATCAATACTGCTATTAACCGACTGTAACACCATTTCCCTTACATTTCTCAAATGACCGCTTGCCTCGTGACACTTACCTCCCTCTCATAAGGACACAATCAACCTCCATCAGTACATCAATACACTTATAACACAAGACTATTAGTCATTACCTCCATTTCACGTCTCTATTACCCATACAACTCTCATACAAATTCTACATAAATCTCAAATGCCAATTTTTTTTTTTTTTTTTTTCGAATACCATCAAAAGTCTAACACTACTCCACCTTCCTTAGTCCACTCAAAATCATTTCTGGTATCTACTTTTCGAAAACCCAAACTCACTGCTATGGAATTAGATCTTAGCTATATAACTCAACACAACGCAACTTTAAAACCATTCTGATAAATTCCCAAGTTCACTATTTCCCCTTATCACAAACCATTAACTATTCCCAACTATAGGTTGACACCCTGCTGATACCTCCCATATCTAACCTTCTAATCGTTTCATACAAAAGATAACAGAGGCACATGCCAGATTCTAACTAAGAGTCCTCTCTTCGTACCCACATACCCTTCGGTGTCTACTCCGCACCATTCATTAAGGCAAATCGCACTTATCAAGATCACATATCAAATTAAGCATGCATGCTAGTGCTAAATGACAAGTTTCGTACGTGAAATATATCAACAAACTATTCATACAAATTACTGACTTACACAATGCCAAATTTATCCACATACCAACGAACTCACTCAGTATCCAGTACGTCACAATTTCCTGGCTCTAGCAAGCCCAATAATAATCATTTATCGAGTAAACATGCTCGTTTCGCCACATATATCGCCAAACAATAAATCAATAATCACCAAGTCGAAATTCATAACTCACATTCAGTTACTCTAGCAAGCTAGGTATTCAATATACTCACAACTTTAAACATTACTGCAATTAAAATATACACACCAAACATACGTACTCTTTAACACTTAATCAAATCTATGACTCGACAGCAATACAACCTGACAATGTCTCATTACTCAAATAGTTATACGTAATAGGTGCCATGGCTGCACCAACAAACATCCAATAATCTCGAATATCTCTATGCTAATATTTAGTCACCAATACAAACCAATTGATAAAAAAAAAAATTTTAATACCCACATGATTCAGAGATTTCAAACAGCAAGTCTATACCTCTCATTATGTTCTAAGACTCCGAGTACCTCATCACTTAGGAATCAATTTTCTCGTGCCAATAACTTCTAATAGTTCTGCTCACCACAAGTTTCACAGCTCACAAACTTCTCCTCTTAACTATGTAGTCATAAGGACATCAATTTTCCTCAAAAATACTTACCACAGTTGCATTCAACCTCAATAATATCAACCACACCATTTCCATCACCATCACTGCTATCACTACCACTATTTAAGCCCTAGTCCCTCACAAATCTATCACCTCAAAGGCATACCTCGATGCATCCTGTACTGTCATCAGTCTAGTCTATGTCGCCAATTTCACCTCACCCACAATCTCTACACTCCAATCTTTCAACTCACAATAGTCCTCGTTCACATTGCCCTCACTTCAAACAAGTCTTTCACCATACACTGACATCAATCACTCGCCTCAAGTCACATTGATATAGTACACCTCAAGTTTTGTCTTCTCTCTTTTTCTCCTTTTTTTTTTTTTTTCACATAATGCTATCACTATTTTCTACCATCCTGTCATAATAACACCACCATGACATTTACCTCAACAATGAAGACTACAACACCATAACACTTCCCTTTTCTACGAAATTCTTACGTAAAGCCATCTATCTCAAGCCTAGAGATCTAACCCTTATACACAATCCTAGTGTCCAATTGACTTTCCGAGACCTCCATCTAGAAGGAGCGGTGATCAAGCGCCTCTTCCAACTGGATCTCATCGGTAGTCGCCTGGGTGTCCAGAAGACACATACTATATCTAGACACCCTACCTATAACTCTCATCTTCCTATGTCAACCTCAGATACTTACAACTCTCAATGAAAGTTCAACTTGTCTTACCTTTACTTAAAATCACTACTTCAATGACTACCATAACAAAAATCGACCACAATCACTACCACAACAAAATATCATCCCTTCTGACACATTCAAGTCACTCACTAGTTCAACCCTCTAGCTATGATATATCTCATGTTATGAAAAAGGCGTGACATTTTGAACCCATGAGACTAGAAGTCTCCCCACGGTCTCAAAGTATTTAAACCTAGACGCTCTGATACCAATTTGTCACGACCTGGATTTTTAACATAAAATAAGCAGTCAGTCTTAATAATAGGACCTTGCCTGCCATCGTATTCCCAAAATAGTCTCCCACCTGTTTAAATTACAGACAAGTCCCCAATTGGAAAGAATATACAAATTTGGCACCACGGCCCAAATAAGCTTAAGTGTGGTTACAACATGTACGGAAAGTCCCAACTTTCTAGTCAAAAGGAAATTATGAATAATTAGTTACAAAACCATCTTGATTAAAAACCAAACTATACAAGGTGAAGAAGTAACTAAAGTAGTAAGCTTCCAAAAATTCGTCCACATCCCAAGCACGCATTTCATGATGCTACTGACCGGCATTAGAACCTGAAAAGAAGGATTTGTTGAGCTACAATAGCCCAGTAGGAAAATCTTTACCAATGTTATATGCAAACATGTTGACTAGTGCAATGGAAGGAAAGATAAGGAAACAAGCTCGTTGCTTGATGATCGATCGATTCGTAAAATAAACCTCTATTCCGATTATACATGCAGGTCACATGACTCAACCACCTCGACATTCTCAACTTAACTCGCTACCTCAACCTTTCCCCCAATCGGTATTTCCACCCCTTGCGTTACCATACAACACCATGTGGATTACCGTGTTACCACCCCTTGCGTCACAGTGATCCCCACAAGCCCAGGGTTACCGTATTACCACCCCTTGCGTACGAAACCCTTGGGTGTCACCGTATTACCACCCCTTGCGTACGGGACTCCCTAAACCACCATACGACCTCAAACCACACAATCCTCAACTAACATGCAAGCTATGACTTCCCGAGATCACATTCTCAAACGTAATGTCACGTAACGTGCCAATACTATAACTAATGCATCACAAGTAGTCACATATGCCAATTATCGACCAATAAGCAATTAACAACATTTAACCATATGATTCCATATTCAATTAGTGTCAACGGAAGGCCAACGAACGAAGAAAGCATCGAAAAGTCGCGAGAAGCCAAAAGAAAGAGCTTGAGATCAATTAGGAAGTGTATCAAGGGGTTTAGAAGTGATTGAGAGCCAAAACAATCAATAAATGGTCAACAGGAACAAAATCTGGAGATAAGCTTCCCGTATCGATACGCATAAAATCTGTATCGATAAGCGTTCAACTGTTCGAAAGATAAGCAACCCGTATCGATACGCGTAAAATCCGTATCGATACGGATTGGTCTCGGGTAGCGATTTTCAGCAGATTTTCAGAACACGAATCACAACCAAAATCCAACAATCACAGCTCGATTCTACACCAAATCAACAAGGAAACATATAAAAGAGGTCAAGAAGTTCCTACCTCCAAACAATGGCCGATATTCTCGCGTTATAGGACGAGCCCTAGACTTTCGAGCTTTGAAACTTCGATTCGAACTCAACCAAAAGATTTCCGAGCTTAGGAACGCGATTGCAAGGCTTGAATGTAGTTGTTTCTCGAAGATTTCGGGGTGTGAGGTGGAGTTTTGAGTGTGAGAGGAGGAGAGAGAGAGATGTCGGTGGGAGAGAGAGGGGAACCGGTGGAGAGGAGAGAGGAAAGGGAGATGAGATTATCTCCTACTCCTCACCCACCCCTATTTATACTCACAAATTATAAAATCACACATTCTCCCTTCAAACTTCAATTCTATCACATTGGTCCTCAAGTCAATTATTCACCGATTTATCCGAAATTTCTCAATTAGGCATTAAATAAGTATTTTCAAAAATTAGAAATATTCGGGTCTCTACATATAGAATAGTCTACATTCATTTTAACATACGTATACCATAATCTATACCTAGAGTTCAGGAGGTATAGGAAAAATCCTACCGTTCTTCTTAGCGGTAGAGATGACTACGGATTTTGAAAGGAAGTATGTCGGCGGTTGGACGGAGTAACGTCTTACGGTAAGCTTTGATAGCTTCGAAAGAGAAGGGTTTCTCTCGAAACTAAGTCTTGACTAACACTACTAAAACTTTTGGATCGGTAAGGTGGTCGTATGGTGGTTTAGTGGCGGCACTAGAAGAGTTTCTTGAAGAACTTATGAAGAACCTCAAGAACAAGCAAGAACAAGCAAGAACAATAAGCCTTCTAGAGAGAGAAGTTGAAGATTGGAAAGGTGTGAGTTGAATGAAGGATATGGAGTCCTATTTATAGGCCAACATGGGCTCCCCCTCTCCCTCTTTGGCCGGCCCCTCCCTCTCTCAAAATCCATTGGATTTTGTTCCAAAATCTAGTCTTTTCAAGTCAAGACATCACCCTAGATCTTCTTCTTCCAAACTAGGACAAGGTTTAAGTTATTCTATGGGGTTTTAGTCCAATCTAGTCCTTTAAAAGATTAAGAAGTTAGATTTAGTTGTCCTTAGGGTTGAAAAGAAACCTAGATTGTGTAGTACATGGTGATGCAAGAAAGGTAAGTAAACTAGCTATGGTGAGGTACACTTGCACACACATCACTCTCTCCCTCTCTCCCTCAATCCGGCCTCCTCTCTCTCCCTCTTCTCTCTCAGCCTCTCTCTCCCTCTCTCTCTCTTTGGTACAATGTACTATAGTACAAGGTTGAAAGACTACAAGATCTTCCTTCCAATCTAGGACAATTCTAGGTTATTCTATTGGGGTCTAAGTCTAGTCTAGTACTTTGGAGGATTGGATTTGGATAGAAAGAGTAAGAACCCTAGATTTTGATGGTACATGATGAGGTAGGAAGATGGCTCAAAGGACATGACTAGGCTTGGAAGAGGACAAGGGCACACATCACCAATCTCTCTCTCCCTTTCTCATCCGGTCTCTCTCTCTCTCACTCTTTCGGCCTCTCTCTCTCTCTCTCTCTCTCTCTCTCTCTCTCAGTCAATGTACACTTAAGCATGAAAGGACTAAGGTTTGGTGGTTGGCTTAGAAAGAGTAAGAGATTGTGTAAGGCTTGTAAGAGATTTGTAAGAAATCTACGTACTTGAGTCCACCTCATGTCCTTCCTATCCCTTCTTCTTTCATTAGTGCATATATACATATATAACTTAGATTTGAAAAAAAAAATCCAAGACTAATGTACTTTAGTCTCCTTCTCTCTCCTTCTCTCTCTCTCTCCCTCTCCCTCTCCCATCTCTCTCGGCTTCTCTCCTCTCTCTCCTCTCTCTCTCTCCCTCTCTCTCTTTCTCCCTTGATTAATATATATATATATATATATATAACTATGACCAACTAAAAGTACATATGTATTAAGATCTTATCCTAGACTTTCTAGGTCAAAATTCCTTATAAAACTATGTCAATTTGCCACCTATGTACTTATAACTATATTCTAAGATTTTAAAGTCTTAGGATGACATATACATATCTAATACTTTAAGTAAATAGGTACATATCATATCTAGTAAGTAATTAACTAAAATAAACCTAGTACTATGGCTTGACTTGGCCTTATTGACCAATGGACCAAAATTCCCCTAACTTATATTATCCAATGGGTAAAGAGAAAAAGGTGACAAGTAAAGATTTCCTAGTAAATCTATATGTCCTTTAGGCAATATTCTAAGAGTACACAAGGTACTATGTAATCTAATAGGATTTTTCTAGTCAAATAGATTTTCCATTAAACTAGTCTAATAGGCACATGTCCTTATTATAAAATATTGAACTAGAGTACTTAGGAAATCTAGGGTATTAAATCTACTAAGTACATATATATATCTTTAATAATAAAATCCCATGGGAAAATCTAGAAATGATTTATTTAATAAACCCTTAGTACTTGTTGAAAGATTAACTCTATTATCCAATGGGTAATAATTCTCCTAACTTTTATTGACTAATGGTTAAAGAAGCCAAGTATACAAAAGTACATAGTACTACATGACCTCACTAGATCTTCCAAGTCAAGATTCTATACTAAACTAGTCTAATTTTGACACATGTCCTAGTATAATATAATATTGTGGTACAAAGAGAATCCTAGGGCTAGATATCATATCTATTTCTTTATTCTTTTAGCCATATGTCATATCTAATAAGTAATTAACTAATAAGTCCTAGTACTAGGTAGAAAGACTAACTTATTAACCAATGAACAATATTTACACTAACTTTTATTATCCAATGGTCTAAGATGGATGTACTATGGGTACAATTTATAGTATATTGGCACTTGGCAAATCTATTAAACTAATGGATCTTGTACTAGATAGGGAGACTAACCTATTGACCAATGAATAACAATTCTCCTAACATTTATTATCCAATGGATAAGGATGGAAAGTACTATGCTTGCATAATGTATATATATAAGTACAATGACTCATGGTGAATCTATTAAACTAATTGGTGAATCTATTAAACTAATAAATTTTGTACTAGGTAGGAAGATTAATCTATGGACCAATGGATAATATTTCCCCTAACTTTTATGGACCAATGGATAACCAAGTAAAGTATAATATTGGAATATTATATATACATCTTTCAAATATGTGTACAAAGGCCTATATAATACTATATAAGTGTACCTTGGTCAAATCTAACAAAATATCTTAGGTAGAAAGCCTATTGTCCAATGGATAAAGATTTCCCTAACTTCTATCGTCCAATGGGTAAAGGTCAAAGATGACTTTGGTCCAAAGGGTTCCGTTAGGGTTTGGAAAGGTTCAAAAGATTCAATTAGGGTTGGGAGTGCAACTGGTAGTTAGGTCATCTCAATGAATCGGTTAGAAGCTAACTTAGCTTGCTAAGTAGGATTTCTAGCCAAGAAATACGATTCTACGACTTCTCAATATGATAGGAACTTGTCTTTAGAAAATGACTATATTGCATGGCGTGATGAATTCAAATCTAATTACGACGGATTACTAGGGAGAATATACAAGTGTTTTTACAAGCATACTTGTCCTCGGGGAAATGACTACAAAATTTATATGAAGAAAACTATATTTATAAGACTAGAATTTAGTAACGACGGATTTTTGGGTATTAGAAAGGAATTTTGAATGGAATCCAAAAATTCAAATTTTTAATGAAATTTTTATTTCCCAAAAATCCGGGTCGTTACAGCAAAGGCCCTCCGATGCCTAAGTATCACGTACTAGTGGAAAACCCTAATTAAGCATAAGAGAATTTGTATAACTGTAATATGTTGTGTACCTTTTCTCTCACGGTTTGCCTCGTATTTATAGGTTTATGGATGCTTGCTGCCCAAGCGTTCATGTTGCCCTAGGTTTCCTATCTCGTATAGGAAACCCAGAATATCGTGGATTCTCATTCCCTTATCAGTTCATTACCTTAGTCCGTTTAGGACTCCTTTCCACAGCTGGCCGAACTTCCCATTCCCGTTGGATATCTCTCCAAGATCATATTTTATTGGGATCTCATAGTCATCACGGAATATCCCTGATTCTAGAACCTTCTGGAACGTTTCCTGCATCTGGGATTGCTTTTCGCACAAATCCCCTCCTTTTCGGCCCTCTCGTTGCCGAACAAACTATTTGGACCAATGACTTCACATGTCACTGCTCCTTCGCCAATCTCTTGGTCCAATATCCTCTCGTGTTACTGGACCTTGACTTAATACGGACTCTCTGGACCTATGATCCCTTATATTGCTGGTCCCCGTCGCCGATCACCGTTCTGCACGGCGACTATTATTATCATAACCATATCGTGGTCCCACGTACCACGTGTTCGGGCCTTACTTGCACCTGTTCGGGATTTACTCCTTACAGAAGCATCAGTCTGGATAGCCCTTTGCTGCATAGCAGTGATGCTATTCTGAAGGTTCGTGAGCACTGCCTCTAGAGTGTGCGGTTGATCTGCCATGGCCGGCTTTGAAGATATCGAAGAAAGGGAAGCCGACGGTGTGGCTCTTTGCAAAATCGATGGCGAACCCGACTCTAGGGCGGCCAACAATGAACCTGGAGAAGCCTCCGTTGCAATTGACTGAGGTTCGAGCCTGACAAGTCTTTGAACCGGATTCCGAAGACGCTCCCAAGTAGGTTTGGCTCCTCCTTTCGGTACTCTCTTGCTCAGTGCAATGGCTCCAAACTAGACAGTAAAGTAAGTGAAAGCTCAGTGGCGTTCCTGCAGCAATTAGAATGCAATGCACACGTCGTCGTCGGTGTCAACCCTAGACTCTAGAACTAGAGACGAGTCTGTCTCATGATGCTCGGACGCTGCCAAAATCCTCAGATTTCTTTTCGAGGGTGTATCCTTTGAAAAGATCAAACTGATCCTAAGAGATGTCAAAACAGACTAAGTCTTCGACTAGTCCCTTTTGAAGATTCAATTTTGAACTAGAAACAACTCGGTATTGATGGCGTGACACCTTTACCGGGGTGGCGTGAGCAACTTAGTGCTTTAGCCGGGGTGGTTGTAAGTGACGAGGCACTTGTAACCTGAATGATATCAATGTCACGACATCAATACTTTGTGGTTCCTTATTTAGAGTGGAATCCGCAATCGGGCATGAGCCAAGGACTTAATAAGGTTTGATTTCTCAAAGTCTCGCTGATCTAAGGACTTTGAAAAATTAACAACGTGCACCATTGAGATGCACGACTCTTCATCGGACCTAGCAGCATCCTAATAAGCATAAGACAGACTCGAAAGAGTGACAACCCTAGAAGCCGCCCTAAGCATGCTCCTACGCAGAACTGAATGCATGCATGCATGTACAGAACCAGAGACGAGTTTGCCTCACAAGTTTCAGACGTTGCCGGAATCCTCAGAATTCTTTTCAGCGATGTGTCCCTAAGTAGATCAACAGATCCTAAAAGATGTCAAAATAGACTAAATCTTCAGCTAGTCCCTATTGAAAATTTGACTTCGAACTTGGAACAACTCGGTGTTGATGGCATGGCACCTTAACCTTGAACACGGCGGTGTATAGTGACAATGCACTTCAACCTGGGTGGCGCCAGTGACACGACATCACTACTCTATTGTTCCTTATTGTCAGTTAAATCCTCAACCGGGCATGAGCCAAGGATGTAGTAAATTTTGATTTCTCAAAGTCTCATTGAACTAAGGACTTTGCGATTGATAACGAACATTAACCAGAATGAACGACTCCTCATCGGGTCCAACAACGTCTTTAGACAGCGCAAGACAAACTCGAAAGACAAAACAACCTTAAGCATGCTCCTATGCAAAACAGTGCATGCGATAGGGAAAGCAGTAACACAAACAGTTACGGGGTTAGATGCAAATAGATCTTAACCTGCGGGTACCTGTCCTAGTTTGGAGAGTTCTAATGCTTTGTATATGCAAAGGCTGGTTTTGGCTTGTAACAGGTTCCTCGAACTAGGGCCAAAGATATACCTCCCGTTGCCCGCGTAACCGCAGAGCAACAGTCGAACGGTAGAATGACCCATCATCGTCGAAGGTTGTTGGTCATTCGGGGTCCCCGGGCTTCGGTAAACCGTGCCGGATTGCCAAAACGATCCAACAAGGCTTATCCCACATCGATGCAAATGAGAATGCTATAAATTGATTTAAGAGAAGAAGAATCGCAAAATCGCAAAATGCCTTTTCAAATTTGGCTCACTTTATTTAATCCATCTTTAGAGGAAACTACACAAGTGAACAATCGAAAAAGCCCCAGATTAGAATGGCCGGACACGAGGTCCTGTTAAATCACCATTCTAACCTTCGGCAGCGCGAAGCTCACCGTTTTGACAGACTTTTAAGGGATTGTTCCCAAGTGTATTAAACTCTAAGTATAGATCAATATTAGTTCGATCATCCCCAGCAGAGTCGCCACTGTGGGCAGCCTGCCCTTGGAAAAAGATTCCGTTCCTTTCGCCAAAGCGGCCCTTTTGGATCGAGGGAGCGCGAGCGGAGAAGCAAGCGCTCAGAAACACAGAGTCGCCACTCGGGTTTGAAGGTCCGACACCCAAGGAACCGTATTTCGAAGCACCTGCCGCGCTATTTGATTTGAAAAAGTTAAGGAACCAGTCCGTCATAACCATATCTGGGTTCGGGAGCCAGGTTACGAGAGGGGAAGGGTTTTAAGGCACCCCTCTCGCCCAATCCGGAGATCGGTCTCTACTTAGGTATTTTGAAAATATTGCGATTCTTCTTTTATTAATCAATTTTAGCCAATTAGGGCGGGGGAACAGTTAATTGGGGATTAAAACTGTAACATGTTTGCAGGATGTGATAGATGGCATGGATGGATGGAAAATTGAACAATAAATGGAATAAAGTTCAAAACAGTGAAGAAACATCAAAACAGTGCCATATATGAGATTGGCACAAACAATAGCCAACTTGCATGCATGGATCAACATGCATGCAAGTGAACCATCGCGCGACAGTCCCATACACTCGCGCGAGTGTTGGTGCCTCTTTCACAGTCTGAATTTTATCCCCTTCTGGGCTCTGGAAGGACCAGTGCACACCCAAGACAAACCAAGCAGTTTATAGCAATGAATGTACAGTTTAAAGGCAGTTTGAATGGGCTACAAGGCCACAAAATGGTTAAAACACCCCATAAATAGTGTGGGGACAAAACAGAGGCCAAGGCCTAGCTACCCGTGCAAAATCAGTCACCGAAATAGGCTGACCAGCACGCACGGGAGCCAAACCGTTGCGCGAGGGTGCGCCCTGGCGCGCTGGTCAACGCTCCGTTTGACCATCGCGCGATGGAGTCAAACCGTCGCGCGACGATGCGCCCCGGCGTGCGATGGTTGCGCCCTGGTGCATGATGATTGCGCCTTGGCACACATCAGTAGGGTTTTTGGCGTTTGGAAGTGGCTTAGGCTAGGTTAGGTTCAAGGGTTTTTCAAACACTCAAAGCTCAAACACTCGACATTCCCAGGGTGTTCTTGATCCGATTCATCATTGGGGAATCAAATACCGTAAGTAAACTAATCTGGAAGCCCAGATTGGGGTGTCTACAGCATATGATGTTGAGCTCATCGTCTTGAATTATGCTTGCTGATAGCTCCTCGGTTACATTGAGCTTCATCCGCAAGAGGTGCTCCATATCCTCTCCACAAGGAGGAATAGCGAGAGCATGAGAATCGGCGAAGCCCGGGAGATACGCTTGGAATTCCTCCACTGTTGGGCACATCTTGTTATTGTAGAATCGGAACACGTGCATGGTTGGATCCCAGTAGCTCATGGCTACTTCAAGAAGTGCGGGGCATCTCCCTGCGTGGCGGAGGTCATGGATCGAGGCTAGGCCTCGGGATCGGGGGCCCTCCCAATCGACGGTCTCTGACATTAGCCAAGAGTCGAGCCTGGCAGCTAACGGACTTTCCATTTTCAGTAATGGGGAAGATTTTGGGCTTACGAGGAAAGGATTGCTTCCTACATTGCTGCACTTCCCATCCATTTATAAGCAAATGATCGAAAATATCGTCCTCCATTCCCATGCCAAGGCATAACTCCATGCAAGGTGTCCTACCACCTTGTCACGCAAGGACATCACCTCCTACAGCTTCAGTGCAGCCTGCAAGACGTTTAGGGAGATGACAAGGCTTCTTGTGCCTTAGAGGAGTGATCTGGTCAAACAAAGGCAGCCTAGCAGAGTCTGACCATCGCGCGATTGTTCCACTTCATCGAGCGAGAGAGTATCCATCGCGCGATGGTCTCACTCCATCGCGCGAGGGTTTGTCTGCAATTTTGACAGTTTGCAACAGCTACTGACCAGTTTTGGTCATTTTTGGTTCCAAGGATCTTTTGGCACTTTTTATCATCTCAGCAAGTCATTATGGGTATACGAGACTGTATCCAAGCGTCGGATTCGGAATGTCGCGCTTAACGAAGATTTTGGACCCCGAGAGGCTCGTCCCAAGTTCAAATCAGGATTTCGGGAAGCCGGATTTCATTTTGGAGGTTTTGGCCCAGTTTTGTCATGCCATACAGGTCACTTAGGCCTTATGTGACTGTATGGAGGTGTCGGTTTCAGTCCGGGACATAATTGAGTCATTTTTCAAGGTTTTATGCCGTTTTCACGTTATTTTGAGCATTTTTCGGTCCAAATCTTTTTTCGAAGCGTTTCCCTCGATTCCGTTGGTTCGTACAAGTCATGTTATACATGTTTGGCCTTTTAGAAGTGTCAGTTTTGTCCCTAACGGAGTATTGTGGATTTTGGCTCATTAATGCCCAAAATTTCATTATTTTATGTATCTTGGTCGTATCCTGAGGCACATTTCCCTTTTCTTTGCAAGATAGTCGTGTTTATACATACACTTGTGTCTGTGAGCAGTCTCGGTACATTATCAATGCAAGTTTGGTGTTAGCGGTTGGTTTTACTTTCTCTTATTCATAATGAGGAACTATAAACCCTGAAAATGCAAATTTTATGACTAATCATCGTCTATTCATATCAAAACCATGAAGTCAAGTACAATGTGTGGCACTTTGGCTAGTCAAAAGCCATCAAGTCAGTCGGGGCATGTCCGCCCACAAGTCAAAAGGCGTGCAGGCCCCAAAACTATTATCTAATGTCAGTACGAGGCATGCAAGCCCTCTATCAAAAGCTATCTACTTGGGCGCGCAGGCCCGAATTCAAAATCAAGTGCAGAAAGTAAAAGAGGCTTCACGGTAGCCCTCAGCGCTGTCCAAGCCAGTCGTCGCCTCATCGTCCTCATCCTCCTGCATCTCCCGAGGATCATTCTTGTATGGCGGATCATCAGCAGAGTCGTCGGAACCGCTGCTAGTGGAGGGACGTCGCTCCTCCTCGTCTTCCTCCTCCCCTTCTTCTTCCTCTTCATCCTCTTCTTCCTCTTCCTCAATTACCTCGGGCGTGGTCACCCTCACCCTCTTTGGATCCCACTCCTCTTGAAAAGGCTGCTCGCGCGCCTTAATCCGATATCGCTCCTCAGCACGCGCAACGGCCTTCTTAGCAGCCTCCCGGCTCGCAGCTACCGGCTGTGAACTCCTGGTCTGTCGCCGTGTAGTGGTGGCTTGAGGAATAGGTTTCATTGCCACCACTTTCTTCTGAGGCAGATCTCGTGTGCTTTTCCTCCTAGGAGCTGCCCTCCCCTATGCCTGCATTGTTATTTCATTTGAAACATGAGTATACATTGTGCATAGGGAAAAATTCAAAAAAACCCCTGAACTTTGAACTCAATGTCAAATAGGCACCTGAACTTAAATAAACTTCAATTGAACACCTGAACTACTTGTCGTTAACGGCACAGTTAAAAAAAAAAAAACTTACCACCAGTTTGCAATCCTATGAAGCAGAAACGTGATTATGAGAGCCTTAGAGACAAAATTTGATTATGTCTCTTTAGAATAATATGATCAGAATAATAAAATCTTCACACCCGTTCAAACGGATTAAAAATTGGAACACTTAATTTTTTAACCATATTTTTTAATATATAAACGGTCCCAAAAAATTAAGTGCTCAAATTTTCACTCCGTTCGAATCGATGTAAAGATCTTTTTATTCTTATCATATTATTCTAAAGGGTCGTAATTCATTTTTATCTCTAAGGCTCTCATATTAAGTATGTGTTCTTTATTTAGGACCCTATGGAGTAGAAATGTGATTATGAGCACTTAATTTTCTGAGCACTTAATTTTTTATGAGCACTTAAATATCTTTGTACTGATTCAAAACGGAGTGAAAATTTGAGCACTTAATTTTTTAGGACCGTTTATATATTAAAAAATATGATTAAAAAATTAAGTGCTCCAATTTTTAATCCGTTTGAACGGGTGTGAAGATTTTATTATTCTGATCATATTATTCTAAAGAGACATAATCAAATTTTGTCTCTAAGGCTCTCATAATCACGTTTCTGCTTCATAGGATTGCAAACTGGTGGTAAGTTTTTTTTTTTTTAACTGTGCCGTTAACGACAATTAACGGAGTGAAAGTTCAGGTGTTCAATTGAAGTTTATTTAAGTTCAGGTGCCTATTTGACATTGAGTTCAAAGTTCAGGGGTTTTTTTGAATTTTTCCCTTGTGCATATTGTATTTCAAGTGTTGAAAACAGGTGCATTCTATTATTTATTGAAAGCTATCAAGGCATGCATATATCGAAGGCAGGAATGTATCATTTTCTGAGACGTATACCTGAGTCCTCTGAACAACAGCTCGCTGAGCTGGCTGTGGTGCTAGGTATCGCAACTCCAGTGGTATGCCGCTCGCCGCTCTTCTAATTATGTTCTCCATTGCAAGCATGCGGCGGACAGCCTCATTCGCCCATTCAGTTGGCACCTGCATGCAGTTTTGGATTCATCAAGCTATTCAACATTAAACCAAGTGTATTGAGATGCAAAAGTAGAAGCTAAATCTTACCAGAACGACCACTGGAGTGGGCTCAACTCTGGCTGGCACGAGATGTATCTCCGCTGGATTTCCTTGGCTGTCAACCACAGGGATCCTCCAAAGCAGCTCAGGAGGTCCACCAACCACAGGTCCACTCAGGCTCCGCGTCGCGCGGCCTTCACCTCCTCTCTGTCTCTCTCCAGCAGCTCTTCTCTCCTTAGCAGCTTCTGTGGCCTGGCTCCGCACCTCCCTGAAGCCTCGGATTCTCAGCGGTCCCACCAAATGATCTCTCTGGTAGGCGGCATAGTCCCTTTCAGGATGCAAGTAGTGTGTCAGCTCAGTGTCCGGCCGCGTGTACCTCTCCAGCTCGGCCCGTGTGTACTCGCCTGTGTGCGAAGCCCGGGGTGGGAGTGGCCATGGCACTTGGAACTCAAGGTGACCAAGTGACTGACGTGTCACTCGGTCCCCCAAGTACCAATGCCAACCAAAGGCCGACTCCAACAGCACCCTGCTGGCCGTGACAGCTCTGCTCCTGGCTAATTACTCAGGCTCTGGCCCTACTGCTCTCCAAGGATTCCAGTTGATCTGCAGTTAGCACGGACAAGCAACATGCATAATTGATCAGCAACAGCATTAAATCAAAGGAAGGAATGCGCAACCAATTGTTATGATTTGTGATATACCTGCGAAGCCCTGAGCTCGTCTAAGTACAATTTGAAGACATTGAGGTCGCCTCTCCCCTCCTTTGTCCCCATGTTCGCCCTGCTCCATATCAGCGCACGGGGGAGGGTACTCAGGTCCGGATGCTTGCATTTTGGCAGATACATTCGCAACACCTCGTAAGCCCAAAGGTGTGCAATGTTTAAACATGCATAAGTATTAGTCACAGGATATGCAATGTTTGAAATTAAGCAGTCGAGTAAGCTGAGCAGTTGAATAAACAAGTGTAAACGGGATTATGCTTTGTTATGGTTAGAATCATACCTCCCAGACTCTCCAATAGCCAGCAGTGCTTTGTCCTGTCCTGGACGAGTCACCAAAGAAGCTATAGGCCGCCCCAAGTGCTGCTCCACCCCAATCAAAACGTGAAGCAGTCCTCAGATCTCTCAGAGCTGGCAAGTACGAAAGGTGCACTTTGCTTCGTCTGTTTGGGTACAAAGTCGCACCAAACAGGTACAGTAGGTACGCTCGGGCCATCTGCTCCGCCTCTTGGTCACTGGTCACCTCCTCCCTCAGGTTCCCCGTGAACTGGTCGTACCTCGCCATCCCTTCCTCGACCTTGGGCACCTCTCCCAAAAACCACTCCAGGGCAGCCCGATCCTTCTGAATTCCCGAGTCAAACGGGATAGGCTCTCCTCCAACCCTAAGCCCAGTGATCGCCGCGAAGTCTGTGGGCGTCACTGTCATCTCCCCAAGAGGTAGGTGGAAGGTATTGGTGGAATCCCTCCACCTCTCTGCAAGTGCAACCAGGACCGCATGGTCGTTCCTCGCTGGGGTCAGTGTCTGTACAAACTCTCCGAAGCCTGCCTCGTTCACTAACTGCTTCACCCTCTCTGGCAGGGCCTCATATAATTGTAAGGATCTACACGCGCCCCCAAAGCCGCAGATGTCCCTCTGACTCGCTCCCGCCTGTTTTAAACACAAAGACAAACAACAAGAGAAATTATCAGTATACAGGGATCTCATTTTCAAGTTCTAGGTAATCAATGAAGCCTGTAGGGAGTAAATCCCGAACAGGCACAAAAGGGGCCCGAACACGTGGTACATGGGACCATGGTATAATTACAATAAGGACAATCGCCGTGCAAAGCGGTGATCGACGATTGGGACCAGTAATATGAGAAGTCATTGGTCCAGAGAGCCTGTGCTGAGTTGAGGTCCAACAACACGAGAGGAGTATTGGACCGAGAGAATGGCAAAGAGAGCAGTGACATGTGAAGTCATTGGTCCAAAATAGTTTGTTCGGCAACGAAAGTGCCGAACAAGAGGGGATTTGTACGTAAAGCAGTCCCAGGTGCAGGAAATGTTCCAGAAGGTTCTAGAAACAAGGGACATTCCGTGATAACTAGGAGATCCTAATAAGGTAGGATCTTGGGAAGATACCCAACGGGAATGGGAAGTTCGGCCAGCTGTAGAAAGGAGTCCTAAACGGGCTAAGGTAATGAACTGATAAGGGAACGAGAATCCAAGATATTCTGGGTTTCCTATACGAGATAGGAAATCTAGGGAAACATGGATACTTGGGCGGCAAGCATCCATAAACCTATAAATACGAGGCAAACCTAGAGGAAAAAGGTACACAATACATTACAATTTTACATATTCTCCTACTTTGAATTAGGGTTTTTGATCAGTACGTGATACTAACTTAGGCATCGGAGGGCCTTTGCCACGAGAGGCAAAGGTGCACTCACCCTTTGTCTGTTTTGTAGATAAAGACTCCGGCGACGTATTAGGGTTCCGGCGAGGATCCCAAAGTAGCCGTTACGTTCTAGTGCTGTATAAACCACTCTCGGTTTTTCTGCACTTACAATTGGCGCCGTCTGTGGGAAACGAAAGAGATCCCTCTGAAAAGCGACCATGATGGAAGAAGACCCAAAAACACCACATGATGCGAAACATCAGTTAGGGGGAGGAGGTGACAAGTCCCCACCAGATCCTCCAAGAAAACCCGATGGTGGGCATGGCAAGAAGCCCACAAACAAAGACAACCCCCTGACTGTCCATGACGACTCCAAGAACAAGGACGGTGGGACAGCCACAGCATCCACGAGAAGGAGTAAGTCCCATCGTGAGGGAGAGTCAGTGGCACATTCTAAGAGTGTGCACAATCATGACGATATCTTGGACAAAAAGAGACAAGAGATCGAAGAGTACGCTCGTCTAATTAAAAAACGAGAGTACGAAATCCAGGAATTGCAGTGGATACGAGAACATCCGGGGGATTCTGGGCTATCACGAAGAAATTCCAGAGGAGACAGGCTAGCCGTAGTGGAATACAAGAAGGCTCCTTCACGAGGAAGGAGGAGCAGGTCCAGGAGCCCCACCCCGAGGAAGAAAAGGGCTTCTTCACGAAAGAGGAGAAGCAGAAGCCCTACCCCCGAAGAGGGGGAGATTAGAAGACACCACAGGGATAGGTACGAGAGGCCTGATTCCGATTGGGAAAAGAGAACTCCCAAAAAGACAAAAGAGCAAGAGGAGGGAACCATGTCTGCACGAGAAGCAGCGCGGAAAGCCCTCAGCAATATAGCTTCCTCCCCATTTGCGAGGAGATTGCAGGAGGCAAAGTTGCCGAGCAGGGTGAAGCACGGGGCCTTCGTACTTTACGAAACGAATACTGATCCCGTGGCGCACATACAACACTACCGGCAAGCAATGTTCATGCATGACGGGGATGATGCGATAATGTGCAAGATGTTCCCATCGAGTTTGGGGAAAGTGGCTTTGTCTTGGTTCCATAAATTAGGGCCGAACTCCATACGAAGTTGGAGACAGCTAGCCGAAGAATTCACTGCTCGGTTTCTGACGAGCAGGAAAGCACCAAAAACCTTTGAAAGCCTCTCTGTTATGAAACAAGGAGAGAATGAGCCGATCAGGGACTATGCTAAGAAGTACTGGGAGACTTTCAACGAGATTGAAGGATGCAGTGAGGAGTATGCCATAGCCACATTCAAGACAGGGCTGCCTGTTCGGGGAGAGCTACGTAAGTCCCTGAACATGAGCCCGGTAGATACATTGGCAAGGCTAATGGAACGAATCGAGCAGCATGCCAGGAACGAAGATGACATACTGCGAGAGGACAACAGGATGGTTGCCGAACAGGCGAAAGTTCTACCAAAGAGGATAGACAAGCCGGAGCCCAAAACCTACAAAGAAAGGAAGGAGTACGGGCAGGTCAAGAAAGAGCCGTATAAAGAGAAGCACGCCCCAGATCCCAAGTCCTTCTTTTCGGTGACAACAGTTTGGAAGGAACCAATCTATCGGATTCTTTACAAAATAAAGAATCGCCCATATTTCAAATGGCCCCCAAGGCTGGAGGGGGACAAAGATGCGAAAAGAGCTACGAGTCAGCATTGCAGTTATCATAAAGACTGGGGGCACATGACGGAGGATTGCGAGATGTTCAAGGAACACCTCGATGATCTGGTCTCGCGGGGTTACCTGAAAGAATTTATTCAGGAGGAGCACAAGGGTGCAGAGAAAGCGTTGGAGTTGGATTATGAGCAAAATCCAAGAGGGGTAATCCATATGATACATGGATTAGCCGCGCCTTACACGAGAAGTGAGGTGAGGTTGCTCCAGAGACAAGTAAAACACGACCAGCATGTGATGCAGTTGGGAAAGAAACGAGGACGTGAAGGAGAGGAATGCACTGGAGGCATAGTCTTCACGGATGAGGGCCTAGGGGAAATCCAGGTACCACATAATGATGCCTTAGTCATAACCCTACGAATTGGGGAGTATGACATGGAGAGAATCCTGGTAGACTCAGGAAGTTGCACGGAGATACTGTACTACGATGCGTTTAAGAAGTTAGGGCTGACACAAGCAGACTTGGTGCAGTCAATAACCCCCTTGGTTGGGTTCAGTGTAGGAGCAGTCTGGCCGTTGGGCAAAGTAACTCTTCTGTGGGCAGCATGCCCTTCGGAGGGGACGAAGGATTTCGTTCCTTCCCCTGCCGTTTGCGGCCCTTTTTGAAAATCGAGGGAGCGCGAGCGCCGGTGGCAAGCGCTCAAAAATACAGAGTCGCCACTTGAGTTTTGAAGGTCCGACACTCAAGGAACCGTATTTCGAAGCACCTGCCGCGCTGTTTGATTTGAAAAGTTAAGGAACCAGTCCGTCATAACCATATCTGGGTTCGGGAGCCAGGTTACGAGAGGGGAAGGGTTTTATGGCACCCCTCTCGCCCAATCCGGAGATCGGTCTCTACTTAGGCGCTTTTATGAAAACATTTGTGATTCTTCCTCTTTTAATTGATTTTAGCCAATTAGGGCGGGGGAACAGTTAATCGGGGATTAAAACTGTAACACTTTGCAGGATGTGATCAAATAATGGCATGGATGGATGATATTGACGAATAATAAATGGAATGACCTTGAAACAGCGATCAGATGCCAAAAACCAAGCTCGGGGCAGATCCGTCTTGCACGATGGCCAACATGCATGCTTAGACAGATCTGCATGCAAGTCAACCATCGCGCGAGACACACTGACTCTCGCGCGAGTATGTCATCCCACCACAGCCCCTAAATCATCCCCTTCTAGGCTCTGGAAGGACCAGTGCACACCCAGGAAGCAAACCAAGCAGTTTATGGGAAGACTGAAAATACTAATTATTACACCACACTCCAAACAGGAGCCAAATAAGATAGAATACAACCCCTAAACAGTGGGGGTATCAAAACAGAGGCCAAGGGCCTAGTGGCCCATGCAAGGGCCACCCATGGAAATCAGAGAACTGTCGCGCGACAGAGGGTGAATCTCGCGCGACACTTCTGACTGGACTTCCAGGAATTGCTTTGCATGTTTGGGGTCCTGAGACAGGTTCAGGGGATCCCAAAGGCATTCCAAACTGTTTAAAGGAAATAAACAAGCTACTGTATTTTGTTTTGCATGCATAACAGTGATCTAAAAATCAAAATAAGATGCAACAAACATAAATATACTGCAAAACAGAAAAGGGCTAGCTTCCCTTCCCCACGAGGTCCATTCTCTTGCTGACACAAGTGTCGCGCGAGTAAAGGGGACCGTCGCGCGAGGGTGTGGCTGCCACGATTTCTTGTAACTTTGCTGGCTTTAGGACCAGGGCATGGTATTGATTACCAGCCTTGGCCCTGTCAGCCCCCCTCAGGGACCAAAACAGAAACAGCTTTAAGGTTATACCTTTGCTTGGAAAGGGTTTGGGAGTAGGTTGGATGGATCGGTGTAGCTTTACTACCAAGAGTGTATGAACACTTTGAGTTCAGAAGTTTGGGAAGTGGTTTGAGGGTTAAGAACTTTGTGCTAGCTAGTGTAAGATTTGTGAGGGGAGTAATGAAACTCTTAAGCAATTTTTTGGAACCCTTAACATGGAAGACCAATGGGGGTATTTATAGGGGGAGAGTAAAGCTTGGTTTAGGGCCAAACAAGCCCTTAAGACCAGCCACTAAGGCTGGTCACAACTTGGTTGTAAGGCTAGCCAACAAGGTGAGAGAGTGGGTGGGAGTTTGCATGGGGCTAGGACCTGCCAGCACGTCGTTCAGCTGAGGAGAACGGGGTTCCAGCCCATGGGAACCCATGTGCCAAGCAATCATCACAAGTCCAGCTGGATTCTGTGATAGGGACAGGAGGGAACCATCGCGCGAGGGTTAGGGAGTGTCGCGCGAGGGTCAAACAGTCAACAGTTTGACTTTGACTACACGTGGCAGGCTAAGTGTCGCACGAGGGACACAAAGGCTCGCGCGAGGGTCAACTCTGGTTTTTAGGGTTTGACTGAAGGTTTAGAAGGGTTTGAAAGGGCTCAAGCAAGGTTTCTAAGCGTTCCAAGCCTAATCCATTCCCAATCCAAGCTCTGTTTGATCCGATTTCATCATCGGGGAAACAAGAAAATCGAAAAATAAAGTAAAACAATCGGGAGACCCAGATTAGGGTGTCTACATCTTCCTGTTCGGGCTGGAACAGTTGTGCTGAGAACTGATTTCCTGGTGGTGGATGTACCGTCTTCCTATAACGCGATTATTGGAAGAACATGGTTGCACAAGATGAGGGCGGTTTCCTCTACTTACCATCAGATGGTAAAGTTCCCCGGCTCAAATGGCATTGAAAGAATTAGGGGAAATCAGAAGGTTGCCCAGCAGTGCTTGGTTTCTATAATCAAGAAGGCACCTAAGGCGCAGTTAGTTCAGGCAATCGAGGTTCCGGACCAACCGACCATTGAGGATGTCGGAGGGGACCCCGCCGAGAAAGTGGTGGAAGGATTGAAGAAGATTCAGATCAACGAGAATGATCCAGAAAGGTATTTTCTGATCGGGGAAAACCTGAATAAAGCAGAAGAGGAAGAGTTGGTAAGGTTCCTAAAAGAGTACGTTGATGTGTTTGCTTGGGTGCCCGAAGAAATGCCTGGAGTGGATGCAAACGTGATTTGTCACCACTTGAATGTGGATCCACAGCATAAGCCCGTGATGCAGAAGAAGAGACGATCTGCCATACAGCACGTAGACGCTGTTATCGAGGAGGTAGACCGATTACTCGAGGCAAAGGCTATACGAGAAGTATACTACCCAGAATGGCTGTCCAACACCGTGGTGGTAAAAAAGAAGAACGGGAAATAGCGAGTATGCGTCGATTTCACTGACTTGAATAAGGCATGTCCGAAAGATAGCTTCCCCCTTCCCAGGATAGATCAACTAGTGGATGCAACGGCTGGGTATGGGCGGATGAGTTTCCTTGATGCTTATCGTGGGTATCACCAGATAGCAATGTATGGTCCCGATCAAGAGAAGACCTCCTTTATCACACCGAGAGGGCTGTACTGTTACAGCGTCATGCCCTTTAGGTTAAGGAATGCAGGTGCAACATACCAGAGGTTAGCAACGATTATGCTAAAGGAATTGCTCGGCAGGACCATGGAGGTTTACATAGATGACATGGTGGTCAAAAGTAAGGAGAAGGAAAACCACATTGTTGATCTAAAGGAGGCCTTTGAGATATTGAGGGAATATAAGCTGAAACTCAACGCTTCGAAGTGTGCGTTTGGGGTAAACTCGGGAAAGTTCCTAGGGCATTTGGTGACCATAAGAGGGATAGAGGCAAATCCCGATCAAATTACAGCGTTGCAAAAGCTCCAAAGCCCAAGGACCACGAAGGAAGTCCAGAGGCTGACAGGGATGGCAGCAGCTTTAAACCGATTTATCAGCAGGTCTAGTGACAAGTGTAGACCCTTCTTTCAGTTGCTGAAAAAGAGGGAGGGATACGAATGGGGAGCAGAATGTGAGCAGGCGTTCCAAGACCTGAAGAAGTACTTGGCAGCAGCCCCCTATTGTCCACACCCGAACAAGGTGAACCTTTAACTTTATACCTGGCAGTCTCCGAACATGCTGTCAGTGCAGTATTATTGAGGGACAAGGGATCCGAGCAAATCCCTGTCTATTACGTAAGCAAGACATTGCTGGATGCAGAAACGAGATACATGCCCCTCGAAAAGTTAGTCCTAGCGCTGAGGACGACGGCAAGAAAATTGCCCCACTATTTCCAGAGTCATAGGATTGTGGTGTACACAGAATTCCCATTGAAGTCTTTGCTACGAAAGGCAGATTTCTCGGGGCGTATCTCGACTTGGTCGGTCGAATTAAGCCAGTACGACATAGACTACCAGCCGCGCACTGCAATAAAGGGGCAGGTGCTGGCAGATTTCGTAGCTGAGTTTTCACCTACGGTGGCTCCCCAGCCTCCTATGAGACAGGAGCCGAGAAAGGAGCAGAGAAAGGAGCAATCAACGAGAACAAAGAAAGCTCCGGCCGAACAGGATCCCACGAAATGGAAATTATTTGTTGATGGCTTCGCATGTAACACAGGATCAGGAATTGGAGTGGTACTCTTTCCTCCCGAGGGAGCAATGATGGAGCTGTCCCTTCGATTGGGATTCAGTGCTTCAAATAACGTGGCAGAGTATGAGGCACTCTTGGCAGGGTTAAGAAATGAGAGGACCTTAAAGGTAAAAAGGATACGAGTGCATTGTGATTCACAACTCGTGGTGAACCAGTTGTCTGGGGAATATGAGGCTCGGAACGAGAAGATGGCCGCCTACGTGATGGCCGCCAAAGATTTGCTCGACACTTTCGAGAAGGTGTATATTGAGCAAATAAGTTCTGGGCAGAATGCCCATGCTGATTCTCTTGCCTGGTTGGCTGCAGCTGTACCAACAGAATTCAAGAGACGGGTGGCAGTAGATTATCTTGCTGAGCCGAGCATTGGGAGAAGTGTGGAATTAGTCTTGGACGTGAACCAAGGACCAAGTTGGATGGATCCAATAGTGGAGTTCCTACGAGATGGGGCACTCCCCACAGATAAAAAGGAGGCTCACAAGATAAAAACAAAGTCCGCACGGTTTTGGCTGTCACCAGAAGGAAAGTTGTACAGAAAATCCTTCACTGGTCCATACTTACTTTGTGTGCACCCCGAGATGGTGCAGAAGTTTCTCCACGAGATCCACGAGGGAACGTGTGGGAGTCATGCTGGGGGTAGGTCCATTGCCCACCGAGCAATAACCCAAGGGTATTGGTGGCCACATATGCAAGAAGATGCAAAGGTGTATGTTAAAATTTGTGAGAAGTGTCAAAAATTCTCCCCAATGATCCGAACACCAGCCGAGGATCTGGTACCATTGACTAGTCCTTGGCCTTTCGCACAATGGGGGATGGACATCGTGGGTCCACTTCACAAGGCAACGGGAAATAGGAAATTTCTGTTGGTAGCAACAGACTACTTCACCAAGTGGATTGAAGCTGAACCACTGGCTAAGATCACTGAGCCTATGATAGAAAGGTTCGTGTGGAAGAGCATAATCACCCGGTTTGGGGTCCCTTATTCCCTAATTACAGATAATAGGTCCCAATTTCAGAAAAAGTTTAAGGCTTTTTGTGCCCAGTATGGGATAAGGAATTATTACTCTACCCCAGCCTACCCACAGAGTAATGGGCAGGCGGAAGCGTCCAACAAAACTATACTTGACGGGATCAAGAAGAGGTTGGACAAAGCAGAGGGCAAGTGGCCCGATGAATTGCCTCTGGTTTTATGGGCACACCGAACAACGCCTAGGAGGCCTACGGGAGAGACCCCCTACTCATTAGCATATGGAACTGAGGCTGTAATTCCATTGGAGGTTGGTCTGCCGACCAACAGGACCACTCTGGTTGAAAGTGGAGGCAATGACAGAGCCCTGGAAATAGAACTGGACCTTGCCGAGGAACGTCGAGAAAGGGCGCTGGTGCACTTAGCTTCTTATCAGGAGCAACTGATGAAAAGCTATAACAAAACGGTGCATCCACGAGAGTTTGGTGTAGGGGACCTTGTGCTTCGAAAAGTGTTCGGTAATACCAAGGTGGCCAACGAGGGCAAGTTGGGGGCAAACTGGGAAGGCCCATATCGAGTTACAAAAGTCGTGGGCATTGGGGCTTATCGATTGGCGGACCTGGACGGGAACCCGGTGCCGAGGCCATGGAATGTCCACAATTTGAGGAAGTTTTTTGTTTGAAAAAGACTTCAATTTATTTTTTCTGTTTTAGGATGCACATCGTGATTGTGTGGGAATTACGAATACAATTCCTTTGTGTTCATTTTTGTTAGTTGCAAGGGGTACGCGTAACGTCCCCTTGAGTTTTCGAATTATGAATAAAATTATGGTTTTTCACATAAGACATTGTTTGTTTACTCTCATCATGATTAGAATACGAAGTTAGGCCTGATCCTTACTCCTCACTTCGTATTGGGGAGCGGAAGGATAGGTTTACGCCAAATTCGAATATATTTGAGCAAATTCAGATATTTGCAAGTACGAATATACTCGATTACAAACACAGGTATGAACAAACCTGGTGTGCATACGTGAATGTACACACCTCTCCCAAATATGAAAACATTTGGACAGACTAAGCATGAATACACTTAGCGTGCATACGAAAATATGCATAGCCTCCCCAGGTACGAAAACATTTGGGAATCTGAGCACGAATAAGCTTAAGATGGTTTTTCAAGTACGAGAAAACTTGGGCAACATACGAGTACATGCAAAATCGTCCAAGTATGAACACACTTAGGACTATTTCTAAGTTACGAAGATAATTCAGTAAGCATATGAACAACATGTTTAGCCAGAAATCTGAGTATGAATAAACTTGGGAAGCATAGGGATGCACCCCAGCAAGATTAAAAAGCAAAAACACTCAAAAAACCTAAAGTACGAGATACTTGGGCAATAGAGATTAAACGGTTGGCCATGAAAAAGGCCACTAGCAAAGTTAAATGCCACGAAGGGCCAAAAACTTAAGTTAAAGTACTGAAATGTATCTGTGCCACGCAGGGCAAAACTTACAGCCACGCAGGGCCACAACGATGTGTCCAAATTATGTTTTTCCAAGAGGAGGAGTGCATACCTACTGATCCACGATAGGATCTTCAGCGACTGGAGTCAGGGTTTGTGCGGGGACATCTTCCACAGCAGGGCTCCCATTAGTTGGACCACCACTGGCTTCCTTTTGGCCAGGGTTGGTCACTTCATCATTGGCATTAGCGCCGGCATCATGCTGCTCGGAGACCTCTGCATTGTCCTCCTCATCGCAATTATCCTCCTCTTCTTCAATCTCGTCTCCATCTGGGGCCACCATGGTGCTCGGAAGATCGATTTCCGTCCATAAGGGAGAGGATTCAGCTGCACTAGATTTTCCAAGGCAAGTCGTCCACCCAGCAGCAAAAATTCGGTCCTGGATCCCAGGCATTTGGCCTTTATAGCTCTCAGTGGCTACATTGATGCCTTCATTATAGCCCTGCTGGTAAGACGTCTTTGCCTCACTTTTGCTCGCCTCCAGCTCCATCAGAGTCTGGTTCAGGCTATCTTCGGCACCGTCCAGCTTGTTCTTCAACTCAGTCGCCACATTTCAAGCTTGGTTTCTCTCTCTCTCGAGCCGGGCTATGGTAGCCAGGAGTTTGGCATTCTCGCTGGCCAACTTTGCACGTTGGGGCTCTGACTGGCCTAACTTTTGGGCCATGGCCACCATCTTTTGCGCAGCCTAAACATGTTTTAGTGGATCAGTAATACAATTGAAAAGGGACCTAGTTATACGACTGAGGAAGGAATAGAACAGATTTACCTTAAAGATGTGCACCATGAATGACCCGAGCAGGTTGTCCGACGAGTTAACCACCTCCTTCTGCATGTCCCCAGGGAGCATGAGAGCCTGGGATAGGGCTAGTGCAGTCCCTTCAGACTCCACGCTGTCCCGGACAGTGACAGTCTTATCCCCATGGGTAAATTGGGGAGCCCAGATTGGGGTTTGGGTTATGGGTGTTTGAGTCAAAGACGCTCCAGATGCTTCCAGACGAGGGCGTTTGTTCCTGTGACTAGCCTCGATCTCCTCAGGAGAAAATCCAGGAGGAGCGTCGACTTGTGTTACTCCTCGGCGGCCATGTGAAGGCACCGGACTTTGGGAGCGACCTCGGCCACGAGAAGTGCCGCGGCCTCTTCCTCGACCAGCTCCTGGGATTGTGAGGAGGCTTTCGAGGCTGATAGGCTGATTCATTTCGGGAGAAGGAGGGGATGGAGAGTAACCGTCAGACGACGTAGATGCTTCCTCGACAATTTCCACAGATGCATTGCGGAATGGGGGGGTCCGAGAACGTCTTTCCTCTTCTATTTGCTCGGGCTGTGCGGGCTGTGCAGTGGCAGGACCAGGGACTGGTGGGTCGTCTACTGCTCGGATGCGCCGATCAATGAAGCCCCCGTAAGATGCTCTGTAGCTCAGGAGCACTTGCGCTGCTCTTGCTCAGCCTGCCAAGTAGGTGCCGTGCCCTCACCATTGAAATTTAGGGCCTGGTTGATGTGTGCCACATGTACCTGGGGGGTGATGATGGCATGCCCCTGATTGATGTTTTCAGCTGCAACATGTGAAGTTGGCAGTTAGAAGATAGGAAGACTAAAGAGTGCAATACGGTTAAAATTGCTCGATAGGTAAATTTTGTAAAGAGGAAAGAACTAACGTGGTTGCCCAAATCTGTGAGGGGCGTGAAAGCCTATCACTTGACCATCCTCATTTCTGGGCTCGAAATGTCCAGTAACGACGAGGAAGTCATCGTCATCTCCTCGGGCGGAGTCAGGCAACTCAAGCACCAGTCGCCTTCTGGAGTCCCTACTCTTTAGGTAGTAGGTGAGGGCATCTGTTGTACGTGAAATGCTGTACAGATGATGGATGTCATGTAGGCCTAGGGATGTGCCTAACATCTGGTTTAGGGCATGTACGCCCATGACAACCCTAAAGAAGTTGGCGGAAACTTGCATGGGGGATAGCCTGTAATAGGCCAGAACCTGGCGGAGTAGTGGCGCCAGGGGGAATCTAACGCCGCCCTCGACAATGGCAACCACCGGGATGTGGAGAGTGTCGTTGTTAGGACTCTGGCGTATGACGTCTACGGGAGCCAAACTAGTGGCAACATCATCAGGAATCTCATAACGAGATCTGAATGAGGCCATGGCCTGAGGAGTACTGCAGTGACGTCTGAACCTCCCCATCATGAACAGGAATGGTACAGACGAGTAATGTGGGAACGAAGAAACCCAGAAAGCGATTAAGGGAAACCCTAGACCGACGAGAGGTAGGGGAAGAGGGAAATGATGACTTACGATTGTGACGATCAGGAGTCCTAAGTGCACAAGCGAGGAATCTCGAGGTATTGAACAGGGCTCCAATGGCGGATGTGCTTGAGAGTTCCGGTTGCAGAGGGAATCAAGCCAGAGAAAGGGGTTTCGAAATAAGGGGAAAATCCAAAAGTGCCCCAAACTTAGTGGGGTGGCGTATGCGAAACGTCATCCCAACGCCGTTTGGGCGTTCTGTTTTCCGAAGGATGTCCATTCGCATTCAATGCAAGCGGTACGGTGGGTGCCGCGTGGAAAGATTGGGGCAGGAAAAGCCTGTCCAGCCCAAACGACGAGACGTTTTTGGGCTAGTATGATGATGATATTCGCACCTGTTTTGAGAAGCAGGGAGTGCGGGAGCAAAAAAATATATATATATATGCTGCTCGGATACTGAGAAGCTTTGCTCGTCATATTAAGAGTAAATGAACGAGTAAAGCTGGGGAGCAATTGTAGGGAGCAAATCCCGAACAGGCACAAAAGGGGCCCGAACACGTGGTACATGGGATCATGGTATAATTACAATAAGGACAATCGCCGTGCAAAGCGGTGATCGGCGATTGGGACCAGTAATATGAGAAGTCATTGGTCCAGAGAGCCTGTGCTGAGTTGAGGTCCAATAACACGAGAGGAGTATTGGACCGAGAGAATGGCAAAGAGAGCAGTGACATGTGAAGTCATTGGTCCAAAATAGTTTGTTCGGCAACGAAAGTGCCGAACAAGAGGGGATTTGTACCTAAAGCAGTCCCAGGTGCAGGAAATGTTCCAGAAGGTTCTAGAAACAAGGGACATTCCGTGATAACTAGGAGATCCTAATAAGGTAGGATCTTGGGAAGATACCCAACGGGAATGGGAAGTTCGGCCAGCTGTAGAAAGGAGTCCTAAACGGGCTAAGGTAATGAACTGATAAGGGAACGAGAATCCAAGATATTCTGGGTTTCCTATACGAGATAGGAAATCTAGGGAAACATGGATACTTGGGCGGCAAGCATCCATAAACCTATAAATACGAGGCAAACCTAGAGGAAAAAGGTACACAATACATTACAATTTTACATATTCTCCTACTTTGAATTAGGGTTTTTGATCAGTACGAGATACTAACTTAGGCATCGGAGGGCCTTTGCCACGAGAGGCAAAGGTGCACTCACCCTTTGTCTGTTTTGTAGATAAAGACTCCGGCGACATATTAGGGTTCCGGCGAGGATCCCAAAGTAGCCGTTACGTTCTAGTGCTGTATAAACCACTCTCGGTTTTTCTGCACTTACAAAGGTAGAAACATTTCTATCTCCTTGGTTCAAACAACAAGGGCTGTACTTCCTTTCTGAGGGAGGTCTCCCAGCCCACCTCAGTCCTTAATACTGAGTGTGAGGTTGGGAGATCTTAGTGTTAAAACAAGAGCAAAGGGGCATGAAAACGTTTCTGTGTAAACTCACTGGAAACACTCCCGAGCGCTCGGGAGTGATCTTGAGCGCTCGAGAGTGGTCTCAGTGTCATTTTCTGTTCTTTTGGCACACTAGCAGACATGCATGAGTGGTGAAGCGCAATTTCAAGTAAAGTAGACCTGTTGCAACATGTTGACGTTTACAGTCTTTTGTCCCTAAAACAGAAGCCACCATTTTTCGAAGTTCATGCACAAGCGGGTTTCTTAAATGTTAAAGAAAATGGAAACTTCATCTTTAGAAAATGGATCTGGAAAGTCAACATGTCATGACAGGCCTGCTAGTTGGCCAAAACCATTTTGGAATGTTTGCATGCAGTCACTTTCACTCCTTCCCTTGTTTAGCTACTGTCCTGCCACT
This sequence comes from Rhododendron griersonianum, assembly GCA_018127125.1. Classification (NCBI taxonomy): domain Eukaryota; kingdom Viridiplantae; phylum Streptophyta; class Magnoliopsida; order Ericales; family Ericaceae; genus Rhododendron; species Rhododendron griersonianum. The sequence goes on along the minus strand of CM030795.1, from coordinate 40,002,598 downwards.
GCATGTCCGTGCATGTGCTCATTTGCTCTTAAAGTCATGTAGCTCCATTTCCCTCAAGGCAAGGACGCATGGTTTGGAAAGGTTGAGGCCCAATATTAGCCTCCAAAGCCCTCTGCTGAGCCTACCATATGTTTAACATAGCTTCAGTTTACAGTTTCAGCATTACATCCTGTTTGTGGCTAACCAAGTTTGCAGGTGGGACAACAGAACTCCCAAGCGCTCGGGACCACTCCCGAGCGCTCGAGAGTGGAGTCAGTGACAGGCCTCCAGTTTCCTGTTATTTTGCATTCTACTGCTATCTTATCATCCATTGTACACATGCACATGCATACACCTCCTACGTGATATATCTGCGGATACATGCTAAATGCTTAATGAAACAAAATCCCTTTTGAAAATCCCACAAATGTCTAGTAGAGACCGACATCGCGTCGGGCGAGGGGGGTGCCGTAAAACCCTTCCCCCTCGTAACATGGCTTCCGGACCCCCAAACGAATCTCTGGTTTTCAATTCAATCAATCATTTTCAAAATAAAAACGGTTTCTCGGGTGATAGACCACAAATCCGGGTGGCGACTCTTCAAATCAAACAATTTTTCGAATCGATCCAAAAAGGCACGAGGCGCACGATTTTCCATTTTGGGCCGCCCTGATCACAAAACCCGGGGCTGTGGTAGCCCACAATGGCCTCAGCAAAACCCTACTGGTGTACGCTGGTGGTGGACTAGCGTGCGCAGGAGCCACTGCCACGTGTCAGTCATCGCCACTTTCTGGCGCACGCCACTCAACAAGTGGCGCACGCTAGTCATAGCCAGTCAAATCAACCTTTTTCAGCCAGATGGGCGGGAGTTTTGTAGCCGACTGACGTCAGCTGGCGGCCTCCTGATCATTACTTCGGCCAGAAACTGTTCCCCCCTCTCTCCTACACCCTCCATCATCTAGTCCCATGCATTAAATGCATGGGAGGCTCCCCTCTCCTCCATCACTCCAAACAGCCCTTAAGGCCTCAACTGATCCCAGCCCTCTTTGCCTATAAATACCCCTCTCCCTCACCCTTGCAAAGGGTTCACAAGGTTGGTTCACAAGGTTGGTTCCATAAAGACAAACCATCCTTTGTCTTCTTCTCCTTCATTGTTTCTTTGTTGCCTTTCTCTTCCATAGAAAGAGCAAACAAGGGAGCACTCTCCACAGTCTTCAAACCTCACTACATCCATCCTCCATCCATCCCCTTTCAAAGCTCAAAGTTCAAATCATCCATCAAACTCACAAGCAAAGGTATAACACATTTTGCTCTTGCTTTCTGTTCTGACCCCTGAGGGGGGCTGCCAGGGTCAAGGCTGGTAATCTATACCAGTCCTGGCCCTAATGCTAGCAAGGTTTCAAAACCGTGCACAATGATCAGTGGCGCACGCCAGTAGTTATGTGCCGTACGCCAGTTATGGTAGTGCGTGCAAAACTGGCGTGTGGATCATGGATCATTGCTTTCTTGCTTTCTTCTAGCTTTGATCACCTTGCTGCATGTTAAAAACCAGTTTACAGCTTTCTGTACTTAGAACTGCTTTCTCTTCTATCTGTATTTATTGCTTAGCTTGGTCTCTGGGAGCCTTCTGGTCTTGTTCCAGAGCCCAGATGATGTAAAGCCAAAGCATTGGAACAAGGTGATAACTGGCGTACGACCCTTTATAAGTGGCGTACGGTAGTAGTCTTTATTCCAGTGGCTTGGCCCTTGCATGGATCTTACATCCAGGCCTTTGATCATCATCCCCTCACTGTTTAAGGGGTTTTCTGTCTATTTGGTGGCTTTTAAGCCCATTAATCTGTCTGTAATAGCTTAAATAACCTTTATAAACTGTGTGGTTTGTCCTGGGTGTGCACTGGTCCTTTCCAGAGCCCAGAGGGTTGAGAGCAGAAGCTGTGGTCTTAGGCTTACCGGCGTACGCCAGTTGTGGAGTGGCGCACGCAGGTCATGACTGCATGCAGTGGCTTGGCCAGTGCATGCAGGTTTGTTCCTGTGTGCACCACCTCATAGTCAGTGTGCTCTAGTCTGCTTAAAATGTCCACAAAAGCTTGTTCTCAATCTATTATACTTGTTTAGATCAAACATCAAACATCCATAAACATTTTGTTACATCTTTTTGCACATAAATGCAACTTGTTACAGTTTTAATCCCTATTAACTGTTCCCCCGCCCTAACTGGTTAAAAGAATGATCAAATAAAGAGAGAAATGCAAATGTTTTATAAAACGCCTGAGTAGAGACCGGTCTCCGGATTGGGCGAGGGGGGTGCCATAAAACCCTTCCCCTCTCGTAACCTGGCTCCCGAACCTCAAGATCGAAGGTGACGACGGTCCAGTCTACAAAAGCCTTTTTCAAAAATCAAGCGAACGTGGTCCAAACGTTTTCAAAAGGAACGGTTTCTTGGGTACTAACCGCAAAACCCGAGTGGCGACTCTCTGATCTGCGAAGCACTTCGCCGCGCTTTCCGCGAGATAAGGGCGCACCCGGAATTTTATGCCTAAAACATGGGATTTTTGGGGCGTGTGCCCACAGGAACCTCTGTGGTCTCCTCTTCAACAACAGCCCCCTTGCCCTTCGCCGAGTCCCTCGGCGGGGACCCGATTGGCTCAATATTGTCGTCACCGGCTCCACTATCACCATCATCCCCAAGAATTCTCCCGGTCACCACCGAGCCTCCCACGGCCATACTTGGATCCAATCGTTGAACAACAGTCCCTGTGGCCCCAGTCTCCTCTGTCGCCCGAGCCTCTGGCTCCTACTGAGGGTCTTCTCCGCCATCACCGCCACTCTCAACTACTCCACTAACCTCTACGACAGCCTCTACCGGTTGTTGATCCTCTATTTCGGCATCCATGGTCCCTCCTCGATCCTCCGTACGATCAATAACCTCTCCTCCGCTTTCTCCATTACCCTGGTCAGCCATGAATTGAATTGGTGTGCGTGGTTCTGTTGATTTGGTGGAGAGATCAAGGGTTTGGGAGAGATTTGAGAGTGTTTGAGAGATAGGAGGGGGTTCTGAAGTTTTGAAAACCGACTGAGTACTGTTTCTGTAACGTCCCCGCGACGTTTAAAAGAGTGGAACAGGTTTGGGCTGGGTCTGGGCCTTTCCAGATCCAGATTCTCCTCAGTCTCCCTCGCGCGAGTGTTCTAAACCATCGCGTGATGGTTCGTTTGGGCCTCGGGCCCAATCCAGCTTCTAGGTCTGGCCCGGTCTCATTTACCCCTCTTTTTGGTCTATGAGTTCTTGTTATATTCTCATAACAAACTTGGGAGTCGTTTTGGCAAGATTGTTTTCGGCCCGGAGTAATTTTATCCCCAGCGACGATCTATCCATCCAATCTTCAATCAGCGACGATCCATCCGTCCAATCTTCAATCAGCGACGATCTATCCGTTCGATCTTCAATCAGCGACGATCCATCCGTGCAATTATCTATCAGCGACGATCTATCCATCCAATCATCAATCAGCGACGATCCAAATCTCCTTCCTTTGGTGCACGGTAATTTTACATATTTGGTTGCATTTTCAATTTAATCGGATTTTGTGAGAATTTGTTGGGTGTCTAGAAATCTTTGACGTTACTGCCGTCAAAGAGGGACTACTGTAGACACCCCAATCTGGGTTTCCCGATTGTTTTACTTTATTTTACGGTTTCTTGTTTCCTCGATGATGAAATCGGATCGAACGGACTTGAGTTTTGGAACGGATTGAACTTGGAATGCTTAGAACCCTTCGTGAACCTTTTGAACCTCAAAACCCGAAGTCAAAACCCTAGCCAAGGTTTGACTGTCGCGCGATTCTTTGAATTACTCGCGCGATGGTGAGCTTGCCAGGTGTTGGTCAAAGTTAAAATGTTGACTGTTGACCCTCGCGCGATGGTCCCACTCCCTCGCGCGATGGTTAGAACCTGTCACTTTCACCTTTTTCCAGCTGGATTTCTGTGATCATCAGGTGCCATGTGGGGTTAAAACCCTGTTTTCATCGACTGTAGAGTGTCTTGCAGGCTTGGGGGATGCACCACCCACACAACCACTCCCACTCACCTTGGTGGCTTATTTCTCCACCAAGTAAGGGTGACCAGCCTTGTTGGCTGGTTGCAAAGCCAAGTTTGCCACCCACCTTGCACCTTCCATCCTCCTATAAATACCCCATTGGTCTTCCATTGCATGGGTTACCAAGTTATCAAAAAAGTCTAGCACAAAGCTCACAAAACCCTAGCCACACTTGTTACTCTTTCACTCTAGTGTTTTCCATACACTCATTTTCCAAGCTACACCACCTTGTTCAATCCATTTCCAAAACCATTCAAGCAAAGGTATAATTTATTACCTGTTTTCTGTTTAATCCCTGAGAGGGGCTGGCAGGGCCAAGGCTGGTAATCAATACCAGTCCTGGCCCTAAGGTCAACAGAGTTACAAGAAGCCGTGACCAAGCAAACCCTCGTGCGATGGACCCGAACCCTCACGCGACAGTTCTGTCTGCGTGAGATTGGTCCATGTGGGAATGGGTTGCTGGTCCTTTTGTGCTCATTTCATACATGTAATTGTTTTGTAGCATGTTAGGTATTAACTCACTGTCTTGCATGCTAAAATCTGTAGGTTAGGCCCTTTTCCTGTGTTGTTTAATTTGGAATGCCCTTGGGATGCTCCTAAACATGTGTCAAAGCCTCAAGCATGCAAAGCAATTCCTGGAAATCCAATCAGGACCCTCGCGCGAGTGTTCCACTCTGTCGCGCGATGGTCAACTGATTTCCAGAGACTGCCCTTGCATGGGCAACTAGGCCTTTGGCCTCTGTTTATTTCTCCCCCACTGTTTAGGGGTGTATTTTCAATTTATTTCAGCCTGTTTGTAATATTATTTAATTTCCAACACATATAAACTGCGTGGTTTGCCTCCTGGGTGAGCACTGGTCCTTCCAGAGCCCAGAAGGGGATGAAATTCAACCTGTGGTGAGTTATCAACTCTCGCGCGATGGTTTGGGTATGTCGCGCGACGGTCTGCTTGCATGTGTGTAGATCCATGCATGCAAGTTGGCCATTTGTCATGTCAAATTCATACAAGGCACTGTTTTGATGTCTTAATCACAGTTTTTGGATCTTATTCCATTTATTTGTTCAGCATTCCATCCATCCATGCTATTATTGTTCACATCCTGCAAATTGTTACATTTTTAATCCCCGATTAACTATTCCCCCACCCTAATCGATTAAAAAGAAAAAGAATCACAAACATTTTACAAAATGCCTAAGTAGAGACCGATCTCCGAATTGGGCGAGAGGGGTGCCTTAAAAACCTTCCCCTCTCGTAACCTGGCTCCCGAACCCAGATATGGTTATGATGGACTGGTTTCCTTCACTTTTTTTCAAATCAAATAGCGCGGCAGGTGCTTCGAAATACGATTCCTTGGGTGTCGGACCTTCAAACCCGAGTGGCGACTCTGTATTCCGAGCGCTTGCCTCTCCGCTTGCGCTCCCTCGATCCAAAAAGGGCCGCTTTGGTGAAAAGGAACGAAATCCTTTTTCCAAGGGCATGCTGCCCACAGTGGCGACTCTGCTGGGGATAAATCGAACCAATATTAAATCATACTTAGAGTTTAAAACATTTGAGAACAAATCCTTAAAAGTCTGTCAAAACGGTGAGCTTCGTGCTGCCGAAGGTTGGAATGGTGATTTAACAGGACCCCGTGTCCGGCCAATCTAATCTGGGACTTTTTCATTTGTTCACTTGTGTTCTTTACTCTAAAGATGGACTAAATAAAGTGAGCCAAATTTGAAAAGGCATTTTGCAATTTTATGATTCTTCTTCTTCATAATCAAATTCTAGCATCTCATTTGCATCGATGTGAGATAAGCCTCGTTGGATCGTTTTGGCAATCCGGCACAGTTTACCGGAGCCCAGGGACCCCGAATGACCAACAACCTTCGACGATGATGGGTCATTCTACCGTTCGACTATTGCTCTACGGTTACGCAAGCAACAGGAGGTATACCTGTGGCCCTAGTCCGAGGAACCTGTTACAAGCCAAAACCAGCCTTTGCATATACAAAGCATTAGAACTCTTCAAACTAGGACAGGTACTCACAGGTTAAGATCTATTTGCATCTAACCCTATATACTGTCTACGTGTTATCGCTTTCCCTATCGCATGAACTGTACATACATCCCGTTCTGCGTAGAAGCATGTTTAGAGCGGCTCCTAGGTTCTCGATCTTTTCGAGTCTGTCTTTAGGCTTATTAGGAAACTGCTTAAGCCCGATGAAGAGTCGTGCATCTCGATGGTGTACGTTGTTAGTCTTTTAAGTCCTTTAAATAGAGGGACTTTTTAGGAAATTAGAAGCCTTTCTACGCCCTCATCTATGTGCCCAATCGGGATTTCAAACAGAAAACGAGGATCAACGAAGAGAATGCCATGATGCTTACACCAATTCGGTAACAAGTGCCTTGTCGCTTACACCGCTCGGCTAAAGGCACAGTGCTGCTCACGCCATTCTGGTCACAGTATCATGACGTTCATGCCCAAGTTGTTCTGACTTCGAAAGTTGAAATCCCGAGCAGCGGAATAGACAAAGGTTTAGAATTCTTTCGACATCCTGTAAAGTCTATTTATTTTTAAAGCAAGGATACATCCTCAGAAAAGAGTTCTGAGGACTTCAAGCAGTGTCTGAACATCCTGAGACAGACTTGTCTTCTAGTTCTAAAGTCTAGGGTGACACTAACGACGCCGCCTGCATGTGAATTTTAGTCTTTTATTTAGATTAAAGTTTGCTGAAGGACCCTTATTAAAGCCTCCTTTTACTTTTCAAGCAAAGTTCTAAATCATTGCACCGCCAAGAAAAGTATCGAAGCAAGTTGCCAAACCTGCTTGGGAACGTCTGCACCTGAATCCGATTCAAAGGCTTGTCAGGTTACAATCCCAGTCAGTCATCACGGAAGACTCTCCGCATTCACTACTGGCCGCTCTACAGTCAGGCTCATCGTCAGATTCTCGGTCAGGCTCATCGTCAGATTCTCGGTCAGGTTCATCGTCAGGCTCGCCACCAATTCTACAGGAAGGGCTGCCAGCTTCTCCATCATCTACTTCGAGTACCTCCGATATTCCAACTATGGCAGATCAACCACAGCCACAGCCACTCACCCTGGAAGCCATGATCATGAATCTCTAGAATAGCATCACCACCATGCAACAAAGGGCTGCTCAGACGGACACCAACATCACCCAGTTGAATGACCTCTTTAACACTCGTCTCCCTTCGGTCATCCCAGAGGGTGGCAAGGCCGAAGAGGATGTGCATGAACCGCTTGTCATGGTCGAGGATCCCAATCATGAAGGACGTCTTATTGTCCAGCCCAACCCGAGGGAGGTTTGAATGCCTGCTGCAAATCTCGCAGGTGGCAGACCTCCTCCAAATCAAGAAAGGCCAGCTTAGAACCCTGATATGGTCGCGCTTATGGCCAAGCTGGAAGAGTCTATCGCCAAAATGGAAAAGATCAGTGCAGGGGGGATTGATTTGGATTGCCTTTGCCTTTATCCCAATGCCAGGCTTCCCGAGAAATTCAAAATGCCAGACTTGGCTAAGTTCGATGGGAGTGGCGATCCCAAAACCCATCTTTACAGCTACCATGCCGCCATAAAGCTGCTCTCAGTCGAGCCGGAGGCAAGGTCACAGCTCTTTCCTCAGACCCTCTCGGGCCCTGCTTTTCACTAGTTCTTGCCACTCGACATTGCCAAAAGAAGGACTTGGGAGGACATCGAGGCTGCGTTTATTTCGCAGTACAATTACAACTCCCAACTAAAGATGACCACCCGGGAGCTGGAGTCCACCAAAATGGAAGCCAAGGAGTCTTTTGCAGACTTCATCAAGAGGTGGAGAGCCAAGGCCGCTCTGATGATTGAGCGCCCCAGCGAGAAGGATCAACTCCGCATCATCTCCCGCAATCTCCAACCGGACTATGCTAGGCATCTGGTTCTAACTCAGGCATCCGCCAACTTTGAAACCTTCTTCGACTCTGGCCTGGCCATCGAGGATTCGCTGCAAAGTGGAATTCTAGCGAAGGGGGAATCTTCTAATCCTCCTAAGTCAAAGCCTCGGGCATATTCTGGGAATGCAAACGCGTTATTTGGGGGAGGGACTTACTCCAACGCAGCAACTAGTGGTACTAACGCCACTTCCTCCGGCACTACCAACCACATCGCGGATGTCAACCAAGTGCAGACCCCGCAGAATAACCGGCCTCGCAATCAGCCCCGCAGCTTCTCCGCGATCGAGGCACCTCTGTCCTCGGTCTTGGAGAAGTTGGTCAAGTCAGGAAATCTCAAGCCCCTGGATCCAACTCCTTTACCCAAAAACCCATCACCTAACTTCAAGGCTAATCTCTACTGTGCCTACCACCAAGGGGCAGGTCATCTCACTGACTCCTGCTTTTGCCTCCGTCATGCGATCCAGGATCTTATTGATGATGGCACGCTTGCAACACCTCCACCACCTCAGAAACCCAACGTTATTGCCAACTCCCAACCCAAGCACAATGTTGTTGCACACATCAGCCAGATATCTCTCAGCTCCACTCATATTACCCCCAGCTCCACCATATTCAACCCAATTGGCTATATAGCCCCAACCGATCAACCTAGTCCGGTTGTGCCTCTCCCAGTTGAATCTTGTGCCGAGATTTCCTATATTCACATTGAGGAAGGCCAGATTGTCGACACTGATGCACCTTCCGAACACTTGCAGAATGGGGTGTCTATCTCTAATGCATCAGTTAGTGGTCTCTTCCATCAGTCGATTCCCGCTGTACAGCTCAATTCCACCTCTTCACTTGACAGCCCATATTGCAATATCGCTCACCCCAGCTCGTCTTCTAATCTTTTGGATCGGTACCAGCCTTGTGAGCCTCTTCCAGAAATCAGTATGCAGGCCACCGGCTGGGCCATTGCGGACAACATGGACTGTGCCACCCTGTTATTTAACGAGTGGTCAAGTCTAGAGATGGATGGATTCCCACCACAGCCTGAATATCTCCCGTTCGATCAAGCCTGGTATGATGGCTGGATGGCCGGCCATGAAGCGGCAATGCTCGACCCTTTGGATGGTTTCTCCCTGTACATGCTATTTCAGCAGGCTGAGCCTGTGATTCCAGAGGAAGAATACTTTTGGGACCCTGAGCCTGTTTGGCAATTTCCCGATGTTTTTCCTAACCCTTTTTAAGGCTACACCGTGCCCAAATATCTTGCTCACTATGCAGAAGACGATCTCATTCAGGAGGAGCCACGTATCCTGGGGGAATGCTTTCACCCTTCTACCATTGACAAGCTCATCAACTCGGTGGCTGACGTTGAATATGACCCTACGTTCAACATCGTCGATGAGGGGCTTCCATGTCCAGTGGTCTCTCCTCCGGAAGATTGTTGCATTATGGTTATGGACCTTGTCCCGCCTGCTAATCTTTGGGAAGCTGATGACATAGTGGATGTCCAGGTTGGAACGGAAGTTTGGGCCGTCAATCGCTCGCTTGCCGATAGTGGACTCTGGGATGTTCCCTTCATTGCGAATCCAGAGCCCGTTGCCGAAGTAGCCGCTGTTAAGGATCTGGACTTCTGGGATTCTCTGCTGCTGAAAGATTTGGCTCAGGATCTGGGTTTAGACATGGAAGTACCTATAGCTGCACCAGCCGCTGATAAAGGAAAGCGTAAACTAGGTGAGGTCCGTGCTGATCTCTGGGATGTAAATGAAGACCCTCAAGTCGTGCCCTCCTTGGGGAACGTTCACAATGTTACGAGGTGTGGACGGATTTTTCAGCCTGCGAATCTGCAAGCTGGAGGTTCGTCCAACTCTTCTAACCAAAGGAACGAACCCGTTGCTTTCCCAAGGTTTGCACCTCTTGAGGTATCAGCCGACCTACCAACTCCTGATTTGGTTCAACGACAGCTTGAGCGGATTCCCGCTGCTATATCGATTTGGGGCTTGATCTGTTCTTCGAAGGAGCATCGTCAGAAGCTGTGCCACGCTCTTTCTCGCCTCGAGGTTCAGGCTAATATTACACCTGAGGCGTTGGTTTCTCTTATCCTTCCTCCGACCTCCAAGCATACTGTGGTCTTCACCGATAAGGATCTGCCAGTCGAAGGTGTCGATCACAATCGCCCCTTGCATATCACCGTCAAATGCCGAGGACTCTGGGTCCCGACCGTCCTCATCGACAACGGCTCAGCGATCAACGTCTGCCCTATGAGGGTTGTTTATCGCTTGGGACTTGCCAAGAAGGACTTTGCACCTTCCAACCTTGCTGTCAAAGCATACGACGGCACTCGCCGTGTGGTCGAGGGCACCCTGATGCTCAAGCTCGATGCTGAGGGCTTTGAGATGGACGTTGAGTTCCACATTGTCGATATTCCTGCTACCTTCAACCTTCTGTTGGGCAGGCCGTGGCTCCATCGACCCGACATCATGGCTATGCCATCTACTCTCCATCAAAAGGTCATTCTGGGACTACCTATCGGTACTTTGACTATCTGCGGAGACTCTGGGATCCGCCCGCTCAAGGAAGATGGGACTCCCGTCTTGGGAATCATGCATGGTGAAGAGGATGTGGACCTCGGAGGCTTCTTTTTGACACCTCTGGCTCTGTTTTGGCCATTAACGTGGATGGGAACTTCGTCATAAGCTCTGTCGCGATGGACATTATGAGAAGGATGTCCTTTTTCCCTGGACTAGGCTTAGGAATTCACCAACAAGGGGTCCCGGAGTTCCCTATTTTTCCTTCTTGTGAGGGCCGCTTTGGTTTGGGATATATCGCCTCTGCCAAATATGCCAAGAGAAGGAAATATACGGGAAAACCTCGGACCCTCTATGGTGATCCCGACAGCTACTTTGTGCGCGAGGTGGGAAGCGCAGCTTACACCGGACAGGCAGAGCCATTTATCCATTCCGAGACTGGGGAACTGCTGCCTGGTTTCAAGGTCTTTGCTGATGACACCTGGTCAAGCAGCGATGAAGAGTCAGCTAAGGCAGAATTCAAGAGGAAGCTTAGTCAGGGGAAGGTCAAGACTGACTGGCTGGGATCCGTTGATCAGGGGGATATGGAGTTGCTGTTTCAAGAGTTCTCCCAAGTGGGTTTGGCGGAAGGAGCTGAAGAGGCCGAAGTTCTCATGCTCGGGCCCGATGCCCTCGAGGATCCTACCTCGCTCATTGTGGAGGCCAAGGGTAGCCTTAAAAATTGCATTTTCAAACCGCGCTTAACCTGCATTGATGACACTTCTGAGTCTGAGTCTGAGTCTGTTGCGTCGTCCAAGTCTAGCTCTGAGTCAGAGTTTGTGCCTCTGGGCCCTCCACGTCATAGCTTTTACTTTGAGTTTGATTCCCTTGTACTTGGCGACCCTCTTGGGTCTTGTGAAATGAATGAAGCATCTTTTGACTACTTCAATGATCTTTATATAAATTGTGTCGACCCTGACGATGAAAGGATAGATTTCGATGGGGATATTCCCAAGGAAATCCGTGCCCTCATCGAGAGGAAAGACGAAAGGCATGCTCAGCCATTAAAAGAAGAAGTAGTTTCCATAAATTTGAAAGATGAGAATGATCCCCGAATGGTTCAAGTAGGCTCTACGCTTTTGCCAGAGGAGCATAGTCATTTCAAGGAGCTTCTCACTGAGTTCAGCGATGTTTTTTGCATGGTCTCATCGAGACATGCCCGGTATCGATCCCAAGATTGTGGAGCATCGGATTCCTTTGTTGCCGGATGCCAAGCCTGTGAAACAGAAGCTCAAACGGATGAGACCAGATTGGGTTCAGAAGATCAAGGAAGAAGTCATTAAGCAGATTGATGCTGGTTTTCTCATGGTCTCTCAATATCCCACATGGGTGGCCAACATTGTTCCAGTGCCTAAAAAGAATGGACAAATTCGGGTTTGTGTTGACTTCAGGGACTTGAATAAGGCAAGCCCCAAAGATGATTTTCCCTTGCCACACATCGATGTACTTGTGGATAATACGGCGGGGCATGCTTTGCTTTCGTTCATGGATGGCTTCTCAGGCTACAACCAGATTCTTATGGCGCCTAAGGATTGTGAGAAAACCACGTTCATCACTGAGTGGGGGACTTATTGTTATCTGGTCATACCTTTCGGTTTGAAGAATGCTGGACTTACTTATCAACGGGCTGCTACAACCATCCTGCATGACATGATGCACAAAGAGGTGGGGGTCTACGTCGATGACATGATCGCCAAATCTAAAACTCGAGGGGGTCACATTCCTGTGCTTAGGAAGTTCTTCGAGAGGTTACGTAAGTTCCGCATGCGTCTCAATCCTCAGAAATGCACTTTTGGGGTTACGGCGGGTAAAATGCTTGGTTTCATGATCACTTCTCGAGGAATTGAGGTCAATCCATCTAAGATCAAGGCAGTGCTTGAAATGAAGCCACCAAAATCTGAAAAGGGAGTGCGGTGCTTTTTGGGGAAGGTCCAGTTCATCAGCAGATTCATCGCCAAGTTAACCTTAACTTGCGAGCCGATGTTTCGTCTACTCAAGAAGAACACCCCGTTCATTTGGACAGACAAGTGTCAAGCGGCTTTCACCTCTATTCAGAACTACTTACAGAACCCTCCGGTTCTAATGCCACCTATGCCTGGGAAGCCCTTGATACTTTACTTGTCCGTGAATCCTTCGTCTATAGGGTGTTTGCTAGCTCAGGAAGGAGATAAGGGAGTTGAGAAGGCCATTTATTACTTAAGTAAGAAAATGGTTGGCGCTGAAGAAAGTTACACTACCCTTGAAAAGACGTGTTGGGCTCTTATTTGGGCGTCTAAGAAATTGAGACACTACATGCTGGCTTATCCAGTGAAGTTGATTTCTCGAATGGATCCACTCAAGTATCTATTTGAGAAGCCAACACTTACTGGTAAGTTAGCACGTTGGTTGCTTTTGCTAGCTGAGTTTGACCTCGAGTATGTCACGAGGAAGTCTGTCAAGGGGCGTGCAGTGGCAGAATTCCTGGCAGATCATCCTGTCGATGGGCCAGAGGACTCGAACTTTGTGTTTCCAGACGAGGAAGTGCTAACGGTTGTCGGGGATACGTGGACTCTCTACTTTGATAGGGCGGCTAATCAGAAAGGATACGGGATCCGTAACGACCCTAATTTTGGCCCTAATTTTTTTTTTAATTTTAAATTCACAATGTTTTATTAATACTCACTAATTAAATTAGACTAATCGATTTAATTATTGTAACCAGATATTTAATTCATATATAGTTACTTTGAATTTCCTATATAACATTTTAAATTTTAATATACGTGTGTATATATATAACCCCCTTCAAGATAAATAGGGTTATAAGAGATAAACTTCGAATTGATTTAGGATGATAAGGATACAAAGATTAGAAACCTAAATCAACTCTTCTTATCCTTATCTAACAAAAACCAAACACAACCAATTCCCCATTTATTCGGCTGAGAGAGAGGAGAGAGGAAAACAACTCTCCCACTTTTCTCCACCACTCCCTCAATATACTCCACCCCTCCTTTATATTAACTACCCATTACTTCTCTTCCCTATTTCTTATTTTTTTTGTTTCGGCAGAGAGAAGAAGAAGAGACAGAAATCATTACCATCATCCTCCACTATCTTTTTCTTCCTTTCTTTTTTCTTATTTTTGCCGAGGGAGGGAGAGAGCATTAATAGATTGATGTCCATTTTCTTTTTGTTTGTTTGTTGTTCTTCTAATTTTCCGAGAGGGAGAGAAGAGTGACTGGAAAAGAAGAAAAGAGGAAGAAAAAGAACACCGCACGCACCGTTGCCGCCACCAAGCTCCACTTCCGAAAACACCATTTTTATCCACCCTAGCTAGAACTCCAAGGACCAAGGTAGATTTTTCATTACCCCTTAACTCTAAGTATATTATGGAATGTTATGTGTTATATTATATCTTTACATAAGCCCAATTAACAAAACATGTATTGTAGGAAAAATTGTCAAAACCTATACTCGATGTTGAGGCCACCAAATCAAAATTAACTTGCGGCTGGAAAGTCAATCGTCACGACAACTATCTGCTCATTGAATTCAATTAGGCTCAAGAATAATTACATGATTACGTGGGTCATGTTTTGCTACTAATATTGCCTACTGTTATTAATTGTTGTGTTTCTAACTTATATGTTGATTCAAACCTGATGATAATCATATTGAAATACATGCTACCATAATGTAACTTGTTAAACAAAAATGATGTTACAAGTTATGCTAAGAGCTAGCACACCTGATGAACTCTCGCCTTGTTATATTAAAGTTCTAGTCTTATAACGATAACCATGGGAAATAGTAGTATGGTAATATAAGATACTTCAGTGGGCAATAAAAAGTATGGGAGGAAGACATACACTATTTTTTTTTTTACTACGGACCTTGTCAAATTTGGTGTGTAAAAGTTAACTTACAGTTAAGTAAAACAAGGATAAATTTTGTTAAATGAAGATGTAAACTTTTAATTGATACTTTAGTTTAGTACTAATTTTGTGACACTGTTGAACAAATTTTATTTTATTAGTATTTTGAATTTACCTTAGGTTTTACAAGTTCACACGTATCTCTCCAATACAGTAGATTGTTTAGACTAACGATAGTTTTAGTGTTTTATAAATTACATATTGGATCTCAACTTATTAACTATCCCCAAGGTTTACGAAATAACTATCCAATCCTCAAATAATGGACATTTCTAGAATGAACCTATGTGCGAAATCCTCATGAAACCCAAAAGTCACCCGGACAAATCTGAATACTTTATGTGAAATATTCTTGTGTCTTTCGAACTGTTGATAATGTATTGTTTCAATGACTCTTTATGAACTGCTGTTATTATTGATCCACTTACAAATACTTTGGTATTGAAACATATCGAAATTGCTGTGAAGTTAGTTTGAACTTAAGCTCACTGGATGTGGGTGTGCGGCGGTTCAGTTATCCTGTGTCTGTATTTATAATATGATCTGTTTACTCCTTATTTGAAATGATTGTTTTGTTGATTGAGCTGAGAACGTAGAAAGGTCATTAGAGACATTGGATGAGTTGTGGACTTAGAAATTTTTGTAGATGTTGTTCTAGTTAACAAAAAAAAAAGGAAACAGATGAAAGGTTGTGGGCTTAGCAGGACCTCGGGGGTAGCCTGACAGGACCTCGTGTGATCGGGGGTAGCCTGGTAGGACTTGAGGGCAGCCTGAAAGACCCGGTGTAGCAGGGGTAGCCTGGCAGGACCTCAAGTATTGGGGGTAGCCTAACAGAGCTTAAGGGCAGCCTGATGGACCTAGAATTGTGAGGGTGACCAAGCAGGACCTCAGGGGTAGCCTGGCGGGACCTCAGGTATTGAGGGTAGCCTAGCAGGACCTTGAGGGCAGCCTGATGGACCTAGAATTGTGAGAGTAGCCTACTAGGACCTCGAGATGTTGAGGGTAGCCTAGTAGGACCTGTAAAGTATGTCAAGTGAAATTCTGAGTTTGGAACGTGGTGAATATTGCGGTATTGGAATGATTATAGAAGTTGAGATTTTGGAATTTACTTAAGTTTATGGTTATATAATGAAATAAGTTTTGTACTCTTCGATTATTACCTCCTTTTATTATAAATGTGATTACTTGTAGAGTAAGGGTTAATGGGTAAGATCTATCTACTGAGTTTCAAAACTCATTATAGTGCCGTTGGGCTGGCGTTTCATGCCAGGTAATCAGGAGACCGAAGAACAAAATCCTCTACAAGATGATCAGTACCAGGGTGAGGACCTCCCAGCTGAGGAAAAGGAGTTTGTCGAGCCTTGGATGCCTTACCCTTAGAAGCTCTATTAATTTAAAATATTGTTATTTGAATTTCCAAAAGTGTTATCACATTTGTCGAACTCTGTTTTATTTCGTTGGGTTGTAAGACAGTTGAGTAGTTTTGAATTTGGTATTTGAGATTTCCGTTGCTAAACTCTGTTTAATAAAATTTCATTTCTTAAATTAGTTTTACGGATTATTAAATCAATTAAAAATGATTTAATTAACGTGTCCGAAAATCGGGGCGTTACAAAACCGATCTCCTTTCTTCTCTATCGCGCATTCCCTTTGTCCCCACCTCTAATGTGTCACGAACAACCAAGCTGAGTATGAGGCCTGCATTGTCGGCATAGAAGCTGCACTCACGCTCGGTGTGGAAAAGCTCGAGGTCATTGGCGATTCCAACTTTGTTGTATCTCAATCCAACGGGGACTGGAAGGTTTGGGAAGATAGATTGAGGCCGTATCATCAAGACTTAGAGGATCTCATCCCTCGTTTCACTAAAGTTACGTTCACACACGTTCCCCGTTTGAAGAATCAGTTTGCTGATGCTTTGGCAACCTTGGCTTCTATGGTTGAACTCCTAGTGGGTGTCAAGCTTTGTCCTATCCTTATTGAACAGCGGGACTTGCCTGCTTACCAGTACATCAACGTCGTCGATGATGGCCTCCCCTGGTACCATGACATATGGAACTTCGTCGAAAGTGGCGAGTACCCGGCTGATGTAGAGACCCGTATTTTTATTTTCATAATTCTTTATGTTTTATGAAGGCATGAGTTGTGATATAAAATGGAGAATGAGTTCGGATGTCGAATGTGCTAGAATTTAGAAGTTCGGGATGCAAGTGTAATATGCATAGGTGTATAAGTGCAGGTGTGTGTAGGGGATAATTTCCCCCACACCTATATTTCTTTTCTCCTCCAGGCGCCACACACACGTTTTTTCTCTCTCTCTCTCTCTATCTCTACTCTCGGCTGACTCTCTCTCTCTCACCTCTCCTCCAAACTTCTCTCTTTGATTTCGAGATTTTGAAGAAATCCCAAGTATTAAAGTTGTTCTACGCGATGAGATCTTCCTATCCATCCGAGAAAACTCATGATCGGAGCACTTCGAAGTTTCCTCCATGTTCAGGCTTGCTTCTAACCTTCGAGGTAGGGATCTCCTACCTTCTTTACATGTTTAAGTGTTAGTTTGATGTACAAGAATCAAGTTTGATCCTCTATTTTGAGTCTTGAATAAATCTAGAGTATGCTGAAAATTTCGTGGGTTTTGGTAATCTGTCTTTTGGGGGCCCTTTTGCTAGGAATCAATTTTTGGTGTCTTCATAACTGTTAAAGTACGTTTCAATACGAAGATTTCGGTACCAAGATCATGAAAAACCGACAATTACACCATTAGTTATGAATTTTTGAATGCCAGCTGTTTCCTGGATGTACGAATCTGTCTGTGGCTGCCTTCTTTTAACTCCTGGGTATGTTGAACACCTTGGGTGGCTTTGGGTCTTTTACAGGAGCTATATGTTTAAGTTAATAAGGGATTGGAGTTGGAATCAAATAATTTGGTTAAGTATACAATTTTTGGTGAATTTCTAAAGCAGGGTTGGTTGACTGATGCGAAAATGGTTGCGAAACTGTTTTTCTTTTGATTGTTGGGTTAATCTCCTCTCGTTTCTGAACCTGGGATTTTCACTGAGTGTGGGGCTTGTCGTGGTGCAACTTTTGGCGTTGGTTTTACTATTTTTGGGTTTAAGATGAGAGAGCTATGATTTTTCAATCAATTTTACTTATTCCCGCATAGAATCTGACAGCACCGGCGGACTTTGGTAAAATGGCCATAACTCCTAGCTCGGGACTCGAAATGACGCACCGTTTGTTTTGTTAGAAACTAGACACATAGAGCTTACCAACAATACATCCCATACAACATGGGTATGTCCGAGCGATAACAGATTTGTATCCGAAGTTGACCCAAATTCTGCCTTATACCAGTTTCACTGTTATGTTGAGTTATAATCGCAAGGCCGTAGTAAGGCTACCTGAACTCTGTTTTTGATGCATGACCTATGGACCAAAGAAAAAGAAGTATACTTTACAATGGTTTAAGTGTCGTCCTTGAATTCACGTTATTTAATTGGATGTAGTCTAATGTAAATGATTAATATTGTCAATTTGACATGCGGGGATACGATGGATTAATCTAGATGATTAGGTGTTGGATTAAAGAGAACTTATGGTGTATAAGGGATATGCATTGTTGGTGTATTGACATTGATGTTGTTTGATGCTTAGAGAAAAATAACCAGTCGTTCCTCTTTATGTGCTATATCCATGGATTGGTTTAGTATATGTGTTTTGATATATTTATGCATAGTTAATCTTTGAATTAGTTTGATCGGTGTGTGTTGTTGTATATCGAGACTGGGAAAAATTGTTTGATGTTGATGTTATCTGATTGATGAGATTAATCGATTGTAGTCCAAGGGTTGTAATGGGGAAGTACTGCAACGTAAAGGGTGGTAATGCAAAAACCCAACTAATGGGTTATATTTTACTGCAACGCAAGGGGTGGTAATGCAGACGGCAATGCAAGGGGTGGAAATGCCGAAACCTAACCATTGGGTGATGTTTACTGTAACGCAAGGGGTGGTAATACAGGAGATTGTGAGTATTGATATGTTGATTTAGAATGTGAAATTTAGACAAAACGAAGTACTTATGTGAGAAACTATGAACCTTTAACCTGAGTTGGTGTATCGAATGGTTTGAGGTGTCGATACTTGTTTTCTTCCTTCTTATAGACTTCCTAAATTATAGTGGCTTGATGAATTGGGATTGATTTGGTATGGAGACATGTTAATTTGATGCCATAGATATGATAATATCTATTGTGAAAGAGTTATGTTGGTATTGTGGTTTAAACTTAATAATGGTAAACTGGAGATTTGATTGAACGGTATGCATGTGCGTATAGGTGGATAATTCACAGTTGTTCTTGACGAGAGGAAAACGAAAAGACATGATAAAAAGGGACACGAGGGAGGACACGATAAAACTTAACTTAAGATTAAATCAGGTGGACGGGTGAGTTCTTTGATGACACAATATTGAGGTTAATGTCCCTGTGCATGTTGTATTTCACTTCTTTGTGTGTAGTGTGTCGACTTAGATGCAAGTATGACTAGTGAAGCGGGGTAAGAAAGATAAATTGGTTGGTTAAAGAATTTGGAGTTGTTTCTTAGTCACGGGAATGAAAACGTAGGAGTATGTTTTGAGTTTGGTGATGACAGCCTGAGTTTATTTAAGATAGAAGTAGGTGCGTGTGCGTGTGTAGCTAAGAGTGTCAGTATTTAAGAAATGGAGTTAAATATTTTCCCAGTATGAGTATGGTATTTTGTGTTCCACCTTTTGACAAAAACAAATATGCTTTTTTTGGAAAAATGTTTTTCCTTGATAGCGGTCTTCACTTCTACATATAATTTAGGTACGGATATCTCTACGAGCTAGTGTAGCTCACCCTATCCTTTCAGGTACCCGCCATGGCACTTAGCTTGGATTGCATAGAGTGCACGTTGAGACGTCTCTTGAGAGCTTCATTGGAACCATTAAGGAGGTGTCTATCATCTAGTTTAATTCATGTTATGTACTTTACTTGCAATTGAAAGTTGTACCTTTTGATTAGATTTTATGTAAGGCTATGTGTAAACTCCTCTCTTTGATTATTGTGATGCCTTTTTTTGTGGAAGACGTTTGGGAGACTCTATGTAAAAAGAAAAAAAAAATTAGAGAGAAGAAGAAGAAGAAGAGACTTTGATTCTTTGTTTGGTTTGGCATGACATTTAAAGGTAAATATAGTTGAGAGAAAGACTTTTGTTTGTAGAAAATGTATTATTATTTTAGTCAAAAATCGAGGGTGTGACAGCTAAGGCCACTAAAAAGGATCAAACTGCGTTGCGAAGGTTGGCTGCCCAATACATTATATGTGGAGGAAAGTTGTACCGAAGATCTCATTGTGGGATGCACAAGCTTTGTGTCAATGGCGCTGAGGCCGCCAGAATAATGGAAGAAGTCCACGAGGGAGTCTGTGGGCCTCACATGAGTGGAGTCATGCTCGCCAAGAAGATTCTGCGACAGGGTTACTTTTGGTCCACTATGGAATCCCAGTGCATGGATTATGTACGCTGCTGCCATAAGTGTCCGATCCATGCCAATCTCATGCATGTCCCTCCCTCCAATTTGTTTGGTATGACGTCACCTTGGCCTTTTGCTGTTTGGGGCATCGATGTCATCGGTATGATCAGGCCTTCTTCTTCCAACGGACATCGGTTCATTCTGGTGGCAATAGATTACTTCACCAAGTAGGTCGAGGCTGAGTCTTACAAGACCTTAACGGCAGTTTAGGTTGCTCAGTTTATCAGGAAGAATATCATCTATCGATACAGCGTTCCGCAGGCATTCGTATCAGATAATGGGGTTCATTTCAAAGGCAGGGTCTTGGAACTTTTTGATGAGTTCAAGATTCAGGTCCACCATTCGACAGTTTATCGCCCTTAGATGAATGGGGCGGTCGAGGCGGCTAACAAAAACATCGAGACAATTATCAAGAAATCTGCAGAGTCCGCCAGGGACTGGCACGAGCAACTACCTCTAGCTCTTTGGGGGTATCGTACGTTAATTCGAACATCAACAGGGGCAACCCCCTTTTCCCTAGTCTACGGGATGGAAGCTGTACTTCCCATCGAGCTTGAGGTATCGTCTCTGAGGGTCATGACAGAATGTGAACTCACGGAATCCGAATGGCTCAGTGGGAGGTTCGTTGAACTCATGCTCTTTGATGAGAGGAGGCTCCGTGCCTTGTATCATGTTTAGGGGTATCAGCAAAGAATTACTCGGGCTTTCAACAAGAAGGTGAGGTCTCGGGATTTGGTTGAAGGGGACATGGTTACAAAGGAAATCCGGGCTCCCATCTTCGATCCACGGGGTAAGTTCCGTCCGAAGCGCTCGGGGCCTTACATCATCAAGACCATCCTCTCGGGTGGAGTGGCTCAGCTTATTGATCTGGACGGCAACGAGTTCAACACTCTGGTCAACCTGGATCAACTCAAACGTTACTATCCCTGAGAGATGCTCGTTGGGCCGAAAACCACAAGGGTGGGCGGTTCCAGGCAAAAATTAGAGCAGGCCTGTTAGACTGAAAACCCAAGGGGGCAATCTAGGCAAAAACAAATAGGCAAATTAATCAAAGCTCGCTAGACTGAAAACCTGTAAAGGCAGTTCTAGGCAAAATTTAGAGCGCAAAAGGAGAGCCAAAATACACGAGCGAACCTTAGCTTGAACTACGTGCGACCTGATTCCTTGAAAAGGGATACGTAGGCAATCTCTCCGTGAGATTCAGTCACAATCAATCAACTTGATCCATGGTTTCCCATTCCAGGGTGCGCCTCAATGTTCAAAGCGGCGCAGTGTTCAACACTTGGACCAAAAGGGGAAAGTTCCGATTCTATCACTTTTATTCAAATTATTATTTCTAATACATAGGCTGAGCAAAGTCCTTAAAACAGTTAAGCATAAAAATAGAATGAAACGCTAGAGGCACCAAAAGGCTCACAATTTATTCTAGTTTATTGAAGTCTTGTCAGAAGTCAGTTTGCATTTTGTCTTCTTGCAACTTCTTTTCTCAGCCATACCCTGTAGCGTTGCTTGAGTTCTGTGCTGAAACCAGGCTCTGCTCCTCCAAGTTGTCTCAAGCCCCAGTTGTGCTCATACCCGACCAGATTTTGGGCAGTAAAGGCAGGAATGTGAAAGTCTTCTATTCTGGCTCGATGCAGGCCTTGGTTCATGCCCAACTGCCGAAGGATACGCCCAGGAATGTAGAATGTGAAACTGGACAGCCCAGCAATCACCATTCTCTCAAAGCCTGCAGAGTTCAGGGCCATGTCCGGAATGTTCAGCGCCTCGTGCCTCCAGACGATTTCATTGGGTAACATCTCGTTCATGAATGTATACCACTCCTCCATGGACATCTCTGGATACAGCATCTCTCTTTGGTGCATCTGCCCGAGCAAATGGGGCCAATTCGCTTCAGGAGCTGCTACCAATCCGAGTTTGTCTGACAGCCACAGCTGTATGAGTGAAAAGACAAGTTAGGAGCCATATAAAGCCTGAGCGAAAAAGACAAGTAAGTAGCCCTGGTAAAACCTTTAGCCGAGTGTTGAGGTAAAAATAGAATGTGTGAAAGCCAGAAAAAGGTGAGCTGAGTGAGAGTTTACCTGCAATAGGAGCGGACTTTCGCTAAACGTGTTCGTTTGGCCTATTGCGACCAAATCCAAGCCTATCAGTGTTTCTGCAAGAACCACTGGCACCACGTTCCTTCGGGCGCCCAGTTGAGCGGCAATATCCACTAAGGAGGGACTAACCCGTTCGTCCGGAGACACCAGCAAGTACGCAGCTAATACACTGATGGACAGAGTGAATCGACGTCAAGCCTACACCGCAGTGTTCTCTGGGTCGCCTGTGGGCCAGTACCATTCCATCAACCGCATGATGTTTATTTGCCCGCTAGTCAGCAGGCTGTCAGCTGCTCCCTTCGAGATGTTTAGGCTGGTTTTCAGAAGTTTTGACATGCTTTTTCGGTAGGGCGGCACGATGATTACACTGGAGGCAAAACCCTAGAGATATGCCTGGAACTCCTCCACAGTCGGGCACAGCTCGTTGTCCCCGAATCTGAACACATGTACATCTGGATCCCAGAACTACAGGGCTGCTCTTAAAATCTCAGGATGGAGCTTTATGTTGCGAAGAAAGCGGATGGCGGCCAGCCCATGAGAACGGAAGCATAGCCAGTCGCTTGCAACAAACTCTTCGACCCATGGGCTAATTAGGATTGGTAGATGATTTGCCATTGAGAATGGTGCAAGAGGCTTTTCTTTTCTGAGAATGCCTTCCGTACAAAGGGACATCCCTTTTTATAGCAAAAGCTAATAGATTTCCTTTTGATTCCATGAGAAATATCAAGGCAAGGTGGCACCTTCCCTTTAATTCAAGGAAACACCTGTGGGGAGTCCCAGGGATGCTCAAGACGTCCAGAGAAAAAGTTAAGGGCCTGCAACACTTTAACTTCCGAATGGGTCAAGGCTGTCAGCTCTGACTGGATCTCTCCATCGTGCGACGGTCTGGGTATATCGCGCGATGGTATGTATTCATCGCGCGATGGATCAGCTTCCTTGGGTCAGGAAAAACAGGCTACTGTCTTTTGGAGGATGGTTTTTCGCATTTCGTCCTGAACTAGTTTTTGGATTTCCAACACTTCCGACAGGTCGTTATGGACATTTAAGACTGTGGCGAAGTGTTGTTTGCTCAAAACGCATGGTTAATGATAACTTCAAGCCCTCGGGTGGACAAAATCCACATTTTCCTATTATGCAAGTTGTTCTTTCATTAAACGAGTCAGGCATAAAGGCCACATGACTTACAAAGTAAGCATTCGAAAGCAAAGCAAAAAGCTCGAACAGCCTAACGGTTTTAGAGCTTATTCTCGTCACACAACTGGATTTCTATGGGATTCAGAAATGTCCCCCTGATCTTGCTTTGACTTCCCTGTGGAGCCATTTCACATAATGACTCTCCAGCCATGTGATGGAATTCGGGACCGGTTCCTCCAATTCCCTATCATCCCAGCTGTGCCCGTAGAGTTGCAGGTTGCAGGCATTGAAATCCGGGAGCTCGAAGAATTCTCTCCCAAAGCGCCTGTTTCCTTGGCTTATTCCTAGTTGGCGGAGTGTGCACCCCGGTATGTAGAAGG
Source organism: Rhododendron griersonianum (assembly GCA_018127125.1). Classification (NCBI taxonomy): domain Eukaryota; kingdom Viridiplantae; phylum Streptophyta; class Magnoliopsida; order Ericales; family Ericaceae; genus Rhododendron; species Rhododendron griersonianum. The sequence goes on along the minus strand of CM030795.1, from coordinate 39,978,969 downwards.
TAAAGCTTGTCAAGCCAGCTATCATTACCCTTTCAAATCCCGCGGAGTTCACGGTCATCGCTGGGAGGTTTAACCAAGGGCATCTCCAGACAATGTCTTCGGAGTACATGTCGTTCAAAAAGACCTGCCATTCCACCACCAGCAACTCGGGGTACACTATCGGTCTCTCGACCAAGTGTCTTGGGAAGATTTCAAAATCGGCCTGAGGTGCTTCAAGTACGCCCACTTTATCCGAGAGCCAAATCTACATGAGCGTAAAAACAAGTAAGAAGTCAGATATAGCCTGAGTGAAAAAACAAGTGAGGCTTTCTTGTGCGATCCTTACCTGAGCGTCGAGGTAAAATGAAAGTGAGCAATAAGGAAAGTGAGTTGAGTGAGAACCCACCTGGAGCAGGAGAGGACATCCACTGAACAAGTCCGCCTGGCCACTTTTGATCGAATCTAAACCCATGAGGGTCTCCGCCAGGACTATGGGCATGATGTTCTTCCGGGCGACCATTTGGGAGGCAACACTCATCAACTTAGGACTAACCCTTCCGTCAGTGGGAATCAGCATGTAGGCGGCGAGCGCGCAAATTGAGAGCACCAAGCGTCTCTGGGCCGGCCCGACATAATCCCCAAGGCCTCCTTCCGGGCCATATAGTTCAATAAGGCGTATGATGTTGAGCTCATCGTCTTGAATTATGCTTGCTGATAGCTCCTCGGTTACATTGAGCTTCATCCGCAAGAGGTGCTCCATATCCTCTCCACAAGGAGGAATAGCGAGAGCATGAGAATCGGCGAAGCCCGGGAGATACGCTTGGAATTCCTCCACTGTTGGGCACATCTCGTTATTGTAGAATCGGAACACGTGCATGGTTGGATCCCAGTAGCTCATGGCTACTTCAAGAAGTGCGGGGCATCTCCCTGCTTGCGGAGGTCATGGATCGAGGCTAGGCCTCGGGATCGGGGGCCCTCCCAATCGACGGTCTCTGACATTAGCCAAGAGTCGAGCCTGGCAGCTAACGAACTTTCCATTTTCAGTAATGGGGAAGATTTTGGGCTTACGAGGGAAGGATTGCTTCCTACATTGCTGCACTTCCCATCCATTTATAAGCAAATGATCGAAAATATCGTCCTCGATTCCCGTGCCAAGGCATAACTCCATGCAAGGTGTCCTACCACCTTGTCATGCAAGGACATCACCTCCTACAGCTTCAGTGCAGCCTGCAAGACGTTTAGGGAGATGACAAGGCTTCTTGTGCCTTAGAGGAGTGATCTGGTCAAACAAAGGCAGCCTAGCAGAGTCTGACCATCGCGCGATTGTTCCACTTCATCGCGCGAGAGAGTATCCGTCGCGCGATGGTCTCACTCCATCGCGCGAGGGTTTGTCTGCAATTTTGACAGTTTGCAACAGCTACTGACCAGTTTTGGTCATTTTTGGTTCCAAGGGTCTTTTGGCACTTTTTATCATCTCAGCAAGTCATTATGGGTATACGAGACTGTATCCAAGCGTCGGATTCGGAATGTCGCGCTTAACGAAGATTTTGGACCCCGGGAGGCTCGTCCCAAGTTCAAATCAGGATTTCGGGAGGTCAGATTTCATTTTGGAGGTTTTGGCCCAGTTTTGTCATGCCATACAGGTCACTTAGGCCTTATGTGACTGTATGGAGGTGTCGGTTTCAGTCTGGGACATAATTGAGTCGTTTTTCAAGGTTTTATGCCGTTTTCATGTCATTTTGAGCATTTTTCGGTCCAAATCTTTTTCCGAAGCGTTTCCCTCGATTCCGTTGGTTCGTACAAGTCATGTTATACATGTTTGGCCTTTTAGATGTGTCAGTTTTGTCCCTAACGGAGTATTGTGGATTTTGGCTCATTAATGCCCAAAATTTCATTATTTTCCGTATCCTCATATCCTGGTCGTATCCTGAGGCACATTTCCCTTTTCTTTGCAAGATAGTTGTGTTTATACATACACTTGTGTCTGTGAGCAGTCTCGGTACATTATCAATGCAAGTTTGGTGTTAGCGGTTGATTTTACTTTCTCTTATTCATAATGAGGAACTATAAACCCTGAAAATGCAAATTTTATGACTAATCATCGTCTATTCATATCAAAACCATGAAGCCAAGTACAATGTGTGGCACTTTGGCTAGTCAAAAGCCATCAAGTCAGTCAGGGCATGTCCGCCCACAAGTCAAAAGGCGTGCAGGCCCCAAAACTATTATCTAATGTCAGTACGAGGCATCCAAGCCCTCTATCAAAAGCTATCTACTTGGGCGCGCAGGCCCGAATTCAAAATCAAGTGCAGAAAGTAAAAGATGCTTTGCGGTAGCCCTCAGCACTGTCCAAGCCAGTCGTCGCTCTCATCGTCCTCGTCCTCTTGCATCTCCCGAGGATCATTCTTGTATGGCGGATCATCAGCAGAGTCGTCGGAACCGCTGCTAGTGGAGGGACGTCGCTCCTCCTCTTCTTCCTCCTCCCCTTCTTCTTCCTCTTCATCCTCTTCTTCCTCTTCCTCAATTACCTCGGGCGTGGTCACCCTCGCCCTCTTTGGATCCCTCTCCTCCTGAAAAGGCTGCTCGCGCGCCTTAATCCGATATCGCTCCTCAGCACGCGCAACGGCCTTCTTAGCAGCCTCCCGGCTCGCAACTACCGGCTGTGAACTCCTGGTCTGTCGCCGTGTAGTTGTGGCTTGAGGAATAGGTTTCATTGCCACCACTTTCTTCTGAGGCAGATCTCGCGTGCTTTTCCTCCTAGGAGCCGCCCTCCCCTATGCCTGCATTGTTATTTCATTTGAAACGTGAGTATACATTGTGCATATTGTATTTCAAGTGTTGAAAACAGGTGCATTCTATTATTTATTGAAAGCTATCAAGGCATGCATATATCGAAGGCAGGAATGTATCGATAGCAGGAATGTATTGTTTTCTGAGACGTATACCTGAGTCCTCTGAACAGCAGCTCGCTGAGCTGGCTGTGGTGCTGGGTATCGCAACTCCAGTGGTATGCCGCTCGCTGCTCTTCTGATTATGTTCTCCATTGCAAGCATGCGGCGGACAGCCTCCTTCGCCCATTCAGTTGGCACCTGCGTGCAGTTTTGGATTCATCAAGCTATTCAACATTAAACCAAGTGTATTGAGATGCAAAAGTAGAAACTAAATCTTACCGGAATGACCACTGGAGTGGGCTCAACTCTGGCTGGCACGAGATGTATCTCCGTTGGATTTCCTTGGCTGTCAACCACAGGGATCCTCCAAAGCAGCTCAAGAGGTCCACCAACCACAGGTCCACTCAGGCTCCGCGTCGTACGGCCTTCACCTCCTCTCTGTCTCTCTCCAGCAGCTCTTCTCTCCTTAGCAGCTTCTGTGGCCTGGCTCCGCACCTCCCTGAAGCCTCGGATTCTCAGCGGTCCCACCAAGTGATCTCTCTAGTAGGCGGCATAGTCCCTTTCAGGACGCAAGTAGTGTGTCAGCTCAGTGTGTACTCGCCTGTGTGCGAAGCCCGGGGTGGGAGTGGCCCTGGCACTTGGAACTCAAGGTGACCAAGTGACTAACGTGTCACTCGGTCCCCCAAGTACCACTGCCAACCAAAGGCCGACTCCAACAGCACCCTGCTGGCCGTGACAGCTCTGCTCCTGGCTAAGTACTCAGGCTCTGGCCCTGCTGCTCTCCAAGGATTCCAGTTGATCTGCAGTTAGCACGGACAAGCAACATGCATAATTGATCAGCGACAGCATTAAATCAAAGGAAGGAATGCGCGACCAATTGTTATGATTTGTGATATACCTGCGAAGCCCTGAGCTCGTCTAAGTACAGTTGAAGACATTGAGGTCGCCTCTCCCCTCCTTTGTCCCCATGTTCGCCCTGCTCCATATCAGCGCACGGGGGAGGGTACTCAGGTCCGGATGCTTGCATTTTGGCAGATACATTCGCAGCACCTCGTAAGCCCAAAGCTGTGCAATGTTTAAACATGCATAAGTATTAGTCACAGGATATGCAATGTTTGAAATTAAGCAGTCGAGTAAGCTGAGCAGTTGAATAAACAAGTGTAAACGGGATTATGCTTTGTTATGGTTAGAATCATACCTCCCAGACTCTCCAATAGCCAGCAGTGCTTTGTCCTGTCCTGGACGAGTCACCAAAGAAGCTGTAGGCCGCCCCAAGTGCTGCTCCACCCTAGTCAAAACGTGAAGCAGTCCTCAGATCTCTCAGAGCTGGCAAGTACGAAAGGTGCACTTTGCTTCGTCTGTTTGGGTACAAAGTCGCACCAAATAGGTACAGTAGGTACGCTCGGGCCATCTGCTCCACCTCTTGGTCACTGGTCACCTCCTCCCTTAGGTACCCCGTGAACTGGTCGTACCTCGCCATCCCTTCCTCGACCTTGGGCACCTCTCCCAAAAACCACTCCAGGGCAGCCCGATCCTCCTGAATTCCCGAGTCAAACGGGATAGGCTCTCCTCCAACCCTAAGCCCAGTGATCGCCGCAAAGTCTGTGGGCGTCACTGTCATCTCCCCAGGAGGTAGGTGGAAGGTATTGGTGGAATCCCTCCACCTCTCTGCAAGTGCAACCAGGACCGCATGGTCATTCCTCGCTGGGGTCAGTGTCTGTACAAACTCTCCGAAGCCTGCCTCGTTCACTAACTGCTTCACCCTCTCTGGCAGGGCCTCATATAATTGTAAGGATCTACACACGCCCCCAAAGCCGCAGATGTCCCTCTGACTCGCTCCTGCCTGTTTTAAACACAAAGACAAACAGCAAGAGAAATTATTAGTATACAGGGATCTCATTTTCAAGTTCTAGGTAATCAATGAAGCCTGCAACAGATGGTTGGCTTAAGCTATTACATGCAGGATGTGGGGAATATGTCATCATGCCATGGTTCAACTTGGAAGTATGATATGTTATTCTAAGTTCCAGTGCATACAGGGCTTTCATTTTCAAGTTCTAGGAAGCTTACAACAGATGGTTGGTTCAAGTTATTACATGCATGGCATATGTTACATAGAATGTATCGTCACGGCATGATTCAACTTGGAGAATTTGTATGCGATTCTAAGTTCAAGTATTTTCAAGCAAATATCAAAATTGAACTACGAAGGGGGATTTTCTGAGAATATACCTCCATCCAAGTAGTTGCAATATGGGCCCGGGGATCTCTCAACGCGAGCTCGTCATTGTAGTCCTTTTGTAGCGGCACATAAGCCGCGAAGCCCGACGGCACGAACAAGTGTGGCGTGGGAGATAGGTATGCCTCCGCTGAAAAGCCAGGGCGTGTCATGGCCCTCGCCTCCGCCACTGCAGTAACCCTAGGTCCCTGTGCCTCTACTCCGGCCCTCTCTTCGGCCTCCATATCTCTCACTCGCTCGGCTCTCTCTCTTTCGGCCCTTTCCGCCGCCTCTGATGCCTCAATGGCCCTAGCCCGATCTTCCTTGGCTTTCAGGACTATCTCACCAATTAGGGGGTTATCCTCGAGAAGTTTCGCCAAGGCCTCGTCGGAAAGGTGTTCGGCGACGTCATATTTTGTGATTGGCCTATGACTTGATGATGTGGCCGCCATTGCCGCGGGCCGAAACAATATATCCTCTTCTCGGAACGGAACCTCTGTGGTCTCCTCTTCAACAACAGCCCCCTTGCCCTTCGCCGAGTCCCTCGGTGGGGACCCGATTGGCTCAATATTGTCGTCATCGGCTCCACTGCCACCATCATCCCCAAGGATTCTCCCGGTCACCACCGAGCCTCCCACGGCCATACTTGGATCCAATCGTTGAACAACAGTCCCTGTGGCCCCAGTCTCCTCTGTCGCGCGAGCCTCTGGCTCTGTCGCGCGACACTCCTCTTCACTACCGGCCTCCTACTGAGGGTCTTCTCCGCCATCACCGCCACTCTCAACTACTCCACTAACCTCTGCAACAGCCTCTACCGGTTGTTGATCCTCTATTTCGGCATCCATGGTCCCTCCTCGGTCCTCCGTACGATCAATAACCTCTCCTCCGCTTTCTCCATTACCCTAGTCAGCCATGAATTGAATTGGTGTGCGTGGTTCTGTTGATTTGGTGGAGAGATCAAGGGTTTGGGAGAGATTTGAGAGTGTTTGAGAGATAGGAGGGGGTTCTGAAGTTTTGAAAACCGACTGAGTACTGTTTCTGTAACGTCCCCGCGATGTTTAAAAGAGTGGAACAGGTTTGGGCCGGGTCTGGGCCTTTCCAGATCCAGATTCTCCTTAGTCTCCCTCGCGCGAGTGTTCTACATCATCGCGCGATGGTTCGTTTGGGCCTCGGGCCCAATCCAGCTTCTAGGTCTGGCCCGGTCTCATTTACCCCTCTTTTTGGTCTATGAGTTCTTGTTATATTCTCATAACAAACTTGGGAGTCGTTTTGGCAAGATTGTTTTCGGCCCGAAGTAATTTTATCCCCAGCAACGATCTATCCGTCCAATCTTCAATCAGCGACGATCCATCCGTCCGATCTTCAATCAGCGACGATCCATCCATCCAATTATCGATCAGCGACGATCTATCCGTCCAATCATTAATCAGCGACGATCCATCCGTCCAATCATTAATCAGCGACGATCCATCCGTCCAATCTCAATTCAGTGACGATCCATCCGTCCAGCTATCATTCAGCGACGATCTGTCCGTTCAAACTTCAAATCTCCTTCCTTTGGTGCATGGTATTTTTACATATTTGGTTGCATTTTCCATTTAATCGGCTTTTGGGCGAATTTGGTGGGTGTCTAGAAATCTTTGACGTTACCCGTACCAGTCAATGGTGCTCCGCGTGCCGTCAAAGAGGGACTACTGTAGACACCCCAATCTGGGTTTCCCGATTGTTTTACTTTATTTTACGGTTTCTTGTTTCCTCGATGATGAAATCGGATCGAACGGACTTGAGTTTTGGAACGGATTGAACTTGGAGTGCTTGGAACCCTTCTTGAACCTTTTGAACCTCAAAACCCTAAGTCAAAACCCTAGCCAAGGTTTGACTGTCGCGCGATTCTTTGAATTACTCGCACGATGGTGAGCTTGCCAGGTGTTGGTCAAAGTCAAAATGTTGGCTGTTGACCCTCGCGCGATGGTTTGCACTCTCGCGCGATGGTCCCACTCCCTCGCGCGATGGTTAGAACCTGTCACTTTCACCTTTTTCCAGCTGGATTTTTGTGATCATCAGGTGCCATGTGGGGTTAGAACCCCGTTTTCGTCGACTGTACAGTGTCTTGCAGGCTTGGGGGATGCACCACCCACACAACCACTCCCACTCACCTTGGTGGCTTATTTCTCCACCAAGTAAGGGTGACCAGCCTTGTTGGTTGGTTGCAAAGCCAAGTTTGCCACCCACCTTGCACCTTCCATCCCCCTATAAATACCCCATTGGTCTTCCATTGCATGGGTTACCAAGTTATCAAAAAAGTCTAGCACAAAGCTCACAAAACCCTAGCCACACTTGTTACTCTTTCACTCTAGTGTTTTCCATACACTCATTTTCCAAGCTACACCACCTTGTTCAATCCATTTCCAAAACCATTCAAGCAAAGGTATAATTTATTACCTGTTTTCTGTTTAATCCCTGAGAGGGGCTGGCAGGGCCAAGGCTGGTAATCAATACCAGTCCTGGCCCTAAGGTCAGCAGAGTTACAAGAAGCCGTGACCAAGCAAACCCGCGCGCGATGGACCCGAACCCTCGCGCGACAGTTCTGTCTGCGTGAGATTGGTCCATGTGGGGATGGGTTGCTGGTCCTTTTGTGCTCATTTCATACTTGTAGTTGTTTTGTAGCATGTTGGTATTAACTCACTGTCTTGCATGCTAAAATCTGTAGGTTAGGCCCTTTTCCTGTGTTGTTTAATTTGGAATGCCCTTGGGATGCTCCTGAACATGTGTCAGAGCCTCAAGCATGCAAAGCAATTCCTTGAAATCCAGTCAGGACCCTCGCGCGAGTGTTCCACTCTGTCGCGCGATGGTCAACTGATTTCCAGAGACTGCCCTTGCATAGGCAACTAGGCCTTTGGCCTCTGTTTATTTCTCCCCCACTGTTTAGGGGTGTATTTTCAATTTATTTCAGCCTGTTTGTAATATTATTTAATTTCCAGCACATATAAACTGCTTGGTTTGCCTCCTGGGTGAGCACTGGTCCTTCCAGAGCCCAGAAGGGGATGAAATTCAACCTGTGGTGAGTTATCAACTCTCGCACGATGGTTTGGGTATGTCGCGTGACGGTCTACTTGCATGTGTGTAGATCCATGCATGCAAGTTGGCCATTGTGCATGGCATACTCGTGCCTGGTGCAGTTTTGATGTTCTAATCAGAGGGTTAAGTTTTATCCCATTTATTTTTGCGGTAATCCATCCATCCATGCTATATTGAACACATCTTGCAAACGTGTTACAGTTTTAAATCCCCGATTAACTATTCCCCGCCCTAATTGGCTAAAATCGATTAAAAAGAAAAAGAATCACAAACATTTTACAAAATGCCTAAGTAGAGACCGATCTCCGGATTGGGCGGAGAGGGGTGCCTTAAAAACCTTCCCCTCTCGTAACCTGGCTCCTGAACCTAGATATGGTTATGACGAACTGGTTTCCTTCACTTTTTTTCAAATCAAATAGCGCGACAGGTGCTTCGAAATACGGTTCCTTAGGTGTCGGACCTTCAAACCCGAGTGGCGACTCTGTATTCCGAGCGCTTGCCTCTCCGCTTGCGCTCCCTCGATCCAAAAAGGGCCGCTTTGGCGAAAAGGAACGAAATCCTTTTTCCAAGGGCATGCTGCCCACACATACATTCTTACATAGAGAGCAACAAAAGTTCTTAGAATGAGTAATATTAGGTCACTTAAAGAGCAACTATTTTATTTTCAAGAAAAACAAACTTCCATTGCAATGGGGGCAATGGGGGTTCACAATGGTGGATCAAATGTTGGTATTAACAGAGTACCTTCTTCTCCTAGGGGAACTAATGGGAAATTCTCAATATTACCCCTTGTATTCCTCATCTTCACTAGCTCAGGTGGGTAAAGTCTCAGTTGAGCTGTTAGCACTTAGCTGAGTAAGGAAATAAAGTTGCGCCTTCACTAATACCCACGTATTTTGGTGAGATGGTAAGTTTTTGATTAACAAATCCTGTACCCCCTCCTTGTAGAGTTACTTCGTTAGGGTCAGAGAATATCGCAACAAGAAACCAGAAATAGAAGTTGAAAACTACAGTCAAGCTTTCTTGGGTCTATTTATGTTCAGAATTCTGGTGGATATACTCCAAGCTAGATGAAGTAGTTTTCTTGGGTGTTAAACACCATTTTAAAAGAACAAGTCATGTCCCTAATATCAGCTGCAATGCTCCTGAACAAGGTACTAGTAGGGTCTATATACTTATGGTTGAACAATCTAGCATTTCTCACCATCCACAAGTGGTAAATAGCAGATGAAAAGATACCAAACGACTTCTTGCTAAAATGGAAAAATAGGCCACTCCACCTCACTATTCCTCCGTCTAACATGGAGAATAGCTCACTCCATCTTATTAATTCACTTGTAAGGATGCATAGGATTTTCATCTTTGGAAAGGCAGGACATGTATGATTGAAGGAACTGTTTTCAGAGGTAGCAGTAAATAACTTTGCACTGATAAAGGACATGTGCATGCTCAAAGTGTTGCATATCATGCTTGGGTTTAAATTGTGTATGCAATTAGTAATTGTTGCATGGTCTGCCATAACTTTGGTAAGATATAGGTTCCCATGTTACATCAAGTATTAGAAAGAACATGAAGTGTATTTTGTATTGGTTTCATCTTTCATCTTTCTCAGAATAATCAGGAAAAAAACATGTTACATAACTTGAACAAGAACCACATTTCATACAAACCAACACACCTTTGCAAAGGAACAACCATTTAGTAAGTTAAAATATACATCACTGCCCTTAACAGTCTAGGGCATACATTCTTACATAGAAAGCAACAAAAGTTCTTACAAGGAGTGACATTGGGTAACTTAAAGAGCAACTATTTTATTTTCAGGAAAAACAAACTTCCATTGCAATGGGGGTTCACAATGGTGGATCAAATGTTGGTATTAATAGAGTACCTTCTTCTCCTAGGGGAACTAATGGGAAAGTCTCAATATTGCCCCTTGTATTCCTCATCTTCTATGGGGTATCGGGGGGACCATTCGGGGTTGAGGATATAGTACACGCAGCTGGCCCCCTTCTAGCCTTAATGGGTTCTCTCTCATATCCAATTCCCAATTCTCAATCACCCACTCCCGCCGAAACCCTAATCCCTCGATCTCAAGTTGATTCTTTTCCTCCATGCATCGTGAGCACTCAACTCGACCAACAATCATTCACTCTTGCAATGGCTTACTGTTGATTAGATATCCTCCGACTATGCATTTCTTGGTTTTTAATCTGACTATACAGAAATATATATTTATCCCTTATCCTGCTGTATATTCATATGGGCCTAATCCTGTGAGGTTATGTTCTCCATTATTCACCATGCTCATTCTCCACAGTAGAGGAATTTCGAGTTCCACCCAGCCACCCAGGGCTTTGCAAGTTTTGAGTCCTAGATCCCCAAACCACAAGGAAATCCGAAAATTTATCTTCTCCCTCTCCATATTTCCAATTCCTCTATTTTCCCCTACCCTTTTTTCATACACTAATCATTCAAAACCATTTCCCCCCGTACCTAAACCCGAAGTTCAAAAATTAATTAGAACCCTAGCCTAAATTTCTGATCCTTTGAAATCACCACACTACAAAGTTGTATTGTTGAGTTATGGTTATTATTATCACAATTTTAATGTTGGGTTTAATCATTGTAGGATGGGCTGCTGTTCTATTGGTTGGGGGTTCTCTCATACAATGCTATCCTCACTCATACAATGAAAAAAATCAAATTGCTTACAAACACAAACACATGAACGAAATGAGAGAAGAGAAAAGAGAGAAAACTGTAAAAAAAAAAATTGAAACACCCAAAACATATACATACCAGATGCGTACGATGTCCCTTGGTCAAGGAGAAGAGACTGCTTCTTCTTCGGTAGAATGGAGAGAAGAGAGTATTGTTACTACAGAGAGATGAAGTGAGAGAGGAAGAAGGGGTGAGGAAGAAAGCTCGAAGGGGAACGATAGCAGAAGCAAACCCTCCCCTGCTGTTCTATTCCTCTTCAGCAACAGCGTACGAAGGAAGGAGAAGGGAATGGCGGTTGAGATTAAGATTTAGGGTTTATTTCATCAGGGGTGTAATAGTCATTTCAGGTGCCCTCTCCATGTATTCGGAATTAATTTTTTCCTTGTCATGTTTAGATGAATTCTAGAAAAACTACTCCATTACCTGGGCAATATTTGCCACTCTCTCCACTGATATGCAATTCCCCCCTGAAATTTTAACCGGGAAATCAAAAATTCCAAGAGCAAGTTTTCTTCCCCAAAAGTTTTGACCTGTAACCCATTTCAACGCGCCCAAACCCGCTTAGACCCGTCCATTTGCCACCTCAACCCAAAACCCACTTCTGCTCACCAGGAGAACCAGAACTTGTTACACTATAACACAGCCGAGAGTGCACGGACATGGCACTTGCTATCCATTGTCTTTCATTTCACTAAAAAAACAATCAAATTGGTAAACATATGGAAGTTAATTATCACCAAATATGACATTTCTTAAAAGATCAAACCATCAACCAAAGTGCCATCAAGTTGAACCACAGAATTATAAGAACTCAAGAACATGTTATGAAATTGTAACTCCTCTTAAAAGTGCTACAAAGATGCCAATTAAGTATAACATTACCGAAATCATTCACACAAGTACCACACCGGTTCCAAATTTCCGCCACAATATTTCCAAAATCCTATATCTTTTTCGTGTTGAACTGAATACAAATGTGACTAACTGAATCACCCACATCACCGTTCAAAAAAATATTGCCACATCTACTGCATTTTTTTCCATTAGTATGAATCCATTGGAACCGAAAAGCCAATCGTAAGAGCTAATTTGTTCCAACTTTCAAAACCTCATCGTTAGGCCGTTAGCCATTGCCATTAGGTCGACCTCTGGTCTCTGTTTCTTTTTCTTTTTCACCCTCTCGCTCTTGGGCTTTATTCTCTGCCCGAATACGCTGCATTTCCTCTTCTTGTTGCTGCCGCTCAAACCATGTGTCACCTCTGTCCAAACTGAGACATTTGAAAAACAAAATAGAAACCATAACGTGAACCGGCAGAGAATACTAACCCTATTTCTTTAGGTCATATCCAAAATAATGCACCAAAAGCAATACAATTGAAAAAGCTCAACCTTGAAAAACAAACAAAGGTGGTATGAGGTATCTGTTGTTCTTTCTTTTCTGTTGGCTAGCACCTAGCGGGCTACGGTTCTTTCTGTTGCTCGGCAAAGAGTGTAGTTGGGAAAAAAAAGTACTACCATTTCTATTACCAGAAAAAGTCCTTTATCCAGTATTCCAAATGAAGAACGAACAACCAGTTGACTAAGTTAGAGTTCCTTAAGCATCAATATTCATTTTGGGTACCAGAAAAAGTCCTTTATCCAGTATTCCAGATGAAGAACGAACAACCAGTTGACTAAGTTAGAGTTCCTTAAGCATCAATATTCATTTTGGGTAGTGATAATGTCAAAACTGTTTTTATTGGTGCCAAAACTCCAGTGCATAAAAGTCTTATACACTGCATATGATACAATGCTTATGTGCACTAGAATTTTGGCACCAACAAAAACAGTTTTGGCATTATCATTTCCCTTGATTTTTACAAATGTTGGATTGTTTGAACTGTTGTGACATTCTTCCATTAAACACCATCGGAAAAGATCAAAGAGCTCCTCACAGACGTAACAAGAGATATAACTATAGTTTCTTCCATTTGCTATGTTTTCATTCCCAACAGACATAAATCCAAACTAGATAGCCATGATCCTTGGCTCATGCTTTTTGAGAATAACCCACCAGAAGGGCACAATCCAGTTCATTTTGGGTTGGTTTTTGTACCAAATTGGGTTGGTATTGGCTTCAAATCTTGAAAAATCTCTGAGAATGTAGTAACCCCAAAGCATCCACCCACAAATTTGTGAAAAACATAAAATTTATGAAAACCCTAATTTGAGATTTGGGTGTTTTAAAAAATTAGGGCAAATCAATTTGGGGCTTTCCTCACTGGAGCTTAGAACATGTATATATACAGTGGGAACGAGAAAAAGAAAAACAGGATCAATTTCAAGAAGATGATAACTAAATAGGAGTCATTCTATGCCGACTTTTTTTTTTGGTTGTTGAAGAGAGATGAATCAAGGACTTACCTTGGGAGAGTTCAAGAGATGGGAGTGGAGGAGAAAAGGAATTGCGTCGGTGCTGGAGTCCGTGGTGTTTGGTCGGGCGACGATGGTCGGTGGCGTGGTGGGTGTGGAGGTGGGCGTCAGTGGCATGGTAGGCGTGGAGGTGGCGTTGGTTGTGGTGGGCATCGGCGCCGGCGATGGTGGTGAGAACCGAGAAGAGAATGGATCTGAGTCGGGGAGGGAGAAAGTGTAACAAGTTCTGGTTCTCCTGGTGAGCAGAGGTAGGTTTTGGGGAAGAAAACTTGCTTTTGGAATTTTTGATTTCCCGGTTAAAATTTCAGCTCCATTTGAAATGGAAGTAGACCCACTTTCCAATTTAACTTTCCACGTCAGCTACGTGCACCATTCGTTCTCAAGCTGCGTACTCATAGCATTATTGGATACCATACACGATTGGTTGACAAATATTGGCCTTCCAGACTACACAAAATATGCAGTCACACAGACCCAAAACTAAAACTGGTTTCCCGTCAAACCCAAAAGTAAGATTCACAGGTTGAAAGTCACAATATAGATTAGATGTGAATGTGTGAAAGCCATCATGCCCAACCAAGAGATCGTTTTGGTTAGCGCTCCAAGTGACCAGCCTGCTAGGAACATCCTTTTCGAGATGAGAGGCAACAAAGCTAGGGCTTGTTGGAAGAGCACACCATGTTTTGCAGATGCTCTTGAATTGCATTAGAGATTTGACAAGCAACCTCGAGAGGATTTCTTCAATTAACAGTTCTTCAGGTGCTTGGCAACGATTGATTGTCGTCGTCGTCCTCCTTGCACACGAAAAAGAAATACTCCAAAGCTCTTAAAAGGGACTCCAAAGTAGCGTGCATAATAATAATAATAATTAGTGTAAATGGAAAACGAAGAAGGGTATAAATAGCAACTGTTTGACTTGTTTGCATTGCTGGGGGTATGTATGTGTGTGTTAGTTAAAGGAGATGGCGAGCACAACTCTTTGGGTCCAAATTAATTACATGCCAAAGTACAAATATGAACAGGAAATGATCTAAAAAAGGAATAGACAAGAAAAATAAAATTAAAAGCAGAGCGTTATGTATTTAATTGGTAAAATCAGAGAGGTAAATTATGAGAGAAGAGAGGTTGAAGGAGTGAGATGATACCTGAATATAGAAATGTTGATCTTCTCTTCTTTTTTTTTGATCCAATAGAAATGTTATCAGAAGTACTAACAAGAAAACATATGATTAAGGTAAAGTTTGTGTGTTGAAAAAACATTTTCCAAATATCAACCAAACACTAGAAAACAAAAACGAAAAGTTCAGTTTTGGCAAAACCATTTTACATGGAGAATATTTTCAGGTGTAAAATATTTACATTGAAACAAACGGAGCCAAGCTTAGAAATGTACTTTTTTCCTCTATTTTGGGTAGATTCACTATGTCTGATAGCCTAAAATTACCTGGGAAGAAAATAGTTTTTGAAGTAGATTTTTTGTTTTAGCTTACAGCTTGGTCCTCTTGGTTTGGGTAAACATCTAGTCCCGTTCTAATTATGACTTAAATTGAACTCAGGATCGTATACAATTGCATAATACGCCATGATTATACTATAGGAGAATGCTGGTTTTATTTGGTTTTCATAATGGGGTCTTGCTAACCACCACCGTGGTCCGTAGATAATATGCAGATAATGCCAAACAAATTAGTGATTTCAATACACATGCACATATATCTATACAAATTTTTCGGATATCGACACACTTATTGCGCATTAACGGTGGCTGCATTTTCCTCCAATATTTTATCTTGCTTTTGGTTGAGGTTTTCATCTTTACTAATGTTAGGGACACAACCACTAATCACAACTCCAACCACAATCCTCTCACATGCATATAGGCCCTAACCGATGTAAGGCCCATTTTCTTGTGTGTTTCGGTTGGTAGTTGTGCAAGTAGCACTGCTGTTTTCCCTCTTCATTCTGATTGGAGATTGTTTGATTATTGACAAAAGAAATGAGTAGCCCAAGAGGAGACACCAATTCATCAAAGCCCTAATCAATCAATCAAGTAAAACGAGAGAGAGAGAGAGACTAGGAATAAGTACCTTTTTCGGAGGAGGAGTCTGCTTCCACCGCCACAGGAGCCAATGGGGGGTCACGCGCAATTTCTTTGCGAACAATTTTGGAATCTCAAAAATCCACATAACTTCATACACCAATTGGTGTTCTCCATCTACATATAGTGTAGGTGTAGATAACATGACAGTTTTTATAGAATGAAACATTTAAATCAGCGCCGAAGCCAGGATTTCACCCTGAGGGGTGCCGGCTCGCCCAAAAAAAAAATTCAACCAATAACACACCGCATATTTACTACTCGAAGATAAAATTAACATTCACATGTGTAAACCAAAACTACCACAAAAAAGTCTTTACAAAAATATTACAATTAAGAACCGTTTTTCAAAAGATATCAAGTGATAATATCATTCAAAGCGGTGTCCGACGACTCTTTAAGTCACCAAATCCATCTATAATTGAATCAGAAAGTTAGAGACATTGATAATTACATCATCTTGGCAGGTTTTTGTTGTAAATTTGCACCAGTGAGAATAAGAAATGTATTTTACGTCCAAAGGGCAAAAAGTAGGCACCATCGGGCAATGACAAGCTATCGTGGATGCAATGGAAAGCAAAGGCATAGTTATAACATGTTTCCAAAATTCATCAGCAACTGCAAATTCAACTCAGAGGATACTACCAGACGTAATATACCAATGCGTTAAAACTTACAGAGGATATTACCAAACTTGTTTCTGCCCCTACCTGCAGATACAAGTTCTAGGCAGTCATCAACTCTGTTAAAGAAGCTCACTGCTCACCTTAACGGGATCAGTGTCACCTTCCAATTCAACCATCATAGGTGCATTCATGCTGCCCACAGAAAGAGTAGATATGATATGATCATTCACTCGGTTTTTTTATCCAACAAGATCCTAATCCTCAACATCAAATATCTGACCTGATTTCCAGACCACGAGCACCCAAAATTCTAGCACGTTCATACTTTGTCATGTATTTTGAAGTCTTATCACTTATGTGCTCGTTCTTTTGCCGCCTCCTCTCCTTTTTCATCAGTCTCATTTAAAAGGCGGTCAGAAATGTCATCATTGTTCTTGTTATCTGCTTCCTCTTCTGCCCCTTCCTGTCAAAATATACATCATTGAAGAGTCAGAGAAGTTGAAATGCGGAAAAATTAATTGCCAGAACATGATTTTTAAGGAAAGAATCAAACAGAAGAAAAAGTAACAATAATAGATCCGTAAATATCTATGTTTTCAAACCAACTTTGAAAATCTAGTGATCCTGTTCATTGGTCCCAGGAAATAGCCTGATTTTGTTCCAATTTCAAACGGGTCACCAGTATTCTGGATGCCAAATGAGTCCATTCGATCGGTAAGCACAAATCAAATCTTAAAAGCCCTGAAAATAAAATCAGAAACATGATTAGATGCAAGAAAATCGGAAACAACAGAAGCCCTACTCGGGGAAAACAGAAATTGGGAACCTAAGATTGTACTTGGTATCATGTCTACGCTTATGATTTCATCTCCCACGTTATATGCAGCCTGAATAGTGAAGAAACCTTTGAATTTAGGAAACCAAAAAAAGATAGCAAGTTTCTTGTTCAAAGAAAAGAGTACTCACCTTTGTGAAATGTGACGGGAACTAAACATTTTCACGTGTCACAATCAGCAAGACAGCCAAATCACAGAACTTTCCTTCCATGGCACAACAGTAAGCTTCCTCTTCAATGTTATTGGACACCCCTGACAGCAATTTACTAGTAGCCAAAGCAAATGTCTGCAACAAGTAATTTTACAGCTGGATTAATAAGGTGGACAAAAAGATATTCAGGCCCATTCAAATAGATAAAGCAGCACTTTTACAGTCTAATAACTTATATTAATACGGTGGACAAAAAATTTAAAAAGAACTTAACGACTATATTTGGCCGCTAGATTAACCACCATGATTATGTAGCGAAGTTGCAGCTTGTCATTGCTGTCGTAGCACTTTGTAGATAAAGCATCTTCTTCTCTCTCTTTTTTATCAGCATAAAATAAAGCATCTTTCCGGAAAGGCATGCAATCTAGGTCCATTACAAACCCCATTCATAACTATAAAGTCATCACTCCATATGGTCCCAAGATTGTTCAAAAACATCTAGGAGAGAATCCAAATCTACAAAGATAGGTTCATTGTTGTCGACAAGAAGATCTACAATATTAAATCCCATCTTTCAAACCTCTGCTGTTGCACCCAACCTAATACAAAAAGAAAAACAAATGCAAACTCTGACTTCCAAATCCCTAAAGAACCAAATAAATAGCAGTAAAGAATATTTACTTTAATCGCGCCTTTGAACCCATCACATCAGTGCAGAAACTTGTATCATGTTGCATTGATCAACAATCTTCCGAACATCATCCAGTCCAAATCAGGCATCATGTTATACGAGCCAATTTTTTATACTTGAGCCAAGTTACAACTAACTTGAGCTCGGTTCGTTTAGTAAACGAGCTTAAAACTCGAGCTCGCGCTAGACTCGTTTCCTCACAAGCCGGACCCATAACATGAAATCATAAGCAACCTTAACTACAGTAGTTAGATTTCTTAATTGCTAAGTATCTCAGGAGCAAAATCAGCAACCCATCATGTTAATTTGATATGATTCACTGGAATCACATGAATGCAATATTACTATAAAGATTCAAGGGCTTACTTCAGGAGAATATCATAATACTCAGAATCAAGAGAAGAGAACATCCTGTCCACATCTTTTATTGCCATAATTGCCCTACGCACCACAATCCAATTCACATACAGGAAAAACCCAAATCAAGAAAAGGACTGTAACTCTAGTCTAGATAGAGAAAAGAGAGAATAAAACCTTGCATCTTGTCTCTGTTCTTGGGAGGTGACCCTTCGAGAGCAATCTTGAGAGCTTCCACTGATTAATGCCTAACAAAGCCCAAACACCTAAATCGAATAGGCCGGACAACCTATATAATTATACGTTGTTAACGCACAACTCCCAAATGAACAAAGAGATCAGAGATAGAAAATTAAAGCTATCGCAATTCGATGGCAACTTACCGGTATCGCAGGAACGAGGAGAGGAAAGCCAAAGACAGAACTAGGGATCTGCAGATAAGGTGCAAGAATTTGCAAGCATTTGTTTTCCAATGCGGTGGTGAGGCATGACACGAACAATACATGCGTGAGAGCCCATGTCCCCTTCGTTCCAACGCACACACGCACAAAGTAAGCAAAACAGACCACCTACAATGTAATTACCCTCCTACCCTAATACACAGACCAGCCAACTCTCAATTGAAGGGCAAAATTGGGAAAAATTGCCAAAAATAGCAAAGCCACCAAATCAAACTTGTGGTACTTATTCTACAAAGGTGTATGGATAACACAACATCCAAAGATTGGATTGACCTGGCTATCATATGGTCGCGGCGGACTTGGTTCTCACTACTTCCAAAAGCCAGGCCATATATAAAAATATATTTCCTTGTGCCTTTTGTATGTGACTTATAGCAGAACTGACAGACAAAAGCACATGATCCAAAAGACCTATGAATAATCTACAGTGTTTCATGGAAATATTGATTGCGCAAAATTTCAAGATGCTTACTCCTAAACCAATTTACAGAACGATCCAGATTAGGAGGAACAAACTCACACTTAAAGAATAACACATTTGAACAAAAAATATCATTATACAATAAGGAAATAGCTTGACTGAGTGACCTGGCAGTTGACAGATTTTGAACAATGAGGCAGAGGCGGTTGTTGTGTCGAGGCTGAAGCTGAGCACGAGCTTCTCAAAAGGCCATAGGTTCCCCTATTGAGCATTTTAGTGGGCTTCCGTGCGAAATCCCAATTTGAACAAGATTTAAAGGTAATTAAAGACTATTTTCACTACATGCTAAAACAGAGAAATAATGAAGAGCTACTATACGTTCAACCTACACGACTACAAACAATGTGCCCAGTAAGATGGTTTAGATACTTAAAGGCACCAAAAATAACTACTTTAAGCGAATAAAAACATTACTAACGATCATTACAACCGCAGCCATGCTCCGTCAAATGAATGAAAACCAAACATGGTCTCATTTATTCAATAACGATAATGCAAACTAGAGTAACTAATTTCCACATCCTCCCTTAACTGAAACAAGGCTCTCTTTGTACATAAAATTCCGCTCGCCAGAAATCTTCACATTCCTAGCCTGTTTGGTAACAATGTCATACAAGATTAGCGTGTCAAGTTCAGATCTCCATTTTCGGATTAGAAGCTCATTCTTATTCCAGAAACCCAGAGGGGCCCATGAACCAGGAATTGGCACTTCCACAGTTAATTCACGAAACCACCTGTATGAGGATTTCTCAACCTCAACCATGCAGTCAAAGTCCTTCTTCATCACCCATACTTCAATATATGTGTGGCCTTCCTCGAGGAAAGAAAAAATAACCGCAAAGGAATCCCTTATCAAGCCAAGGCTACACTCCTTCCGTTTGATGTAGTCTACATTGGGGGGGAGGGTTAGCTTCTGCGTGAAGGAATTGAATTTCTCTGGAAGACGTGTCATGTGGAACAACTCCTTACTCATGTCAAACGAAAGAACCAGCCCCTCATAACAACTGACACTGCATCTACTGTAATTGTGAAGCGCGAACCAATGAAAAACACCATCGCTTTTGTTGTATGTGCTGATTTGTGGGCCATCATGAATAAGTACCTCTGGGAAAAAATGACCAGCGTGGAGAACTCTCCAAGAACCGGAACTGGAGTCGTAAACTTCAACAGAATTATTGTAAACACCAAAATCATCATCCCCAAAATATAAAAACTTAACCACCTTGTAACTTTTCGTTTTGAGATCAAGACCAAACCCTACCAAACATCTATGCAACTGGCCATATGGTGGTAAGTCACAGATGGACATGGGGAGAATGCTAAATGCCCTTGTTGCAGGGTTCCATAGCGCAATAGTTGGTACCTCCTTGCTACTTCCATAGATTCCATCCTTACCGATACTCCAAACTAGACAAAATATGCCGTCACACGGACCTAAAACTAAATCTGCTTTCCTGTGAAACCCGAAAGTAAGATTCACAGGTTGAAAGTCATATCTGAAACATTTTACGAAGGTGTGAAAGCCATCATGCCCAACCAAGAGACCATTATGGTTAGCATTCCAAGTGACCAGCCTAGTAGGAGTATCCTTTTCAAGATGAGAGGCAATAAAGATAGGGTTTGTAGGAAGAGCACGCCATGTTTTACAAACACACTTTAATTGGATTAGAGATTTGACATGCAACCTCGAGAGGATTTCAATTTTAAGTTCTTCAGGAAGGAGACTCCAGCAATGAAACCTCCTCCTCCTCCTTGCAAACGATTGATCCTCCTCCTCCTTGCAAACAAAAAAGAAATATATCTGAACAAAAGCTCTTAAAAGGGAGCGTGCATAATAATAATAATTTGTTTAAATGGGAAAAAGAAGAAGGGTATAGCAAATTGCAGGTAAAGCAGTGTGTGTTAAATGGGATGGCGAGGTTTATGGGTGGGGGGGGTTTGGTTTCCAATTGTTATAGAATTCGGTTTGAATGAATGGGCTTTGGGATCATTCTGATTGGAGACTGTTTTATAATTGACAAAGGAAATGAATGAGTAGCCCAAGAGGAGACACCAATTCATCAAAAACCTAATCAATCAATCAAAACTAACAATCACTAGTAAAACACAAAACGAGAGAGAGAGAGAGAGAGAGAGAGAGAGAGGAAATAGGAATAAGTACCTTTTGGGGGATCGGCTCTATCTCCTTCCGCCGCCACAGGAGGAGCCACCGGGTGGTCACACGCAATTTCTTTGCGAAAGCCTCCACGACGACGACGTAAGCCACTCTTAATGTTGTCGTCGTCGTCGTCTCCATGAGGACGTTGTAACCCACTTCTAATGTCGTCCTCCTCCTCCACCTCATCATCATCATCGTCGTCGTCGTCGTCGTCGTCGTCGTCGTCGTCATCAGATCTACTACCCAAAGCCAAAGAGGTATCATCATCTTCGGTTTCTTCTTCTGATTGCTTGCTGTGGGAATTGACAATTAATTAGATTAGACAGGTATGTCCGATATGTTCGGGGAGAGGAGAGGGTCCGGCTACGATGCTCCCATCAAAAACTGGTTTTGGGAGCATGATACTCCCATCAATTCTGAACCCTAGGATGTGATCCCTTTTCATCCTGGCCATTCATCAAATCAAATCGTCTCTCTCCTCTCTTTCTCTCTCTACCTCCTACTCCGGTTACACTGAAAAGGGAAAAACGTGAAACCCAGCCCTAACTTTTCCCCCCTCCTCTCTCTGTCGATGCAAACTCGCCCCCCTCCGCCAGAGTAAAACTCGCCCCCTTCCGCCTCCTGACCTCCGCGCCCGCAGATCCTCCACGCCTGCAGCTCCTCCACGCCCCTCCTCCACAGCTCCTACTCCTCTTGACCTCCACAGCCCACGACGAGGTAACTCTCTCTCTCTCTCTCCCTCTGAAACCGTAATGTAGGAGGCAGAGAAATTGCAATTTTTTTTATGCTTCCGTAGTACCAGTGATTGGGTTTTGTGAACTGCCAAACCCTTCTTTTTTCTTCTCTTTTGTGAACTGCCAAACCCTTCTTTTTTCTTCTATTTTCTCAAACTCTAATCAGTTATCTTCAGCGGATGGGGCGGCGTAGGGGGTGGATGACGGTGGGGGTGTGTAGGGGTTTTGGGTGGGTGGGGGTGGT
Source organism: Rhododendron griersonianum (assembly GCA_018127125.1). Classification (NCBI taxonomy): domain Eukaryota; kingdom Viridiplantae; phylum Streptophyta; class Magnoliopsida; order Ericales; family Ericaceae; genus Rhododendron; species Rhododendron griersonianum. Next base: position 39,956,830 of record CM030795.1, on the reverse strand, counting down.
TGTGGGGCACCGTATGGGGCGGAGGAGTAGGTTTGCTGGGATGGCGGGGGGCCGCCGGATTAGGATTGTTGGGACGGCAGGGGGCCGCCGTAACCGTAGCCTTGTGGTGGGTTGTTATAGGGATATCCAATCTCAATCTGGCTTCTTCCCCTCACAACTAAGTATAGATATGTAATCTATGAACTGATACAAGTGTAGCAGAGAAAATTTTAGAGGGCGAGACATTGGGTTGGGTTTCCTGTTTTGGGTTGGGGTGAGTGAAATCATGGCGGATAATTTCAGCGTACCTCGTCAGGAAACGATTTAAACCATGGGGTGAGTGAAACCATGGCGGTCCTAAACACAATTGAAAACGATTTAAAGAAGTTAGATAACTAGTCTCAAGAAAACAGTCACAGAATCTGCAGTTCTATAAACTTTAACGCAAAAACTGACTTTGCACAAGAATAACTAGGACACAATCTTTATGCATTTTTTTAGGTCTACGAGTCTAGTTTGAAAATCAGAAATCGGATCACAATTTCATCGTTCGAGCTAAAAATTATGACCGTTCCCCCAACACGTGTTTGTGCAGTCAGCACAGTTCCGAAACTGCGCGCGGTGAGGTTACGAATTTCTACAGAATTTAATACTTCGAATCTGATCCCAAAATTTTTACCATAGATAAAGGACTCATAGAGGAACTCTCAATAAAAATCTCATAATTTTCGGAGCTCAGGAACTGCCTCAAAAAAATTCCCCAAAAACAGGCCAGACAGAAGGTTTCTCAAACCTGCAGATTTTCCAGAAATTTCATCTCCTGTTCTTCCTGCGATTTTAAACTTTTGAATCCTTCCAAACTACTTGTAACTCACATCAAACCTCACTAATCATGGTCAACCTCATAGATATAGATGAGCTACTTCAAGAACACCCAATTCATGCATCAAAACAAGAACAGTTTATGTTATCATTATTTGTTATCATTATCAATGTTTATGTTCTTCTAGCAACCTAGTGTTTTTGATATTCAATTTGATGTACAATATTTTTTTGTAGCCAAGAACAGTCGAAGATGACTAAGAAGAGTTCATCAAAACGAATGGTAACTACAAATTTTTCTATAGTTGTGTTACCCACATGTGGATTGTCAATGTATCTAACTAGGATTTGCACTCTTTTAAATAATTTTAGTCAATGAGCGAAATTCGTGCAAAATGGAAAGCCTTGGGAGACAATTTGAAGTACTTTGATTTTGAGCAATTTAATGAGCCTTGGGAGACAATTGGAAAGCCCAGGTAGCGATGATTGTGGTGTGCACACTGTGAAGTACTTTGATTTTGAGCAATTTAATGAGCAAGAAGCCGCTAAGGTATAAAATTAGTCTTTTTATTGATCTTACAGTTACAATTCGTTTGGACCACTCATTATTTCTAATATTTGGTTATTTTGTTAAATGTAGTTGAGATTCACTTCTGAAGAGGGTAGGAACAACTTGATTTTGGACTTGATCCTTTGTGGGGAGAACGTAATCAGGAATGAAGTCATCCGAAAGGCTGAAGAAAAATACCGCAACACTAGAAGGATAATTTGATACCACGGCGCCTTTATGGCTTTTGTTGTAAACTTGATTTCAATCATATGTAAACTTGATGAATGTGAGGTGCCTTTGTGGCTTTTGTTGTAAACTTGATATGGCAAATACTGCCTTCACTTTAGATCATTCTATTGTAATGGTAACAACTCGTTGTAATAGTAGCAGCTGACTGTTATGCTCTTTGTTTGCTGCTGTTATCTAATCAAATGGCCAGCTGTTATGGTGATCTGGACAGTTTTGGACAGTTTTCTGTTGCTGTTGCTATGCTCACAGTTTTCTGTTGCTGCTGTTGTTTGCTGACTGTTATTGAACTGCTGCTGCTGTCCAGGTGTTGTGCTGCTGGCTGCTATGCTTTGGTTTAAGCTACAGATTGTTATGCTCTCAAAATCGTAATTACAAAAAATCTGGGCGTGCTTCTCATTTTCACAGCATTACTTACCATTTATACAGGGTGTGCTTACTAAAATCTGGAAATTCTTACCATTTCAATAACAAGACTTACAAAAATCTTCTGGGCGTACTTCTCATTTCCATAGCATTACTTACCATTTATACAGGGCGTGCTTACTAAAATCTGGGAATTCTTACCATTTCAATGACAGTACTTAAAAAAATCTGGGCACTCTTCTCATTTCCATAGCATTACTTACCATTTATACAGGGTGTGCTTACTAGAATCTGGGCATTGTTACCATTTCAATAATTGTACTGACATAAGTTGTTGTCCAGATCATTGCCTTAGTTTTACTGAATTAAAAGATTACAATAAATTTCTTGTCCCTACTCAATGCCTTAATACAAATAAAGGTTACATTTATCCTTCACAATCCTTATCCGAAAATATCTTCCCATCCTCCAACGTTGCTGCCATGGAACTGGGCTTGCACACTCTCGGGATTTCTTGACCAGTTAGCAGACTACAAAGTTCAAGTTTGAAAATTAGTAAATGGACAAATTATCCTGATACTTCCTAAATACGGTTTTCATCCGTAATAAAAATACCATAAAAAGAGGTATAAAAAGCCATACAAAATGGTAAGTATAACCATAAAAAACATAAACATTTGGGAAGCTTCATTAGATTTTTGTGAAACACTTATTCGAGATTTTTCAACTTATGATCATTTGGTAAGTTGGTATGAGGTAATCATCATAACTAATTTCAGTTTATTCTTCAAAAAAACTTACTTGGTGAGCTTCTTCAACTTGTTATGGAGGTTCTTCTTAAATCTTCATTTTTTTTGGACAAGAGAAGAGATGAATGTGAGCTTTTTGGACAAGAGGAGAGATGACTGGGAGCTAGAGGAGTTAAAGTGGATAAGTTTGCACGGTTTAAGGTAGGTGTGGAGAAACCAAGTACCATTAATGTCATAATTGGTGGTAGGTAAACAAGGTAATTGACAAAACGTCAACAAGTTTATGTGGTAAAACTGGTCTAATGATATAGTCTTTGTTTCCTTATTTCATGGTAAGTATTGTCAACCACATGGTAAGTTTTATCAACGAATATTAGTCCGTCGTAAAAAATCAATTTTTGTGGTATCTCTAGCCATATTCTTTGGTAAGTAATCTTTATTCTATAGTAAGTATGACATTAATGACGGGTAGGTATACATTAATGTATATCATCATTAATGTCTTATTACCCATTAATGTCTTATTACCTACCACATTAAATTTTATTTGGATATATTGTATTACTTTTATGATAAATTAAATAAAAGCAGCCATATTAATAAATTTACTTTGAAAAAAGGATCAAATAAATGAGATATTTCAATTTGTTGGTTCACTAGTGGTTATTCTTACATTAGCAAAGTGATCAATGTTAACCTCAAAGACTTTTACTCATTCATTTGTTAAGTGATCAATGTTAACCATCAAATAACCATTAGTCAACCTACTTTAGCCAATTATATTAATTTTCACTAATCACTATCATTCAACATCATTGTTAACTACCACTTCGATTCAAATTGTTTGATCAATTGGCTGAACATATAACCAGATCAATCAATTACAAATGAATCAATTCTCGTTAATTGATCGTTACCAAATATATTAGTATCAACATTATTAGTTGTTAGATTTGTAAAATATATCATATTGATCACTATAAACTATATTAATGAATTTGAATGGCCTATTTTCATTAAATACTAGAGAATTCTACACAATTATTCAATCACTACTAAAAAATATATATTTATCGTACAATGTTGTTGTAACAATCAACTTGTAGCGTCATTTTATAATATATATTAACTAAATTTGTAAGCTATCAAAATATTAATAATTATCTTGTTTTTTCCATAATATTTAAAACTAAGTTACTTAAATATATCTATAATAGAGGATTAATTAAAAATTAATCAATTAAATACATTTATAATGTCATTTGGAAATTATGGAAAATATTTTCCAAATTTTTATATTTTCATAACCAATTAAAATTTTAAACTAGATTTATAAATGAACACTATTTTTTAGATAATTCTTCTAATATAAAAATCCCTAAAATCTGCAAATTTTCCCGCCAAAAAATCAGATACCTTTTTTTTTTTTTTTTTACTTAATGTCAACTTGTTACCTGACCAACCAGTTATAGTAAGCGTTGCCTGTTTGTGTGGTAAGTGTTAACTTATACAATGGTAAGTGTTGCCTTAGTAAATGGTATAAGTTTCCTGTTCTGTGGTAAGTAATCCTCCGTTTTTTTGGTCAAAACCACTTCGTTTTCAACAAAACCACCCTAGTTTTGGTTTTGGGTTTCAATCCAAGGGCTGGAATTTATCTAATTTCGATTCAATGGCTATAATTCATTGGGAGTATGATGCTCCCATACCACTTGGGAGCATCATAGAAGTTTTGGGAGAGGAGAAGGTGAGATAGAGAGGAGAGAGAGATATGTTTGGCTTTTCTACAGGGGATCCGGGGGTGCAGAGGCGGAGGCATATAGAGACAATTGGGGTTTTTTTTTTTGGTTTTTTGACCCCACTGCTTTCCATTTTTTGTTTTTTGTTTAACCCAATTTCTGCTTCTTCTTTTTTTTTTATCATAATTTCTGCTTATTTGACCCCACTTCAATTCCTCATTTGCCCCAACCCATTCTAATGGTTTGGCACTTACGCTTCGTTCCATAAACGCATTACATAAACACAAATAAGTCCTTATTTTTAAAAAAATTATGTATTTATGCAAATAATTTTTCTAGCAATATGAATCTTGTTTGATAGATCTCATTGAGATCTTTTAAATAGTGCAAAAAAAATCAAAAAATTATTTTTAAATTATTTTTCAATTATATTATTTTTGAGTTTGAAAATATAAAATAAGCTGTTTATTTTTTAAGAAAGTTTTTGAAACGGGACCTTAGGCCATCCACAGTGGTATAATCAAAAATCAATTGTTGTTAAAGTTAATAATGTTAGTGCAAAAGATGGTTCAATAGTATAATCAAACTTAGCAACATCCTTATAAATAATCAAATTTTAGGTTTTGGATAACTAAAATTAGCAATCTTTTTCAATAGGAAAATTCTAAAATCAGCTCAATGGGCTGACAATAGTGAGTTTGTGAATGTGTATTAAGTGATATAAAAAATACACAGAAATACATATTTTTCTTGTCTTCTAGTGTACTTATCGTCAGCCCAGTTAGCTGACAATAGCAAGACTGTTTTCTTCCTCTCTTCTTCACCTGCTATATATTTTCTTCACTTCACCCACAAACTGTTTCTCTTTCTTTCCCTCCAAAAGTGAAGCTCATATCTCTCAATCATCTACAATCCAACCATCATTACCAGATTAAGGTATTTCCCTCTTCTTTTTCTTTTCTGTTTTATTCTTTTTTCGTTCCCCCCTTATGGTTGAGTACATGAAGAACCTTGCATTCTTTTCCAAATTTAAGAACACAATTGATTTTTTTCGGAAGATTAAGAGTGGTGGATTTGTAATATTAGTTTTGTTAGATAGGCTACATGAATAGGAAAAAGAAAAAAGTTTCGGTGTTGTTTTTAATAAAGAACACTGGGAAGAATACCATATGTTCAATATATTTTTGCAAAAAAAAAAAAACGTAATGGAGGGATATCGTTAAGCTTAGCAAGCTGGTTTGTCAACTTTTGGTTATCCATTTTTTATTATACCACTGTGAATGCCTTAGAAAACAATGGGACAATTGTTAAAGCATTCAACTTCAAACCAATTGGTTAAAAGTGGAGAGACCGTTCAAACTTATATACTAGTTTTGGAGGAGATAATTAACCGATGTGGGACAAATCTCAATACTCCTCCGCACGTGCGAAGGTCAACAAAGAATTCATAACACACGGATCACGATGAAATAAAGTGTAAAGAATTCAGAATACACAGATCACAATAAAATAAAGTGCAACTATGACACAGACAAAGGGAAAAAGCTTTCGAAAATTTAATTCTAATACCATATTAAAACATCCAACTTTCAACCAATTGGCTAAGAGTGAAAGGCCGCCCAAGCTCATACAAGGCAAATAAGAGTAGAATCTAACCTAGGTCCACAAAGAGAAATCCCCAAACGCTATACTCTTTTTTTTTTTTTTTTTGGTACGTGGGAAATTAAACGTTATACCCTTGTCATGGAGGAATCCACTGGCACACACCAGAGGCAAGAAACTATCTTTCTTCCTTTCTCTACATTCGGAAAAAATGCGCAATTGATGGAAACTTAGGTAAAATATGTACTTGCCCCTTAAGATCTCAAACTATCACGATTTTGTTTATTTCACTTTTTAATTATCAATTGTATACACTTGTCGCTTTTACTAATCAAATGTTAGTTACTAAGGCTAAGAGTATCCATAATGGCATAACCAAAAGTGCGAGATTTTTAAAGTTCACAATATTGATGTAAAATATGGGTCACAATACTATAATCAAAATTACCAACCTCTTTATAAATAATCAAATTTTAAATTTTGGATAACCAAAACTAGCAACATTTTGGCAATAACCAAACTTAATGAACCTTATCTCTTCCCTTTTCCCCTCTCTCTTTCTTTTCTTTTTCAACAACGTTTTCAAAAGAAAAAAAACTTAAAACTTTTTTTTAAAAAACTGTTTTCCCCCAAAAAAATGTTTTTAAAAAAATTGATATTTTTTCAAAAAATTGTTTTGTATAAGAAATTTTTTTTTCAAAACATTTTCTTATATAAAAACTATTTTTTCAAAAACTGTAGTTACACAAAAACTGTTTTTCTTCTTTTAAGAAATTTGAAAAAAGTTCAAAATTTATTTTTTATTTCTAATAAATAGTTTTTATTAGTCTCAAAATTATTTTTAGAAAAAACTATTTCTATGTTCATAGTTATTATTTTTTTGTAATTTAAAAAGGTGATATGGCAACTTTTGGTTATTCAATTTTAATTATGCCATTGTGAACATCTACATTGTTAACCTTAGCAATCTCTTAAATGGATAATTAAAAATTGATGTAGTAAATTTTGGCTATCCATTTTTTATTATAGCATTGTAGATACCTAATTCCCACATTCCATTCATGTCTTGAACGGAAAAAAGTGGTGATCTGACATTACTCAACTTTTTTGGCACCCAAAAGAGGGTTATTTTGGACATATAGGCTCCGTTTGTTTCAATGTAAAATGTTTTACAATGTAAAAATATTTTGCATGGAAAATATTTTTTCAGAAAACAAACTTCAAACTTTTATTTTTCGGTATTTAGTTGGCACTTGAAAATATTTCAGAAATCAACAAAATAGTGTAGAGAGAGGGGGGCTTAAATGGTGGAGAGATCTGAGAATATTGGAATTGAACGTGGGTCATGATTGACGATTGAGGAAACTGAGCAGTGAGAATTGCAGTAGAAGGGCATCAGCTTAACGACGAGGCTGGGTTCCGGTGGTTTGTGCAGTGGTGGTTGCTGGTGTAGTTAGGGTTTTGTGGTTTGGTTTGGACGGGCCGGCCCAGGTTTGGGCCGGATTTGGGTGTTTGGGCTTTTTTGCTGTATTTGGGTGATGGGTTGTGCTCTAATGTCTTATCTTGTTTTGGACCTGGTAGACCCTTAGGTGCTTTGGGCTATGCCCTTGCGGTGTATTATCCAACTTTTTGTTGGATCCCCTTTCCCCGCTTTTTTAATAAAATTTCATTTTTGCCGATCAAAAAAAAAAAAAAAGGGCATTGGGTTCATTTCAGAAAATAACTTACGGAAGATTTAAGGGTAAGTCATTTTCATCCAATTGATGGAAAATGTTTTACATGTAAAATGTTTTCCTAATTTTTTACACAACCAAACACCGAAAAATAGGTAAAATATTTTGCCGAAAAATATTTTACGCCCAAACAAACAGAGCCATAATCCCAAGCCCTAACAGGAAGAAATTTAATTGGGGTTTTCAGCCGAATTCCTCCACCTCTCATGAACCCCATTCACGATCCCCTTCGACTCCGTAACCCCCGCATTCCCGCCCAAAAGAGGGTTATGTGTAAAGCTGCTGCATATCATGTCCATGGTTGTTGGAAGAGGTGTTGGGAGCTTGAAATACATTCTGTAGTATTTCCTACCTCTCTTAAAGAAGATCACGTTTGGGCTGATTTCCGCTTGCCATTTTTGTCCAATTTGGACAATTGTACCCCTGGATTGGTTGGATGTTGTTCTTGGTCAGTTGGCTATAATGGTCATTTTACCTCTTGTGCTCAGTGGGTTACGTGGCCTCCTCTTCTTTTCTTCCTCTGCTCCATGCAACACAGATAGACGCACATATAGACAAGCAGAGGAGATGAACACGTTAGAGAGAGAGAAAGAGGGAGAAGAAGAGAAGCGAGATTTGAGGCGGACTCGACGAGGTGATCCCTCCCGGACCTCACGTAATACCCCTCTCTCTCTCTCTCTCTGATCATCTTCCCCCTCCCTCTCCCTCTCTCTCTCTCTGGCTCGGAGAGACAGTATTGCTTCGTCCACAACCTCGCCTCCGAAATGAGGGTGAATTACCCCGAGCGTAGGGTTAGGTCGTTGTCAGCATAGATACCGGAAATCCGGAATCGTTCCCACAGAGAGAATCTCTATAGCTTGTTAGGATTTTTAGATGCAAGTGTTCCCGGCGTTAAGACGGCCAACTATCGGTTTTGCTTTGACAACGATGAAAAAGACTAGAAATTTGGTTTTGATAAAATTAAACAAGCGGCAAGGCATAGAAGTTCATAACGCCCGTAACTTAGGCCAATCAACTTATCTCAACGAAAACACGGTTGAATCACACGGCATAGGTTATCAACCGGAAGATTTAGCGGTGAAAATGGTTAGACTTGATATAGAGTTTGAATAACAAGCTAAACACAAGGCGTGACATCGCTCACGGAACCATGTGAGCAAGCACATGATCACCGGAGATTAACAACGCCAAGACTTGAATTCAAACTAAATATCAAGGTCGAGAACTAGAAGTATAGTTTGGAAAGCGAGCAAGTTCTTTGTTCTTTTGGCAAACACGAGGCGAGACATAGCTCACGGAACCATATGAGCAAGCATATGATCACCGGAGGTTAACATCGACAAGTTTTGTTACATAAAAGGCGAACCATGCACATTTACAAACCGAACCTCAAGCCAAGAGTTGAGAAAGGCAAGATTAACTTAAGTCATGAAGCGTTATTCACCTCATGGCCAAGCCTAAACGACTACTCACACATATTAAAAAGACTAGAAAGCATGGTGAACAAAGGAAACATGATTAACCGATAGAAACGAAAATAAACTTGATTTATGTAAGGAGAATCTATACCGTAGCTATAACATTAATAAACGAGAAAAGATCATACGATAAACACTTACTTGAGTTCTTGAGAAAATACACTTGGAAAGCTTAAAACCATTAATGGAGTTCTAACAAAATAAAAAGACTTAAAGCTAATAAAAATGAACTACTCCCTAAGAGAGAGAGAGAAGGTCCATATTTATACAAAAGAGCCATTCTCTCTCCTCAAAAGTCTGGAAAAAACCCAAAAAACCAGCCATAAAAGGAAACTTTCCATTAATGGAAAGTCTGAAAAGCAGTAAAAATATCTGTAGAAAAGCAACCGTATCGATACGGCAAAAATGCCCGTATCGATACCAGTTTTCTACGGCTAGCCCTTGCTCTGTTTCAATTATGTATCAATACGGCAAAAATGGTTGTATCGATACCACTGTGTTATCCCTGCATCCTGGCCTCAGCTTCAGCAGGCAGCTCCCAACAACTTCCAGCTCCTCAGCACTTATTTTCATTCTCTAAATTTAAGTAAAGATTACATTTTAAACCTTTCTTTTACCTTTTCTTTACTTTAATTTTATTTAATGAAAATAAGAAAGTACCCCCCATTTGGAAACAATGGCATTACCAGAATTTCAAGATTCCAATTAAATCAAAATGTCAACCCCTCACTTTTAGTGTAAAATGGAAAACTGCACATTTTCCTCAAGACGAAAAGGCTCAAAACATGACCTTGCTCTTTAAATAAAACCTTGTAACTTTGTAGTTACTCTTAGAAAAATTCAAGGATCAATTACCGCCATTTTTAATCTTGAGAATCGATACTTTTTCAGAAAGTCATTTTTCCATACTTAGACAGATTTTAAGGGGCCGACAGGGTCTTCGGGTACTTGAAAGCACTTGGGTCATTCATGGCGTCAAACTACGCCTTATTTGCACGTTTTACCTGAAACACATGAAAACACACCTTACGTGCAATATCGCTATAAAAGCTAAATAAACAAAAGATAAAACAAGATAGAACGGGACTAGTCGCACCAAATATCTACAATGTTGGGTGCTCATCAAGTATGAGCAAAGCGAAGAAAATCAGTCAACTTACGCTCACTAGACGATCCCACCATCAAATCTTAAACCCTAGGCTAGCAGAAATCGCATAAGGTAGAAATATTTTCTCTGCGTGTTAAATGTTAATCCTTACTGGTTGTAGATCTAGGGTTTTCTTTAAATTTTGTTTCTATGTATCCGATTTGCCCGCTTGCATGTCTTTGTTAGTGTTAATTTTTCTAGGTTGGCAGTTAGCGAATCAGAGAGAGAAAGAGGGCGGTGGCGGTGGCAATCGGTGGTGGTCGTGGTTTTGTTGGCCAGAGACAACCAAAACCAAATCTGTGGTTTGCTCTCTCGATCGATCAATTGAATCCACTCCTCGCCCTCTCCCCCAAATCTACTGTCCAAAAACCCATAATAATTTCATTTAGTTTCTGAAGCTTTACGTTAGAGTTTCACTGTTTTTGAAAATTTCACCGAAAATTAAAATTACATTGAAATGATGTTTAATTTACGCAGATTTGAGAGTACGTAATTCTCTAACTTCTTCTTTTTTTTCAAGGTGACCAAAAAATGAAATTTTTAGTTCCGGAAGATAAATTTGTAGCAAAATAAGTTAGGGTTTTTAATTCGATTTCATCCACTTTCATGACTATTTTGCTGTAATCACATGGGTTTCTGCCTTTTGGACTCCATAAACCTTTGGTATCCACTTGACTGAGTCTTTGACTAAAATCCTATTAGTTTCCCAATTTGCTCTTGGACTTGCAGAGCTGAGTTTTTTTTTGGATTTTTGAAGAAATACAAGCTAGCAATTGTGTTTTGAATGGTTTCAAAATCAGCTGAAATAAGCATAAAATTTGGAATCCTGTTTTGTTTGTCTTTATACCCATGGCCTACTTTTGCCTTTATATGTTCTTGCTAATTTTACCCCTTGTCTTTCTAGTATCCAGGTGTGGGATGGGGGTAGATTCTCAGAGTGTTTCAGTGACATATATCCTTTTTGTTAAAGATATGATGTGGCATTACTTATCTCACTAACTTGTGATGTGTTCTCTTCTTCCGTACCAAAAGAATATAAAAAATAAAAATTTGTGATATGTTTTCCTTAACAGTATTTATAGTGCTAGGTTTTGGAGTCAATACAATGACTTTGGTGATGATCATTGTACTCAGAATTACTAATAGAAATGCCAGAGGTTGTGGAAAGGTAAAGCCAGTATGACTATATTTGTTTGCTTCCTAAGAAATTAGTTGACTTCAGAAAGGAAAGAACGATTGTATAACCACATTAGACATAATTCTAATATGTTATTCTCGTTATCTTGTCTCTTGCGTACCTTAATGCCATGGTCTATAAATTTATTTACTTCTCTTGTGTCCTGCACAACTCGACTGTTTTATTGCCTATCAAAAAAAAAACTCGACTGTTATGTTGCTGCGATCACTAAGGAAGTTCAACACATTACACACGTGCTGCATTCAATATCACTTGTCTTGTATATAACTACTTATCTTCAAATTAAAAATATCAATGCAGGGCTTTTTGCTTTTATTTCCCAAGTGAAGAAAGGTGTTTTATATACTAAAGATTGACTAATATTATGCAGATATACCTTTTAGAGAAGGTTGTTCTGCGTATTATACCTGCTCTTGGAGCAAGCGTGGCATTTCTTGACATGATTATACTTTTGAGGGATGCACGAAATGCTAACAGTAGTCCATACCATGAGGGGCTTTTCAGAGGTACTCAATTCTTGATGTGGGTAAGCTTTCTCACTACAGGACCATGACAATTGTACATGACACATCTTTCTTCTATTCTGATTGTCGTTTCTTGGTTTCCCTTTGTATCGTGTATTGCAGGTTACTGTTCTCCTTGTCTCAAAGTTTGGCAACTGGTTTGGTACTTTTTGCAACCGAATCTTGTGCTTTTGGTGGATCATGAAACCATTTCTGGCAAATTCCTTTTCTGCAAATAGCTTTTTCTTCTCACGAGGTACCTTTATTGGCCTGAAATACAAGCTAGCAATTGTGTTTTGAATGGTTTCAAAATCAGCTGAAATAAGCATAAAATTTGGAATCCTGTTTTGTTTGTCTTTATACCCATGGCCTACTTTTGCCTTTATATGTTCTTGCTAATTTTACCCCTTGTCTTTCTGGTATCCAAGTGTGGGATGGGGGTAGATTCTCAGAGTGTTTCAGTGACATATATCCTTTTTGTTAAAGATATGATGTGGCATTACTTATCTCACTAACTTGTGATGTGTTCTCTTCTTCCGTACCAAAAGAATATAAAAAATAAAAATTTGTGATATGTTTTCCTTAACAGTATTTACAGTGCTAGGTTTTGGAGTCAATACAATGACTTTGGTGATGATCATTGTACTCAGAATTACTAATAGAAATGCCAGAGGTTGTGGAAAGGTAAAGCCAGTATGACTATATTTGTTTGCTTCCTAAGAAATTAGACGACTTCAGAAAGGAAAGAATGATTGTATAACCACATTAGACATAATTCTAATATGTTATTCTCGTTATCTTGTCTCTTGCGTACCTTAATGCCATGGTCTATAAATTTATTTACTTCTCATGTGTCCTGCACAACTCGACTGTTTTGTTGCCTATCAAAAAAAAAAAACTCGACTGTTCTGTTGCTGCGATCACTAAGGAAGTTCAACACATTGCACACGTGCTGCATTCAATATCACTTGTCTTGTATATAACTACTTATCTTCAAGTTAAAAATATCAATGCAGGGCTTTTTGCTTTTATTTCCCAAGTGAAGAAAGGTGTTTTATATACTAAAGATTGACTAATATTATGCAGATATACCTTTTAGAGAAGGTTGTTCTGCGTATTATACCTGCTCTTGGAGCAAGCGTGGCATTTCTTGACATGATTATACTTTTGAGGGATGCACGAAATGCTAATAGTACTCCATACCATGAGGGGCTTTTCAGAGGTACTCAATTCTTGATGTGGGTAAGCTTTCTCACTACAGGACCATGACAATTGTACATGACACATCTTTCTTCTATTCTGATTGTCGTTTCTTGGTTTCCCTTTGTATCGTGTATTGCAGGTTACTGTTCTCCTTGTCTCAAAGTTTGGCAACTGGTTTGGTACTTTTTGCAACCGAATCTTGTGCTTTTGGTGGATCATGAAACCATTTCTGGCAAATTCCTTTTCTGCAAATAGCTTTTTCTTCTCATGAGGTATCTTTATTGGCCTTTTGTTTCTTAAATCATTGAAGCTTGATTTCCCCCTTCTTTATGGTCATCAAGCTTGAATTTTTACTCTCTGTGCCTAATGAACTGTCAATTTAATTTGTTATTATGATTAGCAGATTTTCTGTTTTTAATTTTATACAAAGATAATACTGGTCTACTCCTGACTTTTTAGAATATACTGTTCCTCGTTGCATAGTTGCATAGTTATTACTCGAAGGTTATCGCCATTCTTCCAAAGACATGGGTAGGACCATTTGGATTATGCTGAGGCCTAGATTGTGCATTCAATACACAAGCACCACGAAGCTGCCATAATTGAAATTGACTTTCTGCCAAAAATTGTGAGGCATGATATTGGTGGTACACGATAGGGATCTGCTTTCTATATGTTCTCTCTGTTTGCTGTTTTAGTTTGAAGTATTGTGCACATGTTTCATATTTTGTAGTTGTGTTCAAATACAGCATTGGATTGACTTGTATTGTAAGTATTTATTGGTACTTGTGGTTGGATTATTCAAAGGGCATCCATATTTTATCATAGCCTAAAAATTCTGAGAGTTAAAAACTTGTGGATGGATTCAAATGGTCTTAACAGGTATTCTGTGATTTTGTCCGGGAATTTGGCAAACAAAGTTATGCAGTTACTCCAAATACACGATAGGGATCTGCATTATATATGTTCTCTCTGTTTGCTGTTTTAGTTTGAAGTATTGTGTACATGTTTCATATTTTGCAGCTATGTTTAAATACAACATTGGATTGACTTGTATTGTAAGTATTTATTGGTACTTGTGGTTGGATTATTCAAAGGGCATCCATATTTTATCATAGCCTAAATATTCTGAGAGTTAAAAACTTGTGGATGGATTCAAATGGTCTTAACAGGTATTCTGTGATTTCCCATTGATCTTGTCCGAGAATTTGGCAAACAAAGTTATGCAGTTACTCCAAAATTCCAGTTGGTTGTTCAGCTACTTATGTATATGAAACAGACTTCTGCTGCCTACTTTAGATAGGCTTTTTACTATCATAAAAATGACATACTTATCTATATAAAACTCAACATCAAACTCATGCAGCCTATGTTTCCAAAAAAATTCCACTCCATTCAACGGGCATGACGGACGTGCATCGCACGTCGCGATGTACCTAGTATAATTTAGAATTCTAACTTGGTACAATAAAGTCGTGTGTAAATTCATGGAGGTTTTTTTTATTGTTGGTTGTGTGGGGGGTTAATTCCTTAATTCCACCTTGAACCTTTTTCTTCCTTCGTCCTGGGTTGAGAAGATGAGCAGAGAGCGCCTGAGTACCTGCAAACCGGAGGGGGTGTTCCTCCGGGAAGAAGCTCCGACGATCTAGTTAGTAGGTGGAGGAGAAAGGAGAGAGAGAGAGCTTTTTAGGAGAAAGTATAGAAAGAGAAAGTGTATCAAAGAGCGAACCTGGTTGGGGGCAGTCCTCTATTTATAGGCAACCTTGGAGTATCAAACAAGTTAGACCGCCTCCACGTGTCGTGTTGTTCGGCTGACGTCACGTGTCAGAGATATTTAGCGAGCCACCGCCCCACGAGGGTGACAGAGCCGCACTAGTCAATGTCAGAGCTGTCATATCGGACAGAAACGTCACTTCGGTATAGAGCGGTCACTTTCGTTTTGACACTGTTGACTGTTGAGTGACCGCAGACGAGCGTACTGACTGCTGGACGAAGCGGTTTCCGAAAAGATACCGTCCCGAGCGGAATGACCGCCAAGCCTAATGGTTCTGCCGAAGGGTGAACTTCCCGAACGTCAAGCTTGCCGACCGTAATGACGAATTATTGTCCCAAAGTAAACAAAGTGTCTACTCATCGGCGAATTGCTTACACTCGGAAGCTGAGTGTAAGGATACCACGTGTCTTCGGCAACTGCACAGTGTCCGAATCAATTAGGTCCGTAGGCCACAAGACTACACCGCTTGACCCCTTTGGACCTTCGGTATTTTCGGCCCACTACAATAGCCCCTCAACTTCTTCTTCACACACTCGGGTGTGGAGGAGGAGTTGATCTCAGTGGCCGAACAGAATACAGCTTTCGAATAGAACACAAATTCTGAACAGAACACAGTCTCCGAGATGAAGCACCGAACAAACTTTCCGAACGGATCAACACCAAGCTTATGATACCCTAAAGGTCGTCCCGTATTTAATGCTTCTGTAACTGCCGATTTCAAAATATGCCACGCGTCCAAATGTGATTGCATGTTAGTACGGCGCGTCTAATCAGCATCCACGTGTCATACATCGTACGGTTCTGAGATCTCCCGCTCAAATCCCACGGCTATCATTCCGCGTCGCTTCGAAATCTGCTCCTAGGTATAAAACGGGGAAGGAGAGAGAGAAAGCCACTTTTTCATCTCTCTCCTCGATCACTTCACGTCGCCCAACTGCCGTCCTCATCGAAACCGTTTGAAACTCGAAGAAAACTCGAAGATTTCTGAAGTTTGGTTGCAGAGTTCACTCGATTTTCAGGTATTTTCTGATTCTCCTTACATTTACCTGCATTTCGATAGTTTTTAGGCGGTTTTTAGACCAAAAAACGATGTTTTTGGACTTGTCTCAACTGGTAAGAATAGTGCCCACTGTAGAACACTGTAGACTGCGGTTGAAGATGTTCATGTGTTCTTCCGAGCGTATGAACATCTTCAAATGATGTTCTTCCAAGCGTACCGATAGAAATAAGCTGGATATTTCATCCGTACAGTTATCAGTTCGAACACATTTTTCCGAAGCACAGAATCACTTTGACGCTCGGATGATTGTCAACCCATTCGAACCGTTCGTAGGAGGCGCTATAGACAAATACACCGAACGTAGGCACTTTAAGAATTTTGACCATGCATATAGCTAATAGTCTTTCCCCCCTTGCACTTTTTCGCTAGGTCTGGCGTCCACCGATTCTTCGTCCAGAGAGGTGGTTCCTCGCTCGGAGTCTGCAACAGAGTCAGACAGCTTGGACTCACAGACTGCAAGTCTTCTTCGTTGTTTCGGCCGTGCATACCGAACAGGTGGCATGTCGAATCCTGATACCTTCGATCCTAACGACGAGAGCTGGCTCGAGATGCGTCTCGTCGTTTCTCCTCTTCAAATAATTGATCCCTCAGAGATCGTCGGAATTGAGGATGACTCTCCTTCTAACGCGTCGGCGCAGCGAAGAGAGGGTGAAGATACTCCAGCCGAGGAGGAAAAAGAAAAAGAAGAAGAGGAAGAAGAAGAGTTGGCGGAGGAAGAAGAAGAAGAAGAGACCAGAGAACAGGCCGAAGAGGGAGGCGAGAGTATTGTCGAAAGAGAGACAATAGGCGCATCCACAAGTCTCATTCCGGCCGAGCAAGGTATCGAGGCATCTTCGAAACCGTCCAAGCCGAAGAGGAAACGACAAAGAATAATGCCCGTCGATCCCGACGTGATTTCGGATAGAACTGGGAAGGAGCCATGCCCCTATTGGGATTGCTTTAAGAACGAAAATGCCCTGAAGCTTTTCCGAGACGTATACGACATTCCTGACGACGTGGTGGTTACCCCAGTGGAGGGTCCACGTATAAAATTTAGCGATGAGCACATAACGGTGCCCCTGATGGCGATTACCGAGGGTGGGCTCCGTTTTCCGATGCACAGAGTTATCAGGGAGTTGCTACACAACTTCGACCTCACCCCTTGTCAACTTAGCGTGAACTCATATCGCTTAGTTCACTCGGTAATAGAACTTGCACGAGTAAAAATGTTCGGCCTCGACGCACATCATTTTTTCGAGAACTACTTAATGTCTCGAAACCTGAAATACTCGCGCTACTACTTGTGTAGTAGAAAAAATAAACCGAAGCTAATTGTCGGGGGCATGTACGACTCGGAAAAATGGGCCTCGGATTACGTCAAAATCCATGGTAACTTTATGTATCCTCTCGGCGAGTATGGTCAATTCGAGGTTCCGAAGCGTAGGGATACTCCAAGTGAGTATATGCTAAATTATCTTTATTTTCTGTTTCGAAGCACTAGTTTATTCGTTCTGTTTTGTTTCCTTCTGTGACTGACGTTTTCTCTTGTAACGCTCGGCAGATACATCGAAGGTAAACCGCGCTCTATTGAAGCGGTGCAAGAACAAACCGAGTCTTGAAGAGGCAATTCTGTTCTTTCCCGAGAAGGAAAGGGACGCGCCGTCAATCCTCAAGTACAAGCCGACTTACCAAGGTTTTATCAGGCAGAAGGGCAAAAAGCCTGTAGAGACAGAAGAGCCCATCCAGCAAGCCAAAACAGCCGAACTCACGCAGCAAGAGGAGAAATTAGAAGAGGTTATTGAAGATTCCTTCGGGGAGATTCCTAAATTCCTCCGCTTGAGCATCCAACGTCCTCTCCGAGGAAAAATTAGGGAAGCAAGAGAAGACACGACCGACAAAGAAGGAGAAGAAATAGAGATGGCCCCGAGGAATATACTTGCCGACCTGAAAAAGAGAAAGAAGGAGAGAGAAGAAGCAGCAAAAGCCAAAACGACGAGCAAAACCGGCCCCCAGGCTGGTGGTCCATCAATTAGGTCCACCAGATCAAAAGGCCCATCGATCCAAGTTCCTGATTCTCCTACCGGCAAGAGGCCACACTCTTCCACGAGCCAAGACAAAGAGGTCCCAAAGGACACTCGTGCCGAAAAGAAACAAAGGACTACGGAGGTTGGCTCGGGAGGGGAGGGTGAGACGACGAAGGGAAAGGGGGTGGCTGGCTCGGCTGTGCCATGGCGTCCACTGTTCGTTACGCCGGCACCGGAGAAGCATCAAATTACCAACGAGGACAGCCTTGCTGCTGATCCATCCATCGCCAGGGTTCTCTACCACGGCTTGGCCCTCCCGAAGGATATCACAATGCCGGCCTCGCTCAAGTCGGCAATCGATGACCACTACTTCCATGCAGGACGAGTATGATTCTTTTGATTTGATTTTTTTGAATTTATATTTTCATCAAGTCTTATTACACGGTGACAAACATAATTTATCCATTGAACTAACTTGCAGGCCATGCAATCCATGATGCAAGCGCAATTGTACATTGCGGATATTGACAGACGAACCAAGGCGCAGCAGCTGCTCGCCGAGCGATACAAGAAGCAGCTGGATGGCTCAGAGCTAGAGCGAAGGAAGCTTGCCGAACAGGTGACTAATCTGAATGAAATGGTCAAGCAGCTGTCGGGAGCTACCGAGCAAGCTCGAGCCGAGGGAAAGAAGGAAATGGAGAAGGAGATGAGAGAGGAGATGGAGAAGGAGAAGAAGAAGGCTTTCGATGAAGGGTACTCGCGAGGGTACGATAAAGCTGGAGACGAGCTTGTAGATCAAGTGGAACAAGCCAAAATTGTGTTTAAGCAGCAACAACATGCCGAGAGTTACACTCTAGGCTACTGCAAGGCACTGGATGATGCTGGGGTGGCTGCCGATGATACGAGGAGGTCTGAAGTAGCAGTTCCTCCTCTAGAAGGGCTGGAACCTACCATGGAAGATAACGAAGAGACTCCTAAACAAGAGGCTAATACTGGCGCAACCGAGTCCACTGTTGCCCAAGGTGAAGATGCTGCTGCTGTGACGAACATGACTCCCGAAGCATAGGACTTTAGTTGTTTATTTTTGTTTTCGAAGTTTTGAAATGGGGGTAGCTCCGAACAATATATCATAGCTACTCCTCGGATTGTAATTGTTTTACGCTTGAGGATGGCGCCGAACGGTACACCACTGCATACCTCAGTTTTGTGTTGAAATGAATTTGTGTTTTCCTGATATTTCGCAAGTATTATTGTTCGTTGGTTTAATTTTTCAATTTCTCGTATCTAATATTTCGCAAGTGTTATTGCTCGTTTACAAGGCTGAAATGAGTTTGTTTTTACCCTACCCATCCATTAGCCCCCTGCGTCGGTGGGACTTGGCTACAAGGTACACCAAGGCAGAAAAGATGGGTAAGAAACAGCAAACGGTAAATGAGGCTACGAGGAGCCTGAGTGAACAACGAGAGTGTAGACACCCCAATTTGGACTCGTCGAATTTCCTTGATTTGTGGCCCTGAGGCTCCCCGATGATGAATTCGGATTAAAACAAGCCTTGGATTAATTGATACTTTGCTCCTTGAAGGATTTGAAAAGGAAATAAAATGGTCAAAATCATTCCCAAGCGCTCAAAACTATTTTTCAAAACCACTGGCCTGGCCCACTCTCGAGCGCTCGAGAGTGAAGTCCCAAGCGCTCGAGACCACTCTCGAGCGCTCGAGTCTTCTGTGCTGCCCAATGGATGGCAAGGCTCCCCACTACCCATGTAATCCATCATGAAAGCCACCTTGAGCCGGCTGAGGATTGAGTCAACACTCAACCTCAGTCAGAGAAGATTAGGCCAGAAGATTTTTCCCTTAAAAAATGTTTTATTTCAAATCCATTTTATTTTCAAAACCATAGGTTATATGGTCTATAAATACAATCTCTTTTCAGCAGATCAGGGAGGATGAAAATTCTCTCTCTAAACCACTCTCCTCTCTCTCTTGTTCAAGGCAAAAGTGTTCAAACTCAAACTTGTTCTTCAACTTCAAAGGTTTTCAAAATCACCAAGGAAAAGGGTAGAAATCCAGAACACTCCAAGCTTCTGGTTTCTTGTGTTCTTCTCTTTGCATCCATTTTCTAAAGCCATTCAAGGAGCCAAGTTCAAACCAAAGGTAGAAAAATCTTTCTACTTTGATCTCAAAACAAAGAGGCTGTTTTTCCCTTCTGAGGGGGGTCTCTCAGCCTGACCCAGTCTTCAATACTGGGTGCATGGTTGGGAGACCTTAGTGTAAAAACAAGAGCATGGGGTTCACAAAAACGTTTTTCTCAAAATCCCTACTGGAAACACTCTCGAGCGCTCGGGAGTGCTCCCGAGCGCTCGGGACTGTCTCCAGTTCCATGCATGGCATTTTGGTACACGGCAGGCTGGGGATGAGGTGCATTCTAAGATAAAATGGTTTCATCATGACATGCATGCATATAAAATCTGTTTTCCTAAAACAGAAACATTTCTCACAAGTTTTCATGTAAGAATAAGGTTTTCCAAAGTTAAAAGATGATTTTCTCCTGGGAAAGATCAAAACAAGGGTGTTTGCATGTTAAAGTAACGTCATTTTCCATTTGAGAGTAAGCTGGCACGCAGCTCACTCCCAAGCGCTCGAAACCATTCCCGAGCGCTCGGGAGTGCATGCATGCCACTGCAATCCATTTTCCCCTCAGTTTGCTGTGTTTTCTGACTTTATGCATGTATAGATGTGTCCTTTTGCTCTGTTAAAGTTGAAAATCTGATCATGCAATGGCAAGGATGCGTGATTTGAAAGATCGAAGTTCTGCCTCAGTTTATCAAATCCTCTGTTGAGCCTGTAATGTGCTTAAAAGTTATTTCAGTTCACAGTTTAGCATTATTTCCTGTTTGTACTAACAAAGCTTGCAGGTTGGGTAGTAGCACTCCCAAGCGCTCGGGACTACTCTCGAGCGCTCGAGAGTGAAGTCAGTGGCAGATCATCAACTTCTGTATCATGCATCTTATTCATCGCCATTTTCATCGATTCCTGTACACATGCACATGCATACACGTCTGTTTGGTATATCTGTGGTTACATGCTACTTGCTTGATGAAACAAAACCCTTTTGAAAAATCCCATAAACGTTTAGTAGAGACCGATCTAGTATCGGGCGAGGGGGGTGCCGTAAAACCCTTCCCCCCTCGTAACATGGCTTCCGAACCCTCAAATGATCTCTGGTTTTCAATTTCAAATCAATCATTTTCAATCAAAACGGTTTCTCGGGTGATAGACCATAAATCCGGGTGGCGACTCTTCAAACTCAATCAATTTTTCGATTCGATCCAAACGAGGCGCGCGATTTTTCGGGCCGCCCCGATCCACCCGGGGCTGTGGTAGCCCACAAAGAGTGTCATAATGAGTGAAATGCCGAGGGCTACGAGAGTTTCGCCCGAACGGATGAAAGGCCGAGGGCTACGAAGAATACGCCCATAACGAATGAAATGCCGAGGGCTGCGAAGAATACGCCCATAACGAATGAAATGCCGAGGGCTGCGAAGAACATGCCCATAACGAATGAAATGCCGAGGGCTACGAAGAATACGCCCATAACGAATGAAATGCCGAGGGCTACGAGGATTTCGCCCGAACGAGTAGATAACGAGAAAAAGTGAAACAAAGGAATATAGGTATATTAATGAAAGGTAAGCAATCGCTTCAGCCCAAAGGCTTAAAACTGGTAATAACAAAAAAAAAACGAGAAAGCAAAAAGAAAAACGGCCGAAGGGAAAGCAACCGAGGGCTAGCCATGGAACTTCCTCAACTTCTGAGCATTCCAAGGGTTAGGAATCGGGGTCCCATCCATTTCTTCTAACTTGTAAACACCATGTCCAATCTTCTGGGCTACCCGGTAAGGGCCTTCGTAGGGGTCCTTCAACTTCGTAAGCTTGTCGGCCTCAGTGACCATTCGAAGAACAAGATCACCGATGTTAAAGGGCCTGAGCCGAACATTCTTGTTATAACTCCGAGCGACTTCTTGTTGATAGGCCGCATGTTTCAAATTGGCATTGTCTCGTAGTTCTTCGGCAAAGGTAAGCTCCGCACCGACTTGAGCACTATTGTCTTCAAAATCGAAATCTTCAGACCGAGGGGTAGGAAGTAATGTCTCAAGTGGAAGGACAGCCTCCATACCATATGCCATGGAAAATGGGGTACGTCTGGTAGACCGACGAGGAGTTGTACGATACGCCCAAAGAACGTGAAGAAGCTCTTCGGCCCACTTACCAAGCTTCTTGTCAAGCCGACGCTTGAGCCCCCGCGTAATAGTCTTATTCGATGCCTCAGCCTGGCCGTTCCCTTGTGGATAGGCTACCGAAGAGTTTTGGATGAGGATGCCGTACTGCTGATAAAACTCTTTGATTGCTGCGGTGACAAACTGAGAGCCATTGTCCGATATGATGGCGTAGGGAATGCCGAACCGAGAAATAATATTCTTCCAGATGAAGCTCTGCACATCACTTGCTTTGGTATGGACCAAAGGGACAGCTTCGACCCATTTAGTGTAAAGATCCGTTGCAGTCAGCATGTATTTAAATCCTCCTGGTGCCTTAGGCATTTTGCCTACAATATCGAAAACCCAAACGGCAAAAGGCCAGGGACTAGAGATCATCTTGAGTGGAAAAGCAGGCTTATGAATAAGGGAAGCTTGCTTTTGGCAGCGAACACACTTCTTGGCATAATCTTCGGACTGTTTCCCCATCTTCGGCCACCAGTACCCTTGGGTTAAAGCGCGGTGAGCGAGAGACCTACCTCCCGAATGTGCCCCACAACTTCCAGAGTGGAGTTCGTCCAATACGCTGATGACTTGGTCCTTGTGCACAACCCGAAGGTCAGGACCGGTGAACGTTCGGCGATACAACACGTCATGCCTGCCGAGGTAATAATTTGCTGCCTGACAACGAACTCTGTACGCATGTTTTTTACCGAGAGGGAGAACCTGAGTTTTGAGATAAGCAACAATGGGGTCCAACTTGCTTCGGCCGAGCGAAATGGCTAAAACCAGATGGCCTTCGGCAGGTTCAACGCACGGAGAATCAACGCTGTCAAAAATAATGGTCTTGCTGCCGGAAGACTTGAATACCGAAGCGAGGCCCGCCAGGGCATCTGCATGTGCATTATGCTCCCGAGGAATCCATTCCACTTTGACACGGCCTAGACGAGCAAAGAGGGAAAGGACATAACTCACATAAGCATTCATTCGGCTGTCTTTGGCTTGGTAATCATCGGTGAGACGGCCGACGACTAATTGAGAATCACAGAGTACGTGTACGGAGTCAGCCCCAAGCTGAAGAGAAAGCGTCAAATCAGCAATCAGAGCTTCATACTCGGCTTCATTATTGGTGGCGGTGAAACCGATCGAAACGATACTCTCGTGGACAGTCCCGCTTGGTGAAATGAGAACAACTCCAGCCCCAACACCATGCACGTTTGCAGCCCCATCGACGTTCAACCGCCAGGCATCCCCAGAAAACAGTTTCCATTCTCGGCGCGGACGCTTATTACCCATTGTGAACCGTGCGTACGACGCATCAAGCGTGGTTCGACAGAATCGTTAGTAACCTCGGCTTCTGCTAGCCTCCGTTTTTCTTTGGCTACCAACAGGAGGTTCGCCTCGTCCTGAAGCCCAGGTGTAAGCTCGGCAAAGAAATCAGCCAAAGCCTGTCCTTTAATTGAGGTCCGAGGCTCAAACTAGATGTCGTAATTGGCCAGGTCTTGTGAAAATTTCATTATCCGACTAGAAGAATCCGTCTTCCGGAGAACAGCCTTCAAAGGATACTCAGTGAGAACAACGATCCGGTGAGTCTGAAAATAAGGCAAAAGGCTCGTTTTGGACGAGACAAGGGCCAAGGCAAGCTTCTCCATAGGTAGGTACCTCGTCTGGGAACCTGTCATTGTTTTGCTCGAGTAAAATATAGGCTGATGCACGGCTCCTTCCTTGAGAACAAGTACCGAGCTAGTTGCATTATCAGAGACAGCCAATTACAGATAGAGGTCTTCGTCACCGACGGGGGTAACGAGGAGCGAAGCCCGAGATAGATAATCCTTCAAAGTCTGAAGAGATACCTCACAATCCGTCGTCCACGCGAAACCCCGCCTACTGGTTTTCATAGCTTGAAAGAACGGCCGGCAGAGGTCACCCGAGCGTCGGATAAAGCGGTTCAGAGTAGCAACCATCCCGGTAAGCCGCTGGACCTCTTTGATAGTAGTCGGTGACCGAAGGTTCTGTACTGCCGTCAGCTGCTTCGGATTCGCCTCTATTCCTCGGCGACTGACGATGTAACCGAGAAACTTGCCAGAACTAACCCCGAACGCACACTTCTCAACGTTTAGACGGAGCTTGTACTTCAACAAATCTTCGAAGGCCTGGCCTAGGTTATCCAAATGTTCCAAGCTAAGCTTACTTTTTACGACCATATCGTCAATATAGGCCTCCATCGTTTTGCCAATCTGGTTACCGAACAGCTTACTAACCGTCCGTTGGTAAGTAGCCCCTGCGTTTTTCAGCCTGAAGGGGACGACCTTGTAACAGTAAACTCCCCAAGGAGTAATGAAGGCGGTCTTCTCCTGATCATCGGGATGCATCGCTATTTGGTGATAACCACCGTACACATCCAAAAAACTTAGCCGTTCGTAACCGGTGGTTGCATCAACCATTTGCTCAATCCGAGGCAAGGGAAATCGATCCATCGGACAAGCGTCGTTTAGGTTCATATAATCCACACAGACCCTCAACTTTCCATTTTTCTTCGGGACGACGACGGTGTTGGCAAGCCAGGTAGGATAAATAACCTCTCTGATAGCCCCAGCAGCTAATAACTGCTCCACCTCGTGCATAACTACCTCCACATGCAAAGGGGATGACCGTCGTACTTTCTGAACCACCGGCTTCCGAGAGGGGTCAACATTGAGAGAATGCGAAGCAAAGGCAGGATCGATCCCTGGCATTTCACTCGGACATCAAGCGAACACCTCGATATTCTTCATCAGAAAGTTGAACATCTCGGCACATTCCGAGGAGTCCAAGGAGCTTCCTACCAGAAAATACCGGCTGCCGTCCTCATTGATTGGCAATTTAATCAGCTCTTCGGCAAAGCGCTCTTCGGCAGGTATACCTACGTCGTCCAGTACCGGAGGAACGACCGTGTCGATACACTGCACCTCCAAGTTTTTCGAACTCTGAACCACGGTACTTACATAGCATTATTTGGACTGAAGCTGATCCCCTCGTAAACTCTCCTGTCGGCCATTCCACCCGATGAATTTTATGACTTGATGGAGAGTGGAAGCAACTGCTTTCATGTTGTGGAGCCATGCTCTGCCAAGAATGACATTGTAAGGGCTCGGGGAACTGACGACGACAAACTCCACGTCAACCATCCGTGAGCCGACCCGAACAGGCAAATTTATCAATCCGAGGGGCCACACTAGCGCGCCAGTGAAACTGACGAGCGGTGAAGTGGCTGGTCGTAGTTGATATGGCTCTAATCCCAAGCTCTTGCAGGTGGAATAAAACATAACCTCGGCCGAACTGCCCTGATCGATCAATACGCGCTGAACCGAGGATTTATCGATCGAAACAGTCACAACTAAAGCATCTGTATGGGGTGAGTGTATTCCAAGAAAGTCTTCCTTAGTGAATGTCAGGACCTAATCGTCTTTGGGATCTTGATACTTTCGTTTAGCTGCCACGGTTATCGAACATACGGCCCGCTCAGCCATAGCCCTGTCAACTTTGGTCCGAAGCTCAACGGCCCTAGCTTCCGAAATGACCCCATGTATAACGCTGACTAGCCTTTCCCTATCTGGAGGTGGGGGTGGAAGCGGGGTATGACGAGTGTCAATCCATTGATTTAGATGTTCCGCAGCAGCGAGCTCCTCCAGGTAGCGTTTGAACGAGCCACATCTCGTCGTATAGTGCCCATGCTCATTATGAAACGAACAATGGCCAGTGCGTGCATCCGCCGTTCCCAATAATTCCGTCGGCCAACGAAAGAAGGGGAGGCGACCAATTACACTCAGTAACTGATAGATTGGAACTATGAAAACAGTGGTCTCGGCAGTATATTCGTCCGGCCTCGGTTCCCGACAAGTATGCGCCCGAAACTGCTGTTGTTGCGTAGGCTGCGGCTATGGTTTGTTCGGCACTGGTTTCTGTGCTGCGTGCCCTTGCGCCCCGCCCTTCACACTGGCTACCTGTTTCTTTACCACCGAGGGGCCTACCGAAGGTTTGACGATTTCGACGGCCTTTGGATTACCATGCTCGGCCACGGCTTCCTCGTACATACAATTCTTTTCAATGAAAGCCATGAGCTCACTCATATTCCTCGGAGGTGTAGACACCTCCCAAACGGGGCATCGCCATACAGATTGACCACATTCGTTTGCTCGATTGGTTGTTTGCTTCGTAAACCAAAATTATGGACATTCCCATGGCTAGGAACATCGCCACATGACAGTAGTCATCATCAAAACAGAGTCGCCACCCAGTTTATTAAAACTAGGAAAATAGACAGAGATTCTGGGTACGGGAGCCAAAAGTACAATAAGGGGAAGGTGTTAGGCACCTCTCTTTGCCCAGCCGTGAGACTGGCCCATAATCATTCAACACAAGACATGTAAATGCTTTATTTAATTCTTCCTCACACCAGACAGAAACGTTAGTAAATGATCAAAACGATAATATTATGATTATTGACTGAAAATAAGACAAACCAGAGGCCGTTGGGCCTCACCACCTTGATCCCTCAGTTGCTTTGATTGCTTCGGATTGTGTGTGATTGACTGATTGCTTGATTGAAAACCCTAGGGTTAGGGTTTGAACTTCGGGGTTTGATCTCTGGATTGATGGCCGCCTTCGGGAGGTAAGGGCTTTTGTAGAGGAGGTTTGGGAGTGTATATTGACAGAGTTTCGTGGCTTGAGAGGGTGTGAATGTGTATCAATTTCGTGGTGCAAAGGCCTCTATTTATAGGCAATTTTGATGACTCACTCCGGCCAATCAAAACACACAATTGCAATTGCAATTGCAATGCAATGCAAACTCTTCGTTGATATCTCCGAACGTGGCCCGAACGCATCGGAAAGGTAGTGTAGTTGGATCAAATCAAACGTCTGACAGAACGTTCCAGAATCTGGAAAAAGGTCGATCTGGCGGCCGAGCTATTGATCTGCCGGCCGTGTAATGGATGTTGCGGCCGAAGAATTGATCTTGCGGCCGTGGGTTTGATCTCTCAGGGAGATTTTGCTAGCAACAGGTTGCTCGGGTGAGGAATTGATGTTAAGGCCGTTAGATCGATGTTACGGCCGTCAGATGGATTCTCCTAGGCTTCTGTATTTTCTGTCTGAAAGGCTATATGGCTCTGATTGGGTCCTCTAAGTGGCTCAAAGTTCTTACCGAAAGTCATAAGGTTCTAAAGTAGGTAATCAGCAATCACTGTATCCATTTCATCATCGGGATTGTCCCAAGGTGGGACTTGAAATAATCGTTAGGCCAAATTGGGGTGTCTACAGATGCCCCTCTTTGACTGAACTCAGACGGATCGCGAGACATGTCTGAGTAAGAGTCAAAGCTGTAAAAAGCAACTCAATTTGGTCCAACCACTATTCCAAGGGGTTTTCAAAAAAGGTTTTGTTATGGTCGGACCGGGAGGCTGCCTACGTATTCCGCAAGGGAAATTCAGACCAACCGTAGTTCGGGCAATAAAGAAATGTAAAATTTTTGGAGGGATAGAGACAGAAGACGTACTGTGGGCACGCGACCCAAAAATCCCCACATTTTTGGTATGAGAAAATTCCGGGTGCGCCCTTTTTGGAAAGCGCGGCGAAACGCTTCGCAAATCAGAGAGTCGCCACTCGGGTTTTGTGGAAAGTACCCAAGAAACCGAGGTTTTGAAAACGTTTGGACCACGTTTGTTTGATTTTGAAAAAGGCTTTTGTAGACTGGACCGTCGTCACCTTCGATCTTGAGGTTCGGGAGCCAGATTACGAGAGGGGAAGGGTTTTATGGCACCCCCCTCGCCCAGTCCGGAGACCGGTCTCTACTCAGGCGTTTTGTAAAGCGTTTGCATTTCTCTCTTTATTCGATCATTCTTTCAACCAGTTAGGGCGGGGAACAGTTAACAGGGGTTAAAACTGTAAACAAATTGCAGTTTATGTACAGAAACGTGATAAAATGTTTATGGATGTTTGATGTTTGATCTATACAAGTATAATAGATTGAGAACAAGCTTTTGTGGACATTTTAGGCAGACTGGAACACACTGACCGTGAGATGGTGCACACAGGGACAAACCTGCATGCACTGGCCAAGCCACTGCATGCAGCCATGACCTGCGTGCGCCACACCACAACTGGCGTGCGCCGGTAAGCCCAAGACCACAGCTTCTGTTATCAACCCTCTGGGCTCTGAAAAGGACCAGTGCACACCCAGGACAAACCACGCAGTTTATAAAGGTTACTAAGCTATTACAGACAGATCAATGGGCTTAAAAGCCCCCAAATAAACAGAAAACCCCTTAAACAAAGAGGGGAGGATGATCAAAGGCCTGGATGTAAGATCCATGCAAGGGCCAAGCCACTGGAATATAGACTACTACCATACGCCACTTATAAAGGAACGTACGCCAGTTATCACTTTGTTCCAATGCTTTGGCTTTGCATCACCTGGGCTCTGGAACAAGACCAGAAGACTCCCAGAGGCCAAGCTAAGCAAAAAAAAAAAAACACAGATGGAAGAGAAAGCAGTTCTAAATACAGAAAGCTGTAAACTGGTTTTAACATGCAGCAAGGTGATCAGGATGTAAATAAAGCAGAAAAACAATGATCCATGATCCCCACGCCAGTTCTGCACATACCACCATTTCTGGCGTACGGCACTACTAACTGGCGTGCGTCACTGATCATTGTGCACGGTTTTGAAACCTTGCCAGCATTAGGGCCAGGACTGGTATAGATTACCAGCCTTGACCCTGCCAGCCCCCCTCAGGGGTCAGAACAGAAAACAGGAGCAGAAGGTATTATACCTTTGCTTGTGAGTTTTGAGAAAGAGTTTGAGCTTTGATCTTTGAAGATGATGGTGGATGAGAGTGTGGTGAAGGTTTTTGGACTGTGTAGAGTGTTCCCCTTGCTTACTCTTTCTATGGGAGAGAAAGGAAGCAAAGAGAGATAATGGAGAAGAAGACAAAGGGTTTTTCTTCTTTATGGTGCTAACCCCTTGCAAATGAATGCAAGGGGGGTATTTATGGTGGAGAGGGAGACTGAGATCAGTCTGCCCTTAAGGGCTGTTTGGAGTGATAAGGAGGAGAGGAGCCTCCCATGCATTTAATGCATGGGACTTGGCTTGAAGGAGGGTGTAGGAGAGAGGGGGGAACAGCTTCTGGCCGAAGCAATGATCAGGAGCCTGCCAACTGACGTCAATCGGTTACAAAAACTCCCGCCCATTTGGCTGAAAAAGGTTGATTTGACTGGCATTTACTGGCGTGCGCTACTTGTTGAGTGGCGTGCGCCAGTCACCGTGGATGACTGACACGTGGCAGTGGTACCTGCGCACGCTAGTCCACCGCCAGCGTACTCCTGTAGGGTTTTGCTGAGGCCATTTGGTTCTGGCTCGAGGGTTCGACAAGGGCTTGAAATGGGTTCGGACGAGGTTCGGGACGCTCAAAGCTCATTTCACAAACCCCGGGATGTTCTTGACCTTAATCATCATCGGGGAATCAAAGACCGTAAGTAAACTAATCTGGACAGTCCAGAATAGGGTGTCTACACGTACCTTAGGGCTTAAAAAGCCGTAGTGTGACGTACCTAGACTGAGCCAGGGTTTTGGCGAAAGATAGTTGAAGGAGCGCGGGGCTGCCGGGGGAATTTTTGCAGAGAGCTTCCTTAGTATTTTGGGGTAGATCAGTACACGGCAGGTGCGTTTGCTTTTCTTGATCATCCTTACTTTGACTGAGAAGGGCTCGGTAGGGTAGCTTATCCTTGCGAATGAGCTGGAAGGAATTGATGTAGTCGAGGTGGAATCCAAGCCATCTGCTGAGGATGAATTGGACGCCGGTTGTTTATGAAATATAGGGGGCGCGGGGCCAGTAACTAGAGCACGGAGCTTTGGAGACGCGAAAACCGGGGTACGGAGCCAGTTGCAGTCATGAGGCAAGAGCCTGGAGAGTGATGGTTTTTGATGTGATGGAACCGAGGCACGGAGCCGGTTGTAGTCATAAGGCAAGAGCTCGAGGTGATTAGAACTAAGGCGTAGAGCCTGCTGTGGTCATGAGGCGAGAGCCTGAGGTGATTAGAACTAAGGCGTAGAGCTTGCTGTGGTCATGAGGCGAGAGCCTGAGGTGAGCTTAGGGCTTGATGGAACCGAAGCGCGGAGCTGGTATAAGGCGAGAGCCTGAGATGATAGAGTTGAGGCACGGAGCCTGTTGCAGTCTTGAGGCGAGGGCCTTAGTGCTTTGAAGGAACCGAAGCGCGGAGCTGGCATATGGCGAGAGCCTAAGGTGTCGGAGCTTAGAGCTTGACGTGATTTGAACCGAAGCGAGGAGCTGGTTGCATTTTGATGGTCTGTGCATGGAGCTTTCTCATCATAAGTTTTGGCGTAGAGCCAAAGGATCGAGACGCTGGGCCGATCAATAAAACCGAGGCGTAGAGCCGGTTGATTGCAGGGTTGACCTGTTTCATAAGAGATATGCAGAGTGTATATGTGTGATGATGGTTGTTAGATGTGAACAGATATGATGATGTAGACTCGATGTGAAAATGTTGATGCAATTGATGCAAATGTGCACGGGCCCGTGCGTGTGTGTTGATTTAAGCTTAGAGCTTCTATCAAGTTCCGGACTTGAGCATTCAGAGCGTAGAGCTCGAGCATTCGGACGGCAGAATCCGAGCATTCAAAGTACAGGCTTTGAGCGTCCAGTACGCAGTGGTTGAGCATCCAAGCGTAGAACTTGAGCATTCAAGTGTAGAACTTGAGCATCCAGTACACAGTGGTTGGGCATCCAAGCGTAGAGCTTAAGCATTCAAAAATGTTAGATTTTTGAGCATTCAGGCGTAGAGCCTGAGAATAAATGTCTTGATTGTTGGGGCGGCATAGAGCCTGTTGCTTGTTTACGGCTTCGAGCCAATTTGAGATAGTGGGCTTAGAGCTGCTGAATTGGTTGTTACGGCTTCGAGCCAGTTGAGATTGTGGGCTTGGAGCCGCTGAGTTGTGATAGCGAGCGTAGAGCTGCTGATTCGAGGGCTTGGAGCCGCTGAGTGGGTGTATGCAGGCGTAGAGCCCGTTGAATGACGAGTTGGAGACAAACACAGGCGTCGAGCCTGTTGAGGTGATGAGCTTTGAGCTGTTGAGCTGGTAAATGAGTGAATAAGTACAGACGTAGAGCCTGTCGATAGTGGGCCTTGAGCCGCTGAGTTGGTTGTTACGGCTTCGAGCCCGTTGATATGGTGGGCGCAGAACCGCTTTGGTGAGATAACGGGCGTAGAGCCTGTTGAGTTAAGGGCTTGGAGCCACTGAGATGGTAGATATAGGCTTCGGCCAGCAGTTTGTGGAGAGAGAATTTCCTCGTGCTTGGATATGCCCCTAAGGCTAGTTCTGATCATGCTGTATTGGCTCGGGGATGCCCCCAAGGTTACTTTGTTAGTTGAGGACCCAGAAGTTCGTAGTTGCTTGAGTTTGGTACACTGAGCAAAATCCACAGGGGCTTGAAGAAAATTGATTGGAGGGCCAGGGAATGGATCTGTCGGCCGAAGGATTGGTGTCTCGGCCGAGATATCGAATACTCGGCCGAGATATCGAATACTCGGCCGGTTAATCGGTTCATTTCCAGGGGCCTATAAAAGGCCATGGCCTCGGCCGTTCCATTTCATTTTCCTTTCTTTCCTCTCTGTTTCCTACGTCCGAGACTTCCACCGAAGATCCCTTTCACTTCCCCTCGTTTCTGACAGCTCCGGGCCATGGGTGATGCACGGCCAGAGATCGCGGGGGGAGACCGCGCTGTTTGTGGTCCTGTCTTGATGCTTGATTAGGGACCCTTGCATGGGTGGCTTGCTTCCGCGACGCGGAACTCCTGGTGTGACGGTGACACGCGGTGTGGTGATTTTTCTGGGCTACGTGGTGTCTCTTTTGCACCGTAGTACTCCTCCGGTATACACCGCCCCAGGGGTGTCCTCTTCTTAGTTTCTTTGCAGCAGGCCTCTGGTGTCTAGAACACCAGAGGGTCCGGCATCCTCTCCTGCTTCCTCTTTTTGTCTTTTTCCTGTTTTTCTTCCTGCATAGGTTAGTTTGACAGGAAATCGATGTATAGTTTGTTTAGGAAATGTGGGATGATCCACCTTGTGATGTAAAAAGCTTTCGTTATATAAAACAAAAATCTTTTGCCCTATTTGTGATTGTGTATGCCATGCTTACGTTCGTTTGTACGTAATAACTTTGTTAACCCAACGAGACGAACTGAACCGTGGAAACAATCTGTAAAACAACCGTTCTGGCGGCCGATTGAAAGATTACGCGGTCGAGACTTTGATCTGTCGACCGGGGGATCGTTTTGACCGCCTGGGTTTGACTTTTAGGTCAACTCTGATTTTTACGGGCCGATGGATAGATCCTTCGGCCGTCATATCAAAGTGTCGGCCGAGAGACCGACCGAAGTTTCGAGGATTAAGAATCCGATTCCGATTTGAACTAAGACTCGACTTGGTTCTATAAATACACGTTCTACGAACCCGATAGCATTGTCAGTAGCAATTCTTTGCACATGGCGCAACCAGTCCTTGATCAGTGGTTGGATTCCTTTAATGGCCTCGACCGTTTACACTTTAAGTCCTTTGGCATGGACTTCCTCTTCTCCCTTCATCAAACTCCTGTGAATTTTGCCTTCCTTAGAGCAGCCACTAGTTTGTGGGACCCTGTTTTTCATGTCTTTCGATTTAAGAGAGAGGAGTTATGTCCTACTATCGAGGAATTTGCGGCTATTATGGGCCATTCGGATAGAGAGGATTTCGTTGTTCCTAACCCTTTGTTCAACCGAGGGAACCTCTTAAAGGATTTGCTCCAAGTTCAGAAGCATGAAGTTAGATTCTTCATAGTACAGGGAAGGTTGGAGATTCTGCAGTTTGTTCAGCGCTTTGGTACAGCTGAAGCCCATCGCCAAGTTTCCCAACAAAAAGCTTGCTTTCATGCATTGTGCATTTGTCTCCTTCATTATCACTTGCTCGGCCCTTCCTCTGGCCATGCTGATCCCATACTGCTTAATATTGCTCAACAAATTGGAAACCGTGTGAGTTTCGCTGGCTTAGTGTTGGCAGAGACTTTGATGGGTCTAGATGTGATGAAGGATAGTCCTACAGCTCAGTTCTCAGGCAGTCCTTTACTATTGCAGGTTCACTCTTTGTTTGTTTATTTGTCAAGTTTATCTTTTCACTCATCACTCTTTTGTTTTGACTTACATGTTCTCTCAACTCACAATTTTCCCTTGTTCTCTAGGTATGGTTGTTTGAGAAACTAAAGGTGTGGGATGCGCCGGGGCGGTTTCCCTATAATCCAGATCAATGCACGGAGCGTCATGTGATTAAGCAGTTCCCAACTGAGGCTGCTTGGGAGGCATGGATGAAGACTTGTAGGAATAATCAGATTCAATGGGTTTGCCCTTGGTATGGTGTTGAGAGTATGACTGCGAGTACCATGAACCATTTTGGCGTGGCAGTGATTGGCATAACTCGAGTCGTTTTCTACTTTCCTGCTCGTTTCCAAAGGCAGTTCGGGGCTGAGCAAACCGTAATCCTGGGTGACCCTGAATACACCGTTTCCAAGGTCCATGATGCCAACTTCCGTCGCAATATGTTGCGTTTTTGGCCGAATAGAGTGATGCAGGAGGTTGCTGAGAACTTTGTTGTCAAGCTATCAGGTTCTTACAAACGTTGGTTGAAGAAAAACCTTTCAGAGGATAGTAGTGCGAAGAGAAGGAAGACCTAAAGATTGACATTTTGCTCATGTTTTTCGAGAGATTTTTGTTTGATTCTAGCTTTCATGGATTAAGAATCGTTTAGGTTTGCTTTGTCTTTTTCTTTTGGAAATAATAAAACATTTGGTCGTTTTATTCGAAGATGTTATTGCCATGATTTGATGGTGAACATGCTTTAGGATAGACCTAGAAACTTTGGAAGTGATGATGATAGCAGTGGCCGGATCTCAAACTTAGAGATTGCCTACGTATCCCATGGAGGGAATCAGGCCATAAACGTAGTTCCAACAAAAGAGATTTGTTTTGTTTTTAGTTAGGGTCCACTCGGGTATTTTCCTCTCCTTTTGTGCTCTAATTTTTGCCTAAAACCGCCCTTGCGGGTTTTCGGTCTAGCGAGCGCTTTATTTATGCCTTAGTTTTTGCCTAAGCCGCCCTTGCGGGTTTTCGATCTAGCAGGCTGCTCTAATTTTTGCTTGGATCCGCCCACCCTTGTGGTTTTCGGCCCAACGAGCATCTCTCAGGGGTAGTACTTCCTTAGTTTGTCGATGTTGACTGGCGTTACGAATTCCATTCCATCCAAATCTGCAATGTATGCTGCTCCTCCAGAAAGTATGCGTTTGATAAGGTAGGGGCCTCCCCAGTTTGGTCTAAACTTGCCCCTTGGGTCTGAAACGTGACGACGGATTGCTTTGAGCACCATGTCTCCTACCTTGATGTCTCTAGGTTTTACCTTTTTGTTGAATGCTCGTGCGATGCGGCGTTGATACCCTTGCACGTGGTATAACGCTCTCAGCCTTCTTTCGTCTAGTAGTGCCAATTCGTCGTAGCGGTTTTGAACCCAATCTTCTTCAATCATCCCAGTCTCAGCCAGAACCCTTAGCGAAGGTAATTCTAGTTCGATAGGCAAGACAGCCTCCATTCCATATACCAGAGAGTAGGGAGTAGCCCCAGTTGAAGTTCTTTCAGTTGTTCGATAACCCCATAATGCCAAAGGTAGCATTTCTGGCCAGTTTGTGTAGGTATCGGTAGTCTTCCGCAGGATCCTCTTGATATTCTTGTTTGCAGCCTCAACTGCTCCATTAGTTTGGGGTCGATAAGTAGATGACCGGTGATTCTGTATTCCAAATTCGGCAAAAAGCTTCTTGGTCGCTCCTTTGAAGTGTGACCCATTGTCGCAGACGAACTCGTGAGGTACACCATATCGGTAGATGATATTAGTGCGAATAAATTTGGCCACATGAGTGGCTTTGAGGGTAGCGTAGGAAGCTGCTTCTACCCACTTGGTGAAATAGTCGATAGCCACTAGAATGAACTGATGTTTGTATTTTCCCTTTGGATTTATGCTTCCAATGACGTCTATCCCCCAGGTGGAAAATGGCCAAGGGGATGTCATGTTATACAATTCCGTAGGGGGAATACGCATGCGATCAGCGTGAGTTTGACATTTGTAGCATCGGCGGACGTATTCAGCACAGTCGGCTTCCATCGTGGTCCAGTAATATCCTTGTCGCAGGATCTTCTTTGCCATTGTGGCCCCATTCATGTGTGACCCACAAGTTCCCCCGTGTATTTCCTCCATTACCTTACGACTATCTTCCATTGTGACGCAAAGTTGATTTGGACCCAAGTACGCTCTTCGATACAATGCTCCTCCACATGCCACAAATCGAGCGGCGAACTTCCGCAGAGCTGTTTTGTCCTTCGAAGTGGCCTCGGATGGATATTCCCCTTCTTCCAAGAATTTCTTTACGTCTTCGTACCATGGCTTGCCATCATCTTCACCTTCCTCGGTAAAGGTACATTCGCATGTTGGTTTGACCTTTTGCTCGATCATGAGTGGCCGCATTGTGAACCCCAGGGGTATCTCGACCATGGATGCTAATGTTGCCAGTGCATCTGCGAATCTATTGCTCACTCGGGGGGTGTGTATGAAGATAACAGAGTCGAATTGTGGAATTAGATCTTCCAGCACAGAATGATACAATTTCAGTGTGTCTTCCTTGACCTTCCAGTCTCCCCTTGCTTGAGATACCACCAGGTTTGAATCCCCAATGACTTCTACCTTCTTTGCCCCTAGTTCTAGGGCTGCTTCCATTCCAGCGATGCAAGCCTCATATTCAGCCTGGTTATTAGTGACTTCAAACCTTAGTTTATATGACAAAGGGATATGAGAGTCGCTCGGAGAAACTAACAGTACCCCTATGCCATATCCATGTTGGTTTGATGCTCCATCGAAGTAGAGCTGCCAGGTGTCATCTAAGAGACATACGATGTCCTCGTCGGGGAACATGAAGTTTTCTGCTTCGGCTTCTGTTACAGGATGATCTGCCAAGAATTCTGCCACAGCTCTTCCCTTCACTGATTTCCTTGTCATGTATTTGAGGTCAAATTCTGCTAGCAGCAATAACCACCTAGCTAGCTTTCCGATGAGTGCTGGCTTTTTGAAAAGATATTTGATTGGGTCTAAACGAGAGACCAGCACCACTGGATGTGCTAACAGGTAGTGCCTCAGCTTCTTTGTGGCCCATACTAGCCCCCAACAGGTTTTCTCGAGGGGAGTGTACCTTGTTTCGTAATCCATCATCTTTTTGCTGAGGTAGTATATGGCGCATTCTACTTTGGCGTCGTTTTCTTGCGCTAGCATGCATCCCATGGATGTGTCTGTTACTGAGAGATACAGGATCAATGGTTTCCCAGGAATGGGTGGCGACAGTACAGGCGGATTCTGAAGATATTCCTTGATTGCTTCAAACGCTTGCTGACAGTCTTGGCTCCACTCAAAATTAGTACCCTTCTTTAGTAGCTTGAAAAGGGGTTCGCAGGTAGTTGTGAGCTTGGAAATGAACCTGCTGATAAATTGTACTTTTCCCAAAAAGCTTCTTACCTCCTTTTCTGTCCTAGGCGGCGATATTTCCATGATAGCTTGTATCTTGGAAGGATCTACTTCGATTCCTCTTTGAGTGATGAGAAATCCCAACATTTTTCCAGCTGTTACCCCAAAAGTGCATTTTTGAGGATTAAGACGTAGTTTGTAATTCCTAATCCTCTCAAAGAACTTTTGGAGTGCTCCATAGTGTCCTTCCCTTTCCTTTGATTTGACTATCATATCGTCGACGTATACCTCAACTTCTTTGTGCATCATGTCGTGCAGCAGCGTTGTTGCCATTCTCTGGTAAGTAGCTCTAGCGTTCTTCAACCCAAACGGCATCACTCGGTAGCAGTAGGTTCCCCAAGGTGTGGTGAAGGTGGTTTTCTCTCTGTCCTCAGGAGACATAAGGATTTGATTATACCCAGAAAATCCATCCATGAAAGATAGCAATGCATGACCCGCTGTATTGTCCACTAGTTCGTCTATATGGGGCAATGGGAAGTCATCCTTGGGACTAGCTTTGTTGAGATCTCGGAAATCTACACACACCCTAATTCCTCCAGTTTTCTTTGGCACAGGAACAATGTTAGCTACCCATTGTGGATATTCGGTGACTATGAGGAAACCGGCGTTGATTTGTTTGGCGACTTCTTCTTTTATCTTTAAGACCCAATCAGGGCGCATACGTCTCAGTTTTTGTTTAACTGGTTTTGCATCAGGATGAAGGGGAATTTTATGCTGAACAATTTCAGGGTCTATTCCAGGCATGTCCTCGTAAGACCAGGCAAAAACATCTTTGTATTCTTTTAGCAAAAGGATTAGTTTTTCACTTTCTTGAAGGGATAGCGTGGCACCAATTTTAACCATTCTGGGCTCGTTTTCAGAGCCTATGTTTGCTGTGATTATTTCCTCAGAAAAAGGTTTAGCGTGCCTTTCTTCTTCTCTCTCGATGAATTCTAGAATCTCTTTTGGAATTTCTTCCTCAAAGTTTAGTGTATTGGAATCCATACAATTGATTATAGGCAAAGTGAAATACTCTAAATCTTCCTTCTCATTGCTAAGATTATCAAAAGACATTTCAGAGTCAAATTCAAAATAAATGTTATGCCTTGGTGCTTTGACCAGATTTTCCTCACTAGACTTAGTAGTTTCAAAAGATGAAAAGCTTGACTCGGACTGAGTCGACTCGAAGTCGGAATCGGAATCGGAACCAGAACTAGCGCTTTTCATTTTGTATTTTAGGGAGTGTTCCACGGTCCAGTTAGGGTAAGCCCCTTTTTCAGCATCCACAATCAATTCAGAGCAGTCTTTTTCATCACCAAGGTCGATCATCAGTACCTCACTGTCACCTTGATTCACACTTTCGTTATTGTCACCCTGCAAGTCTTGGAGGGCCATTTGATTTGCTACTGCTGTTATTTCCTCCAGTTGAGCTTCAACTTCTGCTTCGTCGCTGTTATCGACTCTTCGCGTGCCAACAAAGCCCCACCAATTACCAAATCTATCTATGATGGGGTGGATCACCCTCATTTCATTGTCGGTGACTCCCTCATCAAAGAGTAGGTTTAGTGATATTTCGTCTAGTGGGTCATTGTCGACAGACTCTTCTTCCTTTGCCTCTTCAGTTTCGAGGTTATTGACTTCATCTATTGGCCAATAGTTGTCAGTAGGTGCATAGGGGTCATAAAAATAGATTGGGACCCTGCGAAGCCCTTCTTCTTCAATCAGATCTTCTACTTCCTCCTCATAAACTGTTCTGGCGAACATGACATGGGTGTCTTCAATGATAGTCACCACAGGCTTGGGCTGATTTGATGGAGTGATGTACTCAGAAGGGTTGAAATCTTCAATAGCAGGGTGGAGCGGGCCAGACAGCTCAGTGACAACTCGAAAGTGTGAATCATACGTGGACAGCGAAGTGGTCATTTTCCTGAAAAGATTTTTGTTTTAGTTAGATTGATTAATCTTACCTACTGTTTATTTGACTTAGAGAGATTCCTAAGGTTTAACCTGCAAAAGAGAAACTTTACAACATACACATATACAATGGGTGTGAGGAAGAACTTGGAAGTAAAATGCAAGTAAGTTCCTAGCCTGTAGGTTCCTGTCTTAGTTTGATAAGTTCTATGTCTTTCTAAAACATGCAAGGTTTTGGTAGTCTCAGGGTGCTCCGTTGCCAAAGGGCACCAATCCTCTCACCAGCCCATTATAGGCGGTGATTGGGTGATTTCCTTTTTGATATACCACTAGATACGAGTGACTGTGGAGTTTGCTGGAACCCCCAACATAGCCCGTGTCATGCTGGGATATCAGGTGAACTCAACGGGTTGCCCGCTCGATGCATATGATAAATGAATTAAACAAGGCATGTATTAGTCTTATGTTTGAACTTTTTGGTTATGGCTCTCATGTCCCCAGCAGAGTCGCCAAAAACTGTAGACACCTCCCAAACGGGGCATCGCCATACAGATTGACCACATTCGTTTGCTCGATTGGTTGTTTGCTTTGTAAACCAA
Organism: Rhododendron griersonianum; assembly: GCA_018127125.1. Lineage (NCBI taxonomy): Eukaryota > Viridiplantae > Streptophyta > Magnoliopsida > Ericales > Ericaceae > Rhododendron > Rhododendron griersonianum. Next base: position 39,917,301 of record CM030795.1, on the reverse strand, counting down.
AATCATGGACATTCCCATGGCTAGGAACATCGCCACATGACAGTAGTCATCATCAAAACAGAGTCGCCACCCAGTTTATTAAAACTAGGAAAATAGATAGAGATTCTGGGTACGGGAGCCAAAAGTACAATAAGGGGAAGGTGTTAGGCACCCCTCTTTGCCCAGCCGTGAGACTGGCCCATAATCATTCAACACAAGACATGTAAATGCTTTATTTAATTCTAACACATAGTTGTTTTTAGCCTTTAAGCAGGTAAAGGTGAGTCAGGACTGTAATTGAAAGCATGCACAGGAAAGCAGAATAAAACAAAGTTGTCCCAGGAAATCGATTACTCGACCGATGAATGGATGTCACGGCCGAGTAATCACACTGGTTTTACGTACCGGCCGAGGGATCGAAGCCCCGGTCGGTGTTCTTCCTCACACCAGACAGAAACGTTAGTAAATGATCAAAACGATAATATTATGATTATTGACTGAAAATAAGACAAACCAGAGGCTGTTGGGCCTCACCACCTTGATCCCTCAGTTGCTTTGATTGCTTCGGATTGTGTGTGATTGACTGATTGCTTGATTGAAAACCCTAGGGTTAGGGTTTGAACTTCGGGGTTTGATCTCTGGATTGATGGCCGCCTTCGGGAGGTAAGGGCTTTTGTAGAGGAGGTTTGGGAGTGTATATTGACAGAGTTTCGTGGCTTGAGAGGGTGTGAATGTGTATCAATTTCGTGGTGCAAAGGCCTCTATTTATAGGCAATTTTGATGACTCACTCCGACCAATCAAAACACACGATTGCAATTGCAATTGCAATTGCAATTGCAATGCAATGCAAACTCTTCGTTGATATCTCCGAACGTGGCCCGAACGCATCGGAAAGGTAGTGTAGTTGGATCAAATCAAACGTCTGACAGAACGTTCCAGAATCTGGAAAAAGGTCAATCTGGCGGCCGAGCTATTGATCTGCCGGCTGTGTAATGGATGTTGCGGCCGAAGAATTGATCTTGCGGCCGTGGGTTTGATCTCTCAGGGAGATTTTGCTAGCAACAGGTTGCTCGGGTGAGGAATTGATGTTAAGGCCGTTAGATCGATGTTACGGCCGTCAGATGGATTCTCCTAGGCTTCTGTATTTTCTGTCTGAAAGGCTGTATGGCTCTGATTGGGTCCTCTAAGTGGCTCAAAGTTCTTACCGAAAGTCCTAAGGTTCTCAAGTAGGCAATCAGCAATCACTGTATCCATTTCATCATCGGGATTGTCCCAAGGTGGGACTTGAAATAATCGTTAGGCCAAATTGGGGTGTCTACAGGAGGATTTCGAGAGAGATCACGAAACATAGGGGATGAAGGGTCCAACCCATTCATAAAGGATTCTGCCGCCACCGCCTAGTTACAGTCGGGAATCAAATTATAAACTTCCCAATATCGCTCGGTGTATAAACGCAACGTCTCTCCTGACCTCTGACGCATGTTGACCAGCATGGAGAGTGTTTTCGGTTGAATGCTACTCGTCACGAAGCGTTTGGTGAACTCGAGTTCTAACTCGTCGAAACACGTAATAGATCGTGGTTTCAATTGGTTATACCACATCATAATCGGCTGAGTCAGAGCAAGGGGAAAGATTTTGCACATAATAGCGTCGGAGAAATTGTGCAGAGACATTATCTGTCGGAAGCGTGTAACGAACAACACGGCGTCCTCCTTTGCCTCGTATGGCTTAATCTTCGGCATGGTGAATCGGGCGGGGGGATGTTCATTCAGGATAGCGTCGGTGAAAGGCGATACCTTTGCCCTCCCGAGCTTCGTGTCGTCTGCTGGGATAACAACCGCGCCCAACGGCAAGCCAGTATCCCGTCGCTCGGGTTCAACGATATGCGCCCGATGATGATATGTCGGTTCAAGACGTTCCCGAAGACGCGCACTTCCCCCCTTGATTGTTCGGGGCCGTCATTATAAACCCGATGTCGTGCTATACCGCTATCTATAAGACGATAAGTGATGGGTTCGCCCGTGAGTTGATCAAACAGGACGACGCTGTCGTCTCATTCCCGATGATTGTCCCTACTGTCAGCTCGGTGGTGCCCCAACGTTTCTTCGCCGGAAGGCTGGAAACGGGAGCGAACATGCTTCTCCCGAAGAGGAGGGTAATTCATGTCAAAATCTAACCGAGTCCTGGCCTTTGGGCGTTCTGCCCGATAAGGACCCAGGGTTAACGAGGGCCCGGAGGCCTCAGACCGTCGGCTCCGTGCGGTTGATCCCGAAGAACAAGTTGAACTTTCACCATGACCAGCACCTTCCAAGTGCCGCTTTTGGGGTGTAATTGGTTGATTCCCGACTCGGCTAAGATTAGGACGGTGTCTCGTCCTGGCGTTATCCTCGGTCAGGGCAAGGACATGCTTCCCATGTCGTCGAGTATCCACATGTCTACTTGTTCCCGTGTCGTCATTTCCAAGAGACGGTGTTATCGGAACATGGCGATCCCAGTCGTCAAGTCGTTGCTAGAGAAGAGCTATCACAGCAGCCTGCCGTTTTTGTTCGGCAAGAGCAACTTCAAGCTCGGTAGGTTGAGCATCCGGCCGACGCGTGGTTGGTATGATGGTTCGGGCAGTATGAGCCTGGGGGGTGTTGCAATAACCGAACTCGGACAGCCCGAGAGTGAAGTCTTCTGGCCTCGGTGGTGGTGTACGCCTCGACATTGATGAACGAAGAGAGAATAAACCGAGTGAAATGCTTCCCCAACAGAGTCGCCAATTGTAGGGGGGTTAATTCCACCTTGAACCTTTTCCTTCCTTCGTCCTGGGTTGGGAAGATGAGCAGAGAGCGCCTGAGTACCTACAAACCGGAGGGGGGTGTTCCTCCGGGAAGAAGCTCCGACGATCTAGTTAGTAGGTGGAGGAGAAAGGAGAGAGAGAGCTTTTTAGGAGAAAGTATAGAAAGAGAAAGTGTATCAGAGAGCGAACCTGGTTGGGGGCAGTCCTCTATTTATAGGCAACCTTGGAGTATCAAACAAGTTAGACCGCCTCCACGTGTCGTGTTGTTCAGCTGACGTCACGTGTCAGAGATATTTAGCGAGCCACCGCCCCACGAGGGTGACAAAGCCGCACTAGTCAATGTCAGAGCTGTCACATCGGACAGAAATGTCACTTCGGTACAGAGCGGTCACTTTCGTTTTGACACTGTTGACCGTTGAGTGACCGCAGACGAGCGTACTGACTGCTGGACGAAGCGGTTTCTAAAGAGATACCGTCCCAAGCGGAATGACTGCCAAGCCTAATGGTTCTGCCGAAGGGTGAACTTCCCGAACGTCAAGCTTGCCGTCCGTAATGACGAATTATTGTCCCAAAGTAAACAAAGCGTCTACTCGTCGGCGAATTGCTTACACTCGGAAGCCGAGTGTAAAGATACCACGTGTCTTCGGCAACTGCACAGTGTCCGAATCAATTAGGTCCGTAGGCCACAAGACTACACCGCTTGACCCCTTTGGACCTTCGGTATTTTCGGCCCACTACAGGTTGGATCTTCCATATCTATCTATCATCTATCTATTTTCTATCAATATACCATAAAAATGTAGTTGAAGTCAAATGTCTCTCAACCCTCAATTCTAAATTCTTTGAATTTTGAGTTTTTTTTATAAAAAAAAATATGAAAGAGAGAAAAACGTGGGAAAGTGGGAGTGGGAGAGAGAGAGAGGAGGAACGTGGGAGTAGGAGAGAGAGACTAAAGAAAAATTATTCTATACCCAGCAGGGGTCTCATCACGTGTACTCCATATTTATTTTCGAAATTCATTGAACATGAGACCGAAAAATATTAAACTATATTTTTTATCACTAGCGTTGTGCCCGTTCGGTACACAGGGTCGAAAAAAACCAATTTTATTTTTTTTATCCCATGTATTGAACGAGTATAGTCAACAATGTTTGATTTTTTTTATTACAAATTAATTTGATTTTTTAAAAGTAATTTAATTTGATTTAATATTTGTTCAATGCACAGAACCAAAAAAAATCACATTGATATTTTTTCTCAAACTATCTTTTATGGGGTGCCTACTAAGGGACAGACAACATGCGTGTTGGGCCAATTTGGGCCATTCATACTCGATAATGGATGGCTCAAATTGCATCTCGATCATCGTCCATTATTGTTATGCTAAGATGCAATCTGAGCCATCCATTGCCGAGCATAAACAACTTGGATTGGCCCAACACGCATGTTGTTCCAAAGGGACATCACGCATTCTGGGTTCTTTTTCATCAACTAGCATCGTTCTTGTTCGATGCACGAGACAAAATATTTGTGTGGCTCCGCTACAAAATATCAAGCTCGTACAAAATTTGTTGTTTGTCCTATTCATCGAATGAGAATGACGCTAGTTTTTGTTCTTTGAATGTCCAGAACAAAAAAAGAGAGATGCATAAAACAGAAAATGGGAGTTGGGACGAGGACTAGTGAGGGAGAAGGAGAAGGAGAAATGATATATAGATATAGACACTCCTATATTGGTAGGGGAAAGACTTTATTACCCTCGTTTGTGGATTTTCCGTCCAAGACATGGATGAAATGTGGGATTGGCCTTAGTAAGTAATGTTTGATTAGTTTAAGGGGCAAGTGTATGCAATTGATAGTTAAAGGATGAAGTAAACAAAATCGTGATAGTTTAAGGGGCAAATACATATTTTACCTAAACTTTAAAGGCTGATTTTGAAAATAAGAACAGGTATAGGGATTTTGGAAACACAAGCCCTTCATGGTGAAATTGGAACAGCAGACAAGTTTTCCCCAATTTTTGTTCTAGGACAATATCGTCTGCAAGCAACATACTCCATGAGATATCATTCTTAATACTTTTTGAGAGACCCCAAGACTAAAAATTAGTCTCACATCGCCAAAGTGGCCTGAATGCCTACAAAATATAAATGAAAGCTTTGAATAGGTGGATACCTTGGGCTGAGGCTTAAGGGAATTGACACGTCCTGAAAGTGTGGTCGTGGAAGGGTTCAGACACGCGGCTTGGAAGTGTAGCCGTGGAACGGAATGTGCATCTGACATGGAAGTGTTGTCACGGAATGTTTTTGTTGGCCCTTGAGTGGGCTACGGTTTAAGCAAGTCAGCAGGTCGGATCGTTACAAATGGTATCAGAGCATACACCAATCGGAAGTGTGAGGCGGGTTCCGCAAGTGAGGAGCTTGAGGTGTTTGTCGTGCTTAGGTGGGCCCGACAAGTGAAGAGCTTGAGGTGCTTGTCGTGCTTGGGCAGGGTCCCACATGAGACGAGCTTGACGTGCTTAGGCGGGACTTGTCTCACAACGCTTGGTGGGTGGAAGTGATGAACCTTGGGGCGCAACAGAAACGTTGTGGTCCAACTGGGGGAGATTGTGAGACCCCAAGACTAAAAATTAGTCTCACATCGCCAAAGTGGCCTGAATGCCTACAAAATATAAATGAAAGCTTTGAATAGGTGGATACCTTGGGCTGAGGCTCAAGGGAATTGACACATCCTGGAAGTGTGGTCGTGGAACGGTTCGGACACGCGGCTTGGAAGTGTAGCCGTGGAACGGAATGTGCACGTGACATGGAAGTGTTGTCACATAATGTTTTGTTGGCTCTTGAGTGGGCTACGGTTTAAGCAGGTCAGTGGGTCGGGTCGTTACATTTTTAGTCAATTTATCCATAATCACGGCAAATAAACATTTTATCTTAAACGTTTTGGTAAGTTCAAATGGGCTATAACTCCAATGATATCCTAATACCTCCTAATAATACCTGAGATCAAATTTGTTCACTCACAAAAATTGTGGGTGAACATTACCACATATTGGTCCAAATGACGAGTCCGGCTCCTCTCCAATCCTTACAAAATTGGAGGATCCTCAAGTACTGATCCAACGGCTGAGAATTTAACACTAAACTAACCCATCTAAAGGCCATACAGATGAGCGCACACAATTATTTAATCCCCACCCCTCTCTCATTCCCCACCCCCATTCACCGCCATTAATGACAATTTTAAACCAAACCCATCTAACGCTAATTTTATTCACCAACCATTCACGGCCATCCTCAAGTTCTTTTATGTTGTTGATCAAATATCTCATACCCAGTGATTAAGGTTAAGCTAGGCTACGGCTTGAAAGCGGTAGCGGATATTAGCAATGGATTCATCGAAGGAGAGGAAATGGGTAGGAAGGAGCGGACGACGGTGGTGATGGCTAGTGGACGGGTGGAGGGAAGAGGAGTGCTTGGAAGTGGCAGCGGGTATTGGCGATGGATTCGTTGGAGGAGAGCAAAGGCGTTGGAAGGGGTGGACGGCGGTGGTGATGGCTAGTGGACGGAAGAGGCGTTGATAGAAAGAAGAGAGAAATTTTGGGGGGTCCACTATAGTATGTTTCTAACCTCACTAGTCCACTTCTAAAGTTCCTAACCCCTCTAGTCCACTAATAATTAATTGAGTTTTTTTTCTTTTTATCCCCTAAACTATGCACTTTTTCTCTACTTAATCCCTGAACTATCAATTTGGCGATTTCATCCCCTCAACTATCATTCCGTTACCTACTTAGTCCAATAGATAACGAAAGTTAAGAATTTGGACGGAAAATGTCACATAAGGCCCTGTTTGAGACCCTGTAGAGCAGATACTTGATTATGACAGCCCTAGAGATAAAAATTAATTATGACCCTTTAGGATAAAATGATCAAAAAAATAAGACCTTCGCACTGGTTCAAATGGATTGAAAATTGGTGCACTTAATTTTTTTAGAAGGTTTAAGTGCTCCAATTTTCAATCCGTTTGGACCAATGCGAGAATCTTATTTTTTTAATCGTATTATTCTAAAGGGTCATAATTAATTTTTTTCTCTAAGGTTTTCATAGTTAATTATCTAATTTTTATTTGAGACCCATTAGAGCAGATACTTGATTATGAGAGCTCTACGGACAAAATTAACTATGACCTTTTAGGATAAAATGATCAGAAAAATAAGATTTTCGCACCAATTCACATGGATTGAAAATTAGAGCGCTTACTTTTTAACCATATTTTTAATATATAAACAGTCTAAATTCTATATAAGGAGGTCAGTCTTTTTGGAAAAAATATGTATTTGTTAGTCTCTATAAAGTGCCATGTAAGATCTTGATATATGAACCTCATAAAAAAAATTAAATACTCCAATTTTCAATCTGTTTGAACCGGTGCAAATGTCTTACTTTTTTGATTTTTTTTATTCTAAAGGGTCATAATTAATTTTTATCTCTAGGGCTGTTATAATAAAATAACTGGTCTATAGGGTCTCAAACAGGGCCTTACGTGGCATTTTCCATCCAAATTCTTAATTTCCGTTATCTATTGGACTAAGTAGGTAACGGAATGATAGTTGAGGGGATGAAATCGCCAAATTGATAGTTCAGGGACTAAGTAGAGAAAATGTGCATAGTTTAGGGGATAAAAAGAAAAAAAACTATAATTTCAATGACAAAACTACTATATGTAAAAGAAACAAGGGCCTTGTTTGGCTAACACAAAAAATATTTTTTTTCATTTTTTCGGATCTTGTTGCAACCACGTAAGCACCACCACCTCCGCCGCCGCCACCACTCCACAACCACCATGCCAACATATAACGTTATATGTGATAAAAATTTATCTCTTTTTTTTTTACCTGTTTTGAGCTCTTCCTTCTTGAACCCGCCACGCCTTAACATATAACATTATCTGTCCCAATCTGCGTTCTTTTCTTATGTTTGGTAATACATCAACAAAAGTGCACATATAATCTTATATGTCTCAATCTGTCCTCTGTACCTTATCAAAAAATGAAGATCGATTTGAGATATATAAGGTTATCTATGGATATCTGGAACGTATTTTTTGCCAACACAAACACATATAATATTATATATGTATATCTGAATTTTGTACCATGCCAAATATGTTGCATGACAGTCTTTGTTTGACAAATTCTTAGTACATGTACTTATAGACCATTCAACCACAAAAATATTTCTGGTTTTTATAACATAAAGGCTTATGCTAGTTTATAGGGTAATCCTCTGAGTTCCCTTTCTCTTTTGATTCCCCTTTTCTGGGGTATAGATATGAGTGCCCTGAAAGGGCTATGAGTGTGTGTGAGGAAACCCATCTTTAATAAAAGTCAGCTTGAACCATACCTAACGCTTTTGGAACACTCAAATCAATGTAATCATCAAGAACATCGAAACAGTACAAGTCACAATGAGAGCAAGCCCCGGAAATTGTCAAAGATGAAATCTTAAATGACCACTTCAACTTCTCTTTTTCACGGCAATTCCAAATTGTAATTCACAAACAAAGGATTGTAATAGTAAAAAAGAAAAATGGACATTGCACCGAAGACAACTAGTTTGCACTTACATGGGCGTTTTACTAATCCAAAAGTCTCAAAAGTTGGCACCCTATGTTAAGCCATGTGTATCTTCTTCTAGTCCCTGACTTCTCGCGCGGGATTTTCAGCGAACAGGTTGCTTCCCGACATAACTTATTAGGACACTCTCTGGAACTTTCTTTCCCAGGCGAAATCCGGGCACTTGGGGATAAACAGCCGCTTAGTAACATAAATTCAGATGCTCATTTCCCAAAACAAATAAATAGATGATAGTATTACATTTCTTTCTCTGAACTTATTTTCCACTGGGATGGAATTCAACAGGTTGCACGAGTGAAGGATGATAGTCAAAACTATTTACCAAATACACCAACTGGGTGCCACTGTTTGACATAGAACATTAAAACAAAATAAACTGAATAATAAATGATGGTGTCCTACATTACGTCAAGAATTAGAAAAATCATATACCAGGAGTTCTAGTGGCCAAAAAAAATATATGTTCCAACTTAAAACTCAAATATTGGTCTTCATAAACTCATAAATATCTCAATTTTCAAGATCCAAAATGAAATAATGGTCAAGTAAATTGTACAGTATAATTGTCATGTTGTTGCATGACATTAAACAAACACTGATTCTAATGAGCATACCATATAAAAGTAGAAACTAGATATTAAAGCACCAATACCAGTACCTTTCCTTCTCTTCTTCACAACCACCACCAACAGCATGCATCAAGCAAAGAACAGCAATAACAAGCACGGTAGTAGTGAAGAGGGTAGGAAGCGAAGGCAACTCCCACTTCGGAGGACGCGGCAACACAGGCTCCTTCATCAGCAAAGGCTGCCCCTGAGTCTGCTGCTGCTTCTGCTTCTTCTGATGTTGTTGCTTCTTCTTCTGCTGTTGTTGTTGACGTGTCGGCAGAGGAGTCGGAAAAGGCTCCTGTGGCTGAGGTTCTTGCAAAGGTTCCTTACCTTTCCTTATCAACAACTGCTTCTGCTGAGGTATCTTCAAGGTAGTTTGCTGTTGCGACTGCCACGCAAACCTCTTCTTCGGCAGCGGCTTAGGTGTAGGCAAAGAAGTCTTCTGTTGTTTAAGCTTCTTCAACGGAGGCAGAGAAGGAAGCGGCTTAGGCGGGGAAGGAAGCTCAACCACACTCCTACAATTACTAATACTCTTGATGCAGTTTATCAACTTAGGTTGAGGAGGAGGAGTTACACAGAAGTATATCTCATGCAGCTGTTGGACGCCAACCTTGTTCCAATTGCACGAGACCAAGACATCTAAATGTCCCTCCAATGCTGTTTTGATTTCATAGAGAATAACATGAGGTTTCACCTTAATCGGATCTGGTCCTCCCTTTGGATCTTGCACTGTTGAAACAAAACATATTCAAAGAGGAATCGAAATTCAAAACTATAGTGTACCATTTTACAATAAATGTTACCTGTCGGGCGTAGAACATCAAGAATGGTTGACCCTTTGAAGGCGATTGTAATTTCACGAACCGCCTTAGATGTGAAACGCACATATTCATCCGTGGATGAAAATAAACAATAGCCGTGGGCCTCCCACTCGTGTTTCCACAAGAAATCTTCTCCTTCTTCCAGGTTAGGCCAATATTCCTCGAATTCAGGTCTCCCTATTTCCGGCTGAAAGAAATAACACATCAAAGAAAAAATTACACGAAATATAATGGTCAGTTTGTTTCGGAAGAAAATGATTTATTTCCAAAAAATTTTCCCCTTTTTCAGATGACACTTATTTTCATGTGTTGCCCATATACATACCGCTTTATACATTCTATTACGGGGAACAGGTGCAGGACACGCGATTTCCATATTTGATGCAGATCCCCACGCCCTATAAAGGGTGAAATCGGAGTAAGTGTTGTACTTCGGTATGCAAGGCCTTCCACCTTGGCGATTACACTAGCTAGGTGCCCACCTCCACACAATTTTATAGTGGTCTGGCTTAGGCACAGGCACCTGACCTATGACATTAATGAGCAGGGAGAACAAAACGATGAATACCAGGAGCAGAGACCTGTGAAAAATTTGACAAATAAGACTAAGCTACTCATAAGCATCATGCAATATTCAATTTCAATGAAATACAGTTTTAGAGTTTAGTAATTTTTGTGCTGTCACGTTGTGTCATAATCATGTTTGTGTCAAAAACATAACAAAACCAAAGCTGCTAACTTCATGCACAATTTGGTCGTGTTAATTTGTGTCAGTACATCATTGTATAGGGAAAACGTAGAAACCCTAAGCAAACCTTACTACATGAAAGGACAATACTACCTTTGCAACTAAACATTAATAACAACATAAACATTAATATTCTAACAAGTACCATCAATCTTGTGTTTTTTTGCACATATAGAAAAGTACAAAACCTCAATTTAAGCAAAATATTAATTATTCAGTGTTGCTTTCGGCTGAATCAAAATGAATGGTCTTTTCTTTACCCTTCTTGCTTCTCCACTACCTTGTTTGTTCGTTCTTTCCTTAAAAGCATTACAAACGAACTAATACTTACTATTTACTTTTAAGGAACTAATAATGGTTTAAGTACAATAATGGTTAAAGACGACATATAATGCGGTCAATGTATTTATGTACTGTTCACCCACGTGAACATAATTGCACTCCTTTGGAGGATTCGTTAGAGTGGTGAGCATTTCAAGCCCGGTATCCCTTGTTGGACTCTTTGGGTGGTGATATTTTGTACCCCATGGTGTTCTATACTAGGGTCGTAAGCTTGTTCCTATATTATTTTCCTATAATTTTCTTTCCTTGAGTTCCTCCGAAAATCCAGCATCATATATAGTATAGAACTATAGATATGCACGAACAATAATAAGTTGCAATAGAAATTAACAACTTCTACATACCTGATAGTCTTTCCAACCCCCAGCAGTGAGAACCCAACATGCCTTTCAACTTTATGAGTTGATATGTTTTCCAGTGCCCCGGAATAAAGAGGGTGCATGTTATATAACTTAGAAGAAACTCCAGCACCTACCTGTATAGATTCAGAACTATCCAGCTCTGTAGAAGTACATCGCTGCTTTGAACCATCATCAACGTAAGATTTTTCTACTTTTAGCTGTGAAATGGTATCATCTAAACCCCCCAAGTCTCTAAACAGTGCAGCAGCAGGATTGCTGTAGCCCATAAAAGCCTCTAGGTCATGTACAGCCATGCTGACCAAATGCAAATGCTGGGGATCAGTATCTTTACGAAGAGGGAGAAGTCTTGGTATGAATCCTGCTTCACGTATGGCCAAGCAACCTGATGACGATGAGACCAAAACAGTGACAAGAGATGATAAAGCCTCAGCAAAAACAACAGACCGCTTTGAGGAATTACTAACAATAGAATCAATGGGCTTGTGCATGAGACTAGACAGAATGCCATGGTGCCCCCCAGAGGTTACAGCAATCAACACACTAGGCTGCTGAGACCAGTCTGGACAAAGAGCAACCAAGGAAAGCGGGGTCAGACTTCGAATCTTTTCAGAAACCGAATCATTGTAGCTCAGTAATGACACCAACTCAGGCTCAGCATCAAAAAAGGAGTCCAAGCCATCAGTATTGCCACATGCTTGAACAAGAACTACGAGTGCATATGGGCAAATGCAAGTATACTGTTGTCGTGCAGCTAAAGAGCTGAAAGCCCTTGCAAACCGCAATCTTATCAAAAGCGAAAATCTTAAACTTAGGGGTACTTTGAAATCCATGACTAACTTATTCAAAAGCTCAAGATCGGACTCTTGATGAGTGTTGATGTTGGGCAAATGAATGATTTGTAACCCTTGTTCCGCGGCCAGAAGTTCATCAGACGATTCAGCCTCTCTTGGGAAAGCAGGATCAAATTCCAAAAAGTTATTCTCAACATGGAAATCCTTCCTTGTTTTTATAAACACTGTATTGAAATGACTAAAAAGATAAACCCGGTCATGAAAATCTCCCTGCATCAACACAAACCAACATTAATCAAAACACACAGAGGCGGGCTTGTATATAGATTCAAGTATAGGCTGCAAAAGTACCTTTTCGAAATCCCAAACAAAACCTTTCAGAGCTTCCTCTACATTCTCAAGTGGAGTAACTATGACACCTTTGACAAAGGATTTAACGTTTGGAGGCTGACAACACAAAACAACGGAGGATAATTGTCATATTTCTGAGTATCAATAAAATTTAGCTTAAGTTACGATATAGCAGACTAGTAAAAAAAGAGAAAACATCCATTTGTTTTGCCTTCATAGTTGCCAAGCTCGGTAACATGAACTTGCATTAAAGAGGATGGTTGTTGGTTTAGGCCTCTTGCATGGGAGGGTGAACTGTTCTGAGTTCTCTTGACTTTTTGAGAGAAAAAAAAAAAAGAATTGCCTACATTGTCAGAAAGGATTTATTTCGTATAGCACATGAGCTACTCCACACTTGCAATATATATGTCAAAAAGATCTACTTTACTTCTGACCCCCTCAATGTGCAGGTTCCAACACCACCTCAAGCTGCCATGCATATAATCTAAGAAAATCTGTCCTTATATTTTTCTAAGTAAATGGTTATAATTGATCAGCGACGAAGAGGATGCCACTTGCACTCACTACTGACTCACTTATCAAAACACAAACAACAAACAGATACAAAACCCATGTCTCGCCGTAAATAACTACGGTGTTGATAAGGTGTCATACTCTATTTCAGAGTTTTATCAATGAGCCTAACACACATTGTTCAAGCTCAGCTCACCTACCTACAAGCTCTAAATCCAAGATTAACCTTCACACATTTTGCTTTAAACGGTGTTGACCAGAATCAAGCTCGAGCCATTTCACGCCACTCTGTTTGATTTAATGCTAGCAATGAAGTAAAATAGCTAGAACCAAAAATGCAATAAGGAAGTCATCAAGTATATAAGAGCCAAACTTGCCTTTCCTGGATTCCGCACTTTAAAAGAATAACAATCACTGGTCGAAATCTTTCCATCTTCAGTAACAATCTGCTCTTCATTTTCACCCTTCTTATCAGTGATAGAACCCGCCCAATGGACCAAAGTTTTCCTCAACCCTTCTCCACCCCAACGGTATTCACTATGTGAGTAGCAGTACAAGTCAACAACAAAGGGGTTATCGTCTGAATTAGGAGATGAATAGTAGAGGTCACTACCACTATTGCATATAAAAGCATCAAAATCAGTAGGACTGAGTCCCCCTGAGATGAGAAAAGAGTGCATTTCAGCCAAAGTAAAGGATGTTGCTAATATGAACCCCATAGACCCTTCAGTCCTTTCTTTCTCCACGGCATCAAATATCTTTCTAGCACTTGAAAATATGTCTGATATATCATCAAAATCAACAGCAATAACAATCATAAGCTTCCTCCTCCTCAATGCTGGGAATTTACCAGCACTGCTATTATGATCTGCTTTTTCCCAAAGCCCAGCCTTTTGTGGGCCCTTTAGGACACCCTTTGACCATGTCAAAACAGCATTCTCCAACTTACTCTTTCGATCCTTGGATTCTAAAGAACTATCGGCATTGCCACTGCCTGAATTGTTTTCGCCATCCATTAAAAATTTTAAGTTCAAGGATATATCCTGTCTATCTCTCAAGGAATCACTAGGTGAATCCAACTCCGAGTTTTCATCCCCATCGTCATTTCTTTGCCACCATGGCTGCCTCAGTTTGCAAACCGCTATTCCTGATAAATAAGTTTTACAATGTTCCAGCCATGAGAACGGGTGAATATTTTTCAACCCATTTTGTCGGCATTTGGCCCAAAGCTGCCTATCTGCATCCAGCTTTAGAAGAGCATGAGGAATAGACTTCTCATCATGAGGGTTAATAAGGAAACCGTTGTCAAGTACCTGTAACAGATACACAACTCGTCACAAGCTATAATTGATTAGAAAAATTGCACAACTCACAAAAGAGACTGATCTGTTTATTCAAATACCCGCAGTATGACAACAGGACCTCCATTTTTTGTGGCGACAATTGACAAACCATAAGCTGCTGTCTGTTCAATGGAGTTTCAATGGAGGAGTTATAATGGATTATCTTACTTAGTCAAAATGTAATGTATAGGAATCATACCTCGATTTGAGTAAGCCCAAATGGCTCAATGAAAGCTGGATTAATGTGGAACAGTGATAACCTATCTAATTAAAAGTTACTCAGAGAGAGAGGGACAGACAGACAATGAACTAAAACAAACTTGCATGCATGACTGCATACCATGAAGTTCTACTCTATCTAGCACGGACACTTCGTCGGAGGTCACATATCACTGTCGGACACCGACATTCTCCAAACACTCCTTGGACACATGTCTGACACTCAAATTCAAAGAGTCCTACATTTTCTCAACGTTTTCCATTTGGACACTTCGGGGACAGTTTAAAAAATGCTCCGGACATTCAGACACTCGGAAAACTAGTCGGGGGTGATAAACGAAATAGTAAGATCTAATTAAAACTTAGAGAAGTTGTATTTTTTGTGTAACGGATGATGGTCTCTTGGCTAGAAACACACACAAATGATGAAATGCTTCCCCTTTAAGTACGCGAGTGAATGATATAATGATGAATGTAATTTAAGTACGCGTGTGAATGATATAATGATGAATGTAATTTAAGGTATGTGGAGTGTTGCGTACTTACAACTGAGCCTTGCTGTTTTTTGTTTCGATACATAGTTTCATTTTTTTCGTAACACATGTCCCCTAACGTGTCTTGTCCTCTTAAATTTTAAATTCACGTGTCCAAGTGTCGGTGCCGTGTCACGTGTATGCGTCAGTGCTACATAGGTTCTACTCAAGTGATGAAAATATAAACCAACAAGCATTTTTACTCCCTCCATCAACCAAGATTATCCTCCCTGACTTGAGCATTATAAATAATCTATGAAACTACTTTCCATTTCAAGAGCACTTGTGATAAGAACTGCTGGATATGCAGCTTATAACTTAATTAACTAAGCAAAAATAAAAATGAACGTAGACCTAAACGATCTTATGACCATTTCAAGAGATGAATGATATAACTGATATTCTTCGTATCCCGTGTACAAGAGAAAACAACACAATTTAACTGCAACACAATGTAAAAATTGAAACAACCTTGCCGTTATGAGATGTTAGGGCATGATTATAAACTTCATACTTTCTGAAGTAAAACAAAGAGGGGCAGAAGGTATGCCCCACTAGGAAACAGGATTGGATGGGGGGAAGGGAATCCTTGGGAGATACTAAAGGTAGGTAACTTTCAACAAGTAGTGTAGGGAGACCCAAAAAAAAAAAGAGAGAGAGGAAGGAATCCAGAATAAAAACAGATTTGCAGAATTGCCAAAACCAAAAGGGCAGCATTCTTAGAGATTCAACCAACCAAAAAACAATGAGAGACCATCCACAACCTTAACAACTAAATGCAGATGTCCAGCCTTCAAACAATCACCACCAGAAAAGCTGACACCACCATTAGAAACTGAAAGCTTCTAGAAGAAATTGCATGCAACCCATGGTGATTTTGACTTTCTGTATCATAGACAATAGAACAAAGTCTGCAAGAGCCAAGTATGATGCTGGAAACTTTCAAGATTAACTACCTTAAAACCCCATCACGAAGAAATTCTTGACTATAAAACAAGCTACGCTACTAGAAAGTACGGCATATAGAGTAAGTGCTGTCAAGGCGGACTTGCATGGAAAAAGTAATTTCTGGACATACCACACCTGATAGTAGAAGTTAGTATAAATAACTAAAGTGAAAAGGATCATATTGTTTATCCTATTCATTCACTCTAACTTTCTACGGCATGTTTTTTTTTTTGTTTGTTTGTTGGGGATTCAAACGTCCAAACCCACAAGCAAATGCACACAATCGAAGAACAAACCAAGAACAGAAAACAATATAAAGCAAGAAAAGAACAAGACACAGAGATTACGTGGTTCCGACTTAATCTGATTGCTTAATCGTACGTCCACGGGGTGCTGGGATGTTTCACTATGATGTAAAATATGTCAAAGTTACAAAAGGAGGCAGCCCTAGCTTTGCTTTTATATCATAAGCATACAATGGACCAAAACCCTAAAAAGGCTGACCCGCGCGCATCTCAGTTCGCGCTCAGCTTAAATAGATTTCATCCCAACAATTCTCCCACTTGAAAACTGTTTACAGCGGCACCCTAAAACATCAACGGTCGTCTTCAGACACCACCAATCATAAACACCACCTGCACCCAGTCTCCCACTCAAGCCTGGAGACCCACGGAAGCTGAACAAGCCTTCAGCTTCCCCACAGTAACCACCTTCGTGAACATGTCTGCCGGATTTTCACTTGTGTGAATCTTCTCCAAAGTGAACTGTCTTTCCTCCAACAAAGAGCGAATAAAGTGATACTTTATGTCGATATGTTTGGTCCTCGAATGAAAGGCTGCATTCTTCGCCAGATGTATAGCACTCTGACTGTCGCTGAACAATCTGCATTTGTCTTGCTCTTTACCCAACTCTTTCATTAAGCTCCTCAACCATACCATCTCTTTGCACGCCTCCGTGGCTACAACATACACTGCCTCTGTCGTGGAAATAGTCACTATTCTCTGTAGCCGTGAGACCCAACTGACTGTTGCACTCCCCAAAGTAAACACATACCCAGTAGTGCTCTTCTTGTTGTCAATGTCCCATGCCAAATCTGAATCCACAAAACCTTGCAGACAAATATTAGAACCCCCATAACACAAAGCCAAATCCGTAGTACCTTTCAGATAACGCAGAATCCACTTGACTGCTTCCCAATGCTCCTTGTCCGGATTTGCCATGAACCTGCTAACAGCTCCCACTGCATGAGCAATGTCTGGCCTTGTATTAACCATGGCATACATCAAACTGCCTACTGCCGAGGAATATGGAACACTTGCCATGTAGCTTTGTTCTTCATCAGTTACTATATTCCTTTCACTCGAAAGCTTGAAGTGACTTGCCAAAGGTGTGCTAACTGGCTTAGCATTCTCCATGTTGAAACATTTCAGCACCTTTTTAACATACTCTTCCTGTGACAACTTCAACTTTCCCCTTGCTCTGTCCCTACTAATTCACATCCCAAGGATTTTCTTCGCAGAACCCAAATCCTTCATTGCAAATTCTTTGGACAGTTGTGCTTTGAGATTCACAATCTCATCCATGCTTGAACCTGCAACAAGCATGTCATCTACATACAACAAAACTATGAGATATGACGTACCAAGCTTTTTAAAGCAACAACAGTGATCCCCATGACACCTACTGAAACCCGTATTAGTCATAAAAGTATCAAACTTTTTATACCACTGTCTCGGAGCCTGTTTGAACCCATACAGGCTCTTCTTAAGCTTGCACACTTGGTTCTCCTTTCCTTCCACAACATAACCTTCTAGCTGATGCATATAGATGTCCTCCTCCAAGTCCCCATGAAGGAAAGCAGTTTTGACATCTAACTGCTCTAAGTGCAAGTTCTCAACAGACACAATATTAAGAACACATCTAATAGTACAAATCTTCACAACAGGTGAAAAAAATTCAGTGAAGTCGATACCTGGTTTCTGCTCAAAACCTTTCACTACCAACCTTGCCTTGAACTGTTTGCTACCATCAGATTCTTCCTTAATCCTGTAAACCCACTTGTTGTGCAAAGCTCTCTTCCCTTTGGGCAACTGAACCAATTCCCAAGTCTAGTTTGATGAGAAAGAATCCATCTCATCATCCATGGCGTGCTCCTACTCCTCCCTGGTCTCAACCTACAATGCTTCTTTAAAACATTCTGGTTCACCACTATCTGTTAGCAACAAATAATGTAAAAATGGAGAATAACGTATTGGAGGTTTAGCAACACGTGTAGACCTCCTGGGAGGAGTCTGTGGATTTTCCTGTGGAATAGATTCGGTATTAATATCCTGAGGCTGCAGGACTTTGCCGTCTGGGATCCCTTCAAACTCTACCAAGTTTGAGTTTTCCTCAGCCTCCTCGGGTTGACTGTTCCTATTTCTATACAGAGCAAATTCATTAAATACCACATCCACACTCCTGCGTGTTTTTTGATTTTCAAAATCATACAGCCTATAACCATAGCTATCAGTACCATAGCCTATAAACACGCATTTACAAGACTTAGCATCAAGTTTACCCCTTTCTGCCAGTTCTATATGCATATAAGCAATGCAACCAAAAACTCGTAAATGAGATAAATTTACCTCTTTACCTGTCCAAGCCTCTTCTGGTAATCCACAATTCAAAGGAACTGCAGGTCCCCTGTTGATCAAGTACACGGCCGTATCTACTGCATGAGCCCAGAACTGCTTAGGCAACCCAGCATGTAACCTCATGCTCATCGCACGCTCTAGAATCGTCCTATTCATGCATTCAGCAACTCCGTTCTGCCTTGGCTTTCTTGGGACCGTTTTTATCCTACGAATCCCTTCCGCAGCGCAATGAGCCTCAAACTCATCGCTACAATACTCGCCACCGTTATCTGATTTCAGGCACTTCAATTTCTTTCCTGTTTCATTCTCAACTAGTGCTTTCCAATTCTTAAAGACGCTAAACACATCAGACTTATGTTTAAGAAAATAAACCCATAATTTTCTAGTAGCGTCATCAATGAAAGTAACAAAATAATTAGCACCACCACGAGAGGTTACCTTGGAAGGGCCCCACACATCGGTGTGCACAAGCTCCAGCTTCTCTATTTTCAGGGTCCTAGCCACCTTCGTAAAGCTGACTTTCCTCTGTTTCCCGAGAACATAGTCCTCACAGAACTCCAAGTCCAACGACTTACAACCTGGTAACTTTCCCTTCAACAACATTACTTTCATCCCCTTTTCGCTCATGTGACCCAGTCTACGATGCCACGTAGTGCAATCAATCCCTTTTGTTGCCACTGCGATGCTACTATATGTACCTATAGATACATAGAGGGTTCCGTCTTTCTTACCACGAGCAAGAGTCCAAGCCCCCTTTTCATCTTCCATGCGTATGAAGTAAATGATGTAACAACTCCACCCTCTGACAACTGACCCACTGAAATAAGATTCCGTGTTAGAGTAGGCACATGTATAACATTCTTCAATTACAGAACTGTCCCATCTGTCTGAGTAATCTATACATCTCCTTTCCCAACTATGCTGCAAGCTTCATCATCGCCCAAATACACTTTGCCGAAATTTCCTTGCACATAATTTTGTAACACATCCATGCGTGGAGTAGCATGAAATGAGGCTCCAGAGTCTACAATCCAAGACTCACTGCGAGAATCCAGCAAACAAAT
The DNA here is from genome assembly GCA_018127125.1 of Rhododendron griersonianum. Lineage (NCBI taxonomy): Eukaryota > Viridiplantae > Streptophyta > Magnoliopsida > Ericales > Ericaceae > Rhododendron > Rhododendron griersonianum. Next base: position 39,897,628 of record CM030795.1, on the reverse strand, counting down.
CAAGCAATCATTATCAGACTCATCAGATACATAGGCAGTGTTCTTACCCCCTTGATTTTTCCCGTTTTGCTGCTTTGCCGGTGCCTTACAATCTCGCCTCCAGTGCCCCTTCTGACCACAGTTGAAGCACTCCTCAGTCTTCGTATCTCCTCCCCGAGAATTATTACGGCCTTTGTTCTTTAAAGCCGCTCTGCCCTTGTTTTTGTTCTTATTGTTTCCCCTATTCGCAGACCTGCCCCTATCCTCTGTACTCAACGCTGAACCCGAAGCAGTATCCTCACCCGATACCCTCCTCCGAGCCTCTTCGCCTAATATCAAACCAGCAACATCCTCCTTTTTTATCTTTTCAGACCCGGAAGAATTGCTTCCTGCCATGACAAGTCCGTTCCAACTTTATGGCAAACTTGATAGTAAAACAAGAGCTCTAATTTCATCATTGAAATTAATACCCACGGATTCTAGCTGATTCGTGACCGTATTAAATTCGTTCAGATGTTCAGCAACATTAAAATTTTCAGGCATCTTTAGGTTAAACAACTTTTTCAAAAGATATACCTTATTCACTGCTGAAGGCTTTTCGTACATCTTTTCTAGGGCTTTGAACAAATCTGTTGTAGTCTTTTCTTTGGCAATATTTGACGCGACCGACGGCGCGAGGGTTAATCGCAGAGTCCCCAAAGCTTCGCGATCCAAAATATCCCAATCTGCTTGTTTTATGCTTTCTGGCTTAATGCCGCTGATCAGATGATATAGATCCTTCTGATACAGAATATCCTCCATCTGCATCTTCCAGAAAGCATAGTTCGTACCATTGAACTTCTCGATCTTGACTTTGTCTTCTGCCATTGTGTGAAACCTTAGATCCCCTAACCCAGAGCTCTGATACTAGTTGTTGGGGATTCGAACATCCAAACCCACAAGCAAACGCACACAATCGAAGAACAAACCAAGAACAGAAAACAATATAAAGCAAGAAAAGAACAAGACACAGAGATTACGTGGTTCCGACTTAAGCTGATTGCTTAATCGTACGTCCACGGGGTGCTGGGGTGTTTTACTATGATGTAAAATATGTCAGAGTTACAAAAGGAGGCAGCCCTAGCTTTGCTTTTATATCATAAGCATACAATGGACCGAAACCCTAAAAAACCTGACCTGCGCGCATCTCGGTTCGCACTCAGCTTAAATAGATTTCATCCCAACATTTTTGAAAAGTATTGCATGTATGCCATAAAAAGAGAGTACCTTTGTCTTCGCTGCTAGATGGTAGATGTCAGGAACATCAGACTGCTTGTGGTGTTTAGGATATGCCACTTGACCGTAGAGATCATACTTATCAATAAGCTTAAGTATTGAGAGTAGAACAGCTAGAAGCACTAGTGCTTGACATTTCGTCAACATCATCTCGGTTTCCCATTATCAAGGTCTGCAAAATACAAAGTGTGTGACCTTTATGCCAAAGCAAATACAGCAGCTTTGCACAGTCGAAAGTGTTATAAACTTAGAGGTGACCCAAATACCAGATTAGCCAGCTCTCTTAATGGACGACATTCCCCAAATGCTTTGACCAGAGTTGTGAGATTCTTTTTGGGATCCGGCCTAGCTAGGGCAAGTATGATCGGCTTGCATGGATTAGTAAAAAAGGGAATTATCTGCATATTTATATGCAGAAAGATAAATATTGGCACAAATGTCATAAGAAATTAGAGGGTTGAGGAACTTATTGAGAAAGTTACTGCAGATTATCATTCTAGGGACTCATCAAAGCAAATGAAGAGAAATGATTCAAACCTCAGTCCAAATAGGTGGATCTTGATTCTTGAGGCGTAGGTTGATCTTCATTTCCTTCAGTTTCACCATCCATGTCACCATCGTGTGGAACAATGTGATGAAACCCCAATCCAGGGGCAGGGGGAATTACCTGTAGAGAGCTAAACTATTACAAGATGTCCTTCCAACTACCAAAGCAGTTGCGTGCGCAACCAGGAAGTCATGACATGATCAGGGGAAGAGGCTTGTGGCCTTGCGGGCCTCAAAGGGTTCAGGCGACCCCACTCACATTCAAATTCTACTTCAGTTGCACATAACTTTCAACTGATTTGCCCATTTTGACCAATAAAAATGCAAAAGTGCCCCAAAGTAAATACAGTGACGAAAATCATATCTGGTTCAAATTTTTCTACCCCACGACCCTCATCACCCTCCAATCCTGTCTCTGCCCTTGGATATGATACGGAGCTAATGTATACATGTGGATCAAGATTTGCAACCAAACAACAAAACGGGGTCGTAGAAAAAAGGAAAGAACTGAATAAAGAGGCCCAAGTTTTGCCAAAGTTTAGAGTAAGCTTAAATTTTAGCACAACAATTAACGCATATTGTTTCGCACAATGCATTGAGATGCAACTGGCTGTGTTCAAAATTTCCACCTTGAATACCTCCTGTCTGTGTCCGATACAGACACTTATCAGTTATCATCCATCAAACGTAGGCATAAGTGCACGTAAAAAGTCTTGCCAAAGTAAGCAAAGCATGAAACTGTAGCTCAAGCTCAGGTTATCAAATTAAGATTGGTATCCCAATACTTACAACCATGTGTGGCATGAAACTGTAGCTCAAGCTCAGGTAATCAAATTAAGATTGGTATCCCAATACTTACAACCATGTGTGGCATGAACCTGCCATAACAGCTCACATTACGCCTGATCCTGGCTAGTAGCTTGCATTCCAGTACCAGATCAAAACCATCATAAAGACGCCACTGCTCCTCTATCTCCTGTCTAGTGCTAGTTATTACTATTTCAGAGGCATCAAGAGCCAACTCCTCAGCCTCTATTCGATGCATTATTTTGTATGTTGCATTTATCTCATCCTTTGATAGTCGGCCTTGTCTTAAAAGCTGTTCCAGCCTATCTCTACCAAGTGAGTGATCAGTGAAAAGCATGGGTACATTTAGAGCGCCTGATAGAAGAGCAGCTGCATCACCAGCATCGGCATAATGCCCATGAATAGCAACAGACCACACTGGATGTCCACTGCCAATTTGCTCACCAAGTTCTTCGGACATCTGTAATATGTGGTTAAGAGCACCATCAATGAATTCAGGGACGTAAGGCCACAGGCTTTCTTTTGGGAGATATTTATTTCTTGGACCAAAAGGAATATGAATACTATAAGCCCTGCTGCTCTCCCCCATCTCATCCGTCAAACCACCAGAGTTTCTTCGAGGCAACATCTCAGTGGGTTCACCATAACTCCAATCTACATTTGGTGCAGACACTTGTCTAGTGAGTATATCAACCCGATATACTCCTGGCATTGAGCCCAAAGCCCTTTCTAGTTTGACAACATACTTAACCTACATAAAAAAAAGTACAAGGAAAACTCTTTAGCTGTCTCCCAAGCAACTGCACAGGACCGAAATTTATTAGTTAATCTTACTGAATGAAAAAGCTCTTGCAATAAAATTTACCTGGCCGCCAGTGTCAGAATCACGACCAAGCTCCATATTTTTACCCCTTATTAAACCATGAAGGCTGCAGGAATATCCACCGTTGAGAGTAAACTAACGCATCACGGACATGAGATATATCATTGTATTTGCAGAATAACAGCCACGAAAAGAGTGCAGGAATGACACAAGACATGTTTATTAAAAAAATGAATCTCTAGCTATTTGTCCGTTTTGAACTAATTATGATTTCGTCCTCGTACTAGTTTTTATCCCATTACTGCCCTTTTGTTGTTGTTGTTATATATATATATATAGCAGAGAAATTAGGGATTGATTAACCCGTCCAATCCCGGAAATCTCTACAAAAATGGAAACCATTCCATTTGAACTTTGGGCTCTCCATTTTTCCGAAAACCATTCCATCTGCAGTCCTCCTTCCGATTCCTTTCTGTTGACTAACCCATGCCTCCATCATCTCAACAGAGCCAATTTTAGGTAAGAGGCTCCTGTTACTTTCACTGAGGGTGGACAAATCACTGACTGTATCTTCTTTTTCGCCCTCGGACAAGTCCTCATACATATCAGCAGTCGCTTCTCCGCGACCTCTTTCACGTTCAACCCGACGTTTAGCCATCCTTTGAGCTTCTTTTTCCAACTTGAAGAATGAAGAAAAAATGTAAAGATGTGGTCAACTTATCATGCAAAGATGGCCATTGCGGAAAAAGGAAGGAGAAGGACTAAGACGAATGTAAAAATTTTAAAATGCAAAAAGACGGTTTATCAAGAAGGAAGGTAGAAATCATTGGGATTTGGTGATCTACACATTCGAAAATTTGAAATGCTTCTTTTTCCTCCAGCTGCATAAATAACGCAGAAGTACGAATGCAACAAACAATCAATAGACAATTTCACATTTAAGGACAAGATTTAAAAATCCAAATACCAGAGTGAGATGCCCACATTAGAAATATCAAGGAGAAGTTAGATGCTGGTGTGATTTCTTGTGAAGACTGGAAATCAACTGGCAGACATTCTAACTAAGGGTGTACCTAATGTGGTGCTTCACTTCTTCCTTACCAAGCTGGGCATTCAAAATAACTTTGCACCAGCTTGAGGGGAGAACCCACCGCCATGGAAATGAAAAGAGTCCCACATCGGTGGATGTGGGAAATGTAAAATGGAATATAAGTAAAGGCCCTTCAGCTAATAATAATCTGAGGTTAACCTTTGAGTCACCTTTTTAGGTTAAAGATTAGCAGGGCTGACGCGGATCGTTATAGTTGTCAGTAAGGTCTTATTCGTAATATTTCTCTAAGGAGGTCCTTTTTGTAATATGAACCCAGTAATGGGAGTAAACCCTAGTTCCTTCTTTTCTCCTACTTACGTTACTCTTCTTCCTCCTCCTCTCACCTCTTTCTTTTCCAGTATACTTCTGTACATTAAGTACGGCTGGGTAGGATGAACTTAGTTGCAGGTAGACGAGAAACGCGATTCCAATCGTGTGCCAAAGAAAAAAAAGAGGAGTGAAATACCGAACACACCTGTTTCAGTGAAAACATATCTACCATCAAATAATCAATGACAGCCACACACATTTTTCCTTCATAAATCTTGACCGTTGACTTAACACATATTTTTCTGCACAAATCTCCACCATTCATTCAACCCTTGGAATTGGATGGCTCACATTGATTTCATCCGACGGTTGAGAGTGATTTTTTTCAGTTTGAATGTTGAATTTTTGGAAATGTTCAGTCATTATATTAGTCACTTAATTTACGGGAAGCAATTTTGGATTGTTGAAAGACATGCTTGACTATTGATTAAATTGGCATTGAAAGACATGCTTGAAAGACTAAAGTAATTCTGGTAATGAATGCTGGTAAAGGAATTCTCGATGCTAAATGAATATATAGTTAAGTCGAATTTTTGGTAATGAAATTCTCATTATTTTGTTTCCTATTCTGAGTATTCTCTCTCTAAACGTTTTCTTTCCGGTTCTTTTTCCTGTCTCTCTAACTCTCGCTCTCTTTCCAGTTCTTTCTCCATAGGTATGACTCTTTTTTTCTCTTCTTTTTTAAACGGTTGTGAATCAAAAAATCAGTTCTTTTTTCAAAAGAATGTGTTTTGGAGTATAGTACTTTAAAGCATGGTAGGCGTCCGTGTTCTTAATTCAATTTTCCGTATCGAACCGACCCCTTACATGGGAAGCTAGATGAGTTCGGGTCTATCACTTTTTACTCCTGATGACATGTTGCGGAAAAATTAAAAAACATAAATCCTTCTATCGTTGCGTATGTATACCAATTCTACCAATTCTATCTTTGAAGTTTGATTACAATTAAGTTTGTTTTACTACTGACATGTTTAGATTACAGTCAAGTTTAGATTTGATAAGTGTTGATTGGGCAGGGGGTAGGGCAAGTCGGCGCAGTTGGTAGCTAGCTAGGGTTTGGCTTTGATTAGTTGAGGGAATTTCTAATTTTAACCAATTAGATTGCTTTCCACGATGATTACCAATTCTGTCTTTGAAGTTTTTAATTTGATCGACTTTCAAGAAAACGCGTTCATTACTTTTTTGTTTACTAATCTTTGAAAATTTGATAGGCAGCAGATAAAAAGTTTTCTACCATCTTTTTTTTTTTGGTTCAAGATTTTCTTTCCAAATTTCTGGTTAAAATCAGTTCGCCTATCATTTTTTTAAAACCCCCAAATCTTAGAATAGTGCCTTCGTTGGAATTGGCCTGTGAAATCTGTGTGTTCTTTCAACTATATCTAAACCACTCTACAAGCATCTCATTTTTAGTTAGTCTAATTTTTCTTTTTATCTCATTCAGTAGAAAGGATTAGTGTTCCATTAAACATGACCTAAATGTGCCAAATTGACCTATTAGTTTGATTTTTCTTTTTATCTCATTCAGTAGAAAGGAATAGTGTTCCATCAAACATGACCTAAATGTGCTAAATTGACCTAAAATTAATCGATTATGACTAACCGAATAAAGGAGAGAGAGAGTGAACGATACCTTGAAGAGAGGAGGAGAAGGAGTGGCGGTGGTGCGGCGGAGTTTTGGATCTGGTGGTGGCGGCGGCTATGGCGGGCTCTGGTGGAGATGGTGGAGGCGTCGAAGAGAAGAGGAGCTAGTGGTTTTGATTTGGGGGTGGGGTTTTGTAACGCCCCTAATTTTGGAAACGTTAAAGGACAATTTTTATTGAAAATCTAAATAAAGTTTGGTTCATTATTACATCACAAGAGAAATTTTATTACATGAAGGATTGGAAATTCTAGGGTTTAATACTACTCCGCCTCTTCCTCCATCCTAGCAAGTTCTTCGGCTCCAAAGACTTCCAAAGTGTACTGTTCACCCTGTTCATCTATCAACTCTGACACATTATACCAGCGTCGCCCCTAGTATAATATGTCAAGGTCACCAAAAGGCAACACCATGAGCTACAGAAGCTCAATTGAATAAACCGTACCCACTAACCCTTAACTTACAACAAAAAGGCACATAACCAATTACACATGCTCATTCAACAATATAGATAACAATCACACATCCTTATTAGCTATCTTTCTAACGTTTGTGTCATGCCTTTTCATGTGTTTCTCCTACGCGACTCGTCGTAGACCGTGTCACCATTTTTCTTTTCATTTCCAAATCAACATTTCGAAAATCACATTTAACACACCCAACCTTGGTTCCGTCGTTCCGGATTCCCGAGTATCCTCACAATGGTTCCGCCGCACCGGGTTCCCATTGGCACACAAAACTTTGCATTGGCTCCTCTCCGCGGATAACCAAGCCACACACCCAACCTCGGTTCCGCCGCTCCGGGTTCCCGAGTATCCTCACAATGGTTCCGCCGCACCGGGTTCCCATTGGCACACAATCACATTTCAAAGCTTTTTCTCCTTTTCAAAACACACACGGCTCACATAATGACTCCCACATTGGTCATTATGTAGTTTCAAAAATATTTTACCAAGTCATTGCCTTTAACACACCCTAGGTGTCATGTTTCTAATTTCCTCGATTTCCGTGTCTCGTTTTCATGCTTAGACTCCGCGGTAGGACTTTTTCACATAAGTAGCATAAATCATTCATTTTGAAATCTTGAAACTAAACTAGCAAGATCATCTAACTCTATATTATTTAGCATGCTTATTTTAACCTTGATTTCACATAATCATACTCAAGCAATTAACATACAATCTAAGGCATTGTCACATGGACGGACACCTTTGGAGTGGAAAACCACTTATGCCTTATCACATATTAAGACAAGTAAATCTAATAATCCTATATTCATGCTCATACTTTCATTTTAAAAAAAATTACTAACTAACATGCATTGGATCATAAAAGTAAATACTATCTATCTTTCTTTCTTTTTGTCTAACGGATAAGGAAATTTACTACGTATACTAGAGTAAGTAAGTAGAGGTATTCTACCTTCCTTCTTGGCGGTGGTTATGGCTATGGAAAAAAAATTGTACGTCGGACGGAGTAACTTCTTACGGTGGCCTTCGGTAGCTTCGAAAGAGAAAGGTTTTCTCTCGAAACTATTTCTTGACTAACTTTCTAACTTTTTATGGATCGAAGGGTGGTTGAGTGGTGGTTTGGTGGCGGCCTAGGATGAGTTTCTTGAGGGCTTTAGAAAAAGCTCAAGAACTTAAGAACAAAGTAAGAACATGGTAAGAACACTAGAATTTCTTAGAGAGAGAAGTAGAAGAGTGAGGTGTGAGTTGAATGGCATGGGCAAGGGTCCTATTTATAGCAAAATTTGGCTCCCTCTCTCTCCCTCATGGCCGGCCTCCCCCTCTCTCCTTCCCTCTCAACTTTTTGCTCCATGTTTGGTCATATCAAGCATGCCAAGCCTTCCTTCTTTTGTCACTTCATCTTTTAAGCCCTAATCTAGGTTTTTATGGAAGGTTTGTAGCCTAATTTGTCCTTGGATAGCTAGCTTGCAAGAAGAAACACAATGATTATGTTTAAAGTTGGCTAGTAATTGGTTGGCAATTGGTAATTAGGCTTAAGGCTAATGGTAGCTTGCACAAGTGTACAAGTACAAGCATGCATCTCACTCCCTCCTTTCTCCTCATGGCCGGCCTCTCTCTCTCTCTCTCTCTCTCTCTCTCTCTCTCTCTCTCTCTCTCTCTCTCTCTCTCTCTCTCTCTCTCTCTCTCTCTCTCTCTTGTATCCTAAGTACACTAAAGTATCAAGTAGGCTTATAAGCCTAATGAAAGAGGAAATGATTATGGTGAGGTTCTAAATGATAAGAACTTTGTCCCATGGATAATCTTTCTCCTAGAAAGCAAACCTAGGTTTATTTAGGCATGCTTAAGTACTAACTAGTCTTATTAGGCCTAAAAAAGTAATGACATGGCTAAGGCTTTCAAGTGTTAAACATTGACCAAAGGTTACAATTTTCCTAGGAAACTTTTATCCAAGGGGTATACTAATATAAGCTTAAAGAAAATTTAGAAATGTAATTAGGTTGGCCAATTTAGGGTTAAGGCTAGGGTTTTTAGACTTGCATGCTTGGAAGGCTAAGTCTCCCTCCTTTTGAAACAAAATAATGGCTTCCAAGTACCTAAGTGGCTAGTCTTACTAACCTAAGTCTTTTATTAGCAAGACTAATTCCTATTGTCCAAGGGGAAACATTTTCCCTAACAGTTATTAACCAAAGGGTAAGGAAGAAAAATGCCACATAAGTCTTTGAAATGACAAAACATAAGGTCAATTAATTATTTCTAGTAGTCTATTGGTTTAATTAGGCTTAGGAGGGGTTCACAAGGCTCAAAAGGGGTTAAGAAGGCTCATTAAGGGTTAGGGGGGGTGTAACTAGGTGAATTGGTAGTTTGGTCCCTCCCACTAATCGGTTGGAAGTTAACTAGACTAGTCAAGTAGGGCTTTAAATCAAGAAATGAATTTAAAAGGACTAAAATCTAATTATGATGAATTATAGGAATTAAAAAGAAATTTTAAAGCAATATCATAAAAAAAAATAATACTAAAATTTAAATGAAATTTTTATTCACTAAAAATTAGAGTCGTTACAGGTTTGGTTTGTAATTTTAGAGATAATTTTACGTGTTTTGAGAGGGGGTATAACACCCAAATCTAAAATTTTAGGGATAATTTTAGCGAATTTGTCATTCTCTTTTTTTGTTAATGTCACTCCTCTTCTCTCACAAAACAAATCATCTAATAAAGACACAAAGGGGAGCAACATTAACAAAAAAAAAAGTGGCAAAATTGCTCCCCTAATTTTAGCATTACTCTTCCCCCTTGAAAATTAATACTCATGAATCTAATCCATTCATAGCGTCACGTAGGAATCCTCACTACCAAACTCTATAAGAGAAAATCTGAGCCCTAGGATTAAACCAAAGATTCACTTACAATCCAATCACGGCCCTCCATTCTGTCATGGAAGACAGTTGTGAGAGAAATATTTTGCAAAATCGCTCTCCGTTGTTATTTAGATTCGGTGATTTAATATGGAAATAATAAAAGATTTTATTACTTTTTTGAGTTTCTACGTTTGAAAATCACAAAAGAAAGTATGTTTCTTAGAAATAGGAAAAAGTTTCAGCCTTTAGATAACCAATTTACCAATATCAAATTAATCACGGCCAATAAAAAGTAGTATGTTGCTGAAGATTTAATGTAGGTGATTTAGGTGAACTAAGTCATGCATTTTATAGCTTACCGGTGATTTCCGAAGATGTGTACATTTGATAATAGTATATTAGGAATTCTCAGCCGAAGAAAATAAGGAATCAATATTTTAGGAAATCTCAGCTTAAGATTTGTACATTTGATAATAGTACATTAGGAAATCTCAGCCGAAGAAAATAAGAAATCATAATTTTAGGTGCCTAAGATTTGTACCCTCACTAGGGTTTGCCCGTGCCTAAAGGCACGGCGGAACGCGTTCTAAACATGCGCAACGGTCGTTTTTAACTCTCACATGGGGCGAATTCCGTGTTTGTGTATATCCCACCCATGTGAGAGGATGTTACAAATAACCGTCAAATGAAAAAAATTCTATTCTCCCAACAAAATGTACTAATCGAAATTTTCTATTTTAAAAATAAGCTTCAAATATGGTCCACCTAACCAAGTTCAAAGAATAATCTAACACAACATATGTTACCAAACCTGTGTAATTTCATTAGTTGCATTCAGGCATAGCAAATAAGAATCTTAGCGGAACGGAGCCTAACATAGGAGTTTCACTAAGCTAACATAAACCAAGAATTCTCGCTTAACATAAGAATTTTCTTAAGTTAACATAACCAAGAATTCTCGCTCTCTTTATTATAACCTTCCGAAATAAATAACTGAGATAGCAAAGAGCTAAAGAATGTGTTGAAAGCATCGTCTCTGCCTCCAACTATTTTGTCACTCAACATTTTGCCTATCAGGCTGCAAAAACAAACTGTCAGGTCATAACTTCAAAATAGGAAGAAATGTACAAAAATAACAATGTTCTTCGGTATTCATACGAAATGTACAAAAATAACAATGCCCGTGCCTTGCAACGTATTTTGAACCCAACCTAAATGACTACCCTTCTATGACAACCCATGTTAACCTAACTCGGCTAACATAAAAAAAAAATACAACTTTAATTTACTCAATCAAATAGATGCAACAATACGATAGCTTGGAGTAGAACCAAGCTAATTGTCATTGTAACGACCCTAGTTTTTGGTAAATAAAAATTTCGTTAAAAATTTGAATTTTATTTTAATTACTTGGAATTGCTTTTAAAATTCCTTTTTAATTTCTAATAATCCGTCATAATTAGATTTGAGACTTATAAAATTATATCTTTTTGCACCGAACGATCTAGTCATTTTCTAAAGACAAGTATGCTTATGAAAGCACTTGTATATTTTCCTAGTATTTGAAATAAGGTCTTAAAATTATATTTCTTGGCTAGAAATCCTACATGGCAAGTTTAGTTAGCTTCTAACCAACTAGTTAGAGAAACCTAATTATCATTTCACCTAGTTACATTTCCCTAAACTTAGATGAACCTTTTTGACCATCCTTGAGCCTTGTGAACCCCTTCCAACCCTAATTGAACCATTAGGCCATTAGAAGTAATTATTATACTTCATGAATTGTCATTTAAGGCCATACCATCTTCATTATTTTTCTTATCCTTTGGTCAATAATTGTTAGGGGAAAATTTATCCCTTGGTTAATAAGCCAAGTTTTGCTAAAAATAGCACCCCCCCCCCCCCATTCTAAACACCTTTTCAATCCATAAAGTCTAGTAGTTTTAGTCAAGAACTAGTTTCGAGATAAACCTTTCTCTTTCAAAGCTACCGAAAGCTCACCGTAGGAAGTTACTCCGTCCGACGTACTTACTTTTTCCATAGCCGTACCTACCGCCAAGAAGAATGGTAGATTATCCTTACTCACTACTCTAAGTATAAATAGAAATATGTTTACTACTTGTATTGCTTGAAATGCATGAGAACTTGAAAAGTATTTTACTAATAGAAATGAAAGGAAGGGGAGTATGTTGAGAATATTGACTTTATTTTCCGAATAAACATGTGTTGTTTTGAACTTCCCACAAAAAAAAAAAAAAAGAACGGATTTTGAAATATTAGAACTCATCGCTTAATTAGAAGCATTCGTATTTTGATCGTAGGATGGTTATGAGCATGTATATGTGATTACTTGTATTATTTGCCTTAAAGTGTGATAAAGCATAAGTGGTTTCCACTCCAAGGGCGTCCGTACATGTGGCGTTATGCTTTAAGTAATGATTTGAACATGCTAAATAATATAGAGTTGGATGATCTTGCTAGTGTAGTTTCAAGATTACAATGAATGATTTTTATTACTTATGAGAAAAGTCCTGCCGCGGAGTCATGGCATGAAAACGAGACACGAAATGTCACGCCCTCCATTTAAAACATAAATATAAATAATTTTCATAAATAAAACCTCACAATAACTATGCGATACCCAAAGAGTTTAATGTTTCTACTTCCATAATTGTACCTTCTCGTTCGCAAGTTTTTAACAGATTACATCAATGGCTCCGAGGCCCAAATGTTACAAGTATGAAGGTTAAAAGAGTTACGAGTATTACAAATATCTGTGGTCAAATTACAATGTATTGAACTACATTATATCTTCCAAAATAAGGTCAATAAAAGATGTTGGATAATTCTTGGTGTCAACTTTCAAAAGGAATTGAAGTCATGCATGCACAACACTTCATGCCGCCATCTTGGTCCGAACCTGAAAGTGATAGAAGGGTTGAGCAAAACACGTGCCCAGTAGAGAATTCTATGTCTCAAACTATATGAAAATGAGATGAGTCATGCACCATAAATGAGTGAGTATTGACAGACATGTCCAAAGTACGAATGATTACCAACAAGTTACATACTACAATCAAGGGGCTCTAGACTTCACCTAATTGTCACTAACCGTTCACCTCTCAGGCTAAACACATTGATAAACTCATGTCATTCCACATTAGTCTATAAGCCATTCCAAATCATCCTATCGTTCTTCGTACGATGCCACTATTTTTCTCGTATCCGCTCTTATCATCACCAAATCCCTTTATTGCAAATCCTTTCCTTTCTTTTAATTAGGCATTTCCCATCAATAATCACTTGGGTCACCTTGGGTCTATTTCCCTCGAGTGTAGGGTCACCCTGAGTCTATTCCCTCAATAATAATAATCACTTGGGTCACCTCGGGTCTATTTCCCTCGAGCGTAGGGTCACCCCGAGTCTATTCCCTCAATAATGACCATTTAGGTCACCTCTTACATTTTTCCTAATCATCATCGTTTCATAAACAACATCGTCACCATTCTATCTGTCGTACCACAAAACTTCAATCAACCATTACATACTTTCCAAATGTACATTGTTCATCCCTGCTCATTGGTTTACCAATTAACATCCTACATAGCGTATTGAGCCCATATATATAATCCTACCATACTCTATCCATTTGTTTCTACACTTGAACCTTATAGGACGAGTGCCAAAGAATTTAAAGATTCGATGAGTCGTGAGGACACAAGTTATTATACCATCTCAATCAGTTCTTTCTTAACGTCGATTTCACTTCAAGCATTCTAAACAGTCAACTATATCATAACATTGACTAATGAACAAACACATACCATTCCCCACGTATGTCACCATATTCTAAATAACTTACCAACCCATAATAACTCTAAGACATACGACCCACTTGTACCAATACTAAGGATGCAAGATGAATAGGTTTGACGAGACGACTCTTAAGGGGGATGAGTTACTGAGTTACCCTTCGGATCGCTAGACCAGCTCACACCTATCATATACACTCCTCAGAACACCTCACACTGCCTACGGTTCTCCTAAGCAACCTTACGGTACGTTTTCCATTTACAACGAAACTAAGGTGACACCTAACGATTGTTTAAATAGTGGAAACACAACGAATCATCAAAAGACGAGTAACCAAGCTTAGGGATGGTTGAAAGGTGTTTTAGATGTGCTAGAAGTGATCGGAACCCAAAATAGTGGAGGAGGGATCAAAGTCAACAAAACTGTCCAAATACAAGGTGTTATCGATACCCTAGAAGAATGGTATCGATAACAATGGATCAAGATCTGTCAAAACGTAATGTTATCGATACCATGAAGGAAGGTATTGATAACAATGGGATCAAGATCTTCCCAGCCGCAAGGGTAACGATAACTGTGGCAGAGGGTATCGATAACAATGGGTTTTCTTGGTTTTGGGACACAGTGGTATCGATAACAATGAAAATGTTATCGATAACGATGGCTTTTGAGCAGATTTTCAACAGGCTTTCAGGGGTTCAACAACAACAACAACCACTGCAACAACAACATCGACAATCATAGGCACGAATCAAGGTACAAAATCAACTCATAAACATATTGAGAGAGTAAGAAATCCCTACCTCAAGTCAAGGATCGAAACCCACGTGATTTGAGCAAGCCCTAGCTCTCCAAACTTCGAAATCAACCGAAATACTCCTCCTCCAAGCAAGACCCACGAAATTCAAGCTCAATAACGTGTAAATAAAGTAAAATGGAGGTGGGTTTATGTTGGTTTCGGGAGGTTTTGGTTGGGAGCAAGAGGGAGAGGGGGAGAGGAGCCGAGAGAGAGAGATCGGGAGAGTAGAAAGAGAGTGGACTGGGGATTTTAATCCCCTACTTCCCCACACACACATATATATTCACACACACAACTCACACTTGCACTCCCTCCACTAACAATCCTCTCGTATTGACCCCAAATCAAATAAACTCAACAAATTCCATATATTTTCCTCCTTTATAATATCGAATAAACCTTTTAATAATTTCTAAAATTACGGGTCCTTACACGAAAATCGAGAAAGTTAGAAACATGACACTTAGGGTGTGTTAATGACAAAGTGTGTTTGAAATCACAATGTGGCCGGATGTGGTAGCCCATTGTGTAAAAAGATGTTGAGAAACCGCAATGTGGCTGAACTTGATAGCCCATTGTGTGGTGTGTGTTGCCAATGGGACCGGACGTGGTAGTCTCATTGGAGGTGATTTAAATGTTTGTGAAAACCGTGGTGTGGCCGGACGTGGTAGCCCATCGTGAAGATTGCCAATGTGGCCGGACGTGGTAGTCTCATTGGTAATATGGCTTGGTTATCCGCGGAGAGGAGCCAATGCAAAGTTTTGTATGCCAATGGGAACCCGGTGCGGCGGAACGATTGTGAGGATACTCGGGAACCCGGAACGGCGGAACCGAGGTTGGGTGTGTTAAAATATTTTTCGAAATGTTGATTTGGTAAATGAGAAGTGAAGATGATGGCACGGTTTACGAAATGCTGCGTAGGAGAAACTCTGATGTCACGGACACTAACGATAGTTAATAGAGAATGTGGATGTGTTATTGTTGATAGTTGTTGAATAAGCATGTACTGCGTAGATATCGTTATCTGTATGATCCATTTTGTGTAAGTTATGGGTTAGTGGGTATGGGATTATTCTGCTGAGCTTTAGTAGCTCATGGTGTTACCTTTGGTGACCCTGACATATTATATCGGTGGCGACGTTGGTATAATGTGTCAGACTTTGTAGATGATCAAGGTGAGCTGTACACCTTGGAGGCCTTTGGAGAAGGAGAGCTGGCTAGGATGGAAGAGCAGGCGGAGCTGTAGTTAGGAACCGTAGTTTCCCCTCCCTTTGTGTAAATATGGGAATCATGATGTAATAATGAGCCAGACTCCATTTGGTTTTATCAATAAAGTCTTTATTTAACGTACCCAAAATTGGGGGCATTACAGTCATAGACGCATCGCTATCAACATTCAAACATGTAAATGCAACCTGTTCCATTTCCTCTTCCTTTCCTTAAAGTTTTGTTATTGCAAAAGTTGTTCATAGGATCATGATAGACCCAATAAATATGGAAATAACACTGTAATGAAAGCTAATAAATATAAGCTACTGTATTAGTTAAGGCCAAGTTGTCCCTTATCTTATTCTCAACTTCCAAATCAAACCTCCATTAATTCTTTTCGATGCATGATGTGTAACTCCTATCATAAATCTAGTTCAAAAAAAGAAGATAACGTGCTGATCTAATTAACTAAGCCAGCAGCTCCTTTTGAAAATTTTGTTTTTATTTATCTGGTACCTTGGATAAATTGGTGAATTAGATGGGTGAGGTTTGAGGCAAGTGATTCCCAATGTAACTAAGTTTCGACAACGTTTGGCGTCAAGATCGCATCAGAAGAGTCCTTCAATTAACCGCAGGATAAATTGGAAATTTGGAACTAAAAAAATGCAATCATATGTAGCAGTTAATCCATGCAAGATTTGGTGTCCTTCCACTCCAAGTCCAAGTCAGTCAAAAAAGTTAACACACGTCGAGGAAAAAAATCTGCGATCGGATTCAGCCTGAGCTTATTTGGTAAGTAGCTCAAATTTGCGCCACTCTACTCAATCAGACTAAAAATGTGCTCAAGCTAAATTGACCGAAGGTCAAACATCGAGCCAATTTCAAACACTAAAAACCACTATAGAATTGTTATTACCTGTCTCATTTTAGTCATCAGATCGAGCTAATTTCATAGAGAAGTCGGATCTCTGCTCGACCAATTGAAGCCTTAATAATCCATTGCCTGTATTTGTATAATCGGGATTCATGTAATCTGCATATTAATACTACAAGATAAGAGTAAAAATTAGTATATGATTGAGAAGCCCCTTCTCCCACTTGAAAACAAACCAACCTAGAGAACAAATCAAAGGCAGCATAGCTTGAACCTTAATTGGTGCAAAACACAAAAGGGGAGGATAAGTTCTCGGAGTTACAGGGAGGCAGATGGAGGCACTAGAAAGAAAATATTAGAACGACTTTACCGGTTAATGAATGAAGAAAATCAATGAAAGAGAAAAATCATTTCTACCTGAAATTTGTTGGTGAAAATACTCCAATCCAGTCATCAATTGATGGGTTCAAAATGCTATATTCTAATCAACCATTCAATATTTTGCCCCTGGAAAAGAAAAGGAGTCTTGCATCGGTTAGTCATAATCGATTAATTTTAGGTCAATTTAGCACATTTAGGTCATGTTTGATGGAACACTATTCCTTTCTACTGAATGAGATAAAAAGAAAAATCAAACTAATAGGTCAATTTGGCACATTTAGGTCATGTTTGATGGAACACTAATCCTTTCTACTGAATGAGATAAAAAGAAAAATTAGACTAACTAAAAATGAGATGCTTGTAGAGTGGTTTAGATATAGTTGAAAGAACACACAGATTTCACAGGCCAATTCCAACGAAGGCACTATTCTGAGATTTGGGGGTTTTAAAAAAATGATAGGCGAACTGATTTTAACCAGAAATTTGGAAAGAAAATCTTGACCCAAAAAAAAAAAGATGGTAGAAAACTTTTTATATGCTGCCTATCAAAATTTCAAAGATTAGTAAACAAAAAAGTAATGAACGCGTTTTCTTGAAAGTCGATCAAATTAAAAACTTCAAAGACAGAATTGGTAATCATCGTGGAAAGCAATCTAATTGGTTAAAATTAGAAATTCCCTCAACTAATCAAAGCCAAACCCTAGCTAGCTACCAACTGCGCCGACTTGCCCTACCCCTGCCCAATCAACACTTATCAAATCTAAACCTGACTGTAATATAAACATGTCAGTAGTAAAACAAACTTAATTGTAATCAAACTTCAAAGATAGAATTGGTATACATATGCAACGATAGAAGGATTTATGTTTTTTCATTTTTCCGCAACATGTCATCAGAAGTAAAAAGTGATAGACCCGAACTCATCTAGCTTCCCATATAAGAGGTTGGTTCGATACGGAAAATTGAATTAAGAACACGGACGCCTACCATGCTTTAAAGTACTATACTCCAAAACACATTCTTTTGAAAAAAGAACTGATTTTTTGATTTACAACCGTTTAAAAAAGAAGAGTGGGTCACTACACCGTCGCGATTTATATTATAGATGTTTTGGCTGGATTTATTAATAATATTGGGATGATCTGGTTTGCCCGAAAAAGAAAAAAATTTAACCGGTGTAGGAAGTTAACAGAAGAAAGAGTTGACATCTTAAAAAAAAAAAAAAACAGAAGAAAGAAGGGGATAGATCCAAGAATTAGAGATTGAATGAGGAGATCCAAGGGTTTAAACCCTAACACTGTTTTGGGGCCTGGTAGGCACTAGGCAGACGCCTCACTCGCACATCTCCTCTCCCTCTCCCTCTCTCTCTCTCTCTCTCTCTCTCTCTCTCTCTAAACCCTAGAAAATGGCGAGCACGCTTCCAGCGCTTCTGGTTTCACTCTCCGACCGATTCACGGGATTCAGACGCCCTGGTGCTTCTTTCGCGTTCATGATGTTGGGTTCCGCCTTAACCCTCGCTCTCTCTTTCCTCGTCACTCCCTCGGCCGATCTGACGATTGTAAGTACACTGTGTATTGTATTGTAGTTAGCATCATTTCTCTCACCAAATCTCACCCACCATTATAGTGAGACTGAGGAAGGAGAAAGATCTAGTTGAAAAACTATCATTTGGTTACTTTTCTCTCCGTTTCTCAACAAGATATCTAATTGTGTGATTTGGCAAGCAACTGTAATCTTTTCTTTTCTAAACAAATCCCTCTCTGTTCATGTCGGTGTGTGTTTGATGTAATTTTCCTGCTAATTAGGTTTTCAATTTCGGTTCTACATTTCTGTATCTGTAGATATCGGTATGCGTTTGTGTGTGTGTTCCACACTTTGGGCGTGTTTCTCACCTCATTGTATGTTTGTCTAAAGAAGTTTTTAATTACAGTCTTTTTTATCCCTTTCTTTCGGATAATTCTCTCTCAATTTCTCTCTGTCTCAGTCTCATATTGGCAAGTGGCATCATATTTCTAAAGATGTGAACACTAATCTACTCCCATACACATATTGAGGTCCATAACAACTACGTTGTTGGCTTTATGTGATGAATTATGTTCACTTTTTGACATTTTTCTAAAATTACATCACATCAAATAATTAGGGCAGAACTCAATAGTTTATTAGAGAATGCTGGAATGAAAATGACCTTTTTCATTTCGCTTACGCCTACAATGGAATTGATCCAGTTTCATATTGAAGGGTATCAAATGACATGTTTTAAAGGATAATTCTTATGTACGATAATTACTCTTCTTTTTTTGTGTGTGTGGTAAATTAACCTTTGTATAAATCACGCAAAGAAACCCGAAACATGTCCATTACAGACTCAAAGCCATTACCACATAGGCAGGGCCCAAAACTAAGAAAACCAGAAAAGCAACAATGCACAACACAACACACGTCTCTACAAAAACACACAAATCGCCAAAAAGACACAACACCAACTAGGAGCCAAAGATCCTAGAACTCAGCCTCCATGTACTTGTCGTCAATGATCAATCTATTCTCAAACGTAGGCTTGAGGCGCCTCCAGGAAGCAATGCAAGCTGGAACTTTATCTACAATCTGGGCACCTATCATGGGAGCAGGCATAGTTTTCCCTTGAAACTGCCTCAAATTCCTCACTTTCCAGAGCCATTAAACTGTAGCTGCAACAGAATCTTTCACTCTACAAGCAGTGGAATTCCCCTTTCCTATGAGAGCATAACCACTCCCATAGTTGTCACGGGCGAAAAGCGCACCGAGGCGCAAAGTCCTGTGGGTCGAGAGGCGAGGCGCGCGCCTTTTTGATGCGAGGCGCACATATGTGGAAAAAATAGAAAAAAATAGCACACACTAATATTTCAAGCAATAAGCACTAATCCAATGAGTTTACCATCCAAAAGATACATAAAAATATTCATGAAATGTCAAATAGCACACACATACGTATTTCTTATTTTTATCGGGCAAAATCAGCCATCTATTTTCTATTCTCCTATTTTTATTTTTTCCTTCTCTGTCATATACTAATAGCATACATATATATATTAGAATAGATATCCTTCTCTATCATAGACTAATAGCATACATATATATATTAGAATAGATATATGTATGAGGAGAGAGAGAGAGAGAAGAGAGGGGAGAAGAATACCTCAGGTTAGGAGAGAGACGAGAGACAAAGAAATGGACGAAGCAGAGACAGAGAGATCGACGAAGCAGAGACAGAGAGATTGACGACCGCAGCTGTGATCGACGACAGCAGCAGTGAGAGATCGTCGGCAGTTCGCTGGCAGTTCGTCGGCAGTGAGAGGTCGTCGGCAGTGAGAGATGAGAGATCGAGAGCAGTGAGAGATGAGAGATCGACTAAGAGAGGCGAGAGATCGACTGAGAGAGGCTCTTGGCTGAAACCCTTTTGTGTTTTTTTTGGTTCAAATCTAACGGCGAGGGTTAGATCTCCAAAATCCTAGGGTTGAGATCAAATTTTAAAAGAAGCGCGCTTTTTGTGCGCCTTTTGCCTTGTTGCTTTTCCTCACCTCCTGCGCCTTATTGAAGCCGCTGCACCTGGGCTACCTCAAGGCGCAATAGGTGCGCCTCGCCTCGCCTGGCGCCTAGGCGCGCTTTTGACAACTATGACCACTCCACTTCCCCTTGCAGACCAAAATCATGCCTGATGATAATGTTCTTCTGAAGTAACATATCCCAAACCATACCAGAATATTCACAAGTAAAGAAGAGGTGATCATGAGTTTCAATCTCTTTGGAGCAAAGACTGTATGTGGCATCCACTGTCATGCCCCAACTAAGCAACATGTCCTTTGTAGAAAGCCTTCCCAAGATGGCAACCCAGACAATGAAAGCCCATCTAGGGCTGTAATGAGGGAACCAGACACATTTAGTCCAAGGAACGCTAGGATATGTTACCCTCAAGGTTTGCCAGGTTGTGTTTTTGGGAAAAAGCCCCTTACTAGTAAGAACCCATCCGACAGAATCTGATACTGTTGGATTTGGGACTAAATGAGAAGGAATGTTGGCCAAATATTCCTTGTAACTGCATTCCTGGATAACATATTGTTCGCATGATTTGTTTAGGTCCATCAAGTTCCGGAAGGCCACGTAGGCGTATATTGGAGAGGGGGTGCACTTTTGAACACCACCACACGCCCAGGTTTGGTCCTTGAGATTGACATTTCATCCTTACTCAATTTGTTTTTATTGCTTAATTTTTTTGAAAAATTTGTGTAGGGTTGCGTCTAAAATATCCTTTACTGACCCGCTTTGAGGCTGTGCAAGTTACCATGCAATCAAATTCGGTACTTATTAATCTTTTTATATCTTTTCAAAGATTGGCCTATTTTCAAATTGATTTGTGTGCTCCACTTGTTGAAACTGTGTTGTTATGCAATGTAGGTGGAGGACATCCCTTGTGGTACGAAAGGGGGTGTTATTCTCGTATTTGATAAAATTGAGGTAAGACTTATATTCGATAAACTTGCTCCATGACCAATACGGCAATAAAATCGATATCATTGACAACCATAGTTGAAATTCAAAGGTTCCAATGGTGCAATGTTTCTCTATCTCTCAAAGTTTGTCTATTGGTCAATAAGGCAAAGGAATTTTTCGTCTCACCAAAGTTTCAAAGGAGTATCAATCATGTTCTTTTCTTTTTGCTATTAAAAGAGTATGATTGGATGAAGCCTTTTGAACATTATCAATGTAATTTTTCGATTATTCAGTCTGGGCTTTTATATGTTTTTGTGCTTTTCATTGAAATATCAAATGGATTTCAATTACTTCAAAGTTATACTTCACATAGCTGCTTTTGAATCTACATCGTTCAAATGAGACCGATGAGTTTGATATGAAACCTTTATATGTAGGTTGCGGTTATGGTTACTGCCTCTTGATTTAAATTGTTGATATATTATTTTGTCGTTAGGGGACAACACTAAAATTGTACTCCCTCTATCCTGATTTGTTTGTCCAATTTCGGGTTTCCAACTTATTAAGGAAACTAAATCTTTTCCATTGATTTGGAAATTTACATAATCTCATCCATTAATTTTGGAATCGGACAATCAATTTGGGCCTGATATATGTCAAAAAGGGGACAAACAAATCGGGATGGAGGGAGTACTATTTTTTGTGTTTTGGGGAGATAAGTAATTGAACTACTTTAGGTTTGCAAACTTAGGATGTTCACTAATTGTAATTTTTTTTCTTCTCTCATTGGCATAGAGAAAGCTAATGAATAAAGAATTTAGATACATTATGTACATTTCAAGTTGATGAGGTTGAGTCCACAAACCTGGGAAAAAAAAACTGATGACCCTTTGGCAATCACCTGACCAAAGAATACATGATGCTAAATTTTAGAAATACATAGGAGCATACATTTTTCTTTGTCTTTTAATTCAATTCCCGTGTATGCACGGGCTCACTGATAGTTTGTTATATGTAAATTTCTCGTTTAAATGCTTCTCCAGGTTGTTCACCGCCTTCATGAGGACTTCGTCATTGAAACTCTGCGCGACTATGGTTTAGGGTATGATAACAGATGGATTCTTGACAAGATTCATCGTGAGGTCAATGAGTTTTGCACTTCTCATTCCCTTCAGCAAGTTTATGTTGATGTGTTTAATCAGGTAAGATACCATGAATTTATGTGTATACTAGTAGCACGTTGGTAAGTTAATTTGATTCCAACACATCAAATATTCTTTTGCAAATTATTATCCAATTGGAAAGTGATAGATTCTTACATAGTGTTTTCACATATTGTACTTATGCAAGGGAATGATTTCAAAGCTTTTTGAGAGTTTAATATAACTCAAAATGATGAGATCAATTTTTTTCATCTTTAAACTAAAAAAGTTGTATTCTAAACCTTTTCCTATCTGCAATTTTGTATCATCTTTTGCTAATAAATAGATTGTTTATGGTGCCATATGAAAGCTTATGCATTTTGAATTGCCTATTCTACACAACTTTAGAAGACATACTGAAAATAATCTTACAGCAACCATAAACAGATTGTTTTGACGTAGTGATTGTTGTACATTTTTTTTGTTTTCAGATTGATGATGAACTGAAAGATGCTCTACAGGCTGATTGCACAAGATATGCTCCAGGTATTGAAATTATCAGTGTGCGTGTCACAAAACCTACCATCCCTGAGAGGATAAGATGGAAATATGAAGACATGGAATTGAAACGCATTGAACTCTCTGAGGTTTGTCTACTATCATTTTTTTAGTATTTGGTAAGATCCCCTCTCGTATTTGAGGTTTCCCCTTGCTTTGCCGCCCACGGTTAAATCACCATTCTAGACTCTGCATGTGCTGCTCTAGTGTTGTGTTGGACAGTGTCTCTTTGTAATTGCTTGATGTTGAGTTGGCGGAGCAAGGTAGGGATGACAATTCACCCCGAACTGATAAGTACCCGAACCATAACCAATTTTTTCCCCGCGGGTACGGGTATGGTGGAGGCCATGAGATAACCGATCGGGTTCGGTTCGGTTGTGGTTTGCCTGATACCTGAACCAAACCGAAAACTTGAAATTACTGAATTACCCCTCTATATGTACATATAACACGATTTCATTGTGGGGTTCAGTCTCCACATTCCACATACCATAAACTATGGCTTGAACTGAGAAGAGAGAGGCGACTCAGGCGAGCCATCGATCAATTCTGCTCTCTCTCCCTCTCTCTCTCATTGCCGTCGACTCAGTTCGTTCCTCTTCCTCAATGTCTCTAGAACAGTTCAGGACCCCAATCGACGAGGATTACTCTCACGGGCGTCGGCCCTTCAACTACTCTTCCACTGACCACCACAAATTACATGCTGTCGTCCCTTCAACTACACCACCGCCGCTGACCACAAACTACATCCAAATTACAGCCATCGATCAAATCAGGTCCTTGTTTGTTGAAGACCTTCATCTTCCACTTTTATGTCCGAACCCAGAAGCACATCCACGTTTCTTCTCTCAACGATCTGTATGCATGTGTCATTTATGAAAAGTAGGGTTTTTAATGTAGTGGATCTGTATGGTGGCCATTGATTTGCTCTGTTCGTCTGTTTTTTGTTGAAAAAAAGATTGGGGAAAATTTGTTTCTAATTCGGTTATCCATTCGGTTCAGGGATTACCCGAACCCCGTTTGGTTCGGGTATGGGATAGATCTCCTCTCCCCATTCGGCTTTCGGTTTCGGTTATTTGACCTGTGTCGTTGTATTAGGTTTTCCAATCGCACGTGTAGCGTGCATTACTGTTTGGTGCATTGCTAGTCTCGTTAACATTTTGCTGAGTACTGGCTTACTTTTTTGTTAGCAGGACGGGCGTGATACAGATGATCAGAAACAGAGCACTGCTGATTTGACAGTATTTGTAAGCACGACTCTAACGAATGAATAAGAAGATTATGTTTCTTGCTACCTTTTTCTCCCGCACGTAAAAAGCCCGTTAGACATGAATCCAAATATATTTCTTGCTACCTTTTCTCATAGAGTAAGTACGTGACAGATTTGCGTAAATTCTTTGTGCATCCATGTCAAGATTTCCTGTATATCAATCAGTCTTTTAACTTTCAAGCCGGACTGTCTAGAAGTTTGCATTTGTTTTATACAAACAAAGTAGTGATCAACTAATGAATGCATGGCTGTGGTGGGCCAAAATTCTGCAGTTCCCATTGGAATGGGTGACAAAAGCCACTTTGCCGCCCACGGTTAAATCACCATTCTAGACTCTGCATGTGCTGCTCTAGTGTTGTGTTGGACAGTGTCTCTTTGTAATTGCTTGATGTTGAGTTGGTGGAGCAAGGTAGGGATGACAATTCACCCCGAACTGATAAGTACCCGAACCATAACCAATTTTTTCCCCGCGGGTACGGGTATAGTGGAGGCCATGAGATACCCGATCGGGTTCGGTTCGGTTCGGTTGTGGTTTGCCTGATACCTGAACCAAACCGAAAACTTGAAATTACTGAATTACCCCTCTATATGTACATATAACACGATTTCATTGTGGGGTTCAGTCTCCACATCCCACATACCATAAACTATGGCTTGAACTGAGAAGAGAGAGGCGACTCAGGCGAGCCATCGATCAATTCTGCTCTCTCTCCCTCTCTCTCTCATTGCCGTCGACTCAGTTCGTTCCTCTTCCTCAATGTCTCTAGAACAGTTCAGGACCCCAATCGACAAGGATTACTCTCACGGGCGTCGGCCCTTCAACTACTCTGCCACTGACCACCACAAATTACATGCTGTCATCCCTTCAACTACACCACCGCCGCTGACCACAAACTACATCCAAATTACAGCCATCGATCAAATCAGGTCCTTATTTGTTGAAGACCTTCATCTTCCACTTTTATGTCCGAACCCAGAAGCACATCCACGTTTCTTCTCTCAACGATCTGTATGCATGTGTCATTTATGAAAGTAGGGTTTTTAATGTAGTGGATCTGTATGGTGGCCATTGATTTGCTCTGTTCGTCTGTTTTTTGTTGAAAAAAAGATTGGGGAAAATTTGTTTCTAATTCGGTTATCCATTCGGTTTAGGGATTACCCGAACCCCATTTGGTTCAGGTATGGGATAGATCTCCTCTCCCCATTCGGCTTTCGGTTTCGGTTTCGGTTATTTGACCTGTGTCGCTGTATTAGGTTTTCCAATCGCACGTGTAGCGTGCATTACCGTTTGGTGCATTGCTAGTCTCGTTAACATTTTGCCATTTTGCTGAGCACTGGCTTACTTTTTTGTTAGCAGGACGGGCATGATACAGATGATCAGAAACAGAGCACTGCTGATTTGACAGTATTTGTAAGCACAACTCTAACAAATGAATAAGAAGATATGTTTCTTGCTACCTTTTTCTCCCGCACGTAAAAAGCCCGTTAGATCTTTACGATATGAATCCAAATATATTTCTTGCTACCTTTTCTCATAATAACGACTAGAGTACCCGAGTACCTCGCTATGGCAATTAGAATGGTGTAGTGAAGCCATTGCTTCTTGATGCTCGCTCAAGACCAGTTAGCGGATAACCGAGCCCAGCTTGGTTAATATTTTGGGAGAACTTTTTTTTTTTCCCACTTTTTATAATAGTAGTGTATTTTATTTTTAGCTTCCACCTCTTTGGTACTGTATGCATATGATTGAAATACATTATCCTTGGTACTCAACCGAAATTTCATTTTTGTTTTTCAGGTGCAGAATCTTGTACAGATGGTGAGTCCATTCTCAAGTTTTTTGGATTTAGGATTTGGAAATGCTTCTGTTTTGGGAACTGAGTTTCTTTGTTGATAAATCTTGAGTTATGCAGCAATCGAGGTTCCAGATGATGTCTGACTCTGTCATTACAAAAAATATCCTTTCATTTTTCTTCATGCTAATTGCATTATAGAACTCAACTTAGCTCATTCCTTTTTTTGTTTCCATGCATTCATTACTGAATAGTTCTTCTGTAGATTTTAATGCAATTATTCTGTGGGATTTGTAAGATCCCCTCTCGTATTTGAGGTTTCCCCTTGCTTTGGGGGCAAATGGAGGGCTTTGTTTCCTGCTGTAGATAATATCATTTTGGTGAAACGTTTCTCTCTCTCTCTCTCTCTCTCTCTCAGGGTAGTTGAGGGTAGTTATTTGTTTCTTTGACTCTAATGCACTTGGTGAGATGGGCAGCCTAATAGACAGATTGGAGCAGAGCATCAGTGATTTGAGGGCCGAGATGGAGCAAAAGGGTTCTCCTCCTTCCGCTGCTCCAAAGCCGAAAGAAGAACCAAAGTTAGCTGATGATTCAGCCTAAGATTATTCGTGCTGAGTACTGGCTTACTTTGTTTGTGGTTTGGCTTTACGGTTATTTTTCAGCACGATACTCTTGGTCCTTTGCTGGTTTGATGTGTCAATTTGTTTACAGTTTCCTACTGCATCTCAGATATGTTTCTATCTTCTTCTTCAGGGAGATGCCAACAGTGCTCTAGATAGGTTGTGGTAGAAGAAGAAAGAAGTTGTCCGACAGCAGTAGAATGACACCAAAATAGTACAATTTTGTAGCTGAGGTTTATTGTTTTTTGACATGAACATGAAAGTGATATGACCTGATAACCCTTGGATATTTTCTTTGGTATATACTGTTGGAAAAAATGAAAATAAACAAAGTTAAATAGCATGGGGAGACTTCTGACACGAATCCATCATATAATTACATGAGTTGATAGTTTGAATTCTAGCTGTGTATGACATGATTTGATACTGAGATTTGAGGTTTGAATTCTAGCTGTGTATACCCCGAATCACCTATCAACTACCACAATGCATACAAGGATCAGGAGGCCAAGCCCAACGGCTCTCTCCCTGCAGTCTTCTCCATCTCTTCCTCAACTCCTCCTCCCCCTCCTCCTCCCCCTCCTCCTCCTCCTCCCCTCCCCAACCCCATCCTACGACCCCCTCTATTCTGCCCTTCATTTCCATCTTACCTCTATTAAGTTCGTCACCATTTTCTCATATCTGTTTTTGGAGATATCGTGACGCCACTACCACATTTTGTGTACGTTGGGTGACCATCTTTGTCCAAGAAGAATCCGGTCTATTGCCAAGGTGTATGCTACAACCTTTTTCTTCAAAAATGGATGTTGATTGGTAGAGTTATGATGGTTAAATTTTTTTTTTTTGACAATCGTAAGAGCCTAGTCTAGGGGGAAGGGGAATGGGCATTACACTAGAAGCGCCCTTTATGGGGCGTGAATCATAACCTCCACTAAGGGAGGCTGTAGACACATTTTTTCCATTCGTTTGGTCCATGTTCTCTTCCACGGAGGTTTTTCAATGTCTTCTATTATATCGGTGATATTGTATGTTAGAGCTCATGCCTTTTCAATAAAAAAATAACACTCTCAGAATGCATATATGACAAAGGGTGGCGCTAATGCCACGAGGGTATTTGTTAATGGCACGACTGTGTATTTACGACAGTTTTTCCCTTAACTAGTTGACTGTTTCTTGACTCTTCCACTAAACCCATTTTCTCTCACATCAATACACCCATTTCGGCCATTCCCTCTCTTCTCTCCGAACTCCTCTGCTCTATTCTCGATTGTTCCCTCATATTTCTCGTCTTTAATTTCAGTTCTCTTTATTTTGTGGATCGTCATCTCGAGGAAACCAAAAAAAAATATTTAACATCCAAGAAAACAAATTCGGGATGCAGAAATTCTGAGTTCACAAATCAAAAACTTCTTGCGACTTGCCCCATGCGCACAAGACCATATTATTGCCGACCACTTTTCACCGATGACAACGTCCCAGTTGCAACGCCGCCGACTTCCGAATCGAGCATCACTTCAGTTCCTTCCTCTTTTTATCTAAACATAGAATTACTTCAGGCATAGTCTGCAGCATTAAATCAAGCGTGAAGATGAAAAAAGATAAAATGAAAAGAGGGATGGATGGGGCTTCGTGGCTGATTTCTGGTGAGAGAGAGGGCGAAGTGGGTTTTGTGGTGTTGGAAATTACTAAGGGTTGAAAGAAATAAGGAAGGAGAGTTGAGGAATTGGAGTGGTGCGGAGAGCAGAGCAATTGGAGTGGTATGCCTTTGAAGGAGAAGGGAAAAGGAAGGGTGAGTTGCTGAAACGATTGTGTGAGAGAGGTGAGAGAGGAGAGCATTGATTTCTCCATCAGTTTGTCTGAATAGGGGTATAATAGTTACTCCAAACAATTTGTCGTGTGCCTAGCAAATACCCTCGTGGCATTAGCACCAACCTATTGGAGCTTTCTATGGTGATAATTATTTAAGGACGTTGTCAACATGAATTTGCGAATTATGTACTATATCACCATCTCTCTCTCACTCTCTCTTCAAAACGGATGGTTACAACTGTGTTGCAAGTTTGGTTGACATCTACTACTCCTACTAACTAAAAAGTTCATCACAAAGAAGAAACATGGCCCCTTCTATGTTTTATTACTTACTGAAGTACCAAAAAATTTAATTTGTTCTCAGAATGAAGCATCAAACCAAACCAATACAATACCGGAACCGGGGGGTGGGTGGGGAAAGCAGCTCTCGGAATGAAGCATCAAACAAAGCTCGGGACCAAGAAAAATCCAGCCAATACAATACCGGATCTTACCGGTCGGTACCGGTGATTCCAGACAATACCGGGCGAGATGGTGTTACCGGTAGTTAAGATGTAAAAAGGAGAGTTGGGGATCGAAAAAAGTGTACAGAAATATGTGAAAGCATATTGAATGTGTGAAATTACTAATTTCTATACGATATGCGTATCCTACGATATACATTTGCATCCCGATTCGGTTTGTATCCTACAAACACACATTGAGTGAAAATCGGACCTTATATTGAGAAGCGAACTCCCAAATGAATTGATCTAAGTCCTTCAACCTAATTATGCCGACATTTAAATCATTTGAAAGTAATTCAACCTCAATGTAGGGCTTGAATAGAGAAAAGAACCATATATACTTTGATTTTCATTCTGTTTTGCCTGAATCGTACAAGGGCTCTTCTTTTCTTTCATGACTAAGGCAGTAAAAAGCCTCAATGTAATAGATCACACTTTAGATATTTGAAATTTTGTCTTTAAAAAACTTTTTCTTTTAAATATATGCATAGTTTGTTGTTGTTATTTGGTATAATTACATTTTAGTTGTGTATTTATTACTGCGATTAACATACATTAACATACGCGATATGTATGTAACGTATTCCGATACAATTTATTAAACAATAGACGATACGTATTTCGATTTGAACACCTTACTGCTTGCCCCCACATAAATCCGCTCCTGCTTGTATAGTTTTTTGTTGATTTTTTGGAGATTATTGTTTCTTCATGACAAGAGGAATCTAAAAAGTAAAAAACTACGATCGAAATCCATTTTTTAATAAAGACGAAAAAATTGGCTTATTGGTTTATTTTTGTTTTTATTCAAAAAAATTAAGTTAAGTGCTCCAATTTTTAATTTGTTTGAACCAGTGCGGAGATCTTATTTTTCTGATTATTTTATCCTAAAGAACCATAATTAATTTTTAACTCTAAAGCTCTTGCTAGATAGCCCCAAGAAAGTCGTAGAATCAAATATCTCTTAGGGCTAACTAACGATAGCCTTAGAGTCAAAAATTAATTATGACCCTTTAGAATAAAATGATCAGAGAAATAAGATTTTCACATCAGTTCAAATGAATTGAAAATTGAAGCAATTAATTTTTCAACCATGTATAGACCGTTTATATATTAAAAAATATGGTTAAAAAATTAAGTGCTCCAATTTTCAATCCGTTTAAATCAAAGTCGTAAAATCAAATATCTCT
Organism: Rhododendron griersonianum; assembly: GCA_018127125.1. NCBI lineage: Eukaryota > Viridiplantae > Streptophyta > Magnoliopsida > Ericales > Ericaceae > Rhododendron > Rhododendron griersonianum. The sequence goes on along the minus strand of CM030795.1, from coordinate 39,867,379 downwards.
TAGGGCTAACTAACGATAGCCTTAGAGTCAAAAATTAATTATAACCCTTTAGAATAAAATGATCAGAGAAATAAGATCTTCAAATTAGTTTAAACAAATTGAAAATTGGAGTAATTAATTTTTCAATCATGTATAGACCGTTTATATATTTAAAAATATGGTTAAAAAATTAAGTGCTTAAATTTTCAATCTGTTTAAACCGGTGCGAAAATCTTATTTCTCTGTGCATTTTCTAAAGGGTTATAATTAATTTTTAACTCTAAGACTATCGTTAGTTAGTCCTAAGAGATATTTGATTCTACAAATTTCTTAGGGCCGACTAACGATAACCTTAGAGTCAAAATTTAATTATGACATTTTAGAATAAAAATGATAAGAGAAATAAGATCTTTACATCGGTTCAAACGAATTGAAAATTGGAGCAGTTAATTTTTCAATCATGTATAGACCGTTTATATATTTAAAAATATGATTAAAAAATTAAGTACTCCAATTTTCAATTCGTTTAGACCGGTGCAAAAATCTTATTTCTTTGATCATTTTATTCTAAAGGGTTATAATTAATTTTTGACTCTAAGGCTATCGTTAGTAGGCTTAAGAGATATTTGATTTTACGACTTTCTTACAGCCGACTAACGAGAGCTTTAGAGTCAAAAACTAATTATGGTTCTTTAGGATAAAATGATCAAAAAAATAAAATTTTAGATTCAAAAAAATTAAAAATTGGAGCTTAACTCTTTTTGCTTGGAGCAACTCAACCATTCTGTTTGGTTTTAGACGGGGAGGGTTTGGTTTTAGACGGGAAGGTGACGGCAGGTGTTAAATTGATAAATTTTTAGAAAGTTCATATGTTTATATAAAATTTAAAAAATGTCAAATATTTATGTATTATTTGTATGAAAGGTCAGGTGAGAGCATTCACGGCCGGTCACTTCTCTTTTTTTGGGGTGTGACAAAATCTCTCTCCAATCTTTGACCCAAACCCTTCCCCATTTTGGGTTTTACCCATTTATTTACCCAAATTTGGGACAACTTTTGCCTTGACCCATTTCTCCAACGGCTAGTTAGAAAGAGAGAGAAAGAGGGAGGGAGGAGGGAGAGAGAACCTCGTCGGCAGTGGCGGCAGGCCGAGGGCCGGCAGTTTGAGAGGCGATGCAGAAAGTGGTGGTGGTGTTGTGACCTCTAAGTCTTTTTGGGACATTGGGTCCCCCAGAGTTGTCATCTTCTTTTCTAGCCTCCTTGATGATGAACGAGTTTCAAAGTTGTCTTTTATGGTTGTGTCCGGTTCTAGATTTTGTGTGAAAAAATTTTTGTGTTTGATTCTGAGGGAGAGAGAGATGGCGATGGAGAGAGAAGAGTACCAGGTCTCCTCATTTTGGATTTGATTGTTTTCCCTTATTTATGATTATGCCATTAAGAATAAAATGTATATATATTTGGGTTTGATGGTTGGAGATATGCCTACCCAAAATGAGTTTTTACCCAAAATTTAACTCAAATTTGAGAAAAAAAATGGGTGAAGGCCGGAGATGCTTGACTACATTAAATTTTCTCTTGTTTTATCATTACCTCGCCTTCTAGAAGAGCCGAACCATCTCACCTCTCTCTCTCGCTCTTCTCTCTACCTCACATTCTCCCCTCCCCGACTCTTTTGGTTGTAGAAGATAAAAAATCGGACACCAGAAAGCAGGATGCCTGTCGAATCTAATTAATTGTCAATTCCCACAGCAAGCAATCAGAAGAAGAAACTGAAGATGATGATGATACCTCTTTGGCTTTGGGTAGTAGATCTGATGATGATGATGATTATGATGATGATAATGAGGAGGACGACGACGACATTAGAAGTGGCTTGCAACGTCCTCGTGGAGACGACGACGGCAACATTAAGAGTGGCTTACGTCGTCGTTGTGGAGGCTTTCGCAAAGAAATTGCGCGTGACCCAGTGGCTCCTCCTGTGGCGGCGGAAGGAGACGGAGCCGATCCCCAAGAAGGTACTTATTCCTAATTCCTTCTCTCCCCCCCCCTCGTGTCGTGTTTTACTAGTGATTGTTAGTATTGATTGATTGATTGATTAGGGTTTTGATAAATTGGTGTCTCCTCTTGGGATACTCATTTCCTTTGTCAATTACAGTCTCCAACCAGAATGATCCCAAAGCCCATTCATTCAAAATTTCAATCCGAATACTCCCCCCCCCCCCAACACACACAGCTTTACCTGCAAAGCAAACGAGTCAAACAGTTGCTATACCCTTCTTCTTTTTCCCATTTAAACAGATTATTATTATTATGCACGCTCCCTTTTTAAGAGCTTTTATATTTCTTTTTCGTTTGCAAGGAGGAGGAGGATCAATCATTTGCGAGGAGGAGGAGGAGGAGGAGGAGGAGGAGGTTCCATTGCTGGAGTCTTCTTCCTGAAGAACTTAAAATTGAAATCCTCTCGAGGTTGCCTGTCAAGTCTCTAATGCAATTAAACTGTGTCTGTAAAACATGGCGTGCTCTTCCTACAAACCCTATCTTTATTGCCTCTCATCTCGAAAAGGATACTCCTACTAGGCTGGTCACTTGGAACGCTAACCATAACGGTCTCTTGGTTGGGCATGATGGCTTTCAGACCTTCGTAAAACGGTATGAATATGACTTTCAACCTGTGAATCTTACTTTCGGGTTTCACAGGAAGCCAGATTTAGTTTTGGGTCCGTGTGATGGCATATTTTGTCTAGTCTGGAGTATCAGAGATCATGCACTCTATGAAGAAAAGGAGGTACCAACTATTGCGCTATGGAACCCTGCAACAAGGGCATTTAGCATTCTCCCGATGTCCATCTTTGACTTACCACCATATGGCGAGCCACATAGATGTTTTGTAGGGTTTGGTCTTGATCTCAAAACTAAAAGTTACAAGGTGGTTAAGTTTTTACGTTTTGGGTATGATGAGTTTGGTGGTTGCAACAATTCTGTTGAAGTTTATGACTCCAGTTCTGGTTCTTGGAGAGTTCTCCACGCTGATCATTTTTTACCAGAGGTACTTATTGATGATGGCCCACAAATCAGCATGTACAACAAAAGCGATGGTGTTTTTCATTGGTTCACACTTCACAATTACAATTCATGCAGTGTCAGTTATGAGGGGCTGGTTCTTTCATTTGACATGAGTAAGGAGTTGTTCCACGTGACACTTCTTCCAGAGAAATTCAACACCTTCACGGAGAACATAACCCGCTTCCCCAATGTACACTACACCGAGCGGAAGGGCTGTAGCCTTGGCTTGATAAGGGATTCCCTTGCGGTTATTTTAGCTTTCCTCGAGGAAGGCCACACATCAATTGAAGTATGGGTGATGAAGAAGGACTTCGACTGCGTGGTTGAGGTTGAGAAATCCTCATACAGGTGGTTTCATGAATTAACTGTGGAAGTGCCAATTCCTGGTTCATGGGCCCCTCTGGGTTTCTGGAATAAGAATGAGCTTCTAATCCGAAAATGGATATCCAGACTTGACGCACTAATCTTGTATGACATTGTTACCAAACAGGCTAGGAAAGTGAAGATATCTGGCGAGCAGAATTTTATGTACAAAGAGAGCCTAGTTTCAGTTAAGGGAGGATGTGGAAATTAGTTACTCTAGTTTGCGTTATCGTTATTGAATAAATGAGACTGTTTGGTTTTCATTCATTTGACAGACCATGACTGCGGTTGTAATGATCGTTAGTAATGTTTATATTTGCTAAAAGTAGTTATTTTTGGTGCCTTTAAGTATCTAAACCATCTTACCGGGCACATTGTTTGTAGTCGTGTAGGATGAACGTATAGTGGCTTTTCATTATCTCTCTGTTTTAGCATGGAGTGAAAAGAGTCCTTAATTACATTTGAATCTTGTTCAAATTGAGATTTCGCATGGGAGTCCACTAAAATGCTCAATAGGGGAACCTATGGCCTTTTGAGAAGGTCGGGCTCAGCTTCAGCCTCGTCACAACAACCGCCTCTGCCTCATTGTTCAAAATCTGTCAACTGCCAGGTCACCCAGTCAAGCTATTCCCTTATTGTATAATGATATTATTTGTTCAAATGTGTTATTCTTTAAGTGAGAGTTTGTTCCTCCTAATCTGGATCGTTCTGTAAAATTGGTTTAGGAGTAAGCATCTTGAAGTTTTGCGCAATCAATATTTCCAAGAAACACTGCTGATTATTCATATGTCTTTCGGATCATGTGCTTTTATCTATCAGTTCTGCTATTTCTAAGTCACATACAAAAGGCACAAGGAAATATATATTTTTATATGGCCTGGCTTTCTGAAAGTGCTCAGAACCAAGTCTGTCACGACCATATGATAGCCAAGTCAATCCAATCTTTGGATGTTGTGTTATCCATACACCTTTGTAGAATATAAGTACCACAAGTTTGATTTGGTGGCTTTGCTATTTTTGGCATTTTTTTCCCAAATTTTGCCCTTCAATTGAGAGTTGGCTGGTCTGTGTATTAGGGTAGGAGGGTAATTACATTGTAGGTGGTCTGTTTTGCTTACTTTGTGCATGTATGCGTTGGAACGAAGGGAACATGGGCTCTCACGCATGAGTTGTTCGTATCATGCGGTCAAAGCAGATCACCGCTTTGGAAAACAAATGCTTGCAAATTCTTGCACCTTATCTGCAGATCCCTAGTTCTGCAATTCTCGTTGATGCTTCTTTAGAATTTTTTATATTCTATACTAGGACTCTCGTTGATTAACCTTGAGAGATTTTATAAGACTCTTATCCAAACATAGGCTTCAATAAATGGAAGTAGCTTCCATACAAGTACTAGAAGACATTGAAGGGAGTAAAAGATACTTGCTTACCAGTGCAAAGAGCTCGGAAGTTTTCTGCATCATAAACACATAAAACCAATCAATTGCTTCTTTCCATAGTAATCTAAGTTCAGGCATCTAGATTAGACTGTTTTATCTACAGTCGAGTACTATACCTGCAGTTTTGGGGACAGTTTTCCCGAAGAGACCCATGATAATGCGGCCTGGAAAAGAAAAAAAAAAAATCACTAGTATAGAATATAAAAAATTCTAAAGAAGCATCAACAAGAATTGCAAACTAATACCGAATAAAATATATGACTTCTACAGGTCCTTGGAAACCCCTAAAAAGGAAGGAGAGTTAACTTAAAATCAGGCTACAATGGCATGATTAGGAATTCAGTGGAAATGAAATCCTCCAATAGTGATCATGTTCCCAGAAATCCATTTTGTTATGGACGAAATCTGACGAAAGCCAACTCATTTGATCTAAGCAGCATTTTATGCGTGTCCAAGATAATTTTGTGGACAGATATAAGCAATGTTACTTGAACGCTTTCCTATTTTGCATTGGTATCAATTTTTCTTTTTGAAGAGTACTACATGTGGATGAACTTCTATGAAGCACCGACACGCCTAAGTTGTCGTCGTATCCGTGTTGGATACAATGGGGACATGGATACTCCAGGAACACACGGGATACATCTGGGATACACCACGTGGCCTGTTTAATTAGTTATACTAAAGTTTAAGTAGGGGACACATCTTAGACACGCGTGGAATATGCATGTCTCAAGTGAGATACGTGTGGGCTTATTTTGGGGGGTGAATTATAACGAACTTATCACTTGTGCCTTTTGATTTGTCTTTTTAATGGATCATCTATTAACTATGCAAAATTAGTGTAAGTTTTCATTTGTTTTACTAAGCTAGTGTTAGTTTCCATTAGTTTTAGTTGTTTATGGATACGATATTCATATTAACAACTAAAATCATATAAATATATATAGATATCTATTGCCATGTCCCCCGCCATGTCCGTGTCCCCATATTATTAGAATTGTAATGTCTCGTGTCTGTGCTCGTGTTCGAATCCGTACCTATGTCAGTGCTTCTTGGATGAACTTGTGTCGTTAAATGCTATAGCCTATATACAAGAATAACTCCATCCTAGCAGTCACTAGTAACAATAGAAATACAAGGGGAATTGTAATTTTGATTGGCGAAAAAAAGGTTATACTTGAACGTGCAAGGAACCTTTAACAATCATGCACAAGCATGATACCTGGGAGAATCTAAAGAGAGAAGAGCCCATCAATGCTCAATAGAGCTAAGTGCTAACACCCTCAAGAGACTAAGCCCTCTATCAACTTGTACAACATCCAAGGGAGACACCTTTCCCAATAATGCAGTAAAACATGACATGTTCTCCGTCTCAAACTAACTAAAACTAGTGCCACATCTAAACCATGCCTTTAATTCTAGACCAGTAGCGAGTTACCTCAACAAGAGAGGAATAGTGTGGTTAAGTGAGAAAGTTGACAGAAAACAAACTCAAAAAGGGAAATCTGTATTATTGATTGAATGAATGAATGTTTACAGAGAAGAAGAGTATTTATAGTATCTTCTAACACTACACCACAACCTATTACAATTGAACACCTTGCAATAGTTCGTTAAACACTCACAAACTAACAAACCAAGGTTTAACTATTAACTCAACTTTGATTAACTATATAACTACAGCGCCAGCACTCTCAGTAGCACCATCCTCACTTTGTAATTCAGAATTTACACTTGACAATCCCTCAAACTCCATATGTAATTAAGTACCCAAATGTGTTTGCACACTCTCTTCTTCATAACATTGCTTTCTGCTTGCGACCTTGCCTTGTATTTTATAAGGTCTAACCCCAAGTGTAGGGATTAACCAGTCATTTGCATGATAATCTCGGTAAGTTCGAGGTCGAACCACGGGAACCGGTTTTATGGAGTGAAAGACTCGACAGTCTATATGATTGTTAGCTGTAGGAAGCCAACTTTTGTTCAGTGATTTTGATGATTTTATCGATTTTCAACTTTAAACTATGAACGATTCCAAATTTGTTTTTTACCACTATAAAGAACCATATTTTGTCGAAAAAGACAAATTTTATTACTCCAATTCAAAAAAAGAAGAAGAGAGAATGGATTTGTCAATATAAGTCACTTTTGGCTAACATCATGTGTTGGGTGAAATACTTTGATAGTGTACTACTACTGTACTTAAGTGCAGTTCATTTTTTAAAGCTCGATGATTGAAACACATTTATTTTTGAGAAAAGTGAATTGAAATGCTAGATTGGAACTCATTTATCTCAAGATCAATGCATTAGGATAATGTCTTAACTAATATCTTGTTGAAACGTTTTTCTATTATGATGTCGCCACGCTCGAGCCCTTTTTAATCGTTGTACACTTATTCAAGAGATCAATAATATCATTTTCTTCGCAGTTCAACATAATGTTTCAATTTATATCTGAACGTGAAAAAACACCCCATTTTTACTATCCGTATATTATAAGCTTGGTCCCAGGTGTATCTTCAACGACAATAATGTCAACGAAACCTAAATAAGTTCTTTAATTGATATCGTCCTCAAAGATTTGGATAATTCTTCTTTCCATCACATTTTCACCCCACATGCTGGGATTGCCATTTTGAGTGAAATCGCAGGCCTCCAAGCAATTTCTTCTAATTTTAGTTTTCAAAAGAAAAATTTTAAAATCAACTCAATGGATTGACAATAGTAAATGTGTTAATATGTATTAAATGGTGTAAAAATTAAAAAGTAAACAGAAATACGTGTTTTCCTTGTCTTCTAGTGTGCTTATCGTCAGCCCAGTGAGCTGACAATAGCAAGACCATTTTCAAAAAAGAAAATGATTTTCAAAAATATTTATCTTGAATTGCTTTTACAAGAAAGTTGTTTTGGGCTAATTAAAAAAGTTTTGCAAGATTATTTTTTATTTGCTTCAATTGTAGAATGGAGGTAGGCCAAGTCCAATCGAGCTCAAGGAAGCTCGATTTGAAGGCCCAATTTCTCACCCAAAATCCAAAGTCGCGGCCATGGATGCATGTCTTTCGGCCACATGGTTCAAACTTCGCGCCCATGATGGAATACTTTGCGGACACCTGTTCAAACATTGCGGCCACCTATTGTCAAAGTTTGCGGCTGAAGCTCCCGTAAAAAGAACCGCCTCCAAAACTCACACACGCAGAGCGTCAATGGCTCATTGCTCTTCGCTCCTCAACCTCTCTCCTCGTCCCAAAGAATCAAGGAACAACACCACCAATCAATGATGCTCTCTCCAGTCCATTCCCGACGCCACTCCCTTCTCTCTCCTCCGAATCCAATCTTTCCTCACCTCCCACTCTCACCCATCTTCTTCTACACAACCCTCCAAACCCAAGTCCTATTTCCAACCAAAATCACCACCCAACTCCATTCCTCACCTCAACCCACTCCACAACCCCAAAGCCCCGCCCGACTCTCCCAGCTTCGACCAAACCACAGTCCTCCGAACCCTCTCGTGCTACGCCAACGACTGGAAGCGAGCCCTTGAGTTCTTCACCTGGGTTTCCACCAGCTGCGGGTTCCGCCACACCACCGAAAGCTACAACCGATGTGTAGGGGGCCAAATTTCCCTCAGTTCATACAGTCCAAAAGGGCCGAACGATTTCAGCAAGGCCGAACATTTGTCTTGGGAATGCTCGACAGTTCTTATTATTACTCGGCAATTCTCATTATCGTTCAGCAGTTCTTAGTATCGTTCGGTAGTTCTTAGTCTCGTTCGGCAGTTCTTTGTATTGCTCGGAGGTTCTTCATGTTGCTCGGGGTACTTCACCAGCTCGGCAGACATCTTAATCGTTCGGTAAAATATACGGTCGCTCGCTATTGCTCGGAACGTACTGCCATTGCTCGGTACGTGGACACGGCAAGTCGCAACCTTCTAGAAGTTTCTAGAAGCTTCCTATTAATAGCAACCTTCCTATTAATAGCAACTTTCCATTTATAGCAAATTTCTATTAAAAGCCTTACTTAGTCATTAAGCTTCACTCATTTTTTCTCTATATAAGCAAAGGTCTCCCCTCACCTAAGGTACACATCTCAACACTCCTCTCCTACATAAAACGGCTCATATTCTCTGCTTTACGTTTTCGATTTATCTTCCCCGGGTACTAACTAGCTCGTCGGAGGCTCTACCCAGAGGAACCCCCCTCCGATTTGCAGGTATCAAGCTTGGTGGCAACCTCCATTGCTCGGCAAACGCCTCCTCACGCTCGGCAGGAACCTCTCCAGACTCGGCGAGCCCCCACACCGTTCAAAAGGAGTAAAGTGGAATTCACCCCCCCCACAATTGGCGACTCCGTTGGGGATGAAAACATGGCATATATTGGTGGGCTCGTCCTGATCTGACTTCGAGCGTTTCAATTTCTGATCGTTCGGCGGCGGTTCTTTCTTCAATTTCTGCTTTTGGGTCCTCATCTAGGACCCTCCATTCTTCTCTTTCGTGGAACAGGTTTTTCGTCATTTTTATTCTTAAATAGCAAAATTAAAGTGCAAGACTCACATATACGGTTACTCTTTAATTGCGATTTATATTCTACAACTACGTGACATTCGGCCCGATTGTTCGGATATGTGCTCAACTTATTTTTTCATTTCATTTCCTACCCTAAAGTTTACCTCAGCAATCTAACCGTTCGGGCAAAATCCTCGTAGCCCTTGGCAATCTAACCGTTCGGGCGAAATCCTCGTAGCCCTTGGCACTCTAAACCGTTTGGGATTTCACCGTTCGGGCGAAATCCTCGTAGCCCTTGGCACTCTAAACCGTTCGGGCGAAATTCTTGTAGCCCTTGGCAATCTAACCGTTCGGGCGAAATCCTCGTAGCCCTCGGAAATCTACTCGTTCGGATATCTCAAACACTTTCAGATTTAAAGAATGGCAAGCTCTTTTTATGCAACTCCTTCAGTCGGTGAGGCATTCCCTCCCGGCGGCGGATCCTTCCACCAAGCATTGGGGCTCACTCCTAGTTTCACATCCAGATGGTCCCACTTTCCACCACTGACTCTTCCAGTCCGAAGTTAAAGATGGCCCAAAACCGTCGAGCAAATGAAGGTTCAGCGCTCCAACCTTAGCCTGTCCCTCCTAAAGAGTCATACAGTAGCGCCAAGGTCTACGAAGAATCCTTACGTTCGGACTAAGCCCTCCCTACGGGTTGTAGACCTCCAACGTTCGGGCGACGAAGACAGCTTGGATGTGTTACCATCTCTCGGATACTCTTTCGGTCATTATCTTGATTGCTCGGCACATAACCCGGTTTCAAGAGCGTTTGGAATTTCATATTATTATTGCATTTAGATTTCATTACCTTTGGACAATTTGACCGTGGGGCTCTCTCTTACTCCGGTCGAATCTGGCCGTGGAGCTCTCTCTCATTCCGGTCGAATCTGGCCGAGGACAGGACTTCTATTATCATTCTATCATTCTGGGGCTCGACTACATCACCTCGGCTCGGTTTATTATGCTAAATCTTTTTAATCTATTCGAAGCGCAATTATGGTCTATTTGTATCTTGTAAGGAATTCACTTCGGTCATTCGGCCACACTTGGATTCAACTCCACCTTCATCTAAGCGATAAAGAAGAAGTTGAGGGGCTATTGTAGGGGGCCAAATTTCCCTCAGTTCATACAGTCCAAAAGGGCCGAACGATTTCAGCAAGGCCGAACATTTGTCTTGGGAACGCTCGACAGTTCTTATTATTACTCGGCTCTTCCTCGGCAATTCTCATTATCGTTTGGCAGTTCTTAGTATCGTTTGGCAGTTCTTAGTCTCGTTCGGCAGTTCTTTGTATCGCTCGGAGGTTCTTCATGTTGCTCGGGGTACTTCACCAGCTCGGCAGACATCTTAACGTTCGGTAAAATATACGGTCGCTCGCTATTGCTCGGAACGTACTGCCATTGCTCGGTACGAGGACACGGCAAGTCGCGACCTTCTAGAAGTTTCTAGAAGCTTCCTATTAATAGCAACCTTCCTATTAATAGCAACTTTCCATTTATAGCAAATTTCTATTAAAAGCCTTACTTAGTCATTAAGCTTCACTCATTTTTTCTCTATATAAGCAAAGCTCTCCCCTCACCTAAGGTACACATCTCAACACTCCTCTCCTACATAAAACGGCTCATATTCTCTGCTTTACGTTTTCGATTTATCTTTCCCGGGTACTAACTAACTCGTCGGAGGCTCTACCCAGAGGAACCCCCCTCCGGTTTGCAGGTATCAAGCTTGGTGGCAACCTCCATTGCTCGGCAAACACCTCCTCACGCTCGGCAGGAACCTCTCCAGACTCGGCGAGCCCCCACACCGTTCAAAAGAAGTAAAGTGGAATTCACCCCCCCACACGATGATCGACGTCCTCAGTAAGTTCTTCAAATTCGACCTCGCCTGGAATTTAATTGTTCAAATGGGAAAGAGTGCAGATTCGATGCCGAACCATGTCACGCTTAGAATACTCTTCAAACGCTATGTGTCGGCACACCTTGTTAACGAGGCAGTAAGTAGCTATCATAAGGCTTACGAATTTGGTTTGAAGGATGAGGTTGTTGGGATGAAATCTATTTAAGCTGAGCGCGAATCGAGATGCGTGCGGGTCAGCCCCTTTTTTAGGGTTTCGGTCCATTGTATGCTTATGATATAAAAGCAAAGTTAGGGCTGCCTCCTTTTGTAACTCTGACATATTTTACATCATAGTGAAACACCCCAGCACCCCGTGGACATACGATTAAGCAATCAGCTTAAGTCGGAACCACGTAATCTCTGTGTCTTGTTCTTTTCTTGCTTTATATTGTTTTCTGTTCTTGGTTTGTTCTTCGATTGTGTGTGTTGATCGTGGGTTTGCGCGCTTAAATCCCCAACAGAGATTTCGTTTTCGAATTTGATTGATGCGTTGTGCGAGTATAAGCATGTAATTGAAGCTGAAGAAATGTGCTTTGGGAAGAATGCTAATGTTGGGTTGTGTTTGTGTGTGGATACGAAGATTTATAATATGATTCTTCGCGGGTGGTTCAAGATGGGGTGGTGGAGTAAGTGTAGGGAGTTTTGGCCTTTATGAGAGCACGGGTGTATTAATGGTGAAAGACTCGACATATAAATATGAAATTACATTCATGAGGCATTTATGTAGTGAGGAAGGTCCCGTAACACCTAATAAAGCTCTTCTGAAGTGTTCCATTTATGCTCTCATAAAGGCCTTATTCTCTAAACTCCACCATCATTCAATAAACAAAAACTGTCACTCCCCAAAAGGAACTTCTCCTAAAACAACACCATCTCCCTCTCCTCAACCCACCATGACCTCCACCTCCAACTCAAGTTTTGATGAGGATCGATGGATCATTCATATGTGGCGAACCCTAGACGAAGAGCTAGAAGAGGACACCGAAATCCCCGTCAGCATTTTCAGTGTCCCTAAAAGCCTCTTAGCCAGTGATCCTGATTCTTATGTACCACAAGAAGTGGCATTAGGCCCTTACCATCACTGGCGCCCTGAGCTATATGAAATGGAGAGATACAAACTTGCTGCGGCAAAAAGAACCCAGAAACATTTCCAAACCATCAAGTTCCATCATCTCGTCGATCAGTTAGTAAAGCTTGAGTCAAGGATTCGAGCTTGTTATCACAAGTACCTTGATTTCAATGGCGAAACCATGGCGTGGATGATGGCCATTGATGCATCCTTTTTGCTCGAGTTTCTTCAGATTTACACAATCAAAGAAGGTAAGATTCTGACAAGAGTTTCTTCAAGAATGTCGCATTTGGTAGACGTTGCAGGGAGAAAATCAGCACATAATGCCATTCTTAGAGATATGGTGATGCTGGAAAATCAAATTCCTTTGTTTCTACTGCGAAAGATGTTGGAATTCCAATTCTCCTCGTTGGAATTAGCTGATGCAATGTTGCTTTCCATGTTAATGGGACTGTGTAAAGAGCTTTCTCCGTTTAAGATGATGGAAGAATTCCCAAATGTTCAAGTGCCAGAGCGTACCCACTTGCTGGACTTCTTGTACTGCATGATCGTGCCCAAATCAGAAGAAAAATCAGAAGAAATTTCCGAGATTACTGAAGTTGATGACCAAAGTGAAGGTGCGGAAAACAAAGGAACATCTTTTGTTGCAGAATCAAGTAATGTGGAAAAATTCCTTTATGAAGTTTGGAAGCTCGTCACAAAATTGAACAGAGGTCCGGTACGTACTATCAAAAGGCTAATATTGTCTAGACCGGTTAAAGTTGTATTAAAATTGCCTTGGACAGTAATTTCCAGCCTTCCTGGATTTAAGCTCTTGAAACAACCTGTTGACTCTTTCTTCTTTTCAGAAGAAAAAGAAGAAATTAATCCTGGAAATGTGAAGTCCCACTCAAATGATAACTTGATTAGCAAACCTCCACTAGTAGAGGAAATTACAATCCCTTCCGTCGCTGAGCTATCAAAAGCCGGTGTACGTTTCTTATCCACAAATGGTAGCATCTTGACTGTTAGTTTTGATGTTACAACAGCCACAATGTGGCTCCCTACCGTTAGCTTAGATGTGAACACAGAAGTTATCCTGAGAAACTTAGTAGCATACGAAGCTTGCAATGCATCAGGGCCATTGGTTTTTACTCGTTACACAGAACTAATGAATGGGATCATCGACACTAATGAAGACGCAAAACTGCTAAGAGAGAAGGGGATCATTCTGAATCGTTTGAAGAGCGATGAGGAGGTAGCTAATCTCTGGAATGGGATGAGCAAATCTGTTAGATTGACCAAAGTGCCCTTCTTAGATAAAGTGATTGAAGATGTGAACAAGTATTACAATGGTAGGTGGAAGATTAAGATTGTGAAGTTCATCAAGTTGTATGTGTTTAGCTCATGGAAGTTTCTAACTTTGCTGGCTGCCATTCTGCTCTTGTTTTTGACGACTCTGCAGGCGTTTTGCTCAGTGTATAGATGTGTTCGATTTTTTCGTATCAACCGAACCTCGTGATACTTTTTTAATCTTTTCAGGAGGTGGGATTGTAATAATTTTTGAGGTTGGTCATTGGTGTAATTGCCTTTTGCTATGTTGTGCTTTGTTGCTGATCAACTACTTGAATTCCTTTTCAGAATGAGTCGATTGAGCATTTTCTTATTGTTAATCGGATTGGTTGTGATTTTGTTTTCTTCTTTATTTGCTTTGGATCCTCAAAGCATTAGGCATGGCGATTAATACTATTGTTGTAGCTCTTTTTTTTTTTTTTTTTTTTTGGGGGGGTGGGGACGGGACACACTATTGTTGTAGTTTGAACTATTGCGTTTGGTACCAAAAAATAAAAATAATAATAATAATAATAATTTCTTACTAAATGTTACTACGCTTACGTTTGTTACTACGGAAATGTTACTATGTTTATGTAATGAGTAATCAATAAATGGTTGGGAGCAATGTTACTACGTTTGAGGATAATTTGCGTACAAATTATAGGTTTGGTACAAAAAAACTTTGTACCTATGTGGTACTCTCAACCATTTATGGAACACTTTGTTTGGTTGTCATATTTGAGATAAAAAAAAGTTTTATTAGGTTTGGGTTTTTTTTTTTGTTTTTAGTCAATTTTATTAACATTTTAATAAACTCTTTTACTTTTTGAATAGAAGTACACTATATACATCTAAAAAGTAAAAAAATAAATAAACAATAAAATAAAAAATTCACTAAAGATGAAAAACACGAATGACAAAACAGTCGAAAATTTTGGAGAAAATATATTTGAAAGGAGAACCAAACAAAGGCATATCATTTACTTTTCTTGAATGGTTAAGAGACAAGAGTGACTCACATTGATGTTAGAATTAAGGGAGTATGCCAATCTTGGCAATAACTCCTAAAATAATCAGCTCTTTTTCTTGATGAGTTCAGTTTGTGTTTTTGATGTTTTGTAATGGGAAGTATGCCAATCTTGTACTTTCTAATGGTATGTTCTCTTTAATATTCCCTGGATTGTTCCAAAAAAGAAGAAGAGAGAAGCTAACTGTCTATGCTAGTCGTAATTGTGTTGGCAAGTGTGTCAATAGTCATAGTTTATGCCTTGGGAGTTGGGACCAGAATGAGAAGCAATCAAAATCAACCAAGTGGCAGACAGACCCGCCAATACGGGAGTCGATCAAGAGGAGAACATGGTGTCTCATATCTTCCGTCGAACGATCTAATCCCACTCCTAGAGGCGGACATACAAGGAGTGACTTTCGAGAGAGTTTAGTTGTTTTTTCATTTCTGGTGTAACAAAAAAAAAAACAAAGGATTTTAGGACTGTGTTTCAGATGGACTGGCCCAAAGCTTCCTTTGTCTATACGAAAAGGAGCTTTTAATGGGTGCAGTTGGAGAGATTAGAGAATAGAGTTTATGTGGCCCGTATATATGTTTGAACTAAAGCATCAGATTTGGACTATAAGTTTAAGGGGCACAATTTTTAGGTTCGGTGTGAAGTTTTTTTTTTTTTTTTTTCCGGCAAAAATCAGCCTTGTTAATTGTAGTTATCGAAGGTTTGAACGCTTATAAATGCATGGGATTTCATGGTGCCCACTACTGGACTACCATTTCACTTGCCGTTTCGTAGAAAGTTGAAACTCTTGCTGTGAGGATAACTAGATCTCGGATATAAAATTCCAAAAACACAGATATAAAATACATTGAAGAATGCGGTATTATAGTTTCTTCACTATAAATTCACCAAGATCTTGTAAAATTATTCATCTTTCTACTGTTAGTCCAATCAATGAAACATAATCTTAGAGTTCAAACTTCAAGCTGAGCTTTTGGTTGGCTACCAACCGGCCGGAAGCGGGGGAGCGGGGGCTGCTATGAGCAAACACAGCAACGTGCAGCTGTGCCCCGTCTTATTGTCTGTCTCGGCAATCAATGATCCGGATTTTATCTTTTAAAATTCGAACTGTCCAAAACACTTTTGGAAAGTGAGAATGCACGCTTGTGTTTTGCTCACAGCAGCCCCCCGCTACCCAACCAGCTGGCCTGTTTCTAAATTGATGAAATTATTGAGGGTTTACTGTAGTTTTAGTTCCAAATCAAATTATTCGTCATTTTATTTATTCTTTTTTTTTTTTTTAGAAGATTCGCCAATTGAATTAGGCTGCCGAAACATGAACGGTATCCATTTCTACAATACTCCCAATTTGGTTTTCAATAGCTCAAACCTCAAGGTCAAATAAGTTAAGAGGCACACCACTACTTACTTGCCAATAACTTATTTTGGCACATAAAATGGACGAGTAGATATGTCCTTACTGTTAGGAATCGAATTACTTGTTCAACTCATAACGTCCCTACGGATTTTGGAAATTGAGATCACAGAAAAATAGTGCGTAACGAACAAGAAGAGAAAGAACACAAGATATACGTAGAAAACCTCAATGCGAGGAAAAACCACGGGAGCCACACCAGTCCACTATGAAATCGAATCAAGAGTATAAGTCTTCTTGCAATCTCTCTGAGACCTACGTTTTCTCTCGCCTCTCTCTGTTTTTCTCTAAAAACTCATTACCCTAATTACAAACAGACTGCAATATAATTAGGTCGGATCCTATAGCCGAAATTACACTCCAAGTCCTTGAAAAAATCGTTTTCGCTGCAGTTCGGGGTGCAACTTCCCCACACCTCCGAGCTAAACCACTACTGATGGTTGTCTGCACCCCTAACACGTACATCCGTCACGGGGTATTCCCTCAACACCATATAACCATTTGTAGAGGATTTCACTGCACCTACTTCAGAGCTGAAAATTAAGTTCTGTCGCGGGCTCTCAGTGTTAAAGAACCGATTAACCCCATCAAATAGCTACGGGAACTTGAACCCAAGCATTGAGTGATAAATTTTAAATACTCGTTCATTAAATCAATCGATAACTTCTTACATATTCGGTATTCCTTGTGTTGCCCCAATTATATATGTAAGAAAGCTTTTCCAAGAACAAATTAACTATTTGATTACGGAGATATCTTATTCTCAGTACGATCACCATCCGATAAGATTTTTAATTATACGGAATTTCCATCAAATAATATCAAACGATTAACATTCTGAAGACTGTTCTCTATCTTTAATAGTCTTCTATGAGTGATCGATGGATAAGAATATTGGGCTTTTACTTTCAACCATGTGAAACAAGTAGAGACAAGTTCAGGTCAGATCCTAGCTATAAAGTTGATCTAACGTTAACCCCAACGGTCAAGGCTTGGGACTTAGAGGTTTGCTACCTCCTAAAGCCTCAAGTTCAAAACCTCTCTGATGCTATTAACTCCTTTGGAGTCTGTAGCAGGCCGAACATGAGTGTTCGCATTTGTGCGGACCGAACCCGGTCCAAGCCATGCTTAAACCCTGTGCTCGGCGCTCCGCCGGCAACCTTCATCGCCATCCCACTTGCCACGGGCTCGGCGGAGGTTAAGTCTATGCTCGGCCACCTTCCTTGGCGGTATCCCCTATCGGCATGTCCTCCCCCAAGAGTCGCATGTTGGGCTCGACCAAGCATGTGCTCGGCCATCCACAAGCACGGCCGCTGCTGGTGCTCGGCCACCTGCTGAGTCACATGTCTTCCCACGTGTTGAAGCGGTTACGCTAAAAGATAATCATAAGCGCACATAGGCGTGCCAACTCACCCCTAAACGGTTACCAGATCTATTCCATGATATCACCATGACGTCACTTGGCTTGTGCCAAGCACGTGTCCGTACTTGGGGTGCAAGCTAAGAAGGCTCTATAAATATCAAGTGATGGCAACCCTAAAAGGTACGTGCTCACACACACTCATACTGATACAATTCCAGTCTACTACCTCTCTTTGCACATACTTATCCTCTTGCCGGAGGGCCTTGCCGGGACAACCCCGGCCAGGTCTTAGTCGTGCGCTCCCTGTGCAGGCTAGGGAAGAAGGCTGAGCAACCGCTGACCACCAAAGGAGGAACGTGGATCAAAGATCACGGGCCACACAATTGGTGAACCCGACGTGAAAAACTTCTGATTCAAGCGGCTCTCACTCCCTTCAAACCACCTTCCTCCTTCCTGAAACAACCACAAAATCAACCACCATGGGCGGAGATCTGACGGACGTTACCATTTCGGGGGCCAAGGACACTAGTGGAAACGTAATCCTACCACCCCCGGAGAGGCATATGTCAATCTCGATCCCCGCTAGCTCTGGATTGACACCAGCCACAGACGATGTTACGGCGGCCTACATCCGCCTGTTGCAACGTCGCGATGATGAACGAGATAACGAACTAGTAGTGCTAAGGGCGGAGGTGGCCCAAATGAAACAACACATGCAGCGAAATGCCACCCCCGCTACTTCCAGGTCTGATGGAGGCGGGAGGCGACGAAGGCAAACACAACTCCACCACCACAAGAGCGTCCGCACGAGACAGGCCAACGCGGCTCCGTCTAGGACCGCCTTGGCTTCACCCCAGCACCTGGTGGTGCCAGGGAAATAATCCTCTACAAGCAACCTACCGCATCTGGAACACATCGTTCTAGAAGCCATCATGAGCATACTAGAACAAGGGACACCGAGTCGTTTACAAGTACGTATTCGACTGGTCGTGCGGAATTCTCTCGCACGACGGCTTCGCACCGTAACCGAGATTCCGTACAGACCAGACGCCATGTCTCTGAACGTCTTGGGGACATCCCACCTGAGAATTTGGATGTCGAGCATAACACTCGACGGAAAGGAAAAGGCGTACGCACCGAAGGCGCGGTTGACGACAACAAAACCCGAAGAGACAGAGAGAAGTCCATCGACGGCCCACGCCGAACAACAACAGACTTAAGAGACAAGTTTCGGCACAGGGACGCCGAGAAGACTTCAACAAAAGAGCCCAAAGGAAGGGAATCCAAAAGAACGAAAATAGACGAGCACGGCAAGCCGCCGCGCCCTAGTTTTGAGAGACAACTGAAGGACCTCGACGTGTCTCCCTTCACTTCCCACATCATCAACACGGCACCCGAACCCACCTTCCACTTACCAAAATTCACGAAGTTCGACCCAGCCACCTGTGAGGCTTACACCCACTTAATCCACTTCCGCCAGACCATCGAACTCTGCACCCAAAAAGATGAAGTCAAATGCAAGGCGTTCCCGTCCAGCCTCGGCTCCCTTGGACTCCAGTGGTTCAATAAGCTGCCCGCTGGATCCATACGGAACTTGGCCGACCTCGAACGCGCTTTCAATACCCGCTTCATCACAAGCAACAAAACTGCCAAGGAGCCGGAGTCCTTATCTCAGATGAGGAAACTCCCATCCGAAACTCTCAAACAATACGCCGAGCGTTACTGGCAGCTGTTCAATGAGATCCCTGGGATCAACGAGTACTGGGCTGCACGTACCTTCAAAAACGGCTTGGAAACTAGCAGCAAAATCCTAGATGAACTCGCCATCCGCCCACCTCATGGCATGGGTGAGTTAATGCGCGTTGTGAAGCGATTTTGCGCTCTTGAAGAGTTTTATGCGGACCGAGCAGCTCAAGGAATCCTGAGTTCAACCCACACCTTCCCCACAGCCGCAACTCAACTGTCAGCACCAATCATCGCCCAACACTCGCAGCCTAAGAAGCAAGTACACAACATCAAGGAAGGGAAAAAGCGCCCGCCGAAAGTACACGATTATGTGGGCGAGACCACATACTTCAAAGAACCCATCTAGTCCTTCTTAAAAGAGATAATGAGACAACCATGGTTTGAATGACCGTCAGACAAGCTCGGTACCGACACTGGACAGCCAGATCAAAATCTGAGGAAGAAGTGCTCCTACCACAACGAACTCGGCCACTACACAACAGCCTGCGCCCCTTACAAAGCTCTCCTAGAAAGACTCGCAACTCAAGGAAATCTCGATCAATACATCGATCAAACGAAAACACCCTCCCGACAACCAACAGGCAACCCCAATCCCAACGAACAGCGCCCGCTGATACATGTTATTCATGGACCAGTGACGAAGGCACCCGAAATAACACTCAAGGCCGACATCGATCGCGCCTCCACATCCAAGCAGATACTCTCAGTCGGTTGCGGATCCAAACGTCAACGCCCACAAGAAGTGCCCAAGTGGTCAATCACCTTTCCCGAGCGCGACCTTGAACATGTTCAAACTCCACACTCGGATGCCCTTGTTGTCACCGTCCAAATCAGAGTCCACGACGTCAAGCGCGTCCTCATCGATCAAGGGAGCTCGGCAGAGGTCATGTGCTACGACCTTTTCAAGAAGTTGGATCTCCCAGAGTCGGCATTACAACCCCCCGAAGTACCTCTCATCGACTTCAATGGAGCACCTGTCTGGCCACTCGGCCGAATCTTTCTCCCAGTCGTCGTCGGTTCGAAAACTTGTCTGTCGAGTTTATCATCGTCAATGTGCCGAGCCCGTACAACGTCATCCTCGGCCGAACCTGGCTCCACGGCATGCAAGCCATCGCTTCAACCTACCACCAGGTTGTCCGCTTCATCGGCATGAATGGGAGACAAGAAGATCTGCGAGGAGACCAAGTAGCTTCCAAAAAGTGCTACGTCTCGGCCATCCACAACTCCACCAAAGCCAAACAAGTACAATGGGTTGAAATCCCAGACATGGCCGTCATTGAAGACGTCGGCCAGAAGGCTGAAGATGAAGTGGAAGAAGACTTGGTAAAAATGCCAATTAACGAGGACAGCTCACGTTTCTTCTTACTCGGCTCTTCCCTCAGCGACGCTGAGCGAAATGAAATGTTCCAATTCCTCAAAGACAACATGGAAGTCTTCGCCTGGACCCCCAACGAGATGCCAGGGGTAGACCCCGACTTCATTTGCCACTCCCTCAACATCAAAAAAGACTCAAAACCCGTGGTGCAGAAGGCTCGATGCTCGGCACCAGAACACGCCGACGCTGTTGTCGAAGAGGTCGATCGCCTGTTGGAAGCTAATGCCATCCAGGAAGTGCAATACCCAACTTGGCTCTCCAACACCGTGGTTGTCAAGAAGAAGAATGGCAAATGGCGAGTCTGCGTCGACTATACCAATCTCAATGACGCCTGCTCGAAGGATTGGTTCCCACTTCCAAAAATCGATCAGTTACTCGACGCAACCGCAGGACACGCTCGGCTAAGTTTCTTAGATGCCTACCGTGGCTATCACCAGATAGCCATGGACACAGATGACATGGAAAAAACGGCTTTTATCACACCACATGGCATCTTCTGCTACCGCGTCATGCCGTTTGGGCTCAAAAACTCGGGAGCCACCTTCAACAGAGCAATATGTGAAACTATGCTCTACAAAACTTCAAAATCTGAAAAGAGCATATATGTGACCCTTCATTTCTTGCTCGGCTGACACTATGCTCTACAAAACTTCAAACCCTCGAAGATAAACTTTCGGCTTGGCTTTGGCATCATCAATGTTCTTTATGTTTAAAAGAAGGGCTTCTGCCCATAGTTTTCTTCTTCTACTTTTGCTTGTACTCCAGAAGTTTCTCAATAGAAAGACTAGTTTTGTAATTAAATTCTTTACGTGTTTTAAAGTACTGTTCTACTTTACAGCTTACTCACATAACTCACTCTCGGCAAATATGCTAAACACAAGCGATGACTTCGGTCACACCCACAAACGGCTCTTCAGCCTCTTGTTTCGGCCACTATCGCCGCCCAAAGAAGCAAACAACGGACATATGGTCCGCCGAGCCTAAAACTCACATCTCTGATGGAACACAGGCTTCGGCTCGGATTGGCAAGACGTCATGGTCGGCCACCGAAAGGTTACACTCGCGCTTTGGCAAGCAAACCACCCACAAAAACTTTACAACTCTCAAGCGACCTTTCTTGGTCAGGGGCTGCCACTTTGGCCAAATCCCCAACAACTATTAAAAGGGCACCAAGCAATCTTACACAATGTCAGGACAACAAATCCATGTTCGGCAACCTACATTACTTCTTTGGTCAAGGCTCGGCAACCACCACAATGCAGTAAGACACATCCACATTAATCAAGAAATTCGATTACTTAGCCGAACCCAGACCAAAATGGGGGCTACGGATAACTACACATTCAAAACAAGCAAGACTATCAAAATACTTTGAAGGCATGAAAGCAATCAATCAAGCTCGGCATAAACAGATACGTTGCAAAAAGAAGCCATGCATTCAACATTCAAAAAAAGAAAAACAAGTGTTACTGAAAATCCTAAGCTGGGAGGTACGACGTGGTAAACCATTCGGTGCCGACCCCCCATCAACTATTACATCTAGTACGGTAAAACTCCTAAGTTTGGAGCCGTCCAGTCCAACAAAAACTCCAAAGTTCAAACGTAAGCAAAAAGAAATATCTAAACTTGAGGAACATCCTCAACAGCGACTTCAGCAGCTACTTCAGTTTCAGCCTCGGCCTCAACAGCCCCCTCAACATTCTTGGGCACTTGCTCGGCGTCTTCAGCAACAGCGCCCTCGGCATCTCCCGTCCTCTTGTCAGTTGATCCACCCACACCGTCGGCGTCGGCATCGGTGAGATCATCAACATCATCGTCGCTCTCGGGAAATTCTTCTGGAGGAAGGGGCTCGCATTCCTCGTTGGTGTATGGCAGCACGAGTTCGGGCACAAAGGCTACAGGAATCAACTTGGTCAAGTTCAGATTTGGCTCAAGCTGCATGACCGCACACGCAGCCTTCACACCGTCCTTGTACCCCGCTCGATACGAGATCAAGATCCTCTTCTTGATCTCGTCATTCACCATCGACCGAGCATCCCTGATGTACTCAGCACCAGCTCGGTCGTACCCGGCCTGATAGGCCTTCTCGTCCACCTCCTTCATCTTCCTCTTCTCTCTCCTCAATACCTGGCCGAGCCCGCGTTCAGCCTTTTTGGCCTTCTCCATTGCTTCATCTCTCCCCTTCTTGAGCTCGGTGATCTTGACCTTCGCCATCTTCAGACTATTTTTCACGGACTTCATTTTTTCACGCTCGGCCTTAGCGTCATCGCGATAACGTGTCCTCTCAGCTGCCAAGAGCTCGGCCTGATGCGAAGCACGCAGCAGAGCCTGTCCAGCCTGCACAAAACAACAAATCATCAGCCTCAGCAAACATCTATAGGAAACTAAACCTGAGTCAAAAACGTACCTGAACGAGGTAAGCACTGGTGTGAACCAGGCTCGGCTGAAGCTCCACTGGGACCCTGTCCATGTCCCTCGGCAGCGCAAGGCCATGCAGCATGGTAACAGCGAGCCCGGGCTCGAGCTTGACGCTGTCCTTGACGGTAACAACTCTGCCTTCGGCCATTGTAAAAAATGGCGCGAACTCTGTCACGATCGGTTGGCCACCCGAGCCAGCCGCCCTCTCCACAGCCCTGGAGCCACCTGCAGCTGATGACTCAGTCTGATCCTTCTCCTTCGGAAGCGGCGTCGGCGGCCTCGTCGGGAAGAAATCTTGGGTAACCCTCTGCTTCTTAACAGCAGGCTCGGACAGTTCGGCCTCCTTCTGTCGGACTACGGCGCCATCCCTGATGTTGACCTTGACAACGTTCCTTCTTCCCATGTCTTTGGCAAACTCGGGGATAAGTGTTCGGAGGGGAGGAACGCTGATACCTGGGAACTCTCTTGGAACCAGAAGTCCGCTGACTTCTTGAATGTGGGAAATTTCACCCTCAGCTCCTTCGCCTTTCTGCTCGGATTAGGAGCTTTGCTTCTGCCTCCTTGCTCTGCGGCGACCTTCTTTTTGCCCCCGGCCTTCGTGCTCGGCCTTGCTTCTTTCTCCTTCCTCTTCAACTTCCCCTTGTATGAGGGGATATAGCCTAGAAGCGTCGGTGCGTCACGACAAATCTGGGCCTTCAACGTCTCGATGTTCTTCTCGACAGCCAAAGACTGCTGCCTCTTGGTAATTGCTCGGTGATCTGCAAGAAAAAAGTGTTAGCCAAACAACATCAGGAATACAATGGAAGAAGAAATCATGCTCTGCGAAATAAGAAACAATAAAACAACCTCGGAAATCTTTTATCTTCGGCACGTTGTGCAGCCGCGTCGACTGGTCGCCGAACTCGTAGTTCCCACTAACTTCGACGTAGAAGTTAGCCCACTTATCAGTGTCAGGAAGCCCATCTATCAGAGGCTCCATACCACTGCGCGTCAACAAGTACCTGCAGTTGGTCTTGCCGTGCCTAGACATAATGTATGTGTGGAAGAGGTCGGCAACTGTGAATTCAAAGTTGTGCAGCTCCTTCAACTTGATTACGGACATTACTATCCGGTAACTGTTGATGGCAAAGAAGTGAGGTACTATGCCGAACCTGGTCAGCAGCTCCCTCAAAAATGGGTGAAGAGGAAAGCGGAGTCCAACCTCACAGATAGCCATGAGGGGAACCGTTATGTGTTCAGGACGGTGTTCTCGCTTGTCTCTTATCCTGTTGCTGGCAACCTGGCTGACAACCACATCATCTGGGATGCTGTACGTTCGGCATAAATCCACATACTCGTTGGGCCGCCGGCTGAAGTAGTGGGCATGAGGACAAACCTGCCCTCGCTCGTAAAGATCGGTGACCTCCCTGTTCTCGGACGAGGTTTCGGCGGAAATGGACCATGAGGAAATTGTGGCTTCGACCTGTGGACGAAGTCTAGACTCGGCCTCAGGCCCAAGTTCAGGCTCGGCTTCGGAGTCTGTGGTAGGGGTAAAGGTTATCTCAGGCGCGGTGTTGTACCCGCCATCGTATTCGTGATCGCGTTCGGCGTTGGAGTCACTGGAACCTGACATATTTGAAGCAATTGAAGAAGCCTGGCGTCGGCTTCTGTGCCTCTCCACGTACTCTCAGATTACGAGATCTGCGGAATCGTCTCCCGAGCTTTCAGAGTCAGAAGAAATGATGACGACTGAGTGAGCCAGACCTAACAGAACAAAGGGAAAATAATAAGGGAATTCATCGTCGGTCTAAAGGCAAGAACCTCATTGTGGTCGGCTACCCTACTGGCCCACCCTATTTCGTTGACAAGACTCGAAGCTCGGGAGACACAAGTGATTCAGGTCTTGGGGCTCGGCCAACTCCATCGTCGGCCAAGCCCAAACATCATCAGGGACCTGTGCTCAGAAGAATAGGTTGAAGGTGAAGATGAACATGTCGTTCATCTCCAGGAACGCACTGTTCACTTAGGACAAAAACTCCCAAAAAACCCAGAAAGACAAAGAGAAAGTGCAAGAAAATTGCAGAAATGTCAAGAGAAGTAAAGGACGAACTCTTACCTGTAATTTTCAGCAAGATCTGATGACGAATCCGCTGGGAATCAAGACTAGAAGATGAACAGTTGCTGGAAGAAGCTCTGGCGATGGAGTTCTAGAGAGAGAGAGAGAGATTGTAACCCTTCTCTCTCCTCGCATCACCCCTTATATAGAGCTAGGGTTTGGGGTTCGAAGTTCCCGCCCATCATAACACCGCCGAACCGTTGGCCATTCAGCGCACAACACGTGGCATTGAAAGGACAACCTGCAGAGCTTCACGTTAGCCAACCGTCCTCTCACCAGCCGTACCCAGCCATGGAGCGACATCTGGCGCTCCTCCATTAGGGTCCTCCACCGACGGCTAATATTGCTTCAAAGGAAAAGATGAATGGGGCTCGGCCAAATCTCACTTTTATCAACGATGATCACGTTCGGCATTTGACAGGTTCGGCCAAGACTCGACATCAAACCCTACCACACGTTCGGCATCGGCAGAGATTGAGGGGCTATTGTAGCAGGCCGAACATGAGTGTTCGCATTTGTGCGGACCGAACCCGGTCCAAGCCATGCTCAAACCCTGTGCTCGGCGCTCCGCCGGCGACCTTCATCGCCATCCCACTTGCCACGGGCTCGGCGGAGGTTAAGCCTATGCTCGGCCACCTTCCTTGGCAGTATCCCCTGTCGGCGTGTCCTCCCCCAAGAGTCGCATGTTGGGCTCGGCCAAGCATGTGCTTGGCCATCCACAAGCACGGCCACTGCTGGTGCTCGGTCACCTGCTGAGTCACATGCCTTCCCACGTGTTGAAGCGATTACGCTAAAAGATAATCATAAGCGCACATGGGCGTGCCAACTCACCCCTAAACGGTTACCAGATCTATTCCATGATATCACCATGACGTCACTTGGCTTGTGCCAAGCACGTGTCCGTACTTGGGGAGCAAGCTAAGAAGGCTCTATAAATATCAAATGATGACAATCCTAAAAGGTACATGCTCACACACACTCATACTGATACAATTCCAGTCTACTACCTCTCTTTGCACATACTTATCCTCTCGCTGGAGGGCCTTGCCGGGACAACCCCGGCTAGGTCTTAGTCGTACGCTCTCTGTGCAGGCTAGGGGAAGAAGGCTGAGCAACCGCTGACCACCAAAGGAGGAACGTGGATCAAGGATCACGGGCCACACAGAGTCAGTCTATAGAGCTTTAATTGGGCTCTCTTGAAGTGAGCAGTGGGATTGGGCCCCCCAGAAATAGTCGAGGACCTCAAGGTGCGCGTAAGTTGGCCCGGACACCTGAGTTATAAAAAAAAAAGTTGATCTCACGTTAGACTCCATATATAAACCTTAGTTTCATGAAAAGAGGAGACAAAATGGCGGATTTAGTAGGACAAAAACGTTGTCAAAACTCCCAAGCTTTTAGACTCCATAAAACCTTGGTTTCATGAAAGGAGGAGACAAAATGGAGGATTTAGGAATTAGGATAAAAACGTTGCCAACGTCCCAAGTTTTGCTCCATGTTCTTTGTACTACAAATTATAAAACTCAATTTGACCAATTCCAACGAATATACCCGAGAAAATATGCAGGTAAATTGATACAAATCCTAACTATAAGGAACATGCACATGAACAAGGTTTCCATTCCCAGGATTAGTATCTGCATATATAATGTGAAAATCAATCCAAACTAACGGTTCTTTTCTGTACTTTTCCATTTTTTATTAGGTTTATGGTTAGGTCGACGTACAAAAGAAAAAGACCGCAATGCAATTTAGGATTGAAAATCTCATGCATCAGCACATGTAATATTTCTACCATATTTTAGGTTTTGTTTGTAAAGATTATGAAAAAAGGTCCCTTCAAAATTGTGTTATTATTATATGAGTATGATATTTTGTTCTTAATTTATAAATACATGTGATTCGGTCCCCCGCAATCAAAAATCGTCCGGCAGTGAACTCAAGGAAACACTGTATTTTAGGCACTTGTATGCTATTGGTTACAACTCACTCGTTTTGCATACGACTTTTGCCCTCATTATACGTTTTCAAGCTGAAAGCTAAGTGTTTTTTTTTAATCGGAAGCCGAAGGCTATGTTTATGTGTAAGAAAACGAGTAGAGAAAGCGAGTAATTATTCAATGGTCAAGGAGTACCACCACGTGGTATTCCAGATCACTTTCTAACCACACATTTTTGTAGAGTCCAAACATTTAGTTGTAAGCCCCACAGAAATGTGTGGTGGTAAAGTGGTCTAGAGTACCACGTGGCGGTACTCACGTACCATGTGGTGGTACTCCCGTACCATGTGGTGGTAAAGTGGTCTAGGATTAGTATCTGCATAGTGTGAAAATCAATCCAAACTAACGGTTCTTTTATGTACTTTTCCATTTTTTATTAGGTTTATGGTTAGGTCGACAAAAGAAAAAGTCCGCAATGCAATTTAGGATTGAAAATCTCATGCATCACCACATGTAACCCAAGATGTATGAATTTTTTTGAACCCTTTAAAAGATGAACAAAGTGGGTATTTATAGGGCAAGACTCTTCCATTAATGGAAACCCTCCATTAATGGAAACTATTCCATTAGTAGAAACTATTCCATTACTGGAAAACATTTCATTAATGGAAACATTCCAGAAACCTTCCAGAAATGAAAAGTTAAAGGTCGGTTGCAACTTTAACCAACGCGCGCGGATTATGGACACACGCGCAGGTCTAAATGATCACGCGTCGGTCAACAGTCAATCAGGACCATTTGCCCAACACCTGGCACTTTGAACCGCGCGCGCTGGTTCTCAACCAGCACGTGCCAGTAGGGTTTCGGCTTTTTAAAGTGGCTTAGGATTATGTTAGGTTCAAGAGTTTTGCAAACACTCAAAACTCAAACATGCTATCATTCCCAGAGTGTTCTTGATCCGTTTCATCATCGGGGAATCAAAAACCGAAAGTAAACTAATCTGGAAGTCCAGATTGAGGTGTCTATTACTACAAGAGGACCTAGTCTTGTCTCTTACAATGGTGGCTTTTACTGAACTACCTAAGGACAATGTTTTGGATGTGCTAGATAGGCTGCCTTCAAAGTCACTTGCAAAATTCAAGTGTGTGTCCAGGCGTTGGCGTAAACATATCTCCGGTCCCTCTCCAAGCGATAGCTGTCGTTCTCGTAGATGGAGGCCCGCCCCACGCCTGATGGGCTTCTTCTTTCAAGATAAGGAAAGTCATAGGGTCGCAGCAATTCGTTTTCTATCCACTGCTAAAGAATCTGAGGAACTGGGTAATGGTGATGATATAGATGAGTCTGTTGGTTTTCTTGGCAGGCGCGCAATTATAGTTGCTTCTTCTAACGGCTTTCTTCTTTGCAATCCAAAACGCAAGTTTCAGAAGGAGTACTATATATACAATCCGGCCACTAGGCAGTGGATATCCTTGCCAAAACCCCCCAAAATCCCATAGGCAGGTGGCAACTGGGTTTGCTTGCAAAACAGATGATCCGTGTAAGGATTCCATCTCCTACAAGGTAGTGCGCTGTGCGATTCCTAAATGGCCCCTTGATACACAATCGACGGTGAGAATTCAGACCTTCTCTTCTGAAACTGGTAAATGGATGGCTATAGATCTTACGCCTGATGTGCCTCTTCCATTTTTTCCCACGTACCCAGTGAATTTGTCCGCTGTCGTGATTGGCGATGTTTTCTATTGGTTTGCCAGGGGGCCGAGGGTAGTTGCTTTTGATATGGTGAAAAGGCATTTTCGGTCAATCCCTTCTCCCGGAGAAGGGAAGGGTACTCGGTTCAATTAGCTGCCTTGAATGGACTTCTTCACTATGGATTGTCGGATGGTGTAGATATTAACATATGGGTTCTCGAGGGTGATTTCCACAATAGCACTGCTCAGTGGCATATGAAGCATAGTGTGAGCTTCGTGACCTTAGAGAACAGATACCCAGATATTTTTTGTGCTTATGATTTTCGGGAATATATTTTACTGGTTGAGTTTCATTTTGCTGATCCACGAATTGTGTACTTATGTTTATGAGATAAATTGATCTCCTACAATATTGACGATGGAGCTGTAGAGGCGGTGCATGATATGGATTTTGGTGAAGATGAATGCACGATAGCGCTCTGCAATTGCCTTCCCTATCAGCGGCACGAGTGGCCTCGTGTTCTTTAGAGTGTAAGTTCAAAAAAATTACGTATGACCTTTGCTGAGAGTATTTCTTCTTTTTTGTAGTATTTCTTTCTAACAATGATCTTGTTTATCCTGTTAAATTAATAGTTACAATTTATTGTTTTTTCTACTGATGGTATTATTAGTTTTAGGCGACGTGCTTTGCACGTAGCCGCGTGCTCATTGGTGTTGATGTTCCAATTGGTTGTACCTATAAGAAGATCGAGATGCATAATGGTTAGTTGGGAAATTGGTCTATCTATGGTGTTTGGCTTCATTATGTTGATATGTTTTGTTGGATGATGTAATTGTGCTTTGTATAGTTGTATGCACGATAGTGAAAGTAGTAGTGATAAAAGAGGAAGAAAGTAGAAGTAATCCTTCTGTATCAATACACTTGTAATAAAAGATCCTAGGCTGGTAAGCCATGGCATAGTGTGAATTTACGTTAGTACCCTCGGAGCTTTTGCTTTGTGTTTAGTTCTGCAGGTGTTTGTGTATGGGTAGGTTTGGTATTCTACGTTATTGTTGAAAACGGTGTCGTTGAGAGTCCGTGAAACACGTTTACACTTCGTACCCTATTTCCTGATTTCTTCGAAGCGTTCGATCGAGAGAGGAGTGACAGAGATATGGTCAGTCGTCCGGTTTTGGCGCCGTGTTTCACGTTTACACTTCGTACCCTATTTCCTGATTTCGCCGAATTGTTGTACGATGTATGCTTCGAAGCGTTCGATCGAGAGAGGAGTGACAGAGATATGGTCGGTCGTCCGGTTTTGGCGCCTGAAATTGGTACTCTGTTTGCTGATTTCGCCGAATTTCTTGCACTGTGTACGATTGGCGTCGTCTTCGAACGAGAGGCATGGGTAGGTTTTGGTGCTTCGGTTCCGTAATTTATTGAAATTTTGTACCTGTTTAGCCGAATTGTTTTTCGTAAGTCATAATGGCGACACTGTTGCTCCGGCGGTCCCCGTCTTTAAAGGGGATGCAAGATCAGTTCTTGGTTCAATGCATTCCGGCCATGGTAGAATGAAAGAGGAGGTGTGAGGAGAGGTAAATTATTGATTTATTTCCATTTTCGATCAATTGGATTTTGATTCGATTCGATGATTTAGGGAAAATAAGAATTCTTCTGACCAACTTTTGAACAGATTTTACGTTTGTGAGAGTTTCGATTCCGATCTGATTCCATGATTTAGGGAAAAACTGTTTTTCAGACCATATTTGGTGCAGATGTTACGTCTGTGAGTCAGTGGAATAGGATTGAACTAAATATTCAACTAAGAATAAAATTCACACGCATTTCTGGTCTAAGTTCATTCTTGATGAAAATTATCCCATATTGCACAGAGCGATATAGTTTAGGCTTGTTTGAGCTGTTTTTTTATCTTGTCTGCGTGTGGATTTTACTGCCGTTCAGTGGTCTTTGGAGTATTTGTGTAGGAGTGTTAGGTATTTTGCTATCATACTAGCAATATATCTGTCAACTTTTATGTAATTTTTGGAATTGCCTTTAAAGGTTTCTTGTTTAGTATGGCTGTAAGCTTTCAGGATGCTTTGGCATCTACTTGCCCGCACTTTGTGGAAGTTTTGCGGGTGCGCCACTGTACCATGCATATCATATCAAACGCAATTCACTACCTGCAAAAGATACTAATATATTGGCATCTTATTTTGATTAATCACCAAGTGCCATATTTGCAATGGGATTTTAGTGCTTTTGGGTAACGCTTGTGTGGATCATGAATTTGCGACGGATCTATGGAAGAAAAGAAAAATATAAGAAGATGAAATGGAAGAAGCTACATTTATTTTTGGTTTCCTAATTGTTTTCCCTTCACTTGGTGAATCCCTCCGCAAATTCCTGATCTAAACAAATGCCTTAAGGTATCCTAGCATTGTCCGAAACTTTATCCTTTCCTTCATCAAGAATGCCCTTTCTTGTGACCATTTGATAAGTCTATAATTTCGTAAGGCTGCCAAATGGATAAAAGTTTGGGTAAAACCTTATAGTCTTGGTTGCTTTTTCCATAGTGCCTTGGTCATTTAAGGAAATTGAACTAAAAGAAAGAGACACTGTCATATGGTTCATTGTATGGAGCGGGAAAGGAAACAGTAACAATGCTAAGGTTTCCATTGACGTTCCCATCACTCTCATACCCAGAAAGAATAAGATCGATCTCTTGAGTTTGACAGTTGGACTTCAGGTTTGACCTTCCTGATTAAATTTAAGTTAGCATTCACACAGTTATCTTTCTTTTATCAAGTTCAGACGGTCAAAATGTTACTGACCATGATATAATGCAACCATAACAACACTGTTCCAGAACTATGGAGCATTCTTTGATGAAAAGGGTGCAGGGATTACTAGTCCAGTGAAGCTGGTAGGTGTAAATAATGGATCGAACGTTGATCTCTCATCACAGCAGTAGACATATCATGTATGTAAGTTTGTTTTCATTTCAGAATTCCGGTTATAGTTATTTGCTTGAACGATTCTCATCCAATAGGAACTGGGCATTGAACTAGCACTTAAATCTCGTATTATAGTCTAAGTTTGATTTACTGAAGTGTCAAACGAAGGAATATTCAGATTTACACTTCCTTTTGTTACTTTTGGTGCAGACTGGACTAAAAGGTGAAGAGTTAGGCCTCTCCAATGGAGGTTCTTCAGCTTGGGTATCAGGAGCTACCTTACCCAAGGAGCAACCCTTGATTTGGCACAAGGTAACATCGTATCTTTCTTTTCCACTCACATATCAGGCAAATTAAGGGATTGAAGGCCCCAAGAGAAACTTTGGAAGACCCAAGACTTCATGAGGAGGCATGTTATAGCATGGTTCACTTACTACATTTGTGAAGAAAATTACCCGGCAACAACTAAATGTGGTTGTTGGCCTCTTTGACAAGATTATTGTTTAGGAATTTGGCTCAATCCTTAAGATGCTAATACAGTGAACAATACTTGTGGATTCAGACAACTTTTGACACCCCTTCCAGCACCATCCCAGTTGCACTGGACTTCACGGGGATGGGAAAAGGCGAGGCGTTTGTGAATGGGCAGAGCATAGGGCGCTATTGGCCAACTTATATCGCTCCATCTAGCGGTTGCACAGACTCCTGCAATTACAAAGGCTCTTATTCTTCAAACAAATGCCTTAAGAATTGTGGGAAACCCTCTCAGCAACTGTAAGCATTCAACTTTTCGCTTAAATACTTGACTCCAACATATTCCCCTAAACGTCGTCTATTTTGAGAGTAGTATAGTTGCTCTCCAAAGATAGGGAGCAACTACGGACACCCAAGCACGAATCCTGAACGTTCTTCCAGTTGGTTGATTTTATATATTTGAGAGAGAACAGAGATCATCGTTGGGCAGGCCAGCTCAAAATGCATATCTGCAGAATCAGGACCATGTTATTGGATTTGCTCTAAGATCTTGTTTCTGATCTCATGGCAGGTACCATGTGCCTCGATTGTGGCTGCAACTGAGCGGGAACACCCTGTCACAAAGTTTGTAATGCATTACTGGATGCTAAAATCTAACATATCTATTATTTTGATGGGTTTCGGGCATCGAGAACAAATCAAGTCATCCAATGGTGGCTGCGCTTATTGACTATGCACAGACGCTTTCCATCGAGGTGAAACCTGAAAGAGTGAAAGAATTTGGAAATTTTCAAGGTGAAGGGGTTCATGGGAAAATTGATGGGAAGGATGTCTATGTTGGAAACCAAAAAATTGCATTGAGAGCCAGGTGTGCGACAAGTGAAGAGCTTCACCCATACTTTCAATCTTATTCTGAAACAAGAAGATTTACAGTAATGCAATTGAAAGTGTTATCTCTGGGGGAGTATTTTATTTTGAGGGGTAAACTTCGATTGCCCCATTGTGATGAGTGCTCAGGGAGGATTACCTTCCCGACATTTTGAAACTAGCACATAATGCCGCATGTTTTGTGGACCAAAGCGCACAGGCAATCAAAGTGAAATTTGCTCTATTTTTAACATGAAATTGTTGGTGGACTCCAATCAAAGTGAAATTTGCTCTATTTTTAACATGAAATTGTTGGTGGACTCCAATCCTACTGCATTTGCTGTTGCATCCTTTTCCTTGTCCTATTCAACCTTATCATTGGACTCATTTCAAACTATTTTCAGCTCCAAGCATAGGTCACTGTGGTGAAGGAAAGTCCGTTGGTTACATATTCTTGGGAGCGGCTCCAGCTGGAATTTTTAGCCTCTCTGATAGTTGTCGAACTGGTGTAAGAGAAGCGATCAACGAGCTGAAGTCAATGAACATCAAAACTATTATGCTGACCGGAGATGGCCACGAGGCAGCCATAGAAGCACAAAAATAGGTGAAGGGTCAGACCTGAAATTTCAAAAATTGGCTGGCATACGAGATACTATTTTGCAAGCAGTGGCAAATTGCAGCAAGCCACTAGGGGGGACAACGTCCCCACAATTTTTTTCTAAAACTGCACTTTGGTCTACATGTTTTAATTTTTATTACAGGTTATATCGTCCAAAAGCATATATGCCCCCATTTAGATCGATTTAATAGTTGTCAACTCTGAACAAAAAATTCTTGACTGCATTGCTGCTTCCAAACATTGATTTTTCTTCGTATTTTTATAAATTGTTAAGAGAGGAGATGACTTTTTTGGAACAGCTAGCGGGTGATTTGGGCGTAGCGCATGACGGTTTACCTCCCAAAGACAAGGCACAAATCATATCTAACTTTCAGAAAGAAGCTCCAATAGCCATGGTGGGTGATGGAGTGAATGATGCCCCTGCATTATTAGCGTTTACCAACAACTGCTTGCTAAGACATCATTGAAGTCATAGCTGATATCAGATACTACGATGTGCTACTTCTACCAAAACAAAGCCACGTATTGCAAAATGTTTTCTTGTTTTACTTGCTCCTGACTTGCTCTTCTTGGAAGCGTAAGATCATAAAAAAAATTACTCCGTAACATAATTTCTCCTTCAATAACACCTTAATATTTCACTATTATCACCACTACGAGAACAAAAAAAAGACTTGTAGACAACAAATCAACAAATGAGCATGCGAAAACGTGCGAAGCACGTGCATTACACTAGTATAAGAAGAAAATCCTGCCTCTTTTTGATGGGGGTGGGTGGCTTCGGATATTTGTGACTTCTCTACCCTTCAAAACATTTTTTTCTTCAAAACTTTTCTGCCCTTTTCTGCATAAATGTGGGAACGGAGAAAAGGCGGTGAGGGTGTTTGAAAAACCTGGTTGTGGAAACGGAGAAAAGGCAGTGAGGGTGTTTGAAAAACCTTGTAAATTGATACAAATCATAACTACAAGGAACATTCCCAGGATTAGTATCTGCATAGTGTGAAAATCAATCCAAAGTGTGAAAATAAATCCAAACTAACGGTTCTTTTCTGTACTTTTCCATTTTTTATTAGGTTTATGGTTAGGTCGACAAAAGAAAAAGTCCACAATGCAATTTAGGATTGAAAATCTCATGCATCACCACATGTTATCAACAAGGGCATGACATCTTGAAAGATTAGACGTCGGGACGAAACTGGGAACATCTTTAAATTTTTTTGGTAATAAAAAAGAAAGAAGCTGAAAATCTCTTGTACCAGCTAGGCAGCTACGTGTCATCGGTCAACCCATGACACATGCATTTTGAAAGATTTGCCCGGGCGGAGCAAAAAAAACCTATAGAAATCTCTAAGAAAAAAATTTACGACACATACGCCACATAATTCTCTTGATATTTTGCTGGCCAATTAACGCAAGCAGGGGCGAACTGAGAGGTGCAAGCGGGGTCCGGGTCCCCGCACACCTCCCAATTATCACAATATTTCTACCGTATTTTAGGTTTTGTTTGTAAAGATTATGAAGAAAGTGTAGGATTTCGTAAGAAACCCTAAGCCCAAGAACTCATGTCAAACTATTGAAGAAAATAATTATACCGAATGCGTACCTGTTGCCATGGAGGATGAAAAAAGGCTAGGGTTTGGGGTGGGGACCTTGACCACATATTTATAAACCCCGGTTCCATCATAGCCAAGGATGGGACCAGGGGAGGTCTAGTGGCGGCGACTGCCACGACAAGAATTTTAGAAAATACAATTATTATATGTAAAAAAAAAATTATGCCCAACTTATATAGTCTCGCCACCATTGGATTTTTTTAGTATACATTTCGCTACTGTTAGAGTAAAATCCTAATTCCGTCATTGATCATAGCCCATCATAGTAGATGGAACCATATTGGGCCATTTAATTGGTCTCTACATATAAAATAAACCCGCACTACTTAACACACGTGATATGACCCAAATACGTGCTAATAGAGACGTGTCCATTACCCGGGTCACATTAATTGAACGATCACAACCTTATGGGTAATACCGACATCACTCAAGCCTTATTCGACAATATACAATGTTTAATTTTATGATTTATGTAGACCCACCAACAGAAAATTGCTAACAGAAAGGTCCCTTCAAAATTGTGTTATTATTATATGAGTATGATATTTTGTTCTTAATTTATGAACACATGTGATTCGGTCCCCCGCAATCGAAAATCGTCCGCCAGTGAACTCAAGGAAACACATTTTGTATTTTAGGCACTTGTATGCTATTGGTAACAGCTCACTAGGGGTGTTCAAGAAAACCGTCTGAACCGTAAAACCGGTTCGATCCGGACCAAACCGTCCTATTGATAGAGATGAATGGTATAGTTCATGAAAAACCTGGTTAGGTAGACAGGAATAAAGAAACCTGGTTGCAGTTTGATAGAGATGAATGGTATAGTTCATGAATTTGTGGCCGGAGACAAGTCACATCCTCAATCCAAGGAAATCTACTCAAAGTTAGAGGACGTGATGGAGGATTTGAAGTTTGCAAGGTATTAAATACTTTGGAGCTGTCCCTTGATATAGAAGTAGAGAAAGAGAATGCGGCTATTGCCTTTGGGCTGATTAGTTCGGAACATGGGGTGACGATTAGAATTGTCAAGAACCTAAGAATTTGTGTGGATCGTCACCATGTAGCAAAGTTAGTACCAAGAATGTATGATAGAGAAGTGATTGTTAGGGATAGAACTCAATTCCACCATTTCTAAATGGTTCATGTTCTTGTACAGATTACTGGTGAGTTTATCAAGTACACTACACAACAACAACAACAGAACCCATGTAGTCCCCAATCATTGGGGGTATGGGTATCAAGTACACTAGCAAGTTGTAATTTTAAGGTCTTAGATGTTTCATTGCTGGAGGCAGATCAGGATTGTGCTTGTTGACTTTTGAGCAAACTTCATGTCATAAACTCCAATGAAGTTCAAAGGAACAGGAATTTTTTATTTTTGCTCGGTAGCAACAGGAAATAATTGTAGGATCCATGATAGTCCCTCAGAAGATTATATTTGATCTTTCATTATACATTATACTACTGCTCACTGCAATTATTGTTTGTTAAGTAGGCTTTTATTGAGTTATGCTGAATTTCAGTGACTTGGAAAAGTGAAACCCTAAACTTATCAGGCGACTTGGAGTTACACTCACTTCTGACGTCTATATCCAGCTGCCAAATTTTTGCCTATTGACTTCATATTACATTGCTGAAAGGTAATATGTAGTCACGGATTGCAGCACTCTAAGTGGGAATCATATGGAAAACATCAATTCTGCAGTGATTTGGAACACTTGGAAACCATGTTCAATACCATACTCAGTTGTACAACATACATGAATTTCCTCTTCAGCTGGCCCAGCTCCATCACAACCAATTGAGGATTTCATGACTTCAAATGCATCACATAACCCCATTATACAAGTCAAACAAACATAAGGCGTGCGATAGCAATTATAATATAAGAGTCAAAATGCAACTGAATTGATTGAAATGTAACTGAACTGTACACACTACACAGTCAAAATGCACTTACATCCATACTGCCAAACTTCTCAATATAAGTAGAAGCAAGTCACAACTTCAATTCCATTGTCATCATCAACTACAACTAGCTACGAAGGAAGGTAGAAAACACAGAGATACAGTGCCACTGGGAATATAAAATGAACTATGGAAACAGCCATGACTGCCATAGAATGGTAATTCTGAATCTTTCAACTGCACCATTGGAAAAAGATCAGAGTGCACAACATACTCAAAAGACTCCAGACTTCAACTGGCACCAGGATCAAGTACAGGAAGCCGACAATGGAGACTAATTGATTTATCCCTTTGGCGCGTACCTGGTACAAAGAATTGGAAGATCACAGTCAAGCAAGCACCTTGTGCAGCAATTCCAAAAAAAGCACAGTCGGGCTTTGCCAAATGACACTGAAGACTCTTAGCAAAATGCTTCACGCTAACTTGCACTGTCATTGCATCTCCCCTCTCAACCGCCCTTTGCGTTCGAGATTGAGCACTCAAATCCCTCTCACCAACC
The DNA here is from genome assembly GCA_018127125.1 of Rhododendron griersonianum. Lineage (NCBI taxonomy): Eukaryota > Viridiplantae > Streptophyta > Magnoliopsida > Ericales > Ericaceae > Rhododendron > Rhododendron griersonianum. The sequence goes on along the minus strand of CM030795.1, from coordinate 39,829,673 downwards.
GGAACCTCTGACTGCTCTCCAATAACTGACAACTTACGAAACTCAGCACCAAGGGTGATCAAAGTAGTCGAAATTTGCAAGTGTAGGTCCCCGTATTTGGTTATGGAAACATTAAGCAAATCCCCCACATGCTTCATTCGATCAACAAAGTTCTGCAACTGATTCATATCTGGGACTTGAACAAGAGTCCGAGGCAAATCTTGGGCCATTTCAAGAGCCCCTTGAAGCTCAAGTACATCGGATCTTGACAAAGGTTTTGAGATGGGTACATCTTGAATGACAGCAGATTTATAACCCTTGGTTTCAAAAGTCAGAAACGGAGTTGGTTGCTGCGAATGAGGGGGTAGTTTCTTTACCAGCTTGATTTGGAGGCGGTTAGAGACAGAGGCCCCACCATAGCCACTGTGACTGCCACTAAATTCTGCGTAGATGGCGATGACACTACGAAGGGCTCGTTGGAGGAGGGAGAGATCAATGGCAAAGGCAATGCGGTCATCATTTTGGCTGGAGATTCGATAATCATCAAAGAGCGCTTCTTTGCGAAACTGAGCAACGCATTGGATGCCATCGCCATTTAGGAGGTTGTGAAGGAAGATTGTGTGGTCTCGGGTCAAGTAGAGATGGCAGGTTCTTCCCATTTTGTCTAAGGCTGGCAGAAACCTCTTCTCTAACAGGCTTACACCATTGTCAGTGAGAAATGCTTTGAACTTCATCTCTCAGAATCAAAACCTGATTTTCAATAAAAGTAGCATCTTAGATTCTTTAGAAGAAGGCTGACCTATCTGAGCAAAAATAAGCAAGGACTCTTTCCTCCAGATTAAGTGTCAGAACAGAGTGCAATTTTCAATACCCTCCCTCTTATTGGTTGAAATAGTGTAGGTCCCACCCGTACAATACACTTTTTGGTAAGCATGACATCACTTTGTGTTGAGATCCACACCATTTCAACCAATAGAAAAGAGAGTAATGTTCACCCTCTTAAGTGAAGGGCGAACAAAACTCAACTCGTCAGAACATTTATGAATTTCTCCAGTATGATAAAAAAAAAGAAGGCGGGAAGACCCTCACAGAGTTCCCCAACACCATAGAGCTTGGGAAGCTCAGACCTGGTCAAGATCCAAACAACAAGGAGACTCCACTATTAGTCTAGTCTAGTAGTTGTTGTTTTTTCTTTATATTAGTTGCGATGCAAACAGGCTTTTACTTATGAGATTAGTTGACTAGGATTGCGTTAGTTGTGGCTTTCGACATTAAAAAGCCTATCCGGCTTGGCTATGCCATGGCTATAAGTGAATCACATGAATGTGGATAATAAATTCAGGAGAATCTAGATGTGTTGAAATGCATATATGGCAGAATTAGAAGAATAACTGGACTAAAGCTCCTAAACATTGCATATGAAATCGACCCACATACTCGAGAGGAGATATTCATTGTCAAGGAACCAATTTTCGGACCCCTTTCTCATAAAGAGCAGCAAAAGCCCTAGCTCCTCCAAAAGAGAGTTTAAAGAAACACTTTAAGAGAGAGAGAGAGAGAGAGAGAGAGAGAGAGAGAGAGGCATACCAGTTGATCGGTCTAGGGTTAGGATTTCAGTTCTTCAACTGGTTGCAGCTTCGAAGAGAGAGCAGAGCGCGCGAGTTTGAGGAGGGAAAGGAAAGAGGGGAATAAAACAGCATATATCCGAAAGGGTCCCTCAAGTATTAGAGATTTCGCTTTCTTTCTCCTTCTCTTCTTCATTGTTGTTTGTAACAGTTGCAGAGTCTTGCAGTTCAATCTCGATCATCCATCTCGAAAATCAATGGTTTAAATTTTAAAAAGATTCTTTTGAACAGCCAATATGACACGGGTTGCTCTTTGCAGTCCAACTTCGTGCACCTCTAGTCTTGACTCTTTTTGTTTCTCCATTTTTTCGTAGTACTTTTTTGTTGTACTTCTCCAAACTTTTTGAGTTACCTTAGTTACTCTGAACTTAGCCAGGGTGGTCGTTTACAAGTTCAATTTGCTTCGGTTCAAGTCTTTTTTTAGGACCTCCGGTTTCTTACTAGTTGGATTGGAGAGAAGATTTTGCAGTTGCATCTTAGTTGTCTATCTCGATAGCCAATAGTCCATATTTCTAAAAGAATCTTTCTGAGAATAATCTATCCACATTTGTTGACAGAATCTTTTTAAAGATGGATCATCAAACAAACTTTTGAATGACAAAGATTACAGAAATGACTCTCTGTAATCTAACCTCAGACCGTAGATAAACCTGATCATTTCTTTTAGCCACATGCTCAACTTAAGTGATTGTTTCCTGTGATTTTCAAGGAGGGTGAAATATGGTGCTCGAGCTAATGAAGCAACATTAACACTCGCTATAATCTAACATACAAAACAAAACAAAAAAAGTCATTTTTGCGCGCCCTTGTTGGTATCCAATTGATGACTTGAATACCTTGATTTTTCAGGTAAAAGTTTAGGTCTTTGCCAAGTGTTTGATTAAGTCCCCGAACTGTCGGATCGTGCATCCGACGGCTCCGATCTCATCTCAGCAATGAACGACCGAGAGCTGTTTATTGCCGAGATAAAATCCGACATGCATCCGACGGCTCGGATCGTGCACAGCATGCCCACCGGGTTCATCCCCATATGCTTACGGAAACGAAATGGCAAAGAAACAAACTAAAAATGAAAAATCCAGAAAGATGAGTAATACTTGCACACGTACACAAAGACGAGAGTAGTTGCCTTATATACACTTGGGTGCACCCGAAGGAGACATCACATTATCTAAAATACAAAGTTATAGCTATTTGGTCACCAATTGTCCTGAAAGATTAAGCTGTCAGAAAACGGGCCCATAATATGTACATCACACTCTCCCGCACGTGTAGCCTTGTTGAACAATGCAAACATTCAACCACGCAGAGCAAAATGCAGACGGGAACAAATGAGTGACTTGAATGCTAACCGTACAATGTATATCTACAGATTTTCCGGCTCTACAATTACCCAAGATCTTCTGCAAGATGCACCTTGTTCAATATCTCATCCAATGCCTGTAATGCAAACTTGAAGCAATCTTGTGATTTTCTCCCTTGCTCCACAACCTGCACACCGCATTTGTACAAGTGATCGTACATGTGAACTGGGTTATTTACGTCTATAATATTGCACCCATGATCAAGAACATAATTGCGCTGGATATCCTTTCTCCACCGCAAAAGAATGTACTGAGGTGGGATCTCCTGCAGGCCATTCTGGTTTAGAATGCTTAGTGCATGCCTACATAAGTACCCTTGAAAGTTGAATAAACCACATACACAAAGCACCTCCCCTTCGGACGGATTGTACATAACCTCGTAATCTCTTGTATCCCTCCTATTTTCTTCAACTTCGGTGTGTTCTTTGACTATGTACGTATTGATTGAACCATCAACGCTTATTTGCCTTGTACTGGAACACGAGTACATCCCCTCGACTTCACTCTGGAACTTCTTAAATATGTTATTTGTGTACAGTTTTGATAGCTGCAACTCAAAATAAAACCTTGATATCAAAGCAGGACTCGAACTTCTTGAACCTACATCAGACATGGCTTCTTCTTGATGAAATTCCCGTAAAACTTGATCATACTTGCAGAGAAAATCTTTCAGAGGAGTACATTTGTGCAAAAATCCCTCGAAAAATGAAGTCATGCCCTCACTTGGTCTAACTGGCGACATTCCAGCCAAAAATATCTCCTTCAAATATACTGGCGCCCACCTTTTACGATCTTCATATAATATCTGGAGCCATTTATGATCCCTAAGTCCGTACTGCTGCAACATATCCTCCCAAGCTGCTTCAAACTCATCCGCCCTCAAAGACTGGTAAACTGCTCTAGTCAAAGCCATCTTAATTGCTTCATACTCTTGCAAACCTCCCAGTTTATCAGGAACCTTTTCCAGAATACGTGATAAACAAAGACACAGCGAAGCTCTAGGAAAAACATCAGAAAGAGCAGCTTGCATTGATTTGCATTGGTCAGTAATGAAAGCCGAAGGTGGGCGTCCTAACATATATGTAAGCCAAGCCCTAAACAACCATGTAAACGATTCCACAGTCTCGCCTGAGAGTAAGCCACAACCCAAAAGCACAGGTTGTCCATGGTGATTTACTCCAGTAAATACTACCAGTGGAACTTCATAGTTTTCTGTCAAACATGTAGTGTCAATTACAACTACGTCACCAAAATAACCATACGCAACCCTACACCTTGAATCAGCCCAAAACACATTCCGCAGATATCCTTTTTCATTGAAATCTATTACGTAAAAGAAGTTTGGACTCATCAATTGCAAATGACAGAAGAAACTGTAAATAGCTTGTGCATCTCCTTGTTTAAGCTTCAATTGATTGGACTGATCAACACCAATCCCATATTCTCCATCTTCGGAGTACATGTTTCCATTATCCTCTGCATCAACAAGAACTGTTCGAAACAACCTAACTTTTTGAACTTCTTCCGCGCTAGTATCAAGGGGCGGTGGTCTTTTTTTTTCAAGTTTCCCAACTCCCATGGTTTTATGGGATTTATAGAACTTCCCAGTGGCGGGACTAATCAAGTGGTTGTGCTCTAGCTCAACTTCAATAATCCTCCACCTTTTGTTGTCCATCAACCTGAACTTCACCATTGCTGGACAGCCAGTTCTTGTTTCTGGTCTTGGTCGGTTTGCCTCGCTTTTCTTTTTGAAACCTGCACTGCTGCAACTTAACTTTCCTCTGTACCGTTCTTTACTCTTTCTATACCATGTATTGCTTACTCTGATTCCAAATCCTTGGTCCTTAGCATAACAGTTGTAGAAGTAATAAACGTCATCATAGGAGTCGAATTCCATCCCCACAGCAGGAGGTAGGGGGTTTTCTCCTTGAATTGTGCCACCTTGACCAATGTAATCTGCCATTCCACAATAGCCTTCAATCTCAAATTCATCAGCTTCATCATCGTATGCAGGTTCACTGTTGAGAGAAACTTCATCCATCTAAAACAGCAAGGACAGCAAAAAGGGACAGAGAAACCTGTAAGCATAGCCAAAGAAATTTAATGCTTGGAATGGAGACCACCATGATAATATAATCAACCTTTAGAGTTCATCTACATTTTTAGTTCTCATGATGGAGACTCTTAATTAGAAGAAACAAATGGTATCAAGCTGGAATAACTGTAAATAAGCAGCACAGGTGATAATCTTGAACGTGGAAAGATTGTCCATACGGTGTTAGAGTTCTTCTATTCTCAGCCTAAAGTCAACGTGGAAAGATTGTCCATACGGTGTTAGAGTTCTTCTATTCTCAGCCTAAAGCCAACGTTGAAAGATTGCCCATACGGTGTTAGAGTTCTTTTATGCTCAGCCTAAAGCCAACGGTAATTAATGCTAAGGAACAGTATTACAGAAAGGCTATAAGTTTGATACTTGTAGGAGATAACCAGAGCAGCTGATTTTTTTTTCCCTCCAACCTTGAAATAAGCATATGAAACAGATGTAACCCATATCCGAGCCAGAGCATCAAGCCAAAATATCAAGGTAAAAGATGCATTCTCAACACAAGGCACGTATACTAAACGTTGATGAAGTCAAACACCCATCTTTCTCACTGTGACAAGAACTTGGAAAGAAGTGTTAATTGACCACTCAAAGTTCCAAACTTTCAACTGTAACTCGTCAATTTGTATCTTTTCCTACTACAGCAAGTTCAAATTTCACAAAGATAAACAAACATAAGAAGTATACTGTGTGCAACATTCTTACCCTTTCTTTAATTTATGTTAAGCGATAAAAGAGTTACATTCACAGAGTTACAATAACGGGATACTAAATGAATAATGTGAGGTCCGGAACAACTATACAAGCCCACTACAAAACAATTCTAGAAATAATCCGTATGGGGAAGAAATAAACTATCAGGGAAAGGCTCCTATACAGGAGAACTAACCTCCAAGAATCAATTTCGGCCTTTGGCAAGATTTGACCCCTTCACCTCTCTCATTAAAGAGCAAGTGTGGCCAACTGGACTAGCCTTAGCTGGTTCGCATTCTTACTTCTTTCAAGCTGTTTTCTCCATAAAAGTATGACTAAGTAATAACCAACAGGTTAGGGTATCAAACTTTCCTCTTATCGTGAAACAAAATTAGCTATACACATACAAATCAAACAATTTGTTCAATACTAGGGTAATTTCTGTGCTTAAACTTAGCTCCTATGTTCAGATTTAGGGTATTTGAACAGTACATACATAAATTGAGTAGCAAGTAACGATTGGGCGTGTATAGCAATTGATTAGTCAAAAGAAACAACAGGATTGTCACCTTTTCAAGGAAAGGAAAGCAAGAGGCGGCGGCTTTTGGGTGCTTGGTGTATGGATTTGACCGGCGATCTCGCCGGAAAGTAGCCCGGAGAGAAAACGCAGTGGCGGAAAAGCGCGCGTAGCTTCAGAGTGTACGGAAAGCCCTATACCTCCGATGGTTTCTTTAACAATGTGACGATTATCGTTGTGTGTTTTGTGAACCAGAAAGTCTACACACTCAGAACATTTAAAAAAAAAATTAGGAGTGTTTTAGCTTAATAATTAGGTTGAATAAAAAAAAATTCACTCGATTATTCTTGATTTTGTCAGTGACTCAGTATTGTATAAAAAATTTATGATTTATTAGTTTGTCTTGACAAAATGAATCAGAAAATTAAATACAGTAGTATGACCCAAACTAAAATTTACTAAATATTTAAATAAAGATAAAAAATAATCCAAACAGTCTGTCCGTCTTGGATTAATATATCTTTAGTAAAAATATTTAAGATTTTGATAATAATTTTTTACTTTTTAGATTCCTCTCGTCGAGACGAGTTAATAACTCAACAAAAAAAAATGGAAATAAAAAAAAGGCGAGAAAATCCTAAATAAAAAATAAAAAATAAACTTGCGGGGTTATTAATTTACTAGTCGTAGCATTAACATCACCTTTTTAGTCCGTCTTTGAGTTAATATCATTTTGGAAATATCCACTTTATACCAAACTATGCCATTAAAATTTTCATCTAGCTTCACAATTTCTGCAAGTCACATAGTAGTAAATTAGAAGATTTTTTACTAAAAAACTTGGAGTTGGGTACGGGCAACTAAAAAGGTAGCGAGACTAACCACCGTTGGTCATGTTTCTCCAACTTAGCTGTAAAAAGTTAACCATATCAACTTGCGAGCATCTCGTCTTCCTTATTTTCTTCAAGTTCCATTACGAAGGAGAAACTTTAATACTAACACTGTTTGTGTTTTACTAATGGTGCAGTGTAAACCACTTGACCCTAACCTCTGCTTCGGACTCAAATGATTTCAAAGCCTCACACTGCCGACTACAAGACTGACCAAATCCTCTGTTTCCAAAAATTCAATGCGAAAGCATCCAAAATAATTCTCATTATTTATCTGCTCTCAATAAGTAAAATAAAAAGTAGTCAAGCGAAAAAGGAAAAAAAAAAACAAGACCTCTGCAAAGTACAGACAAGGAGATCTTGCACTATACATATGCACATTGAGTACTTTGCCACATGATTTTACACCTCAAAAATTACTACGAAAAGCTATACATGCTTGTCTGCAACAAGGCGAACTTTATTCAACGACTCCTTAAGCGCTTGCCAAGCAACCGTGTGATGATCTCGCGACGTCACCCCTTCCTCGACAACTTGCAACGCTCGTCTGTACAAGTGATCAAACCACTGAACCGGGTTAGTAATATCGATGCTATCGGATCCAAGATCCGGTACGTACATCCGCTTGAAATCCTTCCTCCACCGTGACAGGATGTATTGAGCTGGAATTTCCTCCACACCATTGTGGTTGAGAACACACAACGCATGTCTGCATAAATAACCCTTGAAGTTGAAACAACTGCAAATGCATCGAACTTCCATTCCTGCTTTATCGTACATAACTTCGACATTCCTAATTCCTCTCATATTTCCATCTTCTTCCCTTTCCTTGACCATGTACGTGGTGATTGGCCCATTAGCGTGATTTTGTGTTACGCTTAAACAAGAAGCCATCATCTCCACCTCCTCTTGAAACTTCCAGAATAAACCTTTTGTATATACTTCTGAGAGCTGTAACTCATAAGGGCAACTTGTTTTTAACATGGGACTTACCTCCTTCGACTCGAAATCATCAAGGGCTTCCTTCTGATACTTCTTTTGTAAAACTAGTTCGTACATGTCGAAAAACTCTTTCAAGGTGGTTTGTCTATGGACATACCCATCAAAAAACGGGCTAACGGACTCACCCAATTGAGAACTGAACATTCCTGCGAAAAAGGTGTCTTTCGAGTAAACAGGAGCCCACCGTTCTCGATCTTCATACAAAGTTCGAAGCCACTCGTGATCCCTGATCCCAAACCGCTGGATCATATCGTCCCAAGCTATTTCAAATTCATCCACTTTTATACAGTTGTAAACTGTTCTACTCAATACTGTCCGAAAAACCTCAGATTCCTGTAATTCTCCTAAATTATCGAAAATGCTTTGCATGACAAGTGACAAACACAGCCGATGGTGAGCCCTAGGAAAAACCTCCGCAATTGCAGCTTGCAATTCCTTACACTGGCTTGTGATGATGGTTTGAGGAGGACGTCCCAACATACAAGTCAACCATGCCCTCAATAGCCAAATATATGTTTCCAGGGTTTCATCCGCGAGTAGACCACAGCCAAGCAAAATGGACCGCCCGTGGTGATTTACTCCAACGAATGCCAAAAGCCAAATCTCATATCCACTTGACAAGCACGTTGTGTCCAGTGCGACCACATCGCCAAAGTAGCCATATGCAGCCCTCGACCTAGAATCAATCCAAAACACATTCCGCAAGTGGCCCTCATCATTGAGATCCATCACATAGAAAAAGTTAGGGTTGGTCAACTGCACATGGCAAAAATAATTGTACATGACTTGGACATCTCCTTTTTTAAGCTTCAAACGCTTGGACTGATCAACTCGGTTACTAAAATCTCTTTCACTTGAGCTTCCATAACATAAAGTATCCACAACGGGTGTTCTATATAACTTTATAGTTCTAACTTCCACATCAGGGGGCTCCAATTTTCTTTTGACTCCTGCATCCATCTTCTTGTGAGACTTGGAGTTCTGTGCTCTTTCAGGATCGAATAAATGGTTGTGTTCGAGCTTGATTTCATCTACCTTCCATCTGTTGGATTCCACCAACCTCAATCTTATCATCGCAAGACACCCTGTTCTTGTTTCCTTCCTTCGACTGCTTGCTTCTTTTACTGTCTTGAAACCCTCACAATTGCAACAGAGTACTGCGCCACGCTTCTCTTTGCTGTTACGCTTTGTCCATGAAGATTTAACCCTAATGCCAAATCCCAGCTCCTTAGCATAGCAATTATAATAATGATAGGCGTCGTCATATGACTCAAACTCCATTCCCACAACTGGTGGAGGATAGCCCTTTCCCTGGGATACACCAATTTGGTCATCGATTGTTGTTGTGTCACAATCTCTGCCATTCTCATGGTAACTGCTCTCAATCTCGAACACTTGATCACTGTTGTTTATATGGTGGTTGCTATCAATTTCCAGCAATTGCTGAGTGTTATTTTCTTCCTCGTTGCTTCCAAACTCGAGCACTTGCTCACTATTGTTTCCAATGTCATTGCTTTCAAACCCAAGAACTTGCTCGCTTGCATCCTCAAAGTCAGTGGTTTCAATCCCAAAAACTTGTTCACCGTCAATTTCCTGCTCGCTGTTATCTTCCTCAAGCAGTAGGTCACTGTCTTCAGAACCTTCTGCAATCTGGAATGAGAAACAAAACCCCAAAGGTTAGTAAGTCATTTATACAGTCTGGAATGAAACCAAACCATCAAATCCTCACTGTTTAGTGATCAACTAAACGGTGAAATGAAGCGTAACTACCAATAAGGTTAGTAAGTCATTTATACAGTCTGGAATGAAACCAAACCATCAAATCCTCACTGTTTAGTGATCAACTAAACAGTGAAATTAAGCGTAACTACCAATAATGGCAATATGATTAGCAATTAATAACAAACAAGCAGCAAACCATAGGAACAAGAAACAAAAACGCAGCAGTTTGGCTTGTGGTTGAACATTCGGATCAGAGTTTGACGATACGGTGAACGTCTCACCTTGACAGTACCAACATATATTCAACTTGTCACTCCTCATGCTGCACAAGTCAGACCACATGAAATCTTCTCTTATCATTCATATTACATGTTATTACAATCTCCGAACTGAAAGATACGTGTCCAAAACCCGTGGGTACAGTAATGCTCTACTAGTCTAGTTCATGTTTCAGAATACTGGTCAGACCGTCGGAATAATCGGTCAATTAATTTCGATACATAATCATACAATTCCTTATCAGCTCCCTACAAATTACTCAGTTCATTCTTCATTGGAAATGCATCTATCACATTATTAGTATCCATTCCTTTGAACTTCCATTCAGCTGAGAAACCATGGGAAGTGACAAACAAGATTTAACACTGAAAACAATATAAGTTCCCGATTCAAGCACTGAATATGAAGTGATTCTCAATTCAAATGACTCAACAATAACCGAATAAGTGAAGGAAAGGAGAAAAATGCAACCTTCGAATTGAAAAAGAAACCCTAGCAGAAAATGTGGAAGTGAGGAATGATAATCTCAAACGCATGAACGGAACTCGGAAGAAGAAGGCGAAATCTGGATTGGAGTTGCGAGGACTTACTGAGATATCGAGATCTGGGCCCGGCGATAAGGCGTCGGCGGCCGGAGAAAACCTGCTGTCGCCGGTCATGGTTGCGGAGGCCCTTGCGGGGTGTTGTGTCAAAGCCTGAGAGGTTAGTTTTACCCTGCCGCAGCTTTGTCTTATTGTGGATTTGGTCCCTGTTGTTATTGGAATTTTAGATTGTAGTCCATTTTCCAAATCATGATTCAGACTGAGGTGGGGGCACGGGCCCCACTCAATTTTATGTAATTACATTAATATCCTTAAATATCTAATCATGCCCAATAAATTTAGGGAAACGATTTTGCCACTCCCTTTTTTGTTAACGTCATTCCCCTGCAAGTGTATTTTTGCACTAAAAATACACTTGCAGAGGAGTGGCGTTAACAAAAAAAAAGAGTGGCAAAATCAGTAGCCTAAATTTATGATATATATTACAATAATATGATACTACTATGAATTCTATTTTGTAAAGATATTTGCGAGACTGGTTCTTAAGTTATAAATTTTCACACCCTCTTTTTGTGCAAACACATTCCTTTTCGTTAATCAATAGACAATAGGTGAAATTATACGTATAGTCATCAATGTATTTTATTGTAATGAGCTACAAATGTACATGTAAGTTTAGTCAAAGAGGTTTTACAGTTGTAACTAATTTGTGCCCTCATTGATGTAAATTTTTGTATCTGTCCTGTATGAAGTTTAGACATTGTTAGAAATGGGTTTGAAAGGGCACAAGTAACTAGTAGATTAGTGTGAAGGTCTATAGACAATAATTATTTTCATTGTTCAATTTTGCAAGGGGCGAAAAACAAAGTCGAAATTTTTGGTTTTCTTTGCATATTTTTTTGGAAAGTGAAAAGTAAAAAGTAGAAGAACGAAGAAAATTAATGAAGAAGGAAAAGGAAATAGAAAACCACGATAATGAAAATAGAAGGAAACAAGGAAAGTTACTTCATTTCTGCATGCTTCTTTTCGGATCAGGGGACTGTACTGCACAGCGTGTTGCGCGGCCTTGCCAACATTGGTCTGACGATCGGAGACATCCACTGCGTAGAGCTCGTAGAGTACTATAAGTGTACCAAAAATCAACTCGATCAAATATCGTTAAGTGCATCATCAGAATACATATAACTTGAAAAAAATGGATTCAGTGGTTTTGATCCAGTCTTTCGTATCCATTAGGATTCATTTTTTTTCAAGTTATATGTATTCCGATTAGGCACTTAACGATATTTGATCGAGTTGATTTTTGGTACACTTGTAGTTCTCGACGAGCTCTACACAATGGACGTCTCCGATCGTTGGACCGATGCCGGCAAGGCAGCGCCGACGGCCGCACAGTACGCTGTGCAGCACGGGCTGTACAGCACAGTCCCCGGATCCCTTCTTTTCTCATGCTGCAAACGCATCATATATATGTAATTGGATTACAAGGGTGAAGATTCCAAATAACCCTCATACATTTTGAACAAAATAATACAATCTCAAGATTAAAGTACGTTGTTTGATTGTAGGCTATGCTTGGAACTTGAGAAAATAAGGAAAAATAGTTAGAGTGGAAAATTAAAGAAAAAGTTAGGAAGAAATTGGAGGAAACATTGAACTTGTTTTGAAAATTAAGAAACTTTTTGAAATGCGATTTCTTGTTTTTTAAATGACAAGTTTTGAGGAAAAGTTAATTTTAATAGAAAAGTTAATTCTAGTAAATCCCACAACTTTTCTACTAACTTGAATACATTGAAAATGAAGGAAATTTTATGCATTTTCTTTACTTTCATTGCATTTTCTTTTTTTTTTGATCATTTCATTGCATTTTCTTTACTTTCATTTTCCTTCCACGCAACGAGGGGCAACGTTGGTCTAGTGGTCAATGTTTTTTTTTTTTTTTTGTGTGGATAGAATTTAGAATTTAAGAATTTGCTCAATCACAAGTTATTAGATTCGAAGCCTCAGAAGTGTTACGGCAACGCGGCCAATCAATAACGCCCACTTTAAATGGACATCCCCGCGGATCAAAAAAAAAAAAAAAATGGACATCCCCAATGAACGGTGAGATTAAAATGTCACCTAGCCGAATTGGTGGTTAAATTTTACCGCCAACTGTAGGTAAAAGAAAGGAAAAGGAAGAAAAAGTCTACTAAACTTAGTAGTAGAAGTCGAGTGGCGTTCGTTAGATTTCAAAACCAATGGCTTGGGCTCTTCTCTCTCCTCCTCCTCCTCCTCCTCCTCTCAACCTCCCAACCTCCTCTTCATCAACCACTTACCCTACCATCAACACCGCCGCCACCGCTGCCACCAACGGCCGCGGATACTGGAGGAGGAAAAGAGCAACTAGCCTAGTCATTGCCAAAGCCTCGGAGAAAGGCGACGCGAAAAGCAAAGACACGACGCCGGAGTTCAATCCTTTCGGCTTCGTCACCGACAATCCCTCGAGCCGGAGCGCCATTCAGCTTCCCGCGAGCCCCGCTGAGGACGGCAACGTCGGCCAAATGCTCTATGTAAGTCATTTCGCAATTCAATTGTTCTAACTTATGTATTGCTCTAATTGGTGTTTGTTTTGCTTGAATTCCGATTATATACTGTAAGATTTTATACTGAATTGAGCATCGTAAGCTTTGAAACTCGAATGGTATTTGTCTACTATTTGACATCATAACTGTCGTTTGGTTTTTGGACTTCTAAAACATTCGTGGTTTTTTTGTTCATCATGGTTGATATCTGAAATAGCGTTGTCAAGAGGCCTTTGGCCCAGCCGCATACTTGAGTGTCAGGAGAGAAAGGTGGCCAGTAGTTCAACTTAAATAGGTGCTGATATAACTATTACTAACAATATGACTGAAAAAATAAAAAGAATTTTGAAATAGCGTCATTGACGTATGAAGTTGGTTTATTAGGAAGCCTTTGTCTGTGGTTCGATTCCCACTAGGGCTTTGTCTCGGCTGTAATTTGGAACCTTGCCAGTGGACAGTAGGATTGGTATCGGATTAGTCGGTCCATTGGGCTGGACAGTGAGTCTTGATAAAAATTGCTGTATTGTAACGCAGCATGTGCTGCTTCTACGCTTCGCATGGCTTTCGAGGATTTCGATCCATGTGCTCTTTGTAAGTCGTTGGATTTACCGGGTTGCATACTTGTGCTTTTGGATACAATCCGTTTATGGTGTCACTGGGCTTGCTTATTTATTAATTTGTCCTCAAATTTTGTTTTGAGATTGCAATAGTGATTCCTTTTAGGTTCTGGTTTAATTTGTTCTTCAGACAAGGGTCTGGGCAGGCAATCAATAATTATCTTCTAGTCTGATGGTTCTTGTTAGATCTCGTCCCAAATTGGTTAACCATAACCTCCAAACCTTGTATATGAGCCTGGACGGCCTCTCCACTCATTGCCAATTGATTTTCAGTTGGATGCTTTAACAGCTCTGTTATGTTGTTACCGTATTAACATGAACTTCAGCGCTGAGTATAAAGGTTATCATGACCCATCAAAAATGGCGGCTTACTTTTTTGACGACTCAAGCCGCAAAGAATTGCTCCTGGTCGCCAAGAATTACTCTTGGCCACAAAAAATTGCTCATGGCCGCTAAAAATTGCTCATGGCCGCATAAAATTTCTCTTGGCCGCGGAGAATTGCTCATGGCCATCAAGAATTACTCTTGGCTGCTAAAAATTGCTCATGGCCGCAAAGAATTGCTCCTAGCTGCTAAAAATTGCTCATGGCCGCAAAGAATTGCTCTTAGCCGCAGAGAATTGCTCCTGGCCACAAAAAATTGCTCTTGGCCACAAAAAATTGCTCATGGCCGCATGAAATTGCTCTTGGCCGCGGAGAATTGCTCTTGGCCGCAAAGTTTTGCTCCTGGCCGCGAAGAATTGCTTTTGGCCGCAAAGAATTGCTCCTGGCCACAAAGCATCACTACTTCGACGAGGAGACGAGTGTGACAGGAAAAAATTGCCACCACCACTATTGTGAATGAGTCCGTTGAATTCGAGATTGACTCCCAACGGAAACATGGTTGTCGCTCTAGGCTCCACCGTCTACGTCCTTGGTGGCATCGTAAGAAACAAAACTAAAACTACGTACAGAAGAACAAGAGGAAAAGGAATCCTTCTTCACTAAAGAGGAATTCAAAGCATGCTTCGAGTTTTGCCGCGATGTCCTATATTTCGAGGCTGATAATCAAAGTCATTATCATCGTATCAAAGCTGAAGAAGAAGAAGAAGAAACAGAGGTGGTGGAGGTGGAGGGTTGGAGGCGAGCTCCTGATATGTTGAACGCCAGGAATTGAGATAAAGCTCATGACGTACTCACTTGGATAAAGCTCAAGACCCATGGGGTGAGGTTTTTGACCCTATAAAAAACAAGTGGGAGCCTCTACCTCCGCCCCCCGTTTACCTCGATGAGAATCAACTTCGGAATGCGCCTGTGGTCGCTACTGTGTTGGGACCTCCAATTTTCTAAAATTTAGGTGTTGGAGTGTCTGTGTTGTGTTGTGTCGCGTCGCGTTTTCATGTTGGTGCTACACATCTACAAAAAGACTTGCATGATAGGCACAACTCTCACTTGGGGCACACGGCCATACGGGTGAATCATGAAGACATCATGCTTCATTTCCTCGATGGCTGATCTCCTCTCGCTCCTATCCTACTGAATGCATTTCACATAATGCTTCTTCATGTCAAGAAGATATTGTGTCCATTCTAGCCAAGTGACAAACAATGACCTAGTTTCTTTCCGTGTCATGTTCAATGATTGTGCAAATGTCGCGGATTGCTGGCCTGTTGAAATTACATACTAAGGTGGCTAGTAAAACTTCGACTAGCACATACTCATGAATCCACATACTCATTCCCGGTTAATCTTTTCCTGCACAAAATTTTTTGTACAAAAGTTTATGTTTATCAACATTTATTTCAATGCAGTTCCAATAAATTCAGTATGATGAATTATTCTTGAGGAGTGTAAGGTTGGAAGTTATCTAAGTGTTTACAGTTTGTAGCTGCAAATATATCTCATTTAGAGTGATTGGAGAATGGTACTGGATACTCCTTTCACTGTATTCTCCTGTGTTTTTTTACTTCCATGGTTTTGAATTCTAGAGGATAGAAGGCAAAGGAAAGGATTTCGGCTCTTACATTAAATCTGGGGGGTTTAGATGGTTTGTGAGAGAAACAGGTAAACTTTCCACTACCACGACATTATTACCTCCTTACTGTGAAACTTCCTCATGAGTATTTTTTACACTCTTTCATTTTCCCTGCAGGTTCACAGGAGAGCCGCCGTGGAACCATTATTTTCCTTCATGGAGCTCCAACACAATCTTACAGCTATCGAGTTGTTATGTCTCAGGTGTTTTTCTGATTTCGGTTATAGCAGCTCCTAATAACATACCTTGACGATTGCAGAAATGGCACGACCATGGTGCTGCAGGAGTATTGAGAATTTGTGTTTTCCATTGCTTTCTCCTGTTCTAGTAACCAGTAATTCAGCCTCATACTTCCTTTAGCAGCAGTACCTATAGCGTGTGTCTGAAAGTGCATGTATAATAATATACTTAAAGAAGATGTAATGCTGATAGCTTCTTCCATTAGGAGGTACGAATCCAATGGTGTGAACGGCTCAGGAATAGAAATTAAATGCTTAGTGAAGATACCTTGGCACTGTTTACTTTTTCTTACTGTGATTTCCAAATTTATCGTCTCTTCGGTGATTCTTATACATTGGTTAGTGAAATCAATTTTCATCCGTTCACCAGATGGCAGATGCTGGATTCCACTGCTTTGCACCTGATTGGATAGGCTTTGGTTTCACTGACAAGCCACAGCCAGGATACGGGTTTGACTACACTGGTTCGTGATTTCCCAGCAGAACATGTTACCTAAATCTTGTTGTGGATCGAATGAGGCATGATCCATCAAATTGCAATGTTTTTTCTGTGACAGAAAAGGAGTTCCATGCAGAATTTGATAAATTACTAGAAGCCCTGGAGGTCAAATCGCCTTTCTTCCTGGTAGTTCAGGTTCGAGCAGTTTAGGCTGAACTGATAAATTATCATTTGTTATTGCTGATGATATAATTGCTATTACTGCATCTGAAAGCTTCCCATGTTTCCAATTGGATTTAAATTATATACTACTTACAACGAGTAAATCACTTGTGAAGGCGTATTATCACACTACCTAAACAAAATTTTCTTTACCTTTCATATTCTTCGTGCAGGGATTTCTTGTAGGTTCTTATGGGTTAACATGGGCATTGAAAAATCCTAGCAAAATAGCGAAGCTTGCAATATTTAACAGTCCATTGACAGTTTCATCTCCAATTCCCGGACTGTTTCAACAGCTCAGGTTAATTTTGTAACTTTCTGCCTCGTGTTAAATAGTAGATACAATGAATCATTCGGAGTAAGCTTACGTTATTACGGTGCTATTAAAACTATTGGAGTTTAGCTCTCTTCCTATCTCTAGTATACCAGTGGACACAGATTTAGCAAACCATTTTCCTGGAAAGCACTCACTTTGAGATTATTATTCTTTTGCTGTTTGGCACCCACTTTGAGATTGAAGAGTCAAACTTGGTATTTCGCTCAAAGATTCAAGAAATCACCTGATGCCTGATGGCAGTTTCATTTAATCATTAACTTAAAACTAGCACCAAACTCCTCTCGGTGAGGTTGCCCAACATAAATGCATCATTTTGGTGTGTTGTCATGCACGAAAGTCAAGATGATATCTAGCTTCTGCAACTGGTGGGGGATCAAAGAGAACTCGAGAAGGAAGGTGGATGTCATTAGGTGCAAGAGATTCAAGCAGTCAGTGTTTTCAGGTTGTGTGGGCTGGTAGGCCGCCCTGGAGGATTTCTTTCATGCGGGTCATTGTGATGCTCTGGCTTAGGACTTACGAGTCTTTACTTAGCAGTGATATGTTTCTCTGATACGTTTCATGAACTGAAAGTCCTCTCTCGGTGCAGTTTTCTTTTACTTTCTCTCCAATTTCACCTTGCCATGGCCCCTTTAAGCCCTTTGTTGTCTACACTTCTGAATCCTCTAGTTATATATGTTGGGATTTGTCCCACATTGGTTAATTATCTTTTCCAAAACTAGTATATGAGCCTGGACGGCCTCTCCACTCTTTGCCAATTGGTTTGGAGTTGGATGCTTTAATAATATAAGCAGTCACTTGATATCATTTTATAATGTTGTGTAGTTCCATTAAAATCCTTGTTTTGAAGGATAAACAGTACTTATTTCTATGCCTTTTTGGGTCTAAAGTTGTAATTTTCTTGATAGTGTTTGGTTTTACCAGTCACTTGGTACTTCCTAAATCTCTCTAGCAGTATCGTTTCATATGACATAAATTCATTCAGTTTTTGGCATTAGTAGACTGATGAATCAAGTTACCCGTACATTGGTTAAAATGGTTCTTTTTACTCCTTTAGTAATGCAGTTGAATTCTAAACTTTTGCTTTTATCAATTGTGACTTAATAAAAAAAGAAAAAGAAAAAGTAATGCAGTTGAATTGAATGAAAGAGTTGATTGGTATGCTTAATCTCTCTAGCAGTATCGTTTCAAATTACATAAATTCATCTAGTTTTTGGATTAGTAGACTGATGAATCTTCGTTACTTTCCACGAAAGTTACTCATACATTGGTTAAAATGGTTCTTTTTACTGCCTTTAGTAATGCAGTTGAATTGAATGAAAGAGTCTATTGGTATGCTTGACATGGCACTTTATTTTCTACCATCATAACTTATCAAGAACATTGTATTTGTGTTTGCTTGAACTTATTGCGTACTTTCATTTACCCAGAATTCCTCTCTATGGTGAATTTACATGCCAGAATGCAATTATTGCTGAGCGCTTTATTGAAGCAGGTAGCCCGTACGTATCTAAAAGTGCATTTTGACTTGGTAAATTTTCAAATTTGCCTTCCAGTAATTGGTAAATGTACAATATCTTTAAAGGATTTTAATGTGCCGATGAATGTACAATATCTAAAAGTGCCAATGTCATTTGTTCATACAAACAATTTTCTGATAACTGTACAATATCTAAAAGTACCGATGTCATTTGTTTGCATCAGCTATGAAAATTAAGTACTCCAGATACTTGTGTTTATCTAACAACACGATTACTCTCCTAACAGTTACGTCCTGAAGCTGGAAAAGGCCGATGTGTATCGCTTGCCGTACTTGTCAAGCGGGGGACCAGGATTTGGTTTGTAGCTCTATCTTCTAACACTTCAATGACATGTTACACATGACAGATGACACATAGTTTTCTCCACATGTATCTGTTAGTTTCTTTCATTATCTATAAATGAAGAGAAATTGAATTCTCGGGTTTAGGTTAACGAATTCATCTTTAAATTCTAACTGCCCCGTTATATGCCACTGATTTTTTCTGAGCTCCATTATGTCATTTTGAGGGTGTATGTTATTTATCATTTTAACTTCTGAAAGGGGCATAAAATTTGAAATAGGGGTTCTTTTCTTTCACTTAAATTATTAGTTTGATAAATGATTGTATGAACTATACTGCATATTACAAATCATTTTGCATCGTTCAGGCAATTTTTTTTTATTTTTTTTAAAGATTTGAACCATACAGAGATGGTTTTTTAGTGAGGTAACTACATTCTTCCAGTTCTAGTTAGCATTCAAGTTGCTCATGTATGGATACCAAAGAATTTAAGCATAAGCAAACGAGTTAAAAATCTTATTTTCAATCGTGATGTTTCAGCTCTGCTTGAAGCTGCAAGAAAAGCCAACTTCAGAGGTCTCTCAAGCCAAATAGCAGCTGGTTTTGGATCTGGAAGGTAGGAAAAGTAACAAGTAATCAAGATTTTGTTGTTCATACCAGGACGTATTTAGACTCTAGTGATATTGTTGTGGAATGTTTTGACTCTTTGACTTTGCTCTTAATTGCGTTGAGCTGGAGCAAACAAGACAGCTGCTACCAGCCCACCATGTTAACACGGCACTATGAGTCTTGAGCAAAGGATGAACCAATGTTTTACATGATAGGACTTCGATACACACATACACCAACGCACACGCAAGCACAAAAGGAATCACTTCCCTGAGACAAATGTTGTTGGTGGTTACGTTAATGGCATTCAAGTTCGACAAAACTGAAGAGAGAGTGAGAAACAGAACGTGAACAAGATACTAGTACATGCATCTTTTTTGTCAGTTTCGTTTTGATCGACTTTAAGGGAAAAGTGTACCACAAAGGTTCTGTTATTTGTTCCCTCTTCGTTTGATTTATGTTCACCCAAGTACTAGATGAAGCACAACAATACTTATTGGGGCCTCTACTTCAAGCATCAGAGCATTACTTCCATCCGGTAAGGTCAGTAAGTCGGTACGAGGAGTTGCACATGGGATGGCCAGCAAGAGAAAATGTGTTTATAAATGTACACAA
The DNA here is from genome assembly GCA_018127125.1 of Rhododendron griersonianum. Classification (NCBI taxonomy): domain Eukaryota; kingdom Viridiplantae; phylum Streptophyta; class Magnoliopsida; order Ericales; family Ericaceae; genus Rhododendron; species Rhododendron griersonianum. The sequence goes on along the minus strand of CM030795.1, from coordinate 39,809,481 downwards.
GGTAGCTCAAAATCATAACTGAACTTAAATGGTCTGTCAACCTTCAACTTGTAAGTCGCCATACCCACGTGTATTAGAAATTTAGCCTCATGTGCTGTTACAACCATTTGCCTTTTGCAACATCCAAGTCAATAGGGTACATAATCCATGTTACCTTAGCTGATTATAGTATATCAGTTTCCGTAGTGGAAACGACACTTGTATGAAAACGTGGGGCGGAGGCACATGGGTACAAGGGAGACGTGGGGCGGAGGCACATGGGTACAAGGGAGGGCGGCTGACCCCACTAACTGCCAAATTTTCGTAGGGATAGGTATAATTTTTACCCCATTTTTACCAATTTGACCCCAAATTTTCATAGGAATAGGTATAATTTAGCTATTTTGACCCCACAAAAAATCTCTAAATTGCCCCAACTTGTTTTAAGTGCATATGAATCTAATTTTTGAGCCCACTAACCAAAATTCCCGGCTCCGCCCCTGATTATCATGCCACTAAACCTGCATTCTTATTCTGTTCTTGGATTGTTAAAAATTGGCTTCTTCACATCAGCTGGGATAAGCCATTATCCATGTTACCTTAGCTTGATTATGTATGTATCGGTTTTCTAGTATAAACACCACTTATGCAGGCTATTCTCGGTGCTTAAAGAAATTTACTGCAAAAACTTGATGGTACTAACCCTGCATTCTTCATCTGTTCTTGGATTGTGGAAAATTGGCTTCACCGTCAGCTGGGATAAGCCGATATTAGTTGCATGGGGAATAGCTGACAAGCATTTGCCTCAGTCAGTGGCAGAAGAGTTTCAGAAAGGAAACCCTTCTAATGTCAAGCTCAAGCTTATAGAAGGTGCCGGCCACATGCCACAAGAGGATTGGTAAGTCAATCCATTCCAACATTTACGATCAGCTAACATAAGATTTATACAGTTGCAATTTCTGACCGGTATACCATATCAACAGGCCTGAGAAAGTTGTGGAGGCTTTGAGAGTGTTTTTCTAGTTTCAACATTCAACGGGTATGTCGCCCTTGTACATTCAAAGTTGATCTTGTGCAAGTATTATCTTTTGGTTGGAAGGTACGGGATGCTTTCTTCATAGAGTGTAAAGATTATGTATTTACAATGGGTCTGATTCGTCTGAACTAAACAGGGTATTCAACTAATTCGGCTTACGATCTCATTCAAGTGAGTGAAAAAATATGGATAATCCCACACGACGGCAGGTTATGGAATGATTCAAGTTTTGGCCTTCTAGAAAGAATTTAAAATCGAAACTCATTGGACTGATATTTTCAAACGATGAAAACCAAGAAGAAACCATTCATCTGATTAGTGCAGACTTTAGTTGACCCAGCAAAAAGTGAAAGTCACGATTTGTTTGCATTTTGGGCTTAAAACCTCAGCAGTTAAGATAGAGAAATCTCAACCATCAGTTGGACAGTTTTTTCTTTATTAAGTACAAGGCTTGGGTGAAAGAGCGGCGGCGTTGAATTCGTTGGTAGGATGTTTTTCAGACAATCGAAACTTCTCAGCCTCTGAAATCGGAATCCCGAATTTAGCAAAATTTGGACTCACAAGAAAAGGTTAAGATATGGTTAATCTATGTTATCTGTTTTCATATCTCTTTCGGACATAGGAAAACCATAAGCAACTTTCAAAATCTCCATCAAGTTTTCGTGTGTGAAGGACCTGCACCTTTCTCTTTCTGCTAGTGCCAAAACAGAGGTTTATGGTCAAAATGTGTGGACGCATTAAATCTGTAAAATGGCTGCCCATTTCCAACGTTTTCTTCATTTAAGGTATTGCCTGAAAGAAAATTGATAATTCTGTGCAAGTGGTTGTGTACCAGCACTTAAGTGTTAGGAGGGTCCCGGTTCGAGCTGACGGAACAACATCGATGCCCGTTGTAGTAATCTAACAAACTAATATCCTATCGTTTGGGAAAAAGAACTTAAAAACTTAACTTTTGCCTTTGACTAGACAGGGGAGGGAAATAGTCGAGGTGCGCGTAACCTGACCCAGACACTCTGGGCCGTGGAACAAAAAAAAAAGAAGACAAATTGTTGCCTTTGTATTGATCAACGTATACCTAGTGCGTTTCTTTTTTTGGGTAATGCAAAGTGTTTTGAGTCAGCTTGTCCGCTCTTTGAACTAATCCTACAGCCCCCCCTCACACAGCCGTTTCACACGCTTACAAGCAGGAACGAAGCCAGGATTTTACCCAAGCAGTGGCGAAATGTATATTAAAACATAAAACTGTAGGAAAAATTTAAATAACATAATAAAAACTATAGCAAATGATGTTTGTCATTTGCACCTAGAGTATAAAAAAAGAATAACTTTAATTTAATCTATCTACTAAAGTGAACCATCTTGAATTGTGTCTGACCCTCTTTCATGTCGTTAAAAGCATCGATGATAGAATCGACATAAGCGGTGAGCCGTCCCTCAATACATACCAGTATATCACACGACCACTACTGCAGCATTTGAGTCGTGCACAGTGCACACCTTTAGGTTAAGTTGTTTTAGGTTTTGTTTTCTTTCTTTTTTGTCTTATCTTATTGAGTACTTTGCAAAAAAGTGAAGTGTGGAATTTTTTCCCCCTTAATTAGATCTCATCTTTTATATTATTTCACTTTGACTCATTGAATTTAGTTTTTTTGGTCTCCTTCCTTCAAAAAAAAAATTTAGAGGATTAAAGACTAGTATGAAAAACAATGAAAAATTCTCTAAAATATGTCGGGACTATATATGTTGGGGATTTTTTTTTACATATTATATTGTATTCTCTAAAATTCTTGTCATGACAGCCGCCGCCACTAGACTTCCCTGGCTCTATCCTTGCTTACACGTGAGGGTGAGGTGTAATTGTGATTGATCCGTAGAACAAGTTCTAAAATTTGAGAGCTGTGGTGCATGGACTTCGGGTTAGTACTGTGCAGTGAAATGCATAGCATCGTGCTACGCATCTCCGAGCCGTCGGATCGTGCATCCAACGGCTCGGATCTCATCTCGGCAACTAACGATCGAGAGCCATTCATTGTCGAGATGAGATCTGAGCCGTCCGACGGCTCAGAAGTGCACAACATGGTGCTGCGCAAACCACTGCACAGCACCATCTCCCAATTCGTGGTGCATGCATGTGGTATTGATCGATGTCCACCTGAATTGAAATACACTAATAAAGGAAGATTGGACACTCTTGTTTCTCTATTTTTGATCGATCCTCGTTTTATTTCTATTCTTGTAGTAGTATTGGTTTGTAAACCGGAGCCAATCCATTGAACGTGGAGGGAGGATACTCAGGATAGGGATGCATTGCCAGCTTACTGCAAAATACATAGACACAGAAAGCAAAATCCGAAAAGGAAAAAAATACCATTGTCTCCTTCTACATTGTTTTCTTTCCCCGGTTACAAAGACGGAAATTAATGCTGGTATGGTAGCGAGTCATCTTTGTCGGGGAGTTTTGTCTCGTCACACCACACAAGTACTATCTGTAAGGGACCCCACTATACCTATATTGGTAGGACCGCAAACTTCCCATTTCCATATATAGTCACGAATATAGGTACTGAATTTAGTCTTTTTGGTCTCCTTTCTTCAAAAATAAAAAATAAAAATTAGAGGATTAAAAACTAGTATGAAAAACAATGAAAAAAATCTAGTGGTGTCGGGACTATATATGTTGGGGATTTTTTTTTTTAACATATAATATTGCATTTTCTAAAATTCTTGTTGTGGCCGCCGCCGCCGCCAGACCCCCTGGCTCTATATCCTTGCTTACACGTGAGGGTGAAGTGTAATTGTGATTGATCTGTAGAACAAGTTCTGAAATTTGAGAGCTGTGGTGCATGGACTTCGGGTTGGTGCTGTGCAGTGAGGTGCACAGTACCATGTTGCGCACCTCCGAGCCGTCCGATCGTGCATCCGACGGCTCGGATCTCATCTCGGCAACCAACAATTGAGAGCCATTCATTGCTGAGATGAGATTCAAATCGTCGAATGCACGATCTGACGGCTCAGAGGTGCGCAACACGGTGCTGTGCGCCACTGCACTGCACCATCCCCCAATTCGTGGTGCATGCATGTGGTATTGATTGATGTCCACCCGAATTGAAATACAGTAATCTCTATTATAAAACAGAAGGGTGTGGGGACAAGTTGTTGGAACGGCTTAGATTAATTTGATCCAAAGGCTGTAGTGCATCCTCCCACTTCCCGGTTAAGTGCCTATGGTTTTCACCTAAATCACACAACTGCCATCCCCTTCCAACCGGGATACGTAGTGCCGTAGGCACGGGCTAGCACTAGTAAAGGAAGCTCTTGTTTCTCTATTTTTGATCGATCCTCGTTTTATTTCTATTCTTGTAGTAGTATTGGTTTGTAAACCGGAGCCAATCCATTGAACATGGAAGGAGGATACTCAGGATAGGGATGCATTGCCAGCTTACTGCAAAAGGGAAAATGACCGGCAGGTGGTGTTGACTGGGGTTATTTACCACTTTGATGGTCTCCACTATTGAAACTACCCACCGCATGGTGAGTTCAAAAATTATGACCAAAACATGGTAACCATGATGCAAAAAAACCCTTTGCCCAACAATAAAAAACATCTTTGTTGTTGTCTTGTTGATATGCGTCTCCCTCCTCTCTTCTTACACAGAACGCAAAAAGTGGTCCCTCCTCCATCTCCTCTCAAACCCTCGCCCACCACCACCGGGCCACCCCAAACCCGCTCCCCCCACCATCAACGCACCCCATAGATGCCGGTTGAGCACCCCAAGCCACCGATTGAGCACCCCACAGACGTCGCCCCACCGGAGCCCCCACCGATGCGCCCCACCACCACCGGAGCAAACCACTTGTGAGTCTAAGTCTTGGGTCTCTCTCTCTCTCTCTCTCTCCTTATGGTTTCTCTCTCACAGCCATCGATCTACATTTTATTTTTAAGTTTTTTTTTGTTTTCAGATTTCATAAAATTAGGGCCTTTTAAGCCTCTCCAAAATTGCATCTGTTTATTTTATCTTTTGTTCTGCTTGTTGTCTCTATCTCTCTCTCATGCATTTCTGTTACGGATGATTGGTTGGTGGTATATCCATTTTAGAGTTCCTTCGATCCTTTGCTTGACCCTTTTTCCTATTTTTCTCAAATGTGCAAATTTGAGCTGTTTGTTGTACAATGAAAAAAAGAAGTCTTTTTTCTTCTCTTAAACTTAAATAAGCAAAAAACTCTTTAACCAGATATGTTTGGTCTTTCTGAGAACCATGTGAATCACTCCAATACTTGATTCAAATGGTTGTCACCGACTTAAACGAAGTTTTTTTTATATACCTTCTATTTTGTTTAGATTCGTCAAAGACTTTCTTGAATTCACTTAGACGTTAATGGAAATGAACCATAACTATGTAGCCCGATTCCTAAAAGATTGACCCCAAAATAGCATATCCAAATTATAATAAAGCCTATAGAAGCCACAATTGCAGAATATCCAGGGAGCCCTTTTGTATTTGTTCCCTTTTGTATTTGTTCGAGTATGTAAATAAATCGCGAATACGGTCCAAGTAATAAATGCCCAACTTTCCTTTGGGTCCCAATTCCAATATGATCCCCATGCTTCATTAGCAAACTTTAAATAGTTCTTATGTCAGATTAAATGAGACCAAAGATTTGTTTACATCATATATCTATGCAAAGAGGGATGAAACTGCATACATCCTTTTGTTTGATGATGTCGTTGTTAGTTCTGTGCATATCTCTTCAAGAGAAAAATCCCTTCACATGTGTATTTGCACCTCTCTATCACCATAATTATTAGGGATGCAGATGTATAGAACCTGTTGAACATATTTGGACAAGGACACCGTTAGAATTTAGATGCTAACTTTGTTTTCAGATTAGATCATTATTCTGTGTGCTTATTTTGTTATCAAGTAGTTTATTCTAATCCTCTCAAGTAATTTATTCGGTGTGCTTTTTGAGAATTTGTGATGCCTAAGTTTTGGGGTGCCTCATCTTTTTTTTCTGTGGGGGTTCTAAAAGTGGTGGTTGGGTTAGGACTTCCCCGAGATTGACGACGCGGTGATTGTGATTCTGGGTACATCTTTTTTGCTTTGTTTGAATCCTTTTTTCTGCATCATTGTATAGTGGTGTTCATCTAGTGCTTACTGAATGTATGTCCAAATTTTCCAAATCTTGAAATGAGTTCAAACATACAATTGCCTTTAGATTATCGAATTGTGGTTGTGCAGTTAATTAACACTAGAGAAATCCAGGTTTGGTTCAATTGTTCACTTTGAAAGATGATATCTCTTAATGCTTTTTCTTAATCCTGTATTGCGAAATCCAGGTTTGGATGATGCACACAAGGCTTAGGTGCAACACACGACACCAACTGAGCAAGTACAGTTTCTGCCATTGTTAGAATTTGTTGAAGGAAGTTCAAGTGAAACAAAAAAATGAAGTTGGATGCGGACTATTCACATATCACATCATTTTGATTAGTTTTCTCCTTGGTGCTGTATTTGCTGTCGCGGTTAATTTATTGTGCTCAAATTAATGGCTTAATGTCAATCATGATATGTTAATGTAATGTTATGAAAGTATCTAGTGATTAAGGTTGTAACTTTTTACTTTTTTGGAATATCAAGTTGTAGTATGGTGGTGGAACCATGATTTTGGTTAACTTGGGAGGACATATATGTGATCGGTGTTGCAATTGTTGCAAATTTTTTGGTATGAGTCCTGGCCTTAATTGGTTGTTTCTGGGGTTTTAGTTTTAAAACTGCCTGATGTGCTGCTATCTCAGTCTTTGAAATTTGATTGGGGTATTTTTGCTGCTCATCTATTCTGCTATGAGAACATGACAAGCTCAGTGTCATACTTTTAAGATATGGTAATAATGCCAAAACATCACCATGGGCACTAGTCATTTTTAATTGAGTCCCCAAAAGGGTTAAGATGATCAGTTTCATTACTTGGTTGAAACCCATTTACAGACTAACCAGAAACATTCAAATGGTGGGGGTTGGTCGGGGAGTCATCTCCCATTCAAGCTCAATCAATATAGTCGGTATAAAAGAGCAAGTCATTAGTTATAAAAGACTGTGTGTCGGGTATTAGTGAGTACCAACTTTCTCTTCACATAGACCAAGTTATATTTTCTGAGAGAACCTTGTCTCATACGATTGATCATTGTAATGACAAGTCTAGGGGCATGTGAGGGTGAAAAGTTAAGGGAGTCATCTCTCATTCAAGCTCAATCAACATTATCTGAAGTATAAAAGAGTAAGTCATTAATTGTAAAGGACTACATCGGGTAATGAAATTCCTACGAGATACTCCAATCCGAAAATAACCACAAATACGAAAAGAACACAATATGAGGAACACACGGATATACGTGGAAAACTCCAAAAACGGGTAAAAACCACGGGAATGAATCAAATACTATATTTAACTTGTGTGATTACAATCGACCTTACTTCACAATTGAGACTCCTCACAATTGACCTAAGATGATTGCCGACTCCTCGTTCACCACACCTCGTATTTGATTGCCGCTGCCTTGACTCCTCAAGCCTTCCACAATACTTCGGAAATCCACCGAAGTGACAACTCTGTGTTTGTTGAAGAAAGTCGAGAAACACCGATTGGAGTTTGACTGTAAAGTCAGAAATTACTTGAGCACTCCAATCGTCGAACGGAAGAATCTCCCCTCCTGTATTTAACCAAAGGAACTCTCGTTCCTTTTTATCTTCTGCTGCTCCGTTTGTGCGCAAAGCCCTAGCTGAAAGAAAATGCCCCTTTTATATTGATAGCCTTCCGATCGATCGAGGAATCGATCCGTCACTCCATCTGTTTTTATTTCATTTGGTTGCCACACTTGATTAGTTGGTCTCGATGGATGAGAGTTTGATAGCCCGAACAATCCGCCCAAAAAGAAAACTCACACTCACTCTCAATTACAAATTATGAATCCTTCCACTCTAATCCTATACAGACTCACTACGCTTAGAAAATAAAAAACTACAACTAGATAAAGAGAGGAGTACAATTGAAAATCCGTTTTGTCAATGGAATTGCCAACAAAAAAAAAATATCGCTTATGGGAGCTAACAGGTAAGAGTGAGGACTAATCTTTCTATCCACAAGGATCAAGTTATATTTTCAGAGAGAATCTTATTCCATATGATTGATCATTGTAATGACTAGTTTAATGGCACATAAAGGTGGAAAGTTTGGGGAACCATCTCCCATTCAACCTAAATCTTGCATAAGGTACAAAAGATCATTAATTATAAGAGCATTTACACCAGTTGATAGCTAAACATGCTATCAAACAATGCACTTTTTTCTTGAAAGAACCACCACCTAACTTTCCACACTTATCACTTGCCAAAAAATATGACGTGCTCTTTATACAATAAACATGTGGTCCACAGAGATATAGAGTGTAGTCTTTTTACAATTTGGACTTGGTCTTGGTCTTAAAAGAACCACCACCTAACTTTCCACACTTATCACTTGCAAAAAAATATGACATGCTCTTTATACAATTAACATGTGGTCCACACATACATAGAGTGTAGTCTTTTTGCAATTTGGACTTGGTCTTGGTCTTGAAAGAACCACCACCTAACTTTCCACACTTATCACTTGCCCAAAAATTATGACGTGCTCTTTATACAATAAACATGTGGTCCACACAGACATAGAGTGTAGTCTTTTTACAATATGGACTTGGTCTTGGTCTTGAAAGAACCACCACCTAACTTTCCACACTTATCACTTGCCCAAAAAATATGACGTGCTCTTTATACAATAAACATGTGGTCCACACAGACATAGAGTGTAGTCTTTTTACAATATGGACTTGGTCTTGGTCTTGAAAGAACCACCACCTAACTTTCCACACTTATCACTTGCCCAAAAAATATGACGTGCTCTTTATACAATAAACATGTGGTCTACACAGACATAGAGTGTAGTCTTTATACAATAAACATGTGGTCCACACAGACATAGAGTGTAGTCTTTTTACAATTTGGACTTGGTCTTGGTCTTGAAAGAACCACCACCTAACTTTCCACACTTATCACTTGCCCAAAAAATATGACGTGCTCTTTATACAATAAACATGTGGTCCACACAGACATAGAGTGTAGTCTTTGTGTCTGTGTGGACCATATGTTTATTGTATAAAGAGCACATCATATTTTTTGGGCAAGTGATAAGTGTGGAAAGTTAGGTGGTGGTTCTTTCAAGACCAAGACCAAGTCCAAATTGTAAAAAGACTACACTCTATGTCTGTGTGGACCATATGTTTATTGTATAAAGAGCACGTCATATTTTTTGACAAGTGATAAGTGTGGAAAGTTAGGCGGTGGTTCTTTTAAGATTAAGACCAAGTCCATATTGTAAAAAGACTACACTCTATATCTGTGTGGACCATACGTTTATTGTATAAAGAGCACGTCAACTTGTCCCTTCTCTTCCAAGTAATCTGTAATTAGGTTGGCTAACGTTGTTTATCAAAAATTGAACAAGATATAGCCAGATTTTCAGCATGGCCACATCAGGTTGATCAAGATATAACCAGATATATCTGAATACCCATTTTCAACATGGTGTTGGTCAAAACTTACCAAGTATATTAATCTGAATACCCATTTTCAGTATCGCACATTCGATTGTGAAATTTAGGGTCAAGTTTGTGGGTTCCGAAAGATTTGACTCTCAAGTTATACACGCAAATTTGAAAGCAACAACACAAGAATTCCAACATCACAGATACTGCAACCATTTTCATAAAAATCTTCATTCCATTCATTTATAAACCAATACAAAAATATGTCTATTAACCACGAACAATATTGCAGCAAAACTAAAAGGCGTGCGAGAGACGAATACAAAGCTCTTCCTATGGGATTAATTCAGTGCCTTCGTGGTTCACTACTACTGACTATTGTTCATACTTTATATTCTACAAAGTAACACTTCAGGTTGTGGAAGGGAATGGTAGCAAACTGCTTCTTCTCCTTAAACTAGGATCCCCCTTCCTTATCGCTAACTTCCGCAAGATGGGTTCGCTTCTGAAGAAAATGTATTGTTTTAGTTGCGCAATTGTCGAAGGCATATGCTATGCAATGCCATTCATCCTCTAGTGGCTTCCAAGCAAACTTGGGATCTTTGTTTTCCAAAAACTTCTCATACTCAAGTGCTCCTCTTCCTAACACATATTTGAGTGACTTTGGATCACAGCTTTCATTGGCAATGACAATCAAATGCTGTAACATAAACATCACAGTAATAACTAATAAGTAAACGGCCCACAATGAACTTTAAAACATATGAAAAAAATTGATTTGCATTGTTGTTATAAAAAAATAAAAGTTCTACCACCTGATCATTTCCCACCAAAAAAGAAAATGAAAGAAAAGAAACCACTGAGTACTTAGTAATAGGATCATTAAGTCAAGGAGTCAGTACAACTCAAAGATGCCTTGGACATATATAAGAAGGTTCTCCAACTGAGTATTTGAAACCAATTCCTGTGTAAGTTTACGAGCTTTCAAGCTTGCTTTCAACTCCAATTACTTCGATGAAAAGTTAAGAGACGTATTGGCACAAATTGAGAATTCGATATACTTGAAGTCTCAAGTGTTGGCAAAATAAACTATATTTGAATGATTTTGACTTGCGCACGCATCGTCTCTCTCTCTCTCTCACACACACTATGATTTCTCTCTCATAGCCGTCGATCTACATTTTTATTTTTAAGCCTCTCCAAAATTGCATCTGTTTATTGTATCTTTTGTTCTGCTTATTGTATCAATACGTGAATTTCCAGTTCTGACAATCATATACTACAATCTCAAAAGAAATACCTCATAATTGGAAAAGTAAAAGCAAGATTCATCACATTAAACATTTCAGATGCAAGAATATGAAATTATGCAATCCTTTCGAAAGCCCAAAAATAAATAACATTCATACCAAGGGAGGATCAAAGGGTGTAGGGTCCTTCATTATTCCCTGATTTTTGACTCTAGAAAGTTACAGAACAAATACAATATGGGACAGGACCAAGTCATTCTACAATACAGGTGAGCGTATGGAAATAGACTGTGAAGTATTGTCGATTATGAACAGATATAAATATGGTACCTAAACGAGAAACTCACAAATCAATATTTTAGATACTGTTGATACTTGAATGATTCATAATCGAAATCTTAAAAAAAAAATCTAATTTCCTTTTCGTATCGGATAGAATGATTCAATGCCGTTGGGAATTAGAACTAAATGGAAAATCTAAATTTATATAAAGATATTTAGTGGAGTATCAAATAGGGTAAACACAATACCCTAAATTGCTAACAGTTGACTCATCACTAAAGTTTTGAAGATTAAGAAAACTTTACCTGATGACGAATGAGCAATCTTCAAAACTTTACCTGATTATGAATGAGCTATATAAAGTGATATAATGATGGAGCGCGCAGTCTTCTCCGACTCCAATCACCAGAAACAAATTAGGGGAAATTGCCGTAGGCGTATGCGATTTGCTGCGAGGTATGAGGGTGAGGGAACCGATTAGCGGGTGGAGTTCGAGATATGGTACGACGTCTGGGTAGGAGGCAAGTCTCGCAAGGATGGGGAGCATGGAGGATAAGCAAGGGAGGAGCAAACCCTAAACAGAGGAAACTGAGATATCGTTCGAGAGGAGGAAGAGAAGACCAGAAAAGGGGTTTGGGGGACATGAATAAAAAATACGTCGTTTTAATATAAGAGCAAAACGGTCCTGCCCAGATATCTTTACCATGTATTGGTCATTAAGATAGGAGCTACCATGTACCGGTGATTTCTAAACTCGGTACCATGTATTGGTGATTAATCTCGGTCAACTCCACTGTCGGGTAATTTTCCCTACTGCAAAATACATAGACACAGAAAGCAAAATCCGAAAGGAAAAAAATACCATTGTCTCCTTCTGCATTGGTTTTCTTTCCAGGTTACAAAAACGGAAATTAATGCTGGTATGGTACGTACCAAGTCATCTTTGTCGGGGGATTTTTGTCCCGTCACACCACACCACTATCTATAGGGGACCCCACTATACCTATAATGGTAGGACCGAAAACTTCCCACCACGTGTACGAGCGGTATTAGTCCTTCTAAATTGTTACTATTACAGTTTTTAAGTGCTTATAACCAGTATTAGTCCTCCTAGAATTTGAAATTGTGTCACTTCTAATTCAAGATTTAATTTCTTGGCATGTGCGTCACGTGCACCATTATTTTAATGGTGCAATACAGCATTTTTGGCATATTGATATCCTCAGCTGCGAAATTGCGATAACTATATTCCATTTGGAATATTATATACGGAGTACGTACTACGAATATAGGTACTGTATAGAATAATAGAGCCAGTTACATATATAGTCACGATTCATGGACCCCATTTCCAATTAAGGAGACTTATTCAACAATAATTCGACATGCTTCAAAGTCTTTGAAAAGGCTAGTTTAAGGGAAAGTTTGGTGTCACCGCATTTTATATTTCATAGACACAATTGTGGTGGTCCCTGCACATGTGTTTGTGTGGAGCTTGTCACACTTGTGTGTATAGAGTATAAGATGTGGTGTTAAACATGGTGTCAGTAGCATTGCTCCTAGTTTGAATTTGAAAACGGCTTCTCTGCCGTTTAGGGAGCTACGCCCCCGTGCAACCCGGCAGTTTAGTCTCCAGTTCGCATCCGTTTTAGTGATCAGGTTCGTTAATGTTGTAGAGCTTGTTGAGTTCTATGGTCATGTCAAAAATTAAGTTAATCAGATACCGAATAATATGTTGTTGAACTAAATTTACATGGAAACAAAATGAGTTGCGCATACTGGCCGGATTATTGCTTGGAGAGCCCATTTTTTTTCGATATACTGCAAGTGTTTCAATGAGATAATATTCGGTATCCAATTAACTTGATTTTTAACATGACTTTAGAACTCAACGAGCTCTACAACAGGAACAAACCCGATCATTGAAACGGACACAAAATGGGGAAAGAACTATCGAACTGCACAAGCTTGTACCATGTGCAATGTACAAGACTTTTATGCATTGGAGTTTTGGCACCAACAAAAACAGTTTTGACATTATCACTAACCCATATTATTTTGCTTGTGCAGTCGGACCTTCACGACTCCTCGACTATTCATGTGGGACCAATCCTATTCTCATGTACTATTTCTAACGGGAAGCAAACAAATGTGCAGGGCGCGATTTGATTTTTTTCCTAAAATATTTTACAGAATGATCGACAGAATAGATAATTCGGATCATGTGGTGGCCTGCTTCTTGATATGTAAATTTTTATTGAAAAATGGAAGAGTGGAAAAAAGAAATGAGGGAGTGCAGCTCTAGTTAGGACTGGTTTCTAAAACTAGTAAAAGGTTGATCCCATGGGCGTTCTCTTGAGGTGGACTGGTGGAGTATGTTGGTGATAATACTGTAAACAACTTGCCAACCTAACCGCAAGAAAGAAATCTCTTGTGAATCTCCTATTAGTTCCGGCGTGGATGGTCTGCTTTAACCGAACTAAAAAGAAGAATAGTCGAGGTGTGCGTAAGTTGGCCCCAACACCCCGAACCGTCGAACCAGAAAAGATAATACTGAAAACAATGTTACAAGAATATGCCTTTGTAGATTGGGTCCCTTGTAGATTCCCTTTCGCATATAATTAAGCATGCGTCACTACAATTGAGAGATACAGTATATTAGTAACGAGTGCATGCTAGTAAAAGTCTCAACTTTTTTTTTTTTATAACCAGATAGATATTCGGGCCTGTTTGCGCGCACATGTGACACCAAGATTTGAAATATTTGGCCTTTATGAGATTCGAATTTGCGATCTCTTAGGGACAATTCTCTTACGTTGTTTTTTTCGTACCCACGCCAAACTCATTGGGCTAAAAAGTCTCACCAACTTACAAAAGTTTCATCACACTTTGAACTTTTAGAAGAATCTAAAACAAGGAATCTTGGAAAATAGCTAAATAAGGACGAGTTAACATCCAATGGGGATCTTAGTAGATGCACGTCACAAGCAACTAAGCAAGTGTTAGAATTTTAAATGTTCTTGATGGAGAAAGAATACGGAAAACAACCAATGATCGAAATATTTTTTAATCTTTGATAATTACATGAATCATTAAAAATTTGCTCGCGCGTATGGTAGATCAACCGGTTGATTCTCTTACTAATTAAGTGTGATGTGTTTGGTTGAAGCCTCGTTGCAAGATGTAAATAACTTCATTTTCTCTTATTTTCTTTGCAGAAGATCGTAAGAAAACTCACGAAGCAATCAAGAAGCGTTCAAGATGCAGGAAAAGTCACAATTTTTAATTGTCTTATGGTTTCTTTTTTGTCTCCTCTCTTACATCATTTCTAATAGTCCCAAAAAAGAATCATTGTGCCTTTTTTTAGGGAACAAGGATGAGATCGCTAAGTTCGAACACAAGCCGATGAAGAGGAATTGCGAAACCCTGACAATCATTTGGCAAGTGAGCTACTCATCATACGAATTTCACTAGGTCGATGAGTTTCTCAAATTCTCATCCTTGACACTCTGCATTGAGAAAAACGCATTTTGAAAATATATTTCACAATTCACATCCAACCATTTAAAAATAGATTTTTAAGAATCTAGAATGCAAACTAGGGTTCTGCCAAACACCTTCTAACCAATAAAAAATGGTTTATCTAACGTCAATTGTACAAAGCAAACCCGTAAACTTCGTTTAATTACGGCGCTTAATCGGGCGCGTCCAAAAGTGTTTTGGACGGATCGGACTTAAAAAAAAAAAACCATTTGCGTGAATAGTTAAACTATTCTAGCGAATAATTTTTTTAAAATCCAGATCATTAATTGCCGAAACGAATGATTGAAATCGCTCAGCTCCCTAAAGAGCTGCTTTGCAACGGCTCCGCAAATAAGCTTCTCTCTATATTTTATGGTGTTTACAAGATATTTTAGCATCTTGGCCCCTCCTAAATGTTTAACTATTATACTTTACCCCTTGTACTCTAAATTACTATACTAATCCAAATAATCTCCTCTTCCACCCTCCCAAGCAAAAAAAAAGGATTTGCATTCGCCACGGGTCCGATATACCAGCAAACGTTGAAAACATGATTCTTGTTTGAAAATTCGTATCCCAATTATTTTCCTAACAAAAAGTTACTACAAAGTACAAGATTAAAACACGACTTTGGGCACGGCTGAGCGTGGAGCCTTTCAATGTATGTAGATCCACGGGTATTGATCAAACGGCTCCGAATACAATTGTTTTAGAGTTGTGCTCTTAAAATCGCTCTTTTCCAAAATATAGAAGACCAGGAACAATTATACAATATTGCTTCTGGGGCTATGGGGTTCGACACTAAATGTGAAGATCCCACAACAACGTGTGATGGGAAGAGGCTTGGAGCACCATTGCCCGCACTGAGGAGAGATTTTTCATTGCCGAGCGGGTATATTCTACGTGGTACCCGCTCGGCGCATCCGAGAAACCCTCTCTCTCCTCTCACCCGGACACTTTCTCTCTCCTTTTTCTCTCTCCAAATCTGAACCGTTCAAACACGGAATGGACGTCTCGGATGGGCGAGCGGGCACCACGTGGTACCCGCTCGGCACTGAAAATTTTTTCGCGCACTGAATGATCTCTCAAAGACCAGGCTTGGTTACACTGGTGAACCCATAACCTACCTGCCACGTGTCACAAACTCAACGGTCACCTCCTTACCCCACATATTTTGTTTTTGTCGCTTGCATGTACTGTTCTTGATCTTAAAAGGGACATCACATATTCACATGTATTGTGTCGAGAGAGAGAGAGAGAGAGATAGAGCGAGAGCGAGAGCAAATCAGGCTAGCAAGAAGGAGAGGCCAGGATTTCCCACCGATCCATTCTAGAGGGTAAAACCCAAGCCCTTATCCTATCTTCTTCAAAATCCCTCAACAAACTTTCCTCCACCCTCTCTATCCCCTAAAAGCTCCTCTTGGTTTGACCCCCCCCTTTTTCAGTCTCTGTTTCCTCTCTACACTCTCCCTTCATGTCTCCTTGTCTATGGTTCACAATTTCTTGATCATCATCATTGGCTTCACTTAATTTTGCTTCAATCTTTACTTATATTGGAAATGAAATCTGAAATGGGTTTTTGAATTTACCTGCAAAGAAGCCCATTTAAAGCGAAAAAAAGAGGAGAAAAAACAGAAGAAAAATGGCCCCAAAATCAGGCAGAGCAAAGGGCAATAAGGCCAAGGCAGAGAAGAAGAAGAAAGAAGAGAAAGGTTTGGCACCCAAAATTTCACATATATATTATTATTCAATTTATTTTCCACTTTGTTCTTTTCTGGTTATTGTGAAATTTGTATCCAAGTGAGACATAATTCTATTTTTTTCCCGACTTGCAGTTGTACCTAATGTTGTTGACATCACTGTCATCACACCATATGAAACGCAAGTTGTCCTCAAGGTATTTTTCTCTCTCTAGCTAGTTAGGCGTGGATTCTTATGGAAAAATGGCGTTTGCCCAAAAAATTCCACCCCGTGCACGAGACTCTCGTTACTGCAGATTCTGAAAAAAAAGATTAAATGTACGCAGCCTTACCCCCAACCGGAGAGGCGAAAATTCAGCATTTGTTACTGTAGTTTAAGCTCTTTTTTTTGGGGTAAAAACTGTAGTTTAAGCTTCTTAATTGAACTCCTAGACTGATTTAAATTTTTTCCATGTAATTGAAGGGTATCTCAACTGACAAGACTCTTGATGTGAGGAGGCTACTAGCAGTCAATGTGGAAACATGCCACCTCACTAACTATTCTTTAACCCATGAGGTAATTATTCTCAGAATTTTTCTCAGCAAACAAACAGATTAATATTCCTTTTGTTGCTTTCAGATTCATGTCAATAATATGCCTTACTTCCAGTCTGAGCTGTTTTTAGCAAAATTCATTTTGTGATTTTTTTGGTACAGGTTAAAGGACAGAGGTTGAATGATAGGTTGGAGGTTGTTTCATTGAAGCCATGTTTGCTGAGGATGGTTGAAGGTAGGTTATTCTTATGTACCTACATCCATAACCATGTGGTCAAATGTCTACAACCACAGGCTTGTGGGTCTTGTGCCATTAATAATTCTTCTTTTTCTTTTTTATTTTTATTTTTTTATAACCGAATGTCTAGACCAGCTTGCGCACGCCTTGACTAATTCCAGGGCCTCGAAGTTAACGATCAAACAAACTCTCTAGTGGACCGAATGTTTTGAAATTAATGTTTTGGCCTCCATGAGATTAGAACATGTGACCTCATGGAGGACAAATACTTATTGTTTTCTCATTCCTACTTGCCCAAATCTTTCGGGGTTATGATTTTTTCTTTGTTTGGGATTTTGTCCTAACTTATTTTTGTACTCATACTTTTGGGTTACGGACCTGTTTGTTTGACGGCATATAAGCATGGGATTGGATTATGTATCCAAAGAATCTACATACCCAATCGAGATAAATATTTTTTTTATAAGTAAATAATTATATTAGAAAGAATGCATTAAGAAAATGCCGCCCGTGTACAACCAATCGAAATATACATGCATAACATATGAAATCTCACAAAGTGTATGATAAAACCGCTATGAGGTATTTGGTATTATTAATTTCATCGCTATTAGTCCGATAAAATCGTATACCCCTATCATATTATGTAAAATTATCAAACTTAAATCTGAATATAGCCAAGAAAGAGTGGGGATTGGTATATTTAATCTAGTGGTTATCTGTTGAGATTTCATGCAATCTCTGGTCATAATTGTGCCATTAATATAAAGGATCTCTTTTTCTAGGTTGGCTTTGGTAGAGTACCCATTTACAGCTGCTATCTGTTCTATTCAAAGATACAACAGATTTTGCTTTAATGCCGTATAAGACAATTATACATTATGAGAGTAGTATCCTACACACAATTTTTTTTTTGTTTTTTGTTTTTCTAGCACAAAGTTACCATTTTACCCTTTCATTAGTTTTTTTTTCCACACAGGAAAAGCTATTATAGTAAATTCATATGAATAAAAACAAATAAGAGAGTATGGATGGTAAATGAAAATTCCCTTTTAATACTAAATATTTAAAGCACAGCTAATGTAACAAAGACCATTGCTCGTGTATTCCACCAATAAAGTTTAGTGAAGGGGTCCCTATTATGTATCAAAACAAGAATTGGGTTGGTGGTTGTGAAGATACCGTACGCTCTAATAGAACTAGGATTTCAACTTAGAGGTGGTGAAAATGAATATAATTGGTGATAATAGATGTCGCACGTCACTATAATATGACCTCTTATTCGAGCCTAAAATGTTAGGACGTCTGAAAGTTCAAGAATGTCAATTTTTCATGTCGTGTAGTTTTTGATCTTTTAAAAATTCTAGAAGTAATGTTACGTATAGTATAAAACAAGTCTTGAATTATTTCCTCTGACCGTCTTATTGTATTGAGAATCTACTATCTAATTCTTTTGTATTAAAGATTTAGAGGTGACGAATCTGCATAATTCTGCGATAAAAAATTAAACTTATTATAACAAGCGATTATTTAAAATCGTTGAAGTGACGGCCGCTACCAGCCCACCACTTGTATTTTTTCCTTCATTTCCCTTTCTTGGCATTACCCTTACTTGGCTTACAGGTTGCATGACCAGTTGAAAGACAATGAGGCCTATTCACAACAGAAAGTCTACTGACACAGATTTTCTGTGCACAGATTGTGCACAGATCACTGTGTGAGGCCCACTAAGGGTCCCACACAAACGATCCAAACCGTTCATTAAATTTAATGAACGGTTTGGATCGTTTGTGTGGGACCCTTAGTGGGCCCCACACAGTGATCTGTGCACAATCTGTGCACAGAAAATCTGTGTGAGTAGTCGGACTCTATTCACATGCATAACGTCAACAACTTTATGGAGGGGACTGACTTTTGCGCTCCGCTTTTATTCGCATGCACTCGTTTTTTGTCTTTGTCTTTATTCATGTGACATTACAAAACTGCCCTTACTTCCTGATTAAGCTCTTCACTCATAAAGGGTAATCTTGTAACTTCATGCGAATAAAGATGAAGAAAACAGTGCATACGGATTAAATAGGAGTGCAAAAATCAATTTCCATTCGTATTAGGTTTTATTTTGTTTTTTGTTGAACAAAAGGGTACTTTGTTATAGATTTTATGATGCATACATAAATGGCTGTTCGCATGTTCCAAAGGGTGACTGACATATGTTATATTTTTTAGAATTTTCCATTTTTTAGTAATATAAAAAAGACAATTTTATTGAGAATTGTTTTTTGTTGGAAGGGGAGCATTGTCAGTGTTTATGTTATGTACGTTCTCCTAATCTTTTAAATTAAATGGAGTTTGGGTTCCGATGCTTACTAAAACCAAGAGAGAAATAAATTAAATGAGTAAGTTGTTTTTGCTGATTATTTTACTGGGAAAAGTTTATGATTCAAACAAATAGAAAATTGTACTAATATTTTCCCCTGATTTGATGGTATCCCGTATTTATTTTATTTTCTCTCGATTTAAAATCCTTACCCATTCCGCTGAGAGAAATAAGTACTTATATTTAATTTTTTGAATTAAGGTAATGTATTGTAAAGAGAATGATCCGTCTCGTAAAACGAGAAATAAGTACTTAAAAAATAAAAAAAATTAACGGAATTGGGTCTCAGTTTATTCTTGTCTCATTTCTTAAATTATTTAAATGTAATGAAAATCAATTAGGAGTACCTATTATGGTTTTTATAATTTACTTTTTAAGCTTCTTTTTTTTATCGTGAATTTACTTTTAACTTGACATACGAAAGAAAATACGTACGAGTTCGTACTTATTTCGTAGAGTTGCTACAAGAATTTTCAATGTCTATTTTGCCCAACAACTCCTCTTTATTCACACAAATACCACTGACGTTTTCAGAGGACTACACGGAGCCGTCCCAGTCGTTGGCGCACGTGCGGAGGCTGCTGGACATCGTCGCGTGCACCACCCGATTCGCCAAGCCCAAGAGCGGCGCCGCCGAAGGTCGAGCCAAGAAGACCAGGGCCCACGCCGCCGGCACGCAGTCTCCTCCTTCCAATGGCGAAGTTAGACCGCCGCCGTCGGAGCCTCTGGCCTCGCCGGTATCGGAGGGCTACGAGATGGCGGCGATTCATCCGATCCCGAAGCTCTCTGATTTCTACGAGTTCTTCTCTTTCTCTCACCTCTCTCCTCCAATCCTACGTGAGTTTTTTTTTTTACTCTTTTCCTTCGCCTGCATTTCGAAAGGATTAAAAAAATGAGTCGTGCTACGTATACACACGTCTATTTTGATAAGAAAATAAAATTTTTACACCCCGCGGTGTAAAAGACCACCTTTCCACCACCCCGCCTTGTGGGCCCCACCTGCGTGTATTGTTGTTATCTGAGCGTTCATTTTGTATGGCTCGCATAGTAATACATCCGCTTGACCGGTCATTAATATGTATATCAAAATTTGAATTTTGGTTCATAAAATGGACTGTTAAGAATTTTAAAGTTAAATTGTACATGACGGTCCATTTACAAAACAAAATTGAAAATTTGATATATTTATTGATGTCCGAACAAGCTGTGGATGTATTACATTGTGGGCCCTAGAAGATGAACGATTCATATCAACAATTAACACACGGTGAACAGTGAGACCCACAATGGCAATGGTAGAAAAGTGAACTTTTTACACCGGCGGTGTAAAGAATTTGTTCTCAATTGATAATCATGGTGCAAACCGTTCAATATATGGGCTCGATTTGTAAATTATTCATGTATAACATGGGCTTGATTTTGAGAAATGATACAATTTTGAGAAATAATTTTTGCACTTCTCCCTTTTATCCTCTTGCACTCTTTTTCATGTCTTTATGCACATGAAATATCAAAAATTCCGTGGAAAAATGAATTCAGAAGCAAGGATATTTTGGAAATTTCACCAGAATAAAAACAAAAAATGAGTGGATGAGGATAAAAGAGGAGCGCAAAAATTATTTTTCTTATTTTTTCAAGCTAGAATTTTTTATTTTTTTTTCAAATTGCTACCAAGTACGAACGACGTGATATATTGCATTAAAAGATGTATATGAAGACCTAAAAAATGAACGACTCAGAAAAATAGGTTGAGAAACTCAACATGCTTAAAAAATTATACAGTGTATTTGAGGTGTATGTGAGTAGAATTATCCTTAAAAAATAGGGAAAGCAATTGGTTTAGGATATTGATCATAGTGATTTGAAGCCCCAAGTTTCCTTCTCTGGCTATATTCAGATGTGAAGAGAGTGGAACAGGCAAAAGGTGAAGAGGGGCAGAATGGTGATTATTTCGAACTGCAGGTGCTATTCTTTTTCCTTTTCTGTGATTGCTGATTGCCCCCTGTTCCAGGATTTTTTTTATGTGCTATGGAATTCTGTATAATATCATGTAGGCCCCAATGTTTCTGCCTAATTGTGAAGACACCTCCCAGTCTCTTTCTTTGTTTGATGACAACAATGGAATGAAAATAACAAAACTGGTGCCCTGTAAGAATGAAAATGACTGCAAATTCTTTAAAGGGATGGACAACACGATTGACTCTTTTTGAGCGGTAAAGTTCACTTGCCAACGGGCCTTTTGACCCAGCAGCATGGAGAGGGATCTAAGTGCCCATGGGAGAGGTCTCAGGTTCGAGTAAATGGTGCTATGTTCGGTCTGCTGTTGTAATCTAATTAACTAACCACTAATGCTACCGACGGCTAAAAAAAGAAGGCAGTGAAGCTCAGAGAAAAACCTATAAGGAACGTGTGCAATGATCTTCCATTTTCTGAGGTGGTCGTAGAAAAATCGCCTATCATTGTCTGCATAATATATGGCATATTAAGGAAATTTGTGTTCTTCTGGCGGAAGAAACTGGGCAGAAAAATGCATGACCATATGCAGTTTTTTTTTTTTTTCTTACATTATGATGCTTAAATTTTGCCAATAAGAAGGCTCAGTAAATGATAGTAATTCTGCCCTGCACGGTATTCAAATTTATTCAGTTAATTAGTAATTGGTTGAGCTATGATCTCTCTCTCTCTCTCTCTCTCTCTCTCTCTCCATAATTTTCCTTACTGCATTAATTACAATGGATAATCATCTGCTTCACTTGGGTAGATTAAGATCTGCAATGGGAAGCTCATACAAGTACTCGCATCAGCAAAAGGGTTCTACACAAGGGGAAAACAATCTCTACAAAGCCACTCCCTAGTGGATCTTCTGCAGCAGCTCAGCCGAGCTTTCGCCAATGCAAGTATTTTTAACTTCTCAGTTCATTTGCTGTTATCACATTGGATGCTATATTCTCACTTCCACTCCCATTCTCAAACAAAGATTCCTCTTCTCCATACATGCTATTTGAAAACCATCAATAGAAACCAAATTCATTTTTGTCCACCTTATACTGTAAAAACCAATTTGGGTGAGTGAACTGATCAATGCATCAGCTGAACCTTCCTCTTTGTTATGTCTATAAAAGCATCACTTTGATTAAGTTTGCATGCTCTTTCTTCAAGCTATTATTTGTTGGAAGTTGGCCCCATTGGCTCTTGAATAGTAGCTAACAATATGGTGTTGTGTGCAGGCATATGAATCCTTGATGAAAGCTTTTGTAGAACATAACAAGGTGAGATTTTTATTTGACATCCAGAGAGCATGCTGTTGCATTTAGTAATCATGTTTGTAGTAGTTGATAAGCTTTTGATACAATTTTTCTTTTCAGTTTGGTAACCTTCCGTATGGTTTTCGTGCCAACACTTGGCTTGTCTCTCCACCTGTTGCTGATACTCCATCAAATTTCCTACCCCTTCCAGCGGAAGATGATACTTGGGATGGCGATGGCGGGGGTCAGGGGAGATATGGCAAATACGATGGTAGACCTTGGGCCACAGAGTTTGCGATATTGGCAAGCCTTCCTTGCAAAACGGAGGAGGAGAGGGTTGTCCGAGACCGAAAAGCATTTTTACTTCATAGCCTATTTGTTGATGTTGCTACACTTAAAGCTGTTTCAGTCATAGGCCAAGTAATAGATTCCACTTCGAAGGCGCAACAGGAGTCAATAAATTTTCTGTCAGGCTCAATCTTGCATGACGGTCGTGTGGGGGATTTGTCTATTACAGTACAGCGGGATGCTGCGGATGCAAGCTCAAAATCTGAAGTAAAAGTTATAGGCAATGAATCATCGAGTATGTCTGCTGCGGAAGTTGGTCAACGAAATTTACTTAAAGGGTTAACTGCAGATGAGAGTGTAGTTATTCGTGTAAGTATTTTACACTTTGTGCTGCACAATCCTAATTGTTCATTTGTTTGTGTGGCTTAATGTCTTGGTTAAGTTAACTTTAGATGGGGAGGTTAAGCCCAACCCCCCTCCCCTCTTTATCATATTTTGACTCTCAATTGCAGTTGGATACCTGATCTGAACAATTACCAGATATTGGTAACTGTCTAAACAAAATATTGGCTTCCCATCACATATCTGGATGACTCACTTAAAAAAGAAAAAGAAAAAGAGCCTTATCCCAACTCTTTGTGGCTTTTTTTGGTTGGAAATTCAAGTTTGGTGTTTGGTATAATTAGGTTGTATGCTGTGCAGCAATGGAATGTAGTCTATATATTGTACATTCTTCTTCTTCTTCTTTTTTGATATTGTGGACACTCTGGATTAAATTCCAAAACTTATTGTAGTTCTGGAAAATTATTTGTTGCATCAAAGATTCAATTAGGGTACGGTTTCAGGAAGGGAATTGAAAGAAAACAGGCAGTGGAAGAATTGACATAAAAGAAGTTGTTGAGATCTCTGAAACTGTAGGCATCATTTTCAGATACAACTTGTGCCATTTATTTAATTGGTTGATAATTTCCTGTTTCTACTCTTTCCCTCGTCGGGATAACTGAAGCAACATAGTAAACTTTTGCAGGATACAACATCGTTGGGTGTTGTGGTTGTACGACATTGTGGATATACTGCAATTGTAAAAGTTGTTGGTGATGTGAAGAGGAGAAAGTTCATGGCTCAAGATATTGAAATTGATGATCAACCCGATGGAGGTGCAAATGCTCTCAACATTAATAGGTTAGGATCTAAAATCCACACTTCCTCATGCAAAAGAATTGTCTTTGTTGGGCCGTAATTATTTTGAGGATTCGAAAGGTTGTGAAAAGAAAATACCGTTAGTTTCTGTCAGATATAAACCTCTATTCTAAGTTCCTCTTCTTTTGCATCAGAGTGCCTCATGGAACAGGGCATTTGCATCTCACAGTTTAGCATGTATTTCATGATGTGAGTAGTAAAAGAATTAATAGAGTTCTTGTTGGATTTTTCCACACCTAATACACTCGTACCACATGTTTGAAAACTCATAGGTCCTTAATATCGTAGAATGGGAGTTCACTCTAGAACGGGTTTACCCTTCTGATGCGGGTTCACTCTTGGGCTTATTAACTATTATGAAGGATATATGTGATTTGTGCTTCTTAAGTTAGGAATTACTCAGATTGTTTTATAACCTTGTCGTATAGTCAAATAAGGTGGGCTAACTGAGAATACCACTTTTTTGCAGCTTGAGGCTTTTGCTTAATGAGTCATGCACAGCAGAATTGTCTGGAAGAGCACAATCACCTCAGTCTAAACTCGGTGATCTTGAAACTGCAAGAAGTATGGCCCGCAGAGTGGTTGAGGAGAGCTTGAGGAACTTAGATGAGAAGCCAGAGGCATCCGATAACTCTATCAGATGGGAACTTGGTTCTTGTTGGGTCCAGCATTTACAAAAGCAGGAAACGCCTAGTGATAACAGTTCTAAAAACTCTGAGGGTGATAGTAAGGCTGATTTGGAGGTTAAAGGACTTGGGAAGCAGTTTAAAATGCTGAAGAAGAGGGAAAAGAAACCCAATGGTGAGAGTAACATAGATGATGATGACGAAACTGACTCCGGGACCAGCAACTTGAATGCTGGAAGCAGCATGGGGGAGCTAAACAATGGCGAGTCCAACAGCGAGGCTGAGTTGAAGAAAGTACTTTCTGAAGAATCTTTCTTGCGCTTGAAAGAAACTGGAACGGGTCTTCATCTAAAGGTCTGAAAGAAACTCTCTTCGAATTCTGGCATCATCTACTTGAAGTTTCATGCTATTAGCTATATCAGTCGAGTATTAAGCTCAGACAATCTAAAGGGAAAATGGTCATTGATTTTAATGTTTAACTAGTGAAGGGCATGTACTTGTTATTGTTGTTCTACTGCTATTAATGTTTGTTACTCATGCAACGGAACTGATCGATATTTTGCTTGAATGCTAACTATGGGATTATGTTCTTCTAACAGTCAGTAGATGAACTCATCAAGATGGCAAAGAAGTATTATGACGAAATTGCATTGCCTAAGCTGGTAATAGTTAGTGTCTGATTTGGTTTGTTGACACTGAAATTTCTTCGGTAGTCCCAGCACCAATCTAAATCTGCTGTTTTATTTAGGTAACAGACTTTGGATCACTGGAACTTTCTCCCGTTGATGGGCGCACTTTAACTGACTTCATGCATTTGAGAGGACTGCAAATGTGTTCTTTGGGTCGTGTGGTGAGATACTCTCTCTCTCTCTCTCTCTCTCAGTCAGTTGACATGGCAGTCAAAGAACATCTTGCTATTGTAGGAACCTGGAATGTTGTTTCTGAATATCTTACTTCTTGAGGGAAATTATTATTGGTTGCAAACTTGGCCTAAGTAACTGTATGTCTGGATAAGCTAGATGATTATAAGAAACATAAGTTTTTAGTGTTCGATTGTGATCCATGTAATATGTAAGATTAACTATAGCAGCTCTGATCTCATTGTTGAAACCAGGTTGAACTTGCTGAGAAGCTTCCTCATATACAGTCACTTTGTATTCATGAGATGGTTACTCGATCTTTCAAGCATGTACTTAAAGCCGTAATTGCATCCGTTGGTAATGTGGCAGACTTGCCCACCGCAGTAGCCTCATGCTTGAATTTCTTGCTTGGGAGCAGCGGAATAGAAGACAACGACCATAGCTTGGCTGATGATCACATTCTCAAACTGAAGTGGTTGCAATCATTTCTAGCCAAAAGATTTGGCTGGAGGACACAAGATGAGTTTCAACACTTGAGGAAGTTATCGATTCTCCGAGGACTTTGCCATAGGGTACCATCTGCTTTATTGCCCACAATACTGGTCTCATAAATTTGAGATTCTAAATAATTTTGTTTTTTCGTTAAATCCAGGTTGGTTTGGAGTTGCTACCAAAAGACTATGATATGGACAGCCCAAACCCGTTTAGGAAATCTGATATTATCAGCATTGTTCCTGTGTGTAAAGTATGAACCTACCTCTCTCTCTCTCTCTCTCTCTCTCTCCCAAATATCTAACATATATGAACTTTGATCTACAGCATGTGGGGTGCTCTTCTGCCGATGGGCGGACCCTATTGGAATCATCCAAGATTGCCCTGGATAAAGGAAAGCTAGAAGATGCTGTGAACTATGGAACAAAGGTACTAAAGCCATCCAGTCCGATTGCTAAGCTATTTAATTCTCCTTAAGTAGTGCAAAAAATTGAGCTCAACTTTTTGTACCCCTGAATTTGAAGGCATTGGCAAAAATGATAGCTGTTTGTGGTCCCTATCATCGAACAACGGCAAGCGCATACAGTCTATTAGCTGTTGTGCTTTACCACACTGGAGACTTCAATCAGGTACGATAATATTGTATACTTAGAGATGGATCCTAGCAGTATTGTCCAAGTAATTACTGGGCTTTTCTTTTTCTTTTTCGAATTTCAAATGCTTGTTTTTTGTTGTTGTTTTTGTGGGTGTGGATAAGTACATCATTTTACTAAGGGGCCAAACAAAAACTCCTACCGCACCAGACTACAACACTGTCCAGCACCACAAAAACTCAGAAACCCTACCAACACCAACCTATGATTTTCCAGCTATGGAAGACCAGCAAAACCATACAGCAAGCCCAAACACCAAAAATGCAGAACGGAAACAAGGCAAACTGCAGAAAAAAACATACACAAAACACTCCTAGTAGGTAGCACTACACCACTAGGCAAGGACCAAGCATCAGAGGGACTTGCCCATCTGAGAGGGTTTAATCTTCCTCAAGGAGCTAAGGTAGTCTCTGATTCGAGAAATAATTTTCCCCACAATCTGATCCTAAATTCAGCCCTACTCTGAAAAATTGTCTGGTTACTTTCTTACCATAGTAATACTCTGATGCTGCCAATGAACACTTCCTTACCAACCCTACGACTTCTTCCTTTCACACTCTGCACAAACCAGTTTATTATCTCATCCAATCTATAAAAGACCACTCTGGACTGGATTTTAATGCCTAATAGCATGCCAAGCAGACTTTACAGTGAATACCCCACTAGCTTATGGAAGCCACTGAATTGAATCTTCCTTGTAGATTTCTGTTTGCAGATTTGGAGGAGAGTGGGACATGGTACTTCTGGTAACCCTATTCCTGGGCCTGCGCCATTTCCATTGGCCATTGCAAATAATAGAATCCCCATTAGCTTGTATGGATCTCCCCTTATTATATACCACACTATCCTCAAACCTTTTATAAAGGAGCCCCAAAGAGTGCCAATTATTGAATCCTATACAGCATCAAACGTTGCCCCAAATCCCTTGTACTTGTTTTTTGTTCTTCATTTATTGAACAGTTTTTCGAATTTCTTTAGTTGTCTTAGCCTCTTAGGTACTTGAAGATTAGATAACCTCTCTAGTGGGTGAAATATGTTGAAGTCAACACAACAATTCATAGGCTAATGAGGAAATAACTACATGCTTGTAGTAAACTAGAATGCAGTATATAGTAAAATGCCACAAACAAACTATAAGCTACAGTAATATTTTAGTGATTCTAAAGTGATTTAGATTTCTACGGGCTTGTCAAACCCTATGTGCGTAGTATACCCGACAGTAAACTGTAGAGCATGCATGTTCAAGTGCCGAACAACTTAGACTCTGTGATTACCATATAAAGGAAGTCATATGTCGTCTGTTCAATTTAGGAATTTTTCTATATAGGTACTTGTGTCCTAGGGTTGGATATTCTGCCATTTGGCCAATTTTCTGAAACTTAAATTTTGTAGCGGAGTTGCTACACTTATCTTACTTCAAATTTCTCTTTTTGTAGGCAACAATATACCAACACAAGGCCTTGGATATCAACGAAAGGGAACTTGGCCTTGACCACCCTGATACAATGAAAAGCTACGGAGATCTCTCTGTTTTCTACTATCGCCTACAACACATTGAATTGGCTTTGAAGTGAGTGAATTTTGTATCCATGTTCCTATGTTTGATTTGCCAAAGCTATTTTTTTGGGGTTATCTACAGGAATCCTTCATTCTGCTCTATCTAGGGTAATAACATGAACGGTTTACACACGAGTTGTTTCATTTATGTGTAGAGTTAAGAGAACTTTGTTTTGGCTAATTATCCTTTCCATTAATAGCCTTTTTTGACACGTCCATCCCCTTATTTTCGGCAGATATGTCAACCGTGCTTTGTTCCTCCTCCATTTTACATGTGGACTCTCACATCCAAACACAGCTGCAACTTACATTAATGTTGCTATGATGGAAGAGGGTATGGGAAATGTTCATGTTGCTCTCAGATACCTCCATGAAGCCCTAAAATGCAATCAAAGATTATTAGGTGCAGATCACATACAGGTCTCTCTCTCTCTCTCTCTCTCTCTCTCTCTCTCTCTCTCTCTCTCTCTCTCTCTCTCTCTCTCTGTATGCATGCATTTGTGTGTGTGCCTGTGTATAACATACCCACACATACATGTACATGAAGAAAACATAAGACGAAATACTTGTTGGAACTTAACGTTTGAGTCTCATCCATTTATCTGACAGACTGCTGCTAGCTATCATGCCATTGCAATAGCCCTTTCATTAATGGAAGCATATTCGCTTAGTGTGCAACATGAACAAACTACACTACAGATTCTTCAAGCCAAGTTGGGTCCAGAAGATCTTCGTACTCAGGTGACAATACGATAAAGAATCAAAGATATTACAACTTGCTTTTTCTTTTGTACTTTGGTCATATTGTGTCAATGCTTGACTGACACATACATTATGCTTTCCCTGTAAATGAATTTCTATAATACAGGATGCTGCTGCATGGCTTGAATATTTCGAGTCAAAAGCCTTAGAGCAGCAAGAAGCAGCCCGAAATGGGACTCCAAAGCCAGATGCATCCATAGCAAGCAAAGGCCACCTTAGGTACTGATATGGTATTCCCAAATTACTTGGTTTTAGGCAGTGTGATTATTTCTCGGAAACACCAAAACGTTTGACCTTTTTTTTTTTTTTCTTTTTGTTTTTAGTGTATCGGATCTCCTTGACTACATAAGCCCTGATCAGGATTCAAAGGGAGGCGATGCACAGAGGAAGCGGCGTTCAAAGGTAATGAGATAGTTTCTACATTCTAAGAGTAACGAACTGAATCTGTCTTTAATTAGGGACACAGTTAAACTATCTGATCCAAATTTTGTAATTGTGAACAAATATAGTAGAAAGAAGATATAGATGATCTGATCAATTGTAATTGTGAACAAATATAGTAGAAAGAATATTTAGATGAAGAAAAATGACTTTTTTTTCTGTTACAAATCTTTGCAGAAGTTCAATGAGAAATAAGTCAAACATGGCAGCTATAAAGTATAAGAAAAAGTTCGCCTGCAATTTGGGCAGGAATGCCAGGAAATAACTGTTCGATTGTGTAGTCCATTGCAAATTTGCCAACTCTACCGTCAACCTTTTGTATTTTTAATTGGTTTTCTGATTCTCTGATGTTTGAACATCGTCACATGAAAAGAGAACACCCCAGTATTGTTTCTACAGTTGCATCAAAATAGTGCAAATAAACTCAACTTTCTTAAACTGAAGATATGCCATGCTTATTTCTCTTTTTGTCCCTTATTTCATAGGTGTTGCAGGCTATTGACAAATCCCAACACTCGCAGCATGATGCAGTAACCATCGACAGCGTGATTCATATCAATACAGAAGACGAGGATAAGCCAGTGATCAGACTAGCAGAAACCAACACAGAGGAAGCTAAGCCAGAATTGGTCCTTCCTAAAGAAACCGATGGTTATAATAACACTAAACACGACCTCACATATTTCAGAGCAAGTATTGAAGAAGTAAACTCTGATGAGGGATGGCAAGAAGCCAACTCAAAAGTACGAGCTGGAAATGGCACTGGCCGCAATTATAGCCGAAGACGCCCTAATATTGCCAAGCTAAATACCAACCGCTCTGAATACTATAATTACAGTGACGGGTATTATAAGAAAGAGTTGATTTTTCCAGGACAAAAGGCTGTGCCAAAGACAAATTCAGCAGAATCATCTCCATTGAAGCATTCAAAGTCTCTTAGTTCAAATGCTGGAGGGGATTCAACTAAATTGCAGGCAAAGACTCCTGTTTCCAGAATTTCCCCACCCTCAGTTTCCAAAGTCTCCACTACCATGGCTTTCAAATCTGTTTCCTACAAAGAGGTAGCGTTGGCGCCTCCAGGAACGGTTATAAAACCAATGGTCGAGAAAGTAGAAGAAATCGCTGAGGAAATTGATACCGAAGTCGGGAATAATCCCCCTCAGACAACAAAGGAGGGTGAAAGCAACATAGTTGTTGTGGATAAAGCAATGCTGGATCATGAAAACACAAAAGAAGTTACTGAAAGTGGAAACGAGATGGAAAATTCTTCCTCAGAAGAACTTGAAGCGATTCCAAGCACAAGCAATGAGGAAAAACCTGTTGAAACGAACGGGAGCAAGCTTTCCGCAGCAGCTCAACCATTCAGTCCAGGAACCTTTCCGTTAACTCAGCCATTGAACTCGGTTGCTGTAACAAGTGTTTACGATGTAATAGCAAGCCAAGGCATGCTTGCAGATCCCGTAGGGTTCCCTCCAATCGCTGCAAGGGTGAACTGTGGGCCGAGATCGCCTCTATATTCTTTCCAAATGAAACAAGGGTTCTTGAAGTACCAAGGCCCCATTATAGAAAGAAGTGGACCAAAAATCATGAACCCTAATGCACCAGAATTTGTGCCCGGAAGAGCTCGGCAAACGAATGCAGCAAGCGAAGATCCAAAAGTTAAAAGTGGTCTGAATTCTGATACTGATGAGAAACTTCATGAAAAAGGTACTAGTGAAGTTAAAGATGGAAGATCGAAGAAAAGCAGTTCGGATGCAGAGAAGTCAGAGCTAGCGAGGCAAATACTGCTTAGCTTTATTGTGAAATCAGTTCAAAATAATCTGGACCCCGCGAGTGAGTCTGCAGTTAACAAGAAGAAGTTTGAATATTCTGAAAACTCATCAGAAGCGGTTGCTAATGACAGTGCAATTATAAAAATTATGTATGGGAATGAAGGTAAGGAGGACTCAGTTTCTGAAACTGGGAATAATGAGCAGCAGAAAACATCGGATGGGAAGACGAACAATAATGGAGATGGTGAGGGATTTGTGGTTGTTACAAAGAGGAGAAGGAATCGACAACAGTTTTCCAATGGGGTAAGCGGGTTGTACAATCAGCAATCGATTTGTGCTTCAGTCCGTTGACCTTGTTGGACGATGAAAGGAAGTTACAGGGTTGATGTTCCCCGATGAAATGCGGTTCAGATTATGACAGAGATCTCTTCAACATGACAATTCTACCAATGTAGATACGTCGGAGGACTGGTTTAGGGGAGGGGGGAAAGGCCATTCACTTTTAACCATATCTTAAGTGTATTCATTGAGATGCCAACTTGAGATGTTCTAATAATCGCATGTAGAAATGAGTGTTTTCTCTTTGGAAAGATTTTGTTTCTTTAATAGAATTTCCAATCTTTGTATACTGTCGTTTGCATCAAACGATTTATTTCTCTCCTTTCCTTCTGTTCTCTTAGGCGATGTTTGGAAGTCGCACAGAGAAATGAAGAATTTTGTCAGAATGTTTGAAACCTAGTTGAATAAAGTTCACCGCGATTGTTGTTAATGCTCGTTGTAATTTTTCTTCAATCAGAGGAAATCAAAACTCTTGTGTTGTTGCCTTGCTACCAATACTAGTGTGATGCAGAAAACAGGATTGAGAAAGTTGAAAATTTTACTTTCTTATGGCTATGAGCATAGAACATGTTTCTTCCTTTGTTTTATCCTATCACTAAACCAGGACAAGTGCTCCGCCTTCATTCGGAATTTATGCCGAATTTCATTTTGCACACATTCAGCCCAGGCACATTTCTGAATGTGGTTAATTTTCAATCTAGTAAACTTAATAAATGAATCATATTAAGTTACGAGACGAATCAATGAGTTATGTTAATTTTTTCGAATCGATATATTTCGGGATTGACTTACGAGAGAGGACCTCAAAGTGTTGTTTCCTTCCTTTGATAGAAGGCAAAGAGTACAAGTGACTTCTTGAGCAAAGAGATTGTGCTTGTAGAATATATCTACTGAGAACAACATAATAAAAGATGTTAGAGAACACACAAAAGAGAAACATTTTATCAAGTTTGGAAAGGGGAACATAACCAACCAGACTCTATAAGTTGAACGGTTTAGACCGATGTGAGCCAATAGTGGATCCACCGATCGGACTCGGATCCTGTCCATTTGCTTCTGACCAGTTTGGTCCATTTGGATGTTTTAAAAAAACACCCCTTTAAATCTGAGCCGTCCAAAACACTCTTTTGGACGGCTCGGATGCACCAAATAGACCAAATTGGTCCGAAGCAAATGGACGGGATCCGACCCCCACCGAGTGCCAACTGAACATTCAGGCTCCTTTTACTAAATTGGTCATACATTTATTAAAACTTCCATTGAATGCTCCAATTAATGAAGGCTGCTGATTTTGTCACTCTCTTTTTTGTTAACGTCACTCCCCTGCAAGTGTATTTTTGGTGTAAAAATACACTTGCAGGAGAGTGGCATTAAAAAAAAAAGAGTGACAAAATCATTTCCCTTAATGAACTCTAATTCAGGATTAAGTTGCGAATGCATAAATGAGATTCAAGAAAGTGTGGTGGCGATAATGCCACGAAAAGAAGGTTTAATGCCATGACCAAAATAACCAAATGATGCAATTACCCTCAGCTAGTGTTTTTGTTTCAAGAAAGTGAGGATCCCTCATTTTGAAACTTTTATAGTAGTAATAACATATTTAAACAACTAATCTTCTACACACTTTCACAAATACACTAAGATTTACTACATGGGAACCCACACACACTACACCCCAATGTGTGGGGCCCACAAACAATCACACAAATATTTTCACAAACACACTTACATTCACGTGGGGATCCATACACGCTATGCCTCCAGTGGGAGGTTGTGTAGAAGCTTGTGGTTGTAGAATTTTCCTACCATTGTCCTTCGAAAAGGTAGGGTTACAATAATATTTTTTTTAAATCTCTTCTAGTTCGCTCCTCTCCCCACCCTGTTCCGAATTGTTCGGCCATTCGTGGGTGCTTCCCCGACCTATTTTGATGATCGTATTTGTGCATTTTGTATGACACGTTGAGAACATTACCGATGCCAAAAAATTATGCTGGCTGCGTATCAATAAGCGCATGATCGATCCCAACTCATGATGTATCTTGAGGGAAATGGATTCTAATCAAGTACGCAGAGTTTATTTTTACATTCCCTATAACCCCGCAAGCAAAAAAAATGGCCAGTATTTGAATTTTGAAATCTTTCAGATTCTCACTTTTATTAATTTCTCAACTAAGAGTACAATAATGTGGTAGCCCTCGCAACAGGCAATTAAATATGAGGGTGTGTGATGAATGAGTCTAGGACGTCTAGCCGTTCGTCTGGCGATGTTATTTACTCTTCCAGATACGGTTGTATTAATGCACCCAACTAACCAACAAAAGCCCTTGACAACCACTGCCTAGTGCAATTGGTATGTTATCTCTTCCCTAGGGGGGAAGTCCTGAGCTCGATTCCTTGCTGGGACAATACCCTCAATTGGATCCCAAGTTATGGATAGCTTCTGGATGTATGACGATTGAAAAAAAAAAAAAAAAAAACCAACAAAAGCCCTTCAATAAATCCAAAAAAAAATCACATGAAAGACTGTAACTACAGCAGCCCTCTAGATTGTTGAGAGAAAAAAATGAGAGGGTTGAAATTTTCTGAACAAAAAAAGGGGTCAGTTTAGGTTTGGCTTGACCCATATTCAATCCAACCCGTTTCAAATCGTCACCCGTATTCAACCCATCCATATTCGACCAGTGACCCGTTTCAACCCGCTCATTTACCACCTCTAAGAAAAAATGAGGGTTGAAATTTCTAAACAAAAAACGTTAAATTTCGTGAAAAAAATAATAATAAATCAGTAGTACTCCACTTCGTCCGTTCCTAATTGAGAGTCTCTTATTCCATTTTAGATGTTTCAAAATAATTGTCCCTTTCCAAAAATAGAAGTAAAAATTTGATAAAATTTCATAAGTGTCCTCATGTGAATACAAATGATGCAAAATAGATAGAATACTGGAATAATGATGAAAAGTATGTATAATAATTACATGTCCCCTAAACAAGTGGCCCCGTTCGTTTTGAGATTTTGGATTTATAGATAATAAGTGTAGAGATAAATAGAATAATGATTAAAATAAGAATAATAATTGGAAAGAGATAGAGAGAAATAAAAATAATGATTGGAATTCAAAATCCAAAATCCTAAAACAAACGGGGTAGGAATTCTTCAGAGAGACTGTCATTTAGGAACGGAGGGAGTAGTACACCTGTTTTTCACAATTGACTTTCTGTTTAAAAAAAAAGAAGCAGCAAGCTAAGTAATTTTTTGCACGGGATTCTCTTTGTAACTGCAACGAGATCAACGGTTCGGAATACAAAATTATAACTAGGGCGTTCTGGAATCCAGAATTATGACTAGGCTGTGATTGACTCTAGCTGCTGGCTCTCGAGGCTAGACTCGTTAAGGGCTCAGCTTAGCTCGACTCGTTTAGTTGTCGAGCCGAGCTAACTCGTATTGTAAATAAACCAAGCTCAACATTCTAAAAGCTTGGCTCAACTTGAAAAAGCTATGCTCGTCTATATAGGTTCGGCTCATCAAAGAAGGCGCATTTAAGAGCATGTACACCAATTTTTATGTAAAAATGCTAGTAAACAGTGCGATTTTTCATTTTACCTACTTATATTTCTTTCAACACCACATCAATACTATCTATTTTTCCTATCCTCTATTAGAATATCATTTCTTTCTTCATTCCTGAACCATTTCTTTCTTGGTTGCAGCTACTTGCAGGGGGAGAGAGAAAAATAAATAAATAAATAAACAATGGGAACCGAATGAATAGTTCCACGGTAAAAGAAGCTCGGAACTGTTCACAAAGGAACTTTACCTTGTACTTTACCTATGCTGCTGCAGTTGAAAAGTTCCCACTTTAGTTAGGTAAAATAGATATATAGCTTGTTTACCGAATCTGGTAAACTTGCTCTAATAAATGAACCTAGCTCGAATTTCAGTCTCGTTTACCAAATGAGTAAAGTTCAAACACTAAAAAGCTCGACTCGTCTGCTACTGCATCCAGTTCCAACTGAATGGATGGAACTGGATAAGGGTTAAGACCGAACTGGAGTTCAGACCCCTTTCAACGACTTTTCCTGTAAAAGAAAATCAGAAGAAAAGTACAACAACATCAACCCATCAACTCAAGCTACCAAACCAACCAAAGAAGGAAAAAAAAAAAAACACAATCGTTCTAACATCACAAACACTTAAAGCAAAAGAAATACTCGACTCCACAAACTCGCTCACATTTACGGTGGATCCGCACACCTTCAACGTGTGTAGGATCCACGAGGAAATGTGAGCGAATTTGTGTAATATTTGTTGTGCTAGCTTCTTCTTCTTTTTTTTTTTTAAATGGCTGATCAATGATAAAATCAGGTCAATAAAACTGATTAGAGAAACAGCACAAACACGACCTATATGTATACAATCTAAAACAACAAATTGAAAAATCAAGAGAATAATAATCCATGAGATAATTAACACTCTAATCTCTGGGTGAGTGGAGAGGGAACAACGGCAGCAGCTCCGGCTCCGACCCACCTCGCGGCGTGCTGAGCGGGCTCCGATGCAAGTAAAACCCTTTCTCCGCGATCGCCCTCTCCTCCTCGTCTACCGGCGAGCGCGGGGTCCTCGGGCTCCCGCGCGCGAACGCGTCCAGCGTCGACACGGGCGAGACCATCGCCTGCCTCGACCCGAGCGGGAACCCCCCTCCGCGGTTGAGCTTGATCTCGAGCTTCCTGCCGCCGCTCTGCCGCCGCTCGTGGAGCTTGAAGGGCGGCCGGCGGGGGCCCATGTCGCCGGAGGGGGATTTCCCGGCGAGGCGGGCGGGGAGGGAGATGGGGAGCTTCGGGGCGGCGGGGTCGTGGGGGGCGCCGGTGAGTTTCTGGACGACGGCGCGGAAGGTGGTGGGGTCGGCCTGGACGAAGGTGGTGTTTGTGGGTAGGGTGGTTGGGTCGTAGGTTGACGGGGAGGAGACATTGGGGATGATGTTGTTTTTAGGGTGTGAAGAGGAAGCCATGAAAGGGATTTGAGAGGTGGCCTGAAAATGAAAGCGGGAATAGAGGGGGGCAAGAAATGCGGGGTTTTTATTCTGTTTTGAGAGAGAGAGAGGGGAAAAAAAAAAAGTTTACTGCTGC
Source organism: Rhododendron griersonianum (assembly GCA_018127125.1). NCBI lineage: Eukaryota > Viridiplantae > Streptophyta > Magnoliopsida > Ericales > Ericaceae > Rhododendron > Rhododendron griersonianum. The sequence goes on along the minus strand of CM030795.1, from coordinate 39,772,626 downwards.
TCTGTTTTCTCTTTCTCCTATCCTTTCCGATTCTCGCTTTTAATGTGGGGGGCATCTAGACAGGTGTAATGTCAAAACAAATGTCAGATATACAGATTCTAGTGTGTCATTCGAACCGTCTATTCGGCAATCAATGATTCAGATTTTATTTTGACTTCTTCAAATTTGAATCATTGTTGAGATGAGATCTGAATCATTGATTGTCGAGACGGACGGCCGAGATGCCACACTAGACTCTGTAGTATAGGATCCCCATGTCAAATTTTCGCATTTTTCTGCGCTCCTTTGTAGGGTTCTATAAAAACACGCACTGATAACAAAAAAGAGGGTGCAAATTTAATAAAGGGTTAAATGACCAAAAAAAAAAAATAGAGTGCAAAAATAAGATATGAAATGCGGAAAAGTGATGAATTTTTTCGGAATATTTTCTGTTATTGTAAAGAAAAGAGTATAAAAATTAAAAGCCAAAAATAAAAGAGTGAAAAAACAAATTTTTTGGTTATGTCGGTTTCGTAAATTTTGAATTGGTTCATTTTCTTTGAACTTTTTCTAGGCTGCTATAGTGATAGTTCCGGGACCATTGATATAGGCATTAGCATTTTCTCTCGGGAAAAAACCGTTGAAGAAAAGTATTTTGAATTTTGGAAAAAAGTGGGTCAGGACTCAGTAACTCAACGGGCTTATTTTTTTTTCTTATTCAATTTTTTTCGTATTTATTTCGATCGTAATTATTTACTTTTTAGATTCCTTTTGTTATGATGATACAATATTCTCCAAAAAATTGACGTAAAATTAATAAATACGAAAAAAAATTTGAATAAGAACAAAAAAAAAACAGTTGACTTATTTAGCCGAACGGAAATTAATACTCCCTCCGTCCCATAATATTTGTCCGGTCCGCGAAACGAGGACTACAAAATAATGCATTTCTTTCAAGAAAAAATTCAAATTTTTTTCATAAGTTAAAAGAACTTATCGAGATCTAGTAAATTGTTGAATTTTTTTCCAACTTTTCTTACAAAAATAGTATTATTTTTACGTCTCCGTTTTGCGGACCGGACAAATATTATGGGACGGAGGGAGTAGTAATAAATGGCTGAGGGTCAGAAGTGTGCTGTCAAATGAATTGATGAGAACTGAGAAGTCATGAGCGGAGTCAGCGGGGCATTGAAATGGGAAACGAGGTGGACAGGGGAGAAGACTTTGCAGAGGAGAGAGATAGAGTGAGAGGAGAGAGAGAGAGAGAGAGAACAGACGGGTCAGACCTGTGTTGTGTATAAACTGTGACTTCTGTCTCTTTATGTGCACTGTAAATTCCTCTTTGTTGCTTTCAATTGTGATAGAACCTTTTTTCCACTGTAACTTACTGTATAAAGGCTCAAATGGTGTCTGGAATAACTTTATGCGTAATAATCGCAACTTACCATTCTCTTTTCCGATTTGATCAAAGACGGATCATTCATTTCGGAATTAGGAAATTCACGAAAGATTTTTCTCTTGCGGTTTGACCTTTAGAATTTTCTATCAAATTCAGAGAATGTCTGAGTTTATAGCTTACCCGAGTAGCTTTTTATTTTTTTCCTTCCTCCCCCTCTCCTCCACTTGTGGTTTCCCATAGTTTGCGTGGGGAAAACGAATTTTGACGCCAGGGAAAAAGGTTTCGTCCGCTCTCCTTGGCCTCGTTTTTTTTCCTTTTGGCTTTGGCTGTTTCTTTGTTGTACACATTTTCTTTGCTTTTACTCTTTTCCTTTTTGCCAAATTGCTTTCTTTTGAAAGGTCTGGTTCTGATTTTTCAGAGTATTTTTCTTCTTCACGCCACGGGGTGCTTCATTGTGTTTTCACATCCAGTTTTTCTGGGTAATCGGGATACGTATGAACGGTTGGAATAAAGATAATATTAGCATCAGCACATTGCCTGTGTGGTTGGATCCTAAGCATTTTTTTTTTTGAGATAATGCAGGGTGTCCTGGGCCAGCTTGCGCGCACCTCGGACTAATTCCTAAAAACACTCCTACAGTTGTTTCACACGCTTACGCGTCGGGATGAGATGGCTCCAAGAAATGCTGGCAAGCCTAAGCATTGGATAAGCTTCTTTGGTTTTTTTTTTAAATTCAAATGTGTTATACTCCCTCCATCTCCATTTAGGCTCCGTTCCGTAAAAGTTCTTATTTTCTTAGTACTTATTTTTTGCTTTAAGAGACAGTTCATCCTTTGATAAATACATCAACTTATTTTAGTTAGTAGAACACACCCTTATTTTCCAAATACCACTCATGGCAAAACCCTAAGTTGGAGGGGATTGTATACCCTCGTAAATTTTGGAGGTCGCTCCTATATCCGAGTAGTACAAATACTCTAAGGACCCATTTGGATACGGGATAAGAATTATGAGTATTATTTATGAAGGGAGATAAGATAGTAGGGGTATTATTTATAGATGGTGGGCCCATATTAATGACTTTTATGGAGGGATAAGAATTATGAGTATTATTTATGAAGGGTGATAAGATAGTAGGGGTATTATTTATAGAGGGTGGGCCCGTATTAATATGACTTTTATGGAGGGTAGATAAAAAGGTAGCTAGTTTAGATGAGGTACTTATTAAAAATGGAGAATAAAATAATATTTAGCTTGGATGAGGAATAAAGTTGTTTTGTAATTAAAATTAATGAGGAGGGGATATTATTTAAGCCTCATCCGGAGTATTAATTAATAACACCCCAAAACTCACCCATAAATAATACAACCCAACCCCCCCCCCCCATGCTTCCCAAACCAAGGATAAGAGTAGGGCCCACCTCCTTATCCTCTCACATAACAATCCCCCTCCCTCCGGATAATGCTACTCACATAATAATTTAAACACAATAACTTACACAATCTCTCACATACATATGGGGCCCACACATAGTAGTATGTGTGGAGCCCACGTGTATGTAAGAGGTTGTGTAAGTTGTGTTTGGATTGTTGTGTGAGTTACGTGAGTATCATTTTTGCCTCCCTTATATCCCATCCAAACGGGCCCTAATTCCCTTTCCTCACATCACTGGTCAGTTGTGAGAACAAATGGTACTTTATTGGAGTGGCTTGTATACCCTTGTAAGTTCTGGCACAGTTTTTATTAGGGTTGTTCGCGGTCCAGTTCGGATTCTTAGGAATTTAAGGACCGAATCGCTAGTCATGGTTTTTTGAAAATGAAATTTGTGTCTTGACCAAAAGTCCTACGGTTCGGTTCCAATCCAATCCGTGACTCGCGAATCGGTTACGATTTTGTCCACGAATTTTGTTAGGTAAGCAAGCAAAAATTAAACACTAACATATAATCATATATCTCGCAAACAAGCATTATAGTTCAATGCTGCATTACAGTTCTAGAACAGAGCATACACCAAATGAAAGCAAACACCAAATGAAAACAATACATGCAGTTCTAGCTAGTCTTCTAGACATTCATTAAAACCAAAGAACAATAAAAACATCAAAGTGGAACAAAAGAAAAACACCAAAGAAGATCTTCCATCAAAATGCAAGGCACGATCGACAACCGGTAAGAGTGTCACTCTAGAATTGGATGAAGTGAAACTTTTTGTAGAGCTGCAAATAACTTATTTATGTATAGACATATATATATTATTTGTTTATAATAAATTCTCACTGTCCGATTCGGTTAATCCACGGTTTTGTAATAAAAATCTGTAGACCGAACCGCGAGTCACGGTTTTTTAATTTTTCAATATGTGTCCGGACCATTAATCCAAGGACAAAATCCAAAAGGTACAGATCAGTTCAATCCGGACTAGTTTCACGGTTCACCGAATTTTTTGCACACCCCTAGTTTTTATCCTAAACAAAATCGTAATTCAAAGAATGCCTAGCTAGATGATCAGAAAAAATAATGCTGTATATGTGAATAGTATAGGGTTTTCTTTTCTTTTTTTCCCCCTTAAAATGGAAATTACTATGCGCGTACAAAATATTACGACAAGTCAAATATTTACAGTAATGCTATAAGGGAAATAAGTTTCGCATTCTAGATCTATTTTACAAATGCTCGATCTCTTATATTTATCACAAAGTGCTTAATATTACACACATTATAATTTTCAAGTCAAATTTTTGGATGGATTTAAAGTGAAGTACGAAAATTATTTAACTTCAACTTTCTATAAAAACCCTAATTCATTGATGTAGTTATATATTTTCCTTTAATAATTAGTTACAAAAATACAAGTACATTAAAGAACTAAAAAATGGAAGTTGAAAACGTTGGATATGCATGGAGTTTGCATACTAACATGGGGAACGAAATTAATGACAATGAACTAATCAACATGATTAATTAGTACACACCCAGGGGTTGCCCCAGTGGTAAGGGCAAATGACTTGACTTTGGGAGAACTCCCTTGGTCAGGGGTTCGATTTCCCACCGGGTGAGTACCCTGATAATAAGTGGGGGGCCGTGACTGGTGTGACCGCGTTAGTTCCCCCGAGATTTGAGTTGCGCAGTCGGGTCCAATTGTGGCTCGGTTGTAGAGTTGTTTCTCGGTTATTAAAAAAAAACCATGATTAATTAGTGCATGATGCCTAACTAATCATTCTAGGGAGGTTTTCCCTTTCTGGTAAATCCCTATTACTACTAGTACTAATCAACATGATTGTTCGAAACTTCTACGTATGAAATTCCATAATTTGTGCTTCGGTAGCTTCAAGAAGGGGGCACGATAGACACACCGTAAACGTGACAAAGTATGTATTTTGCTTGCGAAGTCGATCGCTTATTTTAACCATTTCAAACAAAATAGTTTTTTTTTTTTTTAATAACTCACGTGTCCAAATTAATTTACGCACACCTCGATCAACTAATTGGGATCCAATTCCACCGCCCACATTAAACTCGGAGCAAAATAGGAACAAAGTCGATGTGATCATAGTTTGGAAAGGCTATGAGCAAAGCTCTGCTAGATTTGTTTCATAATAGCGTAACCTCTTTAGAAAACTCCTTCCTTCGTCTTCATTCTTTTGTCTATCGTTGTAACGCCCAGACTTTTCGGAAGCAAAATAAAATAATTTCTTAAGAAAATTTTGCTAAATAATTATAATTTTCCAAAATAAAGGTCTATTACAATCTCAAAATACATTAACTTCAGAGCTGACTCTAGACTTGATACGAATCCCAAGCATATTCGATCTCTATTCCTGATATTCTTCTTGTGTTGAACTGCACCATCGTTGAATCCTCTTCATTGAATCCTGCGCCCTCTGGCAAATTGATCGCCGAAGCAATCGATTTACTAATGCAGGAAAGTAAAATAGAAGTATCACACATGAATTTATTCATTTCTGTCCAATAGCCTAACAACAAGAGAAAACTATTCACGCCCCGACCATAACTAGGGTTTGCCTATATTAATCACCACATCAAAATTTCCACTGGACTCCCGTTAGTTCTGTCATCACAAAATTTCACTGGACCACCCGCCAGGTTTTATCAACATAAAACGTCACTGGACCACCGCCAGGTTTTATCATCACAAGACATCGCTGGACCACCGCCAGGTTTTATCAACAGAAAACGTCTCTGGACTACCCGCCAGGTTTTACTGTCACAAAATATCGCTAGGCCTCCGCTAGGTTTTATCATCGCAAAACATCACTGGACCACCGCCAGATTTTATCAACAGAAAACATCTCTGGACTACCGCCAGGTTTTATCATCAAAATTTATCACTGGAACACACCAGGACTCTCAATTTACCACTGGACTCTCGCCAGGACTCTCGATGTTCCACTGGACTCTCGCCAGGACTCTCAAATTACCACTGGACTCTCGCCAGGACTCTGGATGTTCCACTGGACTCTCGCCAGGACTCTTGATGTTCCACTGGACTCTCGCCAGGACTCTTAATGTTCCACTGGACTCTTGCCAGGACTCTTAATGTTCCACTGGACTCTTGCCAGGACTCTCAAATTACCACTGGACTCTCGCCAGGACTCTGGATGTTCCACTGGACTCTCGCCAGGACTCTCAAATTACCACTGGACTCTCGCCAGGACTCTGGATGTTCCACTGGACTCTCGCCAGGACTCTTAATGTTCCACTGGACTCTCGCCAGGACTCTTAATGTTCCACTGGACTCTTGCCAGGACTCTCAAATTACCACTGGACTCTCGCCAGGACTCTGGATGTTCCACTGGACTCTCGCCAGGACTCTCAAATTACCACTGGACTCTCGCCAGGACTCTGGATGTTCCACTGGACTCTCGCCAGGACTCTTGGTGTTCCACTGGACTCTCGCCAGGACTCTTAATTCTCATTACAATCTCATCATATTTCAAAATCACGCCTGTAGGCAATTTAAAACAAAAACTTTCCAATTCATCCATTAACTAACATCGTTTAAGTGATTTCTATTTCGCATACCACCCCATGTCTCTAGGGTCCAATCTAACAGATCAATCAAAGGTTGGAATGATAAACAAGTAATCAGAATAATAATTGGAATAAACAGTAATCATAAAAAGAATCACATAGCCTTTTATGAATGGTGCCCTTAGTTCTGTATGATCAACAAGTCATTAATAAGGTAAGGAAATTTTAATAAATAAAAGTTTTAATAAAAAGAATATAATCTAGGCTTGTATAAATTTTTATTTAGGAAAATAATTTGATTAATGATCATAATAAATACAATAAGTAATTAATAACACTAGAATAGGTAGCATGGCTCTAAAAGGAGTCCTAGGGTCCTACGTAACATGTTTGAGTATCAAAAAGTGGGTCCGGAGGGTTACGGAATTATTTAAAATAGAAATGATTTTTAAGGTTGTCAAAAGTAGAATAAATAGATAATAAATTATTTAATAAATAAAATATGTCGAGGTTAACAACATATCATCTTTAGGATGTAAAGAATCTAAAAAAAAATATTTTGAGAATTTATAAAATGGTTTATAAGGTCGCAAGGATTTTTTGTTTGAAACTTTTGATTGAAAATAAACAAAAAATTAATTAAATAGATATTAAAATACAAAAAATATGATATTAACAAGTTATGATCTTTGAGGTGTTAGGAGTCTAGGAAAAATAGATCGGGCGTCGAAAACAATGTTCGGAGGGTCGAAAAATTGATTCGAACCAAAACAGTAGAAACCGCAAGGTCTGACCAGTTGACCTTGCGGTGGGGCCTCCTGCCGCAAACTCTGGCCTGGTGCTTGCGGCCCGCACCTTGCGGCCGCAAGGTTGCGTCCAGAAATCGTTTTTTTGGTTTTTCGGCTACGGTTTTGATGCATGGGACTATGGGGGCTATTGGCTTAAGCATAAAAACATTAAATATACTTAGAGGAGTGTTTGGAAGGGATTATAATACCTCGAATCGGGTCGGATTGATTTAAAACGAATCTTGAACGTTTGGAAAGAAGACTTCGGTTTCTTCGATCGGGGAACCTTGGGCTCGAATTGGATGACGTTTGGAGATGCTTGGGGTTGAGGGAAGTGATTGGAACGATCAATTTGAGTTTCGGTTGATCGTAGACACGAAACCCACTTTTCTCTCTCTTTCTCTCTCTCTCTAAAACTCCATGGATTGGAGTTCGATTTTCTTCGAATTCTCTCTCTTTTCTGGACTGGTAGGGTATGAGGAATTTCGTGGTGAACCCTAGGGTCGAGCTTAAGGGTTATTTATAAGAGAATTTCCGATGAGGGTGAATAATTCGTATTTGAAAAGGTTTCAAATTCTCGAGTTTCGATGGGGACGGAATATGGACGAAAATATGGTTAGGGGAGTGGTAGAGATCGAGTAGGAATAGGAGATGGAGAGATGGAAGGAATTCTAATCATGCATGCAACTAATAAAAGAGATAAATAAGATAATTATATTTTTCTGTATTTATCAATTAAGGAAAAGGATATATATAAAAATACTAATAATAATAAAGATCTAATAATATTAACGCTATTATTTAAAAAAAAAATTGGGTCGAAAATCCGGGTCGTTACAATCGTCCTATCGCAACCGAATAAAAAAATTAATTATAACTTTTAATTGGTAATACTATTTATATGCAATATAAATTTTGTTTGATTAGATCTCAATGAGCTCTTTTAAACGATGTTTCAAAATCATCTAAAAAATTATAGATTGCAAGATCTATATAATTAATTGAAAAGTGGCACATATTCTCAAAAGGGGCTAAAGAATGGGGACGGAGGGAGTACTTAATTTACAAGTTAGACCTTTATTAATCTTTAGAAAGTTTGGTGTAATGTGCTTTGTTATCTGATTTTTTTGGGAGTCTATAAGATGATATAATGTGTGTATATTTGCTTACCAATCGATAGGAGCGACGGACAGTGTGTACAAAGGGCAGGGACCAAAAGCTAGCAAACTATGTCAAACACAAACTAGACAATATGATACTCGGTGCACTCAATTTTCAACCGCAGCGACCCCATCAAAAAACTAAAATAATTACTTCAAGATTCAATCATATCTCCATGCCATGACAAAATGATCATTAGATTAACCCGTTTATTTCTTCATATGGGACCCATCGTGGACCCGCAACGGTTGAACTATTCATCCTGTACTTCTTGCTGGGAACAACACATGTGTAAAAAATCAGCTTGACCGACCATCAACAAATGCATGCACAATTTGTATAAACATAGTTCATACTCCATGATTTTGGATATAAACTGTCCGGCCATTTTATATGATTTGCTAATGTACTTATCGATGAGCCATCAAACTGGAGTAATATATTTTAAAAAATTAGTCTTAAGCCCACTATATATAAGGAACTTGAAGAGTCTTTAGTCCACATTCCAAGTTAATAAAGTCAAGCAGTACAATACGAACAATTCTGATCACCGTTGTGGATCCGCGATGGGCCCAAAATTAAAGTTTGTAGGGATTCTATAGATAAGGGTATGGAGGGGGGCCTAATCGCTGTTCGCTGTCCCAACTCTCTTTTGGTCTAGAGTCAAAAGTCCCACTCATAGGATATCATGTGCTTGGGTTATTTCAAAGCATGGAAAAGAAGACAGGGAACACTCAATTATACAATTGTTTTGTGGAGGACACCATCATTTGTAATTAGAATAAGTTACCAAGCAATTTCCAGTGGGGTTTTAACTAACAAAGATCACATAAATTCACACGTTAATCTTACCAAAAACAGCCCTCTTAATTTTTGAAAAAAAAAAAAATCATGTTCTCCACATGATTACTAGTTTTAAATCATAGGCGTTTGAACCCAAAAAGGGTATTAGTTCTACTCTCACCATATACATCATCTGGTCATTTGGGTCAAGTTGCGTATGTGAATTTTTATCTTGAATTTTCAAATTCCGGCGTAGATATGAGTTCTATCTTAATTTGGTCGGATTGGTGAGGAGATCAGTGGAGTGGAGGTGCGCTTAATTAGTTCAAACATCCCTCGTCATGGGCGTTTGAACTTAGGCCCCGTTTGTTAACCGGATTCGGCCTTGGGATTGGACTATCAATCCCAAGGGATTACCAATACTTTGTTTGGTAACCAAAAATGAGTTAGGATTACGAATCCAAGGGACTAGCAAGCCGGAGATTAGGGGGTATTACAAATACCCCGTGGGACTTGGTATTAATAGTCCAATCCCATCTCCTTCTCATTACCAATCCCTTCTCATTACCAATTTCTTCTATCAATCCAATCCCATCATCTAATCCCATCTCAAACAAACATGATATTAATAATCCCATCATCTAATCCCATCCCAAACAAACATACTCATTATCAATCCCTTCTCATTACCAATCCCATCTCCTTACCAATCCCAATCCTAATCCCATCTCCTTACGAATCCCATCCATCTATCACTGTTATCAAACGGGGCCTTAGTACACTTGGTAAAGTGATCAAGCAAGATTCAACCTCAAGGACAAGACAATAAAATGTATATTTCTTGTACTTGAGTGTTCCATTTTGTATGGGTCTTTAACATTCTTGGCACCACAGCCGGCTTTGAGTTAAAGTCTGTGTTGCGGTCGCTTTTGATCTTCAAATTTTTTGGAATTTTAAACAGTGCTCCTACTTTTTTACCCTTTATGTTAGTCTGACAAAAGGACCACATTTTTTATTTTTACTTTAAGCGCCTGACTACTTGGCACTCTGAAAATGTTCCTTCTTACAAGGGTAAGGTGGTCCAAGTCATTTTACTTTATCCAAGCATCTTAAATACGGAGAAAGTATTTTGTCGTCTTTTATTATTATTATTTTAAAACGAATGCTCAATAATGGTTTGAAGTGTTTCAGCATCCTCGATTGCGGTTGGGGTGGTAAATGAATCGACCAGCTCATGAGTTTAAGTTTGAGTTTCCAACTCGTGTTCGACAAAAGCTCGACTCAATAAAATAGACTCATTTAGTTAATGACTAAGCTCGACTCGTTAAAGTTTTGCTCGAGCTCAAGTTTTTTTCTCATGAGATTTTTTTTTGTCATTCGTTAATCCTAATCTACTCTATCCTAGGGGACTTGGGGAGGGGGATGAGTGCTTACTGGAATTGACATTGCCCATGTGCATGAGAGTATAAGGGAGGCACCAATTACATCCACTCCACTTGCAACTCTTCATAAGATTATAGAAGTAATATTATATGCCGATTAACATCACTAGTTAGTGAGTAATCTCTCATATTATCTTGTGACACTACACAATTTTTGTTAACTTGCGTATATCTCAACTAATTTCAAACCCTAAAGTTAATGGCAAAGCAAACTTCCAGTGTCACTACATGATTAAGCTAATAGAACATGAACTCCTTAATGTGTTAGTGTGTTTTACTAATTGGGCCATCCAAACCTATTACGAGCCTAACGGAGTTAGTCCAATAAAGTCCGCTTCTTCTAAGGAAAACGTTAGGAGCCCAATTTCATGTGGATTACAAGGTTGGTTCAACCCTTGAGTCCAATTCTTGGCCGAATGGAAATTTGGTTCCTAATACTATCAACAGCAATCCAGTAATGATTCCCACACAAATGTTTTCGCACATATCTTTGCACATACATTTTGTGGGGCTCATATCGGGGTTCCACAAAATGATCCGAACCGCTCATTTTTTTAACAATATTTTTTTGAAAGGTTCTTGTAAAAAATCAGCTCCAACGGATATCGGTAAGGGCTTTCTCAAATATCGTAGGGCGAATCATTCTGTTTGGCCCTACGAATTCTGAGAAAGCCCTTACCGATATCCGTTGGAGCTGATTTTCTACAAGAACCCTCCAAAAATATATTTTACAAAAGATGAGCAGTTCGGATCATTTTGTGGGGTCCCGATATGGACCCCACAAAAATGTATGTGCATCATATGTGCACAAAAATCTGTGCTAGTAGCATGGTTGCAACAATCTGTGCTTGTAGCCCAACAAGACGCAATTGGATTACTACACACGGTTTTGTTTTTGTCTCCAAAGTTTAGGATAGTTCCATTGATAAAAAAAAGAAAAGAAAATAGTACATCAGGAAAGGCAAGCATCCCGTAAAGGGGAGAACTTTTACCGTTTTGGCATTTAGCTACAAGAACCTCTTGCATGAGTGTAAATATATTCATCCCGGTAAAATTTTCACATTCATCTATAATCTTTTCCGGCCTCTAAATTCGATGAGCTGAAGTCTCGTGCGTATCATCTAGGATGGTTTTATGTCATATCGTCTTCTGAACTCAATTGTTCAAATCATATGCTAGCTCAGAGACGAAATAAGTTCAATCTAGTATATATAGTTGAGGGATAAACTAAACCAAATTTGAAAAGGTTAGAAGGATGTGACAATTAGCCTTAGAGGCTTCAGCAAAGAGGATGAGGTCATCAGCGAAGAAAAGGTGAGAAAGGGTAGATCCATTTCTGGAAATTTTTATAGGCTTCCAAGACTGGTTCTCACATGACAGAGTGATATGGATTGAGAGAGATTCCATGCAAAGAAAGAAAATATACGAGTATAACGGATCCCCTTGGCGGATAACCCTTGAAGGGTAAAAGGTATCAGTGGTGCTCCCATTGAAAATGATGGAGAAAGAAGAAGAAGAAGAAATGATCATGGACATGATGAGACTGATCCAGAGTTCCGGATTTGCTGTGTTTGCTTTAGGATTTGAAAAGCATTTTTCAAAAAATTTCCCCTAAATTCCTCATACTTTCAACATTTTTCTCTCTAATCTCTCTCCACTTATTATCCCTACTATTTTTCAATGTTTTTTTCAAAAACGAAACCAAACAAAGCCGATCATATGCTTTCTCCAAATCAAGCTGCCGTGTGGCCTTTGGAGCCTTTCATGGCACTGAACCTATGCAGAACTTCCTGTACAAATAATCACATTGTCTGTACCACTGCATCCAGGCAAAAAACTAGACTAAATGGGACTAATGAGATCAACAAGAAGAGGCCGAATTCTGCTCACTAGAATTTTAGTAACAATTTTGAGAATTGTGTTGCAAAGGCTGATGGGTCTCATTTGACCAACCATCTCCGGATTTTGAATTTTGAATTTTTGGGATAAGGCAAGGCCTAGGGGGGATTTTGCCGGAGGAAAAAGTTTCCTCGACGACTTGAACTACCGAGGGGGCAGTGATGCCCCAGGCTTTTATTGGAAAAAACCGGGATGGAGGCCGTCAGGGCCAGGAGATTTCCAATGTTTGAAAGTCCGAAGGACAATTTTAATTTCCCGAAGGGAAGGAATGGAGCAAAGAGCTTGGCGAGCGTCTCCGTCCAGGGTGGAAAAAATAAAGGGAGGAGTGACGGTCTGAGGACTCGAGGTGGAGTCCGTGGTGAAGAGAGAAGAGAAATGGGAAGTGAGGATAGCCTTGATATGATTATCCTCATACTGCCAAATCCCATCAGAGTCTAGTTTGATTCTATGATACTCCGTAACCAGTTTGCAAGCACATGGGCGTTTTGCTAATCCAATAAGTCTCAACAGTTAGCACCCTACGTTAAGCCACATGTACACCTTTTCTTCTACTATATTATCAGTCCATGTGAAGAAACAAAATTGCTTCTAGATGCAGTATTCATAATTACTTCCCCAATATGATCAACTAATACACACACACACACACACACACACACAGAAGTTGAAAAAATCTCCTACAGTAGTGTAACTTTAAAGGATTTAACCATAGGCCTCTTGCCAGTTACAATTCTCTTTGAACCAAGAAATTCATGACAACCTCGTAATTCCTGTTCAGAAGTTTTTTGAGCATCTATCTCCACTACAAACTTCAATTTCTTGTATCAGGAATCCACCTGACCTCCGGTGCCTCATCAACAATTGCTTCATATCTAGAGCAAAATTCAAAGTCAGCATAAACACAAAGAAATGCATGGAAATACACACACACACTATCTCACACAGTCAATGTATACTAAATGCCTCTGCTTTTAATACACCAGAGCAATGATAGTCTCATTTTCATGAGCACCCAAATATGCCTAGGCAACTTGGTTCTTCTTTTGGCTAATTTAAATTCTCAACATGCCCCCTAAAGAGTGGCTGGACTCTTCTCCATAAGCAAGTCAAACACGTGCAAATACTACGTTTATCGGGTTGTCTGAGAGGGTCGAACACATGATCTAAAAGCTTAAGATGTTAGAGCAAGGGGTAACTTTATTATCTATATTCTCAACCGTACTATGCAGTCACCTAGGATAGAGAATGTGCTAGAAATCAATGTCCACAAGGATTCCATGCCTTTTGACGAGCACGCAAGTAAATCAAAATACAATTTCAAACATTTTCATTGCATCCACCAGCACAGCAGCACGCAAGTAAGAATAGATCTGTTGATGTAGCTGAAATATCACACACACAGATCAACTTTTTTTACTCAAAAGTAAGCCTAAAAACTGATTATTCTAAAACAACCAGCTGATTTAGTGGCTGTAAGGCAAATATAAAAAATAAAAATAAAAAAAAACATCACAAAATTAAAACCCAAAACACATGCAGAATGGTCTTTCTCTTTGATGTTCCCCATCTTCTGCCCTTGGCTACATCAACTAACTCAACCACTGAAGCTCTTGGACTCCAGGAGAATAAAGTTGCATGGAGCAATGTCACATGAAATTAAAATGAAATGCATGACAGTCTTTTTTTGACAAATTCTTAGTACATGTACTTATAGACCATTCAACCGCAAAAACATTTCTGGTTTTTATAACATAAAGCTTATGCTAGTTTATAGCTAGGGTAATCCTCTGAGTTCCCTTTCTCTTTTGATTCCCCTTTTCTGGGGTATAAATATGAGTGCCCAGAAAGGGCTATGAGTGTGAGGAAACCCATTCTTTAATAAAAGTCAGCTTGAACCATACCTAGCACTTTTGAAATACTCAAATCAATGTTATCATCAAGAACATCGAAACAGTACAAGTCACAATGAAAGCAAGCCCCGGAAATTCTAAAAGGTGAAATCTTAAATGACCACTTCAACTTCTCTTTTTCACGGCAATTCCAAATTGTTTATCACAAACAAAGGATTGAAATAAAAAAGAACAATGGACATTGCACCGAAGACATGGCATGTGGAAGGGTTCTGTTCAAAATAGATTCAATAGTAGCCTTTCGAACAGGTTGCTTCCGACATAACTTATTAGGACACTCTCTAGAACTTTCTCTCCCAGGCGAAATCCCAGCACCTGAGGATAAACAGCCGCTTAGTAACAAAAACCAGATGCTCATTTCCCAAAACAAATATAATAAATAAATGATAGTACTAAATTTCTTTCTCTGAGCATATTTTCCACTGGGATGGAATTCAACAGGTTGCACGAGTGAAGGATGACAGTCAAAACTATTTACCAAACACACCAACTGGGTGCCATGAATAATAAATGATAGTGTCCTACATTACGTCAAGAATTAGAAAAATCATATACCAGGAGTTCTAGTGGCCAAAAAAATATATATGTTCCAACTTAAAACTCAAATATTGGTCCTCATAAACTCATAAATATCTCAATTAATTTCAAGATCCAAAATGAAAGAATGGTCAAGTAAATTGTACAGTATAATTGTCATGTTGTTGCATGACATTAAACAAACATTGATTCTAATGAGCATACCATATAAAAGTAGAAACTAAATATTAAAGCACCAATACCAGTACCTTTCCTTCTCTTCTTCACAACCACCACAAGACAGCATGCATCAAGCAAAGAACAGCAATAACAAGCACAGTAGTAGTGAAAAGGGTAGGAAGCGAAGGCAACTCCCACTTTGGAGGACGCAGCAACACAGGCTCCTTCATCAGCAAAGGCTGCCCCTGAGTCTGCTGATGCTTCTGCTTCTTCTGATGTTGCTGCTTCTTCTGCTGTTGTTGTTGACGTGTCGGCAGAGGAGTCGGAAAAGGCTCCTGTGGCTGAGGTTCTTGCAAAGGTTCCTTACCTTTCCTACTGCTGAGGTATCTGCAAGATAGTCTGTTGTTGCTGTTGCGACTGCCACACAAACCTCTTCTTCAGCAGCGGCTGAGGTTGGGGGTGAGCAAAAAATCCGTCAAACCACGAATCTAGTTTTCGGTTTGGTTCGGTTTTTTAGTAGTATGGTTTGGTCATGGTTTAAAAAAAATAAGAAACCGCTTTATATGGTTTGATTTATGAATTCAGGTTCACAATTATGGTTCCAAACTAATCCGAACCGTATAGTACATCATATATATATACATATATACACACACATTTATAGTTATATATATATACTAGTGCTGGCCCGTACCTACGGCACTACGCACACCGGTTGGAATTGCATCAGCGTGTGTGAACGTATGTGCATGTGCATAATGGGTGCCACATAGGACAAAGGTGCCACGTAGGACAAACACCCTTCTGTTTTATTAGATAGATATAATTTAATTAGAATTCACCAAATAAATATGGGAGCATTAATCAACTATTTTTCTAATTTATTGATCTATCACAATATTTAGTTTTTCTTCCCTGCCAAGATAATTTAGATTGAACTTTTATATATTACAACCCATTCTTAATTTTCTATGATTATAAATTTATTATACACAAAAAGCAAATAGAATCACCAGATCAGTCAACTTCAATGGCCCAATTCCTAAATTTCTATACATGAAAACCAATTTCAGTATTTTATTTTCTTAGTTTAAGACTTGAGGCAATTGTCGGTATTCTACTCTTAATTAGTTGGTTGATTTTAGTGTGTTTTAGTAATTTGAATGGAATTGGTTTTAATATAAGTTTTCTTTTCATTTATCTTCGTAATTTTAAATATTTTTTGAAGATGATAGCTTAGTTTAAAGCAAACCATGGTTTAAAACCGAAACCGAACCGTATTTTAATGGTTTGGATTGATTTGGTTTTATGACTTTTGTGGGTTGGTTTAGTTCCCCAAATTCGTAATCCGTGGGAATTGGTTTGGTTCTTGGTTTACTATAAAACTGAACCAATCCGAACCATGCTCACCAGGTTATGATTCAAGCCCCATACAGGGCGCTTCTAGTGTAATGCCCATTCCCCTTCCCCCTAGAGTAGGCTCTTACGATCGTCAAAAAAAATTAAACCATCGTAACTCTACCGATCAACATCCATTTATGAAAAAAAAGTTTTTTTTTTTTTTTGGGAAAAAGGCAATATATATATCGGGGCGGTTCAAGGGTATATATATATATGTATATAAGTCAGGATCCTATAAGGAATCCCTTACGGTCTTACCGTAAGGAACTCCCCTTTCCCGATCGAATTGCGACGATCCAAACCACTCAATGTGTTCAGAACGTGATTTTAAGGGTACCCGCGAGAAATCGCCCAAAAAAATGACCGGAAATGGCTTGATCTGAACAGTTTTGCATAAAATGCATTTATAGTGTTTTTATGAAAAACTGCTCAGATCAAGCCCTTCCTGATCATTTTTTTGGGCGATTTCTTGATGTTACCCTTAAAACCACGTTCTGAACACATTGAGCGGCTCGGATCATCGTAATTCGATCAGGAAAGGGGAGTCCCTTACGGTAAGGCCGTAAGGGATCCCTCATAGAATCCTGACTATATATATATATATGTATGTGTGTGTGTGTGTGTGGTAGTGGCGTCACGATATCTCCAAAAACAGCTATGAGAAAATGGTGACGAACTTAATAGAGGTAGGATGGAAATGAAGGGAAGAATAGAGGGGGTCGTAGGATGGGGTTGGGGAGGAGAGGAGGAGGAGGAGGAGGGGAAGGGAGTTGAGGAAGAGATGGAGAAGAAGACTGCAGAGAGAGAGCCGTTGGGCTTGGCCTCCTGATCCTTGTATGCATTGTGGTAGTTGGTCAAGTTGATAGGTGATTCAGGGTATACACAGCTAGAATTCAAACCACAAATCTCAGTATCAAATCATGTTATATGACGGATTCGTGTCAGCCCATGCTATCTAACTTTGTTTGTTTTCAGCAGTATATACCAAAGAAAATATCCAAGGGTTATCAGGTCATATCACTTTCATGTTCATGTCAAAAAACAGTAAACCTCGGTTACAAAATTGTATTCTGGTTGTATTCTGGTGTCACCCAAAGGAGAGAACAGAAAAAATATCTAGATGAAATAACTCAAACGAGTAGCAAGCGCAATGAAAATGCTGATCGTTTCAAAATTGATGCAAATATTTGTGGGAAATGATTTTGCCACTCCTTTTTTTTGGTTAACGGCACTCCCCTGCAAGTGTATTTTTTGGTGCATCAATTTTGAAATGAGTGTATTTAGCATTCCACGTTTTGTACAGTAACAACCATAGAATTAGTGCAAAGTATTTAGCCAAAAAACCATACGATGAAGCCAACTTGAAATTTAACATGACAGCAGCTGCACACATCACAGCCACAGATAGAAGAAAACTAAAGGGGTTTCACAGTAACCATTACATCGCAACATCTATACACCTACAGCAAAATTGGAGTCCACAGAATACCCAGAATCTCTCTTTCTACTGCTGTCCACGTTTTGTACAGTAACAAACATAGAATTAGTGCAAAGTATTTAGCCAAAAAACCATACGATGAAGCCAACTTGAAATTTAACATGACAGCAGCTGCACACATCACATCCACAGATAGAAGAAAACTAAAGGGGTTTCACAGTAACCATTACATGGCATCATCTATACACCTACAGCAAAATTGGAGTCCACAGAATACCCAGAATCTCTCTTTCTGCTGTCGGACTACAACTTTCTTCTTCTGCCACAACCTATCTTGAGCACCGTCGGCATCTCCCTGAAGAAGAAGAAGATAGAAACATATCTTTAAATGCAGTAGGAAACTGTAAACAAATTGACACATCAAACCAGCAAAGGAACAAGAGGATTGTGCTGAAAAATAACCGTAAAGCCAAACCACAAACAAAGATTCTAGAGATACGAGAATAGGCTTCACTGAGAACCAGATTTTGAAGAAAATTATGCAAACCAAAGTTATCAAAGCAAGGAAAAAAAATTTGCAATAAAAAACAAAGGAGAGTGACCACACTAGTACAGGGATCTACATACCCCCTTGACAAAACCACTTAGAGTTAGATGAAATTTTTGTCACAATTCTGATTGCGAGTTTCCCCTACTTTTGGTGGTGTGGAATCGACTATAGACAGCAACATGTCTTTTCACGTTTTTGACAGTTCTATCAAATTATCAATACCACAACATTATTGGAAATATGTCCATCATTTTCACATGCTGGATAGATGAATACAATAATGTATGTAGGACAGTTCCCTATTTAGACATGAGAAAGAGAGTATGTAAACACTTGAGACTGTCCCACCAATCTCATCTGGGCCGGGTGAAATTGAGTTGTCACACAATTTGTATTTCAGAACTCATTTGGATCGGCCTCAAAAAAGTACAAGCATTTGCAAAAGAAATTAGCAATACAATCACATCCCAAAAACAGTTTACCTATTTCTCAACCCTTAAATCACTTTCCACCTTATGGACAGTCATTTTTCCTTGCATTTGTCCAACCAAACAACTAAAAGCAGAAAAATATCTCACAATTACCAAAAAGAAATGTCAAAGAAGGAGGCTAAACGTCACTCGTTCCAGCATCCATCTCAGATCTATACATTTCCATAGAGAACAGAGTATTTCATGACAGCCACACCGAATGTTGCGGGTACAAGAAAGTTAGAAATGAGGTACCAAAAAATAACTCAGTAACCCAATTACACCCCAACATGATCTCAAAAATCAGAATAGAACAACTGGTTTAGATCCAAAAAAAGGAAGCAAACACAAGTGGCAGTGCATACCTACCTGCTAAAAAATCAGTGATGCTCTGCTCCAACCTGTCTATCCGACTGCCCATCTCATCAAGTGCATTAGAGTCAAAGAAACAAATAACTACCCTCAACTCCCATTGGAAATATACTTGTCAAGAATTACCTTTCTGTAGAATTTGCCAGCATAAGCCTATGGTCCAGAGAGGAAACAATAAAAACAAACATCCATGAAAGAGAGAGAGAGAGAGAGACGTTTCACAGAAATGACATTATCTACAGCAGGAAACAAAGCCCTCCATTTGCCCCCAAAGCAAGGGGAAACCTCAAATACGAGAATCTACAGAGGAACTATTCAGTAATGAATGCATGGAAACAAAAAAGGAATGAGCTAAGTTGAGTGCTATAAGTACCAAGGATAATGTATTTCAATCATATGCATACGGTACCAAAGACGTGGAAGCTAAAAATAAAATACACGACTATTATAAAAAGTGGAAAAAAAAAAGTTCTCCCAAAATATTAACCAAGCTGGGCTTGGTTATCCGCTAACTGGTCTTGAGCGAACATCAACAAGCAATGGCTTCACTACACCATTCTTAATGCCATAGCGAGGTACTCGGGTACTCTAGTCGTTATTATGAGAAAAAGGTAGTAAGAAACATAATCTTCTTATTCATTCGTTAGAGTTGTGCTTACAAATACTGTCAAATCAGCAGTGCTCTGTTTCTGATCATCTGTATCACGCCCGTCCTGCTAACAAAAAAGTAAGTCAGTACTCAGCAAAATGTTAACGAGACTAGCAATGCACCAAACAGTAATGCACAGGCTACTGGATCAAAATGATAAGAGTGGTAGCCATCACGTGTGATTGGAAAACCTAATACAGCGACACAGGTCAAATAACCGAAACCGAATCCACCCCGATAACCGAATGGGGAGAGGAGATCTATCCCATACCCGAACCAAACGGGGTTTGGGTAATCCCCGAACCGAATGGATAACCGAATTAGAAACAAATTTTCCCCAATCTTTTTTTCAACAAAAAACAGACGAACAGAGCAAATCAATGGCCACCATACAGATCCACTGCATTAAAAACCCTACTTTTCATAAATGACACATGCATACAGATCGTTGAGAGAAGAAGAAACGTGGATGTGCTTCTAGGTTCATACATAAAAGTGGAAGATGAAGGTCTTCAACAAATAAGGACCAGATTTGATCGATGGCTGTAATTTGTGGTGATCGGTGGCAGTGTAGTTGAAGGGCTGACGCCCGTGAGAGTAATCCTCGTCGATTGGGGTCCTGAACTGTTCTAGAGACATTGAGGAAGAGGAACGAACTGAGTCGACAGCAATGATAGAGAGAGAGCAGATTTGATCGATGGCTCGCCTGAGTTGCCTCTCTCTTCTCAGTTCAAGCCATAGTTTATGGTATGTGGAATGTGGAGACTGAACCCCACAATGAAATTGTGTTATATGTACATATAGAGGGGTAATTCTGTAATTTCAAGTTTTCGGTTTGGTTCAGGTATCAGGCAAACCACAACCGAACCCGATCGGGTATCTCATGGACTCCACCATACCCGCGGGGGAAAAATCGGTTATGGTTCGGGTGCTTATCGGTTCGGGGTGAATTGTCATCCCTACCTTGCTCCACCTACTCAACATCAAGCAATTCAACATCAAGCAATTACAAAGAGACACTGTCCAACACAACACTAGAGCAGCACATGCAGAGTCTAGAATGGTGATTTAACCGTGGGCGGCAAAGTGGCTTTTGTCACCCATTCCAATGGGAACTGCAGAATTTTGGCCCACCACATCCATGCATTCATTAGTTGATCCCTACTTTGTTTGTATAAAACAAATGCAAACTTCTAGACAGTTCGGCTTGAAAGTTAAAAAAGACTGATTGATATACAGGAAATCTTGACATGGATGCACAAAGAATTTACGCAAATCTGTCACGTACTTAAGCTGATAATACTTTGATTCAATCAGACATCAGTTCATTACAACCTTGAATCTTACGTTTTAAGACACTAAACATGAACAGAACCACCCAGAGTACAACCGCCTCTCCCCATCAACCCCTGCCCAGCATGACCCGACATATCAAAGACCCAGAGTACAACCGTCTCTCCCCATCAACCCCTGCCCAGCATGACCCGACATATCAAAGACCCCTGAGCCAACTCTCTTGAGCTCCTATTTAATAGGAGCTAGGAGCTAGGGTAGTGTTATTAGGATTTTTTTTTTTAATATTTAAACCTGTCGAAGACAACTGCAACAACCCGTGTACTTCTTTCCTCAGAACAATGTTATCGAAACATTAACTTAATTTTCTCATTGACTTGAGAAACTTATATTTGGAATTTTTAAGGACATGATGAAATTGGTAAGGATAAAATGACTACCCTTGAAAAATTCCCGAAGCCGCCACTATACAGCAGGTCCCTTGTCTAGTAGATTAGTCCCACCTATAAAGTAATTCGATGGCTTAGAAGACAGATAACAGATGGCGCTTGGGATGCATTTTTTTCCCTCTCTCTCTTGTTTGGAACTGAGATAATCAAAATATGTATGCGTGTAATAAAGGTGATTGGAGTAGAGAAACGCAAAGTCAAAGTTACCAAATACTAAAAAAATGATAGTAGACAAACCTCAGAGAGTTCAATTCCATATCTTCAAATTTCCATCTTATCCTCTGAGGGATGGTAGGTTTTGTGACACGCACACTGATAATTTCAATACCTAGAGCATACCGTGTGCAATCAACTGAAAGAAAAAAAAAACTGATGACCCTTTGGCAATCACCTGACCAAAAAATACATGATGCTAAATTTTAGAAATACATAAGAGCATACATTTTTCTTTGTCTTTTAATTCAATTCCCGTGTATGCACGAGCTCACTGATAGTTTGTTAAATGTAAATTTCTCGTTTAAATGCTTCTCCAGGTTGTTCACCGCCTTCATGAGGACTTTGTAATTGAAACTCTGTGCGACTATGGTTTTGGGTATGATAACAGATGGATTCTTGACAAGATTCATCGTGAGGTCAATGAGTTTTGCACTTATGTTGATGCGTTTGCTAGTAGCATGTTGGTAATTAAGTTAATTTGATTCCAACACATCAAAATATTCTTTTGCAAATTATTATCCAATTGGAAAGTGATAGATTCTTACATAGTGTTTTCACATAGTGTACTTATGCAAGGGAATGAATTCGAAGCTTTTTGAGAGTTTAATATAACTCAAAACGATGGGATAAATTTTTTCATCTTTAAACTAAAAAAGTTGTATTCTAAACCTTTTCCTATCTGCAATTTTGTATCATCTTTTGCTAATAAATAGATTGTTTATGGTGCCATATGAAAGCTTATGCATTTTGAATTGCCTATTCTACACAACTTTAGAACACATACGGAAAATATTCTTACAGCAACCATAAATAGATTGTTTTGACGTAGTGCCTTGAATCTTACGTTTTAAGACACTAAACATGAACAGAACCTAGAACCACCCAGAGTACAACCGTCTCCCCCCGTCAACCCTGCCCAGCATGACCCGACATATCAAAGACCCCCTGAGCCAACTCTCTTGAGCTCCTATTTAATAGGAGCTAGGAGCTAGGGTAGTGTTATTAGGATATTTTTTTTTAAATATTTAAACCTGTCGAAGACAACTGCAACAGCCCGTGTACTTCTTTCCTCAGTCAGAACAATGTTATCGAAACATTAACTTAATTTTCTCATTGACTTGAGAAACTTATTTTTGGAATTTTCAAGGAAATACATGATGAAATTGGTAAGGATAAAATGACTACCCTTGAAAAATTCCCGAAGCCGCCACTATACAGCAGGTCCCTTGTCTAGTAGATTAGTCCCACCTATAAGTAATTCGATGGCTTAGAAGACAGATAACAGATGACGCTTGGGAAGCATTTTTTTCCCTCTCTCTCTTGCCCTTCCCCTCTTGTTTGGAACTGAGATAATCAAAATATGTATGCGTGTAATAAAGGTGATTGGAGTAGAAAACGCGAAGTCAAAGTTACCAAATACTAAAAAAATGATAGTAGACAAACCTCAGAGAGTTCAATGCGTTTCAATTCCATATCTTCAAATTTCCATCTTATCCTCTGAGGGATGGTAGGTTTTGTGACACGCACACTGATAATTTCAATACCTGGAGCATACCGTGTGCAATCAACTGAAAGATGCTCTACAGGCTCATTGCACACGGTATGCTCCAGGTATTGAAATTATCAGTGTGCGTGTCACAAAACCTACCATCCCTCAGAGGATAAGATGGAAATTTGAAGATATGGAATTGAAACGCATTGAACTCTCTGAGGTTTGTCTACTATCATTTTTTTAGTATTTGGTAACTTTGACTTCGCGTTTTCTACTCCAATCACCTTCATTACACGCATACATATTTTGATTATCTCAGTTCCAAACAAGAGGGGAAAGGGAAGGGCAAGAGAGGGAGGGAAAAAAATGCATCCCAAGCGCCATCTGTTATCCGTCTTCTAAGCCATCGAATTACTTATAGGTGGGACTAGTCTACTAGACAAGGGCCCTGCTGTATAGTGGCGGCTTCGGGAATTTTTCAAGCGTAGTCATTTTATCCTTACCAATTTCATCATGTATTTCCTTGAAAATTTCAAATATAAGTTTCTCAAGTCAATGAGAAAATTAAGTTAATGTTTCGATAACATTGTTCTGAGGAAAGAAGTACACGGGCTGTTGCAATTGTCTTTGACAGGTTTAAATATTTAAAAAAAAATATCCTAATAACACTACCCTATGTCCTATTAAATAGGAGCTCAAGAGAGTTGGCTCAGGGGTCTTTGATATGTCGGGTCATGCTGGGCAGGGTTGACGGGGGATGGTTGTACTCTGGGTGGTTCTAGGTTCTGTTCATGTTTAGTGTCTTAAAACGTAAGATTCAAGGCACTACGTCAAAACAATCTATTTATGGTTGCTGTAAGAATATTTTCAGTATGTCTTCTAAAGTTGTGTAGAATAGGCAATTCAAAATGCATTAGCTTTCATATGGCACCATAAACAATCTATTTATTAGCAAAAGATGATACAAAATTGCAGATAGGAAAAGGTTTAGAATACAACTTTTTTAGTTTAAAGATGAAAAAATTTATCCCATCGTTTTGAGTTATATTAAACTCTCAAAAAGCTTCGAATTCATTCCCTTGCATAAGTACAATATGTGAAAACACTATGTAAGAATATATCACTTTCCAATTGGATAATAATTTGCAAAAGAATATTTGATGTGTTGGAATCAAATTAACTTAATTACCAACGTGCTACTAGCAAACACATCAACATAAACTTGCTGAAGGGAATGAGAAGTGCAAAACTCATTGACCTCACGATGAATCTTGTCAAGAATCCATCTGTTATCATACCCAAAACCATAGTCGCGCAGAGTTTCAATGACAAAGTCCTTATGAAGGCGGTGAACAACCTGGAGAAGCATTTAAACGAGAAATTTACATATAACAAACTATCAGTGAGCTCGTGCATACACGGGAATTGAATTAAAAGACAGAGAAAAATGTATGCTCTTATGTATTTCTAAAATTTAGCATCATGTATTCTTTGGTCAGGTGATTGCCGAAGGGTCATCAGTTTTTTTTTTTTTTTCCAGGTTTGTGGACTCAACCTCATCAACTTGAAATGTACATAATGGGTTTAAATTCTTTATTCATTAGCTTTCTCTATGCCAATGAGAGAAGAAGAAAAAAATACAATTAGTGAACATCCTAAGTTTGCAAACCTAAAGTAATTCAATTACTTGTCTCCCCAAAACACAAAAAATAGTACTCCCTCCATCCCGATTTGTTTGTCCCCTTTTTTACTTATATCTGCCCCAAATTGACTGCCCGATTCCAAAATCAATGGATTAGATTATGTAAATTTTCAAATCAATGGAACAGATTTAGTTTCCTTAATAAGTTGGAAACCAGAAATTGGACAACAAATCGGGACAGAGGGAGTACAATTTTAGTGTTGTCCACAAAATAATATATCAACAATTTAACTCAAGAGGCAGTAACCATAACCGCAACCTACATATAAAGGTTTCATATCAAACTCATCCGTCTCATTTGAACGATGTAGATTCAAAAGTAGCTATGTGAAGTATAGCTTTGAAGTAATTGAAATCCATAAAAAAATATAAAAGCCCGGACTGAATAATCGAAAAATTACATTGATAATGTTCAAAAGGCTTTATCCAATCATACTCCTTTAATAGCAAAAAGAAAAGAACATGGTTAATACTCCTTTGAAACTTTGGTGAGACGAAAAATTCCTTTGCCTTATTGACCAATAGACAAACTTTGAGAGATAGAGAAACATTGCACCATTGGAACCTTTGAATCTTAGCTATGGTTGTCAACGATGTCGATTTTATCACCGTATTGGTCATGGAGCAGGTTCACAATCAAATACAACGTGAGCATATTATAATGTTCACTTCCAAAAACCTAATTAATCATAACCACAACAACAAAAAAACCACCTTATTCTTTCACAAACCAAAATGACTCAAAATCTTAGCTTATAACTGAGGAGTTCAGAGAGTAAGTAATTATGTATTAAAAAAAAGGAAGGAAAAGAGCTTACTCGATGGCCTGGAGAAAAACTCATCCAATGGGGTTCGGGCGGATGCCAGGCTATGGGAGTACTCAAGGTCTGGGGTTCGATTCCCCGCTGGGTGAATACCCTGATTTACGTGGGGGGCCGTGGCGGTGTGTTGTTGCACTTGTTCCCCTAGAAGTTTGGATAGTGCAGTCGAGTCCAAAGGGCCTAGCCGTAGGGTTGTTCCTCCGTCATCAAAAACAAATTAGATATATTATTTGAAACTGTGGTTTAATAGCTTTATCCATTTAAGTAAAAAACACGACACATCTAAAATGGAACATACAATAGCCAACAATTTTGAATTTGAAAATATACTTCACCATAGAGTTTATGTTATGTGTGTCCTTTTACCTTATAGTTATCTAATAGGATTTTAGGCAATACGTATTTAGATTCTAAATTATGGATACGACCCATTTAATACAAATTTTTAACTTTAGATTCCCGTCACCTTCTTTATATGTATCTTAGAAGGGGTTTGATTTAAGAAATTTTCAAATTCTCATCTCATACCTATTAAAGATCAATCAATAGCATAGAGACACATGTATTTTTACATCTTAAAAATTGCAAAATTTAAGAAAAAGAGTTAAGGTTTTCACGCTCATACAGCAAAATACAAGTCTTACCTCAATTTTATCGAATATGACAATAACACCCCCTTTTGTACCGCAAGGGATGTCCTCCACCTACATTGCATAACAACACAGTTTCAGCAAGTGGAGCACACAAATCAACTTGGAAATAGGCCATCCTTTATCTTTGAAAAGATATAAAAAGATTAACAAGTACCCAATTTGTTTGCATAGTAACTCGCACGGCCTCGAAGTGGGTAAGTAAAAGATATTTTAGAAGCAAACCTACACAAATTTTTCAAATTTTTCAAAGATATTTTAGACGCAAACCTATCCGATGTTCAGATCGGATAGATTGGCCCAGGGTGAAGAGGTGAGAGAGAGAGTGAGGGTTAAGACGGAAGTGAAGATCATCAACTTGAAAGAAGCAGGGGGTCTGAGAAAGGTTTGAAAGGTTTGAAGCGTCCGGCTCGACATTTTCTAGAGAGAGAGAGGGATTACATATCCACTTGGGGATGGATATATAAGAGCATCCCCAATGGGGATGTAAATAGCACCAGATGCCAAAAAAAACCCCCTCCAATGGGGATGTAAAATAGAAAAAATCAGGTGGTAAAATGGCAGAGATGGAAAAGGAGATGGATATTTCCATCCCCATTTGACTACAGCTATAATGGACAGCTCATCACCTCAACTGAAAATACCAGAATTTTGGACAGCCGGAGTTACCTGATTTCGTCGGAAAGTCGTCGGAAATTGGAAGAACACGCCGGAATCTGGTACAACACGCCGGAATCCGGAGATGACTGTCTTCTACCCCGATTCTTGACGATCCATGGACGGCGCAGATGCATGCCGCCGGTTGTGCCCTTCTGGAACTCTCGCCGGCTGCTGTGGCCTTCCGGCTTCGGTTCAGAGAGAGGAAGAGGAGGGCTGGGTTCTACGAACCAGAGAGAGAGAGAGAGAGGGTCTGCTTCAGAGAGAGAATGAGAGAGAGAGAGAGAGAGGAGGTCTGGTTTGAGAGGGAGAGCCGGTGGTCTGTTCGTAGAGAGAGAGAATGAATAGATGAGAAAGATGAGAAAGAGTAAAGTTGGGTTGGGTTGGGAGCCAATCCAACCGTTGGTTTTTTTTTTTTTTTAGGATCCGACCGTTGGGTCACACCTGTGACCCAACGGCTATTTTCGGAATATTTTTTTATCCCTGCCTGTAAATGGTGTAATTGAAGTAGATGAGAAGCAAAAAAATTATTTTTTTCAGAATAATTATTTTTTTTAAGTCCTCGATTACCGGATACGGCAAATTATTTTTCAACGGAAGTAGTACTTGAATTAGGGTTAAGAAAGTTAGTTAATTATCCATCCCTCTTTTACATCTCACCATTAGATAGAGGTGGGTTCTATTTTACATCCAACTAACTTTTAACCACTTTTTACATCTAAAATAACTATCCATCCCCTTCTAAAATACATCCCCATTGGGGTTGCCCTAAGAGCATCCCAACGGAGATGTATTCTAGACGGTGATGGATAATTATTTTAGATGTATAAAGTGGTTAAAAGTTACTCCTAGTTGGATGTAAAATAGAATTTATCCCTATTTAATGGTGAGATGTAAAAAAAGAATGGATAATTAACTAACTTTTTCTTCTCCTTAATTTTCCTCAGCTTTCTTAACCCTAATTAAGTGCTACTTCCCTTGAAAAATAATTTTGGTATCCGGTAATCGAGGACTTAAAAAAATATATTATTCCGAAAAAAAAAAATTACTTCCGTACCATAATACCTCATTTTGTTCTATCATTCCACTTTGATGTTGCCTTTGAATTTGCCTTAAATGTTCACGATATTTGTTGCAAGCCTGCTGGATGACTTGCCATCGAGACTTGATAGAAGCATCCGACCGTACATCGTCTCCTGTGAATTCGGTATATTTTTTTGCAACCCGATCTCATAATTTAGATCTTGGTTGGTTGGTACCGATAATCGGGTCTTGACTAACGCACAAGTAAGCATTACAAATTGCTTCATCTTGATCGGAGTTGAATGATTTTCCTCTCGCACTACAACTTCCTTCTGCCATAATTGATACACTATTTTGTTTGGAGGGTATTTGTGGAGAATGAAGAAAATTTTTGTTGTCTAAAATCCTATTAACACGCATTTATAGGCAGGGAAAAATAAATGACCGTTGCAAATTTCGGCGTGTTCTACCAGATTCTGGCGTGTTCTACCAATTTTCGACGACTTTCCGACGAAATCAGGTAACCTCCAGTTGTCCAAAATTCTGGTACAATTAGTTGGGGAAAGTCTACAATACACATCCCTTAAAATGGTGTACCATATGCACCTATTTTATGATTCATTCATAACATTTTAGTGTGTTTCGTAACTTTTGTTCTAGAATTCATAACTTTTCAGTAGTACGATTCGTAACATTTTCATTATGATTCATAACAAATTGATGTATCTCGTAACCTTTATACGATTCATAATTTTTTAACAATACGATTCGTAACATTTTCTCTATAATTCATAACATTTTGGGAGTGCATATGATACACACCCAAATAAGGGGTGTGTATTGTAGTCTTTCCCAATTAGTTGGTGATGACCTGTCAATTTATAGCTGCAGCCAAAAGAGGATGCAAAAATACATCTCCCTTTCCATTTGTGCTATTTTCCATCTCCGAAATTGTTAAGGATTGGGTTTTAGTGAGCATTAGCAAATCCTGGTGGGTTTGGTCCATTGTCCCCCTTAATCTCTCTCACTTGTGTGTGGTGTGTATTTCGAAAACACCCCTACCGATATTGGATTGAACTGATTTTTTACATGAACGTTCAAAATATTAAATAAATAGACCCTTGTAAAAATCAGCTCAAACGGAAATCGATAACCGGTAAAATAATATATATGTTCTCTGGATCATTGTTAGTTATATAAACAGTCTAAAAAAATTAAGTACTCCAATTTTCAACCCGTTATAACAAATGCGAAGAACTTATTTTTTTGATTATTTTATCGTAAAAGGTCATAATTAATATTTGTCTATAAGTCTCTCATAATTAAGTATATGTTCTTCATTTGGTTCTACAGCTCTCTTAGGGTTCTCATATGAGAGCCCTATAGCCAAAAATTAATTATGATCCTTTAGGATAAAATAATTAAAAAATAAAGGATCTTCTCATCAGTTCAAACGGACTGAAAATTGGAGCACTTAATTTTATAACCATTGTTATGGCTGAAAATGGGTTATATTAGGGTTTTTTTCACTTTCCAATTACGTTTTCTTAATTTTGGTCGGAAAATCATATTCTTTCTAGGGGCCGGTTCTAGAGATAATAAATTTGACAATACTTTTGACAATACATTTGTTGAAACTCCGCATGGGACCTTCAAACAAATGATCGGAGCCGCTCAATGTATTTAAAACATGTTTTTAAGGGGTCCCGTAAAAAATTAACGCATTTGGATATCGGTAAGGGCTTGATCGGCTCATTTAGTTGATTCCTGTCAAATTTGACAGGATAAAATTGAATGAGCCGATCAAGCCCTTGCCGATATCCAAATGAGTTGATTTTTTATGGAAACCCTTAAAAACATGTTTTAAACAAATTAAACGACTCTGATTATTCGCGTAGGGCTCCGAAAAATGTATTGTCAAAAGTATTGTCAAATTTTTTGTCTCTAGAACCGGCCCTTTCTTTCTAATAAAAAACATATTTTCAACGTCTGTATTCTAAAATGAAATTATTTTATCCTAAAATTAATAGTAAATATTAATTTATTCTAATTAATAAGAAATACACCAATTAATTTTGAGCATTAAAAAATCAAAGTGGGGGAAGTTCAGTCATTTGACATATAATTCCATCATATCTACCTTTCAAATCCCCTTCCTCAAAAAATACCCAAACACCGGATATACAA
This sequence comes from Rhododendron griersonianum, assembly GCA_018127125.1. Classification (NCBI taxonomy): domain Eukaryota; kingdom Viridiplantae; phylum Streptophyta; class Magnoliopsida; order Ericales; family Ericaceae; genus Rhododendron; species Rhododendron griersonianum. Next base: position 39,742,206 of record CM030795.1, on the reverse strand, counting down.
ATCCACCCATTCTTATATATCCACCTAAAACAAATCCGTCATCCAAACGAGCCGTTAGTGAACAAGTAATTGAGGAAAAAGGCTACATCGCATCTTGATGCCATTCTCAACATCGGGAGGAATATTCCACAAATATTTGTTGTAGGGAAATATTTAAATGCCAATGATAATGCCACTCCTTTTTTTTTTTAATCAATGTCACTCTTTTTTTGTCATTTAGTTAGATAAATTTACTAATTTATCCCTTAATACAATAAACTTTCACAAAATGTATGAACTATTGTCTAAATTCATACACTAAAAGACAAAAAGAAAAGTGACATTAGTAAAAAAGAAAATAAAAAAAGAGATGATTTTAAAGTTAATGATCGGGCAAACTTCCAGCTGCACTACATGATAAAAAGCATGTTAAAAGAAGCCTCACTGAAAATGGGAAATGCATACTGTGTTTTACTGATTGGGCCATCCCAACCCCATTATGGGCCTAACGGAGTTAGTCCAATAAAGTCCACTTCTTTTAAAAAATACAAACTTTGACAGCCCCTGAGCCTCCAAGCTTGTCTAGGTCCATACAGCCCATTTCTCTGTGGGTTTAGGCCCGTGCATTGGTTGGACCGTTGGAGTCATTTTTGGTGTAATGACAAAACAGAGTCCACGAGCCGTGATACGTGCATATGACAAACATCGTTTATTATAGTTGCATGTTAGTACATGTTATTTTGATGTGTATCTAAAGTCGACAAATATTTGTATCATCGGTTATTTTTTCATTTTTTTAGAATATATGTTCGCCACCACTAAGGTAAAATTCTGGCTCCGTTCCTGCATCCCATTCGCCACCGTCTCTCCCAATCACCACCTCAATCCTGAACATGATAAGAGTGAATGGCAGACTTTTCGAGTGAATTGTAGATAAGAGTCTAGGTTGATTGCAGATTGATTACTACTCCTACGGAATTTAAGCAAATTTGTTTGTTAGTGAACCTTCTGGATAGTCAACTTTGGGAATCAATAATGAACTTAGACTTATGCGTCTCTCCCAATCACCACCTCACTCCTAAACATGATAAGAGTGAATGACAAACTTTTCGAGTGAATTGTAGATTAGAGTCTAGGTTGATTGCAGATTGATTACTACTCCTACGTAATTTTTAAGCAAATTTGTCTTGAGAAAATAAACTATTCAAATTAAATCACCGGATCCTAGATTATTGTGTCTTAATTATGCGAATATTGTTGGTTAGTGAACCTTCCGGATAGTCAACTTTGGGGATCAATAATGAACTTAGACTTATGCTCTCTGATACCCATCTGGGAACAAGGTGTACCAAAAAAAAAAAAAAAAACCCAAGTGGGAACAAGATAGCCCTAAGGATTAATCCGGTTGGTCAGTGGATCTGCTTCCCACACAATTGATGTGGGTTCCATTATTGGGGTTAGGCTGCAAGAAATTAATTTCTTGTGGATCACCTAGTTTCAGCGTGAATGGCCTACCTTAGACCGGATTGAAAAGAAAATTAGTTAAGGCGTGTGTAAGCTCGCTCGAACTCTACCGTCGAATAAAATAGGAGTAATAATAATAGCTTAATGTGGGGGTCCCTACGGTAGAAAATGATGTAGAAGTGGGTGTGGGTGTACGAGTATCTAAATATTTCTTGATTAAGTGTGGGAGTATTTTATTACTCAGTTCGGTGGAATAAAATTTCAAAAATTGGATCCAAATACAAAATTACGTTGGTTTGGTTTGGTTTTCCAAGATAAGGTTTTGATTTTGCAAGATTGGATAGGAGCTGTTTTGGTTTTAATTTGGGAAAAATCGAACCAAATCGAAGTCCCTTTGTATGACTCTCTCCCGCATTTGCAAGTCGGACCGATGCGATCATCTATGATTCATAGACTCACAATTTGTTCATTAAAGATCAATTTAAAGGAACTCCATTTCAAACACGTATATACTCTGATGAATTGGGGGATGGTGCTATGCTGCGCACTTCCGAGCCATCGGATCGTGCATCCGACGGCTTAGATCTCATTTCGGCAATGAACAGTTCTCAATCATTGGTTGCCGAGATGAGATCCGATCCGATGGCCCGGAGTTGCGCAACACCTTACTGCATAGCACCAATCCGAAATCCTATACTACTCTGATTCAATTCTAACTTCATTGTTGGAAGAGGTCATCACAAATCTCACTGATACTCTCTCCTTTCCAAATGAACGAGTCCAAAATTCCTTGGTTTCAAATTCCTTGAACGAAGTCTGAGAAAAAGAAATCAGCTCCGCTGCACTCTCTAACCACAAAAAAAAACCCTAGCCAGGAGAACGAAGTGGCGGCTTCAATTTTTCTCACTCTAAACCCTAGAAATTGCTCCGTAGAAGATTTTGTAGAATTTGGCGAAGCCCTACATTTCCCTACATTTCCATAACTCGTTGAAGAAATTTCACAATCGGATTCGCAAGAGAAAAGAAAATGTAGTAGGTGAAAGTTCCAAAGAAAGAAAGGTCATATCTTATATATCATTACTAGTGTTTGCCCGTGCCTACGGCACTTGCTAGCTAGTGGCTCAAAACACTAAATCGCCATCGCTGAGATGAGGACAGGGTTTGACAACGGCCAACAAAAACAGAGAGAGAGAGAGAGAGAGAGAGAGTCACGAAGAAATCACCATTGCTGAAATGAGGACAGGGTTTGAGTGATTCAAATTTTGAAGCCCTTGAAATCGAGAGACATGTTCCATGCAATTTTATATTAATTTCATTCTTACTATTCATCCTGTAATTTTGAATACACACCAAAAAAATGAGAGTCAAATAAATGGTGTTACAACTGGTAGAAACTTGTTAAATAAAAAACTAACTATTTTTTCACTTTCCGAAAAATCTGCCAGTATAGTCCATAGTCTCCGTACCAATGTTTTGATGGAAATATGTTTTGAAGAAAAGAGCATAAAAGTAAAAAAAAATTATATACCGTATGTATTGAGCGCAACCAAAAATCTATTTTAGATGCAAGCCTAGTATATATATCCCGTATGATGGAAAATGTGTTTTTCATGCAAGCTTAAGTGGCTACGGTAATGTGTGTTTTTTCATGCAAGCTTAAGCTACGGCAATTGTCTATCTCTTTAAAAAATAAATCTATCATTTTAATTGAAGCTAAAGCTTCAAAGACAAAGTTTGAGAAATCCAATCCAAAAAATAAATCTTATACCTGTGCAATATGGTTATTGGAAGAATTTTTTGATTAACTCCAACTCCCAATTATAACCCAGCACTAAGAACTGGCCGAAAAAAGAAGAGAATTAACCATGGTTAGAGGTCAAAGAACTGATAGCCATACCTGTGGAAAGAGAACCGGAGAAAAGGCGAGGGTCAAGGAGACATGAAAGAGAACTGGAAAGAAAACGTTTAGGGAGAGAGAAAAAAAAATAAAAAAAAAAACGCCAAAAACTATATTGTTAAAAAATCGGCAATCAAAAATTATTGCAAAAAATCAAGCATCCTGTAAAAATCTGTCACCCAAAAATCTGCCATTATCTCTATTATAAAACAGAAGGGTGTGGGGACAAGTTGTTGGAACGGCTTAGATTCATTTGATCCAAAGGCTTTAGTGCATTCTCCCACTTTCCGGTTAAGTGCCCATGGTTTTTACCTAAATCACACAACTGCCATTCCCTTCCAACCGAGATGCGTAGTGCCGTAGGCACCGGCTAGTACTAGTCTCCCAATAAAATTAGTTGGTTTATTGTATGTATTTAAACGCAAAACTTTCCAAAAATCAATACATCAAATCTTTCCAAAAATCCTCCCTCGCCTATTATGACGATTCCAAATCTGTTGAAATTACCCTTTCTACTGGGAGACGTTTCCAATATAAGCCCCAAGATTTTAAGCCCTAGGATTGCACGCTATTTACAAAACATGCCATTAGTTTGTATGTGAAGGGTAGAGAAATCTGGACCGTTGGATTTGTTTGTATGGGTAGATAAAATTTGTGTCAGGAAGAAATTTGAACCGTTGAGAGAGAATATTCTTTAGGAATATTCCCAAAAACCCTTGTGTTTTATTAGATAGATGTTATTTATTAATTTACCCTTGTCTTTACAATTCGTATGAATTGGTTCATTAATTGTTCACGAGACTGTCGAGCCAAATACCAGGCTCGAATTCCTTAACAAACCATCAAAAGTGATTGAGCTTGACTTGTATTTTTTATGAACGAGTTTGAACAAGCCCAAAATCGAGTTGAGCTGAGCTGTTTTGGTTCGTTTAGTAGCCCTAGACCCAATACTCTTAATGATTGGTCCGGTTTCGGTTCTACCATTCTCAAACCAAAACTTTCAATTTGGTTTTTAAAATAGCTAACAAAGATGCCAAACCAGGCTGGTTTCACCCATTACTTAGCCAGCAAATCTACCAACTATCATATTAGCTCCTATTCAAATTAATTTCCATACCCCTTCAACTTCTATTTTATGTACTCAATATTGGAATCCATGACAATGGTTTAACTTGCTAATCAATTACTAGCATTTATAGGGAATAGTATCATTAGCTAAAAACCAATTGAATCATTGATTGATAGAAAAATCAAAAGGTATTACGTTTTGATAAAATAAATGATCAATGTAATTTAAGTACAAGCCATACATCATCTAGATGAAAATGTATTATTATTATTGTTTTTTTGCGTTTCGGTATCACACCAAATTAATCTCGTAAAGATTATTTTCCACAGGAACGGCTTGTTCGTTTGGGGGTTTCAAAATTCTTGCGCACGGTCCTAATAATATTTTTATATATTTCTCTCTCTATTCATTACTCTTAAAAACATCCCTCAAAACTCAAATCGAATAGGGTCTAAATGTCTTGTCGATCCCAAAAAAAAAAAGTGTCGACCAATAACCTCAATGGCTCGGTTGGCGGACGGATAAGATTTGAGGATAAGAAAAAAGGATGTGGAGCAAAGGTAGTAAGAATGAGGGATTAACTCAGAAAAAGGTTTGTTTGTTAGTTGAATGGATGAATAAGAATGAGAAGAGAAAAAATATTGTGAGCGTTTGCTTAACTGCCCCTTGTCATGAGAATACAAGAAGGGTTGGGAGAGTTTTTGGACACTCTGATTGTTACGCTGCCCCTAGATAAGCTTATCCCAGAGGGTGGGGTGGGTTTTGCTACATGGATCTTAGCTTATCCGTCGGAGAAGCAATTCGAGTGCAAAGTAAGGAACCAAACACCGGATAATAAATAGTGGATTCGGTTTAGTTTTTCCTCCAACTGTCCTTATCTCCTCCCTTCTCTACCCGTCAAACAGCTGCAAAACTCGCAAGGGGCTAGTATAGTGGTCAAGGCTTATGCCTTAAAATTTATCTCCCTCATAAGTAAAATTTAGGCTTGAAATAAAACAAAATTAAAATGAAAAACGAACAAAGTCGAAATTTTTTAGGTGCCATCAGTAATTGTGGGTCGAGTTGTACGGAAAACAATTATTTAGCGAAAACAACTTGTCTTAGGCTCTCTTTGGAACTTAGGGAAAAGAAAGGAAGATTAAAAAATTTTCTCTCCTATTGTCTGGTTGAAAGAGAAAAAGGAAAGAAAATAAAGATTTCAAATTCAGTGAATAATTAATTTTTCCTCTTATTTTCCTCTCATTTTCCTTCTCTTTTCTTTTGTTTTCCTTTCTATAAGTTCCGAACAGAGCCTAAAGCCCTTAAATTATAGTAGTAGTAAAAAAAATTTGAAAGAAATTTCAAAAATTGCAAGAACAGAAAAAGGATTGCAAAAATCATTTTCAAACACCATCTAAATCGCGGATCAAAAAAAAAAAAACACCATCCATAAACGTAATGCACGGGACCACCGTGCACTCCGTCAAAAGCGCAAGCAAGATCACGGCCTCCACGTGGCAAATAAATCACCGGAAAAGCAGACAGGAATGCAGGATCTGTGGCCCTAAAAATCCAAGAAAAGAAAAAAAAAAAAACTTATTAGTAACAGATGAGAAGGATGACTATTTATTTTCCAATTATTTTTTCTGTTGACCGGTATTACATTATTTCCAATTAGATGGGGGTTGATACAACGACTTGATTCCATAAATTCAAGATAAAATTTAATAAATCCAGAAAATTATGGGATAAACTTGACTGCATTCCCGAGGAAACTATCCAATTCGGGTTGACAATCGAATCCTTCTCTCTCTCTCTCTCTCTCTCTCTGTTTCCATACTCGGTTGCGTTGCCTTTGCTCTGTTTTTGTTTCCTCTGTTCTGAGTCAAACTCGGAATCCGACTGAAGGAGGAAGGGAGATGTCGGGAGAGCAAGTGCTAATCGGTTCAATCGATCAAGGAACCACCAGCACCCGGTTCATCATCTATGACAAGCAAGCTCGCCCAATCGGATCTCACCAGGTCGAGTTCACTCAGTTCTGCCCACAAGCAGGGTACCCTCTCTCTCTCTCTCTCTCTCTCTCTCTCTCTCACGCACACACACACACACATCCAGTATCTACGAGATTAACTGTTCGTATCATTGTTGTGGGTTCGGGTTGGGGCGAAAAAGAAGAAGAGGGAGTTTGATTTTGAATTTTTATGTGTCTCTCTACAGATGGGTGGAGCACGATCCGATGGAGATTGTGGAGAGTGTGAGGGTTTGTGTCACTAAGGCCATTGACAAAGCAACCGCCGATGGACACAACGTGGACAGTGGACTCAAGGCTATTGGGCTGACCAACCAGAGAGAAACGACGGTGGTTTGGAGCAAATCTACTGGTTGCCCCCTCCACAACGCCATTGTTTGGATGGATGTCCGTACCACTTCGATCTGCAGGTCTAATTTTTATTCATTTGATTTTTGTGCTTTATTTCACTTCTCGTTTATAGAAATCGACGATCGGAGATCAGTGTGTTTGCTGGTTTATGTCAAATGCTTGATTTGATTTTCAACTGGGTATTGGTTATTCTGGGGATTTACATCCCTTTTGGATTGAGGGATTTGAAAAGAAAAGTAAAGGCATCTCCAAACCCGAAATTTGAGTTTAACCCTGTTCCACTTTTTTCTTCTTAAAAAATACTCCGTAAGTACTCATTTTCAATTTTCAAACTCAAATATAATAAAAATAAAAAATAATTTTTTATTTTTTTTGCACCGTATTAAACATCACAATGAGATCTATCAAACAAAATCTATATTGCTAGGAAAATTATTTGCGTAAACATATAATTTTTGAGTTTCAAATTACCTTCTTAAAAAATAAGTACTTAAAATGAAAACTGGAATGAGGTACTCAAAATCCATCTCCAATGGCATACCTTTATGGAAGGTCGGCCCTAAGTTTCTGAAGGCCTAAAGCGATATTAAAAAGTGAGGCCTTTACGAATTTCTACGACAAGCATAAAATAAACAAATTACTTTTTCCATAACAAAAGAGTATTGATCAATAAGAATCCCACCTGCATTTGGAATAAGTGATCTATCACTTGGTGTATTGGCACCGCTCATGCACAGATTTTTAATGGTTTTCAAGTTCAAAACTCTTGTGCTACGAAAAAGAGAAATTAGATTTTTTTTTTGTTAAGCACTCCTGCTACACGTTTGCGTCTAAAAAAGGAAGAGAATTAGATTCCAATGAAGCGAGATTAATGCGTTTGGTTGGGGCAACAACTGAAACAAATCCTTTATATGTTGGTGAATGTATTCTTTCCAAACCAAATTATTCTATCAAATTAGTGAAGAAAGCATGTCGCCAATTACTCTAGGTTGGTATGGTTGGTGTATTGTTTTGGAAAATGTGGCACGGGCATGGCAATGACACGACAAAAGCATGGGCACGAAAAAAGCACGGGCACGGTAATGGCACGGAAAAAGCACGGGCACAAAAAAAGCACGAGCACGAAACGACTCAAGTAAATATAATGGGACAAGCTGTTATATTTATTTTCTAATATTTTGTGTAAATTACTTTCAACGATTAATAATTTTGTTTTGCCAAGCAAAACAAATACCTCCTTGGCCAATGGTCTTAACTGTGGAAAACCTGATTCCAATTAGTAAGATGAATTTTCTGATAAAAATGGACCCTTTAGTTCTTCAATATACAAGTATGCCACCAAGCATTTGTGGGCCTTCCTTTCATTGGATGCATCTTGGGCCTTTATTTTATCTTTGGATTGGCTTCTTTTCTTTTTTTTTGGTGTATACTACATATGACTTCTACATATTTTGGGGTCTTAAAAATCTGCCTTTTTGAGAGCCTAAAGCCATGGCACCTTGGGCTTTAGCCCAAGGCCGGCCCTGCCTTTATGCCTACCGTTTTTTAGTTTACCCTTTCTCTTACCCAAATGAGGAGAGACCCAAGTATCTCAACACCTCTTTTTACTATTTTATTATTTACAAATGGAGGCCGACTGTAGGTACCAAAAGAAACGTACCGATGGGGTACCCAAATAGATTTTTTACCCAAATTTGGGTAAAGAAATGGGTTAGGGCAGGAGATGCTCTGACTCTTGACAAAATAATGTTTTTGGATTATCACTTTCACACAATCCAAAGGGCGGTTAGATCAATAGTTGGTTCTTTTCAGTAATTGGAGCCTAGTGATGTCAATGGCGTTTGTTATTTGGTGAGAAATCAAAATCTTTTATTTTCTTACCATAAACCGGCATCCAAATGGGGCTTTTAGTTCAACTAGCTCTTTGTTATTCTAGAGATGGTGGTGGATAAGTGGTTGTTTTAGAAAACGGAGTCTAGTCCTATCCTGGGTATTCATTAAGGATTTTGAATCTTTGATCAAGACCTAATTATGAAATGGTCTATCTCTTAATCAATTTTGCCATGTTTGGATCACTTGCATGGGGTGGGGAGGCTATGTCAGTATGTCTCAACTGAACTGATAGTTCATTGTAAATTTTGAAGTATTTACCGCACTGTTTTGTATCTTATACAGGAGATTAGAGAAAGAGTTACAAGGTGGACGGACCCATTTTGTTGATACTTGTGGCTTACCCATAAGCACTTATTTCAGTGCCCTGAAATTGCTATGGTTGATGGAGAATGTGGATGCTGTCAAAGAAGCTGTGGCAAAAAAGGATGCCCTTTTTGGAACTATAGATACCTGGTTGATTTGGAATTTGACTGGAGGCATAAACGGCGGTTTACATGTCACCGATGTTTCAAATGCATCACGAACTATGCTCATGAACCTTAAAACGCTGGAATGGGATAAACCCACTTTGGAAACACTAGGAATTCCTCCCGAAATCCTTCCCAAGATTGTTAGCAATTCCGAGGTTATTGGAAATATAACAACCGGATGGCCAATCACAGGAATCCCAATCGCTGGATGCCTTGGCGATCAACATGCAGCAATGGTGGGCCAAGCTTGTAGGAAAGGAGAGGCAAAAAGCACTTATGGCACCGGTGCTTTCATCCTTCTCAACACCGGTGAAGAGGCAATTCAGTCTACTCATGGTCTATTAAGCACTGTAGCTTTCAAGCTCGGTCCAGATGCTCCAGCAAACTATGCTCTCGAGGGCTCTATTGCCATTGCTGGAGCGGCTGTTCAGTGGCTCAGAGACGGTCTAGGCATAATCAAGAGTGCAAGTGAGATTGAAGAATTGGCATTGCAAGTTGACTCCACAGGTGGGGTTTATTTTGTGCCAGCGTTTAATGGGTTGTTTGCTCCATGGTGGCGTGATGATGCTCGTGGTGTTTGTATTGGGATCACTAGGTTTACAAACAAGTGTCACATTGCTCGAGCTGTGCTTGAGAGTATGTGTTTCCAGGTGAAAGATGTGCTGGATTCAATGCACAAGGATGCAGGGGAAAAGGGTGAGGTCAAAAACGAAAAGGGGGAGTTCTTGCTTAGGGTTGATGGTGGTGCTACCGTTAACAATCTTCTGATGCAGATTCAGGTTAGCTTTACCCGTTTGCTTAAATTTTTGCAATTTCATCAATGCTTTGTTGAATAAACTAGTTCAGCTGAAGATGAGGATGAGTGGCTATGTCCATATTTGCTTGCCTTTGACCTTTGAAGAAATTTATTTCTGTTGGAAGTTTACCGTTTCTGGATCATATCGATTCTGCACACTCAATGAGCCTAACTTGACTCAATAGTAATTTTCCCATTAACCAAGTAAGTCTATAATAAGAAAAAAATTTGTTTTCCAATAAAATAGATGGTTATGGCTACAAACCCTTCTGTCGCACCTCATAAAATTCTCCAATTGACTAGATAATTGGATGACTACAAACAGTTCTGTGGTAAACAGTATAATTTTAGCAACTATTCCGTCATGAATCAGGATTGTCGTTTGATAGCTTAATTCTAAGTATCCTCAATTCTCTTAATTGGATGCTAATTGTTGTTTTCTCCTTCCCTCTCATAACTATTTAGATAACTTGTTTTTGAAACTAATGATTTGCAGGCAGACTTGTTGGGTAGCCCAGTGGTAAGACCGGCTGACATAGAGACAACAGCACTTGGTGCAGCCTACGCTGCTGGGTTGGCTGTCGGTGTTTGGACAGAAGACGAGATTTTTGCTGCCGGGCACAAGACAGATAAAGCGACATTCTTCCATCCAACCTTGATGGAAGAACTGAGGAAGAAGAAGGTGGATTCTTGGTGCAAAGCCGTTTCAAGAACTTTTGACTTGGCTGATCTTTCCTTGTAACTTCGCTCCTTTTCCCCCCCATGTTTCTGTTATCTGCTTTCCCATGTTATCCTTTTTCCCTTCTGTCCGAGAAATTCTTCAGTGCCGAGCGAGCACTGGACAGGTGGTGCTCGCTCAGCACTGAAGAATTTCTCCTTCTGTCCACCTTTTGTTTGCTTATGCACCTGCGTGTGCTGGAAACCTTAATTTTATTGCACTCTTGAAGTTTAATCATAATAAATTGGTCTTTTTAATGTATTGACTGCTTTGCAATCAGATCCATTTAAGCTGATGTGAGAAAAGGTCTAAGATCTCTACCGTTGCGATCTCTAACGCAAATAGATCCATTTAAGCTGTTTAGTCAAGTGGCATGAATTCCTCAAAAGTTTGATCAAATGGAAAAGCAGATTCAAGACACCAAACTGAAAGAAGAACATTGGACAATCAAGACACCAAACTGAAAGACAATCCTATTAAATCCAGAAATTGCCATTGGTTCCCCCAAAGTGGTCTGATAAGTCAACCCTGAGTGGTTTCGTAAGCTGGCTCAGACATTCAGTTATTTAAAGAAAAGAGTAGCCAAATAAGCCGGTTATCGATATGTACCTTTTATATTGGAAAAGTTTGTCTAGACTTCAACCAATAGATGTAGGGGTGGACACAAGGGGTGCTGGGTGCCCGATGCCACAATTTTCTCTAATTCTTATCTAAACTAGGCGTCTAGACTACAACCAATAGATGTAGGGGCGGACACAAGGGGTGCCGGGTGCCCCGCACAAAATACTTCCACTAATTGTATTAGTTTTTGAGGTTAATTTTTCTATAGGATTGGCTCCTGTTCCTGGAAGTCTCTTGAGGAAAAAAATTATATAAAATTTCTCTATATGGGTGAAAAAATTTCCAAGTTTACAAATCATTTTTTGGTTGTAGGCGCAATATTAAATTGTGGTAAAATATGTACACACAATCTCGTCTCCTTCTTATAACTTACTACTAGTAGCAATATAAGTAAATATATTATATTTTTTGTTATTAATGTAGAGATACATGTGATTCGGTCCTTATTGATTACAAATTTTGTGTCCGTCATTGAATAGATGTGTATAACTAACATTTCTACATGTATCGAGAAAGGGGGAGTGAATCGAGGGAAAAATAAGTCGCATGGTAAGATTCGAACTCAAATCATACACAGTAAAATAATTAAGCGTCTCATCCACTAAGGCACCATAGTTCAAAGCCGGTATTGAAACAACGATCTTAGAAAATTCACCTTGTCGGATATGACTTTAGTCCCAAAGCTGATATAAACTAACAAGAAGTCTTAATTAGGGCAGCAAATGAAACCGAGTTTGTGAACCATCTGAAACTTGACTCGGTAAATACTCATTTGAATTTGATCTGTCTACTAAACGAAACGAAACAAATCCGAATCTCAATTTTAATTTAATGAACGAGCCGATTGAACCTGGCAATATTCAACTTGACTAGACTAGCAAACCTAGAATACACATATTATCATGCGAATTTTGTATATACCCTTGAATACGCATAAATTATATAGTAACTAATATATGCACACAATACAAATTTTAAAACTTGTACATGTATAAACTTTTCAAGTACTATAAACTTATACATGTATATTCTTATAATTTTATGTCTGTAATAAAAAAAATATTTGAGCTCTAGACCCATATAAGAGCTTAAATACATACTTCCTTTTGAGCTCTAGACCCAAATAAGAGCTTAAATACATACTTTCTTTTGCTCATTAGCTCAAGAATAAGTTCGAGTTTGAATCAAACCTAGGCAAACTCGGCTCGCCCAATTTTCAATGGACTCTGAGTTCTCTAAAAACTCAACAAACGTACCTAAACATTCTAAAGCTCAGCTTGACTAGACTCGTCTGCCACTTGCAATAAACACGTAATGAAAATCTCACAAAGCTTCACTATGAAAAGTTGGATGTTTGGTGAATTGTAAACTGAAGTCGTTGCCATGGGCTAAACGTTCTTCATGGGATGGGCTTGAATTAAGGGGTTGTTTGGATGGGGACTGTGAAGGGGTATTAGTAATATCCCTCATATATACCCGGGCCCATCCCTTAAGCCATGGTTTGGGAACCAAAAAACGAGGAGTATTAGCTTAAAGTCCCTCTTCTCTTATACCCCTTAATAACCCAGCGGGATGATTATTTATGGAGAGGTTTTGGGGTGGTATTAAATAATACCCCATCATCTTTCATTTCAACTACAAAACAACTTTATTCCCCATTTTATTCTTCATCCAAACCAAGTACTACTCCCTCTGCCCCTTATTTAGAGTCCAGTATTCCATTTTGGGCTGTCCCTTAATAAGTGTCCATTTTATAAAGTTAGTGGTTAAAAGTTGGTGCATTGTCTATTTTGTCCCTAAAAGTAGATTCCATTTTGAAAAGTTAGTGAGTAAAAGTGTAATGATGATGGGTAAATAGGAAAAATTGAGAAAAAAGTTGATGTGAAAAGTATAATGATGATATCTTTTTAATAAGTTAGAGTTACAAAGTAGGACTCTTAAAAAGGGACGGAGGGAGTACTATTTAATCCCCTTATCTAATATCTCATCCAAACCAACTACTTTTGAAACCCCCATTACATCATCAATGTTGACTCACCTTTCTTACATAATACCCCCTATTATCTTAGGAAAATGATTTTGCCACTCCGTTTTTTGTTAACGGCACTCCATTGCAAGTGTATTTTTGCACCAAAAAAACACTTGCAGAGAAGTGCCGTTAACAAAAAAGAAAGTAACAAAATCAGCAGCCTTATCTTATTCCTATTCTTAACTAATACAGTACCCCCAATTCTTTCCCACATCCAAATGGGCCCTAAGGGGTTAATTGGGCTTGGGCAACATTGTACGTTCTCTCCAAAACTGAAGGCAAGTGCTCTGGTTACTGGTACTTTGTTTTTAGCTCATAAATCATAATGATGGACCACTTCACACCAACTTCGTACACCACCCCCATCCTTGAAGATGAAGCGAACAAAACCACACAGCTAGCTACACCAACACGAATGATTGTTTATTTGCTATATGTCCACTTCCCAACTAGAATTTATAATGCTTACAATATTACTCAAAACTCAAAAGGACATTCCACGTTCCAATGTTATCTCAAACTCCAATAATCAATTCTCGCGCTGTCGCTCTTTATCTTTGTTATATCGCGAATTTTAGCAGCATGAGATGTTTTCGGAAGTCGCTTTAACGCGCGCGCACGCTCATTATGTGCTCTTGTGAATTTTTGTATGAGATGTTCTCGAAAGACGTTTTCATGCTCGCACGCGCGATTAAATACTTATTTTATATTTTACGAGACAGATATGATTCTTTCCCGATACATCATTTTTTATTCAAAAAATAAGTACTTATTTTAGTTAGTAAAACATATCCTCAATGGATATGAATCTCAGATTTAGTGTATGAAACCCCAATTGCATGATACATCGAATGGTTGGTTAAATGTTGGTAATATTGCTCAAACCCAAAATCAGGGAAAAAATTTCAGTGCCGAGCGGGTACCACGTGGTGCCCGCTCGTAAATCCGAGCCGTTCATTTTGTGTTTGAACGGCTCAGATTTAGAAAGAGAAAAAGGAGAGAGAAAGTATTGGGATGAGATGAGAAAGAGAGTTTCAAGCCGAGCCGTCCAAAAGTGAATCGGACGGCTGAGATGCACCGAGCGGATGTCACGTCGACAATACCCGCTCGGCACTGAAAAACTACTCCAAAATCAGGACAATGACCCAAAAAAATATAAAAAATTGTTTATGGAAATGAAATCGGAAAGTGAGGAACGGTGGGGTTTACGACAAAGAAGTGTTTTCCCATTGGAGTGGAAGAAGCAATATGTGGGTGAAGGGGAGGGGAGGGGAAATAGCAAGGTATTATCCGTTGGGCACGCTACCCAACACACGCGAAAGGACGTCAGGAGTGACTGTACTCTGCCCCACTATTTTCCCTTTATAGAGAAGAGAATACTAGTAGATTAGTATCCAATGCTTCTGGCCTCACCAGAATACAGTATTATCATGGAGTACCACTTCCCGATTTGGTTTAGGGACTCCGAAACAGCACCATATTTACTGTCCTCTCTTTGATTGGATTCGTTCTCATCTCTCTACTACTCTACTATTTGTGTGGTCTAAATTGGTAGGTTCACTTAATTAGTGCAAATGAGCCGAATTTTGGAATGTTCAAGTTTGACTCGTTTGTAACATGATTCATAAGTATATTGAACGAGTCAAGCTTTTTTAAGTTGAGTCGGGTTTTAGAGTAGTTAATTTGTCCCGTTTACTCACGAACTTAATATTCAAGCTCCTTTGATTACAAATTGAGTACAACCAAATAATTCGGCTCAGCTCGTTTACAGCTATGTGTGGTTGGTTTACAGCCCTGTTCCTACTACAATACTAGTAACTTTGAGTGGGGGCGTACTGTAACGACAACTAGCCCCAAGCACACCCAAACCCACCCTCTTATCCTCGGATATTCCCCATCCTCACGTATATAAATACCCCGTCTCTCAACACCCATTCTCTCCCCCCTACTGTGTCACTCTCTCTCTCTATCCGCCCCTCTGCATCACGCCGTGTCAGCCAGCAGAATCCCGACACATCTAGGGTTCCGTCGATCTCATACAACCATGGGGTCCACGTTAATGTCAGATCTGGCGACGGAGATTCTTATTCCGCTGTGCGCGGTGGTCGGAATCGTGTTCTCGCTCGTCCAGTGGCTGTTGGTCTCCCGCGTGAAGCTCACGCCCGACCGCACCGCGTCGGCGCCGTCGAGCAAGAAGAACGGTTACAATGACTACCTCATCGAAGAAGAGGATGGCATTAATGACCACAGCGTCGTGGCTAAATGTGCAGAAATACAGAATGCTATTTCTGAAGGTGATATATATACAACCCTAGATCTCTAGTCATCTATGCTAGATCTTATTTTCTCTCTTTTTTGGTGATAATTATATGTGCAGCTGTTTATCTAGATTGTATTTATCGGTGAAGGGTAAAATGGGACGGGAAAGTTTTGATCTTTTTAGCTGGATGATATGTTTCGGTAGGGGTATTGAATTTTAAACAATGGAAGCCAAGTGGTTTGAACTTTGAGTGGTCAAGAGCGCGGACGCAAGATTCTTGTTGTGGGGACCAAATTTTATTCATAGTATTATATTGGCAACATATCATCATCCTATAACAAATAAAACAATTTTGAGAGGACGTTTTTTCATAATTTTTACAAACAAAACCAAAATTTAGTTGACAAAATGGGGATAATTGGGAGGTGTGTGGGGACCCTGGCCCTCGCTTGCACTCCTTGGTCTGCCCCAGGTCAAGAGGTACATGTTCGAGTCGGGCGATTGATGCCCCTCGAACTTTGCCTTCCTACAAAGCTCGGCTATGTTCCACTGCCCCTTGGTGGGTGGTAGAATCTTGGCGGGGCGGTAGAAGCTTTGGCTCTTTGTACCTTCCAGAGCCCGCCATGGGTATGGAGTCCCGGGGCTGCTACTTCTATTCCCCCCCCCCCCCCCCCTTTTGGAATGAGAAAAAATAAATGGAAGCAAAGTGAAAATGTTTTGAGTTTGGTGTTGTCTAGCTGTTCAAGTGATAGATGACAGATACAGTACATTCTTGGTTTTCGAGGGTTTCAAAATGGATAATGAATCCGACCAAATCATGTCTTACTTTTCCTCTCTGCGTTTTCCTAGCTGACGAACAAGGTTTAGGGGTCTGTGCGATTGGTAATCACTTCGCTTTGTTTTTGGTTACCAGCTCAGATCCCGTTTTAAAAAAGAAAAAAAAAAGGCTCAGATCTACTTTTATGTCGGTCTAGACTCTGGACTTATCAAACCAATGATGTGTTTTGTAACATGGATTATTTTTTGCGATTACGAGATCTTCTGTGGTTTGATACTTTGATTTGTTGCCATTGCAATGCAATACACGTCTTTGTTGGTTATTTACAGAATTTGTTTTAAAAGTTAATGATTATCTTGATATTGGGAAGAGCAGTTATTGTTCTCTCTCTCTCCTCGTTGTTCTGTGGTTTGGCTGGGGAGAAACACTTCAGTGCCGAGCGGGCACGGTGCCACGTGGTGCCGAGCAGATCTCGGCCGTCCGAACGTGTTTTGGACGGCCCAGATCTGTTTGGGCTTGGGGGACGTTTTGGTAATTTCACACTTAAAAATTACCCAAACAAATCTGGGCCGTCCAAAACAAGTTTGGACGGCCGAGATCGTGCTCGTGCCCACCCGGCACTGAAAAATTTCTTTGGGCTGGGAGGTTGTAATTATTTTTGTCCCACTTGAGTAAAGTTCTGAGGCTTTTATTATACTTTTGTTTTGATTAGTTGTTCACTTGTTCATCCACGTGCACTGCACGTGGAGAGTAATATAACATATACGGTCATGTAGTGTGGGGCCATGTTGCTTTAAAAACTAGGAGTATAAAATATTATACAGACACCCTCAAGTTTTTTTAATAATTGCATTGACCGTCCTATGACTCTTGAAATTATATTGCCTCCCTGTACTCCTTTGACTATATGCAGATGCATCCCCTTCATTAAGGATTGTCAACAGAAAAAGTTTATATCTGAATTTCAAATTTTGGGATGCCAATATTGCCTGGAACAATATCTTTTAGATCAATTCAAGTAGGTGGACCGTGTGAAGAATGAAGATTGAAATGCGTATGAATGATCTAATATCAGCCAATGGAAGTTAACCTCGTAGAATGAAAAGTCACGTCATTTGTTGATAAGAGATAACATACTTTTGTGCATAATTTCTCTCAACTTTTTCGCACCGATTTTGAAGATCTCAATTAGTTATTTAAATTGGGGTGAAAATCAGAAAATTGTCACAGAAATGCTTTAATTTTTTTGTCCGAAAATGATGTGACTTTTTCGTAAAGAACTAAAATTATGGAGTGAAGGGATTCTAACTGTAACTGTTAGAATCCATTCAATGCCCACCAAACATCCACTTCCACTAGCTACAGCTATTTCATTGCCAAACTCATCTCCTACCACCATTCCCACTACCTTTAGAGGCGCTAATTGACAACTTCTTATGCATTATGGTCTTTGCAATGGAGAATGACACCATAGTCCATGGCTAAACTCCACCATTTTGTTACCAGGTAATCTTGACATGCAATAGGCAGTTATTAGGAACCTAGAATTTCACTTTTTGGAAGGATATCTTTTACACCTTTTTTTGCAGACTGTCAAAATGGCCAATATATTTCAGGTCCTTGCAAGACTTGGTCCTTCGTGGTTGGTATCTTTTTACATTTTCGGTTTTTGTAATTTGCTTGGTGAATTGATTGCGAAATCTGATTTCGTTGTAGTTATTATGAAAGCAACTCACTTTCAGGAAACACCAGAAAGATATTTTTCCCATACCAAAACCAGTTTCTGGCCGAAAAAAGGACCTAGTTATTTCGAACTTCTCATTTTGGTTCTGAAACATGGAAAACAATGCCAAACTTAGCATTCAGAATGATAAAGTTTGTATTATGTTTTCATCATGTCTTGTTTTATTACTATACCTTTTGTTTTCCTGTTCCCTTCCTATGCTTCTCTTCTGGTTCAAGCTCTACCCTTTGGTTTTTGCCTGATATCAATGTTATCCTGTTCCATGTCATGTTAAGTATTGATCTCTGTGGTTAAGTTAATTTTATCTTTGTGCCACTACAGGACTGTTACTTTTAGCCTGGTGCTTTTCTGAATCTCTATGGTGCTTTTCTGAATCTCTATATGGTATCATGTGGGATTGTAAATTAATTACATCTGAATGTAACAGGTGCAACATCTTTTCTGTTTACCGAGTATCAGTATGTGGGCGTTTTCATGGTTGCTTTTGCAATTTTGATTTTCCTTTTCTTGGGCTCTGTTGAGAGCTTTAGCACAGAAAGCCAACCCTGCACCTATAATCAGCATAAGATGTGCAAGCCAGCACTTGCCACTGCCATATTCAGCACCATCTCCTTCGTACTCGGTGCTGTCACCTCTGTCGTGTCTGGTTTCCTTGGCATGAAAATTGCAACCTATGCAAATGCGAGGACAACCTTAGAAGCAAGAAAAGGTGTTGGAAAAGCTTTTATCACTGCATTTAGATCTGGTGCAGTTATGGGTTTTCTTCTTGCTGCTAATGGCCTCTTGGTCCTGTATATTGTCATCAATCTCTTCAAGCTATATTATGGTGATGACTGGGAAGGTCTTTTTGAGGCAATTACTGGTTATGGACTGGGTGGGTCCTCCATGGCTCTCTTTGGGAGAGTTGGTGGAGGTATCTACACTAAGGCTGCTGATGTCGGTGCTGATCTTGTTGGGAAGGTGGAAAGAAACATTCCAGAAGATGATCCAAGGAACCCAGCTGTGAGCCTCTTTCACTTTTGAATTAAAAAATGTACACGTTAATTTGGACTTGTTAAATTCAGGTGTCTTTATTATTGCAGGTAATTGCGGACAATGTTGGTGATAACGTGGGAGATATTGCTGGCATGGGGTCTGATCTATTTGGTTCATACGCCGAATCATCTTGTGCTGCGCTTGTTGTGGCCTCTATCTCCTCCTTTGGAATCAACCACGAGTTCACGGCAATGTGTTATCCCTTGCTAATTAGTTCTGTGGGCATCATTGTTTGTTTGATCACCACCCTCTTTGCAACTGATTTCTTCGAAATCAAGGCTGTCAAGGAGATTGAACCAGCATTGAAAAAGCAGCTTATTATCTCCACTGTTTTAATGACCGCTGCAATTGCAGTAGTCTCTTGGATTGCGCTTCCATCATCCTTCACAATTTACAATTTTGGTTCCCAGAAAGTTGTGAAGAACTGGTAAGCTTTGCCTTTATCTTCCCCTATGTCTTAGCGTCCTTTGTTTCCAGATAATTTCATAAAAGTGGATGTAATGTTGATACTTAAAAAGGTTATTTGACAATGTGCCAAGTGAGTCCTATCGTACTTGGACTCTGTGGCCGGTTTATATCTAACCATATCTAAGCCTCGGATTATCTTGTTTTCCTGTTCAAGGACACAAGAAACTTAAAGTTCCATATTTCTTAATAGTCTTCTTTAATGTTTAAATGAATCTTGTGTTTATAAGGTGAAAGCACTCCATGAATATGGGAGTTTCACATACCCTCATCACTAGTTGTTTCTCCTGAATGAATGTCCAAGTTCCAATTTCACGTCACACACACAAGTTTAGATTCGTTCTATGGCACATTGAGTATATGAGATGTTAGCAAAAAGATTTTGTAAAATCAAAGTTGTTTAGCCTGGGAGAAGTAGTTGATCAACTTCTATTTGCTTGTTTTTCGTATATCTTGAGGTAATATAATTTGTCTCAAAAGCGTTTGATTTTCGCCTGCAGGCAACTATTCTTGTGTGTTGGTGTTGGGCTTTGGGCTGGACTTATTATTGGGTTTGTGACAGAGTATTACACCAGCAATGCATACAGGTATCTCACATTGCAAATTAACTCACATCTACTCTTTTTATGCATCATTTCTCATGCATCTTTTGCTTTTATATAATGTAGTCCTGTGCAAGATGTTGCTGATTCATGCCGGACAGGAGCTGCCACTAACGTTATCTTTGGCCTGGCCTTGGGATACAAATCTGTCATCATCCCAATTTTCGCCATTGCAGTCAGCATTTTTGTTAGTTTTAGCTTTGCTGCTATGTATGGTATTGCAATGGCTGCCCTTGGCATGCTAAGCACCATTGCTACTGGGTTGGCCATTGATGCTTATGGGCCCATCAGTGACAATGCTGGAGGGATTGCCGAGATGGCTGGTATGAGCCACCGAATCCGTGAGAGAACTGATGCCCTTGATGCTGCCGGAAACACCACTGCTGCCATTGGAAAGGTACTAAGATGTTTTTTTTGGCTATAACCATAAAGGTCATGCATGTGATTATAGTACTGGGCAGTGCCTAGATGTAATACCTTTTACGAGTTAGGCTTTTGAATTTTCTGGGTTGACCTTTTTTTATGTTTCCCAAAATGATGGGAGCCTTGAGTCAATAATTATGTCAGTCATGCCACTTTTATAAACAACTCAGCTTTAAGCTGCTATGATGGTCTTAGCTAGTGAATATTCAACTGATTACAATTTACAATGACCTAAGCCTGACATTTCATGCGATACTAAAGTTTTAGTTTTATTGTTTAGCTTAATCTAGCATTTGTTTCCTCTTTATTGTCCTATGTTTTTTGCCTATTTCTGTTTATGAGTTATTGTTTCCAGGGATTTGCTATTGGATCTGCCGCATTGGTGTCATTGGCACTCTTCGGTGCATTTGTTAGCCGTGCAGGAATTTCAACCGTTGATGTTCTCTCACCGAAGGTGTTCATTGGTTTGATTGTTGGTGCTATGCTTCCTTATTGGTTCTCTGCCATGACAATGAAGAGTGTGGGAAGTGCAGCATTAAAGATGGTGGAGGAAGTTCGAAGACAGTTTAATACTATTCCTGGTCTCATGGAGGGCACTGCCAAGCCCGATTATGCCACCTGTGTCAAGATCTCCACTGATGCTTCAATCAAGGAGATGATTCCACCTGGCGCCCTTGTCATGCTTACACCCCTCATTGTTGGAACCTTCTTTGGTGTTGAGACGCTATCTGGCATTCTTGCTGGCTCCCTTGTTTCTGGCGTCCAGGTAATGTTGAAAACTACATTGGAAATTTCAAAATGACTTGTAGCTGGAGTACATCTCTACTCGCTTTGAATTAGTTTTGCGAAATTCTTTTTAGAGATAGTTGTTGAAGATGCAAATGCTCTTCATTTTCATGACACATTCATTTGTTATACCAAAAATGAGAGAACATATTTTTACTGCTTTCCCCATAACGAGTTTGCATTCAAAAACAAAATCCAAAAAAGCAAGTTCAAAAAACTGTCAACCAATAACTTTCTGAAACATTTCATGAATAACTGATTAATTGTAACCAGAGTTGTTTCTGAAGGTTTTCCTGTTATTAATTGTGGTTTACAGATAGCAATATCTGCATCCAACACTGGTGGTGCATGGGACAATGCCAAGAAGTATATTGAGGTAATAATCTAGAATAATGTGTTGAGTTGGTTTTTGTAAACACGTTATCAGGTGAATGTTGCTAAGTAACGTTATGCACTTTGTAAATTTTACTGCAGGCCGGTGCCTCAGAACACGCTAGGACCCTTGGCCCCAAGGGGTCAGATCCACACAAGGCAGCTGTGATTGGTGACACGATCGGTGACCCTCTTAAGGACACATCAGGCCCGTCACTCAACATTCTTATCAAGCTAATGGCAGTTGAATCACTTGTGTTTGCTCCCTTCTTTGCCACTCATGGTGGCCTGCTGTTTAAGATCTTCTGAGAGGGAGTGGATGAAAAGAAATAGAGGCGGGGAGGTGGTTCAACTTGTCCCAAGTGGGACAGCTAGTGAAGTAGTGAACAATAATTTTTGATGAGCTGATGATGATGATAATTGCGATGGTTACAACAACGATAATTGTCATTCTAGTTAGATGAGAGTTCGGAGCTTGTTTGTAGTAGTTTCTTTGCACTGTTTTCGAACAGAGTTATTTAATTCCCTGTATTGGCATCTGTTTCCTTTTAATGAAGGCAGGAGAGCAAGGACGGAATGGGTTTCTTAAAACTTTTCTGGTTTTCATTTCTTTTTGAGGAGAATTTTTCGGCTATACACCTAATTTTCCTGGGGTTGTAGTTCAATCAGTCAGAGCACAGCCCTGTCAAGGCGGACGCTGCGGGTTCGATCCCCATCAGTCTCGACGGTTTTCAAAAATACATCAATTCATCTCTCCATTTTCTGTGAAAAGGGGGACTGAAATTCAATCAGAACAGCACTGGGTGAGTAAGAAATAGGCTGATTCTCTGAGTCGCTGGATCACAAAATGGACCTATGATTTCAAGTCCACTCGTTGATTTCGAGAAAACTGAATCAATGATTCTCTATAGCTTTGGCTGCAATTAACGCGATGATGCTTATCGAACGAGTGAAGCTACTTTCTCCTGGCTCTAGCCCAGTGGAGATGATTGTGAAGGAGAAGTATACTGCTCTTATAACGTATTCTACAGGTGACTCTTACATTATGGATAATCTGATTACTAGGTGTCAAATACCCAGTAACTTCAAATTGAGATAGTTTTATTTCGGTGTTAGCTTAATTCGTGAATCTTTATCCCGGAGAGATTTTTAACATTTTCAGAGTTAGATACTCTCTTTTGTAGGATTGAGTCTAGAACCTCATATTTCCGTTCGTGGGAGGATCTCATGCCGATTGGGCGAAGATGATTCTGGAATGGATATATAATCAGGTATCCCATTCTGATTTCAGCCGATTCGTATGTGGGAAACACGGAGATCTAGAATCCAATTCTTATTCCTCTCAAGATGTCGGTCTGTACTCGGCAAGAGAAAGAAAACAAAAGATTTTGGTCATTCAAATTAAGCTTAAAACGTGCACATTTTAGTTTTACATAATCAGACACAGGAGGGAATGGGGGGGAATGCTCTCATTCCTCCCTGGAAATATTCCCAGTGAACATCTGCATAATCTTTCACTTTACCATCAACCGATCTGTGCTCCGGTCGGATCTCTTTTCCCTTTTCGGGTGTGCAGAACACATCTATGGAAATTCCGACTGTCAACGAGTTACTCAGCACCCTCTATGCACACGGCTCTTGACCACTCCATTAGTCATTATCTGGTATTATCACACATCAATCACAACAACAATGTATTCATTTTCTGCTTCTACGCCACGTTAAAGTCAAAATCAAATGACAGTTTGCAATACATACTAATGTGTACATTTGCACCTCCGTTTGATGACCCGTGAGAATGAGGATGGCATGAGGAATTTATGGGACTGTATGCCATTTGTCCTTGTTGAAGATTTTGAAGACCAACTTCATATTGCAAAATGACTGTGTACCCTGATCCATCTGCATGGGGTTTTAAGCCCATAATGAGATCAGGCCTCTGGCATTTCGAGTAGTAGTTAAACCTTGCTTGCAGCATTGCTCGTTTACCGAACTGATGCCGGAAACCGTCTTCTTCTAGTTGCAACGACTTGGCCATCGTTTTGGAAGTGATCTCTGTGACCATCTTTGTATTGTCTGTGTATTCTTTCAGGGCATCTCTGCTATTATTTGCAGAGCCATGTTATTATATGGATGCAAAAATCTGTTATTGGGTGCGGGTACGAGTCTACATATCAGATTCATTTTATTTCTATTTCCAGGACATAGGGACACCCCTTAATCTTCACATTCCTTGGTCTATTTTGTCCAATTTTCTGTGGTATATCATGTTTACAAGGTGCGCCCGATTGTACGGTAGGAGTCTATGCATGGTTCGTACTACATTTGAATCATACAATACGCTTGCAAGGTGCAAAACATGATGGACACAGATTCTATACCCATATGGGATCGACACTAGGAAGTAGGAATCCTCTGTCCCAGAATACTTTCTCCGTGATAAAATCCACTTACTTTAACCCCAAAAACACATTTTCCACATCTTTATTCACATTAAAAGGCATAATTCCCCACTAAAAGTATTAAGACAAGAAATTTAAATCACGTGTCTCCACATAAAAGTGGAACGACACTCTACGCTGGGTCTTCAACTTCGCCAGGAAAGATTACCAAGAGCATTCCTTCAACTTCCCTGCTATATCCCACCAGTAGGAGTAGTCCACCCATTGATTCATCCCTCAAAAAGTCATGCCAGTAAAGTGTGTACGTGCGTCCTTATCTCCAGCAGTCAGACGATGTTTATTCCCGGCAAGATTGTGTACGCCAGCATCTTCAGAAGCTCATTTACTGGGGGGACCACTTCCTTTGCTTTAGCATCAACTGGCAGTTCAGCATCCGCATCATTGCAATTTAAAATCAGGTCATCAAACCAGGACCTGTAGCCGGCAGCCAAGTCCGCCCCTTTGAAGAGGGCGGACTTGGCATCCTTGTACTTCTTCAAATGGAAGTATGCAAGCCTGTAAACTCACAAAACAAATAAGGTTTCAATAAAAACAAATAATGGTTCAATAAACTCACAGCCAAGTTCGCACTTCTTAGACAGGAAGTCATTTTTGAACATTTGGTCTTTAGACGTTGATAATAGAAACAAATAAGGCTTCAAACATTCCTGAACATTTGGTCTTTAGATGTTGATAATTTTAGCAATACAAGTAACCCCTTCAGATTCGGAGTTCATAATATTGCTAATAGCAAGGGATGCCACAAACAATAGGGACACTATCCTGTGTGAAGGAACGAATATCATATTTTCAGCCATATAGTGGAAAAACTCTACGATAGAAAAGATTCACCTATTAAAAGAGAAAGAACAACAACAAAAGTAATGTACACCACCATCACCTATACAAACCTCTAAACCAAATTCTGGAAAAGCAAAGGGGGGAACTTATGAAACCCTATGCAACAATGCGAGATGTTCGCTTGTCAATTGCACACAATTAAATCTTGTAATTTTAATTGAACCTTGAAGGGCAGAAGATTGAAACTTAATGCGCATTGGGAACATGCATTGAAACGTTGGAAGCCCTTGGTAATAGGTGCAAACATTTGCTATTTTACATGGAGTAAAATGTTCTGTATCTAATGTTTGCGGGTAATGACCACAAAGAATATAAAGCTTATTTTGTTTTCACCATTTATAGCTCTCTAAAATGCTCTAGAAAGCTGAGGGTACCCTACCAGATATACAGATAGTTGAAGCTACTTATATAAGAACTCATATTTCTCTGTTAGCAAAAAGTTCATGCTTTTTCTAGCTCAAAATAATTCGAGAAAGAAGAGTGCAGGTTCATGAATGAAGCCCATGTGAGGAACACAAGGAGAAGGTATTGAGTAGAGAACATAAAAATTATTGGTTGAAAGTTGTTCACAAACACCTCTACCCCATAATATAGCTGCTGTACATATCAGAAAATTATAGGTCATGCAATTCCTATGGAAGGGAGAAACTACCCATAGGGTATACTGACACCGCGACACGTGCATATAAGGTCTTCTAATTTGAGGAAAAATCGTAGAGTCCACGTGCATAGGAACTTTGCAAAATCTATGCCATTCAAAACTAATATTCACTTAACAATTGCCCAAAATCCAAATCCACTCTTTCGAAAAGCACGGTCAAAATTCATGACACGCAAATAGTGGACGAGGATTCCCAACGCTGTTTTGTAAAGCAACATAGATGCAAGTTCCCGCTCTGAAGATCAATCATAAGCCAAATGATGAGAATAGCCTCTAACACTAACGGGACATACTCAATTGCTAAACCAACTGATGAGAATAGCTCCTAACACTTACGGGAGATATTCAATTGCTAAATGGAGGATAGTACGATTCAAATTAATCATTTAAAAGAAAAACAGAAAAGAAACGACTAAAAATAATAGAAGCATTGTCATTAACTTTTAGACACTTGCTAACATGTGTTTTTTTTATAACATCAGGAATCAGACTGTTACTTCTCAAAGAATCATACAATGGCTGCATCATAATTGAACAGAAAAGAAAATTGAAGTCAACTGAGGTGCCAACAAAAACTAAAGATGATATATACCCAACGTGCAAACAATAAGCCTAATAGATAAGTTCCATAATAGTTTTCAGATAATACTGTTGCACCCGCCTAACAAAGACTATAGGACTTAAACACCACATACTTGAATTGAAAATCACGCAGTAATCCATAAATGCACACAAACACAAGAAATAAGATTATACCTGATCGAAAGTATTTTGGTCAAAAGAGCAGTCTAAAGTTTTATTTTCTCCATTGAATGGGAAGGAAAAAATATGAAAAGAATACATGCAAAAATCCTACTCAACCACGTATTACTCACAAGTCTAACGTTCCACTACAAATAGAAAACTATGTATCTAATCCTCAAAGAAGCAATATATCTAACACCTTCCTTGCAACAGTATGTCCATGAAGCAAAGAGGAGCATTTGCATAAGAGTTTTGCGTGCCAATTTAATAATAATAATAATAATAATAATAATAATAATAATAACAAATTCTGTATATTCCTCTTATGCAGTAACTCTTTTTTCCCCTTTGGAAAATTTCGTCAAACATGTTTCATGGACCTATAAATATTGATCTTAAAAGTCCAAATTAAATCCCATTGTAAATCAAATGCTATTTATGTTTCTTATATTGTTGAAAACATTGAACATAAATTGTATGAATTTTGGTTCTTAAATGATTCGCTTCCATATCTCACTCATCTCTAATTAACAACTTCAAATTACCTTGAGATTGTCATTGTATCTGTACAAGGGGAGGAAATTGTGGAAAAAATCCTTACTGCTATCTGCCTCTCATTACCCCGCGTGTGTGTGTGTGTGTGTGTGTGTGAGAGGGGCTATATTTGGCCCAAAATGCCTTGCCCCTAGGGCCAGGCGCAAGAGATCCCTAAGTCACATGATGTGCGTGTATGCGAGCGTGAAAACTTCTATAAAGAGCATGAGCGCAGTGTGAGGATTGAGTGTGGGAGTGCAAGACATTTTGAAGGATTATGTGACTAAGGTGCCACCACAGATCAAACAAAAGCCATTAAACAAAGAAATACTATCGTGTTGCTCACCCCATACAGTAATGCGGCTGCCATCTCGAGTCATCGAGCTTTATGGCTTGCAAACAGTCTCCAATGGCACCTGAACATCCGTGAAATTGTATCAAATTCATCACATATAAAACACTGTAATTTTGTTTACTCTCTAATAGGATTGTTCCTACATGAATATCTCGATAGAAAGGAAAATCAAAACTGGCAAAATATGCTGTATTTGCAACAGACAGAAAAGTTCCCATCAAATAATTAGAGAGTAAACAGATTGAAGCAATGATTCAGAAACTACAGAAAATATAAATTATGGAGTAAGTCTTATCTGCAGGCGGTTGTTACAAAGAATCTTTTTCCTGTAAAATAAACTACTACTGTAGAAATTATAAACATGATTGATCTAAATGGAATGAAATTAAGTAGACGTGATCATGGTTTTGGGGGGCATATGCTACTCTATTCTTGAAATTTCCAGGTTTTAATATGTTGAGAATTTCGCATAAAATCGATCAGAACCAAATAGTATCCACTAATTAACCATAATGCCACAAACTAACCATAATGCAACAGTGATCCACAGATAAACTTTACCTACCCAAAATAAATAAATAAATAAACATCGGTGAATTACCCTCGTAATTTTTCATCCCTACTCGGGCCATTGCCCGGCACAAAAAGATGACGGATATCTCTATGATCGATTGATTCGATTCAGACAAAACCTGTTCAGATGCCTGTAGCGCCTCACGGTCTTCCCCCATAGTAGAGTGGGAGAGAGAGAGTGAAGAGAATTTGGGCGCGAGAGAGAGAAGGGGGTTTTGTTCTGCCATTTGCGAGAGATGGGGATTGCGTTAGGGTTTATGTTTATGCTTATATGTGAAAATCGTATCCAGTGAGGGAGAGGGGGGTGACGAAATTTTGTTCCATGGCCATGTTTCCCGTTTGACTAAATAAGAAAATTGACTTCTTTCTTTTTTTATTCAATTTTTTTTCGTATTTGTTAATTTTTCGTCAATTTTTTTTTAGAGATTATTGCATGGTCAGGACAAAAGTAATTTAAAAGTAAAACATTACGATCGAAGTCTAATTTTTTTTGATTAAAGACAAAAATAAACTAATAAGCCAATTTTTTCGTCTTTATTCAATAAAAATTTGATTTCGATTATAATTTTTTACTTTTTAGATTTCTCTTGTCATGGCGATGCAATAATTCCCAAAAATTGACGAGAAACTAACAAATACGAAAAAAATTGAATAAGGACAAAAAAAATGAGCGAGTTGGCTTATTTAGCCGAACGGAGAATCCATTTCGGTTCATGGTTCATGGGCCATGTTTAAACAGCAATACTAGGTACCCCGAAAAATATATCCGGAACATGTATTTTTTACCGCTAATAAAAGTCTACTAATGGTCATAGATGCTTCTAAAAGTCTATTCGGGGTATATTTTTTTGGGTACCTAGCACTTCATTATTGTCCTTGTGTTCCGGGGTGCTGTAGTGCACACCCCTGTGTAGTACGCGTATAGGGCGGCACACAGCCGTCAATCTCATCAACTAACGGTTGTTAACTCTTCCCTGGAAGAGTTTGTTTTTAATCTGAACAGTTGAAAATACTTTTAGACGGCGACGATGCTGCAATACACGAAGTGACGGAGTGCACTACAGCGTTTACCATTCCGATCCCTAACCCATCCTTCCATATATTTACGATTCTTCTGTTTTCCACATATAAGTCGAGTAGTTTTTGTTCATTTTACTGGAGTAGTCCTATCATTTCTATTGGTTTTTCTAAAATAGCAAAATTATGGAGTAATTGCTTTTTTTGCTTATATATAACGAAAAATATGTAACGGCATGCAAATTGAAACGAATAGAAATCGAAATTTAACTACACCCTCCGTCTCGCAAAGATAGTCCGCTATTTTCTAAATACCGTTGCACCAAATTAAAGAATTAATTGAGATCTTTAATATAGTGTAGATAAATTTGAAAATTATAGTATACCGAAGTACTTCATTTTTTTTTCTTCAAAAATTGCACTTCTTTTCGTAGTTGATTAAAAGATTTTTGAAGGATGGTCTTTTGAAAGATGCAGGAGAAATGGCCCAACTGCCTCTTCTGTAATGCTTCGGGATGCTTACATAGTAGCAGTATATATATATATGGGGCCGGTTCTAGAGACAATAAATTTGACAATATTTTTGACAATACATTTTTTGAAATCCCGCATGGGACTTTCAAACAAATGATCGGAGCCGCTCAATGTATTTAAAACATGTTTTTAAGGGATCCCGTAAAAAATTAACGCATTTGGATATCGGTAAGGGCTTGATCGGCTCATTTAGTTGATTCCTGTCAAATTTGACAGGATAAAATTTAATGAGCCGATCAAGCCCTTGCCGATATCCAAATGGGTTAATTTTTTTCGGGAACCCTTAAAACATGTTTTAAACAAATTAAACGGCTCCGATTATTCGTGTGAGGCTCCGAAAAATGTATTGTCAAATTTATTGTCTCTAGAACCGGTCCCTATATATATATATATCGGGGCTGTTTCGGAACTGCTTAAAAAATCTCTAAAAAAACAGCCCATCTCAGCCATTTATTTCAAGGGCTGAGATTAAATCATCCATTCCACTCCACTCCTGTTAAAACACGCTGCCCCTCCTCCTCTCCACCCTAATCCCGTCCCACCCATAGCCCCCCACTCCTTCAGCGCCCTCCACTCGGACCGACGACCTCACCGCCACCGCCGATGAACGACCCATCACCTCCGGCGACTGCCACCACCGCCGGGCTTTCTCTTGCACGGTTAGAACAAGCGCTCTCTCTCTCTCTCTCTCTCTCCTCTTCCTGGCCCGATCCCAAATAGGACTACCCATTGTATAGCCACAAGAAAACCTTTGAGTTGTTCCATAGGAGAGCTAGGGAAGGCCAAAGTTCTCCTATTTCATTCACAAACTTCCAACAATAAGATCCCCAAACTGGTGCATTGAACCTGGATTCATCGATCATTAGCAGCATAATAAACCACGGCATTGGTGGCAATAGCCTAAATTACACACAACAGCTTGATCCCAAAGCAACCGGCATAATCTTCTACGAGAGTCGTGAAAAAGATAGTGACTCAACTTGAGCGCTCGTCAGAACTTTGAAACTTTTAACTGAATAGGCGTCTTGTTGATGTAGCTAGAATTGAGAAATTCTTAAGATGAGCTTGTTTTGGACTGATTTCGTTATTGGTGTCCAGCTTCAATGCTTACAGCTTTATGGGCGTGGATTTATTAATTACTAGCTCAAGATTTTATTGGAAGTCTGTTTAAAAGCGACGAATCAACTTAATTAAGGACTTGGTATTAACATGTTTCGTCCTATTGTTTTAATTCACTCATATTTGGCTTTTATTTATTTAAGTCGCCAAATCCTTGCATTACTTCTTCATTACCAGTGGTGCTCTATTCTGTGTCTGCGTGTATGGGTATGATATCTATGTGTATCTTTGTAATGGATATTACTTTCCGCTTTGCAGGCAATTCAAGGGTGAACAATGGAGTTAGAGGCTTTAGATGATCTCGAAGTTAGGGATACCGAGACTCCAGATAACAATGTGGAAGGGTTTAAAATACCGACAATTGGAATGTATTTTGAGACAATTGAAAAAGCACGAAATTACTATGAATGTTATGGTCGAGAAAATGGGTTTCGGATTTGTACTCGAGGTTCAGAAAAAGGACGAAATAGGTCGAATGAAGTCACTAAGGTGCGATTTGTTTGCACAAAAGAAGGAAAGTATGCTGCAAAAAATCAACAGGAGGGTGTTCAACCGTTAAATGTGGATGCGGTAGACAAAGAGGAGAAGGTGATACCAAAGAAAAGAGTTAGAAATTGTTCAACCATTAAATTCCCGAATCCCCTAACCTGATAACCAAGCTTAGAGCAAGTTTATCAGCTTCTCTATTTGTTGCTTTTAAGTTAAAATAGAGAACTTGAACCAGAAAATCCCCTTGCAGCAGAATAGCAGAACCTGAAGCCAAATTACATTTTGCTACAGTTGGTAGGTAAATTTGCCTATCAACTGTTCACAAGCTTTCTGTTTTTTTATTATAACTTTCTCTCTCTCTCTCTCACACACACACTCCATAAATCAAATCTAAAAGTAGGGAAAGAAAAAAGTAGTAGTATTATTTTATGAAGTGATAGTTAAAATATATAAGATTGGTGTAGTGTTGAAAGATATATGAGTAGGTAAAATATAAAATTTACACTGTTCATTAGCATTTTTACCTATTAGTTGGTGTACTTGCTCTTACGATCTATCTTCAGGACATACAACACTCTACAACACATAGGAAATATAACCAATGCCTGCCTGCTGCACAGTAAGCCCGATCGGCCAATCCCAATCAACAAGGCAATATACCTACTCTGCTCAATCCCAATCAACAAGGCAATATACCTACTCTGCTCAAGTTCGCTTCCAAATCAAGCATAAGTTACTACTCCCCATAGTTTCAACTGTCCATAGTCCTCATGAGTTTCTGAACCTCTGCCTATAAAATGAGAACTTATTGTTCGGTTAGTGGAATGAACTGGACTGGATAGGTGCGAAACGTGGATTTGAAGGATAGGAGATCCAAGAAGTAAATTTACAGATACAAACCATGGTATCATAGGATATCGTTGGAACTAAAATGACTTTTTTAAATACCCAGATGAGCGTAATGGACTCATAATCCAAATGCCCATAAATTACTCATCGGACAACGTTCACAATCAAGAGCGAATCAATACACCTATGCAGATGGCTCGACAGAAAGGTCTCGTATGAAGGAAATGCAACAACAAGACTTACATGGAGAAAAGGAGAAGACCGAAAGGATATAAAGATTTAAATATCTCACAAGGAAAACAGATTTTCAACATAATTCAAGACTTTTACGACCTCATAATTAGGAAGCCATGCGATATCGATCTTTCTTGAACTTCTTTTATTTCGACCATAAGAGTAAATCTCCAAGCTGGGAGACAGACCCGGGACTAAATCATGTAGGAGGATCTCACCTGTCTGAATTGAGCCATTTGTTTGAATAAAACCCACGATTTGGTCCAACGTGATCTGGTGGCAGCATGATCCTCTCTTTGACCCAAACCCAGTTGTCATAGTCCTCTAGTATCCAAAGCTCCTCCACTTCATTTTCTGGGAATTCCTCACAAGCAGCCAAATGGCCTCCAAGTTCTACCAGACGAGGCATGCACGAGGGTCCCCTAGGCAGTGAAATCACCCCAAATCTCTCATCTTTGAGGTCAAATGTCACTACAACCTCATCATGAACAGTATGAGAATTGTCCGACGAAAAGTTTCTCCAGTGTATAACTCCACCAAGACAGATGCCATCTGCACCAAACTCAAAGTGGGAGGCCGGGGGAATAATATCAATCTTTCTCCATGAGAGTGAGCCCAAAGTGAAAATTTCACACTCGCAATGAGACGACTCCAATTCTCCACACGTGCTCTGTTTCATGACCCGATATATATTCACCACTTTGTATTGCTTAGTGGAAGGATCAAACCCGAAAGATACCAATGGGACTGAATCTAACCGGAACTTGCCCATTTTTGCGTAACTGTTTGATTGCGGTTTAAATGGGGGAAGGGCAATTATCTCTTTGCTGATAGGATTCGCAATGACAATGGATTTTGGGTTATGAAAGTAACACATATTAAGCCATTGACACATGCTTGAAAATCATAAGAACCTGACGCCGGATAACTGAACAAGTGCTGAGCTAGTCCCCCTTCGTAATTGGCTGAGAAAAAAATTATATCCTTTAAGTCGGGGGTACATGAAGAGATTACAAGGTAGCAGCCACCACGTCTAGACTTGGCACGGAAATGGTGCAATTCCACAAAAGAGGGCTCCTCAATTAGAGCGCGCCAATGCTTGCAGACGTACTTGCATTGGCCCACCATCTTTGCTGGGAGTCTTGTTAGAATGTCCAGCCATATCTCACGAGGCAAGTAGGCCTCATTTGTGATTCCACAAGTATTGCCGGAGGAAAATCGAAGGGTGCCTTTCTTAGAACACATTGCATTCGATTTAAAAGTAACCAAAGCACGCTTGAACAAACAAGTAGTGCCAAGTAACGGGGGAGCTTGATTCTGCAATGTCCAGGAAGAGTACAAATGGATATCCAGCTGATAAAACAAAAGCAAAAATCAACCAAGTTTCACGAGGGCTTGATAGATAACATAGAAAAACATACTACAACTTATCATAATTCGGGTGCACATGGGTTTGATCTAGATCGGTCAGTCTATGAAGCACAGATACTTTGCCGGAGGTCGGACATCGACACCGACACTCTTCAGAAACTCGTCGGACACGTGGCCAACACAGATAGGAAGTGCTCTTATTTTTTCGACTCACTAGGGGCACTCTGAAACATGCTCAAGATATTCTATCGACACTTGCAAGAACATATTGAGGATGTCAAATATAGCAGTAGACTTTTTGTCAAAAATTAGAGAAGTCATGTTTGTGTGTGAATCTGTGATAGATGATGGTTAATAGATCAAAACAAGAAGAAGAAGAAGAAGAAGAATAGGAAGAGGAAAGAGGTACCTGGTTTGACAGAGAATCGTCGCAGCCGTGAAGATGATAGTCGCAGCAGGCCAGCAGCAGGAATGGCTGTTGCAGCGGGAAGGAGAAGAACAGCTGCTGCTTGTTCATTCACTCTTGTTTTAGTCGCCTTTATCTATTCTTTTGGGCTCCAAAGTTGGGCTTGTATGTTTTAATGTATGATATAAAATGGGCTTACTTGTTCTTTTTGGGCTTCTAATGGACTTGACATTTGGACAAGTATAATTAAAGTAGATTCGGTTCCGTTCCGCTAAGATTCTTTCTTTTATTGGGAGCCGATAATGCCACGAATCATTCTTTTACTGCCACGACTATTAAATGTTGTCCTTGACAAATGGACTTCCTTGTCCTTTGCTCTCAAAAGCAGTCAGAGCCTTAATTTAACGTTCCCAAATTACCCTTTCCTAATCCTAAAAATGACTGCCATTCTTCTAGCGGTACAAAACGTCAAAAGTGAAGACCCCAAAGTCTTCTGACAGCTAAGCAAATCCAACCCTACCTATATATATTACCCTGTTCTTAAGCCAAGAAACAGAGCCATCAGCCATGGCAATGGCTGCCCTTATTCTACTCTTTTGATTTGCCACCCGATACGGATGAGCTAGCCTTTGATTGATATGATTTGTTATTATTCGTTGAATTGTCTCTGCAAAGCTTACCCTCTACGGGTTATTAGCCTTTGATCAATATGGTGGTTTGATACTCTTTTGATTATTGTCACAGGACTGCCAATGATGAAACTCAGCCGATCATTCTACTGTTGAATCATTTACACACCCAAACTTGACCTTGGATAAACTCGATCTCGTCAATAAAAATCCAAAGAGATGCTCAATTACGTTCACTTGGAAAAAAATTTAGTGTTTGAACGGATTGAGGCCAAGAATGATTAATAAGTTATGAATCCAAATACAGTCCCAAGTTATACCAACGCTAGTTTTATCCACTATTATCAGTACATTCAGATGTCGCCGGCGACCTGCGTGGACGCGTTCGCGCGGTGGAAGTCGGCAAACTCTTGGTCCGGACTGGAGGTCAATGGCGCTATCGCCGTCCTTGTCGATCTCCATCACGGCGTTGGTTAGATCTGCCGAGGACGTGTCGGCGTCGAAGCTGAGTGCATTGAAGACAGACCGAAGCTCAGAGACGCCATCGTGGTTGGAATCTAACTTGGTGAATACAGTGTGTGTGTGTGTGTGTCAGAGAGAGAGGGAGAGAAAGAGAGATTTATGTAGAACTGCCTGCGAGGAAGAGAGAGAAGTCAACAACAGAAGTTGTATGCCACGTAGGCAATGTCGCTGGAGTCGATGGTGGTGGTCGCCGGCGTTGATGGTGATGGTGGTTGCCGGTGGGAGGTGTAAATGGGGTGAGGTAGGAGTAAAAGTTAGGGGGGGGGGGGAGGGAGGGAGGGAGGGTTATGCGGGTTTGAGTTAGTAAAGTTGAGGTCATACTCCAGCAGAAAGTATGAATAGCATACCTTGATGATAAGGGTTCCTGTCACTAGTCATGGAGATGTCAAATCGAAGAGAAAGAGACAAAACGTAGAATGGGAATGGCAAGAGCCTGTTGAAACTTGAAAGGGAATACATATCAACAATTTAGGAAAGAAAATCAATTAAGGGGCACTTTGGGAACGTTAAATTAAGGCTCTGACTGCTTTTGAGAGCAAAGGACAAGAAAGTCCATTTGTCAAGGACAGCATTTAATAGTCGTGGCAATAAAAAAAAGATTCGTGGCATTATCGGCTCCCTTATTAATTTTTTCAGTACTTATTTTCCGCTTTACCAGATAGATCATTTTCATACAATACATTATTTTTAATTCAAAAAAATAAATACTTGTTTGAAAAATTTATTTTTGTTAGCGGAACGGGACCTTCACACCTTTTTATGGGCTTTCATTTTAACAAAACGAAAGAATCACCTGCATCCGTAATAACATAAATTGTCTCTTATTTTACATATTATATTTTAAAAATATTATAAATAGTATCATTTGACATATCCCCGCACCCGTATCTAAATCTAGATCCATATATCCTCGTATCCCCGTTTCCTGAACTTTAGGCATCCGAACTTGCGTCTACGTGAAGAGGGAGGGAGTTTCACCCCGCACCTTTGCCAACTCGGCTACCACCTGGGACACGATTTCGGATCGGATAAGTTATCTGCAATCATTCTCGGATCTCAACAATTCCAATAGTAGGACTCAGGAGGAATCTCATGAAATTCTTATTCCTCTCAAGATCTTTGTCATTCAAATTGAGCTTAAAAGATCTTCACTCCATTAGAAACTGGTAGTATCACATCTCAACACACCAACACAAGTTTTACTTTTCCATAACCAGACACAGTAGGCAATGGGGGAGAAAAAGAGGAAGCAAAAGGTCTCCCTAAAAACAGGACCACGAAGTACTTTAGACAGGCTTCTTTAGTTCTTTTGTACAAAGCAAAAACACATCATGATAACATATATAGAATTTAAGCTTCTGCTGTATGGAGTGCTCTCATTCCTCTCTGGTAATACCCCCAGTGGATGTCTGCATAATCCTTCACTTTCTTGAACAACTTTGGTCTTTCACCGTCAACCAAGCCGTCCTCCGGTCCGATCTCTTTTCCCTTTTCAGGTGTATAGAACATAGCTATGGAGATTCTGTCTCTCTCTGAGTTACTCAGCACCCTATGCACGGGACTCTTGAACACTCCGTTCGTAATTATCTGGTATTACCACACAAATATATATGATCAAAACCACATTATACATCCTCACTTCCTGCTTCTACGTCACCGTTACTTTTAAAATGAATGGCAGGTTACAATATATGTAGCATATCTGTACGTACCTCCATTTGGTCACCCATGAGAATGAGGATGGCGTGAGGAACATTGGGGACTGTATGCCACTTATCCTCGTTGAATACTTGAAGACCGACATCATCTTGCAAAAGAGAAGTGTACCCAGATCCATCGGCATGGGGTTTTAAGCCCAGAATGAGATCAGGCCTCTGGCATTTCGAGTAGTAGTTAAACCTTGCTTGCAGAATTGACCGTTCACCAAACTGATTCAGGAAACAGTTTTCGTCCAGATTCAGTGACTTTGCCATTGCTTTGGAAGTGAGCTCCGTTAACATCTTCGTCTTCTCTGTGTATTCTTTCAAGACTTCTCTGCATAATTGCAAATGACTCCTGCTTATTGTTACCAGCAATTTGCTTGGACGGTGCATGTTTTGTAGCTTGTTCTTTCGTTTGTCCTCTCTTTTGTAGACTACTTGTCCATGTCTCTTGTACTTATTTTGTCCATCATCTGTGTTATTTTTATCTTCGTTTTCGAAAGACACAAAAAGAAAACACACGGAATCCTTTGTCCCTTAATATGCGTCCAAATATCCCAATGAACTTGTGCAACTGTGAGTGGATTGAAATGGAACGACATACGTAGTTTGAGATAGAAGATCCCTATCTAGAGAAGACGCCGCACATGGGACAAAATCTTTGGGGCAAAGAATGTCACCTCGGATTTTGAGGTTTGGCAAAGGACCCTAATGCATTGTTAACTCTACGATTGTACTTTGAGATTCGTGTATCTTAAAACTCCTACCACGATCGATTGGAAGTGCATTTAGGCATGATTTTTTGAGACGGGATTTCTTGGTTCAAGAATGTGAGTGGACATACCTGAAGCAAACCGGACTTTCTGGCCAGAGTTTGAACTTTTGAAGATCTTTAGGGTCCACATCAAGAAACAAACGATCGGACCAGTCAAGAGATTGGCCTTCTTCTGGGACAGGGTCTGCCCCATACCCTTCAAACTCCACAACTGTTTTTGAGCATTTCTTCTTCTCTTCCATTGGCTGTTCAAAGAACTCCCTAGCAACTTGAATTATCTTGTCCAAGAATGAACTAGAAATCCCATGGCCTATTGCCTGAAAATTCCACATTTAACCCCTTAATACTATACCAGAAAAGGTTACAATTTCATGGTTTAGAAAGTTGCTTTTGATTCACTTTTTTCTTTTATACTCAAGTATGACTTTTGAATTTTGGTTATCTCACCATGTTGTTTTTCCTGAATTCACAGGAAGAAAAGGGTAAACAGCTGACAAAATCGACATATTTCTGATCTCCTTGATATCAGATACTGGGTAGTAGAAATATCGCTGGAACAACAAAAGATATACAGTAGATGAAGGGTTCGAGTCCAGACCTGAAAGCAGCCCCATGATTGAAGGGCTGATTTAAGTTTCATCAATTCCTCTTCATATTCTTCCGTGGATGCTTCTGAACTTGAGAGGATTCCCAAATCAATTATGGGTATCTCAGATACGGTTGAAAAATCGTCTTCAGTGGCATCGTAATCATATCTGGAGACATATGGTGCCGGCGGTTGCTCACCGTTGAGCGCCATTTCTTGTACGCGCTTCGACAGTAAGACCTCTGCCGGAGGATGAACTGAAGCTCCTGCCATGTTGTTGTCTGGTTTAGAGCACTTGGAGTTGAAGATTCAGACTTCTCTGATTACCTAAAACATGAAGGTGAAATTAGGATATGTGAGAAGTTGCTGAAGTCAGTTTTTGTGTTTTAAGGTGACTGGTGACAAGGACAATGATGGGGGCATACTTTGGAATATTCTTTTTTGGTAGTGGCCAAAACACTAAACTTCATGGGGCAAAGGTGATAAGGACAATGATGGTTTACCCAATTACATTGATGATTGCCCTTTGAAAATTCACAACAGCAATGAGGCATCAGATGATTGCTTTATGGGCTTTTGCTTCTGGATGCACCCAGTTGGGTTTTTTTTCTTGGCAGTGTATATGGTTTGGATGGGAGATATTTTGTTAGCAGTCTTTGAAGATGTGTGTGATCATAAGAGTGTTTTCTTCTTCTTTGTATGTGTATAAGAGTTGCCTCCAAGTAAAAAACAGTTCCAAATAAAGGTCCCATTTTGGTCTTGTTGTATTCATGGTGGCCTATTAGCAATTGCTTGGATAGTTATGGGAATGATGAAAGACAAAAGTATAGGGACAAAGAGAGATTTCGACGGTGAGAAATGGTGAGAAAATAAAAGAAATGGAAATCGTTTCACTTGTTTGGATAGCTAATGTTGGGTTTGTAAAGTCCGCCACTTCTTTGATTATGTCGGCGTTCAACCTACCCAGTCAGGTT
This sequence comes from Rhododendron griersonianum, assembly GCA_018127125.1. Lineage (NCBI taxonomy): Eukaryota > Viridiplantae > Streptophyta > Magnoliopsida > Ericales > Ericaceae > Rhododendron > Rhododendron griersonianum. Next base: position 39,703,072 of record CM030795.1, on the reverse strand, counting down.
GCGATGGTCTAGGGGATAGAGATACCGGAACCTAAATAGGAGTATTACGGTTGTTGGCGATGCAAACCCTATGATGTAGATACAAGCTATATACAGCCAATATACTATGTGCTCTCTTTCTTCATTTTGTACATATTTGAAATTGATATGAGCTGTGGAGCGGTGGAGGTTTCCGGATACAACTAGAAAATCACTTAAGTAAAAATCTCCATGTCTCTTTTGTTTGTTCTCTTGACTAGATTGTTCTTCACGCGTTGTGTGTGACCGATATCTCAACATAAAAGAGATGAAAAAAATGAGTAGAAAGGGTGAGACATGCAGGAAAAAGATGAACTCATGTCATGGTCCATTTTGTTTCCCACCAAATTTCATCACTTTTGGTGAGAAAACACAACCTTTTTCTTTTTCCTCCCTTTTCCCACTATCCAGAGGGTCTTCAAATTCAAAATGTTCCCTATTATAAAGTTTGATTCCTAGTGTTGTTTACACTAATTTGTGAAAAATTAGTGTTATCCACAGTCCACGCCACTTTATTGATTAAGAAAGTGTAATAAATTAAAAAAATTAACTGCATGTAAACAAAGGCTGTTAGCATTCACAAATAAGGCCAGAAGTCTGCTTAAATGGAGCCAAATTTGGCCTCCAAACTTCAGAGGCAAGGCAATGCATCAGCCTTTATTACATCAGTTTCTGTATCTCCATAACAAATGCCTATTATTAGAGCCGCAGTTTCCTTCCAATGGCATTCTAAAAGACAAATCATGAATGAGGACATCTATCTTTGCAAGTTCTAAGAACCTTCACACCAACCATCTCTGAGAGTGAGAGAGAGAGAGAGAGAGAGAGAGAAGCAAGAGAGCTTTTTTTTTTATTGTGTGTGTGTGTGTGACAAATGCTTTGGACACAAATTCAGACAAATTTGTATTCCAGCCGTCCAATGCGTGTGGGGCTCACGTGTATCGAACGGTTTTGGACACATCTGTATCCAAACATCTGCGTTCGTATATAGCACTGCTCTTTGTGTTTTGAACAAGATTTCATCATGCCCCTGGTTTCAGCAATCCTGTCATGCAAGCAAACATCATTAACCTTTCTTGGAAACCAAAATACCTGTGAAACATTGAAACTTGAAGATTGCTATGTAGAAAATAGAAAGGACAGATTGAGATGGCTAGTTTTGATAATAAAATGACACCAATCCTTCCATTAGGTTCCGGTTCAAATCTCGTGGCTGAAACATCATCCGCCAATCATTCAGAAGCTAAACTTTGCAAGGGTAAGGAGTTGATGCATGCTAGTGATCAAGTCCGGAGGCTAAGTGGTAGATTGAGATCTCTCGAGGAAGAAGCTGAGGTCATGAATCAGGCTTTCGTAGAGAGCTTGGAAGAAAGGAAGAAGCTGATCAATGAAATATCTCACCAGTTTCGGGTTACAAGCCGTTATCGGGTATCAAGAAATCCAGTAACTACTGGTCTGTCTCAGGTCTTACATCAGGAAACCAATCCATCTCTTGTAATCAGAAATCGAAAAGCTACTTATGGGTGGATTTGAGGATCTGCTGATACGTATGATAGGTATCAATTCTCACATACATGACAGCTTTTTAACTAGATCCTGAGCATTGTATCTCTTTTCTTCATCACTCTTATGTTATGGATTTAACTAGGAAATTTAAGTCTGATTGTGTTTCTTCGGATTTGGTTTTCTCAATGAACACATTGATTGTTTCTTTTGCTTTCTGCAGTTTTTGTGAAATGTGTATTCAATGATAAGCCGGGCAAAGAATATCAATCTGCGGTCGAAACTCTGCACTCACGATTAATAGTTAGGCAAGAAGCACAACACGTCTACCTGCCCCAAGTATCCATATCGTATCGTATACATCCTAAACACATAGTATCGGACAAGGCCAAGTATGTGTCGATATCACGACGAATGCAGAATTCTAAGGACTTTAATTACTCGCTGTTCTTTATATCTTTATAAAGTAATCTCTTTTTTTTGTGGTTTCAATAGTAATAGTAATACTTGATACGAACTATTTGAACACCCAGTGACCCCTTTTACTTATGGAACTAATTTGAATTAAAAGTTGTACAATCAAGAGAACTAGTGGTACCGAAGAGGCGAAGACTCATGTTTGAAACCTTCTATCAACTCTTGGTGGGGTCAGTCTTTACGAACTTTATCACAATTTAATTTGACTGTTAGTGGACGGTGAGATTGATCTGAGTATTAGTCAAGGTGCTTGTAATCGCGTGCACGTAAATTGGCCGGACCTTGTGAGTTAGTATCTGGAAAAAGGGAAGAATACCTCATTGTGTTTGATCTCTTCAAAATCACCTCCACCACTCATCCGAGTAAAGGCCAACACTGGCGCATATATGATACGACGATTAGCAAAACTTATCAACATATCACCGCCAACGCCACCACTGCTCCGGCGTCTCCTCCACCACCCACAACCACCACTCCACCAACCCCATGGAAGTCGAAGTCAAGCTCCGCCTCCCAGACTCCACCTCCCACCAGAAACTCACCCAACTCCTCTCCCCCTTCCACACCAAAACCCTCCTCCAAGAAAAAATCTTCTTCGACACCCCCACCTCCCACCTCTCCTCCACCCGCTCCGCCCTCCGCCTCCGCTTCTACACCGGCCACTCCTCCCCCCATTGCGTCCTCTCTCTCAAATCCAAACCCCACCTCTCCGCCGGCATCGCCCGCATCGAAGAAGACGAGGAGCCCATCGACCCCACCGTCGCCCGTGCCGCCGTCGCCGAGCCCTGGCGCCTCCTATCCTTATCCTCGTCCAGGATTATGAAGAGGGTAAAAGAGGAATTTGGGGTTGGGGAAAATGGGTTGGATTGTCTGGGCGGGTTTAGGAATGTGAGGAATGTGTTTGATTGGAAAGGCTTGAAGTTGGAGGTGGACGAGACAGATTATGGGTTCGGGACGAGTTATGAGATTGAGTGCGAGAGCGAAGAGCCCGATCGAGCCAAGGGGATGATTGAGGAGTTTTTGAATGCGAATGGGATCGGGTATTCGTACTCGGAGGTTTCCAAGTTTGCTGTTTTTCGGTCTGGGAAGCTGCCCCAGTAAAGTGTTTAAACGCTCGGTGTTTAATGGTGCACACGATTAGATTAGTCAAGATGCATGTATGCTGGCCTGAACATCCGATTATCAACAAAACAAAACAAAAAAAAGTTTGTTGCTTTTGGGTCTGGGAAGCTGCCCCAGTAAGTGTTCAATGCCCAGTTAGTGAATTTTTGCTTCAAATTGGCAGCATGATGGATACATTTAGGGCAATTCTATAACTTACTCTGAAGGGAAAATTTTACAAATGGTCCCTCTAGTTTGCATGAATTCTCATTTTCGTTCCTCTAGTATCAATTGTGTTACTTTTAGCCCTATAATTTGCATTTTGTCTCAATTTCGTCCCTCTCGCTTACGGCGTTAATGAAACAAACGGAATTGGAGGACAAAATTGACATTTCAAAAAAAAAATACAATACCAAGACATTTAATATAGGGTTGCTTTTCGAATTTTCTCATTTTTTTGTGATATATATAATATATTACATATGATGTATTTTAAATTTATTTACAAAAACAAAAGTAAAAAATAAAATTGTAGAAATAGTCCCTCTAGTTTGCACGAAATCTCAATTTAGTCCCTCTGTGAGGGAAATGTCAATTTTGTCCTCCAATTCCGTTTGTTTCATTAACGCCGTAAGCGAGAACATATGATGTATTTTAAATTTATTTACAAAAACAAAAGTAAAAATAAAATTGTAGAAATAGTCCCTCTAGTTTGCACGAAATCTGGACGAAATTGAGACAGAATGCAAATTATAGGGCTAAAAGTAACACAATTGATACTAGAGGGACGAAAATGAGAATTCATGCAAACTAGAGGGACCATTTGTAAAATTTTCCCAAATTATAATCAATTAGACATCATAATCGAATATGTAATCAATTATGTTATGTTCAATTATGTAATCGATTTAATTTGTACTCCGTAGTAATTGAATTGAGTACGATTAGGAAACAATGTGAAGTCAATTACTCAATCGATTTGCTAATTGATGGTTCTCAGTAAGTCCTCTAATCAATTGCAAAATAAGTTAAAAACAACATTGCAATAAATTTCAAAATCAATTGTTCTGAACAACACAAATAATTGATTACATGATAGATTATATTTCTCTACGGTTTCAATTGCGTAATTGATTGGTATCGATAACACTTGTAATCGATTACATTATCAAATATGAGTATTAGTTATTTGTAATTCGAATGCAAGCACTAATTTACAAAACTCTAGTAGTACGTCTATTGACCAAAAAATAAATAGCACATCCTAAATATTGTTGTCTTTTACACATAACTCTAAAATGTATTGGTAAATTTATCTCGTCACCATCACTCTTTTGATCACCCATTAACTTTGTTAGTGTTTCCTACTTGATTAATATGGATGATCGACTTCGCTATTCCTTTTAATTAGACTATTTGTGTGAAATATATATTTTTTTGATCCACATGTGAAGGTTCACTATGCAATTAAAGGTATTGTGAAAAATGTTAAATATCATAATATTTCAAAAAATTCCAAAAAAATTTGGCTACCTATTTGAAACACTTTAAAAATCTTGTAAAAAAAATGCCTTGACTTTTTATTACATTATGATAATGATAGTATCTTTTTCCTTTAGTAATTATCGAGAACAACATATTTTAAATTTTAAATAAGTAAATTATTTTCACTTGAAATAATTTTAGCTTCAAAGTTTAAAAAAAATAAAATTGGGCCTAATTTTTCGAAGGAAAAGAAAGATATACGTTGGTTGCCTGGTTGGGAAGAAAGTGAGAGGCTTGAGGGGATTTTCTTTCCATTTTGATTAATTCATAGGGTTTACATGTTGCACTGGTAACAAGTTATTTGTTAGTAACCTATCGAAACATTTTAAAAGGTTTAGATCATTTTTCAAACATCCAATGGTAATCAATGATGGTGCATATGATACACACCCAAATAAGAGATATGTATTGTAGCACTTTCCAACTCTTAGTATCAAATCCGAAGGAAAAGTTCTAGAACACAGTTCCAGTTGTTTCAGCCTTCATGAGTTACTCAAATTTTGTAGCAGTACTGCAAGTTTTAAAAATTGCTGCAAAACTCAAAACAAAAGGGCCTATCTATTTGACTAAATATGAATATCAGATTGAATTATATAATTAAAGCGACCAAATATCCAGCGGACTAGCAATTGGTTAAAGAGGTTACGATTCGCTTAAACATGCCTCACAAAATATGTGATATAAATACCATGAGAGGAGAGGTACTATTCAAGAATTTATGTCCGATGGGATTACTCTTCTATGGACATTAGGGGCTACTAATGTTTTGATTTATCCAAAAAGTACTGATAATACTTCAAATTCAAGGTTCTTTATTCTTACTAAGTTTCAAGTAGATTGTGAGAAAGGGAGGAAACAAATGTTGGATATTTTAGAAACATTTTTTTAATATTAAGTATGAATGTGAATTAATTTGATTTGGAGTCATGTCTTTTCAGCGACACGTGTTTGTTGTAGGCGTGTGCATCCTTATGAAGAGATGTGTCCATTTTCGTGGTGACTACCCGAAATAGTAACCAGTTAGTCTATACATAACGCGTCCCTCATTCATTATACCAAGTTGATTCAAAAGGTTGATTTTCTCATAGGAGTACTTCATTGGGTCAGACATTTAATGTTTGAGAGAATTCTAGCATAAGTTTGGTTCAACGGACTCATCGATTGTAGTGTTGCTTCTGTGGGAGTGCTTTATCAAGTAAACATTTTTTCTATATTAAAAAAAAAAAAGAATGGTGAGATTTATGAGGGGGAAAAAACGAACGAAATGTTCATCTTTATATTATTTTTCCATCTTTTCTTCTAATTTCTTATCCAAAGATGACCTCAATTTTTTAGTTTTTATTTTATCTGCATTTTTAGGGATTATTATAAATTAAAAAGGGAGAGCAAAACGGCCTTTTAACTGATCACTAGTCAACGGAACGCAACCCCACAAATCCAACTGTTTTTGTGGGGTCCCGAGTCCCGGCAGCCAATCGTTGCTCTGCGACCATACACAACTACACTACACTCGCACCACACGATCTCTACTTCCAGTTGCTTTTTCGCAATAGACGGCGCAGAACTCCAACGCCCAAATCGTCCAATGAGATAGATCCGCTCCAATTTTCTCTCTCTCTCTCTCTCTCTCTCTCTCTCTCTCTCTCCTCGGACGTTATCGAAAGATAACAGTTGACTCTGAGATCTAGGGTTTCAAATTTCAATCTCTCTCCCTATCTTCAATCCAAATTACAAAAGTTCATCCAATCCATCCGTAAGTTATCTTTTCCGTACACCATTTCTATGCATTCATAGACATCCATTTGCACGCACAAAATTTTGAAATTTCTGTATCTGTTGACCAGCTATAGAAATGGAAAGTAATTATTCAGCTCTTCCCAAGAACTCATTTGTAGAATTACGATTGCAAGATGATAACTTTGGATCGAGAAACCCTAGATCTTCTCCCAAAGACACGTCTCTGAAACTCCTCCCTCTAGATGGTGACCAAAACCATTTGAAACAACACAATGTAGATCCCGAGATGGACGACGACATCGATTTTGATAACCTGCCCCTTATTTTTGGGGGTAGCAATACCGGTTCCGGGATTTACGGGGCCGTTTTTAACCTCACCACGTCGATTATCGGGGCCGGGATTATGGCCCTCCCCGCCACAATGAAAGTTTTGGGTTTGGTTTTAGGGGTTGTTTTGATTTTCTTGATGGGTATTCTTTCTGAGTTCAGTGTCGAATTGCTTGTTCGGTTTACGGCTCAGTGTAAGGCGACTTCTTATGGTGAGGTTGTACAAGCTGCGTGTGGTAGGCCTGCTAGGATTTTGTCCGAAATTTGCATAATTGTGAACAATGCCGGTGTTTTGGTAGTTTACTTGATTATTATCGGTGATGTTATGTCTGGTTCACTGCATCATGTTGGGGTATTTGATCAGTGGTTGGGAAATGGTGTGTGGGATCATCGAAAGCTGGTGATTTTAGTTGTCCTTGTGATTTTTCTTGCACCACTTTGTGCCTTGGATAAGATTGATTCGTTGAGCTTGACTTCAGCTGCTTCAGTAGCTCTTGCTGTTGTCTTTGTTTTGGTTGCTTTCCTCATCGCGATTATTAAGCTTGTTGAAGGGACTATTGAGGCTCCAAGAATGACACCCGATTTTGGGTCGAAGCAGGCTATTTTGGATTTGCTTGTGGTGATTCCAATCATGTCGAATGCTTATGTGTGCCATTTCAATGTTCAGCCTATTTATAATGAGCTTGAAGGACGGTCGATTCAGAAGATGAATCAAGTTGGAAGGATCACTACTGTTCTTTGCGTTGTGATTTATGCTTCAACTGCCATTTCAGGTTATCTACTCTTTGGAAAGAACACTGAAGCTGATGTTCTGACTAACTTCGATAAAGACCTTGGAATTCGTTTTAGCACGGCTTTGAACTACATTGTCCGAATCGGGTACGTTTTCCACTTGGTTCTTGTTTTCCCTGTTATCCATTTCTCCCTCCGGCAAACAGTGGATGCCTTGGTGTTTGAGGGATCAGCTCCCCTGTCAGAGAGTAGGAAGAGGTCTTTGGGCTTAACTGCAGTACTTCTGTTACTTATATATCTCGGATCGACAGTGATTCCCAACATTTGGACTGCTTTTAAGTTCACAGGGGCAACTACGGCTGTCTCGTTGGGTTTTATATTCCCGTCGCTTATTGCGTTAAGATTAGGTAAACAAGGGCATGGTTTGACCCACATTGAGAAGCTTTTGTCTTGGTTCATGTTGGTATTGGCAATGATAGTCAGCATCGTTGGGGTTGTTGGGAATATCTATAGTCTCAAAAGCAAATCCGAATAACTCTCTCCTTTTCAAACGAGGGTTTTCTTTACTTCTGTGTCAATTTGATGAACGCCCCAGAATGGAAGGGTAAATTTCACTAATTCTTATTGTTGCTGCCCTCCTTGGACGGTTCACTGAAGTGAAGATAATTTGGCATGAAGTAGACAGTTCACCAATGAGATGAATGTCGCAACACATCATGTCGATATGTGCTGATTTGATCAGGAACTGGTGATAAGGCCTTGTATTTCTCGTAACGTAACTACCACATGTAAGTTGTTTGTGTTGTAATTTTGCGTAGTCTGCACGAGTTTATTCTCATTTTCTCTCCACCCAAAGAAGTGAGATTACTAGGACTGTATAGAACAATACTCACACTCATTTTTTATGAGAAATTGTTTGTCTAAGTTCTAAGCGTGATCTATATAAATCCAGCTTATATTTCCTTGTTCATGCATTCTATCACAATTTCTGTGCAGTACCAATTAGAACAAGGAGACAGTCAGACAGAATCGTGTGAGTGAAAGAAAAACCATTTATTGCATAGTTTTCACCCTCTGGATATTGCGTACTTCACACCCAGAGTAATTACACGAGATAGCAGGATTTTTTTCTTTCACTTTTTTTGGGCATCAGAGACTATAATTGGAATCATCTATGTCTTAGGTTCTTTTACTTTCCGTCTTGACATCAACTTTTTTTCCTTCTCATAACTAACATTAAGATATAAGGTTTCGAGAAAATGTAAACTTCATAGATATCAAATAATATAGTACAACGTAACACACACACACCAGCCATAGCCATAGAAAACGACTCAACATCAAGATATAAGGTTATAGAACTTGTTACTGGGTCCAAGATGACAAAAAAAAAAAATCATCTCTGTCGTAGATAGCCAAAATCTGATTTGTGAGAGAGCCACAAAACAGTTAGTGTTAGCACAAGAATGCTCAACTGGAATCAGAAATAGAAGAATGTCTTCTAGAACCAGAGAAGTGTCTGAGGAATGAAATATTTCCGTGACAGAAAAATCATCTCTGTCATAGATAATAAGATAACCATTAGGCATAAAAAATCTGATTCATGATAGAACCGTGAAACAGCTAAATTTTAGCAAGAGAATGCTCAACTGGAACAGAAAATAGAAGATGATCTTCTGAAGTGTCTGAGCGATCAACTATTTCATGCGACAAAAAACAAAAATCTTCAAAGTCGTAGGTTGCCATCCAGAGAATCTGATTCATCACAGAACCGTAAAACAGTTGTATGTTAGCATGAGAATGCTCATCTGGAACAGGAAATAGAAGATGATCTGCTGGAACCAGAGAAGTGTCTGAGGAAAGAAATATTTCCTTTTGCAAAATTGGAACTTTTTTGAGTATGTGGTTTATCAGAGATGTGCATCAGTTCGGTGTTGATGCCGCATGATATCCTATTGGGTTCGTTCCACTGAAACTGTTTACATCAAGCTAGCATAAATTATTACTGAGCTATGTTACATGGCCTCAGATACGGATATCAGGTAAGGGTATGTGTCCAAGTTTCCGCTTTATCCTATTCCGTCTTAACTACTCAGGGATACACCAAAATATTCTAATTTACCAGTATATTTCTATCATTTTCTCAGATACATGATGTTTATGTAGTGCCTTAGGGTAGTTCATGGATAATAGAGTTCACTGCGTCGTTCATGGTGAATTCGATTCATCAAATAATGCTTGCTAGGTATATGTCCAACTAAGTATGTCAGGATCGCACAACCTTATCTGAGGGTCGAGTGTCCGACACAAATATTTTATACTTCTAGGAGGATCATGGAGCATAGGGTTTTGAGTTGTCTCAGCCAGGAGCAAGGTGGTGTGAATTTATTGTGTACCCTGAGAACTGATTTATGTGTCTTAAAGCATCATAAGCTCTTCAAACCTCATAAGCAAGAGGATCTGTATCCTTTAGTTTACTATTTACACTTGTTTCGAACGCCAATGTTAGGGAAGAACATAGTCACATTACTTCTATTTACTATTTACACTTGTTTGAAGAGGCTTCTTAGCAAGATGCAGCACAAGTGCTGCCAATTTAATACTACCATTTGGTTATTGAGCGTTCATTTTTTGCTTCTAAAATGCTGAGAAATGATGAAGGATGTGGCTCCTACTGCGCTTCGGTATGCTGCCCATTTGGATCCTTCCCGGACGGTTGTCTTTAGTTTTCAGCCTATTACTGTGACTTCGTGTCCTAAGTTGTGGTCTTGTAGCTTATTTTTCGAATTATTTATGGATATTCATTTTCTACTGGATTCTCCTTTTCTGCTTCTGCATATCTTGCTTCTCTGTGTCTTTCTCCTTTCATGAATGAAGTTCTTAAGATCTGGCAAACTATAATGTAAATCCAAAAACCCATTTTACCTTTTGTCCTAGTTATATATATGGTTCATTTAGGCCCTGGTTCTCACAAATGCTCATTGTATATCTTCATCTCTTTTTTCATGGTGTGTCAGGAGTGTCTGGGCCAGCTTACGCGCACCTCAACTCTTTCTCTCGGTCCGGTCAAAAGACAGGTCATCAATGCCGAGACTAGAGGATTTACAAGAGATTTCTTTATTGCAGTCCGACCCCAAGAGGTTACCAAGTTTCGAACTCGCTAGATTTCCAGCTTATCCTTGTTGCCGCTAGAACTACCTTGATATTTATGTGGGCATTTATGCCCCCGTCAACAAATAATGAGTAAAGTACCTCTCTATTATATGGGCATTAATGATCAAGATAAAATAGTAAAGTGGCCTTTGTTTAAAGTGCTTGCAACTTGCAAGTGCGATACTCCAATGATAAGTTTGTGGTCCTGTGGCTCACGTGCCCCAGTCTGAGGCCTATTTATTTCCTCTTCACATAGATAATAGACAATGCATGTGTATTCCCTGCTATTTAGGGGTGTTCCAGTTTTGTGAAAAAAAGAAATTTTAGAAAAATAAGGTAATTTTAAGCTAAAAAATAAAGTGTTTACGCAAATAATTTTCCTACTAATATATTTTGTTTGATAGATTTCATTGAGATCTTTTAAACGGTGCCAAAAAAAATCAAAAAATTAGTTTTCATTTTCGTTATATTTGAGTTTGAAATTACCTTTTTTTGAAAAAGAACTTGTTTATGCATTTCAGTTTTTTTTCATAACTAGATGTCTAGGCCAACTTGTGCGCGCCTTCGTGATTTGAACATGCGACCTCGTGGAGGCGTGGAGGCCAAACCTCGGGATTATGTATTCCGGTTTGTTACGCATGCACAAACAAGTGTTGATCAAATCATCTCATTGTCAACAGTCTCTGTTTCTAAACAACTCTGAATTAGGTGCAGAATGATGATGGCTTCCCTACTAAACTCTTAAACACAATTATAATCTCAACAACTAACCACCTCACTAGGGAAACCCTGATTAATGTTTGTTGCGACATGAATACACTAAGGATTTAAAATAGGAGGCAGCTTCTTTGCACTCAATTGCAGGCAAAGCCGGCCCTGAGCTAAAACTCAAGGTATGGTCGGCCTTTAAAAAATTTCGAATTTTAGGGGCCTCTTCTCATTTGATATCCCTTATAATAGTTCAACAAAACATGGCCTCAACCTTTAATTTTCGGTTTTGGTCCCCCGAAAAGTCAAAACCGGCCCTATTTACAAATTGCCTGTTACGAACTTACCTTGATCCTTGTGAGCGGTTCACATTGCAGGGCCTGTCCACGAAAGAAAATTCAAGTTGATTGGAAACCCTAATCCACTCGATCGGTACACTTATTACAAACAGGTGCAAAATGTTCTATCATCTTGAATTTTTGTATTAGACGTTCTATTCGCCCACCCCCACAATATGAATGTGTCGAAGAGATCCGAGCGAGTTCACAATGGACAAGCTACAGAAAAGCTGCCTCCGTTGAAATTGGTAATCGATTCCGGCACTCCACTTTTTGATAACCACACTCCAAACACCATGACAATCAAGGCATCAAAAGACAACTATTGGAGTGTTATTATTAGAATTTGGAGTGCCAAAATCATTTCCCAAATAAAAATATCGTTTAGTCTTCTTAATCATGTTTTCTTGAAAACAGAGCAATTTTTCAGTTGCATTAAGCAATGACTACAGGAAAACAAGGGTAAGCAGCTCCTCGTGTGCTGATACAGAAGCCACAATCGTACTCTTTGTTTGTTGCAAAAACTCCAAGTGATTCTACATAGCAAATAGACTATTGCCTTTCACTTCTCACATGGGGGCATGGTGGGAATACTTCGGTTGTGCCCGTGATGTGTTTCTGGTCCAGGGAACACTTGATGGAAGCCATGAGTATGAGTCATGACCAAGTAAATCTTGTTTGTTTTACGTGACGATCTCTCATCAGTACACTATAATCGGTTTCCTTTCGTATGCTCACGAGCTTAGTTAGGCCGAAATTGTACCTCTGCCACCCGGAATTTAGTGCTCGGTAGTTGTATTTTGTTGAGAACATCATCATGAATGAACTCCTATGGGTAGACCTACACCATTGTCATTGATGAATGCTTAAAACAAGTCTGCAGTTCAGCCCAATATGAAATCATCTCTCCTTTTGAATATTCCTTGGTATATTTCACAGATAGTAGGCAGAACCTAATACAAAATTTAGTACTATTAATCAAGTCAAACCAAGCATAATTTTCGAGCCTCCCCACATTTTCTATTGCCCGGAGAAAGTAGATTCTCAGTCAAATCAAGGAAAGTTGTTCTCTGAAAATATACTAGTTATTGCAAATAGTGGTGGGATCAGATCAGCCATTGTGATTAAACAAATTCTGGCCAACTTATTATAGCCTAATTGCCCCCATCAGAAAGTTTAATTTCCCGTAAAATAAGGTTTTCATTTTTCCGTGAACTTTACATAACCCCTGAATTTTTCCGAGAAATATTCCAAAATAAGGAAACGTGTAATGTACAAGGATTCAAAACAAGTACATGCAGTAAGTGAAACTAATCAGTTAAATTTAGGCCAACTATGCACGAAAAATCTGATCCCATGGATAGCCCCACAAGAAGATTTGATTGGCCTCATAGTGAGAAAAAGACTTCAAAGAGGTTGCTTGCTTTTAGGCTAACCAACCCTGCAATACAAAGGAGTACCGAGAAGCAAAGGAGTTGGTCGAGTAAGAGCATGACGACAAGTAAAAAAATTTGGCTCTCTAAATACGAAGCTTCAACGCTCGTCGCCAGAGGAAAAAACCCTTTGAAGTCTCATTGGAGGTTTTGTCTGAATGTCCGGTCGTTAATTTTAGGACCCCAAAATTAATTAGTCAGGAACTAGAAGCTACCCTTTGATTGTCCATTAATTAGACACCCGATTGTTTAAACAAAAGGGCTACCTAATTTGAACTTTTACCCGTCCATTTCCCTCGTTAACTTTTATGTGATATAATAGTGGGAGTAGTGGGAGGGCTATGACCCAGAGAGACTTTTTTCCAAGCCGTGATTGATGGAATTATGTGGAGTTTGTGGACAAATAGAGTGCCTTACTTCTCACTCCACAATTCAATTTAATGTGATCAAAACTTGGCCAATTTTCTGAAGGGAACATGACCCTAAATAAAATACCCCACCACTCTTTTTCCTTTTGTCACTCTCAAGTCTCTCAACTAGTATTATTTTAATGGAAAAAAAAAAAAAGCAATCAACCATAAGAAAAGTCAAGTTACCCAGCAACTCCTCCACCCTCCAAATTTTTTTTTTTCTCTCCCTATTAAAAGTATTGTTTATCATCCTTATTTTGGACTGGACCAAACAATTCAAATCTCGGTTGCCTGTCTCGATAATCAATGATAAAAAAAAAGGAAATTGATTTTAGCACTCCAAAAATTGATGGAGGGGCTCCAAAATGACGTCGTTTTGTGTATTAACACAGTTCAGTTTTGGAGCCCCTCCAAAATCACAATCCTAAAAAAAATTACAGATAACTTGTTATCGGGACGAGATTATAACCAATGGAAGCCATTTATATTGTTTAAATGGACAACCGAGATTTTGGACTGGCCGGTCTATTCTACTGAAGAGAATCTTATTCCTTTTTCTTCTCTCTCTTTACCGCTCACTTTGTATACATATATGCATTCTCTCTCCCTCTCTCTCTCTCCCCCTTTCTCTCTCTTAACAAGCCCATATCTCAATTCTAAGCAGCCATGGACTGGTTCTCGTGGCTATCAAAAACTGGCATAGACCATTCACTTATCTACGAGTACGGCCTAATTTTCACCCACAACGAGCTCGAAGAAGACGACATAGCCTACTTCAACCACGAATTCCTCCAGAGCATGGGAATCGCCATAGCCAAGCACCGCCTGGAGATCCTCAAGCTGGCCCGAAAAGACAGAGGGAACAACCTGCGGTCAAGGCTCTTTGTCGCGATCAAGCGAACGAAGAGGAGCTTGGCCAAGCGCATCCAGACGTGGGTTCATCGCGACCGGGACTCGGCTTTGGTCCTTGTTCCCAAGAGGAGTCACAGTGCAAGGTGGAAAGGAGCAATGATGAAGAGGAACAGCAAGAGATTGGTTGTGCCTTCTTCTAACCAGGGGAGCAGGCTTCTGCTAACAAATGGAAGTAGTACTCCGATGGTGCTTTCGGGTCCGAGGTTGAACAGCTTTTCGAGTCCGTTAATGGTTCGCGGTTATTACAACGACGAGGAGGAGGAGAAGGAGGAGGAGGGGGAGGAGGATCCGTATTGGTCGGCCGGAGTCGAGGAGATCAGGTGGGATGCCATGTTTCAGGATTTGAAGCCTACTTAAAAGATCTTGTTTTCTGTTTTCTTGTTTTTTGCTGTGATTTTGTTTCTGGGTTTTAGCTGGAATGGTGAGAGATGGTGTTTTTATGGATCTTTTACCAGTTTGCCAAGCACCCCGCTTGGCAGCGGTGCCTAGCAGCCCATCCGGCTGTTTATTTCGATAATCAATAGTCTAGATAGTTATATACTCGAATTAGATTCAAGTCGCCTATGCCAAGATAAACGGCCGGATGGACCGCTCGGCACTGCTGCTAAGCACGGGATACTTAGCAGCATCTCCCATTCCCAGTTTTGTGGTGGTGTGTTTTGAGGACTTGGAATTAGCTTTTCTCTTTAATGGTGGGTCAAGATGGACAAGCTTACTTTATTCTATGATGGAATCTGCTTATTAGTGATGAGATTGTCTCCCTTTCTTTTTGCGATGTTCAAATCTTTGGGTAGAAAAGAAAGCACCAGGTGACAGCACTCCTGTGAAGAAAATCCTTAGTGATAGATCTGCCAAAAAGACTGGGCCTATATCCTCCTATATGTGCTTTTTCACTTTTGTTAGTCGTTTTTTTTCTTTTCCACCTTGAGCACTTATTTTATAACACGGTACTTGACTCCACCGGCTGACTAATCCTGAATATCAATCTCGACCAATAGTGTGGGATTTGATTGAAGTTAGACCAAAGCTCTGTATGAACGGCCCAATATATACGTTAAAAAGTACACTAGTGGGCTTTCTGAGATTCTTGATTGTCAGATGACTACCACTGTGCTAATTGTTGGGGTTTTAGCTACACATGACTTCCTAAGGAGGTGAAAGGATCTTTATTCAAAGTCATCTTCTTTTCTTTTTCTTTGTTGAAGAATTTGTTCAATATATTCTGCCAACTGGTTAGCCTTCTTATGGCTTTTCCCTCCATTCTATATTTGGTTTTGTGTGCCTAGTTAAGGGAATCAGAGACTAATTTTGAAAATACTTCGGGAAACAAAGTGGAATGATTCAATTACGACATGGTACCAATGAGTCATTAGATTAGTTTTCCCACACCAATAATACATATAACAGGAATTAAAAGGGTACATTTTAACCTTTTTTTTCCCTTCCGGTCAAGGAATTAAATAAAGTGGAAAAGAATTGCAGAAGAAGAAATTCATCACCCAAAGAAGCACCTCGATCCTTTTTCAAGTACAAAAGCAATTTATGGCAATAAGTGCAGAGATTCAAAGCCGGAGGGGTTAGCCTGGTGGTAAGGCCGGGGACATAGGGATTTGCTTCCTTTTAAGGTCTCAGGTTCAAAACCTACCAAGTGTTATCAACTCTTTTGAGGTCAGTTCATACGGAGCTTTGCTCCAACTTTAATGGGGCCCCTGAAATTGGGCAGTGGGATTGGGCCAGGATTATGTTTCTATGCTATTCGATTTCACCATGTATACTCTCGTAAAGCACCAACCTTGATGATTCAAACTATGGCTGTTAAACGAACCAAGCTACTCTAGTTTGAGCTCATGTTCGTTGGTTAAAAGCTTATTCAAGATTGGTTTGGTACATGAACAAATCAAACTTGAACACATTTTTTAAGCTCGTTAAGATTTCAAGCCAAGCTTGATTAAGTTGCTACCCGACTCGTTCGGCTTATTATGTATAAAAATTCAAGCTTACTTGAGATCGGCTCGTGTTTGGCTTGATTAAAGCTTGTTTACGATCGACTCGTCTTATAAACAAGCTAGGCTTCAACATATTTTTGAAGCTCGTTAAGTTATCAAACCAAACTTGATCAACTACCCGCTTAGCTCGTTTATCGCGCCTAATTCAGACTACTGTATTTAGAAGAGGGATGGGCTATCAATTGCAGCAACTCTGTTTTTATTGGGATGTGCATCAGAATGGTGATCCTGATTCCTGTCGACATTAGATAAAAAATAAAAAAAAATCCCTATAATTGTAGATACGATATAAATGATGCTCCATAATATCTCTTACAATATCTCATTGTCGGAAATGTATATTGCCTAAATAGATAGATACAAAAGCTTCATAAGCTTTGTCAATAAATTATGAGCAGTTGAGCACACAACTGAAATACAACCATAGCTCAGTTATTTTACAGCAATGTTAGAAGCAATTTATGACAATAAGTGCAGAGATTCAAAGCCGGAGGGGTTAGCCAGGTGGCGGTAAGGCGGGACGTAGGGATTTGCTTCCTTTTAAAGTTTCAGGTTCAAAACCTACCAAGTGTTATCAACTCCTTTGGGGCCAGTTCATACAGAGCTTTGCTCCAACTTTAATCGAGCCCTTGAAATTGGGCAGTGGGATTGGGCCAGGATTATGTTTCTATGCTATTCGATTTCAACATGCATGCTCTCATAAAGCACCAACCTCGATGATTCAAACTATGGCTGCTAAACGAACCAAGCTATTCTAGTCTTCTTCTTTTTTGATCATTAAGCTACTCTAGTCTGAGCTCGTGTTCATTGGTTAAAAGCTTATTCAAGATTGGTTTGGTACATAAACAAACCAAGCTTGAACATGTTTTTTAAGCTTGTTAAGATTTCAAGCCAAGCTTGATTAAGTTGATACCCGACTCTTTCGGCTTATTATGTATAAAAATTCAAGCTTATTTGAGATCGACTAGTGTTTGGCTTGATTAAAGCTTGTTTACAATCGACTCGTCTTATAAACAAGCTAGGCACTCGTCTTATAAACAAGCTAGGCTTCAACATATTTTTGAAGCTCATTAAGTTATCAAACCAAGCTTGATCAACTACCTGTCTGGCTCGTTTATCGTCCCTCATTTAGACTACTGTATTTAGAAGAGGGATGGGCTACCAATTTCAGTAACTCTGTTTTTATTGGGATGTGCATCAGAATGGTGATTCTGATTCCTGTCAGACATTAGATAAATAAATAAAAAAATCCCTATAATTGTAGATACGATATAAATGATGCTCCATAATACATCTTAGTACAATATCTCATTGTCGGAAATGTATCTTGCCTAAATTGATAGAAACAAAAGCTTCATAAGCTTTGTCAATACGGAAAAGATATGAGGACCGACGGTCCCCGGACCGAAATCGTACCGACGGCCTCGGTCGGCCGTCTCCGGCCACCGGACGGCCGATCCGAGCCGTCCGGTGGCCGGAGACGGCCAACCGATGTGTGTAAGTGCTTGATCCAACACCCTATTTTTCGTGTATATATGTATATACTCGGATCGGCCGTCCGGTGGCCGGAGATGGCCGACCGAGGCCGTCGGTACGATTTCGGTCCGGGGACCGTCGGTCCCAATAGCATTACTCTTGTCAATAAACTATGAGCAGTTGAGCACACAACTGAAATACAACCATAGCTCAGTTATTTTACAGCACAATAGTAAGCTTCATAAGCTTTGTCAAAAAAACTGAGCAGTTGAGCACACAACTGAAAAGCAACCATAGCTCATTTATTTTACAGCACAAAAGTAAGACATACCGGACACAAGCCGCTTATTTTGCCCGGTCTGAAGAGTCCGAAACGGTAAAAATGTAGGACTCGGACTGGGTCTTTTACCTAAAGCTGAAATATCTTTAATAGATGCCCACTTCAGAATATCCATCCTTGATTTTAAGCCACAAGCTCAAAATCTCTGATCTCTGATCTCTGCTCTTCAATGGTTTGAACTTTGAGAAATACGGAAGGAACCCCCAGCGTAAAGCATTTGGTAAACCGGCTTTATTCTTATAGTTAGAATGATGCTCAAAATAGTGCCAAGTCCACACATGGAGGCTAGTACATAGAATGTGAGCCTAAAGCAATTCGGACCCAAGCATGATGACCCTCCTTGTTTAGCTTCCTCTATGTCATACACGTAACCAGCGAGTAGACCTGAGAAGAGGAGTGCGGCCAAAGGATTTCCTAGCCCCATGAAGTTGAAGATTATACCAAAATGTTTTAGACCAAAAAGCTCCGAAGCAACTGGAATCATTATTGCAATCTGAACGCCGTAGCAGATTCCAAGCAATGCTGTTGCAGCATAAAGGGTGCCGCTGATACCTGATGCGTATAGAAGAAATGCTACGATCATGATTATTTGCGCGAATGCCATCCAAACTGTGCGAGGAATCGTTTTTGACCTGCAATGATATATATATCATATACACTAAGTGCTATGACCATACAAAAAAAAGAGAGCAGAAACATCCTATTTCGCAAACAAGAGGAATTCGGTTTAAGTTTTTTTCGCCTTTGATCAGCAACAAGAGCGGTACTATCATCTAATACAGAAAATGAGACAAACAGTCCAGAGGAAAAAGCAAGACCAAACAATATCTCGAACTACATGTCACAAATTGCCCTCCAACAAACAACAGAATCCTAAAAGAGGAAGAAACCGAAGCACGAAATGAAGAAAATACCACACCCTATCCCAGAAGGATTTGAAATCATCAACTTTATCCTCAAAGGTCCTTGCGTTGAGTTCAATCCCCAAAAAACTCAGAATATTGAGAAGAAAATACAATCATAAAAAGCTTTGGCTTTCTTGTCTATAATCCAACGAATTAATCAAGGACATTTGTGATCATAAACCAAAGCAACGGAACAAATATCCACCATTTGGAAGGTAACACTATTTGAGACAACATTCTAAATAAATACGGGAAAAGAGCTGAGGGACAAAAGTCGGGGAGATTTTGTCGGTGCCCGTTTCTATTAAACTTAATTAAGGAGAGTAGACCATATGAATTGCTCAGCAAATGAATTTGGCAATCCAATAATTCGTCAATATGTTGACATGGTGTACAAATTTCCCAGCAAATCGACATATTGCAAATAAAAGAAAAACAAAACGTTCAAGTTGTACTCACCTGACAAAATGTTCAGAGACAGCACCAGCCCCAAGACGGCCCAAAAAATTGCAAAAGCTGAAGAGACTCAACAATACTGTTGTATCATCCACACCCAATGCAACTCCTATCTGTGCCAAATTGTTTAGAACAGTTACTCCGGAACCAACCCCTAGGAAGTACACAAGCCATAGAAGCCAGAAATCGGCCTTGACAACAGCTTCACGAAACGTGAAATCTTCTCCCCTTTTGGGCTTCCTTTTCTTTTTCACTGCTCCTTCTCCCACAGCTAGAAGTATGTCAACCTCTGAAACATCTTCACTCTCATAAAAACTTCCAAGATATGGTTCCGATGAGGATGGTACCAACAAAGATTCCGTTTGGCTTGAATCGCCTTCTTCTGCTCCCAAATCATTGGAGGAGCCAATTAGTGGCATAGGTTTCTTGGGATTTGCCGGGAACAAGGTCATTTTTATGGGAATCGCTATAGGAGCCATTAGAAGGATAATCATTATGGCAATAAGCACATAGGAAATGGTATTACTTAGAGATAATATATCTTTCAAGATTGTAGTTGTGAGAAGATATATGGCAAGAGCAATGCTTGCAGCTTGGGTGAAGAGAAAATGGACATGCACAGAGGAGTCTTCTCCGGAAGCAGGAGTACAAGGCCGAATAAAGTACATCATCGCCAAACATACAAGGGGAATCCCAAGAGTGAGGAATAACAAGAGTTTTGAAGCAGACTCGCCAAGAACCATAGTGTACACCTCTGTATAGACAGCTGCACTGAGACCAATATATCCTTTGAGAATGCCAGCAACTGTACCCCTACTGAGAGGGAAATTCTTCATATTGGTTACAAGCACAGCTGTGCCTAACCAAGAACTGCCATTGGTGGCAACACAAAGTGCAATAAATAACTGCCACAATGATAATACTTGGCTTAGTAATCTAATTGTTGATACGGGATGGAAGCAGCATAAACTTTGAGCAAGTCATTCGAGAGCGGAAAGTAGGATAATGAGTTGTGTTCTCCTACTTTTGATAGAATAAAATATGCCGATTCTTTTTCATGTAAAACCAGCTTGAATTAGGATGGGGCGATTGTGCACTGTTATTTTTATTTTTATTTTTGGATAAGTACGATTGTGCACTGTTATGCGACTTGAATTCTGTGAAACTAGAATACTCTTAATAAAGGGCTCAAAGACCTTGACAAAATTGGTCCATGGATATTACGAACATTGAGAACTCTTCATCTCTCTCAATCCAAGATATCAAGGATTCAATTTGATGTCCTTCTATTGATTCCTCGTAAACTGCATTGAGTATATCCTAAAGAAGCTCCTAGTCCGGGTGGGGGCGTTGGGGTGGTTAAGTACGGCTGCTTGGACGTCTTGTAGACGCACTAGATTCAAACAAACCTTTCCACACTTACAGGTACTTGTATTAAGTCCGATAGACAAACATTTGCATGGGAAGCCACTGCCTAACGAGTAGGAACTCCAGTGAGATCTGAGTTCTAGCGAACAAGTAAAATGCCCCAATTAAAGATGAGGTAAGCTCAGTCAATCCCATTCACAGGTAAGCTATAAACCCCACGTCTCCAAATTCCCAAACCAACCCAGTTCAAAATCTGTCACGGTCATCTACCCAAAACTTAAACAAACTATTAAGAACAACCCACTTTTCTTCAGAGTTCACAGAAAATAGATGAGATCACCATCAAGTAGTTCAAGTGAAATCATACTGACAAGTGGGTATTATTAGTCAAAGTGGAAGAAAAAGGGAGAATTCAGCTCAATCACGGCAACTTATCAAGACAAGGAATTCAAACTATGACTACACTGAAAGGTGAAAAACCAGCTTAAGACAGATAAATTAAGAAAATACTATGAGATGGGTATTCTCAAAAGTGAAGGAAAGGAGCAGAATTAGCTCAATCACAGCAATTAATCCACAATTAAGGGTAGTCAACCCAATCAAATTAAATGACTACACTGAAAAGCAAGACTGAAGAGAGAAAAAGTAGAAGGTTACTACAGAAATGGTTAATGCCAAAAGCGACGGAAAGAAGCATAATTAGCTCAATCACAACAGTTGATTAACAACAAAGGATAGTTCAACAACACAATCAAATTAGACGACTAAAAATTGAAACGTAAGCTTAACAGAGTCCAAAATGAAGGAGAACGATTTTGTGCACCCTTGGCGGGAGTATGCTCATTGTGTGACTCTCACTTCCATGACCAAAACTGTTCATTCTGTCAAGATTCATTTGTTATGAGACCAATCAAAAATTCAGCTCAATTGCTTATCGGTAAGTACTTCATCTAGAAGTTTATCTTTTTCATCAAAATTCTCGACGAAAAAATTAAACTTTTACATCAAATACTTAATGATATTCGATTCAACTCCTATTCTCTGTGAAAACAAAAAGAAAGTGACTCCTGTTTGAATACAGGTTGTTATGCTCTTCACAGAAACAAGGCAATTGACGTCCATAGACCATTAGGTGAAGAAAAAAGTTTTGCCACCAGTTGGTCTCCCTAAAACTCAGGGCCAGCTGTAGTAGTATTTCAGGGGTTCAAGCAAAGCCCCCCTGGGCTCAAGAAAAAATGTACTAAAATTTTGCATTTTTCTACATTAATTTGATTTTTGTTTTATATCGTTGGATCATTCATATAAAGCCAGAATAAATAAAAATTGACTTCATTAGTAGATCATATATAGCTCAACAAAGCAAAGTAAATTAACTTTCCATCATAATAAATATTTTTATTTGACATAGTATTTTATATTCAAAGTTTTTATTACTCTTACTATTTTGTCACCGCTAACTTAAAATCCTAGAGCCACCCTTGCAGTTAAACTTCAAAATGGTGAAAGAAAGAACATGAATGGAAACAGAAGCAAATGAGCATACCATCGCGATGGTAAAGAAAGTTAGAGTGAACAAAATTGCTCCCAAAATCAAGTGAATAGTAGTACTAACCAACCAGAAAGGCAAAGACTGGACAGTCTGGCTAACAGCGAGCCAAAGCACACCGTAGCCCAAGAAACAAACACAGACGCCGATTGAAAGCACGACCCAAGGGGGGAACTTGTTGCACGCGATGCCGGCCGGAATGCCGATGTTTTCGCCGATGTCGTTGGCGACGCCGAGTATGGTTAGCTGATGCTGATTGTAACCCATGACTGTTTTGAGGGAAGCGGAGTAGAGAGGGAAGGTGTAGATGTTTCCGGTGGCGATTTGGACCCAGACGGCGGCTCCTAGGCCCACCCACGGCGGCCTGCTCCCTGCTTTCAGGGCTGGCATTTTTTCTTTCTGGGTGATTTTTGAGTTTTGAGAAGAGGCAGTTGCGATCAGGTTGGGGAAGAGGGTAGGTGTTATTACCGCTGAATATCTAGTGGAGGTGACACAAAACGACAATATAGGAGTAGGAGAGAGAGAATTTATTGGGAAGTCGAAAGAGATGGAGAGGGAGATCAAAAAAGAACTTTTGTTCTCGAAAGGAAGTCAAAGAGAGAGGTGTGTTTGTCAGGATTTCCGCTCGGGATATACTTATTTACGGGGTACCGTAATCAGCATATTTGTAGCACCAACTAATTGCAGCCAGCCGTTCAAAAGTGTTTTAGATAGTACAGATTTTAATAATAATTCTTTCTCGAAAAAGTTTTAATAACATTCCAACCGTTTAAAAGTGTTGTTAACAAGTATTTACAGCACCTCTGTAAATAAAATTTTCTCTTCTCTCCAAATCAATTTGTATCGACAGAATGGGACCTTGTCAGTGTCAGGTCCTAGTCTCCCTCACACAAGAACATTGGGAATCGATGATTTGTGCACACATGGTGCATAGGCCGGTTTTCGGGCCCACTATTGATTCCATTACAGATAATTCGAACTATTTAATAATTTTAAAATAATTTTTGTAAGTGACAAATGTGGAATCAACTAGGTTGAGAAAGTGTTCAATCTTTCAAGTTTTCATTTAGATCCTATTGCGGGGAAGGCCCACTTGGAAAATTTATTTTGATAATATTGGACGGATTAAATTATCCATATAGGACCCGTAGTGCTGAAGACCAATCTGTGCACAAACCATCGATTCCCATAGCATTTTCGCTCATACTAGTGGCCCCAACATACTAGGGTACCGATATGGAGATGCGTGTGTGTTCCAGTTTTTGGAATTTAATTTTGTTTACCCTCCTTAAAAGAGGGTGAACATTACTATTCTTCCTATTGATTGAAATGGTGTGGATCCCACCAGAAAATGATGTCATGCTTATCAAAAAGTGTGTTGCATGGGTGTGACCTATACTATTTTCAACCAATAAGAGAGAGGGTAACGTTCACCCTCTTATAAGGAGGGTGGACAAAATTGCACTCCAATTTTTGGGCTTCACACAAAATAATCCGATTGTTCATTAATTTTGAAATGATTTCTTAAGTGATCCTGCAAAAAAATTAGCTCGTGGTTAGTACAATTTCTATGAATTCATTCACAACTCAAGATTCTAAATGAAAACTTGAAAGATGGAACAACACCCGTAGAGGACTCTACTACACCAGTATAGGACCCTGGGGAGGATTGTCCCATCACACTACAGCACTATTTACAGAGGACCATACTACACCTATATTAGGATTTGGGACCGAAGCTAAGTTTTCAATACATGTGGTGGTATAAGAAGTACGTTTATCCTCGATAAGAAGCTATAGAAACTTGAAACAAGGCATTGTACAACGAAATCTAAGTTTCTAACCCCTCATCAACTCATGCCATATGCAAGTGAAGATTACTCTGGAAATAGCTTTTGCCTCCATGATCATAAAAATTGCAGTGGGTATTGATGTCCGCTAGAGGGAGGGTTCTTCGAACCTGACCTCGGTGGCCTCCCAGGCCCCCTCAATACTCAATCACCAGACGCTAGAAGAAAGAGGAAGCTCAATACCGAAGCAAGAGGAACGCAAAAGCGCTATTACCATATTCAAAGATAATGGGCCATTTAACAACAGGTATTACTAGAGCTTTGCGAGCAAGTGAATTGTGGCCATTAGATCTGCCATTGGGGCCAACTATAAAACTAGTCCTAGCCCTAAAAAGAAAATGGCCCAAGCCCGTAATGGCCACTACTTTCGGATATTTTATCTATCTTATTACTCCACATGTTTTTATTTTGTCATTTTGAGATTGATTTACTAATTATTTTGTTTGCTCGTAAAAGTATGTGATGGGCCGAAACTTTAATATTCGCGTTGAACCATTATTTAGGGATGACCCTGGTCTAGCATAAGGGCTCATTTGGATGCATTACTGCCGGTTGCAATTGTTTTATGTACTTGTTGCGTATAATTTATAAGCCAAACTAAAACAAAAAGATTCGGTACCTTATGGGTTGCTTAATTTCTTGTTTTTTTCTTCTATAATCGGATGTCCAAACTAGTTTGTGCATAATTCGAGTAATTCCGGGACCCTAAAATTAACTACTGGACAAACGCTCTAAGAGCATCTCCAGCCTTCACCCATTTTTTTCCTCAAATTTGAGTTAAATTTTGGGTAAAAACCCATTTTGGGTAGGCATATCTCCAACCATCAAACCTAAATATATATATATATATATATACATATATACACATTTTATTCTTAATGGCATAATCATAAATAAAGGAAAACAATCAAATCCAAAATGAGGAGACCTAGTACTCTTCTCTCTCCATTGCCATCTCTCTCTCTCCCTCAGAATCAAACACAAAAAAATTTTCACACAAAATCTAGAACCGGACACAACCACAAAAGACAACTCTGAAACTCGTTCATCATCGGAGGAGGAGGCTAGAAAAGAAGACGACAACTCTAGGGGACCCAAGAAGACTTAGAGGTCACAACACCACCGCCACTTTCTGCATCGCCTCTCAAACTGCCAGCCCTCGGCCTGCCGCCACTGCCGATGAGGTTTTCTCTCCCCCCTCCCTCCCTCTTTCTCTCTCTTTCTAACTAGCCATTGGGGAAATGGGTCAAGGTAAAAGTTGTCCCAAATTTGGGTAAAGAAATAGGTAAAACCCAAAATGGGGAAGGGTTTGGGTCAAAGATTGGAGAGAGATTTTTGTAATTTTTGCCCCATTTTTAAATTTGAGTCTTAAAATGGGTCAAGGCTGGAGATGGTCTAATGTCCCCATAATTTAGAATGTTTTGGCCTCCATGAGATTCGAAGGTGCGAACTCATGGTGAACAATCACTTATTATTGGCCATACCCTTGGGGCTTGCTTAATTGCTTGTTTGGAACATAATTGATAATATCATGTGGGGACGTGGGCTTTTTTGACCAAAAGAGCTCAGTTCGGCATCTCATGTGGGTGCAGCTTGGTTAGTGTGATTGTTTGTGTCATTTCCATATAGTGTAGCGGCCTCATTCGGCTACGAGAAATAAATAAGTACTTATTTTTTGTATTAAATGTAATGTATTATGAGAGAATGATCTGTCTCAAAAAGCAAAAAATAAGTATTTCAAAAATAAGAATTTTAACGGAACGGAGGCTAACTAAACCTCACCGGACCTGGATGGTGTTGAAGGCATGGAAATCCCATGACATTTCGAGTTCCACACATTTTCCAAGCAGTAGCTTTTCTAGCATTCATCAAAACTAGCTAGTCACCACTTTTGTGTCTGTCCTCCGAAGATTATTTAATTGTCCTGCGGCATTACTCTGCTGCACTATTTGTCGCGTGGTAGCATATTGTTTCGTTCGTCCAACGTAAAAGACATGAGTCTTACAATATTAATCGGATCTTGTGGTGTTTTAAAAAAGCCTAGTAATGCGTAAACAACATTGAATATAATAATTATCCGTCCCTTTGTTTTTACGAAAAAATACAAAAAACAACATTGAATATAATAATTATCCATCCCCTTCGTATTTACGAAAAAAACAAAAGAGAAAAGGAGAAGAAAGTTATGCGCTGCAGCCGCTGTCGTGTGCAATGTATAGAGTACCCATTAATTAAGGCCATCTCAAATGTTGAATGGCATATTATGATCAGAAAAATAACTGAGAAATGATTAATATACACAAATAGGAGTACTCTTTCAGAGCTAGCTCCAAAGGTGTTGCTCCTAACATTTTTCAAGTGTTTTGTCAACTGTGGTTGGAATATCAAACAAAAAGATAGGGAGATGGGGTAGGGTAGGGTAGGTTAGGTGAGCGGGAGAGAGAAATAGAGGTGGGGACTGGGGAGCTCTGCTGTGTCAGAGTGACAGGAGATGGAGAGATGTTAGAACTATGGTTCATATGTTAAGCATAAAGAGATACAAAAGAGTTCTAGAAATAGGACCAGTTGTCTGAACGGAGCGGAGCGGCCAGATCGATCGCTCGGTATAACATCTCCTAATGGTTACAATGGGATCGCTCGGCATAACATCTCCTAATGGTTACAATGGGATCCGAGAATGCTGCCAAGCAAAGTACTTGTACAACTCTACTATTGGATATGATTCGCTAATAAACTAGGGGTGTGAGCGGTGTAATTACCGAAGCTTGGGAAGAGGGGCGCCAGAGAGAGAGCAAGAAAACCGGTTGATGATCCCCTCCTTGAAACATGGCCACATGCACTTGGAAAGAAACGTGATGATACTCTTCTTCCGAACGAATCCACGGTTTAAACTAAGTACAGGTGAATTAAGGCCAATTTTCCTTGCACTGGGTGTTTGTGCCTCCAATACGTCTAAAATTTCTAATCTTAAATTCCTGAAATTTATGTTTTAATCTTTTGAAATTTAGAGAGAGAAAGAGAGAGAGAGATAATTATATGGGTTGGAACTTGGAAGTGTATATAAAATCCGAAAAAGAAACAAGAGCAACTAATTAAACAAAATTCCTTTTTGAGACAAAAGAGCGGCGGTTATGGTGGGTTGAAGACACAAAATGGTCGTGCGGTGGCCGCGGCGGCGGCGAGGGAAGCGGTGTAGCAGGGTTAAAACTGAAAACTTCGCACAGAATGGCAGCCCGTGTTCTCTTTCTCACGGAATCACACCAACTTTGGTGAGAAACAGAATGGGGATTTTAAGGGGTTCATGAATCTCACACTCTCCCTCCTCTCACCATTTCTCACCCTTTTGGCTATCCAAACAAGAAAGAGAATACCTATTCCCTCATTTTCTTTTCTTCTCTCTCGAACTCCCTCCAATATCCGAACGACCTGTAAGTTCTTTTGTGGAGGAGATCTGATAGGTTTGGAGTCACCAATAAAATCAAATACTGAGAAAACAGATAGAATCAAAAAGCCAGAAAGAAGAGTTCGTTTTCCTCCCTCTCGAAAATCCATACATCTCTTATCAGTGTATGGACAACTATTCTCTCAAGCATAGGTTTAGATTCGACCACAATAGGAAAAAATGGAGCACTAGTCAACGCATCTTCACATAACTATGAGATCACCCCTTCATTCTGTTAACAAAGTATAAGTAAAAAAACACTCTTGGACGGCTCAGAATGCGCACTACACCTATGTGGTGCACCTGCACCACAAGATCCCGATAATTATGGTAGTACGGAGTAATATATTCTAATCAGTTTTTTACAACACAATATTTACTTCAACTAATAAATCAAGTTCCTCCTTTACTCCCCGTCGAGAGAAGAGCACTATTCTTCATTTGGCATAGAAAAAAAATATTAGGATCGTGACGGTTAGCACCACTGGCGGAGTCAGAATCCTGATCCGAGAAGGGCAGGATAATTGCCGTATTGAATTCACATTGATGGAACAATGCTGATAATTATCGTAATAATTGGAGTAACAAAATAACCCACTGTTGCAATTGTAGTACCGCTGAAAAGAAAAAGAAAAAGAAAAGACCAAGAGAACAACATTATTGAGGAGTGACAAAAGCTTAAAATTGTCCTTGATTTTTTTTTTCATAAAAAAGTATGGAAAATTTTAAAATCAGCCCAATAATAAGTGTATGAATGTGTATTAAAATGTGTAAATTTTTTACAGAAATGCGTGTTTTCTTTATCTTCTAGTGTACTTATCGTCAGCTCAGTGGACTGACAATAGCAAGACCGAAAAAGTGTAAACCCCTGCACAAATGCTGCCTTTAGGTTAGAACACCTGCTGTTGGTATCATATTTGAATGTTGATTTGTCAACTGAAAACCGAATAAGGGAACAAGAAAATGACTCATACATTTATTTTGAAAATATTTTGCTAACCACCATACCATTAAAATTTAGGTGGTAGTTAAAAGGACACAAAAGCGTGCCATAAATTAAAATAATAATAATAATCAATCTGCATTTCGCAAGTTTTATTTTCTCACTTTTTTCAGCACAATTCTTGCTTTCCATTTCTTTTTGCATTTCAGCTAAGTTCCACTAGAATATTTGGGGCTTTTTCTTGTTCTCTCTTTATTCAAAAGAAATTCGTTTTTGTTAGTTTTGCGCCTAACTTTTGTGAATTATTGATTCGTTCCGAAAAAAAAAATCATAAAGGTAAAAAATTATAATTTTTAACCAAATATTTTTGAAAATATCCAAGGAGAAATTACAAAAGCCAACTTTTTAGATTTATCTTGGATATTTTTAAAAATATTTGAGTAAAAGTTATATTTTTTACTTTTTCTGATTAAAAATCAATAATCCACACTAATTAGGTGCAAAACTAACAAATACGAAAAAATTTAAATAAAAAAAAGCCTCAATAATCTTGGCAGAACATCGTCTTATCATTTTGCCCATTTATTTCCTTTTTATTCCCCTCAATCCAAAAAGGGAAATGATTTTGTCATTTCCTTTTTTTTGTTAATACCACTCTCCTGCAAGTATATTTTTGCACCAAAAATACACTTGCAGGAGGGTGACATTAACAAAAAAAAGAGTGACAAAATCAACAGTCATTTTTTATTGTTGTTTTGTTTTGGATATTCCCTAAGGGAAATGATTTTGTCATTTTCTTTTTTGTTAACGCCACTCCCTTGCAAATATATTTTTGTACCAAAAATACACTTACAAGAGATTGACATTAACAAAAAAAAAAGGCAAAATCAGCAGCCTTCCCTTCCCCTTCAAGTCAAGGTGTCCTGGAAGTTTCAATACTCTCCAATCAACTGATAATCTTGATTATTGAAAGCCATTAAATCCAACCGGTCCAGCTAAACCACATACTTTTTACATACAGGATTCTTCACATTATTTAATTAACAGCAATTTTGGTCCCATCATTCCAAATTTTTACAGTACTTTTTAAAGGTTGAATTTCCAATTCTTACAGAGTATCTGATGTGATATTCTTCTATGGACGATTTTTCCTTGTAAAACTCCAATGAAAAGGAATTACCGTACTAAATTTTCCATCATCGTCAATATACCAAACCTGCCAAAAAAAAAAAACAGAGAAACAAATCATCAATTTCAATCAATACAACTTCAAAAATACTCAACCTGAACAAATTAGAGGAGAGAGAGAGAGAGAGTGAGTGAGTGTGTTTACACGCACCACTCCCAACAGTACTTACACAGGAGATCCAGAAAAATCCCACCATACAAAACAGAACAAAGCACCAAACAAGCTCGGCCACAACTTTAAAACGTAACTCCAAACAACTTTAAAACATAAGTCCGAACGCAAACGTGTAACTCCAAACAACTTTAAAACATGAGTCCGAACGCAAACGTGTCTTGGGTTCCAAACACAACCAGTCCAGAGCCGTAAGATGCACCTGGGTCTGCTGTCCAGGTACACGGAACTGGATCCGGAATTGTGTTTTAAAGTTGTATTCCTAGGCTTTTTGGCAACAAAAACAACGATTATCGCCTGCGATCTACTCCAGTAACATGTTAATTTGTAGCTTTAATCCTTTTTTAATAAAAGGCAACAAGCTTATGGTACAAATAATTTGAATAAATCTATCATACTATTAAAATTCCAAAAAAAAACAAAAAAACCCGGATCCATCAAAACTGATCCGTCGGCTTTCCCTCTCATAACCCTTCGGCTTTCGACATGACCGAAAGCCGGCTGGGCCTGGGCTGGAAATCGGCCCTCCTCCGCTGCTGATGCGACGACGGCCGTATCAAGGCCGCCAGAGCCCTCTTCACCAAATCCCCCTCCACCGTCCCAATCCTCACCAACGAGTTCGTCATCGCCGATCTCCTCGCGTACAACCTGTTCGAATGATACGACACCGTGTTACCCTTGCACCGACTGCGACTATTATCGTTCTTGTGGAGACTGCACCGGAAGGATCCCGGGTGCGTCGTCGGCGAGCACATGCACGTCTTTTTCTGGCCGGGAATGGAGCGGCTGTTGTTGATCTGTTGTTTCTGGTTGAAGGAAATCGAACGGCTGGGAGAGGTGGGGCGGTCGAGTGAGAACCGGACGGATGGGGAGGAAGACGAGGCGGGTTCGGTTCGGGTCAAGAACCTTCCGTTAGAAGAGAAGTTGGAGATTGAGGAGGAGATGGAGGAGGAGCAGAACCGACCCGAGGGTGAAATCGACCTCTGGTAACTGTGGAGTATCGGTCGGCTCGATTTGGTTCTGGACCACGAGTCCGCCATTGCTGTACCAGTAGAGAGAGAAAGTGGAGAGAGAAGATGGTGGTGGTGATGACGATGATGAGAGAGAGTGAGAAAGGAAATTGAATTTTTTGATTAATTTTTTTTAATGAAAGCCGGTTGGGTCTCCAATTCGGCAAACCTAGCTAAACTCAAGCAGGGTATTTATAGGGGAGTTGAAGGGGAGGGCAGCATTGTGGTTACGGATGTTGATTGAGGGTAGTTTGGGAAGTTCAGTTTGATTAAGATAATAGACCGGCCGTTGGTTGGAGAAACCGGAGTTGGGGATAGGGGTTGCAAAGTGGGGCCAGGCATCCAGTGGGCTTGAAAAGGCCCACCACAAGGTATGGGCTGTCGGGGTGGAACTCTATCTCCACGCTCCTTTTTGCTAGTGCAAACTTTTTTTTTTTGTCAGGATATCCAGACCAGTTTACGTGCACCTCAGCTAATCACCTCCCCGTCCGGGAAAATGTAGGCCTTCTTAAGACTAAAGAATTCACAAGAAATTACTTTCTTATAGCTAGACCCTATGGATCGAACTCTAATTAGTTGTACGAGGATCAAATCTACCAACCAACCGAACTTGTCCTTGTGCCGCTAGTGCAATTACCTTATGTGTTAAATTTATCGTATGTTACCCAGCGCATATCTGAGTTGTCTAAATATGTTTTGGATGGCCCAGATTCGAGCACTCTCTCTCCTATTTTTCGGCCTTTAAACCTTGACCATCTAAAACACGTTTGAACGGCTCGAATGCGTGCTCGGGTACCACTTAGAGCATCCACAATATAATAATCAAAATCAAAAGAATGTTAAAGTTAGCAATGTGTGCTTAAAAAAGTGCTTACATTGTAATAATCAAAAAAATGAGCATTTGAATAATCAAAAGTAACAATGTGTGTCTTCACATTGCTAACTTTAGCAACCCTCCAAATAAATAATCAAAAACTGACGTGACAAATTTTGATTATTAACTTTTGTTTATTATATTGCGGATGCTTTTAGAGTATACTATTCGCACCCAAAAAATTTATGGTTAATAAGAGAGGGAAATATACGTTGGGCGCGGAATTTGGCGCCATTTGTCACTGGAATTTGATGGCCGCTCAACTGGTTGCCACGTGGGGTTAATCTCATTATGTGGTGGGGCCCGTTTGCTTGATAAAAGTAGAGAGAGAAATACACCTATCCTTTGTTTTTTCGTTGTGTTGTCAGACGGCTGACATGTGGTGTTCCTTCATATGGGGAGATTGGCATGAATTTGCCAAAATATATTATTAGAATTTACTTTCGAGATTATGTATTTATCCTTATTTTTTGTTTTTCAAAATTACTTTTAAGAAGCTTTTTTTTTTTTAATAATGTTGAGTGTCTTGAGTTTAGCTTTGCAAAAATCTGATCTAACTAACAAATACGGAAAAAATCTGAATAAGGATAAAACAAGTAAATTAGTATTGTCCAAAACTTTGAAGTAGGCTACGCTTGTTTCGATGTAAAATATTTTCTTCCCTTTTCGGTGTTTGGTTAGACGAAAGATTTAAACATTTTTCACCATATGGGCACAAATAATTTCATCCCAAATTCTAGGTAAGTTATTTTACGGCAATGGGCCGGAGTCTTCCCCATTATCAAATCCCAACACGAGAATTGAGACTTGAGAGGGGTTAAATTTCCAATTGCCTATGGACTATTGGACTGTTTCTAACTTCTACTCCAAATCTCTCTCTCTCTCTTGCGTATTTTCATACATTGTACTATCTGCTAAGTCAACTCAAACTATGTTTTGGGGATATTATTTTTTAATGAAAATACATTTTCAACTGCTACCAAACACAGGAAAATAATAACGTGAAGATTATGTGTTGCAAGAGTATTTTACATGGAAAAATATTTTACGTTATTCTACTTCGAAACAAACGAAGCCTTAGTGGAAACACCCTTCATATAGAAAAAAGACAGGCATACCCCGTTTGATAACCATACTAGGCCTTGGGATTGGACTACCAATCTCATGGGTTTCATAATAACATGTTTGGTAACCAAAAAGGGGTGTGGATTAACAATCCCATGGACTTGAGAGCTTGGCATTAGGGGATATTAGTAGAGGCCTCTAGCAAAAATGGAAATATATACTATCAATTCCATCACCTAATCTCATATTAAACAAACATACTCATCACCAATCTCATCTCCTTATCAATCTCTTCTCATTACCAATCCCAATCCTAATCATATCTCCTTACGAATCCCAACCATTTATCCCTGTTCCTGTTATCAAACGGGGAATTCTAAGGTAAGACCACCAAATCCAATCTCTGGTGTTACTTTCTAGATGTTTCCCACTTTACTCCGGTGTCTTTTCATTTATTGATTTTCAATCACAATTCATTTATTGATTTCTAACAAGAAATGGAAAGAGATCCGACCATTTTAAGAAATTTTCATATTTCAACATAATTATACATCATAAAAAACCATTGGCTCTTCATTGTCGTTAATCTTTGAATGAAATGTTTCCATCTTTGAGGGGAAAGTCTTAAAACACACCCCAATTTGTAGGGGTCCGATTTCCTCTGTCTCGAATACCCTATGTCTCTGTGGTGAAGGATTTTTCAACTGTTAAAGTGTGTGATTTTTTAATGTTTTAAATTCAACGGCCGAAAAATCTCTCGTCACAAAAGTATAGGGATTTTCGACACAGGAATCCTGCTTCCAATTTGCATACATAAATGTACAAAATATGCGATGCCCACACACTTGTTTAACTGTTTGTGCAATTAATTATTCTATAATAACAAATACTTACGTAAACACACTCACATTAATACAGGGCTCCACACACATCACATTTTCAGTGCATGTGAAACCCAAAAAAAATATAAATATGTGTGTAAAGTGTTTGTGGTTCCAAAATCAATTTTTTTTTGGGTAATTTGTACAGAGTGTATGCATGCAATCGTAGAATTGATTGATTTTTGAAATGTTGGAAACCATTTCAATTCTGGAGTAGGTGTCTAGTTTTCAATGATGACACATGATAGTGGGCCAGTGATAGCAGGCTCCCACCCAACTCACATAAAATATGCCACCTAGAAAATTGATTGAAAATACTTGCTAAAGTTGAAAATATGCCACCTAGAAAATCCAATATAGGAATTGTTTTGAGAATTCATTTGGTAAAAATGTTGGCTAAAGTTTATCAGTTTATTGAGTGTTGGCTACACTATAAAAAGTGTGGGTTTGTTGGTTTGAGGGATTCAAAATCCTTATGTTCAATAAATTTTCTCTATCTATTTTTCTCCGCTTATTATTCTTAAAAACTTTCTCAAAATTCAAACCGAACATGGTCACAATGTTTGAACTTACTAAAGCTTAAAGTATATTTAGGGTGACTTTCGCATCCCCAAATTGTTTACTGCACTTCACGGGTCAATATGGAATTTGATTTTCGCACTCTCCTTCAAAATGCAGTTAATAACTAGAGAGTGCGAAAATCACTCTCCTATATTTAAGTTTCTAAACTTATTTAGAGTATTGAACACCTTAATGGCTTAATTTATCAATTAATTGAGAATTTCCAACACAAGGTTAGACTAGTACCTCGCTGTCGTAATGATGAATTGGGGATGGTGTTGTGCGCAACACCATGCCATGCACTTTCGAACCGTCGAACAGTGTATCCGAGCACGATTTGATGGCTCGGATCTCATCTCAGCAATGAACGGCTCTTGATCGTTGGCTGCTGAGATGAGATCTGAGCCGTCGGATGCACGATCCGACGGCTCAGAGGTGCGCATCTCACTGCATAGTACTAACCCGAAGTCCCGTAATGATAATGTTAAAACTATACAAGTATTTCAGCACGTCTTACCTAAAAAATACACATATGTATATATTTTTTAAATGAATTTCTGGCACAGTTCCTCTATATATTCAGAATGGATATGGGGAACCATGCAAATCGTAACAGTGCCTAAAGGCACATCGGATTAATGTAACATAGTCTTAATTTTAATAAATTATATATTCTACTCAATTGCTCTACGCGATAAATGGGATATCCACAAATTGTCAATTGTCATTTTGAGATATTTTTCTATTTGATGATAAAATGCAACATGTACATAGAGATACATTATCTAAAAAGTGAGAATAGAGAGGGATTAATTTATTAAGAGAATATTCACTGTATCTTCTAAAATAGAAATAATTTGATGGCTAAAATTTCAATAGGAAGTGATCTAACGGTTGTAAATGTTACTCTCATTTATATACCTAGATTCTTTTACTATTGCATGACATACTATTTCTGCTTTCTTTTTGCAAAAGAAGGTAATTTCAAACTCAAATATAATGAAAATGAAATTTTTTTTTTTGTTGCATCGTTTAAAAGATCTCAATGTCAAACAAGATGTCAAGATCCATATTGGTAAAAAAATTATTTGCGTAAACACATAATTTTTGAGTTTGAATTAACTTTCTTTTTTTAAAAGTTCCTTTTTTAGAAACTGGAACACCCCATTAAGACAACTATTTCCATGTGTTGTGTTTGGAACAAATTATGGAGAAAAAAGTCCAATAATCCAAATCCTACTCCCATTTGACATTTTAAGCCATACTTCGACTTCATTATTGGATAGAAATATTAATATTCGTGCCAACTTTCAACATGATTACGAACAAGAAATGAGTTTTCCCAACCATTATAAGGAAAGTGACAACTCTAGTCAGATAGACACGAGAGAAGAAAATGCCCCGTATGTGCTTTTTATCTATTAGGTCGCATATTCGAATTTCATCGAGACAAAACATTTTAAATTTCGGGGTCATTGAGAGTTTGTCGGTCATTAATTTTAAGACGGTGGAATTGGTCGAGGAGCACGCAAACTGGTCCAGACCTCCGATGATTGAAAAGATAGCGAGACAGTGAAATGTGAACCCGGGGGAGGTGCAAACTACGTACTCTCTCCGTTCCATAACGAAAGTCCCACTTTCAATCAAAAAATCAATTACTTCCGTGTATAATTTTTTGAATTTTTTCGCACCGTATTAAAGATTTCGATTAGTATTTTAATTTGGTGTGAAAAATTTTGAAAAATTATACACGGGATTAGTTAAATTTTTTATTTAAAAAATGACATGACTTTTTGTGGTGGACTCTCAATATGGAACGGAGATAGTAATAATTCGCAAGCTCTAGTTTATCATTATCCTTTTCTTCTTCGTTGGGCCAACGGCTCGTGTAACGGTCATCTGACGACACCCGTAAAGTTATTTGGATTTTTCTTACGGTCCGTTTCAGCGCCCCGTTTCGTAACAACGCGCCACGCAGCCACGCGTTTATTGCCAGTTGTTGGAGGAGCCCATGGGCCGACCACCGAAAATTTGAGAAGTGAACAATGCTTCAAAATACTGTGGTGCTACAGTTCCCGACGGGAAGGGATCCCGATCGGAATCCCGACACAACGTTGGGCTCACTCCGGCCACTGGACGGCCGATCCAAACCGTCCAAAAATTCTAAAAAAAAAACTGAGTGCGCTCACGTGAGAATTAATGGCATCCGATGTGTGTAGGTACTCGGATCAAGCACTCTATGTTTTTGTATATATATATAAGATGCATATTTATACAAAAAACATGGAGTGCTTGATTCGAGCACCTACACACATCGGATGTCATTAATTCTCGCTAGGGGCCCACTCGGTTTTTTTTTTTAAAACTTTTGGACGGCTCGGATTGGCCGTCCGGAGTGGTCGGAGTGAGCCCGGCGCGGCGTCGGGATTCCGATTGGGAACCGTAGACTTTTCGTTCAAAATAATCTTTGTTCTCGTACTCAGTTCTTTTTCCATCATCTCGCTCTTAATCATCGCACTCCCTGAATTCTAGTAGTTTGAGAAGCTTTTAGAAGACGTTTCTATGCTCGCGCTGGCGCTTTCCTATCGGACCCATCCTATTTGCCGCTTTCCCATCCTATTTGCCGGCCTAGAACGTTCTCATTGGTTTGTTGCCACAAGCGTTCATAAGTGGGTTTACTGCGTGTCAGAACCGGATTTCCCGGTGTTTGTGGGGTTGAATTCATGTTCTATCCGGGTCCCCTTATCCGGTTATTGGACCACTTTGGTAGTGTTTTGTTTCTATGGTCCGGTTCGTTAAGGTTTTTATTATTTTTTTAACTATTTATTTTTCGTTTTACGAGACAAATTATTCTTTCACGATATATTATCTTTAATTTATAAAATAGATACTTCTCCTTAGAGAAACACACCCTATGTCCTTTCCTCCGCACGAACAAATAAGAGTTTTAGCTCAAATTGTGACTTCAAAATCATTTGCTCTTTTTGCACCATCAAATACGACACGGTCATGTGAGGTTCGGCCAAAGACTATTGACCTTGGCAAGTCGGCAACCATGACCCATAGCTGTCTCTCTCCACCCTCCTAAATCCGGGGGCGGAGCTAGAAATTTTGATCAGTCGATTAAAAAACTTGATCGATATGCAAGATACTTTTTCCATTTAGTAATCTGAAAAATAACTATATTAAGAGGTTAAACAAAGCATATACATAACATTATAACCGGTCCTAAAGATTTATTATATCTTAAAATCGATGCATGATAGACTCATTCATAATATTATCAACTCTATTCGATTCCAAACTAATACAAAATATCATCGTGAGAAATCAAAATTAGTGGGGAAGGTGACCCCACCTGTACCTTGCTACCCTAGCCATCGCCTAAATTGCACATTAATGTGCTATGAACTAGGCCCGGCCAGAATAGTGTGGAAGTTTGAGCTAGAAAGAGTAATGCCTTGTTTGTATGGAGATTTGAAAATTTTTGAATTTGATTTTTGGGGTAAATAGTAGAGAGAAATAAGCGTAAGAGCATCTGTCGAGAGTTTGCTCGATGCATCGATCTGCTACTGCGTGGTCATAGCCCAATTTGTATGGGGTAATGGCAGATTAAACCTAAGCTTTATAACTGGTGAGTCCTCCCAATTGTATATTAAAGTTCAACTCATTTTCTATTTATCCAATATGGGAACATTCATACATGTTCTGACAACATCATTTAGTTTTTTTATTTGGTTTGACGATCAAGGGTGTCCCAGCTAGTTTAGGCACATCTCAACTAATCTCCTCCTCGGTCTGGTCAAAGACTGTATCCACGCCGAAATTAGAGAACTCACAAGAGATTATTTTTTTGCAACCTGAATCCAAGAATCAAACCCTGATAAATTGTGTGGAGAGCAAACCCACCAACCAACTGAACTAACCGTTGAAGCTAAAAACATCATTTAGTTGGCCATTGCGGTTTTGGCATATGGACGAGAATGATGAGTAGTTAGATGCTTTGAACTCAATTCATTCGTTTCAATTGTTCGTATGAATATGAATTAATATTTGAATTCAATAAGCAAGTGATTGGGTTACTTTTGTTAGTTGCGTTAACTATACGTAAATTGAAGCTAATTATACATGGAGACATGGAGTGTTTGTTAAAGAAGAACATTGTTTACATAATCACATGGTAGGGATGTCCTAAATTGTGTTAATCACTTATGCCAAACTCAAGCCAAAAATACTGGTCAATCGGCTCAAATGGACCTCACTTATCGGACCAACGGGCCTCACATCCATTGACATGGTCCTCCGATGATGAGACCCGTCAATCGAATTCACCCACATATTCCGTTTTAAAAACCTCTATACTTTACATAATTTATTTGGGAAATTGATTTTCGCGCTCTATTTTTTACTGATGGCGCTCCAATTTTAACGTGAAATTACTAGTAACTTTATGAACAAAGTGGAGCGCGAATATCAAATTCTTTTATTTATAAGTGTGTGGCGCCTCCCTAAATTAAAATACTTAACCTGTCTTAATACGATATAGTATTTGCATGATGACTTTTCGTGAGTAGGGAAGGAAAAAATGCATCTTCCTATCAAGGTACCATCTTATTAAGAAGCATACGTGCACTTGTTATTCAACCTTTAGCTCATTTTCCGCAAGCGTTCATTGGCCTAAGTCGGCACTACATTTTTTATGGGATCCATTTAGGGTTCTCAAAAAATACAGAAAAATGTCCATAAATTTTAAAATAATATTTTATGGGGCCTTGTAAAAAATCAGTTCCAACGGATATCGATAAATATTATTTCTTGATTTGTAGGAGCGAAACTGCTCAACTGTACGGTTTCATCCCTACGAATCCAAAAATAATACTTACCAATATTTGTTAGAGCTGATTTTTTACAGGGCCCCATAAAAATATTATTTTAAAATTTATGGACATTTTTCTGTATTTTGTGGGATCCTAGGTGGACCCCACAAAAAATTTAGTGCATGGTGTAGTGAATGGATGTAGTGTACCTAGTAGATTTATATTGTTGGAGAGATAATTTCCACAAGTTGGTAATCACACAAAGTTGATAATAACTTCTTGTTTTTTGGTAAGCTAGGTCCAACTCCCTTTTCCAACTATCAACCCACGGGCACCTATCATACTCCATAGAAGAAGAAATTATAGAGACGCATTTGCATTGAAAGGACAGGGCAGGGCAGGGCCACAGTGGGAAAACAAAAAAAATCAACTCCACTTTGAACACTAATGCGTGAGGAGTCACTTTAATTTGTACTCTTCGAGATCACCAAATACTTTTGAGAATCACACGTTTGGGTTTGGGTTCATCTATGAAAATCGTATTCAAATAATCGCGGGTTGTTTTAAAGCATGTTTGATCTATAGTGTGTTGATTAATACGTACCACAACGCTTCCAAGTAATTTCCCCCAGTGTATTAGGAGTCTAGAATGAATTTGACAATTGGTTGTGAATTCTGTAGTTCCGGTGCGGATGACCTGCCTTTGATCGGACCGGAGAGAGAAATAGTCGAGGCGCGCATAAGATGACCCGAACACTCCCGACCATCGAACCCAAAAGAAGAAGAAGTTTTTCCAGGGCTTTTCCATTATGTACCATGTAGTGCTTTTGGACAGAACATAAAGTGACATATTGATTAATGTAGGCTTTGTAACGTGGGTTCACACTAAATGGAATCTAAGCAATTGGGTTGAATAGTCTTCCCTCCAAAGAAAGTTGGGCTTAAATTTGAACATCTATTGCACTGCCAAAGTTTTTTATATTCAAAAATGGTAGAATACATGAAACTCATCCATGAAAGTGTACATAAAAGGAGAGTGAACAATGCTGCGAATCTGAATTGTTCACTCTCCTTTTATGTACACTTTCATGGATGAGTTTCATGTATCCTATCAAACCTCTTTTTGATTTGACAATTGTGCAAGTTGGGAAAAGGCCAACCAACCCCATGCCTCTCTAGGCCCTTGCGGGCCCTCAAAAAGTGGACTTCTTTTCCCAAAGTTGAGTTTATCTAGATAGAATGAAAAGACAATTGGACCACTTTAGACCCACCTCATTCTAACATGGAAGAATTTTAGGTTGGCTTTCATGTAGTATTCAAGTTTGTGTGCAGACTTGAGCACAAATTTGAAAAATGTTTTTCAGAGCCGTGTGAATCAAGTGCACCTCTCGTCGTTTTGCGAAACTCACAAGTATCAGACAATTCGAACACATCAGCATCCGAATCTGTTTATATATGTCGCACGTAACATGATTCTATTCGGATTGAATTGGAAAAATTAAATACTTTAGCCGACACCACGCACCAAGCATGAATCTTGGACACACTTCATTGCAGTTTATCAGGAGCCATCTGGACGGATATTTCACTTTCTTATCCTTTTACCCTGCTCTAATCTTTATTTATACTAAGATAAGAAAAGGAAAATCGGTCTTGCTATTGTCAGTCCAGTAGGTTGACAATAAGCACATTAGAAAGCAAATAAAATATGTATTTTTGTTTATTTTTTACACCCTTTAATACACATTCACACACCTACTATTGTCAGCCCATTGAACTGATTTTAGAATTTTCCAAGGAAAATATAAAGGGAAAAACAGCTTGAATATGAAGGAATTAATATACTTTTTTTAAAACGGAGAAACAACCATACAGCCAAGCCACTATATGGATCTGACTGTGCAACCCAAACCTTTAGGAGAGCAAGCGCAGCCACACCAGTCACGACCCCCCACCTACTTCAGGGTACTCATCCGATGGAAAATTGAAATCCAGACCTTGAAGAGTACTCCCAATTCCCAAAGCCTGGGCATCTGGGGTGTTAAATATGAGAGAAGAAATATTGAATTCGATTATTGAAATTATACAATGAGGCCTCTATTTATACAAGAGAAGTGAGCTTAACTATGGAAAGAAAATCATACTGATTAACTATGGAATAAAATCATTCTAATTGCAATCAAATCATAATCTCAAGATCACGATTTGATCGTGATATTATTTTGCATATGCATTTATTCTAACACGGGGTGTGTCATATACTTTATTTTCTTCTTCTTTCTCTGCGCGATTTCCCCAAACCCATTATGAACACTACCACAAGCTCCTTTGTTATAGCCAAAAATCTCAAGCTACTGGAAAACAATTGAAAGAACAATTGCAAAATTGGAATGTGGTCATAGCTAATACTATTAGCTATCAAGATTAAAGCTAATGAATTGACAGAACAATCCCACAAACAGATGGATTTCCTATTTCATCTAAAGCCACAGAATATGTACACCTACATATCCACCAGCCTGCACCATATACACCTAATTATATACAGCATAACAGTCCCACTTTCTCATAATCAACATCCTACAATCAAGAGAGAGAGAGAATGATTTTCTTGATCAAGAAACAGGGACCCCATCTCCAGCCCTATTCATGGCAGCAAACCTGGTGGGCCTCGGCCGAAACTTCTTTCTCCTCTGATCGTGGCTCGACGGCCTAATAATCTGCATCAGAAACGGCTTAAGAACGCAAGCCTTGGATTGATTTGGGTCGAGGCGATTGATACGGGCCGTCGATCTGCTCAAGAGTCCCCGGGAGTTCCTGTGGAGGCTGCACCGGAAAGAACCCGGGTGGGTCGTCGGAGAACAGAGGCACGTGCGAGCAGAAGAAGAAGACAGCGGCGGCGGTGATTTTGATAGAGATGGGTTTTTGGAAGCCATTGGAAATTCCTTTTGTGCTAAGCAATGCAAATGGAGTTATGTGAAGAGTCTTTATTCATTTATAGCTTCTTTAAATGCTTAATGCATGGTACTTTAAAAAGGAAAATGGTTGGGAATATAGGGATTCTCTTCCCCTAGATTTGGGGGGTTAAATTCAAAACGCATGAGAAAGGCTCACACGTTTAAACACGGCAGCAGTGCTACGTACACAGACGCCGAATAAACATGGCTGTGTAGTAGTCTGATACATGTAGAATCCACAACATCAGACGGTTGCAAAGCCATCCGTGGTCGGTGTATTTGTCAGTAACATTTTTGTAAGTGTGGAGTCACATTGTGGCAAGTGAAGTCATTTGACTACAACGGATGCTACCAAGCATCTCCTGCCAAGCGGGTGCCGGGCGGCATCCGGCCGTTCATCTCGGCACAGATGGCTCGGATTGAATCTGAGTGTATAGAAATCTGAACCGTCTATTCCTTGAGTAAAATTCAAGCCGGCTATTGTCGAGATGAGTGGTCGGGGTCGGCCGCTTGGCAGAGGGTGCTTGGCACTTGGCAGCAGGGGCGGACCCAGGATTTAGTTGCAGTGGGGTCAAATATTTACAACACATGTAATTTCGTGGGATCTTCAGGGCAAGAATATTATCTTTTGGGGCAAAATTACAAAATACTCCTCAAAACTATACATACTCTAGAGGTATTTTGGAACTCAGGGGGGCAAAATTACAAAATACTCCTCAAAACTGTACATATTCTAGAGGTATTTTGGAACTCAGGGGGGTCACGTGACCCCCCTTGCCCTATTCTAGTTCTGCCCCTGCTTGGCAGCATCCCCATTCCACCACCTTTATCATTTTTTTTCAAATAAGTATTGCGTAGATGTTTGGTTGGATCGTTTTCAGAGATCCTGGCTTGGCTCCTCTACACGTTGCGAATTCTGTTGTGTTATTTAAATTTTTTTTATTATTATAAAGAAATCAAACCTCCCACATAACTTAGTATTTATTTGGTAA
The DNA here is from genome assembly GCA_018127125.1 of Rhododendron griersonianum. Classification (NCBI taxonomy): domain Eukaryota; kingdom Viridiplantae; phylum Streptophyta; class Magnoliopsida; order Ericales; family Ericaceae; genus Rhododendron; species Rhododendron griersonianum. The sequence goes on along the minus strand of CM030795.1, from coordinate 39,659,829 downwards.
AAAAATACACACTTGTAAGTTGATATGGCATGTCAGTTAGAACCAGATGATAGAGGGTCAAACCTGTCGAATAATTTTACCCCATACAAGAACTAAATAGTAAACAAGAACTATCCAATGGGTCCACGTCAGTTCGACTTTCTCGTTGATCATGAGAAGTGACGGACTCGGAATTTTAACTTAGGCTCCGTTTGTTTGGGCGTAAGATATTTTCCTGAAAAATGTTTTACTTATTTTTTGGTGTTTGGTTGTGCAAAAGACGGGAAAATATTTTACCAGGTAAAACATTTTATTTCATATGGTTGAAAATGTTTTCCGCTTGAAAATGTGGTAAGTCATTTTCCAGACTTGGCTTCTCTGCTTGACTAATAATTACGTTGGTTTACTGAGCTCTCTTATAACCCCAATCTCATCCACCTGTGACCTAACCATGTGCTTTCCCATTAAGTCGACAAAATTTTGTATCTAATACATACGTACATACATACATACATACATCATTTTACAACTATCAACGAAACACTGGAAAATAAAAATGAAACTTTTATTTTTTTGCAAAATCATTTTACATGAAAAAAAATTTACATCAGAAAATATTTTACTTTGAAACAAACAAAACCTTAGTGATAGTCAAGATGGATACTAAAAGTAAAAATAGCAAGATGAATTATAATAATATTAGTAGTATTTTTTGCTTTTGAAAAAATCAAAATAACAGAATAGGACTACAATAAGCGATAGTTCTCATGCGCACATGGAGTGTCGGAAAAACTAATGCTAACTCAATCTACCAACCTACTAAAGTGAGACACTTGAATTAGGCGCAACGTTTTTTCATGCCATTAAAAACATCGATGATAAAATCAACATCAAAAACTCTGACAATATCTTTCTCAGTCTATATGCGATCAAGAAAAGTTGTAAAAAAAATTCTCTTTTATATTGTGCCAGTCTTGTCTTCACAAATTTCGTAATTGAAAATACACGCTTTGTTGTAGCCGTTGAAGCAATCGGAATCAATACGAGAGGAATTTACAATCTACCAACCAGCAAGAAGATAAATTGTGGATTTTATTGTTGTGTTCAACGCTTAATTAACACAACCCTATCACGAGTTTCTTATTTTGTGGATTTTCTGTGGTTAGCCTCTTTGATTTTCTCTCTTCCTTTATGTATTGTAGTTTCATTACTTCTAATTTAGTCCTCATAATTTATCATATGGGGAGTAATAATATAACATAAATTAATACTAGAAAAATGTAGTTATGGCGGCATCCATAGTTTGGTGATTAAAATAAATTTCTAATATAATAAAAATATTTCCAAATGGTTGAGGTGGCTGTCGTGAATACTTGGCACCTTTGACTCCACATTAATCATGAGTCATGGCCGACATTGCAGTTGTCCACCTTTTCCTATTTTTCCTTGGGCGGTTGATCATGAGAAATTTTTGGACACAGGTGGGTATCACGTCGCCGTGCCCACATGGTGTCCGAGCATTCTATTCAGGTCGTTTAAACAGAAAATTACCAGCCGGTCCAGTTTTTTGACTTCTAATTCCCATTAAGGATGTAAGAGCTGTTTAATTATGTGCAAGGATAAGCAGAAGTTGAAGTTACCGCTCTACCCTTATTTCAAGGAAAATTATCACCCGGTCCAGTTTTTTTGTATGACTTTCTTTATTTCTTGTGTATTCAATTTGATTAGTCTCCGCCCCGATTGATCCTCTCTCTCCACGCCGATGTGCTCCCGATCGACATCGCTCTCTCGAACTTCTTCTCCTACGTCGTTCCTCGTCCCGTTGATGTCGAAACCGGAGACTTCGAGCCTCTCTCTGTTCTGTCGGTTAAGCGCTCTCTCGAACTCCTTCTCCGACGTCGTTCATCATCACCATCGCCGCCACATCTCGGTTCCACAAGCCCGACGGCAGGACCTAGTCGGAGCCGTAGGCGGTCAGGTCGAGGCCTCTGCCGTCAGATCTGGTGCACTCGGGATACGCCGTCGTCTCGGATACGTCGGAGTACGTCGCCGGCGGTGTACGAGATAGAGGTGAAACGAACATGATGCAAGGAGTCATTTGGGGAAGAGAGAGAGTGTGTGGTCGACAGTGAGAGAAGACGAGTAGATGATCTCTGAGGTGCTGCTGCTGCCGTTCTTCTCTCGAGCTTCCTCTGCTATTTCCATGACGTTCCAGATCTTCGTGGCTCCCATTCTCTCTCACTCCTCTCTTTCTCTCTCTCTCTCTCTCTCAATTCAACCACTTCGAATTTTTCACACTTTAAATCGTAATTTTGTGTTTGATTGCGAATTTCACACTGCGAATTTTGTGTTTGACTGCGAATTTCACATTGCGAATTTTGTGTTTAACTGCGAATTTTGTGTTTGAATACTGCAATTTTGTGAATTTCACAGGGGTATGTGAATTTCCAGCTTCTCAATCACCTGAGTGATCTTTTGATGCTTCCGAAAGATTTGCTTATGGACCGTTCGATCAGGACAGAGGTTCTCCTTATAACATTACCACATTGGTGTTAAAGATAATGATTAGCCTTCCCTTGTTAGGTGTTTAACACTTATGTTTTTGTTGTGCTGTGTAGGTGTGCCCATCCATTAGTCTTCCACAGTAAACGAATACTTTGCAACTTTACTCCAGATGAGTTCTGCCCTAATCCTGTCCCGGGTGCTGTTTTAGAGGAAGTAAATGCTGAGGTATGATTCGTGTACCTCTCAGATAAGTATATTTTTCTAGCTCTGATTTCCAAAAGGAAGTCCTTGACAGCTTCGCTTATTACTTTACATTATCTCATATCATGCCACTAGAAATAAAACAACTTCATTGGGGTCAAATGGGGCACACTGCACACATTTTTTTTCCTTGTTGTAACATGAGTTTCTTTGGTTTTATGAAGCCTGATTAGTATTTTTTAAGGCCCTCGCGTTTGTGAATTTGAAGCATAACTCGAATTAGAAGCATCGATCATCAATTACTGGAACTGAAAACGTAGACGAGAATATCACGTACGTACATAGTACTTGTTTTTTTTTTTTTGTTGAATGGAGTACGTGGTTTTATTTGTTTTGGAAGAAGAAGATGAGGATGGTTTGGGTGGGATAGGCGATGACGGTAATGGTATGTTAGGGCTTGAAGATCGGTTCAAATAGTATTTGTGTTTGAATACTGAGAATTTGTGTTTGACTGACAATTTCACACTGTGAAATTGTGTGAAATTGAGAATTTCACACTGCGAAATTGAGAATTTCACACTGCGAAATTGAGAATTGCACACTGAATTGAGAATTTCTCACTGTGAAATTGTTTGAAATTAAGAATTTCACATTGAATTGAGAATTTCACACTGTGAAATTGAGAATTGCACACTGAATTGAGAATTTCTCACTGTGAAATTGTTTGAAATTAAGAATATCACACTAAATTGAGAATTTCACACTGTGAAATTGTTTGAAATTAAGAATTTCACATTGGATTGAGAATTTCACACTGTGAAATTGAGAATTGCACATTGAATTGAGAATTTCACACTGTGAAATTGAAAATTGCACAAGCAAGGTTTGGTTTAGTTCTGTCCGTCTTTTTGGTCTGGGACATACACAAAAGATTCCCCATTTTGGCTTTTCTAACAAAAAAGAACAACAAACACAGGAAGATTATTCTAAACTTTTTGGCCTCCATGTTCCTAGGCATGAGCGGGGCTTACTGCACAATTGGTGAATTTCAGAGGCTCTTTATCCCTCAATGTGCTGCAGCTTGTTGTGGATGGAAACAATCAAAACTCTTGTTCATTGTTTGTTAAGGTGTCATGCCTGTTCTGATTTACATGCTTATCATGTGACTTTGTCCATGGGAATCTTTGAATAAAGAGTCGATCATGGAACTATTAGAGCTATAACTGATTGGGGTGACAAGTCATTTAAATTTCTTTTATTAACAACTTCCTGTTGTTCTTATGTGTATATAGGTACATTCTCATGTTGATATCTACAATTTTACGGACAATACGTGGGGAGGAAGGTTTGATATGCCCAGAGAAATGGCGCATTCACATCTAGGAATGGCGACAGATGGGAGATATATCTATGTGGTCACCGGCCAATACGGGCCGCAATGTAGGGGGCCGACAGCACGTACCTTTGTGCTGGACACTGAAACAAAGAAATGGCAAGACATGCCCAACTTACCGGTGCCTAGGTGTGTGCCGTAAATCATACTGCTGACTAGAATGGAAGTTCTCATATGTTTTCTTAATTCCATAGTGATTTTGATATGTTTGATGTTCATTTAACTTATTGTAACTTTGTCCAAGATCAAAATTTCCCTATCCCTACCCATCTTAGTCTTGCCTATTCATTTCTTTGCTGAAATTTACCTTTGAGTTATTTCCATATAGGTAAACTATTTAATTGTTATCCTGTACATTTGTATATGGTTTCACACTGTTGGCCTTTTGCCCAGATTCTCGTCATTGTTTCTTCAAATAGGAAGTAAGTGATGTCAGCTTCATTTGTGCTTCACTGTATCTGTATGAGCAAATATCTATAGTTCATGCACAAATGAGTTATGATTTCTGGTCTTAAACGAAGAGGGAAAAGAAGAAACAAGCAAAGAAAAATATGGTTACACTAGTAACTAGTTTCTAGGTTATTTGTTGCTTAGGCATGCCCATTACTCTCTCTCTCTCTCTGCATGCCCTTGCATACATTGAATTTTGGTTACTTTGATGTTCTGTGTATGTTGGCTTCGCTATCAACACTGATTGCTATGAGGGGATATCTCTGTTTCACGATATTGCTTATGGCCTTTCTGGGACTCAATAGAGAAATATTTGTAGTGAGTTGTTCGCAATGTACTAATGTTTTGGAGGATTGTCTTTGTGGCTTGGTATATCTTTTTATATTCATGTACTCCATTTTCTTCTTTCGTCGTGTTAAAAGCTTTATTGGTATTATATGTGGAACCATTGGTGAACTGGAACTTACATGATAGCCCCACTAGTATCAGTAAAAAGGAAAAAAGACAACTTTATTTTTATTTGTTTTAAGTTGGTGATGTTGACTGTGCTTGGATGATTAGAATGAGCCTTTTGTGAATGTTTAATGCCATCATTCCTAAAGAAGTCACGGCATTTCATTTTGTGAATGTTTAATGTTCAAAATCTCCAGCTTTTCATTTTTTATTTTTATTTTTACTTGTTTTAAGTTAATAAAGCATGTTAATAGGGTATGTTGTCAACTTCCAACTGACATCTTGCATCTTTGTGATCATGTTTCATGCAGCCATTTTGGCATGTTGTAAACTACAATGACAGCAGAGGCAGGGGGGTTGTTGGTGAGAAGCCTCTCTAGACCACTTTCCATTTTCTCTCAGTTTCGTTTTTAGGCTGTTCTTGTTCTGGTTGTTTCCTTCTTTGTTTTTTTTGTGCCTACATTTCTATGGACACAAATAGTCGTTCTCACATCTACATGTAAATGCTGAGTTGAATTCAAGCAGTTCTTAGAGAATTATTATTTTTGGTTAGGTGTTCTGGAAGCGAATTTTATTGAGCCTACCCACAATAAGCAAGATTTTGAGAAAACATCTGTTTTCCAAAAGCTTGAATACCGCTTGAAGGAGATGACATGGGAATACTGGTAAGCAAATTGTTATGCATAGATTTACACTTCAAGGAGTTTCATTATGTCTTTAGTCATGGAAGCTTGTCTGGTTAAATTAGTTATGAACTGTTTGTCTTTCAAATTTTTTTTTTTGGTTTGCATAGCACGCTACATTGTGAATTGAGTCTTCATAACCTGATCGGAGTTTTCTCATTGCTCTGTATAGTAATCTCAAGAGCTTTCTTTTCCCTTCATTTTTCCTTGCCGGTTTATATTTGCAGTGTTTACTAGTGATGAATTTTTTCTGTTCAATATTTCTATTTTCTAGGGGGGTGGGGGGGTGCTGTGGAGCTTGTCTTTTACACTGTGAAATTGTGTTGGACTGGGAAGAAGGTTGAATTTGTGTTTTTTTCTTTTTTAAAAAAGTCGCCGGAAAAGTGAAATTGTATTGGATTTGTATTTTTTTTCATAAAAAAGTCGCCGAAAAAGTGAATTTCACACTGTACTGTGAATTTCACACTGCGAATTTGTGATCGTCGGAGTTCCGTTGCGTTGGACAAATCCTGAAACTCTTTCAACGAAACCTCCTTTGATGATTCAATCTTCTTCCTAGATTTCTTACCCATGGCATAATTAAAACAAGGTCCTAACGATGCGAGCTATGTGGATTTTCCTAATGATCTTTTGTCTTTCCCTGTAATTAACTGATTCCATGTTTTGTGATAGGTCTTAAAGAGTCGGCTATTTGTGGACAAGTTTTCTGAAAGTGTCCAACATACATTCCTAGATTACTTGTCTGGTGGATGTGAACTGAATTTCATGGTTGCCATTGATTTCACAGGTACTCATGTATGCAGTTTCTGCCCCTCTAGTAGATATTTCTGCATTCATGTCATGTGATTTCTACGCCAATGCTAGAAAATTTTCTGACAAATTAGAACTTGGTTTCTTGTAACTTCACTAAATTCGAGGGGTAATATGGAATAGTAGTTGTTAGGTTTGTCTAAATGCCCCTGGATGGATCAGTAGATCTTTGGCATTGATTAAGGTTCATGGTGAGAATATTGCTTCTTCTGGCTTGATAGGTGGACAAGTACCTGTTGATTCCTGCATTGGCCTATGTCAGCATACTGTAACTCTCTTTGACATGATGAAGCCTTATTTGAGCTATTTCAGTTAGAAGTTTGAATCCGTACTATCCTCTTTCTAGGGCCATGTCTGTGTTAGTCCCGAGGCATGAGATATCCACTTCTATCTCATGATTGTTATACTTCTTTGCAATGCTCAAGATCTCTACAGTTTTTTTCCTCATCACTTAAACTTCTCGCAACTGCACTCGTTTGTATCTTAACTGTAAGACTCCCCCAGCCAATACCTATATCCACTATTAAATACAAAGGCGGCATATGTCTTGTACCGTAATTTCTAAACTACTAAAACACCAATCAACCTCAAACTCCCACTCCTGATTTCTTCTCTCTCTCTCTCTCTCTCTCTCTCATGATTGTTTCTCTCCTTTTGTGTTTCCCTTTTGCTTTGTTTAGGACTCTGGGGCTTTTAGCCCTCACACACACATCCACGTAATCAGATACAAAACAAGCAGCCATGGAAAGTTGGCATGTGTCCATCTCATGCAAAAATATAATACTACCAGCCCTTTTTCTCTCTTTATAATCAATCTATAATTCCCTACACAAAGAACAATTTTTCCTTAAGAGGGGGTCAGGGGGTGTTACATTCCTATATCTGTTATTGATTACACAGAAGGGTGTTACATTCCAAATACCTAAACCAAATTACACAGAAGGGTGTATATTGACAAGTAATTTTCTGTTATTGATTCTCATCCTGATACCTTTCATCTTTCGTTTTTCCATTCTGTTTTGCATTCCTATATCTTGGCTGAGTCTGTGGTAGAGTTGCCATTAAGTGTAAAGGTTTCTTGGTTTCTATTGAGGCCTATTTTCATCTTACTAATAAGGGCAGTTTCTTGTATTGGCTATCACAATCGAGCAGAAGTCATTTGTCTATACGAGCATCACTAATCTTTGTTGTTGACCTTGGGGTTTGGTCCAATGGTCGTGTAGCCCTTTGGAGCGCGAGGTTTGGGGTTTGCTTCTATGAACAGGAAGTTGGCACTCCTATTGTCTGGGAGAAAAAAACCTTCGTTGTTCACAAGGCGTAACTGGAGTCATGTGCAGTCTAATACCGAGTTTAACTTTTTGAGACAATGAAACTGGGATATGAAAGCAAATGAGAAACAACTTGCAATAAGCCATTCATGTTCTGCTATTGTAGTACAATTATGTGCATTATAAGGATTTTGACCAAGGCCTAAATAAAGTGAGTTCTTTTGTGTGTTTATTCTCTTTCTTTGATCAAATTTGTCTAGTTCTACAGTGATTGGCCACGCGACCAAATTCTCGGCCGTGGGGGGTGTTTTAAACAAATTCACAGGGGTATGTGAATTTGTGAATTTACGGTCGTGGGTGGTGTTTTAAACAAATTCACAGGGGTATGTGAATTTCACAGGGTATGTGAATTTCCCAGTTAATGATATTTAATGTTAATGTTTAGTACTACGGAAGAACATGTCTTATGCGTAAACTTTCAGCTATATACAGTGTGTTTGGAATTTGAGAAAAGAAAGGGAAGGGAAGGAAAGCCATGATACTCCTTACTCTTGTTTGCTTTCTAACTCTAAGCGAAAAAGGAAAAAATCTGAGGCTGTGTTTCAATGAAGGATTTGCGTAGGGATTTGTTGAGGGAAACATACCTTTAGTTGTGAAGGAAAACATCAAACATACCTCCAATAATCCTTGATCCAAACCAAGCCTGAAGGAAAACACGTAGCAAGTTATTTCCTTCAGTTTCCTTTCTTTGCCTTTCATTTCTCCTTTCCCCTTCTCTTTCTTATTATAAGACCTTCAGTTATCCTGTCATTTTCTTCTCTTTCCTTTAAACTCACACAAGGGAAGACTATTTCCTTCTTTGCTTTGGTTTTTCTATCTCTGCAAAACCTGCAGTAGATGTGCAAAACCTTGTACAACGCAAATGTGAGGAAAGTAGTGTTAATGGGACTCGCTCCAATTGGTTGTGCTCCTTACTACTTGTCGCTGTACGATAGTAACAATGGGGAGTGTGTCCATATGATAAACGACATGATACTTGAGTTCAACTTTGTCGTGAGATACATGGTTGAGGAGCTTGCTCATGAGCTCATCAACGTTGACATCATATTCTGCGATGCTTATGAAGCATCCATGGACATAATGACAAATAATCTCCTTTATGGTAATTCATTCTTTTTTATCAGATTGACATTTACTTATTAATCTGCACATACTTATGCTCGGAATTTTGTGGGAATAAGTAGAATCCATATCTAAAACCACAATGTGCTGCTTTTCTATTCAGGTTTCAATGTAACTGCGGATGCTTGTTGTGGGTTAGGACCATACAAGGGTTGGATGATGTGCCTTACACCTAAGATGGCCTGCAGCAATGCTTCCAATCATATCTGGTGGGACCAGTTCCATCCCACGGATGCAGTGAATGAAATCTTGGCGGACAATGTGTGGTCTGGATTGCACACTAAGATTTGCTATCCCATGAACTTGCAGAACATGATAGCTCAGAAGGCCAAAAACAATTTGACAAAGTTGTTCACAATTAGCTGAGGTGAAAAACACCAGATAAGCTCTTGGTATGCAGACTTCCTGCGATCTGATTCGACTGAAGTAAAATAGGAATATAGGATACTGGATAGCATTGTAAGCTACCATATGCTGGCATTTGATAGATTTTCTCCTTTTCCAATTCAGAGGTGGAATGTCGATTTGTATAGAAACAATATTGCCACATTGTTCACGGTTGGGGAATAGTGGCACGCTTTCCATTTTCAGGCAAATTTAGCTGTATTGTTTTTGAAGTTGTCTATATGATCTTTCAAGTTTTATGAGGAAAAGTTTTCACTTTTAGAGGAATTTGTGAATTTATGTACGGCCGTGGATGGTGTTTTAAACAAATTCACAGGGGTATGCGAATTTGTGAATTCGCAGTGTTTTTTTTCATTTTTCCAGCGACTTTTTGGGGGAAAAAACCAAACAAATCCAAAGTAAAACACAAAATTCGCAATGTGAATTTGTGATTATCACTTTTTTGGCCTCTTTTTCACACTGCGAAATTGTGAAACTCTCCCTGGTTTGTAACTCCAGTTTATACAGATTACAAAGAGAAAATTGTATTGCCATGGGTAAGAAATCTAGGAAGAAGATTGAATCATCAAAGGAGTTTCAGGATTTGTCTAACACAATGGAACTCCGATGATCTACTCGTAATACTAGTATTCTGTCATACTCGTAATACTAGTATTCTGTCGACGAACTTTATAGACGTCCTCCATTATACATCCTCGAGGCAATTCCCGAGTGTGAAATTCTCAAATTCGCAGTGTGAAATTCACAGCCCAACACAATTTCACAGTGTGAAATTCACTTTTCTGACAACTTTTATTTTTAAATCATCAAAGGTGTTTCAGGATTTGTCTAACACAATGACACTCCGACGATCTACTCGTAATACTAGTATTCTGTCGAAGAACTTAATAGAAATTCACAGCCCAACACAATTTCACAGTGTGAAATTCACTTTTATGGCGACTTCTATTTTTAGGAAAAAAAGACATAAATTCAACCTTCCTCACATTCCAATACAATTTCACAGTGTGAAATTCACGGTCCAAATTTCACAAAACACAGCAAGCGGAGTAAAGGTTTGGGATTTTGAAACAAACAATTGTATAAATTGGATACATCAACCGAAGAACAATGAACATCATCATCTTCGACAATGATCTTCCTCATCTCCGACCGGAACTCCTCCAGACCGACCGAAGAACCTGTTGAGATCGGCGTCGTTCCGGGAGGAGGGCGGCGATGAGGAGGAGTAGCTGCGATGGGCACAAGTACTACTTCTCCGACGCCACGAACCGGGATTTGGAACAGCAGACCCGGCATCTTCACCACAATGCAGTCAAGATGGGTTGCTCCTCTTGGATGGCCTTGATGGCGCACTAGAGGACTCGCTCTCCGCCACCGCCGTCATTGGTGTAGGGGTGGAAGAACAGTCGAAGTCGCCGGCCAACGGAAGATCAAAGAGATTTCTGGTGCGGTAGTTGATACACGTAGGCCGCGAGCACGGCGAGGTAGTTGACCCGAAAGTAGGAGGCGTTCTTCCGGACGCGGGAGGTGGCGACGGCGAGTGTGTTGGACCGGGAGAAGGCGGTGTGGTCGGCAGCTTCGTCCAGGGGCGGCGCCGCGCGAAGGCCTGGCGGAGGGAGTCAGAGGGCTGTGAGGCGAACGCGAGAGGCGAGAGAGAGCGACAGAGAGAGAGAGAAGGGTTTTTTGGGGAGAAAAATAGGCCAAATCGTTATCCGTGCATTTTGGATTGGGCTTGGACTTGGTGGAGTTTTGATGCTTTTTTTTGGACCGGCCGGTAAATGGCTCTCGTTTAAAAGTGTGTTGGACGGCCCATATTAAAATTCTCTGTTTCCTCTCATCCAACCACTTTCTATCATCTTTCTCTCTCCAATTCCGAGCCGTCCAAAACCGAAATGTGTCGAGCGGACACCACGTGGTACCCACCCGGTACCAAAAAATTTCTCCTCATGTAGCTACACCTCTAGGAGGATTGGTTCAATACGCCGATAGATTCAGGCCATGTGTTCCATCATTAATCATGAGTCATGGCCAACATTGCAATTGTCCACCTTTTCCTATTTTTCCTTGGGCGGTTGATCACGATAAATTTTTGGATACCGGGTGGGTACCACCTGGCCGTCACCATATGGTGTCCAAGCAGTCCATCCAGAAGTGTGTTTGGACGGCCCAAATTGAAATCCTCTCTTTCCTCTCACCCCACCACTTTCTATCCTTTTTCTCTCGCCAAATCCGAGCCATCCAAAATCAAAATGTGCCGAGCGGGCACCATGTGGTACCCACCCGGCACCCAAAAATTTCTCCTCATGTAGCTACAACTCTAGGAGGATTGGTTCAATACGCCAATAGATTCAGGCCTTGTGTTCCACTAACTAAAATACATATTTTTTGACACTTTTTTCCTCTTAAAAATGGTTATTTCTCAAAATATTTGAGTAAAAGTAAAAAAATTTATCTTTTCCGATTCATCTCGTCGAGACAAATCAACAATCCACAAAAAATTACTCCAGTAGCAAAACTAATAAACGCGAAAAAAATTCAAATTAGGACAAACGCTAACAAGTTAAGTGGAACAAGGCCTGAGTATGCGATTGCCCCTCTCTCTCAAACACACTTTCTCTCTTTAATTTTTGAAGTCATCGTTGCACCCACCCATCAATTCCGTCCATGGTCAATACCACTACGATATCTGAGATTTTGCCCAACCGGTATATATCCTCTTCCTTCTTGTTTTCGACAAAATCATGGCCATTAGATGGAATAGGGAAGGAGAAGAAAAGAAAAATGGAAAAAAATAAAATAAATTACTGTATCTTTATACTGTATGATCTCAAATAAAACCCCTATGCATTACAAATAAAACACCAAATATTCAAACTCAACATGTACATAAAACTAGGTAAATGAACAAACCAAATCTATAGACAGAGACATAAAAAATTCTATTTATGGCCTTTTCTCTCCAAAAGAATCATCATGATCCCCATGTTGAGCATTGACGAGTTTCGTATATTTCCGGTGTCGCCTCTCCCTGGCATAGATTACCCAGAAGATCAAAGAAAGCATGACTGCAGCTGAGACCATGGCCAAGCCAATGTAGACCCACATACTGTATCGCTTCAAGTCAGGGCAGTGCTCCTGGGTTATGGCGGTGAATGTTTCGCGCACTAACCTGCAATCAAGTAACCCTACGAGGAATGGACCGTAGTGGTACAGACCGTAGCTCACATTGGCTGCATTAATCATCTGTGAATACATAGCGGGAGTCAAACGGCCCACTGTGGTGCAAGTGTTGTTACTTGAAACTTGGCACACATAATTCTGCCAAACCTGCAATAGGAATGAAAATCTTGACTGTGAATCTCCGCTAATTTGCTCGATATTGAGCTTAGTTTTTGCGAGAAAATAATCAACAAAATTTGCGGTTTTTCTAGCGGTTGTCACCAACCAAAAAAGCACAACCAGCTACAGGGGTATGTTCATAAGTAGCAAATCCTGTTTGTGAATATTGGTTCTAACATCGGCTAAAACAGATGTGAAAGTAGATAACCTCTAATACTTATTATTTTCGAGGAAAGCTAAAGCAAAAGATTGCCATTTCTAAACACTACTGATCAACAATCTGAGAAGTTGTGTTTACAAGAAAACTGAAGAGAGAAAAAAATCATCTGTGGATGAATTAATAGGCGTTTCACAAAACATAACAAAAATTTGAATGAATGCTTCTCTTAGGCCGTGCTTGGATCAACCATTTGCAGGGGGATTTGAGGATGGAAAAGAAAATGTAGGAAGTTTCACTTCACAAATTGAAGTTATGCTTCCCTCACCTCTTTTTACGTCAACAATTACCTCCACAAATCCTTGATCCAAACATACCCTTATGAAAATACCTCATGGCACATTACGGAAAAGCTTAAAAAGGGAGAAAAGCACAAGTATAACCAGAACATTACGGAGGAAAGCTTATATAGTTAATTTGCGTTTTAACTTGGTGATCAAAATGTTAAGCATTTCATAAGCTTACCTGTGTTGCATTTTCGAAATCCAGTTCACCAGCTGCGCAAGTCCGATTAGACAAGTCAGTGTTAAATGGGTTACAGAGGAAAGGCACAAGAGGTCCAGACTGATTGAAATACAGAGGTTGAGGAGCAATGGGTGGTACATTAGCATTCGACACATTGGCGATGACCCCGTTCATGATTCCGACCAATTGGTAGGTAACTTCTTGGCTTTGAGACAAGGTTGCTTGCGCAGTTGCATTGTCCACACACGGGAGAATATCGTCTAGAGCCGTATGAGCTGTGGGATTCTGGACCCACTGGTCCATTGCAGCACAGGTATCCCCTACCATACTTCAATTCACCGGAAAAAGATGTTAGATGTTCATTCAAAAGATATAAAAAAATTGGCAAAACAAAACATTCTAGATATGAACGACAACTGACGTAGGAAGAACGCATTAGTTGCCAAAGTCATTTCGTATGGTTTTCGATAGCAATCTCTTTTATAGTATAACCAACTATGAAACGACACAGTGATCAGATTACACTTGTCTTAAAAACGACAACTAACATAGGAGGAACGTATCAGTTGCCAAAGTCATGTCGTATGCTTTTCTTTAGCAATCGGTTAGCTTTATATAAACAAGTATGAACAACACAGTGTTGAGATTAGACTTACATCAACACATAGTGGACAGAATGGTGCTTATTTAACTCTAATGCATGATCAAGACTGTGTACAACTTCTCTCTTTGTACGAGAAGCTACTGCTTCAAATTAAAGATTAACCAATCTGAGCTGCATCTGAATGAGATTCATAAGAATCAATTTTACAACACCTAATCGTGCCTCGATAAGCAATCATTTTACCAAGTCAAAGAACTTACAAACATTTTCCCTCGTAACTATCGCGAAGCTATTCTGACAATTGCCTTCAAAGTTCAAACCTCTCTCATCATCGTTGCATTAGGACAACAATGTAAGAATCCAACGTGAACAAAAGTTTGGGTAACAAAAAAAAATTGCAAAGAAGAAAGAGTCCATGTTGGTGTGTTTTGGGAAAGCAATCGAGTTGGGACTTAGCGAACAAAAATCGTAATTGTAGGTTGACGTGGAAAAAAGGGGGAAAATTGAGCAATGGAATGCATGGTCTAGAAATTAAGATGGACAAATAAAAGAATGTTGGAATGCATGGTCTAGATATTAGGATGGACAAATAAAAGAATGTATTCTGGTAGAACATACTTATTGACTACGAGAAATACCCCAGCCAAGATAAACGTGCCAGCGATGAGAATCCACCCAATGATCACCAAGCTGCAAAATTTTGATACGCGCTTAGTTTTACAAAATTCCAAAACAAGATCTTGAAGATGAAAATATCAGAATATATTGTAGAGTGTTGAAACCAATAAACCAAAATGTCGAGGCATGCCTTCTTCTCACTTACACGTATACAAGAAACTGCAATCCGAGAATTGAGAATACTGCACCAATAATAAAAACCACACAGTAAGGAAATATCAACAGCATTCACATAAAACTACGCCATCTCTCGAGAGGATCAATGTACTTACGGAAACCCAACAAGGCCAAGAGTAGCATTACAGCAGCAATAATGATAAGTGCAAGTCCCCTGCACAACACGATGAGATATTTAACCATCATTAATGAATCCCCCTCAAAAACTAATTCGCATATAAGCATCTACTCACACTGTATCCAGAACATCCTCTATGTTTTTCTTGTTGTTCTTTGTCTCACTTTGAAGAGTTGTAGCAGCAGAACTAATCTCGTTGTCAACATTGCCGATGTTGTTTTGAACGTCAGTAGGCAAAGAAACTTGGTCAATTCCTATGCTCTTAGCTGCAGCAAGATAATCCGATACGTTCTCAAGATTCGCAACAGTTGTGTTGGCTTGCCGCACAACATAGTCCAACGTTTCCGATGTGGTGCTGTGAAACTGCCCTTGCCCAGTGTACAAAACAATGCATCCGATGCTGAAAATCACAACATAGAACAACAAAGGAGTCATACATAGTCAAACGAAAGAGTCACCCTAAACTCATATGTGGGTGTGTGAGGGATACATACACTGCGGCCACGGTGAACAACAAAAGTAAAATAACAGAGAGTGCATAAGCAGCTCGAGAATAGCCATAAGGTTCGCGGCGGCAGCAGCAAAAACAGCAGCAGAGGAGGAGCAGACACAAGCCAAATCCGACAAACCAGATTGCAGCAATGAGAAAAAAGGTAATGCCAGTAAAGCCTACAGACTGCAGTCAGAGCAACATTTTAGAAACCGTTGAGAAATTTGATAATAAACAGAAAAATTACATTGGAAGGAGTTCCAAAATACCAATTATGAGAGGAAGCCATTGGAATGCACATAATAAACCAAGAAACTTTTTTTTTCATATTAGCGTCAGTGGTATCTAGGAATTTAGAGTGCTAACTTAACTGCTTAGAACCACATCTTCTAAATGAGAAGAACGGCAAATTCAGGTTCAAAATATGATTCCTCATTCATATTTTTTTTGGAAGTTCAAATCTTTTAAATATCTCTTCTTTTTTTTAAATCTTTTAAATATCTCATGATTATAGTAGTATGCTCTACATATTGCTCATTTTTCTAAAACGATAGGAGAATTGAATTCATATTTTTCAAGAGAATTACAAGAACAGGATGCTATATCAACCATGTGAGACTTCAAAAAATTCTGCAAAAAGGTATGCCACCCAATTTTTTCCCTGAAAATGTAATAATATGCTACCCCAAAATTAATATAGTGAGCATTCCCATCAACATCCGACTCCCTAAAGTTAATGTCCTGTGTCCGTCCATGTATGGAACACATAGCAAAAAGCCAAAAACCAATCCGAGACGAGACGACAAACAGGCAAAACATCCAGCAGAGCGATAAACTTGAGGATCCCCACATCGCATATAATGTAAAAGAAAGAACCAAATTGGAAGAACAAGGAATACAAATCCCACAGCGTATCACTAAGCCAGCTAAAACCACATTTGTGGTACCGAATTTGTTACCACCGGGGTGGTAGCCTAATGGTAAATGGCTAATTTCCACAGGATTTGCGCACAGGTGGTCGCAGGTTTGAGGCGTGCAGACAAAGCCCCTATCTTGCCCTCTTGCAAGTCCGGCTGTGACCCACTAACCCTTAACTCTCAGTGGGCGCCAGGCGGTAGAAACCTATGAGTGATTGGTCCTATGATCCACTAACCCGTAGTCCCTTTGATCTCCCCTCCCTTTAGGCACAGCAAACCACCCCCCCCCAAATTTGAAGATTCAAATAGACTAAAAAGTCAAAACTAAATGATACTCAAAACCCATATCAGACAAGCAATCTAGAGAGTTCAAAACGATTTACCATTAAAACAAACAAACAACCTTCGAAATGAAACAAGAGTTTAAGAGCACAAAATCAGGGGGGGAAAAAGTATATAGGGTGAAGAAGGCTTACAGCGAAGTAATGTTTATTACTGATATTCCATCCACCAGTATAGTAATTGAAATTGTTAAGTGGGTCTTTCCTCCTTGTCCTCTGAGCAGCCAATGTTGATGAATTTTCAAGAACAGACCTCCTAACACCCCACCCAACCACGCCGTTTTCGCTCTCATCGACTGCTCCTACAACAAATTTGTTTTTATTTTTCGATCACCACAGGAATAATCAGAAAAGAACAAAAACAAAACCTTTCTAGAAACAGACGGGATGTCTTTTCATGGAAGAAAAAAGAGAGATGAAGTGAAACCCAGTTGACGGATTACCTGGAATGTGATTGGTTTGAGAGTGAAGATCAGCGGAAGGAGCCCCATGAGAGGTTGAATGCAGGGTGGAAGAGAAGAGGATGAAGATGATTGGCAGGAGGAGACAGGGGAGTGGTTTGATCAGGAGCGACATGATTATGGGGTATTGACTTTCGTTTCGTCTTCGGTTACTCTTTCTCCGAACGAATATATATGGTGATGGCTCTCTTCTGCCTCTGGCTAGGAGAGAGAGAGAGAGAGAGAGAGAGATGTTTACTGTTTAACGTGTTGCCGACTTGGGTACCCAAAGTGTGTTTTTGAATCGTAACTTAGGCGAGCTGGGCGTCTGTTGGAATGCCGCGTTTTGGGTTTCCATATGGGATAGGACATTTGTACCGCCATCGATGAAGCCTGCGTTACCAATCAAAACAATAAGAAAACTCTCGAAATTCAGACGACGCAACAGTCTCCATATTTTTTCTTTGCACGGTCCGGATCAATTTACGCGCATCTTAAATTAATTCTTTTTTCAGTCCGGTTAAAAATAAGACATCCACACCGAAACTAGAGAATTCGTAATAAAAGTTATTGTTCTTACTGCCGGACTTCGAAAATCAAACCCTACCCTGATCAATTGTGCACAAAACAAACCCAACAACCAAAACTTGCCCCCAGTGCTCCGCCCCCAGCCCAGTCCCAGCTGTCAGTTTCCGAGTTTAGGTGGATTTGGGTACTAAATTCTTACCAAAATTTGAATTAGGGTTGACCCATTCTAAAGCATTGTCCATGTGGAGCGTAACACTGTCCCGAGTCCAACCCGAATAGATTTTTATAGTATTCGCAATTTTATCTAAAGTCAGTACCACTATAAAATGTAAATATATATATTTTTTAATCACAACATGCTATAAAATATGACTCACTCCTTTATATAGTCATTTAGGTAATGGAGGTAATGATTAGGGAATTTCGAAAGGCTCGGACTAAATTTTTAAACTTGGAACGAGTTCCATATTAAGGGGACAACTGTTTGTTGTATCTCAAGGCACAATGGAAACCCTCCTCTTCCGATAAAGGACGCGTGTATGTCTTGGACACGAGACCCTGTAATCATTATCGACTTGATTTCTATCAATTTGTTAGATTACCAGATTGGATTAGGTGGAACTTAATTGATTCTTTAGTTTGTCGACATAAAATGAGCACTCTTTTTTTGATCAACCTAAAATGACATTTCTTAAAAAATAATTTCCACTAGTTTGAAAATCGATATTTTATTCTATAGAAAATTACATTGGCAAATATTACAAGCTTCAACAACCCGAGAGAAAATTACTGGGTAGTTATGGGACATTGCTACGTGGTATTCCAACACCATTTTGTACCATAATTCTGTGAAGCTAACTAGTAAGTATATGAATCTTTCAAAAATGTATAGTGAAAAAGAGTGTCGTGGAACCGTCGCGTGATAGCCCAAGACTACTGAATAATTACTCAAGCCCAAGGCATACAGGCCCAACTTTTCTAAAACAACAAAAAAACAGGCCCAACTTTTCTAAAACAACAAAAAAACATCGAATCATCAATAATAATCATAGTATTGTAGTATATCGTTTTTTTTGTGAAATTATACAATAGTTCGGGAGTACCGCCACGTAATACTTTGGACCACTTTACCACCAAACATTCCTATGGGGCTTACAACTAAATGTTTAGACTCTACAAAAATGTGTGATTAGAAAGTGATCTGAAATACCACGTGGTGGTATTTCTTGACTATTGAATAATTATTGGCTTTCTCTACTCGTTTTCTTACACATAAACATAGCTTTCGGCTTCCGATAAATAAATAAAAAACACTTAGCTTTCAGCTTGAAAATGTATAATGAGGGCAAAAGTCGTGTGCAAAACGTGTGAGCTGTTACCAAATACAAGTGCCTAAAATACACTGTGTTTCCTTGAGTTCACTGCCAGACGATTTTTGATTGCGGGGGACCGAATCACATGTATTTATAAATTAAGAACAAAATATCATACTCATATAATAATAACACAATTTTGAAGGGACCTTTTTTCATAATCTTTACAAACAAAACCTAAAATATGGTAGAAATATTACATGTGGTGATGCATGAGATTTTCAATCCTAAATTGCATTGCGGACTTTTTCTTTGGTACGTCGACCTAACCATAAACCTAATAAAAAAAATGGAAAAGTACAGAAAAGAACCGTTAGTTTGGATTGATTTTCACATTATATATGCAGATACTAATCCTGGGAATGGAAACCTTGTTCATGTGCATGTTCCTTATAGTTAGGATTTGTATCAATTTACCTGCATATTTTTCTCGGGTATATTCGTTGGAATTGAGTTTTATAATTTGTAGTACAAAGAACATGGAGCAAAACTTGGGAGGTTGGCAACGTTTTTGTCCTAATTCCTAAATCCTCCATTTTGTCTCCTCCTTAATTTCACGAAACCAAGGTTTAATTTATGGAGTCTAAAAGCTTGGGAGTTTGACAACGTTTTTTTTCCTAATTCCTAAATCCGCCATTTTGTCTCCTCTTTTCATGAAACTAAGGTTTATGGAGTCTAACGTGAGATCAACGTTTTTTTTATAACTCAGGTGTCCGGATCAACTTACGCGCACCTCGAGGTCCTCGATTATTTCTGGAGGGGCTCAATCCCACCGCTCACTTGCAGGGAGCCCAATTAAAGCCGGAGCAAAACTCTATATGGACCGACCCCAAAGGAGTTGGTTAATAGCACCAGAGAGGTTTCGAATTTGAGGTCTTAGGAGAGAGCAAACCCTTAAGTCCCAAGTCTTGACCAGTTGGGGTTAAAGTGAGATCAACTTTATAGGATCTCACCTGAACTTGTCTCTACTCGTTTCACATAGTTGAAAGTAAAAGCCCAATATTCTCATCCATCACTCAGATATCTCCCGTAATCAAATACTCCGTAGTTTGTTCTTGGAAAAGCCTTCTTACATGACTGGGGCAACACAAGGAATATGAAAGAAGTTATCGATTGATTTAACGAGCGAGTATTTAAAATTTATCACCCAATGCTTGGGTTCAAGTTCTCGTATTCAATTGATGGGGTAAATCTGTTCTTTCACACTGAGAGCACGTTGTAGAACTTAATCTTTGGCTCTGAACCAGGTGCGATGAAATCCTCTATAAATGGTTGTATGGTGCTGAGGGAATACCCCCGTGACGGATGTACGGACATATCTACTCGTCCATTTTATGTGCCAAAATATTTAAGTACGTTATTGGCAAGTAAGTGGCGGTGTGCCTCTTAACTTATTTGACCTTGAGCTATTGAAAACATTTGAAACCAAATAGGGAGTATTG
This sequence comes from Rhododendron griersonianum, assembly GCA_018127125.1. NCBI lineage: Eukaryota > Viridiplantae > Streptophyta > Magnoliopsida > Ericales > Ericaceae > Rhododendron > Rhododendron griersonianum. The sequence continues at coordinate 39,639,368 of CM030795.1, read as the reverse complement.
TAGAAATGGATACCGTTCATGTTTCGGCAGCCTAATTCAATTGGCGAATCTTCTCAAAAAAGAATAAATAAAATGACGAATAATTTGATTTGGAACTAAAACTACAGTAAACCCTCAATAATTTCATTAATTTAGAAACAGGCCGGCCAGTTGGGTAGCGGGGGCTGCTGTGAGCAAAACACAACAACGTGCAATCCCACCGTCCAAAAGTGTTTTGGACGGTTCGGATTTTAAAAGATAAAATCCGGACCATTGATTGCCGAGACAGACGATGAGTTGGGACACAACTGCACGCTATTGTGTTTACTCACAGCAGCCCCCGCTCCCCCGCTTCCGACCGGTTGCTAGCCAACCAAAAGCTCAGCTTGAAGTTTGAACTCTAAGATTATGTTTCATTGATTGGACTTAATAGTAGAAAGATAAATAATTTTACAAGATCTTGTTGGATTAGTAGTGAAGAAACTATAATACCGTTTATACCTGTGTTTTTGGAACTTCATATCCGAGATCTAGCTATCCCCACAGCAAGAGTTTCAACTTCCTACGAAACGGCAAGTGGAATGGTAACCCAATGGTGGGCAACATGAAATTCCATACATTTGATAAGCATTCAAACTTCGATAACTAAAATTAACAACGCTGACTTTTGCCGAATATAAAAAAACGTCGCACCGAACCTATAAATTGTGCCCCTTGAACTTATAGTCCAAATCTGATGCTTTAGTTCAAACATAGTATATACGGGCCACATAAACTCTATTCTCTAATCTCTCCAACTGCACCCATTAAAAGCTCCTCTTCGTATAGACAAAGGAAGCTTTGGGCCAGTCCATCTGAAACACAGTCCTAAAATCCTTTTCTTTTCTTTTCTTTTTACACCAGAAATGGAAAAAAAAAATAACTAAACTCTCTCAAAAGTCACTCCTCGCATGTCCGCAGGAGTGGGATTAGATCGTTCGGCGGAATGATATGAGACACCATGTTCTCCTCTTGATCAACTCCCATATTGACGGGTCTGTCTGCCACTTGGTTGATTTTGATTGCTTCTCATTCTAGTCCCAAGGCATAAACTAGGACCATTGACACACTTGCCAACACAATTACGACTAGCATAGACAGTTTAGTTTTTTTTTTACTTTTTAGATGTATATAGTGTACTTCTATTCAAAAAGTAAAAAAGTTTATTAAAATGTTAATAAAATTGACTAAAAAAAACGCAAACCTAATAAAACTTTTTTTTATCTCAAATATGACAACCAAACAAAGTGTTCCATAAATGGTTGAGAGTACCAGTGTACCACATAGGTACAAAGTTTTTTTGTACCAAACTTATAATTTGTACGCAAATTATCCTCAAACGTAGTAACATTGCTCCCAACCATTTATTGATTACTCATTACATAAACATGGTAACATTTCCGTAGTAACAAACCTAAGCGTAGTAGTAACATTTACGTAGTAAGAAATTATTAGTATTATTATTATTTTGGTACCAAACGCAATAGTTCAAACTACAACAATAGTGTGTTCCCCCCACCCCCAAAAAAAAAAAAAAAAAGAAGAGCTACAACAATAATGTTAATCGCCATGCCTAATGCTTTGAGGATCCAAAGCAAATAGAGAAGAAAACAAAATCACAACCAATCCGATTAACATTAAGAAAATGCTCAATTGACTCATTCTGAAAAGGCATTCAAGTAGTTGATCAGCAACAAAGCACAACATAGCAGAAGGCAATTACACCAATGACCAACCTCAAAAGTTATTACAATCCCACCTCCTGAAAAGATTAAAAAAGTAAAGTTCAATACAAAAATCAAGAGGTTCGGTTGATACGAAACAATCGAACACATCTATACACTGAGCAAAACGCCTGCAGAGTCGTCAAAAACAAGAGCAGAATGGCAGCCAGCAAAGTTAGAAACTTCCATGAGCTAAACACATACAACTTGATGAACTTCACAATCTTAATCTTCCACCTACCATTGTAATACTTGTTCACATCTTCAATCACTTTATCTAAGAAGGGCACTTTGGTCAATCTAGCAGATTTGCTCATCCCATTCCAGAGATTAGCTACCTCCTCATCGCTCTTCAAACGATTCAGAATGATCCCTTTCTCTCTTAGCAGTTTTGCGTCTTCATTAGTGTCGATGATCCCATTCATTAGTTCTGTGTAACGAGTAAAAACCAACGGCCCTGATGCATTGCAAGCTTCGTATGCTACTAAGTTTCTCAGGATAACTTCTGTGTTCACATCTAAGCTAACGGTAGGGAGCCACATTGTGGCTGTTGTAACATCAAAACTAACAGTCAAGATGCTACCATTTGTGCGTAAGAAACGTACACCGGCTTTTGATAGCTCAGCGACGGAAGGGATTGTAATTTCCTCTACTAGTGGAGGTTTGCTAATCAAGTTATCATTTGAGTGGGACTTCACATTTCCAGGATTAATTTCTTCTTTTTCTTCTGAAAAGAAGAAAGAGTCAACAGGTTGTTTCAAGACCTTAAATCCAGGAAGGCTGGAAATTACTGTCCAAGGCAATTTTAATACAACTTTAACCGGTCTAGACAATATTAGCCTTTTGATAGTACGTACCGGACCTCTGTTCAATTTTGTGACGAGCTTCCAAACTTCATAAAGGAATTTTTCCACATTACTTGATTCTACAACAAAAGATCTTTCTTTGTTTTCCGCACCTTCACTTTGGTCATCAACTTCAGTAATCTCGGAAATTTCTTCTGATTTTTCTTCTGATTTGGGCACGATCATGCAGTACAAGAAGTCCAGCAAGTGGGTACGCTCTGGCACTTGAACATTTGGGAATTCTTCCATCATCTTAAACGGAGAAAGCTCTTTACACAGTCCCATTAACATGGAAAGCAACATTGCATCAGCTAATTCCAACGAGGAGAATTGGAATTCCAACATCTTTCGCAGTAGAAACAAAGGAATTTGGTTTTCCAGCATCACCATATCTCTAAGAATGGCATTATGTGCTGATTTTCTCCCTGCAACGTCTACCAAATGCGACATTCTTGAAGAAACTCTTGTCAGAATCTTACCTTCTTTGATCGTGTAAATCTGAAGAAACTCGAGCAAAAAGGATGCATCAATGGCCATCATCCACGCCATGGTTTCGCCATTGAAATCAAGGTACTTGTGATAACAAGCTCGAATCCTTGACTCAAGCTTTACTAACTGATCAACGAGATGATGGAACTTGATGGTTTGGAAATGTTTCTGGGTTCTTTTTGCCGCAGCAAGTTTGTATCTCTCCATTTCATATAGCTCAGGGCGCCAGTGATGGTAAGGGCCTAATGCCACTTGTTGTGGTACATAAGAATCAGGATCACTGGCTAAGAGGCTTTTAGGGACACTGAAAATGCTGACGGGGATTTCGGTGTCCTCTTCTAGCTCTTCGTCTAGGGTTCGCCGCATATGAATGATCCATCGATCCTCATCAAAACTTGAGTTGGAGGTGGAGGTCATGGTGGGTTGAGGAGAGGGGAGATGGTGTTGTTTTAGGAGAAGTTCCTTTTGGGGAGTGACAGTTTTTGTTTATTGAATGATGGTGGAGTTTAGAGAATAAGGCCTTTATGAGAGCATAAATGGAACACTTCAGAAGAGCTTTATTAGGTGTTAAGGGACCTTCCTCACTACATAAATGCCTCATGAATGTAATTTCATATTTATATGTCAGAGTCTCTCACCATTAATACACCCGTGCTATATAGTATGTATTTCAAAAGAGATGAAAAAACAATTTCACCATATATGGCAGAACCATCTGAGAATTTTTCCAGTTCAATACGTGCAAAATGCTCAAGGAAAAAATGAAAATTTTGACCACAATCCAGCTACTGCCTCATTTCCCCCTCACTCCAAATTGTTCACACCCACACACCCACCTTCATACCACATTCCAGAAATCAGAGAGAGAGAGAAGGATCCAATTCGACTAAGAATTTATAGAGAGAGATAAAAAGAGCAAAAAAAAAAAGGGCTTCATCTCTGCACCCATCCGAACCTCAATTTTGCAACCTGGAACTTCAAATTAGGTGTAACGAAGTCGAAAACCCACCGCCAATTTTTAGTTGCATCAACCGAATTCGGCCAGACCTCTCGTTTTCCCCAATTTCGGATTTCGATCAAATTGATGTAGATAATCCCAATCCTACTGATAGCATGAAATTTTCTCTGATCAGTTTATTAAGAATATTTAATAATTCATACTGTACCACGGTACAAATGAACCAGAGACTTACCATAAATGGGATGAGAAAAAGGTCAGGAATTTAGAATTCTTACCAGCAGCGAGAACGAACTTGTCTCAGCATATATTTGCATCAAATTTTGGTCTCTCCAACCAGAAGCCAACTCTAAAAACTTAACTTCTGGGGGTAGAACCAAACTTCTTCAGCTTAAATTGAGCCCCTACCCCTTCCAATTTTCAAAACCATACAGCATAAACTGCAAATTTAACATTGAGATGGACAAAAACACCACTCTGACTAAATTTTCTTCATCATACTTCTGAGCCACTCTTGCTTGATTCCCATTACCCGACAACCAAATCCTGGCAAGCTCACCCCACTATCCCAATCTACGAACTATGCATTGTGAAAGTGCCAACCTTTGATAAACCACCGGCATGACGGCATCAACCATTTTCAGATCCTCCACTCACTAGCTTTGTCCCCAAATCTGCCCTTGGTTTAGCTGAAAGCCCTTTTTCCAGCATCTCTTGATCGTACTCCCGAGCCATATCAATCATTCCCTTCTGCACCAAAGCATCAATCAATGCATTGTAAGCATGCTCATCAGGACTCAACCCATGCTCTTCCATTTTCTTCCATACAACGAAAACCGGTCGAAGAAAGCCCCATCTCCCAAATTTCCTCATAAGCATCACGTAAGTGTCCATCCTCGGACGAACTCCACTACCCATCATCCTGTCAAACAACCTAAGAATCTCCCTGGGCTTTTCAAGGTACCCGAAAATGGAATGGTAAGTTATAACATTCGGAGCACAACCCTTCACCTGCATTTGATCAAGCACCTTGTATGCTTCCCTAACCCTCCCATTTTCACACAAAAGCTTTATGATAGTATTGTAAGTCACAACATTTGGTTCACAACCCAATTCCATCATTTCCCGATAAAGCCTCAACGCAAATTCAACACCATCTGATCGACCCATCGCGTTAACAGTTGTATTATACACCACCACATCCAATCTAATCCCCTTCTCCTTCATCTCCTTATACAATTTCACAACCTTCCATGGCTTCCCACTCTTGCACTGTATATCCATATATATCGAGTATGAATATAAATCTTTCTCGACACCCCTCCGATCCATTTCTTCCCAAAACTCCCTACACTTACTCCACCACCCCATCTTGAACCACCCGCGAAGAATCATATTATAAATCTTCGTATCCACACACAAACACAACCCAACATTAGCATTCTTCCCAAAGCACATTTCTTCAGCTTCAATTACATGCTTATACTCGCACAACGCATCAATCAAATTCGAAAACGAAACCTCATCCCTCAAACCAAATTCGTGAGCCTTATGATAGCTACTTACTGCCTCGTTAACAAGGTGTGCCGAAACATAGCGTTTGAAGAGTATTCTAAACGTGACATGGTTCGGCATCGAATCTGCACTCTTTCCCATTTGAACAATTAAATTCCAGGCGAGGTCGAATTCGAAGAACTTACCGAGGACGTCGATCATCCGGTTGTAGCTTTCGGTGGTGTGGCGGAACCCGCAGCTGGTGGAAACCCAGGTGAAGAACTCGAGGGCTCGCTTCCAGTCGTTGGCGTAGCACGAGAGGGTTTGGAGGACTGTGGTTTGGTCGAAGCTGGGAGAGTCGGGCGGGGCTTTGGGGTTGTGGAGTGGGTTGAGGTGAGGAGTGGAGTTGGGTGGTGATTTTGGTTGGAAATAGGACTTGGGTTTGGAGGGTTGTGTAGAAGAAGATGGGTGAGAGTGGGAGGTGAGGAAAGATTGGTTTCGGAGGAGGAGGAGGAGAGAGTGATGAGGAGAGAGAAGGGAGTGGCGTCGGGAATGGAGTGAGGAGAGCATCGCTGATTGGTGGTGGTGTTCCTTGATTCTTTGGGACGAGGAGAGAGGTTGAGGAGCGAAGAGCAATGAGCCATTGACGCTCTGCGTGGTGAGTTTTGGAGGCGGTTCTTTTTACGAGAACTTCAGCCGCAAACTTTGACAATATGTAGCCGCAATGTTTGAACAGGTGTCCGCAAAGCATTGCATCACGGGCGCGTAGTTTGAACCATGCGGCCGAAAGACATGATCCATGGCCGCGACTTTGGATTTGGGGTGAGAAATTGGGCCTTCAAATCGAGCTTCCTTGAGCTCGATTGGACTTGGCCTAACTCCATTCTTACAATTGAAGCAAATCAAAAATAATCTTTGCATAATGATAAATAAATAAATAAATAAATCTTGCAAAACTTTTTTAATTAGCCCAAAACAACTTTCTTGTAAAAGCAATTCAAGATAAATATTTTTGAAAATCATTTTCTTTTTTGAAAACTAAAATTAGAAGAAATTGCTTGGAGGCCGCGATTTCACTCAAAATGGCAATCCCAGCACGTGGGTTGAAAATGTGATAGAAAGGAGAATTATCCAAATCTTTGAAGACGATATCAATTAAAGAACTTATTTAGGTTTTGTTGACATTATTGTCGTTGACGATACACTCGGGACCAAGCTTATAATATACAGATAGTAAAAATGGGATGTTTTTTCACGTTCGGATATAAATTGAAACATTATGTTGAATTGCGAAGAAAATAATATTATTGATCTCTGAAAAAAGTGTACAACGATTAAAAGGGCTCGAGCGCTGCCACATCATAATAGAAAAACATTTCAACAAGATATTAGTTAAGACATTATCCTAATGCATTGATCTTGAGATAAATGAGTTCCAATCTAGCATTTCAATTCACTTTTTTCAAAAATAAATGTGTTTCAATCATCGAGTTTTAAAAAATGAACTGCCCTTAAGTACAGTAGTACACTATCAAAGTATTTCACCCAACATGTGATGTTAGCCAAAAGTGACTTGTATTGACAAATTCATTCTCTCTTCTTCTTTTTTTGAATTGGAGTAATAAAATTTGTCTTTTTCGACAAAATATGGTTCTTTCGAATGGTAAAAAACAAATATTATTGATTAATTTTTTTTAAATCTAAACAGCTATTCTAATGGGTAAAAAAAATTGGTTTAATTCAAAAGAAGTGAGAGTTGATAACTGTTTGTTATCAAAATGAGATAATTTGTAAAGATAAGACACTTTCAGCTCATTTCATCAGGTGTTTTGACAAATAATTGTCGCCTATGATGTCTGTGAAATGCACATAGAAATCAAAAACATAGAAATCGAAATCATATTACTCGTTACTTCATAACCTAAGAAAACCTACAAATAGTTTAGGAATAATGGAATTGGAAAATACTCCATACGTACCAAAAAGTTGGGGAGAATAGCCTATTGCAAGCTTCTCTCAAATCAACTACTCGTAGTACGCTATTCTGAGCATTCGTAAATCGACCATGGCTGCTTCTCTGCAACTCAATTTGAGACCATTCAGACTCCAACAGTTCCGCTCCAATTCTGTACCCAAACAAGCCCCCAAATTCGCCACAATCTGCTGCTCCGCCAACACACCTAAAAGGCGCTACACCATCACCCTTCTCCCCGGCGATGGAATCGGCCCCGAAGTTATCTCTGTCGCCAAGAACGTCCTCAATCTCACTGGCTCTCTCGAAGGTACCCTCTTCTCAAAAACCCACATGTCTGATTTCCCGTTTAGTTGCTCGGAAAATAGAGAAGAAATAATAGTTTGACATTATAGATTTAATCTCAAAATCTTGGTGGGCTGAAGGTAATGATATGTTTAAGTTTCAAATTGTTGGAATTTGTCCACATTGATTAATTATCTCCTCCAAAACTAGTATATGAGCCTGGGCAGCCTCTCCACTCTTTGCCAATTGGTTTGGAGTTGAATGCTTTAACATGGTATCAGAGCTAGGATTTTGGAGGCTTTTCCCTTTGTCTGTTCCATAGTTGCACTTTTTTTCATTGTGATTCGTGTGTTCCGGATCCTTTGTTTACTTCTCCACGTGCGAGTCAGGGGTCGCACGTGCGGAGAGCGTTGGAATTTGTCCCACATTGATTAATTATCTCCTCCAAAACTAGTATATGAGCATGGACAGCCTCTCCACTCTTTGCCAATTGGTTTGGAGTTGGATGCTTTAACACAAATCTCCCAGCTTTTTTACGAAACAAATCAAGCTGATATTTTTCTGGGTTGAAGGTTTACCAGTTTGGATATAATTGTGATGTTTTAATCTCCTAATATTGTGGGATGATCGTAAGGATAAGTTTCAGTTTCAAATTTCCTAGCTTTTTTTTTTTACAAACCAAATCAAGCTGATATTTTTCTGGGTTTAAAGGTTTACCAGTAGGATACCATTGTGATGTTTTAATCTCTTAGTATTGGTGGGATGAATGTAACGTTAAGTTTAAGCTTCTAATTTTGTAGCTTTTTTACAAACCAAATCAAGCTGATTTGTTTCTGGGTTTAAGCTTTATTTACCACCTGGATATGATTGTGATGATATATTAGGTATTGAATTTGGGTTCAAGGAGATGCCTATGGGTGGGGCCGCCTTGGATTTGACTGGAGTTCCATTGCCGGAGGAGACCCTTTCGACTGCAAAGCAATCCGATGCTGTTCTTCTCGGTGCAATTGGAGGGTGATTGCCTTTGATAATCTTTCAAATTGTGTGATGAGCCCATTGGTTCTAAAATTTTGTTTTGATGAATGGTTTTGGGTTTCCAGGTATAAATGGGATAAGAACGAAAAGCATTTGAAACCTGAGACTGGATTACTTCAGTTGCGGGAAGGTCTCAAGGTCTTCGCTAATTTGAGGCCAGCTTCTGTTTTACCACAGGTATGTTACGCTGTCGTATTAGGCTTAAGGTATGCAGATTGTTGATGACTTTCCCCGTACTCTAAGGGCCAGTTTGTTTAATGGGACTGAGCAATCCTACTAGATTACTAGTGATTATATTAATGGTATATCAAACACTTCGTGAGATTATATATCCGGGGTATATGTTATCCAGCCAAACACCAGATTTGGTAGATATATAGTCTAATCTGATGCTCCTATACGGTCAAACAAACAGGTTGTAAAGGTGTTCAGCGGGAGTTGTATGTAGAAAATTGTTAAACTAACGATGGGTGAGTTTTTCTTTTTCCTTTTTTGCTCTAAACTATTGCTTACTGAAAGTTGCTTACTTTATTGTCAGGATGTTTCAGGGCTTAATTCCATCTTTCATTGCATCACTAGGGCACATGTAGTTCTTGTAATAGTTTTGAGATACAAGCCACTCGTTGAGTTTATTTCAACTTTCAGCCTCACATATTTTAGAATGACTGTATGTGACAATCTATGTAACATGATGAGTCTATGAAACATGAAACTATGCCATTCGTCACTTCTACAAGCTAATTCACCGTATAATCTGTTCCAGTTGGTGGATGCTTCAACTTTAAAGAAGGAAGTTGCTGAAGGTGTTGACCTCATGGTTGTAAGGGAGCTTACGGGAGGTTAGAGTCTTATCCCAACTGAGGTTAATACGGTTGGATTTGTAAAGCTGTATTTGGCTTCTTGTAATTTTGTTCGGTTGTATTTTTGTTTACGGGATTGTTATGCTTCCCTTCTGAATGTAGGTATCTATTTTGGAAAGCCAAGGGGTTTTGGCATGAATGAAAATGGTGAGGAGATTGGTTTCAACACTGAGATCTATGCAACCTATGAGGTAGTTTTCTGATAAAACTTCCTATAGCTAGTTGGCTTTTATGTAAAAATGCCAGGTTTCCTTTCATCCCCAATCCACTACCTGCCCGGCGTGCGTATGGATACGAACACATAAAAAGTGATTTATAAACAACTAGTGTTGAACATTTGTGGATATTCGGGAGTCCTCCGCCATAAAATACCGCTGGATAAACCTTCATCCCCTAATAACAAGGTCGCCTGGGCGGCTGACAACCGATCACTCACCTCGTAAGGGAGTGAGCTCACCATCCATCTCCATTAGGCCTTGCCTGACTCCTAAATATCTAGAGCTCCACAAGCTCACAATAACATATAACCACTCCAACATCACCCTAGGCCGGGAGCAAGGCCTAGGTAACTTGCTCGGGACCTTAGGAGGTATGTGGCTCAGAGGCTAGAGCAATGGGATTAATCAAGCTCCATCTTGACCGGCCATAGCGAGAGAGAGTGTGTGAGAAGAAGATGTATCACAACCAGCTAGCACCCGGGAGCCCGTATTGTACCTACCACCATGGGCGGAACCAGTATAGGGCAACCCCGTTGAGTTCCAAAATACCTTTAGAGCAGGTATAGTTTTGAGGAGTATTTTGTAATTTTGCCCCAAAAGATATGTAATTTTGCCCCAAAAGATATATTTTTGCCCAGAAGGTCTCATAAAATTACATGTGTTGTAGATATTTGACCCCACTATAACTAAATCCTGGGTCCGCCCCTGCCTACCACCTGTCCTATGATACAAGGCTCCATATATCATCTAAACCACGTCTAAGAGTCCCATGATACAGAACCAAAGTTTTGATCACAAGACTCAAAGAGAAACCCTGTTAACCTGCACTCTATTGCACCAATGAGAAGTTGGCTTCTACCTCCACCAAGGCTCCTATATAAAAGGGTTTGGCGTATCATTGAGGTCAAGCATTACCCCATTGAATACACACTTAGCATAATCTCTGGTTGACCTCTCTCTCTCTCAAAGTGGCGGCCATATTCCCAGAAGACCGTACACTTCCCACGCTATTTTCACAGCATTCATAATTTTTTGGTTTTCTATGTCTTCAATATCATTGGTTTTATGACCAATTACTGTGGTCCAGACCACATGAAATTGGTATTAGGTGAATTGTTTTTAGATTTTTGACGCATGGCTACGTAATGGGTGATTGGGGATCATGTAACCTATGGTCTTGGTAAATGAAATCTCTCTTTGAGTTCACTCGGGACTGCATGCTTTTTGCACTGCAGATGATATATGGAGATGGCTGAAGAAGGTAAGACAACAGGATATTGTGGGAAATAACTGTGTTTTGCTTCAAGAGAAATAAGATAATATCTCGTGCATAATTCAAAATGCACCTCAGTCTCTTGTTTGACCATTTCTATAATACTACCTCTTATGGAGTTTTTATTGGATCCGGATCCTCTCCCCACAACCTTCTCCCCACATCTACCACAGCTTCCCACCAAATGCTGCCAACACATTAATGAACTCATCCGACGGCCCAGATTAAGCCAAAGCCCCACGTTTTCAGTCCCTAAACTACACGACACCGTTTCCAACATTTTCCCCAAACAGCAACTGACGCTGCTCCGTTTGCTCACCTCTCTCTCTCTCTCTCTCTCCCCAAACCCAAATACACTCCCTACTCCGGCGATTTGTTTCAGCCCAAACCCAAATACAAACTCAATCCCACTGAAATTACCCTCCATTAACCCTACCAATCTCTCTCTGGTCCTTTGCTACTTTAGAAATTTCTGTGGAAGGAATTCAAATCCATCTCCTGATAATAGTTCATGACTCTGAAACCATTTTCTTTAATTCTCCTGCAATGATTTCACTCCACACAGTTTTCTCTTGGAATACACAGGGTGCGAATAGTAGATTAAACCTCCTCTGTAAGAACACGAAGATTTAACCTTATAAAATTTTGAAAAATGAAATCAGAATACAGTACAAGCAAAACCCTATTTTTTACCGGAACAAAAACAAATCAAATCAAACGAAGAGTGGGAGAGGTCAACATCTACCAGTGTCGAGATTCAAAGAAGCTTCATCAACGAGGTCAGTTTCACTCGCCCGACACACGTGAGTGGCCAGAGTCCGGGCAGATCTCATCGGAGGGACTGAAATCACTGAGTTCGTATTTGGGTTTGGAGAGAGAGAGAGAGGGGGGGACAAACGGTGTAGCAGCTGCCGTTTGGGGAAATTTTTTGAAACGGTGTCGTGTAGTTTAGGAACTGAAAACGTGGGGCTTTGGCTTAATCTGGGCCGTCGGATGAGTTCATTAATGTGTTGGCAGCATTTGGTGGAAAGCTGTGGTAGATGTGGGGAGAAGGTTGTGGGGAGAGGATCCGGATCCGTTTTTATTTATTTTTGGATCAGCTATGGAATTGTAAATTGCACCCCAGTTTCTTCTTTCAGTGTTTCTTTCTTTATCTTTTCTTGTCTTTTTTCTCTCTATAGTAGGTTTATACATTTCTTTTGAAAGTATTTAGGGAATTTGGGAAATTTATAGGTTAATTAGGTTGGTACACACTTGAAAGGAAGAATAAGTGTGTTTAGACTATTTTAATTAAAGATTTAAGGATTCTAAGCAGTCCCTTGGTCTCAAAGACATCCATTTCTCCTTGTCTTTCTCTATTTAGTGTATGCCACTTATTTACTTGGTCTTTTGTTTGATGGGAGTCTTTCTTGCTAGATTGATCGTATTGCTCGCGTTGCATTTGAGACTGCTCGGAAGCGGCGCGGGAAACTCTGTTCTGTTGATAAAGCAAATGTCTTGGAGGTATCTTCATAGCGATAAAATTCTTTTGCCCCCTATTTTATTATGTATAAGCTTTTCCGTATCTGCAGATTGTGGCCCTTTTTCAATTTAAGCTGGTATTTTGGAAGTTGGAACTGAGCACTATTAATTCAAGTAGCATGCGCAAGAGCACATCCCCAAAGAAAGGGTGAAAAATAGGATAATTGACTGTTTGTTCTACTCTTTTGTAGTACGCACGGTAATAAGCTACTTAAATGAATTCTGTAATTTCACCACAATATCACCAGAAGATTTTCTTGTTAAATGGTTCTATCCCTAAGCAAAACGTTGTCATAATTGCCGAAGTGATGCCAAAATTTCATGTAGAATACTACAGCTAAAGCAATGAAACTTGTGCATTGGTACTGAAGTTCATCTTTCATTCTCTGAAGTTCATGTAGAATACTACAGCTAAAGCAATGAAACTTGTGCATTGGTACTGAAGTTCATCTTTCGTTCTCTGGAAACTTATGATAAGGGTAAATACATGCTGCTAATTCTGAACTTCGTCCCTTGTTTATGAAGTTCATTATTTTGTGATATTGACCAGGCGTCTATGTTTTGGAGGAAAAGAGTAATGGCAATTGCCTTGGAGTACCCTGATGTTGAACTCACCCACATGTATGTTGACAATGCTGCAATGCAGCTTGTTCGGAATCCAAAGCAGGTTTGCTTCATCTTTTGCGCAGTTATGCAATGGTTTTCTCTTCTCATCTTTTACAGCTCTTCCAGAGCACATTGATGAAATAGGAGGTCTAAAAACACTAACTAAAATTTCTTGCAGTTTGACACAATCGTGACAAATAATATTTTTGGTGATATTTTGTCGGATGAGGCTTCTATGATCACAGGAAGTATTGGGATGCTTCCGTCTGCTAGTCTTGGTGAAGCGGTATAGGCATTTTGCTTTGGATGCTTGTTTCCAACAATTCTTTGTGATATTCTTGATTTTAGCATTATTGAGCTGTCATATAGTTGAATGATTGTTTTTTCTCCTTTTTCTTTTGGGCAATTATTCATCTGTAGGGACCTGGACTATTCGAACCCATACATGGGTCTGCTCCTGACATCGCTGGAAAGGTTAAACTAATGACAATTCTATTTTCTTTTCCACTGATTACAAATGTTATTGTGTTCTCATGAGTGGTAGTGAACGTTTATTGGTCATGTGGGTCTAATATGCAGGATAAAGCAAACCCTCTAGCAACCATTCTCAGTGCTGCTATGCTTTTGAAGTATGGCTTAGGGGAGGAGGAGGCTGCTCTGAGAATTGAGACTGCGGTGTTGGATACTTTGACTAGGGGGTTCCGGACGGGTGATATATACTCGGGAGAAAATGTATGTAAATTCTTTTTGTGGATCATTCACTTCAGTTAACTATTTTTCGTATTGTCCCATTTCAGTTATTGAACCTTTTGTTTCATGAGCTCTTTTTATAAATACTGGCTACTGAACTTATCTCATTTCAAATGGGTGTGTTTTTCATTGAGGTTTCATGGGTATGCTCACTTTTTTTTCCTTCAGAAACTGGTTGGATGCAAGGAGATGGGCGATGAGGTGCTGAAGTCCATAGAAACTGAAGTTCCCGCCACAGTATAAATTGGAACAAGATGAACCCTAAAAACGGTGCTCATTTACATTCAACAATTGCTTGTTTACTCCCACGAGGATTTTGAGAAGGCGAGACTTGTGGCCAAATTGAAGTACATTGTGCTAAATATTTATCCAGGGATGTTAGATACCCGAAAGTTCCTTGCCTTTTGCTTCCCTCAACCGCTAACCTTGCAATTGTCTGCAGCTCTTGGGAGTTTCTGTAGTTTTATTTAAGAATTTTTCCGAAAGGACTGTTGTAACAATGACATTGTGATGCTATCATAGTTCAGATCTATTGGGAATTTGCTTATTTCGGCACATTTTCTTCTAGTCACACCCCTCTCGTATTTAGTAGCAGCCATTGTGTCCTAGTAGTTGGAAAGGAATAGACAGCTTGCTTGCTGAAAGATGGGCAAATAAAACCAGGACTTAAAGCAAGGGTTTGACTTCTCTCCCGCCGTTGGAGGATTGGACGGTTCAGTCTATTGGCTTCTGTCACGAGGATCCCATTAACATGCATCCAGTAGGAATTGAACCTACGAACTCTCCAATTATGAGTTTGGTGCTTTAACCATTCAGCCATGGATGCATAGTAGATATCCTCGTACATGATGAATAACCAAATTCCAATTGAAATGAAATCTGTATATTAATATTTCTATAGGGCGATTAGATTCGAATCCATATTATTTTAGAATTGATTATAATAAAATATATGATTAATCATATACTTGACAATGCCCATATAAAAAGTTTAAATTATTATTGTTATAATAGAAGAAATAGAATTAATGTATTTTTATCTTATACTATATTCATAGGAGGAAAATATGACTCAAAATTTGGTTTTGCGAAAGACTAATTTCTCTTACTTGCCTAGTATCGTTAACCATTTTTTTGTTCTATCCCTAGGTAGGGGTTAGAACTATACAATTTTATTCTAAAAACCGGGAGGTAACAAAAAAAAAAAATGCAACCTAATTTTGAGGATCTAGAAAGTCGAAGAAGGGATCGACTTAGCAGACGAATACGCTTACTTTCTCGAAGAATAATACGACTTCTTATATTTCCATTACAACTTCTTTCGGGCGAACAAAGCGACTTATTCGAATATGGGAAACTAATTTCCTTACACGAAGAAAAAATGGCCTTCGAAAAGGAAAAGGCTGACCTCCAAGAACAAAAACAAAAAATGGATTTGGAACAAGAAGAAATCGATTTCGAAGAAGGAATCGAATGAGAAATAGAAGATTCCGACTTGGAACAAGAAGAAGAAATCGAATACAAAATTTTGGAGTGTGAGAGGAGCCTCTAGATTGGACCGTCCAAGGATTAGTGGAAAGTTGTGGGCCAAAAAAAAGAGAATAGAATAATGAGATGGATTTTAACCTTGTTTAAAAACCAAGGGTTGGAGCTTGGAAGCCCTAGCTCTTATGTCATCTTCAAGTTTTGATAGAGTTGATCATGTTCAGGCTCATGGTAGAGCTATGCATAGACATAAGAACATGGCGCTGGTATGTTGGTTGATTGATGACATGGTGCAAGATTGGGAGAAAATTACTACAAGTTATGGGAAAGGGCATGCTGTGCGGCTCGGATGCCGTTCGTTCGGCAATCCAACGGCTCAAATCTCATCTCCACCCATATTGCATCCGAGCCGTTTATTGCTGAGATGAGATTTGAACCGTTGAATTGCTGAACGGACGGCATCCGAACCGTGCAGCACGGGCTGCACAACACCAACCCCCAATCCCAAGTTATGGGCTGAATTTTTTTTTTTAAAAAAACGGAATGGGAAACGTATTTCAAAACATATTCCATGATACTGTACTAGAAAGAGAATTGTAAGATTTTTAATGGAATGCGACCGCCCACCCATGTATATCCAAAGCTTGTCGAACTAAGAGTTTTTTTTAAAAATAATGTTAATTTTAATTTTTTGGCAATAGTTTTTTTTTTTGGAATTTTATTTTGCTTTTTAAATGAATAAGGATGCATATGATTGCTGATTAAAAAAAAAAGGATGCATATGATTGTATGCAATATAATACTAATAGATAACTATGTATTAGTAATTGAATAAGGTTATTCAAAAAATATATAATTTTCAATAGCGTGTTTACAATTTATAGTGGCGAAATTAATATTGCCTTTCATATGTAATAATTTTATCTTAATATTCGTCCCATGTTTATTTTTCATGGAAATTGACACGTAATACCACCAAATATGTCCCTACAAAGATCAGAAGAATATTAGGCCCAGTTCCGCTAAGAAAAATAATAAGGGAAGGAAGTATTTATTTTTTAAATAAATGCTTATTTTTTGAATTACAGGATTGTGAAATAATAACTTGTCTCGTAAAACGGAAAATAAATACCTAAAAAATAAGAACCTTAACGAAATGGGACCTAAGGCTCTGTTTGGCTGATAAAAAAAAAGAGGCTCTGTTTGGAACTCAAGGGAAAAAAAAGGAAAATTAAAAGATTTTCTCTTCCATTGTTTTTTGTTTTCCACAAGGCGCCTATAAAGGAACCAAGTTCCTAGAAGTGGCTTACACTTTGGTCATATTTGGATGAAAATGCCCCTCGCTTCAAATGCCTGAGATTTTATTTTGCTTCTTCTTGCGTAAGGGTGTTTTAGTAATTTCGCGCTCAAAAGCGGTGGGCCATGGCCACTATTTGGGTTATTTACAGATTATTAACGGATTTTCGATGTTTTCCCTCTACGTACTTTTTTTTACCAACTATTTTGTCTTTTTGTGCTGCTGGGTTTGGGGGTTCTTTGGTAAAATTGCCCGCCTAGGTTACTGTTTGGCCGTATAATCCGGCTGAAATTTAGGCTTTCTGTCTTCCAAAACCGGGTCAAGCTCTCATCCAGTCACCCTTACCATCCACTCCTGGCCAGTTGGCCATTTTCCGGCAAACGTCGGTTTTGTTCAATGATCGAATTTGTTCATATTGTAGATCTCGTTGAGACTCACTGCCATGTAAAAAATTATGTCCATCAGATGTAGTTTAGTGCACGATCGTAATCAGTTTATTTTGGAAAAAAATACATACCCACACTGGATTGGAACCCCTCACATTCATTTGTGCAAAATAAATGTGTTTCGATCATGTCATAAATGATATTAGGTGGACATGATTTTTGACGTGATTGTGCGTATTGACGAGATCTACAATATGAACAGATCAGATCATTGAACAAAACCGACATTCGCCAGAAAATGGCCGACTAGCCGGGGCTAGACGGTAAGGGTGACTGGATGGGAGCTTGACCCCCCAAAACCGGCTCCTGGCATCAATAATTCACAAAAATGCCAGGAAGAAGGGGATAAGCGAAGCAAGAATGGAAAACAGTAGTACTAAAATTGACGACGACCACGATGGTGAAGGGTTTAAAAACCTCGATGGTGTTGGGGAAGGTGAGAGCGACCGTGTCGCCGGGTTTAACGCCAGAGGCGACGAGCTGGGAGGCGGCTTGGTCAATCAGTTCTTGAAGGCGAGCGTGTGTGAGGTCGAACTGAACCGCGCGGCGGGATGGGAATTGGCCGGCGACCTGGTTTAGTAATCCGGTGAGCGTCGAACTTGCTATTTTTCTGTGCGATGTAAGAGAGAGAGAGAGCGAGAGACTTTCCTGGTGGGAGGGCGACGAACTCACCAGTCCCGTTGACCATCAGCACCGGCGAGCACAACTAGCGGAGCCGCTTCCACCTCAGCCTTGGCAAATACAATCGACGCCACATCAAGGTATCTCTCCCTCTCTGTGTGTTCCAAAAAAATTAGGGTTTGTTGACATGAAATTAGGGATTTTGTTTGAAATTAGGGTTCCAAGAGGATGTGAATTCTGGTTTTTCTTTTTAAAATTAGGGTTCCAATAATCAAGCTTCTCTTTATTTGGTATACCGAATCACATCCTTTTCCCTCTACATTCACGTTGATTTGATTTTTTATCTACCTGGGGTTTTGGGTCTTGTACAAAATAGTCCATGTTTAATTAATGGAGGGCTGTGTTTGTGGAAGTCTGGTGTTAACCAATTCATTGTCTCATCTGTTTCGACCGTAAGGAGTTCTTATTTTCTATGGAGTTGATATCTCACCAAATGGTAATATGGTATTGCACCATTTTCTGCATCGTGAAAGGATAGATGGCCACTCATACAGTAATAAATGGGATAACCAGTTTATCAAATTTGGGATTCTTGTGAAATAATAAAGGAATGGTTAAATATTGAACTCTTGAGCGTTTGAATTCTTAAGGAAAGGCCAATGCTAATTGGTTGAGTTCTCAAATAATCTTGGACTATCTTTTGGTTGGATGCTAATTGGTTGAGTTCTCATGAAATAAGGCTGAGCATCACCTTTCTTTTTTTTCCTATCTCCGTCGAATCTCAGAATGTAGGGATTTCTGGCCCTCTTTCACCATTAATACTGGAGAGGTATGAGCCGAAGCGAGGGAGCAAATTGACACAAAGGTCGCAAAGTGGAGGAAGGAAAGGCAGAGATTGTGCTTGCTGTCCTCTTCATTGATGAAGTCAACATGCTCGACATTGAGTGTTTTTCTTTCCTAAACTGGACTTTAGAAAACGAGATAGAACCGATACTGGTTGTTGCCACTGTAAGGGTAGGGGTATCAGTGCAATCCGAGGCACAAACTACAAGGCCCCCCCCCATGGAGCTGGGGCTATTGGGATCAAGGACGCGCAATAGGGTTTGCTTTGGTTTTGATCTTTTGCAAGTTCATACTTTGGATTTTTTCATTCAACTTGTGGGAAGTTTGTGCTTTTGACATAAATTGAAATTTTCTGTTTCACTGCGAAGTGGGTTGTCGTTTATCTATGCTACTAGACTACATGTCAAATCGTAAAGTGGAATGTGAATAAGATATTGCAGTTGTCAGCTGTTGTTTCTTTTCGTTCATTTTTAGCTTAGTTGTGCGTGTTTTACCATGCCCATGTTGTCCAATAAGCGTGTGCTTGGTAGACTTTGTGAGTTGTTTATGGTTGATGGAGTTGGGAAATGATGAATTGGTGTCTTGATTTGAAGTTAGTAATTCAGAGTAAGTTGTCAATTCGAGTTTACGCGCTAGAGAGCAAAGGGTTTTGTATGATTGTGAAGTTATTGAATTCATTTTGGTTCCGTATGGTTGAAACATGGATTTGTAGTTGAAGCTTCAGATGCCGAAAGAGAAGAAGTGAATTCGAGTGCAGAGGAGTTCGGCCGAGCCTTCACATCTCAGGTCTGCCTCTCAACTTTCTCTCTACTTCGATATGGTTACCTTCAAGGGTATTGCATTTGTGGCTCTAGAATTTTTCACATTTGAAATTTAATTTGTACGAGCTATATAAGAAAATTACTCCATACTTATCCAACCTGTTACAGCTTGATTCAATTATTGCTAATGCTTCATGGCGATTCCGTAACTATTCCATTCCAAAAATAGAAAGTTCAAACCAATTGGGATTTTTCGGCGAAGAACAAATAGAATTTGCTACAAAAGTTGGCTAATGGGGGTATTCCTGTGTATGAGAACATAGTAATGGAGGGGTTGCATAATTGCACAAAGAAATTCAGCACAAATTTCAATTGAAGGTGGAGCAATTCTTTTAATTATAGGATCTTCAGGATGCAAAAACTCCGTGGAGAAAAAAATGGGCAGGCCTAATAAAGCTGCAGTCTATACGGGAGGACGTTTTAGATCAATTAATTATAGAGCTTTTAACCAGCTCAACATAATGAGAACATTTTCGCTTTTGATATTATCTTTCTGGGAAATGGATACTTGGATATTAATTTGTTTTCAAATGTAGGTAATGAGTCATTCTCAACAGGAGGGAATTGTTTAGTCTGAGAGCTCTCTTCATTTAAATTAATGGGCTTAGAGTTTAATTTGATAAAAAGGGGTCCATTATGCTTTTGTGGTATGGACCAATTAATGTTGTTTTTTTTAGATTGAGGAGAAGAGGAGCTGGAAAAAAAAAGGAGAAGAGGAAACCATTGCCAGATTACATTGACAAGGTCTAGAAGGATGTGAACCTAAAAGGAGGGAGATTTTAGTGGATAGTTTGGCGAAGGTTTCTAAAGAGTGCAAGCTTTACTTTGATAGTCTCTTTCATTCCATCTCTTACCTTGATAGATTTTTGTCAACAAATGCACTCAATAGGCAGAGGCTCCGATTGCTCCGGTTGTTGGGTGTTTCTTCAATGCTTGTGTCATAGCAAGCTTTCAGACCCTCTTAAAACTGCTTGTGGTTAGAGTTTTTATGATACTAATTGGGTGATGTTGTTCGTACTATTACCAATGGGCAAATTGAGTCTTTTTCTTCAATAGCATGGTTACGTCAGTTGAGGAGATGGGTACGGACTGGTATAATACAGATATAGATTTCATATTAGCACTAACAATTTAGCAAAATGGATGACAAGAACCTTCCTAATCAACCTCATAGGCCAATAACAAGGTTGGGATACAACCCTGCAATTTTCTTTAGTCATGAACTTATTTCCAGTTATTGAAATTTCCCCTTCCAAGTTAAATTAGAAAATTTGGTCATAAGCCTGTTCTGATCTGATTCTGTTTTTCTCTTAACTCAGGGGTAATGAGCTTGATTACTACAATTATTGGGTTTGGGATGAGTGCCAGTTTCATTGAGTTTGTCTGTATCAGATTGCTTTGTGGAAGACTCAGAGGAGTTGAGTCCTGGCAAATGATTGAGATCGACTCAGGGATTGATCTTAAGCAGGTAGCTAATATTAATCATGCATTCTCTACATTTCTTTTAACTTAGGTCTTATTATATTTTCAACTAACCGCTCCTTCTATACTCATGATTGGGGCCAGAAAAATGGTTTTGTAACCTTTCCATTAAAAACGAAAACGGATGTGGAAGATCTTGTATATTTACTTATGAAAATTGTGATCATGCCATATACTCTTGATGAAGTTTTGAAAGTAATTAACTTAATAGATAGCCAATAATGTAGAGAGTGACGTGAGTTTTTCTTTGACTTTTCTTTCCTTCTGTAAAAAAAAAAAAAGTGTTATGGAGACTATGTGTTTAGTGTATAATAGGGGTATTGATGGATAGATGATACTCTTTGATCCTAAAATTTATTTGTTTGGGTAGGTTTTAGCATTTTCTTGCAACACAAATTTGACCACACTAAAGTCAGAAAAAAGTTACAAAACATTATACATGGTGATTTATCTTGATTACCACACACTTTGAACTCTCCAAAAGGAATATTGAATACATCAACATCTATGAGTTTTCTATTTAACTCAAAAAAACATTGCTACCTTAACCCACTTTCTTTACTCCAAAAACACGAATTTAAACCGATGATAAATATCAATCAATCATATGATTACTTTAACAGCCTGGCCCAGTTCATAGCTCTATGATGGAGTACATCATTAGTCAATTTGCTTCTGTAAAAAGTGTTGATACTACATGTTGTAACTGCATCAAATACACAAAAAGCTGAGGCACCTTCATTATTATGTTAGTTTGATCGTCTCTTCACATTAGCTTAATTTACAGTGTTGCAATGGCAAACAGTTGCGGCGCTAGCTGTAGCTGTTAGGGAACGCAAAGGAGACTTTGTCTTTGTTCCGTGTGTTCCATTGCAGAATCAACGGCAGAAGTTTTACTCAAAGTTGAGGCACCTTCACCATGACTTCAGGTCAAGTCTATTTCCAAAGTCTTATTTGGTTGCGATTTTCAAAGGCCAGTATCATGAGCCATTCATATGGTATTTCATACATGATTTGAGTTTCAACACTAATGATGACTTGATTGCATTTTGAATTCCAACACTAGCCATAATGACTCGGTTGCTTTTGAGATAGGAAAATTAAAGGAATGAACAGCTGATAAAGTTTCACTTCGTATTCAAACCATGAATCACCTCTACTCGAATCTTGATGACTACCTTCTCTCAATTACACAATATGTTTTTCCGGATTGTAGCTTAAAAGGATGAACACAACTAAATTTAGATACTGCCAGACTAATAAGATAGCTAGAGTCTTGCATATTCTTTGTAGATGCTTATTCTCATACCTATATTTTCATTTACTTCTCTCTTACATAATTAGGTGGTTTTGTATGCTAGGAATTGGTATCCAGGGTCAGGACCTCAGCTATAAAAAGGGATGTGATTGGATAAATTTATATTGTCCTAGAAGGATTTGTAGATGAGAGAGAAAGGGTAGGGTAGAGGAGTCTCAAGTCACTGGATAAAGGTTGGATCTTTGTGATTTGTGTTCATAGATTCATGTACAGATGTTTGTTTTTTGGTCGATTGGAGTGATGTGATATTTGATTTTTAGGTGTTCATGATTGTGTTCATGCTTCTGTCATTAAGGGTTTCTAGGTCTTGAAGCTACCTGAACAATTCCAAACATTTTGCGATCAATATGACCATGAAGAATTTATATTGATTTCAAAACGCAAGAGATGCGCTGTTCAATATGCTAACGGATTCTTCATTGGAGTTGGATGGAACTCATTTGTTTATGCACACAAGCTATCAAGCTACCACATATTAGTAGTCAATAGTAATATAGATCTAGAATTACACACCATGGTGTTTGGTACAAACAAATGCAACCGTATCTACTCTTGGTATTGATATCATCAGACATATCTATTACAACTATCATAATATGTAAGCACTATAAACTTCTATCAAAGAATCACTCAAAAAATTAATCAAGCTTTACTTACATTCATTCTTATGTTCTTCCATAACAAACATTGTCATCTTCAAATGCTCAAAACATTGCAATCTGTTGGGAAGAGCCAGAATCCCTTATTCACTTGTTTTTCTAGTGTAGATTTGCTCAAGCAGTATGGAAACTCTCTCCTCTTTGTCTGGACTCTGTGAGGAAGGGGAGAGGATTTTTGGGATTGGTTCATAGTAGTGGTGAAGAAGAATCCAGGAGATCACTGGCGTGTGCAATTATTTGGAGAATTTGGAAGTGCAGGAATAATGCTCATTTTTTCTGGCCATCAGTGTGATCATGTGGTGGTAGTCAATATTGCGTGCAAGGACTCGACTGATTTTTTGGATGCAAACAAGCCCATTGAACTGCCGAGGATGGATACGGGGTTGGGACAGTGAATGAGCCTTAGAGATGGAGTCCTCCGGTAGATGGGATTATCAAGATTAATTTTTATGCAGGGGTGGATGTCCAGAGTCATCAAGGTGGTGTGGGTTTGGTAGGGCAAGAGGCGCTTTTTGGCAGCTAGATGTTTGGCTTTGAATGGTTTCTCTACTCCACTGGTTGCTGAAGCAATAGCAGCTAGGGAAGGCCTTATTTTTGCATCTGAGATGGGGTTTACGTGTATTCAGATTGAAGGGGATTCCTTAAGCTTTATTCGAATGGTTAAAGGGGAACAAGTTATTCACCGTGATGCTGAAGTTCTCAAGGAAGATGTCCAGAGATTGGCGTGTGACTTTTGGTTGTGTGAATTTAGTTTTATTAAACATAGTGGTAATAGTGTTGCTCATTGTTTTAGCTTGTCGGGGTTATGGTTGTGTAGGTACTTCCACTTGGGAAGCCTATCCGCCGTTGTGGCTATCCACCCTTTTGTTCAAGGATGGATATGCCCATTGATGTTTGGTTCGCATCTTTTTATCAATGAATGGATTATCCGTTGGCAAAAAAAATAAAAATACACAAAACAACTATACAGTTTTGAAAAATTGTACTGAGCACGCGATTCGTGCAAAGCACGTCGCGTGACACTAGTGATAATCAAAAGGGTGGAAGGAGGTTTCTGGAGTCTGGTTGGAAGAAAATAAAAATTTTAAATTCAGTAAACCCACTTTCCTCTCATTTTTCTTCTCTCCTTTTCCTTTCAGACCTTTCTTCAAGTTCCACGCGGAGCCCAAGAAAATATTGTACTAGAGTCTAGAAGGACCCCCCCCCCCCCCCCCCCTCCCTTTTTCTCGTTTGGGTAGCCTTAATAATGCAAAACCCCAACCTGTATGGAAATTGCTTAACCGTTTCCTAGTATGTTCTACGAGAACTCTGCAATCCCACCATGGTCTTGATTCCCCGTTAGGGTTTTTACTCTCTCACTTCCCCATCCCTATATAAATCAATTCTTCTCTCTGCCGTTCTTGTTCTTGAACACGCTCACAGGGATTTCTAGGGTTTTTACTCTCTCTCTCTCTCTCTAGAGATCAAACATGTATTGGGTTGCAGGTCCATCAGAGATCCTAGCCATCACCGGCTGGGGAATAGAAGACGTAAGTCTAGCCAAAAAGAAGTGGGTATGGCCAGGCCAGAAGTTCACACGAGTGGACATCTCCCCCGTCAACTACACCTTCCAGGTCCAAGCCATGAGTGCGGAAAAGCTCCCCTTCATCCTCCCGGCGGTCTTCACCATCGGCCCGCGCGTCGACAGCGATGAGGCCCTGCTCAAGTTTGCCAAGCTCATCTCTCCCCACGACAAGCAGTCGAAACACGTCGTCGAGCTCGTCCAGGGCGTCATCGAGGGCGAGACCCGCGTCCTCGCTGCATCGATGACCATGGAGGAGATCTTCAAGGGGGCGAAAGAGTTTAAGCAGGAGGTTTTTGATAAGGTGCAGTTGGAGTTGGATCAGTTTGGGCTTCATATTTACAATGCCAATGTTAAGCAGTTGGTTGATGTGCCTGGACATGAGTACTTCTCTTACCTTGGGCAGAAGACCCAGATGGAGGCTGCTAATCAAGCCAGGGTACATTGCTCAACTTTATAATTAATCGTTCTAGCTCAACTTTCTAATTAATCGTTCTAAATCTTAGTGGCGAGTTCTTGCTATTCTGGTAAAAAAAACCTAACCCTCGAATTGTGTCCTTGTAACATAAGTCCAACAATTGTGCCCGCAGGTCGTGTAACAAATTTATGGTGTGGGATTTAATTTGCAGTTTTATTCGAATGAGGGCGAATATGACTTTAGACAGCGAGTTTTTACTCTCTCTGTTCCCAATTGTTGGTCCTTTTGGGGTGTCCCAAATTCGAATGAATAAGTAATACATATTTGGGAATCATACGTAACTGGGAACTTAATTTCAAATTTTTTACAAGAAAATCTCAACTAGAATTTTAATTGGCCTCTTCACTTCAATAGGATATCTACGTGCATATACTGTTCTTTCACCCGAACGTGGTCTCGGCTGCCATTTTTGAATGTTGGAATTTGGGCCGGTCCGGGACCAAATCGGGTCGCCCATGTGGGCATGACCCGGTGACCCATTAATTAGAGAGTTCTATCTTGTCTTAGAGATAAGATAGGAGAAGTTGAAGTAATTCTAATCTCTTAGGATTAGAAGACTTCTAAAGCATCTAGGATGCTCTCTCTCTCTCTCTATTTATTTCCTACAGGATGTTCATAAAGAGACACACAATGATATACATCAGAGGTATACAGAAAGTTTAGAGTTCTGAGGAACTCTCTCTCTTCGATAGTTCTCTCTCTACCATTAAAGAGCAATCCGAGCTTTTGCACCGTGGAATTGAGGGTGATACTCGATCCTCGTAGTATCACTCCATCGCAGGAATTTGTCGCTGTTTTGGTACGTGATCGTAAGTTCGTAATCCATCCACACAAAGGTCCGGTTCGGTTAAAGTTCGCAAGGTAACCCGAACCACCCGCTTCCGCACTATGGTTATATTATTTCTAACATTGGTATCAGAGCCTTAGTTGGATGTTTTCGTGCTCTTTAAGTACTTGAATAGCCATATGTATCATGTTTTAGGCGTACGTATTGACTGATTTTCGTGTATGCCGGATATGGGTCCGAAAAACATGATTTTTCAAAAGTTATCGGAATTGCTTCAAATTTTACCGGAACGTAGTCCATAACATGTACATCATATCTGGAAAGTTTCGTGGTTATTGGATTGACCGTTTGTGAGAAAAATCAAACCCTAATTGGTTTTTCCGAAACTTTGACTGGACAGTGTTTTTTCTGTGTTTTGATTTAACATGCGGGACTTGTATCATGGTGTAGCTCTTGTTTCTAGCTTTTCATCGGTATATTATAAGCTTGATTTGGAGTTACGGATCAAAAGTTATGGTAAACCCTAGTTTGGGCATGTTTTGGAGAAGATGAGTGCAGATTCTGCGCATTCTCACTCTCAACCGAGAGAGAGTGAGATTCATCCCTCACTGTACCGACGTCGTATGGAAAAACCGAGAGTACCGCTGAACTCGAAATTGAATTTCCTACGTTTCTGTGTATTTATTTTATTTTTCTGAAAAGAAATTATTTTTCAGAATTTTAAATACAAGAAAAATGAAATTTTTGACTCGTTTTATAAGAGAGTGGGGATGCGTGCCTTCTCTGTTGGGAACCAAATTTTTTGTGGCATATTCCGCTACTGTTGCCCATTGTTTGGGGTATGAGGTGTAATATTCCAGTGAGCATGATTTTTTATTCTATATTTTCTATCCGTTGATAATTTGGGAAAATTAGAATAAAATCCTGGAAAATTATAAATTTTCAGATTTAACCTCCTGGAATCAGAACCAATTTATAGGAGTGGTTGTTGTAATTTTTCAGTATGTGTTGTTTTTATTCTGTATTTTCTATCCGTTGATAATTTGGGAAAATTAGAATAAAAATCTGAAAAATTATAAAATTTTGGATTCAACCTCCTGGATTCAGTACCTATTCATTGGTGTAGGTTGTGAATTTTTTTTCCAGTACATGTTGATATTATTGGCATTTTCTACTTGTTATTTATTCTTGGAGAATTAGAATAAATCCTGAAAATTGACAATAATTGCATGTGAGCAACTGGAAATGTACAAAATATTGAAAATAGCATGTTTAATATTTTGGACGATTTTACATGTTGTATGTGGCATGTTTGGATAATTTTGGCGTTTGTTTAAATTATTCATTTTGATAGCATGAAAAATACTTTTTAATGCATAAATTGTGTTATGCACTATAATAAATTTGTTTCATGCTTGTGAGATGCCATACCTAGTGGGAGGTTGTTCGGTAGAGAAAATATTTATATATATTTTTCCCGAAAACTGAAATTTTGCGCATGAATTAGATTAAATTGTAATAATAAAATACTTAGAGGCGCAGGAGATGATTATAAGCTTTGCGAGTTTTCGATCTTGCGACATGTATGGTATTATTATTTTCTAATTTAGATTCTTGCTGCGAAATAATTCTGTGTTGTGTTGTTATTAATAATCCCATGCGCAATTCTTTGATAGAGTTGAAATGGAAGCTAAGAAAGTGATAGCTGATTTGACCCAGATTGAGAAATTGAAAAGCGACAACTATAATATTTGGCGCTATGAGATCCAATTTCTCCTTAATGAGCTAGAGGTCTTGGAGACCCTTGACCTTGAGATGGTTGAGCCAAAACGTTGTGACTCACCACAGTATCTTCATGATCTTGAGGCCTTTGAAAAATGGTTCAAGAAAGATCAGTGTGCGCGACTTACTATGGTACGCAGCATGCACAACGATTTGATATGTGAGTTTGAGTACTATGAGACTGCTCATAAGCTGTGGGAAGCTATCAAACAGAAATACGATATCGACTTCTTGACTAAGATGGTCTCGAACTTGAAATGTGATGATGAACATAAATCAGGGTTCATGAAGGCTAAGCGCCAAGAGGCAGCTGAGCCAAATGGTTCATGCATCATAGTTGAGACTGTCCCTCGTAGGTCTGGGTACAAGCGAAGGAAGGCTAAACACGCCCTTAAAAAGGGAGCTGCTATAGGCCTTAACCCTATTGGCGCTGGTTCTTTTAAGCGCAATAGAGGCAAAAAGAAGAGTGGTAACGAAAACAAGGCCAGAAAGGCATGCTTTTACTGTGACAAGTTGGGACACTTTGCTCGTGAGTGCACTGAGCCTAAGCAGGTACTCCATATTTTTTTTTTGTTTCTCGTATTGACTGTTTTGGAACATGTCAAGGTTTAGTTGCTTATTCTCCTCATTCGTGGGTTGTAGACTCAGGAGCAACCAACCAATTAGCGAGGAAACAAGATAGGTTCGTGGAGTATCGCCGAATTCCAGTTGGAGGCCAAAGAATTTTTATGGGAAACAAGTCTAGTGTGTTAGTGCTGGGCGTTGGCAAACTGGACATGCGACATGGGCGCACCTTGGTTTTTCATGAAGTACTTTAGCTTCAGGAATTTGACGGAACTTGTTATTAGTCACTAGCATGATGAGTCTAGGTTTTTATTTCTGTTTGAGAGTAGCTTAGTGAGGATTGATTTGGGTATAATTTAATATTATGGTTTTGGATGGTTTGATGATACTAGATGTTATTAATTTAAATTTTAATAATAATGCTAGTGATTCTACTTGCTTTATTACATCTTCTGTTGATGTTGATTCTGTTAAATGGCATTCTAGATTAGGTCACATTGGGCAAGAGGGGGATTTGTTAGTCAACCTGCCCATTTGTGACCATTGCCCAACAAGAAAAGCAATTAGAAAATCATTCAGAAAACCATAAAGGCATTTGTTCCATTACCAACTTATCCGTTTAGACATTTGTGGCTCAACGTAAGGGCAATTAACAATTCCTTGTACTTCGCAACAAAACAGTGTAGTGGAGAAAAGGAATCATATGTTGCTAGATATGGTTAAGTCGATGATGGCGCAGCCTTAATCTTCCAATTTTGTATTGAGGAGATACATTATTAAATTTTGCGGCCTACATCCATAACTGTGTGCCTACCAGATTAGTACCTTCCATCCTATATGAGCAATGGACCAGCGAAAACCTAATGAGGGTAATTTTGCGGCCATGTGGCTTGGCTACTCAAACACGTAGTACTTCTCCTATGTGTGGGAAATTAAGTATTAGAGGTGAGTAATGCTTTTTTATGCGTTACAATGAGCACTCTAAGTGCTATGTGTTTATTGGCCAGCAACCTGATGGAAGTGTAACTGAAATTGAGTTACGAGATGTGGATTCCTCAAGGAGGATTTCCCTAGCAGATGAGAGGTTAGTAGAGATGTAGAATTCTACAAGAAAGAGAATCCAATGAGAGGCGCACCAAATTGTCCAGTTGAAAATGGGGAAGAAATTCTCCTACCTCCTGGGGATAGTGGGAGCGACTTGCTTAATCATGGATTAGATCTAATGGATTCTCAAGATCCTCTTAGGCATAGAAGCAAACATTGAATAATCCCTCGTCGTCTGTTTGAGATTGAGGGGGAGTTTGTCATGATTGCTCCTGAAGATTAAGGAGAGCCCAAAATAGTAGGAGAAACTCCTTTATCGCCTGCTAGTAAGGAATGGATAGCTGCAATGTAAGATGAAATGGAGTTTATAAAGATAAACCTTGTCTGGGACTTGGTCGATCTTGAGCTTGGGCGCAAGATCATTGGGAACAAATGGTTCTTAAGATCAAACGCAAAGCAGATGGTCCCATACTGAGCAATAAGACTCGTCTAGTGTTGAAGTTACTCTAGCCTTAGAACTATTTTAGATGGACGTTAAGGCAATAGGCTAGGAGCGCAGAGTTTGCAATTAAGCTCCAACGGTCTATCTATGGCCTAAAACAATCATTCAGGCAGTGGTACCTGAGATTTCATCGAGCCATTTGGGTTTACGATGATCAATGAAGGCCATTGCGTGCATATGAGACGGTCCAAAAATAGTTTCTTGATATTGT
This sequence comes from Rhododendron griersonianum, assembly GCA_018127125.1. Taxonomy (NCBI): domain Eukaryota; kingdom Viridiplantae; phylum Streptophyta; class Magnoliopsida; order Ericales; family Ericaceae; genus Rhododendron; species Rhododendron griersonianum. The sequence goes on along the minus strand of CM030795.1, from coordinate 39,609,419 downwards.
CATTCTATGTTGATGACATTAATTTTTAGGTGGTTGGAATGACTAAGAGATGTTGTCACCACAAAGTTGTGGTTTTCCTTCACCTATGGGATGAAGGAATGGGCAAAGCAAGCTATGTGCTCAGAGTTGAGATCTTAAGGGGTCCTTCTAGGAATATTCTTTCTTTAAGACTGTTTTTTAGAACGATTCCAGAGACAAAGCTGCAAACTCATAGACACTTCTATAGTTAAAGGAGAGACTTAGGCTTAACATGGAACCTAAAACTCCTAAAGAATTGGAACTGATGGCCCACGTGCCTTATTCAAGTATCGTTGGCAGCTTATAAATAGTGTTTGGTCCAATCTTGGTCATGATCATTGGCAAGCAGTCGAGAGGATATTAGGATATCTCTGATGGACTGCTAATTTCATGTTTTGCTTCCAAAGTGTGAATCTATGCCTTATTGGGTCAAAGATATTGTTGCGCAAAAAGAAAGTGATTATAAAACACATTGCTACGAGTCGCATAGTTGTATGCCCTTTGTCTAAGCCCATTGTTAATGGGGCTTTTGAGACTTATGATAAGGCTTTAGGACTGTGCAGATGATGATAGATGTGTTTTATTTACTAATTTCATTAGTCACTTCTTTCAGATTTATGGGATATTTATGCCATTTGTGCACTTAATATTAGCTTATTATTGTTGCAATTTGGACAATTGTTTATTGAACAACACATACAGAATTTAAAGATTGATGTCAGCAGGTTAGATTGGCTCACTCACGTGAGCAATCGCCTTCGGCGCTTGAGATAGCGAGCGAAGCTGAGACGGATGGGTAGTAAGATATACAGGATGGACCTGTGATATAGTCTGATAAGTAGAATCAGACATACCCACCATGTGTCGCCTTGGTTGGAACCAAGATAAGGTCTATTAGCAAGAGACCAATTTCGGATAGTTCCCCCTATCTTGAGATTAACCTGTCTTTGTTAGCCAGATGTGAGGACTCATATAACGACATGATGGCTTGCTATCTGAGAACTCAGGTTGGGCGCTAGGTAGCGACTAGACTAAGGTCTGTACGGTGTTTGGCAGTATGATGTCGCTTTTTGAAAAAGTAACTCCACCGTAGCATGTATTCATACTACATGTGCTTGGCGATCATTTATTTTAGAGGTGAGTGAATGGATCCTTATTTCCTCATTGTGTGAGTCTAAGCAGTCATTTAGATAAGGTGACTGCATATATATTAAAGGTGCTCTTTGATTTTTGACTATGTCATGTAGTAGAGACTTTGTGTTGCTACTCTAGCTTGACTACCTAAGACCACGAAATGTCAGGGTCCCATGGAGCATGTCTGGGAAAGCAGCGAGGTTAAAATGAAGTGGCATGAGGGCGAAAAGAGGATCATTTAGTAGTACACCCTTGCAATATATTCATTGTCGACAACTCAGGTCGCTCTATTGGGACGCGAATCGGGTGTGAATATAGAGTGCATGATGTTGGGGGGTCAAGCATGCTTTTTGGAAGGATTAAAGATGTTTGGTCCGGTGTAACTAAATGGATTCAGGGTACATGAGACACTCTTATGGGTTGATGTCTCTATGCTGGCTTTTACAGAGCTTCTAGTGTAGAGCTCCCACTTGCAGGTGCTCCAGCGATCGCACGGTTCATTAGCGCGTATGAGTTTGCTTCTTAGTTGGGTAGATGGAAGAGAGATTAATACAACTTGTCATGCCCATGCATGGACGAGTGGGAGATGTTGGAATTTGGGCCGGTCCGGGACCAAATCGGGTTCCCATGTGGGCATGACCCGGTGACCCATTAATTAGAGAGTTCTATCTTGTCTTAGAGATAAGATAGGAGAAGTTGAAGTAATTCTAATCTCTTAGGATTAGAAGACTTCTAAAGCATCTAGGATGCTCTCTCTTTCTCTATTTATTTCCTGCAGGATGTTCATAAAGAGACACACAATGATATACATCAGAGGTATACAGAAAGTATAGAGTTCTGAGGAACTCTCTCTCTTCGATAGTTCTCTCTCTACCATTAAGAGCAATCCGAGCTTTTACACCGTGGAATTGAGGGTGATACTCGATCCTCGTAGTATCACTCCATCGCAGGAATTTGTCGCTGTTTTGGTACGTGATCGTAAGTTCGTAATCCATCCACACAAAGGTCCGGTTCGGTTAAAGTTCGCAAGGTAACCCGAACCTCCCGCTTCCGCACTATGGTTATATTATTTCTAACATTGAACAACAATCGGGACGGAGGGAGTATACGCTAGTTTTCTGAACTCATATTTTGCAGTATTTTGGATTATTATAAAATTCTATTCTGTTTAGTTATTTTTACATTGATGAATTCCATCACTGTTGTCTGTTCAGCTGTAGCTTCCACTTTTTTGCTGCCATGATTCATACACTTTAGTTGCTTTTTGTTTTTTTTTCCCTTGGACTACTATTTTCATTATTGTGCGTCTAAAAATCGGAAATCCCCAGCATCAGTCACTCGATCATGATATAACAAACGGGTTTGTTAATTTGATTTGATTCAATGGAACTTGTGTAGATTGATGTATCAGAGGCAAAGATGAAGGGTGAGATAGGTTCAAAGCAAAGAGAAGGCCAGACAACGCAGAACGCGGCTAAGATTGATGCTGAGACAAAGATCGTAGCAACGAAGAGGCAGGGAGAGGGGAAGAAGGAGGAGGTTAGGGTCAAGACAGAGGTGCAGATATTTGAGAACCAGAGAGCGGCTGAGGTAGCGGAGGCCAATGCTGAGTTGGCGAAGAAGAAGGCGGGCTGGGCCCAGTTGTCCCAACTGGCAGAGGTGGAGTCGGCCAAAGCGGTGGCATTGAGGGAGGCTGAGTTGCAAAGGGTGGTGGAGCAGAAGAACGCGTTGACTCGGACGGAGAAACTCAAGGCTGAGCACCTGAGCAAGGCCAGTGTCGATTATGAAATAAAGGTATACAACAATATCCAATTACGCGTTTGAGTTCATATTTTAGATGAGATTAAGATAGTTTGAAAGTTCATCATGAAGGTGCTTAAACTGACAATGCAATTACACTGAACTTGAAAGGAGTAGTATTACATGAAAAAACTTTAAGTTTGGGTACTATTTTTTCAATTCATGGTACTGTGTCAAAATAATATGAGGCCGATTTTTTGAACACTCATTCCATATTTTTAGTTCCAGAATAACTAGGGGTGGCAAATGGGCGGGTTTGGGTTAAAATGGGTAAGTTACAAGTGGGTTGGGTCTTTAATGGGTCATTGACCCATTAATTATGAGTCTAATTACCCATACCCAACCCAACCCATTTATTTAAAAACAAACCCGACCCGCCCATTAACCCAATTACAAACTAGTATATACTAAAATTTAAAATGACTAAAATATCAATGTACACTACAATGACTATATTACCCCTGTAAATTTAAATGACTAAAATTACCATACTATCCCTCTACTACTAAAATGACCAAATTACCCCTATACACTTAATTTTTCCGATATGTAGCGGGAGTAGCATATCACTAGCTATTGTGAATTTTTTAGAATGCCTTAAGCGACTATATTGGAAGTGAGCTAAAAATCAGATAAAAAACGATTCATCATGGAAATCGACTATGGCCCCGTTCAGCTAAATAAGCCAACTGACTTTTTTTTTTTGTCTTTATTCAAAAAAATTTCGTATTTGTTAGTTTTTCATCAGTTTTTTGGGGATTATTGCATTGTCATGACGAGAGGAATTTAAAAAGTAAAAAATTATGATCAAAATTCAATTTTTTTAATAAAGACGAAAAAATTGGCTTATAGGCTTGTTTTTGTCTTTATTCAAAAAAATTATGTTTCGATCATAATTTTTTACTTTTTAGATTCTTCTTGTCATGACGATGCAATAATTCCCAAAAAATTAACAAATACGAAAAAAATTTGAATAAGGACAAAAAAAATAAACTAGTTGACTTATTTAGCCGAATGGGGCTTATGTCGTGAGGGCCCGAACGAAAAAGAATTCAATTCATGTAGTTGATTTTCAAATTATGAAAAGCGATATTGAGAGAGAGAGGGGATGGGGTCTGGTTGATTAAGGTAGTAAAATATAGGTTTTTAAAAAAAAAGATAGTATAAAATACAGAAAGCAACTCAAGGAGAGAGAGAGAGAGAGAGAGAGAGAGAGAGAGAGAGAGAGAGAGAGAGAGAGAGAGAGAGAGAGAGAGAGAGAGAGAGAGAGAGAGAGAGAGAGAGAATTTGGATGATTTGGAGTGGGGTCGGGGGGTGTGTCCGGGGGGTGGGGGGGGGAGGGAAGCAATTTCCAGGTCAGGGCTTTTTGTTAAAGAGAGGATTTTTTTTCGTGGGTTACTTGCATGCCCATTGGGTCATTTAAGTTGATACAATTGATGCCCAATTAAGACCCAACTAATAATGGGTTAGTTGGGTTTGGACCCATTCTTACCCAACTAATAAATGGGTTGGGTTGGATTTATTTTTTAGTTGATGGGTCTGGGTTTGTTAATGGGTCTGGGTTCAATTTGCCACCCCTAAGAATAACGGAAGTATGGCCATAGTTGCCACTACAATGAAAGAGAGAAACAATAAGGGTTATAGGTACGTGGGAAGTGGTCACTACGGAATAGCTGAAGCGGTGATATAAGATTAACAGGAAATTTATGAAATAACCCTTAAAAGGAGCAGAGTTTTGTAATACTTTTTCATCCATAAATATCTAATCTAATAAACAAATACAAAAGATATGAGAACAAATGGAAGAAAGGAATTGTAGAGCACTGATATTGCTTGTAGAAACTTTACATCCATCTCAAAACCAATTGGCTGAATCTGTACATCACCAGAGTTGTAGGCATCATCAATTCCTTGGATCGTTGACACTTTATCTTTCGGAATTTGATCTTTCGGCACAGCTATCTCAGTCCCAATCAAAGCAGCCTTTTGATCTTTTTGCAGACACATCCCAAATTCAGTCTCAGTATTAGGAACTTCTTCCTTGTGCGCTTCTTTCCCCATGTTTTTAATCTCCTCCGGTGTAGCGCTCATGACAATGAATGTGTCATGAGTCTTGACCAAATAGTACTCGTAAAGCTTCCACCCTGTCTTTGTGGTGGTATTTTGGGACTCAGCAATGAACTTTCTTGACCTCTGTGTGACAGTGATTTTTGTACTATCTTCCGCCACATAATTGGGGGTCCCGAACATTTTCCAGTAGCCTCCGGCTTTAGCCCTCACTAATTCAAATCCTTTCGGATACTTATCGGAAAACGTGGAGAAGATAAATTGATTAGTATCCGAAAGGATTTGAATCAGTGAGGGCTAAAGCTGGAGGCTACTGGAAAATGTTCGAGACCCCCAATTATGTGGCGAAAGATGGTACAAAAATCACCATCACACGGAGGTCAAGAAAGTTCATTGCTGAGTCCCAAAATACCACCACAAGTACAAGTACAGGGTGGAAGCTTTACGAGTACTGTTTGGTCAAGACTCAGGACACACTCATTGTCATGAGCGCTACACCGGAGGAGATTGAAAAGATGGGGAAAGAAATGCACATGGAAGAAGTTCCTAATATTGGGACTGAATTTGGGATGTATCTGCAAAAAGATCAAGCGGAGGCTGCTTTGACTGAGACTGAGATAGCTGTGCCGAAAGGTCAAGTTCCGAAAGATAAAGTGTCAACGATCCAAGGAATTGATGAGGCCTACAAATCTGGTGATGTGCAGATTCAGCCAGTTGGTTTTGAGATGAATGTAAAGTTTTTACATGGTATCAGAGCGGGGCCCGTTCCACTCCACATTTAAAAAAAAATCACAATATGATAAGACCCAAACACGTGACAGACTTCAAACGCGACTGCACGTAAGGGGGATGTTAAATAAATGAATCTCACATTGTTTGGGAGTGGAATGAGTGATCACTTAATAACATTTGGGACCTCTTCACTCATTGGTTTTGAGATGGATGTAAAGTTTCTACATGGTATCAGAGCCTCTACCCCACATTTAAAAAAAAAATTTACCATCCACACCCCACGATGATAGACCAGCAAAAAGGCTGCGCGATGATAGGACCCAAAAGTGGCCACACGTGACAGGCCTCAAAAACGGCTGCACATGAGGGGGGATGTTAAGATATAAAGTCCCACATTGCTTGGGAGTGAAATGAATGATCACTTAATAACATTTGGAACCTCTTCACTCATTGTCAATTGGCTTTGAGATGGATATAAAGTTTCTACATTGCTAAGTCTTACAAGTTGCTCAAGGGATTGGAATAAATTACTTCAAGCCATATGTTTCTTTTCTTCTTTTTTGAGAATTTTGTCTCTACTACCAAAACGAGATTCCCTATATCTAAGAGAGTACCTCATAATCATGATCCATGGGTGTATGACGCAAATTTGAACAAGAGTAAACAAACGCTTGATTGGATGTTTATGCATGGTTTCATGTTTGAGAAAAACGGTGAGAGTTACAAATCAAGGTGAGTAATCTTTTGTCATTGTGTAAAGTGAAACTAAAAGTGTGATTAGAATTGGTGATGTATATCAGTCCTCTATGACATTGTTCAATTATGTCCAGTTTGATTCTTTTCTTTGCTTTACTTCATATCCTTCTCTTCTGTTGCTAAACATATTGCCCTGATAAAAAGGTGCAAGAGGCAAACTGGGAGTTATACAAGAAACAGAAAGAAGCTGAAGCAGTTCTCTTCAAGCAGCAAAAGGAGGCTGAAGCAAAGAAAGCAACCGCAGATGCCGCGTTCTATACTCAAAAGCAGGTGGCAGACGGTGCACTCTACGCCAAGCAGAAAGAAGCCGAAGGAATCATCTCCATCGCAGAAGCCCAAGGCCTCTACTTGAAATGCCTCCTCAAAGAAGTAAATGGAAACTACGCTGCGCTCAGAGACTACATGATGATCAATAATGGTGTGTTCCAAGAAATCGCGAAGATTAATGCGGAAGCAGTGAAAGGGCTGCAGCCCAAGATCAGTGTTTGGTCCGGTGCTAACGGGGGTGGTGAAAGCGGTGCTGTTAGCGGAATGAATGGTGTTGCCGGTGTTTATAGCATGTTACCGCCGCTGTTTCAGACAGTGCATGAGCAAACAGGGATGCTGCCACCGGCTTGGCTTGGCACATTGCCTAGTTCCAATCAATCCGTATCTAACTAGAAAGTGTTACTCCCTCCGTCCCCTTTTTAAAGTCTAGTATTTCATTTTGGGTTGTCCCTTAATAAATGTCTATTTTGTAAAGTTAGTGGGTAAAAGTTGGTACATTTTCCATTTTGCCCCTAAAAGTAGATTCCATTTTGAAAAGTTAGTGAGTAAAAGTGTAATGATGATGTCTTCATAGAGGGTAAATAGGAAAAATGGAGATAAAAGTTGATGTGAAAGTGTAATGATGATATTTTCTTAATAAGTTGGAGTTACGAAGCGAGACATTTACAAAGAGACGGAGGGAGTAGTAATTACTTGATGTTAAGTTAAGCATTTCTAATCATTCTCCAAATCTATCTAATAAAACACAAGGGTGTGGAGACCACACAAACACAAGTTGAAAGAAGGGCAGAGATTCATTTGATCTAATGGTTGATGTGTGCTCTCCAACCCTCTTAAGAAAATACTAACACTCTTACAAATATATTAGAAAAATACTATCGATTCTTTTTACCTACTGCTCGGCTTCTAGTGTTGGCATAAAAAAAACAAAAACATATTCCAAAAATGTACCCATGCTTACGGCACTACCGGGGTGTGTAGTGCCGTAGGCATGGGCAAACACTATAGGTCTATATGGGCTTTTGCCTATATGTGCAGGGGCAGGTTTATAGCTGAGTAATTAGAAGAATTGCTGGTAGTTTGAGGTGACACTAATTAAACCTACAAGTATATGATGAGTAAACTGTTTTAGAAATTCTGGGCTATTTCTTTTTGCCCCTTCTCTCTGTATATGAGGTGCAATTGCTTGATCTTACACATATGAATGCCTATGTCTTTTGTAAAGCTATGGTGATCATGTTGGCAATGTATTAAACTTACCTAGTGAGGAGACTTTGAGGGCCCTTTTTTTTTTTTTTCAATAACTGGATATGTCCGTGCAGTTTGCCACTAGTCTGAGGATGGCAAAAATGCCCAGATCGTTAGAGGGAACTGGGAAGGGTTCTGGGGGAGCATTGACAGGGTTGGGGCAGATATATATTGGTGGTCAAGGGACCAAATAATATTTGGGCCGGGTGTGAGAGTGTCGACTTTGATCCACACCCGCCCCAGTATGCTAATTAGCTCAATATCCTTATTCTTTTTTCCTAGTTTCGAGTAACTTCTTATTATTGAAGATACGTTGGTGTTCCCAATTAGATTTTTATTTGGTACTCCCTCCGTCCCAATTTAATTGTCCTCTACGATTTTCTGTGCATTTTCAAACCCCCAAAAAATATGTTTCCGCATATTATTTTTAAAAAAAAATTTACACCAAATTAGAGTACTCAATGAGCATTTTAATTTGGTGTAAGAAAATAAAAAAATTAATATGTTGAAGTATATTTTTGGGGAGTTTGAAAATGCACGAAAAAACGTAAAGGACATTTAAATTAGAATGGAGTACCAATTACCGAACTTGACTTTTCCTACAAATTGGGCCAATTATTCAAGCTTCTCTTTGCTCCAGACCAACCTAACTTGATCACCAAGATAACACATTGAAATCTTTCTCCTTTGGCATGCAGATTGATGAGAATCTTTCAGAAAACAGGAAATATGGAAAGCAAAGATGGTGGTAATTGAAGAATGGTATGCCTAAATTGCTTGGGTTCAAACCGAAAAGGTAGGCCAGGTTACTGCCTCTTACTCAAATAACCCCTTTCCCTTATAGGAGTTAATTGAGATCTATAACAAAAAAATGAAATATTATTTTCAATCTAGTTCAAGTGTTTGAGTTCTAAAAAGAATCATTTAGTGCTCCTAGGCACCATGTAGCGGTGCTCCAGGAGCACTTTAATAATCACCTCGAGTTCTACAGAGGGGAGGTCGTTAACATGGTAAAGAAACTGTGGGATGGTTATGATGGTCTATGGTCAGTTGCCATAGACAAGATTAGTGTTTAGAATCATCTGTGGAGATGTCTTGCAGTTAAATCAAAGCTGAAATGACTCTTGGTTTTTCTAGACCTATGTTGTATTAATCATCTGTACCAAAAAGAATGGACGTTTTATATGTGAGGGGAACCTAGAACATATTTGGGAATCTTTTTTTGTGATTTATTGGTGAATTGCAACGAGTGACCATTAAAATGAGATTTATTTGAATTTGCTTGAAGTTTTCTGTTGAATTATCAAGGCAATGTAACTTGATATGCTATTCAAATGGCGTCGTGACTTGTGATATTTACAAGAACTAGAACATACATACAGGATTAAGGGTACCTGTTAGACTGTATTTCCTTCCAGTTGGTTCTCTCAGCCGAGAAAAATGTTTACAAGTTATGCTTCATATGCGTCACAATTCAACAGATTATGTTCCAGCCCCGTCGGTTCTGTAACGCCCCAAATTTTGGGAACATTGATTGTAACTATTTTTATTCAAACTTAACATTTAATAACTAAAAGTGGAATAATAAGTCATTACATCCCAAATTATTCTCAAATCAAGATTACATTTATTTAAGGATAGGGAGGGGGACTACGGGAAATTTCTACTCTTCGCGGTGATTGCCTTCTTCGACGATATTCTGCTCTGCTCCAAATTGTTCCAGATTATAGTACGCCTCCTGTTCGCCTTCTAAATCTGGCATAAGATGCCAGGGCCACAAAAGTAACACCGTGAGCTTTTAAGCTCAATAACTAACTCCTACCCCTATGTCCCATACTTTATCAAAAATAATATCTACTTTACAAGGCATCCACATAACTTTAACAAATCAACAATTTAGAGATATCATACAAATAAAAGTGTCGAGTGTTAGGTTCAGAATAGTGTATCGTACTCTGTGTCAAAACATCAAATTCACTTATTATCAATTCTTTTCCTTTAGCACTGGTTCCGTTTACTCCCTCTTTCAGAATGACGGTCGACCATGCATTTACAAACTCTGGTTCCGCCGTTCCGGTCTCCCAGGTTTACTCACACATTCCCGAACACTGGTTCCGCCGTTCCGGTCTCCCAGGTTTACACATGTCAAAATTTCTCTTTTTGCTCTTCTCGTTTTCAAATATCGTTTTCTCGGTTCTCGTGTCTCGTACACATGCATCATTTTCTCGCGAACACATTATTCTTTCAAAGCTTGTTAAAATCATGATATTAATAAATCTTAATTTTCCATGCTTTTCTACCTGATCAATCAAAAAAAAACATAACGGCACATAATCTATGAGCAACACTTCTATCATGCAATCGATAATCACACTTTACAACTAACCATTTAACATGTTGTAACGTCTAATCCAATTTCCAGTAATTAAATCAAAATCGTGCTTTTCGAAATCTAACAAAATAACTGTACGCTTCTGTTTTCCAGGAGGTTATACCTCCACTATTAATATATATATATTTTTACATGCATTTATCATCTAAGCATCATTTCAATACTTTTTAAGATCAACGAACACGTAGCACTATTATATTTAGGTGAGTAGATAGGAGGTTTCTACCTTACTTCTTGGCGGTAGCGGGTTGACTACGATAGTGTTGGATCGAGTCGCGAATGATACGTCTCTTTAAAGCCTTGGTTTGACCAAGTACCTAACTTCTTCTTCTTAAGAAATGAAAAGCAATTAACTAAAATTGACTAACAAAAGTCTCGGCTCTCTCTCTTCTATTCCTCACAGTTTACTTTTTCCAAAAGAGGAAAGGTACAAAGGAAGTTGGTGTACTGGGATGGAAGAAAAGAAGAGGTATTTATAGAGCTTGACTTTTCTCCCTCCCCTCTCATCCGTTCTCTCTCTCTCTCTCTCTCTCTCTCTCTCTGGCTTACAAGGCTAAGAAAATAGGATGAAGTAGGTTTATTTGTGATGAGATTTCCCTGAAGATCTCATATCTTTTCCTCTCTCTCTCTCTCGGGTATACTCCCTCTCTCTCTCTCTCTCTACACAGCACACACACCATCACTCTCTTAATTTTTAAATAATCTTAGCCTGCAAGCTATCCCATATAGGGGTTTGATGTGTTGGCGCAAGTGGTGGGAAAATCTTATGATGGCAGCTTATCTCTTTCTCCCTTTCCTCTCTCGGCAATACCTGAGTCCCTGACCAAGCTAGTCTCAATAGACTGTCTAGGGTGATGATGGTGCAGGAGTAAAAATCCGGAAGAATCCTATCTCACCCTTCCCCCCTATTCTCGGCAGTAACTCTTTCTCTCAAATTTGATTTTGATGGGAAAGGGATAAGAGGTGTAAGAGAAGTGATGACGTGATAAAACAGGTTCTTTGGATAGAAACCCCATCCGGCTTTCTCTCCAAGTATGTGTATGTATATTTATTAAGGCTCCACATCTAAATTTAATACATTACGATTTGCCTAACAAAATCAACACTCAAATAAATAAAAGGTAAACGAGTAAAAGAAATTTTATTAAACTTATAATTTTATTGAAAAAAAAAAAAATTAGGGTCGTTACAACCTACCCCCCTTAATAAATTTCGTCCTCGAAATTAGGTACATACTACGATGGAAAGAGATGCGGGTAATTTTCTCGGATAGCGTCTTCTCGTTCCCAGGTAGATTCTTCAATTCCTTGATGCCTCCATAACACTCGCACCAACTTGATTGTTTTGCCTCGAATATTCTTTTCGTTGTGATCTTGAATCTCTATCGCCTGCTCCTCGAAGGTTGCGTCTTCGTTTAGGGTGATTTCTCCCCAGTTGATGACATGAGTGGGAAGAGCAATATACTTGCGAAGCATCGACACGTGGAATACATTGTGGACTCGATCCAGCTGTGGTGGCAGTGCTAAACGGTAAGCCACATTCCCAATCTTTGCTAAAATGTCGAATGGCCCGATATATCGTGGAGACAATTTCCCCTTTTTCCCAAACCGAATAACTCCCCGACGCGGTCTGATTTTTAGGAACACATGATCGCCGACCTTGAAAGACAAGGGTCTGCTCCTTTTGTCCGAGTAACTTTTCTGACGACTCTGGGCGGTAAGTAGCTTCTGTCTAATCACCTTAATCTTTTCAGTCGTATTTCTGACCAGATCTGGTCCAATCAATCCGGCTTCTCCAGCATCAGTCCAACAAACCGGTGAGCGACATGGTCTTCCGTACAAAGCTTCAAAAGGCGCCATCTCGATGCTTGACTGATAGCTGTTGTTGTAAGCAAATTCAATCAGAGACAACTGTTGTTCCCAATTCCCAGAGAAATCGAGTGCACAAGCCCTCAGCATATCCTCTAGAGTCTGAATTGTCCTTTCTGTCTGTCCGTCCGTCTGTGGGTGGAAAGCAGTACTGAGTCGAATGTCCGTTCCCAAGGCTTTCTGTAAACCCTTCCAAAAATTGGATACGAATCTCGGATCACGGTCTGATACGATAGATACAGGTACTCCATGTAAGCGTATAATTCCTTGGATGTAGAGTAAACTCAAAGCTTCCATGTTCTCCGTCATCTTTACCGGTAAGAAGTGCGCAGATTTAGTGAGTCGGTCGACTATTACCCAAATAGCAGTGTTAGACTTAGGCGTCTTGGGTAAACCGGTCACAAAATCCATGGAAATATGCTCCCACTTCCATGTCGGTATTGGTAACGGTTGAAGCTCTCCTCCGGGCTTCCGATGTTCCGCTTTGACTTGCTGACAAACCAAATATGTTGACACAAAGCTAGCTACATCTTTCTTCATTCCCTCCCACCAGTACGTCCTTCGCAGATCATGGTACATCTTAGTACCCCCAGGATGAACAGCGAAGTTCGAGTGATGAAATTCTCGTAGTACGGCTTCTCGGAGGGTGCCGATGTTTGGTACGAATGTCGAACCCTTGAATCTGAGGCTGTTGTCGGTGTGAATCGTCCATCCAGTGAGTGCTTTACCGACAGTAATCTGAGACCGTATAAACTCACAGTCCTGTTCAAATCCTTGAGCAAGTAAAATTTCTCGGTGAAGTGCAGGTATAGCAATAAGAGCGCACAAACGTGCTTGACCGTTGACTGATGACGCTTGCAGGTTGAACTCGTTGAGTGTTTCTACCATCTCCCATTCTTTCATAGCTACTCTAGCTTTCTGCTCGTGACTCTTTCGGCTCAGAGCATCAGCTACTACATTAGCTTTTCCTGGGTGGTAAGACATGGTAAATTTATAGTCCTCCAGATATTCCATCCACCTCCTCTGTCTCATATTTAACTCCTTCTGAGTGAACAAGTATTTGAGACTCTTGTGATCGGTGAAAACTTCGAATTGCTCCCCATATAAGTAATAACGCCATGACTTGAGAGCGAAGACCACTGCTGCTAGTTCTAGGTCGTGCGTAGGGTAATTCTTTTCATGCGGTCTCAGTTGACGTGATCCATAGGCAACAACCTTCCCATTTTGCATCAAAACGCAACCCAAACCATCTTTAGAGGCATCACAGTAAACTGTGTACCCTACATCCCGCTCTGGAATGATGAGTATGGGTGCACTGGTTAGTCCTTTCTTCAACTCCTGAAACGTCTTCTCACAGGTTTCATTCCATTCAAACTTGACCCCTTTTTGCGTCAATCTAGTCATTGGTTTGGCGAGAACCGAGAAATCCTGAATAAATCGCCGATAATAGCCAGCCAATCCTAGAAAGCTTCTGATCTCAAACACTGTCGTAGGCCGCTTCCAATTCAGCACAGCTTCCACCTTGCTATCATCCACCGCAATTCCATCTTTAGACACCACGTGTCCTAGGAATTTAACCACCTCTAGCCAGAACTCGCACTTACTAGCCTTTGCATAGAGTTGGTTGTCTCTAAGTACTTGTAGTACGATTCTGAGGTGTTCTTCGTGCTCCTCCTTCGTGGTTGAGTATATCAGTATGTCATCAATGAACACTACCACAAATCTATCTAGGTAGGGTTGAAAAATTTTGTTCATGAGACACATGAATACTGCTGGTGCATTGGTGAGTCCAAACGGCATTACTACGAACTCGTAGTGTCCATATCTGGTTCTAAATGCAGTCTTGGTGATGTCTTCATCCCGAATTCTCAGTTGGTGGTACCCTGATCGAAGGTCAATCTTTGAGAAACAAGTAGCTCCTCTCAATTGATCGAACAAGTCATCGATTCTAGGCAATGGGTAGCGATTTTTGATCGTAACCCGATTCAACTGCCTATAGTCGATACAGAGACGTAGTGTCCCTTCCTTCTTCTTCACAAATAAGGCTGGTGCTCCCCATGGTGATGTGCTTGGTCGGATATAACCTTTCTCTTGTAGGTCCTGTAATTGAATCTTGAGTTCCTTCAGTTCGGTCGGTGCCATTCTGTATGGGGCTATGGAGATTGGTGCAGTTCCAGGTTGGAGTTCAATGGTGAAGTCTAGTTCTCGTTGTGGTGGCAACCCAGGAAGTTCTTCAGGAAATACGTCCGCATACTCGCAGACAATGTGAGGTAGTCCCAGCTCCATTCGATCAGTTTCTTCCAACTTGAGGCTAGCTAGCCATCCAAAAAGTTGGTACTGCCACCTTGTTCGTCTTGTCGTTGAGTTTGGAGTCTGTCGATCCCCCTTAAATTTGAAGCAGGTTCCGTCAGGAGCGAAAGCCGTCACCATTTTCTGATGGCAGTCTATGACAGCTCGGTGGGATGACAACCAGTCCATTCCCAAAATTATATCAAAGTCAGCCATATCGATCACTCGTAAGTCGCAGGTCAGACGTAGATCAACTACCTCTATCTCACACCCTTTACAGATTATATTAACGGCTAACTTCCCACCCAAAGGTGATGTTACCATAAAGCTTGATTCTAAGGGTTCCGTTTCTAATCCTAGTGCAGATACGCAGGCAGTAGATATAAACGAGTGCGATGCTCCAGAATCAAATAAAGCTTGAACGCAGGTACTAAATAGTAGTAGCGTACCTTGGATCACAGAGGGATCCTGCTCTTCCTGCTCAGCCTGTAGGGCAAAGATGCGCCCTCCAGCATTCTGTTGAGTTCCCATCGGCTGTTTCCCTTTCCAATTGTGTTGCTGTGGTTGGAACTGTTTGTTGTTCTGTTGCTGAGATCCTCCTTGATTCTGATTTGCAAAACCAGTCTGTCGGAATTGTTGAGGTGGTTGGCTTCCATTCATCCGAGGCCTCTCCAGCTGTGGTTTTGGGCAGTCACGGCTATAATGCCCCATTGCTTGGCAATTGTAGCATTGAACCGTAGAAATATCGCGAATAAATCCCTGTTGTGGCCTTGGTGGTTGGTTTTGCACTGCCCTAGTGTTGTTCCATGATTGGCCTCCTTGCTGCTGGTTGAATGGCTTCCTTGGGTAAGGTCCCTGATTGTTGTTAGTGTTGTAGGTTTGGTTACTTCGAATTGGTCCTACAGCACTTGCCCCTGTCTTTTTCCACTTGGCCTTGAAATCCATGTCTTCTCTTTCAAGTCTCAAGGCACATTTCACCACTTGTGAGTAAGTGGGAAACTCATGGCCGACTACTGCCTTGCGAGAGGAAGTCAATCCCCATTCAAACTTCCTTGCTTTATCATCTTCAGTCGCGATAGTAGTTGGAGCATATCGTGACAATTCCTCGAACTTGGCGGCATACTGTGTCACCGTCATTGAACCTTGCTGCAGACTATGAAACTCTTGTGCCTTTGCCTGCTTGATTGGTGCAGGGAAATACTTATCCAAGAAGATGCGTTCGAACTCAGCAAATGTCATTCTTGCGACATTGTGAGTTGTCTCCATTAGTTCCAACCAATAACGGGCCTCGCCCTTCAGCTGATAGGTGGCTAAGGCTACTCGGTCCCCATCGCGGGCGATATCCAGAGTGTTAAATATCACTTTAACTTCCTTAAGCCAAGCCTCAGCTACAGTTGGCTCAGGTTCTCCATGGAAAGCCGGTGGTCGTCGTTTACAAAACTCGTTCAGAGCTTGAGCCCGAGTCATTGGTCCAGGTACGTGGGCGTGGGGCGGTGGACGGTTGGCGTTGTTGATAGCCGTTGTGAAGGCTTGCAAGAGTTGGGCGAAATCCACATTCCCGTTGGCTGGGTTAGGATGACCGTTGGATGACTCTCCATTGTGGTCATTGTTTTCGTTACCTCCCCCATTGCGAGTGAGCACCATCTACAATTTTTACAGATTTTTGGGGATTCAGAATGGTATCTTATATATCTATGTATATGTAGGTATATATATATATTAACCAATACACCAATTTTGATTATGGAGACGGGTATGTAAACCAAACTGAAACTTTTTATTGATAAAAGCTTAGTACATGATGCTGATTAAGGAAAATAAACAACTACGTCCTCCTACATGGACCTACTGTCCTCGATTCACTACAAAGAGTTAACAGAGGTCAGTTTCGTTCCTTATTCTAACATTTCACTTCTACCTACTGCCTACGGAGTCCAAAGTAGATCCTAAGTGCCTCCTTGTGAGCTTTTTCAGCTTGCTCCAGTTCGTATTCTTCTTGACGACGAAGTTGTTCTTGTATTTCCGCTTCAGTTTGGAGAGGGAGTTCCTCCAAAGTCTCGATCGGAAAGTAGGGAAGATCGGTCAGTGGCGTGTCAAACAGATACCCCACTTCTACGTGCTTGCAGGGTGGTGCAGGTGGAGTCTCCTCGGTTATTGGGACGTCGTAGAGGTAAGACTCAGTGTCTTGGTCGTACACCGGTGGTGGTAGAGGCAGAGAGTTGGTTGGGACTGGTATAGACCGATAGGATCTCAAGGCAGCGGCGGAGCTAGGTGTAGCCATATCTACAAGTAAAAAAAAATTTATATATTAGACTTACAAGTGTGAGGATAGTCACGCACAGGTATGCACATAAGTAGTGATCGTAAGCTAGAAAGGAAATACACGATTTTCATTACTTAAACGAAACAAGTACATCATAGATGGCTTATATTAGCCCAAGTTCTTACAACACAAGTCCTACTCACGACATGTTTTTCTTCCTTGGTTATATTACAACAAAAGTCCTACTTATGACATGTCTTTCTAATGGATCTAGAAGGTGTACGGGAAGCGGGCCTTGTATGCGCCTATGTCGGTCTCAAAGGGCGGCGGTGGTACGTTACCGGGGTTGGTGCTGAAATCCATGAAGTCCTCTTTCCCTAGTTCCTCATCGTCAGACGGCTCCTCATCGTCAAACGGCTCCTCATCGTCAGATGGTAAGTCTGGATTTGGTCCATTCATTAAGTGCTGCCAATCTGCTTCGTTTTCAGGTGGGTCGTTGAATTCCATAGGTTCCTCTTCGGGGTCTTCTTCGGGATCCTCCTCAGGGTCTTCCTCTTCAGGTTCTTCTTCTGCATGCCCTTCCTCTTCATGTAACAACACGTCAATTGGTGGCCAAACTCCAAAGGTTCGATAGTGTTGGTCCAGCAGGGGAAATTGATAAGCAAAGTAGGGGTCGTTTATCAAATGGTCGAGTACAGTATGGTGGACGTCCTTAAAGTTCCGGATCTCGGCTATCAATGCTGGGTTCATCTACAAGGAAAGATACCTCAATTAGTAATGTTTTAAAACTGGGTTTTATTAACTCAAGGAAATTTTGGAATCCTAGGTTCTATATTCGATCCTTGATTTAAGTCATCATCCAATTGTTCGGGAATTTCCAGCTCGGTGGTATTGCCAATTTCCACACCTTGCTTCAATCCGAAGATTGTTTTGCCAAAATTCCACCCAATTTGGGACGGTAAACTTAAACTCAATTCACATTTACACAAATGGTCAAACTTATCTTATGGTCTACCCATTCTACCTATGGCCGAGGGTTTGAACCTAAGGCTCTGATACCAAGTTGTAACGCCCCAAATTTTGGGAACATTGATTGTAACTATTTTTATTCAAACTTAACATTTAATAACTAAAAGTGGAATAATAAGTCATTACATCCCAAATTATTCTCAAATCAAGATTACATTTATTTAAGGATAGGGAGGGGGACTACGGGAAATTTCTACTCTTCGCGGTGATTGCCTTCTTCGACGATATTCTGCTCTGCTCCAAATTGTTCCAGATTATAGTACGCCTCCTGTTCGCCTTCTAAATCTGGCATAAGATGCCAGGGCCACAAAAGTAACACCGTGAGCTTTTAAGCTCAGTAACTAACTCCTACCCCTATGTCCCATACTTTATCAAAAATAATATCTACTTTACAAGGCATCCACATAACTTTAACAAATCAACAATTTAGAGATATCATACAAATAAAAGTGTCGAGTGTTGGGTTCAGAATAGTGTATCGTACTCTGTGTCAAAACGTCAAATTCACTTATTATCAATTCTTTTCCTTTAGCACTGGTTCCGTTTACTCCCTCTTTCAGAATGACGGTCGACCATGCATTTACAAACTCTGGTTCCGCTGTTCCGGTCTCCCAGGTTTACTCACACATTCCCGAACACTGGTTCCGCCGTTCCGGTCTCCCAGGTTTACACATGTCAAAATTTCTCTTTTTGCTCTTCTCGTTTTCAAATATCGTTTTCTCGGTTCTCGTGTCTCGTACACATGCATCATTTTCTCGCGAACACATTATTCTTTCAAAGCTTGTTAAAATCATGATATTAATAAATCTTAATTTTCCATGCTTTTCTACCTGATCAATCAAAAAAAAACATAACGGCACATAATCTATGAGCAACACTTCTATCATGCAATCGATAATCACACTTTACAACTAACCATTTAACATGTTGTAACGTCTAATCCAATTTCCAGTAATTAAATCAAAATCGTGCTTTTCGAAATCTAACAAAATAACTGTACGCTTCTGTTTTCCAGGAGGTTATACCTCCACTATTAATATATATATATTTTTACATGCATTTATCATCTAAGCATCATTTCAATACTTTTTAAGATCAACGAACACATAGCACTATTATATTTAGGTGAGTAGATAGGAGGTTTCTACCTTACTTCTTGGCGGTAGCGGGTTGACTACGATAGTGTTGGATCGAGTCGCGAATGATACGTCTCTTTAAAGCCTTGGTTTGACCGAGTACCTAACTTCTTCTTCTTAAGAAATGAAAAGCAATTAACTAAAATTGACTAACAAAAGTCTCGGCTCTCTCTCTTCTATTCCTCACAGTTTACTTTTTCCAAAAGAGGAAAGGTACAAAGGAAGTTGGTGTACTGGGATGGAAGAAAAGAAGAGGTATTTATAGAGCTTGACTTTTCTCCCTCCCCTCTCATCCGTTCTCTCTCTCTCTCTCTCTCTCTCTCTCTCTCTCTCTCTCAGGCTTACAAGGCTAAGAAAATAGGATGAAGTAGGTTTATTTGTGATGAGATTTCCCTGAAGATCTCATATCTTTTCCTCTCTCTCTCTCTCGGGTATACTCCCTCTCTCTCTCTCTCTACACAGCACACACACCATCACTCTCTTAATTTTTAAATAATCTTAGCCTGCAAGCTATCCCATATAGGGGTTTGATGTGTTGGCGCAAGTGGTGGGAAAATCTTATGATGGCAGCTTATCTCTTTCTCCCTTTCCTCTCTCGGCAATACCTGAGTCCCTGACCAAGCTAGTCTCAATAGACTGTCTAGGGTGATGATGGTGCAGGAGTAAAAATCCGGAAGAATCCTATCTCACCCTTCCCCCCTATTCTCGGCAGTAACTCTTTCTCTCAAATTTGATTTTGATGGGAAAGGGATAAGAGGTGTAAGAGAATTGATGACGTGATAAAACAGGTTCTTTGGATAGAAACCCCATCCGGCTTTCTCTCCAAGTATGTGTATGTATATTTATTAAGGCTCCACATCTAAATTTAATACATTACGATTTGCCTAACAAAATCAACACTCAAATAAATAAAAGGTAAACAAGTAAAAGAAATTTTATTAAACTTATAATTTTATTGAAAAAAAAAAAAATTAGGGTCGTTACAGGTTCAAATTCCAGAAACCAGTAAATTCTACGAACAACAGATGACAAATATGCAGTCACATATTGGGGTATGATGGCGCTGCAACGAAGCATGGGAGTTGGCTCACAGAGAGAGGGAGAGGGTAGAGATGAGATTTGCGTCGACGGGGGTGCGCCTTGGAGGCTGTGCACCCTGGGGAAGAGGCTTTGATGTCTGGGTTTGATGATAGCGGGTACTTAGGTTTCTGTTTGGAGATTGAAGCAGCTACCATTATATGTAGCGACGTTATACAAATACCCTTGCATAATTGCATATGACAGGCAATGTGGACGGAGAAATACCCTTGCATTTGACGGTCAATCTGGACGGAGTTAGTTATGAGGATCATGTAGAAACAGATTTAATACACAGGGGACTCAATAGACTCAATTTTTTTACTGGGGACCAAAGTGCCACTTCATTATTATGTTGGGGACCAATGGTAAAATTAAGCCCAAAGTCTTTAGCCAATAGCCAGTCCAACCAAAACCATAGTTTTTTTTTTTTTAGGCAACACAAGTTTTATTTAGTAACTTGACAAAGGGTACATCGAATTGGAGAAGGGGGAGGGGAATCCAACCAAAATCATAGTTATATCGCTATAATTACTTTATGGGCAAATTTCACTCAGACCCCCTGAGGTATCTGACAATGATAGAATATGCCCCTCAGTTTTCAAAAATGACAGAGACCTCCCCTATTTCACAGTTTGGGTTTCATTCCGTTAGTTCCGCTAGTGAGATGGACGGAAAATGTACGGAAATGCACGGAAAATGAAATCTTCAATTTTATTTGGTTCTACAACTATCTTAGGGCTCTCATTGAAAGTCCTAGAGCCAAAAATTAATTATGATCATTTAGGATAAAATGATAAGAAAAGTAAGATCTTCGCACTGATTCAAACGGATTAAAAATTGGAGTACTTAAGTATCTACTTGGTTCTACGACTCTCCTAGGATTCTCATTGAAAGCCCTAGAGCCAAAAATTAATTATGATCATTTAGGATAAAATGATTAAAAAAATAAAATATTCGCACCGATTCAAACGGATTAAAAATTGGAGCATTTAAATTTTTGCTCTTCATTTGGTTTTAGGGCTTTCAATGAAGAGCAAATACTTAAGTGCTCCAATTTTCAATCCATTTGAATCGGTGCGAATATCTTATTTTTTTGATTATTTTATCCTAAAGCGTCATAATTAATTTTTGGTTTTAAGATTTTCAATGAGAGCCCTAAGATAGCTGTAAAACTAAACGAAAAGGAGATACTTAAGTTCTTAAATTTTCAATCCGTTTGAATAGGTGCGAAGTTCTTATTTTTCTGATTATTTTATCCTAAAGGGTCATAATTAATTTTTCGCTCTAGGGCTTTCAATGAGAGCCCTAAGAAAACCGTAAAACCAAATGAAGAGCAGATACTTAAGTGCTCCAATTTTTAATTCGTTTGAAGCGGTGTGAAGATTTTTATTTTTTTATCATTTTATCCTAAATAGTCATAGTTAATTTTCGGCCCCAAGCTTTCAATGAGAGCCCTGAGAGAGCCATTGAACCAAATGAAGAGAAGATACTTAAGTGCTCCAATTTTCAATCCGTTTGAATCGGTGCGAAGATCTTATTTTTCTGATCATTTTATCCTAAAGGGTCATAATTAATTTTTTTGCTCTAGGACTCTCAACAAGAGCCCTACGATAGCCGTAGAACTAAATAAAATTGAAGATTTCATTTTTCATACATTTCCGTACACTTTCCGTCTGGAACTAACGGAATGAAACCCAAACTATGAAATAAGGGAGGTCTTTGTCATTTTTGAAAACTAAGGTGTCATTGTCAGATACCTCAGGGGGTCTGAGTGAAATTTGCCCTTACTTTATTATCACCTCATAAATCTGATCAACTAAAAATTAAACCTCATAATACTGGCCAAGATATTATGATTGGTTATCGGGGAGTAATTTGCGTTAGCCTTTATGGAATTTTTGCTTGTGATGGTTAACCGTTTCCTAGTAGAACTCTATAATCCCACTAGGGTTCTGCCTTATCCCCCGTTAGGATTCCACTTCCTCACCAGTTCTCGGATTTCCCATACCCCTATATAAATCACACACAGAAACGTCCCCTTAGCCTTTCTTTCAATTCTTCTACGTTTTTCTTCTTTCTTCTTGACCACGCTCACAGAGATTTCTTGGAGTTTTCTTGAACATGTATTGGGTTGCAGGTCCATCAGAGGTCCTAGCCATCACTGGCTGGGGAATTGCAGACATAAGTCTAGCCAAAAAGAAGTGGGTATGGCCAGGCCAAAAGGTCATACGAGTAGACATCTCCCCTGTCAACTACACCTTCCAAGTCCAAGCCATGAGTGCAGAAAAGCTCCCCTTCATTCTCCCGGCAGTCTTCACCATCGGCCCGCGCGTCGACAGCAACGAGGCCATGCTCAAGTTTGCCAAGCTCATCTCCCCGCACGACAAGTTGTCGAACCACGTCAAGGAGCTCGTCCAGGGTGTCATCGAGGGCGAGACCCGCGTCCTCGCTGCATCGATGACCATGGAGGAGATCTTTAAGGGTACTAAACAGTTTAAGCAGGAGGTTTTTGATAAGGTGCAGTTGGAGTTGGATCAGTTTGGGCTTCTTATTTACAATGCCAATGTTAAACAGTTGGTTGATGTGCCTGGACATGAGTACTTCTCTTACCTTGGGCAGAAGACTCAGATGGAGGCTGCTAATCAAGCCAGGGTACATTGCTGACCTTCAATTTTAATCGTTCTAAATCTTAGTGGCGAGTTCTTGCTATTCTGGAAAAAAACCTAACCCTAGGATTGTGTCCATGTGACATAAGTCCAATAATCGTTCTAAATCATGGTGACGAGTTCTTACTATTCCGGAAAGAAACCCTCACCCTAAAATTGTGTCAATGTAACATAAGTCCGATATGTAGGTTTTGCCTTGTAAGATAAGTCCTGTGATATAATAAGACAAACTCCATATTCTTGATTTGCAAGCTTTCTTTATGTTAATTATCAAAATATATGATGGTTGCATAATGACTTTGGGGGCAATTTGAGAAGACCTTGCTGCTCGGTCCACAGATCATGTTACAAAGTGGGATTTAATTTGCAGTTTTATTCTAATGAGGGCGAATATGACTTTGGAAAGCGAGTTCCCATGTCTATTCTCGATTTTACTCTCTCCTTTCCCGAGTGTTGGTCCTTTTGGGGGCGTCCCAGATTCAATGATTAAGTTATGCATATATTTGGAATCAATAAGTAATGCATATCTAGGAACTAATTTGTCGAAACCATTCAGAAAATCTCAACTAGAATTTTTAATTGGCGTCTTAAACTTTGATATGATATCTTCGTGAATATATTGTTCTTTCACCCGAACGTGGTCTCGGCTGCCTTCTGTTTAGTTATGTTTACATTGATGAATTCCAACACGGTGGTCTGTTCGGCCGTTGGTTCCATTTTTTCACTATATTCAAGACACCAGTTTCTATTTGCCATGATTCATTCGTATCCTTTAGTTGTTAATTTTCTGACTTGATTCAATGGAATTTGTGTAGATTGATGTATCAGAGGCAAAGATGAAGGGTGAGATTGGTTCAAAGCAAAGAGAAGGCCAGACAACGCAGAACGCAGCTAAGATTGACGCTGAGACAACGATCATTGCAACTAAGAGGCAGGGAGAGGGGAAGAAGGAGGAGGTTAGGGTCAAGGCAGAGGTGCAGATATTTGAGAACCAGAGAGCGGCCGAGGTGGCAGAGGCCAATGCTGAGTTGGCAAAGAAGAAGGCGGGCTGGGGCCAGTTGTCCCAACTGGCAGAGGTGGAGTCGGCCAAGGCGGTGGCATTGAGGGAGGCCGAGTTGCAAAGGGTAGTTGAGCAGAAGAACGCGTTGACTCAAACGGAGAAACTCAAGGCTGAGCACCTGAGCAAGGCCAGTGTCGAATATGAAATAAAGGTATGCAACAATATCCAATTACATTGAAAGGAGTAGTTTTACATGAAAGAACTGCATCAAAATAATATTTTTTTTCAATATGAAGGTGCTTAATATTTTTTCATCGTGATCATGAAGGTGCTTAAATTGACAATGCAATTACACTGAACTCTTATACTATATTTTCAATTCAAGGTACTGCGTCAAAATTATGTGATGCCGATTCATTGAACAATCATTCCTTGTTTTTAGTTCCAGTATAACGTAAGCCTGGCCGTAGTTGCCACTTCAACGAAACAGAGAAACAATGAGGGTTAAAGGAACGTGAAAAGTGGTTACTATGAAAAAGCTTAAGCATTAGGTGATGCAAGATTAATAGGAAATTTGTGAAAAAAACCCTTAAAAGGAGAAGTACAGATTTTGTAATACTTTAATTTTTTTTTTTGCTGACAAAGGAACCACCCCATAGGAGGGCCACTACTTGGACCCGCCCATAGAGTGTAAACCTCCGGACAAGCTGAGCCCCGACCTGCCTTGCAGTACCAGCCCTGGAGAGGAGTTGAAGTGTCGAACCCTGCCCACTTCTAGGCAAGGGCCTTCTCCTTCCGTTGGGGCAAGCCCACGGGTGGTAGGCAGAAAGATATCGGAACAAATGGAAAATAGGAATTGTAGAGCACTGATATTGCCAAGTCTTACAAGTGTCTCAAGGGATTGGAATAATTTACTTCAACCCATATGTTTCTTTTCATCTTTTCTGAGAATTTTGTCTCTACTACCAAAACGAGATTCCCTCTGTTTTAAGAGAGTACCGCATAATCATGATCCATGGGTGTATGACGCGAATGTGAACAAGATTAAACGCCTGATTGGATGTTTATGCATGGTTTCATGTTTGAGAAAAACGGTGAGAGTTACAAATCAAGGTGAGTAATCTTTTGTCATTGTGTAAAGTGAAACTAAAAGTGTGATTAGAATTGGTGATGTATAGCAGTCCTCTACGACATTGTTTAATTATAATTTATGTCCAGTTTGGTTCTTTGCTTTACTTCAGTTCATATCCTTCTCTTCTGTTGCTTAACATATTGCCCTGATAAAAAGGTGCAAGAGGCAAACTGGGAGCTATACAAGAAACAGAAAGAAGCTGAGGCAGTTCTCTTCAAGCAGCAAAAGGAGGCTGAAGCAAAGAAAGCAACCGCAGATGCCGCGTTCTATACCCAACAGCAAGTGGCAGACGGTGCACTCTACGCCAAGCAGAAAGAAGCCGATGGAATCGCCGCCATCGCAGACGCCCAAGGCCTCTACTTGAAATGCCTCCTTAAAGAAGTCAATGGAAACTATGCTGCGCTCAGAGACTACATGATGATCAATAATGGCGTGTTCCAAGAAATCGCGAAGATTAATGCGGAAGCAGTGAACGGGCTGCAGCCCAAGATCAGTGTTTGGTCCGGTGCTAACGGGGGTGGTGAAAGCGGTGGAATGAATGGAGTTGCCGGTGTTTATAGCATGTTACCGCCGCTGTTTCAGACAGTGCATGAGCAAACAGGGATGCTGCCACCGGCTTGGCTTGGCACGTTGCCTAGTTCCAGTCAATCCATATCTAACTAAAAAGTGTTAGTAATTACTTAATGTTAAGTTAAGCTTTTCTAATCATTCTTCAAAAAGGTCTATATGGGCTTTTGCCTATATGAGCAGGGGGCAGGTTTATAACTGAGTAATTAGAAGAATTGCTGGTAGTTTGAGGAGACACTAATTAAATAAGGACAAAAAAATAATTTTTCCATTTTCCATTATTGTTAAGTTAATTATTGCATCTCCATGACAAACACCCCCCCCCTGAGACCTGCTTTTCCCCAGAGACCTGCTTTTCCCTGCTCATATAGGCAAAAGCTACCAGCAATTAGAATAATTCCCAAAAAATTGACGCAAAACTAACAAATACGAAAAAAATTTGAATAAGGACAAAAAAATAAGCCACTTGGCTTATTTAGCCGAACAGCCCCTAAATAATGAGTCTTAGGGTGTTCGTTGAAAGGCTTAAGAGCAAAAAAAATCATTATGGCCGTTTAGAATAAAATGATCAAAAAAATACGATCTTTGCCCCGGTTAAACGGAATTGAAAATTGAAGCGCTTAATTCTTGAATTATATTGAACGGGTGGAACCACAAAATATATAGTTTTTCCATTTTCCATTATTTCACCATCAATATTAGGCTCGTTTGATAGGTTTCGTTGAGTAGATTTCAAAAATATAAAATTTATTTTAAAACAATACGTCAAAAAAAAGTTATTACAATTTAAAATTTTATAACAAAAAAATAAAATGAGAGAGAGAGAGAGAGAGAGAGGGGGGGGTGGGTAAAGCGGGAAAAAAGATGAAGATACAAAGGATTGCGGTATTAGGAGCCACTTCACGTTTCCCATAAACACCAACCAAAGTGAGAGAGAGAGAGACTCTCCTCTTCTGACGGACGCATGAATACATGAGAACTCAGAGATCATAAAGATATCATCATAACATTGGAGTACTTTCTTTGTATATTTGCTTCTTTTTGGGATTCTCTCTTCTTCTTCTTTTCCGGGTGTTGGGTCGGCTTACCCGTACTTCAATCGGTACTTTTTTACGATCCGGTCAAAGGCAATTCATTCATGTCGGGGCTAGAAAATTCACAAGAAATTAGATTTTATGGCCTGACTTTAAGAATCAAATCTTAATCAATTATGTGGAGAGCAAAAACTCACTAACCAACTGGACTAAACTCTTCGGATTCTCTCACTGTATATCTTTCCCAAACCCAAAGCAACATTGCTCTCTCTCTCTCTCTCTCTCTCCTTGCTACAAGAGATGGTCTCTCGGTCCAAATAGTGTGTAGAACACTATAACACCTCGCGTGCTCCATTGCTCACTCTTGGGAAACACACACTCACTCACTCTCTCTCTCTCTCTCTCTTGGATTTCAATATCGTTGAGTGTTTTTAGAGTGTGTTTTTATAGACCAACATTCCCTTTTGTTCCTACCGAATGTTTCATTATTTATGTAGTAAGAGTTTTGGAGACTTCCAATACCACCTTGAAGTATGCCCAGAATAAGCCAACAATGCCAATCAATGATCCGACTTTTTCACTAGCTAATTGGAGTTTTTTTGTGTGTGTGCGTGTGTTTTCCTTATTGCGGTTGTTAGAAATCAATTTATCAAGAGTGGTGATCTTCACACTTTTTTCTTTCAGAAATGCTACCAACATAGAAAAATAGTGCACAGATCGTGCACAGATCGCGACGTGGGGCTCACTACGGGTCCCAAATAAATGATCCGAGCCGTTGATTAAATTTAAAACATTTTTTCAAGGGTCTCCGCGAAAAATTAGCTTAATCCGATACCTATAAATGCTCAATTCAATCATCTAACTTTTTCTTATCCTGAAATCTGAATGAAAAATTATATGATTGAATCAAACACTTATAGGTATCGGATTGAGCTGATTTTTTGCGGGAACCCTTGAAAAAATGTTTTACATTCAATGAATGGATCGGGTCATTTGGATAGGACCCATAGTGGGCCACACACTGCAATCAGTGCACAAAATCTGTGCACAGTTGCTGTGTGAGTAGCAGCTCTCTTTTTCTTTTCTTTTATTTTTATGAATGCACTCCAATTTTTTGTCATTTAGTGAATCTTTTATGTGTAATTTTTCACTAAAAGATAAGAAATGGAGTGCATCTATCAAACAAAAATGAGTGAAAATCATTTTCTTTTATCAAACTATAAAAAAAAAAAAACAATTCCACCACTTTGTGGTAATTATATTCTAACACCTTTAGTTCTTGTATTTAATTTCCCACTGCTCCTAATAAGGAATTTTAATTGGGCCCCCCTTAGGATTTTAAATTGGAGGGGCGAATTGAGAGAAAAATTATATCAACAACCCATAAAAAGTTTATGTCTCCAAATAGGAAAATGGTCGGATTTTTCTATCGCAATTAAGATTAAAAATATTAATAAGTTTCTTCCTTTCTAATCATTATTTATAAAGGGAACACAACTTTTAAGTGTGAACGATAATTTTGAAGTTAACTTCTGCACGCATTACTTGTGCCTAGACGCCAGTATAAATAAAAAGGAACAAGTGGACTTCCGGCTCATATAACAAATGATCTTTCGAACGAGTTCAACTATACATTTGCAAGCTTGTTTGGTAAGGTTTTGAGAGAGCGCTTTTTAGAGTAATAAGTTGAGAGAAATAGAGGAAAAAAGATTAGAGTAATAAGTGTAAAAAAAAAAACTTATTGAAACCGCCCGTACTAAGAGAGAGAAAGAAAAGTTCTCTAAACCCGAGGTGAATAAAGTCATAGAGTCCAAGCCAACATAACCAAGATACAAGTCAAATTTCATTGAAGATGGAGTCGAGAATTCCTCATCCTCAAACAAAAGGACTACCATGGGAGGAAATTAATAAGTATAACGATTATTGCACCACGCACAAATTGAATTTCTTATTCCCTTAAGGGTAGTGATTTTGTCACATCCTTTTTTGATAATGTCACACCCTGCAAGTGTATTTTTTGGAGCAAAAATACACTTGCAGGGTGTGACATTATCAAAAAAGGATGTGGCAAAATCTTTTCCCTTCCCTTAATTACTAATAATAAGTCAGAATTAGAAATTGAGCTCAGCTAAAGCCTAGTTTAATTCAAATTCAACATGCTTGAACAATTCAACCAATCACCAACCTCCACGTCACGAAAGAGTTTCCTCCAACACACTCCACGTTAACATGACCCATATGCCCCATCACAGTCGGGTCACTAATCCCCTTCTTACAGCACCCAAAATATTTCCCCCCCCCCCCCCCCCCACAAAATTCTCTCTCTCTCTCTCTCTCTCTCTCTCAATGGGACCAAGCAAAAAAAATGGAGAGTGGTGATTGATTTGATCAGAACCCTTCTTCACGTTCCCATGCACGCCACTGACCCACGCCTAAAATCTCATCAGATCAAAGCACCCATCCTCCTCTTGCACAGCAGTTCAACCTGCTCCCCACGGTTATAACCGTGCACCACGGCAACACCCAAACTTATTCCTGTACAAAACGATGCAATCGATGATTAGATTTTATTTATTCCCGTAATACTACTAAAATACTGTACTCCACTATAGTACTCTCCTACTCTAATAAAACACTCGTGGTTGGGGGGTTAGCAGTCAAACAATCTTTTCCGTTTGACGCAATCGTGACGGTCCCTATTGGCCTACAACTAGTACTCGAGACTAGTACAAGTCACGCAATCCCAACGGCTATCAATCAAAATCCTCCAGATGATGCAAACCCCAACCTTTTAATAAATGGAGTACCAAATTACCCAATAATATACTGTGTACTACTGGAGTATTTTGTTCGATGAAATGGCACCAATGTATCATTTGTTGTTTTTTTTTTTTAATGTGTTTAGGTCAATTTACGCGCACCGTAATTAATTCTGGATCTAATCTCACCGTCTACTTTCAAAGAGCTTAATTGAAGCCGGAACAAAAACTTTGTATATATGAACTGATCTCAAAAGAGTGAATAACACCTGAAAAGCTTAGAATACAAAAACCTTTTTACTCCGAAGTTTCATGCCTCAACGATGACTGCTCTTGGGTTTTCGGTTCATTTAGGCCTCATTTTGCTAAAGTTCATATTTTTTTAAGTACTTATTTTCTATTTACGAGACAAATCATTTTCTTACAATACATTATCTTTAATTCAAATAATAAGTATTTATTTATTTTAACTAGCGAAACGGTTTCTATTGTTAACTCTTGTTTGGATATGATTTTGGGGCTAGTTTAGACTTTTAATACTAATAATAATAGTGTGACGAGTATATCCCTCCTGCAAACTGCAGATCGATCTGAGCATGTAAAATTGGAGGGACTGCGGTCCAATCGAGTCTGACAGGGATATCTTATTTGTCCCATTGGAGTATCTTGTACGAAGTACTACAAATATTGATTACCCAAAATTGCATGGGGCTGCTATTTTGGAGTATTATTAATTTTAGTCATTTCTTGGTTTGAGAGTATCTAAATACTGTAATACTCCCTTCGTCCTTTTTTAAATTTTCCCTACAGTTTTGTTTTGTTTTCCATTTTCAATTGTTTATATCTCTTAATATATATTGCTTAAAATATACATTATGGATTGTTTGATAAATATTAATTATTTATATGAGACAATAATTTTTAAAAAATAATATACATCGAGAGATATAAGCCATTAAAAATGACATGCAAAACCGTAATGGACATAAGGAGTATGTGTTTTATCAAAACTAGCCAACTCGATGTCATAGCCCTTGAGCATTGAATAATTTTTGCAAATTCACCATCTACGTTTACACTATATATTTTAATTTTCTTAAGTATCATTTCTTTCCAACTCATCTTCCAAATCTTCCTCTATTTGAAAGGAAGAGTTTCGGTACTTCATAGATAAAGAATGAAATGATTACCCTCGTATTTTGATTAAACAAAATACTCACGTAATAGAGGTCAAATGTTTCAAACTTTAAGATCATTGAAAGACTCGTCTCATATTTAATTTCAGGATCCCAAAATAGTTGAGGTGCACACAAATTGACCTGACATCTTATATCACACTTAGGCGTTCACGCGCACAAATTATTCATTAGCGTGAACAACATGCAAATTTGACAACAAAAAATATTAGTGAAAATACTACCTTAGTCATCCATAATCACAAATTATTCACACTAATGAATAAGTTGTGAATGAAAAAATTGAAGATGCACAACGTATTCATTAGTGTGAACAACATGCAATTTGATACATTTTATTCATAGCGTTAGTACGCTAGACTGGGGGGAGCTGTTGTCAAGGGACAGCAGCGTGTTGTCCCAGCTGAGGGGGCCCCGCTTCGGTCTTGTTCCGATAATCGAAAACGTTCACCTCTTAGAGCTCGTCGAGTTAAACAAGTATGCAAAAAATCAGTTTGATCGGATATCATTAAGTGCCTGATCGGAACACATATGACTTGCCAATAATGAGTTCTAGTAGATTTGATCCAGTATTTTGGATTCATTCTTTTCAAGACAAAAAGGTTTCGATTAGGTACTTAATGATATCCAATCGAGCCAATTTTTTA
Source organism: Rhododendron griersonianum (assembly GCA_018127125.1). NCBI lineage: Eukaryota > Viridiplantae > Streptophyta > Magnoliopsida > Ericales > Ericaceae > Rhododendron > Rhododendron griersonianum. The sequence goes on along the minus strand of CM030795.1, from coordinate 39,578,339 downwards.
CATACTTGTTCAACTCAACGAGCTCTCCAAAGTAAACGTTTCCAATAATTGGAGTGAGATCGAAGCACAACCCCCTTGGCCGAGACAGCAGGCTGCTGTCCCTTTAAGGGACAACAGCTCCCCCAACTCCGAGTTAGCTCTTTACTCCTATTTTCCTATTTTCCACATTCATATTTCATAAAATTAGCCTCATTAAGTTACAGTACTACTATTTTTCTGCTTATATAAGTACTGGAAGTGGGCCTTCTTTGTTCCCCATGAATGCCCTTTTAAATCCACCCACCTCCGTTCAGCTTAATTCCACAGAACAAAAACACAACACAATGAACCCCCACCACCACCACCACCACCACCACCACCACCAACTGTTACTCCAACAAATCCCGTTCATGCAAAGACCCGACCCGTTTCTCCTCAAACCCACCCACCCATTCCCTCTTCAAAACGAATTTCTTCCTCAATTCTTCTACCACCAACCACCACTCTTTGCTTCCCCCCACTCGCTCTCTCGGGTCTCAACCCAAACCACACCCGACCCACCGACCCCTGCACCCGTTTCTCCCCACATGTCATGGAGTTCTTTGGTGCCGCAGACTAATGAAGCTGAAAACCCACCGGTTCTAGAGGGAATCGCCGCCGTTGTCGGCCAGCACGTGCTCTTTGGGAGCAATGCGAAACCGGGTCCTGACCCGGCCACTCATCGGGCAGGGCCGGGCCAGCAAGGGGTCCAGGTGCAGAGGAGCTACAGGGGGGTGAGGAAGCGGCCATGGGGCCGGTGGTCGGCGGAGATACGCGACCGGGTAGGGCGGTGCCGCCACTGGCTCGGCACGTTCGACACGGCGGAGGAGGCGGCGCGCGCCTACGACTCGGCGGCGAGGCGGCTGAGGGGGTCCAAGGCGCGCACCAACTTCGAGATCGCGCCGCCGGTGGTGCCAACGTTCTCGCCGGGGACTTCTCCTCCGACTTCTTCGTCCGGGGCAGAGAAGTCGAAGGAGAAGAAGAAGAAGAAGAGGACGGCGGTGAATAGCGGGAAGCCCTGCGTGGTGACCTCTGTTGCTCAGCTTTTCAGTTCAAATGCTCCTGGTGGTATTGGCAAGGTTAATAATGTGGAGCTGGACTTGAAGCTTGGAGCTGTTGATTTCAGTGGTGAAGTTAGTGATGCATCTTTGGCTCGTTTATTTAGTTCTGCTAGATAGGCTTATAATACATATATATATATATATGATCACTCTTTAATTACAACTACTAATATGTGTCTTCTTGTTATATATAGTATATATCTAGAGAGAGAGAGAGAGAGAGATGGGCATGAAGAAGAAGAAGAAGAACATGCATGGGGAGGAAAGAATGGTTTTTTTGTGGTTGTACTTCCATGTTACTACAGTAGTAAAATCCTGGCAGCTGCTGATATGGTATGGAAAATGACAACATGCAGCAGTAGCACTGTTTATGGATTTGTAGTATCTTTTGATGTTGATGCTCTCTTTCTCTTTCTCTCTCCTCTCCCGCTTGGTTTCTTTTCATGGTGAAATTGTTCACTGATTGTGCCAAGTTTTATGCGTTAGTAGTACAGTAATTACTAGCTAGGAGTAATGTATTACGGTACTGGTGGATGGAGAGAAGGCTGGATAAGGATTATTGTTCACCTTAAAGTTAATGGGGAAAACAATGAAAAAGATCGAGCTCATGTTATTAATATTGTGAGTTCGAATCAAAATTACTTTGAAAAAGAAAAATACTTAAACTATGCACAAACTCACGCATTATCATGCAGTACTCTCTCACGCCCTCTCGCACTCAAATCCCACGGAACGCTGTGCGGTGTATATAGGGAGGCCATCTTTATTTTGCGTATAAGTGTATTCGGTGATTCCCCAGTAGTATTATTGACTCAATTTTGTGTTTATTTTCTGTGGCTGCATGTAAAATTTCATGACCGTTGGTCGAATGATCCCCAACTACTCGTTTGTATCACCTACTACGTACTACTATCTTACTAGTAGTTTATTTTGTTCAAAACCTGGATGAATATCAACGCATTTTCCTCACGATTTATTCAGATTTTAAATAAATGAAATAACTTATACTCCATAAGATGGTCTACAAATTAAGTAGGGACCCATTCCATCCCATCCCATCCCATCCCAAGACAAGTTTTGATTTTGATTGGCTAGTAGATTTTGTCACACCCTTTTTTTTTAACGCCACACCCTGCAAGTGTATTTTTTGCACCAAAAATATACTTGCAGGGTGTGGTGTTGACAAAAAAAGGTGTGGTAAAATCATTTCCCTTTTGATTTTGGAGCAATCTTATGATTCGAAAATTTAATAATTACCACTCCTTAGGATGGAAGTCAAGGTTGTACGCGGCATTGATTTTGTTGATGAGAGAGTGTTTTTGGTAGTGAAAATTTATTGATGGATATGCGAGGAAAAAATTGTTGAGAAAAAGCTGTCGGTAAAAAAAATTTATTAGTGAAAACGAAATGATAAAATGTTAAAAAAAAATTATTAATAAAAATGAAATAACCGAATGTGTTAAATTTTTAATATTTTTGTTTAAAGAAACAGGGGACCGGAGAGGTTAACTTTTGATGCTCAAAAAGCCTACATGTAGGTATCATCATCATCTCTAAGTACATTAATTGCACTAGTAGTTGTACACTGTAATTCTTGCTTCCACTCTAAGTTATTGTGCTGCGTTCACGTTGTCAATCTTTGCTCTCGCAAATTTTAATAAGTCGAGATGTGTTTTAATGACGCTTTCACGTTCGCGTTTGTGTATCCGCTCGCGAATGCGAATTATGTGACTTGGGTGGCAAGTCTGAACAAGTATCTATGTAAACAATGGGGACGTCAACCAGTTTTTTTCTGGGGTTTCAAAAAGGCGCCCATAAAAGGCGGGGCAACTTCAAGAGGAGTTGGGTTTTGAGACTTTAAAGATGAAAAAAATTCTATTTGAGAGGATTAATGTAAGGCTTTCTTTCTTTTTTTCCCTCCGAAAAGTGAATTAAGAGGATTTTACTATTTTGGTCTTGTTATTGTCTACCCACTGGGCTGACGATAAGCACTCTAGAAAACAAGAAAAATATGTATTTTTGTATATTTTATTAGTATCTTACTCCAATCATAAGTATATATCTCTATATCTCTACTTCCCATTAAATATTCTACTCCATATTTTTCACTTTTACTCCCATCATTGTCTATTTCTACTCTCAATTTAATTAATTTTATTTTTTTATATTAAAAAACTAGATTTGGAGCATCCCTCATTTTTTCTACCATACCCTATATCCTGAGTATCAAATTGCACCCTATTTTGCCGGAGTGTTTTTTTTTTTTCTTTAATTTTTAATTTTTTTTTTTTGCATTTGTTAATTTTGCTTCAAAATTTTGTGTACTACTCCCTCCGTCCCTTTATTACAGTCCAGTATTCCATTTTGGGCTGTCCCTTAATAAGTGTCCATATTGTAAAGTTAGTGGGTAAAAGTTGGTGAATTGTCTATTTTGTCCCTAAAAGTAGATTCCATTTTGAAAAGTTAGTGAATAAAAGTGTAATGATGATGGGTAAGTAGAGAAAGTGGAGGAAAAAGTTGATGTGAAAGATATAATGATGATGTCTTTTTAATAAGTTGGAGTTACGAAGCGGGACATTTAAAAAGGGACGGAGGGAGTATTAATTCATCTCGATGAAAAGAATCAGAAAAGTAAATTTTTTTGGACAAGTACACAATAATGATCGAAACTCATAATTTTTTGAATAAAGACAAAAATAAGCAACAAAGAAGGATTTTTTGGCTTATTTTAGTCTTTATTTAAAAAATTATGAATTTCGATAACCATTTTTTACTTTCCGATTTTTCTCGTCGTGACGAATCAATAATCCACAAAAGTTTAATGCACAACTAATAAATGCGGGGAAAAAATTGAATGAAGGCAAAAAAAAAAAAGGGGGGGCTTATTTTGCCAAAAAAAGGTACGGATTGGAGCTTGATTTTTCTCTAAATTAAATAAATATATATGTATGTATATATGGATATACATACAGTATTTAAGAAGTGAATTGATATTCACACTCCCTTTTTTGTTATCCACACTCTTTTCTTTTCTTTTTTAGTGTTGAAAATGTATGTATTTTTTCGTTAAAAGACAAAAAAAAAGTGTGAATAACAAAAAAAAAAAGGCAGTGTAAACCAAACCAAACCTTATGTCCCAATCACTTGGAGTCAGCTACATGAATCATTTTCCTCCATTAAACTCTGTCAAGGGTCATTTGTTCACACAAACCTACTATACTCATATCTTTGCGCACTACAGTATCTAATGTCAATTTAGGTATATCCCTTCCCGTAGCATTGCTACCCAAAACTATCCTCTCCGCTCTCTGAACTACTGCATCTCCTGACAGCCAGCACGTAAAAAGTCCGTCAGATCTTTATAACATGAATTCAAATAAAGAGGGTAAAAATATCAATTCCAACAGTGAAATGTTATACTCCGGTACAAGAGGAGCTGATCTTGGATGTAGCCATGTAGGCAATGAAATAAGGCGTGACAGAAGAGAGAGAGAGAGAGAGAGATTGAGTGAAGATGAATTGAAGATGCTCTGGTTTCACTTAATAATGGTAGTTTGACTGGGGGAGGTTTCTGACTAATGGTACTTACGCTAGATAGGGTGCAGCCAGCCGGGCAGGGCAGGGCAGGGACAGGGGTCTATCTATCGATTGCGATTTGATCCATGCACGAACAGAGAGTTCAGCTCAGTTTGAGTGGTACACTGGGTACTGCACTGGAGTACTCTACAATACTCTAGCTGTGCTAGTTTAGCAGAGGTTATCGGGATGTGTTAGGTTAACGTAGAGGTGTAAGGATTATTCATAATCCTGACCCCAAACCGTCCACTGTCACCCACACTATTCTTCCTTAAATATTACACTAGACTGTTGTTATGGTTGAAAAAGTGTATTGAAATATGTAAAAAATATAGTAGTAGGAGTAGTAGATTACTATAGAACTAAAAGTGTGTTAAAAGTACGTTTAGAATGTGTGTGTTTTTTTTTTGTCATTTTGCACTTTTTGTACCTTTTTTTTTTTTAATATTTTCAAAAATATTTGGATAAAAGTTAGTATAATTTTTTTATTTTTCGGATTTTTTTTGTCGAGATGAAGCAATGATCCACAAAAGCTTGCCGCAAATCTACAAATGCGAAAAAAAATTAAAATAGAACAAAACAGAGAAGGTCAAATATTATATTTTTTGGAAAACTAGACCTTATTGGGTACTCTATCGCAAGCTCATTCACAGGTTTTGCAGTTGCCTTGTTCCAGGACTATTGAATAATTTTAAGAATGATTGTGGTCACGTAGTTTTGAGTTGAAATTTAACCAATTTTCTAAATGCTCGCTCAAAGGAAGGAATTTGCTAAGGCTGGTTTGGGTGTCGAATTTCAAAATGGATCCAATAATTTCACTAGGAAATGAATTTTCTAAAAATGAATTGGATCTCCATTTGGACCGATACGAAGCATGATTGTGTGGTTATCTTATTTTATTTTGAAAAAGAAAAGACGTGGTTGAGAATTTTCTAAATATAACTTTCAATGAAATTATATAAAGAAACAAATATATAAGTTTAGTCCAAAAGGTAATAGTATTCGTTATCGTGCTACTTATTGGACCTGATGCTCGAATACAACGGAGGCCAAACATTTCAAATCTTAAGACCACTGGAGTGCTTGCCCGATCGTTGACTTCAGAACCCCAAAAAGATCGTCCACTTCAGGGTCCCCAAAATTCGGTTATCAAGATAAAAAAACAAAAAAAAAATCGACTTTCATTATCCCTTATCAGCATCTAAACCTAAACCGATACGCTTACATTTGTTTTGGGCTACAAAAAACTTAACCATGTTACCATAACCAAACTGAGTCGTTTTTAAGTGGGCTTGGCCTGACCCAGCCCACTTTAAAAACTATGACAACATTCACTGCTGTTTCAGCAGCACTTTGATTCCAGATTTTGAGTACATATGGAATATCAAATCAAACTTAGAACATAGAATCTTATGACCCGACATTCGAATGTTTCGATCAAATGTAATTAACATCTCATTATCTACAACTAGTATACAATATATCTGTAAATATTTGTAAAAACGGGATAGAAGGCATGCCAGTAGGCCTGCAGGAAGTAAAATAATAAACCTACAAAACAATGTGGCCCGCTAAGCAGTGAGGATCTCTATGTCACCCTCGGCGCCTTTGCCAACGGAAGAAATACTTCCGCTTTCGGTTTGGGAAGTGGTGAAGGTAATGTTGTTCTGCAACTAAAGTTACAACATCACCTTAATACAAGGTTAGACTTATTTTCACGTATGAATTCCCTCGATATATTTGTCTAAGAAAACAGATTACTGGTTTATGCTTCATCTGTCTCAGCTAACTCTGTCTATGAACTCCGAGTTGTTATGCTTCATCTGTCTCAGCTAACTCTATCTATGACCTCTGAGTTGGAATTCTCGACGGGTATATTTAGATCAGGTAGCAGAAACTTATCCTCTTGATCAATGATTTCCTGCTTCAGCTTGGAAGGACCGTTTGGAGAAAGAAGTAGTTCATCATCGTGATCATCAATTCTGGCATCTGGTTGCAGGACTGAAGGAATGGGGTCACAAGATGCCAACTTTTGCCGTCTTTGATCGGCAAGTCCTTCGAAAGATGCAATTGCTGTGACCCGTTCTGCTGCTTGCTGTGATTCCAAATCAAGCTGTAATAGAAGTGTTCCGTAAGTACAGTGAATATCAGTGGTCGGAAATACTGTGAGCTTAATGGGAGGAAAAAACGTGGATTGTAATGTTTCGCAATAGAAAAGCTCGAACTGGACATTTTCTCTACATCCTAAGGTGCAGGCCCAATGTGCAAGTCATGTCAGATCGCTCAATGGACTAGAATACGGGTTGCTGTTTAGAATTTAACCCTTATATTGGCTTCCAAGGATGATAAACAAATTTGTTTGTCAATAACAGATGAACAAGAAATACCTGATCCTTACCAACTAATGCAACATGAGATACCTGTACACTTACACTGTGGTCCATTTTCAAGAATACACAAAGTATAGAATCTTTTTTAGGACTTGATTTCCAAACGAGTAAATAATCAAGCATAGGACGTGCAACTCTGCCAAATAGGCACTACATCCAAGTATATGCGTATAAACCAGATAAAGAAAGTGGAAAATGACAACAAAATAGAATAAAAGCAACGACGAGAAAACCTAGACCAGCTGTGGAACTATTTTTTCTTGGGAAGTTTTACCTGTCACTTACGTTTTCAAACAGAAATTATAATTTGTCACAAAATATACTGCCTTTGATTGTGTGCCTTCTTCAGATAAAAAATTTGTGGTTGAGGAAAATCCTTTTGAGTTTTGACAGGTCAGAATTTCGAGATGATACTTTCGCTCAGATGAAGACAACGCTCGAGATTTAATAGGAGGAAGGGAAATTTATGCAAATGGTCCTCCTAATTTCACCCGAGTCTCATTTTCGTCCTCTAAGTATCAATTGCAACTCTTTCGACCTTCAAGTTTGGTTTTCGCACCAAATTGGTCCAATTGATAACTTATGTCAGCCAAATTGGATGGAAAAAATCAGATTGATGGCAGTTTGGACGGTCCAATTAATGACGCCTGCCATCAATTTGATTTGTTCTATCCAATTTGGCTGACAAACGTTATCAATTGAACCAACTTGATACGAAAACCAAACTTGAAGGTGAAAAGAGTTGCAATTGATATTTGGAGGACGAAAATGAGACTCGGGTGAAACTAGGAGGACCATTTCTATAAATTTCCCTAGGAGGAACTATAACTCGAGTATTTCGTAGGCTTGGTGGAAACAGTAATGCTACAGTAAGTGATTCATTTTAATAGAAGTACACAGAATTTATAGAGCAGAAGACTACAGCAATGCTTTAAGTGGTCAGGAAACTGATTCTAGTGACAATAAAGAACAGGATGGAGGAAAAGAGCGTCAAGTAATCTCACCCTCAATCTCTTCAAGCTTTCGTTTGTGGCTCTTTGTTTCTCTAGAGTGTCACGTAAAGTGTCCAATTCCTGCTTATTCAGGGAATGTAAAGTCAATGTTCATGTAATGCCAATTAGCAAAACATTCTAGGTGACTCGATAAATAGGTTAAAACTTAAAACAGCATACCCTCTTTAATTGCCTTCTTTCCTTTAGAAGCAAGATCTCCTCCTCTTTGAGTTCAGGTAATGTCTGCACACAGCCATACGAACGACGACACACAATTGATCAAACCAAGCTAACAAAAAGAACGGCAAGGAAAAGAACATGAACATAAAAACAACACAAAATTTACAAGACCACATTACTTAAACTACATGCTTCTGATGAATTATGTTGTAGCGATCAGAGTTACAAGAGAACTTTCACCAAGCTCATATGGATCAAATTTACCTTTTTCTTTCTTGACTTCTTATTGGAAGCAGTTCCACCTGCAGCAATAACCTGCACATACAAATCATAGAGATCCTCAAATAATAATCAGGTTCCCGTCTGTGGATAACTTGTAAAGTAAACATGATTAGTGAAGTAACGAAGAAAGAGAAGTTATAATTAATGAAGACTTCATATTTACAGTTATTAAAAGAATCAGAAATGAGAATGGAAGCATGCATCATAATTGTACGAGGGAGATATATTGTTGGTGAGAAGGAAGAAGAGTCAAAACTCATATGGTGCTAAAATCTTGAACCTCAATGGTTATGGTTAATTACTTATTCCTCATATTATCTCCTTGATTGGTCATCAGGGGCCAGCCCAAAACAATTGGGGCCTAATCAAACGAGCCATTCTCGTTTTACATTTAGCTTTTTTAATAAGCAGGGCTATTTTTTAGTTGTCATTATTGTATTTTATTTTTAACGAAAAAGCTATTAAGCACTCTGTGTCTACACGAAATTCCCAAGTCATTGTGTGCAAAGTTTGCTAATAATACAGACCCCCTTCAGGTATGTGGCCTTAGAAATTGGTCTCGAAGGTCATATGAGGCTGTACTATAACCAAACAACCAACTGGATTATCTTTTTAATGGGGTTTAAAGTCTTTATGGGGATTTTTTTTATTTTATTTATAAGTAGGTTTCCGGCCTGATGGACCCCTGCGCAATGGAGTGACTCTACTATAACCAAACAACCAACTGGGTTATCTTTCCAATGGGGTTTAAAGTCTTACATGGAGTTCTTTTGATAATTATGTTTCCGGCCTAATTTAGGAGCTAATTTAGGAGACCGATCCCACTGTCTACGAACAAAAGACCAATAAAATCGGAGTAAAGCCTCGTATGGACGGTCCCAACAAAGAAATTGATAGCAGGTGAGCGTGAGTCTGAACCCAAGCCAATGGCTTTTCAATGCCCTGTTTGTCAGGTGACTACAATCAACACCAACTCGGGTAAATCTTATATATGGGTACTAGTTAGTGTGGACAAAGGTTAAAGCAAAAAAACAGTAAAGGCCCTAAAGCCCAAATGCACCCTTGTTGGTGCTTGCACAACCCGTTTATTATTGTGTGCACTTTTGTGAATCGCAAATACGCGAAATACCTTCCCTTTTCCATTATAAAACACGATGATTTTTTGATCTTAACTTTGTGCGAACGCGTTTATAAAATAGGGAAATGATATTGGCACTCCAAAAATTGATGCAGACACTCCAAAATCAGTGTAACTCCAAAGGCATTTTCCTTTGTTTTTTGGAGTGTTTGCATCAATTTTTGGAGTGCCAATATCATTTCCTTATAAAATATTGCTTCGTTGTGCATAACTACACACAATTTTAATTGGTAAAGTTCATTAGGTGATACATATCAGCTAACAACTAGGGCTGTTACGAACCCGACCGGACCGAAAAAGACCGAAAAAACCGACCGATCGGTTCGGTCTTCGGTCGGTCCAGGGACATTTTGTGGCGGTTCGGTCCACCCCGAACCGAACCGAACCTAGTCGGTTCGGTCTCGGTTTCCTGAAATTCTATATGGACCGAACCGAACCGAACCGAACTCGGACCGAATGGACCGAACCGACCGAACCGATATTGGACTGAACCGACCGAACCGACCGAATCACATATTATATATATTTATATAAATCGTTTTAATCTTGACCGTCAATCCATTTGGTGTTTTAATCTTGACCGTCCACTCCCAAACCCTATCTTTTACTCTCCTCACTTCTCCAGACTTCAGACCACGCAGCCATTCCCTATTTCCCCTCAATTCTCTCCCTTCTCTCTAACCTCCACGAAACCACCACGATCTGCACCGCCGTCCTCCACCAGCGTCGTCCTCGCCTCCGCCGCCCCCACCACGTACGCCACCTTGTCCACCATCTCCGATTATCACCATCGCCTCCATTCCGCCACCACATCGGTAAGTGGGTTTCACTCTCCACTCTGCCGCCGCCCTCAGATCTGTTATCTCTGTGTGTGTGTGTGTAACGGCTTTGTATTTTTTTTGGAAGTTTGAATTTTGAATTTTTTTCGAGAGGAGTGGAATGGGAACTGATTCAAAAATACTCAGACGCTTGTGTTGCTTGATTTCTTTTCCCTTTGTTGAGTTTTGATTTCAGTTTGTGTGGTTTAGTTTTTAAGGGTGCGGAGTCTGCGGACTGTGATTTTTTTTTTCTTTTTAGGCTCTTCAAAGCTTCAGTAGGCAAAGTACTTGATTATTTAGCATTCTCGAACAAGGCTTATGACTCGGCCACTCGGTTTAATTTGGTTATGAAATCGATTAGCTAGTGCAGCAACCACCACTAAACATTGTTGGACTTTAAAAAGACTTCCAGGCCAGCTACCAGTGCTTTGGCACAAGCCCCACAAGTTGTATATGTAATGAAGTAGCTTAGGCAAAAAGGATGTTTTACTTTATGGGGAATGATTTGCGTCTAGGATTTCTTTTTTGGTTTTGTAGTCTTAAATTACTCTTGTCACAGTTGGTTTTGGATTTTCCATTGAAAGCTTAGGAGTTATATCATGTTTGCTGGCTTTCTACTTTCATGCATGTTACCTTAACCATTTTTCGTTCTTCCTGATAAGATCTCTTCATATAGAACTAATGGTTTCTGGTGCGTTTGATGAAGGACATCCTGTGCAGTAATGCATTGGCAGTGTTCATGAATTTAGAATATTAAACTGGTTAAAGCTCGCAACTTATGTGTTGTCTTTTGTGAAGAATTTTGTGGCGTATGCTATTTTTCAGTATTGGTGTTGGCAATTTTGCATGTCTTGACTGTTGGGAAAAAGTTTCTGGGTGGTGTATTGTTTATCTCGTAGAACAGCTTCAGAATATCCCTTGCTACAGACAACCCCTTAATATCTTGGTCCTTGTATAAAGATATTGGATTTACCTTGCTCTTGTCATCATTCACATGTCCCCACTTTTAGTTGGAGTTTTAAGTCTTCTATCTATTAGTCGATCTGAACTTATTAGCATTTGCATACTTTGTCCACAGTGTTCTGCTTGGCCCGTTGATTAAGAGAGGATTTTAAATTTGCAGGTATTCTCAGCTTTTGGATTTGTGCATAAGATTACTACCTTTGAGAAGACAGCTGGGTTCCAAGTATGTGACTCTGCGAGTCTGCGTACATGTGCATGGGCAAAATATTTCTTCTTCTTCATCTTATTCCCTTATCAATTTCCTTTTGGCTTCTACCATTCCTGGCAACAGTATCTCATTGCATGTATGATCTTCTTATCAGGCTTTGGTGCAGTTTTCAGACTCCGAAATGTCTGACCATGAGCATGAGGTATTCAATCTCAAAACCCTATATTGGCTTGAAAATCAGATCTTTGTTGAATTTAGTTCACGAGTTTAATGGGTTTAGTGTTTACAATTTACGTACTGCTTAATTTTTGTATAAACATGAGGTGATGAACTAAAAATTAGATTAGTGCACGAATAACATGAAAATTAGATTGTGATTATGTTGGTTTTAATTTTCTGCTGTGTTAGATGGATGATATGGATGATGACATTATGGATGAAGGTGCTGAGTTTGATATCCCTCAAAATGCTGAACTAAATGATGATCTCATGCCTGAAATTAATAACGAGTCTGAAAAAAAGAAGGTTGTTGGTCTGAAAAAAAGGGCTGCATGTTGGAAGCATTTTACACTTATTACACCGGAAGGTCATCCAAAACCTAGGGCTGCATGCAATTGGTGTGGGACAGATTATGCTTGTCACTCGAAGTTAAATGGTACTAAATCACTGACTCATCATCTAGGGTATCAGTGTACCAAATATCCACCAAGTAAGAAATTTACGGGTTCAAGGCAAAAGCTCCTTAGTTTTCAAAAGAAAGAACACAATGGTGAAACAAGTGCAAACCTTGTTCCTGTGGCCTTTAGTGCTGACGCTTGTAAAAGGGCACTAGCGAGGATGATAATAATTGATGAGTTGCCTTTTTCATTTGTTGAGGGTGAAGGATTTAGAGATTTTGTTAGTGTTGTTCAACCAATGTGGAATCCTCCTCGTAGGCTTGCGATGGCAAAACAAATTATGGTCATGTATGAAGATGAGAAAAAAACATTGAAACATACACTCAAGAATCAAAGGGTTTGTCTTACAACGGACACTTGGACTTCAGTCAAAAATCTAAATTACATGTGTCTTACGGGTCATTTTATTGATGAGAATTGGAGGTACCAAAAGAAAATTCTGAATTTTTGTGTTGTTCCTAATCACAAAGGTGATACTCTTGGTAGAATGGTTGAAGAATGCTTATTGGATTGGGGAATTGACAAGTTTCTAACCGTTACGGTTGATAATGCATCCTCAAACAATCTTTTGATTAAATACTTGAAGAGAAAGACCAAAGATAGGAAGGCCACCATTTTAAATCACGAGTTCTTGCATGTGAGATGTTCGGCACACATCTTAAATCTAATCGTACGTGAGGGATTGCAAGAAATTGATGTCCCGATTGCAAGGGTGCGTAATATGGTGAGATATGTGAGGTCTTCCCCATCTAGAATGGCGGAGTTTTGGTCATGTGTTGAGAAGGAGAAAATTGTGTGTAGGCTTAAACCGTGTTTGGATGTGTCTACTCGGTGGAACTATACATATTTCATGTTGGAGAGATCTTTAACTTATCAAACGGCCTTTGATCGATTGTGTGATGACCCGGGCTTTAAATTAAATGTAAGAGAGGAGGAGATGGACGAGGATTTTGATGATGTTGATAGTTTTGAGGGTATAAATAGGGTAATTGAAATTGAGAAGAGAAAGAAAAAGAGGGGGGGGGGGGGGGGAAAGGGCGGAAGGAGTACGTTGGGCCTCCAAGTTCAAGTGATTGGGAAAAGATAAAGTTGTACGTAAAGTTTCTTCGAGTCTTTTACGTTGCAACTTTGAAATTTTCGGGTTCTTTGTACGTCACTTGCAATGTTTTTTTTGATGAAATGGTGTTGATTCAACAAGACATTATGAAGTTGTGTGAAAACGAGGATAGTGATTTGCATGGTTTGGCAATGGGTATGCGTATCAAGTTTGACAAGTATTGGGGAGATTTTGAAAAGATTAATCAAATGATGATGTTTGCGGTTGTTCTTGATCCTCGATGCAAAGTTGCATTTTTTGAGTATTGCTTGCAAAATACCTTGGGCTATGATAAGGCAATAGTTGGTGAATTCACGGATAAGTTAAAAAGTGAAATTACCCGTTTATTTGGATGGTATGTGAAGAATAATGGTAGCTTGAATGTGAGTAACAAAGAGGTTGGGGGATCATCGGACACCGTAGATTTGGATGGACTTGACACGGACATTGGTAACCATAAATCTTTAAAATCTCAATTTAAGATGCACAAACAAAAGGAGGGCAATATGGCAAGCAAAACGGAATTGGAAAAGTATCTTGCGGAAACTAGTGAGGATGATTGTGATAATTTTGATGTACTTCGTTGGTGGAAGTTAAATTCTTCGAAGTATCCAATTGTCTCTCAAATGGCACGAGATGTGCTAGCAATTCCCGTGTCCACGGTCGCCTCCGAATCCGCTTTTAGCACGGGCGGACGTGCCATTGATTCTTATCGAAGTTCTCTCTCTCCGAAGACCGTGGAAGCACTAATTTGCACACAACAATGGATTAGGAAACCAACCAAGATCAATATAAGAGAACAACTTGATGAATTGGAGGCATTAGATTCGGGTACTTTTACTTTTAGTTTTACTTTTAGCACTAATCCATAAATATGTTTTACGTTGAATGTCTTACTTATATGTTTTCTTTGTTTTTTTCTTTATGTTTTTAGTTGTCTTGGAATCAAGTGATAAGGACTAAGGGGTTGGTGCTTGGATTGAGGAGTTCTATCATGGGTACACAAATGTATAATGTTTAGTTGTTTACATTTTTTTGAAATTTGTATGTCATTGACTAGTTTTTAGTGGCTTAATTTTGTTGCTTTGTGACAATGTAGGGCTGTGGATAACTTTTTGCAAGGGTTGAAGGCTTTAGTTGCTGTATGGAAGGGTGACTCTATCTCAGTTTTTTTGAAACTCTTTGAACTTTATTTGGGCATTTGGATGAATGTAATATGTATTATCTGAACTTTGTTTTTTGGGCATTCAGGGTGACTGCCGACTGGAACTCTTTGAACTTTATTTTTATTTTTTTCTTTCCTAAACTGTTAGTAGGTGGACCACTTGACTGTTTGATTTGGAAAATTTTCGTTCTCATGTATGTGAATAGGTGAACTGTTAGTAGGTGGTTCTGGTTCTGTTTTTTTTTTCCCTGTACAAAGAAAACATTGGAGGAGCCTTGGTTTTTCGTTCTCATGTATGTCAATAGGTGGACTGTTGCAAATGAGGCTCCAAAAGAGGGATGGGTCTTTCCAGTTTCCAAGGGTGGTTGCTCCCTTTGAAGATCATCAGAGCCGATGATTTCTTACCAAAATCAACAGCCCTTGAGTGTGTGTGTGTGTCTCTCTCTCAGTGTGTGTGTGTGTGTGTTCTTCTTGCTGGTAAAACTTAACAGTTTGGAAAAATTCCACTGAGTGATTATTCAGTATTTCAGTTTTCACCGAGGTTGAACAGAGTGATTATTCAGTTTTCACCAATAGGTGGACTGTTTGATTTGGAAAAAATGGCCCAAAACTAGGTGGAAAAAATGCCAAAAATGGCCCATATAAAAATAGGTGAAAATGGCCCAAATAAGAGTGGAAAAGGCCCAACAATCATTGGAAATGGGCCCAAACGGCCCAAAAGCCCATTAATCGGGGTGGACCTAAATCCCCGAACGCCCCGAAATCCCCGAACTCACCCCGAACCGAACCGAACCGAAATTAATAGCGGTCGGGATCGGTCCCGGCCTTACATACCCCGAACCCGATCGGTCTCCGGCAAATCCACCCCGAACCGAACCGAACCGACCGAAAAACACCCCTACTAACAACCATAAAGTTGGGTGGCAAGATGGTCCCCACCTTAAAGATCCAAATGCAATTCTAGTAATCTTGCACCAAAAAACAATCGCATACACTGCACCATTTCCCACCCCCTATCCTATATACTTAGTTCACATTACCAGTAACATAAAAGTAAAAGTAAACAGGTGGTCCCGTTCCGCTAAAGTTCTTACTGTATTTTTTAAATACTTATTTTTTGTTTTACGAGACATGTCATTCTCTCACAATATATCACATTTTATTAAAAAATAAGTACTTATTTCGGGGCCTCGAATGTTCTAATCCTCTAATCCTAAAAAATAAGTACTTATGTGAAACTCAATGGAAAGTGGAAACCTCTAATCCATTTTTTTTTGCAGTAAACTCTCCCACTTTTGACTATGTCAGACAGAGGATCAGACCCGACTTTTGTATTTTTCTACACAAAGAATCCAAACCCAAATGTTCGTCTTTTTGCTTTGTCCTATGGCTCCCCTATCCTATCCACATTCCACATGATAAAAAAGTTTTTTTGCGGTGCCTCGGGCACGGGCAATTCACGTGCCTATTGTACTGGTGGCATGAACTGCGACCACAGGGAATCATTTCCCCTTCACTAACTCTAATTTACTATTTTCTTTTCTTTTCTTTTCTTTTTGGTAATTCCCTCACTAACTTAAAAAAATGCACAACCACTAATAAAGAAACTAACTACTTCACAAGCCGAGCCACAAATAAAGAAACTAACAACTTCACACCAAACTCAACGCAGACCTAGTGCCACCGAAATTTCTATGGGACCAAATTGCCCCTGGAGTGTATTTGAAAGTTCAACTAACAGGGAGGACCTTTTTGTCAATTGAGTAATATATATCATACAGTATATGGGCTACTCATGCGCCATGACGGACAAGACATCCGACAGTTTCCGCGTCAACGTGCGAAGGAAGAATTATTTTATTATTTTTTTGGGTTGACGGGGACGGAATTACCCATTCGGAAAAGGGTGTTTTAGTCTTTTTCCAAATGGGCATGCCACGAAACCACACGGTAATAAAGTAGGAATCGCGTTTCAGCTGGAGAGAGAGAGAGAGAGAGCGGAAAAGTGGTGAGAGGAAAACGTGATTGTGCATTCAATGGTCTGACCATTTTGCGTTTGAATAAAGACACGAAATTATAATACTATTCAATACCCATTAAAGCCGAGATGGTGGGTATTTACGAGAATTCGTATATTTTCAAATCTCAAAAAATATAAAAATAGGATGATACTCCTGTAAAAAAAGTGGAAAAAAACGGATCCCCGAAAACGATGGCCGACAACCGGCGATTCGCCACCGGTTAAACTTAGTGAAATGACAGCAATAGTCCTCGAGAACCACGAGACTTGGAGCGTGTAGACAATAGGACCGCAAATAAACTGAGCCGTGTATTGTAATATTACTTCTAGTGGACGCCACCGGGGTAAATTTTGACGGTTCCGGGGGCATTTAAGGGAAAACAGAACCCATGAGTCCATGACACTAAAAGTCGAGTGTCACGCATCGGGAAAGAGAACAGAATAAACGGAAAAGTGTGACTCCGACGAAAAAAATCTGACACCGGAAAAGAGACCAGAAGAACGAGGCAAAAAACACGGAAGCGAACCTTAGATCTGGTGGATTCCGGCCGCTTGGGAGGAGATTGGCTCGACTCCTCGAGACCATCGCCGCCGCAGCTGACGGAGGTGGCGCCGCTCCAGGAGAGCGGAGTCGTGGGGCTGGCCGTGGGCGTCGGCTTCTTCGCCTTCGGGTGGGGTATCGGCTTGGAACGTCGCTGCCTGACGCGCCACTCGAGCGGCAGCAAAGCCTTGGAGTTCTTCTCTCTCTTGGGCGGCGACGGCGTGGAGTGGTGGAGACACATCAGCAGGTCCACCACAACCGAGTCGTCATCCATGGCCAGTTTCACCCAATCGTTGTCACCCATTTTTTTACTCTCTTTTCTGTGGAGATATCTGGAGATGGGAAGTGAAAAAAGGAGAGAGAGAGAGAGAGAGAGAGAGAGTACTGGTGGCGTAGGAAAACAGGATTGGAAGAGAGGGGGTTATGTTATGGTTGGGGGGTTATGTGGTTTTTAGATGCGAATAGAAAAACAATAATGATAGAGACACAACTATTAACCACAGCCCCGACCACGTACAATTGAAAAGTCTTGGTACAATATAATTCAAATACAATATTATCCACAACCTCACACATACATGTGTGGAGCCACATACGCACTGTGGCCCCACATGTATGCGAGGAGTTAAGGATGGTATTTTGTTTGAATTATTGTGTATGTAACATTATTGTACCACAATTGCCAATATTCCATTGCATGATCGATAGCATAAGAACGACCACTCTGAAAATACCGGTAATTGTGTCTCTAGCATTACTAGCCAAACCCCGGCCACAATTTGTCCACGAGACACTGAATGATTGGTAATGGGAGAACAACTAGTTTAAGATCATTACGCAAGTACCGATCATGCAGTTCCACGTAAAGCAGTTGTGGTCGGATTGTGGTATGTAATTGCATCTCTAGCATTGGCCAAAAAGCCTAGGGAGTGTGTGGCCCCACATACATGTGAGAAATTGTACGTGACGTTGTGTTCGGATTATTGTAGAGGTAATAACATATACTAAGTTTTATTGGGCTTGTTTGCATCGTGGTGTACTTTTAGTGGATCCTTGGTTTATAGGGGCCCACTAGGAAAGCCGTCCCGTGGCACTGACCGCATGCCTACCTTCATAATTTATATAAGGGGTCATTTTTATCCTTTTTTAGTATTATTATAATAATACTATTATTCATACATCGAATGTTAAGTCTGACACGCGCCAAGGAGGCGGGTGGAGATGGAACTGCTTTCCGCATAAAAATGAATGGTTACGCTGTCCGTATCGTTGAGTTGGGGGCCTCGGGACTGGAGTGGTTATTCTGTGTTTCCAGAGATGAAGGAAGGATCACGTGGCATTTCAAATTCAGTTGTCTTTCAAAGTCTCAAGCAATACATCCATAATTTGCACACGCTAAAACAAACTCATCTCTCATGTACACAGTAGATGGCTCCATACAAATCCAAAATGAGAAAATCATTTTCACGGCAGAGCCGTAAATAGTTGTTTACAGCGTTAATCGCGGCTGTTTAAAAGTATTTTGGACGGTTCAGATTTTAATGAAACTTTTATAAGGAAAATAAGCTTTTCTTCAGAAAAAAGTTTTGTAAAAAATCGAACGGTTCATAACACTTTTGAATGATTGCGATCGATTGTTGTTGTAAAGAATCTAGCCATGAATAAGTTTATCTCATAAAAAAATATGCAAAATCGCACAATTACTTGTCCACATCCACTCACGTAGGGTTTGGTAGGGTATGTGAGCTCGCCCTTTTTATGTAAGCAAGCGTGTGTAATTATTTGTTTGTCTGTGGTAACAAAGCAAGGCTTCAGGCTCTCAATTTATGTTGTTGTAAATAGTCCATTTTCGGGATCTTACCGAGTTTGTTCTTATGATCTAAATTGTTCGCTTTATATAATTCTTTGATAACTTGAATTATCAAAATTCTTTTGAGGAAAAAGAACTCAAGTACTTTAGATGAAATCCATTTTTCCGAATTTCGTGATTAAAAAAGTGATCAAGTGAAGTCATACCAAGAAAATATAAATTCCATAATACCGAATACACTGAATATTAGCAGGTTTTGATTTTGACCAGACGACAAAATCAAATTCATTCATGTACCCAATCTTAAATTAATTAGAGGGAAAATGACAACCCAGGACATGTTTTGATAATTAATATCCGTCAATGACATGCTGAGAACATTAGTGTGAAAATGTCCTTGACGGGTATTAATTATCAAAAACACGTCATTGGCCGTCATTTTCCCTTAATTTAGACCATAATAAAGTTTTTTTATTATTAGGGTCCATGGACTTTCCGGGCAAAGCCCATACCATACTCACCCGGACCTTAACCGAACCCCTTTCCTCTCTTATACTTGACGCGCACGTGTTCAGCAACATGTGGAGTATTTTCTGTTTATTTTTCACGCGCGAGTGGGTTCACTACGTGGCGTAATCACATGCTTTGCGTCTATGGTAAGTAAAAGCTTTCGGTGTGACCGTGTGAGTGGCTGCTGTACTAACGAAAATGGCCATAACTAAACAGTAAAGATTGGAGTACAGCAAAGGCTGTACTGTAGATGCGTACAGATCTCTTTTGTGCTCGTTTCGGGTTTCATAAGATAATCGGAGTCGCTCATTTTGTTCAAAATATTTTTTTAAGGGTCCTTATAAAATATCATCTCAATCCGATATTGATAAGGGCAATTACAAATCATCCAACTTCGGTTCAAAATTTAGCCTAAATTCTGAAGCAAAGCTGGATGATTCGTAAGTGTCTTTTCCTATATCAGATTGAGATGATTTTTTACAAGGGATCCTGAAAGAAATGTTTTGAACAAAATGAGCGGCTCCGATCATCTTTGTGGGGCCCGAGACGGATGCAAAAGCGATTTGTACGAGGCTACTGTACAGCCTTTGCTGTACATGTAGCAACACTAAGACGTTTCCATGGACGTGGATCATTTTTTTTTGGTCAAAAATATTAAAGTTGTTTTCACTAACTCATAAGTCGTACGGAGTAAATGGTATAAGTCAAATGGAAAATTAGAGGGGAAAAATGAGGAGGAAGAAGTTGTGAATTAGTGTGAACAACACGATAAAATACAATAAATTGTAGTCCAAAATTTTTAGTGAAAACGTTCCTACATAGCCACTAGAGCACTACTACAAAGTGTTTTGGCATGTTGGATTATCACTTTGGTTATAGGTATGGGAAGGGGAAAAGAAAGGTTGTGGCTGTGCGATTTTGATATTTGAGTTTGTTAGGTGAGACTTGATTAATTTTCAAATTTCAAAATTAACGACCAAATAAACGTCTAATAATCACAATTCACAAGATTTGTCCCGAGCTCAGGACTATAAGTCCCTTATTTGTTATCATTGTCACACTCAATCAAACCTTTTGCAAGATGGTTAAGACTTGGAATTAGGAGATTGTTTTCTCTTAAAATTTCAGATTTGAAATTTATTGAAAATTTATTTTTAATTAAGATGTGCGTAAATTTACCGAGACATTTGAGTTATAAACAAAAACCTTCACAAGTTGATGTTGTTTGGTTTTGGACGGGTTGTTCAACGAATAACTGCCTCATCTCTAGCTTACACTTTACAATATTTGTCGCCGTTGACCTTGCAAGTGGGCTCTTGGGTTATAAAATGTTTTGAAGGTCTTTACACTTAAAAAAGGGTCAATGCTTCTATAATATATACACACACATATATATATATATATATTTACAAGATCATATATTCATTAATAAAAGATCAAAATCGGCTTGGTTACATATCTAACAAGTAAAGCATCAAGCTTGGGCGGAATACAACCCGGTAAAAAGCAAAATTTCCCAGTTAAGGTAATTGGAAGCAAGCCATTGGCCCATTGTGCCACTCTATTCTTCTCTCTACAACCCCCCACAAAAGACCAATTTCTAGTTATAGTTCAATTTCAAATGTCCTTCGCTATAGTTCAACTTCAATGTCTGACTAAAAACCACCTCTGTAAGATTCCTTTTCACAGTAGCCATACGAGCGACATAGAGAGTCCAAACTTCAATAGCAATGGCTGAAGAAACCGTAACTCTTCCAACCTTCCAAAACAGAGCCAATCAACCACTATCTCTGGCAATAATGCCAAATGAAGCAATGCTCCCGAGTAAGTCTGGGATTGTTCACTTTAGAACCTAGAAAAAGCCGCTTGTAAATAGTCGTTGCTTGCAGATGCGCCATCTCAATAATGTCTTTAGGAATGCTTCTAATAGTTGAACCAAACACTTCAAAAGATTTTCGAACTCTTTTATATAAGATTTTTAAACTAATCAAACACTTAGAATGAGACCATTCAAGTTTTACATCACGGATAATAAGATTATTAGGAATCCGACATAATCCCAACTCTTAATTCGTGGTTTTTCTATCCATACATAGCCTAAACGTGGATAGGTTATTGATGTGAGTTGATACACACTCCCCTTTCTTTTCTTTTCTTTTCTTTTTTTTTTTTTGGGGGGGGGGGGGGAGGTTTGACACCCTCCTATTTATTTGATTTGGCAATAGGAGAAACGATGTCATCCACTAAAGAATTTCAAGAGGTTAACGTGAAGCGGGTTGAAAACTCTCAAACAAAGTCTAATAAACACCAAACCCCAAAAGAATTTCAACCCTTGTTTGGACAAAACTATTGGGTATTATTGTTACCATCTTTATATTTGTAATTTGTTTCTAAGCTTTGTTTAGATTCACATCAAATTATCGTAATTCACCATTCGCCAGTGAAATATGAGAGTAAAATACTGAGCAAAATCCCCCCAAAAATCTACTAAATACTAAAAAAAAGTTCAAAAAAAGATAATTTTGATTGTTTTTAGCGTCTCTAGGATTGTCTTATCTGAATTTTTTTTAAAGATTCTTCTTATGATTGGATACTTTTTGATTTCTCTCGTTGGCGCGAATTATAAATTTTAAAATCTTTGGTAAACCGGTAATCAAAGAATCTTTGGTAAAATCTTTGGACTGGTTGGAAACCTTTTTTCGTCCAAAAAACACTTTTAGAGCCTGTCACTCCTACGGGCCAACATCACTGATAAGCCCGTAATAATCGGGCTGGGTAAGGCCCACCTCGTACTCAAAAGAGGAAAAACGGATATTCATAAAAACGAACTTAGGTCTGGTATAATCAAAAGCCAATTATTTTTTAGAAAATTAGAGGCCGGTCCTCCTTTTTAGGTTTGGTTTGATCCCAACCCTAAATATTTTCTACCGAAGCTAGATGGTTCGGTTATGTCACTTTAGGACTTTTTTGTCCCCCGTTCCATTCCACAGCAAACGTAAAACTGAAACCCCTCCTCTCTCTCTCTCTCTCTAAACCACTGTCACCAACACCTCTCTCTCGCTCTCCCTCCACCGATGGAGCAGCGCCGACCACGGACGCCGTCTCCTCTCCGACTAGAATTCGCGTTCTTGCCGCCGTCGGATAAGTCAACAATTTCAGCAGAGTTGCCGCCGTCTCCTCTCCGACGAGAATTCGCGTTCTTGGACGGGCGAATCGAGAAGGTAATCTGAAAACATATCCAGCTGCTGCTTTGCAACGACCGTATCTCTACGACTTTCCTCGTTGTGCTCTTCATCCTCCGAAATACGCACCCAATTGAACAGCTCGCTTGCACGCCGCCATTCCTTGAAACGGAATATGAAATCTTTGAAGCAAATGAAGAGGTATCAATGACTGGATTGATTGCTACGAAAAGAGGTATCTTCGAATTGGTTCCTGATGATCAATCGGATAGAAAAGGGGGTGGTGATGATGGGCTGTGGAATGCTCAAGATGATGGGCTCCGGCCGATCGACGGCGGTGGGGATCGATTGACGCAGCGGTGGTGATCGATGTCATACATTTATATTTCTCCGTATGGCCGGAGCTGCAAAATTTGCAGATTTAACAAAAATTGGACATGGAGCCTTCAATGGTGAGTTTTTATTCACCAATCAGAAATGAATACAAATTGAGATCCCCTTTGTGCTTTGTTCTTAGGTAAGAGTAAAGACGCACAAAGCTTAACAATCTAATTCATACGTTTTTTGGTTTTGTTCAATTTTTGTTCGTGTGTATTGTCCATGAGAACTGTGGATTTTTTATGAGAACTGTGTATTTTCTATGAGAATTGTAAATTTTTCTATGAGAACTGTGTATTTTTTATGAGAACTTTGTATTTTAGTGTGGTAAGACTATTTGAACAGTGTATTTTTTAGTTCACATAGTCATTTCACATGAGAACGGTCTATGAGAATTGTATTTTCAGTTCACATAGCCATTTCACATGAGAACGGTCTATGAGAACTGTGTTTTTTCTATGAAAAATGTATTTTTTCTATGAGAATTGTGTATTTTAGTGTGTGGTGGGACTATTTGAACGGTGTATTTTCCAGTTCACATAGCCATTTTACATGAGAACGGTCTATAAGAACTGTATTTTTTTCTATGAGAACTGTATATTTTTCAATGAGAACTTTGTATGGTCCATGAGGACTATCTATTGGACTGTTTATTTTCTATGAGAACTGTGTATTTTAGTGTCTGATGAGGCTATGTGAACTGTTTATTTTTTAGTTCACATAGCCCATTCTCATAGCCAGTCTATGAGAATAGTCAATTCTCATAAAACTTACCATTAGAATTGAATATGAGAATTGGCAATTCACATGTCTCTCATAATTCGATTCACATACCAATTTTCTATGAGAAGCGAACGGTTCTCATAGTATGAGAATTGGCAATTCTCATAGCACACAGCCAATGGTATTTTTGTCAGAAATAATATGGATCACATAGCCAGTTTTCTATGATAACTGAGTACTCATAGGATTGACTATGAGAATTGGCAATTCTCATGCCAATGGTATTTTTGTCCGAAATAATATGGGTCACATAGTCAGTTTTCTATGAGAACTGATCGATGAGAATTGGCAGTTCTCATAGCCCCCATAGCCAAGGGTATTTTTGTCCAAAATAATATGGGTCACATAGCTAGTTTTCTATGAGAACTGTGTATGAGAACTGTGTTTCTCATGCCACATAGGGTATTTTTGTCCAAAATAATATGGATCACATAGCCAATTTTCTTTTTTTATTTTTCAAATTAATTATAAAAATATAAATTTTATTAAAAATAGACATGTACACAAAAAGTTAAGAAGAATGGGTAAAATAGTAAAATTGCATGAAAAGTCAAGAAAAAGGACTGAAGGAAAGAAAAAATATTTTGATCAGGACTGTTTGAAGTCCGAACCAAGAAAAAAGGGCCGGCCTCTAAATTCCCCAATTTAGAAAGAACAAAATCAAGCCCAAAAAGCTGAAAAAGTAGTGAAAGACTACGGCCACCGAACGGAAAATGCGGTGGCCGGCCACCGCACGCCGTTTTGGGCCCACTCCGGGCTCCGTACGGATGATCCGAGCCGTTCAATAATTTTAAAAAAAAAAACCGAGTGGGTATGTAAAAAATCAGCTTGATCCGATTTATGTAGGTACTCGGATCAAACTTCTAATATTTGGAAAATCGGAAAAAATGGAAAGATTGGTTTTCCGATTTTTCAAAGATGAAAAGCTTGATCCGAGCACCTACACATATCGGATCAAGCTGATTTTGCCGGCCACCGCATTTTCTGTTCGGTGGCCGTAGACTTTCTGGAAAAAGTAAGCCAAGAATTAAGTACTCCGTAAGACCAATTGGGCCTTTATGATTACCCCTTGCAAGAAGTCCACTGATTTAAGATGTATGAGCCGGGCCGAGCTGTGCACTCCAAGGGACAGCATGGTGCTGCCTTTCGGAGCCCGCTCCGGTCTCGCTCCGATGATCAGAAACGTTCGGATATCATAAAGTACCTAATCAGAACACATACAATTTGACTATAATGGAATTTAGTAGATTTGATCCAGTGTTTCTAATTCATTCTTTTCAAAATAAAAATGTTTCAATTAGGCACTTGAGAATATCCGATTGAGCTGATTTTTCTATTGGTTATTCTACTCAATAAGCTTTACAAAATGAACGTTTTTGATAATCGGAGCAAAATCAGAGCGAGGCCCGCAAAGCCGGGATAGCACCGTGTTGTCCCTTAAGGGCACATCACGGCCCCTCAGTGAATATACAGTTAATAATATCCACGAAGTCTAATTTTGAATTTCCCCGTATATTAACTAGACAATAATGTCCCTTGCTTGTTTTCTTTTCCTTTTTTTTTTTTTAACAGCGAAGAAATTTTTTTATTATCGAGAGGATAAAAGGATGAAAAGTACAAAGCATACAGTCGACACCCAACCCACCCACTAATCTCATGCTACTAACTACCCTAAGGGGCTGCTTGGATGGAGTCAAATGAGGAATGAAAATAAAGGAGGGGGTAAAAGGGGTGGGCCCGATGGTTTTGCCATTGCTTGGATTCTCCATTCATTCCCCTCATTTGTTTTCCTCCCTTCTTCGTTTTCACTCATTTGAGGGATTCACCCATGAAATTTTTGGGCTGGTCTAGGGTTCCCCAAAAAATATCCGGGAATTGAGGGGTGAAATTTGGACAAAATTAATACCCCAAAATTTATCCCCCTTTTTAATACCTCATCCAAACTACGTAATATTTTATCCCCCTCCATAAATATCAAATCAATGTGGGTCAACCCATCAAAATTAATACCCCATACTATTTTATCCCCCTTCATAATTTTTTACCCCCGATTTTTTACCCGCATCCAAGCGGGCCCTAAGAGTTATCCCATAAAACGAAACACTCTTGCAACCACAACCACCAATAAAGCCTATTAAAACCAACCCCAACCTCCACCCAATCCACCGCTGCCCACAAGGTCGCCAGGCAACCCACCAACACCAAACGATGCCGCCGCCGATCTTCGCACCAGCAAAACCTGCAAGAGAAATCTCCAAAAAGTTTTGATCGAATCACAGATCCGACAGCAGCAACAAAGAAACACCCAAGACGACGAAGGGATAAGTTGGATAAATAATGTTCTTAAATCTTAACCAATCCCAATGGAATGAGTTGGCTTGATGGTTTTGGCTTGGGACTTAGGTGCACATTCTTAAGTCTCAGGTTCAATTCTCTTTGCCAACAATCCTAAGGCCATCTCACCCCACGCTTAGGCGCGTAAAATGGTTGTGGGAGAGACTGTAGGACTTACTCCTAGTGCGTATGAGCTGGCTCGGAACACCTTGTATTACCAAAAATAAATAAATGTTCTTAATCGCATTATGAAAAGAACAACGGGCAAATTTTGTCTGATAACCTATTCATCTATATACGCACCTCACATCGGCAAATTTCGCTGTTGATGGTGCCAGCCATTCTCTCTGGCCGTTTTCTGATCTTGTGTTTCTACCAGTGGACCCGTCTGTTGCTTTGGTATGTTTGGTGGGAGGTTACTGGTTTGGGGCTCTGTCCCAGTCAACAATGCTGGCGGCCAATGGTGGTGGTTTGTGGTTGGTCTGGGCTTCGAACAGCGGTGCAAACTGGGCTATGATGGTGGCTGGATCTGTGGGCTACATTGACCGCCGCCCATGGGGCGGTTGTGGCGTCTGGTGTTCTAGTGAGGGTAGACATTAGAGTTGGGGGTTTATTCATTTTGCTTGGGCTGTTACTGTTTGGGTGTTGGACTTTACCCATTTGTTTGGGTTGAGCTTCTTTTAGGTGTCTGTTGGTTCTTACCCACTTTAGGGCTTTTTATGTTTTTTCTATTAAAAAAGGAAAAGGGACGGTCAAGAACGCGTTTTAATAATTAATATCCGTCAATGATATTTTCAGCATTAACAAATGTTCTTAGCATGTTCTTGACGGGTATTAATTATCAAAACACGTCATGAGCCGTCATTTTCCCATTAAAAAAAAAGAGGTGAGGTGTATTGATAGATGAGGTACTACCATTGTACATAATGCTTCTTAGTATATCACTAAAGAATTTCTTTTTTATATCATTTTTATAATATGAAAACTTTTTTCTTTGCTGATAAAAAAATGAAGATGGAAACCGTCCAACGGAAGGTGCTATGATAAAACCTCTTTCCCACTTTCCTTTATTTGAGATTTCCAAAGCATACTTTTTCGGATCCAAACTTCTTTGTGTTGAAAAAAGCCATTTTGGAGAGACAGAATACAGTAATGAAAATAATATTTCAATATTTAAGAACCACAAGAGAATTGAATCAAATCTTTATTTATTGTCTTCCCAATTTAAGAGTAAATTAATTGAAAACAAAGCATAGGAAAAAGTTTGAGTTAGACTTATTTTGTATGTCTAATCCTATCTTAGTCTATCAATTGGAGTAGACCATTGAGTCCTTCAACATCCCAAATTAAATATCCACGAAGTCTAATTTTGAATTTCCCCGTATATTAACTAGACAGCAATGTCCTTTTGCTTGTTTTCTTTTTAAGCTTAGGAACAATGTTCTTAAATCTTAACCAACCCCAATGGAATGGGTTGGCTTGGTGATCTTGACTTAGGACTTAGGTGCACATTCTGAGGTCTCGCATTCAATTCTCTTTGCCAACAATCCTAGGGCCACCTCACCCCACGCTTAGGCGCGTAAAACGGTTAAGGGAGAGGTTGTAGGACCTAGTCCTAGTGCGTGTGAACTAGCCCGGAGTACCTTCGCATTGACAAAATAAAAAATAAAAAATGTTCTTAATCGCATTATGAAAAGAACAACGGGCAAATTTCGTCTGAAACCTATTCATCTATACACGCACCTCGCATCGGCAAATTTTCCCATTACTTAGAGGCGGCTCCGGGATTTTAGCTCAATGGTGATTAAAACGTTATAAAAAAAATTGTGTGTACTCGGTTGAAAATTTATCGGGTATACTATCAAGTAACCCCACCCAAGAACAGGTCAAGCAACACAAATAAAAAACCCTTCTCTCTCTCACTCTCTCTGCACTCTAGAATCTCGATCCTTCCCTTCCAGGTAATCATTGATCGATTAATTTAATCATTGTTCAAGTGAGTCAGTAATTGTTTGAGGATGTTGTTAATGCCACGGACAAAAAGTTTAATGCCACGCCAAAATATTTCAAATGTCTTATTTGCCCTTTTTTACTCTATTCGTCTCCCTTGCACATAATCCCTTGCACGGCTTCACTGCTCACTTTCCTCCTGGTATGAGGAGCAATTGCCTCTCACGTACGCTCTCTAACTTTCCCCTGCTGTAACCAGATCGCGAATTCAACAAGAAGCTACATCATCAGCTAATGGCAGTAAATTACTCGTCGTCAATTTTCTCATAACAGTAGTAAATTACTCTTCAATTTTTCCGTCCTTCGTTTCTTAATCTTCATTTTTTTTATCAAGTAAGCACCCAGCCCGCTCAAAGCTTTTTGTAGTTTCGCACACGTCCATTTAGGATCATGATCAATCAATTCAAGCTAACAAGCGGAGGCTCTAAGCCTCTGTTTGTATGCTCGTCGGCAGACTCGGCACTACTTTGTTGCCCACAAATATCTTACCTTTCAAAGGAGATAGAAGTTGGAACAAGAAATTGGATCGATGGTGATTGCAAGAGGTGACTACGAAATTGGTTTTTTCTTCATCCGGATCTATTTCTCGCATCCCAAAGCCTTTTTTCGGAAAACCTCATCACAAACTCAAGGAATTTTAGAAAGAAACACCACGGAGGACTTCAATAGATATTCGACCCGGTCATTAAAAGCGGGTTCAGAGATGTAAGTGCTTGTTCTGGGTTTGTAAAAGTATAGAGAGAGAGAGCAAGAATCAGAAAATATGATGGACAGGGAAGAGAGAGAGGCATCAAGGCACTGGGTCTTCTTATCTTGGGATACCTAGTCAAAAAGGGCAAATAAGGCATTTGAAATATTTTTGTCGTGGTATTAAACTTTTTGCCCGTGGCATTAACAGCGTCCATCTTGTTTTCCTTTACAAGATCATTGAACTTTTTCCTCGTGTTTAATAGGTTGCACACAGCCTTGTGGCCTAAGATACTTCATTGTCAAGGTTGTAACAATATTGGAAGGGACAAAAATTGTTAAGTATCGGACGATACGGTAAGTAATGGGCGATATTCAAAACCTCCCCTGAGACCTCTAAGTTTAGAAAGAACAAGGCAATAACATTAACCCCCGTCAGTTCTTTTTAGGTACTTCAATAACAGAGAGATTTAGAAACCCCAAAGATATTGAGCTTCTCACCATGGGGCCAAATCGGACATCAACTATCCCTGCTGAAAATTGCAACTTCAGGTTTAGGAAATTGAGTTCCAATTTCTCCATATCCAGAGAGTTTTAGACTAGGCCAACTCAAAAGCTGGGATTTCGACGTAAGAGATTGGCAATTGTGAAAGAAAAGAGCAATGCTACTACATTCATTTTGTACCATCACTAACTTAAACTAACAATGTCAGATTTTTGCTGAGCCAAAACCAAAAGCTAGGAGGACCCATAACAAGTAGCTGAGATGTCCTTTGAGGTGTGCTGTATTACTTCCTCCCAAGTAGGTCTGTCAATGGACCGGATCCGATCGGAATCCGATAACATCGATCTGATAATCTGAATTCGGTAATCCAAATACGAATCGGATCGGATTAAATCCGTTATCAATCCGAATCCAAACTTTATTTTTTTTTAAAAATAGTAAATTTTTTATTTTGAAAAAAAAAGTTTAAGAAGTTGTATTTTTATTTTTTATTGGAAATTTTTTTTTCCTAAAATTTTTGAAGTACAAAAGTTTTTGGATCGGATTCGAATTACCACTATCAGATTCGAGTCTTATCGGATTTGGATCTGTCGGATCCGGCCCATTAACAAGCCTACTCCCAAGGTATTGAACCGCACATAACCACACAAAAAAGAAAAAGAAAAAAAAGTGACTTGTAGACGTGCACTTGATCCATCTCAATAACACGTGGGTATTGCCAAGATAACAATTAATTAAACCTCATGTTCGGTTCATTTATGAAACGAGTCTTTACCGAGTAGTCGAACAGTTCACGAAC
Organism: Rhododendron griersonianum; assembly: GCA_018127125.1. NCBI lineage: Eukaryota > Viridiplantae > Streptophyta > Magnoliopsida > Ericales > Ericaceae > Rhododendron > Rhododendron griersonianum. Next base: position 39,548,216 of record CM030795.1, on the reverse strand, counting down.
AGCTCAGTTCATTTACAACCCTACTTCGAGGTGTTCAAGCCAGCTTTCGCATACTTCAACTAAACTCCGAGACAAATTCTCTTCCACAAATAGAATTAGTGAGAAAGGAAAATCCTAATGGAATATAGGCAATTCCCTTCCCTAGCTAATAGAGAGTTCTACTAGGAAACGTTTTTCCTTTACTCGACCCGTTCAGTTACCAGGAAAGTACAGGAAAGGATGGGAAAATCAACTTTCCCATAACTTTCATAGTGTTCAGTTGGCAGGAAAATTCTAGGACTTACCAATTTAAGTTTTCCTACAGGAATTACTTTCCTGCAAAAGTGATCCTGCAAAAAACACAGGATTTTGCGTCGCGGAAAAAGGAAAATGAGTGAACACTCACAAAATTTTCCCGAAAGTTTCTTTTTCCTGACAAATGAACAACTAAACCTTAATTTTTCTTGCAAAATTCTTTTGTCAAATGAACACTCACAGGAAAATAATTTTCTTTTTCTTTTACTTCACCTCACTTCACTTTTTCTGGGAACCAATTTCCCACGCAACTTTCTCGACAACTGAACGGAGCCAGGTTTGCATTTTGCATGAGGCTAACCCCAATAACCAATCATCTATCTTTACTGAATGGAAAACCCTAAAGAGAGATGCATGGAACTGCCTGAAGAATTATGGGAATCAATACTGAATCGGCTAGCAGTCGACGGTGACTATGGCGATTTACGATCTCCTTCGTTGGCATGCAAAAAATTCCTCTCAATCGCCAATCGACTCCGACAAACATTTGTAGCGGCCAAAGGCGATGTGTTCTGTAGGGATGAGTACAACGCCTTAAGCAGAGCCCTCGAAAGATTCAGAAACGTCGAAGAGATAAAGCTTTATCGCCTCGGGACCAAATGGGACGTCAACTACCCCATACTGAAAATTGCCTGTTCAGGTTTGGATCTACAATCCCTCCGTTTCCACTGGTTTCAAATTTGTCCATCTGCCGATACCCTTAGGAGATTAGGTTCCACCATGAACAATTTGAATGTTTTAAGATGCACTCAATTCCCCTCGCTTCGAGATACAGACCTTGTTCATATAGGTGATGCTTTACCAAGGCTTGAAGAGCTAGATATCCGATTTTCCAGCTGGAAGAAGTTTGAACCAAGGCAAGTTTGGTATCCTGAATTATCGAATCACACGGTAACTGATGCGGGGATAGAGGCAATCTCGCATAAGCTTCGGGGATTAAGTAGAATTGATATATCTTGGAATGAAAGATGTTCTGATCTCTCTCTCATTGCTCTTTCATCCAATTGTGTGCTTCTGAGTGAGATCAAATGTGATCGATGCAATATAACTAGACGAGGCATTGATTGGTTACTTGGCCACAGCACACAATTGACTTCTCTCCGATCAGGACACTATGGTTCATCAACAAATACAAGCTTACCTTTTGATGATATGAAGATATCTGCAACAGGTTTAAGGGAAATTGACATAGGGGACTGTGATTATCAAGAACGACTTCTTTGTTCCATTGCAAAAGCGGGCGTCCCATTGGAGAAGCTCAGCCTACGCGGTACCCTGACTCAACTTCATGCAGTTACGACTTTGTTACGCGCATGTCCTACTTTGAAGCACCTTCAGTAATCGGGTGGATATGTCGATGACGATTTTATGAGAGATTTATGCCCATGTCTTCCCAACATGGAATCCATCGAGCTTCATTGTTGTTCGTCCTTAACCCCATCCACTTTCTCAGTCCTCGCAAAAGAATGTCCCACGCTTTCAGAGATGAGGTTGAGAGATGGATCTTTGGGATTCCTTCAAGGTGATTTTGTCCTGAACGTGGAAAGGAATTATCGAATTAGATATTTGGATTTCAGCAATAATTGGTATCTGAAGGATAAATTGCTGGAAAGTATGGTGGTCGCTTGCCCAAATTTACACACACTCGTGGTAGGAGGATGTGTTCTACTGACAAAAGAGGGCCTTGAAGAAATTTTGAAGTCCTGCCCTCAGATTAAGCATTTGAAATTGACAAATCATGGGGAGATCCTTTCAAAAACATTTGAAACTCGCCAAATCAAAATTGAAGTCGCGTGATCCATAGCAACCAATATAGAATGATCAAGAGGAGGGCATGAGAGATTGAGGTATTTGAAGCACTTAAATTACTAGCTAGAGGCAGAAATATCCTAAGGATTGATTGGACTTTCTATTTGAGCAAGTTTTATTTAGTATAAACGCCATCGGGATCCATATTCCCTTTTGAGTTTTTCTAAGTTTTCCCAATCATATTTGGCAGACAAACTTTATCTCAAATTCTTCGAGTTTTAATTTCTAACTTCAGCAGTAGTCACTTGCAATAGAAATGGATAGCAATTTTATGAAGCTTGTTATTGCATCTAATTATGAGTTTAGCTCATGTTTCATGTTATACAGAGTAGAATACTCAGACTACTGCTGGCTGCTCTGTGGTTGATGCAGATGCCATAGCAGAGGAGTACCACCGCAAGCATTCCAAGACTTATTTCCACTAATCGGTATTTTCGTAAATAACAGACCGAGAGATTTGGCTTTGGGCCCACTTGGGTTCGATCCGAAATGGCTCAACGGTCAGGACACATTGCCTTTGGCCATGTACCGTGTGTTTTTTAGCCGTTTTTGGCCGTTTAGGGCTCCGAAAGACCAAATTGGCCGTTTTAGAAAATAATATTTTTGCTTATAGCTTTTGGTAGGAAAGTCCAATAATGTCCGTTCTTGTTGGGGAAGTTTTGTTTTTTCTTATATTTTCAGAATATGTAATAATTTCGAAACTTTCCGAAATTGGTATTTTTTTTCCTTTTCCTAGTAGGGTTAGGGTTTGCTTCGTATTTAAGGAATTGTAAGCCTTACGGCTAAATGGTTGTTGATTATTATTGAAATTAAAAGAGTCTAGAGAGCGTTTTCTCTAACTTTATAGTTTGTGTCCATCTTTGTTACGCGATTATTCCGTAGTTCATACGGCGCCCTGCATCAGTGGTGGTGCTGAATTTGCTCGAAAAAAGAAGTATAAAGGCAGTTTTGGTACTAGTGATGGGAACTTCGCAGACTCTCGGTAGTCACAATATATGAGTCTCACCAGTAGTTGGATGTTTCTCCCGCATTACTCGTAAGAAAACATATACTGTACATACAGTTGTGTTACTACCATTTTTCAACTTATAATAGAACTCAGTCGTTTAAGAATTGGAACATGGTTTTTTTTTTGTTGGTGGTGTGGAAAAAGCATTGGCCAAAGTTCCAGAAGTTCGGATGTGATGATCAAGAAAGACTTGTTTGTTCCATTGCATGAGCGGGCAGCCCATTGAAGAAGCTCAAGATACTCGTTCACTGTGGTCTCAGCATCCATGGAGTTATGACTTTGCTACATGCATGCCCTACGATGAAAATATGAGACTTATGCTGATGCATTCCCAACATTGTATCCATGGAACTTCGTTGTTGTTCTGTCTTAACCGCAATCACTTTCTCAGTCCTTGCAAATGAATGACTTGCGTTTTCAGAATTTACACTTAGAAATGACACTTCGAGACTCATTCAAGATGATTTTGTCATGAAGTTGGAAAGGACTTATCGAGTTAGATAATTGGATTTGAATTTTACATGGCACCTGAGTGATAAATTGATAAAAGATACTAGTGGTTGCATGCCCCATATCTCTAATCTTTAACCTCTACGCTATACTAATACAACGAAAAGTAATATTTTGATAAAAACATTACTGGGTGAATCAAACCCTCAACTTTAACAAGCCCAACCGGGCCAATGTCTAATGGGATTTCAAGGGGCATTTTTCTAGAGCAAAATCATAATGAAAAGTAGCTGGTGTAATGGAGGGCAACTAAAGTCACATTCAATGAAAAAATTTTGGCAGGAACAATTTAGGTTTCAGCAGGAACAAAATGGGTTTTGGTATTATCAGCTTCCCATAAAAAATACCGAATAATCCTTAGTAGCAGGATCCCTCTAAATGGGTGCGCTCCCTAGACGATAGCTTGAATCGGTACTCCCAAGGTGGGAGCTTGACAGGATCTCGCTCCCCTCAATGTGAGCCATATTTTGTACCAACATTGTTAACTTTAAAAACTTAGCACTTTTGGTTATACCATTGTGGATACTCTTAGGCACTCCCAACATTAGGAGCTTCTAGGTGCTTCCGCTCCCCCACACCCGCCCCCGCTTCCTGTATCTTTCAAAATAATCATGCTAATGATGTAAGGTTAGGATGGAATTACTTAGGAAATAAAATCCCACTAGGACTAGGAAATTCCCTTGCCTAATACAGAACAGAGTTCTACTAGGAAACGTTTTAACACTACCCGCTATTGCCATACAGGTTTGCGTTTTGCATGAAGCTGATCACATCAATCTACCCAATAACCATCAATCTTGTGTCTATACTTTATAGACCAGAAAACCCAACTGAAAGGTTGCGTTTTTTTCACTATTCTAATCGGAAAACATGAAAGAGAGATGCAAGGAACTGCCTGAAGAATTGTGGGAATCAATACTGAATCGCCTAGCACTCGACCACGACGACTATCGCGATTTACGATTCCCTTCATTGGTCTGTAGGCAATTCCTCTCGATCACCAATAAAATTCGACGTAAATTTGTTGCCAATGCCGATGTGTTCTACATCTATGGGTGCGAGGCCTTATGCAGAGCCCTCGAAAGATTCAAAAACCTCAAAGAGATGGAGCTTTCTCTCTATAGGGCCAAATCAGACGTCAACTACCCCGTATTGAAAATTGCCTATTCGGGTTTGGATCTTCAATCTCTCTGTTTCGGTCGTTTTCCAATTTGTCCATCTGCGGATACCTTTAGGAGATTGAGTTCCACCATGAACAATTTGAAGATCTTAAGATGCAGTGAATTTGACTCACTTCGAGATATAGATCTTGTTCCTATAGCTGATGCTTTTCCACGACTTGAAGAGCTAGATATCCAACGCAACAGGAACATGTTTGGACCTCAGAAAGTTCTGTATCCTAAATTATCAGATCAGTTTGTTACTGATGCGGGGATAGAGGCAATGTCGCGCAACCTTCGAGGCCGAGGGTTGCGTAGTATTGATATATCTGGGAATTATTTTTGCTCTGATCTCTCTCTCGTTGCTCTTTCATCCAATTGTGTGCTTCTGAATGAAATCAAATGTCGTCGCTGCGACATAACTAGACGAGGCATTGATTGGGTACTTAGCCATAGCCCAAACTTAACTTCTCTCCAGGCAGAATTTTATGGTTCATCAAGAAATTCAGCCTTCCCTTTTGATGATACGGAGATATCTGCAACAGGCGGATCAAAAAAAAAGAAGAAGATGATAACTGCAACAGGTTTAAGGGAACTTGACATAGAGGGATCTGATGATAAAGAAGGACTTCTTCGTTCCATTGCAAAAGCGGGCATCCCATTGGAGAAGCTCAGCCTATGCGGTCAGCTACTTTATCAATCTCATCGACTTACGACTTTGTTACGTGCATTTCCTATTCTGAAGCACCTTAAGGTACGCAATGGATATTGGGTCAATGACGGCAATATTATGATAGATATCTGCCGATGTCTTCCCAATATCGAATACATAGAACTTGATGGCTGTTACTCCTTAACTGCAACCACTTTCTCAGTACTTGCAAAAGAATGTCCCGCGCTTTCAGAAATTACATTGATAAATGGATATATGAGAGACGATTTTGTCGTGAATCTGGAACGGAATTATCGAGTTGTATATCTGGATTTGACCTATACTAGGGGCTTGAAAGATAAATTGTTGAAAGATATAGTGGTCGCTTGCCCCAATTTACAAACGCTCAAGGTATGGGGATGTCGTCAACTCACAAAAGAGGGCCTTGAGGAAATTTTGAAGTGTTGCCCTCAGATTAAGCATTTGACATCGGCAAAATATGGGGAGATCCTTTCAAAAGCATTCAATACTCTGCCAAATCAAAATTGAATTATAGTAAGGATTGATTGGACTTTCTATTTGAGGAAGTTTTATTTTTAGTATAAAGAGCAATAGTAATCGATAGCGATTTTTTATGAAGGTTGTTATTGCATCTTAAGGGTTTAGCTAATGTTATTATGTTATATGGAGTACAATGCTCAGACTCGGCCAACGCAAGCTGGGGATTGATGCATCATAATACATTGTTATTTGTGGAATAAAATGGGAAGTGTTTTGCTTTCATGTCAATGAGTTCTTAACCCGTAAAAAGACAGCTACAAACACATCGATCGATGTTGTATTTGTAGGTTTCTCTTAGAGGTACCGACTCACCTGTACCCATTTGCTGTTCTACGTTTGTTTTCATGTAATTTCAGGCGCATGATAGTTCAAAAAACTCAAACCGGTTGAAGTCTTTTAGTGCGATTTCACAGCTGAATTAGCAGGAAAAAGAAGTATAAAGGCAGTTTTGGTACTAGTAATGTGAACATCGTAGAATCCCGCATTACTTGTAAGAAAACATATACATACATTTGTGTTACTAGACTTGTTTGTTCCATTGCAAAAGCGGGCATCCCCATTGAAGAAGATCAAGCTACTCGTTGACTGTGGTCTCAGCTTCCATGGGATTATGACTATGTTACGTGCATGTCCTACGATGAAAATATGAGACTTACGCTGATGCATTCCAAGCATTGTATCCATAGAACTCGTCGGTTTTTCTGCCTTTAACCGCAATCACTTTCTCAGTCCTTGCAAATGAATGACTTGCGCTTTCAAAATTCACATTTAGAAATGAAGCTTCGAGACTCATTCAAGATGATTTTGTCATGAATTTGGAAAGGATTCGAGTTAGATAATTGGATATGAGTTTTACACAGCGTCTGAATGATAAATTGATGAAGGATATAGTGGTTGCACGCCGCATATCTCTAATCTCTTGCCTCTATACGATACTAATACAACGAAAAGAAGTATTTTGATAAAATCGTTACTAGGAGAATCAAACCCTCGACTTTAACAAGCCCGACCGGGCCAATGTCTACAGCCAAATCAATGGAGCTACTACAATGTTACCTTGCCATACCGTGGCAACGACAACAAATAATCAGATCAACCAAGCCATGGAAGATTGGCTTTACTACCAAATCCTTATAGTGCTTTTCTTGGTGAATGAACGAAAATAAGACAAAGCACCAGTTGGTGTTGCTTTAATTTTGTTCAGTCCTATCTAATTCAATTTTTCCATTTTTCACTGTGTTGTACTAAAATGTTGTTTCGTTTGATCATCTAAATGCACCAAATTTTTGTTCCACAAGTTATAACCAGGGAAAATTTCACTAATCGATATGTATCTTCTTCTTTTTGGTACTTTGGAATTCAATCGATATGTATCTACAGCTATACTAAATAGTACTACAAGACTACTTTTCATGAGAACGACATGTGACGAATAAAAAGCCCAGAAAGACTAAATCCTCAAAATATAATCATCCAATGAAGTAGGGAGTAAAAATGTTATCTTCCTTAAAATCGAGTCAGGTCATCATCGATCATAGGACAATACAGGGCAACTCTTATAACCTATAATCATCCAATGAATTAGGGGGTAATTTAAATTTTGATTAGCGAGATAATGATAGAAAATGCAAGAAAGAGGAAAAAAAATACTCCCTCCGTCCCTTTTTTTGAGTCCAGTATTCCATTTTGGGTTGTCCCTTAATAAATGTCTATTTTGTAAAGTTAGTGGGTAAAAGTTGGTGTATTGTCTATTTTGTCCCTAAAAATAGATTCCATTTTGAAAAGTTAGTGAGTAAAAGTGTAATGATGATGGGTAAGTATGGAAAGTAGAGGAAAAAGTTGATGTGAAAGGTATAATGATGATGTCTTTTTAATAAGTTGGAGTTACGAAGCAGGACATTTAAAAAGGGACGGAGGGAGTATAATTTTTTTGTATTCACTTAGCAAGAATATCCTAGAAAGTGGTAGAAAATTAACTTTCCTATACAACCCTCTAAAGCATGAGAGCTTGCTTTACTTTTTCTCACAAAATGTGCAGGAAAATTTTATTTTCTCGAGAAAATCAATACTCCGTATCAACTACTCTAACTTCCTTCTTTATTTTCTTCCCTCCACCTTTTCTCTTCTAATTTCAGCAATTTTATTCCCTCCAAACAAGGATATCTTTTTTTTTCTATTATTTTCTTGCAAAACTTCCATTTTAATCAAACGGATGTGAGAAAAAAAAATTCTTTTTCCTTTCTTTCACTTCACTTTCTATCATTTTCACTTTTTATTTTATTTTTCTCGCTAATCAAACGGATGTAAGAAAAAACCAGCTGATTCAAAATAAGGAATCATCGATCACATAAAAAATTAAGGGCAATCTTCCAAAATAATCATGCTAATGATGTAAGGTTAGGATAGAATTAGGGTGAATTACCGAGGAAATAAAATCCCACTGGGACTAGGCAATTCCCTTGCCTAACACAGAGGGATGTAGAACTCTTCCCTCGAAGAGCTTGTTTTAAATCCGGACCAACGAAAACATTCATGGACGACTGGGATCTGCCCTCCAGGGTGCCCGCCCTGCGGGATCCCGGATCCTTGAGAAGAGTTCTACTAGGAAACGTTTTACCATTACCCTCTATTGCCATACAGGTTTGCGTTTTGCATGAAGCTGATCACATCAATCTACCCAATAACCCTCAATCTTGTATCTCTACTTTATAGACCAGAAAACCCAACTGAAAGGTTGCGTTTTTTTCACTATTCTTATCGGAAAACATGAAAGAGAGATGCAAGGAACTGCCTGAAGAATTGTGGGATTCGATACTGAATCGCCTAGCACTCGACCACGACGACTATCGCGATTTACAATTGCCTTCGTTGGTCTGCAAGCAATTCCTCTCAATCACCAATAAAATCCGTCGTAAATTTGTTGCCAATGCCTATGTGTGCGAGGCATTGTGCAGAGCCCTCGAAAGATTCAGAAACCTCAAAGAGATTGAGCTTTCTCACCTTGGGACCCTTTCAGACGTCAACTACCCTGTATTGAAAATCGCCTATTCGGGTTTGGATCTTCAATCCCTCTGCTTCTATCGCTTTCCGATTTCTCCATCTGTGGATAGCTTTAGGAGATTGGGATCTGCCATGAACAATTTGAAGATTTTAAGATGCAGTGAATTTGACTCACTTCGAGATCTAGATCTTGTTCATATAACTGATGCTTTACCACGACTTGAAGAGCTAGATATCCGATGTAACAGGAACATGGAGGATGGACCGTGGGAAGTTCCATATCCTAAATTATCAGATCAGTTTGTTACTGATGCGGGGATAGAGGCAACTTCGGGTAACCTTCAAGGGTTGCGTCGTATTGATATATCTGGGAATTATTGTTGTTCTGATCTCTCTCTCATCGCTCTTTCATCCAATTGTGTGCTTCTGAATGAAATCAAATGTCGTGGCTGCAACATAATTGGACGAGGCATTGATTGGGTACTTAGCCATAGCACAAACTTAACTTCTCTCCAGGCAGGATTTCATGGTTCATCAGGAAATTCAGCCTTCCCTTTTGATGATACGGAGATATCTGCAACAGGTTTAAGGGAACTCGACATACGGGGATCTGGTGATAAAGAACAACTTCTTCGTTCCATTGCAAAAGCGGGCATCCCATTGGAGAAGCTCAGCCTAACGCTTTCCCTGTGTAGGGGTGGAGTTACGACTTTTTTACGCTCATGTCCTACTTTGAAGCACCTTATATTATGGGGTGCATATCAATTCAATGACGATTTTATGAGAGACATATGCCCATGTCTTCCCAAAATGGAATCCATAGAGCTTCAAGGCTGTTACTCCTTAACCGCGACCACTTTCTTAGTCTTTGCAAAAGAATGTCCCGCTCTTTCAAAAATTACATTGAGACATGGATCTTTGGGACACATTCAAGATGATTTTGCCGTGAATATGGAAAGGAATTATCGAGTTATATATCTGGATTTGACTTCTAATATGGATTTGGAAGATAAATTGTTGAAAGATATAGTGGTCACTTGCCCCAATTTACAAACGCTCAAGGTATGGGGATGTAGTCAACTCACTAAAGGGTGCCTTGAGGAAATTTTGAAGTGTTGCCCTCAGATTAAGCATTTGAAATCGACAGAATATGGGGAGATACTTTCACCAAACCAAAATTGAATACGGGTCATCCTAAGCAACCAGTAGAGAATGATCAAGAGGAGGGCATGTGAGATTGAGGTATTTGAAGCACTTAAATACCATCAGGATCCATATTCCCATTCCAATTTTTCTATATGTTTTTCAATCATATTTGGCCGGAAAAACTTTATCTCAAATTCTTCGAGTTTTCTAACTTCAGCAATATGGATAGCAATTTTTTTTATGAAGAGGTTGTTTTTTCAATCTTATGGGTTTAGTTCATGTTATTATGTTATGTGGAGTACAATGCTCAGACTCGGCCGGCACAAGCTGGGGATTGATGCATCATAATACATTGTTATTTTGTGGAATAAAATGGGAAGGGTGTTTTGCTTTCATGTCAATTGAGTTCTTAACTCGTAAAAGGAAAGCTAGAAACACATCGATCAATGTTGTATTTGTAGGTCTCTCTTAGAGGTACCAACTCCCCTGTACCCATTTGCTGTTCTGCCTTTGTTTTCATATAATTTCAGGCGCAGGATAGTTCAAAAAACCCAAACCGGTTCAAGTCTTTTAGTGCGATTTTGCAGCTGAATTTGCACGAAAAAAGACATATACAGGCAGTTTTGGTACTAGTGATGTGAACTCTCTCTCTTAGACTGTCTTGCTAGTCTCGTAAGTCTCACCATTAGTGGTCGTGTCTCCCTCACTACTTGTGAGATTAGATTTCCTCGCAGGTGTGATACTAACATTTTTCAACTTGTAATATAATTCGGACTTCTAGGAATTGCAACATGGTTTTGCTTTTGTTGGGAATTTAATGCTATATACGTACATATTTATGTAACAACATAGTTAGACATGTCCTCGAGCAATTTTTGCCGCCTTTTCGTTTGCATTCAAAATTTATCTTGTGACACAGATCACTACATCATGTTTTCCAACAATGGCGTAATGAGATGGAAACAATTGAAATTATATCTTCTAATTTCATCTTGCCCCAATGTGATGGAACAGATGCAGTAATTCCACAAAACTGAAGCTTATTTGCGAACAGAAACAGTCGAGATACTTCATAGTCAAGGTTGTAACGATATTGGAAGGCCCAAAAATTGTTATGTACTAGACGGACGATACGGTATGTAATGGGCGATATTCAAAACCTCCCCTAAGACCAAAGTTTAGAAAGAGCAAGGCAATAAGAACCCCCCGTCAGTTCTTTTTAGGTACTTCAATAACAGAAAGATTCAGAAACCCCAAAGAGATTGAGCTTTCTCACCCTGGGGGCCAAATCGGACATCAACTATCCCTGTTCGACATGATCTTTCTCCCTTTGTCCTTAGTTTATTAATCCTCTTCAAACAACCCCTGATCTCACGTAAAGATTTTCACGAACAGAAGGCAAGGGAAATCTGTAGAGAAACAGATCACGGCAGCATCACTCCTCAAGCATTTCTTTTACACTCTTGCACTCAGGGAATAAATTTCCAAAGGAAAAAGTTCCGTAACAGTTATCCCTTCCATAATTATCACTTCCATAACTATCACTTCCATGATTTTTGACTTTTTTGATGCTAACCATGGTTAAAATTTGTGGAACCTACAAGGTAAAATGGACCCATGGGAGTGAGTCAGTGAGGGTAATTTTCACCCTCATTCAGCGAGGGTGAACAAAAACGGACTCAAAAAATACAAGGCAATCTTTCAAAATAATCATACATATGATCAAGTGCCTCCTCTCCCGCCCCTGCCCCCGCTTCGTGCATCTTTCAAAATAATCATGCTAATGATATGTAAGGTTAGGATAGAATTACTGAGGAAATAAAATCCCACTGGGACTAGGCAATTCCCTTGCCTAAATACAGAGTTCTATACTACTAGGAAACGTTTTACCATTACCCACTATTGCCATACAGGTTTGCGTTTTGCATGAAGCTGATCGCATAAATCTACCCAATAACCATCAATCTTGTATCTCTACTTTATAGACCAGAAAACCCATCTGAATTACGAAAGGTTGCTTCTTCTTTTTTCACTATTGTTATCGGAAGACATGAAGGAGAGATGTAAGGAACTGCCTGAAGAACTGTGGGAATCAATACTGAATCGCCTACCACACGACGACCACTATCACGATTTACGATTCCCTTCATTGGTCTGTAAGCAATTCCTCTCAATCACCAATAGAATTCATCATAAATTTGTTGCCAATGCCTATCTGTTCGACGTCAATTGGTGCGAGGCCTTATGCAGAGCCCTCAAAAGATTCAGAGAACTCAAAGAGATTGAGCTTTCTCACCTTGGGGACCTTTCAGACGTCAACTACCCCGTATTGAAAATCGCCTATTCGGGTTTGGATCTTCAACTCCTCTCTTTCTATCGTTTTCCGGTTTCTCCATCTGCGGATAGCTTTAGGAGATTTGGATCTGCCATGAACAATTTGAAGATGTTAAGATGAAGTGAATTTGACTCACTTCGAGATCTAGATCTTGTTCATATAACTGAGGCTTTACCGCAACTTGACGAGCTAGATATCCGATGTAACAGGTTTGGACCGCGGGGAGTTTGGTATCCTAAATTACCAGATCAGTTTGTTACTGATGCGGGGATAGAGGCAACTTCGCGTAACCTTCGAGGGTTGCGTCGTATTGATATATCTGGGAATTATTTTTGTTCTGATCTCTCTCTCTCTCTCTCATCGCTCTTTCATCCAATTGTGTGCTTCTGAATGAAATCAAATGTCGTGGCTGCAACATAATTGGACGAGGCATTGATTGGGTACTTAGCCATAGCACAAACTTAACTTCTCTCCAGGCAGGATTTTATGGCTCATCAGGAAATTCAGCCTTCCCTTTTGATGATATGGATACATCTGCAACAGGTTTAAGGGAACTTGACATAGGGGGATCTGGTGATCAAGAACGACTGCTTTGTTCCATTGCAAAAGCGGGCATCCCATTGGAGAAGCTCAGCCTACGCGGTCCCCTATTGTATCAACGTCATGAACTTACGACTTTGTTTCGCGCATTTCCTACTTTGAAGCACGTTAAGGTACGCAGTGGATATTCGATCAATGGCAACGATAAGACGAGAGAGATATGCCGATGTCTTCCCAATATTGAATACATAGAGCTTGATGGTTTTTACTCCTTAACTGCAATCACTTTCTCAGTACTTGCAAAAGAATGTCCCATGCTTTCAGAAATAAAATTGAGAAATGGATATATGAGTCTCATTGAAGATGATTTTGTCATGAATCTGGAAAGGAATTATCGAGTTATATATTTGGATTTGAGTTATACTTCGGGTTTGACTGATAAATTGCTGAAAGATATAGTGGTCGCTTGTCCCAATTTACATACCCTCGTGGTAGGAGGACGTGATCTATTGACAACAGAGGGCCTCGAGGAAATTTTGAAGTCCTGCCCTCAGATTAAGCATTTGAAATCGACAAAATATGTGGAGATCCTTTCAAAAGCATTTGCCAAATCAAAATTGAATTTGGGTAACCCATAGCAACCAATAGAGAATGTTCAAGAGGAGGGCTTGAGCGATTGAGGTACTTGAAGCACTTAAATTTGCTGGAGGTAGAAATAGAGAATGTTCGATATTGTACGTGTAGGTCTCTCTTAGAGCCATAATTCCTTCAAGCTATTATGGGTTTCCCTATTCTACTTAACAGATTTTCTTTTATCTCAAACTCTTCGAGTTTTCAAATTTTAGCAGTCCATTATGTGGTGGGTTTTAACTAGTGAGTAATTGTTAATTCGAGGAAGGAAAATGCTACCCTCCGCCCTTAAGGTGGAGGTTAATAGATAAAAAGTGTATTGATATCCGTGAAAAGTGTATTGATATTTGTGAAAGTGTATTAATATCCGTGAAATATGTATTGATATCCGAACTTATTTGACGTTATTTATGTATTATCCTCCTCCTAATCTCACATCCTAGATTCCTGTAGTGCTTACTATTTGAGTTTAGTTTATCTCATGTGAATGTGCTGTGGAATATGGGTATTTAGACCAGTAAAGACACAAGTACAGCAAAGGCTGTACAGCAGCTGTGCACAGACCATTTTTACGCCCGTCTCAGGTCCCGCAATGATGATCAGAGCCGCTCATTTTGTTCAAAATACTTTGTTTAGGATACTTGTAAAAAAATCAACTCAATCCAATATCGGAAAGGGTGTTTACGAATCATCCAACTTTGTTTCAAAATTTAGCCTAAATTTTGAAGTAAAGTTGTATAATTCGTAAACACACTTCCCAATATTGGATTGAGGTGATTTTCTACAGAGACTATAAACGAAGTATTTTGAACAAAATGAGCAGCTCCGATCATCTTTGCGGGATCTGAGACAGGCGCAAAAGTGGTCTGTGCGCAGCTGTTGTACAACATTTGTTGTACCAGTAGTAGCATTCTATTTAGACTTAACAGTACAGAATTTGGGATTGTTGCATAAGAGAGTTTGTTTGTTTTTTTTCTTTTGCTTTCATCGCAATGAGTTCCTACTTCCTAAACATAAAAGAGCAACGCCACAAACATCGATTTGTTTCTCTCACAAGTCTCAATGCATCCCACCATCGCGTGGTGATCGAAGAGGATGTACCATTTGTGGGCTAGTACCTTATAAACAACTATGCAATTTTATTTTTTATTTTTTTTGCTGCAGTGTTTTGATTCTAACATGCTATAACCAAGAACTGAACCAGAATATTGCTAAATTCTATTGTAATTTTCACATGTATAATGATTAGGTTTTCATTCTCAAATCTTTGAACCATCAAAAACCAAAATCCTACAGAACTGATCTAAATCCGGGCAGTGTGAAGTGTGAACCCCTATGTACTTTTGATGGAAATCCTACAGATCCAATTCGGGCTGTGTGGACCCAATGTACAAATGAATACCTATATCGACATGTTACTAGCATTTTTGTCAACTCGCTATAAAACCCGATGTTTTGGAATTGGAAACTCGTTTTCTTTGGGGGATTTATAAAAAGCATCGGCTAAAAGTATCAGAAGATCAGATGTTATCATTCTTGAAAAAGAATGCTCCTTCGCATAAACATCGAAGTTCCTAATTATACATCTATGAACTGTTATAAAGTAAATTACCGGATTTGACGTACTGTCTAAGTTGTGGATATCCAATAACATTATTCGGGTCTATCAAAGAAAAGTAGATGCAATATACTCGACAGCTGCTCGAGCAATTTCTGCACTTTCTTATTGTAGCATTCAAAAATCCAGTTCGGGTACAAATCACTACAATTCCACTTTAACCGTATCTCCAATTCTACCTATCTCCAATCTAAGATGGAAGAGATACAGATGATTCCACTTGACGAAATACTACAGATGATTCTATAGTTCTTATGATTAAGCGGTTTTTTTGGGGTAAGTCAAAATTTTAAAATCAGGGTTGTCCCTGAGACCAAGTTTAGAAAGAACAAGGCAATAGGAATCCCAGTCAGTTCTTCTTAGATACTTCAATAACTTCTTCCTCCTTTGGACCATTGCTTGGAGACCCTTCCGAGAGTGTTTGTCCTGTAAAAATCAATCAGAATTAGAACCTTGTCATCAAATCAGCACCAGAAAGGAAGCCAGAGATGGGTAACGCAGTCACAAACAGAGAAGAGGCGAGAGTTGTTCCATTGTCTAATGTTAAAGAACTGATAATTTTCTTTGAGAAAATATCAAAATCCGTGAAACTCTACGAATGTGGAGATAAAAAGAAAGAAATTCATGCAGCGATTAGAATGTGCTATACTGCGAATGTGAATTATATCGAAAGATTCAGGATATATTATTTCCACATACAAAATTACACTTAAACAATTACTGCCATACAGAAGAAAACTACAGCAAGGTAATCAGAATGCTAGCATCATCAGAATAACATGCGCACATGAAAATTGATTACATCCTCTGGTGAAAGTGAAACCGTGAAAACAAGTCAACGTCCTGTGAGAAGCGCATTTGCTTCTATGATTCAATGATTCAATCTTTAGTCCGGAACTTAAAATAATTTATCAAAGATCTATGTGATACAGGAGGTTTAAGTTACTTTTGCTTAAGCTCTTATTAAGACCACAAAATGACTCACTACCTAGTGACTTATCCCATACCACCCTTCTAGAAAGTATTATATACAGCAGCAATGTACAGCATAGGCAAGGGACGCAGAGGACAACTTTGTATAAGATCCACTGAGTTAATCCAAACGAAAAATGAAAATAGAGAAATTTGATCCACATATCACCTTCTTGTCTAAAACCGTGGACAGGTGTTTGATCTTAGTCGTCAGTTGTGCCACTGCAACAAAAAGAAAAAGTTAGGGAGTTGCTTTTTATAGTTTATACTCGAGAGTTGAGCCCGTGACAAACAATCTATGGACACTGAATCACAGCATAACTAAATATCAGCCCATCACAGAAGAAAAAGGAGTGGCAACAAGACAAACGCTACCGACCAAGAAACATTGTTTTCGACACAAAATCAAATTGCAACCTGAGGGAAACATCTCTGCATTTCAGGCCTCTCTTTTAATTTAAGTCGTTTAAGAACATCATGTGAAAGAAACTATTTTATTTCCGAAACAGACAGGCGCGCGCACACAGAGATGGAAGCAATCTCCAATTTTATTTCCGAAACTATTTTCCATGTGCAACTATGTAATTTGAAAGAGAAGGAACTGAGGCAGGGGTTGTTCACGAGTGTGGGGGGGTTAAAGGCACCATACACCAAGTTAAACAAAATTATTTTCCACATGCAAGTACGTAAAATGGAAAGAGGAGGAGTTAAAGGCAGGGATTGTTTACGAGTGTGGGAGGTCATAGGCATGTTAGCAAGGAAGTTCCAATTTACTTAATAATGACGTCTGGAGGAATTTTTTTTTGAGCTTTAAGCTAGCACTGACTGACCTTCTTTATAAAGCGGAGTTAGAGTCACAATCCTATGAAGCATCAAAAGAAGTCAAAGGCAGAAGAATAAACATAGACGGAATACGCTGAAATAGAAGCATAAGCGTAAGAGGATAAGTAGGACTGTCTTTCCAGATCCACGAGATAAGATATGCCTTGCCTGCAGGCGAGATTGAAATCTTAATGCAGTAACCAAACACAAGTAAGTGGTTCGTCAGCCATTAATAAGAAATACGTCATTCTATGTTAATGTTTCGAATTGCCTGATCGCCCGATCGTGATGAACCTTTGGGCATTGGTTAATGGGCATCGGGTAATCCTAATAACAGCATAGCCATGCCATAATAGAATCGCGGAAAGCCTGAAATAGGGAAGCCCTTGATTCACTCACAATTCTTAGGAGAAGCTGGCTTGACGACTCAATGGTGCTATCTCTCGAGACTGGACTCCAAGTCACTGTCTGATTTATTTGACCGAATGAAGACAGCCGTGGAAGCAGCAATCCCATCTTCTCTTTCTCTCAACTCAATAGTATAGATGCATCAATTGACTATGTGGATTCTGTTTATTCCGTTTCTTCCGAATATGGATCCTTTTGTCAAATCATGTCTAGTCCTTGACTAATAGGGGGCTTGAAGGGAATAAAGCTTTTCAAAGCTAGCCCGCAGATTGAACTCTCTCCGGAGCTTTTCAAGATTCAGATGTTAGATCGGATTTCTCTCTGGGAGGAGCACGTGGCCCCCCGTTTATACTTTTATTTCCCCTCTAGCTCCTTCCTGTGGTCATCACCTCCGGATTGGACGCAAACAAGCGCACCAGCTATATATAACAACTCCTATGATCATTTAGGGGAACTTGTTCATGCGGCGGGTTGTTATTTCCTGGTGGTTGTTTCCAATCCCCGGCACGGAGTAATAGACTTGATCTGCTGCGAGCCTGCGATAGAGGACTAGCAGTGGAAGAAACAAATATATAAATCACTCGGCCCATTGCTTATCCTTCCTTCGCTGCAGATGGCAGAGACTTCTCCCTCCTCTCCGTGGATGGGTTGGACGAGATTGATTGATTGGAGTATTGAACAAACTGAGAATAATTCCTCAGTCCGGTCAGTTCAAAGCTCTAAGAGGGAGCCGGACCCCTCAATATCTTACCACCGCTTTACTCTTTGAGTTGGTAGCCAAGAGATATTCGAAATAAGAAAGGGGAGGGGGATCCACAACAAAGGAAGGGAATGCTGGGCCTAACCCCAGAAGGAAAGACTTTTGATTCGCTAGCTCAGTAAGAACAAACGGAATACAAGGACGCAAGGACGGAAAGGCATAGATGAGTGGCTTTCTTCTTTCCTTTGTGAGTTGGGATAGGGAGCAACTTTTCGTTGGAAAGGGCTTTCCCCTTAGTCCCCCTTTTTTCCCTGTAGGATGGTCGAAGTAGGATAAATGATAACCAATCATCTCTATGAATCTCTTTCCTTGCCTGCAAGCTCTCTAAGCTTTCTCTTTACTGGTAGTTCCTAAGGTTTATAGCACGCTAGGCTAGAGAATATATTAGATCTTGCTGTGGCTCCATACAGGTAGCTAGTCAAAAGGATAGTTTCTCTTCAAGTGATCAAAGGAAGAGTTTGATTCATAGAGCTAGATGTGACTCCTGTAGGGGTTCGAACAAGCTAGAAGAAGGTAGAACTCCATTATATTGATCAAGCCTGTAGCTAGGCGAATGCAGTTCCTCCTCTAAGTCAAGACGAGGAAGATCCTATCGGTTGTAGCTTCTCGTCTGTTTGTCTTCTCTATAGGTTTAGAGGAAGCGAATGGATATCTTTTTCTTTTTGGCATATAAAACAATTTACTTCCTAAAGTCAAGAATGGCAAGACAGGGAACTACAGAGATACCTTTAAGCCAAATTAATTAGTCCAACTCTACTATCTCAATAGGACTAAAGCATACTTCCTTTAGCTGCTAATACTAGATCAAGGACTTCTGCTTAGGGTACTAAGAAGAGTAAGAGCAAGACAAAAATATGCCTTCTTTGAATTCTCATACATACAAGTCTGCCTTAAAGGGCTGTTAGTAATAGAAGGAGTCTTTCATATAAGTCCTTAAGGCAAGACACATTGGGTCATTCGGTCACTCACTCCCACTTGAAAGAGCATTTAATGAGGTTATCGCTCGGGGCCTAATGAGGTTATCGCTTGCGGCTAAGAGCGGTACTTGAGACGGTCGTGCAACGTCTTGAGGCTCTGAAAGTTGCAAATAGTTTCTTAAAAAGAGCCTGCACTACATCAGTTGGTATCAGAGCTCTCATTCCAATCTTGACTATGGCCGGAAGACATGCTAGAGGTCGAGGTGGAAGAGGAGGTCGTACAGCTTATGTTGATGAAGTCTATGAGCGAGATGAGGTTGCTCGAGATGCTCGAATGGAGGAAAGGTTGCAGCAAGTCTTGGCGGCGATTGGGTCGCTTACCCAACGCATGGAGGCTTTTGAAGTTGCAATCCCACCTCGCCGTCGTCCAGTTCAACCTCGATTTCCGAAAGAGGAGGAGGTGTCGGATGAAATTTCTATCACCAAACCTTTAGCTGGTTATCATCAGTCAAGGGAGAGGACAATGGTGAATGAAGCTATCATTGAGTGGCCATTCACTTCAAATATTATTCCAGATCCAGTAGTGGATTGGAGTAAGCCACCAGTTTTTGACAAAGAACCGGTGGAGAAAATTACTCAAGGAAAAAATCAAAAAATATTAAAAAGAAGTTGTTGCCATGCTTGAAGTTGATGAAATTGGTTGGGGTAATCAATTCGTGGATCCTTTTGGGGAATATATTGGAGTTGCCGTGAAGAAGAATATTTGGGTTGCGTACTTACAGAAAATTGGGAAAAATTTTGTTACTTTTATTTTTCAAGACTCTTCTTTACAGTTTGGGTTGGAAAAAATTAATTTGAAGTACAAGCTTGATGCAAACAAGGTTCGACGTATTCAACTATGTAAATTCGAGGACGAGTTTCTTCAAGACGAGGAGAATAATGCAGCGTGAATTTCAAGAAAGTCGTATTTTATTTTAATTAATTTAGGCTTAGTATTATAATTCATTATGTTTTAATTTAGTGAAATTATTTTAGAAGTATCTACTTTCCTAGTTTTTTTTGATTGAGGTTTCCTATTCTGTAGGTTACTCGATCAAGAAAATTAGGGTTGATTTTGTTTCCTTATGTCTTATTTTCATTTTTGGTATCTTAGGAATGTTGGCTAGGTTTAGGAGTTCTACTATTATAAATAAGGATGTAAGCCTTATGGCAAAGTAGTTGTTTATTGATTTAAAGAAAAATTGAGAGTTTTCTCATTATCGTGTGTTCGAAGAGGGGATACCTCTAGTTCATACATATTAGTGTTTATGTTTCAAAAAGAGAATCTTTAACATAAGCAAGTTTGTGATCTCTTCTTGCACTTAGTTTCGTAAAAGGAGGCTTCGCTGCATCAGGGCCCCTCCAACTCTTATTCTCCTCCAGGGGTTTGTTCTCGGGGGAAACTTCATTGCTTCAGTTTCGAGGATTTTTAGCAGCCTTCTAAATGAAAATGAGTTCCCTTTCGGATCAGAGTAGTGAAGAGAGATATTTGATCTTATCCCTCTCCTCTGCTCACTAAGACCTTGTTAACCTTCTCTCAAGTGAGTGAAGTGATGGGTATTGGGCATGTGAGAGTACTCTTTTAGTAGACTCCTGCAACTCATTAAGGAAATTAACCCTTGTTCGCACAAGCACAAAAAGAAACATTTCTTATTTTTGCCTGAAAGCATACATAACTTCTTGTTAGCTATTAGCCCATAAACTATGATGCACGGATACTGAAACGGACACGGAGACACAGGAATTCTAAAAAATGGGGGACATGGACACGGTGGGGGACACGCCACGTGTATATTTATTTATTTATTTCAATTTTTTCCAAGTTTAAATGGCAAAACGTGAACAAAACGAAAAATCCATAGTTCCAATACCATTCAAACAAAACAAGACATCCATAAGTTCAATACAACCCTATTGAAAAATTACAGTTTAACCCCCAAAATTTTAAAAAAATTACAATTTGACCCCAAATTTTTTTAAAAAAATTACACTTTTACCCCTGCTATGTCCCCATCGGTGTCCCCCTCAAAAATTTAAATTAAATTATGGGACACGCCATGGCGTGTCCCATACGTGTCCCCGTGTCACACTGCAATACTTCGACCTCCTGAAGTGTCGGTGCTTCATAGCACATAAAGGAAGAAGGCGTAGGCACGGAGCGAATAGTTTTATCTTTTATGCAACTTCAGGGTCAACGGAGGCTAATGCACTATCTCCAGGCTATCAAAGATGGAAGAAAGTCTTGAGATTAGAGGATACAAACAGGGAACTCCCTCTTCTCTTGGCTTGACCATATAGGTCCACTTCCAGTATTGTTAGCAGTTCAGTTTGGGAAGCAGTGAGGGAAGCAGAGATAGAATTTAGGAATGCAGTAACGTGCCTTACAACATTAGGGCTTCTAGACTGGGGGCTATTGAAAGGTACGAATTCAGAAGATGAGAGCAGCAAAGATGGCAGTTCCAGCAAAGGAAGAAGCGATCGATTTGTACGAATTAAAACCAATCCACTAAAGGCCCTATTAAATTAAGCGGGAGAAAGCTCGATGGAAGGGAGGAGAACTGCTACTACAACTGGGAAAGTTTCTTCGGATAGGAGGGATAAGAGAAGAGAGGAAGGGGTTGGCCAGAATATCAAGTGGGGCACTTGGTTCCTTGTCACGGTTTCAACCCTTGGGCTAGCAGGAAGAGGAAAGAAAGGGATAAAAATAATAGCCGGTTATATACATACTTATCCTATATAAGATAAGAGAATGCTTCTCGACGGACACCTTAGACCTATTTCCCTACAAAATAAGAATCACTGGACACAGACCCCATCTTGCATTCATTAAGAAAACTACACGCAGAGATAACTGCTTTATTTTTTATTTGAGTCTTTTAAAGGGTATGGTTTTCCTGTCTAGCTCTTTGAATTGAGAACAAGAAGACGGGAACCAATAGACTCATATAAGCTTACCATGCACCAATTTATCTAAAATCTTCAACAGATGTAAAACCTTAAGAAAAAAAATCAAAGCATAAAGTACCTTGAACACGAGCAGATCCACAGTCTGACTCAGACATTTTGAATTCATCTCTCACTTTTTGAAGCTCCAGTTTCATTTTCTCCGAAGACGACATGTTGTCTGGATGGAAATACTGCACAAAATAATATTAAAACTAAGGTTAGAAATGCTCAAACAACTCCATTTAAAACTAAACAATACAATGCTCAAATGCAGTACATTTCCATCCAAAGTTTTGGCAAAAGATCAGCCTCTTCAAATAAAGGAAGCACAACATGGACATATATAAACACAACAGTTTTCATGCAGATCAGATGTCTAATAATGATCCTGTCTCTGCTATCATCCAAGGAATCCGTCAACTGCTATGTGCTCAGAGCACACACTGAACAAAGGATTGGTCCCCCAAGTACGTAGCCCTAGAATTATCAAGTCGAAAAAGCTATAAGGACTAATCGGAACCGATAATCTACCGATTGTGTGAAGTGTGGGCCCTTCGTTACTCTCTCCATCTCTTGCAAAATTGGCACCAATAAACTTTCAATATTTTTGGAAATAATTGGGTCCACACCTTTACCCACTCAACTCTCTCACACACACACACACTAGGTTCTGAGTTTACGAAGTCCAAAATCCCTCTCCCCCAACCACCACCATGGATGCCCACCCCCATGCCAACTCCACCGACGCCCACCCCCGCCCACCTCTCACTAAACCTGTTTTCTCTCTCTTCTTCCTAACACTCTTCTCCTCCTGTTTACTTCTTAAGCAAAACCTAGAACATTCGCGCCTCTCTCTCTCTCTCTCTCTCTCTCTCTCTCTCTCAAAATGGTGCTTCTTTTAGGTAACGAGGACCCAAAACTAAACTTATTTGGCTTCAGTATTGAAGATGCAAGTAATTCCTCCCCTCTGCCTATTCCATAGCCTCCAAATTTACATCAATAAACTTGAAATCATTATTCAAGATGCAAGTGAACACCAATGCCAATCGAACTTCTCCCCAAACGAAGGGAAATTTTAAATAGTTGAAAGGAAGTAAAAGAGGGTGGAATTCAATCATTATTAAGAGGCTTGATAGACCCAAAATTCTCTTCAAAACAGAGCAAAAAGAAAGATATTTATGTCTTTGATACTTTTGATTTGGGGTCAGGTCATTTGTGTTTATTGATAGAGGCTTGACAAAGTATCTGTGACTGCATTGCCAGCGAAGAGAAAGATGTAGAGCTGCTTTTGGCTATGATGGCGTAGCGGCCGTTGCAGTATTTAGAGAGAGAGAGTTCTTATCGTGGGACGACGACAATGGTGGCAGTCGGACTCAGTGTCGTGGGCGCGGGGCTTTGGTGGTTTTGGCGTGCAGGTGGGCGTCCATGGTGGTGAGAGAAGGATTAGTGAACTAAGAGAGAGAAAGAGAGAGAACAGTTTTTGGTAAAGGTCGCGTGCGCCCTGAAGGTGTAGGCCCCACATTTCAAAAGTTTTGGTTTCGTTACAATGCCAGTTTTGTTAACAAGAGAGAGGGGAGAGAGAATGGCCCACAGTCCACGTCAATCGGTATACGAGCGGTACATCTAATCTGTCCCAATAGCAGGACTCTTATCAAGTGCAGGATAAATTGACAGCAGAATGGCACTGCTATGGACCGCAGCAAAGTAAGACATAACAGTCAAGCTCAAGTGCCTTGTGCAATGCTTCAGTTCAAGACCTGAAAAATAGTCCGATGCTTATTGGAAACCCAAGTATGTTTTAGTACAAGCCAATAGCAGACCTCTGCTATCAGGGTCTGACAAAACTTGATGCTCACTGTCAATCACAAATAGACAGTGTTTGAAGCAAAACCAGTGCAATTTATAAGCATGCTAACTATCTAAGCAAAACTTTGCCCATACAAAACTTGCTACCCCTTAGAGAACAGTCACACTGAATATTGTTGAAACGAGTATAATTAAAAAAAAACAGACACACAATCAAAACACACACAAACAGAGAAACAAAGAAAGTCTGAAGAATTTAAACAATGGCTCAAACCATT
Organism: Rhododendron griersonianum; assembly: GCA_018127125.1. Lineage (NCBI taxonomy): Eukaryota > Viridiplantae > Streptophyta > Magnoliopsida > Ericales > Ericaceae > Rhododendron > Rhododendron griersonianum. Next base: position 39,524,004 of record CM030795.1, on the reverse strand, counting down.
AAAACATCCTCCCCTTTAGAGGTGGACTTGAAAGTTACTGCAGTGTAGGGATGGACAAGATTTGTTGAACATAGAATGATGTATCTCACGCTTTCACAGAAGTATGAGACTGAAAGAGTGAGACATACAATGAGGATGTTATTTGAGGAGAATTTCAATGCACATATTGAAATGAAGTCATTGCTTACAATAAACAAAAGGACATTACAACTTGTCTATAAGACAGAAGAAATACTTGCCTTTTCAACTAACTGGTCCTTTGGTGGTGACAGCATGAAGTTTGGAGTTCCGCCAAGCTGGCCCAAGACATCGAGTCTCTGAACTGCAACAATGAACCTTCTTAATAGATTTTAAAATGTAGATTGTGTATAGGCGTACTACTTGCACTGTGGTGTGGGAGGCAAAGATGGCATTGCCATTTCTCCCACTTCATCCAACTCATTTGATTTTCATTCAGAAATGAGATGAGTTTTATCCAATGGTCTGGATTTGAGATTGTGCCAAAATGGCACTGAACCAGTGCAACAAAATTACTATTTTTTTTACTTTTTGACATTGTAGCAAGCCAAAATAATAGCCTTAGCAACGCCATTTGGGCATCCAACAGGTGAACTTGCTCTTATCATAACAAAAACAACAGCAGGCAACTCAACAGATTCAATTACGATACACTCAATTCAGTCTCGACTCACTTCCGCCCTGTTAATTAAATTCAACAACTAACCCAAGACAGCAATTTTCACAAGTCAATAATTAGACAAAAATTACCATCCCAACAAACTTTTTCACTCACATATTTGCTTCTTGTTATTCTCTTCGCTCGAGAGCTGCATCTTCACGAGGCTCTGCCTCAAATCCGAGAATGAAACCCCGACATACTTCTCCTCCTTCTCCTCCACCTCCCTCAACTTCATAAGCCTCTCATTCAACTCCCCCAACGAAAACCAATCCCTTCCTCTCTTACCCTCCGGCGGCCTCAACATCCTCAACTTCTTCCCTAACTCCCCGTAACTGTAACCCCTCACGAACTTCGTCCTCATCGCGGGTGATTCCCGCTCCTTCTCCCTCATCTCCTTCTCCTTCCCAAACACCGACGCTGGCAGCCGCTGATCAGTCCCACCGATCACATTGTTCGGACCGCCCGGCCGCAAATTCAAATCCTGCGTTAGCGTCTTGAGCGACATCGGATCCCTGTTGTAATTGATTTGATTGTTGTTGTTGCTGTTGCTCTTGTTAATCTTGAGCTGACGTAAGCTCTCGCGGATGGTGTCGAACGAGGGCCTACCCCCACTGCCTTTGTTACTCGCTTGGATGGTCGAATTCTCGCTCCTCCGCCTGTAAAGCTCCTGAAACGAGATCGGCGGCGTCGCGGCGGGAGAGGATTTTTCATGTGGAGGAGGTGCAGGGGAGGGGCGGTGGAACTGGGAGAGGTTTCTGCGGATTTCTTCGAGAGACTGGCCTTGTCTGTGCTGGGGCTGAGGTGGCGGTGGCGGTGGCGGCGGGTTTTGTTTGAGGCTGGCTTTGACGTCGCTGAAGTATAAAGAGAATGGAGATTGTGGTGGTGGGGTATTTTGGTCATCGGCATTGGTGGAGTCTGAGGGGGTTGATGATGAGAAGAAATGGAGGAAGTTAGGGTTTGCGATTGGTCGGCGTTTGGGTCTGAGTTGGAGGGATATGGCTGTCGCCGCCATGGGCGAGGTCTGGAGTGATGTTTATGGAAACCCTAGAGGTTTATTTTCAGAGAGAAGATGACTGGAATTGACGCCGTGGTGGATAGGGTATCTGTTCGGGTTGAGTGAATCGGGTGTTTGAAACGGATTCGATCCGGTTTCTTCGAACTTCGTAAGTCGTTACCTAAGACTAAGGGCATCCGCATCAGCCTCTATAGATTTTGGACCAAATTACATCTTAAAAACTAACTTTATTACTTTAGCTACTCACTTTTCAAATGTCTACTGCATCAAACTCTTTACTCTCACTCTATACTCAATTAAATATTAATAAAATAGTCCCCATGGATGAACAGTGCCGGATTGGAAACAAATAAAAGGAGTGGGTGAGACAGAGTAAATTAATATAAAAACCTTTAACGGATGAACAGTGCCTCTCTTAAGATAAAGAGGGACTGTTGCAAAACTAAAACTTTGACAAGTGGTCCCTACTAGTAAAGAGGCTGATGTGAGGGTGTTTCTTCCATTTTGCTCGTTAAAGTGAAGTACATGGTAGTTTAGCTACTCTAATGTGGATGCTCTAACAAAATGTGCGCGCGAGTGCGGCTGCGGGGTGAGAGCACGAAAGCATCTTTCAAAAACTTCGAAACAAAATTTATGAGTGTGGATAAAAAAAGAGTCCTGCTTATCAGTACCGATTCCGTCCTCACCAAAATCGTACCAACGGCCTCAGCCACCCTGCATGTATCAGATGTCGTTAATTTTCGCATGGGCTCCCTCGATTTTTTTTTTAAGAATTTTTGGACGGCTCGGATTGGCCGTCCGGTGGCCGGAGACGGCTGGCCTAGGCCGTCGGTACGATTTCAGTGGGGACGGGATCGGTACTAATAGGATTTCCGATAAAAAAAAAACCTAAGATATATGAGTACAAAAATTGAGAGCGCAAGCGTAAAAAGAGAATTGAGTACGAGAGAAAATGACATTTTAAATGATTATATGACTAAGGCCATCCACAGTGGTATAATCAAAAATAAACAACCAAAAATTGACACATCAGCTTTTGATTATTCATTTAAGAGGTTGTTAAGTTTAACAATGTTGAGGTCCACAATGGTCACTTCTAGTCCATAACCAAAATAAAGAGTCCACTATAATCTCGCTCTCTCTCTCTCTCCATTTACATTTTTTTTGGGCAAAAATATATTGATTCCCTTCCTTTATTTTTGGGGAAAAAATATGTGACTACCTTCCCTCCTATTATGAAATTTTTTGGGGGGAAAAATATAAACGGGAAAGAAGAGTGAAATACCTTAATCGTCGATGACTCGATGGGTTGAATTATAGATGATCGAGATATATGAGCTTCACTTTTGGAGGAAAAGAAAGAGAAACAATTTGTGGGTGAAGTGCAAAAGATATAGAGGAGGCGAAAAAGAGAAAAAGAAAATATTAGTTGAAACACGCGTGTATACAAATTTTGAAACCAGTTAACTTATGTAGTATGGGTCTACAAATTTTGATTATTAAAAAAGGTTGCTAGTTTTGGTTATCCAAAACCCAAAATTTGATTATTTCTAAGGATGTTACTAAGTTTGATTATACCATTGTGAGCCATTTTTTGCACCAACATTGTTAACTGTAAAAATAATTGGGAATTTAGAGGCCGGCCCTTTTTTCTTGGTTCGGACTTCAAACAGTCCTGATCAAAATATTTTTTCTTTCCTTCAGTCCTTTTTCTTGACTTTTCATGCAATTTTACTATTTTACCCATTCTTCTTAACTTTTTGTGTACATGTCTATTTTTAATAAAATTTATATTTTTATAATTAATTTCTGACCCATATTATTTAGGACAAAAATACCCTTGGCTATGTGGGCTATGAGAACTATCAATTGTCATAGTCAGTTCTATGAGAACTGAACAGAAAACTGGCTATGTGAACTGAATTATGAGAGCTTGCTATGTGAATTGCTCGATTCATAGAAAAGCTCATGTGACCCATATTATTTCTGACAAAAATACCATTGTGGCTATGAGAATTGCCAATTCTCATAGTCAGATCTATGAGAACTGTTGAAAACTGGCTATGTGACCCATATTATTTCGGACAAAAATACCATTGGCTATGTGAGCTATGAGAATTGCCAATTCTCATAGTCTGTTCTATGAGAACCGTTTAGTTCTCATAGAAAATTGGCTATGTGAATTGAATTATGAGAGCTTGCTATGTGAATTGCCAATTCTCATATTCAATTCTAATGGTAAGTTTTATGAGAATTGACTATTCTCATGACTATGAGAATGATGTGAACTAAAAATAAACACACATAAATTTCACCGTACACTAAAATACATTCATAGAAAATAAATAATAGATAGTCTCATGGACCATACAAAGTTCTCAATGAAAAATATACGCTTCATAGAAAAAATACGATTCTTATAGACCGTTCATGTAAAATGGTATGTGAACCTGGAAAATACACCGTTCAAATAGTCCCACCACACACTAAAATACACAATTCTCATGAAAAAATACATTTTTCATAGAAAAACACAGCTTCTCATAGAGTTCTGCATGTGAAATTATGTGAATCGAAAATACAATTCTCATAGAGTTCTCATGAAATGACTATGTGAACTAAAAAATACACTGGTTTACAAAGTTTTACCACACTAAAATACAAAATTCCATAGAAAATACATAATTCTCATAAAAATACACAGATAAAAAATTTACAATTCTCATAAAATACACTTCTCATATCCACAGAACAATACACACGAACAAAAATTGAACAAAACCAAAAAACGTATGAATTAGATTGTTAAGCTTTGTGCGTCTTTACTCTTACCTAAGAACAAAGCACAAAGGGGATCTCAATTTGTATTCAATTCTGATTGGTGAATAAAAACTCACCATTGAAGGCTCCATGTCCAATTTTTGTTAAATCTGCAAATTTTGCAGCTCCGGCCATACGGAGAAATATAAATGTATGACATCGATCACCACCGCTGCGTCAATCGATCACCACCGCCGTCGATCGGCCGGAGCCCATCATCTTGAGCATTCCACAGCCCATCATCACCACCCCCTTTTCTATCCGATTGATCATCAGGAACCAATTCGAAGATACCTCTTTTCGTAGCAATCAATCCAGTCATTGATACCTCTTCATTTGCTTCAAAGATTTCATATTCCGTTTCAAGGAATGGCGGCGTGCAAGCGAGCTGTTCAATTGGGTGCGTATTTCGGAGGATGAAGAGCACAACGAGGAAAGTCGCAGAGATACGGTCGTTGCAAAGCAGCAGCTGGATATGTTTTCAGATTACCTTCTCGATTCGCCCGTCCAAGAACGCGAATTCTCGTCGGAGAGGAGACGGCGGCAACTCTGCTGAAATTGTTGACTTATCCGACGGCGGCAAGAACGCGAATTCTAGTCGGAGAGGAGACGGCGGCCGTGGTCGGCGCTGCTCCATCGGTGGAGGGAGAGCGAGAGAGAGGTGTAAGGTGTTGGTGACAGTGGTTTAGAGAGAGAGAGAGAGAGAGAGAGAGGAGGGGTTTCAGTTTTACGTTTGCTGTGGAATGGAACGGGGGACAAAAAAGTCCTAAAGTGACATAACCGAACCATCTAGCTTCGGTAGAAAATATTTAGGGTTGGGATCAAACCAAACCTAAAAAGGAGGACCGGCCTCTAATTTTCTATTCTAAATTTTTCTTAGTTTTGCGGTAAATAATTAAATATTTTAAATTTTCTATTCGTCTTGACAAAAAATATCAAAAGTTATGGTAAATTAGTTTAAAAAGTTTGTTGAAGACAGTAATATCGATTCTCGCCAAGAGCACAAGTGTTTGGTGTGGTGGTTGATACCTTTTAGGTTTGTCTCACCAAAAGGGAGAAAAGTACTCTGCAGCATCGGTAAACAAAGAGGTAAACTGCCTCCAACTACAGTTTCAAGGTAAAAGAAGCGTACGACTGTTCATAAGCTACCCAATTTTTTTTATTGTATTCTTTCTCTCTTTATTAATATTTTAATAAAAAATAGGTAAAATAGATTGTATTGGTGTAGTGTTAGAGCATGTACATCAACCATAGGTATTTCACCTAGCCAAAAAGTACCTTTTTTACTTTACCTATCTTTATTTTCCTCTCACACTACACCAGTGTCTCTACAATTTTCTCTATTCCCAATAAAAAATGAGGGAGGTGTACTGCAATGATCAGAAAAGGACTAGTTGACCAGAGAAAATGAGGGAGGGAAGGGAGGAGAGAGAAAATAAATAGTATTTTAATAAATACCTGGTGAATAGTAACTCTCTATAAGTACCGAGCATTTTTCAAAAATGGAAAATGGCTTTCTCTTTACCTAGGCTGGTGCAGAGCACATTTTGAGTTTTTGCTAGCTAAAATACCTAAAATGCTCTTTTAACTAAGCTGGTGTACATGCTCTTAGAAAAATATGAGTAGGTAAAATGAAAAATATGCACTGTTCAAGAGTTTTTTAGCAAATGACTGATAAACTTGCTCTAAGAATACAGATACTAATGCCTTGTTTGGATGCCATCTTGAAAAAAAAATTTCAACTCAAAAAATATTCATTACCTTACCTCTACTTCCAATCATTACTTTCATTTTTCTCTCCTTTTTTCATTCATCATTCTCATTTCTCTCTCTATTTCTCTTCACTCATTATCCTATTTTTTCTCTTCACTCATTACCCAAAAATCAAATTTAAATTTTTTTAAAACATCATCCAAACAAGGCATAAAACATTACGGTAGTGCGGAGTAGTATTTTACAGGGCCCCATTTGAACTTTAAAAAGGTAAACCTTAAACTGTTCCTCGGGAAACTTTACGTATGCAGAAGTAGATCCAAACATTTTAACCAAAACTAGAAAAGTAGATCAAAAATAATTATTGAAATTGCATTTTTACGTAATGGTTTTTTGAAACAACCACCCTCGTCAGCCCTAGCGAATCAAGTGGACTTTGAGAGCTAATAAGTATGTATCATCCATTAGGTCACATGTTTGAATTTGAAAAACCGAACATTTCAATGGTCCAGTCGTTAACTTAAGGTGCAGAATTAGTTGAGATACACGCAAAGCTGCAAATTCTCCACCGATTATCCAAAAAAAGAAAGGAAGAATCAAACGTGGTTATGACATCAATCCTCGAATCATAAGTGTAAGTATATAAAGTCACCAGTCATACATTAACAGAACATAATTAAACAGTTTCTAACTTCAGAACCCCTTCTACCTTCTTATTACTACTCTGTTTCAACGTCCACGTAGAAAACAGAGCCCAAGCATAAAACAAAAAGAACCAAAAATCACTTCTTTGACGGCGGTGAACCAAATTGAGGTGGAAGCCGAAACGGTGGCAAGAAAGGCAGCGGCGGCGATAGTACCGGCTCCCACGGCTGACTGAACCCAACTTCCGGTGCCGGTGGCGTCAACGAAAACGGCAAAGGCAGGGTCGGGTTCACTGGGATGTCAGGCTCCACCGGAGGCGGCAGAAACAAGTCCGGCGACTCCGGAAATGGGAACGGAAAAGCGGGTGTCGGCGTCGAGTCGGGTTCCGGCGGAGGGGAAGAAAAGACTAATGGTGGAAAATTAAAGGGTGGTGATTCGGGTGGGAGCAGTGGAATTACAGGGGAATCTTGAATTGGTGGGGAGAACATTGGGACGAGCGGCGGAAGGAAGGAGTCCGGCGGCGGAGAGAACAGCGGGAGGGTTGGGGAGTCGGGGATTACGGATGGAGGTGATAGGAATGGGAGAATTGGCGGTTGTATGTCGTCCGGTGGTGGTGGGGAGGCGACTAGTGGTGGTGGAAACACGATGGGTGGCGGCATGTCAGGCGGAGGTGGAGAGGTAAAAAGAAATGGCGGCGGAGAGGAATCAGGGGATGGTGGGGGTGGAGATGGGACCAAGGGTGGTGGTGGTGAAGGCAGCGGAGGGGATGGTGGAGGTGGGGGAGAGGGTAACGGTGGTGGCGGGGACAGCACCGGTGGCGGAGAGGCAGGTGGAGGAGCGGGGGCCGGAGGTGGTGATGCCGGTGGTGGGGAGGTGACTACTGGTGGTGGAGAGGGGAGGATTGCCGGTGGTGGTGTGAGCGGGGGTGGTGATGAAGGTACCAAAGGTGGTGGCTGTGTTACTATTGGCGGAGGTGAGGGGAGTAGAGGGGGAAAAGGGAGCGGAGGAGAGGGTAGAAGTGGCGGAGACTGGTGGCCAGGGGAGGGAGTGGGGGATGGCTGGAATGGGTTGTTGGGGGAGGAGCGTCGGAAAGGCCATTGGGCACAGACTCCGAAGAGGTATTGGTACAGTGGGTCACAGCTCGATGATCCACCTGATCTTCCTGATCCACCGCTTGATCTTGATCTTGATCTTCTAGTCCTGCTGCTGCTTCTACTGCTTCTTGATTGTTTGTCGTCTTGTTGTGTTCTGTGTCGGGCACTTATCGTTTGTTTTGCAAGAGTTGTTGCTTCTTCTGCTATAGATTGGGTGATGAAAAGCAATGCTAGCAAAATCACGACCACTCTGTTTGATTTCATCTCTCTCTCTCTAGTTCATTACCTTGTCCCTGTGTGTTGGTTGATGGTGTGTGCTTGAATAGTTGAATTACAATGTGCATGCAACAAATATATATATATATATATATATATATAGAGAGAGAGAGAGAGAGAGAGAGTAGTGATGGACACTTATTCGGTGTGTATGAGGACTGTGATGGTTTATGGTGCCCTCGGGCATGAGGCGAAATAAGTTTGTCACAGAGAGAGATGCTAGATTAAATAGCAAGTGATAGAACTTGCTGTGTACAGCTAACAATAGCGCGAATTTCAACATGCAGGGATTTGGTTGAAGGCTCTCTCTCTCTCTCTCTCTCTCTCTCTCTGTAGTCGAAATTAATCATGGTAGTGTGCATGTGTAAAGCTTTGTACAGTTTGCAGTTGGAGGGGAAAGGTTGGATGGATGGATGCATGCCTAGTTTTACGTGCCAAAATGTGTAGTAGTAATAGTAGACGTGAACCAGTAGCACCACCAGTCTTAATTAAATGTTACTCGTACAAGACTTCAGAAGTGCAGACCCCTCTGCTATAACTGCTTGCTTGGGTACTCGATCCTTCGAAAATAGGATTACTACAAAAATGTCACTAATGCAACATTTATACTGCTATCCAGAAGGAACACTTTGCAAGTCCTTTTTGCGCTTTGTATCTTTTGCTTTTCCCAATTAAATAAGTAGACTTGTTAAGCAAAATATGCTGATGAAAAGAGGAATATTTCTGATTAGTTACATTCAGAGTAGTTTTATGGAACGCTTTCAGGTTCAGCCAGCGTGAGCGCATCTCGACTAATTCTGTGACTTTGAAATTAATTACCGGACAAACTTCGAGCGACTCCAAAATCTTTTTAAAAATATATATATTTGGCATATGCTGAATGTAGGTGTAGCTATTTGTGGACGTGTAAGGTGCATAGCCTTTTAGAGATGTCCATTCAATACGGTGAAACAGAGTTTGATTGTAATCAAGATCAAACTCGAAGTAGCCTAATTTTACTCATGTATAGCCTGCAAACAAACCAACAGAACGATCTAGTCCTTTTAAGAAACTGAAGGGTATGTTCGGAACTTAGGAAAAGAATGTGCAAGAAAAAGTTGTTTTCCTTTTATACTTTTCTTGAATTTTCTTTATAAAGACAAACAAAAGAAAATCTTCACCTTACCTGACAATATCTCTCTGGAGTATTTTCTCTTTTTTCCGGTCGTTTCTTTTACTCCAACAGCCTGTTTGTTTATAGGACAAGAGAGAGGGATATAAGATTTGGCTGGATATAGATCGATATTCGGCTTGGACATGCCCCGTGTTTGTTTGTTTGTTTATTTTTGCAAACCGGATATAATTTGGCCGGAATACATACATCCCTCTGTAGTGGGATTAATTTCGGACACACTCCCTCGCGAAGATGAGCTAAATCCTAATAAAGGATTCGATTGGGTTAAAAATATTGGACCTTTTTTTCTTTCATCAAAACTGCCCGGCCAACTGGGCTACAAGACAGAAGAAGAATCCTTATCTATGACAGAAACAAGACGAGAAAATCTTGAACCTCAAAACCGCCTTTTGAAACTCTCCCTCATAATACTAATAAATTAATAATGAAAAAAAAATAAAAACACTTTCCTCTCCCCCTCTCTCTCTCTCTCTCTCTCTTGAGAGATTAAGCCCATAGACAAGATTAAGCATGAATCTAAACTGCACATTGGTGTGGGGTTGAGTGGATTCCATACGAATCTATGGTCTCCTCTCTCTTTTACGCACAGTCACACACACTCTCTCCCAAAACTCTCTTTCTTGAAAAAAGTTTGGAAAAATAACGGCCAATGACGTGTTTTGATAATTAAAATGTCCTTGACGGGTATTAATTATCAAAACACATCCTGAGCTGTCATTTTCTCCAAAACAATTTCACTTCTTCTCCTTCTCCAGGCAACAAGCTAGACTCTCTCTCTCTCTCTGCAATAGCAACATCCACAGGTTCTTCTTCTTCTTCTTCTTCTCAGTGCATTATTATCAGGTATCTTTCTTTTTCATCTTGTTTTCTTGTTATTTGACCTCTATTTTTCACCCCCTTGCCCTATCATTATCTTGTGGATTATTCCAAGCTTATATACACCATTCAAGAATTGGGTATGCTTAGTCATTATATTCTTTTGTGGACAGAATAAAGAGAAATGAAGTAGTATCCTCCGTAATATTCGCTTGTTCGGTGGTTTCCATTTTCTTGAATTCACCAATTTTTCCCAATTCTGAATAGAATTTCTTAGGTGCCATTGTTTGCTAAACTTGAGAAGTTAGGGGTTCTCATCTTCTTATGTTAGGGTAGTACTTTTTCTCCTTGATAACCGGTTGTTCAGGCCAGCTTGCGCGCACCTCGACTAATTCCGAGACCTTGAACTTAACCTCCAGACAAACATCCAACGGCCCCAACGTTTGGAATGTTTGGCCTTTATGTGATTCGAACTTGTGATCTCTTGGAGGGCAAGCCGTTTAATTGTTTTCTCATACCCACTTAGTACTTCTCAGTGTTTTTTGGTAGACAAATAGAGTAAATTGATATTTTTAGCACTTGGACTTATTGAGCCTATCCCTGTTATGAAAATGAGAAATTCCATTTTTTGAGCAGGGTAACTACTCCTACTAGTTTTCTTGGTATGTTAAATTTCAGGGGTCTTTCGTTCTTTTTACAATGGATTCAACACTTTTCTCAGTAGATTTTGTTTCCTTTTCTTTTCGCTTCAACCGCGCGAATTATGAATTCTTACCCTCTCCATGACAATAGGTTGTTTCGGATACCTATGGCATCATCAAAATCTCGTTTATACGAAGTTTGTGCTGCGAACCACTGGAAGCCACCTTCGTTCGAATGTTTCGAGCAAGGCCCCTGTCACATAAGGCTGTAAGTCTTTAAATTGACTACCCTCCTTGAGAACAAGTCTTTGTGGTTTTGTAGGCTGAATGAATATTGCAGGGAGATCAATCCCTAAACCATTGGAATTGCTTAAGTTAGTAGTTTAGGAATTCTCAATTATTATGCATGGGATCAAGTACTTAACGATATTGGATTGGGTTTATTTTTCCTCTCATAGGTTAAAACGTCAATCCAACAAAATGAACTAGATAGCTCTCAAACTAAACTTGCCTTCATGTGTTATTTATTTGATTTGGTATGAGTGCGTAGATTTTCCAAGTGACATACTCCTATTATTTAGGTGATCTTGCCAACGTACAATTAATTGCATAGACTCACTAGGCCAGATCGAACGTTTGTTCAGGGACGGAGGGAGGGACATGTATGGGTGGGGGGACCCAGGCCACCCCAACCTTGCTAGAATGACCCCATCTATCCACCTAATAAAACACAAGGGTGTGGAGATCACACAAATACAAGTTGAAAGAATGGCTGATATTCATTTGATCCAAGAGCTGATGTGTGCTCTCTAACTCTCTTAAGAAAACACCTACACTCTTACAAATATATTACAAAAATGCCATCGGTTATTTTTACATACTGCTCGACTTCTGGCGTTCGCATAAAAAAACAAAAATATATTACAAAAATGCCCGTGCCTACGGCACTACCAGGGTGCGTAGTACCGTAGGCACGGGCAAGCACTAGTTGTATAAATTACGTCAGAATATATCATATCGGCCCCCAAACTTCAAAAAAATAAAATAGTGGCTATGTTGTGGAAAATTTCAGTCCCTGCATTTGTTCATTGTTGTCAGAACTGACTAATACATGCCTGGATTTATGTGAAGAGATGTAAACCCGTATGATATTACGGAGTATGGACTAAGAGTCTAAGAGATTAATTGAAATCTGAGAAACAACACCCAAGTCAAATTGCTAGTTTGCTACATATCCCATATATGAAACTGGATTTGGCTGAATGTTTTGCTCACGGTATGTGCTCAGTAACGTTTTTTAGGTACAGTCTTTGTTTCCAAATTTCATTCCATTACATTCTTCGACTAATATTATGTGACTTACGATGAATCCCTGATTTACTCGGGTTCACTTTCAAGGTGAAAGTTGAGGTAAAATTACAAGCCTCCACCACGGATTTGGAATGCTGGGGTTCTCCTCGACTTAAGAAGAAGACAGCAGCACAAGAGGCAGCTGAAGGGGCACTCATGTACTTGAAGCATTTAGGCTATCATTAGCTGCGCAAACGAAGAAACAAAATACATGATGGTCTAAATTTAGGTCATTTCATTAAGCTACTGATCTCTACTTACTTCTGGAGTAGGTATGGCTAGAGACGGTAATTAATCGGTAGGTGTAGGCTGCTAAAGCCGTCTTGTTGTCTGTCAACGGTTTTTGCTCGGTCCGTTGATGGAAGTTCCCGCTCAGGTGGTAGCAACTTATGTTGGCGGCAGAGATGGGCTGAAACTTGGTGATCTTTTGAGGGTGATGTTTCGGGAATATACGACAGGATCAGAATCGCCGTCAATCAGGAGGTAGAACTTACCATTTGCAGAAGCTTCCTCATCGCATGTTTCTTTTTGTGGGTTTTGTTTTTGGAAGCATAGTGGAAATAGGGTGGCTCATAGTTTACCTATTCACTAGACAGGGTCTTGTTTTTTCCTTTTCTATGATCCACAAGATCCTATTGTTTGGCCCAAAATTTGTCACCAAAAGAATGGAAAAAATCCAGTGACAAAAGAAAAGCAGTCAATCCTACCAAAAAGTTAGTCTTTTTCATCGTTTATACGACGTTTTTTCAACTTTTGTCTATAATTTCATATTTTTTCGATTGTTCTTATCGAAACGAACCATTGTTGTAATGATTTGACATCTAATAAACATTAAGGCAAAACAATAGTAAAAGGGAAAATGACGGCCCATGACGTGTTTTGATAATTAATACCCGCTAAGGACATGCTGAGAATATTTATTAATGATGAAAATGTCGTTGACGGGTATTAATTATCAAAACACGTCATTGGCCGTCATTTTCCCATAGTAAAAAGATCAGGCTAAGAAGTTGCAAATAAGTTTGGCCAAATGGGCCCTAACTATTGCTTGTTGAGCGACTCTCTTTTGGTCTTGGGCTTGAGCCCCTCAATGCTACATTACTGGGCAGGTCTAGAAGATATGGCCCATGGAGACAGGTGCTTCATGAAATGGGCCTATCTGGGTCGTTTGAAAAGATTTTAGAAAAATTATTTGAGAAAATGACGGCCCATGACGTGTTTTGATAATTAATACCTGCCAATGACATACTAAAAATATTTGTTAATGCTGAAAATGTCCTTGACGGGTATTAATTATCAAAACACGTCATTGGCCGTCATTTTCCCAAATTATTTTGGAAATCATTACCCGAGATTGGGACGTAAAAAATTAGTTGGTGATGTGAAAGCCCTATTCTTCATGTGCCATTTACCTTATTTCATGAACATAACTTTCGATTCTTTTGACAATTCGCTGATACCTGAATTTCTGAATGACTTCATTTATCTTTTGTCCCAAATTTTGGGTCTCCATTCGAATAAGATTTTAACGAAATAACCACAAGTTTACTAGGAATGAAACGTGAATGTGGAGCATTTTAAATTGCTTCATCGTATAGGTTAACACATCTAATTATCCAATTGATAATTGGGTTAACTCAAAAAGGATCTTGACATCATTGAATTTCTACATAGTATTCAATTGATAAGGTCATGAACTCCTATATATTTCATCCGAAAGTACTCATATTGCTTACATGTTGGGGAATTTTTTATCATGCATTTTGAGGATCTCGGTAGGTTTTTTGGGTGTAATACAGGGTGTTCCGGGCCAGATTGCGCCCACCTCAAACTAATTTCTACAGCCCCTCCTTATTGTGTTTGACAATTTAGGTGTGTAATGCCCTGTACAAAACATCCAGCATTCAGAGAGAGAGAGAGAGAGAGAGAGAGAGAGAGAGATCAGAATCAGACCATGCTTCTCTGTTTCTTGGTTTTTGGCAATTCACAGGAAAAGATAACATTATTATAACCATGTGAAAGCAACTGTACGTGCATATGGGCTTACAAATTGGATGAAACCTGCCTCAGCCTCATAACGAGGGTCCATGTGCGCCCTAACATGGCTATTGGGGGCTAAAACTATTTGGACAACATGGGTGCACATGTCAAGGAATGGGAAAGGAGAGAAGTAGAGAAAACGAAACTCACTCCCGCCATGGGTGAGTGTGTGCGTGTGAGAGAGAGAGAGAGAGAGAGAGGGAGAGCAATTTTTAAGTTGTAAATCTTGTCCATAGTGACACCACCTCTCACATAAAATTTTTTGCCGGCTCGAAGTATGTGGGTCTCATGGTCTCACCGTCTCAAATACAATTGTGAGAGGATAGAGTTATGCTCCAAGAACACTTGATAAATATTTACAAAACCCAATTATATATCCAACTTTTACAACTCTTTGGCGGGTATTTACTTAGTTACTTGCAGTTGGAATTATCGTAAAAGTAAATTATTCAAAAGCATAAGCAAATAAGATAAAAATGAATTTTCTTAAAGTTTTTTTGTTTTTTTGTAGCTTTTTTGAATTACTTTTTGTGAAATAGAAAAGTGATCATAATTTGCCGCCAGGCACTACGTACTTAACCAATCTTAAGTTGGCAGCTATAAAATAAAACTTCAAAACAAACCCTTCAAGTGGGTTTTTGGTAGAAGTCACTCAATCCCAAGTATCTGGCTCCAATGATAGAGAGATCCAAACCTAATAATAAGTTTTTGAACTATAGGTCTTGAAAATCATGATTTATGAGGCAAAACGGATGATGATTGCTCCCCAACAAGATAAGGACATGAGATTCCATCAACCACACCATTATTAATTTTGACTGCCTCTGGCATATTTGTAATTAGCAAAATAGGGATTGCTTTTTTCTTCTACCCTCGAGCAAACTGAACCATTTAGCGCGCCATACGACGTTTAGCAGAGATTCTCGTACATTATTATATTTATTTAAACAGAACAGAATGAACAAACCTTGTAGAAATTAGTATCTAACACGCAAGAGTGATATATGAAGTACTCCGTATACGAGCGAGGAAAGAAAATTGTGCATAGTTTTTTTAGTAAGGTTGCAAAAGAAATCTAATAGCCAGTCAATCATGAGCAAACAAAATCATGAAACCTCTTATCGGAAACAAAATAATGAGACATGGGAAAACTTTCAACCTGGATGTTTTTGTGGGACAAAATCAATTTCCAAATAGCCGGACAATCATGGGCTTAAATCAAAAAGGGTGGGCACCGCCCCAATTCACTCCAAAAACATCATGGATAGATAACTAGGATAGAAATAAAGCAAGCAAAAACTCTGCAGCCTGTGCAATTTTGCTTTCCATTGCATATGGTACAAAAGTTTCTTATCAATAATGTGATTAAACATAATCATCTTCTTTATGCTAGCTCTGTTCATCTCCTTTGTTTAGACCATTTTGTACCTCCTTTTATATTCCTGAACCATGAGAAATGAAACCGAGAGAGGAAATAGTTGCTTAACTAGTACATCCATTAAGGTTCTTATTTTTTAAAAATACTTATTTTCTACTTTACGAGACAGGTCATTCTCTCATAATACATCACCTTTAGTGGAACTCACCCGTACTGAATTAGGGCGATGAACCTAATCTTCTTACAGCTTCGATAGGTCTCATGAGAATTGAAGTGCTCATAGAAGAAAAACCTCTCCATATCATTGCAAACAAAAAGTTTGCAAATTTATGCAACTCCAACTTTAGTCCAATGAACCTCAATCCCATAATGGTCAATGCCTGAGATTTAGGAATTTGCTTTCTTTGAAGGTCTCAAGTCCGAAACCTCTCAGGTGCTATCAACTTTTATGAGGCCAATTCATGCAAAAATTTGCTTCAATTTACTGGGCTATTCGCAGGTGGACGACAGAATTGGACCTTCAAAATTAATCGAGGTGGCACGTAAATTGACATGTACACCTCCGCCATAAAAAATTTACTTTCTCTTGATTGGTTAGACAGTGAGGTCTCCTATTTTAAACGGGCCCACCATACTGCTTTAACAAAGCGCTGTTTCCATTTAACAGTAATAGGTGGGCCCACTGGGTTAGAAACCGCAAAACCTTAGCAGGGCCTCAACTCAAGAGGCAAAACAGATGCAAGGCCTCAACTCAAGTGGGGGTCAAATAAATGGCAAATCTATCAATTGCCAATTGGGATGTCTCAGGGAAAACACGACGTGGATTTAAAGTGACTATTTTAGTCAAAAGTTACCCTCTTTTTTTTTTTTTTTTTGGAAGGAATAAAAAGGGCCAATGGAGCTGTTGTCTATTTTTTTGAGGAAAAAAGCCAGTGAGGAGTGAGAACACCAAGGGCCATGTCTACATTATAATCTCCAAATTCTAAAACCTTCAATCTTGTTCACACTTGCAGCACATTTCCACATCTATCTTTACTGAAAAGTTAACTAAACATCTCCTTCACCCACGAACTCGGGGATCCTGTAGTGCAGGAGTGACGTAGTGCACAATCCGAGCCGCCCAAAATTATTTTAGAGCAAAGTCTACTTTTCACCCCTTGTGATTATCGCCATGTGCGGATACCCCCCTCATGGTTTAAAATTGACCTCATAATCTACCTGTGGTTTTGAAAATGTGCGGATAGACCCCCTACTGTCATGTTTTCCATCCATATTAACGGAGGTGTATCTCATACGCCTCTAGAATGTAATCTGAGTCGTTCATAATGTATTAAATAAAGAATCGAGTATCTCTGTAAAAAAAATCATGTCGATCAGGCATCAATAACCCAGTGATCTAATTTTTAGTAAATTCAAATTTGAAATTTTAATTTCATAACAAAATCGATTCGACCATAAGCTTTTCATTTTTTGATTGACTTGAATTTTGGCATAGATGTAGTACTCGTCAAAATTTACAATATCAACGGTTTGGCTTCAATTTTTGATATAGGAGATGGTGTGGTTAGATTTAAAAAAGAAGAAGAATCAAGGGACGTGATGAGGGTATATTGATCTTTTAATGTTGTGTCCGTTAATATGGATGAAAAATATGACGGCAGGGGTTCTATCCGCACATTTTCAAAACCACAGGTAGGTTATGTGGTCAGTTTTGAATCTTGAGGGGGTATCCGCACATGACGATAACCACAAGGGATGAAAGTGGACTTTCCTTATTATTTTAATGGTCCATATTTGCTAAAAGTATCTTATAGGAGACGGACGACTCGGATCGGCCACTATGTGATCCCCGGGTGCCCCACCCAGTGTACTCCCATTTGCTATATTTACTTGACAGGGCAAAAAATGCTAGACCCACAAAGGGTAAAGGAGTTGTATTGAACCTTCTAATTCCTTCACTTTACACACCTCTAAAGTTTTGGCTTATTAGGTTTAAGTTTGTCACTTGTTGGGTTTTTTGCTGTTGTAGTCCATCTGCTTATTCTGTGGTATGCGCTTAGTCACAAAATCTTTTAAATACCAGGCACTCCTACTTTCAATCCTCGCACTGCGCTCGCGATTTCAATCTTCATTCTTGCGAATTTTAATAGTTTGAAATGTATTTCAAAGATACTTTCACTCTCACGCTCACGCACGCGAATTATGTGACTTAGGATGCCTCTGTGTAGTTGTAGCTGTTTTGCCGTGGTTCAATGAATTTATTCACCAAAAGAGAGGAGAAAAAGAAAGAAAAGACTATATTGGGATCATGGAAAGAATTGCATAATCTCGAGAACAAGTCCATGAATCCGAGCCAATGCAAATTAGTATACTTTTACCATTTAATATTAGTACATAATTACCTACTTGGATATGAAGTGAGCTAAAACAAGAAGGGAACCCCAACGGATTGGTAGAGTGGAAGCATAATAGTTAGTGAGAGGTTTATTTTCAAGTTCACAGGTTCAACTCTCACGGCCTACTAAAAAGCTCTTCGGGCCACTGAAGGGTCGTTAATTTCACTGAAGGGTCGTTAATTTCAGGGCAATGACAGATTGAAAATGCGACATAAGATTTCCTAACTGGGCACAACAGAGCAAAGCTCCATAGACCCACAATCAAGCAACTCCTCAATCATCTGCTCTATATGATCATCTTCAAGAGGCTTGAAATTTTGCTGCTGATCACTCTCTACTTGGCATTCCTTTCCCACGCAACCGGGCCAACTCACCGTCAACCCGGTCTCCATTTCTCCCTCCTTCTTAGCACCGTGAGGAGATTGAGCTTCGTGGGGAGCTTTAGTTGCTGTTTTCTTGTCCATCTGTAGGGAAGTCATTTGGCATCTTTGTAACTTGGCCGTCAAGGTAGCCGAGAGAATCTTGTCGTTGGAATTGGAATGGAAGTTGGTCCGAGCTCTTGGACCGCACATGAGCCGGGCCGCTTCGTCGTACGCTCGCGCCGCGTCCTCCGCCGTCTCGAACGTGCCTAGCCATACTCTAGTCTTCCTGCAATTTTGCCCCCAAACAAAAGAAAGAGTTCAAAAAACCACTCTTTTTGGTACCAACAAAAGATAGTGAAATATCAAACAGTTTTAGACAAGTGATAATATGGGAAAGACTGAAAGAGGAGTTTTACAGAATGGGGTGGCGAATTTCGGAGACCCAAGAGCCCCAGTGCCGTTGGCGGACGCCGCGGTATCTTTGTTGCGGCCTAGCCATGGTGGGAGAATGTTTGTGATGAGGAATGTTTGTGAAGGTTTTTGTGATTATGTGTCTCTGAGAAGTTGTGGTCCTTGTGGAGTGTGGAAGCAGAGGAGGGGAAGAGGTTACCAGAGTGAGATGAGTGGGCAGAGTTGAGTTGTGGAGTTGGGTTTTTAAGTGTTCTCTTCAATCAGTCTTGTGGGCCTTTAAGGCATTTACTTGGGAGTGGGCCCACACTTTCTTATTTTTTTCAAGAAAAATGATATTCATACTCATTTTGTTATTCACGTTCCCTTTTTTTTATTTTTTAGTGTTGAGAGTGTATGTATTTTTTTTGCTAAAAGACAAAAAATGAAGTGTGAATAACAAAAAAGAGAGTGTGAAAATCAATTCCTGTACTAATAATTCAACGTCGACAATGTAGAAACTTCGTTATAAAGTAGTACTTGCAGAGATTACACACTTACGGCCTATTTACCCACCAGATGTAAAGGATTTCTTGATTCACCAGGATAATATATCTAAACTACTTTATAAGTTTATATTTGGTATTTGTTATCCGATCATGGCCGGATATAATAAAACCTCCATCCCCTTGTCCTTGTAATATTCGCCCTTATATATGGCTTCTTAATTTCAAAAATCTCACCTTCCCATGCAAAGCTTAACTTTTTAAGCGGATTTGGTCATTCGAGGTACATCGGACCCAAATGGAATGCATGGCGTGAACTATGTAGATACTCCCAACGGATTGAGCACAAGTGGGGAGAAACTTTGTAGATCAAACTCCCCTAACAAATAATTGATGGGCAAATATATGGGAAAATGACGGCCCATGACGTGTTTTGATAATTATTACCCGTCAAGGACATGCTAAGAACATTTGTTAATATTAAAAATATCCTTGACAAATATGAATTATCAAAACACGTCATTGGCCGTCATTTTTCCCAAATAAATATATCTGATGGTTTTGATTATTCTCAAAGCCACAGGCGGGATGAAATCTTCTCAACATTATAGTCTCTTAGCAAGTGGAATGAATTCCTGTTTCCCTAGACTAGAATGGGAAAAGCTGCAAGTATTTATTGTAGTAGTTTGTGGGCATGAATACATTGCTCACATCACAGTTTCCTAAACTTAGAAAACCTACCCATATGCCCCCCCTGTGAAGCCAGGAACAGGATAGAATCAACTTATGTAATCCATATGCCACGCCTCTCTCTCTCTCTCTCTCTCTCTCTCTCTCTCTCCCTGGTTGGTTTGTAGGTTTCTAGCCGCAATTTTTGACCATCATTCCTTGGTTTTTATTTTGACACCCAAGTATCCAACAAAGGTGTTTGCTTGCAAGTTAATTGCATCCTTCATTCACTCCTACAGTTAGGTCATTCCCACATGCCCTGTTCGCTAGAATATCGTGCAGCTGAGAGAACAGAGACAAATGCCGCCAATTAAGCTAAATGTACAAATCTCTCCAATTTTGGATCCGGAACGTTCAAAAAGTACACTACCCTAAACCCTTACAAATTAACTTCCCGAATAAGGAATCTTAGGCAACCGTATGCCACGTTTATCCTATTGACTAAACCGGATTTTCGGTATTTAGCGCTAGTTCGTCTATATAACTTGAACACAAGTCATTTTTCCGGACTAAATTGTACTTTTTTAAGATAAGCGGATTGACTGTTTGATGATGGACGAAAATGCAAACTTCTATTGAAGTTTCAGGGAGCCAAGTAATGGCCCTCGCCAGCCATGTATTATGACAACACAAATGAATATGTTGGTTCAACGATTCAAATCCATGACTAGCTACCAACTTGCCATGGAGCAACATTACCAATGCACGAAAACCTATGTTAAATGTGCACAATTTTCTCACTATGAATTTGTCTTTTCTGATCATAACTATGACTTTGTCTACATGGGAAATTTCCAAAATCTCTTTTTATGAACCTTTTTCTTTTTGGGATTCGACGGACAGGAGTATCCAGGCGAGCTTATACGCACCTCGACTGTTTTCCTTCCCGACGGTCACGGATATCCGAACGAGCTTATGCGCACCTCGACCGTTTTCCTCCTTGACAGTCAGGGGTATCCGGACGAGCTTATGCGCACCTCGACTATTTTTCTCCCCGATTGAATCAAAAATAGGCCATTTACGCCGGCACTATATGATTCTCAAAATATCCTTATTGCAACTTGAGCTATCAGGGTTCTTGTGAAACTGTTTTCCACTTAAGTTGTGTGAAATTGACTGGGAACATTGTGCCACTTTTTGATTTATGGACCCATTGTCCAGATCAAAAGCCCATTTATATTGAAGCAGGTGGGATTTGATAAAATCTGCCAAGCATGCGAGCCTAGCCTGTTTTTTTTCCTTCCACAACAAAATAATGTAAAAGAAAAGAGCATTAGTAAAGGATCCTGTGACCGGGAAGAAGGATAGTATGTTTTTCTCCTAAAATTATGAAATCAAATGGCGAAAATAGTATGCTATTTCACGAAAAATAAGTTAAATTAATTAAAGTACTATGTACCAACATGCTAATTCCTCCTTTTACCCAAAAAAAAAGAAGAAGAAGAGAGAAAATGTTGTTTCCTTTGAAATCGGAAAGCCAATGGGATGGGGTTGTTGATAGACCCTCTACCACGAGCCCTCTGTCCCACACATCTATCCAGAAGCAAGTGTAGTTCACCGTTCGTCGGAGAAAATGATATATATAGAATTCATAAGGTACTTCTTGGCCTTGTCTCAACTTTTTTTTAAGGCACACACGATTACATACAATTTATCGTAAAGACCTCGGCCGATATAATTGTGTGCCTCCGATGATATCGTGGCAATGCTCTCTGCTAGCAACAAAAAAATAATTTTTCCTAGCATTGTAGAATTATTAATTTTGCAAGTGGAGTAGAGTGCAGTTGGTGCCAGCTCCCTTATACTCTCATGCACATGGGCAGGATTCGATTCCCGTAAGCAACCATCCCTCCAAGTCTCTTAGGATAGAGTAGATTAAAATTAACGAATTGCAAAAAAAAAAAAAAAAAAACTTTAATTTTATAGGTAGTCATGTAGATATGTACTTTGGCATGAAAGTCTTTGATCCTGCACATTTGGAGAATATATAATGTTGATACGGAAAGAAGTCAAGGTTACGCGTGCTTACGAATCAACAAGATAAAAAGGATAGGTTCCTCAAAGATAGTGTATGACAGTATGTTCTTTTCTTGGCATTTACTCAATGACTCGATGCCAAGTAATTGGAATCCATCAACTCCCATGCAAAATTGGAAAAAGTTGCATGCACCTTGATTTGATAGGTATACATAGGTCCGGTTCTGATTTTTCGAGGGCTCGAAGCAAAAGTTAAAGATGATGCCTTTTATACAATACTAAAATTCGGAATAATTTTTTTGGGGTTTAAAGCAACTGCACATTGGGCTTTAGCTTAGGACCGCATCTGTACCAGAGTCGATGAACTGGTGGGAACCATGTTTTTTGGATTACTGATTTCTTTTTCTTTTCTTTTTCTTTTTTCTCAGTATTTGGATTATTGATTTAGGGGAAAATTAAAAATAACATGCAAGAAAATTAAATCAAAACATACATAGTCCAAAAACATTCCAATCCATAAAACGTGGGGGTGAGGCCGTGAAGGTGATCTAGATAAATGTTTTCAACTATTCATGTGTACTATCCAAAAACTTGAATTAGAGAAATAAAACAAGTTATAACACTTTAATGTATCTCCAGAATAATCTTAAGAGTAGATTAACATAATTAACAGATTGTGGACTCGTTGATTACCTTTATGCTTCGTTTGTTTTGATGTAAAATGATTTACAATGTGAAATATTTTTCCTGTAAAATGTTTTTTTTTTCAGAAAACAAACTTCAAACTTTTATTTTTCGGTGTTTGGTTGGCACTTGAAAAATATTTTCAAAAATTGCAAAATAGTGTAAACAGAGAGGGGAGGCTTAAACGGTGGAGAGATATGAAAATATTAGAATTGAACGTGGGTCAGGATTGACGATCGAGAAAACTGAGCAGTGAGAATTACAGTAGAAGATAGCGGGTTTATTTCGGAAAATAACTTACAGAAGATTTAAGGGTAAGTCATTTTCATCCAATTAATGGAAAACATGTAAAATATTTTTGTCATTTTTTACACAACTAAACACCGAAAAATAGGTAAAAAAATATTTTACGCCCAAACAAACGGAGCCTAAGAGTCCAAGCCTTTGTTCAAGGAAAAAAAAATTTACACTAGAATTTCAGTATCGGCCGAGACCCCGGAATATGGCATGTATAGTCTGCTATAGGCCTGACAATTTGAACGTATGGATCAGTACTGTTCCACTAATAATTTTGGGCAACAAGTTATGGCATTTTAGCTTATTATTCAAACTAAGCAACAAAATTTTCATCTCATCAACAACTTATTGGTTGGTAGAAACACTTTGACATTTTATTGAACACCCACAGGGTACGACGCATCCGAACGATGGTAACTCTCTCTCTCTCTCTCTCTCTCTCAACAAACTTAAAAATTTTCGAACAACTTATTGGTTAGTGAAAATGACTTGACATTTTTCAATAACAAGTGATCCTTAAGTTGTTGCCTATTACGACTGCTCTGTTAGTAGCGGCACGGTACGATACGGTATGGAGTTGACAATATTGATCACTTGTTTAATGGAGAAAAAACAAAAATGCTAGTCACACATCTAAATTTACATCCACTTTACAACATCTCACAAAAGTTATGGTGGGACATTTGTGAGAGAGATGTAAAAATGGATATACATTTGAATGTGTCCCTAGCATTGCGGGGAAAAAAACCATCTTAATTTACTTGTTCTCAGCGTCCTTTTTATGTTTCCTAGTTTTCTTCCTTTAATTGCAGTTGTTCTTTTTTTTTAGAACTCAGGTGTCTGAACTAACTTACTCACATCTCAACCAATTTTAATTGCAGTTGTTCGTTTACCTCATTGTGCAAGACACAAACAAGACTTGTTATGACCTCAAAGGCAGGCAGTGCCAGGCACGACGTACTGTTGTGCACATTACAGGACCCTTGGATTAGAACATGATCATTTGTATTATTCGGCTTGTCGAGTTTGTGCTCCTAAATTATGAGATTGATTGAACTTAAGCACCCACATGGACAAACACGTACACATTCTTTTTTTGATTGCAATAAAATTAAAAACTCAACAAAAAGTACTTTGTCCATATGTGTTTCAATATCTAATTAAATGTTCATTTAAAGATGAACAACAAACTCGGTGGGCACGTTTGATGGCTAGATTATTTATCGGAATGATTAGAAAAAATGGGATTAATGGTGGGGGATAAATGGGACGTCCCTGAGATGATAGATGGGATTGTACGTCGTACATGATTAGTTGTACTGTATATATGTATTCGGTTGGGGTGGATAAAGGATGTTATAAGGAGTGGAGATTCATTTTCACCATTAGATGAAGCGAGATATATAATCCAAGCTAGGGTCTGGATTAGCATAAATCACCCTCACGCCTCAGCTGGTAGTGGATAGTCCCGTACATAGGGTACTAATATAATTTCCCCTTTAGTCCAGTCTAATCTTTAGTCCTATATCCTACCTCTCTTAAAGAAGAACATGTTTGAGTGGATTTCGCTTGTCTTTTTTGGTCCAATTTGGACAGTTTTGGCCCTCCATGCATGGATGTTGTGCCTTTGTTGAGTTGGGCATAATCGGTATTTTAGTTTTTGCATGTGGTGGGTAGCTTTATGCATGTGGTGGGCTACGTCGTCTTCGTTGGGTTGTGAGGCGAGGGGGTGCAGCTGATGTGAAGAGGTTTCGTAAACTTGAGTAGGGAGGTCATGCCAGAAGATTTTGCAAGAGATGAGAGAGAAGCTTTGCTCTTCTGTGCTCTGAGTTTGTACCTGTTTCTTCTCAGATTTTCTGGCGTACGATTTAGCTTGGTTTTCCGTTTGTTTGCTTTGGTGTTTGGGGTCTAGCGTCAGTGCTCTGGTTCTTCCCGTTGGTAACAGGTATTGCTTATAATTTCTGTCGTGCGGTGCTCTGTTCTTGGGAGTTTGTCAGCTTGTAATTTTTCTGTTTGGGTTTTGCTTTTGGATTAGCTTCTGATTTCTTTTTCGTGTGACATTGGTGTTGCATGTGTACCTTTGTGGTGCAATTTGTTTTCCCGATTTTGACTCTTTGCATTTTTGGGTTGCATGTTTGGATTTTTCCAAGAATTTGCAGTTGTGTTTGTTCTAAAATTCTGGGATATTTTCCATTAGATGTTTCGTTGCATGTTTGTTCTAGAATTCTGCTTCCTTGCATGTTTGATTTTGAGGGAATTTTTAGCCTGATCCTCTGGCCCGAAGAATAGGGACATATAGGTGTGTACTTAAGAGTAATGCTGTACAACTGAAAGCTAATGCTGTTTGGGCAAAGCTCCGTTCTTTTTCTCATGTCATAGAGCTATTAACTGATGACTGATGCTCTTTCACCAAAACTTTCATTCTTTCTCTCATGTCGCACGCGCAAAAACGAAAATTAAGAATCAACAGAGCAAAAAAGACATGCAATCCAGAAAAAGCTTTATGAAAAAGTAATGTGATTTTTTTCGTAAGTTTTGTTCTTTCTCCCATACCGTACTCACAAGAAAAAGCTCAAGCTTCATGAAAAAGTAATGTGATATTTTCCGTAAGTTTTGTTCCTTCTCCCATACCGCACTCACAAGAAAAAGCTCTGTTTTTTTCCTTCCCATGTCATGGACCTATTTTACATTGCATGTTTGGTTTTATCTTTGGATTCTAACTGATGACTAATGCTCTTTGAGCAAAAGTTTGTTCAATCCAGAAAAAGCTTTATGAAAAAGTAATGTGATTTTTTTCGTAAGTTTTGTTCTTTCTCCCATACCGTACTCACAAGAAAAAGCTCAAGCTTCATGAAAAAGTAATGTGATATTTTCCATAAGTTTTGTTCCTTCTCCCATACCGCACTCACAAGAAAAAGCTCTGTTCTTTTTCTTCCCATGTCATGGACCTATTTTACATTGCATGTTTGGTTTTATCTTTGGATTCTAACTGATGACTAATGCTCTTTGAGCAAAAGTTTGTTCTTTCTCTGATATTGCACTCACAAGAATGAAAATTAAGAATAAAAAGAGCAAACAAGGCATGTAATCCAGAATGCCCCAAGGTGTAGATCCAATATCTATTTTTCATTGCATGTTTGGTTTTATCTTTCGATTCTAACTGATGACTAATGCTCTTTGACCAAAAGTTCCATTCTTTCTCTCATACTGCACTCCCAAGAATGTAAATGAAGAATAAAGAGAGCAAACAAGGCATGCAATCCAGAATGCCCCAGGATGCTTTCTGAACAATTGGATTCAATTTTTAGGGCTTTGAGAGCTCATTTTTGTGCCAAATGTTGTGCTTTGAGATGTGATTTTAGACATATTTTTTGGGGGTTTTCTTTAGGTTCTTCCAAGTTTATGAAAGCTGTGGATTCTTAGACCTCAAAGTTTAACTATCAACTGGTAGGAGGTGTGATGGCAGTTACTGCTACTGGCACATGGGTGGAAAACCTTGAGCAGAAACACATACGTTGAGTAGCCACAGAAAGCAGAGGTTCCACAGAATATGTTTCCATATGAAACATCCTGAACGTGTGTCTCAGAATTTAATCAAGAACAACCTACCAAATGCTTCAGTTGGAATTTTTGTAAATGTGTATTAACTTATGGAGGCATCTTCTCTGTAACAAACTTATGCAGACAGCTTGGGCACATCAAACTTATGCATTCAACTTCTATCCCACTCACCTTCATTTACAACAGTTAACAAGATAGTATTTTCATTATGCCGAAGGAAAAATTGAAAAAAAAAGCATTTGATTTTTCAACTGAAGTTCCCAAATAGAATTTGCATTACCTTCACCTCCTCACAGTGGAGACACGTAATCTATTACATGCACAAAATCTGCCACCTTATGCAAAAAGTGAATTACTGATCATGCAAAGAGCACCTACAGCCCTTGAGTGTCACTTACTCCACTGCATTAACCTCCACTATTTGCTTAGACCTCTTAAACTTTGCCACCTTTTGACCCTCCCACTCAAATCTTCACTTTGAAATCCCAAATTGCTTTGGTTTCTCCGTAAAAAGAAAACTACTACTTTCTTACTTTCTAAGTCTGCTACACACAGCTTTACTCCTAAACTATGCATAACCTTTGGGCCATGGAGCTGCAGAGTGGTGAAATCGTTCATAGCAAGAATTGTTTTTCTGCTTAAAAACTCTGGATTTCTGCTGTTGGTCATCCATCACTTTGGTTCATCATTTTGCCTTTCTGATTCTGACAGCTCTAGAAGCTTTGCCTATCTGGTATATCTAATCCTTTCTCATTTCTGTTTACATTAATTAGTGTATATCCCATTCTTTACTTGTATTATTAACATACAGTGTTAGTTCATGCACATAGCATCCCTTTCTATTATTCATCTCTGGCTATATCAGGATTTCCCTCTTCCTTCTTTAATGTATCTTAGTTACACCAAAAGAAAAACTGAAAAGGAAGAACATATGATTTTCCAACTGAACTTTTCAAAACAAAATCACATCAGCTTCATCCCCTCAAAATGGAGATACGTAATTTATTCCATGCTCAGAGCTTCCCACCACATGCAAAGAGTAGATTACTGATTATGCAAAGAATAGATACAGCCCTTAAGTACTACTTAATCCACTGTCTTAACCTCCACTATCTCATTAAACCTCTTAGACTTTGCCTCTTTCTTTAATGTATTTTAGTTACACCCAAAGAAAAACTGAAAAGGAGGAACATATGATATTTGAACTGAATTTTCCAAAAACAAATCACATCAGCTTCACCCCCATAGAATGGAGATACGTAATTCATTACATGCATGGAGCTTGCCACCACATGCAAACACTAGATTACTAATTATGCAAAGAATAGCTATAGCCCTTGAGTACTACTTACTGCACTGTCTTAACCTCCACTATCTGATTGAACCTCTTAGGCTTTGCCACCTTTAGTTCTCCCACTGAAACCTCCACTTTCTAAACAAAAGCATTACTTTTCCACTTTCTAAGTCTACTGCACATGACTTTATCTCCTAAACTAAGTATACCCTTTGAGCCATGTAATTGCAGAGTAGTCAGATCATTGACAAGGAGAATTGTTTCTGCTGAGAGGCTCTGGATTTCTGCTGTTAAGGGATAGGTTGTCGCTCATAACCTGTAGGAAGTCTTCCTAGAGCGGATCCTTTATTCACGATAAACAAGAACATGAACCACCCTTCTAGTCGTACGCGTATATTGGACATTGAAAATATAGACATAAAAAACAGATCTAGAAGTAAAAAGAATAATCGTATTGGCTAAATATATTTTTCCAGTGGTAAGGAGAAAAGGGGAGGTAATGGTTTACCAGCGGATCCTTTGTTATGTATGTTTTATCAGAGCAGGCTGCTCCTTTCGTTAGAATTTATTTTATTCTAGAGCAGATCCATCATGAATATGAACATGAATCACATGTCTAGAAATATGCCTATACTTGATGCTGATAATTTTGATTACTGGAAATCTAGAATCAAGGCTATAATGAGATCAGCCGGAGAAGAAATTTGGGACTCGTGTATTTTGGGGTACACTCGACCCATGAAAATTGTAGGCGACAAACCGGTTCAAAAAACTGCATCTGAGTTATCAATCACAGAAAAACCCTTACTTCAGGCTAATAACCGTGCACTTGATATTTTATTTGCTGCTGTTGACATAAATGAGCACAGGAAAATAGCTAATTGTGAAATTGCAAAAGAGGCCTGGGATATTCTGGTTACTTGCCACGAGGGGACAGACGTTGTTAAGCAGTCTAAATTGCAAAGGCTTACCACGGAGTTTGAGACCATCAGAATGCAGGAGGAAGAGACCTTCAATCAATTTTACTCCAAACTCATCGCCATCGTCAATAGCTGCGAGAACTTGGGTGAGCCAATTCCTTCTTTTCGTATTATTAAGAAAATTTTGCGCTCCTTACCTCCTAGATTTAAAATTCAAGTTACTATGCTAGAGGGTAAGAAAAAGTTAAAAGAAAAATCTGTTCAAGAAATAGTTGGAATTCTCCAAACTTATGAGGCTAATCTATTGCAATCTGAACCTGATAAACCCAAAGTAAAACCTTCGGAGACTCCGATTGCTTTTAAAAGTACTCAAAAATATAAGAAAGGTTCAGATAGTGATAGTGATGTCGATCTTGAGGAGATGAAAGCATTTTTCAAACAATTTAAAAATAGTACGAAAAAGAAAAATGATAAAGGAAAAGGAGAATTTTCTGGAAAAAATAAAAGGGAGGGAAAAGGACCACCTGAGGGACCACAATGTTTCGAGTGCTATGGTTTTGGTCATTACGCCCAAGAATGTGTTAATAAAATAAAAAAGAAGGCTCTCGTCACTAAAACGTGGGATGATAGCGATTCTGATAAATCGAATGAAGAACAAGGTGTCGATGAAAACGATAAAAGAAATTTTTTGGCTTTTGGAGTATCCTTGAATTCACATGATCATTCTGAATCAAGTGGTTCTGAAACAGATGATAGCGATGCGGATAGTTGTGATGACATAGATGAGGTCAGAGAGAAGTACAACAAACTCCATGTTTTTAGTAAAAAACTGATAGAGGCGAGTGAAAAACTTTCTGATAAGATTAAGAAGTTAGAGAATACTTTGAATGAATGCGCTCAAGAGAGGGATGAGAGAAATAAAGAAATTGAGCTCCTTCTTGAGAAAAACAAAGCTTTGGCTGCTAGCACAAAATCTAAAGATAAATCAAAGGATGACATACAGATAGGGACCAAAGTGTTGGATCATATTCTGTCCATCCAACGACGACCTAACGATCGTTCAGGACTTGGTTATCATGCAACGCCTTCAAATCCGCCTATAGGGAGAAACGGGACTAAAGATAAGAAGACTAATGCTAATTATATGCAGAACATGATTAGTCCTCCTACGACAAAGAAGCAAATGACTGCAGAGGTAAACGGACATCCCAAGCGCAAGGAGGTAAAATCTAAGGTCGTTAATACTGGTAAGTCTCAATTTTTTACTCCTGTTGTTAAATTTGTTCCTACTTGTCATTATTGTGGTGTGACTGGCCATATTAGACCGCATTGTAAAAAGATGCATGAGTCACATTCTTCACATGCACATGTAGCTCATCCTTATGGTCATAATTATTTTGTGCCCATTTGCCATCATTGTGGAATTAAAGGCCATATTCGTCCATATTGCTTTGCCCTTCATGGCTATCATAGGACACCTCCCCGTTACCCTAAGTTGAATAATCGTAGGGAGTATTTCCAGAGGCCTAATCGTAAGATGCCTTCGTATGCTAATTTTACAAAGGTAAATTCAAAACCCATGACCACTAATGTTGAAAAGGATAAGACTAGACAGATTTGGGTTCGTAAAACTGAGTTGGTCTCTAATGTTGATAATGACCTTGACTCTCTAGATGAATATAGTTCATCCGGAGAGGTTGACCTTGCCTTTTGAGGCTAAGTGGTGGTTCCATAACTTAGGTTTAATTGATGGTGCATATCTAATTACCTAGAGTTATGGAGTTTCATATTTTTTTTATTGTTTTTATTTTGTAATTTTTATTGAGTTTTTAAATTAAAAAAAAAAAAGATTTTTTTTGGTGTCATGTAGAATGAGCATGATAGTGTTTGATGCGTAGTTGAATATCATTGGATTTTATGAACATGTTCATCCATAGTTTTATTGCACTTCTTTCATGGTATTCACACTGCAAGTATTTTCGAATGTTAATAAATCATGAGTATTCGACATTCTGTACACTTATCCATGGCTTTTGGTCAGTTTCTCAGTTATGGACCACCATTCTCATATGCTTAGTTATATCTTGTGTCTTTCCAGAACCGTGACCACCTTTGTTTGGTTTCCGTTGATAGAGCTCTCGTTTATTCAAAAAAAAAAAAATAGAGAAGAAAAGAAAAAGAAATATTGATTTTTGCTTATCCGGGCGTTCATTGAGTAACCGGGCAATTGGGGTGAGGTATTCTCTCTCTGAGCGTTCGCGTAAAAAATGGATAGACCTTGTGAAGGCACCCGTGTTGGACCATTTGCTTAGTAACCGGGCATTGGGTATAAGGTATTCTTACTCTCAATATTCGCGTCAAACAGCGGTGGGGTAAAAGTAAAAATACGATTATGAATTTCTATTGATTACTTATTAAACAACCGCCTGTTGTTGAGGGGGAGCATGTGATTAATTATTTGTGATTTGTTTGTCGAACCTAAAGAGGTGTATCTTGTTGAGGGGGAGTCACTAGATAAACCTAAGCATTTGAGCCTCTTGGTCTTGTTTTGAGTTGCTGAATTTTTTGGTCATGGATGCACACACACACTTTCCTCCCATGTCGATGATCATGGTGTGTTGCATTTCTTCTGTCTTGCATAGTGTTATATCATTAAGTGGTGCCTTAAAATTTGGATGTCTTTTTCATCTCATCTAATGATATAATACTTGCGATAAAACCATCTCATGCTCGTATCTTCACATTTCTCATTCTCTTTTAGCATCTAGTTTAGTTTTATTTTATTAGATTTTGCGTGTCTTTTAGTCGTTCATTCTGCTATTGAATTTAGCTGCCATGTTATTTATGCTTCGATTAAATATCTTATTTGGCTGCTTCTATTGGTCACTAATTGCTTAATTCTCTTCCATTTGCATTTATTGTTTATCCTATCCACCCTTTGTCATTCCATGTCAAAAAAGGGGGAGAATGATGAAAGGGGGAGTAGGTTGCTTATTATTCTAACGTGTTTGGATGTTGAATTTTGTTTGCAGCTTCTCTACAACTCGATCTTAGTCGTTAGATTTTCATTGTATTGTGTTTTGTCATGGAAGTGCCAAAGGGGGAGATTGTAAGGACCAAATTCTGGAGTCTTTGTGTATTGGCAATTCCGTATGACAAAACACATTTTTTATCGAGTTGTAATTTTATTATTTTTAATAAGCTAGTGAGTCTGTATAGGATTAAAGTGGAAGGAGTCATTATTATTTGTATTCGAGAGCGAGCGTTTTGAATAAAATAAGAGGTCAACTATCGCAAAGACGGATCGATAGATGGATCAACCCGAATATCAATCGGCTCCTCCTGTTCGCACAAGATTGATCCTTCTTCCTATGGTGGGGACCACAACGTTATAAAAGAAAAGGGTTGGCAAGGAAACGTGGTTGCCCTATTCTACTGACTACATATATATATACACGGTGATAATGAAAAAGAAAAGCAAGCAGTGCGGCAGCAGTGAAAATAAAAGCATTCGAGAGCTATTTTGTTTGTGAAGGGATTTCTTTTAGTTTATCGGAGGGCTTGTGGATTCAAGGCCGTTGGCAATCAAGATCACTAGGTGCGGTGTACGTGTGACTCGGCAGGTGATACTTAGAACGTAGTGAGGATTTACTTCGTTTGGATAGGTATATCTGTAACTGCACAATGATTATAGTGATTTGATTCCTTCCCGTGGTTTTTACCCATTCTGGGGTTTTCCACGTATATCTCTGCGTTATGGGTTTGATTGTTCGTATAGTT
Source organism: Rhododendron griersonianum (assembly GCA_018127125.1). Taxonomy (NCBI): domain Eukaryota; kingdom Viridiplantae; phylum Streptophyta; class Magnoliopsida; order Ericales; family Ericaceae; genus Rhododendron; species Rhododendron griersonianum. Next base: position 39,491,470 of record CM030795.1, on the reverse strand, counting down.
TTTGTTGGTAGTATTATTTTGTGATTCACACTCATACTGTTAGGGTTTTTTAAGGATTGCTAGGGAACCCTGATTTTTCAGTAATCTATCAGTTTGAACTCCACTGCCTGATATGCATTCTAATCAACTGAGACTGACACTTTGTTGAGTTCTGTCTTAGAGATTCCTTTTTGGCTACTTACAAAACAAACTAAGCTTTGGAATTTTGCTGTTGGTAATTTATCAATTTAAGCCATCATTTTGACTTTTCTGATTGTCACAGCTCTAGAAGTTTTGTATCTGTATGCAACAGATTTTCTGGCAAAGCCTTGATCCATAGGAAAACTAACATTACCTTAGGTCCTATCTGGTGGAGGTTATAGACCTTCACTGCTTGATATGCATTTTAGTCAACTGAGATTGACACTTTGTTGAATTCTGACTTAGATATTCCTTTTTTGCTACTTACAAAACAAACTAAACTATCCATTAAATAGTTTATCTCACAAATTAATCTAAGCACTAATTACCTTATCTCACAAACTAAACTAGCTACTAATTAGCTTATCTCTTATCTGCAAAATCTTCAAAAATGCACCCCTGTGGAAAGCCAACCAGCTTAACAATAACCATTTGGGTTCCTTTTAATAAATTGTTATGGAGAAAGTGTTCCTTCGATGAGGAGTATATGCCCCCATCTGACTTATGAAGTTACAGTTACATGTCTGCTGTTAGGTATCATTTTGAAAACGCTCAAGTCTCACATACTACATGGGAGATACTATTATTCTGATGTGACAATTTTTTACAAGCCAGCCTTCAGGCTTCAAGCTATTTACAGACAGCTACACTCACCTTTATCTCCTAAACTAAGTATAACCGTTGAGCCATGCAATTGCAGAGTAGTAAGATCGTTGACAGGAAGAATTATTTCTGCTGAAAAACTCTGGATTTGTGCTGCTGTTGGTAATCTATTAGTTTGATCCGCCATTTCCCCTTTTCTGATTCTGACAGCTCTAGAAGCTTTGACCATCTGGTATATCTAATCATTTCTCATTTCTGTTTACATTCATTAATGGTACATAATCCTTCCCACATCTAATACCTATACTGCATATTATAACTGTTATGTTTTCCCTCTCTGTGATCTTTTCTATTACTTGGTAAAAAAGTTCTTGCATTCCCCCTGCTGCATTTTGCCTGCTGATCTCCATAACCTTTTCTGTTACTCAATACATGAGATTCATTCATATGTCTTTTATTCACATTGTGCATGTTCATAAATTCTTTTATAACATATATTCATATATATATATATATATATATATATATATATATACCAAAAAACAAAAGATTCCACTGAACTTCAATAACATACTGATCTAATGAAGCTCTTAATATTTTCATAGTGATTAAATGCAAATGTCTGAGAACAAGCGTCGAAGAATTCCATATTCTCAGTTATTACAAGAAGAATAAACGCCCGGAGGAGAGCTTTATATGCCGAAAAAAAATCCAAAAGAGAAAATAAGCTATTTCCAGTTGAGATACAAGAACAAGTTAGTGCAGAGGAAAACATTGAATCAAGCCTAGGTTACAGCTCCATAACAGATCTCTCTTGTAATGACCAAGAGATTCCTGATGATCATAATATTATCCATATGACTCCTACAGGTATATTACCTTTCTTGGTTATTCGCGAATTTCTAGAGGGCTATCCCAACGAAATCTTAGGTCTATTTTACCTTCCATTACTAATTTTTGAAAAGTATTATTGAAAGTAATTGGTCATGCTTAATAGGTTCTTCCGCGATACCATCAAGTTCGAGAAATCATGATGAATGTACGCTATCTAACAATTTCCCGTATTTTATTTTATTCAAGATATATTCGTAAGGCAAAACTTAATCTTTCAACTTTGAATTTTGAATAGGTTTGCTCTATGATATCTCCATAGGTATGGCCCTAAACACTCACTACATTCATATATAAAATGCTATTAGTAATACGTGAAATTTAAATATAGGTGTCGCAATGCATACTTCCACTCCGGCATCAACTATACCACAGCGAGCTATACCAATGGAATCATGCAAACTGTCATCTGTACAGGATTGTATACATTGTGGTGCCAAAAGATTTCCGTATGAGACACCTAAGTTTTGTTGCTCAGGAGGCGAAGTTCGCCTTTACCCAATTACTATCCCAGCTGAACTTCAACAGTTATATTCTAGTTTAGGGGCAGACTCAGCCCATTTCCTCCACTATGTGAAGCCCTATAATGAAATTTTCGCATTTACATCCATGGGCGTGCATCTGGACCCTATGTATGCAAAACGAACAAATGGAATTTACACATTCAGAGCACAAGGACAGATCTATCATTTCATTGATAGTCTTTATCCTTCTAAGGAAATGCCATCCTATCTGCAGCTATATTTCTATGATACACAAAAAGAAATAGAACTTAGAAAAGGTGATAAAGATAAATTGCAGCCACGTATTATCTCAAGCCTGATTGATACGTTGAGAGCTAATCCATATTCTCAGTTTTTCCGGAGTCTATCTGATTTGCCAAATATTGATGAATGTCAAATCATGTTAAGAGCAAATCCTACAATAGAGGACTCCACTGTTTTACCACCGACCGTATCGCAAGTAGCTGCTATCTGGATAGAAGATGAAGATGCGACAGAATTACAAGAACGTGACATAATTGTTCGCAAACAAGAAGATGGTCAAAGTCAGAAAATCAATTATTACTATGGCTGTTATGATCCTCTCCAATATCCACTTCTGTTCCCATCCGGCGAACCCGGATGGCATCAAGGAATCAAGAAAGTTAAAGCATCAAATAGGATGGAATTTTGCTCAGGACAGGGCAAAGTACTGCCACACCAATCAGCAACAGCAGACGAGTTAATAACTACAGAAACAGCAGGTAAATCTCATGACTTACTCTACTGTTTTACTTCAGTATAGTGTAAAAAATCAGATATGCTCAAATTATGCACAAGTTAATCCATGCTCTTTGTTTAGTTCGGCAGGAAAACGCTCGCAAGGGAAACATGGTTTCAGCTCGGGAGTTCTACGCTTACAGGCTTCAGATCAGAAGGAACACTAACTCAGTTTTGTTAGAATCTGCCCGTCTTTTGCAACAGTTCACAGTTGATATGTACGTCAAGATTGAAACATCAAGGTTGGATTATTTCAGAAATAAGCAAGAGGAAATTCGAGCTGATTTATATCAAGGTATTGTTGATAGCATTGGTCAAGGTGAATCTGATCCTTCTAAGATAGGCAAGCAAATTGTACTTCCAGGTTCTTTCATAGGAGGGCCAAGGGACATGCGCAAGCGGTACTTAGATGCAATGGCCTTAGTAGAGAGGTGTGGCAAACCTGATCTCTTTCTTACAATGACATGCAATCCGAATTGGCAAGAGATCAAGAATGAAATGAAGCCACATGAAGAAGCTCAGAACAGACCTGATTTACTATCCAAAGTATTCAGAAGTAAACTCGAACATTTGCAGAAAGAAATAGTGAGGAATCAGCTATTTGGTCCTATTGCTGCATACACATTTGTAGTTGAATTCCAAAAGAGAGGTTTGCCTCATGTGCATATGCTGCTCATACTTAAGATGCCGTTCAAGCTCAACACAGTTGCAAAGATCGATGCATTCATCTCAGCTGAAATACCAGATAAGAAGAAGTACCCACATTTGTATGCAATGGTCCTAAAGCATATGATGCATGGGCCATGTGGAGAGCTGGATATCACAAGGGTTTGCATGCAAAAAGGAAAGTGCAAGAACAACTATCCAAGAAGCTTCTGTGCAGAAACAACTATCGATGCAGATGGTTATCCAATATATAAAAGGCAAGCAACTGGTGAACAAGTTCAGATTCGAGGCCATATGCTTGACAACAGATGGGTTGTTCCATACAATCCTTATTTATTGGCTACGTTTGACTGCCATATTAATGTCGAGGTTTGCTCTACTGTTAAGGCAGTCAAATATCTATATAAATACATATACAAGGGTCATGACAAGATTATTTACCGCTTGGCTACTTCAAAATTCCCAGAGAACATCGATGAGATCCAACAGTTTCAAACCGCGAGATGGATATCACCACCTGAGGCAATTTGGCGAATATTTCGATTTTGTCTTCATGAAATGCGACCAGCTGTTATCAGTCTGCAGTTGCACCTAGAGGGCTGTCAATTGATACCACTCAAGAAAGACTCAAATCTGCAAAATATCGTCGATAATGAGTTCTTATCCAGAACTATGCTTACTCAATTTTTCTGGATGAATGCTCACAACGAGAGAGCAAAAGCATTGAAGTTGATAAACAGAGACTTCCCGCAACACTTTGTGTGGAATAGCCCATCAAGATCATGGACATAGCGAAAACAACAAGAAGTTGTTGGCCGAATCATCACAGCAAATCCTAGCAAAGGCGAAAGATATTATCTTCGGCTACTGTTAACTTATATTCCAGCGCCTACGTCATATGCATGTCTCAGAACAGTAAACGGCGTCACCTTTGAATCATTTAGAGAAGCAGCAATCAGTCATGGCCTACTAGAAGATGACAAAAGCAACAAAAAATGCATGGAAGAAGCACGTATATATCAAATGCCATTCTCATTGAGGCAACTGTTCACCACCATTCTTGTTTACTGTGCTCCAGTAAATCCATTAGAGTTATTCTTCAAATTTGAAGACGATATGGTCCAAGACTATATCTCTGTGCAGAAGATCAGCAAAGATGTTGCAAGACAAATTTTGCTCCAAACATTAAACGCAGAGCTTGAATCCATGGGCAAAAATCTGAATCATTTTCAGTTATCTCAGCTTATTACTTCAGATTCAACGAAAAAAGCAACACCAAGGGAAGTAGAAGACGAAATGAACATTCCTATATCAGAGAATGATCTGAAAAGCCCAGACTTATTAAATGATGAACAGCTAATTGCCTACAATGACATATTAGATGTTGTTTTTCATAAGAAACCCAAGTGCTTCTTTATTGATGGGCCTGGAGGTACTGGGAAGACATTTCTATATCAAGCTCTGCTTGCAACAGTTAGTTCGCAGCATCAAATTGCTTTAGCAACGGCCAGCTCTGGAGTTGCTGCATCAATTCTGCCTAATGGAAGAACCGCACATTCCCGCTTCAAAATTCCAATTGATTGTGATGGCAAACTGTGCTGTGGGATATCAAAGCAATCTGGCCTAGCTACTCTCATCAAGGAAACTGTGCTTATTATTTGGGATGAAGCATCAATGGCAAAAAAAGAATCAATTGAGGCATTGGATTACCTCCTACGAGATCTTACAAATAACGACACATTATTTGGAGGAAAAGTTGTGGTTCAAGGAGGCGATTTTAGGCAGGTATTACCCGTCATTCCAAGAGGAACCAGGCATGATTGCATTAATGCAAGTATAGTGAGATCATTCATATGGCAATCATTAATCAAATTCAGGCTCACACAAAATATGCGTGCAAGGATCGATCCAGCATTCAGTGCATACATTCTGCGAGTCGGAGATGGTGTGGAAAAGGAAAATCAAGCCGGAGAAATCAAACTGCCTTCATCTTTAGTCCTCCAATCAACCTCAACGATCCCATCTTTAGATCAGTTAATCCAATTTGTCTTCCCATCTTTTCATATTAACACATTAGACCCACTCTCTTTGACTGACTCAGCCATTCTGACCCCCAAAAACCAAGCCGTTGATGAAATCAATGAGACAATGCTTTCGAAGTTCCCAGGGAAAGAGCACGTCTACTTAAGTTTTGATGAAACAACTGATCCAACTCAACAAGGACTCTACATTGATTTCTTAAATTCCATCACGCCACCGGGAATGCCATGCCACTGTCTTCGCTTAAAGAGAAACAGCCCAATTCTATTACTGAGAAACATAAATCCATCCCAAGGGCTATGCAATGGCACAAGATTGATATGCAGAGAATTTACAAGTAATTTGATTACTGCTACGATAGTAGTAGGAGAAAGAAAAGGTGCTACAGTGTTCATACCAAGGATACCCTTGCAACCAAATGATATTCAGCATTACCCAGTGCCATTCACACGCCGCCAATTCCCAGTGAGAACATGTTTTGCTATGACAATAAACAAAGCTCAAGGTCAGACTTTAAATACTGTTGGTATATATTTGCCCGAACCTGTTTTCTCACATGGCCAACTCTACGTTGCTTTATCCCGAGCAACAACAGCAGCTAAAATCAAAGTCCACGTCAAGCACTCAGAAAATGACCAATTGTCATGCTTCCAAACTAAAAATATTGTATTCAAAGAGCTCCTAGAAGAAGCTAACTGTTGATAATTACAATACCTAAGTTGCAATCGTGAACATACTTAGCTAGGCAATGCAAAGCAAGAAAGAGGTATAGCCTATGGCATTCACTCATATATTGTGCTTATTAATACATGACTGCATTCGTTTACCTGCTCATTCTCACATATAGGCTTAATTGACACATATCTTGCATTGATTAGTGCATAACTGCAGTCATTTATCTGCTAATTCAAATAGATAAGCCTAGCTGCTCAATATTGAATGTTTGTATTCACTCTACTGCAAATTTGCAGGTCAATTAGTGCATAACTGCATTCATATATCTGCTAATTCAAATAGATAAGCCTAGCTGCTCAATATTGAATGTTTATATTCACTCTACTGCAAATTCGCAGGTACAAATGGCCCCGCCCATACTACCACTTAGCAATATCAACCTCTCAACCTCAAACTATGCAGTCCAAGTCATAATGATCGAAAAGAACATTCCAAGGATGTCAACCTCGAGCAGCTCACAATATCAAAGGCTAATTCTGCAGGACAAAGAGGTAAATCAATAACGATTACCTGCATATATCTGCTTATAGCCTGAAGTTATCTGCTACTACCATTGCAGATAAAGAAAAGATCTGTTACTGTCAACCACAACTTTCAATCTTTAGCTCCACTATCATATGGTTATTACTTTTGTAAATTTGTAGTGATAACTATATTGCACCTGTGCTAAGACACTCTAGACATCGATTTCCCCAATGCCTAAATCTTGATGGCCAAAAACAAAGAGAAAAATCTCCTTTGCAGCTTAAACTTCACATATATCTGTTAACTATGATGGCCATGCCATAACTGACAATATGCTTCTGTCTTTCTTCTCAGAAATTCATGCTTCGGTTTTAGTCTGAAATTCAATCTTCCTTTTCTATTGAGTTTTGTATTATTAAATTTATTAAGTTTTATCTTGAAAAAAGATTATAGGAGTATCTATAGAATGTAGAGGAGGAAGATATATTGTACAGAAAGAGGTGAAGAACAGATTTACCACTATGACTGGATGGAATTTCCAGTAACTGTTATGGGACAATGTTCCAGCGCACTCTTTAATCTCCTACAGCTATAGGGGTTTTACTAAAGTGAGATGTTCTTTTCCTTATGGCCTAAAGTAATCTGCTACTACCATTCCAGATAAAGAAAAACCCCTGCTGTCAATCACAGCTTCCAATCTTTGGCTACACCATCATACCTTCCTAACCTTAACCCTGCGAGTCTTCCTTACATGACTTGGTGCATTTGTTGTTTACTATGTTTCGCCCTTTGTTTTCTGCTTTGTGGAGTAATGTAGTTAGTTTAGTTCTCTTTCCTAAAATTCATTCTTTATCAACTCTACACTCCTATGTTCTACATAGTACTTAAAAAGAAGCAATATCTGATCTTACAATAACCCAAATAAACAAATTCAAGAAAAATGTAGCAGAGGAAATATAGGGCTTTTTCCCACAGTAAAGGCATGCAAGCAAACGTACAAGAAATGAACTAATGCAGGATTCTTGAACAGGGCAACAAGATGCAGACAACAATCTTCGGATACAACATCAGAATTCTGCAGAATACGCTGAAGATGTACCACACATATTGCATAACAAATGCTGCCATCGGCCAAACTCCAGAAAAATTTCGTTTCCTGGAAAACAAGTACCAATTGACCATCAATGCACGTACACCAGTTGAAGAAGTACAGATTGACGGCCTAACACTTAGGACAATGAGATACAACTTCACCCCAATCACTGCTATTTCTCAAGTTCGAGACTCTGATCCAAAACTAGGTATGTTGTTATACCAATAGAACTCCTTTTGGCAAAACATTACAACTAACTAATATTGCAAATCCTTTGTAGACGTGCTGTTTGCTATATTGGAAGTTGGGCCCCCTGAAGTTTATCAATGACTCATATGTGGTAGATGTCCGAGTGGTTGACCAAAGGTAAACCATACATAAAAACTCTAATCAAAATTATTATTCATGCTACCAAAACTGCTAACCAAAGCATTACAAAATACTATCAGCATGCAGCCAACAATCATATCACTGTGGGATCAATTTAGTGACTATGAAGCACGTGCAATGGCAACTTTACCAGGATCTTTCCCAGTGGCAATTGGACTGCGCTTGAAAACTTCCACATACTACGGTAGTATAATCTTTACTCATAACAATCACTAACACATCAACACACAAAAATTCTCATATACTTCTATCCATACAGGTCTAACACTTGCCACACGGAACACATCAAGCTTCATCTTCAACCTGCCAATACCAGAACCAAATGCACTACAGTCATGGTAATAAATCTATTACCTAAGCAATGCAAAACAAACTCTGGCATTTCTGCTGTAGCTTAAATAGCTAAAGCTCTGCCATCTTCGCATGAAATGCTAATATTGCAGGTGTATGGTGAATGCCAACAAGATCAGAGAATTGCCAACAACACCATCACAGCTATTTCTGGCAAGAACAAGTGAAGAAACAGAAGATAATATCACAAAAATTGCCAACCTTCCCGTGATCGTACAGAAGGTACCACATATGCCAAATATCATCGTTTAAGCCAATAATATCCTTACCGTAACACTAAATGCAAAACTATACAATGCAGGTAGAGTTCTTAACCGTCAAAGGCATAGCAACAGTAATTGATTTCGGACAGAAATTCTACTACCTAGCTTGCTCACTCTGCAATAAGGCAACAAATGCATATGGAGACGACAACTTCTGGTGCAACTATTGTCTCCAAAAAGTCAAAGCTCTCAAAGAGTAAGAAATTCCCTCTTACCACCACATGCAAACACTAGATTACTGATTATGCAAAGAATAGCTATAGCCCTTGAGTACTACTTACTGCACTGTCTTAACCTCCACTATCTGATTAAACCTCTTAGGCTTTCCCACCTTTGGCTCTCCCACTGAAACCTCCACTTTCTAAACAAAAGCATTACTTAATCTACAACCTTCTTAGATTCATTAGCGGTACATAATTCATTAATGGTACATAATCTTCTTAAATTGCAGGATCAAGTTCAATGTCCAAGTCACAGATCCAACTGGAAACATTGAAGCAACGGTGTTTTCCGAAGTTGCCTCAGAATTCTACAACCTTACACCAGCAGACTTAATTGACGTAAGCCAAGCATACTTCTTCTTTCAAATCTAATGAATACAATATCATACATTAGAGAACAAATGTATACATCCTGTGAAATCCCATAAGAATCTGACAAACTGCATACTTCTTCTTCTTCTTTTAAATCTAATACATACAGTATCATACATTACAGAAAAAATACATACATCTTGTTAAAATACACAAAAATCTGAAAAACTCCTCAACACAGGGACAGGTACTCCTCCCAGTGCTCCAAAAACTAAGCGAACCAAAAGAATGCACAATCACATTGAAGGCCCACATGTACAATTATGCCGGAGTCAGCCAAATCAAATTCAAAGTTCATTCCATCTCCACCAAAGACATGACAGAATCACAAAACCGTTCGGAGACACTCCTTGCACTACCTCCAGATGCTGCAAATAAGAAAAGCAAAACCACAGAGCACAATGCAAGCTCCTCCTCCTTCCCGGCAGTGGAAGCTCCAACAGTGAACAGGCCAGTCGAAGAGTCTACTGCACCAGCTGAACAAACATCCACCAGCCACAACGACAACAAATAAGCAGCCACTTCCAGCTTCTAAACACCTGCCCCAGCTTTTGCCATGAACAGCTTGCAAGCCATAGAATTTTGCTGTGTCCAAGAAACACGAAATCTGCTTTAATGCTGGCCCTTTTGTAATCTACTTCACTGCTAGAGTGAGCAGCCACTTCTAGCTTCTGCAGGACTACCCCAACTTTTGACATGAATAGCTTGCAAGCCATAGACTTTTGCTGCACACAAAATCTGCTTTAGTGCTAGCCATTTTGTAATCTACTTAACTGCTTGCCCCTTTCCAAATAGTCAAGGAACTACTTATGTTAATGTACCAAACTTATATAACCTCATGTAGATAAGCCTTTTGCAAGCATAAATATAACCTACTTATATGCAGCTATATACCAACAAAATTAAAAACCGATCAATTCAACGGGTGGCCACACGTGCATCGCACGTCGCAAAGTACCTAGTATGTGATAAACATGGTGGGTCTAGCTAACCCTAAAGAACATGTGGCCCCTCGTACTGTGGGATTAGCTAACCATGAACCGTTGAATTCCTCATGTTTGATTGTCAAATCATTCTTAAGAAAAATAAAAAAACGAGATTAAGAATTAAAATAGAGGAACACACGTGGGGTTAATGGGATAATAACAGATGACATTATATGAATGCCATAATCATGAGTTGTACTACTACTGGGTGATGGGAAATATTTTTAACCGTAGAATTAGGAGGGAGATAAGTTAAACCCCACACAATTAACTACACGAGGTACTAAATCGATAAATAGTCCACCTTTTGTTAAATCCAATATTGAAATGAACATAGGCGTAGAATTTCAATGCACATATTGAAATGAAGTCTCAGAGTCTCTGAACTGCAACGATGATCTTCTTAATACAGTAGATTTTAGTAAAACGTAGATTGTATATAGTATAGGCGTACGTACTACACTTGCACATTGTTCGGACCGCCCGGCCGCAAATTCAAGTCCTGCGCTAGCGTCTTGAGCGACATCGGATCCCTGTTGTTATTGATTAATTTGATGATTGTTGTTGCTGTTGCTCTTGTTAATCTTGAGCTAATAATGTAAGCTCTCGCGGATGGCGTCGAACGAGGGCCCACCCCCACTGCCTTTGTTACTCGCTTGGATGGTCGAATTCTCGCTCCTCCGCCTGTAAAACTCAACAGATTTCAATTACGATACACTCAATTCCCGTCTCGAACCCGAACCCGACGAACTTCGACTCCATCTCCTTCTCCATGAGGCTCTGCCTCAAATCCACGCCCTGTTGATTGTTGTTGTTGTTGTTGGTAGGGTTGTTCGTTCATTCGAAGCTGATGTAAGCTCTCGCGGATGGCCTCAAACTTACTGCCTTTGTTACTTGCTTAATTCGATGGTGTTGTTGTTGCTGTTGGTAGGGTTGTCCTGACGTGAGCTCTTGCGGAGGTCCTCGAACGAGGGCTAGCTACTGCCTTTGTCACTCGCTTCGATGGTGGTGTTGTTGTTGCTGTTGGTAGGGTTGTTCATTCGGAGCTGACGTAAGCTCTCGCGGATGTCCTCGAACGAGGACTTACTGCCTTTGTTATTCGCTTCAATGGTCTAATTCTCGCTCCTCCGCTTGTAAAGCTCCTGAAACGAGATCGGCGGCGTCGCGGCGGGAGAGGATTTGTCGCGTGGAGGAGGCGCGGCGGAACTGGGAGAGGTTTTTGCTGATTTCTTCGAGAAACTGGATTTGTTTGAAGATGGATTTGACGTCGCTGAAGTATGAAGAGAATGGAGATTGTGGTGGTGGGGAATTTTGGTCATCGACATCGGTGGAGTCCGAGGGGTTTGATGATGAGAAGAAATGGAGGAAGGTAGGGTTTGTGATTGGTCTGCGTTTGGGTCTGAGTTGGAGGGATATGGCTGTCGCCGCCATAGGCGAGGTCTGGAGTGAGGTTGGAAACCCTAGAGGTTTATTTTCGGAGAGAAGATGACTGAATTGACGTCGTGGTGGAAAAGAGTTTTTGTAATTTTTTCGACCTAATTTTAGAAATTAATCGTTTATTTCGATGGGACGAGTCAAAAAGTATAAAATTATGGATTAATTTTAAAAAATTCAAATAAGACGGTACTTAAGCTCCAAAATATAATTGTTCGATATTTTTTTCGTTTTTAATGAACTTTTTTTTTTGCTTTTGGTTATAAGTTTGTACTTTTTTAACTTCTCTCGTCAAGACGGATGATTAATCTAAAAAATAATCACGCGAATCTAACAGAAATTAAAAAAAAATTCCAACAAAACACACAAAGCAAAGAAATAAATTAAGTTTAGAAGAACTCAACTTAAGTACTAACATAATATGCAGGCGAGTGCGGGGCGGGTGGGAGCGCGAAAGCATCTTTCAAAAAACTTTCGAAACAATAATTTATGAGTGTGAGGATTCAGAGCGTGAGCGCAAAGAGAGTAATGAGTATGGGAGCGAATGACATTTTGAAGGACTATGACCATGTTTGTTTTGGATTTTGAGAAAAAAATTGGGGTGATGAATGGAGAGAAAGATAGATAGATAGAGAAATAAAAATAATAATTAGAGAGAAAAATTTAGTGAAATAAAAGTAATAATTAGAGAGAAAAATTTACTGAGGTCATGCGTAGAGAAAAAAGTTTGGGTCTAGAGATGCAAAATGAACATGGCCCCCCAAGGGTACTAGAATATCTTAAAACCGTGTAGGATACCCTAAAATTCTAGGTTGACACTCCCATTAATGGTAAATGTATTTTCAAAAAAGTGGATCTAGTAGTAATTAAATATTTTATCTCTCTCTAATGGAAATTAAGTTTCAATTTTCTGTATTTAGTGGTAAAAGTCTCAAAAAATAAACGAAATCTTTCTAGACAAAGTAAAAATAAAAGAGAGAGAGAAGAAAAAAAGACATATTGGCGGGCTCCCGAAACTTATGGAGAGGATACGAAATACGCTGTCGTTTTATTGTCAGAAGAATACCAAAAGCCCTAGGTGGTTCTTCTTCTTCCCCTTCACTCTGCTCATAGAGTCAAGCTCTCTCGCGATCTCTCTCTCTCTCTCTCTCACCCAACTCCCCGAAATTTCACTGCGCGCAGCACCAGCAGCTCCCCCGCCCTTCAACCTCCACAACTCAGGTACATCTTCTCTCTCTCTCATCTGACGTTCCTTCTTGGGTTGCATACTTGCATTTGTATTTGATTCAGTCACGTACACTGACCGATAGGAATTGTCCGAAATCTGCATAGCGAATTTGATAGGTGTTTTTATCTCAGCAAAACAGGTATAGGGGCACTGTTTCAGTGGTATTATGAGAGCAGCCACTTTGTGTATATTGCCAAAGGTTAGGTCTGTCTCCAATCCGCCCCGCTCATTCCCCCAATGATTGGGGACTACATGGGTTCTGTTGTTGTTGTTGTTATCTCACATCATCCATAGGTATTGTCAAATGTACATATGAAGTGAAAATAGGCATTGGTAAATAACTTTTTTTTTTTTTGATAAACACGATGAAGATATCTGTACATAGGTATGATATGGTATCTGTCTAAAAAAAACTTTGGTAATTGATGAAATGGAACTTCATAACCGAAACGCAGTAACAATTTGAGGATACGTATATGCCTGCTACGGAGAAGCTCCCATTCTCAAGTTATTTTAGGTTTAATAAAGGCCAGAGCCTTAAGGGGGGTGGGGTGGCATGTGCCACCCCGGGCATAACCTCCTAAAAATCATAGTTTTGCTTTACAAACTCCCACCAAATTTTAATAGTTATTGTTTGACTAGTGTTGGTGGATGATTAACCTACGAAGACCTGTATTTTTTTGGGGTATTGTGTATGGTTAATATTAGAACACGTGTAAATGTTTGGTAATACTGCCTCCGTCCCATAAAGTCCTCAGTTGGCAAAATGAGAACTTTAAAAAATGCATTTTGGTTCATAAATTTCAAATTTTGTTTCGCAAAGTATTAGCAATCAATGTGTTTTTTAATATTTGAAAAAGTTTGAATAAAAAAAAATATTCTTTTTAAGTTTTCAGTTTGCGAATCGGACATTCTTTTTGAGATGCAGATGTTTATCTTTTTTGGGTGCCACCTCCATGTTCAATTCCTGGCTCTGCCACTGGGTTTAATGGTGTTATGTTTGTGGAATTTTGGTTTGGGATTTCTGTTCTTTTGCATTCTCAATGAAAAGACCTCTTCTTTCCGTCTTCACAGGAAACTTCAGCAAACTCGTAGTGGCTTGAGGGACCACAGCCAACTTGGTTATGGAAGTGGTTGCGGGAGCTTCTGACTCCCCAATCCTTTTTGAATCACAAAACAAGAAACGGAGGATTTCTCTGGATAGTATAGATTCTTCTTTGTCATGCGAGGTTTTGAGTGAGATCAATGCTTTATTGCCCACTTTGCAGTCTTCTGATTATTTTATAGAACCTTGCTTAAGTGAGTTGGCCACTAGGGAGCTCATTCATCCAGGATATTGCAGTCAGGTTAAAGATCTAAAAGTTGGAAGGCTTGGATATGGATATGTGAAGTTTACGGGGGAGACTGATGTTAGGTCATTGAATTTGAATGAAATTATCAAGTTCAGTCGCCACGAGGTAGTTGTATATGAGGATGAAAGTACGAAGCCTGAGGTTGGTCAGGGCCTCAACAAGGCGGCTGAAGTAACTCTGACGTTGCAAATTAGATCATCAACGGATTACGGGAAGGAGCGATATAGAGAAGTAGCAAGGAAATTGAGGCTCAGCACAGAGAGACAGGGAGCATGCTTTATTTCATTTGAACCATCAAACGGAGAATGGAAATTCTTGGTTCACCATTTTAGCAGATTTGGTTTGTCTGGGGACGAAGAAGAAGATATGATAGTGGATGATGCGACTGCAGAAGGACAAGGTCTTGAGGAGATGCGTGGTGGCGAGGTTTCTGATATTGATGAAGAACCCGCTACATCAGATTCAACTCCTCTGTCACATTCTCTTCCTTCTCATCTTGGGCTTGATCCTGTCAGGATGAAAGAAATGCGAATGCTGATGTTTCCTTCAGAGGAAGAGGAGGTTGAGGATTTACATGGGAGGTTTTCACATCAGAAAGTGGCATTCAGTAAGGACAACTTAAGGTCACCTTTACAGGATTCTGCTTCAAAGATGATACATAGGTCTAGTCCCATGGTGGTGCGAAAAACCCCACTAGCTTTGCTCGAGTACAAGCCTGGTAACTATGAGTCCAGTTCTCCTGGAACCATTTTATTGGCCCAACAAAACAAAGGCATGCCACTGAAGACAACAAAAAGAGAAGGTTTTAGACTGGACCTAGAGCATGAAACACCAGTTACTGGAAGCCATTCTCGTAACATTGTTGATGCAGCATTGTTCATGGGGAGGTCGTTTCGGGTGGGTTGGGGTCCTAATGGTATGCTAGTTCACACTGGTGCGCCAGTAGGTAGCAGTGATCCTCAGAGGGTATTATCATCTGTTATCAATGTGGAAAAGGTTGCAATTGACAAAGTGGTCAGAGATGAAAATAACAAAGTAGGAAAAGAACTTACTGAATTTTGTTTTGATTCTCCATTGAATCTTCACAAGGAGATAAATCATGAATCAAAAGAAGTGAAAGTTGGATCCTTCAAAATAAAGCTTCTTAAACTTGTTTCTAACCGATTGATGCTTCCTGAGATTTGCCGGAGCTATATAGGAATTATTGAAAAGCAGCTGGAAGTTCCTGGATTATCCTCGTCAGCTCGTGTAGTTTTGATGCACCAAGTAATGGTTTGGGAATTAATAAAGGTACTTTTTTCGGATAGGGAAATGAGTGGGCAGTTGAATTTGGTGGGAGCTGATAACGAGGAAGACATGATGAATGATAGGAAGGAAGAGTCTCCAGAAGTCGACTCCGAAGCACTTCCCTTAATTCGTAGAGCAGAGTTCAGTTATTGGTTGCAAGAGTGTGTTTGCCACCGTGTGCAAGAAGAAGTAAGCTCTTTGAATGAGTCAAATGACTTGGAACACATATTCTTACTTCTTACAGGGCGTCAGCTAGACCCGGCCGTGGAACTAGCCGCTTCTAGAGGCGATGTGAGACTGGCTTGTCTGTTAAGCCAGGCTGGTGGGTCCACAGTAAATCGTCACGACATGGCTCGGCAGCTCGAGCTTTGGAGAATCAATGGTCTTGATTTCAATTTCATTGAAAAGGACAGGATAAGGCTTTATGAGTTGCTTGCTGGTAATATTGAAGGGGCTTTGCAAGACATACAAGTAGACTGGAAAAGGTTCCTGGGGTTGCTGATGTGGCATCAGCTCCAACCCGACACTTCATTGCACATTGTTTTTCATACTTATCAGCAACTTCTTGAAGATGGAAGAGCTCCATATCCAGTACCAGTTTACATTGATGAAGGACCTCTAGAAGAGGCTGCAAATATTGATACTGGTGAACACCTTGACCTCGCGTATTACCTCATGCTGCTTCATGCTAGTGAAAAGGGCAAATTTGGTGCTCTGAAGACAATGTTCAGTGCTTATGCTTCAACCTACGATCCGCTTGACTATCATATGATCTGGCATCAGCGCGCAGTTTTAGAAGCAGTTGGCGCTTTCAGCTCTAATGATCTTCATGTTCTTGACATGGGACTTGTTTCCCAGCTTCTCTGTATGGGGCAATGTCACTGGGCTATCTACGTGGTGCTTCATATGGATCATCGTGATGATTTTCCATATCTCCACGCTAATCTAATTAGAGAAATCTTGTTCCAATACTGCGAAGCTTGGTGTACTCAGGAACTACAGTGCCAGTTTATTGAGGATTTGGGTGTTCCTGCAGCATGGTTGCATGAGGCTATGGTAAGTTAGTGGCCTTTCCTGCAAGTTGCAATAGATTGCTGTCCTACCAGTTTGTACTGTGTGCTTCCAAAATAGTGGGGTCTGTTTTACAAAAAAAAGTTAGTTGTACTCTACTGTTTTACTGTTTGGCACGCTGATTCTAGAACATGGTACACCTTCAAATCATTACAGTAAACGCATCAATAAAAAATGGTTGCGGAAATTTTCTTATTTATGTGCTTAAAATTGTGATAAGGAGGAAAAAAATACGAATGTATAATGCTAAAAATCTTGAAAGCGTGGCACTGCAAAGACAAAATACAACACTAATTTTTAAGATGCTTCTACGAATGTAAATTTTAGTGCTTCTAGAATTTTTAATACATATCTATTTTAGTGGTTTTAATGACTTGTGAGAAGTAAGTTCTGTTACGCTAATACATGAAAGCCTAGTGCCACCGCGTCGCTAAATATAGGGCATGTGATGTATGTTTCCCTTTGTGTTCCTCCTACTGGAATGGTCCATGTCCTGTTAACATTGAATGGGGACTACCACTTACTCATTTAGTGTGAACTTGCCATTACAAATTGCTTTTAAGGAAGCAGTTGTTATAAATGTGTCAATGGATTGCTTTTGTGCTTGGCTTTAGTTTGTAAATGTGATTTTTGTGAAAGTGAAATTCTGATAACCTATTTGCGCTGACTTGTTTTCTTATATACAAATGTAGGCAGTGTATTTCCATTACTATGGTGAAATTTCAAAGGCCCTTGAACACTTTCTTGCATGTGAAAATTGGCAAAAGGCGCACTCAATTTTCGTAACTTCAGTTGCTCATTCCTTGTTCTTGTCAGGTAAAATTTCTAACTTATCACTTAAGCATATGATATTCATGTCCATATCCCCATTAGAGCTACAGTTTGTTGACTTGTCCCTATTTTGTTATGTACTCTCAAGATACAAGAGAACTTCTGCAGAACAATGTATTTAGATTCTCGTAGTTGAAAGATGGTATTGTCGTGACATGTTTCTGTAAATGAGACTTTTGAGACCCATTCTAGAGCATTCTTAGTTTGCATATCTTCATATAAGCTCAAGGTCCTATGACTCCTATCCTTTACTTCTTTTGCTTGTTTTATGCATTTTAAAATTTTAATTATTCTGTACTTGTTTTGGAGCTTTGCTTTTCCTTTGATAGCACACTTCGTTTGTTTCATGCAAGAGTGAAGGTTACGGGCTTCCCACATATCTAAACTTCAAAGTGCCAATTTAATTTTACACTGTGAAATTTTTTTTGTTAATAAAATGCGTTTTAAATGCAAAGAGTGTCATTTGGGTTGACTAAACTTCACAGTGCCAATTTAATTTTACAGAGTGCAAACTTTTTTTGTTAATAAATTGCATTTTAAAGGCAAAGAGTGTCATTTGGGTTAATATTCAAGTATGCATCCTGTTTTATTATCATTTTTACGTGTCTTCTTCCCTGCATGAGATCTGAAAGTAAAAGGCTGAAACCACTGATGTACTAGAGTTTTCAGAAACTGCAGTTTAAGGAGACAGATTCGGGAAAATTTTTGGAACACCCTGTGTCATGCATCTTTGTTGTTTCAAAATTTGAGACCTGGAAACCGTTTACTCTATACTTACAAACAATGTTATTTCCAAGGGTCCAGATTTGCCAGACCACGACTTTTTTTAGCAGGTTGATTGCTGTGAAAGAGAAAGACAAACTGTTTTGGGTCTGTTAGGAAATGCAACTTCTATATTTGCAAAATGTGTACTCTACTGGGATTATATCCGCTAAATGTGTACTCTCCTGGGTTGAGTGCCCAACAACAATTATCGTTTTGGTGCTGATAATCCTATTCTCCTGGGTCAAAGTAAATATGCTCTGACTTCGTTGGTAAATAATGACATTACTTGTCTTTTTTTTCACCTTGGATTGTTCTAGATTTGGTTGATGGTGGAACATAGTCTTCCCCTGTCTGTACTTTCGGTGTTGTCAATGTTTTTACCTTCCCTTGCATTTGGTCAGGTTAGTGGCAGAACTTGATAATTTGGCCTAGTCCACTCATATTATGGCGGTTAGTAGGTTATGGACAGTGCAAACAAACCTAGTCTGATGGTGACTCTGACATCATATTAAAATATAGAGGTGTATGACAAAATATATTTTTATTGCTGATTGATAGGCAATAACTTTATATAGACAAAACCGGGTAAATTTCAAAATAACCCTTGAACGTTAACATCAATGTCTGATAAACACCCAAACTTCTCAAAATTTCACTTAGATGCCTAAACATGTCAAGGATTCTTAATCACACCCCTTCTGTCAAATTGGAGACGGAAATCGCTGACATCTCCTAGCCCTCGACTTCTGTTACCTTTTTTTGACGTTCAAACTTAATTATTTTGATAAACAAATCTAGCATATACATCATACCATAAGCCTCACCACACCCAACTCCACCCTCCACCCATTACCCTTCTCTCTGTGTGTGTGCCCGTGCGCGCTCTCAAACCACACACACCCAAACCCATTCTTCATCCATCTTATGAGACATTGTGAAAGTTCAGGGTTTATTTTGAAATTCTCCTGACAAGACCTAATAGCCCAAAGACTTTACTTCTTTTGTGATAAATGTAAGTACCAATAAACACAATTTCTACTTTGGTAGCATAGAGTGTTGTTTGCCTCCCAAACTTATGATGATCATGGTCATCAAAATTGTTGTTATTTTGCAGCCAAACACTCAGAGATTTGGAGGCTTGCAACTTCCATGGAGGACCACAAGTCAGAAATTGAAGATTGGGACTTGGGAGCTGGAATATATATTTCATTCTACGTGTTGAGAAGTTCCTTACAAGAAGATAATGATACCATGAGTGAAATGGTACGAAAATCCATCTCAATGTGTCATGTTGCCCTTTTTTCAGATATATTTAGATTATTTGCTTCAATATTCTGTTTGGGACCTTTGGCATGTATCTGCTGCCTTTTCATTTTGGAGGCCCTCCTAGCTTTGTTAGTTGATTCTTATGCGCTTTGTTTGGATCTTAAATGTCTGGAGTGAAACAGAAACATAAAGTTTGAGGAAAAAGGAAGTGAAAAGAATCTAAATTGTTCCTTTGGTTTTGTTGCTTAGGAAATGAGAGGAACAGAATAATTTTAGCAAAAAAATCTTTCTTGTTTTCAAAAACCCATAAAAGAATATGCTTCAATAATTGCATCTCTGTTTCATGCTCCTTTCCCGTCATGAATCCAAGATCTAGTCACAGTAATAATGCTATGAGAAGTTAAGGAAAGTGGATGCCGAGAGGAAAGACCTGGTTTCATAAATTAGTTTTCAAGTTATTTATGTGCCATGAATAAATATAATTCTTCCCTTTCATAGTGAGAATCATCAAGCATCCTTTTCCAACTTCCTTCCTAGTTATGTCTGATGAACGGTGCATTATTCCTTGCAGGATACCCTTGAGAGCAAAAATGATGCTTGTAGAGACTTCTTTGGTCGGCTGAATGAGTCTTTGGCCGTTTGGGGTAGCAGATTACCTGTTGATGCAAGGTATGAATCTCTTCCCTCAATTCGTGAGAACACAAACGCTGCTATATTCGGACTTGCTTTATGCTTGAGGATTCCCTAGTTAATGTTATTGTTGCTGCTGCTGTATGCCTGAAATGTTCAGCTCTGATAAAAACTGGACTTGCTTCTCTGACCTATTATGACTCTTTTATTTGGTGTTTTTACCATCAAACTGCCACTTGCTGTTTTATTATTCACGGTTATCATTAAATTACAGTGGACACCTCAAGCACAATGTGTACAAAATAGCGATCCTCGATCTTCATATACTCCAAGGCTCACACATTTTTCGAAATTTTCATTGTGATCCTCAATTTAGTTCCAATTACTTGATATGAGAGCAATTTAGAGACTACTTTTCATAGTTGTAACAATCCTGAGAATCTCCATTTCTATTTTGGATAGTGGTGCGAGGTTTGTCACTTTGTCCACTTTTTCTGGTTTCAATTAACTAGCTGCTCAAAATTCTGTGTGTCTCAGAGTGGCATACTCGAAGATGGCTGAGGAGATCAGCAACTTGCTTTTATCGGACAGTGGTGAAGGTTCGACTCGTGGGGTCCAGCTAAGCTGCTTCGATAGTGTCTTTAGTGCACCCATCCCTGAAGACCTTCGATCGTGCCATTTACAAGACGCAGTATCGTTGTTTACGTGTTATCTTTCCGAGGCTGCCTCATAGTGTTTTTGTTTACTCCTTGTAATTGTGGAAAACTTCTGTTCGTGTTTTGTTTCAGAGCAAAATCCCGAGTGTGGCTCAGAGTTGGACATGTACCTTAACGCTCAGCGTAGCGTATCGGTATTTATCCGTTCATTTTTCAAGCTAATTTTATTTCTGAGTATGGGTTCATTTTCCCCACAGTAGCAGTATGTTACAGGGCGTTGTTTATTCTATAATAGGAATTGATTATGGCACTCCACTTGTTGGCGCGCCGGGCAGTAATTTTTGGAGCGCCAAAATCAATATCCATTTGTTTATCCCTTCACATCTTCAATCCATGCAAATCAATGTGATTTTCTTTTTATCTATCAAAGAATCCAAAACAATCCGGTCGTTTGTAGCACTACTAGGGCTGGAGATTGTGTTGGATTTGGTGATAAATACTGTCTATCAAATGTGACATATATATATATCTTAACACTGCCTATTTTCACATCGTGTCGTGCTCGGTTTGAAACTAATATTAACCTCTTCAGTTTAAAATTCGCAAAAAATACAGAAAAGTATAAATGTAACAATGTTATACGTGAACAACACCTTAATCCGTAAAAGATATGAACACGTTTTTCAATACAATCGTAACCACATAAAATTTAAGATAAAAAAAAAGCTGCTGATTTTGTCACTCCCTTTTTCGTTACCGCCACTCTTCTGCAAGTGTATTTTTGGTGCAAAAATATACTTGCAGGGTAGTGACGTTAACAAAAAAGAGAGTGACAAAATCATTTCCCTAAAAAAAATTAACCAACAATAGCAAAATCATGGCATATAGTCGGTCTTTCTACATCGTGTCATATAGACACAAAAGTTAATTATTCATGTCTTTACCGAATTATACGAATAACATCCGTATCCATCTCATTTAATTTTCGTGTTATCGAATCATGCCATATTCATATTGATGCCAAAAAAAGCTAGCCAACCCAAATTCTTTCGTGTTGGGTTGGAATCGTATTAATGTCGTGTTGGCACCCCTACCTACATCCAACCCTCGATCCCAAGCAAAGCCTATAAAAAACCCACCTCCCCTCTATCTTCGCTCTTCGCTCTCTAAAATCCCCGAGCTCTCGAGCGACATATTAGCTTCGTTCGCTCGAGGGTTTCTCTCTCTCTCTCTCTCCAAGATGGGACGCTCTTCGACCAGGAAAGGGCAAGCCAACCCTCCAGAGTCGACCAATTCCTCGGGTATGGATCCTTTTGGCTACTGTAATCTATCTTTATGTCTAAATAACTCCGATTGTATTAAAAAACCAGCTTCCTTTTGCTATTGTTCGTGTTGATTAGACTTTTGTTCATGCGTGATTGGATTTTTCTGAGTTCAGGTGATTTAGGGTTGATACTTTTGAGTTTGACTCATGCGGTGGCGATAAGATTTGATTTGGTCTATTTATTTACTTATTTTTAGGTTTAAATAATGATGAAAACGGACCAAGAACAAAAATTAAGAACTAGAAATAGGTTGTACAAATAACTAAATTCTCTGCCACGGGAGTTAGAAAGGTAGACGCCCAGGCACAAGTGATGCATGTGGAAATTGTGTTATGCAAAAGATGGAAAGAGGATAATCTTGAATTGAGATTTATCTGTAATGAAACCTGAGATGTGATAAGAGGGGAGAAGCAAATTAGGGTGGCAACTTTTTCTCTTCTTGGCAGTTCTTTGGATAGTTAAAGGGGTAATTTAGGAAATTAAAAGTGTGATTCGGCTTGATAACCGCCGTTCACACCAAGAGGGGTGTTCCCTTTATAGTACTAATAAATATCCAAGGCGTTACGATGACGGATGAGATTTGTACGTTAAGGACGTACAAGTTGTTTTTCACGCTTTCTCTATAAGCTCCCACGCTAAATCTCCGTAGAAAACCTAAGGGCAGGCACTTGAGTTTTGCTCTTGGTTTGGTTAGTATTAGGTTTGTGGGTTGGATATACAATTAATGCTTTTGTTAACTTTCTTTTTTGAATTAAGACTTGAGGCATTTCTAGGACCCTTGTAGGGAACGAACTTGCCCCGTAGACACATTAATGGAACGAAGGATTTGAGGTGCCTGTTGACTTGCGACAGTGATACATTCCAGCTTCTCAAGGGCTTCAACATGGGTTATGAACCCAGCCTCTTGGTTTTAGCTCAAGAAGTGCTTCAGTTGTGAACAATCATGTACCTTTAAATGTCATTCACTCTCTAAAGTGCTTCCAGTGGAGCTAGTTGGTTTTAATTTCACCTCTGTGAATTAACTGCTTTCACTGCATTCACTATCTAAATGGCAGTGTGCTGGCTTTATGTTTCCTAACTGGTTGTAACATATAAATCTCCTTTGTTCAGCTTCAGGTATGACAGCTACCAAGGAGTTGGAAAGAATCGATAGTGAATGCAGTGAATTTACTGCTTTCAGTGCATTCACTATCTAAATGGCAGTGTGCTGGCTTTATGTTTCCTAACTGGTTGTAACATATAATTCTCCTTTGTTCAGCTTCAGGTATAGCTGCTACCAAGGAGTCAGAACGAATCGATAGCCTATTCTATTCATATGCAAATAAATTGTCTGGTATGATAGAGTAAGTGTTCTCAGTTTATGCTCGACTATCACTTGAATCTCACTTATTTTTCATGTGGAAGAGCTTTCTTCTTGTTTTCTCTATAAGCTAATGTTATCACTTATCCAATTTGCGATTCAAATTTTGACCTCAGATTTGCACATCAGCTATGGGTTGGAACTTGTTTAACTTAAGTGACTTGAGAAGTTGAAAAAGAAGTTCTATAGCACTCAGTTTGAATTTAGATTTATTCTCGTTCATGTTTATGTGGACTCCATCAGTATTTCTAAGTTGGCAGTTGAAACAGAATAAACCTGAGTGGCTGAGTGAGAACTGCGTTCCCATCTCTAAAGACCGAGAGTGGAAAGTTGTTCTCAGGGTTTTGCAGGTAGAGGATATGCAAATTCTTCTTTGTAGTCTGTGCAGTATGCCTTTACGTAAAATCCTTGTTATGAAATCATGTAACAGGCTCATGAACACTGCATGCTCCTTGCCTATGGTTTCTGAATGCTGCCTGTGGATAAGATTTGTATTGTTTCAGCAGTTGCACTGCATGACCATCCTTACAATCTTTTTGTAGTTTTTGATAATCTCCTATAAAGAATGAAATTTGATGATTTCGATAATTTTCTTGAAAGCAACTAAAGTAGATATTTCTACGCTATAAAGTGGATTTTTTTGGGCTGCTGGTAAATTAGGAATTATGATAATTAGACATGAAATAAGCTAATTGTGTGTTAGATATCTTAGATTAGTCTGAGCTAAAGCACTTTGAAAATTATATCTCTGTAGTGAAATTAGCTTGTTTGTTCGGTCCCTTGGTCTTGGTTTTACTGCTACAAATCTGTTTCCTATGATTTTGGACATACTTTTTAGAAGATTTACTTGTTTACTTTTAGGATGGGGACTTGAGGTTGGGGCAGGATGAAATTATTTTGTGGGCTTATGCACTGGTTGTCTTGCCAAATTTTTTATCAGGTAAAGGAAACGGATAGGCTAGTTAAGGCATGCATTAAGTATTGGACATGCTTTTGTTGTGCAATATGTGGAAGACACAATGAATCGATCTATCACACGAAGAATAAAATATGCACGAAATCAAGGCAATCATGAAACAACCTACACAAGGGCACAAGATTTACGTGGTTCATGTATCTACTCCACGGGGGTAACCCGGGTTAGGGACAGATCAATCCACTATAATCAATTAGGATTATAAGCGCTCCAATCTCCTCTCAATTGTGTGTCTATTTTTTCTCACCAAAAACAAGCTTTCAAACCCTAAAATTGGACGAAACACAAATATATAGAGCTGCTGCGTGTTCCGACCATCCGGACGGAAGATCCTGAGACCTCCTGTTTTTTGAGCCACTTGCGTTCGTCCAGATGGGCCTCAACACTGCCCAGACAGTCGATTCCCTTTCCCCCCCCCACATTGAAGCCAGACACAACAGATATTGTAAGAGGTGGTTCTAGAAATATCAGAGCGATTAGTCGAAAGAATTGGAAAACTATTCAGGTGAACAGTGTACTTGTAGGTTTAGCTCCAAATGCGAGTTGATGTATACAACATATTGTTTCATCTTTTAGTACTCCTAATTTTTGAGATTTTGTCCCTCCATAAGATATTGATCATATTATGAAATGGTAGTTTTCTGACATTTTCTTGAACAGGCCTGAAGGAATAGAGTCTCTTTGTTCAGATCTTGAAGTGGACCATACTGACATCAGGATATTGATGCTTGCCTGGTAACGTCTATAGACTCTATACTATAGTGGAAGCATTATATGTTTTGGTTTGTATGACTGAAAGACTGTGCATTGCAGGAAGATGAGAGCTGAAAAGCAAGCTTATTTTACTTGGGTAAGTAGAGCAATGTTGATGTACCCCTTGAATATGACTATCTTATTTGTTTTATAGACTTTCTAGTGCTTTGGTACACCCAATTTTGTATGTAACTGCAGCTCCTGCCTACCGTCTTTAATTTCAATCTAATGTGCCATGGTCATAGCATCCAATGTTGAGTCTCCTGGATATTAGTTTTAACTGTTGAATGTAGGCATTACATGTTAATGTCAAGCACACTTGGCTTGACTGGGAAACCGGACATTTATACTGTTGAAACTTGAAACTTCTTGTACTGCTAAAAGGGGGAAGATTTTCCTTAATCCTTTTTTTGTCTTTGCAATCTGAAATATACCAATAAAAAGAGCAGCTTAATAGCATTTTTACGAAATAGGAAAATGGTTATGAGTTCATAAAACTGTGCTGGAGAGCTTGATGTACGTTATTTGGGCTGTTGCTGTTCCTAACAGCCTAATCAGTTGGAGCAATTAGGAAAATGACTGTATTGGAGGGCTTGATGTACGATGTTTGGGTTGTTCCTAACAGCCTAATCTGTTGGAGCAATTGGCGACTTAACATGGTATGACAACCTTGGTTTCTTAGAGGCTCTGATTTCAACTTTCAAGTCTCTTTGCCTACATTTGTCCCCGATTGCACTCTCCTCTGTTTGCATTGCGGTTCTCTCTACATGGAATTATGGTATTTACATCTCCACGTGCAAGACGGGGATTTTATTTTTTTTTTAATTTTTTTAATTTTTGCATTCAACTCCTTAAAAATGCATCCTAAAGACTTGGTAAGCAAATTGCAATCCCATGTGGCTTTCTCAATCTTGAAGGATCTCGAGTCGTATTCTCTTGTGGGTGCGAACTATTTTTTGCATTTTTGGTGGGAAAGAGAGGGGAAGTTTTGAATGTGCAATACACAGCTCACAGCATAGGTGGTAGTTGCTTCAACTAGATTATCTGGAATTTTAATTTAGATTGGCGAGGTAGTTATTTTTTCTGAGGTTATTTTTGGTTTGCGAATTGGCTTTATAATTCCAAGTCCTTTCTTTTAACCTTCCTTTCTCTTTTCTGATTTCTCATCATCCTCATCCTTCATGAATCTGTTTGTCAGCCAGTGAGCACACAATATCTCCCAAATGTTTATAAATTTATATCGTATAGTTTTGTGTTTCTGATCTCATAATTCTTGGAAATGACTCCACTAAATTTTATGATTAATGTAGGAAGAGTGGCGAAGAGGCCTCAAAGCGCTTCGGGCGGACACGATAACCAAATTGAAGAAGGCATTGCCAGGGTTAGAGAAAGAAGTATGTTTTAACTTCTTTAGTTTGTGTACCTTCCTGGAGTTGACATTCTATGATGATGGAATACTGTATTGCTCATGCAATTTCTAACTCTCTTTTTCCTTCCACTGAAGGTCAAAAGCCCGCCAAATTTTTCTGATTTCTATTCTTACGCATTTCGATACTGCCTAACAGGTATGGTGAATCCATGGTGTTTTGTATTCGTAGAACCTTAATATTTGATCCATTTGAGCTGCTAAGGAGATTTTTCTTGCATCTTTAACCAGAGGAAAAACAGAAGAGTATCGACATTGAGAGCATTTGCCAATTACTTGATCTTGTCCTAGGATCCCAGTTCCGTGCCCAAGTTGACTACTTCATTGAGTATCTCAGGGTGAGTAGTCGTAGTTTCAACATGCTCCCCTCAATGCAGCAGGACTTCATGTTCCTTAATCCTTATTACTCATCCACTGCCTAATCTTTTTTTTTTTTTTTATCGGCATCCAATGCCTAATCTTTATCACTAATACTTTGGTGATCACATTTGAGTACCACATTTTGGGTACCATGTGATGTTCCACCAATGTAGTGGAAGAATGTGCCCCATATGTCACGTAGTGGAGCACATTCTACCAATGCAATGGTGAGTCGGTGACACATCACATGGTTTCCAAAATGTGGTCACTGTAGCATTGCTCAATCTTTAAGCTTCATTTTCTTAAGTATTCATGCGAGTTCAACTAGGAATTTTTAATTTTCCAACATTTTCAGTTAGGTTTGGGAATTTTAGCACCTCAACTATTTGATTAGTTGTCTCACATACCAAAGACAAAGCGTAATGAGAGTGGTGAATAGCATTTGCTAACCAAACCCACCCACCCACAAAAATATGAGACACTGAAGAAACCATTCAAGGTTGATAGGAGAAAAAGAGAACAGTGGCACTGAAAAATAATTCTCATTTGAGTGCTTTGGGTCTGAATGCAGATACAAAATGATTACAAGGTCATAAACATGGATCAGTGGATGGGTTTCTACCGGTTTTGTAACGAGGTAATCTGACAATTACTAGTCACTCTTATGCGAGTTATTTATAATCTATTATTTTTAGTTGATCCACTGTCTTATCCTTGTTGGTTGATGTATGTGATAAATTTTGGTGATTCAAAAAGATAATGTGTATATTCTCATAGAACCTTTGCTTGTTTAAGTCCTGCAGACAAGCTTTTTAAGAAAAAATTTCTTTAGATTTAAACTGACTTCCATAATATTTTTGCTTTTGCAGATAAGTTTTCCGGACTTCAGCAATTATGATGATGAACTTGCATGGCCATTGATTCTGGACAACTTTGTTGAATGGATGAGGGCAAAGCAGAAATAAACCCGGGATATGTCGGTGGATCGTTGATGTTGGAGTAAGTTGAATCCCCAGTAAATACATGCTTGCAAAATATTACTCCTACTTGAGACTTGAGAGAGTGTTCATTTTTCAACTTATCTGATCATGGTTATCATTTTGTTTGCAGGACCGTGTCAGACTATAGACATCATAAAAGTGAAGCAAAAACTTTTCTTTTTCTTCTATTTGTTGCCCTTCTTTTTTCATTGAAAGGAGGGGCTTTTCTTTTTCTTCTTGCCCAAAAACATTACTATTGCCAGAACTATCAGAAGTTGCTGTGTTGTGGATTTGTTTGGTGAATGCTCAATACATTTTAGTGCCATCATTTCATTACAATGTTTAGCCTGTCTCCTTATTTTATTCAAGGAATCTCTGCCAACCAAGTAGTGCTTTATAGACCCCGAAGGATTTGGCCAAGTGGACATAAAAAAGCAAATAAATGCTTGTCCGGTCGCACATTCAATTCCACTGAGGCCAAACATTCTAAACCTTAGGGCCACTAAAAGATTTGTCCGGTCGTTAGCTTCAGGACACCTAAATTAGTTCAAGTGTATGCAAGCTGGTTTATACATCCGGTTGTAAAAAAAAAGAATTGTGCTTTCTGAATTATGTTACAAACTGTATAATTAGAATGTGGTGGGACCATAATGGGCATCATTTAAACTTCCAAAGCCCAACAGCAAGGAAAAGAAAAAGACATCCAAGTCACTAGTGGTTGGTTAACAGAAGTAATTGTACTAAATGATTTCGAAAGGCAGATATTCTTTGTAGATATGATTCCCCATCTCTCCCCCTCAATGTTTATAAAATAATCTGCAGCTTTTTGGTCTGTTTTCCTTCCTCTCCGTTGTGGTCCAGGTTTTCAGGTAGGACTACATGGCAACAAAGATGATTCTAGAAACAAAGATGGTTGTTTCCATGCCTTTTTTTTTTTTTCAACGAACAAGATAATCCCAGTTAATACGAAAAAGAAACAGTACAACAAAATTAAATACAACCAAAAGAACAACAAAATAAATAAAAAAACAACGGCGGTGTCGGAACCGAAGAGGCGAGGCCAAGATGGTTGTTTCCATGCTTCTTTTGAATCGAAACACACTACAATATAAAGACTCAATTTGAGAGAGTGGGTATGAACCTTTTTTTTTTCGAGGAGCAAACAAATACAGCTTATATAAATAAACAAATGCGGCTTATATATTAATAAATAAACCTGGGACTGGATAGTGGGTATGAACTTAATACCAACCACTGTTCTGGAAGTAATGTCAAATATAGAGTTTTGAACACAATTAGGGACTAAACTGGATGTATTTTACATATAATAGACCACGTTTAATTTCTCTGCCCAAACAATCAAGTGTGCCTAAAGAAAGTTCTGCAAGTAGGAACTCTTATAGTCACAACACTCAAATAATAATGCTTCTATTCGACCATTCGACGCTCCCTCCCTCCCGCTTTTTCATAGTCATCACAAGGAAAAATAAAAAACAAAAGAAAGAAAACGAAGAAGCTACTTGAAGGATCTCGAGAGGCGCGCGCCAACAGGCATTTGGTCCAGCAACATTTCCTCAACTCTTCCAAATGGGCGGGCTGAGGGTTCAACTCTTGCCAGAGGCGAGTATGGTGCGGTGGCTTTGATGCCCTGTGATGTGTTTGCCCCCAGAAGCTTGCTCGCCTCGGGGATTAGTGACACTCCTTTCCGATACCCTGAGCACCACTCCTTTCCCATACCCGCAAGGGTAGGCTAGACATCTATGGATTGGAAAAAGTTGAAAGATTCTTAAGAGGCTTCTGGCATTACAATATCACAAAAAGGGATGAAACAATGTTGAAAGATAACATTTTTGAAGAGCAACCCTGTCCATAGAATTCTAGGATGAAGCACCAACAACAATCAAAGGTGAAGATGGAAGAACAGAACGCCTACTTCTGGCAGGTGCGGCGGGAGAAGATGAGGAATTGGAAGAAGATGAAGAATCGGAAGACGATGTGAACCGACTTGAGCCACTTGTCAGTTTCTTCTTGTCTGCTTCACAGAGTTTATCTTCAATTCTACGGTTACCGACTTTGGTTGAATTTAACCTCGCAGGTACTATACAATTGCAGAACAAACCTGCATCACATCACAAGACACGAATTAGAAACCAATCAGTAAAGTCTAGAAAGACATGATCAACATTTCCTTTACGTTCTGTAAAATCGTATCTACGTTCAGGACTTCAAACGAGGAGGAAGAGTAGATTATTCAAGTTCGGTTTAGAAAACTTGACGAGCTTAAAGAAACTAGCAACCATCATTGCAAGTTGCAACTGTTCTTCTTCATTCAGAGTACAGTCGCAATTCAAAATTCAGTCAACTCCCTTAGTGAGTCATGGACTTGAAACTTTACTAGTCTAGTTTCTCTTGCTGTATTAATCCATTTTCTGTGTCCTATTGAGTGTGTTTGCTTCCTTACCCAAAACAACTTTGGTATGTTTACTACTTGAGGAGATATTAAACGAACTTTAATCGAGCTGTTCATGAGTAACACTTCAGTTATTTAGTTTCCTGGCACGTTGTAAGTTCATCGATCCGAACAATGAGTAATCCGAACTTAGTTTAAGCTCGTCAATTTTCAAGCTTAGTTTGCAACAAAAGCAAACAAATTCCGAACGAACTAGTGAATCAAACACAAAATAAGCTCGAAGAACTTAATTCATTTAACAAAGTTATGTGTGGGATTTCTCATGAAGCATACGTTCTGCAATATGAGATGTCATTTTCGTTACCGAAAATCTGTTAATTATCTTTGTTTGATCTCCCCTCACTAATGCCATTGTCATCAAGTAAGCTACAAACATAATGTTCCATATCAAAACAAAACCTCATGCAACAATCAACAAAGAGAGAAAAATCCACACAAAGCCTTACCAATCCGGGCGAGTCGGTTAACCCAACTTGGAATAGGATTCCCAGTGAGTCTAACACAGGCATCATTGCAGAAATGGTTGCAGTTCTTTGTGATCAGATTGTAAACACTCCCTTTATACACTTGTGCTAACTCCTCCATCACACCCCTTACCTCCAATGGGCCCTTCTCCGTCCATCCGATCAAAATAGCTTTCCTGAAAGTAAACCCATCACATTGCTTTGGCTCACCTTCGAAAATCCCAGTCGTTGGATACTCATGAGCTCCGAATGCATACTCTATTCCATGTACTGCCGCCACACATTAGAACAACACCAAACCCATATCAAATCCTCTCTGTATTTAATCTGAGGGCTTAAATTTCTCAAAACGTCTAGGATCGGAGCCGTTTGATATATGTGGACTCGCATGCATAGAACGGCTCTGAATGTAGTTGTGTCCGAAGTTTTGTTTTAAAATTTGCATGCCATAGTTGGTGTGTTGCAGCTGAATTCAGCTCAACCCTTTCAACAAATATATACCAAATCAAGGGAGAATCAAAGTTTTCCTCGAGGGTACGTTTGATTTGAGCGGATGTGATTAAAAATGATACTAATAACTAATAAGGAGAAAACAAAATTTTCAAATATTTCACTGGCATGAAAACAATAATAGAACTATAGAAGTGCTAAAATCTAATTTTCTT
This sequence comes from Rhododendron griersonianum, assembly GCA_018127125.1. NCBI lineage: Eukaryota > Viridiplantae > Streptophyta > Magnoliopsida > Ericales > Ericaceae > Rhododendron > Rhododendron griersonianum. The sequence continues at coordinate 39,459,653 of CM030795.1, read as the reverse complement.
ATACAACCAGTATGATAGAAAGCTTTCACTTTCCCACTAAAAGCACAAGAAGATTCGGAAAAAAAAGAGAAAGATTTCTGGTGAAAATACCAAACGTTTGTGAAATTCTTGAAAGGTAAAGGATTTGATCTTCAATATCAACTCGAGCTTTGAACCAAAATTCTAACCGAAATCTGATGAAACAAAAAGCGAAGGGTTGCTTGAGGATCAGTTTTTTTATCAGTTTTTTGAAGTTGTTAAATTATGAACAAATTGACAGAATTTCTGAGACAAAAGGAGTACTTAAAGCAGCAGCAAACACTCAGAATGAGCAAATTTGAACTGGGTCTTCGTCAATAGATCTGGTTTGATACTGTTTTCACATGATCAAAAAGTAAAAATTCAAAAAAAAAAATATATATTGTGAAGAAGTAAAGATGGAGCTCTGACCTTGGACACCAGAGTGGTAGGCACCGAGGCCAAGCCAGTAAGCATAACCATTAATGGAGGTGAGATCGTATACGTTGAGGTACACTGGCGCCGATCCACTCACAATCTTGACTGAATTCTTCCTGCACAACATGTCTCTAAAATTGATAAACCCAAAAAAGAATTCAAAAATGGCTTTGCAAAAATCGACTCCTTTTTGATCTTGGGAGTGATGATGTGGATGAATTGGTGGAATGGGAATCTGAATTTTGTGTTGTTTATGGAAACGCCACCGGCGGCTGGTTACAGCCGCGGCCTCTGCTTTTTGGCGGACCACCAGTGCTTATATAAATCAGGTGGTTTTAAATGCACCCACAAGATTTCTTAATACACTCAACATTCTTGGAGGCAAAGGGAATCCCGTCCACTGTTAGGTTGTGGCCTTTTGTGGGGTTTTCCTCTGGCAAACATAATCGGAATCATTCTTTTCTTAACAACAAAACCTTAGTCACGCCAAAAACCATCAGTAGATATGATTCAAAGTTCATTTATCTTATATAAAAAAAAAATATAAGCTCAAGATAAATAAATTTTGAAGTCATATTTAGCGGTGTTCGATTAATATGATTTTTAACTTGACATATGTCTGCGGAAGGATTTAAAAAGTGAATGTTTCGATCGTTCGTACGAGTCCCGGTAAATAAAGAAAATTGAGGGAAAAAATCGTAATGCTTGGACTGAGTAAATTTAATGAGTGTATTTAGAAGATCTCCATATAATCTGGGTCTTGTATATAGAACAAACGACCCTACTTTTCAGTTGGAATTAGAGATTACAGGGGAGGAGGAGGGTGGTGATTGTGTTGGAGTCTGAGCTGTGTAATCTGATTTTTTAAATTTTGAATAAAGTTGTTTTTGGGAGAAAAGTAACGTACTTTAATAATATAAAGATAAGTAGTGGAGGGGGCATGATAATTAAATTATGATTCTCAAGAGAATTAAGATTAGAAGGCATTGATTGTATATTAGGGTATGATGATCTGTGATTATGCATAATTTTGTTTTGTTTAGGGAGAAAAAGTAAATGTGGGGATGGTATCATGGGATCAGGTGCACATTATAATTGGTTTTGTGGGGTAAGGTGGTCCCTATGGTCAGCTATGGGATGGTTGAAATTGACTTGACATTCCAATTTGGTGGACATGTTTTTCTTTCTTTTTTTGTTTTTGTTCTAACTTGGGTGTTCGGGCCAATTAATGTGTGAATCGGTTAATTCTGGAGGTTCAATATCACCGTCTATTTGTAAGGAGCTAAATTAAAGCTGGAGTAAAGCTCCGTACGAACTGACCTTAAAAGAGTTGAAACACCGGTTTTAAGACCAAAACCTTAGAATGGAACAAATTTCTAAGTTTAAGGCTTTGAACATCTGGCTAACCCAGTGTTTGCGTAATAATTAGTCTATCTGATTTGTTTTTTGACTTGAGAAGTCTTTTGTTTTACAGTACATGTTTTTTAGGTTAGGCAGTAGAATTATTTTCCTTATATTGAATTAACCCTTATTTTTTAGTACTAATTGTGAAATAAATAGTAGTACATTTTATTGGATATTTGAACAACAATGTTTTGGATATTTGGACATTGCATTGAATTCTTCCTTTTTTCCACCCTAAGTCCCTTATCATGGCATTTATATTGCCATTGTTTCCATCCCTCTTGTAAAATCTTTTGAGCAGTGATATGAATGCAGCTGTCAAGACATGGATTCAAATAAAAATGTGTTCAAAATCTTCAAACCCCATAAGATGCATGTGAAAGACACATCTTTCAGAACGCATTTTATGGCTGGACAATCATTTTCCGAACGGTGTTGCTATTGTCAGCCCACTGGACTGACGATAAGCATACTAAAAGACAAGGAAAACGCGTAATTCTGTGTATTTTTTACATCCTTTAATACACATTCACACACTTATTATTGTCAACTCATTGGGCTGATTTTAGAATTTTTCTTTTCCGAATAGGCTGTCCAATTTGGTGGTCTTTGTTGCGTTGGCACCTGGGACACAAATTATAAACGCTATCAAGCTTGCAACATCTACTCGGATCAAAAAAAAAAAAAAAGAAGCTTGCAACATCTACCATGGGTCAAAGATGGACTAACCTTCTCAATTACTCCCTTAATTTCCTGCTTAAAAGGTTTATATGTTGTCTAATCTCAAAATGTCATCCAAGGCCAGAGGGATTTCCAATTTCACGGTCATACCCGCACTTGTGCAATTCTCGAAGGAAATGCTACTTACCTAGTTACCTACTATCTTTAGGGTCTTTGGAGGATTCGAAACAAATTTCGTCGGAGCAAATGCTCTGTATGAACTGGTCCCGAAAGAATTGGTAGCACTTAAGATGTTTTGAACTTGAGACCTTAGGAGCGAGCGAATCCCTTCGAAGTCACCTATGATGCCAAAGTTGTCTCAAAATCCAAATATCCCACCAGGTAGTTCAATTTTGATTTTGTAATTTTTTTCGTTCTTATATATGATTGGTTGCATAATCATTGAATTGCTTACATTCATTTGTGTTAGGAATCTTTGCAAGTAAACATGGATATATCAGATCCTCCGTTTGCCACATCTGAAGATTATAGGTGGTATGGACTCTTTTATTATCTGTTGGATTTTATAATCTGAATTCCTTTTATGAGTTTAATAAATGTTCATAGAGTTTCTCAATTTTGCTTTCGATGGCGAATTAAATATAATGTATTATGACAGAATGACATATCTCATAAAGCGAAAAATAAGTACTTAAAAAATAAAAACCTTAGAAGAACGGAGTCTAACTCTTTTATGACTAATACCAATCAGTTAAGCCCTTGCCAATAAACTTTACTATTTTTTGTTTGAATCATAAATACAAACTTACAAACAATGACTTTCTAGATTGTTACATGAGCTCCTAGTGGGAACTATTTCGCATCACGTGAACCGTGAGGATTGTTAGGAACTCGGTCAAACAAACAAACAAACACACAATGCACAAAAAATTTACTTTGAACAGAAAAAAACAACTCAAAACACATAAATTTATGTGGTTCCCACGAATCCCAATAGTTTGTAGATTGCACGGGCTCACACCAATTCAACTATGTAACGAATGTCACATCGGGAGTTTGGGTATTGTGTGTGTGTTTAAATGGTCGGTTTTTTCTCTCTCTAGTCAGTAATTGTCTAGATGAATTGGTCCGTAGAAATGTATCAATGAAGAAAAAATAGTACTCCGTAGTATTTACTCCATCAGCTTTGAAAAATTAACGACGCGCGACCCAGATCAAATTAGCTACTATTGGCCCTCTCTCTCTCACTCTCTCCCTAGCGGGCAGCGGTTATGTAGACAGAAAGATGAGAATTATGAATGGCGCGAGAGGCGGTTGGGCAGGAATTTCAAACCGATTCAGGCTCCTTTACAAGAAACCCTTTTGCACAAACAACAAACCCACCGCCCCATCTAACAAAAACAACAAAGGAGGAAGTGAACAGGTTGATGGGTCGTTGAGCACTTACGACGAAGCGTATCGGCAGCTGGACAAGCTCGATTTCATGACCGCCGCGAAAATTCTCTTCACTGCTCCCCCAAAGAAGAGGAAATTCGGGTACGAAACGCTTGTCTTGGATCCTATGTTTGCATTTTGGAAGTTATGTCTTGATTGTTTGTATCGAGCTTCTTTAGGCATTTTGTCGAACAGGTTCAGTTCATTGGTTATGATGTACATTGATATGATATATGGGCTACATTTTGCCGTCTATGTGTTGGGTTTCTAACTTGGATTTGATTTCTGTAATCTGATAGATTCGAATGCCTATATATGGTGAAACATGTCTGATGTCCAGAGACTAGGACCTGAAGATGCTTTAGATTTTTATTTACTTAGTCCATGGCCAGTGGTAAAATGAAGCATCGGTGTCGAAACTAGGGGTGCGAACAAGCCTAGCCCAGCTTTAGGGTGTTCAAGCTCGGCGCGTTGGAAAAATTCAGTGAGCTCAAGCTCGATTAGTATTTGAGAGCTCGATCTCAGTTTGAGTACTAACTGAGCCGAGCCAATACATATGAGCCGAGCCCTTAACAAGCTGAGCCTTGAGCTGCTCGCTAATCGCTTGCTTCGTTTGCAGTCCTAGTTGAAAGTATATTAATAAACATTTTGGGCTCTTGAGGAGAACTAGGTTTCCCTTTGCAGCCCTAGCTGAAAGCATATCTATAAACATTTTGGGCTGTTGAGGAAAACTTGGTTTTTGCTCGCAAACTGTTGGAAATCAGCCCATGTGCTAAAAGGACCCATGTGTGAAAGGGAAAGGCATGCCAGAAGTCAATGCTTGGATTGGCTTTGGCAGCCTTTGTAGATCTATAAAGCCCACACCAAGGATTTGGAAAATCCCACGCATGTAGATCTATAAAGCCCACACCAAGGATTTGGGTTGGGTATTTTTTGTCTCACAATTATTGTAATCTATCTGGTGTTGATATAGTGGAGTATCTCTCTCCCGCGGAGTAGAGCAGTTTTGGGTCGAACCATGTGAATCTCTCGTGTCACTCTCGTTTTTCTTTGTGATATCTAGTATTGGATCTCAATATATGTGTGTTGTGGGTATCACCAAACTTCCGCGAAATCCCAACACAAACAACTTGCTTCGTTTGCAGCCCTAGTTGAAAGTATATCGATAAACATTTTGGGAGCTTGAGGAGAACTGGGCATTTGTTTCCCTGGTCTTTATGTGATATGATTCATATGCATGGTGCATCTTCCATGCATGTCAAGTATCAACCTTCCAGCACATGCTTCATACCCACAGCCAGGGCGGAATGAGAACTTCAGGGCAATGGGGTCAAGTTATGGAAGATCGAAGTAAAAAATGATTGAGGCAAAAAGTATGTGGACATATACCTAATTTCAGTCATGTATTATGGTATTTTTAGATTATTTTGTGGTCAAATGTAAAATAATTGGTCAAAAAATCAAAGAAATACTAGAGCAACTTTGCACTAGGGTCAAGAGACCCCACTTGCCTAAGGGTGCTTTTGCCCATGCTCACAGAGACATCATAAACCCGAAGTGGCAAAGAACATATAGAAATTTTCGAGGGTCTGCCCGAGTTATTGTTGATTTTCTGAACCAATACCTGTTGAAGTGGTGGGTACTAAATAAATACTGGTTGGTTTTCTATACATTGGTACTTTTTTGGTAGTTTTTGTAACATATTCTCATGTGTCTCTCTTTTTTGGTCAGGATTGATTTCCATCTGGTACAATTCTTCTTTGCCTGCATGCCTTCACTGGGTATCTCTACCTGATGTTTTAAAGTATACCAAATTTCATTTCGAAATGCCTTTTGGATCAGTGTGGCAATCTAATAAAACCTCTTTTTATGTAACAGCTGTGTATTTGGTGGCCCAATATGCTCGCTATGAAATGAGAAGAATGGAGGCAGTAAGAAACTTTATTCCTTTTGTCACTCTTTGTTGCTGAACTTCTTTTTGTCGTTCTTCTTGATTTTTTTTTTTTGCTTCAGGCTTTCATTTTATGCATCGCATTCAGGATTTCTCTGTACATACGATGGCAGTTGGACCTCCCTTCGGACGCATTCAACTTTTTAAGCATAAGAAATTAAATGACATTTTATCATTATTTGTTTCCAAAAGTATTTTTTGTTTGGGAGTTAGTTCAGAATTCAGATGGATATCATGATAACTATCCCTATCTAAATATCAGGTTATGAAATCATGTCCTAGAAATTTAAGGATTTGTGGGAACAGTGTTCAAATGATCAGAGGATTTGGATGAATTTGTCTTTCACTCTTTCCTATTAGAGGTACTATATTTCTCCTGATCTGACCTCTTGAAAGTTCTCTCAATAGATACTTGGAAGCATAGTGATCCAAGTTGACAATTTCTTTAAGAAGGTTCCAAGATCTATTCTTTTCTCCATTAAACAAGTATCTTAGTTAATTACGTTATATTACCTAACTCATAAGCTAGAGCAGTTGTTATGAGCACCTTTTGTGCTCAGCTTTGAATAGTACAAAGCAATTGGAATGTTAGTTGGGGCAACGGGATCACGATGAGATATTATTTCCACCTGATTTGTGTAGCATCTTGAATAAGAAGTAACACATTTGACAATCCGTTACTATATACCAGGGATGAAGCGTTGGCTATCACTCTCTTTCTATTTGTGCTCCATTCTAACGTAGGCATCTGTTTTAAAATTGCAAAGTGAAACTGATATGGTTTTGACTCCTTGCTTGTCAATTATCTAGATTTCCCTACTCGACAGTTTGTGCTTCTGGATTTTGCTTTGGCATCTATGAATCTTGGTACCTATATCTTCTCTTGGCTTCCCTGTATGATTTTTCTGTTACCAATCTTACCATCTCAGGAACTGGAGGTAAAAAAGAAAGCGGAAGAAGAAAAGAAAGCTGAAGAAGAAGTGAAAGCAAAAGAGGTTGAACTAAATGCCTCTGAGGGAAGGGAATCAGGATCTGATCCGGAGCTTTTGCAAGTAAAAGTGAGACTGGATAAACTGGAAGAGACTTTGAAAGAAATCGTTGTTGAATCAAAGAAACAACAGGATAGCTCCTCAACTAAGAACCAGGAAGATGGTAGCGAAAAAAGACATCATACTGCAACTGACCTCACCAGCAGTTCGAATCGATCAGAAGCAAGCAATTCCACAGGCAAAGACCGTTTCAGTAAACTGAAATCCGAGAATGTGGCACCAAACTCAAGCCCAGAAAACGTTAGTGGCTCAGCAGCACCAATTTCTGATGCCTCCCAGCACGATTTACAAGGGTCCAAAAATGCAGGGTGTGCAAAGAAATGAAATAGCTTTATAGTGCATGAGATAATTTTGTATGGGAGGTTTTTTGCGATGTTCAATGTTAAGTGGGGGCAAGATTGTTGGACTAGTACCATAGGTACTAGTACCATATGGCTCAGTTACCCCTCTGTTGATTTCTGACAGGCAAAAATATCCAAGCTTCCGCATATTTTTCCATGTTTGAGATTGTCATCTCTTCAATTTTTAGTGCATGAAAAGTTGCAACCAAGACCAAATGTTTTGTGAAACTACAATGGGAGTGAATTCTTCATTAGAAAACATATGAATAGGTCACACTGGATTTGCGGCTTTTCCCACTCACTGTTCTTTGTTTCTTTGGATGATGCAGGCTAAGTATTCTACTAGTATTATCAGATTTTGATCAATATGATTTTGGAACCCTATTTTTTGAATTTTTTTTTTTTGGCAAATGATAAACATGATTTTTAACCCAGTCTAACAATGCCGTGGAGACAATTGGGGTGGGTTCCCCCCCTCCTAAATTAATACTCGCAGCCAAAAGAATTAGCCATTAAGAACTGATTTAACCTCACAAGTGAATGTGCACAATTTTCCAATAGGGACTGGCTGAGGTTATCTAAAAGTGTTTCAATCTTTATTCTCGTTTGCTCTTCAAAAAAAAAAAAAAAACTTTTATCTCCAATCGTCGATGTAGAGGCCTTACAAACGTACAGACACGAATATATTATTGTACTATATCTTTATTGTTTACATGATTCTAAACCATCTTATTATATATTGAATAAAAGTTCGGGCATGCCAAGATTATATTCACTATGAATGACTTTAAAAGCAAATTACATGGCATGTTTTGATTGGTGAGGTCTTTTTTTCTTGAATTTATAATTTATTAATTTCCAAAATTAGATTTGGGCACCCTCATAAGAACCTACCCCAAAATCGGCCAATACCACATCGTAAAACCCTTCCTAAACCCCAGACCGATTTCTGCTAGTTCTACTCTCTCTCTCTCTCTGCGTTGCAACATTCGCTCGATCGTCATGGCCTATCGTCTACTCCGACCCCTGCGCAGAACCCTTCTCTCTCCTCTACGTTCTCACTCCAAAACCCCAGTTCCTCACCAACAACCCTCTTTCTCGCTCCGTACTTACGTAACTGAGATGCGGAAATCGGCCTTCGAAGGAAACATTCTCAGACTCCTCCGCAACGAGATCCAGTACGAACTGGACCGCTCCCCTCCCTTTCAGGTAATCCTCGAATCACTGTAATTTTTCACTTTGTTTAGGTAGAAATTGAGTAGTATTTCGAGAACTTAACAAGGGTCTGTTTGGTTGATGAGAAAACGAAGTGAAAGAATGAAACTTAAGCTTATGAATTGGGATTTCCCGTGATTTCTGTACCCTAGCACTTGCTCAGTCTACTCAAGTTTCTGTATATTGGTAGCTGACCAAAGCACGTGCATGAGCGCAAGCGTGAAAGCGCCTTTTAAAAATATCCCAAAGCACTAAAATTTGTGAGAGTGAGGATTGGTTGGAGGACCCTAATGAAGGGTTCTATGTGACTAAGTAGCTGAGGAAATGTTTCCCAAAACGCGGAATTTAATAATTTTTTAGTCACGATAGCTTCATTGCGTCCCAAATAAGTTAAGCTTTAAAGAACAGAGCACAAGCTGCACAATTGTTGGTCTTCTACAGTCAATCTATTTTGATTATTTGGATCAAAAGCAGCAGAAAAATTCAGTTTTTGTATTTAAGCTTGCAAAGATATGGTATAGTTTCTTATTTAGAGTAGTTTATCATGACATTCTTGATGTTGAAACTCTTTAGTCTCTGAGAGTAATAAGGTTCCTTTACATCGAATTTGTGTTTATTTCTCTTAATTGAACATATGGAAGTGTTTTAAGATTACAAGTGGGTTATATTCTTATTTTGCAGCCTGTTCCCGAGTTCAATTCATTTTCAGTCGATGAAAGGCCGGGAGAGCAGTGGATAAGGTTGAATAAGAATTTCGGGGAGAATGAAGAGATTAAAGTGGAAGTTACAATGTTTGATGGCTCTGTCCCTGTTAAAAAAACTGGCAACTTAACCACAGAAGAAGATGTGACGCTTCACATTACACTAATTGTTGACATCTTTAAGGGGGAAGGGAGTAAGGTATTGGAGTTTGTATGCTCAGCATGGCCAGATAGCGTAGAGATTCAGAAAGTTTTCATGCGCGGTCGCGATCAGATGGCGGGTCTGCCTTACACGGGTCCTGGATTCAAGTAAGTGTCATTAATTGATGTTCTTTCCTCTGTTTTGTTTCTGTGGTTTCGAGCACTAAATAGTCCATCGCATCTTGAACGTTATAACGAAAGTGTTTTGTTTTGCAAAATTACTAATTTACTGCGAAAATGATTCTTGGAATCGAAATCAGATGCTGTTATTTTGCAAATACTATTGGTTATGCGATAGGAATGAGTCGAATAATTTATGCGCACTCCGTGCTTGTTTGCGGTAGTTCTTTTTGCTTCAAAGAGAAGACACGCCCAAACTGATTGCAACCCAAATTTGATTACTATGGCCTATTTGATCGATTCCTTCCCTTGGATTCCAAAATGACAGGAAGATTTGCTTAACATACCCTTTTTTTTGGCTCCAGGGAACTGGATGATGAGCTGCAAAATTCGCTTTACAAGTTCTTGGAAGCAAGGGGTGTAAATGATGACCTTGCTGTTTTCTTGCATGGATTTATGAAGAACAAAGATAAAACAGAGTTTATTCGGTGGATGGGTACCGTTAAGTCTTTCATAGAAAAGAAATAGAGGGTTTGGTTCTGCTTTGTTGTGACTTAAATTCTTTTTTTTACCGTAATTAATTGCGGTTGAAGGGATATGTCAGTTTCAGCTTTGTAGCTGCAGAGAGAAAAATGCAAGTTTAAGTCAATGAGAGTGAAAGTGGGATGATTTTAAGATTTGTGTATATCTTGTTGAAATTGAATCAAATTTCTTGTTTCAATACTAAAGGTGGAATGGTGGTTATGTTTCCTTTGTACACCTGAATGGATCGTAGGCAGTGTATGTCAAAGTGATGGATAAGAGATATGTAAATCAAACTAAGCTTTCTGTCAGAACTTGCTCTTTTTTTTCTCTAACAAAAATGCTTTGGTGATAGATGGAAATATCATACTTTGTCATGAAAAGAGAATATATTCTTTAAGTAACTACTGTCCCTTCAGTGATTGTTGCTTGGTTATACTTATGATTGTGAACAGAATAACAACAATGGTTAGCATCATGGTTCCTTTTCTCTGCTTCCAGAATCACTTTGAAATATCCCTCATGAAATCTTAGTTGTGAAGTTCCAACATACATGTAATGGTATGCTCTTAATCTTTAGCTTTTGGTTTTGTGGTTAATACTGTTTATTGCTGGATAATTCTGGTTAAGTTCAGGTAAATTATAAGAATGTAGTGATCCAAGTCGTTAGCTGGACATAAATTGCTTATTGTTGTTTCAGCATATTTAGTTTGCCAAATCGACCCAACAATTACCCTTTTGCGCTCATCAATAGGTTGCATTAAGTATCACAGTTTAAGCGTGATGAGGGTTATGACAACCAGTTTTGCCTACTAGAGAAGCCCTCAACCTTCGGACAGGTTTCATGCACTTTTATTTTTTAAATGCTTGGGTGAAACTTCTTTCTCTGTGTAAGTTTCTTCCTTGGCCACCTGTTATCCTTGAGATTTTTCTGTGAACTTTTTTTTTCTGCACAAGCAAGTCGACATGAAGTGTGTAATGCTATGTTAGTGATCTTTATTTTGTTGATGTCAATGTGGCTCCTTCATTGACCCTAAAAATTACAGCAATGAATAGCTAGGCAACTGCCACCAGCATTCGCTCAATTGAAGGAGGTGATACGGTTCGCAAATGACCCAAGTTCGAGATTCATGGAGGTGTACTATGTAACTGTTTAAAAAAAAAGTGCCGGGTAGATAATTTTGTGAATCAGTGTGCATGACTGAAACAAACACCCCACCGATCATTCATGTAGGTTTATTTATGAAGTAGTATGTCACCGTAAACTTTCTTCTCCTCGATAAGTCTGAATATGTTTTATACACTTTATGATGAATTCAACCCTGATCATTTTGTTTGCTAATGTCCCCTCTGGGGTTAAAACAACTTAAAAATGAGAATTCAAGGAAAGTCTATCGGCCAGCTTTACTCGTCAGGCCGTCAGAGCGAGACTTCTTTGGGAAAAATATCTGGTCATGTACTAAATACCAACAATTCGGAAATCTCTATTCACATCTCGGTGGAGGTCGATTCAGTGAGGAGTGAGGACTGACGGGAAAATAAAGAGGTAATGGTGGATATATTGGACTTGGCTTCTCACATTTGTAGCAGTGGATATAATCGGAAGTTGATGATGTTTCTGAACACAAACCTTTTATTTCTTCTGATGCTATAAGCATGAAATATATGGCACTTAGTCACTTAGAGTAATAGACCAAAGATGTGACACTTTAGCCACTAGGATGAAATGAAGTTTATCTATTTTCGTATAGTGGTTACTGGTTAGTACATTCATTTCATGCAGGGGAATATTATTTGGTAATGAGATGTTTTATGCCTAACTTTTGTATCATATGGTATGGTTTGTTTTGTTAGTCGTTCTCCATGCCTTTTAAATATGCTAAAAGAATGATTTGTCCCTTCAAATGGTGTTTTTCATTTACATTTGGGGGGCGACATGCAAGTATAAACCCTTAAAAAATTTGATGCTTTAGAAAGTTGATTTGGGTTCAAGGGATGCTTTTGACAGTGAGGTTCGTAGAGATATTAGAGATAAGAGCTTCTAGTTAGTGGCTGAAGGCTGTTTGTTGCAACAATGCAAGTGAAGGAGGCATCGATGTTTGAAAAAAGAGAGAGGAGGCATTGAGGTTTTGATGCTACAGGGGGTTGTTGAGGCTTGGATTGCAGCAACATATTTTGCATTCATATGACTATTTTCTGTAGTACGGTGGCAGAAACTACTGCTGCTGAAAGGTAGGAATTGTAGTGGAATTTCTCGCTACTCCCACTGAACTTTATCCCTGTATACAGGACAGTTGGGGGTGCAGAGTTCTCTGATCTCTATTATCTCAAGGTTGGACCCTCCCATATGCAGTCTAATAGCTGGAATGGTGAACTGACATCCACTTCTGCCATTGTATGCAGCTGTTTTTGCTTATGCATGTTTCTGTGGATTAAATTGGTCAAAACGGAAAAATTGATTCTGGAAGTTGCATTCTAGGTGGTGAACTAGAGTACTTTAGCAGTCTGAAGGTTTGTCGCAATCTATGGTTGGTCACCAGTTCCATCCAAAATTCCAGGGTTGGGTTGGGTTTATTACTGTGTGGTCTTTTGTGGTCAGGTTAGAAACATTGAAATTGACAATCGACCCTAGAGTACGACGGGCCTTGGTTCTAAGTTGGCAGTATGTGGATTATATAATTTATAAGTTACCTGAATACAGAAATTGACCGAGTTAGAAAATTTGGCATCCTTCTAGTTTCAAGGGATATTGTCTGGTTTAGTTGTCCTGAATAATTCTTGTGCAAATCTTCCTTTTGTTCTGTCCAAAACAAGTTTGGCAGAGGGTAGACTACCAGCAATTAAAGAGAATTATCTCCATAATCTTGAAACCACTTTTTGAAAAACGAAGTAGAAGACCTTTGACACAGAAACTCTTTGAAGTCATGCTGGTAGTTTTTAGCTACTCAGTTCCAATATCATTTTACATCTTAGTTCTTGGCTTTTCAGAGAAATAGAAAATGTTTTCGTTTATCTACTTTTAAACTTTGTAAAGTAGCTTTTTCCACATGTGCTTATAATCCTATATGTTTTTACTTCCTTTTCTTTTACTGTTGTTGTGAGCTCATTTTGTCCTTCAACAGAAAATATCTTGATGCAAATCATGTTCATGGGGGCTTGTCCTGTATGTTTTGGATAAGGCAGCCACTCTCTTAGCAGTTTCCCACACCAAAACTCAGCTTGATTGGTGCATTACAGATAAGTGTTTCTTTTGGAGGTTACCTCATGTCTCTCTTTATCCATATGGGTATTCTGACGCTCTGATGTATTTGTTGATTTTTGATTCCTATGAAATGTCATACATCTTCCTCATTAACATCAGGAATATGGTCAAATGTAAGAATAGTATACAGTGGGCATAGTTGATGGCTTAGGAAACATTATGTTGCTGGCCTTCCTCAAATAGTAATGCTAGAGCCTAGAAGTAGATGGAGGTTATTCCTCTTAGGGTATGTTTGGTTCGGTGGAATGGAATTGACAATGGAATGAAATTGAGGTTGGAATGGAATTAGAGGAAATGAGATTGGAATATCCTTTCCATTACCAAGTTTGGTTGTACTTAGGAATAACCCTTCTCATCCGCAATGGAATGGTGTGGCAATAGTAGTTTTTGGAGTGAAAATAGTAATTTTCGGAGTGGCAATAGTAATTTTTGGAGTGGAAATAGTAATTTTCGGAGTGGCAATAGTGAATCTTGGAGTGGCACTAATAATTTTGGTGTGGTAAAGAAATGGAATGTCAATTCCTTAGTTTTTTGAGTGGAATGACAATTCCTTTACTAAGGTGAATAGTGATTCCATTTGGAATAGTGATTCCATCATTTAATGGTGAACCAAATATGGGAATAAGTATTCCATAGAATGACCATTCCATTCCAACGTTGATTCCATCGAACCAAATATACCCTTAGGGATTTAGATGGTCCTTTGAGTAAGCCATTTTCTGTATATTGAGCAGAACTGCCCTTCAGATTCTGTGATGAACCATTGGCATTTTGGAAAATTCACAGAGAAAATCCTCTGGGAAAAGGAAGAGGAAATTTTTTTGCCTGGGTAAATTGCTATTGATACTTGAATTTGTTGTTCCTTCCCGAAGTTGCTTCTAGTCCAACCAACTTGTGTATATTCTTAATGGATTGTTATTAAGTTGTACTACGTGTGGATTAGTTTGGCATCGTATCTGAAAATGCTCTGGGTTTGCTGGAAGTCACCATAACTGAAAATTTGTTCCTTTTTCCTAGATGCCTGACCCCTCCTCCAAAATTAGATGTTTTTTCTTATTTTGTGTAACAATTTGAGCACATTGGCTGGATAAGATGGATCTTTTTAGGACTCTGAATTTACCATTATAGAGTAAACATCTAGAAATTAGAGAAGCTTTAGTACCATGTTTCCTTGGGCAAACTATCTTGTGGTCCATGCTTTTACCAAACTACAGATGTTGAGTTGGTTGAGTTAATAGTGGGTGGTTGCACAGCCATCTCACAGCACTAGGGTGCTAACCACCCATGTTGGACCTATAAAAGTAATCTATTAGGCTACATACTTTGTTAGATGGACTTGAGTATGTTTGTTAGTGTCTAAGCGTCAAATGACTCGAACGTCCTTCAATGTTAAAACTTGCATAAATTTTCCTAAAAACTTAGGTTGAGCATAGGGTATACAATACTATGGCGTAATAGATTATAAACTAAGCTTTCTGTAATGACTCAGGGTCTCTAGGCCAGTTTACGCATACCTCGACTAATCTCTAGGGACGAATCTCAGGGGACCCGATTAAAGACAGGTCAATGTTCCGTACAGTTTTGGGGGTTGCTCCCTCCTAGTTCTCAAGTTCAAAAACTCCTAGGTTCTATCGTTATACTTGGTATGAACAGGCTTCGGTAAAAAAGAAGATTCTAATTGAAGAGTTCATGGAGCACTGGATTACAAAGGAGGGAACTCAATCAACAACAATGTCCCACCTTCCCACAGTTTGATTTGTACATATGCAAACACACAAACAAGAGGAACAGTTTGTTTCCTAATTTCTTTGTATTATTATTGGTGGGTAACAAACCACCAACCACTGCACTGTCAAATCCATTATGTACACACACATGCATGTTCCACTAACGTTTGTCTTCAATTGTGGCAATTGGAACCCCTTCATAATGAGAAATAGATTGTGGATTTGATTCACAATATCCTCTTGGAAGAGAATAATCATGTTCACCATTTAAAACCTGAAATATCATTGAAATTCCATTTTTTAAATGACTTGAGAACAAAGAAATCTCTTCCTAATTTTTTAATAAATCTTCACAAAGAAATCTCTTCCTTACGAGGTTGGGATCTTTCTCGAACATTGATTAGCTTTCATAATCACATGATTTCAGTAACATTACCTTTTCTGATCCTGGGTTGATTTCAGTGAATAAGTGTTAAACATCAGGCTAATGATCTGGAGACCTCATTTTGTGGGTCCTATTTGAAAGATCTCTTAGGTAAGATATCAATGCAATCAAGGATCTGCCTCAGTTTTTATATGGGAAATATGATGTGATAGCATAGCTGAGGGTCATCATATACTCTATATTTACCCTTATTGTTGATCCCTGTTTAGAATCCACATGACTCCACCTACCTATTGATCAAGACCTTCAATAGATGGTCTATTACTTCAACTGCAAGTGGCTGGAAAGACATTCTCAATTCACAACAGGCACAACGCTAATACGTACTATGTACATGTATAATGTATTGATGTGTTATAGGTGTGGTGGTATGTTAGGATGGTTTTATGGACGTGATCGCTTTTATATTTGGGGTAATTGCTTGGTATGTCAGACAGGAGACGAGGGGATTAGTCCACCCTGAATTGTGGCTAACATATAAGTTGATGCTCACAATGTGTAGTGCAACATCTCTGTAAGAAAATACAACTTTGATATCATATGATATGACTACTTAAATCTAGATTTTGGGTTTTGCATTACCTGTACTCTGTTGAACAACAAGATTAATTGAAGGTGAATACTAATTAGTCGAAAGCATGTCAACCCCATCAAGAATTTGTAGTTCAAATTTGAGGAAAATTTATAGAGACTCAAGTCGGCTTTGTTTGTTTGGTATTTTAGTTTAGTTTAGTTTTGGCGGTGGATGAAGAGAGAAATAGGGTAATGATTGGAGGGAGGGGTAATGAGTAGAGAGAGAGAGATCTAGGGATGACAAAGTAATAATTGGAGAAATAGGGTAATAATTGGAGAAAGAAATAGGGTAATGATTGGAAAACAAATCTAAAACAAAACTAAAATGCCAAACAAACACAACCTTTAATTTTTTTGATCATTGAGACTCAAAGTTGATCATGAGGAAAATTTATATAATCAAAGTTTTGAACAAACCCGTAGAGATTGATCTTGTCCAAAGTGAAGATAAACATATAGAATCAAAATGTCAACCAAACGTATAGAGATTAATCTAGTCCAAAGTCAAGAGAACCTTGAAAAAAAAGAGTTAATAAACTCCTCTGTTGCAAAAACACTTAAACATGAACTCCTATTGAAACAGTAATTGGGCCAATAAAATGGGGGAACATGAAAGAACTACTTAGAGCTTGAGAGACAAGTCTAGCTTTTGCAACTCATCTTGGTTAGCCTTCAAATGGCTGCCACTGTCCCACCTAAATCCTCCAACTCCGTCACCTGCCACTGGAGAAAACTTCCGAACGCCATCAAATCTGGCTGCCCCACCACTCGACGATGATCCCACCGATAAGCCAACATGATAATTCTCGGGTGCAATCCGCCCAAGGGCCGGTTGTTGATCAATTGGGTTTCGAGACCACCCATAACGCCCTTGCACATGGGAAGAACCAATAGTGGTTGGCAAGAAAGCTGGTTTATTGATCATAGAGTGAACCTGAATCCCAAGAGACCTATTCAAAGAGCCATGCAGAGGCAGAGAAGCCAAACTAGGGTAGGGTTGGGGATACGAGCCGATTTTTGGTCCCCTTTTCGCTAGAGTCCGCTCTCGTTTGTGCGCATTTTGGTGTCCACCCAATGCTTGTGAACTGTAAAACTTTCTTTGACAATAGTTGCAGGAAAACACCCGTGCCTCCGCTTCGTGATTCGGTGATGAATTCACTTTGAAAAGATCGATGAGTTTGAGTTCTTGCTTCCCATCTTGATCCATATCCTTGCCAGAGAGGCTCAGATCCAATACAAGGTTTGTGTTTGTGGTTTTCTTTTCAAGGCTGTGCTTTTGATGATCATCTTCTATTTGTCTGCCCTCTTTTTGGCACCCCATTGTGGGGTTAAGGCATGGTGGAGCCTCTGAGAGTGGGATAATGCTTGAACTTTCAGAGAGCTCACATGAGTCCAGTGTTGGTGGATTCATATCTAGAGTAGTTTTTGATGTGGGGACTTTTCCACCTTGTGGGTGATGATTCTGAGGAAGATGTGGTTTTAAAACCAAGAGGGGAGGAATGTTTATTGACTAGAAATAAATGCTATGTGCTTTGTATGGAAAGGGAAATTTGCAGTTACAAGGTCTTTTTATGGTAAGGATTTTGAAGTAAGGCTTTGAAGAGAGAGAGAGAGAGAGAGAGAGAGAGAGAGAGAGAGAGAGAGAGAGAGAGAGAGTGGAATGTGTTACTATAATGCTATCCAGCTTTTGATTGAAACTCATGAGGAACACACTATGTACCTCTTTTGATGGCGCATATATACCCACCCCCCATTGAATGTTTTTCCCCCTCTGCTTTGCTTTGTCTTGCCATTGTACTTTTTACATTTTGTCCTTTTGGGGGATAATCACGGCTCTTAGTTGGGAAAAATTATTAGGTGGTCTTCGGGGCACCGTCACATGGTGTCCCAACACCCTTCTTCACCGTACATTCTTGTGGGATTCAGTACTAATTGTATGGATTTCAAAAAAATGTGTAGTGAAAAAGGGCGTTGGAGTACCTCGTGGCGGTGCCCCAAGACGATTGAATAATTACTCCTTGGTTTGAGAATCATCTCAGAAAGTGTTGCCTTCCATTAAGCTTTTAAACCTAATTGGAGGATAATCAAACACTTCTTCAGCACGCTTCTACTATATCTTTGAGCTCATTAGTTGATAGAGGCGGATATGAGAGGAGTGGCTTTCGAGAGATTTTAGTTTGTTTTTCCTTTCCAATGTACCAAAACAAAAGAAATAAAAATTACCAAGGTTTTTTAGGGCAACTTAAACTTAACTGAGACTAATGACAGCCACACGATCTGCAGTGATTGTATTTGCTGTTGTTAAGATGATCTGAAGAATCAAGAAAGAAAACCTAGCCTAGCTAGGATACTTGTATTTGTATGTGAAAGGGTGTGGAACTTTCAAGTAAATATTTGCAATCTTCTACATACTTAATTCAACATTAAATTCCTTTCCCTATCAAACACATTGCATAATATATCTCAATAAAAAAGATCCATTTTTACATTAATGTCGAAATGGAAATTTGATATTGTATGCTATTTTGCCCCATAATCCTTGTATGCTTTTGAAACTTGTGCTATTTTTCGAATAAAATGTAAAATGCTTTCACGCATAACTTTTTGAATTCTTTGATTTGCTGCAAAAAAATAAATTTAAAATTTTTGCACTGAAGCATTATCTTTTATTGGAACTGACACGTCTTTCAAAAAAGGACAAAATCACAAAGTGTATGATATTCAGGAATAAGCTTCAGTCACAATCAAGCAATAAATACTGGTTTTACGTACTGTAATTGGTAGTAAGACTACTTGTAGTCACATGCAATATTGTCTGTAGTATATTATCCAAATGGGTCAAAATTAATGACCTCCTCTCTCTAATAGGAAGCCAGATCTGGAATTTTTGTAATTCAAAATCACCTAATAATTGCAGGTTCGAAGTTTGAATGTGCCTTTTTCAATTGTGGTCTTCATAAAAATTCTAAACTAATAACAACTGATCACTTGAACAGCATAACTATTACTTCCATCTAGTTTTGGTAGTCTATCTTTCCATTTTAAGTTATTCCAGAAAATGCATGTCCACGTAGGAGTATAAAACTTATTGGTATGCTGTTTTGTTGCTTTGGTAATATTAGGTCCATGGGTTGGATTACAGTGGTTCTGAGGTTAGGTTGTTTTTGTCAAGAATTGACCTAGTGAGCTGCCAAGAACCACATAAATCGAACCAGACCGAAATATAATTGGTTCAATTTCGACCTGGTCCTTTCTTGCTAAGTTGGAAAAGGTAGAACTGGACGATCAGCAAGTAGCAACTCTGCCCGAGCGAGACCAAAGGAGCCCCTACCGCTGGGGAGACGTACGACAAGAATCTGGCCGAGCATGAAAAAAAAACAATCGGATCGCTGGGGCCAGGGATCGTGGGCTGTTTCAAGACGGGCTTGGGGCAGGGGATCGTGGGCAGTTTCGAGACGGGCTTGAGTCCCACATAGGACATAGTGGCAATAAGTCTCTGTGAGTTATGATTAATTGGCAAGAATCTTTCCAAAAGCCATCTGCAGTTTACCTATTTGAATTCCTCACAAATAAACCTAAGCCAATTAGTCCAATGTCATCTTTCCTGTGTCACCTTGTCCCATTACACTTGAAATATGCAATCATGGGTATTCCACTAAAGTGGCCCAAAAGGAAGGAAATTTTTCATAAACTCTCTAGCCCTTATCTTCTTCCTCACAAAAGGCAACAATGTCTTCACTGCTAGTTAATTGATGTTATGTGACATGTAGTTGAATCCATGATTTGTATATATGTTAGGTAAGCATCCACACTGAAAAGATAGGGTTGAATGATATTAACCTCCCCAATCACTTGTCTCTATATGTATGCCTAGGAATGGCCTCTCTAATGGTCCATACGTAATCACCTATTTTACACTTGTATAGATATGATAGTTCCTATAGGCACTTTACCCCTACCTCTTTCTTTCTTTTGCCCTTTTTCCCTATCATGTTCCTTAGAAAAGAATTCATTGACATTTGATGGGTAAGTGATAACTATCATCAAAGATTTGGGATATCTCTTTTACACCCCTAGGCTTAGGGCTTCTTTATTTGTTGGAGTATTCTTTATTTCGTATGTGCGTGTCGACTACTCAATGGAACCAAATGGTATAACTGGGCCTTTGTACATGTGAAGCTGCTCTAATTTTGCTTTGATGATCTAAACTGTTCATCTTATAAGATCCGTGAAGAAGATCCTCCTTAAATAAAATAATGCATCTTCGCATGTTTCTATAGTTTTTATTTTCTTTCCATGAACGGCCGAGATCGCTGTTGGGCACCTTGGTATATGCCTAACAGTTTGGGTTGAGCCCGTGACAGGTTGATGGTTTGTGCACCAAGGGGCAGGGACGGAACTAGGATTTTGCAAACGCGGGGTCCGAACTATGAACAACAAGATTTTGAAATTTCAAAGTTCGGAAATCTAATAGTTTGTTTAGTTGAGGTTTTGAGGGAGGTTTTTTCGGATAATAAGTGGAGAGGGATAAAAAGAGGAATGAGATTAATAATTGAAGAAAAAACTTATGGAAGATCGTGGCGCAGAGGGAGAAATTGGATTTTGGGACCCAAAATGAGCACATTTTTAGAGCATATAAATGTCTAAGTAACACCCAATATAAAATATGTAACGACCCGGATTTTCGACCCAATTTTTTTTTTTTTTAATAATAGCATTAATATTATTAGGTCTTAATTATTATTTTCTTTTCCTTAATAGATAAATACAAAAAAATAAGTATATTATCTTATTTATCTCTTTTATTTTTGAGTTGCATGCATGCATACAACTCCTTCCATCTCTCCTTCTCCTACTCGATCTCTACCACTCCCCTAGCCATATTTTCGTCCATAATCCCGTCCATATCAAGCCAAGAGTTAGAATCCCAATCCAATACAATTTTATCACTCTTATCACCAAAATTCTCTTATATATACCCAATAACCCCGACCCTAGAACTCACCACGAAATTACTCACCCTACCAGTCCAGAAAAGAGAGAGAATACAAAAGAAGTCGTACTCCAATCCATGGAGTTCTAGAGAGAGAAAGTGAGAGAGAGAAAAGTGGGTTTGCGCTCTAGAATCCCCTGAGATCCGAATTACCCGATCCAATCTTCCTCTGTAATTCCAAGCATCCACAAGCATCGTCCAATTCGAGCCCAAGGTCCCTCGTTCGCTCCGACTGAAGTCATCTTCTTCAAAAGTTCAAGATCCGTTTTTTTCAATTCAATCCGATTCGAGGTACTATAATCTATCCCGAATACTCCTCTAAGTATATTTAATGTTTTTAAGCATAACCCAATAGCCCCCGTAGCCCCATGCATCGAAAACCGTGAGAAAAACCAAAAAAATCGAACCTGGCCAGAACCTTGCGGCCGCAACCTGCGGACCGCAAGAACCAGCCGCGAGTTCGCGGCGAGGTGCTCCACCGCAAGGTCAACCCGGTCCAACCTTGCGGTTTGTTCTGTTCCGTTCCGAACTGATTTTCGACTCTCCGAACATCGTTTTCGACGCCCGATCTATTTTTCCTAGACTCCTAACACCTCAAAGATCATAACTTGTTAATGTCATATTTTATTTTATTTTATTATCTATTTATTAATTACTTGTTCGAGTTCTTGTAAAAGTTTACAAACGAAAAATCCTTGCGACCTTATAAACCATTTAATTAATTCCCGAAATATTTTTTTTTAGATTCTTTACATCCCAAAGATGATATGTTGCTAATCTCAACATAATTTATTTATTAAACAATTTATTATCCATTTATTTTACTTTTGACATCTTTAAAAATCATTTTTATTTTAAAAATAATTCCGTAACCCTCCGGATTCACTTTTTGATACTCGAACATGTTACGTAGGACCGTAGGACTCCTTTTAGATCCATGCTACCTATTCTAGTGTTATTAATTACTTATTGAATTTATTATGGTCATTAATCAATCTATTTTCTTAAATAAAATTTATACAAGCCTAGACTTAATTTTTTTTTATTTATTTATCATAAAACTTTTATTTGATAAAAGTTTCTTATTTGTTTAATCACATCTTGGCCATACAGAACTAAGGGCAACGGCCCTTTCATAAGAGTAATGCTATATGTACCGACCTTGATTATATACACGAAAAAGGGGTGCTCCGATCAAGCACCCTACACACCTCGGATGACGTTGATTCCCGCGTTGGACCCATCGTTCGCTTTCATAAAAGGTTATGTGATTCAATGCATATTGTTTATTTCAAATATTATTCTCTTTGCTTAATTATCATTTCCAACTGCTGATTGATATGTTAGATTGGATCCTAGAGACATGGGGTGGTATGCGAAATAGAAATCACCTAGACGATAATAAGTAATGGATGAATTGGAAAAGTTTTTGTTTTAGATTGCCTGCAGGCGTGATTTTGAGTTGTGATGAGATTGTGATGAGATTAAAACTGGCGGGTGTCCAGTGATGAATTGATAGACTGGCGGGTGTCCAGTGATGATTGTGGAATGGTTGTGATGTGATTTATAAGATAGGCGAACCCTAGTCGTGATTCAGGGATGGTAAGTTTTCTTTTGCTGTATTGAGAGGGATACACACTGGGTACATAACTTAGGTGCAATCCGCGACAGCAAAATAAAGTGATCCCATGGGACCGAGCATGGCTAGTGGTTGAGGGAGGAAAGATCTCGCGGTGAGATCTTAGATCGCACGTCAGGTTAATGAATAGTAATAAACTGATTGATATGAAATACCTCTGTTATATTTCTTCGTACTCCCTCCGTCCCTTTATTACAGTCTAGTATTCCATTTTGAGCTGTCCCTTAATAAGTGTCCATTTATCACTCACGGATACGTCTGTATCCTGGTAAATCGATTGCTTCGGCGATCAATTTGCCAGAAGGCGCAGGATTCAATGGAGAAGATTCAACGATGGTGCAGTTCGACACAAGAAAAATATCAGGAATAGAGATCGAGTATGCTTGGGATTCGTATCAAGTCTAGAGTCAGCTCTGAAGTTAACGTATTTTGAATTGGTAAATTTATTTTGAGATTGTAATAGACCTTTATTTTGGAAAATTTTATTTATTTAGCAAAATTTTCTTAAGAAATTATTTTATTTTGCTTCCGAAAAGTCGGGGCGTTACAAAATATAATATCTAGGTGTTCTTTGCACACACAAAAATAACTAATATTAATATTTTTTTTAAAACCCGAAACAACGCAGGGATCGTGGCCCCCATACGCCCAAGCTAGCTCCGTCTCTGCCAAGGGGTCTCTCCGTTGAGGTGGCGTGGTGGTTACGCGGATTTGGTTGTTCGGTGTTGGTGGGGCGGCGGCGGCAAATGTTTCTCAAATTTTTAGGATTGTGTTTTGAGTTTTTTGGGTTGGGCTTAATTATAATATTTGGGCTTTTAGGCCTTCAGGTGTTTTATGGGCTTTATTTGTTTTATCTGGATTTTTAGGCCAACAAGTGTTATGGACTTTGCCCATATTGGTGTACATTTCAAATCTTGGTTGAAATCCCCTTTCCCTGTTAATAAAATATTACACTCGCCGAAAAAAAAAAAAAAAAAACTAGACTGTGAAGTGTGAATCCAATTGGCTTTGCCCAAAAAAGACAACAAAACGATTCTTCTTTTTTGGAAGCTAGACACAAACTCAAGGCAAGTAAGTGTGAGGAGTCTCTCCTTGAATAAATTAACTAAAGCAATTAAAGTTGGAGAGAAATGCTTGATTTATAAGTCTCCTTCTACATTGATACATCAAAACTCTCTTTTTCCAGAAGTTTTTCAGTGCCGGGTGGGCACGGGCCACGTGGTGCCGAACACCATCTCGGTCGTCGAAACGTGTTTTGGACGGTCCAGATTTATTTGGGTAATTTTTAAGTGTAAAATTACCAAAACACCACCCTCAGCCCAAACAGATCTGGGCCGTCCAAAAGTGTTTTGGACCGCCACGTGGCCCGTGCCCGCTCGGCACTGAAAAATTTCTCCTCTTTTCCACTTCACATCAAGACAACTACTTTTTATCATTTCATCCTCTTAATTTTGTCAAAAGTTTCTGGTTCATCAATTGTGCCCGTTACTGTCTTAATTTGATCTAAATTGCAAACCCTTTGTTTCACACCTTCAACCTCTTCCATAAATCTCCTGAAAGAACCTCATACGCGAAGTTAACTCGTGGATGAGACTAAAAGGTTGACGCAGTGGATAAAATCGTTCCCTTTATCGAACGTCATGGCTAGCTAGGTAATTTGCGTCCCATCATCCAAGCTGGAGTTTTCCTTTCCTTGTTTCTCTCACATATGTCTACCCATTGTTAAGGGGGAGGAAAAAATCTTCTTTCATGAAACTACTGTTAATTTCTCAAAATACAAATACTCATCATTTTCATATTGTATAAGATAGTAGAACAAATGATTTAGGCCCCGTTCAGCTAAATAAGCAAAGTGGCTTATTTTTTTGTCCTTATTCAAATTTTTTCCGTATTTATTAGTTTTGTGTCAATTTTTTTGGGGATTATTGAATCTCCATGACGAGAGAAATCTAAAAAGTCAAAAAATTTGATCGAAATTCAATTTTTTTTGAATAAAGCCGAAAAAATTGGCTTATTTTTGTCTTTATTCAAAAAAATTAGGTTTCGATCGAAATTTTTTACTTTTTAGATTCCTCTCGTCATGAAAATGCAATAATCCCCAAAAAATTGACGCAAAACTTAAAAATACGAAAAAAATTTGAATAAGGACAAAAAAATAAGCCACTTGGCTTATTTAGCAGAACAACCCCTTAATACTTTAAGAAATAGTGAAACAATTACTATTCCTAAAGCTTTTTATACTTCTTTCTAGCTAGTGAAGCAGGAATTCCTTTCCTATAAGGCAAATTGAAACCAGCCCTTTTAAAGATCTGTTTTTTCTTGAAGGCACCCTATCTATGTTTGTCACCATAGTAAGTGCAAATGCATTAACTCAAAATGCATTGCATCATAAAGATCTCTCTCTCTCTCTCTCTCCATATAAATTTGAGAAGCAACTTAGCTAACACGTTGGGCATTGGGGAGCTTGTTCATCATTTGAGTCTCGTCCCGAGCTTTAAAGTGTGATCCGGACCATTCACTTTGTAAACCTCAAGTAAAAGAATTACGTTTTTCTATATCAACAAATTTGATTTCAATATTCAACAGTAGAATGATTTGGTTAGTTCACTTAGCAAATGATGTCCGATCGACTTGAACTGGGGTGCATGCCGTCTAATTAATGTGCTCCTATAGTGCTTTCCCGCACAGCTGTCTAATTTCACAATGTGGATTGGCCCGCTTGATTGACCGGATTAGCTATGTTATTTTTTTTCAAATCTCGATTACTTGACGTTATTGGATTAGGAAATTCTCTATACGACCATATCTCAAATGTTTAGAATTCAGCAATTGGTGGAGTTCCTTTGTGCACACGTTTTAACGGACATAAAGTTCTTTGTTAACGCCATCAATTGGACTTATGGCACACAATACTTATCTCATTAAAAGTAGAATCTATGAGAGTAGTATCATTTTTGGATTGATGTGGTATAAATAATTCTCCAACAACGACTAACTAGTCTCCTGGTGTTACTCATCCTCTGTGATTGTATATTCTTTCATGTCCAACCAATCAAAGCATGACCTTAACCGAGCGCTCCTGCATTTCACTAGGAGATCAAGAGTTCGAATCTCCTTACTTGCGTGTGAGTGTTTTTCCCTAAGAGAGCTTTTTCTTTCTTTCACTACTACAAAAACCATAAAAGATGACACTCAAAAAATTGAAACAATGACAGTTTTTGTAAAACTGTCATCGAAAATATGATGGTAGACTTTTGATGACAGTCCATCTTACAAACTGTCATCTTTGCGATATATGATGACGGTTTCGAAAAAAAGTGACATTATTATCTTTTTCTTTAATGTCAGTTTTTGCTTAAAACTGACATTAAAACATGGCGCTTCCGGAAGCCCATATGGAAAACCTTTTAATGACAGTTTTCCTTAAAAGCGACATTGAAACTAAGCCCTTTTAATGACAGTTTTAATTAGAACTGACATTGCAGTTGATCATAAAAGATAACAGACAAAAAGCGTCATAAAAACATATAAGATGATAGTTTAAAACTGTCATCTTATGCTTTCAATGTCTACGATGACAGTTTCATCCAAAACTGACATTAAAAGTGCTCATCTTAAAATTTTTGAATATATAGTATACATATTTTTGTTTGTCTTTTGTTAACAATAAGAGTGCCAGCTCAGTTGGTAACATGCGCGCAAGGAACTTAAGTTCTTGAGTTCAAGTCCCGGGGCAAGCAAATATTTGCTGGCCACACAAGTGCTAAGTAGGCTACACACAAGTGCCACTGGGCGGCTATGCGAGAGGCACGTGGGTGCCACGTGGGTGGCCACACATTCGAAATAGAATTGGTTTTTTTTTTCTTGAATGGAGAACAAATAAGATGACAGTTTAAATCCGTCATCTTTGCGATTAAAGATGACGGATTAAAACTATCATCTTTTATCACAAAGATGACAGGTTTAAACTGTCATCTTATATGTTTAATGACAGTTTTTTATTGTCATAACAAATCTAGACTTTTAATGACAGCTCCATAGATGACAGTTTCAAAACTGTCATCTTTCACATTTAATGAAACTTTTAAACTGTCATCTTTTACGATTATTGTAGTAGTGTTTGTTTGTTTCTACCCTATAATGGGCTTTGTTTCTTGTATTGGTTGAGTTGTTAGGCTTAATTGGTTGTCTCGTAGACTCTCACAATTTATGTAGTGTCTCGGGTTTGCACTTTGTACTTCATGTATAGTGTAAATGATCTCTTCTGCCGATTGACAAAAAAATATAATGATAAGAGACCTTAAAATAAAACCCCAATGGGGTTGGTCTATGGTCAAGGCCTGAGACTAAGTAGTTTGCTCTCTCGTAAGGTTACATGTTCGAAACTTCTCAGGTGCTATCAATTCCTTTGAGCTAGGCAAGTAATTTGCTCCGATTTTGATTGGGGTGTCCGCAACTTATAAAAAACGTGACATTAAAATAAACCTTAGAATTAAGCATCATTTCGACATACCTTTCTCCTTTGTAGTGATTTCCAGCATACCTTAGTGAAAGGAAAAAAGAGGGGATTGGGTCCTTTGAGGAAAGAAGCAGCAATGCCAATTGGTTATGAGTGCAGTAGGTATTTTGGATTGGATTACATAAGTTTGTCCAATGCAAAAAGACCCTACAAGCATGACTCCTTTGTGGGTTTTGGCCTGTTTTGTCTAATCAAATGTAACCCCAAATCTTTTGTCAGATTTTCTTGTCTCAGTATCTTGTGTTAATCTGTGTTCCAGATGAGTTGCAGGAGAAAGTAGTGTGCTTTTCCATCATTATCAATCTAATCTCCCAGAATGCAAAGATCAAAAGAATATTCAAAGTAACACTCACTTATCCCTACTTTGTGTGTCTTTCTCTCTCCACTTGAAAAGGGGTGGACACCCCATTCATAACATCTCTCTCTCTCTCTCTCTCTCTTGCCTTGTGTCTCTCGAACATATCACATGCACAAGGGCATGCTTCTCAAAATGCTAAACCATGAATGGTGAGACGACATAATTCACACAAAGTTTTTTTTTTTGTAACCGGATTTCCGGGGCCCTGAAGGAAACGATCGGACATAATCCACAGTGGCCCCAACGTTTAAAATGTTTGGCCTTCCTGGAAATAGAACCTGTGATCTCATAAAGAGAACACTTATTGTTTTCTCACAACCACTTGGGCAAACTCCTTGGAGTTGCCCACAAAGTTAATTTTGCCAGGTTATCAACTTCAGTTATACATATGCATTTACGTACAATACAAATAATGACCGAGAAATGTATGATTTTTGAGATTATTGTAGCGTGTGGCACTTCCTTGCATTCGAAGGGCATACAAAGATTCTACCTATTTTATGTATGATCTATACTATATACTAAGCAGATGTAGTTTCTAAAAATAAAATCAAGCTCTCTCCTTAATTCTCCTCCCATGTGGCATTTTCTTAATAAATTCATTTTTTTTTTCTTTTTATCCCATACACTTTTCAAAATACCGCAAGTTAGGAAAAAAAGCTTTTCAAACTTCCTTTCACATGCTCAAACATTTCCTCATTAAAAGTTTTGCATTTGATGTTAAATCATAAATAATGAGGGATAAATAATATAACGTACAAGACTTTACCTGTCCCTATAAATAACATTGTTACATTAAACATAACAAAATTTTCTACTTTTTTTTTTTGATCGGCAATAGAATTTTATTAACTCGATAAAGGGTACATCGAGAAGACCAAACTCTAGATACAAGGAAAACTTAAATCATAGAGAAGGCCATAAGAAAAGAAAAAATATATCCAACGATAGATTAAAAGAAACCTTTAGGATAATCAGTGGATGCATCTGAAAGCCATACTCAAAACCAAACCATATCCAAATACAGCAGCAAATGTCTTCAAGGAGCACAAATGGGTTCACATCCGAAAGAAATACAGCAGCAAAATCCAATTGGCATCAGCAGCAATAGCACCATTCGAGGTAGGAAGTAGGAACAAAATTTTCTACTTAGGACGCTTGTTTTTCTTTTCTTTTCTTTTTTTTTTTCGGTCAAACGGAAATTTAAGATAGATTACGAGAATGAGTACCGCATAAGGGTTACACACAAAGTCATTAGGACTAGAGTTTAAACAAAGAACCTACAGTTAATCTAGCACTTGCCTAATATTCAGGCTATCTCTAAGCACAAACTCTCTCATAGCTATGGGCATGTCCGTAACAAAAATGAGCCCTTCCGTCTGTTCAACTCCCATTCTTGCGAGGTGATTAGCACATTGGTTGGCTGATCGGTAAGTGTGCTCAATTGGAGTGTTGGTCCTGGCCATGATATAGTGAGCTTCGTTAATTAGCACACTTTGCGGGTGATTGCTAGGACTGCCTTCCTTGATCAGATTAACAGCCGTGAGTGAGTCAGACTCAATTGATACATTTCTCAGCTTCCTTTCCAAAATAATTTCCAACCCTTTGTGGATGCTCCAGATCTCCGCCTCTAAGCTTGACGAAAAAATTCTCATTCCGTAGTAGCCCATAATCCAGTCGCCCTTGTGGTCCCTGAACAATCCTCCAAAACCTCATCTCCCATTCATCTCGTACCAGCAGCCATCCGTATTGAGTTTGATATTACCTGCAGATGGATTAAGCCAAGGTGTTAGACATGCCTGTTGAGAGCCCATAATGAGAGGGGACCTGAAGCTTCAACAATTTCCTGGGAATAGGCAATGATATTCCTGGCACTAATCTATATATGAATGGCCGGGCTTTGAAATTTGGTCTTTGACAATGAATAATAAAATTCTTCTCCAAATGGTGTGCCATATCGTCCGTACCCGGGGTGCCTGCCGAGCGGCACCCTGCCGAGCGGGGTGCCAAGCGGCCAATCCGGCCGTTCATCTCGGAATCAACGGTCCGGATCGAAACATCTTTTTCCTTTTCCTTTTCTTTTTTTTTAAATCCGTTCGGTACCTTTGCATCTGGGCCGTCCAAAACACTTTTGGGCGGCCGAGATGTGCTCGGCACCCCTGCCAAGCACCCCTGCTTGGCAGGGTCTCCCATTCCCCGTTGATATTGAGCACCTTATTATGTATAGCGGTAATCTTCATGTACTTCCTTTTGAACTTGGGGGCCTGCGGTGCACCTCTGCACAACATCTCTGTCGTGCATCATCTCAACCGTCCATCTGTGTTTTGGATGATTCAGATTAAAATAAAACTCTTCTAGGGATCCCTGGAAGGAAGAGTTTTATTTTAATCTGGATCATCCAAAACCGAGACGGACGGCTCGGATAGTGCACAGCACCTGCGGTCCTGGTGGGCATCGTATCGTGTCATCTCGTGTTCGTGTCAGAATTTTCTCAACCCTAACCCGACCTGTTTAACTTTTCGTGTTATCGTGTCGTGTCATATTCGTGTTTCATGTCAGAAATAGCTGACCCTAACCCGCTAACTTCGTGTCATGTTCTTGTGTCCTTTCATAAATTCTGGTGTTGTGTTATGTTCGTGTCGTGTCATCTCATGTTCGTGTCAGAATTCTTTCAACTCTAACCCAATCTGTTTAGCTTTTTGTGTTATCGTGTCGTGTCATATTCGTGTTTTCTGTCAGAAATAACTAACCATAACCCGCTAATTTTGTGTCGTGTTCTCATGTCGTGTCTGGGAATTTCCACCCCTACCTGCGGTGCACCGTACTGCACCACAGGCCCCTCGCTTTGCTTCCTTTTTCGGTCTACCCTCCTTCATGTTTTATTCTTCTGCTTTTAGTAGTCGTTATTGCCCCTTTTGGTTGAAATGTTCTAAGATGATCTTACTATTATTTACCTAAAACTTGGATTCGTTCAAGGGGAATTGTGTTAAAGCCGAGACCTTTCTGCATGTCTCTGCACTGTGCAACAGTGTGTCAGTGTGTCTCTTTCGTTGGGTGGGCATTAGGAGAAATTTTTTAGTGCAAATAGCGTACCGTTGACGCGGTACCCATACAACACATTCAAACCGTCCAAAAATGCAACCGGCAGCTCGGATTGAAAGGTACCGAACAAATTTAAAAAAAGGAAAAGGAAAAAAGTGTTTCAATCTGAACCCTTAGTTGCATTGTTTGAACGGCTGCACGAGTACCACGTGGTACCGATTTGCAACCAAAATTTTTTCGGGCATTAGATTCATCCTAACTTCTCACTGCCATTTCAAGCAGATAACAAAGAGATACTAACAAGATCACATGGTGGTTTGTAGTTTTTGTGAGAGAATTTCAAAAAGTTGCATCAGATATTTGGTCATAAAGTTGTTTAGGTGTAGGTGTTGGTCCAAGGTCCTGATCGCTTCGGCTCGTTTAAAGCTGTGTACTGCTTCTCTTGAATATTGTATTGCGCGCTAAGTTAACTTGTTCGGGCCTGTGAACAAGCTTGAATGGGTTCGGAGTGGTGCAAGCTCAGGAACTTCTCGATGGCTTGTCTTCACACCAGCATTCGTGCGTATAAATCTGAATTCATTTTTCTGTTTTTCCTCGATTTTGTCTCCATTGTCATGATACTACAAACGAAATAGCAATAAGTTTTTGAAATTATCTATAATCATGTGGAGTAAATACTTACTGTACAAATGGAGCAGCTTTAATTCACCTACAATGCAGTAGGTTTAGTGGACATTTTCTGCGAGTGGTTGCTGATCGTATTTTCTTTTTCAACGTATCAGGATTTGCTGTTCTTGTTTGCTGTCTTCCTGCAACTCCTGTCTCGTGGTACACCTTATTGAGAAATCGTTTTGTTTGAAGGTACCCCAATCTGAAGAGTGTGAAGGATCTGATTTACAAGAAAGGTCTAGCAAAAGTTGAAAAGCAAAGAGTTTCTATGACGGGTAATAACATTATCGAACAGGTAATCAAAATAGGTCGCCAAGTTGTGCTGCACGTTTTGGTTTCTCTCACTCTTTGATATAGCAAGATTCTTTTAATTGGCTTGTAGGAATTGGGGAAGTACGGCATTTTATGCATAGAAGACGTAGAAAATGAGATTGCTACTGTTGGTCCACATTTCAAAGAGGTTACTGGTTTCCTATGCCCCTTTTCACTCAACAGGCCAGAGAAAGCGTTGCATGGAAAGAAGAAGCTTTATGAGCATGGAGGTGACAGTGGAAATTACAAGGACCACATAAATGAACTAATCAGCAAAATGAACTAGCATTTAAGAATGGAGGAGCGATGTAAAAGATTAACTTATGTTGACCATAGATTGTGTTTGAAATCGCAACTTAGACGGCTTCTATTTCCTTCTAACTCAATTATGTCATTTGTTATACTTTTGTTTCTGATACAATTTGGCATTCATCGAGGTTCTGTCTTCAGCTTCTTGATGTACTGTAACTGCAGCATTGATTCTTCATGGTGTTGATGTGTCAGGCTGCTCAGGCAAGTGTTTTTGTTCATTTTGGGAACCTGATCAGGAGAGCATTAGATGAAATGGGTGAGAGCTTCCCTACACGGGGAAAAAAATGATCGGATTTGGTTAACCTGGTAGGATTAGGTTAACCTGTCTCTACAGTTGCTGTTAAAACTTTAATGGGTCAACCTCATTTAACTAGAAATAAGAAAAAGCATACCAGTATCGCGCTTCTATCCGGCTTGTACCAATTGGCACCTCTAGCTGAAACAAATGCATCAGCAACGCATCACCCAAACAATAGAAATGCGGTAGTCCATTTCAATGTCCACAGATCCATTCCCTATGGCCTCCAGGACTGCAAAACACTGACAAAATGCTGATGCCTGAGAAATATGAATGGATATTGATGGTACAACAGGCAGTACCAAAATAACAAGTCAAATGCTCTTAACTCAACTCATATTGGGACATACCAGCAATGCAATAAACATAAACCAGCAGGATAGAAAGGTGCAGCAATGAGTCATACGAGAGAGTAGTGCAATGGACAAGACATCCAGATACAGATTCAAAACAGATATGTCCAGAGTTGTTAGATGCACGTAGGCCATAAATGCACTGTGCAACTTACATGCATCACACATACATGTCGGGATATCTGTATGGATATATGTGTCCGAAGCATTATTATGGAGTACAAGATAAGCACACAATGTTGTCCATATGCACAAAACTAGAACTAATACCATTCAAGTTCCAACAGGAAGAACCGGATGCCAGGAATACCAACTTCATCAGAACTGGGGACATAAACAGAGATAACATATCAGAGGGCACATTGAAAAGTTGGCTTAAAACCAGCTAAATTCTGCCAATGACTCAAGGCATAGTTCAGGTCAGAGAAAGGGAGAGAAAACTCAATAATTTCTACCTCTGCAGGCTGCTGCTTTGTGGTAACCATTCCCGCTTTCAATATATAAGCCCAGAGAAAAGAATAATTACGATGGTGAACAGTACCACTGTACTAGGTTTCATTGGGAGACGGGCTTGTTTTTTCTTCATCTCCTTCTCAAACAAGCCAGTAGTATCAGACATCTGATAGCGTGATGTAAATGACAGCACTATAGTCATACAAATGGGTATGTATCACCTAGGCCACATACTCCTCCAATAGGACTCAGCTCCCGCTTTCAATCCTATCCTTACTCTGGCAATTAGTAATTTGGAATGTTTTCAAAAGGCGCTTCAATGCCCTTGCTCCTGCTTTCATTCATGCGCATACAGGTGCATCATGTGACTTAGGTATGAGTACAAGTAATCCTCTCTTAGTGGCACCATCATACTTTCATTAAGTTATCCTCCATAGACATATGCCTGTTCTAGTTATGTTTCTAGGTTAAGAAAAGTATATGGACAATAAATCCTGATTCCGGATAGAACTACAATACCTAATACATAAATGAGCTTGGGATGACATCTACAAGGTAAACAACTATTGTCAACACAAATGGAGGAGGAAATGAGACACGGATGATAGTGATGCTTAACAAAGCTAACCGAACCATTTCAAATTGAACAAAACGGCACAGAGTCGGATGATCAATGGACAAAGCAAGGACTAGTGTTCATAAAAAGGAAAAGAAAAGCAGTGTTATGATGTCAATTAAAGAAAACCAAAACAAGAAGTGTTCGCAAAGAAGGTCCATTGTGAGCTGTGGTATGACTATCTTAACCACCAATTCAATAATTCTTCACTAAGTAAGCTATATAACTAGATGAAACGTCCTTATAGAAGCAAAAACAAAGGGAAGGCCCTAATCAATTTAATAGTTAAATTCTCTAAGACAACAACCAAGAAAGCCAAAATGCAAACTTCAATGATACCTTCAACTCTCGATGACAATTGAATGAAAATTAAAATTGCATTTAATAAATGACAAGAGCATAGAAGAAGAAACCATAATGCTCAAAGTGAACTGCAAACCCATTCAAGCTTTTGCAGTCCAGCCTACATTCTGTGAACAGTTGTAATTCGTAATTTGTGCCATGTACACATTGCTGGGCAATCCACATTCTTACCATGGGTAATTTGTTAAAAACTTAAACATGTTGATGCACAATTGCAAAGGGAAAGAGCACATATGACAATGTAAGCAACATAGAATAGAAATCAAAGGTCAAAGTCCCAAAGAATCTAAACTGAAAGAGAAACGAGAGAGATAAATTAGTAGAATGGAAAAAAAAAATAAAAATCTTAATCCTGCGAGGAGCTTACAAGAGATTCTTCTGCTCGCGATTGAAGGTTTCTTTACCTGGGAGATCTCAGCTGCATGGTGCCAACCAGTGTTATCAGATGGTACATGGGATACTATCTACAACATAGACATAGTGGGGCCTGCCTGGTGGTGATCTTGCCACTTCATGGAGGCATAAACAATGATTCTAATGATCAATGGCCCAACAGTGGATGCGGTTATGTCTCGCTGAGCAGCAGAAAAGCAATGGCCATTACAAGGGCAATTTCTTTAGTCGGCCAATAAATGGGGGTGAGGAGAGAAAGCAAGCAACTACCTAAGGGAAAACAATATGAATGCTGGGTTAAGCCTCAGCCTATTTAGAACTATTCAACATTTGGCACATCCTGTTTAATTCAAATTGGTAGAGCCTAGGCATTACATGAACCAATCTGAAACACTAAATTATCAAACACAAGAGGGGAAAAAATGCCAAGGTAATACACAGAATACGAGTTTGCATTCCCTTAACCAAGTCCCCAACCCTAACAAAATCAGAGAATCCAACTTACCACCAATTCAAAAACAATTGTGACAAGATTATAAGACCCTTGAAATACGCAACAACCAAAAGAAGTTAAGCTAGTATGTTGATACAAACTTGGCTATAGTTGAAGTTAATAGATGCCATTTAAATTTATACCAGCCAAAGAAAGGCATAACACTTTCAAAATTTTGCCACAAACTTGTGCCATGCTAAGAAACAGCAAAAGATTAAACTATTATAAGAGGATTTTCATTAAGAATCACTCTATCCAAAAGTTTACATCGAAATGTGGTGTATCATACACTCACATATAGGTTCATGACCATCTGTAACTCATATAAATTTATATTCTTTTTCAATTAGTATTCTGTCCATTTTCAACACCTAGACCATACAAAACACCAGCATACTTCTCAAGTGAGCCGCTGAAGAAATTCTCTTTCAACTTCCTGAATGTACAAGATGTGAGCAAACTATCCGAACCCGCCTGGTGACAAACACCAACTCTCTCAACTTCCAACAGTTCCGCGAGCTTGTTCAATCCACCATGAAGGCTATTGCAGAACTTCATCAGGTGCTTGATGTCATAAACAACAGGGAAGTACATATTGATCAGATCAAAAAACCCTGTCTGAGTTTCGGGCAAGTTCTGGCAAGTCAACAACTTGAGCAGGTACCCAAAATCATAACCACTATGGAAAGTGACCCAATGAACACAATCATTCAAAACAATCCCAGATGACATCAGGAGCTCTCCAAATCTCCTTGCATCAACACCCTTCTCGTTGTTTTTCTTGAAATCAATTCCACTCTGGCGCAACAGCTCAATTGAATCATTTGCAAAAACATCCTCATTGACATTAAACTCACGGAAATTGAACTGCCAAATGAAGTACTTATCCGTCCCGCAAGTGGGTAAATTCCCTTCTTCGTCTGAAAAGGTAAGGCCTAATTGGATCATTTTCAGCATGTCTACATTGTCTTTCAAAGTCTGGAAATGATAATCATTACTGTTCTTGAAATTCCCAACCGGACGCAGCACGATACCAGGAAACTCAGTGTCCATCGCAATATAAGGGTAATCGTCGACGACACCGCGAATCAAAGCGAACTCCTCGTCCAGATTTTCCTCCCATACCTCACGAATTTGAATCGAATCGCTTTTGGGCAAAAGCGACATTTCTCCAATTAAATAGCAAAAGTTCGACAGAGCCCGATCTTAAACAAATCATAAATAACGTAAAAAAACGACGAAACCCTTAACGGATCTATCTATCAGGAAACTCCCGATTCAAACCAGATCTGCACAAACCCAACAAAACTTTATCAAAAAAGAAATGAACTTTGAACTAATAATCAATAGCTGTTAAATAAAGAAAAAGGGGGGTCAACAAGGGAGGTTGATTCTTACCAGGAGTTATCGAAGGATTAGGGTTTCGATAGAAGATTTGTTGTGGAATGGATCGAGGGTATAAATAGAGAGAGGGAAACCGACAAATGGAGAGAGATCCAAGGTTAGGGTTTGAGAGTTGGGTGTAATATAAGGCGGCCGAAGAGGGTGGGGGATACTCCTATTATAGAACTTTGAAGAAATCCTAATTTTTTTAGGTCAAAATTGGAGTTAAATGAATAGGATACAGCTAATGCAGAGTTGGAAAAATGAGTTTTTTAAAGATGAGAGAGAAGAAGTTGGAGAGAGAGAGAGAGAGAGAGAGAGAGAGGGCTTTGGGTTAGAACGCGGATTAAAGGAGGGCCCTTTCCAGCTTAGGTCTTGCAATCAAGATTTGAAAATGGAGGCAAGAATAGAAAAAATTAGAGAGAAATTGTTTTGGGGGAAATAATGAGAGGGAGGGGGGCTTTCCAGCTTAGGTCTTGAAATCAAGATTCTATTTTGCTGTTGTTATGGGCTTTTTTATTTTTAGAAAAATTTAAAAGTTGGATGAGTGTATTTTTGTTTGGATCTTTGTTATTTTTCTAATTTTATTTCGAAAGTTGGGACCGAGGACCAATTAGACTCCAACTGGGATGTCTAAAAACTAAATAGAGTACGTTTTAGTTTACAGTATGACTCTCTTTAGGGTCCGTTTTGAACTTGAGGAAATTAAAGGAAAAGAAAGGAAAGGAAAATGTTTAATTAAAAAAGTATGAAGAAAATATAGAGAAATGCATTCTTAGAATTTAGTTTTCTTATTTTCTATACACTTTCTTTCCAAACCAAACAAGGGGAGGAATTATTTTATTTTATTTTTCTTATTCATAGGTTCCAAACAAAGTCTTAGTTTATTTTTTCTTTTCTTAGTCAAATCTTATTTCATCTTTATTTATTAAAGCAACTGAAAAAGTAAAAACAATAACGACTCTAATGCTAATACTAATGATTATTGCGTTTTGCTTTATTATTCACATGCACTGTCCTTTTTCCCCCTTATTTACGTAAAATGATAAACTTATCCTTTCATGAGCAAAAAAAATAGTTAAGTAAGATTCAAAGTTAATTTTATTACATGAATAGCAACAAAAAGTAAGTCCAAATGAATAACAAGAGATTGTAAATTTAATTATCAACTGAAAATTTTAATTTTAAAAAAAATATAAAGAAATATATAAGAAAAGACAAATAATTTGAGGGAGAGATATGCGAAAAAGAGGCTTTTTTCTGTTTTTATTTTGCTGCAGTTTTGGAATTATTTTTATTTTTATAAAATTAAAAGCTGGATCAATGTGTTTTTTGTTTGAATCTTTATTAGTTTTTCTAATCTTATTTTGAAAGTTGGGACGGAGGATCAATTATACTGCAGCTGGGATATCTAAGAATTAAATAAGTTTTTGTTTATAGTTACAATTATCTGTAATTAATTTTATTCTTTTCTTGGTCAAATTTTGTTTCATCTTTATTCATTAGAGCAAGTGAAAAAGCATAAACAATAACGACTCTAGAACTAATACCAATAATTTTTTGCATTTTGTTTTTTTATTCACACGCACTCTCTATTTTTTTTCCTTATTCATGTAAAATGACAAACTTATCCTTTCACGAGCGAAAAAAAATAGTTAAGTAAGATTCGAAGTCAATTTTATAATTTTACATAAACAAGGACAAAAGGCAAAGTCCAGATGAATAAGAAGAGAGTCTAAAAATCAATATCAATTGAAAATTTTTAACTTTTTACGAAAAATAAAAAATTTGTGTAACCCAGAAAATTATAAGAAAGACAAACCAATTAAAAATAATTTGACTTTATAGAGATTTGTTTTTTTGGTTTGGGACTTTTTAGACACTCCAAATCTAAGTCACATAATACACGTGCGGACGCGAGTGCGAAAACATCTTTCGAAAACCCCTCAAACAACTAGAATTTGTGAGTGCGAGAGTTTTTTTTTTTTTTTTGATCCGCAAAAACTCCTTAAAGGCTTACAAAGCTTGATCTTGTGCGCGAGCGCAGAGTGAGGACCGGGAGCGGAGCGAAAACAAATTTTGAAGGATAATGCAACTAAAACTCCGATCGGAAAATGGTCTGGGCTTCATAATATTCCAGTCCAATTTAGGGCTCATTCACAGACATCAGCCCATTATGATCGACAAGTTGGGCTGGCGCCATGGGCCGTCTGTAAATCACGGGAGATGACAACTTGGTAAATTCGCAGAGAGAGAAAACTAGGGTTTTAGGTTTACCCATTATAAAGTCTGCGCAACTTTTGTTCGTCGTCTCAGTCGCTTCGAAGCCACAGAGAGAGAGAGCAGCTTGAGTTCTCGAAGCCTCATCCCCAGCCACAGGTATTCTCTCTCTAGAATGCTTACTCTCTTTCCCTGTACTAATCTGCGCTCGATGATTTAATTATCCGTAGACGTTTCAGATCTAGATGGATTCGTGTATGCTGTCGTTCTCTTGTTTGAGTATCAAATGGCTGGACGATCTGGGCCTTTTACATCTGCAGACAAATCATTCGTATTTATCTCCCGTTATAGGATAAGAACACGAGTGCATTTAATTTTTTCGATATACGATGTTTGTAAATTTCAAAAAATGAGTTATTTCAGCTTTTGGGAGCTTGTGAGTGATTTGTGTTTGGATGAACCTGTAGAAAGATGTTTAGGTAGAAAGATATAGAGGCATTTTATGGAGGCATGGTGTTTGAATGCTTGAGAAATTAAATGGAACTACATAAAGATATATAGGGGTGAAATAAGATGTAGAAAGCTACATTGGTAGTGCAGGTTGGTTGCTGGACTGTGAGAAGCTTTCTTGAAGTATTATCAACTGGATTAATGTTGGAAATAATGAGCCCCGTTTGTGAGTTTACTGTGATTATAGGATTGAATTACGCCAGCTGATCATTGTGAGACTGTATTATAATTAGAGGTAGCTTAGGTATCCAGAGCCTTTAGACACTGGTCTCTGCATTTTTACTGATAGGGAGGTAATGCAATGAATGGGTGATAATTTTGTACTTTTGGGCTGGAGTTTTCTAATTTGGGTTATTTTTCCAGGAATATATAGAATTAGGACGACGTGTAGTATGCTTCCAATATTGGCAATGTGGTGTATAGTAGTTGGCTACGGTCATATGCAATTAAACTGATCTTTAAGAAAAGCCTTTGGTCCCATTTCTTGTTCCAAAGTGAATGAAGCAGTGTGTTTCAGAGTAGTCTAATCTTTGAATGTTTGGAAAATAGAGAGGTGTATTTGTTTGAAGGTCATTTCTTGTTGTCTTCCTGGAGTGTTATTTGTTTGGGTTTTATTTGCTTTTGACGTTTTAGATCGGTGTGCTCAAGTTCTTATTTTTACACTCGATTTCCTATGTTGTTTTCTTTTGAAGCAGGTTGAAAAAAGGATCTTGAAGAAGAAGAAAAATGTCAGGGTATGCCATTTCACTTCTTAAGATTGTTCTTCTGCAATTAAACAAAGTGCATCTGTACTTTGGAAAATGTTTGGAGTAAAAGTTCTGTAATCTTGGTGGCAATTTGTGTACTCATGTATTTCATGAGAACAGTAGCTTTTAGACCCAAATTTTGGATTACTAGAGGGTTAAGGAATTTTTTTTTGTTTAGTTGGCACTTGTCATAAGCTGATTTTATGTAGGAATGTATGTTCCCCTTTGCTTGGGTGATGCATTTACTCTTTGAGTACATTTATTTTTCAGTGAAGAGGTTGTTGTCGCCGCTGAGGCCCCTGCTCCGGCTCTCGGTGAGCCTATGGACATCATGACAGCTTTGCAGCTAGTCTTGAGGAAATCGTTGGCTCATAGTGGGCTTATTCGTGGTCTTCATGAGGGTGCAAAAGTGATTGAAAAGCATACTGCCCAGCTTTGTGTATTGGCAGAGGACTGCAACCAGCCAGATTATGTTAAACTTGTGAAAGCACTTTGTGCTGACCACAATGTGAACTTGATAACTGTTCCAAGTGCTAAGACTCTTGGCGAATGGGCCGGCGTAAGTTTAATTTGTTGTACTAACTACTTACTTCATTTTGACGATTCACTGTGCATCTCTCATGTAATTCTGTTGATTGTTTCCCTTGCGACCTTGAAGTTCTCAGTCAGTTATTAATATCAAAATGAAAAGGTCTGTTACCTCCATGTCCTTGATTGAAAAGGATTACAAAATTGGGGTTTGTTTCATGGGTTGCGGGTGACCCTTTTGAAGCAAACTTTATAGTGTGCTTTCTACTCATTCAGTTATTGCTGCTATCTACTGGTTGTCGTGTTGAAATCTGTTGGCTGATAAGTATGTGTTCAAACCAAGCCCATTGAATAGATCATTTTAGTTGCTGCTTTCTAGTAAGTAAACCAAGTTGTGTCCGGAAATAAAATTGCACATCATATCCAGCATTTGGCTTTTGATCTTCTCGGTGAGTTAAATGTTGCATCTGTTGCCCTTCCAAAAATTACTTACCTGTCTGATGCATCTTGGCTGCATTTTTGGAGTAGATATTGTGTAGGAGCAACTTGTAGGTACCTTGCATCAGATTCCATTAATTCGCCTCTGTAGTAGATCTTTGATGACTCAGTTTTAAGGCTTTATTGTACCATTGGCATGCAGTTGTGCAAGATCGATTCCGAGGGTAAGGCAAGGAAGGTTGTGGGTTGCTCTATGTTGGTTGTGAAGGTAAGAACCTGAAGGAATTGTTGAACTCTTCTGCTCTTCTACCTTTCCATGTGAAGCTAACTTCCTGTTTCTTCTGCAGGATTATGGGGAGGAAACCGAAGGCCTTCATATTGTTCAGCAGTATCTCAAGACTCAGTGAGTGACTATCAATGGATACCTCTTCGATTAGGCATGCATTGGAGTTTCACTAGAAACCTTGCCCCTCTTGTTGGTTTGGGAGACTGGTTTTAGGAAATTTTTGATGTTCTGAGTACCCTATTTGTAGCAGTTGAAAAGATTTTGGTTCTCACATGTTTGCAATTGTTTGCTTTTATGGTACTGGCTTTTATCCTCAATATCGGATCAAATATGTTTGATGTTTTGGAATCCGAATTCTGATTGATAGTCTGTTATGTATCAGTGGTATGTTAATTGAAGATTGGAAAAAACTGCATCTCGTACTAATTCAGAGCTAGCGGCCTGCATTTTTGAACTATTGCGAAAAGGCAATGCATACAGGTCTGATTGACCATCCCTTCTCATTTAGCTGAGGATATCTTAATTTCTTGTGGATCAGACGGGGTGACTGCGAACGATAATTCAAAAGGCATAGAGGAAAGGATTAGAAGACGAATTATGTTAAAGTTGCTTTGTCAGTTAAATTAACGATTATTGTAGCATATCTCAGTGGTAAAGTTTCTTAAAAAATTAGGTAATTGAAGGCTCCTCAAATATGCCTAGGGAAAGGAATTGGTTGGCCGCCTGGTGCATACCCGTAAACCGAACCATTCACCATTGAAAAATCCTTCGGTGTCACTGTTAATTCACTGCAAGGAAAGTGGAAGTGGTGGTATTCTACTACCGTTCAGCCAAACCATTGATCACTATGACTTTGCTTTTCGGACTTGACAAGACTGATAAACTGGGAGGAGTAGGCGGTATCGATGTTTTCTTTGACGTCCGGATGCAAATTATTGTACCGTGCAACTATTTACCATTCGACGTTGTAGCCCGAGAGACTAGTTCTTGAGAGCTTGTCGCAGTTGTCTGAGCCTACACCAAGCAAAGCAATAAGGAACGTCATGGGTATGTAAGCAATGTAAGTTTTTAATGCCCATAGTTCGTGGTGTTCATGCAAAATTTTTTTTTTTTTATGCACATGCGTTTTGCTTAGAGAGAGAAAAATCAAGCATTTATATCTCATTCATGCATTTTGTTGGACCGTGATCTTTTAGTTAAGCGCGACAAAAACAAAAACAAAAAAGCGTTACTCCTTCATGTAGATTTTTATAAACTAACCCTTGACTCAAAACAATTTTAAAAGTAGAGAATAAGAGATAATAAATAATAATGTTGAAAATCATATCAGTTTTTTTTAGCGAGACGTGTTAATGTTATGTTCTTTTAAAAAGTAAACAAACAATATCAGACATTTCAGACGAAAGGAGTACATCAAGAAACTGACCCCTCTTTGATCGAAGCTGACGTCTCTTTGATCGATCTTTGTTTTTCTTTGAAACGGCAAGAATTTATTAAGAAACTTGATAAGGGTACATCAAGTTGGGGGAGAGGGGAGGGGGATTTGATCGATCTTTGTTGCTACAACGAAGACGCAGATATCTACGCTCTACTAAGCACAAACCAAGAATCCGATGACCACCCGAAAAACAACTCTACCACCACCACCTTCTCCGCCGATCTCAGCTCTGCTCTCTTCTCTAGACTCTCAATGAACGCTGCTGCGCTCACCGGCGGCTTTTACAGCTTCACTGCTGCCCGCGATGATGCAGCCGCTTACGGACTCTTGCTATGCCGTGGGCGTGGGGACCTCTCCCTCGCGGATTGTCTGGACTGCATCGTTTTTGCTACTCAAGATGTACCCAAACTTTGCCCCGGAGCGAACTCGGTCACAATCTGGTACGACGAGTGCATGCTGCGCTACTCCAACGTCTCCATCTTCGCCACTCTGGACGAGTCGTGCACTAGGACTTCCATGACTGCGCAATCCGTTTCTGAGACCGGTTTTAGTTATGTGTTGGGAGAGGTATATATCTATCTATATTTAGGCCTAGTTTCAAACAAGAGAAGTTTCTCCTTTTTGATTAAAAAAATGTGCAAACAAAATGGTGATTAGAGATATCCAAAAAAAAAAAAAAAAAAAGGAGAGAGAGAGAACTGACAAATAGGTTCTCCAAAAGCACAAATTTTGTGTTCGCCAGGAAGAAGCTTCCATGTTGAAGTACTACAACTTTACCATGTGATATAGTACCATGTTACTGTAGACGATCTGATTTTGAGTGTCAAGTTTTCCAATTTTCATTGGGACATAAAGTTTTAGTACAGTAGTTTTTTGCAGTAAGATTTTTGGACTTCTGCTCTACACTTCCTCTTCAAACAGGTAACATCTAGTCTTCAGAGGAGGAGCAGGAATTTAACCCTTGGGAATTTCAGAAGAAAGATGGGCTACGTACATTATGAATATTTACAAATTCCGAATCGAAGCTTAGTTGAATTTACGCCCCAATCTCTCATGACTGGCAACTAATGTGTATAGGAGAGACCATTATAGGTATAAAATAGGATACAGTAATTTATCAAAAAAAAAAAGAAAAAAGGATACAGTAGGAAATTTAGAACAAGAACTGGGACTTGATTACGACATCAGATAAATGTACGATACATTGATCTAAAACCATTACAAACCACTGTAGCAAGAACAGTAATAAACCACTTGCTTGAGGAAAGATGGTTCTCAGGCCACTAAATATGAACTACAGAAATTCGTGATGCTCGAGAATACTTCGATTGTTCTCACATAAAAAGGGGATACAATACATCTAAGACGCACCGGCAAAATCCCTCATAACTGAAAAACCTACACGTAGAGTGCTCAAGGTTTCACGAAACTATATGTGACTATTACTTGCTCTCTGCAATGGGGAGGTAGACACCCTCGGCTGCCAACCACACATTATCAGGGCGCTTTTCTCGCACACCACAAACCTGAAATATTTGTACAAGAAAATTGTAACCAAAATGAAACCACCAGTTGAATATGGGTGTGCTCGGAGAAAGTTGATCATCACAACCCTAGTTTAGCATTTGGAAAAGCCAACAACAATATAGTAGAATAGTTATCTGCCAGATCCTGATGTTTGGACACGTGTATGTCAATCAGGGGCGGAAATATTTGTTGGCACTGAGGTCAAGCACCTATTGCCATTATGATTTGCAATGGAAAAGGATTGAAGTTTTCAGGTCTTTGGAGGCAATTATCTAATATTCTTGGGGTCATATTTAGAAAATATCAGCAAAAA
Organism: Rhododendron griersonianum; assembly: GCA_018127125.1. Taxonomy (NCBI): domain Eukaryota; kingdom Viridiplantae; phylum Streptophyta; class Magnoliopsida; order Ericales; family Ericaceae; genus Rhododendron; species Rhododendron griersonianum. Next base: position 39,415,390 of record CM030795.1, on the reverse strand, counting down.
ACCTTCGCGCTCTACGATTTTTTTTCCAACCCAGTCCATATTAAAGAAAAATCCATCTCATATTTGAACAACAAAGGCGTTCTAGATTCGTTATCCCAATGATGCATTTCTGCAAAAATATCAGAACTTTCACATTTTACCTCTTGTTGACCACCAGCTATTCGTGCGTATTTCTTGTCGTGACTATGTAGATAACCACCAGTATCCACATGACGGAGCCTGATCCTTTGATCTTGCCTCCAAGTTTTCCCACTTCCTTCTATTTCGAGTCTGAGGGAAGGAAAGAAAGTGAGTTTCGCCATTTGCCATAGAGGAAACCAAGTTATGTAAGTATATGTTCCAAATATGTCACAAGTCTCACCTCCAATAGTCCCCGGTGTCAGATTCCCCATCTCCTCCAAAGCCGCTCACCTACAAAACATTATATTGCAGCTCAAATCAAGTCCCATGATAAATATTTTCTACCAAGTTTGGCATACACTCGCATTTTAGTCTACTCATCAAAATGAGACAAGAATTATGAGCAGCAGTTTCTTGGGTCTCCAAAAATTTCAAAACACATGCATGAGTAAGAGTGCCTTCCAACTGATGTAGACAATGTCAGTATACGCGAATGTGTAAGCACATTTAACTGTTGCATTTACATATCTACCACAAAGTCTTCCACCTGTGTTGTGTTGCTAATGAAAAGCGAAGCTATAGTTTTTCAAAACAAGGTAAAATGTGAAGTGAGGTAACCAAATACTGCCCACCCTTTCACCTTCTTCCTTTGGAAGGTCACCAGTCTGTTTGGTGGAAAAGGGGAAGGGGGGGGGAGATCTCCCTCAATCACAAGAATGAGATGACTAACAATGTGGCCCGGTAGAACGATTGAATCACATGTTGCCAGCGTGTGTTGTCTAATTTGTGTCAGGTAGCGGATGTATTGAAATCATACGAACTGAAAACTGAAAACACAAATAAATGAACCGCTCTGCTTCGAGTTCGGAAGTACACCACTAGCTAGCAATGGATCATTGACAAGATGAAGATTGCATCGTAGTAAACGGGGGGTAAAAGTATCAGAAGTTTGTGCATTCTGAAAGAAATTCAAATTTCGCAATAATGCAGTAAGAGGCCACATGAAGCCAATTAATAATGACAATCAAACAAGTATGGGTATAATAAGATAAAAAAAAGGCTGCTGATTTTGCCACTCCCTTTTTTGTTAACGCCACTCCCCTGCAAGTGTATTTTTGGTGAAAAAATACACTTGCAGGGGAGTGCTGTTAACAAAAAAAAAGGGAGTGGCAAAATCATTTCCCTAAAAAAATGCTCAACCAACAAAATGGCGGAAAAGATCCATGTTTGCATAAGGCAAAGGACTAACATATAAGTTCTGCCTTACAACCTCACCAATGGAGTAATTTTATCAATTTCTGGTCACTCACAACTCCTCTCAAATTAATCTGCAGCCATATTGTCAACGAAATAACTAGAGGAGTGAGGGGGAAGGGGTAACTAGAAACGATAACATTGTTCAACTTTGGCAAGAGGACACATTATGCTAAAGAAGACACAAAAGTCAAAATAAAACGTTGTTACCCCTTAAGAGAAATAACACTAGCCATTAGAGGACTTAAAATCAAGAGGGAAAGAGTTAAAAAGGCGATTTGCCAACCTCGAGATTGCCCGAAATAGGGGATGCATGCAGGTGGCTATGAAGCCATTTCCTTGTCCTCATATGTTGCAATCTAAAAATTGCTCCACTTTTGATCGCGTCCCCTTGCTTACCAGAGTCTGGCACAGGCCTAACAATCTAACCAGAAAGAAACCATGCTGTAAATCTGGAAACTTCAAAGCTGAACTCGAATTTAAATTACAGCAAATGTAATCGTAGTAGGAGAATAAACTACTTTATCATTGGCATACCCAGTAGCTATTGGAGTCATCAACATTTGGGAACCCAGTAACAGACTGCTGCCCACTGCCAGAACCGTAAGGCACATCGTGCGAATGCAAGCGGAACAATGTCCTTTCATGCATTATCTTGATGACAGAACCATAAGTAATCTGCCAGCATCAAGTAACACGAGACTAAGAATGATGACTGACAAATATAGTACATAAACAGAAATTTATGATTAACTAATCATAGTCAGACAGACCCATAACCGAAAAGAATGTACTGAACTGAGAAAGCAAATTGACAACCCCATATGGAAAACAACTGCCTCTCCAACCATCTTCAATTTCGTCAAATTTGAGTATCAATCATCAATGTAATTTGGTTTGATGAGAACTAGTCCAATGAGTCTTCAAATCTTTGAAAACAACTCTCAACTTATCCCAGAAACTCATTTCAACCATTTTTCTAAAAATGGAACGCACACATCACTACTAATTTAAACATTTGATCAAATCATCTTCAAAAAAATCCCAAACTTATCCCCAAAAGCTTCTTCGCCAACTACTTTTTTCTTCCATGATTGGCTACTTCTCCAACTACCTTTTTTTTTTTTGTGCTTCAGAATAATCCAACTACCTATTAATCTGTTATCATTTTGATGAAAGATGCGAGCTCATCTCTTACCCCTTTTTCATCCCATTTCAATTTCAATTTGACAAAAGAATGACTGAATGATTGAAAATTCCTTTCACGAATTACTGAGTTTAAACGAACCTAACAATGAAATCCACAATAAATTTGACCAAAAAACTGAAAAGACATCAAAGGAAACAATGGAAGTACCAATATCCCCTAGTTTACACAATGCCAATAAACTACTTAAATATGATGAAAGAACTGGGGGATGATCGGAAAATGCCCCCACAAATCACTAAGCTTAAACGAACTTAACAATTAAAACCCACAAGTAATACGAGCAAAACATGAAACCCATCAAGAAAACAACAAAAGTACCATCATATCTTACAAAGTACCAATGCCTACTTAAATACGATGAACTCATGATAGTATTGGTGAATGATTGGAAAATGCCCTCACGAGTCACTATGCTTCAACGAACCTAACAATGAACCCACGAGTAATCTCAAGAAAATGTGAAAACCCATCAAGAAAACAATGAGGGGCTGTTCGCTAGGGAGAGAAGAGGGTGGATATACTATCACCCCAGATAGTATATCCAAACTATTTATATCGGGTGCCACTCGGATATAGATGGTGGACATAATATCAGCGGATTGTATATCTGACAGGGCCGGATATAGCACCACCTCCCTCCCCTATCTATGTTCCACCCTTATATTCGGTCTCTAAATTAGAAAAATGCCACCTCTCCCTTTTTCACATATTTACAATATATTCTCCTATATACATATCTACCCTTTTATTATGTCCTCTCATGCTATCCACCCAAAACAAGTTAAACAACGAGCCGTGAAGGTCCAATTATCTCCGATTCTATATGGTGTCTGTAACCAAAACGCATCTGAATCACGTAAGTGAGAAAATTAATAACTACACGGACACCTCCTGACCCCCTTTTTCAACACATTTAAATTAGACGAAAGAATTGCTATTGCAAAATTCGTTATGAATCACTAAGCTTAAATGAATCTAACAACAAACCCACAAGTAATACGAGAAAAATACGAAAACCCATCAAGAAAACAACGAAATTAATACAGTATAAATTGTGCAATTACCTGAACGCCCTCGGAAGCAGCGGAAACAGGAGAGGTGGAGTAATCGGGGTCAAGGGTAAGGAAGAGAAAAACGGCGAGAGCGAAGAAAGAGAAGGCCATGAGGAAGAGAAGGACAATGAACCAGGTCTGTTGCCAAAACGGAAGGTTGAGGTCCGATTCTGAAGACTGGTGGTTTAGGGCTTCTCTGTATACTATTCGGGTCGGGGCAGAAATTACAGTCTGATTATTAGGCGAAGAAGAAGAAGAGTGCTTTCTCCGAGAGAGGCTAGATGGAGCCACGGCTGGAAAACGTCTACGGCTGATGGGCCGGGCTCGGGGATGGAATTGTAGAGAGAGAGGGAGAGAGAGAGAGGCGTTTGATTTGGGACTTGGGGGAAGACTGAGGGTCTGGTTTTCGTCCAAGTTTGAGACTTTGAGCGCGTAGGAGAAGAAAGTGAGAAGAGGGAAGCCCCACGGTTACTCCATTTGGTTGGTTGATGGGTTTGTTTCGCAGAAAAATTGGTCCGGTTTCCTAATGGATCGGGGTTCGGCCATTAGGGTCAAGCCGCAAGAAGGTAAATATTGTTAAATTTCCTAGTTCCGGTAGATATGACTTACCTTCGGTCGGATCAGAAAAGGAATTAGTAATCGAGATGCGCGTAATCTGACATTCGAACAGAGATAGGAGGGAGGGAGACATCAGACACGTAATGGGTGGAGTTTGGAACGAACGGGATTGTTCCACGTAGTTATAATGATGATGTGGGAGGAGGCTATTGGTTGTAAGTAATATGACGTGGATGCATTTGGGCGGCCGTACACCAAGTGCACCCGGAGGTTGCCTAATTTTTTGTTTTTATAGTATTTTAAAACTAGTCAATTCGCCGTACAAAAAAAAACTAGTCAATTCTGTGATTAATTTTTTCAGTTATTCTTTCGATTAGAGAAATGAACATGAAAAAAGTTTAGAAAGCAAACCAATAAAAAAAATAATCAAGGATTTATTTATTATGACTTATATTCTTTTTTTACTAAGGAAAAGGATTTTCACACTCATTTTTTGATAATGGCACTCAATTTTTTTGTCTTTTTGTGAAGCTTTGTTATGTATTTTTTTTTTCACTTAAAGACAAAAAAAAAATGAGTGCAATTATCAAAAAGGGAAGTGTGAAAGTTTTTGTGTGTACTTTTGTCTCTAAAAGACAACAAAAATGGGTGCAATTATCAAATAAGAAATTGAAAAACATTACCCTCTACTAAGACGTTTTTATCATAAATTTTGTCAATTTTGTGATTAATTTTTTCAGTTATTCTTTCGATTAGAGAAATGAACATGAAAAAAATTTAGAAAGCAAACCAAAAAAATCAAGGATTTATTTATTATGACTTATTCTTGTTTTTACTAAGAAAAATGATTTTCACACTCTTTTTTTTTTTTTTTTTGATATTAACACTCCATTTTTTGTCTTTTGTGAAACTTTTGTATGTACTTTTTTCATTATAAAAAAAAGGAGTGCAATTATCAAATAGGGAGTGTGAAAGCTTTTGTACGTACTTTTTTTTACCTTCAGTCAAAAAAATGAGTACAATTATCAAATAAGAGAATGTGAAAATCATTACCTTTACTAAAACGTTTTTATCATACTTTCTATATCATAGATTACTATCATCAAGACAATAATAAAATTTTAAAAAATTGATATAAAACTTAAGTACCCGTAGGTCTCTAACTTGATCTTCTTTTTTTTTTTTTGAAATAGGCAAATATACGGGGAATGTCCCATAATAAAAAGTACCAGAGAGAATATGCAATGGTGCCTATTAAAATGCGGAAGACAAGAGTTACCAACTGGAATAGGAGCCCATTAGTCTATAAGGTGGAATTCACTTCTATGGTGGTCATGTTTAGCCAATAATATCCATAACATTATTCAGAAGGTCTTGTTTGATAACTGATCAAGTAGAGCAAATTGGGATAGCTAGAGGAAGAATGTGAGATTCATCACCTTAGAAACTTGTCTTTAATTATCAGCCAACTTTTTAAATAACTCACGTGTCCGAGCCAAATCTCACCGCCCACTGGGAGGAGCTCGATTAAGTCTTTAGCGAGTTTTCGGATATTATATATTTGTGAGATTTTTACTTAGAAGTGGTTATATGTAATTTCTGTCAGCCAACAAGAGGAGTATTGTAGCCGATTCGCATATGGACCTTAAATCCATATGTGAATCCTAAAACAATGTTGCAACTGAAATTATTATAATCATTGATTATGAAATGAAACATTAATTTCTCAGCATAAGTGAATGGACCAGTAACGGTATGTGAATCTCAATCAGATTTTGCAATTTACTCAGCCGAGAAGGACAATATAGTAACTTAAGAGGGAAAAAAATGACAAACTACCCAAATAAAGTAAACTGAATACTAGTGAATAGTATCCTACCGAAATGTTAATCAAAATATTAGGTCTATGAAATCGCTAGCCTGTTGCTAAATGCATTTCTTTTCATACTGTATTATACTGATTTTATTATTTTATTATAGTGTATTATATTGATTTTATATTAGGTCTATGAAATTAATTTTGTCTATCAAAAAAAAATTGCTAGCCTTCGTGTGCCTAAACATTTCGGTGTTTCCTTTGGTTCAATGAAATAATCTATATTATAAAACGAAGCAGTTTTTGTCTACACATTCAAACATGAGCACCTCTACAGCCGTTGATCGCCTTCAAGCTAAGATCGTAGCCTTCCGATTAAGAGAATGTTTTCTTAAATTATACTTTGACCTGCTGTTGTGGTAATATATACACTTTCCTTTCCAATTTATTACCTTTTGATTTTTTCCATTTTAAGTTGATCATATTATTTCAAGAGGGTTGATAATTAACATGTAAATTATTGCATTTTATTATTTCTTCTCTATACCTTGGCATGAGCTTTTTAAAGTGAGGCAAAGAGAAAGTGAGGCAGAGAGTGAGTAGGTTTTATTGGACGGGTAGAGCCGACAACTTATTTAAGTTGGGATTGTATTTCGTTTGGACGTGTCTTTAGGCACGGAGATTCGCTAGTGTTCAGTGATAAAAGATTGAGAAATGGAAACACTTAAGAAAATAAAAGGACAAGGAAAGGAAGACAAAAAAAACAACAAAAGAAATGAATTCGTGCTGCTTCTTTTTTTTGTGTATGTGTGTGAGAGTTGAGACATATCGGACAATGGGCAATGGTGCCTATTTTTTTTTTTCTCAGACAAAAAAAAGTTATTAATCTTTGAAAATGATACAAAGATTAAAGGGACAAGGACAAGCAAAAGCAACCCGAGACCCAAAAGAAAATGTTAACAATAAACCAACAAAGAAAAGACAATACCATAACAACCAGTCACACCAATATAAAACCAGCCTCCGATCCAAGACCAACAAAAACAAAAACCATTAGAAACAACTGCAACAACCCAAGCCAACGAAAACAACAGCAACAACGAAAGACCCCAAGACCATCAAAACCACCAAAAAATTGAAACCATCCCGGCAACCTCTGCCAAGAACCAAAACACCATAGTTAATGGGCAATGGTGCCCATTAACTATGGGTGATAAACGAGCCAAGCAGGTAGTTGATCAAGCTTAGTTTGTTAGCTTAACGAGCTTTAAAAATATGTTCGAGCTTAGCTTATTTTTTAGACGATCCGATCTTAAATGAGCTTTAATCAATTCAAAGATGAGCCGATATCAAGTAGCTTGAATTTTTTTTATAAATAATAAGCTGAAAGAGCTGAGTACTAGCTTGTTCAAGCTTGATTGAAATATTAACGAGCTTTAAAAATATGTTCAAGCTTGGTTTGTTTATGTAACAAACGAATCTTGAACAAACTTTTAACGAATGAACACGAGTTCAGACTCGAGTAGTTTGATTCGTTTAACGGCCCTATTTAAAACCAATATTGAATTATGAAAAGAAAGGTAAATGCATACGAATCCCTTCTATTTGTGTTTTTATGGTAACCAAATAGAAGCAATTAATTCGTTTACATTTAGTAGTATTTTCTTTTGATTCAGTAAATCCAATAACCAAATCAAGCAGTAATTGGAGGAGAGCTGTTAATCGCCCCTCCCGTGTCAGACCCTTCCCTGACACGAGCCCCTGCCTTTCCCCCTTATACCCCCACATGTTCTCTCTCTCTCATTTTATTTTTTTATCCTAAATAATCATAATGAAATTTTGACTCTAGGGCTCTCGTTGATTAATCCTAAGAAAGTCGTGGAATCAAATATCTCTTAGGGTTAATTAACGAGAGCCCTAAAGTCAAAATTTAATTATGACCATTCAGGATGAAATGATCCGAAAACTGAAATCTTTCCACCAGTTCAAACGGATTGAAATTTGGAACACTTAATTTTTTAACCATATTTTTTAATATATAAACTGTCTAAAGAGGTTGAAAAATTAGTGTTCTAAATTTCAATCCGTTTGAACCGGTCGAAAGATTTTTGTTTTTTGATCATTTTATCCTAAATGGTCGTAATTAAATTTTGACTCTATGGCTCTCGTTGATTAACCCTAAGAGATATTTGATTCTACGACTTTCTTAGGGTTAATCAACGAGAGCTCTAAAGTCAAAATTTAATTAGGACTATTTAGGATAAAATGATCAAAAAACAAAAATCTTTCCATCGGTTTAAACGGATTGAAATTTGGAACACTTAATTTTTCAACCTCTTTAGACAGTTTAAACTACCACAAAAATATAATTTTTCTATTTTACATTATTTTACCATCAATATTAGGCTCGTTTGATAGATTTCGTTGAGTAGATTTCAAAAATATACTCCCTCCGTCCCATAATATTTGTCCGGTCCGCAAAACAAGGACGTAAAAATAATATGTTTTTTGCAAGAAAAATTCAAATTTTTTTTAACAATTCATTAGATATCGATGAGTTCTTGTAATTTATGAAAAAAGTTTGAATTTTTTATTGAAAGAAATGCATTATTTTTTAGTCCCCGTTTTGCGGACCGAACAAATATTATGGGACAGAGGAGTAAAACTTATTAAAAAAATATGTGAAACAGTGAGAGAGAGAGAGCGCGCGCGCAGGTGGGGGTAAAAGGGCGAAGGAGTGGCCCGTGTCAGGGGGGTGTCTGACACGGGGGCCGATTAGTAATACACAATTGGAGTCCCCTCTCTCTCTCTCTCTCTCTCTCTCTCTCACACACACTTATTTATTTATTTATTTTTAAGATGGGACTCTTTTTACAGTGTTGACCAACAAGAATCTTAATTTGTCATTACGTCCTTCATGTTTACAAATTTCATTAAACGACTGCTTAGCCAATAACTTTGCCTTCAAATAAGGTTGAAAATCCCAAGTGTAGGGCTAGATCATATCGTTGACAACATAATATCCGGTAAGACCGGGATAGTACCCACAGGAAATCGGTAATAGCTTGTTCGGATTGTAGGTTTTATGTGCGTTTAAGATGGTCAACACTTGGTTTTGCTTTGAAAGTGGAATGACTTGCTAAAAGACTAGAAAAGAGTTTGATGAACTTAAAAAGGGCAAGTTTAGGGATCATCCATCCCTTGACAAAGGCTATTATCGATTCTCGATTATAACTCAAGCGAGAGTCACGACCGCGCGCTCACACTCTGAATTAAACCAACTTGTTTTACTAATGAATCGAACACGTAGGAGGCCACGAGCTCTAGGCATACCGTGTGCCAAGACCGCTTGACTAAACGGCATGCCAAGAAGTTAACACCCCTAGTTTAGACAAAAAATGGCTAGGTTACTCCAATTCCGAAAATCATGCTCTAGCTTTAAGCTCGAGGGTTCGAGAACCAAACAACAACCTAAGTCTTTGGAAAGATTAACCCAAGACTTAGCTAAAATACTACTCACTCGTAGTAAAAGAACAAAGCATAGCATAAAAATGAGACATGTTATTGAACCGTAGGAAGCGAAAATCCTTGAACATTAGTTGGAAATTTGGAACAGGCCACTGCTTGACGACTCCTCTGATAACCCATCATTCGACACCGCGAAACAATAATATATATCTAGTAAATAAACTCTTGGACTGTCTATATATATATCCAGTAAATAAACTCTTGGACATGTCTGCAATGGAATTTTCTCACTGTATAGCGAGAACTTCACGAATATGTTGCATGTGTAGTTCAGTAGTTCCACTATAAATAAGAATGTCGTGCAAATAGACCACTACAAAACTTACCGAGCTTGTGCATCGAACGACCACAACTTTATGAAACATGAAAAACGACAATGAAAAACGAAACAAATTAAAGAAGTGCAACAAATACCAATCAATAGCAAAATGGATCCAATTAATTGGTTGTATTGTAGTAGTATCTTACAATCGATCTTGTTGTGTTACGTGACGGATTACATATGACGATCTTGATTCCATTGCAGTGTGTTTGAGTTCACATGGTCAAAACACGAACTACTGCGCGAATTCACCTCAGGTTGCTACCGAAGAGATGTTATTTGGATTCTCGTCGACTTCTACGTAACAGAGCCAATTAAATCATCCTCTAATTCTTGATGCTTCTCAAAATATGTAATTTTTTCATTCACAACTCACTGTTTTTCCTCAGAAGATGTCTGTAGGTGCGGTTAAGATTATGACCGTTGACCCCAGAAGAAGTTTGACCTACCACTCACATGATGACGCGTGGAAAGATCGTGAGATTGACATGTGGCAAGCAGCTGCCCACAGAGAGACTTGGTGCCACGAGGCATAAGATGCGTAGATGTGACGCAAGAGGGGCCCCATGCAGCTGAATAAACTCGTGAGGATAAAAAAGGCCCGCGAGAGTCATCGCGAGGGTAGTCGGCCCGCCAAAGTCCCGCTGGAAGGGCCGCGGTAGTCCCGCGGACGGGTGGGGTTCACGGCAAGATGTGCCCCGCGCAGCTAAACAAGCTCGCGGAGGTATTGAGGCCCGCGAGAGCCATCGCGAGCGAGGGCAGCGCGGACAAGGCCGCGACAAGCCCGCGGAAGGGCGAGGCCCGCGACAATATGGGTCCAGCGGAGGTTTCGTTCCTTGCCTATAAATACCAGTGCTGGTATTCAGAAGGAGACTCTCTCTTTCAGAGACAGACAGAGAGACTCAGATTTCTAGAGAGAGAGCCATCTCCTCTAGAGAGAGAAAACAGATTTCTAGAGAGAGAGAGCCATCTCCTCTAGAGAAAGAAGATAGATTTTCAGAGAGAGGGAGAGACCATCTCCCTGGGAGGAAATTGGAACTACGTTTGACCTGATTCCCTGTACACCGGGATACGTAGGCAGCCCTGATGACTCGGGCACGGTCGCACGCTTTATGTCTCCTCCATCCCTTCGTTCTAAACACTAACCATTCTTTACCTCTCCAGCACATTTTATTCTCATGAATATTTTGGGCTCTATTCTGAACCCCGAGGAGATGGGTCCAGATTTTGACCGCTCCTACATTAGGCGACTCTGCTGGGGAGGTGGATTGGTTGGCTGTTTAGTTTCAGAGCTATTGGGTTTCGGAGCTGTTTTGCAAGAATCACTTGTAAATATAAAGGATAAGAATCAACAGGCCCAGATCTACATATCCAGAACAGAAGAATGAGAGAGACGGCCTTGAAGACCTCAGCATCCTAGTCAACCACAAAAATATATGGGGGCAACATGGCTTATCTCTACGCTTACCGACACTTAAAGATTCTCGTGCTGAATTTTGTCTTGGAAGCACTCATCAAAATTCTCTATCAAGAGGGAGAGCCGCGCAATTGACGAGAGAGATTACCTCCGCTACAACCCACCGCGGAAGGAAACTTGCCGCCACGAGATCCACTGTTTACCCCCTCAAAGCTTCACATGTCGGCGAGTTACAAAATCTCGACGGCCGACGTGCCGTGAGAGTCAAATTAAGCCATGGAGATTACTCTGAGGAGAACCCTCCAGGAGAAACAGTCTGAGCCGCGGGGATCACCGCGGAGGATCATCGACACAAAGCCAAAACTATCGATGGTTCAAACCTTCCGCGGGCGTCACTTGGAGAGGGTGTCACTCCGAAGTGGACTAGCTAGACCACGTCCGCGAGAGGTATGCCGCGGGTACGACGGTACTCGCGGAACCATCTTTAATTCACATTTGTCGCGGGAGTCACTGCGGAGAAGAGCTTGTGGCCGCGCGACTCGTCACTCATCCCTGTGAAGTTCACATGACGCAGTAGCAACGAAAAATGCTGTACGAGTCACACATGGCCACGGACCGGAAAACTATCAATGGAATCACCACTCGTATTAACACCATTCATGGGAACCCACCACCAGAGTAGACTGTACTTGTGGATTCAACATAGCGGCGAACATGCCGCCGGTAGCATTTCCTACCATTTTCTACGTTGCGGATTTAACAATAATAGACCAACGGCAAAAGCACCGCGAATGCCGGAATTAATTCTTGGTGAACATGTCGGAATGGTCACCCCGCGGGAGCCACCGCGGAGGTGAAAACTGAAAGCAAGACATCACCTACAAAGGGGAGTATCACAGGTGCAGAGTTACCCGCGAGAGCCATTGCGTGGTTTAATGTGTCCAGGGGGGAGAACATCCCGTAACCCGAAAAGACACCAGAGTTAGCGCGAGTCCTGATCAAGGGCGAGGGGCGCGAGATGCACCGAACAGGTGCCAGAGTTAGCGCGAGTCCTGAAAACGATCGGCTGCACCGAACAGGTGCCAAAGTTAGCGCGAGTCTTGATCAAGGGAGGGGCGCGAGATGCACCGAGCAGGTCAGAGTTAGCGCGAGTCTGAACACGATCGGGGCGCGAGATGCACCGAACAGTGCGAGTTAGCGCGAGTCTGATCAGGGCGAGGCGCGAGCCGCACCGAGCAGTGCGAGCTAGCGCGAGTCTGAACAAGGGCGAGGCGCGAGATGCACCGAACAGTTGCCAGAGTTAGCGCGAGTCCTGAAAGGGCGAGGGGCGCGAGATGCACCGAGCAGGTGCCGGAATTAGCGCCTGATCAAGGGCGAGGGGCGCGAGCTGCACCGAACAGTTGCAGAGTTAGCGCGAGTCCCGATCAAGGCGAGGCGCGAGCCGCACCGAACAGTGCGAGTTAGCGCGAGCCACCGATCAAGGCGAGGCGAGCTGCACGAGCAGTGCGAGTTAGCGAGTCTGATCAAGGCGAGGCGCAAGATACACCGAACAAGTGCTGAAGTTAGTACGAGTGCTGTTGAAAGGCGAGTAGCGCGAGATGCACCGGGCAGGTGCCGGAATCAACGCTAGTCCTGATATAGGGTGAGCATCATGAGGTCAAACTCATCGAAGAAAGTAAAGGTCCAGACGCCTCAACGGCAATAGCAGAAGGAAGCAGCAATACGTCCTTATCAGATTCGCTCAGACGCAAAGACATTACGCACGCGCACGACAACATGAATGTCGCACGCGCGCGGGGGGCATATGTAGGTGCGGTTAAGATTATGACCGCTGACCCCAGAAGAAGTTTGACCTACCACTCACATGATGACGCGTGGAAAGATCGTGAGATTGACATGTGGCAAGCAGCTGCCCACAGAGAGACTTGGTGCCACGAGGCATAAGATGCGTAGATGTGACGCAAGAGGGGCCCCATGCAGCTGAATAAACTCGTGAGGATAAAAAAGGCCCGCGAGAGTCATCGCGAGGGTAGTCGGCCCGCCAAAGTCCCGCTGGAAGGGCCGCGGTAGTCCCGCGGACGGGTGGGGTTCACGGCAAGATGTGCCCCGCGCAGCTAAACAAGCTCGCGGAGGTATTGAGGCCCGCGAGAGCCATCGCGAGCGAGGGCAGCGCGGACAAGGCCGCGACAAGCCCGCGGAAGGGCGAGGCCCGCGACAATATGGGTCCAGCAGAGGTTTTGTTCCTTGCCTATAAATACCAGTGCTGGTATTCAGAAGAGGACTCTCTCTCCTTCAGAGACAGACAGAGAGACTCAGATTTCTAGAGAGAGAGAGCCATCTCCTCTAGAGAGAGAAAACAGATTTCTAGAGAGAGAGAGCCATCTCCTCTAGAGAAAGAAGATAGATTTTCAGAGAGAGGGAGAGACCATCTCCCCGGGAGGAAATTGGAACTACGTTTGACCTGATTCCCTGTACACCGGGATACGTAGGCAGCCCTGATGACTCGGGCACGGTCGCACGCTTTATGTCTCCTCCATCCCTTCGTTCTAAACACCAACCATTCTTTACCTCTCTAGCACATTTTATTCTCATGAATATTTTGGGCTCTATTTTGAACCCCGAGGAGATGGGTCCAGATTTTGACCGCTCCTACAATGTCCAACTTTTTTTTATTGATATTTCCAATTTTCAATTGTTTCCGGCTATCTGTATCTAGTTTAATTGGACTTCATGTCCAAATTTTGATGGATCTTGTAGCCTCCTTAATTTGGTAGAATTCAGTTAAAGAAGAGACACTACCATTATTCATTTTTGCAATCGGTTCGAGTGTTGGGCCGGCGGATGGTGGTGGTGGTCTATGAAGCACGGCTACTTTTAAAATCATGCCGTACTTGTATCCGCAACGTATCAGGTATCGGTACTGGGCATGATAGTTCTAAGTACGTACCGGGTACGCGAAACATGTACCAAGATTTTTTCCTATAATTTTTGTCATACCCCAGAAGTACCACAATACGAAATGAAGCTAAGTTGATAAGACTTCGTGTTTCTCTGTGCTTAGCATGATTCTAGAATAAAGATTTCGGCCCATAGGTTCTCTCGTATAATAATGACATTAAACTTTAATTTGCACCTTAATATTGGTGTTAATATTGGAGTATTTGATATTAGATTCTTAAATATTACCGGAGTCATTTAGCTTCGACATGCAATTATTCATGTAATACAAATTATACAATGCTTTATATTAGTATGAAATGCATTTGTTATAGCCGTACCCGTACCCTACTTTTTTTTTAGGTTTCGTTGTCCCGCCTTACCCCGTACACGTGCTTCTTAGGCGGTGGTTGTTGCGCGGCTGCCAAGTAAAAGAAACGGATTGAGAGTTAGGTGAAAGAAAAACAAGGTTAAGGAGAATTTTATTGAGTTCAGAAAGAATCATTTTTTTGGAATTCTTCTGTTTCTCGGTTTGATATCTATCATCATCTCTATTCCCTTTTATTGATTTTTCTATCCCACCTAAGTTGAAATGAGTCTAAATATCCTCCATTGAAGGAAGGAAACATATGGATAGGGATGTGTGTAGAGGTGCGCATTGGTCGTGTCATACCGGCTAACTCGTTTTTTTCCCACGCTTAGGATGTTTTGTATCGTACATAGCCCTGCTTATTTATTCATTGCGTGATTCGTGTTGTAACTTATCTCTGCATGCCTATTCTCGTGCCCATTTTGTATCTTGTATCATGTTCGTGGCTATTTGAATCGTGTAAGCCAAAAATAATTAACCAATACTCTTTATAGTGGGAAAAAAAAATCAATTAATTGTAATAATTTAAACAAAATAATCACTTCATTGGTAACTTAAAGTTATAAGAGTTTTATCATTAAATATATCGCAATTAGATTGGCACCTGCTTTACTAATTATCGTTTCTTTAAAATTTTGGAAGTTAAAAAAATAATTGAAAGTAAAGATGTACTGCACAATTTCTAGCTAATCATGAATCATGATCATTTTAACTCATCACCTAATGAAAAAAAATAAAAAAATAAAAGGTTCAAAATTGTACAAGTTATCAATCGATCGTAAGAAAAACCATATAACGTGTCTGTACTATGCCCGTACTGTGCTTGTGTCATACACGTGCGTACATCGTGCTCATGCTTTAATTGTGCCACACATGCCCCAAATGACGACGAAACACTTGGTAAGATGGATGGAGACAATGATGTTAATATATATCATAGTTGCCTCTTTTCTTTTATTATATGGACTCTCTTTTGGCAAACAATTTAGCATTTGGTGAAACAAGATTCTCTTGTGCTCTCTCCATGTCACTCACTCTCTCTTCTACTTCCTACGCAAATGAAGTCCCTTTTTTTTCGATTTAAAGCAAAGTAGTAATGTTTGATTTATTATAACCTTTTTTTGTTGGATCAGACTAACTTTACTCTCTTTTATTTATTTTCTTTTATTTCCCCTTTCTCTTCGCAATAAATGAAAGAAATCTCAACGTTCCTTTTCTTTTCTTATCCACCGTTGTGCAGCGCGATTAAAATTATTTCGTTTTTTGAATTATTTCGTTTTTCTTCCCCTTTCCCATCTCTTATATATTCATCTACTTCCTCTTCCTAGCTCCCACCCTAATTCCCTATCCCTACCCCGCCGCCGTCATCCTCGGGAAAACCCTAGTCATGGTAAATCCTTCGCTATCTTCATTTTTTCCTTTTTATTGCAAATGTGTGATTGTTCATTTCTGATCAATGTTTACAGTTAGCACCAAATGCATTGTGACATTAATTTTTAAATTGAAACGTTCTGTTCATGTCTCCGTACTCTGATACAAAAGTATACTCTGATATGAAAGTTAACAAAAGCAACTGCGCTCAGCTATACTTGCTCATTGTATCGGACCATAAGTTATCAATCGATCGTTGGAAAAATCACATATCGTGTTTGTACTGTGCCCGTGCCATACTTGTGTAAGTTGTGTGTATATCGTGCTTGTGCTTTAATTGTGCCACATGCCCCAAATGACGACTGAGGCCATCCACAGTGGTATAATCAAAAAAGGATAACCAAAAGTTGACACATCAGCTTTTGATTATTCGCTTAAGAGGTTGCTAAGCTTAACAATGTTGAGCTTCACAATGGTCACTTCTAGTCCATAACCAAAATAAGAGGTCCACTACAATTTCTCTCTCTCTCTCTCTCTCGCGCGCGCCATTCACTTCCCTTCATTTACGTTTTTTTGGGCAAAATATATCGATTTCCTCTTTTAATTTTGGGGAAAAATCGGTGACTTTCTTCCCTTATATTATGAATTAATTTTTTTTTTTTGGGGGGTGGAAATAAAAACGGGAAAGAAGAGTGAAATACCTTAATCCGGCGACGATGGGTTGGATTGTAGATGATCAAGAGATATGAGTTTCGCTTTTGGAGGGAAAGAAAGAGAAATAATTTGTCGATGAAGTGAAGAAGATATAGAGTAAGTGAAGAAGAGAAAAAGAAAATACCAATTGAAACACGCGTGTATACAAATTTTGGAACTAGTTAACTTATGTAGTGTGAAGTCCACAAATTTTGATTATTGAAAAATGTTGCTAGTTTTGGTTATCCAAAGCCCAAAATTTGATTATTTCTAAGGATGTTGCTAAGTTTGATTATACCATTGTGAGCCATTTTTTGCACCAACATTGTTAACTTTAAAAACAATTGGCTTTTGATTATACCACTGTGGATGGCCTGTGTCTGGCCAGAAAATGGGTTGGTCTGTCATAAAATTCTTTTGATCCAAAATGCAAAAAATAAACACTTTAGTTGCCTCTTTCTTTTATTATATGGACTCTTTTTTTGGCAAACAATTTAGCATTCGGTGAAATAAGATACTCTTGGCTCTCTCCATGTCCCTCACTTTCTCTTCTACTTCCTATGGAAATGAAGTCCTTTTTTTTTTTTCCATTTAAAGCGAAGTAGTATTGTTTGATTTATTATAACCTTTTTTCATTTGACCAAATTAAACTTTGTTTTATTTATTATAACCTTTTTTGTTAGACCAGACTAACTTTACTCTCTTTTATTTATTTTCTTTTATTTCCCTTTTCTCTTCGCAATAAATGAAAGAAATCTCAACGTTCCTTTTCTTTTCTTATCCATTGTTGTGCAGTGTGATTAAAAGTACGTATTTCATTTTTTGGATTATTTTCTTTTTCTTTCCCTTTCTCATTCCCTTATATATTCATCTACTTCATCTTCCTCCTACCCTAATTCTTTATCCCTACCTCGCCGCCATCATCCTTGGGGAAAACCCTAATCATGGTAAATCCTTCGCTATCTTCATTTTTTCCTTTTTATTGCGAATGTGCGATTGTTCATTTCAAATCAATGCTTACAGTTAGAACCAAATGCATTGTGACATTAATTTTTAAATTGATACGTTCTATTCATGTCTTTGTACTCTGTTACAAAAGTATACTCTGATATGAAAGTTAACAAAAGCAACTGCGCTCAGCTATACTTGCTCATTGTATCGGACCACAAGTTATCAATCGATTGTAGGAAAAACCATATATCGTGTTCGTACTGTACCCGTGCCGTGTTTGTGTTGTACTTGTGTGTATATCGTGCTCGTGCTTTAATTGTGCAACATTGCTCAAATGACGACCGAGCCTAGCCAAAAATGGGTTTGTCTGTCATAAAATTCTTTTGATCCAAAATGCGAAAAATAAACACTTTAGTTGCCTCTTTATTTTATTATATGGACTCTCTTTTTGGCAAAGAATTTAGCATTTGGTGAAATAAGATACTCTTGTCTCTCTCCGTGTCCCTCACTCTCTCTTCTACTTCTTACGGAATTGAAGTCCTTCTTCTTTTCTCTTTTTTCCGATTTAAAGCGACGTAGTATTGTTTGATTTATTATAACCTTTTTTCATTGGACCAAGCTTTATTTTATTTATTATAACCTTTTTTGTTGGACCAGACTAATTTTACTCTCTTTTATTTATTTTCTTTTATTTCCCCTTTCTCGCAATAAATGAGAGAAATCTCAACGTTCCTTTTTTTTTCTTATTCACAGTTGTGCAGCGTGATTAAAATTATTTCTTTTTTTGGATGATTTCTTTTTTCTTTTCCTTTCCTATTCCCTTATATATTCATCTACTTCCTCTTCCTCCTACCCTAATTCTCTATTCCTATCCCTATCCTTACCCCTACCCCGCGCCGCCATCATCCTCGATCAGGAAAAACCCTAGTCATGGTAAATCCTTTGCTATCTTCATTTTATCCTTTTATTGCAAATGTGTGATGGTTCATTTCAGATCAATGCTTATAGTTCGCACCAAAGACATTGTAACATTAATTTTAAATTGATACGTTCTATTCATGTCTCTGTACTCTGATATGAAAGTTAACGAAAGTAACTGCGCTCAGCTATACTTGCTCATTATACCGGATCATTGTGAGGTAAAGATCTATATATTTATATGGTTTATATGAAATGTTTTCTCTAATGATATCATTTCACAAACTATTGATCACAAGAGATCGAGTTCTTACCATCCTTTTGGTATGAAATATATTCAAAACCTTGCAAAAATAAGGAGAAAAATGTGAAGATTCAATAAGGATATCAAATGATTTCTAGTGCTTCTTCATGATTTCATTAACAATAGGTCCTACTCATTTCAAGCAAATTTTTGTTTTTGTTTTTTTGCTTGTAGTCACTTAAGCATATGTGGTTCGGACATTTGGATGTTAAAAATCTAAAACCTTCAATGTATTCCTTGGCCCTCTTATTTTTGTCCTCGGCAATGTATTCTTTGACACTTGAAAACACAAAGATCGTAATTTTAAACATCAACACTTTTTTGAGTAATTATTTATTTTATTGCTTTATGTAACATTCTTCGTGTTAGTTTATTTTCTTACGTACTCATGCTCCGTAAATTGTCAACATTTTTAGGTGAGTGAGTTTATCTAGTTGGGATATATTAAAAAAAGCCAAGAAGGCGGCTAACAGTGGCACTGATTGAGACAACGTCGTAAAAGGATGGAATCGGATTGCGTGTTATTGAGTTCCGACTATAAGGAGAAAGAACCGATTCATGTAGCCGACCCCAAATATTTACAATTAAAGCTCGTTGAGGTGAGTTAAGTTAGACCAAGATTTCTATCAATTATAGTTTTTATAAAATCTATGCTCTAATAGTATTTCACAATTGTATCTTTTACTAGCATTTTATGTTTGTAAATTCTTTGTCTATATTAATTTGGTCGCACTTTGTACAGTTTGGCCTTCAAATAATTTACCTATTGTTCTCCTCCTCCAAGATGTTAATAATTATTCTAATAATACTGACTTTCGCCGGTAAAAAGAAAAATTACCTTTTATTATTCTCTCTAGCTATTTGCATTATACCTTTTATTATTCTAATAATACTGACTTTCTCCTCGTTTAGTTCGCTTACTTTTGTGTGCTTACGGTTCAAAAATAAACAATGAACAAATATCCTTGTTTGATGGAGACCGGTTTTGCTTATTAGTAGCTCATTAAAATAAGCTCTAAAAAATTCTTCCTAATACGTAAATAGCTAAGCGAATGTGAAAATTTACTTGTTTAGTCATAAAAAAAAATAAGACACTGAACATATATCAAAAGTTGACTTTATCTATAAAATAACCTCCATGCTTTACAATTTCGCAAAAAATGGAGTAAATTTTTTTACATGAACACAGAAGGGATGTCCCTTTAGGGAACATCTGATAAACAGAGCCGATCCTGACTTTTCGGAAATTTAAAGCAAAAATTAAAAATAGGGCCTCTCTTGTTGGACTATATTAAGGGATAAAAAAGTAGGAGGGGCCTTACAATTCAGAATTTTTCGTAGGCTTAAAGCGGCCGCAACACTTGTTTTAGCTCAGGGGCTCTTCTGATAAAATTGAAACGACACAAAGAAAATAAGGGCATAAAATTGAAAAACAAAAACAAAACAAGGGAAGCTCCCAAATTTCAAGAAGGATTGGGCCAATTCCCGAAACATCCGAAAACCAGAGGACCGGAGCTGTAAAACTGACAAAGCACCAAGCATACTCTCTCTCTCTCTGAAATCCTCTCTGTACTCCCCAGCAAATTCGGTAACGCCAATGGGTTTCCAAGCCACGTAGAACGACCAGAGGCGGCGTCGGATTCCAAGACCAACCCTTATCCAAATTTAATCTATTCGCTCAATTCCGTCTATGCCACTGCATGCTCTCCTGTTTTTCCCAAAAACCCCTAATTAACTCTTTTTCCTTTTGAAGCCTATAAAAATAGCAAAAATCAGCATTTGGGTTGTGTCCCTATTTGCATTTCCTCGTGTTGTCTGAGCAATCTCTAGGGTTTTTTCAACGTGGGTTTTCTGGGGTTTGAAGCAATGGCGGCTTCATCTTCTTCTCAGGTGTTTCAAGAAGAGCTCAAAGATGCTGGGGAAAGGCTCCTTACGCCCCCAGCTTCCACTCCTGAGCTCCTGATCCTTCTTGATGTAAATATCCGCTTGTTTTTTTGCGTACTTGTGTTATAGATATATAGATATGATCATCAGAATATTCTTTTTTGGTTGATGATTGTTTTGGTGAATGTCTGTTATGTGTTGGATTATTTTTCCAGTTGATTGTAGATTAAAGTTTGGAACTTTGGAAGCGTACCTCTTTGGTAATTGAATTATTTGGCTTGGCGATTGCATGACACGTTAGATGGGCATCTTTCTGTGTTTTTATTCACATTGTGTTTTTCTCTATCAATTGGGTATATGATTCCTTGGTTAATCTATGTTGATGATTTCTACATGGGTTTTCTTCTCTTGCTTCTCCCTAACTTTTGGTTTACTTACTTAATTGATGATCTAGTGAAGTAGACATGGCACACAACCAAACAGAAACAAACTGGTGAAAAAGAGACAACAAGGGAGAGGAAAGATTAGAGATTGTTGGTCAAGATAAATGTAGATGACTTTGAGACGACGCTTATTTGAATCGCATTTTCTTTTTCAGTCATCTGTTTTTAGTGGTTGGTGCCCTAGGCCATTCGATTCTTTATACACGGCTAATGCTTTGATGTTTATTGGTATTCACTATTCATTGTCAGTTTTAAAAACTGGAATTTTCATTTTCATATTGCTTTTCTGTGTTTTTCAAATTTTTTTTACTCATTTCATAAAGTCATCGTCGTCTTACATTGAAACCATGGAGTGCACGAGTATTTTAATCTCTATCTGTAAGGCCTATTTTGCTAAGTCATGTGTAATTGAGTACTGAGTAGTACTTTGCCCGTTTGCCGGAAATGATTGTGGTATGGTAGTATACATTTGGCCAATGATTGTGGTCATCCTATTCTTCTCGTGTGAAGTCCATTGGACTAATTGCTGAGATAGGAGATGCTTATATCAAGATGTTGCAGTGATCAATTTTGTGGAAAAACCATTGTTGCTTCATTGCTAGAACTGAGGGAACCCATGCTTTGCATGTTGGGTCCATTTCGCAACTTCCCGTATTCCAGTAGATGACATTAGGAAATGTGTATGTCTATCTATCTTTGATTGCATATATTGCATGTCCTTCCTAGTTCCTTCTATCTTTTCAAGCAAGTTGTGCCAGGTAATTGTAGTTAGCATTGTGATTCACATAAATGCGTATTTTTGTCCTTTTAATATTTTTTATTGGTAGATCATCCGTATGAGTACTGCACAAGGAGAAGCTTACGCAAAGTTGATAACATAGGAAATAAGTTGCACATGGAACCATTCTCGTGGCTTTATACCGAGAATTGGAGAACCCATGCATTCTCGTGTTACTTTTGCATTTATCTATATGAGGCAATATGGTGTAAGGTCTTTTGGTTTTGCATCTCACACATAATTTTCATCGAGCATTCCTGTATTTTTGCTGAAGATGGTTGATCAAGAGCGTATTTTTTCCACTTCCATCCATAAGTTCAACAGCATTGTTGAAAGATACCAAAATATTTCAGCTTATCCTTCTTCATTAGCATGAAGCGAATTTCACTCTTCTTCATTGTAATGTGCTTTTATGTTTCATCTGTTTCTCCTTTCACCCATCTCTTTTACCTCAAGGAAAACTATGCTAGTTTAACGTTTATCTCTGTAGTTCTTTCTTGTTTTTATTTTCTGTATTTTACTATTTTTTTATCGGCTTTAATCGCTGTAATTTTGATGTGTCGTTCTTCCAGAAAGTAGAGCTTCTTTTATCAAGGGTGGAGCAAGCTCCGTCCGAACGAACCTATGATGCTCTATTACCCGTAATGAAAGCGCTGATTGCTCCGGATCTATTGAGGCATTCAGAAATCGATGTGAAGGTTTCCGTTGCTTCCTGCATCAATGAAATAACAAGAGTAACAGCGCCTGATGCGCCTTACGACGACAAACAAATGCAGGTATTCATAAAACCTTAGATAGCTGGTCCCACCCACTCCCCGCATGTGTGTGTGAATTACGCAGAATTCCAAATCAAACTCGCTTTTCTTTTTCAAATTATTTTGTTCACAAATATTTACGTGTATGATGAATCATGTACTGTGAAATCTGATCCTGATTACTGGTTTGGCACAGGAAATTTTTGAAATTTCAGTAATGGCGCTTGGAAAATTGTCACTTGCTTCTGGTCGCTGCTATACAAAGGCTGTATCTATTCTGCACAATATTGCAGCAGTTAGATCATGCTTGGTGATGCTCGACCTTGAGTTTGACGAGTTAATTGTTGAGATGTTTCAACTGTTTCTCAATACTATTAGGTAAGATCTGTAAATGTGATTCTCTTACTTTTTAGCTTCTCTCATGGAGCCCTAGTTTATTGTTCTTCTAGTTGTCATTGTTTAGAACTTGAGCAAATTTATGTGCGTTAGTTCCAGTTCCAGAGTGATCGAAAACATCACCAGTAGACAAAGTGAAAAAAGTTAATGTGACTTGACTGGGTGTCTTTGTTTTAAATCTTGGTACTTCCGATACATGCTTCATAAATGAAAGAACCAATGACATGAGACAGAACGTTGGCACATGTGAACACATTTGATGGGTTGGGCGTGTGTATGTGTAATATTTCTAGCCGTTTAAGTTATTGGTTAACATTCAATTTCAGGTGATACCATGTTTCTTTTTCAGTTGATTAAAACCTGACGTATTTTTGTGTAAATTGTAAAGGTCCGACCATCCCCAGTCTGTATTCTCAGATATGGAGATGATTATGTCATTAGTCTTAGAAGAAACCGAGGAAATTCCTTTGGAACTTATCATTCCGCTGCTAAGAAGTGTGAAAAAGGGAAATCAGGTAATCTCCTATTTTTCAATCTTCATTTCATATTGGTTTTACTGGTGATTTTCCTTTAGTTTCATTAATGAGTTATGTTCATTCTTCCAGAATATTTCGCCTACTTCTTGGAAACTGGGAGAAAATGTTCTAAACAAGGGTGCTGATAAACTTAGACCCTATCTCCCACCAGCAGTACAATTCATGGGCTTCGATGTTGGTGATTTTGCTGAAATAGTCTTTTCAATTTGCCAGGATGCATCTAGAAGCGAACATTTGGTGCGTTTCTTCTCATTCCAAACTTCTATATGGCAAAATTGAATGGTTTCATGTCGATAAATTATTTTGGCCCAAGAAGAATGCACACAAACCTATCTGCTCCATTTCTATTGTACAAATACAAATTGCATCTTTTTGATTGAATATGGAGATACGTTTATTCATATCTATGCTTCTGAATCTGGTTGCTCTGTTGTTAAGTTTTCTCCTCTTACTTGTCTGATAAGAGATGATGAGTATAGTGTTCTTACTACCTTCGGAATGCTACCAGTATCTCCATGCTTTTTTATCAAGTGCTTCCTATATACATATAATATACTTGTCTATATATGTATTTACAGCTTATGTTAAAGTATGAATTTGGAAAAATTTATTACTCTGAGGGAAGAGCATGTGAAACCATCATTCAAGTTTCAACTCAAAAAAACTTATTGGGGCCCACTATATAGAAGGTCCTGTCCCATATTTCGCTTTTTAGGGCCACATTATTGGTTGCACTCTAGTATATGACACCAAAATGTCTCACTAACCCTTCATAGCTAGGAAAGATTAATCTTCTTGGGTACAATGCATCACCAATGCCATCAGTTTACTGTACTCTTAGAAGGTGTTCAAGTATAGTGGAACAAGCACTAGATATCTGGAGAACAGTTCATATCACCAATTGCCAGTAATATGGGGTGTAGCTGCCCACAAATCATTCTTGTTGACACTGGTAATTCTGAACAATAGTGTCTGGATTGAAAACTATGCTCCTGATGACGAGAATGGTCTGCAGCTCACAAAAGAATCTGGTGGCAAGGGATTAATTGACAGGACCTTGTATTTGTTTTTTTTGGCTATTTGTGGTAATGTAGGTACTTTATATGCTCCTATGTTCTCGGTTCTTATGTGTTCCTTCGCCTTCGCCGGTGACATGTACAGAATGGACTTCCAATTTCTGCTACCGGACCATCTAGCAGTGATGATAGTCAATTGAAAAAGGCCTCTCAGACAAAAGGCAAGAGGAAGCGTATTCCAGAGAAGGAAGAGGTATGTCTTTGTTATTGCATCATGAGAACGACTGCTACATATGTTTAGTTGGACTTTAATGGATTGATTCACGATTTGATTTAGTGGAACTATTAGGAGGGGCCCTTCTTAAAAAAATACTACTCCCTCCATTCCAATTTAAATGTCCCCTACAATTTTTGTGCATTTTCAAACCCCAAAAAAATATACTTCTACATATTATAAAGTATATTTTTTGAGGGTTTCAAAATGCACGGAAAACCGTAGGGGACATTTAAATTGGGACGGAGGGAGTATTAGGATGGGCTATATACTTTCTTAGGATGAGTAATCCCCCAGTACTCATAGTGAGAAATGTAAGACTTTCATACATTTGATTTACGTCTCAATACTTTCCACCAAATGTTGCATTCATACACCAGAAATGCAAGACTTGTAATGCAATCCCATTTCTAAACTGAGCAATCAATCTTTAGAAATCAATCTGGCCATACATGGTGGGGTTATTGTTACTTGAGTAACATCTTGAATGAAGCTTAAGCATAAATAATGTCATTTTCCCTATGCTGGAACTCCACGGTTCATGACATTTTTCACGGAAAAAATTGAGTTGTAAATCATTAAAATGGCCTCTATTTTCTTGTTAAACACAACAATAAGGAAAGCAACTGAAAATTCCTAACTACCATGAAGAATGAAAGTCAAAGGAAGAAATTGGTGATAGGGAGAAGTTGCATTTGAAGATGATGATGCTAAAGCGGAAGAAAGACATTCAAAACAAGACCTCCTATGATTGAGCTTAAATAGTTAGGTGACCAGTTGCCCAAAATCTTAGGTGGTTGAGTAATGCGCCCACCAATGCATATCAAGATCTCACTTAGAGTGATAGGATCATTTTACAAAACTTGTCATGTTACAAACATTCAGTGATAGCTGTATTTGTGCTCAACTGCTCAAAGATAGTGATATATTGCTTTCTACAGTTTTATTGTCTCTTTCATCTTTGCCTATTTTACTTTTACTCTTAGTTTTGTGGCTTGAGAGTGTTGAGACCTTTGGACTGCAGTTGGAGCTTGGAGTAGTATGGTGTGGTAAGCTCCGGGAAGCGTGTTGGAATTCTTACATTTGTGGCATGGGCTAGAGCGGGGCAAGGGATGTAGAACCCCTTAGTTACTGTTTGTGGAGTAGCGGGGTCTTGGCTTCAGTTAAAGAGCCCCTTAATTAGTTTTCTATATAAGTGGGAGTCAAGGGAGAGAAATCCTTTTCTTGAGCTAGTTATATTATGGAGCTTTTTGATTTGCACGGAAGTGTATATAGGGTCCCATGATGGCCTTTGTTTTATATACGAGCGCCATTCTCTTGATGTCTTCATGTGTAGAGTTATTTACCTATAAAAATGTTTTGATTTTACTTTTGGTTTGTATTTCAAATTTAGGTTCCTGAAATGGCTAATGGTATGGAAAATCATGGTGAAGAATTGGTTGGTTGCCAGATAAAAGTTTGGTGGCCATTAGACCGAAGGTGAATACTCTCAAGAATCTTAATATTATGCTATCACTTCCATGGTATCCTTGTTTCTGATTATCTTATGTAAATTTGATAAGTTTATTGCACTCATTTTATTAGATAATTCTTTGGGTTCACACTTCGCCGTTGTCCTTTTTTCAAGTTTAACATATAATCGAGTACTTATTTGAGCTAGATGGGGGCAATATCTTGAATTCCTCTGAACTTTCATTGATATTTCCTACAACATCAGTGAATTCACAATAATGCTATTGTTCAAGTTTTCTCAATTCATATTATGTCTACACAGGTTCTATGAAGGCGCTATTTCCTCATTTGACCCCATTGAAAAGAAGCACAAGGTGAGAAGATTCACGTTGATCACACAGAGATATCTATATCTATTCTCTTTTTCTGTTTTGGGCTTTTGGCTATACCATGGTCCATTGGTCAATAATAGCTAGGAAAACTTTTTCGGTCACTGACTCGCACTCTTTTGGGCTTTACTCTTGGTAGTGTATGTTTGCAACTTTTACGCTAGTGCTCCTGAATATGAAGTCGTTTCATTATGCTGTCCAGTACCTGGCTATATCACTCAACTTATCTCACCTTGACAAGTTGTGGTTGACATTAACAATGCCATTCTCTTCTTGGAAAAATAAATATTTGGTTCATTATTCGTGGCATTTTTGTAGGTCTTATATGCCGATGGTGACGAAGAAATGTTGGATCTCAGCACCGAACGTTGGATGTTTGTTAGTAAAAGCTTCAGTGAACAAGTGGGTATTTTGCTTAATTCTGTATCTTTATAGTTTCTTATTTGTACCCTTTGTCTACAACATGTTCGTTTATTTAGCTTCTCTCTTTCCTTTGCTTTGCTTTGCTTTTCTTGCTTTTAGTTTCTGTAACATGGCTGTTGTGACATATTTGTCAACAGGACCAAGGGAATGATCTTCCAAGTTCCAATGTATTATCTGATACGTAAGTGTTGCTCTCAACTTTAAATTTCAGGTTCATTGGAACCTTCAGAATTGTCTTCTGCTACATGTTTTACTGGTCTTTTGTTTTATAAGTACTTTAAATTCTGCTCCGTAGGATTTTTTGTTTTTCCCGTGTAGCATATGGTACTCATAATGTAAGTCTTCATTTAAGTTACACTTAAGTTTGATTTCATAATAATAGGCTTATCGGAAGAAACTGTTTGTCATTGCAATTAAAGGGTCATTTCTTTACTACTAAACAGATGTTGAATCCAGTTCAAAGAAAAAAACAGATGTTGAATCCTGCCAATTTCAGATTACTATTTTGCTTCTCCTATGCTTCAATACAAGAACAACGTATTTTTATTTCCTCATCGATCACAATTTATGATTTAACCCTAGTGAGAATGCACAAACGAAGTGTGGGAACATTATCCAAGTGTCACCTCTTGTTTTGGCTCAGTTTATGTTGTTTGATATGCTACTGTATTTTTAGGTCCCATGGATCAAGTATTAAGCTCTTTTCTGTGCTGCTGTTTGTATCAATAGTTGGTAAAATGGATTTGTAACAGTAAGAAAATGGACTTCGTTCTTTACAGCAGTTTTGTTTTTTTCTGTTCTTTTCTTTAACAGGAAGATGGATTCTGCGGATGCTAGTTCGTTGCCCTCACCATCCTATGAAGTGGACGCACACAATCCTCTTTGGAATTACGTTACAATAGTAGAAAAGAAAAGCGACGGAGGGGGAAACGTTACATGGCAGTGCAATTTTTGTAAGGTTATTAAAAAGGGCTCTTACACAAGGGTTCGAGGTCATTTGTTGAATTCTCCTTCTGCTGGCGTTAGACCTTGTGAGAAAGTTACTGGCAAGGACGTTACGACTATGCGAAGATTGGAGGATAATAAAGCTAAAGGGAGAAAAAAGTAAAGTACCTTTTTGCTCCCTTCTTGTGGGTTATCTTTCTTTGTTTTTTTCCAGATCGGTTCTTTCCTGTTATCAGGTCCTAGTACCAATAGGAAAATGAATCTTCTTGTTATCTTCTTGAATCTTCTTTTTGTGCCTTTTTTCTTTTATTTCTTCATTAGGAAAACAGATTCTGCAGATGCTAGTTCTGTGCGCTCTCCTTCGGACGAACTAGACACGAAGAATCCATCCGACGAAGAGGACACGAAGAATCCATCCAACGAAGTGGACACAAAGAATCCATTCAATGAAGGGGACACAAGCAATCCTCTTTGGAGGTACGTTACGAGATTAGAAAAGCGAAGACATGGAGGGGGAAATGTTACTTGGCGTTGCAATTTTTGCAATGTTGTTAAAAAGGGCTCTTACACCAGAGTTAGAGGTCATTTGTTGAATTGGCAGTCTGCTGGGGTTAAACCTTGTGAGAAAGTTACGCACGAAGATATTGCAACTATGCAAAGATTGGAAAATGAAGCTGTAGGGAGAAGGAAGTGAATTACCTTTTTGCTCCCTTCTCGCGGGTTATCGAGTCCCTAGAGCAGTTTTGTTGTAGAAGGTTTTCATCCGGAAAAAAAAAAAAAGGCAAAACAAGTACAAGTAGCCAAACATTTTTTGACAACTCAGGTATCCGGACGAGCTTTTAGTAGCTTACGTATACCTCGGCTAATCCTTAGCATACCAATACAAGTCGAGTCCATATGTACATACGTCATTGATGGACCATCTTTTTTTGGGTTTTTGTGTAGTTGCCCTTTGGAGTTCATAATATTTTTGTTGGACGATCATTTTATTTGTTGGGCGTGTTTGATAGCCAGTTAAGGCCTTGGGATTGGACTAATAAAGTGATTTGGGTTTGAAGTTGTTTGTTTGGTTTGATTTTGGGGGGAGGGATTAGGAGTCCCATGGGATTGTGAATCCCACAAATTGGCAGGATTACCCAACCCAAGGGGAGGGTGTTATTACCAATCCTATCCCCCTGGGATTGGTGTTGGAAGACTTTTATGCCCTCCCTTTTTAAATAGATTGACACAATTACCCTTGTCTGCTTAGATTGCTATTACAGTCCAGTAGTTGTGTTTTTTTTTTTGATCCGCGTCCAGTAGTTGTGTTGTGTTGCTCCTATTACTGGACCTGCTATTCCAGGCGTTGGCTGCAGGTTCCGAGAAAAAAAAAAAAATTCCCCCTTTTTTTTTGTTGTTGGATGGCAACTACAATTTTTTTTACTATTTTGCATAAGGGTAAAAATGAAAATAGACGTTTTAATCCAATCCTATCCCATGTAAAACAAACATGGTAGATAATACTTCTATCGTTTAATCCGGTGCAAAACAAACATACTCATTACCAATCCCATCTCCTTACCAATTCCTTCTCCTTACCAATCCCTTTTGTAATCCCACCTCATTACCAATCCCCTCCAAACAAAACTTGCTATCAAACACGCCCTTAGATGTGGGAGTTGTAGTTTTCCTTTTGAGTTTTTATTTTATTTTTAATAAAATTTGACAGAAGTAATCTTTTTTTGTCCTATAAATATATGCGCCTATAGTATAGTATTGACTAACTGCTACATTAATATCAATACAATCTATTATTCATGTTATTATTGTTTTTTTATTTTTATTTTATTTTTAATAAAATTTGACAAGTAATCTTTTTTTGTCCTATAAATATATGCGCCTATAGTATTGACTAACTGCTATTAATATCAATACAATCTACTATTCATGTTATTATTGTTTTTTTAACCGGATGTCAGGGTCAGTTTGCGGCATCTTATCTAATTTCGAGGTCTTCAAGTTAACGCCCCCTCGTGTGGCTAGGTCTGCAAACAAAATGAGTTGCTCGCAAGTAACTCGAGACTCAGTTCGGCGACTCGTTTAGTAATCGAGCCAAGTTCGAGCTCGAGTTTTGGGCTCGTTTAGTAAACGAGCTGAGCTTAACACTCCTAGCCTCAGCTCGGCTCGAAAAAGTGGGCTCTGACTTGTTTATACAAGCTTGTTTAGTAATTTAATTGGGCTCGGACCGTTTACAGCTAAGAAGAGCTCGAGCTCGAGTTTTTGGCTTGTTTAGTAAACGAGTTGAGCTCAACACTCCTCGGCTCGGCTCGAAAAAGTAGGCTCGGTTTGTTTGCAGCCCTACCTGTGGCCCCAATGTCTGGAATATTTGACATCCGTTGGATTCAAACGCACGATCTCGCGGAGAACAAACACTTATTTGCTTGGGTTTATAGTTTACTATTCATATTCTATTTCTACCAACTAATCTAGGTTTAGCGGGTAAGAATAACATGTTCCAGAAACATTGTTAAGAGTATTTTTATTCTTAACAGTCCGTAGAAAACGCCTGTGGTGGACCGTTGTAAACCAACCAATGAAACACAGTAACACACACCAGGAACCCAAACCCATACGACTTTTTTAACCGGTCAACAATTGCATACGTAGAGCATTTCTACTCACCAAAGGCTGCCGAGCAGCATCCCGCAAAGCGGTTCAGAGCGGTTGATTCGACCGTTCATCTCAGCACAAACAGTTCGAATTAAAATTGTGCGCCTGCAAATTTGAATCGTTCATTGCTCGGTTAAGATTCGAACCGTCGATTATCGAGATGAGCGATCGGATCAGTCGCTCTGCACCTGCTTTACAGGAGGTGCTTGGCAGCATCCCCATTCTCACCCAACTCAAGACCACCTACATCTTTTTCTTTTTCTTTTTTCTTTTCTTGATGGAAAAGACCACCTAGATCTTTGACCGTTTCTTTATTATTCGAGTCAAAAGTAAATTACAGTTTATAATTTTACATTTTGTTTTATGTATCGGAGATCTTGACTTTTATACTAGCCGTCAAATTTGGTTCTTTCAACTGTAAAATTATGAGACTAAAGCTACACCAAAAGCTAACAATGATTGTTGTAAAGGTAGAAAATCAAAATTCACATTGGCTCCGTTTGTTTGGGTATAAAATATTTTTCGGTAAAATGTTTTACCTATTTTCAGGTATTTGGTTGTGTAAAAAATGATGAAAACATTTTACATGTAAAATATTTTTCATTAATTGGATTAAAATGACTTACCCTTAAATCTTCCGTAAGTTATTTTTTTCGAAATGAACCCGATGCCTTCTACTGCAATTTTCACTGCTCAGTTTCCTCTATCATCCGTCTTGACCCACGTTCAATTCCAATATTCTCATATCTCTCCATCGTGGGTCAGGACTGACGATCGAGAAAAATGAACAGTGAGAATTGTAGTAGAAGGCAATAGGTTCATTTCGGAAATTAACTTACGGAAGATTTAAGGGTTGATGGAAAATGTTTTACATGTAAAATGTTTTCCTAATTTTTTACACAACTAAACACCGGAAAATAGGTAAAACATTTTACGCCCAAACAAACGGAGCTCTAATCTCATAATTTGCTCCTAGAATTTTAGGTGGGCAGGCAACCGTTCCGATTTAGTAATGGAGATGGATCAACATTGATGTCTTCAACCATGAGGAAAAATCAGATTTGTTGATAGACTATAAATATGGGAGTAGCTAGCTAGGGTGTTTGTTTGGGCAAAATAAAAAACATCTAATATAGACGCCAATAGGGAACAAGGAAAAGTCAAGATGAATTGGAACTCAGTTACATATTGTTGGCTTAGTTGAGAAGAAAAGGAAAATGGATTAGAGAAATGAGTTTATATTTGCCTAGGGAAACAAAATCAACTTGGAAAGTTGGAATATACACACGAGAATAAATTCTTTACACCGCTGGTGTAAAGATTTATTTCCTCCAAATCAATTACATTGCGTCACGTTGCAAAACAGTGGTCTCAATCAATAAAACATGACGACGTGGCGCAATATAATTGATTTGGAGGAAACAAATATTTACACCGGCAGTGTAAAGAATTTAATCTCCATACACAAATAGCAACATACAGTAAAAGAGAAACTTCGGTTGTAGTCTTGTAGACTCTTCTGTTTCGCTTTCAAAAAATGTGTCATTCGTAGGGAATGGATAATTTGCCATAATTGCATAAGCAAATTTTAAAATATTGCTTTAAAATCTGTTTCGGATTGTAGATTTTGGATTCTAATAGAATAAGATATAAGAGTAATTGTTTTTTTTTTTTTTTGCCACAACGATAACATGTACTGTAATATTATAGATCAAGAGAACAAAACATCAGGAGAAAACTCAATCCCTAAACAAGGATCAAGAAATCAAAAGGAGGGAACTCCGTCCAAAGACTACACCCAACTCCAACTAAACCCTAAACTCCAAACAGGCGGAGCATAACAGAAAGTAACAGAACCACCCACGCAGAGATGAGAGAGGCCCCACAAACGGGAGTAATTGTTTACTACAGGAAAAAAAAAAAAAAATCTTGAATCGATCTGCAGCAAAAACTTAAATAGCGTTTACCCAAAAAGTTCAAAAATGAATTTTCAAATAGTTTAATATTCACAATTAGTCGGAAAATGAATTTTCAAATACTATTTTAGAATCATAACCAAAGTTAACATAAGGAGCTCCGCTAGTAAATATATCAGCCAATAATTAAGGAGGTGGGTAATGTTCACCCACTTTTAAGGCGAGTGAACAAAATCGGACTCATCAATAACCATGATTCCACCGTCACGTCATCTTTGGATTATGACTAGCTCTTTCTCCGTAGATCTTTTTTTCATCAATAATGTGTGATGCTTGGACTCTAAGACACCAAGGAAATTTCCAAAATCGCCTACAGATTAATGGGTAGTCCTAAAAAATTGGCATTTTTTTTTGGTTACATATTTGGCCATAATAGATCTTGCTTTGTTGGTACTACTTTATTGATAGGGTATATATATATATATATGGAGAAAAATAGAAAATCAATAATTGTGTTCGATCCGACACATGAGATATGGATTTACGTATAGACATGCTCTTGTAACTTTCCTTGTTTTGAGGGTAAACCTCTCCTCTCTCTCTCTCTCTCTCTCTCTCTCTCTCTCTAAAATGTTATGAACCGTAGTAGGTGAGTTGGTGAACATTTCTTGCCTTACAAATAGAAACGTCGTAAGAGTGGTGGAATTCATACTTCATTTCAGTTGAGACTCTATCGTTGTCTTTTCTCATCCCAAACGACCCTAATTAGCTTTTACGTACCTTACTACCACACATACGTGCGTCATTAAAAACAAACCACCACCGTCGCCGGAAAAGTCAGCATGCCGTCGGTTCCCGGCCAAACAGTCTGTGTCACCGGCGCCGGGGGCTTCATAGCTTCATGGATTGTCAAATTACTCCTGGAAAAAGGCTACAATGTTCGAGGAACGGTCAGAAATCCAGGCAAGAACTTTTTTCTATGATATATCATGTGATGTACTCCTACTTGTACGTACATGTTTTCGCAGCTCATTACAATATGCACGTCAAACAAGTTTGGATTTTCTACGCATCTCATGGATATTGATGTACTTTTTTTGGATATCGGAATACTACTTTTACAAATTATTCACCCCGTAATGACTTTGGGTAACATTTTCCTTTAGTCTTTTTCATACAATGAATATTTGTTAATTGTTTTCCTCAAAATTTTCATATTGAATAAAAGATCTATATAACTCCTTCGATTGGTGAAAAAAAAAAAACCTTGAAAAAAATTAGTCAAAAAAAACGCATTTTTATTCGAAAAAATGCACGTTTTTTTACCCTCAAATTTAAAAGGACCAACAAAAGGTAAGTTTTGGCTTATGGGGCCGGTGTGTATTTTTTATATTATGGGTTGCAGATGATCCGAAGAATAGACATTTGAGAGAGATGGAAGGAGCAAAGGAAAGATTAACTCTGTGCAGAGCTGATCTTCTTCATCTCCAGAGTTTAAGGGACGCCATTAATGGGTGCGATGGTGTTTTCCACACTGCATCCCCTGTCACTGACGACCCGGTAGGCATTATTTTTTTTCCCTTCTCTTTGCTTTTCTCCTTCCCCACCGTTACGAAGTTCTTCTGCTATAATCTCCGGAATCGAGGGTCAGCTGACTGGGGAGTTAGTATGGATTCATCATGCAAAGATATGCTCCTCTGAAGCTGAAGTAAGGGATTGTCCACCTCACCACCTCGACGAGCAGTGGCTTTTTCCTTTTTTATTTTTTATACCAGCCATAGATTTGTATTGTTGTTGTGAGATGGGATTGATTGGGGTTCCTATGCATTGAATTTTGAAGGAAGAAATGGTGGAGCCGGCGGTGAACGGAACAAAGAACGTGATAGCCGCGGCGGCGGAGGCGAAAGTCAGGCGCGTGGTGTTCACGTCGTCGATCGGTGCCGTGACCATGGACCCTAACCGGAGCCCGGATACCGTTGTCGACGAGAGTTGCTGGAGTGATCTTGAATTCTGCAAGAATACCAAGGTTAATAAATTCTACATTCTTCTTTTCAATTACCTCTATTAAAAAAATAAATGCATTTTCTTGGATAAATTTTAAAGTATTTTATTTTTCATATCAATTGGAAGAGCTCATCAGTTATATATTTTAATTGGGGTAAACCCAATTTTTTTTATAAAAAATCATGAAAATATATGCTTTTGTCCGAGAAAATACGCATTCTTCTAAAGAGAAAAGCAAATAGATGGAGGAAGCAATTGGTAACATGCATTTTGAGGGAGGGTTTTTGGGTAATAAATGGAGAGCGATAGATAGAGGGAGTAATAAGCGGAGATAACACTTAATAAAATCGTGCCGAGAGAGAGGGTGATTTTGGGAACTCAAGTGGACAAATTTTATGCATAATGATTACGTATTTTGTGATTATTTTACAATGAGACATAGCAAACACAATTACATGCACAACAGTTCACACAACATGCTAATGTGGCAGTGTCTCGGTAGTTAAAAACTAGCAATATTCCATCCAATTGCCAGTAAAACACTGTCACCGAGTCATGTTGTACATATTGTTGTGTTTGTAGCGTTTCTCTTATTTTATTCTTTGACACTTTGACATACTACTCACCCCAACTAAAACAAGCTATATATTCTTCGTACGAAAGAAAAGTTAGTTACACATAATTCACAAATTTTGCAAACTTTTCTTATTCATACAATACAAGTTTGCATGGTAATTGCCAGCTGGACTTTTGCGAAATACTCCAAATGATATAATTAGTACCAGATTTAGGTAAACAATTATTTAGTACCTGATTTAGGTAAGCAATTATTTAGTAGTACCAGATTATTAATATGATATAGTCGCACCTTTTCTAATTAAAAACATCTTGTAAAAGCTTCTATTCTTAAGATTGAGAGTCTGAGACACTCACAATCCAACATTATGGATTTGTTTTTGGGATTTTCCTTTCCAAGAGGAATACCAAATCATCTAGCTAGCTAGGTACCCTCGTGACTCCCTTAACTTCATGATGAATACTGTATTATTCTCCCTCGTCATTCAGACACTGATATCTCTAGAGAGCCATACGTTTAGTGTGTATGGACCCACGTGCTCTTGTGCATCATGTAAGGTCCACATGCACCAGACACACTCTAGACACAGGGACGGAGCCAAAATTCATGTTTGAGGGTGACGAAAATTGAATAGTGATCTACTACTAGAAATTGCACCATTGGTGAGTAAATTTACCGACTAAAAACATCTAGTCGCGGAAAACACGATCTTTAGTGACTAAGTAGTTTTAGCCGCTATATATATGATGTAACATGGCCGCGAACTTTGTCATTCTCACCCCAAACTTGAATAATACGGCCGCAAACTTTGACATCACATCTGGCCGCGAACTTTGATATCATGACCGTAAACTTTTGCATCGTGGCCGCAAAAAATTAACATCACATCTAGTTAGCGTCGAACTTTTGCATCGTGGCCGCGAACTTTGACATCATAGCCGCAAATTTTTGCATCGTGACCGCAAACTTTTGCATCGTAGCCGCGAACTTTTATATCGTGACCGCAAACTTTTACATCATAGCGGCGAACTTTTACATCGTGAAAAATTATAAGACCCAATTTCAAGTAAAAAGCCTTAAATGTTTAAAGTATGATGAAAGCATTAAAGCTCCAGCTTCTGAAGTAAGAAAATCCTTATATCGATGCAAAACCTATAAAAAAAAAAAAAATAGAGTTTTGAAGGGAAAAAAGAATTTTGGAATTCAATGAATGAGTTTTCAATATAGCTAGAAATGAAAAACTATGGTTGGAGACTTGTTGAACAGTTACATACTCTAACGTAGACATTTTTCATGGGTAAAAAAAAAAAAAAACCATTTGAACTAGTCTTTTTACTCGGCTGAGTTGATTTGCTCATGTGTCTTTCCAGTGGTGGTCAGTATTCGAGTCCCACAGGAAGCAGGTTTGGTTTTCAGGATTATGGATATATAGCCTCTGAAATCTCGTTGACTAATATACTAACGCCCCGCTAACCTCCCGCTGATGTATGAACTATGGGAAAAAAAAATAAAAAAGACGTAGTAGTCTTTTTAGTTTTAATATACAGTATAATACTGCGAGGGGTAAACGGGGGTATATTTAATTAGCGTAATGTCCTAACTTGTCACATGCATATTGAGCCTGGTGTTGATGCTTTGACATGTGATTATAGAACTGGTATTGCTACGGAAAGGCGGTGGCCGAGCAGGCGGCGTGGGAGGAGGCGAAGGATAAAGGGGTTGACCTGGTGATCGTGAACCCAGTACTAGTAATGGGCCTGTTGTTACAGCCCACGCTGAACGCCAGCATCGTTCACATTCTCAAGTACCTGAATGGCTCGGCCAAGACTTACGCCAACTCGGTCCAGGCCTACGTGGACGTCAAGGACGTGGCCCTGGCCCACATTCTCGTCTATGAGACTCCGGCCGCCTCCGGCCGCTACCTCTGCGCCGAGAGCGTGCTCCACCGTGGCGATGTGGTGAAGATTCTAGGCAAGTTCTTCCCGGAGTATCCCATTCCCACAAAGTAAGTTCGTTAGTCACTCTGGTACTATTTTTTTGATAATTAGTGTCCGAATCAGCTTACGCGCACCTTGACTACCATTAATCACTTTGAAAAATACTCCATTTGAATTTGCTCCAAGAATAGCTAGTATTTTATGATAATTACTCCAGCAATGAGGCAATACTTTTGTGGTGGGGCTATTGGTTGGTGTACCAACTTTTTACTAATGAGATATACTTATGGTATCATAATTTTGATGATTTGAACCTCATCGTTACGTATAGAACTCCTTGACCTGGAGAGTTCCTCACTTACCACCAAGTCACTTTCGCATTCGTTAACGTCTTAGTGTTTGGGTTCATCAGGTTGCAAGTTCGAGACGTGCAGACAACGTCTTCTTTTGTTTAGCAGCTTGATTGGATCACAAATTGTGATCCAACCGTCCTCCTCGCGGGGGAGAGAAACTTTTAGGTAATTGGGTCCCGTGCAGGACCCGATTTAGATATCAAATCCGTCACGTGCAGAACAAATGGCTATAGCCGGTCGTGCCTTCCTCCACCCTCTCACCAAACACTTTTGCACTTGTACCCAAATTGCCCATCCACCAACCCCCTGTTTCCATCACCAGGCCCAGCACAAATCAGTGGATCACAATTCATTGATCTTTTTCTCCGGAATTCCTTAATCTTTGTCATGTTACGCACGTAAATTTGTCAAAACGAAACGAAAGAACAAAAAAAGTGATGAAAAAATGGGCCCAATTTTGATGAGTGATTCGTTTTGAAACTTCTTCTTAACTAACCTGTGAGGTTTTTGTTGGTGTCGTATACTGGATCATGGGTCCCTCCCAAAACTTAAAAACAAATAGTGTGGAATCCAATCTTTTGGCCGATGTAGTAGTTGGGAGTCTGGTTCGGTGTTCTAAAAGTCGGTCTAAGCGGTCAAGTAGTTGGTGCCTAATTGTTAGGCGGGGGGGTCCAACTTACAGTTACATTGAGTTGAAATATAATAGCTACTCATTTAGTTACTACTATCTCATTTCTCTTGACGACTCAACTTCCAACATTGAGCACTATTATCCTTTCTCTTGACTGAACTTCCGACATTGAGCAGGAAACGTTGAACCATAACGTTTTATCGATTGGTGCAAATTTTGATCAATATGTAAATCTTTATTAGAATCAATTTGTGACTCTTGTGATTTAAATAAAATTGTATTTCATGAGCTGATTTAGAGCACAAAAAAATTGTGGGTATTTTTGTTGTAAATGTAGGTGCAAGGATGAAACAAAGCCAAGGGTGAAACCATACAAATTCTCAAACCAAAAGCTCAAGGACTTGGGTTTGGAATTCACCCCAGTGAGGCAGAGCCTATACGACACCGTAAAGAGCCTACAAGAGAAGGGTCACCTCCCAATACCTTCACAACATGATGAATCCTCCATTATTCGTATTCAGTCTTGAAATTTTCTTGTTATTATAAATAAGCCCCCTGGTTCAATAAAGTTTTTACACTTTTCCCCCCTTTTTTCTCGTACCATCCTCCAATTGATTAATTATACACTTGTGAAGTTTGAATGGCATATGTGCTTATGTATGGACTGTGTATTATTGATTTTCATGGTATTGCTTTTTCTTCTCTCTTTTCGCGTGAAAAATATGCGACATTCTTTAGGATGTTGGAACAATTTGTACACATTTCAACACAACAAACACCGCGCGATGATGCACTTTTTACACATTCTCTGTGCATAATTTTCCACACTAGTTCTTTTAATTGGGTGCGACAAAATTTAAAAAATTATGCACGAAAAATGGAATAACTTTTCGGAAGGGACAAATTACGGGGCAGAGAAACTCCATAAAATAGCACGAAACGTTTAGATGCTATTTGTGCGAAAAAATTGTAACTTGCAAATAACCAAACAGAATCCAATAAACGGACAGCAAAATGACGTTTCTCTTTTATTTCCAACAAACATTTTTTTCTAAATTATCTAGCAAGTAGTTCCAAGTTTCTGGTGCAAAACTACAACCATAATGAAAGTTAGAAATTTTTTTATCGATTGGCTCCAAAGTCTAAATTATCAGCGTTACCGATATCCATGCCAAGTTAAACAAAATATAAGAGTGAGATTCTACCTTGGTTACTCTATGGATCATTCAACATCTACAGTAGCCCTCTGAGGCAATTGCATGCTTATTATATCCTCTCTAGGTAGACAACCACCCAACTCATTTCCCATTCCTCGACTTTCGGTTGATGTTAGCGCGAGAATGTGTGTCGCCTCCTTATTTCTCCGGAAGACCAAGTACGCAATTGCAGCCAAATAAACCAGCATCCCCGAGAATCCCAGTATTCCGCAGAACACCTTACCTACTACTTTTATATGACTGTGAAGAAGCACTTTGACGAAGCTGGTTGCGAGATAGTATATGTTTATGCCCATAATCAGGGATCCAATAAACCAAGTAGTCGCTGAAATCTGCAAAAGATAAAATGATTCAGTAGATTTGTGCATTATATAAAAGCAGTGTGAAGACTGGAGGCTATGCAGAGATACAAGCCTTCCCTAATTATATAGTCTAGCGATTTAGAGTATACATATTGACACCCGACATTATATGTAGTTGTTCTTAACCTATGACTAGGTTATGCATACATTGTCGCAGCGGGGGAGGAAATACTACTAAAATGTTGACCTTTCATGTACGTCGATCAGAATGTTTTGGCAGAAAATCCTCATCCCATATCTGTCTCCAAGTTCCTATGTCCTTTGATTTGCATTTAAACTATATGCACAACTAGTATTTCCAAATGCCGTGTCCAATAGGCAAATGCGACAATCAGACAAAAACTTCTATGTTTGTATAGCTACCACTTATCATGCTAATTTGCATTCGGAATGTCCTGACATCTGCATACAAACAAATGTCCTTACATTATCATATACACCCCTGCGCATGTGCATGTGCATACGTACAGATTCATGTACCATTACCAATGCCTATGCACACTTTCAACGAACCAAATAATGCTCAGATCATTTTAAGACAGAAAAGCAGTATAAAATTTTAAATTGAGATGAAATTACCGCTATCGAGTTGGCATGTGTTCCCATCTTTGTCGTGCTGCTTGTAAATTTGAGAAGTGGAATAAGAGCAAAAGGGAG
This sequence comes from Rhododendron griersonianum, assembly GCA_018127125.1. Classification (NCBI taxonomy): domain Eukaryota; kingdom Viridiplantae; phylum Streptophyta; class Magnoliopsida; order Ericales; family Ericaceae; genus Rhododendron; species Rhododendron griersonianum. The sequence continues at coordinate 39,374,975 of CM030795.1, read as the reverse complement.
CTCAAATGATAAAATCATCTGCCAAGAACCTCAAAAGGTTAGCTTGCTATAAAAATCGAAAATGCTGCAAAGATCACAAGAGAGGATAGTAGTGTTCTGAGTTTGTTGACAGGTAAAACTTTAATTATGTTTGTACGAAGATCTACCTCATTCCCCTGTGCTGAGATAGCACCTCATATGTATGAATTGTTTAACTAAGGAGAGCTATCGAGGGTTGTTTTCCTATTTACTTGAAGGTTCACAATTTCACTTCATACGTACAAAAAATATCATTGCTTCATTGTTTGTAGCCAGTAATTGGGCATGGAATGACATGAAAAAGCATTTAGCTCCTTGTAGTCCCAACGGAATGCTTTTTTTTTTTTTTTTGGTGCAACGGAATGCTGAACCATCAGCAAGGATGCTGTGACATTTTGACCATAAAACCCTCTATATAGTTGCCAGAGCAACCGTGGCGCAAGTACAAGGCTTTTGCCTGTTGAGATCCAAAGTCCAACCGACATGGATAGAGAACTGGAAGCTTTTCCTTTTATTTCAAATTTATCATAACAACCAAAGGAAAGCAAAATCAAACACTCACACTACAGTAACGAAGACTACTAGCCAGTAGTCTCAACTTTCAGAAAGAACTAGCTCACTTTTTCTTTTATAACTTGGTATGCAGCCCAATGTACTGAAAATTATCTAGGATCAACTGAATCACTAGTTCTTATCACTTATAAGAGCCAGCTTTCTTATAAGCCAATGATCAATTGAGAAGCTTTGGTATTTCCAGTACGATAATTATAACACACAAATGATAGATTAGAGTACAACTAAGTGAAAATAGCAACCAGCGTAGAGCCATGTGAACCGAAGTAAATTTGCAAATAGCAGAAACACCAAAGTTTAGAAATGGCAACCATCAGTTAAAGTTAAAAGGCTTGAGGGGAAGAATAGTTACTGAAGCTATAATAATCAACTTTCCAGCTCCGTCAGAGCCACCGATGATTGCAACTATTAGACTAGGGACTATGGCTAAGCAACGAGTTAAGAAGTTGCGAATCCATGGCTTCAGACGTAAATTAAGAAACCCCTGAAAAAAAGGAATGGATAATCAGTAAACCGACTATGGTTATTAACAGAACCCCAGGGGAAGCTGCTAAAACCATCAAAAAGATAAACACATATTCTAATTGTTTAAGGAATTTTAGGCAACACTAGAATGTTTCTAGTGAATAGCTTTTATAACACTGCTACACATGATTTTACATAACAGTGTTTCCAATTCATTCCATGATAAAAGCAGAGGGAAAAATGGATCTGAAATTTTCAAAACGATCTGCGGGGAACTGGGAATCACCACAGAACCGATTCTGGGAGAAAAAACAACAATAATCGCAAACAAAAAGCTGAAAAATGACCTGAAAGTTGAAACGAGTTAGATCAGAAAGCTGAGTACCTGCATCACATATTGCCCAGCATATGTCCCCGTTATTGTAGAACTTTGGCCAGATGCAAGCAAAGCAATTGCAAAAAGCTTTGAGCTCCAGCTGCCTAACACATTCTGAAAACAGTAAAAATAATCACTGTACTGAAAATTCTTGATTTTAGTAACTTTTTTTTGAAGAGGATTTTAGTAACTTTGGAAGAAAATGAAATGGAACACATAGGACTTTGAATCAGAGTTCATTCAGTATTGTTCATCAGAAATCATATATGTACTAAATGGGCATTGAGTTCGAGGGAACGGCAGGTCACATGCCTTGAGTAAAAAGGAGGCTTTGTTCAAGTCCAAGTCTTGGCAGTTCTTCTCATCATCTGGGTTCAAATTCGTGGAATTGCAAACAGAACCACTTACTGAGATGACTGATAAATTAATGAGAAAGGCTACCATTAGAGCAAAGCTGCTTTCTATAAAATAAAACCTGCAAGCGTCCTGTAAACAAGAGAAGCCATTGTTTAGCGAATGTTGAAGATGGATCGCTGGTTGGAAATCAAACCTCCTCAAAGAAATAAAAAAAGACTAGTTGGATTCTGGAAATGTATTTTTTGGTTGGAGAAAAAAAGAACTCACCAAATCTATGTTAGTAGGAAGTACTTGGTACAAGAGCAAAGAGTAGTACGGAAGATGATAAAGAATGTTGTAGTTTAAGCTTGTGGTCGTTATGTATGGTGTCCAATGCATAATAACGAAATCGATGGTCTAATGACCCCAAGCACTTAATAGCAGCGGTCCATTTTGATAAACTCTCAAGTAAAAACAGACTAAAATTCACAAAAAGAAAAAAGCTAGTCCGTTGAGGATAAAGTATTACTTTGATGCCATTGACAGATCTTGGGACTTTCCTTGAAAGAACCAAAGCAGAATGCAGGAAGAGATTGTGCCTGCAGCAAGTGCAAAACAACTGAGTGACAAGATTTTTTGGACCAGAATTGACAATTCAATTACGACAACTATACGAAACGTACGGCATGACCATTGCGCCAAGGAGTGAAATTGCCAGGCCAGTTGCACCATTCCCTTTCAGTCGGGGAACAAAAAGTCCATTTAACACTTCTGAAGCATTAGGCTTTGCATATCCGAGCTCCATGAAAAAGCATGCAGCCATAGTAAATACCATAAATGCGATCAAGAGCTCAAGTTTCCTCACCTGGACAACAATGATAATTATCAACGCGTCCTAAAATAAGATGAAATCTGTTAAAGTATCCAACTCCAAACCAATTGGCAAAAAGTGGAGAGGCCGCTCAGGCTCATATACTAGTTTGGGAGGAGATAATTAACCAATGTGGGACAAACTCCAACACTCCCCCGCACGTGCGACCCCCGACTCGCACGTGGAGAGGTAAACAAACGATCCATAACACTTGGATCACAACAAACAATGGTGCACTTTTGACACAAATAAGGGGGGACATTCTCCAAAACCCTAGCTCAGATACCATGTTAAAGCATCTAACTCCAAACCAATTCGCAAGGGGTGGAGAGGCCACCCAAGCTCATATACTAGTTTGGGAGGAGATAATTAACCAATGTGGGACAAACTCCAACAAAATCTATAAAGTTCCTTTTCGTTACAACATACAGAGAAAAAGTGTTTTGTCACATGATGCATTGAGCAAAAGACTTGTTTAAATTACCCCGTATTGCTGCAATGCCAGTAGAATCAATGTACTCAACCCTGTCAGAAGAACACCACACCATACTGGAATTCTGAAGAGCATATTTAGAGCAAAGGCTGTTCCAATCACTGGACATGATTAAGAGCAACAATTAGAATAGATATAAGTCAATACTAAATATGTTTTGTATAAGGTCCCCCACAGTGAGGTTTAATGAAGTCTGCATCAATCCAAACAGGATGGTTGAAATGCTTGAATCACTGAAGGAAATATATAGAAGGGGATGACAGCTTTCTATTTCTCGAAGAGCTAGAGAAACATATTACAAAAGACTAATGGAACTTAACATTCCTACTGTCCATTTTTTCCATTCCTCATTTCTCGTAGATTATCATCTTTCTTGCGTTCATTAACTTTTTGCAGTACTACAAGGAATCTGAACTGTAGGCTTTTTGTGTATCCATAAACACTGCCTTCATGATTTATGATTCCAATCACTTTACGACAAAAATCTTCAGAGATAAGCATGAATTCAAGCAACTCAAATTTCTGACCCCCTAGAAAAGACATTATAACCTTGAGAGTGAACGTGAAGTCTATCATAATGATCGATATTTCCAGATAACAAAAATTCACAGATTATACGTGACGGAGTTACGAAGGTCCACCCAGCTCAAGTGGAAAGGCTGTATAACAAATCCCTTTGAGTACTGAACAAGGAGAATAAAATCATTAAGCCCAATGGTACCCTGTTTACATAAAGTAGGAGAACACAATTACTTCAATTCCATGTGGCTGACATTATAACTCCTTAACAGGAATGGCTACTTTTGATGTTGGAAATACACTCAAATCTCCACAGTGCATCGGTTTCTCATTTTTAGACCAACCATATCACAAAGCCTTGCACGTCATATTGGTTCCTCATGGGTGGCATCACTGTTTTGTAATGAGAGCACATATAGTTATTAGTTAAGAATCAATACAGATCAAACATCCACCTGACCAGATCACCATGCAACCATGGCATACTCATTCAGATAGATATAGAAGATGAAGGAAATGGCACATGAGATATTCTGATGATCTAATGATTCTAATGAGTTTGCACATCTTCATACATATCAGGAGACATTATAGTGTTTGCGCGTGAAACTATTTTGTACCTCATGCAGTCCATCCAATAATGAAGCACATATTAATGATTTCACGTTCTTAGATTCCAATACCATAAACAGCACTCATACCTTCAGGAATGTCGCATGCTACTATGGCACTTTCAGCAAGAATCCATAAGATGAAGTTTGGCACCTTTGAATACTCAGCCCTACAATGTTCTGCTAAATGTTTTCCTACAAAGTACGAAAACTTGAGGACATAAGTAACAGAAATTCAGGAACAACTGGGTGAAATGCCGGTAGAGACTAGAGAGAAATCGGTTGATGATGAGATGACATACCAGTAACCACCCCCAGGTTTGCTGCAAGTGATTGAATAATGAGGGCAGCACTTGAAGCCACTAATATAATCCAAAGTAGCTGAAAAACAGAGAAGTTAATGAGAATACACCTCCAACATTATTTCATTGCATCAATCTCCTTCCATACTCTCTTAAAACATTATAGAGTACTTTCTGATATCAGTCATATAAAATTTTCAACAGGATAATTTTCACATACCCCATATTTGTACTGAGATCCTGCCTGCAAGTCCGTTGCAACTGTAAGTTCACCACATTATGTTAGTGAGTATAGGACGGGTAGCAGCCGGAGAATTTTTGGCAAAAAGAAAAATAAGAAAGTAATCTTACAATTTCCAGGATCTATATATGCAATACAAACAAGAAAACCAGGACCCATGTATGCAAACAAGTTTCTCCAGCTTTTCTTCTGCAAATGTAAAAAAAAACTAAATAGCATCAAGAGGTTCCCACTAAAATAAATTAACTAATGATGCTAACTTCCCTTGTATAGTCAGCAGTTGGTCCAGACAAGAACACTTAGTTAAACAAAAAAGTACATTAATAAGTTAGGTTTTCAACTCCAGAGAAACCCTTCCCCCTCCCCCACCTACCAAATTACAAAACATTGAAAAAAAATCTTACGACCACGCTCTCTTGGGGAAAAAAAAAAAAAAAACGCAAGAGTAAATTGTTACCACCTCAGTGTTCGAGTGTAACACCGGTACAAGAGGACCAAGTGGCATTTTGACTTGGTAGTTGGTACTCTAAACCAATCATGTAGAGAAAATTTTGCGAGCGGACATCAACAATCAACTTGTTGGGAAAAAAGGAGTCTACATCGTGCATGATGTTTTTAGTGGTGACTCAAGCAATTTTATCTTATGAGGTCAAAATTATTCTCAAGTTTGAATTACATTCAACCAATGTCTAAATCTTTAATTATAAGTCACTTCCATCTTTACAAATCTCAAAAAATCACACTATAAATTTGCTCTCAACCTCCATCTCAAAATGTTTGTACACAAAACAAGTACTTAAAAATAATACCTTGTCTTCAAGAAAACATTCAAACTATTTCATTAAGTAAAAGAACTCATCGATATGACAATATCTAGTAAATTGTTGAAAAAGTTCAAATTTTTTTCGGGAAATTAAATTATTTTTAAGTCCTCGTTTTGTCGACTGGGCAAACATTTTGGGACGGAGGGAGTAATATGCTAAAGGATTAAATTGGTCTCAAAGAAGTAAACAGAAAGACGAAATCGATTTCAATAGCATTACTCTTATAGTTTATTGTTCTGTAACCCAAAAAAAATCTCTCCAATCTCATTTGCTGTCATACCCACATGAAAAACTTAATTTAGTCTCAGATGCCTTTTTGTCAATAAATATAAAACCTAATTTTTCTTTACACAAACTGTTTTTAAGGCAATGAAACCTTCTTGCTTCTTTCTAAAAAAAAAGCTGTGTATTGTGTTAACAAAAAAATTACCAAGTACTTTGAAATTTGCACAGTAGGATGGGGTCATTATCAATTTCCAATGGGTTCATATATTGGACAAATAGATCTTATAGCATAAACTAGTAGAATTAATTTCTTTCCATAGTTTTTCATTGTCCAACTCTATGTTAGGGTTCAAGACTTCCCACAAAACCAATCGGTGAGGTGTGTTCTAGATTTCCCCCTTAAAAAATAAGGAAAATTCAAAAATCAGCCCAATAGGCTGACAATAGTAAGTGTGTGATGTGTATTAAAGATAAAGGGTATAAAAAGTGCACAGAAATACGTATTTTCCTTGTCTTCTAGTGTGTTTATCATCGGCCCAATGGGCTGACAATAGTAAGACCGTAAAAATAATAGGCTTACTGAAATTAAAAAAAATATGCAATATGGACCTTATTTGATAGATTTCGATGAGATCTATCAAACCCTGCAAAAAAATTAAAAAATTATTTTCGTAAGCCCATTATTTTTAAGCTTGAAAATAGATCCTTATTTTATAAGTACTTATTTGAGAAAGCTGAACGAATTTGTTTGCACATACTTATATGCTGGTATGTGGACCCCACAAAATAATTGAGGGCCCACACGTATTGGACACCTCCTCACATGTCTTGTGTCCGGATGTGCGCACATCAAGTACATCAACATAGAATTGCTCAAACCAAAAAGAGGATAACCAACCATCCGCCCCCACCCTATACATCGAAGTCGGCAGTTATAAAGTGGCATTGAATCAAATCAACCGAAAGCTCGTTTGATCAGTTCAACTTTCGGTAACGTTGCTTGGGAATTGTATTCTCAAAGGGAAAAAGAAAAAAAAGTGAAGTAAAGAAGATGAAATTTACTTTTCCGTGTTTGTTTGTTAACAAAGAATTTTGCGGGAAGAAAAAAAAACTAAAATTCAAGAATATATCAATTTTCCAAGAAAGTATTTTTGGAAAGTCGATGTTATGCGTAATGCGAAGTCCTACATGACCTGAGTACGAAAGTAATACTATGAAGTACATAAAATTGAGGGCACCATCACTCTACCCAAGACGTGTAACAATGGCTCCACAACTTTTTCTTAATAAATGAACCACTATAAAAGTTACGGAAAGTTGATTTACCTTTCATTTCTCTACCTTTCTATACAACGAAACGAGGTCATTAATGTATTTCAGGTTCAATAACCAGTGTTCATATCCAATTAAAACCCTAGCCCTCATTTTAGCATTAATTAGGCAACACAGAAAGCAGAGAATCACGAATCTAAAACCAAATTAATCATGATTTGGAAACGGATGACACTCACATCAGGTACGAGAATCTGATCGTACTCCTCATTCTCAATCAGAGGCACATTGGAAGGATTCCGATTCCCGGTGCTGCTGATCATGAATTGCGGCTGCGAAGACCCCGAAGCCGCCATCTCCTGTTGCTCTCTGCTCTGTTCCAAATCAGACATTCAAACATACAAATCAGTACTGACACAAAAAAAACATGAACTTTAATTATATATGAGTATATATATACATGCATGTTGAATAAAGAGTTTGTGCATGGGTGTGTAGTTTACCGGGGATGAGAAGAGAAGAGAAGAAATCGATGAGAAGATTGATTAGAATGGAAGAAATGAAAGAGTTTATGGTTGGGGTTGAAGTTGAAGTTGAGAGAGGGAGATGAATATAGAACCTTGCGCGCGAAGCACAACTAACGTTAATGCAGCCAAACAATTGTACTTTTTTGTGCTGGTATAGATTTGACTGCTGGAGTTTTAACTAAACTCGTACTACAAAACAAAGCCTGTGACACAGGAGACGTGATGCCCTACTTTTATTTTGTTCAGATCAGATGGTTTTAATTAAATCAATAGTTAAACTACAAAAAGGGACCGTATAATATGCATGTTCATAAGATTTGGGACCTTATTCGGTCTTGTCAGAATTGTTCTAAAGGTTAGGAATGGACGGTGTAGATTAGGCATCAAGGAATGGGAAAAGAAAGTCCACAATTTGCCCAACTAAAAAAAGCCTACCAAAGTAGTATACCTCAAAAGTTACAATAAGTAGAGAGATTTAGTGATAGGTTTATTATAGACATTTCATAAGCTCATAAGTTCACTTAATAGTTTTGTAAAGTCACAAGTCTACACAACCTAAACCCTAGGGTACCCTATGAAAGTACCTAAAACCCTAAACCCTATGAAAGTGCCTAATGCCTTGTTTGTTTTACTTTTTGAAATGTTTTTTTCAAAAGATTCTCTCCACTTTCAATCATTTCTCTCTCTATTTCTCTCTACTTTATTACCCCTACTACTCTCATAATTTTTTTTCAAAAACTCATCCAAACACAGTATAAACCACTAAAACCCTATAATAGGAAAGTACACCCTAAAATCCTATAAAAGTGCCTAAATCTTAGGGTGCCCTACCCTACGCTAGGGCACCCTACGTTAGGTTATTCTACTCTACCCTACGGTACCCTATTCTATAATAAAAAAAGTGCATCCTAAAATCTTATGAAAGTATCTAAACCCTATAATACCATACCCTACTCTAGGGTACCCTAAAATAGACTTGAGATCTTACAAAATTAATAGGTAGACTTATTGGCCTAAGAAGTTCAGATGATGGATCTAAGACTAATTTTCTATACAACCTACTCCCTATAAATATACTAGCTCTATTTTTAACTGTTAGTGCCTCAGAACCGAAGAAACTAAAAACAAAGAGCATCTTTTCTTTAAGTGTAAGAAAAAAAAAGTTTTAAAAAGTTTTAGATGCTCTAGCAAATTGTTTAAATATTGAAATATCCTACAGTATCAAATTTTGATACATACAATATTCGATCTGCATATCCAACCGTATAGTCCGGATCTAGTGAGGGATTCCGCACCAGTCTACGGTGTGGGACTCCCCTTTCCCGAGCAAATCTCGATGATCCGAGCCGCTCAAAGTGATCAGAACGTGATTTTAAGGGCACTAGTGAGAAATCGGGAAAAAAAAAGTCCAGGAAGGGCTTCATCGGAACAGTTTTCATTGAACGGTTCAATAAAAAACTGCTCAAATCAAGCATTTCCCGGTCTTTTTTTTTTGCCGATTTCTCATGGGTATCCTTAAAATCACATTCTGCACACTTTGAACGGCTCGGATCATCGAAATTTACTTGGGAAAGGGGAGTCCCGCACCGTAGATTGGTGCGGGATCCCTCACTGGATCCGCGGTGTCCAACCGTATATCAAAATGTTTTAGATGCTCTAGCAAATTGTTTTAGTGGGTTCTTGTACTTGGAAATACTATCCTCCACGAGTATGACTAATCTTTGCATTGTAGAGGGATGACGAATTTTTTTAGTGCCATATTTTTTTACAATCAATAAAGAGTTACCTATCGCTTGAAAAAAAAATTCCGATTTTTCTGGAACCGGGGGTGCTATAGAGCACCTCCACTCTGCGCGGTGTAGAACGGTGATCTAGGCGTTTGTCTCGGCAATCAACGGTTCAAATTTGTATGCGCTCAGATTTAATCCAAGCCGTCTGTACCGGGATGAACAAAATGATCGACTGCTCTACACGGTGTAGAGCGGGAGGTACTCTACAACACCCCATTCCAATTTTTCTTAGAGTTGGATAGGCTACAAACTTGCCTAATGGGCATGCAGCTATTTAGATAAATGGGAAGTTACTAAGGAGGCGTTTGGTAACATTTTCAGTTTTCAGTTTTTGGTTTATAAAAAGCTAAAAATAGAATCATGTTTATTTTTAACAAAAACATAAACAAAAAACATGTTTGGTAATAGATTTTTTGTAAACCGTAAAATATAAAAGCATCATAAAACAAGGTTAAAGTCTAGCCCGATTTAAGCTAAATTCAATAGGTGCATCATAAAACCAAGTGCTTAACCACACTGGATAATTTCCTGGGTCTTCTTCCACCTTCAGCAGACCCACGGGTGGAAAAATCTTGTTTTTGGGTTTCTCTTTTAACAATATCTTTCCTCCATTAAACAGGGATTTAAAGTAATTGGAGTTGTTTGAGTTCTAATCAAAACCTCATCTTGCAATGTTCTAACTTAAAATAGATCAATGAACGGTTTTGAATAAGCCAAATCAAAGTCTAATTAAAACTTTTTCTTTTCTAGAGTTTGGGTGTCACACGTAGAAGGAGAGAGAAAGAGAGAGGAGAGAGTAGTAGATGGGAGAGTCGATCGAGCCCGACAAAATTTGAAACCTTTGTTTTGAAAACAAGGGAAAACACCTATTTTAAATTTTCATAATTTCTGGAAACTTCAAAAGCGTTTATAAAAAACAGAAAACATAAACAAATTACCGAACACGTTTATTGTTTTAGTTTTGAAAAAAAGTAGAAACATAAACAGGAAACAAAAATGTTACCAAACACCTCCCTCGTTTTTTCCTCCACCTAATATAAAACTCCCCTCATGCACGGTGCATCATTAACTTCACTCCAATTCATTTTCTGTACTCATCAAACAAAAAAACTCATCCAAACAAGAGAGCATTTGATTGTTATGAAGCCAAAAAGGAAACCGAAGTGGTTTACAAACGCTGGCTGCTTACGACTTTAGAATGAATACTCTTGGATGTCTAGCCCGAAGCGTAGGGCTTCTAGTCGTTTGCAGAATAATTCGGTAAGACCGAGATCGTACCACAGGGAATTGAATACAGCTAATTCGGATTGTAGGCTTTATGTGAGGTTTGTGGCGTTTAGACGGCCAACTGTCGGTTTTACTTTGAAAGTGGAAATTACTCTAATTAAAAGACTAGAAATGAGATTTAATGAACTAAAAGAGGCAAGTCTAGGGATCATCCATCCCTTGACTTAGGCCGTTATCGATTCTCGAATATAACTCAAGTGAGAGTCGCGACCGCGCGCTCACGCTCAGAAGATTTAGTTTTAAAGACTACGTTTAATCAAATGATATGATTTACCGGAATTGAACTAACTTGTTTGAACTAATAAATCGAACATGCATGTAAGATGACAGAGTTCCAAGGATACCATGTGCCAAGACTGCGCTTGTCGACATGGTATAAAAAAGATAACAATCCTAGTTTAGACCAAAAATTGCAAGCTTAGTTCAAAGAACAAAACATAGTAGAAAAACGAGACATGAGATTTAACCGTAGGAAATAGAAATGAACTTGATATTACTAATTAAGGATCTAATTCGTACAAACAACTTTAATAAATGAGAAATTAACGTAACACATACCTCAAGGTGTTCTTGAAGAAAGTAGCTTGAAAAGCTTGAAAGCTATGGAGTTCTTAAACTTTAAAAGACTTAAAGCATAAAGTAAAATCCTAGATAATGAACTAAAGTAAGAGGGAAGGGCTTTTATACATGGGAAAATTGGTTAGGAGTCCATGGTATATGGACTTATAATGCAATAAGGACATCTATAGTTTCAGTATGGGCTCCAGGACTTTTGTCATTGGTTTTCCAAAAACACCCCTAACTCATAAAACACGCCCAAATATTAAAATAAACCCACGCTAGAGAGAGGGAGAGATCTGTTGATTTCTATAGACCAGAGAAGAGGTGGCAACGGTGGATAGCGCCGGCGGCGAGGTGAGGCGATTCTAGTTGCCGGAGATGAGGACTGAGAAGGAGTCGCCGGAGCTTTTTGTCGGAGGTGAAGTTGTTGCCGCAATCGCCGACGGCGAAACGCCGTCATGTGGGGTGGCTCATCTTCTTCTGTAGAGCCAAACGGCTTGGGCTGAAGTTGGCCGACCGGCTTCACTTCAGAAGTTCTCAAATTCAGACATCTTTTAGAACCTTCATGGATGATTCTTATACTGTATAGTTTTGAGAAATGAAAGTGAGCAATGTGATCCGCACCCAAGATTGTATAATCTTGGGGGCTTTTAGCTTGTTATTTGTAGCGGTTCATTCCCATTTATCCCTTTTTGCCCTATTTTGCTCGTAAGGTAGGTTTTTGTATGTTTCAGGTAATACGTGCTAATAAGGCGGTTTCGAACGCCAAGGAATGCTCCGGATGCAACCAAGTGCTCAAGACCACGTGCCACCATGTTGTGGGGCCCGAGGAGTCATGAAGAGGTGGTTTGGAGGTTGCTCGGGTTGCCCAAGGGTCAAGGGAATTGAAGGAGAACTGATAATTTTACCAAAGCTTCTCATCTTCCGACCAGCTGATGGTAGAATTGTCATAACTTTTGATGTACAAATGATATTGGATCCAAACCACTTGGGTTAGAAAGTAGACTCGACGAGCTTTTCAACGGTCCAAAGAACACACATTTTCGAGTTCGGGAGTGTCCGGAGCGAGCCCGCGAAGTTGCCGCAAAAATCTGTCTGTCAGCCATGAACCGGTACGGGTAAGTCATGTACCGGTTCATGAAGACCAGATTTTGTATTTTGGAAGATTTTCAGCCATGAACCGGTACGGGCAAATCATGTACCGGTTCATGCTTGTAATTTCTGCCCGAATCTGCTACTTTTTCAACCTTCCATTTATGGAAAGTTTCCACTTGTGGAATGTTTTTGGGATATTTTGGGGGGCTTTTTGGTCATTTGTAACCCATCTTTAGAGCCCTATAAATAGGCTTGTATGCCTTTTATGGAAGGATGGCCATTTTCTAGTCTTTTTTAGGCCTAAGTCTTTTTTATTGCTTTCCTAGAACTCCATTGATGCTTTGAAGCTTTTAAGTTAATTCCTTCAAGAAATCCTTAAGGTATTTGTCTTATGTTAATTTCTCGTTTATTAATGTTGTAGTCGTGGATTAGATCTTTCATAATCTTAAGTTTATTTCCGTTTCTATCGGTTAATTATGTTTTCACTTCCTAGCTTTGTTTCTAGTCAATTTGCTATGAGTGAGTAGTTAATCGGTTCGGTCATGGGGTGAGGTTTGCTCCATGGATTAGTCGTTTAAATGGTTTCGCCTAAGCTTTAGCTTAATCTCAAGGTTTTGAATGAATTAAACCCATGATTTCTAGCATTGATCATGGGGTCGGTGGCTTCTTTGATCAATGAGGTCTATCGCCCCATGCTACGAGCTTGATATATCTTACGCGTGCGAACGATCCTTTTTCGTCTCTCACTTGCGTTGAATGAGTTCAATTTGAATTAGAGCTTTGAATCAAGTTACAAGTAGTCTTCGGTTTTAATTCTTCTAGTGGAATCCGGACGGTTTCGGTCCACACATGAGTTAGATGAAGAAACCATTTTATGGCTAAGTCGTGGGTAAATCAATCCCTTTGACTCGACCATCTTAATCTAGTTTATTTCCAAGCTTAATTTCGTGTTTCAAATCAAAATACCAAAGTTGGCCGCTTGAACGCCGAAACTCTTTACATTACATCTATTCCAAGTTCGCTGAAGAAGATTTCTCTGTGGGAACGATCCGGTCTTACCGGTTTATATGCTGTCAACGACCTGGCCCAATGCTCGGGTGCAAGCCTTTCTAAGAGGTTAGGTTGCGGAGTTAAGCACAATGGCCTTTTGTCTTCCAAATATCGACTGTGAGGTCTTCCGCAAAGGAGCACAGAGAACAAGGGTGGATGGCAGGAAGTGGAAAGAGGATAAAGTTCTCTTGGGAAGTACAATTAACTTTTTAGAGCTTACATTATTATTTTTTCTTTTAGGCAACTGTAAAAAATGAAACACATATGTTTGTTAGGAGTCTAGGACAGATAACCTTATGTGTCAGTCTTTTTGGAATTAAGAGTATAGATTTGAATAGATAACTAAATCTGTTAATTTCATTACGATTATATAAAATACAGAATTCGATGAGTTGACCTTATTTATTGGTCTTTCTGAAAAAAATAGATAATATGAATTTGGATAGATAACCTTATTTGTCAGTCTTATGGGGATAATAAAGAGTGTAGATTTCGATAGATAACCATATCGATTGATTTTATTAATTGTGATCATACAGAGTACATAATTAGCAAAAATAATCATATTTGTTGATCTTTTTGAAACAATACAGAGTATAGATTTGAACTGATAACCATATCTGTTGATTTTATTATGATAATAAAATAAAAAAATAAACTACAAAAAAGGTGCCAAACTCTCAGATAATGTTAATTGTGTTAATTTATTCTTTGTATCTTGTACAAAACAAAAAATAATATTATCTATTCCAATATATTCATTTATTGTTTTCAAAATAAAATAATAGATAATGTTATCAGTGTCAATCTATTCTTTTCTAGAAATATCAAGGAAAAGTCTTAAAAGCATTTTCCGGACCATATTGATTGTATAAATTTGGATAGATAACCTTATTTGTCAATCTTTTGGGGATAATAAAGAGTTTAAATTTTGATAGATAACCATATCGTTTGATTTTATTGTGCTTTTACAGAGTACATAATTCGCAAAGATAATCATATCTGTTGATCTTTTTGGAAGAATACAAAGTATAAATTTGAACTGATAACTATATCTGTTGATTTTATTACGATAAAAAAATAAAAAATAAACCACAAAAAAGTGCCAAACTCCCAGATAGATAATGTTAACTGTGTTAATTTATTCTTTGTATCTTGTAAAGAACAAAAAATAATATTATCTGTTCCAATATATTCCTTTTTTGTTTTCAAAATAAAAAAAAGATAATGTTATCAGTGCCACACAATCTATTCTTTTTTGGAAATATCAAAATACTAGTGACACCTTTGCAGACAAGTGCAGACAACTTTAACCGAATGAGGACCGGTTCACACCTTTGCTGGAACCAAAATACTAATGACACATCACTTTGCCACACCCCAATAACACCTCTCACATATAGGTGGATTCCATTGAAATGAGACCTACATATACGTGAAAAGAGTGTGATTGAGATATGGCAAAGAGACGTGTCCCTAGCATACTTTAACCTTGCCGGCTGAATTGGCAACTGTCCCATCTCTTGTTCCCTTCTCTCTCTCTACTTTCCATTTTTTTTCCTTCTCTCCCCTCATACTCTCATCTCTGAATTACATCTCTTCTTTTTCTCCCCAGTTATTTATCTTCAATTAAAAAATGATCCTACCACCAACACCACCTCTGGTGCTATCCCAATGTCTTCTCCACTGCCGTAACATCTTCCAAAAAGATCAACAGATAAGGAGTGTGATTGAGATATATTTATGTGCAGCACTAAACCAAAACACATATAATGTTACTTGTATGATCATAATAAAATCAAAAGATATGGTTATCTGTCCAAATTTACGCTCTTTATTATTTTAAAAAGACAAACAGATAAGGTTATTTTTGCAAATTTTGTACTTTATATAATCGCAATAATCAACAGGTATGGTTATCTATCAAGATATGTACTATGTATTATTAAAAAAGACTAACAGATAAGGTTATCTTGCAAAATCTATGCTCTGAATAATCGCAATAAATCAAAATATATTTGTCCAAATTTAGTTAACATAACCTGGATCCATAATTTTGTTTTGTTAATAACAAATATGATTATTTGTCCAAATTTATCCTATACCCTTTTTAAAAAATACCAACAGATAAGGTTATCTCTACGAATTCTAAACTTTGTATAATCACAATGAAATCATAACCAGATTTGGTTATTTATCCATATATATACTCTTTATTAACTCAAGAAAATTGACAAATAAGGTTATCTGTCCAAACCAACATATGTGTTTCATTTTTTGACTTTAGGCCAATTCTTGAGCATAGATAATCTTATCCATATAATATTTTTTGACTTTAGGCCAATTCTTGAGCATAGATAATCTTATCCATATAATGTGAAACGCATTACGAATAAAATAATATAGATAAGCTTATTTGTTGAAACTCTTGAATATAGATAAGCTTATCTATTCAAAAAAATTTAAACTTTTGCGCACAGATAAACTTATATATTCAATGTAAAACATAATACAAATAAAACTAATAAAGTGTGTATCTAAATGTTAAGTATCCCTGTAACAACATGTGTATATGTATAGCATATATATAACATATTTGCATATTATGTGGCATTTTAAGAAAAAATCATAAAAGCCTAGCTAAAAATACAAAATTACTGATAGTGTTTCACCTACCCTCCTTAAATCTTTACTTTCCCATTCCCCCGTACTCTCAACGTGCTACTCTTTCACAGTAGGAGTTGCAGAGACTTGTCTTCCAACCTTTATTACTATTATACTATCTCTCACACAACTAGACAACATAGGGTAGCTAGGTTGAGTGAAATGTTCAGTGATTAGTCTCTTGGGAAGAGAGAGAGAGAGAGAGATGCAGTCAACGAAAAATGTTGGCTGCTACTTTTGATTTTTCCGACACCGACGGCCTCCACATGACTTTCGTCTTCTGCAACCATCTCTGGCGCCGGACGTTAGCACTGGTCACCGACGATTGTAATTTGCAACTGAATTTTCGGCGACTTCCAATGGGACGACGACTCCCGGCAACGCCAGTGGCCGATCAGATATGTTTGGGGTAGTTTGTGTGGCGAGGGTAATGGTGCGAAACGACAAAGGCTGCCGGACTCGGACTCGGTCAGAAATAGTGGAAATGGACGACGCCGGAGTAGTTTATTTTTTTATTTCGTCTTTCCGTAACATTAAAAGGTGTCTGTGTCTAAGTATTTCCATATGCTGAGCTGGCATTTTCATTAAAGGCAATTTTGTCTTTTCACGGACTCTGGACTTTAAAATATTTTCATTAATGGACTCTACACATTACAGAAATTTAGGCTGGACTAAATGTGATTTTAGGCCCCTACTTTTGGCTCTTAGGCTAATTTTCTGTTTATACATATCAACTTATCTCTCAACAAATATCTAAAAAAATACTAAAAGTAGTAAGTATTTCATAAGTGGAAAGTCCAAAAAGCAGTAAATATCTGGACGAAAGCCTGTGGTATCGATACACCCTTAAGGGTTGTATCGATACACTATTCTCTGCCCAGTTCTATAACTTTATAATATCGATACAGCCCTTAAGTTTGTATCGATACGACACTGCTATCTCCAGTTCTGCCTTCAAGTTCCCCGGCTTGGCATACATGTACAACGACCCCAGACACCCTCCAATGCTTCATTTCTTTGCTCTTGAGCCTCGGTGGTGGAGTTCCACATGGTCGCGGGTAGTCGGACACCCGGCCTCAGGGGTCATTGATTGGCGTCAAAACATGCTTTATTCTCGCGGTTTACCTGAAACACTCTAAAACAAACCTTACGTGCAATATCTAATAAAAATGGCAACTTAAATATACAAACGCTACAAACTAAAGGACTTTAAGCACCAAGATTATACAATCTTGAGTGCTTGTCATTGGCAAGAGTAGTAAATGTAAGTCCACCTTTCCACTCCCACCACTACAACACGAAAGGGCTATAGCGAGGATTTAGTTTCCTCGCAAAATGTATTAGCGAGGAAAATTTCCATCGCCAGTTTTTGTCGCTAAAACCTTGTTGCAAAAAGAATTAGCAGGGAAAAAAAATTCCTCGCCTATTTTGACGTGTTGCGAGAAATTTTTTCCTCGCTAACTGTTTTCCTCGCAAATACCATTTGTCGTCAAATAGGCTACGAATTTATTATTACAAACAATAGGCGAGGAAATTTTTTCCTCGCTAAACAAAAAGAATCCCAAAACATAAGTTACCTCTCCGTGTTTTTTTGCAACTCCTGGTAATCGAACCTTGGCCCTCTCCCATAAGACGCGAAGCAACTACCAACCACACTACATTGTACTTTCTATGAAATTGGTGAAACTTTATTTATATATTATCTCTTTCACCACTCCAAATTAATTTTTTCGACATTAATTTTGGCCTTTCTACTTTTTGTAGTCTTATAGTGTCTGAACTTTATTTGAACAAGTTAATTTTTTGCTAGCACAACAATTTTATCTAACTAACAACTTTTGAAGGACTAATATTATGTGTTACTATTCTCATTTTTTGATGGGATAATCCTAGCTTTTATGTTATGAGATTTTTTTCGTCATAAACTTGAGATATATTTCAACGAAAAAGTTAGGGACAAAGAAAATTTATCTCAGAGTGCCCCGAAAAGAGCAACTAGTGGTTGAGATTCAGTTTGATGTGTGGGACCCTATATATCAAAGTGAATCTCAACCACTAATTGCTTTTTTCGAGGTAAGTTTTCTTTGTACCTAGTACTAATATTTTAATATCAGATTATGAATAACAAGAGGCATCACCCCCATTTTCTAATTTTAAAAGTGAGTTTGACCTTCTTTTTTGCCAAATACAAAGGGTAATATAGACTCGTAGTTTTTTTCATCATCGTTATAATAATATGAACAAAATTTATAAATATTCATATAAGATCATCCTAAAAGCACTAAAGACAATACTTTTTAAATTTTTTAATCTTTAACAAAAAAATTTAAAATTTTATCTCTCTCTCTCTCTCTCTCTCTCTCACACACACACACACACACAATATGTATATGTATAAATAAAAGTATCCATGATACTTACAAAATTGCATTTGAAATTAATACTTAACATATTTATCTGGTTATAATGGAATGCCATTAGAATCACCTAAGTTGGTTTAAATAAAAATCAACAAACTGTTTACAGGAAAAAAAATATTACAGCATGAATGCACAATACATATGAAATAATGTATTTTTTTGTGAAATAGTGCATTTTTATGTAGATGTTCTGAAAATAGAATTGTGATGATCCAATTTTGAGATATTTTAAATACGACATCAGTACTTTAAGATGTTTTTAACTTTATCTTCTGTTGAGTTTTTTAACTATTATGAAAAAATCATCGATACCGACACTTCAAGATATCTTTCATTGCTAATTAGAATAAGAAAAGTGACAAATATGAGGTTTTTTCACCAATTCAATGCGATTGGTGATGAAAACTATTTGTTCCCTTTTAACACTTTTTTGTTTTAATAAATTTCATAATGGTATAGTTTATTATGTCATACCGTCGTGATATTACAAAATACATAGGAATATAATTAATAATAACTTATGTATAAAAAAAGAATGAATCCTAAAAAAGGTAACAAAATATTTTCTCATCAAAAAGTTACATTTGGTGAGGAAAAAGATTTCTTCGCAAAAAGGTTACATTTGGCGAGGAAAACTATTTTCCTCACTAGAAAAGGCTTTTTGGCACGGAAATTTGTTTTCTCACTAGAAAAGGCGACGAAATTGAATTTCCTCGCAAATAATATACTTTTAGCAAGGAAATTCATTTTCCTCGCCATATTTCCTCGCTATAGCCCTTTCGTGTTGTAGTGCACCACCACCCCTACCAAAACCTTCTCATCTTTGTCATGTTACTTACCTTTTCTCACATTCCCGCTCCTAATTAATGGTGCTTCCACTTTTTTGTTCTCTAGATTTTGATTAAAGTAAGAGGTTGTGTTCACAAACAATAAGAACTACACCAAACTAAGTGACTGCTCAATTCACTACAATATTTGGTTTCAATGCTCATCCATTACTCAAACCGAAATGAACTCACACCTACATAAGATGATTTTATGTTGGCTTATTTTGTGTAATTCCCTTTCTCCCTCTCTCACTGTTGTGTTTGATTTTATCACAGGGTTTAACGGAAAAATGATTATGGAGAATGCTAGGTATACAAGTGGGAAAGATTTTGAAGGTTAACTCACTTGAGGAATAAATATGTCTGTATCATTTTTTTCCTTTTGAATTATACTATTTTTCCATTCCTAATTGATGAGTCCTATTATGATTTCTTTCTTTGTAAATTAGCCAGTTTCATTTGAAAGTGATTAAGTGAGGTAAGTGGGTAAAGAAATCTAGCATTGTGTCTGTTCGATGCACGAAAACGGGAAAAAAATGTGGACTTTTTTTTGTTGTCCCGTGCATCGAACGGGCACAACGCTAGATGATAAAAAAGATAGTTTAATATTTTTTTCGGTCCCGTGTTTGATGCAAGCTAACATTAATCTCATTTTAATTATGCACGGAAAGACATGTGAGGTGGAAAATAAATTTGGGTACCACGTAATGGTGGTTCCGTGCGTCGAATGGGCATAAACGCTAGTGTATAGGTATAGAGAAGGGGGAATTGTGTGTGTGTGTGTGTGTGAGAGAGAGAGAGAGAGAGAGAGAGAGAGAGAGGGAGAGAGAGATCGTGGTCGTGGATGAAGTAGCAAACTACTAATCGCCCCCCTGATGACTTCCCCCTTTTACCCCCCCCCCCCCAACGTGCTCTCTTTCTCTCTCTTATTTAATTTTTTTTTATATAATTTTAAATATTAATAACTTTTTTTCACGTATTTTTTTTTAATAAATTTTATATTTTTGAAATTTTCTGAACGAAACCTATCAAACGAGCCTAATATTGATGGTGAAATAATGTAAAACGGAAGAGTTCGCGTGTAGTTATTTCATATTCAATATTAGACTTGTTTGATAGGTTTCGTTGAGTAGATTTCAAATATATAAAATTTATTTAAAAAAATACGTGATTTCAACCTCTTTATACAGTTTATATACTAAAAAATATGGTTAAAAAATTAAGTGTTCCAAATTTGAATCCGTTTGAACCGGTGGAAAGGTTTTATTTTTCTGATCATTTTATTCTAAATGGTCATAATTAAATTTTGACTTTAGGGCTCTCGTTGATTAACCCTAAGAGATATTTGACTCTACGACTTTCTTAGGGTTAATCAACGAGAGCCCTATAGTCAAAAGTTAATTATGACCATTAAGGATAAAATGATCAGAAAATTAAAATCTTTTCACTGATTCAAACGGATTGAAATTTGGAACAATTAATTTTTCAATAAATTTTTCAATAAATTTCAAACGGATTGAAATTTAGGCAGTTTAAGCTACCACAAAAATATAATTTTTCCGTTTTACGTTATTTCACCATCAATATTAGGCTTGTTTGATCGGTTTCGTTGAGTAGATTTCAAAAATATAAAATTTATTAAAAAAATACGTGAAAAAAAGTGAATAACATTTGGGGGGTAAAAGGGGGAAGTCGTCAGGGGGGCCTGACAGGACGGGGGGCGATTAACAGCGAGTATTGTGAAGTTTCGAGTGCTGAGAGAGAGAGAAGGATTCTGTTTTGCATTAGGGAGACTTGGCAAAAAAATTCCTCATATTTATATTTTTTGAGCTCAAGGACAAACACCTTTTGCAATCAAACATAAAGACAAATGTGCCTATGAAAGTGTCTAAAGCCTTAGGGCACCCTATGAAAGTGTCTAAAATCTTAGGGTACCATATGAAAGTGCATAAAACCCTAGGGTACCCTATTATGAAAGTGCCTAAAATCCTAGGGTACCCTATGAAAGTGTCTAAACCACTAAAATTCTATAATAGGAAAGTGAACCTTAAAACCCTATGAAATTGCCTAAATATGTTTTGGCCTTATGGCTAAAAAAACTCAAAAAATTGAAGGACCTCCACTGAAAATTATTTTGTTGGCATTCTTCCCCTAAATGAAAACCATTTCACCGTCTTTATGACTAATTTCCATCGGCATTACGTGCAGATGGTGCAACGTCCTCATAGCAGGTGGCGCAAAGCTGATATCAGATTTTTAGAAACGGTAAATAGACATTTAGATCCCGTAGGGTTTTGGATTTTGAATTCTAATCATTATCGTATTTTTCTCTAATCATTACTCTCATTTTTTTTTTATCTTTCTCCAATCATTACCCTTATTTTCAATTATTACTCTAATTCTCTCTACACTCATTACCTACAAATCCAAATCCAAAATCTCAAAACGAACGGTGTCTTAATGATGTGAATTGAATGCCACTGGTCGATTGGTGATCAATTGGTCCACGGGGCTGATATTTGGAAGAGGTGTGCCTCCGGATTCTTTCCACCCAAGGAAAATGTTAGGATTTTTTTTATGATGGATCCCACAGAGTTTTACCAACGAAAAGTATTTTTGAATAGAGAAAATAAGAAGAGATCATACACAGGTTTTTCGCGGGTTTCACGTCGGGTACCGCAAAAAATGATGATCTGAAACACATATTTTCCGTAAAACATTATTTTACGAGGTCCTGTAAAAAATCATTTCAATCTAATATCTCTAGAGACTTTTCCATTTATAGGGTAAATGTGTTTCTTTAATTAATGGATATATTGGATATGAAACTGGAGATGGGGTCACACAATTCTTTTGAGCAAGACTGTAAGACAAATATTGTGGATAGCAATGCTTTTCTAGTCCCTATGACAAAATAATTCCACACAATATATCGGAGGAGTCAATTTGGGGATTGGGATGGGACAAGGGTCTCCCTTTAACGCACCATGGTAGAGTAGTTTGTCTTGTGGAGTTGTGGGTGGCAATGTTTTTCTAGTCCCTATGACAAAATAATTCCACACGATCGTAGAATTTGGGGATGAGGATGGGGGTCTTGTGGAGTTGTGGGTGGCAATGTTTTTCTAGTCCTTATGACAAAATAATTCCACACGATCGTAGAATTTGGGGATGAGGATGGGGATGGGACAAGGGTCTTCCTTTAATGCACCATGGTGGTGTGTTCCCGAACTCCCAATAAGTATTTATTTATTAAGAATACAATTTCAAGTTCAAAAATAATATACTTACAAAAATAATTTTTCTAGCAATATAGATCTTATTTGATATATCTCATTATCAAGATCTTTTGAACGATGCAAAAAAAATCAAAAAATTATTCTTCATTTGCATTATTTTTGAGTTTGAAAATATGAAATAATTAAGCTGCTTATTTTTTAAGAAGATTTCTGGAATGGGTTCTGTTGTTGTGATTTGAATTTTTCAATTTTTAGAATTAACTAATTAGATCATGCACGAAAAAACAGACATTCCTCAGATATCTTTGGTCACTAATTCGGACATGATTTTTTTTCTAACGAAAAATTGAATGGTCAATATGATTTGAAAAATAAATTGTATGACAAATCTACTTTTGTCATGTGATTATGAATGCCAATTAACTTGATTTTTGTAAAACTATAGTGTTCGTGAGTTTTATAGATTACTAGTTCAGATCATAGCCTAAATATGTTTTTTGAGGCTTATGTGAATATCGATTGTTGAACTAAAAACAAAGAGCATCTTTTCTTTAAGTGTAAAAAAAAATAATGAAAGTTTTAAAAATGTTTTAGATGCTCTAGCAAATTGTTTAAATATTGAAATATCCTAGTATAAAATTTTGATACATACAATATTCTGCATATCCAACCGTATATCAAAATGTTTTAGATGCTCTAGCAAATTGTTTTAGTGGGTTCTTGTACTTGGAAATACTATCCTCCACGAGTATGACTAATCTTTGCATTGTAGAGGGATGACGAATTGTTTCAGTGCCATATTTTTCTACAATCAATAAAGATTTACCTATCGCTTTAAAAAAAAAAACCGATTTTTCTGGAATCGGGGTGTTGTAGAGCACCTCCGCTCTGCACGGTGTAGAGCGGCGATCCAGGCGTTTGTCTCAACAATCAACGATTCAGATTTGTATACGCTCAGATTCAATCCGAGCTGTCCGTACCGAGATGAACGACAAGATCGACTGCTCTACACGATGTAGAGCGGGAGGTGCTCTACAGCACCCCATTCCGATTTTTCTTAGAGTTGGATAGGCTACAAACTTGCCTAATGGGCATGCGGCTATTTAGATAAATGGGAAATTACTAACCTACATCCTTTGGTGATATCCTACCTCTCTTAAACAGGAGCCAATTTTGCCAATATTTCGCTAGGCATTTTTGTCCAATTTGGACAATTTTAGCCCTTGATTGAAAGGCTTGCAATGTTAATAAATTGGGTGTTTTTGTCATTCCACATTTCCAAAGTCTAGAGTACGTGGCATCGTTGTGGTGTACGTGGCTTATTGTGGTGTGGGTCTCTGAGGTGGGATTACCAGAACTAGGAGGATTGAGAGAGAAATTCTCTTCCACTTTACTTTCCCCTTCTCTCTCTCTATCCCACCAAATTACACGCCATTGCTGCTGCTTCTCTCTCTCTCAGGAACGAAATTTCCAATGCTAGTGCTCCTTGAATCGGAGAAGATCAGGGACATTGAGTTTGCCAGTGCTCATCTTCACAGCTCTCCCTTCGCCGTGCTCTCTCTCCCTTTCTCACCACAACAAACCCTAATCTCTCTCTCTCTCTCCAAATCAGGGCAGGCGACTCTATTCCGGCGCTTCCTGATCCGCACCCAAGATTGTATAATCTTGGGGGCTTTTATCGTATTATTTGTAGCGTTTCGTCCCTAAATATCCCTTTTTATCGCATTTTGCTCGTGAGGTTTCGTTTTGTTGTTTTCAGGTAAAACGGGGCAATTTCGTGTTTTTGTCGTCAAGAATTCCTCGAGGAAGGATTCCACCAATCAAGGCCACGTGGCGTTGCCCCGTCGAGCCCCGCCGGGTGGTTTTGCCCGGGCAAAGGAAGCATCGGGTCGTTGTCGGGCCGTTTTGCCAAGCGAAGCAGGAAAAACCAAGTCTGCCAGCCATGAACCGGTACGGGAAACTCATCAACCGGTTCATGCTTGGCAGAAATTGAAGTTTGGACCTTGGTCGAGGCCATGAACCGGTACGGGCAAGTCTTCAACCGGTTCATGTCTGGGAATCCGAATTTTGCTTTTGCTTTTGGGATATTTTGTTTGTCTCACCTTTTGGGATATTTCTAGGATATTTTGGGAGAGAGAAAGGCTACCTTATTAAGTCTTTTTACTCTCTCACTCTCTCATAACTCTCTTGTCTTTTTAATTTCAAGTCTTTTATGTTTTTGTCTTTCCTCCATTAGAGAGCAAGCTTCCTCCTTTGTAATTTCCTTAAGAACTTTGGTAAGTAATTGGTTTCGTTTAATTTGTCGTTTATTAATGTTGTAGCTACGCTTTGGATCTTCACATAAATCAAGTTTATTTCCGTTTTCGTCGGTTAATCATGTTTTCTCTCTTAAGCATGCTTTCTAGTCTTTTTAGCTATGCGTGAGTAGTTTATTGGCTAAGTCTCGGGATAATCTTTCCCGAGGACTTAAGGTTGTTATATGGTTCTCGAGCCTTCGGGCTTTTAAATCATGGTTTTCCGGAATAGAGCTTAAATTGCATTTTCGGTCTAAACTAGGGGTGTTAACCCCTTGGTAACGAGCTTAGTCAAGCGGTCTTGGCTAATGACTTACCGAGGCCTAGTGGCCTCCTTTGTGTTCGACAAACATTAAAAACAAGTTGGTTCGCCTCCGGTAAATCACATCTTTTGTTAAACATAGTCTTTTAAAATGAAATCCTCCGGGCATGAGTGCGCGGTCGTGACTCTCGCCTGAGTTATAATCGAGAACCGGTAACGGCTTTTGTCAAGGGTTAGAAGACCCCGAGACTTGCCTCGTTAAGTTAATCGAGCGTTAATCTAGTTTCCGTTTTAGTCATCTCATTTTAAAGCAAAACCAAGTTGGCTGCCTTAAAGGCCGGAATCCTACTTTAAAACCTTCAATCCGAATCAAGCTATAATCGAATTCTCTGTGGGAACGATCCCGGATTTCCGGATACTATGCTACCAATGACCTAGCCCTACGCTTCGGGTATCTATCAACCTCTTATTGGAAAGCAAGGTCGGGAAGTAAGCATTTTTGGCGCCGTTGCCGGGGAATCTTATTTAGCTTATTTGGAGGTTCGACAAACCACTGTAAGTATTCCGTTTGTTTTTACTTTGTGTAATTTGAACTCAAATTAGCGGATACCTCTAACTGAGCCACCAATTCGACTTGAGGTGTAACGAAGCTAAAGTGAGCATCAATTGCCTTTTACTGTTTTTATTCTATAGCCGTGGTGGTGGCTTAACCCCATGGAACTGTTTTGAGAAAGAGGTGGCGGCCTAGCCCCTCCAGCCTGTTTACTTCATGTCTTATCTATCTAGTAGAATGGAGGCGGCAAATGGGGAAATAGCCCCCATGCCTATGTGGGAATACTCTTATCCCGATCATGCTTATCCCAAGACTTTGCGGGACTACCTTTGTCCCACTCCAATTATCACACGCCCCAAGACTTTGTGGGAGTATCTTTGTCCTAATCAAATTTTCACACCCCCTTGCATAGCCACTCATGACGCCAATGTTTTTAAAAGTCGTATGACCTTTTCCAAATGGCTTGATCTTAAGTACCAAATTCAAACTTTTGCTGAAAGAGAGAATGAGTCATTTTATGCATGCTGGGAACGATACAAGGACTTACTCATTGCGGTCCCGAATCATGGCTTTGACAATTTCCAAATTGCTAACTATTTTTATGATGGACTTTTTCCAACGAGTCAACGATTCTTAGACAAGATGTGTGATGGCAAACTTTTTGAAAAATAGCCCGCTCAAGCCTTAGATTTCTTTGATCGTTTGGCCGGAATTTTACATTCTCGGGTGTATGCTCAACATTGTCAAGAGTCCAACACAAATGCCATGGAAGAGGGAATTGAGCCACATAGCTTTGTTGAAAATGTTAGTTTAGATTGTGACAGCTTCTCAGAGTCTGAATGGGGATATGAGTCGGATGTTGAGCTTGATGTCTAGTGTTCTCCCCATTTGGATCCCTCTCTGTGTGACGATCCGGGGGACCAACAAATTGTTCTTAAATGTTCAGGAGGCTGAATTAGAACTTACCAAGTCAGTCCAGGTTCTGGACCTTTGGGGGGGTGTTGCTTGGAACCTCAGCGGCGTTGCTGCCTTCAGCAGGTTGCTCCTCCAAATTGACAGGTTCAGTAGTTGTGCCTTCAATGGTTGGATGCTCAGGGTGGGCTTCTTGAGATCCAGATTGAGCAGCTTGCATCTCCATCTGTATATCTTCATCCGCGTCAGCAAAATCATCAATTTGCTCTTCGATATCATCGAGAGGAGGCTCCTCGGAATCATGAGATGGCTGGACACGTTTGCTAGGCAAGTAGTTGTTGACCCAGAGGGTGGAATCATCAGGAGCACCAATCTTGATCAAACATGCCTCCCACCCAGCAGCCCATAGATGGTCCTGAATGCCCGGCATCTGCTCTACATAGCTAGCTGTCGCCCTATCGAAACCCTTCTGATATCCACCATCATAAGCAGCTTTTTTAGTGGCGTCAATCTCTGCCAAAGCTTGTCTGAGGTTATCCTCAGCAGCCTCCATCTTCGACTTCATCTCATCAGCTTCTAGTTTTGCTTTGTCTCTCTCCCTCTCCAGCCTCGTGATGGTTTGGAGCTGTCTAGTGTTGTCCCTTAGAAGTCTGTTTCTTTCGGGCTCAACCTCTTGCAGCTTATGGCCAAGAGTGACCATCTTTTGAATGAACTGGTGAGATTCAAAAATAATGGAATAAATCAATTTGAGTAGAAAATCTTATATGTCGAAGTATTGATAAAGTAATGAAAGTACTTTACCTTGATCCCACTCACTAGCCCGGTCGATATCAACCGGTCAGATGAGGAGGTGGCCTCTTTCTGCATATCCACGGGCAGTAGCAGCGCTTGGGTGAGGGCCAAAGCAGTCTCGGAAGAGCTAGCACTGTCCCCCACGGTCACCGGCCGGTCACCTCTGATGAGTCGAGGGGCCCAAGATTGAGGAGGTGGCTGAATGTTCGGGGTAGGGGCCTGTTCGTCTGCCCCAGTAACCTGTGTTGCCCCATCTCCTGTGGATTGGTCTCTGGAGCGTTTGTCCCAATGAGCATCTTCGGCCTCCAAGCTAGACTCGGATTCCCGAGGAGACAAACTGCTCCCACGACCTCGTATGCGTCTGGGAGGAGGGGGAGCATTTCCCGTAGACGAAGCACGGCCCGAAGAGCCACGTCCACGGGAAGAGACAGTAAGGAGAGAAATCAAGTTGAGAGGTTGTTAAGACATTGTACCCGAATCTGGAGGAGATGGGGAATATCCACGAGAGGATGATTGGCTGGTATCACGTTCGGTTGCTGGTTGCTCGGTTTGTTGCTGGGTTATAGTAGCCTGTCTTCGTGACGATCTCCTGAGTACCAAACGAGGCAATGGGATGCCTTCGGATACTGGTACTTCATCTTGCTGTCCGGCAACCGTCACACCAGCACTAGATCTCGAACTTCTTGGTTGAGGAGTGGCGGATGTAGAGGCGCCGCTGGTGCTCGGATGAGCAAGTCTTCTGTCAATAAAGCCTTTGTAGGCAGGGTCGTATCCCAGTAAAACGTTGGCGTCACGTCCCCGTCCGGCAGTTCTTGTACCTAGTTCTCCTTTGTATTTCAAAACTTTGTTAATGTCTCCTTCTCTGATATAGCTCGGCTCCCTTCTTGGGCGTCTGTTGGCGTTTTCGGCTGAAACAGCAAAAAGAATAAAACTCTCAGAGAAATGACTTCGGCATAAGAGGAACGAGTGACTAAACTTAAAAAAAAGCAGAAAGTAGAGGCGTACGTGGGAAGCCCCATTCATGGGGAACGTGGACACCCACCACCTGGCCATCCTTCCCCATGGGCTCGAAAGCTCCAGTAACATACAGAAAATCCATCTTGTGGTCCCGAGCAGAGTCTGGCAGGTTAAGCACGAAACGCTTCTCTGCCTTTCTCACTTTCAGATAGTACGTATTGTAATCACGATTTAATACAATGCTATACCACCATTGGATATCCCAGATTCCTAAATTGGTCCCCAGGATTTTGTTCAAAGCTACAATCCCCATCACTAATCTGAAGAAATTAGTAGACACTTGCATGGGATTGAGTCGATACCAATTAAGAGTTCGACGAAGTAGTGGGTCGAAGGGGAAACGAACTCCACCCTCAACTATAGCTACGATTGGGATACACGTTCTATCCCATTTGCAGGCATTTCTGGTCGCACCCAGAGGGGCGAGTTCTAAACCAACGGTTTCTGGAATGTTGTATTTAGTCCTAAACGCCGCCATTGCAGCGGGTGTCTCGCAGAGTTTTCTAAATTTTCCTGGCTTAACGCCACTATCAGCTTCATCCGCCATGGATGAATCAGAGGAAACTAAAACAGAATGAAATCTGGAAATGGGATCGAAACCCTAGACGAAGTGGAGACTGAGAATGAAGTCTCGAGATGAAATGAAAACAGAGGTCAGAATGAGAAGTCTTACAGGTATGTAGTAAGGATTTCCTAGGATGAAATCGATTTCGCAGACGGCGGCGATGGCGGACTGGAGATGAACAGTTTTCGTCTGGATTCAGAGAGAGAAGACGTACGCTTTTGAAACTTTGGGTGGAAAACCCAAAAAGATCCCTTCTTGGGATAAAAGCGAGGAGACGGAGGTGAACCGTCTCTCCTAACACCGTTATCTCAAAAAGGTAACGGAAAGTAAGTTTGAAGGGACGACACTCAAACGCCGTTTCGAAGAAACGTCGGGTCGAATTAAATGCAAGGCGTACGAAATACGCCACGTGGAGTCATTATTTCGAGAAAATCATGACTAAACCGCCAAAAAACATCAATGGGAACCCAATGACTATATCTGCACGGGATCTGATCTGTTCGGCCTTAAGTTTATTCTTTGAGCTTTACTCATCATCTTCGAAACAGTGGTGATAAGCAAAAGTTGGGGAGCAATTGTAGGGAGGTATTCCCAAACAGGTACAATTAAGGGCCGAACACGTGATGTGCCAGATCCGTGTAATGAGGAAAGTGATATGGGACCCCATATATGATGAACGGCGGCAGTAAGATCCAGTGCTACGAGGAGGCGCCGGATTAGACGATCTGTTTGGCTGGGATAAGCCGGTGACATGAGAAGTCATTAGTTAATACATTCTGTTCGGCCCAGAGGGCCAGTGACATGAGAAGTCGTTTACTTATGTAGTCTGTTCGGTAGGGGCATATGCCGAACAGGTGGAGTAACTTGATGAAACGTTGTCTTAAGAGATAAGGCAATAGGGGTGTTTTGTAAGACAGACCCGATATACAGCAAAGATGAGTCAAGAGACAGTCCTATCAAAGAATGAAATCTATGGTAAGAAGAGACCCTATGAGGAAGGGATCTCGGTTGATTGGGAAAGAGATCCCCAAAAGAGCCAGGGTTCCTACACGAGGCAGGAGACCTGGGCAACAAGGATGCTTGGAAAGCAAGCATGCTCATGTCTATAAATACGAGGTAAACCTGGAGGAAAAAGGTACGCAATAAGTTGCATTCAGTCTACACTTCCTTTTGATAATTAGGGTTTTGATACAGTACGAGATACTAACTTAGGCATCTGAGGGCCTTTGCCACGAGAGGCAGAGGTGCGGTCACCCCTTGTCTGTTTTACAGGTTAGGGTTCAGGCGAAGGTACTAGGGTTCCGATTGGACAGCAATTGAAGGAAGGAGACTCAACGCTGTTCTAGGTACCATCTGTTTTTCTCCACCTACACTTATGTAGGTTTGATTTTCTGTTGAATGTGTTATTTTAAGTACTTATTAGAAATTGAACTAAAAAGATTGAGACTTATAAGCAGAGAGAAGAGATTTTTCCAATGGTGGTTACCACTCTCTAAAAAACTATGACCAAATCATCTAAGCCAATGATTTTAGCTCAATCAACAGCCCTTTATGTGTGTTTGTGTGTGTGTGTGTTGTGTGTATCCACCCCCTCGACATAACAGAAGTTGTCCACCGCTTTTTTGACTTGGATAATTTTGCCCAATTTTCCAATTGTGTTCTTCCAATCCACATTCTCACGGTCTGGCATGGGGGTGTTGTGGGCTTGCATGTCATTTCGCATTGGAAACTGATATTTGGACAATATATGTGGTTAATTCTGTTTGTGGGTATAATTTGGTGTATGGAGAGGAGCTGGTCCCATGTACCAAGCCCTTTTTTCTTTTCCTTTCCTTTTTTCTGTTGCTGTTGTTGTCTGTCATGCATGATATACTGCTCTTGCTGATGTTGTTCCAAGCCAGGAGTGCCTAATAATTTTTCCTCAACTATGAGAGCCTGTGATGATATACATCTCTTGAGTTCGTGTGTGTTGAGAAAATGGGACCCATTTCTTGGCTTGGCAAGTCTAAGGGCCTTTGTAAGCGTAGACTGATTGGTCGTCTCTCAATGGGGCAACTGTTTTTGCAGCCATGGTGGGAAACACCTTTTCTTCAGCTATCAAAATGCAGATCTGAGCCTCAACCTCTTTTTTGTTGAGAAAATGGGATCGATTTCTTGGCTTGGCAAGTCTGAGGGCCCATGGGAGAGTAGACTGATCGGCAAGCTTATGATGTTCTCAATACAAGGTAGAAAAAGCTGACTAGCCAAATGCTTATGTGGTTGGGCCATTTAATAGAAACTTTCCTTGCCGCATATGAATGTGTTTTGTTCAGATGGGTTAGTCTAATTGATTGCAATTCATTAGTGTGATGTGGAATAAATGCATTTGTGATTTCGTTCGAGGCCTAAAGATTTCTTGGTCAAAAGGGTTCAAAAGATAGAAAAGCTGGATGTTCAGTGAGTCAGACACCATTACTGCTACAATTGACACAGCTATAAGGGTGCTTATAAGTTTTGATACATCATACGCTGCATGTGAATTTTTCATCCCATGTATCGAATAAGTTTGAAATGGTAAGAAAATGTAATGATGTCAGAATAAATAACCCTATAGTTTGAAGTATTTCACTAGTATGAATCTGCTTGTATTTTCTAATAAGCCTGTACAACTCCTTGATTTACAGGGCATTCTTGCAGAAATTGTAGAATTTGTGATGGGAAAGGGACTTATCCCAGCTGATGGGGAGATATGGGGAGACGACGTGCGATAGTCCCAACATTGCTTCAAAAGGTATCATGATGGCTTCTTACGTTCACTTCTGTTTGGTTAATTTGATCTTTTTCCTTCCTGTGTTGGTGTTTAGTATCTTTTTAACTCTGTTGATTCAAAATTGTTAGTTTGTGAAATTTCTAGAGTTCTATTTTAGTTCCAGCTTATTTTCAAAGATAAGATCGCTCTAGCTGAGTATTGTGTGATCTTTATAATCTCTTATTATACTTATAGTATGTAGCAGTAATGATTAGCTTGTTTGGACAAGCTACGGATAGACTGTGCTAGAAGCTCGATGAGGCCAATTCAAACAAAGAAGATGTAGAGATGGAGTCACTTTTCCCATTTGAATTGAATAGGGAAAGTTGGTTGTTCAATTGAAGGATGAGGAATGGGTTGGAATGTTGGATGTTGTTTGCAATCTAATTTTTTTCCCCTTCCTTTTTTGCATTCTTTCCATTGTGTATCCACCTTTGTTGTGTAGCTACCTCATAAGATAGCATGGGATTTATGATAATTATGCACAGGCAGATGGTGCTTTGGATCGATAAAGCGTGAAAAGACAAGAAGAGGCAGCTTAAAGATGCACATGCACATGCACTGAATCTTGTTCTTAAGAAGAGGAAGGTAATGGCAAAACTTTGACAACTAATACATTGACTAGCATAATTGCCCTTTGGTCTATGTTTTGGGCATTAACTCTTTCCGACTGTTTCAAATGTTTCTATAGTACTCTTCAATGATAATACTCCCTCCGTCCCATAATATATGTCCGGTCCGCGAAACGAGGACTACAAAATAATGCATTTCTTTCAAGAAAAAATTCAAATTTTTTTCATAAGTTAAAAGAACTCATCGAGATCTAATAAATTGTTGAATTTTTTTCCAACTTTTCTTACAAAAATAGTATTATTTTTACGTCTCCGTTTTGCGGACCGGACAAATATTATGGGACGGAGGGAGTAGTTAATTTAAATCTTTTGCTCTTCATTGCTATGCCAACATGCCCAAATTGGTACCTTGGCTAGCCAAAAACTTGCTGAAGAGGAGCTATTAGAATACAAATAAGATGGATTTTTGTTTGTGAAAAAGATTCGATCATCATTCCTGCTTGTTTTAGCTTTGATTGGAACTTGTATGATCCACCGAGGAGGAGTCCTTAGAGCATTAATTCCTGGTATGGTGTCGTTTGGGGAATTATTTGTAGGTATTGGCTTGTAGCTGGTTGGCTATGTAGCTTCATAGACCATTTTATTTACGTCTATTTTAATGTGGTTGCGTTGGATGTCCCTCTCAATCAATGGAAGCATCTCTAATCACCAGATAACATATGACTGGTTTTACTTCCTGAGTAAATTTCGTGCATTGATCATCATTCAGCTTTGTGAAACTTCCTTTGAGTATAGAGCATTGGATGTTAACTTGGTAATCTGTGTTATTTTAATTTGTTTTGAGTTCTATGCTCATCGACATCTAAAATTTCAGAAACAATCAAAATCGATCTCTTCAACGGGCATGATAGACGTGCCTTGCACGTTGCGATGGACCTAGTACAATAATATAAAGAATCTAATTTCCATCCATGGTGGTTTCAAGATCACTTGTTCGATTATTATTATTATTATTATTTTGTCCATTTTTCCTTTATCGAGACATTTCTTTTCTTCATCAGTAAAATATGATTATTAATTCCTGAGTTAGGGTTCACAAACAAGTAAGACAAGTCAAGCCATAGACTGATCAAGTTTGATTTAAAAACTTGACGAAGTATGCATTAATACATTCAAGTTGTTCAAACCTCCAGTAGCGTGTGAGCTTTAATCGAACCAAATAATTTCTCTCTCGAATATTTTACACATACAGCAATATTGTTCAAACTTATTGAAAGATTCTTTTGTTTCCATGGTACGGTGCTAACTTTAACAATATTGCTGCCAAACTGACTTTGGAATTTGAATGAAACCTAGAGAAAGTACTCTTGTCACTTCTCTACCCAACTATATCTTGGGCTACATCTGGACTCTAGAAAGTATCGGTATCAAACATATCCAGGTCCATTTTCGGCCATTTTTTCCAAGCCCATTGAGTCACCCACAAAATTTATTGAATCAGACTTAAAGTAAGGGAAAATGACGGCTCAGGACGTGTTTTGATAATTAATATCCGTCAAGAACAAGTTAAGAATATTTGTTAATACTGAAAATATCCTTGACGGGTATTAATTATCAAAACACGTTATTGACCGTCATTTTCCCTTAGGCCTCGTTCAGTTGCCAGGAAAGTACAGAAAATTATGGGAAAATCAACTTTCCCATGACTTTTGTAGTGTTCAGTTGGCAGGAAAGTAGTAGGAAACATATTTTTAAGTTTTCCTGCAAGATTTACTTTCTTGCAAAAGTGATCCGGCCAAAAGCATAGGATTTTGCGTCACGGGAAAAGTTTTATCCATTGTGGGGCCAAAATAATTGGCGGGTAAGAAAAAAAGTGAATGACGCCAATAACAAAAAAATACAAATTAGGTTCTTAGAAAGACACTTCGAGATTTACGTGAGCAACAATAATTTCGACTACATGGTGTTTTCTGAGATAATTGTAGTGGAAAAAGATTGGTAGTTTATTTTTTTTGGAAGTATTTATTTATCTTGTCATTAGTCTTCAATTTTGTTTTGTACTAACTAATTTTCAGTGAGTTTTTGCATCGACAACTAATCAAGCACGGTTGTTTAATATTTATTTATTTAGTTATCATCTACTTATTTTTTAAACTTTATTTGTATGGTTGATTATCAGATAATGTCAATTTAAATGGGAGATTTGCATGACCATTCAGAATATAGCAAATTGAATAGGGAATTGCAGGTCGATTTTTTTATTTCATGTTAAGGCTTTGCATTAGATAAAATACATTTTTCGTATGTGTTAACTTTTGAAATATGATAGCCTATTATTTAGCTTTCAAAGTTAATTTTATTTAAAATTAGCCATGGAAATAAAAATAAAAAAATTTCTCATAAGTGTCTTTTCTCGGCAAATGAATCACTAAACTTTAATTTTTCTGTCAAAAAAAACTGTCAAATGAACACTCACAAGAAAATAGATTTCTTTTTCCTTTACTTCACTTGACTTAACTTTTCCTAAGAATAACTTTCCGGTACAACATTCCTGGCAACTGAACGGAGCCTTAAAGTAAAGGCCAGCTCACCCTTGTCGATCATGTTAATCCTGACAAAATGGGCCGTTTTCTTTCTTTCTTTCAGATGTGACTCTCAGAAATGTACACATACATTTGGCCCAAGAAAAATAAAATAGTACAAGGAAGTTTCTTCTTTTGGAGTGAAACATAGTGTACAAACAAACTATGGTATCGGGAGAAGATAAAATAGAAAAATGAAAAGAAAAAACAGAATCAACAGGGTTGGTTTTGTTTGTTTAAGGGTGGATTGGCGCTATATATATATATACACACACTCTTTCTGTCCCTAAATATTTGACACTTTTGGAAATTCTAACTTTTAAGGAAGAAATATTATTGTATTGTGCAAAAACCAAGTGTCCAATCTTACCCTTTCAGTGTACTTTGAATAGTACTTGAAAATTTGAATTTGAAATTTTGTACCCAAAAGAAAAGAGTAATATGGGAAGTTTACCATATTTTGCTTTTAACTTTTCAAAATGGACAAATTATATAGGACAACAAAAAGCATGAAAGTGTCAAACATTTAGGGACGGAGGGAGTATTTTTTTATCTTCAGACTAATGGCGAAATACCACTTGTTTCCCTTAAAACTATCGAAAATATGATTAGTTCATTTATTCAAGGAAAATGAGTATAGTGAGTATTAGTATTTGCTTAAATACTGAAAACACCAAAAAAAAAAAGAAGGGAAAATGACGGCTCATGACGTGTTTTGATAATTAATACCCGCCAAGGACAAGCTAAAAACATTTGCTAATGCTGAACATTTGGGGAGTTAGTACTCTTGTAGCATAGTACTCTTGTACTCTTGTAGCATAGTCGAGTTCTCCAAACAATGCAATTGACGGCTCGGCTTGAAACACTCTTTTCTTTTTCTTTTTATTTTAAATCCGTTCGGTGCCTTTGAATCCGAGTTGTCGATTACATTGTTGGATGGCTCGGATATGTTGCACAGGTACCACGTCAACAATACCCTGTTTCACACCCAACCAGCCAACCCCAATAAAAAGTTGTTCATCGGTCTCGACCCAGTTCCGAGGGCCTCGTAGTGCACCCCTTGCTACAACCTTACATTAGTCGTCCATCTCAACAATCAATGGTACGGATTTTAGAAAAGTGATTAGTTAGTAGGCTGACACTGATTGGTTTGCCCTACAAATTTTGAAAAAGCTCTTACCGAATATTAGATTGAGATAACTTCTAACAGCAATCCATAAAAATAAAAAAATAAAAACGTTTTAAGAAAGATTAGCAGTTTGATCATTTTGCGGGACCCCGTAATGAGCCCCGCAAAAAATTTGTGTAGGATCAGTTCCTACTTTTTTTGTGCGGATAGCACAGTTCTAAGTAGGAGTGCTCACAGTCCGGTTCGGTTCGGATTTCTAGGAATCCGAGGACCAAACCGCTAGTCACGGTTTTTACAAAATGAAATCCGTGTCCCGAACAAAAGTCCTATGGTTCGGTTCCAATCCAATCCATGACTCGCGGATCGGTTACGGTTTTGTCCACGGATTTTAGCAAAAATAAAGTTTAAGCTTATATCCCACACTAAAAGGGAAGAAGGTTACATTAAGAATTAAGTTTAACACCGGCCACCAGAAAGTACTTGTTACTTTGAAGAAACGGAGAGAGACAGGAGGAGGAAGAGGAGGAAGAGGCGAAAAAGTAAGAACGGTGCGGCGGCGACTTGAATAAGGAATGAAAATTAGAAAAACTGGAAAAGAAACGAACTAGTGAAACTAAATTAGGGTTACCCGTAACTTATATAAAAAAAACTACAATGTACCCCCTATATTTTATGTACATCTACACTATATCTCATTATTAAGATAAAATACTAAAATTGGTAGAAAAAAGTTTTAACATTACTAACAATTAATTATATAAATACACATATATTTATATATTTATTTATTATTTATATATAAATAAATATCTCACGGTCCGGTTCGGTTAATCCACGGTTTCGTAATGAAAATCTGTGGACCGAATCGCGAGTCACGGTTTTCTAATTTTTCAATCCGTGTCCGGATCATTAATCCAGGGACAAAATCCAAAAGGTACGGATCAGATCGGTCCGGACCGATTTCACGGTTCACTGAATTTTTTGAGCAGCCCTAGTTCTAAGTGTACAGGGTCTGTCCAGCTCAAAAACAATTAAAATCAGCAACATGTTATTCGGACAATAAAGGCGACCTAAACGAATCAACAGATTATTCTTCATGTAAAATAAAATTTATCTACATTTCATTTAACAATTTGAATCGTACAATCTGTATGTCTCGATATTTGGTAGTTCATCATCTATGCATAAAATAACATTGATGGGATATCGGTATTCATACAGACGAACTCAATTTGTTTTAAGTTAGGTCACATCCTTTGGTAGGATGTTTAATTTGTTTTCGCTCTCAATTTTCGCTATACGCACTCACTCGCATTCCTCCCTCTCATGAATTTCGGGAGTATATATGAGATATTTTTGTAAGACTTTTTTTTCACGCTCTCATTCAATCTTTTGCTCACACTCAAACACGTGCATTAGGTTTTGGCAGCAATGGACGGTAAGTATTTTATTGTCCAACCATAAATGTAATTCGTCCAAGATTTTTAATATGGTCTTTATACCAAAATCTTCAAAATAAATGAATCGAATTTCAAATAAAATCATGGTTTTTTTTATTATTATACGCGAGATAGGGGATGACGGTGATGATATTGAAGTATCTTGATGAGAGTTGGCTAAATGTTGCTCTGAGGAATTCGCCCATTGTATTCAGTAGAGTTGTTCAAGACTTTAAGTTAATCGGATACGAATAATATCTCATCAGAGCACATTTATATATTTAAAAAAAACGAGCTCCCCAAGTTATAATCTAGTGTGTCAAACTCAATATTTTTTGGTGGGAGAGTAAAAAATTAATATATTACTATCAACGAAATTACAATCCACTGTGTACAACAAATACATGATAATTAAACGACATAATGCACACTAGAGAGCAAAAAGTAAAAATACAACCACAAAATATCTTCTGTATCAAAAGAGAACAAGATGATAAAACCAGAGGTTGAACTGATCATTTTGTTTTCATGTAAATTTACTCTGATGAGATGTTATTCGATATTCTATCGACTTGACATGACTTTAGAACTCAACGAGCTCTATAATGTGAACGAACTCTATCATCAAAACGGACGCGGAATAGTACTCCCTAACGGTAGAGAAGCCACTTTCTTTTATTTTAACAAAGCAACATCATATATAGTAGGGTAAATTACAGTTAACCCCCTCTAACTATGCCTCGGTGACACTTAACCCCCTCTAACTATTATTTTTGGCACTTAACCCCCCCTAACTAACTGAAATTCAAACGGTCATAACTTCTTCGTCCAAAATCGAAAACATGCAAATTATATATCGATTTTGAGATCTTGAAGTCAGCTTTCTAATGACACCAAAATCACATCACGATTCAAAGCACACAGAAAGTTATGATCAAAAGAGTAAGGGCTGGTAGACAGAAAGACCGTTTTGATCATAACTTTCTGTGTGCTTTGAATCGTGATGTGATTTTGGTGTCATTAGAAAGCTGACTTCAAGACCTCGAAATCGATATATAATTTGCATGTTTTCGATTTCGGACGAAGAAGTTATGACTGTTTGAAGTTATGACCGTTTGAATTTCAGTTAGTTAGAGGGGGTTAAGTGCCAAAAATAATAGTTAGAGGGGGTTAAGTGTCACCGAGGCATAGTTAGAGGGGGTTAACTGTAATTTACCCTATATAGTACTCCAACGCTGCTAACCACACAGACAATCTGTGCACATATTTTGTTTTGGGGCCCACTACGGATCCCACACAAATTATCCGAGTCGTTCATTAAATGTAAAACACATTTTCAAGGGTCCCCGTAAAAAATTAGATCAATCTAATATGTATCGGTGCTAGATCCAATCATCTAAATTATTATTCAGATTTTCGGATAATGGAAAGTTATATGATTAGATCGAGCGCCTATAGGTATCAGATTGAGCTAATTTTTTGGCGGAAAAGCTTTAAAAAATATTTTACATTTAATGAACGGCTTGAATCGTTTGTGTAGAACCTGTAGTGGGTTCCACAACAAAATTTGTGCACAAATTGTCTGTGTGGACAGACTTATTGATATTACTCCCTGTCTAGACATGCAACTTTTATGGTTGGTTGGACTGGTAGTTGCTATTTTTGGTCATGTATTACGGCTGAGTTTTTTTTTTTAACAACAGGATGTTTGAGCAAGCTTGCGTACACCTCGACTAATTTCGGGGTTCTAAAAGTAATGACCGGGCATAACTCCAGTGGTCCCAAAATTGACCTCCGTGAAAATGAAACATGTGATCTCGAAAGAGTACTTATTACTATCTCACATTCACTTAACCAAACCCTTCGGGTTTACAGCTGGTATTAGTTAATGAAAAGCTAATTGACAGATACGTAGCATAAACAAAGCAGCAAGTTTGAAGGCTAATTCAGGGCCGGCCCAACTCCAAGGTACATGCACCCACTAAATGTTGACTGCTGAGCTTTCCACCAGGGGCCACATATTGTGGTGCAACCACCTCCGTCACCCAGTTCACACCCGCTGAATCCACAACCACCACACAAGTTCGATAAAGATGTGTAACCAAAACTATAATGCCCGGTTCGATTTGAATTTTGAGAGAGATTTTTTAGAGTAATGAGTGAAGAGAGATAGATATAGCATATTTATTGAAGACCGTGCGCAAGAATATTCAATACACCAAAATGAACGAGGCCTTGAGTATTAATACCCTTTTATTAAAACTAGGAATTGTTTGGTACTTCCTCCGTCCCGACTTGTTTGTCTCTTTCCCCTATTTGAGACCTTCGACCAAATTGTCTATATGTTTCAATCTATAATAATTTTTATATGCAATATGGATCTTGTTTGATATATCTCAATTAGCTCTATAATATGCATGATGTTTTCAAAATTATATAAAACATTGTAGATTGTGAGATATAAATAATTTTTTAAAGAACACATATGTCGAAAATGGACAAACAAACTGGGACGGGGGGTTAAATGTTTTGAGGGAAGTTTTGGGGGACTCTCCAATCCTAAGGGAATTGGAGGATCCTCCAATTCTAATCTAATAGCTAAGAATATAACACTGAACACAACCTCTCTAAAGGACATGAAGATGAGCACACATAATTATTTACCCTTCTCTCTTTCATTCACGGCCATTGACAATTCTAATGAACCAGATCTTTTAATGAACTAGTAAAAAATTATCGATAGCAGTGGACAAGTACACCCCGATTTTCTGGAGATAAATTAGAATGGTGGGTTTGTACTCCTTGGAATTTCAAAATTAGATTGAAACTGAACTGAAAAAAAAAACAGATCGAAAAACACATTCTGTGGAATTCAAAAACCAGATCCAAAAAGTCAATAGAAATGTCCGAAGTACAGAGTTGGTATACTGATCGGCGACAAGATTTTCGCTCCGCAGAACCCACAAACTATGATTCTGATGTCGGGAGGTTGGAGGTTGGAGGTTGGAGAAGTATGGTGGCACTGGTATCTTTAATTTGTTGGAGGCTTAAGCGGGCAACAAAACGGTGGAGGCGCAGAGGGAATGGGCGGTGGTGATGGCTAGTGGAGGGTTGGACGGAAATGGAGGGAAGGGGCGGCAATCGATGGTTTCTCGAATAATGAAGGGCAAGTGAAATTATTCGGTATTTTGCTGGATAACAAGGATTATGTGGCCATTAATGATCACCGTTAGATTTTATAGTTGCCATGTGTCACCTTATTAATAGGACTTAAGGATCCTCCAATTATTTTGGGATTGGAGAGGAGCCAAACTCAACAAGTGGAGAGAGAGAAAAAAATAGAGAAATGAGAGTAATAAGTGCAGATAAAACTTATTGAAAACGAATATGTTAGGATACAGGATAACATTCTAGGAAAGTGTCCAGGAAAGGTGAATGAACCATTTCCTTTCCTAGACACGTTTCATGGAATGTTTTCATGTACCCTACCATCCCTCTATTGAAAACCGCGCAAAAACCCAAGTGAACAAAGAAGCACAAAGCTAGATCCATTCACAAATTACAACTATATACATATACAACAAGCACAAAGATCCATTCGCAAAACATCCTCTCCATAGACACCCTTTTATGAACTCAATTACTCCTACCACACTATTTACACACACAGTATTAGGACATAAGAACACTATATGCACCTAAATACCCTACTTCAAGTCACTTGTTTTTCCCTCTATTTACATAAAACAGTTAGCATTTCATGGTGCTTACCTAAGGCAAGATTTTGAAGTGTCAAGGGTTAAAAAACCACCCCCTTACATAACGACCATAACATTAAAACTACGTTAACGACATTATTGGGGTTTCGGACGAAAAATCGTTCTGCAATTCCGAAACACCAATGTGGCACGTTCACGAGTGCCTAAACAGGGCAAAAAAACAAACACAAACCCAACCAAGAGCGGTCAGCTCAAGTGCTCAACTCCTCAACCCGTTCTTAGTACACTGAGTTGAGCTATATGGGTCACCGAAGTACAGTACAAGCAAACAAGCACAACCGTTATTCTTGACAGTTGTTAGGACTACTATCTTCACCTTGCCATCTCCACACAATGTCTTGGAGCGCAGGCCTAACATCCTCCTCACAAAACTTCCGGTACTCCAGCGTGTCCCCCGGCCGACTTCGAAAACTCCACCACGGCCACCTCCGGTGCCACCTCGAAAACCTCGGCCGTCACCGCCAACTTCCCCTTCCTTCCCTCCGCATTCCCCTGCATCTTCACCACAAACTCCTTCTCACCCACAATCTTGAAACCCAACTTCTTCGACAACGCCCCGATCTTCGCCATGATGGCCGAAGCCGAGCTCTTGGAAGTGAACATCGTCCCCGACCTCTTCTCCTTCTCGAAGAGGTTCAACAAATCAAATCCCAAAGACATTGACGGTATGAACTCGAACGCGTTGTAAAAAGGAGGCGACGATTTCGACCTCACCATTTCAATTTCTCCAATCCCGCCTTCGAACTTCATGTCATTGGAAAGCTCGATAGACGAGTCTTGAATTGTAAACGCGACGGGGCGGGTGAACCCCTTCTGGAACCAGGAGACACGCGTTATGGCTGCTATTGAGATCCTTTTTTCAGGGTCTGCGACCAGGATTTTCGAAATCAAGCGCTTGGACTCGGAGGAGAACCACGGGGGGAACTCGAACTCGGCCTCGAAGACTTTTCTGTACATGTTCATCAAGTTCTCGTCCTGAAATGGAAGGAATCCGGCTAGCAGAGCGTAGAGGATTACTCCACACGAACATATGTTTTCTTCATTAGTCTCTCGTTAATATGAATTCAATTACCCTCCAAAAGGAGACAATATGGAGATAAGAATCATAAGACACTTCGTTCTGTGCGGAAATACTGCATAATCACATTAATAATACTACTACATACCCAGAAAAAATTGCCTAAAGTTCAAAACGTACAAATGTAGCAAATCAATGATATCTTCGGCGCTTACTCGTACTTAAAATTTGAGTAAAAGTTTCATGGCAGCCAAATCCAAATCTATGGACAGTTTTGAGTAAAAGCCTTCTAAGTTCTGCTTTACGAGACAAGTACTTAATAAGTACTCTTTCCGTCCCATTTTCATTGTCTTTTTTGATGTTCGTGTCAGTTTTCAATCTCTTATATCTTCCAATGTGAATCTCCAAAAAGGAGGAAGCTATAGTACACAAGGTATACCATATGTCTAAATTATGACAATTTGTTATTTTCATTA
This sequence comes from Rhododendron griersonianum, assembly GCA_018127125.1. Taxonomy (NCBI): domain Eukaryota; kingdom Viridiplantae; phylum Streptophyta; class Magnoliopsida; order Ericales; family Ericaceae; genus Rhododendron; species Rhododendron griersonianum. The sequence goes on along the minus strand of CM030795.1, from coordinate 39,332,214 downwards.
TGTCGATTTTTGGTTTTCTAATGCATATTTATGATTCTAGTTACGACTTGTACTTTTAAATTTACCTGTTGAACATGTCATTAGCAGGTTACCCGTAATTAAAAAATATTGTTATTATGTAACCATAATTATTCGTACCGGAATCCATAATACTTGTACCCTAACCAAATACATGCGTACAATATCAAAAATTAAATAATGCTACCCACAAATGTTATAACAACACCATAAATTGGCATTATCTTACCACAATGAGTCGTACCAAAAATTTTTTGACTCGTATGATATTCCGTAACAAAATCAAAATATGTCATACCAGAATCAACAATTGTTATACCCAAGCCAAAAATATTTGTAAAATGCCACAAATTTTATAAAATAACCACAATTGTTATGACAACACCTAAAATTGTCATTTTCTTAACATAACGTGTCGTATCAAAAGAAAACATATTTAAATACCACAAATTATATAACAAACCACAATTGTTATGACAATTAATACCATAAATTAACGTTTTCTTATTACAATGTGTCGTACCAAAAGAAATTAATTAAAATATTTCGTAATAACACATGTTTAAAATACCACAAATTCAGTAATATAACCAAATTTGTTATGACAACACCATAAATTGACGTTTTCATACCCACAACGTGTCATATAACAAAATTCAATCAGAATGTTCAATTAACGATAGTTATAATCAGCAAAATATCATACCATAAATTCAATAATATAACCAAATTTGCTATGACAACACTATAAATTGACGTTTTCATACCCACAACGTGTCGTATAAAAAAATTCAATTGGAATGTTCAGTTAACGATAGTTATAATTAGCAAAATACCATAACACAAATTCAGTAATATAACCAAATTTGTTATGACAACACCATAAATTGACGTTTTCATACCCACAACGTGTCACATAAAAAAAATTCAATCGAAATGTTCAGTAAACGATAGTTCTAATCAACAAAATACCATACCACTAATTATTTTTAATTCCCGCCACATTATTTTTTCAAATTTTAAAATTTCCACCATATTATCTTAATTTTCGATTCCCTCCACACTATTTTTTCAAATTCTTATTTGTCCCTACACAATACCTCAATAATTTAAACTAAAAATGAAGTTCTACCTCAAAATTTTCATCCAAGAAATTCACCAAAAAGTAAGTACTATATCCAAATTTTCGAATACAACTACAATTTCCTCTCAAAATATTAGTCTAAATTAAATTCTTTCTCTACAAAATTTAATTCAAAAAATCAAAATTCCTTCAATTCTTCGTGGAAAAATGAGAGATCACTTAATTGGATGAAAAATATCATTCTATTATTAAATTTGAGTGCCAATGATGGAGCTTCCAAAACCTGATCAAGCCATAAATTTATGTGAATGACTTTATTCAACAAATATAACGAAATCAACGGTTTTGATTGTTACTATTATGTCACGGTGACAAGGCTACTCTACATCCAACTATAGAAGAGGACTAGGTTTCATATCAAATATAAATTGAACGTACATTCTAAATGTCGTTAGCGAGTATATTTCTAGAATGATTGATCAAAACTGTTAGACTATCAAGTTATACAATATTCAATATTGTCACCAAAATCAGAGATCATCAGATATCGACAACTGCATAATCGAAAAACATTTAAGGTATTCAAATACATTAAAGTCTAATAATGCACCACTCGAGTCCCATATAAGGCAATTTTTTTTCCAATCGGAACCATCTCTCTTTTACATAATATATATGAATAAATCATATGTACCAAGAATGAAGTTGATCACTTATCGTTAGACCCTTAATCAAATGAAAATATCATTTTATGATTGAATTCGGGTGCCGATGAAAGGGCTTTCTAAACCCAATCAAGCAAAAATTTACGTGAATTATTTAATCAACAAGCATAACGAAATCAATGATTTTGATCGTTATTATTGTGTCGCAGTCACAAATCTACCGTATATTCAACTACAATAGAGAAATTAGTTTCATATAAAGTATATTGAATGTACAAATTCTAAACATTGTTTTTTTTAAGAAAAAAATTCTGAATTTTGTTATCGAGTATATTTATAAAATGATCGATCAAAACCGTTAGAATGTGAAGTCCTACAAAATTCAAGATTGTCACAAAAATTAGAAATCATGGGATATTGACAAATATGTAGCCAAACGATATTTAAAGTGTCCGAATGCATTAAAGTCTATCGTTAATTGTGGTACGACATATTTTAGTCTTGCTACAGAATATTTGGATTAATTTCTTTTAGTACGACACATTGTGGTAAACAAATGCCAATTTTTGGTGTCGTCATAAAAGTTATGGTTATGTTATATAATTTGTGGTCATTTTTTGGAGAAGGGGAGGGAGAGAGAGTGAGGGAGGAGAAAACAACCGGTTACCTGCTCAGCCCTTTTTTCATTTTATTAATTGATTTAATAAATGGGTGGTTCGGATCATTCACTTTTAAATCCAATGGTTTAAAATCATGATGTGTACGGTACACCCCTTAATAAGGGGTGTGTACCATAGGACTTCCCCTCCAAAAATATGCAATATGAATCTTATTTGATAGATTTCAATTTGTTCTATAATACAAAGATGTCAAAATCATGAAAAATATTATAGATTGAAAGATATACGCAATAGACACAAAAGTGACAAAAGGAATAATGGACAATGAAAATGGGACGGAGGGAGTACTATTTTAGTTAGTGGGATGAGGATGTGATTGTAAATTTGGAAAGGAACAAATAGCCCTCCATAATAAGTATAAATATTCTTTTATTCGAATAAAATTTTGAGTAAAACCAATTTGGTAAAATTTTAATTCAAGGAGTGGGGTGGGTTTTGCGTGAAAAAAAGGAAAAAATAGTAAATAAATAAATAAAGGGTAGGAAATTCTCTTACAATTTATCAATCCATAGCTTGGGACCCCAAGGGTGTTGCTCCAGCAGGAGTCGAACCCAGGACCTCCCCCCTTAGGGGAGAGATGACATACCAACTGCACTGGGCAGTGGTTGTCGACTCTATTTTAGTTTAGTTTAGTTTTGGTAGTAGGTGGAGAGAAATAGGGTACGTAATGATTGGAGAGAGGGGTAATGATTGGAGAGAGATAGAGAGAGAAATGAAATTAATAATTAGAGATATAGGGTAATGATTAGAGAAATATATAGAGTAATTATTGAAAAACAAAACTAAAACTAAAGTAAAATGGCAACCGAACAAAGCCGTCTTTTTAGTTTTAATACTCCGTATATAATACTGAGGGGTAAACGGGGGTATATTTAGCGTAATGTCCTAACTTGTCACATGCATATTGAGCCTGGTGTTGATGCTTTGACATGTGATTGTAGAACTGGTATTGCTACGGAAAGGTGGTGGCGGAGCTGGCGGCGTGGGAGGAGGCGAAGGATAAAGGGGTTGACCTGGTGGTCGTGAACCCAGTACTAGTAATGGGCCCGTTGTTACAGCCCACGCTGAACGCCAGCATCGTTCACATTCTCAAGTACCTGAATGGATCGGCCAAGACTTACGCCAACTCGGTCCAGGCCTATGTGGACGTCAAGGACGTGGCCCTGGCCCACATTCTCGTCTACAAGACTCCGGTCGCCTCCGGTCGCTACCTCTGCGCCGAGAGCGTGCTCCACCGCGGCGATGTGGTGAAGATTCTAGGCAAGTTTTTCCCGGAGTATCCCATTCCCACGAAGTAAGTTCGTTAGTCACTCTGGTACTATTTTTTTGATAATTAGTGTCTGAATCATCTTACGCGCACCTTGACTAACATTGATCACTTTGACAAATACTCCATTTGAATTTGCTCCAAGGATAGCTTGTATTTTATGATAATTACTCCAGCAATGAGCCAATACTTTTGTGGTGGGGCTATTGGTTGGTGTACCAACTTTTTACTAATGAGATATACTTATGGTATCATAATTTTGATGATTTGAACCTCATCGTTACGTACAGAACTCCTTGACTTGGAGAGTTCCTCACCTACCACCAAGTCACTTTCGCATTCGTTAACTTTTCAGTGTTTGGGTTCATGAGGTTGCAAGTTCGAGACGTGCGGACAACGCCTTCTCTTGTCTAGCAGCTCGATTGGATCACAAATTGTGATCCAACTGTCCTCCTAGCGGGGGAGAGAAACTTTTAGGTAATTGGGTCCCGTGCAGGACCCGATTTAGATCTCAATTCCGTCACGTGCAGAACAAATGGCTATAGCCGGTCGTGCCTTCTAGGGATGACAATTTCGGTCTACCCGACCTAACCCGATCCGTTCCCTGCCCCAAATGGGTAGGGGATTCGGGGATTATTTGGGGATCGGGTAGGGTATGGGGATAATTTTTTAAAAAAAAGTGGGGAACGGGTAGTGGGTGGGTATGAGTTAGTCCCCGCCCCGCCCGATCCCCGCTCCACTAGCCTACTATATATAATAATTATATATACATAAGTTAGGGTTCTCGAGCCCAATCCCACTAGCCTATTATATATATACATAATTTTTACTCTGATTCCTGTAGTTGGACTATTTTGTGTTAAATGGCAGTAGGAAACATTTTGGTTATTGTACTCTTCCAAATAACCAATGAACAAATGGTTCACGTCAAAAGTACTACATGAAGCGTTTTTTAGAGGCTTTCTGTTTCCCAAAACTTGATGAAAGTTAAAATTGACACTGATTATCAATTGTAATGGCAGCCTAGATTGTGTTTTTTTTGGAATTTAGTTTCATGGTTTGTATTTTCTAATGGCAGGTGACTTTTTTTTTAAAAAGTCTTGGAATCTTTGGATCCCCGATTCCCCACGGGGATACCTGTTCCCCGTTTGGGGCGGGGATGGAGGGTAAAAATAAATCCTAGGTGGGGATCGGGGCGGGGATGGGGAGGAATTTGGATTCGGGGATTGGGGACGGGGATAGTGGTATCCACCCCCGACCCTCCCCGTTGCCATCCCTAGTGCCTTCCTCCACCCTCTCACCAAACACTTTTGCACTTGTACCCAAATTGCCCATCCACCAACCCCCTGTTTCCATCACTAGGCCCAGCACAAATCAGTGGATCACAATTCATTGATCTTTTTCTCCGGAATTCCTTAATCTTTGTCATGTTACGCACGTAAATTTGTCAAAACGAAACGAAAGAACAAAAAAAGTGATGAAAAAATGGGCCCAATTTTGATGAGTGATTCGTTTTGAAACTTCTTCTTAACTAACCTGTGAGGTTTTTGTTGGTGTCGTATACTGGATCATGGGTCCCTCCCAAAACTTAAAAACAAATAGTGTGGAATCCAATCTTTTGGCCGATGTAGTAGTTGGGAGTCTGGTTCGGTGTTCTAAAAGTCGGTCTAAGCGGTCAAGTAGTTGGTGCCTAATTGTTAGGCGGGGGGGTCCAACTTACAGTTACATTGAGTTGAAATATAATAGCTACTCATTTAGTTACTACTATCTCATTTCTCTTGACGACTCAACTTCCAACATTGAGCACTATTATCCTTTCTCTTGACTGAACTTCCGACATTGAGCAGGAAACATTGAACCATAACGTTTTTATCGATTGGTGCAAATTTTGATCAATATGTAAATCTTTATTAGAATCAATTTGTGACTCCTGTGATTTAAATAAATTGTATTTCATGAGCTGATTTAGAGCACAAAAAAATTGTGGGTATTTTTGTTGTAAATGTAGGTGCAAGGATGAAACAAAGCCAAGGGTGAAACCGTACAAATTCTCAAACCAAAAGCTCAAGGACTTGGGTTTGGAATTCACCCCAGTGAGGCACAGCCTATACGACACCGTAAAGAGCCTACGACACCGTAAAGAGCCTACAAGAGAAGGGTCACCTCCCAATACCTTCACAACATGATGAATCCTCCATTATTCGTATTCAGTCTTGAAATTTTCTTGTTATTATAAATAAGCCCCCTGGTTCAATAAAGTTTTTACACTTTCCCCCCTTTTTTTCTCGTACCATCCTCCAATTGATTAATTATACACTTGTGAAGTTTGAATGGCATGTGTGCTTATGTATGGACTGTGTATTATTGATTTTCGTGGTATTGCTTTTTCTTCTCTCTTTTCACGTGAAAAATATGCTACATTCTTTAGGATGTCGGAACAATTTGTACACATTTCGACACAACACCGATGATGCACTTTTTACACATTCTCTGTGCATAATTTTCCACACTAGTTCTTTTAATTGAGTGCGACAAAATTTAAAAAATTATGCACGAAAAATGGAATAACTTTTCGGAAGGGACAAATTACGGGGCAGAGAAACTCCATAAAATAGCACGAAACGTTTAGATGCTATTTGTGCAAAAAAATTGTAACTTGCAAATAACCAAACAGAATCCAATAAACGGACAGCAAAATGACGTTTCTCTTTTATTTCCAACAAACATTTTTTTCTAAATTATCTAGCAAGCAGTTCCAAGTTTCTGGTGCAAAACTACAACCATAATGAAAGCTAGAAATTTTTTTATCGATTGGCTCCAAAGTCTAAATTATCAGCGTTACCGATATCCATGCCAAGTTAAACAAAATATAAGAGTGAGATTCTACCTTGGTTACTCTATGGATCATTCAACATCTACAGTAGCCCTCCTCTGAGGCAATTGCATGCTTATTATATCCTCTCTGGGTAGACAATCACCCAACTCATTTCCCATTCCTCGACTTTCGGTTGATGTTAGCGCGATAATGTGTGTCGCCTCCTTATTTCTCCGGAAGACCAAGTACGCAATTGCAGCCAAATAAACCAGCATCCCCGAGAATCCCAGTATTCCGCAGAACACCTTACCTACTACTTTTATATGACTGTGAAGAAGCACTTTGACGAAGCTGGTTGCGAGATAGTATATGTTTATGCCCATAATCAGGGATCCAATAAACCAAGTAGTCGCTGAAATCTGCAAAAGATAAAATGATTCAGTAGATTTGTGCATTATATAAAAGCAGTGTGAAGACTGGAGGCTATGCAGAGATACAAGCCTTCCCTAATTATATAGTCTAGCGATTTAGAGTATACATATTGACACCCGACATTATATGTAGTTGTTCTTAACCTATGACTAGGTTATGCATACATTGTCGCAGCGGGGGAGGAAATACTACTAAAATGTTGACCTTTCATGTACGTCGATCAGAATGTTTTGGCAGAAAATCCTCATCCCATATCTGTCTCCAAGTTCCTATGTCCTTTGATTTGCATTTAAACTATATGCACAACTAGTATTTCCAAATGCCGTGTCCAATAGGCAAATGCGACAATCAGACAAAAACTTCTATGTTTGTATAGCTACCACTTATCATGCTAATTTGCATTCGGAATGTCCTGACATCTGCATACAAACAAATGTCCTTACATTATCATATACACCCCTGCGCATGTGCATGTGCATACGTACAGATTCATGTACCATTACCAATGCCTATACACACTTTCAACGAACCAAATAATGCTCAGATCATTTTAAGACAGAAAAGCAGTATAAAATTTTAAATTGAGATGAAATTACCGCTATCGAGTTGGCATGTGTTCCCATCTTTGTCGTGCTGCTTGTAAATTTGAGAAGTGGAATAAGAGCAAAAGGGAGCTCAAATGATAAAATCATCTGCCAAGAACCTCAAAAGGTTAGCTTGCTATAAAAATCGAAAATGCTGCAAAGATCACAAGAGTGGATAGTAGTGTTCTGAGTTTGTTGACAGGTAAAACTTTAATTATGTTTGTAAGAAGATCTACCTCATTCCCCTGTGCTGAGATAGCACCTCATATGTATGAATTGTTTAACTAAGGAGAGCTATCGAGGGTTGTTTTCCTATTTACTTGAAGGTCCACAATTTCACTTCATACGTACAAAAAATATCATTGCTTCATTGTTTGTAGCCAGTAATTGGGCATGGAATGACATGAAAAAGCATTTAGCTCCTTATAGTCCCAACGGAATGCTTCTTTTTTTTTTTTGGTGCAACGGAATGCTGAACCATCAGCAAGGATGCTGTGACATTTTGACCATAAAACCCTCTATATAGTTGCCAGAGCAACCGCGGCGCAAGTACAAGGCTTTTGCCTGTTGAGATCCAAAGTCCAACCAACATGGATAGAGAACTGGAAGCATTTCCTTTTATTCCAAATTTATCATAACAACCAAAGGAAAGCAAAATCAAACACTGACACTACAGTAACGAAGACTACTAGCCAGTAGTCTCAACTTTCAGAAAGAACTAGCTCACTTTTTCTTTTATAACTTGGTATGCAGCCCAATGTACTGAAAATTATCTAGGATCAACTGAATCACTAGTTCTTATCACTTATAAGAGCCAGCTTTCTTATAAGCCAATGATCAATTGAGAAGCTTTGGTATTTCCAGTACGATAATTATAACACACAAATGATAGATTAGAGTACAACTAAGTGAAAATAGCAACCAGCGTAGAGCCATGTGAACTGAAGTAAATTTGCAAATAGCAGAAACACCAAAGTTTAGAAATGGCAACCATCAGTTAAAGTTAAAAGGCTTGAGGGGAAGAATAGTTACTGAAGCTATAATAATCAACTTTCCAGCTCCGTCAGAGCCACCGATGATTGCAACTATTAGACTAGGGACTATGGCTAAGCAACGAGTTAAGAAGTTGCGAATCCATGGCTGCAGACGTAAATTAAGAAACCCCTGAAAAAAGGAATGGATAATCAGTAAACCGACTATGGTTATTAACAGAACCCCAGGGGAAGCTGCTAAAACCATCAAAAAGATAAACTCATATTCTAATTGTTTAAGGAATTTTAGGCAACACTAGAATGTTTCTAGTGAATAGCTTTTATAACACTGCTACGCATGATTTTACATAACAGTGTTTCCAATACATTCCATGATAAAAGCAGAGGGAAAAATGGATCTGAAATTTTCAAAACGATCTGCGAGGAACTGGGAATCACCACAGAACCGATTCTGGGAGAAAAAACAACAATAATCACAAACGAAAAGCTGAAAAATGACCTGAAAGTTGAAACGAGTTAGATCAGAAAGCTGAGTACCTGCATCACATATTGCCCAGCATATGTCCCCGTTATTGTAGAACTTTGGCCAGATGCAAGCAAAGCAATTGCAAAAAGCTTTGAGCTCCAGCTGCCTAACACATTCTGAAAACAGTAAAAATAATCACTGTACTGAAAATTCTTGATTTTAGTAACTTTGGAAGAAAATGAAATGGAACACATAGGACTTTGAATCAGAGTTCATTCAGTATTGTTCATCAGAAATCATATATGTACTAAATGGGCATTGAGTTCGAGGGAACGGCAGGTCACATGCCTTGAGTAAAAAGGAGGCTTTGTTCAAGTCCAAGTCTTGGCAGTTCTTCTCATCATCTGGGTTCAAATTCGTGGAATTGCAAACAGAACCACTAACTGAGATGACTGATAAATTAATGAGAAAGGCTACCATTAGAGCAAAGCTGCTTTCTATCAAATAAAACCTGCAAGCGTCCTGTAAACAAGAGAAGCCATTGTTTAGCGTATGTTGAAGATGGATCGCTGGTTGGAAATCAAACCTCCTCAAAGAAATAAAAAAAGACTAGTTGGATTCTGGAAATGTATTTTTTGGTTGGAGAAAAAAAGAACTCACCAAATCTATGTTAGTAGGAAGTACTTGGTACAAGAGCAAAGAGCAGTACGGAAGATGATAAAGAATGTTGTTGTTTAAGCTTGTGGTCGTTATGTATGGTGTCCAATGCATAATAACGAAATCGATGGTCTAATGACCCCAAGCACTTAATAGCAGCGGTCCATTTTGATAAACTCTAAAGTAAAAACAGACTAAAATTCACAAAAAGAAAAAAGCTAGTCCGTTGAGGATAAAGTATTACTTTGATGCCATTGACAGATCTTGGGACTTTCCTTGAAAGAACCAAAGCAGAATGCAGGAAGAGATTGTGCCTGCAGCAAGTGCAAAACAACTGAGTGACAAGATTTTTTGGACCAGAATTGACAATTCAATTAGGACAACTATACGAAACGTACGGCATGACCATTGCGCCAAGGAGTGAAATTGCCAGGCCAGTTGCACCATTCCCTTTCAGTCGGGGAACAAAAAGTCCATTTAACACTTCTGAAGCATTAGGCTTTGCATATCCGAGCTCCATGAAAAAGCATGCAGCTATAGTAAATACCATAAATGCGATCAAGAACTCAAGTTTCCTCACCTGGACAACAATGATAATTATCAACGCGTCCTAAAATAAGATGAAATCTGTTAAAGCATCCAACTCCAAACCAATTGGCAAAAAGTGGAGAGGCCGCTCAGGCTCATATACTAGTTTGGGGGGAGATAATTAACCAATGTGGGACAAACCCCAACACTCCCCCGCACGTGCGACCCCCGACTCGCATATGGAGAGGTAAACAAATGATCCATAACACTTGGATCACAACAAACAACGGTGCACTTTTGACACAAATAAGGGGGGATATTCTCCGAAACCCTAGCTCTGATACCATGTTAAAGCATCCAACTCCAAACCAATTCGCAAGGAGTGGAGAGGCCACCCAGGCTCATATACTAGTTTGGGAGGAGATAATTAACCAATGTGAGACAAACTCCAACAAAATCTATGAAGTTCCTTTTCGTTACAACATACAGAGAAAAAGTGTTTTGTCACATGATGCATTGAGCAAAAGACTTGTTTAAATTACCCCGTATTGCTGCAATGCCAGTAGAATCAATGTACTCAACCCTGTCAGAAGAACACCACACCATACTGGAATTCTGAAGAGCATATTTAGAGCAAAGGCTGTTCCAATCACTGGACATGATTAAGAGCAACAATTAGAATAGATATAAGTCAATACTAAATATGTTTTGTATAAGGTCCCCCACGGTGAGGTTTAATGAAGTCTGCATCAATCCAAACAGGACGGTTGAAATGCTTGAATCACTGAAGGAAATATATAGAAGGGGATGACAGCTTTCTATTTCTTGAAGAGCTAGAGAAACATATTACAAAAGACTAATGGAACTTAACATTCCTACTGTCCATTTTTTCCATTCCTCATTTCTCGTAGATTATCATCTTTCTTGCGTTCATTAACTTTTTGCAGTACTACAAGGAATCTGAACTGTAGGCTTTTTGTGTATCCATAAACACTGCCTTCTGATTTATGATTCTAATCACTTTACGACAAAAATCTTCAGAGATAAGCATGAATTCAAGCAACTCAAATTTCTGACCCCCTAGAAAAGACATTATAACCTTGAGAGTGAACGTGAAGTCTATCATAATGATCGATAGTTCCAGATAACAAAAATTCACAGATTATACGCGACGGAGTTACGAAGGTCCACCCAGCTCAAGTGGAAAGGCTGTATAACAAATCCCTTTGAGTACTGAACAAGGAGAATAAAATCATTAAGCCCAATGGTACCCTGTTTACATAAAGTAGGAGAACACAATTACTTCAATTCCATGTGGCTGACATTATAACTCCTTAACAGGAATGGCTACTTTTGATGTTGGAAATACACTCAAATCTCCACAGTGCATCGGTTTCTCATTTTTAGACCAACCATATCACAAAGCCTTGCACGTCATATTGGTTCCTCATGGGTGGCATCACTGTTTCGTAATGAGAGCACATATAGTTATTAGTTAAGAATCAATACAGATCAAACATCCACCTGACCAGATCACCATGCAACCATGGCATACTCATTCAGATAGATATAGAAGATGAAGGAAATGGCACATGAGATATTCTGATGATCTAATGATTCTAATGAGTTTGCACATCTTCATACATATCAGGAGACATTATAGTGTTTGCGCGTGAAACTATTTTGTACCTCATGCAGTCCATCCAATAATGAAGCACATATTAATGATTTCACGTTCTTAGATTCCAATACCATAAACAGCACTCATACCTTCAGGAATGTCGCATGCTACTATGGCACTTTCAGCAAGAATCCATAAGATGAAGTTTGGCACCTTTGAATACTCAGCCCTACAATGTTCTGCTAAATGTTTTCCTACAAAGTACGAAAACTTGAGGACATAAGTAACAGAAATTCAGGAACAACTAGGTGAAGTGCCGGTAGAGACTAGAGAGAAATCGGTTGATGATGAGATGACATACCAGTAACCACCCCCAGGTTTGCTGCAAGTGATTGAATAATGAGGGCAGCACATGAAGCCACTAATATAATCCAAAGTAGCTGAAAAACAGAGAAGTTAATGAGAATACACCTCCAACATTATTTCATTGCATCAATCTCCTTCCATACTCTCTTAAAACATTATAGAGTACTTTCTGATATTGTAGACACCCTATTTTGGACTTTCCAGAATAGTTTATTTACGGTCTTTGATTCCCCAATGATGATTAAGGTCGAGAACATACCGAGTTGTTTGATGAGTTTGAGCTTTGAGCGTCCCGAACCTCGTCCAAACCCATTTCAAACCCTTGTCGAACCCTCAAGCCAGAACCAAATGGCCTCAACAAAACCCTGCTGGAGTACGCTGGTGGTGGACTAGCGTGCGCAGGAACCACTGACACGTGTCAGTCACTACCACTCTATGGCGCACGCCACTCAACAAGTGGCGCACGCCAGTCAGCACCAGTCAAATCAACCTTTTCAGCCAGCTGGGCGGGAGCCTCTGCAGCCGCCTGACGTCAGCTGGCAGCCCCCCTGATCATTACTCCGGCCAGAACTGTTCCTTTCCCTTCCATCAAGCCAAGTCCCATGCATTTAATGCATGGGAGCTTCCTCCAATACTTGATCATCCAAACAGCCCCTAAAGTCCAAACTGATCTCAGCCCCTTCTATATATACTCCACTCTCTCACTCTTGCAAAGGGTTACCAAGTTCAAAAGGGTTAGCACCATTAAAGAGTTCAAGCCCCTTTGTCCTCTTCTTCATCATTCTCCTTTGCTTCCTTTCTCTTCCATAGAAAGAGCAAGCAAGGGAACATACTCTCCACAATCCTCAAACCTCACTACATCCACCCTCCATCCATCTTCTTTCAAGCTCAAAGTTCAAACCATCCATCAAACTCTCAAGCAAAGGTATAACATCTTTTGCTCCTGTTTTCTGTTCTGACCCCTGAGGGGGCTGGCAGGGTCAAGGCTGGTAATCTATACCAGTCCTGGCCGTAAAGCTGGCAAGGCTTCAAAGCCGTTTGGTATGATCAGGTGGCGCACGCCAGTAACATGTACCCCACGCCAGTCATGACTGTATGGTGAAACTGGTGTGGGGATCACCGATCATCCTTATTTTGTCTTATTTACATTCTGATCACCCTGATGCATGCTAAAACAAGTTTACAGCTTTCTGTATTGTAGAACTGTTTAAGCATTGTACTTAGTTTTTCCTTTCTGTTTCTTTGGAATGCCTCTGGGGGTCTTCTGGTCATGTTCCAGAGCCCAGATGGTGCAAAGCCAAGCACTGACTGAGCAGAGTCAACTGGCGTACGGTACCATATACCTGCGTGCGCCAGTCGCCCCTTGGCCAGTGGCTGGCCCTTGCATGGCAACTAGGCTCCAGGCCTCTGATCATCCTCCCCTCACTGTTTAAGGGGTTTTCTGTCTATTTGGTGGCTTTTAAGCCCTTTACATTGTCTGTAATAGCTTAGTAATCCATATTTAACTGCGTGGTTTGTCCTGGGTGTGCACTGGTCCTTTCCAGAGCCCAGAGGGTCGAGAACAGAAGCTGTGGTCTTAGGCTCACCGGCGCACGCCAATTGTGGGATGGCGCACGCAGATCATGGCTACATGCAGTGGCTTAGCCAGTGCAAGCAGGCTTGCTTCTGTGTGCACTACCGCACAAACAGCGTGCACTAGCTTGTCTAAAACAACCACAGAAGCTTGTTCTCAATCTATTATATTTGCTTAGATCAAACATCATCATCCATAAACATTTTGTTACATCTTTTGTATATAAATGCAACTTGTTTACAGTTTTAATCCCTATTAACTGTTCCCACGCCCTAACTGGTTAAAAGAATGATCAAATAAAGAGAGAAATGCAAATGTTTTACAAAACGCCTGAGTAGAGACCGGTCTCCGGACTGGGCGAGGGGGGTGCCATAAAACCCTTCCCTTCTCGTAATCTGGTTCCCGAACCTCAAGATCGAAGGTGACGACGGCCTAGTCTACAAAAGCCTTTTTCAAAATCAAACGGACGTGGTCCAAACATTTTCAAAAGAACGGTTTCTTGGGTACTAACCGCAAAACCCGAGTGGCGACTCTCTGATCTGCGAAGCACTTCGCCGCGCTTTCCGCAGGATAAGGGCGCACCCATGATTTCATGCATTAAAACACGGGATTTTTGGGGCGTGTGCCCACAGTGGCGACTCTGCTGGGGACATTACATTAATCAACATTTGGAAATTAATACATGAATGAACAATTTTCAAAAGTCTGTCAAAATAAAACAGTACGCTCTGTGCTGGTGAAGAACGGAATGGTAACGTAACAGGATTCTACATCCGACCACTCCGCACTGGGGCTTTGCTATTGTTCACTTATGTAGTTTTCTCCAAGTGTCGATTAATGAAGTGAGCCAAGCTTCAAAAGGTGTTTTTCAAAAAGCATTTGCGTTTCTCTCTCTCGATCATTCTTTCGGCACGCGTTCATTTGCATCGGTGTTCTATCAGCCCCGTGAGGCGTTTTGGGTAACCAGCACAGTTTACTGGAGCCCGGGGTCCTCGAATGCCCAACAACCTTGGACGATGATGAGACGTATTACCGCTTGACCATTGCTCTGCTGCACGCATTGCGATGGGAGGTATAAAACATCTCTAGCCCGAGGAACCCCCTTAAGCCAAAACCGGCCTCGCCACGTGTACAAAGCAATAGAACCTTTCAAAACTAAGACAGGAACCCACAGGGTAGGATTACTTGCATCTAACCCCCATAAACTGTCTATGTGTTACTGCTTTCCATATCGCATGCCTGTACATACATTCATACCGCTCTGCGGAGGAGCATGCTAGGGCGGCTTTTGGGGTTGTCTCTCTTTCAAGACCGTTTTATGCCTGCTAGGGCGCTGCCTCGACCGATGACGAGTCGTGCATCGTGATGGTGCACGTTATCAACTTTCCAAATTCCTTGGGTCAACGAGACTTTGGGAAATCGAGACTTTCTAAGCCCTTGCCTAAACCCGATCGAGGTTTCAAGCAAAAAACTAGGAACGACGGGAGACGTGACATGATGCACATACCACCCAGGTTAAAAGTGCTAAACACTTACACCACAAGGCTCCGGCACAGTGCTGCCTACGCCCCCTGGTTACGGTATCATGTCGTCGACACCGAGTTGTTCCATTCCAACATTGAAACTTCGAAAGCGGAATAGTCAAAGACTTAGGCTGTTTCGACATCTCCTAGTATTAGACGATCCCTTCAAGGTACACTGTCGAAAAGAAATCCGAGGACCTGGGCAGCGTCCCGCTGTCATAAAACGGTTTTGTCTGTTAGTTGTAGAGTCTAGGAGGACACCAACGGCAACATGTACATTGCATCATTTCAAATAAAACTATTGCAGGGACACTTCCTGAGCCTTCGATTGCTTTACTGTCTAGCTTTGGGCGCCACACCGTCAAAGAAAGTACCAAAAAGAAGAGCCAAACCTGCTTGGGAGCATCTACCGGGGCTATTTCACCGCCATATCACCGTCCTCGATCATCAATCCAAAATGGCAGCACAAGCAGAGCTGACTGAGCTGAAGAGGGCTGTACAAGAGATGAACCAGAAAATGGACAAGCAAATGGTTATGGTCCAGGGGCTATTTGACCTTTTCACCTCCATCATGTCTAAACCGGATCCGGGGCTAGTCAAAGAACCTCTTCAGGCCTGTCACACTCCTGCGAGCGGAACTGAGTTGTGCTCAAAAGATATGTTCAAAGACCTAGTTGAGTGTCATGAAGCTAGAACCCGCCCGAAGACCGCTGGTTCCTTGTTCAAAGCCAGTGCCGAAAGGGAGGATATGCGCAACAAAGAAATCATCCCCAGTGCCGAAAGAGTGCATTCCCTTGACAGCACAATGCTTTACAGCGGCGGAGTGAGTAAATGTTCTGCCAACCCTAAATCCAGTCGCCGGAACCCACCAAGGGTCTTCTCGTGCTTCTCTGCACCTTTGTCCTCGGTTTATGAGAAGCTCTTTGAAGCTGGCATCCTCAGGCCACTCCGTCCGACTCCTCCACCTCGAGCACTCCCGGCGTCTCACAATCCAAATGCCTATTGTACTTTCCATCAAAGGCCTGGCCATTCCACCAATGCTTGCTACCGCCTCCGACATGCCATTCAGAATCTCATCGATAATGGCACTATTCCACCCCCACTCCCATCAAAACCCGACGATATTTCCAGCTCCTTGCTCCAACTCAAGTCTGACTCTGGTTGGTCCGATATCTATCACCTCCACTCAAATCAACCCCATCTCCACTCAAATCAACCCGAGCTCCACCATACTCAACCCAACCCTCTGCATATCCCAGAAACTCAACCCAAACCAACTATGTTTATCCCTTCTGAATCCGAGGCCGTAAGTTGTGGAATAGAAGACGGGGCTGAAAGCGGGAAAGCACTGGTTGAGGACCGGATCGATCTAGCAAATGAGTGGACTGACAATTTGGGGATCCTTGTTCATGGGAGCACCGAGTAGGTTTGGTCAAAGAAGCTGAGGAAGCTGAAGTGCTGTTGCTTGGGCCTGACATCCTCTAGATCCCACCTCTCTGTGAGGAAGCAAAGGGTAGCAATAAAAGTTGCATTTTCAAATCGCGTCTAGCTTGCATTGCACACTTTTGAGTCCGAGTCTGACACAGTATCTGTCAAGTCGTCTTAGTCTAGCTCTGAGTCGGAGTTCGTGCCTCTTGGCCCTCCATGTCGTAGCTTCTATTCTCAAATTCGAGTCTTTTGCTGTGCTTGGCAACCCCGTGGGGCTTTCGTTATAATATGCACTATCTTGCTTATAAGTAATTTGCTGGTTTTTGAATAAACTGTGTCGACCCTGACGACGAAGGGATAGATTTCGATGGGGTCATCCCCAAGGAAATATGTTTCCTCGCCGAAAGGGAAGACGAAAGGCATGCTCGGCCTATTAAAAGAAGAAGTAGTTTCAATAAACTTGAAAGATAAGATAGACCCCCGGATGATTCAAAATTGGCTTAACGATGTCCCCCAAAGGAGCATTGTGCCCCGGATGGTTCAAAATTGGCTCAACGCTGTCCCCCAAAGGAGCATCGTGCCCGATCAGACAGGGTCAAAGAATCCATCGACGTTTTGGCATGGTCTCACAAAGACGCACCTGGCGTTGATCATGAGATAAGGAAACATCAAAACCCCTGCTAACGGATGTCAAGCCAGAAAGCAGAAACTCAGAAGGCTCCAGGCCTTGCGCTGTGTCCAAGACAGCGTTAACAGCATTCCATGCACACATTAAAAAGGCGCAAAAGTGGCCTGGAGCGAGGCATTTTCAACTGAAGCAGTCAGGACACTGCATTATCAAAAGCCATCTTATCTGGGGCTGCAGCCAAAGATCATCGATCTCGACGACAACAAATTCAACACTCTAGTCAACTTGGATCAATTCAAGAGCCACTTTTTCCTGAGAGAAGCTCGTTGGGCCGAAAACCACAAGGGTGGGCGGTGCCAAGCAAAAGTTAGAGCAGTGCTAGACCGAAAACCTAAGGAGGCGGTCTAGGCAAAAATAAATAGGCAAAAAGTCGAAAGCTCGCTAGGCCGGAAACCCTGAGAAGGCGGCACTAGGCAAAAGTTAGAGCGTAAAAGGAGAGGTAAAACACACGAGTGAACCTTGGCCGGCACTACGTTTTGACCTGAGTCCCCAAATGTGGGATACGTAGGCAGTCTCTCTTTTAGACTCGGTCATATTCTATCAATTGGATCCATGGATTGGCGTTTTGGTACACATCAAGGGTCGAGAAGGGTCAAGAACAGAACAAGCTTCATCGGAACAGAAAGGGGAACCCTTTGTCTTTCAATCTTATTTCAAACTACTACTTCAATTTCAAAGCTGAGCAAAAGCCTTAAAAAAAAGAGAAGAAAAGGAAAAGAAAAGCATCAAAAACAGAACGAAATGCTTACGAGGCCCCAACGGGCTCACAGTTTATTCTAAGTTCAGCGAAGTCTAATTTACGCAGCTTTTCAGTCACGCGCGCTAGTTTGAGACTCACGCACGTTTTCTCAAAGTGACACGCGTTGGTCTCAAACCTGCGCGCGCTTCTTCAATTCTTGCCGCAGACAGCAGTTGGCAGCCATCACGCCTAACAAGGATCTCGGACCCCCGGGGGGAATTTCAAGTTAAAACCAAGGTTTCGGTGCCTCGAAATTGGTTTTAAGGGCTCTTGCCAAGTTTTCTATGCCGTGCGAGTCATGTGTGCCTAATGTGACTGTGCGGGGGTGTCGGTTTCAGTCCGGGCCTATATGAGTCGTTCCATTTGCGTACTTTGTCCATCTTTGCGACGTTTTTCTAGTTTTCCGGTCTATTGCCCATTCCGGGGCTTTCTTCTCTGTTTTGTTATTCACACAGGCCTTTGTACATATTTGACTGTGTGTGAGTGTCAGTTTCACCTATCTAGGGATATTTTGGATTTTGGCCTGTTAATGCCCAAAATTTCATTATTGCCCATGTGTCGAAGAGTCTGCATTGTATCCTAGGACTCTTCTTCCCCATTCTTCCGAGCTAGGCAGTCTATACGTGTGCGTACGTCTGTGTGTCAACTCGATTCGCTCGTCAATGCAAGTTGGATATTAGCAATTGGTTTATACTCTACCTCCAATGAACCAAGAATGATGCAACTTTTACAACGCCACTACGGCGTCCATGGTCCAAGCAAGCGGCAAATCGTCAAGAACAGAGGGATACATTGGCCCAGCGCAAAATCAAATCAAAGCAGCAAACCTCTAACCCGCTCAAAAGTTATCTACTTGGGCACGCAGGCCCGCACCTCAAATCAAAGCAGCAAACCTCTAACCCACTCGAAAGTTACCTACCGGACCTGCAGGCCCGCAACTCAAATCAAAGCAGTAAAGCAAAAGTGTGGCTCAGTGGTAGCCCTCGATCGTCAAAATTGTCACTGGTCGTCGTTTGTGTCGTCCCGTTCTCTAGAAGCCGCCCTAGTCTGCCCTTGCATTTTCAATTTGTACATATGTGTTTAGCATATATTATCGTTGCATATTGTATATCAAATGTCAAAAGCAGGAGATCGCTTCAAATCAAATCAAGCCAAACCAGCGTTGAGGCATTTTCTACAGTCACATGGGTGATTTCAAATCAAATCAAACCAAACCAGCGTGTTGTGGCATTGGCAAATCAAATCAAATCGGCATTGAGGCCCATTCCCAACAGGCAGCCCACGTTGCCCTGATCCATGCTTCCATCCCGGTTCGCTATTTCCCCAAACAGACTCCGTCCAATTCCAATCAACGACGATCTATCCGTCCAATTCCAATCAAACGACGATCTATCCGTCCAATTCAAAATCAACGGCGATCTATCCGTCCAATTCCAATCAACGGCGATCTATCCGTCCAATTCCAATCAACGACGATCTATCCGTCCAATTCCAAATCAACGACGATCTATCCGTCCAATTCCAATCAACGACGATCTATCCGTCCAATTCCAATCAACGACGATCTATCCGTCCAATTCCAAATCAACGACGATATATCCGTCCAATTCCAAAAAACGACGATCTATCCGTCAATTCCAATCAACGGCGATCTATCCGTCAATTCCAATCAACGACGATCTATCCGTCAATTCAAATCAACGACGATCTATCCGTCCCATTCCAAATCGACGATCCATCCGTCCCATTTTCAAATCAACGACGATCCATCCGTCCGTTTTCAAATCAACGACGATCTATCCGCCCTATTTCAAATCAACGACGATCAATCCGTCCTACTTCAAATCAACGACGGTCGGGTCAGTCCAACTTCCAATTCAAACCGTTAGCGTATCTTCCAGTAGTCTATTGCTCTGTCTCGGATGGTCCATGATAAGGAGATTGGCTCGATTCCCAACGGATGGAATTTAACCTACCCGACGCGACCTACCCGTGATTTGTTGGAACTATCCGTGCCATGGTTAGCTTTATCCTCAACAACAGCCAATCCTGTTCAAATTCAACGATGATCGGCCATGTCATCACCGACGATCAGCCATATCGTCCATCTCAACGATGATCAGCCATGTCATCACCGACGATCAGCCATATCGTCCATCTCAACGATGATCAGCCATGTCATCACCGACGATCAGCCATGTCGTCCATCTCAACGATGACCAGCCATGTCATCACCGACGATCAGCCATTTCGTCCATCTCAACGATGATCAGCCATGTCATCACCGACGATCAGCCATGTCGTCCATCTCAACGATGACCAGCCATGTCATCACCGACGATCAGCCATTTCGTCCATCTCAACGATGACCAGCCATGTCATCACCGACGATCAGCCATGTCGTCCACCTCAACGATGATCAGCCATGTCATCACCGACGATCAGCCATATCGTCCATCTCAACGATGATCAGCCATGTCATCACCGACGATCAGCCATATCGTCCTCTCAACGATGATCAGCCATGTCATCACCGACGATCAGCCATGTCGTCCTCTCAACGATGATCAGTCATGTCATCACCACCGATCAACGGCGATCAGAATATTGCCCGCGTTCACCCCGACCAACGGCGATCAGAATATTGCCCGCGTTCACCACCGATCAACGGCGATCAGAATATTGCCCGCGTTCACACCGATCAACGGCGATCAGAATAGTGCCCGCGTTCACCCCGACCAACGGCGATCAGAATATTGCCCGCGTTCACCCCGACCAACGGCGATCAGAATATTGCCCGCGTTCACCACCGACCAACGGCGATCAGAATATTGCCCGCGTTCACCCCCGACCAACGGCGATCATAATATTGCCCGCGTTCACCCCGACCAACGGCGATCAGAATATTGCCCGCGTTCACCCCGACCAACGGCGATCAGAATATTGCCCGCGTTCACCACCGACCAACGGCGATCGAATATTGCCCGCGTTCACCCCGACCAACGGCGATCGAATATTGCCCGCGTTCACCCCGACCAACGGCGATCGTAATATTGCCCGCGTTCACCCGACCAACGGCGATCGAATATTGCCCGCGTTCACCACCGACCAACGGCGATCGAATATTGCCCGCGTTCACCCCGACCAACGGCGATCGAGAATATTGCCCGCGTTCACCCCGACCAACGGCGATCGAATATTGCCCGCGTTCACCCCGATCAACGGCGATCGAATATTGCCCGCGTTCACCCTCTCAACGGCGATCCAGAATATCGTCCGATCGATCCACGACGTCGGTCTGCCCCCCAATCAGTCTACAACACCGTTCGCCTATCCTAGTCCACATTGGTCTACAAGTAACACATCTTCCAGCAGTCTTATTGCTCTGCCTCTGATGGTCCATGATAAGGAGATTGGCTCTGATTCCCAACAGATGGAATTTAACCTACCCGACGCGACCTACCCGTGATTGTTGGGATTCTTTGTGCCAAAGATAGTTCGATCCCGCAATGACGGCCCGTCTGTCCAAATCAACGACGCCAGTCGTCCCCAACCTTCAAATCAACGACGGTCTGTCCGTCCAACCTCAAATCAGCGACGGTCTTGTCCGTCCAACTCAAATCAACGACGGTCTGTCCGTCCAACCCCAGATCAACGACGGTCTGTCCGCCCAACCTTCAAATCAACGACGGTCTGTCTGCCCAACTCTAAAATCAACGACGGTCTGTACATCCAAAATCAAATCAATGACGGTCTGTCGTCCGACTCAACCGTTGGCTTATGCCAAAGAAGGTTTGATCCCTATTGGCATTGATCAATCCACAACTAACTATTCCCAATGAGAGTCCACCTCACCATTCAATGATGGTCCACCCATCCCTATTTTCCAACAGAGTTCAAACTCTTTTCCCAACAATCTTCAGATGGTCCGCCCGTCTTCAATCTCTCAATGGATGGTACATTTAAATACATGTCCGCATTTTTCTATTTCTTCTGGATAGCCTTGAGAGGGTGTCTAGAAACCTTTGACGTTACTTGTACCAAAACAATGGTGCTCCAAGTGCCGTCAAAGGGGGGCTACTGTAGACACCCTATTTTGGACTTTCCAGAATAGTTTATTTACGGTCTTTGATTCCCCAATGATGATTAAGGTCGAGAACATACCGAGTTGTTTGATGAGTTTGAGCTTTGAGCGTCCCGAACCTCGTCCAAACCCATTTCAAACCCTTGTCGAACCCTCGAGCAGAACCAAATGGCCTCAACAAAACCCTGCTGGAGTACGCTGGTGGTGGACTAGCGTGCGCAGGAACCACTGACACGTGTCAGTCACTACCACTCTATGGCGCACGCCACTCAACAAGTGGCGCACGCCAGTCAGCACCAGTCAAATCAACCTTTTCAGCCAGCTGGGCGGGAGCCTCTGCAGCCGCCTGACGTCAGCTGGCAGCCCCCCTGATCATTACTCCGGCCAGAACTGTTCCTTTCCCTTCCATCAAGCCAAGTCCCATGCATTTAATGCATGGGAGCTTCCTCCAATACTTGATCATCCAAACAGCCCCTAAAGGCCAAACTGATCTCAGATACTTTTGCCTATATATACTCCCCTCTCTCACTCTTGCAAAGGGTTACCAAGTTCAAAAGGGTTAGCACCATTAAAGAGTTCAAGCCCCTTTGTCCTCTTCTTCATCATTCTCCTTTGCTTCCTTTCTCTTCCATAGAAAGAGCAAGCAAGGGAACATACTCTCCACAGTCCTCAAACCTCACTACATCCACCCTCCATCCATCTTCTTTCAAGCTCAAAGTTCAAACCATCCATCAAACTCTCAAGCAAAGGTATAACATCTTTTGCTCCTGTTTTCTGGGCTGGCAGGGTCAAGGCCGGTAATCTATACCAGTCCTGGCCCTAAAGCCGGCAAGGCTTCAAAGCCGCTTTGGTATGATCAGTGGCGCACGCCATTAGGTTGAGCCGTACGCCAGCAGTATGGCAAAACTGGCGTGGGGGATCACCGATCATCCTTATTTTGTCTTATTTACATTCTCGATCACTCACGATGCATGCTAAAACAAGTTCTGACTTTACGTATTGTAGAAGCTGTTTAAGCATTGTACTTAGTTTTTCCTTTCTGTTTCTTTGGAATGCCTCTGGGGCTTCTGGTCATGTTCCAGAGCCGAGATGGTGCAAAGCCAAGCACCGAGCAGAGTCAACCGGCGTACGGTACCATATACTGCGTGCGCGCCGCTGGCTGGCTGGCCCTTGCATGGCAACTAGGCTCCGGCCTCTGTTTCTCCTCCTCACTGTTTAAGGGGTTTTCTGCCTATTTGGTGGCTTTTAAGCCCTTTACATTGTCTGTAATAGCTTAGTAATCCATATTTAATTGCGTGGTTTGTCCTGGGTGTGCACTGGTCCTTTCCAGAGCCCAGAGGGTCGAGAACAGAAGCTGTGGTCTTAGGCTCACCGGCGCACGCCAATTGTGGGATGGCGCACGCAGATCATGGCTACATGCAGTGGCTTAGCCAGTGCAAGCAGGCTTGCTTCTGTGTGCACTACCGCACAAACAGCGTGCACTAGCTTGTCTAAAACAACCACAGAAGCTTGTTCTCAATCTATTATATTTGCTTAGATCAAACATCATCATCCATAAACATTTTGTTACATCTTTTGTATATAAATGCAACTTGTTTACAGTTTTAATCCCTATTAACTGTTCCCCCGCCCTAACTGGTTAAAAGAATGATCAAATAAAGAGAGAAATGCAAATGTTTTACAAAACGCCTGAGTAGAGACCGGTCTCCGGACTGGGCGAGGGGGGTGCCATAAAACCCTTCCCTTCTCGTAATCTGGTTCCCGAACCTCAAGATCGAAGGTGACGACGGCCTAGTCTACAAAAGCCTTTTTCAAAATCAAACGGACGTGGTCCAAACATTTTCAAAAGAACGGTTTCTTGGGTACTAACCGCAAAACCCGAGTGGCGACTCTCTGATCTGCGAAGCACTTCGCCGCGCTTTCCGCAGGATAAGGGCGCACCCAGGATTTCATGCATTAAAACACGGGATTTTTGGGGCGTGTGCCCACAGATATCAGTCGTATAAAATTTTCAACAGGATAATTTTCACATACCCCATATTTGTACTGAGATCCTGCCTGCAAGTCCGTTGCAACTGTAAGTTCGCCACATTATGTTAGTGAGTATAGGACGGGTAGCAGCCGGAGAATTTTTGGCAAAAAGAAAAATAAGAAAGTAATCTTACAATTTCCAGGATCTATATATGCAATAGAAACAAGAAAACCAGGACCCATGTATGCAAACAAGTTTCTCCAGCTTTTCTTCTGCAAATGTAAAAAAAAACTAAATAGCATCAAGAGGTTCCCACTAAAATAAATTAACTAATGATGCTAACTTCCCTTGTATAGTCAGCAGTTGGTCCAGACAAGAACACTTAGTTAAACAAAAAGTACATTAATAAGTTAGGTTTTCAACTCCGGAGAAACCCTTCCCCCTCCCCCACCTACCAAATTACAAAACATTGAAAAAAAATCTTACGACCACGCTCTCTTGGGAAAAAAAAAACGCAAGAGTAAATTGTTACCACCTCAGTGTTCGAGTAATTATACACCGGTACAAGAGGACCAAGTGGCATTTTGACTTGGTAGTTGGTACTCTGAAGTCTGAACCAATCATGTAGAGAAAATTTTGCGAGTGGACATCAACAATCAACTTGTTGGAAAAAAATGAGTCTACATCGTGCATGTTGTTTTTAGTGGTGACTCCAGCAATTTTATCTTATGAGGTTTAAATTATTCTCAAGTTTGAATTACATTCAACCAATGTCTAAATCTTTAATTATAAGTCACTTCCATCTTTACAAATCTCAAAAAATCACACTATAAATTTGCTCTCAACCTCCATCTCAAAATGTTTGTACACAAAACAAGTACTTAAAAATAATACCTTGTCTTCAAGAAAACATTCAAACTTTTTCATTAAGTAAAAGAACTCATCGATATGACGATATCTAGTAAATTGTTGAAAAAGTTCAATTTTTTTTTGGGATATTAAATTATTTTTAAGTCCTCGCTTTGTCGTCTGGACAAACATTTTAGGACGGAGGGAGTAATATGCTAAAGGATTAAATTGGTCTCGAAGAAGTAAACAGAAAGACGAAATCGATTTCAATAGCGTTACTCTTATAGTTTATTGTTCTATAACCCAAAAAAAAATCTCTCCAATCTCATTTGCTGTCATACCCACATGAAAAACTTAATTTAGTCTCAGATGCCTTTTTGTCAATAAATACAAAACCTAATTTTTCTTTACACAAACTGTTTTTAAGGCAATGAAACCTTCTTGCTTCTTTCTAAAAAAAAGCTGTGTATTGTGTTAACAAAAAAATTACCAAGTACTTCGAAATTTGCACAGTAGGATGGGGTCATTATCAATTTCCAATGGGTTCATATATTGGACAAATAGATCTTATAGCATAAACTAGTAGAATTAATTTCTTCCCATGGGGTCAGCGTTGCCTCTGGTTGTGTTAACTCATTGGTAAGGAGTAACTACTAAATTTCCACAGTTTTTCATTGTCCAACTCTATGTTAGGGTTCAAGACTTCCCACAAAACCAATAGGTGAGGTGTGTTCCAGATTCCCCCCTTAAAAAATAAGTACTTATTTGCAATTTTCAAGCTTAAAAATAAGGAAAATTCAAAAATCAGCCCATTGGTAAGTGTGTGAATGTGTATTAAAGGGTATAAAAAGTGCACGAAAATACGTGTTTTCCTTGTCTTCTAGTGTGTTTATCGTCAGCCCAGTGGGCTGACAATAGCAAGACCGTAAAAATAATAGGCTTACTGAAATAAAATTAAAAAAATGCAATATGGATCTTATTTGATAGATTTCGATGAGATCTATCCAACCCTGCAAAAAAATAAAAAAATTATTTTCGTAAGCTCGTTATTTTTAAACTTGAAAATATATCCTTATTTTGTAAGTACTTATTTGAGAAAGCTGAATGAGGCCAGTCTGTTTGCACATACTTATATACTGGTACGTGGACCCCACAAAATAATTGAGGGCCCACACATATTGGACACCTCCTCACACGTCTTGTGTCCGGATGTGCGCACATCAAGTACGTCAACATAGAATTGCTCAAACCAAAAAGAGGATACCCAACCACCCGCCCCCACCCTATACATCGAAGTCGGCAGTTATAAAGTGGCATTGAATCAAATCAACCGAAAGCTCGTTTGATCAGTTTAGCTTTCGCTAACGTTGCTTGGGAATTGTATTCTCAAAGGAAAAAAAAAGTGAAGTAAAGAAGATGAAATTTAATTTTCCATGTTTGTTTGTTAACAAAGAATTTTGCGGGAAGAAAAAAAAAACTAAAATTCAAGAATCAATTTCCCAAGAAAGTATTTTTGGAAAGTCCATGTTATGTGTGATGCAAAGTCCCACATGACCTGAGTACGAAAGTAATACTTACGGCCCGTTTGGATGGAGGATTTGATTTTGGGTGGATATAGAAGGAGGGTGGATTTGAGGGTGGATATGTAAGAAGGGTGGACCCACCTCATAAGAAGAATGGATTTGTAATCCAATGTTTGGATAGTTTTTTGAGAAGAGGATATGGAAGGTGGATATGAAGAGATAAGTTATCAAATGACTCAATTGCCCCTAGTTTATATTTTGATGGACAAATTAAGTTAATTTATTATAATTCTAGTAAATACATATTTATTATAAATTGTGGAAAAAAATAAATTCGTTTTGTCTTATAAATGTTTAAACCTTAATTTTTATTTAGAAAAAATGTTTTTCTGGAAAAATACTAAAAATCTTGATTTTTACATTCTTTATAAAATCCATACATTTTTGGCTATTTGAGCTTCTTCTTTTTTTGATAAGTGTTGTTTGAGCTTTAGGAACCCTTTCTTTGTCCATTAAAATATAAATATGTATTTACTGCAATTATAATAAATTAACCTAATTACTACAATTATAAATGTATACATTTATGATTTGTCCCACCCACCCACCGACCCACTTTCTTTTTTGACCGGTACACACCCACTTTCTTCTCTCTCTCTTCTGATACAGGAGACTTTCCTTCCTCTCTCTCTCATCGATCACAGCAGCGACCCAGAAAACCAACCAGTGGAAAAGGGCTACCTCGTCTTTCAACAACACCGCATAGCCAACGATGGGGTACCCCTGTCGTTGGTAATCCACCCGCATACACCCCGCAGGTGGATATGTAATCCAGACTGACCTCTAATCCGACTTCCGTTTTGGCCAGCCAAAGACCGGAGAAGAGGAAGGGAGGGATTTGTAATCCGGCCGCTTGGTATATCCGGGGGCTAATCCCCCATCCAAACAGCCGTGAAGTACATAAAATTGAGGGCACCATCACTCTACCCAAGACGTGTAACAATGGCTCCACAACTTTTTTCTTAGAAAATGAACCACTATAAAAGTTACGGAAAGTTGATTTCCCGTCATTTCTCTACCTTTCTATACAACTAAACGGGGTCATTAATGGTATTTCAGATCCAATAACGAGTGTTCATATCCAATTAAACCCTAGCCCTCATTTTAGCATTAATTAGGCAACACAGAAAGCAGAGAATCATGAATCTAAAACCAAATTAATCAATGATTTGGAAACGGATGACACTCACATCAGGTACGAGAATCTGATCGTTCTCCTCATTCTCAATCAGAGGCACATTGGAAGGATTCCGATTCCCGGTGCTGCTGATGAATTGCGGCTGCGAAGACCCCGAAGCCGCCATCTCCTGTTGCTCTCTGCTCTGTTCCAAATCAGACATTCAAACATACAAATCAGTACTGACACAAAAAAACATGAACTTTATATATGAGTATATACATGCATGTTGAAGAAAGAGTTTGTGCATGGGTGTGTAGTTTACCGGGGATGAGAAGAGAAGAAATCGATGAGAAGACTGATTAGAATGGAAGAAATGAAAGAGTTTATGTTTGGGGTTGAAGTTGAAGTTGAGAGAGGGAGATGAATTCAGAACCTTGGGGCGGGTGTAGAAATGGTGAGCGGCAGAAGGAAATGACAAAAGAATTAACACTAAGGAAGTGTCCCTTTGCTCTCTCTCTCTCTCTCTCTCTCTCTCTGCGTGTGTGTGTGTCTGTCTTCTTCCAGTTTGGAGTATGAACTGTTGTATAGACTTTGAGAAAGGAATTTATACCAATAAAGACGAGAAGTTTTTGGTGCCTCCCACGTGGCTGTATTCTTCGGCAATTTGGACCGTCCAACGTGTTTTGAACGATTCAAATTTATTTTATTCCTCTACCTTCACCCACCACTCTCTTTTCTTTTCTTTTTTCTCTCCCTCTAAAATTCAGATTGTATTTGAAACGATCTGAATCGCCGACGAGGTACCTCGTGTGTAGTACCACCCTACCCGCATCCAAAAATTTCTCAGTAAAAACAATTGTCCACATGAAAGAGGAAAATAATAAATTGTTATATTCAGTAAGTTTTGACTATTGACCTGCTCAAAAATCATATAAATATTACCAAAATCCTAATCGGGTAAATATAATTGGTGCAGTAGTACAGAGAGATATGCTCTCTCTTAAATGCTGTTTGGTTCATTTACCCAAAAACAAACAATTTAACATGCACGACGATTTCTGTGGACAATCCATAGGGCTCAACTGATTTGTTCTTCAGGCCAAATTTTAAAAATGTTCTTACCAATATTGATTCTTTTCAAAAGAAATTCATAAAAACTATTTAAAGAGCAATATTCAGATCATTTTTGTGAAACTCAAAAAAAAAAAAAAACATATGTTCATTGGACCGAGGGATCCTGCAGTGCAGCTGACACCAAATCTGTAGGGCGGTCGAACCGAAATGGACAGCCTGGATTTTAATCTGAACAATGGACGGCTCAGATCGATAAGAGCTCAAATTTGATCCACGCCGTCGACGTCAAAATGGATGGATGGATCGGTCGCCCTGCAACTCTTGCGGTGCTGGTCGGCGGTTGCAGTTAGGGACGGAACCATGAATTTCACTACACAGGGGCGACCATGTATGCGAGACAAAAAAAAAACATGCATAACAACATGAATACATTAAAACTCAAAAATGTAAAAAATAGCAACATGACTACGCCATACTTAATTATGCTTTTCATAAATTATGCTCCCAAAAGAATTTAAATAAAATATGCGACCAATTCTACATAAAAATATTAAAATAAAACAATTAAACTGAAAAAATACAAAATAATATGGAAAATTGCAATTTCGTAATACAATGAATATAAATAGGTAAGAGTTGCATCACTATAGATTGAGTACATTAAGTTAGCTCATACTCAACTATCAATCGATAATCAATTGCAAATTTAAAAATGAATGTAATACTTTTTTATTTGTAATCATCAACATTGTGACACATCAATTATAAGACAAAGAGTGTACACGTAGCTTTCATCTACTTTTGTGATTAATTATTTTATTTGTTTAAATTTTTAATCATGTTGTGTCGTGCCCGTGCTTTTTTCGTGCTTATGTTGTGCATGTGTCATGAAGTGGCACTCTTAAACGTGTCGTGCCTATGTGGGATGCCTGCTGCGGCGACGACCTTTGCACCATATCTTCAAGATAGAAAATCAAACAACATTAAAAAAGATAAAGCAGCAAGCATATAAAAGAAATTGATTATACATTGCCTACGTAAGGCCGGAGCTACTTCCAGGGAAGTTCTATCAGCGTGTTTCCCCCCTCCCAAACAATGGAACACAAAAATCCAAAGTGATAAAGCTAAGATTCAACAAAATGATAATTGTTATCAACAGTACCATCACGGAAGTTGATATATATTGCAAAAGTATTAACGACTTACCTCAACTTATCTAATAAAACGAGACATCTTCAATTGCATTCCGCTCTTTCATATCATTAAAAATATCGATGATAGAATCGGCATCAAACCTTTTCGCATTATCCCTCTCCATGTAAGTGATTTGGAAACTTGCTAAAGTTCATCCCCCATCGGAGTCTAGTATTCACTCATTTCATAGTTACAATTTAGATTTTATCTAGATTACTTAGAGTTCTCAAAATCTCTTCTCCTATGTTCTTATTTTCTCGAAACTGCTTTCAAAGTTTTGACGATGTGGAATTCTTGTGCCAAGAAAGAGGGAGAGAGGTCTAGTGTGCCATGGAGATTTTTTTGGCAGAGAGAAGAAAACTTATGAAACCCTCTTAACGATTAGGGATTTTTGTGGGTAAAAATTGGGAGTTAAATATTTGAGTACTCACTATATTAACCCTCACTATGTTTTGTTTTATTTAACCAGTAGCATTTACTTACAAAATTAACGTTGGTATCCTTATATTTCAAAGGTTACTAACTACTCACTACCATTTGATTATTTTCTCCCAAAATACTAGAGGGGGGCGAGCCTCTATACTTTCATATAAATTTTTTATTTTACATATAAGAAGCAAAGATTTTTTTCTTTTTGCAAGCGCGACTGCCCCTACTGACCCCTCCCTAGCTCCATCCCTGGTTGCAGTACAGGATTTTCCATTCCATGTTCATGAATGATGCAGCCAAGGTGGGAAGAGGAAAAGCAAGTGGAGCCAGCAATTGTACTTTTTTGTGCTGGTATAGATTGACTGCTGGAGTTAACTACTCCGTAAATTCGTAGTACAAAACAAAGCCTCTGACACAGGAGACAGGAGACAGGATGCCCTACTTTTATTTTGGTGGGGCTTTTGTTCAGATCAGATGGTTTTAAATCAATAGTTACACTACAAAAGGGACGGTAATATGCATGTTCATAAGATTTGGGACCTTTTATTCGGTCTTGTCAGAATTGTTCTAAAGGTTAGGAATGGACGGTGTAGATTAGGCATCAAGGAATGGGAAAAGAAAGTCCACAATTTGCCCAAATAAAAAAGCCTACCAAAGTATACCTCCAAAATTACAATATATAGAGAGATTTAGTGATAGATTCACTATAGACATTTTATAAGTCTATAAGTTTACCTAATAGTTTTGTAAAGTCACAAGTCTACCTAATCTAAATCTTAGGGTACCCTATGAAAGTGCCTAAAATCCTAAACCCTATGAAAGTGCCTAATGCCTTGTGTGTTAATGCTGTGTTTGATTTGTGTTTTGAAAAAAAATTTGAAAAATAGTAGGAGTAATAAGTGGAGAGAGAAATGTTGAAAGTAGGGGGAATTTTTTGAAAAATGCTTTTTGAAAAGCAAAAAGAACAAGGCATTTACTTTTTGAAAAGTTTTTTTCAAAAGATTCCCCCTACTTTCAATTATTTTTCTCTCTATCTCTCTCCACTTATTATACCTACTACTCTCATAATTTTTTTTTCAAAAACTCATCCAAACACAGTATAAACCACTAAAACCCTAGAATAGGAAAGTGCACCCTAAAACTCTATAAAAGTGCCTAAACCCTAAGGTACCCTACGTTAGGTTAATCTACTCTACCCTACGGTACCCTATTCTATAATAAATAAAAAAATGCACGTGACAGTATTCTTCGGCGATTTAGACTATTCAACGTGTTTTTGACGATTTAGATTTATTTCATTTCTCTACCCTCACCCACCACTCTCTCTTCTTCTTTTTTCTCTCTAAAATTCGGACTGTATTTGGGACGGTATGAATCGCCAACAAAGTACTTCATGTGTGGTACCATTTCTCAATAAAACAATTGTCCACATGAAAGAGGAAAATAATAAATTGTTATATTCAGTAAGTTTTGACTATTGACCTGCTCAAAATCATATAAATATTACCAAAATCCTAATCTCGGGTAATATAATTGGTGTAGTACAGAGAGATATGCTCTCTCTTAAATGCTGTTTGGTTCATTTACCCAAAAAAAAACAATTTACTCCACTAGTACATGCACGAAGATTTCTGTGGACAATCCATAGGGCTCAACTGATTTGTTCTAGAGGTGTCAAATGGGCCGTGCCGACATGGGCACGGGGCAGCATGGCACGTCACAGGCACAGTTTTGACCTGGCACGGCACGGTTTTAGTGGGTCCGGGGCACGGCACGGACACGGAAGTGGACGCCACAACACGGGCACGGCATGAAAGTTGGCCTGGCACGACACGGCACGATACGGTAGTAGACGGGCATGACACGGGCCCAGAAAGTGGACAAGAACGGCACGGCACGACACAGTTCTAGCAAGGCACGGGCACGGAAAAACAAAAAAAAATTAAATAAGCCAAATGGCTTTTTTTAATTTAAAAAAATTAAACAATTTCTATTCGGTAAAAAATATTTGTTTACCAACTAAGATATTTAATTTATAAAAAAAAACAATTTCTTAAAAAAATCATGTTTTAAAAAAATTATTTTTTTACTTTTAAAAAATTATCAATTTTTATTCGGTAAAGAATATTTGTTTTGTTTTTGTTAGTAAAATAGGCTTTGGACCTTTGGTTTGTAAATTTAACATTACAAGATAACAAGTAAAATTAAAAAAACTTATCAAAATATTTATGGTGCAAGAGTAATTTAATACGAAAGGAAATGTGCAAGAGTCATATATTATTTACCCCAAATTTAACAAGAAATAAGAAAAAAAGTGTCAAACAAAAAAGAAAAAAAATACATAGTAGAAATAAGGAAAATAAATAAATAAAAAGGGGTTGGCTGGACTAGGACTTAAACCTAGGCCCTTAGGTTCTTTCATACACAAACAAACCACTATGCCACCAATTAACTTGTGTTATAGATTTGAAAAATTAGTATATAATATGTAGCTCTATTATATAAAAACGAGGCCATCAAGCAGTAGCCACACAATCGCAACTCAATCATGACGATCGATACCATTCAATGCGTTCATTTTTTTTGTGCTTAGTGTTTTAATCATTGGATCCAATTTTTTCATGCGTCAGATTGCAATTGATAGTTTAAGAACAAAGTAAACAAAATTTAAATAGTTTAAGGGACAATTACATATTTTACCATTTTCCGGATTGGAAGATGTTACCAAGCAAGAATGGTGGTGGTGCCGAGTGGCCAATCCGATATTTCTCCTATAGCTCTTTCATCGGCATGCTGATTCATTGTTTGATTGACAAAAGTTACAACCAAGCTTCCATAGCAAAGTTTAACAAAGTTTCCAATTTACGTAAATAAATGCCTATGACAAAAGTTACTATAAAATCCAAGAATATGGAAAAGAATAACCATAAGATAAAAAGAACAAATTTATAAAAAAGATGGATCAGATATCTTGGTTGGAAAATTAGTCAATACCCTAGAATGTGTACCAACACCAGCTTCCCAAATAAATTCCAAGACAAGGACTAAACAAAATCCGTATCTTGGGACTATTTCTCATTGTTCAACCTATACAGGACATTATTGTAGAGACCCGTAAAATTTTTGTTTTATTTTAATTATTGAAGAGTTTATTAATTGGATAATTACGAGAATATGGTTTATTTGGTGGATATTTGAATTAGGGATTTAAGTGAAAGAATAGAGACTTGAGGGAGTGTGTGTGTGATTTCTAGATATGGGACTATATAAGGTGTGTGTGTGCAAAGTAGGAGAGAATTAATCCCCCTCCTCCCTCTCTCCCATCCGACTCTCTCCCTCTCTCGGCTCTTCTCTCTCTCTCTCCCTCATTCCTCCACCAAAGGTCGAAACCCAAAGAACCCAACCTTCTCTCCATCTTCCTCTCGTGCTCTTGAGTGCGTAGCTCATCCGGTTTGGCTCGGAGCGGAGTATTTTGGGAGTATTTCAAAGTTTGAGTTCGAGGGTTCGCGTGGCCCGATCTCTTTGCGTGTTTGCTCTCCGACTTCGAGGTAGGGATTTCTTGCACTTGTTATATGTTTATGTGTTGAATTTGCACCTTAATCGTGCTTATGATTGTTGGTTGTAGTTTGGATTTCATCCTTGAAAATCTGCAGAAAATCTGCTCGAAAGCATCCCGTATCGATACGGCTCAAAAACCGTATCGATACAGTTCTCACTGATCTGCCTCGAAGCCTATCCGTATCGATACGGATTTTGCCCGTATCGATACGGTGAGCTTATTTCCAGTTTTCACTGTTTTGCTCCGAACTCCATTGTTTTGACCCCCGATCACTTCTAATACCTTTTGAACACCTCTAAACCTATTTCAAGTGTGCTTTATTGGATTCCTTTGGTTTACTTACGTTATCCTCGTCTCGTTGGCTTTCCGTCGTTGGGAAAAGAGTAGTGGTTCATTAGATAAAACTTAACTTGAAGTGTACTTATGGGATTGGTGGTACTTGAGGGTCATTGTGACATGAGTTGGTGAATGCTATAAGTGTTTTAGGTGCTAAGGCTAGACGTGGCGAATGGTAGGATGAAAATGCGTATCGTAGCGAGGTTTTGTGTATCGATGGTCATAAGGTTTGACGTGGGGCGTTTGGTTGAACGATAGGGGTTTGCCTAGTGATCCGGAAGAGAATAGTGTGACCCGTGTCTTTGTGCTTCGTCTCGATTAATCATCTTAGGTTCCTTTGGCACTCGTTCTATAGATTGTTGCTTAGAACCTAGCCGGTGGTGTGTCGTAGGGTTGTTACGGGTTCAATACGAGATGTAGGGCGTTGAAATAGACATAGAGGAATAATGTGAACTTAAGGAGTTTATTAATGTACAATAAGACATAGTTATAAGTTGTAATGCCTCGAATGACGATGAATGAATGATTGTGACTTGGGGAAAGTGTTATTATTCCACCTTCGAACTGATAATGTATATGTGTTGTGTGAGTTGTGAATGTTGAACTGAGGGTCCTGCAACGCAAGGTGTGGTAATGCGGGGACTCTAGAGGGCCCGTAACGCAAGGTGTGGTAATACGGAAACACAGGTGGAGAGAATTCACTGTAACGCAAGGTGTGGTAATACAGCTGAATGTCTCATATGATGAATGAAGTTATAATTGACTTATTGAAGTTTAAGTTGTTGTTTGGGCTTTGAGCTGCTTGATATTGTATCTGTTGAAAAGAGAAGATAAACAATGGATTCCATCAAGGTTTTTGAAAAGAAAGGAACTTGGTTTTGAAAAAGGGATTTTTATGAAAAATCCTCCGGTATTCCTGAGCGAATCAACGGTTCCGGTATTTGGGCACAAATCAACGGATTCCGGTATTCAAGAGAATCAACGGAGCTCGACCCGCGGAGGTCGAGAGTATTTCTCAAAATTATTTTGGAAATCTAACGGGAATGTTTTTGTTTTATGAAAAGAGGCTCGATGGCTATGGCATTGAGTAATGAGATTGTTTGTGGCATTCGTTTAAGTAGTTATAAAAGGGTTGAGAAGTCGTCGTAGTTATTCGGAATGATATGAGCTTAATGTTGCTTCGAGATGACGTACGAATGGTTAGGGACGTCTTAAGAAGCATAGGATCCCATAGTTGTAGCTTGTTGGATCTTTATGGTGCCCCTGTGTATCCCTTGTTCGTTAGTGGAGATCATTCATTCTCATTGCATAAATCGTCACATTTTCATATAGCTTCTGCATAGAATTCTCTACTGGGCACGTGTTTGCTCAACCTACCATTTCAGGTTTATTGCAGGTCATGGTCTTGGAAAGTTCGGAGTGCATGCGGGCATTATCAAGTAAAGCTATTTTGAAGAGTACTTAGTTATTCTTGTAAAGTGAACAGTTTTTTATGGTTTTGTAATTTGGAAGATTGTATTTGTAGAACAGTTTGAAGAATTGGAAACTGTAATGTATTTTGGGGTAATGTAAACACGATTGTGAGGGTTTTGTATTTCAAATGTTATTATTATTTAAGTTTAAAATCGAGGGTGTGACAATTATCATCATCTATCATTGAAGGAATTTATTTAAAACGGCACGATTTAAAACGGCACGGTTTGACCCGACACGATTAAGTAAACGGGCCGGCATGTCTTGACACGATTTAAGAAAACGGGCCGGCATGTCTTGACACGATTTAAGAAAACGGGTCGGCACGACACGATTGAAAACGGCATGGCCCGACACGATTTAAGAAAACGGGCCGGCACGACATGACACGATTTAAGTAAACGGGCCGGCACGGCACGACACGACACGATTTGAGTAAATACTGTAAATGGACCGGCACGGCACAGCACGAAACACGGAATTAAACGGGCCGTGCCAGCACGGTACGGCCCATTTGACACCTCTAATTTGTTCTTCAGGCCAAATTTAAAAAATGTTCTTACCAATATTGATTCTTTTCAAAAGAAATTCATCAAAACTATTTAAAGAGCAATATTCAGATCATTTTTGTGAAACTCAAAAAAAAAAAAAAACATATGTTCCTGGGACCGAGGGATCCTGCAGTGCAGCCCACACCAAAGCTGTAGGGCGGCCGATTCGGCTGTCCATTTCGGTGATGGACAGCCCGGATTTTAATCTGAACAATAGATGGCTCAGATCGATAGTAGCTCGGATTAGATCCACGCCGTTGACGTCAAAATGGATGGCTGGATCGATCGCCCTGTAGCTCTTGCGGTGCTGGTTGACGGTGCAATACAGGATTTTCCATTTCATGTAATGGTGAATATATGTGCGCACAGCACAACTAACGTTAATGCAGCCAAGGTGGGAAGAGGAAAAGCAACTTTGCCCGATGTGTGGGTTTTGGGCTGTTTTGGTTTGGGTTGGTGTCTTTCCAACTTGGGCCGTTTAGGTGTTTTTTTCCTAGTTTGGGTTCAGCCTGTTGGGTCCAAATCAGTTTTCTTCACGTGGTTAGGAGATGAGGGTCATGGATGGTCAGGTCAGTGTATCCATGATCCTTTTAACTCTGTACTCTGTGTTATGAGTTAATAAAATTTTATCTTTTGCCGATAACAAAAAAAAAAAAGCAAGTGGGGCCAACAATTGTACTTTTTTGTGCCTGTATAGATTGACTGCTGGAGTTAACTAAACTCGTAGTACAAAACAAAGCCTCCGACACAGAAGACAGGATGCCCTACTTTTATTTTGGTCGGGCTTTTGTTCAGATCAGATGGTTTTTAAATATACACTACAAAAGGGACGGTTACCCATGCATGTTCATAAGATTTGGGACCTTATTCGGTCTTGTCAGAATTGTTCTAAAGGTTAGGAATGAACGGTGTAGATTAGGCATCAAGGAATGGGAAAAGAAAGTCCACAATTTGCCCAAATAAAAAAGCCTACCAAAGTACCTCAAAAGTTACAATAAATAGAGAGATTTAGTGAAAGGTTCACTGTAGACATTTCATAAACCCATAAGTTCACCTAATAGTTTTGTAAAGTCACAAGTCTATACAACCTAAATCTTAGGGTACCTTATGAAAGTGCCTAAAACCCTAAATCCTATAAAAGTGCCTAATGCCTTGTTTGTTTATGCTGTGCTTGGTTTGTGTTTTCAAAAAAAAATTGAAAAATAGTAGGGGTAATAAGTGGAGAGAGAAATGTTGGAAGTAGAGGGAATTTTTTGAAAAATACTTTTTGAAAAGCAAAGAGAACAAGGCATTTACTTTTTGAAAAGTTTTTTTCAAAAGATTCCCCATACTTCCAATTATTTCTCTCTCTATCTCTCTTCACTTATTACACCTACTACTCTTATAAATTTTTTTTCAAAAACTCATCCAAACACAATATAAACCACTATTACCTTAGAATAGGAAAGTGTACCCTAAAACCCTATAAAAGTGCCTAAACCCTAGGGTACCCTACGCTAGGGCACCTGACGTTAGGTTAATCTACTCTACCCTACGGTACCCTATTCTATAATAAATAAAAAAAAGTGCACCCTAAAATCTTATGAAAGTGCCTAAACCCTATAATACCCTACCCTACTCTAGAGTACCCTAAAATGGACTTGATACCTTACAAAATTAATAAGTAGACTTATTGGCTTAAGAAATGCACATAATGGATCTAAAACTAATTTTCTATACAATCTACTCCCTATAAATATACTAGCTCTATTTTTAACTGTTAGTGCCACATAACCAAAGAAACTATTTGAATTTTTTTTTTTGAAAAATAGTAGAGGTAATAAGTGGAGAGAAATAGAGAGAGAAATGTTGGAAGTATGGGAAATTTAGAGGGAATTTTTTGAAAAATTCTTTTTGAATTGCAAAGAGAACAAGGCATAAAAACAAAGAGCATCTTTTCTTTAAGTGTAAGAAAAAAAAAGTTTTAAAATGTTTTAGATGCTCTAGCAAATTGTTTAAATATTGAAATATCCTACAGTATCAAATTTTGATACATACAATATTCGATCTGCATATCCAACCGTATATCAAAATGTTTTAGATGCTCTAGCAAATTGTTTTAGTGGGTTCTTGTACTTGGAAATACTATCCTCCACGAGTATGACTAATCTTTGCATTGTAGAGGGATGACGAATTGTTTCAGTGCCATATTTTTCTACAACCAAAAAAGATTTACCTATCCCTTAAAAAAATCCGATTTTTTTGGAACCGGGGGTGTTGTAGAGCACCTCCGCTCTGCACGGTGTATAGCGGCGATCCAAGCGTTTGTCTCAACAATCAACGGTTCATATTTGTATGCGTTAAGATTCAATCCGAGCCGTCCGTGCCGAGATGAACGATAGGATCGACTGCTCTACACGGTGTAGAGCGGGAGGTGCTCTACAGCACCCCATTCCGATTTTTCTTAGAGTTGGATAGGCTACAAACTAGCCTAATGGGCATGCGGCTATTTAGATAAATGGGAAATTACTAACCTACATCCTTTGGTGATATACAATAATATTAAGAATCTAATTTCCGTCCATGGTGGATTCAAGATCACTTGTTCGATTATTCTTTTTTTTTTTTTTGTCCATTCTTCCTTTATCGAGAAATTTCTTTTCTTCAACAGTAAAATATGAAAGAAACCTAGAGAAAGTATTGCTGCCGAACTGACTTTGGAATTTGAAAGAAACCTAGAGAAAGTACTC
This sequence comes from Rhododendron griersonianum, assembly GCA_018127125.1. Lineage (NCBI taxonomy): Eukaryota > Viridiplantae > Streptophyta > Magnoliopsida > Ericales > Ericaceae > Rhododendron > Rhododendron griersonianum. The sequence continues at coordinate 39,293,135 of CM030795.1, read as the reverse complement.
TTGTCACTTCTCTACCCGGGGGCAGCAGCTCCCCCGCCTCCGATAAAAAGTATATCTTGGGCTACATCTGGACTCTAGAAAGTATCGGTATCAAACATATCCAGGTCCATTTTTGGACTTTTGGGCCATTTTTTCCAAGCCCATTGAGTCACCCATAAAATTTATTGAATCAGACTCAAAGTAAAGGCCAGCTCACCCTTGTCGATCATGTTAATCCTGATAAAATGGGCCTTTCTTTCTTTCAGATGCGACTCTCAGAAATGTACACATGCATTTGGCCCAAGAAAAATAAAATAGTACAAGGAAGTTTCTTCTTTGGGAAAATAACGGCCAATGATGTGTTTTGATAATTAATATCTGTCAAGGACATTTTCAGCATTAACAAATGTTCTTAGCTTGTCCTTGACGGGTATTAATTATCAAAACACGTCCTCGGCCGTCATTTTCCCTTCTTCTTTTGGAGTGAAACATAGTACAACAAACTATGGTATTGGGTGAAGATAAAACAGAAAATGAAAAGAAAAAACAGAATCAACAAGGTTGGTTTTGTTTAAGGGTGGATTGGCACTATATTATATATTTTTTATCTTCAGACTAATGGCGAAATACCACTTGTTTCCCTTAAAACTATTGAAAATATGATTAGTTCATTTATTCAAGGAAAATGAGTTATCTTAAATAGTGAGTATTAGTATTTGTTTAAATACTGAAAAAACACCCAAAAAAAACAGAACGTTTAATCAATAGACGTGAACTCACCTGAGTCACCACCTTACCCGTCAATGAGAAGAATAATTGGATATCGATATCTAAGTGGGGCCACATCCCAATAGCCAATGATTCCTAATCCACTTGCTTTGAGAGAAAGGGCCCTGGCTTTGTATTTCTGATATACTCAATGCAGACCATGTCAAGACGTCAAGTAGCATGAAAAGATTGTGATCTCGAAAGAAAAAGTTGTATGAAAAGATGAAGTGGTATTTGACATATTCCACCAAAGGAAAAAGTAGATCAACTAACAATTAGGGTGCGATCAAACGAAATCTGTTATCGAGTAATTATTTCGAGTATTACTACCCGTACCGACCAAAATGAGACCGAAATCGTACCGACGGCCTCGGAAATTCTAAAAAAAAAAACCGAGGGGGCCTCGCGCGGGAATCAACGGCATCCGATGTGTGTAGGTGCGTGGATCAAGCACCCTATTTTCCGTGTATATATGTACACAACCTACACACATCGGATGCCGTTGATTCCCGCGCGGGGCCCCCTCGGTTTTTTTTTATAGAATTTTTGGACTGCTCGGATCGGCCGTCCGGTGGCCGGAGACGGCCGGCCGAGGCCGTCGGTACGATTTCGGTCCTTTTTGGTCGGTCCTCATATCTTTTTCGAATTATTTCGTTGTTGACATCTTTAATCATCACACATTTTGGTGGTGTTTATACAATTAATCTCGAGTTCTATAAAAAAAATTGCGTATTGGCTAAAGTCTTAGAATGGCATGGCGATATCTTGGATTTAGGATTTCTTAGAGGTAGCAATCTCAAACCATATTTTTAAATCCGTCCATATCCGCCCACTTAAAACCCAAACTCAATCCGCCCATATTATTTAATGGGTTGAACTCATATCAACCCATATTTACATGGGTTTAATTGGGTTGAAAATAGATTCAATATGGGTTAAAATTAAATCGGGAAAATGACGGTCCAGGACGCGTTTTGATAATTAATACCCGCCAAGGACAAGTTAAGAACATTTGCTAATACTGAAAATGTCCTTAACGGGTATTAATTACCAAAACACGTCATTGGCCGTCATTTTTCCAAAATTAAAATACCCACACCTGTGATTGAAATGGGTTTACACGTGGAAAAAAAAATGACGAAGAAGGAAACGACCGACTAGGAAAAGACCGAACAGTGGTCTGCGGCTTTTCGGACAATTACTTCCTTTTATTTTGGTCGGATTGCTAATATTATGGCTAATTTTGGATTTAAAAGGAAATTTTACATCTTTTTTCTATTTGTTTTCAAATTTTTTTTGCATTTGTTAGTTTTACATCAAACTTTTATGACTTATTGCTTTGTCCCAATGAGAGAAATTGAAAAAGTACAAAATTATAATCGAAACTCATAATTTTTTTTAGAAAGACAAAATTGAGTTAAAAAAACTGTTTATCACAAAATTATGAGTTTCCATTAAAATTTTTTACTTTTTCAATTCATCTCGTCCAGATGAATCAATAGGTCACAAAAATTTGACGCAAAACTAACAAATGCAAAAATAATTTGAATAAAGACAAAAAAAAAAAAGTCGACTTTACTTTTTAATCCAAAACTAGCCTATATACTGTTGCATTTGGGTTGACGTGGATGATTAGGTGGCTATTCCATGCGATGTTGCCAATGTGTCGTGAGGATTGGAAAAAATAAACCCCAGAGAATAGCGCACGAAATTTCATCATATAACAGTTGGAATGTATTTGAAGGGAAACAAGGGAAAAATGGTGTGGACAAGAGACTCGAGTTGGTTTTGAGTTATATTTGATAGGGTAGAAAAGGGGAAAACAGGTTGGGAAAAAATTGAAGTGAAACGTATAAATACAAAAAATTAAATAAAGAAAAAAAAAACCAATTGGCTTATATAGTTGAAAGACCCCACGAGGTTTTGCCCATTTGTGAATGTGTTTTAATCCATATCGGGGGAAGACAGTGGAGAAGGAAAAGAAGGAAGGGGAAAAAGGGAAGGGGGGAAGGGGAAAGGGAAAAAAAGGAAAACGGGTTGGATCAGGCGGGTTTAGGTTTGACTTGACCCATATTTGACCCGATTCGTTTCAATTCGTTTACTATTTGACCCATATTTGACCCGTCCATATTTGACCTGCGACCCATTTCAACCCACCCAAACCCGTCAAGATCCGTCCATTTGCTACTTCTAGGACTTCTCATCGTGCCAATGGAAAGAATATTTCTATTTGGAGAAACATGTAACACAATAATTCTTTTCCTAGCGTCAGACATGAATTACAATGTCGCTATTCACAACCATCACGGCCGGCCAAATCACAAGACAATTTATTACTAATTTATTTGATAGGCCAAATCACAAGAAAATTGAGGTAGTCTTTTTTTTAGTCAATCGATAGAAAAGATTATTTTACATCAGATATGAAGTATTGAGTACAAACCTGAGATACTACATCAATTGTGAGTCTACGAGATAACCAAACTCAACAACTTAACCAATACAAGAAATAAGCTAATTATAGGATAGAAACAAAGAAAGAAATGAAAAACCTTCTAAGTGAAGAACACCAACGTGCAGGTGGGGAGACTCAACTTCTGACTTCTTAATGAGCTACAAGTGTTCTGGCCAACTAAGCTAACCCCAATTGGTTGAGACTTGAGACAGTCGTTTAAGGCCTCACTTTTTCAAGGATAAATTGCACTCACATTTCTCGAGGTTATTGACAAATTAATATAGGGAACTCTCCTAAAGATCTTATAAATGCACCAACCTACTCTACTATACAAAGAATTGGTTAGATTATCTCCTTCCATCTAATAAAACACTCGGTCTTGCTATTGTCAGCCTATTGGGCTGACAATAAACACTCTAAAAAATAAGGAAACACATATTTTTGTATACTTTATACACCATTTAATACACATTCACACACTTACTATTGTCAGCCCATTGGGCTGATTATCACGCATTGAATTTTATTTTTATTTTTGCCAATATTGTATAAATTAGTTGGGGGTTAGCGGATGATTAGTTCGTTAACAAACAAAGGAGATTCGATGTCTCTCCATTGACTCAAAACCAGACCTCCCCATTGCAAGGCAAGATGTATAACCAGATGGGCTCGAGCTGTAATACCCGAATTTTGAATACTATGATTATTTATGCAAACGGTGGGTTTTAGGTGGTGCTTTGAATGCATTTACAAGTATAAAGAAAATGGAAAGTGAAGAGAGATTAGAGAAGAAAATGTCTAAATTGCACAAGAGACAGATTTTGGTCATGTGGATTTGTGCACGTGAGGTCATGTGGTGTGTGTAATGGATATTTATGTTTCCTTGTATATCTTTGGAGGAGGGAGTTTGTCTTACATGTGGTGAAGGTTAAGACTTAAAGAGATAAGAATTGGAACAAGGAAAGGTGGATGCATGAGGTGTGGTCATATATCTACGTGGGGTGTGTGCATGGGGACACACGTACATTTGAGTTTCTATATATTATGCAAAACATGACAAGGAATAGGAGGGGTGGGGGGAAAATGAAAGGGAAAATGACGGTCCAGGATGTATAACCTTTATTTTTTTTTTTGACGGGGAAAAGGAAAGGGAAAAAGAGCGAGGGGCAGTGGCTCATGAACAAGTGGCATAACCTTTTTTTTTTTTTTGTCACATCAATATACATTAGCGGAATTAGGAGAGTTAGAGAGTTAGTATATTAGTTAACAGGAGGTCCAAAAGCTATTCATAACCCTGAACCCCAAACGCGCCCTCCGTGGGGCTCGAACCACGGCCTCCACCGGGGAAGCCTATGCCGCACGCCAACTGAGACACCTTGATAGAGGACTTAATTGAAATCTTGATTCACGAAGAAGACATTTGATACCCCAGTAGGCCCCCACAAGCATATCGGAATCAGTACATGGCGCTAAAATGGTCTTCATTTCAGGAGAAATTTTTGGTTGCAAATCGGGTACCACGTGGTACTCTTGTAGCACATTCGAGTCGTCCAAAAAATGCAATTGACGGCTCGGTTTGAAACGCTCTTTTCTTTTTCTTTTTCCTTATTTTAAATCCGTTCGGTGCCTTTGAATCCGAGTTGTCGATTACATTGTTGGATGGCTCGGATATGTTGCACAGGTACCACGTTAGCAGTACCCTGTTTCACACCCAACCGGCCAACCCCAATAAAAAGTTGTTCATCGGTCTTGACCCAATTCCGAGGGCCCTGTAGTGCACCCCTTGCTACAACCTTACGCTAGTCGTCCATCTCAACAATCAATGGTACGGATTTTTAAAAAGTGACTGGTTCGTAGGCTGACACTGACTGGTTTGCCCTACGAATTTTGAAAAAGCTCTTACCGAATATCAGATTGAGATAATTTCTAACAGCAATACATTAAAAAAAAAACGTTTTAAGAAAGATTAGCAATTTGATCATTTTGCGGGACCCTGTAATGAGCCCTGCAAAAAATTTGTGTAGGATCAGTTCCTACTTTTTCTGTGCGGATAGCACAGTTCTAAGTGTATAGGGTCTGTGCAGCTCAAAAACAATTAAAATCAGCAACGTGTTATTCGGACAAAAAAGGCTACCTAAACGAATCAATAGATTATTCCTCATGTAAAATGAAATTTATCTGCATTTCATTTAATAATTTGAATAGTACATTTTGTATGTCTCGATATTTGGTAGTTCATCATCTATGCATAAAATAACATTGATGGGATATCGATATTCATACAGACGAACTCAATTTGTTTTTAAGTTAGGTCACATCCTTTGGTAGGATGTTTAATTTGTTCCCGCTCTTAATTTTCACTATACGCAATCACTTGCATTCCTCCCCCTCACGAATTTCGGGAGTATATATGAGATATTTTTGTAAGACTTTTTTTCACGCTCTCATTCAATCTTTCGCTTACACTCAAACACGTGCATTAGGTTTTGGCAGCAATGGACGGTAAGTATTTGATTGTCCAACCATAAATGTAATTCGTCCAAGATTTTTAATATGGTTTTTATACCAAAATCTTCAAAATAAATGAATCGAATTTCAAATAAAATCAAGGTTTTTTTTTATTATACGCGAGATAGGGGATGACGGTGATGATATTGAAGTATCTTGGTGAGAGTCGACCAAATGCTGCTATGAGGAATTCACCCATTGTATTTGGTAGAGTTGTTTAAGACTTTAAGTTAATCGGATACGAATACTATCTCATCAGAGCACATTTATATTTAAAAAAAAATGAGCTCCCCAAGTTATAATTTAGTGTGTCAAACTCAATTTTTTTTGGTGAGAGAGCAAGAAATTAATATATTACTATCAACGAAATTACAATCCACTGTGTACAACAAATACATGATAATTAAACGACCTAATGCACACTAGAGAGCAAAAAGTAAAAATACAACCACAAAATATCTTTCTTCTGTATCAAAAGAGAACAAGATGATAAAACCAGAGGTTGAAGTGATCATTTTGTTTTCATGTAAATTTACTCTGATGAGATGTTATTCGATATTCTATCGACTTGACTTTTTACATGACTTTAGAACTCAACGAGCTCTATAATGTGAACGAGCTCTATCATCAAAACGGACGCGGAATAGTACTCCCAAACGGTAGAGAAGCCACTTTCTTTTATTTTAACAAAGCAACATCATACTACATAGTACTCCAACGCTGCTAACCACACAGATAATCTGTGCACAGATTTTGTTTTGGGGCCCACTACGGATCCCATACAAATGATCCGAGTCGTTCATTAAATGTAAAACACTTTTTCAAGGGTCCCCGTCAATAATCAGCTCAAACTAATACAAATACGTACTCGATCCAATTATCTAAATTATCATACAGATTTTCGGATAATGAATAGTTATATGATTGGATCGAGCACCTATAGGTATCGGATTGAGCTGGTTTTTTGGCGAAAACCCTTAAAAAAATATTTTACATTTAATGAACGACTTGAATCGTTTGTGTGGGAACTGTAGTGGGTTCCACAACAAATCTGTGCACAGATTGTCTGTGTGGACAGACTTATTGATATTACTCCCTGTCTAGACATGCAACTTTTATGGTTGGTTGGACTGGTAGTTGCTATTTTTGGTCCTGTATTACGGCTGAGTGTTTTTTTTTATAACAGGATGTTTGGGCCAGCTTGCGTGCACCTCGACTAATTTCGGGATCCTAAAAGTAACGACCGAGCATAACTCCAGTGGTCCCAAGATTGGCCTCCGTGAGAATGAAACATGTGATCTCGGAAGAGTACTTATTACTATCTCCCATTCACTTAACCAAACCCGTCGGGTTTACCGCTGGTATTAGTTAATGAAAAGCTAATTGACAGATACGTAGCACGGTAGCACTAGCACCACCACTTTAATTGTTTTTTGTTCCTCTGTTTTTCAACAAGCAGCAAGTTTGAAGGCTAATAATCAGGGCCGGCCCAACTTCAAGGCACATGCACCCACTAAATGTTGACTGCTGAGCTTTCCACCAGGGGCCACATATTGTGGTGCAACCACCTCCGTTACCCAGTTCACACCCGTATGCTGAATCCACAACCACCACACAAGTTCAATAAAGATGTGTAACCAAAACTATAAAGCCCTGTTCGATTTGAATTATGAGGGAAGTTTTGAGAATAATGAGTGAAGAGAGATAGATAAAACATATTTATTGGAAACTGTGCGCAGGAATATTCAATACACCAAAATGAACGAGGCCTTGAGTATTAATACCCTTTTATTAAAACTAGGAATTGTTTGATACTTCCTCCGTCCCGATTTGTTTGTCTCTTTTCCCTATTTGAGACCTTTGACCAAATTGTCTATATGTTTCAATCTATAATAATTTTTATATGCAATACGAATCTTGTTTGATAGATCTCAATTAACTCTATAATATGAAGTTTTCGAAATTATATAAAATATTATAGATTGTGAGATATAAATAATTTTTTGAAGAACACGTATGTCGAAAATGGACAAACAAACTGGGACGGGGGAGTAAAGGTTTTGAGGAAAGTTTTGGGGGATAACAAGTGGAGAGAGAGAGAAATAAGAGTAATAAGTGCAGATAAAACTTATTGAAAACGAATATGTTAGGATACAGAAAAACATTCCAGGAAAAGTGCCCAGAAAAAGGTGAATGAACCATTTCCCTTTCCTCGACACGTTTCATGGAATGTTTTCATGTACCCTACCATTCCTCTATTGAAAACCGCACAAAAACCCAAGTGAACAAATAAGCACAAAGCTAGATCCATTCACAAATTACAACTATATACATATACAAGCAGCACAAAGATCCATTCGCAAAACATCCTCTCCATAGACACCCTTTCATGAACTCAATTACTCCTACCACACTATTTACACACACAGTATTAGGACATAGGAACACTATGCACCTAAATACCCTGCTTCAAGTCACTTGTTTTTCCCTCTATTTACATAAAACAGTTAGCATTTCATGGTGCTTACCCAAGGCAATATTTCGAAGTGTCAAGGGTTTAAAAACCACCCCCTTACATAACGACCATAACATCAAAACTAGGTTAACGAATATTTTTGGGGTTTCGGACGAAAAATCGTTCTGCGATTCCGAAACACCAATGTGGCACGTTCACGCGTGCCTAAACAGGGCAAAAAAACAAACACAAACCCAACCAAGAAAGGTCAGCTCAAGTGCTTAACTCCTCAACCCGTTCTTCGTACACTGAGTTGAGCTATATGGGTCACCGAAGTACAGTACAAGCAAACAAGCACAACCGTTATTCTTGACAGTTGTTAGGACTACTATCTTCACCTTGCCATCTCCACACAATGTCTTGGAGCGCAGGCCTAACATCCTCCTCACAAAACTTCCGGTACTCCAGCGTGTCCCCGGCCGACTTCGAAAACTCCACCACGGCCACCTCCGGTGCCACCTCGAAAACCTCGGCCGTCACCGCCAACTTCCCCTTCCTTCCCTCCGCATTCCCCTGCATCTTCACCACAAACTCCTTCTCACCCACAATCTTGAAACCCAACTTCTTCGACAACGCCCCGATCTTCGCCATGATGGCCGAAGCCGAGCTCTTCGAAGTGAACATCGTCCCCGACCTCTTCTCCCTCTCGAAGAGGTTCGACAAATCAAATCCCGAAGACATTGACGATATGAACTCGAACGCGTTGTAAAAAGGAGGCGACGATTTCGACCTCACCATTTCAATTTCTCCAATCCCGCCTTCGAACTTCATGTCATTGGAAAGCTCGATAGACGAGTCTTGAATTGTAAACGCGATGGGGCGGGTGAACCCCTTCTGGAACCAGGGGACACGCGTTATGGCTGCTATTGAGATCCTTTTCTCAGGGTCAGCGACCAGGATTTTCGAAATCAAGCGCTTGGACTCGGTGGAGAACCACGGGGGGAACTCGAACTCGGCCTTGAAGACTTTTCTGTACATGTTCATCAAGTTCTCGTCCTGAAATGGAAGGAATCCGGCTAGCAGAGCGTAGAGGATTACTCCACACGACCATATGTCGGCTTTGGCGCCGTCGTAGCCTTTCTTTCGCAAAACCTCTGGCGCGACGTAGGCAGGAGTTCCGCACTGGGTGTGGAGTAACCCGTCGTTTCTCAGCTGTTCCGGGAGCGACGAAAGCCCGAAATCTGACACCTTCACATTCATTCAAATTCTCTTCATTAGTCTATCTAGTTAATATGAATTCAATTACCCTCCAAAAGGAGACAATATGGAGATAAGAACCATAAGACACTTCGTTCTGTGCGGAAATACTGCATAATCACATCAATAATACTACTACATACCCAGGAAAAATTGCCCAAAAAATGCCTAAAGTTCAAAACGTACAAATGTAGCAAATCAATGATATTAGAGCATCTCCGGCGCTTACTCGTACTTAAAATTTGAGTAAAAGTTTCATGGCAGCCAAATCCAAATCTATGGACAGTTTTGAGTAAAAGCCTCTTTCCTATTCTGCTTTACGAGACAAGTACAAGTACTATTTTTAGTTAGTGGGACGGGGACGTGATTGTAAATTTGGAAAGGAACAAATAGCCTTCCATAATAAGTATAAATATTCTTTTATTCGAATAAAATTTTGAGTAAAACCAATTTGGTAAAATTTTAATTCAAGGAGTGGGGTGGATTTTACCCAAATCTAGGGTTTTGCGTGAAAAAAAGGAAAAAAATAATAAATAAATAAAGGGTAGGAAATTCTCTTACAATTTACCAACCCAGAAAGATTGCCCAAATTCCAAACTACTACATCAAATTCATCGACACGACAATAACTATTCAGAACTTCTGGGTATTTTCCTGCTCAGTCTTTCTTGAGAAATTTTTGGTTGCCGGGTGGGTACCAAGTGGTGCCCACTCAGCACATTCGGGCCGTCCATTTTAGTTATGGACGATTCAGATTTGGAGGGAGAGAAGGTGGGGTGAGAGGAGAGAAAAAGTTTCAATTTGGACCATCCATCGTCTTTTTGAACGATCCGAATGAGCTGCTTGGGTATCACATGGGCACGTGGCCACATGGTACCCACCCGACACCCAAAAATTTCTCGTCTTCCTGTCTTCGTGAATGTGCAGTATTTCAATTGTACTCCTAGTAAAAAAGAAGTACATAGCATAAACCAGAACGGCCGGATCGACCGTTTTGCACTGCTTCACACTAGGCCAATACCATACACAACGACCTTTATTTAAAACCACTAACAAGGGGTAAAAAACGGGAAAAAAAATACCTTGAGATTTTCATGTTCGTCCAAAAGGAGGTTTTCAGGCTTGAGATCGCGGTGCGAAACACCACGGCTGTGACAGAAATCAACGGCCGATATCAGCTGCTGGAAATACTTCCTCGCCAAATCCTCCTTCAGTCTCCCCTTGGCCACTTTCGCGAACAGCTCCCCTCCCTTGACGTACTCCATCACGAAGTACACCCTCTGCTTCGTCGCCATCACTTCCTTCAGCTCGACGACGTTCGGGTGCCTCACGAGCCGCATCACGGAGATCTCCCGCTTGATCTGGTCCATCAAGCCTTCCTTCCTGACCTGGTCCGTGCTGACGGCTTTGACGGCGACGCTCTCGGACGTGATGAGGTTCTTGGCGTGGTAGACCTTGGCGAAGGTGCCTTGGCCTAGTAGACGGCCCATCTCGTACTTTCCCAAGAGGACGTTTCGGGGTCCGGTGGCGGCGTGGTGGTGGTTGGGGTTGGGGGGTTTTTCCTGGGATTGGTCGGATTTTTTATTAGCCATTTGGAGGGGAAGGCGGTTGATTGGTTGATTAGTTAACGTGCGTATAAACTGGCTCGAACACTTGAATTTTTGGAAAAAAATGGTGGGATTGAGGAAGAAAGATGGTAGGTGAATTGGTGAGGATGGTGTTGAGAGGATTCAGTTCATGGTGGCGTTCGATGAGTGCGAGAGTGGTGGTTGAATTCGGGGGAGAAAATTTGAGAGAGAGAGAGAGAGAGAGAGAGAGAGAGAGAGTGGGGGTGTACTCGAATGGCACGTAGTAATTGGAGGACGTGTTATTGAGGGAATGGTCAACGGGCCAGGGACAGAGAAGTAATATGATGGGAAATACTCCCTCCCGTTCCTAAATAAACGTCTGACGCGTAAATTTAAATTTTTAAAAAGAAACACTTTTTTGTTACAAAATTTTTTAAAAAAAGTCACAACGTAATAGAATTTTTAAAAAAATTGATTCTTTTTTTTAAAAAAATATTTTTAAAAAGTCTAAATTTGCACGCCAGATATTTATTTCGGGGCGGAGAATACTGTCTTAGGTTTAGCCAATTGTTTTTAGACGCTTTGGCGTCGGTGGATCTAGGGGCGCTAAAGTCTAGGTGCCCAGCTGACAGGCATTTGTCACCAAACTGGTCATTATGTTGAGCTCATTACGTAGGATAACTATGATTAAAAATTACTCTAAATGGATTGGTCACCGGTTACTCATCAGTCATCAGACACAAGTGATTAAATTAGTATCTGTATAGGGCTATTACCAATGTCCGATCGGCTTAATTTTGATCATGGTAATTAATGTTTTGACTTGCATTTATTTTTATTTTTTGAGCTCAAAACAATGGGTCTTTTGGTGGAGATAACAATTTATTGTGCTTTGAGAAACAGTAGAGCCCCTGTTTGGTTCTCCATGTTTGATTGTGAATCCCTCAAAGTCGGGAGATTGAGTCTAAACGGATTGTGAACCCCGAAATTCTTTGAGCGGAGATTGGTGGTCTAATTCAGAGAATATCGACTATAATTGGTACATTATCACTTCAATACTCACTCCTCAATCAAAACAAACACGGTTATAGTGATTTTTATTTACAAAATACACAATAAATTATTTTTTGGACCAAACTTCAAACTTCACGACTAATTTTGTTACTACTACCAATCTCAATCTTAATTTCCTCATGACTATCAATTCTCTTCTTATAACACATTATGAAGCGATCCCTGCAGAGGTTTTCTTTCTTTTCCATGGAAGCGGATTTCGGATCAAGATTCTCTGTGAGGATCGTGTGAGGATTCTCATGAGATCTGAACCGTTCATCTCGGCAATCAATAGTTCGGATTAAAAACAAACTCTTCCCTAACTTTTTCCCGGAAAAGTTTGTTTTCAATCCGAACCATTGATTATCAAGATGGACGATCTGGATGCAAACCCTCACATTATCCTCACAGAGAGTATCCTCATAGAGGATCCGGGTAGTAACCCCAGCCTAGCCGGAAAAATTATACTGAACTCCAAATAGGCCAAGCCCACATCCCAACATGTCCTCCACACAGATTAATCGGATTCAATCCTAATCTGATTTGGAAAAAATCATATTTACACAACATAAGAGCACAAAATAATCCCTCGCTCGAACCTTTTGTTTGCTGGACTTGGGGATGGTGTAGGGCACCCATGCCCTACAACGTGTAGTGTGACCGATTTAATTGTCCATTTCGATAATGAATGTGTGACGACCCGAATTTTTATATTGCCTCAAAATTAATACATCTCCAATAATTACAAGTTCTCAAGATAAATATACATGGTGGGCCCTAAAAACCTCCAAAATAATACAGATTTCTAAACAATCTCTAAAACTAAATCCTTCCAATATTCCAACTCGGGTCCCCAATAACTTGCTCTGCACCTCAAAAATATAAAATGCCCGGGTAGTATATGCAATACGAGGACAATAAACATAGCTAGCAATAAGAATATACTCAATAAACGAGGATAGCAAATCAAGTAGAATCATTCTGAACATTTTCATTTGTAGCCTCATACCCGACTCATCTCGGTAACATGCCAAGCACCACCCAGGTCTAAACTCTGTATTGGGCACATGGGTCCCATAAACATTCTGGACTCCCCGTAGGGTAGTCCATCATACATCTTTCTTAACTCTTTGACCTGATGGGCTTGTACATGTACCAATCTGTTTCATGGCTTTCAGCAAAATATTTCCTTTATGTCATGGTACAAGAAGTGACAATAATCGAATCAAGAAACTTGGACATCAAATGAGTACAAATATGAGAGAATCAAATAACACTCTTTGCAAAGAGATTTAGCTAGGAAGGTATTGTACACTATCCGGTACCTCAAATTACGATTGCTGTCGTAGCCCATGGGATATTTGGACCCAACCTCTAATAACCTCGCAAAGATTATGCTAATCAGACTTCAAATCACCTTTGGTCCAAGAACTCCAGCTCATATTTTCTTTTAAGTGTTTTTGGTTTCTTCCTTTTTGAAGCATCCTCTCATGAAATGGGAGGGCACCCATTTATACTACAAAGAGGCTTGTATCTCATGATATCTCAACTCTCGGTTCTCTCTTTCCAAGGTAAATTCCACTTGGCAGTAGTAAGGCTCCTCTCATGGACCCATGCAATACTAATACAAGCTCTAGAAATTAGAAGAAAACAAAAACCCAAATTGGTGAGATAGTCCACCACCGAATGCCTCTTTCATTTTTTTCCCCCTATATTGTCTAAATATTCAACTCAAGTAAAATTACCATTTAAGGAAAATACGGGATGTTACAGAATGGCTCGTATTTTAATTCGAATAATGGACAGTTCAGATCTAAGGGGCTCGGATCAAATCTAAACTATCTGTGCCGAAATAATTGGCCGCACTATACGTAGGGCCGTGGGTGCCCCACGACATCCCCAAATCCACTCCCCAAAACTGAGGGAATTGGGTCACCACTCAATAATATAGTATGTAGTAGTCCCATTCATCCGGGTCCCGAAGACCAACCCACGTACGTTTCCGCTTTTTGTTTTTGTTTTTGATAATCAATACGTGTCCGCTTTGTAGGGCTAATCTTTAATGCACGCTAGTAGAGCCCATATTGGTCATTTTAGTTGGGCAAGCGATCTGCTTTATGGAATTTTTCGGCTACTTTTATTGCTTGTGAAACTAGTAGTATGTCGGTCAAGCGGGTTTGTAGTCCAATTACATTTCCTCACATCTTCTACTTGGAAGGCGAGGATTTGATTTTCGCTAGAAGCGCGAGTGCTTGATGTGGTGGTTAATGTCTTTTGGACTTGTCCCACTTGTATGCCGTTTAGCGGTACCCCTTTCTCATCCCCTCAGAATATGTTAGATATCTATCGAGTGAGGGGGAAAAAAAAAAAAACTAGTAGTGCTATAGGTCTGAGGAAAGTCACAGGTGACACGATTGAACCGCTCCTTTGATTGTTGCCTTTGATAGTATGAATCTTGCACAAGTCCCGGACGGTGTAGTTGGGACTTTGGTATCGACTAATCTTTGGGGACCAATTCCACCGTCCATTAGGGGGCTCCAACTAAAGTCAAAACAAAGCTCCGTATAAAGTGCCCCAAATAGAGTGGATAACATTTGAGAGATTTCGAATTTTAAGAGGGATCAAACTCTTAAGTCCCAAGTTCTGTCCGCGGGGCCAACCCCTATCACCTTCGTTAGCAACAAGTAGTTTGGGGGTGTCCATTTACTATGCAGGATCCTCCATTTCAAAAACGAGAATATGTCTTCATGAGGAATTAAAGAGTACGAGCTCAAACTCGAGCAACTTGATTCGTCTATCAAGCCTAAGAAGAACTAACAACTTCCTAAAACTAGTATGAGAACAACTACTAGCCGCTGAAGAACTCAAATATGACACTGAACTGGTCATTGCAGTATTGCTATGTACATACACAACAAAACAGCAATAACTGCATATTTTTTCTGGGAATGGGAATTTGTCACAATTTGCAAAAGTAACTTCTTGGTGCACACACGTTATTATCAACTTTCAAGTCATCATCCAAAACCTAATACAAGCCATTCCTACAGCATTCAAAAACACTAGGGCTATGTAGCACCGACACAGACACGACACCGACCCACAAATTTTTGGGAAATTGGAGGACACGACACG
Organism: Rhododendron griersonianum; assembly: GCA_018127125.1. Classification (NCBI taxonomy): domain Eukaryota; kingdom Viridiplantae; phylum Streptophyta; class Magnoliopsida; order Ericales; family Ericaceae; genus Rhododendron; species Rhododendron griersonianum. The sequence goes on along the minus strand of CM030795.1, from coordinate 39,277,957 downwards.
TTGGGGATACATTATGAATAATATTTACGTATTCAACTATATGAGTACAAAAGGCTCTAATTCTAAATACATATACCTTACGTCTTATTTATCATCACATCATTCACAAAAGTATTCCAACAGAAAGAGTTTCATTATCTATATGTTTTTACACTCCATAGTCACAAAAAGAGGAAAGACTTTTCTAGGCTTTAACAAGAGTCTTAGGTCTTAACTACTTCGTTTAACTCCTGACGTATTTTGCGAGTGTGCCGAGAGTATCCTAATAGTGTCCGAAGCATTTCTTAGAGTGCCCCCGGAATGTCCACATCCAAAATGTTAAGAAAAAATAGAACACTTCGGATTTGAGTGTCGGACACGTGTCGGTGTCCGAAAAGTGTCCGATACCGGTACGTGGACTCCGGCGAAGTGCCCGTGCTACATAGCACTAGGGAGTTCGATTTTCTGTACCACTGTTTCAGTGCATTTCCGGTTGTTGAATCATGAGAGAATCTTCTCATCTCTTGAGATTCTCGCATGTCTAATGGCTAAAAATTCACCTGAACACTGGTACAAAGGATTTGAGGGGGAAAACAAGAATCTGCATTTGCATAATATGAGGAAAATGAAACTAGAACAAGCATAATATCGATCTAGTCCATTCCAGCAGACAAAAATTGAGCAATCGAAAGAGACGTGACATAGGAAGAAGAACACAATCAAAAACTTGCAAACATGGACTTCCACAACTAAATTTTGGCACCTATTTAAGGTGAGCTCCATACCGGCATTGAATTTCTTTCCCTTCAAGAAGGATCTCCAAACAATCAGCAGAAAGGCCAACCATATCAAGTGTCTTTTCCCAAACTAAGCTAGAAACATCCAACCTCCGTGCTTCGTTGGACGGGTTCATCGGACAACAAGAAGAGGAGATGTAAGCACAGGCAGGCCACTCATCGCACCTCAACTGTGCACAGTACTTGGGAATCTCGGGATCAGTGGCAGCAAAGAGCGCGCTTCTTGATGCTTCTTCAGCGTTGAAAAGGACAGGCGAAAACAGACGATAACCAACTTCCGTAATAAATTTAGGAACATCCCTTTCAATATTTGTTCGGGCACATCCGGGTCCCACACAAATTATGCTAATCTCTGATTCAGAAGGGAGGCGCTTATGGAGAACGTTGCTAAACATGACTTGTGCTAGTTTACTGGTCGAGTATCCTGCTAAGCTCGAGAATTCTCTTTTCCCGGAAACAAAGTTCATGTCGTTTGGATCAACTGTACTTACGAAATGAATGACAGAGTTCACATTGATGCTTCTTCTTGGAGCCCCTCTCTTGAGTGAGGGTAAGAGTAGTAGTGAGAGCAATGCCGGTGCAAGATGGTTCACTTGCATATGAGTTTCATACCCGTCGTTTGAAAACTTTTGAGGTTCTCCCATGGAAAAGATCCCCGCGTTATTGATAAGGACATTAAGGGGTTTTCCAAGTGAATCCCATCTTTCTGAAAACCTCACGACGGATTCTAGAGAGAGGAGATTAAGCTCCATGACATCAATGGTTTAAGGAATCCTTACTGGACGTTTCGTTCTGCCATGTTTGGATTAAAGAATGGGCCGCAGTGGGATTTCTCACCGCCATGACAACATTAGCCCCCGATTCAGCCAATTGCCTGGCTATTTCAAGCCCGATTCCACTGGTGGAACCCTTAACAATACAGGTAAGATCGTTCAATGGAGGCAGTGGCAGTGGAGTTTTCAGATGTCTTGCTTCAATCCTCTGAAAAAATAGCTCATAAATCACATGAGACCACCCTTGGAGCCATTCCATCCAACTTAATCCTTGTTTCGCTTGATCAGACGCCGAAGGAGAAGCCATTTAACTGTCTTGCTTATCCTGTTGCAGCAATGTCTGAGGTCCGACTCTCTGGAGATCACTGATCTGCCATTCGAACGGTTTGACGAACTAGGGGTTGATTCTACATCATGTGAGAAACTTGTAATGTGTGTGGTCATACATAGTGCAAATTCTCATTCCACATCCTCGAGAATACATCATAGATTAGTAGCAAGTCGATCGGGTAATTCTAATTACTGTGCAACCATATCTCTCTCTCCAGCATCATCTTAAAGTCTCCATCCAATAAACTCTCTTCTAGGCTAGGACTGCCTAATTTTATTTAAGTTATCAAGCTGTAATTTTCGTGCCATTCCTTCTGATTGGTTTTTTGAGTTGACATGATCTCGTGAGTGTTATAGAATCTTAATACATGACCTATTCAATGTTTTTGGCCATTGACACGTGGTGCCCTAACCTCCTTCATAATCGCACATAATTTTTGCAATTACTGAATTTAGGAGTAAATAATCTCTCGCTTGAAACTTTTCTGTTTACAACCCACATAAGAAAAAAAACAAAGGCTTTTCCTTTACGAGGAGTACATATTCAACGCCTCTCAGACACTGTCACATAATACCCTAATTCACTTCATGGTTACATGTTCATGTAAGCCCACAAAAACATATGCGTAAGCGTAACTATCTTTATACAATAAATTGAGACACCAATACTCTAAAAAATATTCTAAATAATTTTCATTACAAGAAGTCATAAGTTTTGGCATTTAGTCCTGTAGCAGGCCGAGTTAACTGGCTCGGGCTGCACCGAGCGTAATACCGAGCTGAAGAACCGACTGTCCATTATCACTCCTAAAGGCAAGTCTGACATAGCCTCGGCGGATCGACGGTCCTAAACCCTCCTCGGATACTTCGGCGAAGTCTCGGCTACCGACGGTCCAATTCGATCCAGGGATGTATCTCATCGCCTCGGCTTCCCCAGGGATGAACGTTTTCCTCTTGATACCCTCTTCGGCCAACGGCCTCTCGGCTAGCCGACTCCTAGAGTGTCCGCTCACATTCGGTCTTGAACGGATGTGGGGGCCATATATCCATCCCCTTTCACGTGGGAATGCCACTCTGGCTATGATGACGATTGTGACGTCAGGGCCCGCTCGCTCACCAATCGGTTATGAAACCCTAAATGGTGACGTAGGAGATACGTCGGCCGACACGTGGCAAGCATGCATATGATCTTGGATCGGGCTGAACGATCCCTATAAATACACAGTGATGCCTCCTGAAATAGGTACGTGGAATACACGACTCTAAACCCTAAACACTTTTCTCCTTCCTCTTGGCAAGAGAACTGATTCTTGCACCGGAGGATCATCCCGAAGAACCTCCGGCGTGGTCCTTAGCCGTGCTCTGTTTTGCAGGACTAAAGAGGATCAAGGACAAGAACCAAACCCCCTGAACAAAGACGATCGAGCCATCTCAAAAGGAGCCCCACAAGTCCCACTCATTTTGTCCCAAGCAACAACCCACGCGTTTGCTTTTGTAGGGCTTGCAATGATGCTAAAAGAAATGGATAAGAATCCTTAAAAAACATTGACTAGATATTCACAAGGAGATCCTGTAGCGCGGGCTGCCCTATAGGGCTGTAGAGCGGTCGATCCGATCACCATCTATTTCGGCTATGGACGGCTCGAATTTCAATTGGAGCAATGGACGGCTCGGATTAAAATCCAAGCTGTTAGCGTCAAAATGAACGACCGAATCGCCACCCTACAACCCTTGTAGTGCGGGCAACTAATGTAAGAGAGTTTATGTGTTTGTATGTGGACCCCACAAATACTGCACACTGACGAAATGTGTGGATCCCACACTTAATGTATGAGAGTTTGTGTGTGAAAGTGTTTGTTGCACCAGCAAAACTGATTGGGCAATTTTGTCGGGAAAGCGAACTGCTTGCTGGATTTTTTTTGGCTGGCTTTGGTTGCTTGCCAGTTGCCAATTTGGCACGTCTGGTTTTGAGAAAAGTTAGTGATACAATTCAAGTATTCAACCACTCCTCTGAACTATTGACGTTAATGGGTGGGAATCTTTTCTCTGAGTCATGCGCAGTGGAGTTCTTTTTTTTTGGTAGGTGTCCCGTGTCAGTTTGCACGCACCTCGAACTAATACCAACAGCCCCTCCCAAGTCGTTTTAGGTGACCCCAAGAATTTATTTGTTTTGCTTATCGAGGGTGTCCGAAGCATTTGCCTCGACCAATGTGACCTCAAGAGTTGTTGGCAAAGTGAATTGAAACTGAGATGTTAGAAGGGAACAAACCCCTGAATCTCAGGCCAAGTTCACTTGGCCAATCATATGGGTTAGCATGGTGGAGTTGGGACTTCGGTATCAATCTTTTTCAACACCAAGTTGTTTGGCGGAATCCATTTACAAGGGGGTCTTTCATTTGAAAGGAAAACAACAAGAGTATTGGCCAAACTTTTAATGAGCCGAATACGAGCTCAAACTCGAATTTTGATTCGTTTATCAACCCTAATAAGAACTAAGGAACTAACAGCTTCCTAAAACTCGTATGAGAACATCTACTGGCCACTGTAGCACTTAAAATGTTGACAATAAGTCGGTCATCGCAGTTTTACTATATACATACAACACTGGCAAATACAGGTTTTCTTCAGATTCCTTTGACCCACAACAAAACAGGAATAACTGTAAGGGGAATTAGTCACAATTTGCAAAAGCAACTTCTTCCTGCACACATGTTATTATGCTTGCCCAATTCAGACAAGTATGTGGATAAAAGCAACTGAAAATGGTCCAGTTTAGGCAGAGTAGGAGTGTAGGACTAATTCAACGACAATATAACAAGGATTGTCTACAGAAGATGACAAGTAGTTTCAAGTCATCATCCAAAACCTAATACAAGCCATTCTTACAGAGAGCAGCAAAGTTGGGATTACATCTAAAACAGCTATTCAAAAACCTAAGAAGCACAGACACATCTACCAGCCTCACGTATCCCCTCACGTATCCGTGTCTGACACGTGTCCGACACGGACACGCACAACACTCTCCGGACAGATGTCTAACAAGACTAAATACGTGTCTATTTTTCCAATATGTTCTCCTACCCGGCAGGTTGGGGACACTCTTGGAACATGTTAAAAACATATTTTAAAACTTGGCTAGAGTAAGAATTTCCATAGATGTTCAGTTCATAAACACTTATACAACGACTTTTGATTTGTATCAGCCTAATATTAGTATGGAATATGTCTTTGATGTCTTATATTAACTATAAGATAAATCCATAATACAAGAATATACTGTTTATTCAACGTGTCCACTATGAATACGTGTCCTAATTTTTGAAGAAATCACGTATCTGCGTGTCCGTGTCGTGCCGCGTCATCTCCATGTCGTATCCGTACTTCTTAGTCAAAACAAAAAGGGAGTTCGAATCGTTGTACCCTAAATTTCTCTGTACCGGTGTTCCAATACATTTCTTGGCCATTGGATCGCATTAGAATCTTCACGTCACTTGAGATTCCCAAGTGATCCATTGGCTGAAAATTCACCACATTTGCGGGGAAGCACAAGTATCTGGATTGTGTAATTTGAGAAATGTGCAACTAAAACAAGCATAATGTATCAGAAGGATCTAGTCCATTCTAGTAGACAACGATTAAGCAATTGAAAGAGATGCATAACATTGGAGAAGAACCCAATCAAAAACGTGCAAACGCAGACTTCCGCACCTAAATTATTGGCACCTAATTAAGGTGGGCTCCATAGCGGCATTGTGTTTCTTTCCCTTCTAAAAGCATCTCCAAACAATCACCAGAAAGGCCAACCATATCAAGTGTCTTCTCCCAAACTAAGCTAGAAATATCCATCCTCTGTGCTTCTTTGGAAGGGTTCATCGGACGACAAGTGTAAGAGATGTAAGCGCAGGCAGGCCACTCATCCCACTTCAACTGTGCACAGTACTTGGGAATCTCGGGATCAGTAGCAGCAAAGAGTGTGCTTCTGGATGCTTCTTCAGCGTTAAAGAGGACAAGCGGAATCAGCTGATAACCAACTTGCAGAATTTTAGGAAGATCCCTAGCAACATTTGTTTGGGCAGCTCCGGGTCCCACACAAATAATGCTAATCCCTGATTCAGAAGGGAGGCTCTTATGGAGAATGTTGCTAAACATGACTTGAGCTAGTTTACTGCTCGAGTATCCCACAAGGCTCGAGAATTTTCTTTTCCCAGAAACAAAGTTCATGTCGTTTGGATCAACATTACATACAAAGTGCATGACAGAGTTGACGTTGATGATTCTACTTGGAGCCCCTCTTTTGAGTGAGGGTAAGAGTAGGAGTGAGAGCAATGCAGGTGCAAGATGGTTCACTTGCATATGAGTTTCATACCCATCGTTTGAAAACTTTTGAGGCTCTCCAATGGAAAAGATCCCGGCGTTATTGATAAGGACATTTAGGGGTTTTCCCAGCAAATTCCATTTTTCTGAAAACCTCACGACGGATTCTAGAGAGAGGAGATTAAGCTCCATGACATCAATGTTCAAGGAATCCTTACTTGAGGTTTGGTTCTGCCATGTTTGGATTAAAGAATGGGCTGCAGTGGGGTTTCTTACTGCCATAACAACATGTGCCCCTGATTCAGCCAATTGTCTGGCTATTTCAAGCCCAATTCCACTGGTGGAACCGGTAACAATACAGGTAAGATTGTTCAATGGAGGTAGTGGCAGCGGAGTTTTAAGATGTCTTGCTTCAATCTTCTGAAAAAGTACTTCATAAATCACATTAGACCACCCTTGGAGCCATTCCATCCAACTTAATCCTTGTTTTGCTTGATTAGATGCCGAAGGAGAAGCCATCGAAGGTCTTGCTTATGCTGTTACAGTGATGTCTAAGGACCGACTCTCTGGAGATCACCAATCTGCCATTCAAACGGTTTGGTGAATGAGGGTTTGATTCTATATCATATCAAAACCTTTCAATGTGTGTGGCCATACATAATACAAATTCCCATTCATATCAATTGCAAGCCATAACTTGTAGTTCTGAGTCAATTCTGTGACATTCTAAAGCAGTAGCACGTAATAGTTCATAGTTCGGTTCTGCTAGAGTTAGACAGCATAAAGTTGCTTAGAGTTGGTGAGGTGGACCAATTAGAGTCAACAGGTAATTTTTTACTGTGCACGCATCTCAATAGAATCCCAACAAAAAATTGACAATGTTAACCATCCAAATCTTCTACCCAAAAAAAAACAAAACAAAACCCACCCAATCCGTATTCTATAAGATTTGGTTGTTCTCTGTATCTCTCTCGTGATTTTTTCCAGCATCAACTTAAAGTCTCCATCCAATAAATTCTCTTCTAGGCCAGGACTGCCTCATTTAATTTAATTATCAAGCTGTAATTTTCGGGCCATTCCTTTTGATTGGGTTTTTTAAGTCGACATCTAGTGACTGCAATGGATCCTTAACATTTACATGACGTATTTTAGCAAATCCATTTCGGTCTTGTATAATTTTGTAAAACTAAGCAAGCATTGATCTAATTATGCTTCAAAGTTCTTATAATTAGTAATAGTAATAATCCCTATAAATGAATTTTTTTACAAGTGCATGTGAATGTACGGTAATTTAAAAACATATTCCAGCACAAGCAAAGGGGATTGATCCTTCATTAATCCCCCAAGAACTGAGTTAGAATTCCTTGGAAGATTGTTTCAATGGGGTCTCAAAAGGGATCAGAGTCAAACAGGAATAAAACTGCATTCATTCAGGTATTACGTCACAGGATGATGAGAAAAAAAGAGGTCCCAGTTGAGAGAGATTAAATTTCTTTGGGGAAAGAATCATGAGAGGGAGTGCTAGTTGGGGGAAACAAATCCCACAAAAATGCGCCCCTAGCCACCTGGTAATAGTTTATGTTGCAGAATTGAATTGGTCCACCTCACTGACTCTACCAACTCTAGCAGGCCGACGCCGGATTTTAATGACAGGTGGGCAAACATTGTAATTATGTTTTGAACATATAAAAGACCATATTATTTATGCCAAATACAAAATCCAAATATACTACCAAAAACATATATGGATACAATATTGCGCATACAGACCTATTGTAAAACAAAAATAACAGAAGCTGGTGTTACATCTCTATGCAAAAATCCTTATAAAAAAAACCTCAATGTTCTAATCAGAATTCAATTTTATGTTCGATGCTCCTTCGTAGTGTAAAATTTATTTGTAATAGAATTTGGATGGACAGGTGTTAGATTTTAAAAGAAAAAGTTGGGTGGATGAACCTATATAAATTTAAACTTTCTACAAAAATACTACTATAACTTTAAAGAAAACTTGAAACTTGGGTAGGACAGTCCCCCGGGTTCATCCTACTCTAGACTTCTTTAACTCTAGCAAAATCGAATCCTCTAACTGTAACAGTGCCACCAAATCATGAATATCAAGTTCACATTCAGACTTTTAATGAAACAGGAACATCAGAACAACTTGATAACAAACTGCTAATATTCAAACATAATACACATTACCCTTTTCTTATTTCACAAAGGATTCTTCACCGCAGAAGAAGTACGAAGCAAAAATGGCATAAAACAATAAACCGTGACATTATTTTCAACGACTAGCAAAAAATATTGTAGGCCATAACATAATGAGAAGTTCTTCGCCTATTTAGTGAACGAAAATTTAAAATTTGAGGAAATGCCCACAAAATCCAACTCCAGCCCTTGAATCAAACTCATACCAAATTCATTGTTTTTACCCAAATCAAGGAGACCTAAATCTCATACCTAATTTGCAACGGCTAGTTTTTGCTTGCAGGTGGTGGTGGTGAGCGTAGGTGGAACAGATTTGAAGCTCCTGATTTCTCAACGGATCTGGGTCGGCATTGGATGAATTTTTTCTAAGCAAGATTTGACAAGAAAAAATGGGTTTGCCATTGTGGTGGATGATACGAGAGGGAGCTTGTAATCAATTTTCCTACTCAAATTTGAGTGTACGGATGTGGGTGAAGGCTGGAGAATGCTCTTAGAACCAATCAAGTTAGATTACTTATCAAAGATAAAAATAAACAGAACCAATAAAAGGTACAGAAGCCAGCATTTTCGGATCTTTCATTACGAATCTAGAGAAAACCCAGTGAATCTCATTGGGGTATCGTTAATTTCCTATTTTATAAACAATCTTGAACAACTAGAAATGAGAGAGAGAGAGAGAGAGAGAGAGAGAGAGAGACCTGTAAGAGAGATGGATGGAAAATTGTAGTTGCTCCCTCTGTCGTTCAACGGGTGACTCTATTTACCTTCGTACAGTAATCAGGAATCTGGGCCTGCTTTTCTAATGGAAAGCCCACCATAAGTATTGACTTAATCGGCCCAGCTAAACCTGTATTAACTTAATCGGTCCTGCTGATCTCCCCCGTTTGGCGGTGCATAATATGCCAATAATTTCAAATAAATTTGAATATTAATACATATCTCAAGTATATTAATATATTTGCATACATATCAATACACTTTTTCTCGGATATCATTACACCTTTTACCTGTCATCCTCCGCCTTTCGGACGGATGTTAGAATTGTCCTAACTTAATAGCAATGGGACTCTGCTATAGGTACAGCAGTTTCAGCACAGACAGCGCGTACATCGCTCATTTGGGCCCGTCTCGGGTCCAACAAAGATAATCGGAGCCGCTCATTTTGTTCAATATATTTTGCTTAAGGTCCCTGTAAAAAATCAGCTTCATCCGACAACGATAAAGGCGTTTACGAAGCGTCCAAAATCGCTTTATAAATTTCTAAAGCAATTTTGGACGCTTCGTAAAAGCCCTTATCGATGTTGGATGGAGCTGATTTTTTACAGGGATCTTAAGCAAAATATATTGAACAAAATGAGCGGCTCCGATTATCTTTGTTAAACCAGAGACGAACCCAAACGCGCACTGTACGTGCTGTCTGTGCTGAAGCTGATGTACCAGCGGCATTTCTGATAGCAATGCTACAACCAGATATGTTCGTATACAGATTTGGAGACAGATATTCTTAAAACCTCTTAATGGGTTTGTTTCAATAAACCTTTTAAACCAAAACTGGCTAAGTGGTTACTTTTTCTCATGGGCCTAGTAAAAGAGGGGTTTCGGCCTTTTTCTTATGGTGGCCCAAGTGAAGCTAGCCCAATAGACATCACCTTAGCAATGCAATCTCCACTATGGGCCTGATCTACTCGCCGAGTCCAATCCACTTTCTTCGAAAATTAGATGACATACTAGATGAGGCGATGAGCTATGTGGTGTTGAGAGCAATATTTTATTTCGAATAAAGAAAGTAGCCTATCTATTTATTTTTATAATTAAAAAAGCGATGAAGTAATTGGATTAACTTAGTGATGGTGATTTTATCACTGAAAGTCTTTAAAGGTCGCGTGCTAGGTCAAATAATCCTTGAATAAAGATCCTTCCTTTCGCTCTACGTACGCTTCCGCACTCTATTTTCGTTCTCACGAATTTTGATACTAGTTCGAGATTTTTTTTAAAAAAAATTTCACACTCGTACTTGTACTCGCACATACGCACTATGTGACTAAGTCGCATTAGGTGAGGGGTTTAGATGCAATGGAATTGATACGTAATGATGGGTTTGGAAGGAAGGCCCTCCATTTATTAACTTAAATTAATTTTTGCATCAAAGCTGGATTTAGACTATCTTGATTTAGACGCAAAATAAGAAAATAAATAAATAAGCCAATGACAACTAAACAAAAAACTCCGCTTTTCTTTTCTCTCATCTCAGATCTCTGAGTTTTTTTGGAGTTAACCAATTTTTTCTTTTCTCTCGGCTTTCCTTCATCACCAATCCCTCGTATATATGTCGCTCCTCCTCCATCATCGCCAACGTGTGGTTGCCGGTGGGTCGACGTTCATTGTTGTGGTTCTGGTTATCATCTCGAGGTCGGCGGATATCCATAATTTATGGTTGTGGTGGATTAATTAGGATGGTTTGTGACGTTATAAGATTTTTTCCTTCTTTTTTTTAAGTTTACTTTTTCGATTGGATGTCAATCGAAGTTTTATGGTGAAGTATGTGTTTTTGGTTGGAAAAAGCTTGGGGTATAACTATTGGACTTAGTACCCATTGCTTGGTTTCCTGTTTAGAAACGATCCTTCTAGTTAATGTACTAATTGAGGTAAATAATATGAGCTATTACAACAACCCCGGCCCCAAACATTTAAATCTTTTTGGTACGCCATAAAAATGACATAAACTGATAACAAACAATGTTACGTACACTCTGACCGACCAAACATTTAATCGTGGAACGGACCCACAAACATGTGAGAGAGAAGCAGTCGGGGAGTGGCCGATAGGCGTGTCCGTAGCATTATTGAACTGAGAATGGAAAAGTGTTGGCACAAATTAAAATGAGAAACCAAATTCACGTGTTTGTCCGACATGTTTAGTTTATTTATTTAGCCGCCGACATGTTTGGTTCATACAACGTGGTTTAAAAGTGCCCCGGCCAGATCAGCCCTGTATTTCCCGTATGGGAAATAAATCCTCAGATGAAGGTTACTCCATATGTCACCTTCACTTTCTCTCTTTTCTTAATAATAAATCACAAATGTACTTTGGGGGCAAAAGACATGATGTAAACTGTCATAATACAAACGTGCTCTAATCAATCCCCACATTTTTTTTGTTGGTTTATTGCTTGTATGATATTCATACGTACGCTTACGGGTCGTGTGTCGACCAAATTAGTTCTGGATGGATATAGTACGACAAGAGATAATATATATAAAAGGCTGGATATGTACATCTTTTGGTTTGTTTTAGGATGAATACGAGTCGGTGGATATAGAATTTAAAAAAAGATGTTTTATTTTATAATTAAAAAGCCAGATATTAAGGCGGATAGAATAAGGATTCGGGGACAAGTGGAGTTATTAATTTTATATCCGAACCCAGTCAAATGTGTATAAATCCGGTGGACAATAGAGATATGAGTAGTTCGGACAAACTATCAAAAATAATACTCCTAGTACATCGGCTCTCTATATCCTCCCGGCAAACGGACCGTTACAGCAGACTGTAGAGCTAGCAGTGCCTACAGCCTACTGCCTAGCAAGTGGCTTTTCCTTGCACGATGAAAAGGTGGGTAAAGCCAAAGGTGGGGTGGGTGCGTGTGACATGCGTGTGTATTACTACTTTATAAATTGGAGTAAGTTTTGTTTTGGTTTCTAGTCAATTCCATTCCCCCACTTGCGAGAAATTTTTTCAGTCACGAGCGGGCACCCGAGCAGTGCATTCCAGCCGTCCATTTCGGTATTGAACGGCTCGGATTTGGAGAGAGAGTGGTCGGACGAGAGGAGAGAGAAGGTTTCAATTTGAACCGTCCAACACAATTTCGGACAGCCGGGATGCGCTGCTCGTACACCACGTGGGCACGGCCACGTGGTACCCACACGACACCCAAATTAAAGTTTCTCCCCAATTGTAGACTAGACTTCCAAACAAACAAGTTACTGTTCCAATTTCGGCTGCAATTGGATACTGGAATCTAAAACATGTTCCAAGCAATTCAAATGCCTTTTTTGAAGCAATAGAAAAATGAAAACCAAATCAATCATATTAAAGCACAGACCTAACAAAGGAAGAAAGACTCGAACTAACAACAGTTGAACCAAAAGACACTTTTTCACGATTAAACAAAAAGATAGGAACAAGACCACACAAGTTACCTTTTGTTAGTCAAGAATCGTGAGAGAGGGAAATTGACAAATTATCGGCGACCGACATGGTATGGTGTGAAAACTTTCATTCAGAAATTTTCAACTTCTTTATTTCTCAGAAATGATTGGGCGGTAACTTTCGCACACCTCGATTAATTATTGGGAGCAATCGCGTTGTCTGTTAGCGATAAACCCATTAGCCGGAGCATTAATATTCTGTATCTACGGACCTCGCAATACGTATTGATAACACTTTAGAGGTTTAAAATCTAAAACTTTAGAAGTAAGCAAATTCTAAAACGCATACCTAAGAGCATCCACAGTGGAATAAGTAAAACAAAAAGTGTTAAAGTTAGCAATGTTTGCTTAAAAAAATGCTCACATTGGAATAACCAAACTTAACAACATCTTAGCAACTCATCAAATTTTGGTTTTTGAATAATCAAAACTAGCAACCTTTTGCCAATAACCAAATTTAGTGATTCCCATATTTTCTCAATCAAGTACACCCATCATTACACAAAAATCTTCTCTTTCTCTCTCAACAATGTTTTCAAAAAATAATTATAAAAAACTATTCTTAATATTCTTTTCAGGAACTTTTTCTATAATAATAAAAAAAACGTCTTTATATGAACTTTTTTTTAATTTTTTTTATAAAACTGTTTCTTCAATTTCTTTTAAAACTATTTTTTTAAAAATTGTATTTACACAAACTGTTTTTGTACACATTTTTTTTTTCATAAACTATTTTTTTATCCAATTGTTTTTAACTTAAACTGTTTTTTTTCTTCTAAAAACTGTTTAATAAACTGTTTTTTTTTCAAGAACAATTTTTTTTTTAAAACTGTTTTTAACATAAACTAGTTTTTCAAAAGATTTACGTGAAATGAAGGGGATTAGTTTGGAGAAAACTTAGGAAAGGAAGCAATGGTCCTATTGATTTTGATTATGAGCAAAAAATAACCAATGTGAGACTTGACATTTCTAACTTTAGCAACCTCTAAATGGATAATCAAAATCTGATGTGGCATGTTTTGATTATTCACTTTTGCTTATTGCACTGCGGATGCTCTAAACAAGGTAACTTTGGGGATTTTTTCTCATGCCTCTTATTTGCACGGTCTATAATATTTTGTTGTCCAAAGAAAGATTTGATGGGACCGGCCGGGGGACACGACACTTTTTTGAAAAGGAATAGAAACACACCCCATGATAGGAAAAATTATTGGGTGTTTCGAGAGAACCGCAATGTTATGTCCTAATAACATCTTTTCCAATTATGCATTTTTTTTTATCGGCAAAATATAAAATTTTATTAACTCATAACACAGAGTACAGAGCTAAAAGGATCATGGATACACCGGCCTGCCCATCCATGACTCTCATCTCCTAACCACAAGGAGGAAACTGATTTGTGCCCAACAGGCTGAGCCCAAATCAGGAGAAAAAAAAGTGTCGGGACAATGGTTTTGAATACCGTATTAGTTTGGGTACGGAGAGATATCGGATACCGTTTTGGATTTAACGTAGAGATGAGATGATCAAAGTGAGAGCCGCAGATCGGGAGATGTCGTGAGTGAAGAGGCCTAGATGCAGAATGTCCTAGGGTTAATTAGTACCAGGAAAATGCTTAATTGACCTTAATGTTATCTCGCTCTAGATTGGCCGCAGTCGTCTGTAAGCTCTAGTATTGGAGTCGGGACAGTTATTGAGGGTTGGGGTACCAGTTGTTTCACACAAATCCGGTATGTACCCTCTGGTACAAGATTTTAAACCTTTGTCCGACACTAGCCACCGAATATATATACTTTCTCCGACCGTCCCCATGTGTTTGCTCACTACTGAAATTCCCCCAATTTAATGAGTCAAAACTCAAAATCTTTGAAAGTCATCGTGGCGGACATTTTACGTCTCTTTGAAAGTTTCCAGGAGGCAAATACGAATTTTGTGAGACGGAGTGGCAATGGAGTTGCCCATGGCGTTGCTCAAAAAGCTGCGAGAGATCCTAAGTGTTCAACGCGGAAGTTTAGGCCTCCGTTGTGGTTGTTGTCTACCCTTCATGGGGCTGGCTGCCCTTTGAAGCAATCTTTTGGATTCTATGATTTTCAACAAATCGGGATGGAGTAAGTATACAATAATTACTCAATAGAAAGTGATGTTGATTAACAAGTGGAGTTGATCAAAAGTAAGAATCATGTGTGAATTATGATGATGCTGATGTCACGAATGGCGTCAGAACTCAGAAGGAATCTCCCTCACATTCACACCCAAAAGCCAAAAGCCAAAAGCCATCAGCCATGCATGGGGGGCCAGAGCCAGTAATGGAGGGGACTTTATCTGGTCATCTCTATTTGGTGAGAAGTCATGGTTGACTTTTGAGAAGCCCTAGGCCAGTAGAATCAATTGATTTGGGTAGCGTTGCTGATTCAACCTACCATTTGCGTTGAATACCATGGAACTTGCACAAAAGCACAAGAATGCATTATACCCAAACGGAAAAAGTAGGACTAAAATAACCCGAGGTTAGTCGGTTGGTGGGTAGATTTGCTCCCCACAAGTTTAATTCTTTTGAGGTCGGGCTGTAAGAAAATACTACTAATTTTTTTGTGAATTTTCAAGGCTCAACGTGGATAACTTACATTTGACCGGACTGAGGAGATGATTAGTTGAGATCCGCGTAAGCTAATCCGAAAAAAAAGAGTAGGACAAATTAAAAATGGATGACTTTATCCTTATCTTATAAAACTCCATATTTTAGTAGTATAATATAAGGCTGATTTCCATGACCTTAAAATGTGCAAGAATGCTAAAGTTGCATAAAATTTGCCAACACAATATTTTAATTTCGAATGGGGGCCGGGTACATTATTCAACGGGTCAGTCTGGATTCGGGCTGGACTTATTATTCAACGGGTCACATATTACCAGAAGTACTGTACAAGGCATTATAATACTTGAATAAGGAAAGCGGGTCAAACTTGAGATCTGTGTGTGTTATGTATATTCAAAGTGTGAAGACTTCTGGCCTATTGACTACAGTACTCATGGCCAGAAACCTACGAAGAAAATTAAAATTCTTCTTTTTCCTTCTTTTGACATTTGCGATCTCCTATGGAGTATACTATTAATTACTTTCGTCCGTCCCTAGCGTGTGAGTTTAGTTTCAAAACTGCTAACGATACAGATTTTTTAAAACAGACAACGCGTACAGATGAACTTTGGACCTGTTTTGGGTCCCAAAAAAATGATCGGAGCCGCTCATTTTGTTCAAAACATCTTGTTTAAGGTTCCTGTAAAAAATCAGCTCATTTGGATATCGGTAAAGGTGTTTACTAAACATCCAACTTTGCTTCAAAAAAAGGCTATTTTCTGAAGCAAAGTTGGGTGTTTCGTAAACCCCTTTATCGAAATCCAAATGAGCTAATTTTTTACGGTGATCTTAAAAAAGATGTTTTGAACAAAATGAGTGATTTCGATCATCTTTGTGGGACCCAAAATGGGTCCAAAAACTATCTGTTCGGGCTGTCTGTTTTCAAATATCTGTGCATATAGCACTGTTGGTTTAGTTTTGTCAGGCGTGTTTGTAATTGTGTGATTCACTGCTTGGCTTGTAAGGGGGTTTTGCAGGATAGGTGTTTCTACTTGAAAGTCTATCTGCCGTTGTGGCTGTCCATGTCTTTGATAAACGATGAATGTACTCTTTGTTTATTTTTCCGGTGATTATCAATGGTACCGGTTATCCTTTTGAAAAAAAAAACAAGAAGAAAGAAGAAGAAAAGGGACAATGGGAACATGAGAAATAAATGGCAATGCATGTGATTTACTAGTACATCTGCCTAATTTGGAAAACTATTTGCACTGACCCGCTTGTACCACCAAATCATGTCTCCAGCTTCTTTAGTGGAGTAGGAGTATTTATTGAGAGCCCTGCTATTTGCAGGGTTTACAAGGAACCACGCAAAGAAAAACACGTTTGGGAGCATTCTGGATTCCAAAAAAATCTAGAAAAATATTCATAAATTTTTGAATATTATTTTATGGAGCCCTGTAAAAAATCAGCTCCAGCGGATAACGGTAAGTATTTTTTTTGGATTCGTAGGGACGAACTGAGCAATTTCCTTGCGTGGTTCCCTGCAAATCTGTCATTGCGATTAGAATTTCCTTTGACATTATATCTCCGGAGTCCTTCTATGGATACACCATTTGCACGCCGCATTATGTGAGACCCACTACAAAATGATTGGAGCCGCTCAATTTATTTAATTTTTTTTTTTAAAAAAAAATTCCTATAAAAAATCAACTCATTTGAATATCGATAAGGACTTGATCGCCATGAGTTAATATTTAAGAAATGAAACTCGAGTCATAATGCTTGAGGACAAATATACTACTATAGGTCTAGCTAGATCACAAACTCAATAAAATTGGTGAGGATTAGGCCATAATTACTACCTAACTTTATTTGAACCCGGTGGTGCAAAGAGGGAGAAAAAATACTCAGTATGGATCCGAAATAGTAAGTATTTCTAAGAAAATCACCTAAAAAGGAAAGTGAAGGGGATAGATCAGATTCAAAAATTGACAGACGTAAATTAAATCACGGACAAATTTATTTTCTTATACAGTACTACAGTATTTTGCATGTCCATTAATTTTAGCAAAGTTTTGTTCTCTCAACCATTGTCCGGACTCTGCAGGAGTACTAATCTCAGTATCTTTAAAATTTCTTTCACCAAATTAAGGCGGTGGTGGCCGGCTCCTAAACAAGGAATTAATTCCCCAAACAAAGTACACTTATTACCCACATGCACATGACATGAGTGATACTAGAATAAAGAAAGCCAATTTTGTCACCAGTTGAAACATGTGGTTTGAAGCAGAGACCACACGCAGGCAGTAGTTTGAATTCAATCTTCTTTCTTCTTCTGTATACTATAGTATTTATGTACGAGTTGTTGGATTCCTACTCTACTTTTTTTATCCATTACTGTTTTACCCTTTTTGTGAAAGTCTTGAAAAAGTCCATGGATTGTTGTGCTAAATTAAATGGACGTGGACATTGGGGTTTTCAAATTCATCGAACCCGTTCATGAATGTGGACGCAAGCTGCATACATGTTTGCCGCCCAATTGGAGAGGTTCAATGGACCGCTAACAAAGCCCCCAACTTGGAGTGTTCATTTGGGTCATCTCTCTCTCTCTCTCCAGAGTAAAAGTCTTGTGGGTTTGGTGTTTCACTGTTTTGACTTCCATTCCCAAAATATATACTCCGTATCATACAGTAAGTACTTAAAAATATATATATATATATATCGGTCCGTAAAACAAGTACTTCAAAATTATACGGTAAGTTTTTTTCAAGAGAAGTTCAAATATTTTTTTTTCCTGCAATTTACTAGTAGTATACGTCATTGATTTTTTTAATTTATGAACAAATTTTGAAATTTTCCTTAGAAAATTGTATTTATTTTTAAGCCTTTGTTTTGCGGACCGAAAAAATATTTTGGGATGGAGGTAGTAATATTTGTGGCTATGAGATTTTTTTCCTTTTTTGTGTGTAAGGGGCAAGAACTCTATCCCTAGGAATTTGGAATGGGTGGGTGAGATTTGAACCTTTGCCAAATGCATAGGAGTAGAAGGTGTTATCACTGAGCTAACACTTCGCTTACATGAGTTTCGGTCTTCGTTCCTTTGTTTGGTTGCCGACTTGGCAACCTTGTAGTATTAAGTTAGCGTGTGATGTCGTGGGGTTCAAAACTTAGGTGCCAAATTTGCTGGGATATTTCTTCTCGTTGTGATGCCGTCTTTCTTTCGCTTGTCCAACGATTAGTGGTAAAATATTTCTTTCGCTTTCAACAGGAAAAAAAAGAAAGAAAAGGTTATGGGCTGGACTCTGGAGGTGTTGGAATCAAACTCAACAAGTGACCTCAGGACTCACGTACCCGACCGTCCAATTTCTAAGAAAATTTTAGACTTTGTTTGTACCTGTGAATGAAAAAGAAAGAAAAGGAAAGGAAAATTTTAAAAATTCCCCTACCCTTGTTTAGTTTAGAGAGAAAGTGAGATGAAAATTTAAAACTAAGTTTTGAACACGGTACATTTTCCTCGCACTTTTCTTCTTCATCATTTTTCTTTCTTTTCCTTTCCGGGTTCCAAACGGACCCTTAGATGTTGATATCATTGAACATTTCTTCTTTGGCCCTTAAACTAATCTCAAATTTTAAATCCCTCTGCATTGAAACTTGTACAATGGATCTTGATCCCCCAACCCCAACGCGTCAACAATGATATCATCTTTTTTTCCATCGAAATTAAACTAATAATTAATCTCACTGCATCCAAGTGATCTTGACCCCCAACCCCAACGCGTCAACAATGATATCATCTTTCTCTCTATCGAAATTAAACTTATAATTAATCTCACTGCATCCAAGCGATCCACTTATAATCGCACTGTGCATCCACGTGGCCAACCATCCCAATCACTCTTTCGGGTATTAGAAGAGTATAACTCAACGTCAGTTCTTTTTACCTAATTTGTGATTTTCATGTATATAGAAGGATGGAGAACGAACCTCATATATTTGTGTGTTTTCTATTTATTGATTTCGTGATTTGCTGTAACATTTTAATTACCTCGTGTACAAGAAGAGATGTAGCCGGCCATGTGCTTTTATAGTTGACTTAGTAATATTTATCAAGAGGAAGTCTTAACTAAAATGTCAAAAGTCGTGTTAAAGTGGGGTCTCCAATTAATCTCCCATTAGAAGAAGTCGCAAAATCCTAATCTGCCTCAAAATCCACTGGCTGCCAATTAAGCCTCATTAGATTAGACTAAATCAAAATGATTATACCATAATTTAATCACGTACGTATCTTTATTATGAGGTGTGTTTTTTATTTTTCTAGGGATAGGAATATATATGAGGGCTCACAAGTAAAATGGTAGAAGTACTACTTGATCCTTGTTCACTCTCACCCCCAAAAGCTAGCCATCCAACTTTGAAATGTACCAATTTCTTGACAAACTCTGTTTTTTTTATGATCAGGTGTCCGAACTAATTTACAAACACCTTAATTAATCTTGGAAGTTTAATCTCATCGCCCATTTACGAAGAGCCCAATAAAAGTTAGACCAAAGTTTGGTATGGACTGGCCAAATGATTTGAAAGCACTTAGGAAGTTTTGAACCTAATATCTTAAGAGGGTGCAAAACCCTAAATTTCAGGCGCCAGAACAATCAATCGCTTTGGGTTATTTCTTGATAAAGTCTGCTATCCACAATTTAAAAACTGAGTACTGCAACTCTAAGGAATTGATCAAGTGGGAGCATGACAACAAATAAAGGGCTTAATCTCTCATGCTCGCAGGTTTGACACTCACCACAAGTAAAAATATCTACATGGCCATTGAAAGTTTTGCTCGATCACTAATTTCAGGACTTCGAAATTGTGTGTAAGCTGGCATAAATATCCGATTATAAAAAAAACTAAATATTGCAATGCCAAATAATATAACTGGTACAAACAACGCAGTTAGTCAAAGTTGACAAATTAGGACGGGAGACCTATTCTATTTAAGAGGTAACGGGGAGGACTGGATATTCCCAAAGAGTAATTAATTAAGGGTAAGTCTTTCTGCATAAATTAAAAATTAATTAATCATCAAAATTCAAAATAGGTCTCAAATAAATATGTGTATATTCCTATCATCTGGTGGAATCTCTATACAAACTTGTCAAAAAAAAAAAAAAAAATTACGCCTACAAATTTCTACCCAGCAAAATCTGGAAGGTAGGTTTTTATTTTTTAAGTACTTATTTTCTACTTTACGAGTCAGGTTATTCTCTCACAATACATCACCTTGAATTCAAAAAATAAGTACTTATTTTCTTTAGCGGAACAGGCCATAAATTTCAAGATCTTAGGGATTTGCACGCTCTTTCAAATTCGAAACTTCTCAAGTGCTATCAATTTTTTTAGGGCCAGTACTTAAGGAGCATTTGCTCCGACTTTAAGCAGGGCCTCCGATAATGGACAGTGAGGGGTCTTTTGGCTTATTTTTGTCCTTATTCAAAAAAAAAATCGCATTTGTTAGTTTTTGGTCGATTTTTTGAGGATTATTGTTTTATCATGACGAGAGGAATCTAAAAAGTAAAAAATTACGATTGAAATCCATTTTTTTAATAAAGACGAAAAAAATGGCTTATAGACTTATTTTCGTCTTTATTCAAAAAAATTTAGATTTTGATCATAATTTTTTGCTTTTTAGATTTCTCTTGTCATGACAAAGCAATAATCCTCAAAAAATCAACGAAAAACTAACAAATGCAAAAAAAAATTGAATAAGTACAGAAAAATAAACCACCTTGGCTTATTTAGCCGAAGGAAGCCTGAATTCATAGTCCCAAAAATTAATTAGAGAACATGTAAGCTGACTTGAACATCTGGGTTACAAAAAAAATCTAGAGAAATGTTAGAGTCCATGAAGATTTTTCATGAGAATGTCCATGAAAATATATCAGACGGTCTAAATTCACTCTGAAGATCCGTTCGATATATTTTCATGAAAAGTCTTCATGAACCCTATAACACGTCAAAAATCTATTGGGACACACACATGGCCGGCCCAGGGGTGAGCCCAACAAGCCCTCGGGCTTGGAAAATCCCCCGGGCTGGAGCAACCACAAAAAAAAATAAAAATAAATTAAGTACGGTATAAATATAAAAAAGTTTCCATTACTTAGCAAGAACTGTTTTCTAGGTGTTGTGGCTACAGCGTGTTTCCAAGGCTCTAGATGGGCCACGTTCAAAATTCCACCCCCCCCCCCCCCCTCTTTTTTTCCTACCTCTCTCTATTTTTTCCCTTTATTTTGTTCTTACCTCTTTTTGTTTTTTTTTCTTTATTTCTTCATTTTTGTTCTACGTCTTTCTGTTTTCCTCTCAATTCACAATATTACGAAAATCAAATTATTTTGTTGAAAATTTTCGATTTAACGAACCTATACAATAAAGTACGATAACTGAGATTACATTTTCTTGGAAAAGTTAAGTACGATGACTCAATTGACAAATTTGCTTCAAAAAATGCAAGGAAAAGTTAATTTCTTTGCTAATCATAAAACACTATAACTGGGATTACATTTTGATATTATTCAAGCTAAAGAAACAAAATGTAACTTTGATTTTTTTTTGAACTTGTATATTTTTTTATTTTATATGACTTAATAGTAAGCGAACAACAAAACACAAGATTGGGCTTGAGCAATCCAAACATCGGGCGGCAGTGGCACTGCACACACAATGAACACGTACAAGACAACAGGATGGCATAAATAAACTAAAGATAAAAGCAACGTGGAAAATGACAGAAACGTGATCACAGGAAAACGTGCGGCCCCTCACACCCCACCGCTCCCGGAAAATAATATAGAAAAGTTAATGATGACTAAAATGAGAGGATCCAGTAGGAGTAGTAGATAGGGTCAATTATACAGATGTGTACTTTGCTACTATTCTTCATCTTCCTTCCAAAGGTGGGCTTGACTTTGACTAGTACTCCCTACTCCCTAGAATTTCCTCTCTCTCTCTCTCTCCTCTCTCTCTTCGACCGACGTGATAAAGTATACTACTATACGATACTACTATTTTAGTGATACCCATCTTCCTATTCTGAACATTTTCCATTTATAAATAAACACAACCCACCATCCCCATTTACAGGCTTATTACAACACCTGCTCTCTCTCCCCATCTCTCTCTCTCTCTCTCTCTCTCCCTCTCTCTCTCTCTCTCTCTCAAAAGGGTATGGCATATTTCAGTTTGTTGGACACTTCACAGCTGGATCTTAATGCAAATCCTATGAGCCTTATGGATGAAGTTCCGGTACGTGAAGCTTCAATATTCCTCAGCATTCCCCAATGATGTTTTGTTTACCTACATACATATATGTGTGTGTGTTAAGTCTAGATCAGTTTCGAAAATCTTAATAGCTAGTGTTGTTCCACTTTTGCTTTCAGATTAAAGAGGCGCAAGCCAATTTCCTTGGGTTGGGAAGGAAGAATGCAGTCAAAGAAGAGGTCAGTTTGCCAAAAATACCAGCATTCCCCCCCCCCCCCCTTCAACCAGCATATGAATTATGACAAGTCCAATACTACATGCATATTGCACATAAGATCATAGTAGACCCATAACAACAGAAATACATACTCATGTAATTATCCCTCGTCGTTGGGATATGGGCAGGGAGGACAAGAAACAGATTTAATCTTTGAAAGATATTTAAATATGCACAGAGTGGTTGTTCTAAGAAAGTTTAATTACCGCTGGAATAACAACACTTTTTACTCAAAAAAATTGAGGAACTCACGGGATACTATTATGTAGCGGAACTATACTCTTCTATCAAAAGCAAAAGACATGAGAGAGGGCAGGTCGAGAGACCCGATTCGATTCTTGTGTTCATTACCTTACATCCTAAATTCATTCAAAATCCAGAACATTAGTAACGCACAAATATATAATTACATGGTAGATACACATAAATGTTACTTGTGCCTAGAAAAAGTATCTGAAAAATATTTTAAAAAAAAATAACATCAGCGTATGATGGAGATTAATTGAACTTTCATATGCATGCCGCGGCCGGTCACAGATGAATCGCCTCATGTTTTGTTTTCTGGGTATCCAATTTTTGTCTGAGAGATATAGGCGCGCGCATGTGCAAGGAAAATGGATTTCTAAATTATTTCCTATTGTTTGGGTGATCTCGATCATCAGGTTAGTGCTCTAGAAGAGGAATTGAACAGGGTGAATGAGGAAAACAAGAAGCTGACAGAGAAGTTGACAGTGTTGTGTGAGAATTACGATACTTTGAGGAGCCATTTGGTGGATTACATGAGCAAGAATCCTCCAGGGCCAGATCAGGCCCAGACGGAGGGGAAGAAGAGGAAGGCAGAGAGCTCAATCACCACCAACAATGGTGGAAAAAACAACAACAATGGAGGAAATACTAATGTCAATTCAGATCAGAGTAGTTCAAGTGATGAAGATTCTTCATGCAATAAGAAGCCTAGGGTTAGGGAAGAAGAACATGTCAAGGTGAAAACTTCAAGGGTTTATGTGAGAACTGAAGCCTCTGATACTAGCCTTGTAAGTACACTCTTATTAAACTTCAATACTCTTGTTTTTATATTGATCAATTACAATTAACCATTTATTCCATGCTTGGTTTGGTTCGATTAGCGCCTTAAGAACTTCATTTTTTTTTTCCTGGATAGTGATTTACGAACAGAATATTCATACAGAATGATATCATCTATTCCATAATATCTCTATCCCTTTACCCCATGGTAGCCGGATGATCGTGTATTGAGATTTGTGTGTTTTGAGATTCCAACCGCATCGCACGTGGCTGGCCTATGTGGGTATTTCATTTCAAACCAGAACACACTTCGTAACATCGAAAATGTGATTGGCACATCTGTATCCAAGATTTTGTGCATAAAAGTTCTGTTTATAGATCATACTTCTTTGGGGTTTTCTTACTAGATGCTTGTGAAAGTGCTGATCACCAGTATTTCATGTGTAGCAGGTGGTGAAAGATGGGTACCAATGGAGGAAATATGGGCAGAAGGTCACTAGAGACAATCCTTCCCCAAGAGCTTACTACAAATGCTCTTTTGCTCCAACCTGCCCTGTCAAGAAGAAGGTGAGAACTGTTGCCCCAAACCCTTTCTATGCTTTTTGCAAAGCCCACTCCAAAAAACTTTTGAGGGTCAAATTTGCACTTTAGACCATTTCTAGATCCCATATTTTTTAGATGAATTTGTCAACTTTCTAGATTAAGGACTATAAACAAAGATTATGACCTGATTGAGTACTGTTTCATATTCGAAAAAGTGTAGCTAGGAACACACCTTTTGGATACAATTGTGTCCTAAAACGTTCGATGTATGTGTACCCACATGCATCGGACGGCTCTGAGCGTGCTTTAAAATTGTGTTCTTGGCATTGCTCTTCATTATTCAGGTTTTTCAGCCATCATTTTCTTTCAGTGTCTACGCATGCAGTTATAACACTAGAATTAAGCACCTAATTTCTTCCCTCTCCTCAGGTGCAAAGAAGCATTGAAGATCAATCCATTTTGGTTGCAACATATGAAGGAGAACATAACCATTCACACCCTTCAAGAGTTGAGGCTGCGTCGAGCTCGAACCTCTGTGTAACACTCGGCTCATCACCCCCTCGCCCGCCTTCCCTCGCCTCATCTGGACCAACCGTCACCCTTGACCTCACAAAACCTAAAACAAACACCGATGCGAAAATTCCGAACCCAGCGGTCAGTTCACAGGAATTTCAGCAGTTTTTGGTTGAACAAATGGCTTCTTCCTTGACAAAAGATCCCAGTTTCAAAGCTGCGGTGGCAGCCGCCATATCCGGAAGGTTTCTCCAACATAATCAGACAGAGAAATGGTGAAAAGGCCATGGATAGGGAGTTTAGTTTTCTTGCGTAAGATGTTTTTGACTAGGTTTTTTGGAAGTGTACCAATTGATGTACATACCACATTGGTGGAGAGACAAGACCAAGTATTTGTTTTGGAACAAGTAGTTTGAAATTTTCCAAATGAGGGGGACCCAACCGCAGCTCATTTGGAATAACTTTTCAAACTCTTGTTGCAGAGCCGAATTAATGGAAATAATTCTGGTTTCAGAAAGTTTCAACTCTTTCTAGATATCCAGCTTCAGATTTTGTACCCAATTTCAACACTTATAGAACTTCGGACATATTTTAATTTCGCGTAGAAAAGAAACAACTCAGAGCAACCTATCCAAGAGGACCAAGAACTTCTGAAATGGGTACTATTGGCTTTGAGAATGGAAAGTTTTATCATGGCCTAAGAGCAAGTTTATCAGTTATTAGGTAAAAATGCTGATAAACAGTGTACTTTTTTTATTTTACCTACTCACGTCTCTTTCAACACTACACCAATACT
Source organism: Rhododendron griersonianum (assembly GCA_018127125.1). Taxonomy (NCBI): domain Eukaryota; kingdom Viridiplantae; phylum Streptophyta; class Magnoliopsida; order Ericales; family Ericaceae; genus Rhododendron; species Rhododendron griersonianum. The sequence goes on along the minus strand of CM030795.1, from coordinate 39,252,363 downwards.
ATCCATTTAACCTATTCTTTATTAAAATATTATTACTTTTATTTTCTTTTTCTTTTCTGGGGAGAGAGAAAGAACAATTAATAAAATAACATACACATGGTGAATAGTGCTTAGGTATATTTACCTCTTCACTATTCATGGATGAATTTTAGCTAGGCTTTTACCTAATCTGCTGCAATGCCCATTTAGAGGTTTTGCTTCTTTTGATAAACTTGCTCTAAGTCACACATAATTCCCATGCGTGAGTGGGTGCAAGAGCACAAGTGTAAAAATGTCTTTGAAACACATCTACCTAGTAAAATTTGTGAGAGCAAGGAGCCGAGGATTGAGAGCGGGTGCACAGGACATTTTAAAGGAACAAAGCGAATGTGACTTCATGGCCCACTGCAGTTGACACCTAAACTCAGAGCAGTTTTCTAGGGTGGAGACATTATGATACCTTGTTGAGTCCATGTTTCCAGAACCAGTTTGGTAAAAGAATTCACCGTTTCTCATGTCTTACCCATTCTTGAGCAGAAATGGTCTTCCAAGAATTGCAAACTTCATTACAGTTTTGACAAATTCTCAGAGAATTAAGTTTTGAAAACTGTCAACCAAACAAGTTTCCGGGATTTTCCGAGAAAGGTGAACAGGAAGAGAAGCTATACTGAACAGAAATTCTTTGATCGACATAGCAAAGAACAGAAGATTTCATAATCATTTGTACATAAACCACATTTGCTCCAACACCACGGCACCCCTCCCAGCCACCCGCCCTTGCTTACATGGTGCTAACTAAAATTCCATCTACCTAAACCAACAAATTACTCGACAGACAAATCCAAGTCATCAATAGCCCTAGCTAGTCCCAATTCTGTTGAACCTTCGTGTTGTTTTTCTTCAACCTTGGCCTTGAGGGTTCCATCTTTATCGATTGGATCTGATTCGGCTATGCAGTCGTGGAATCTGAAGCACGAGATGAGATGGTCATTTGTAATTCCAGCAACTTGCATGAATGAGTATACGACGGTGGGACCGACGCCTCGAAACCCTCTTCTTACTAGGTCTTTGCTTATTGCATCTGCTTTTGATGTCTTGATTGGAACCTGGCGTGGATAGCGGAAGTGACTTACTATGGGCTTGTGGTTTACGAAATCCCATATGTATTTGTCAAAAGACCCAAATTCGTCTATTACCTGCATCAGAAGCAAGGTACAAAGAGAGTCACAGACTGATATTACCATACACCCAGTAAAAAGTCACATCGCTCAATCTGTCAGAAATAACGCTATCTTGACTCTTTCCAAAACCAGTGCTAAGTGACAAATTACTGGTTTCACTAGTAACAGTTTCAATTTTCCTGGAATCTGAAGCTATAATCATTTCCGTTCACTTTTGTTTGTGCGAGGGTATATAAGGAAAGTGCTCAGCTGGTGTCTTACAATCAGATGCACAGCACCTTCCAATCGGGTTATTGTCAACATGACAAATTAGATCCTAGAATATAACACAGTCAAAGCAGGTGAAGATTGACTGATATACTCTAGTCCAGAGCAATCTTCATGGCAAGAGTAATCACAGATCAATAAAAAGGACGACTTTTGGCAATAGGAAACAAACTGTCAGCAACTGATAAAAAGGAAAAAAACCACGAACCTTAGACATTTGCCGTGCATTGTCGATGATTGCTCGGAGCTTCAACTCTGAAAGAAGAGAGCTGGCAGTGCTTCCTGGTGTCAAGATCTTCTTCTCATTCAATTTTGAGACGGCAATTGGGTCGAAGTCCAGAAAGACTTCCCTGTGTACAAATAAAGCACAACTGTGATTCAGCATGGTTAAACCCCATTAAAAGAAGTGGTTGGTTACTGTATTGCATTCAATTCAATTGTCAAAGAATAAGGCCAAAATGCTAGGAGATGATCAAACCTAAACATGTGCCTTTTGTTAAGAATAGCAGGCCATGTGAGTTCAGCCAGAGCAGTGGACAAGACGAGCAACTCAAACAACTTCCTGCAGGTTGTCATGTAAATCACAGGAACACTGAGAAACTTAATGAACGAAATGCTGTGAAAACTAGGAATCAGGATAGAAACATGTGAATAATATTGTGAGGGTTACATACTTGTCGTCATGGATTGGAACCCCCCATTCTTCATCATGAAAAGACACATAACATGGATCTGTGTAAGAAAAACAAAACCAATTAGCAGATAATAGTAAGAAAATAATATTCCACACAATTTTCTAAAGGATGCCTGCTAGAACTGCAAGTGGGCATGATCTAGTTCAGTAGACCCCAAGTAATGGAGCAAATGCATACCGATGATATCCTTAAATCACTAGTCTAACACATCATTTTAAACTGATACATGGTACATGTCTACTGCATTATTTTAAACTGATACATGGTACATGTCTACTGCATTATTTTAAACTGATACAAGGTACATGTCTACTGCATTGTTTTAAACTGATACATGGTACATGTCCTGTGTTACCACATTTTTCTAGTTCCATCATCCTATCATCCTCTTGCTAAAGAGAGACGAGCAAAGCATAACTACTGGTAAGCAGTCCTCTCATTAAAGAAAGAAAATCTTCGATTCAAAGTGGATCTTCCATCTTTCAATGGGAATCTTCAAACTTGGGGAAAGACAACTGACTTTGGTAGTGGAACACTAACCAAATACCCAAGCTACCACACATTGGATAATTAAGTAGCCAATGATGAGTTTTTAAGTAAATCAGAACAATGACAGCTAACCCACAAAAAACCTACGTTACCTACCAGGCTACCAGAATCTCTTCCTCCACTTTAAAAGGAAATTGTGGGTGTTTGCGAAAAAATATTTTGACTGATTTTTAGATTCTAGCTTCTAAAAATCAGTTTAGAATGTTTGTCAAAATTTTTACATAACTGATTTTTAGAATCTACAGATTCTGAGAATCGGAAAAAGGAAATAAATTCTCAAAATTTCAAGCTGGGTTTGGGTAGCTTTTGGGATTTTGCAACACAAATTCTCAAAAAAGGAATTAAATTCTCATAATCTCGCAGCTGTAACAAGTAGGTTTCTTAACTTCTACTAATATCCGAAATCTGCAGCATAATTTGAAGCTAAAATCTAAAATCAGTATCCACAGCTATCGCAAACACGCCCATTAGCATAGCTGATCACCAACGAAGAGAACCAACTTCAATCAATGCAAAGTGGCAATACTCCCCCCCTCCCTCTTCTTTGAAAGAGAAACAAATCATCAATATCAACGCATTTCAGAACAAATTCAACAGACACATTTCCATTAAAAGGTTGCATCCTTGTAACTACTGCAATACCTAATACTGCTAAGGATAGGAGGTATTGTTCTCTCTATCGGGCTCACACACTGATATTAGGTGTCTTGATTGCATCACCCACTTCTAAAAAGTCTTTCTTGCACTCTTCTGTTTGTGGTAAGTACTCTCAACTGGTTAAGAACACATTCTTAGTTGTTCCTATACATCCTCAAAGAAAGTAAAAGATGTAGGACAGCAAAGAATAAAGGTGCTACTTGCTAGACTACGTAGATATGACATGCCTGGTAAATTATGATCTATATGAAGATACTTCTGCAGTTGAAAACCACCAGTACTTCAGTACAGAACTTCAGCACTGATATACATGTTTTGCAATCACCATGCACATAATTCCCATTTGCAGAGCATCTTTTTCAAGGAGGTGGCTCATAATGATAGATAAAGCAAAGCCAGAAAAAATTTGGAAGTTCCAGAAAATGACTTGGCATGTCTCGTACTCTACCCTGAATCCCATGGGTCAAACTAATCCTCCGTTTGGTAGCATTTCAGAGGAGGGGCTTAGGAATCTGCCAGACTCCCAGCCCTCCAAAATGGGGAAATTACCAAAGGCATGGGGGGCTGGGTGTCTTAGTTCAGTCTACTGTAGTAGCTCCAGTCCATAATTTACCACATTAATCCCTTCTCACTCCTCAACAATCTATCTACAATTCCTACCTCTTAACAAACCAACTTCACTACTTATCCCTCTTCACTCCCAATCCCGATCCCCTCAAACCTATAACACATATCAAACGAGGACAAAGCCACTCGGATTAGGCAAATATGTGTCACTTGCTTGCTGCTTTTACTAAACTGAATTTTGAGTAAACTATGAGTGCTTTGCGCCTTTGCGTGATGACGAGGAAACCTACTTAAAGCACCTTAAATCACTTCATAAAAACAACTTCTCAGTACCAAACCAAACCGAGCATTGTGTTTTTGGTCAGCTACATGACTCATGTATTTCCATTGAGCTTTGTCTTAAATTTAGTAAGTCCTTCCGTATCACAGCATCCAAAGTTAGTTTAGGTCAATAAATACAACTTCTCAGTCTGTTCTCAAATTGTAAGGTTTGCCCAGATGTTAAAATCCAATCATTCACACATATTTCGTTAATTAAATGGAACTAATAGCAGACATTACAGCTTGAGGAAACAACAAAAAAAAGAAAAGAGCAGGAGTAATTCTCACATACCCGTGTTTGGGGTCACCCAAGCACACCTTTTCTTGGCCGGAAAAGCATCACCCGCATCCCCCAACTCACTCTCACCACCCACCCCAACCTTCTCGCCCACATCCGATTTGGACCCGCATTGCCTCCTCCGAACCCGCATCGTCGCGGGCGCAACACTCCTCCTCCCCGTTATCATCCTCCCCGTCGAGGCCCGGCTGTACGTCGAGTCCGTCGACGCCTCCGACGAGCACGACGCGTTCATCGACAAGCTCGAGGACTTCAGCAGGATCGACGGCGGGGATTGCTGAGTCGGGTGGACAGCCGGCAAGGACGGGGCTCTCTTCCCCTTGGCCTCGTCGGTGGTTTCCTGCGGCGGTTTCTCCACTACTTTCCTTTGGGGTTTCGACACCTGCTTGTTGTTATGGGTTTCCATCGTCCTTGTCGTCGCCTTGTTCCCCGCCGGCCCGAGGACCGGCCGCGCCTCCGTTTCTCCACAGTTCATTCAATACAACTCCCCAGACAGAGAGTTGTTTGAATTCCCTCTAGGGTTTTACTCAAACTCCGGAATGTGCCCAAATTCTAGGGCAGGAATGTCGCAGCCGAGAGAGTACCGGGAATGTGATTGTGCATCATCACGCAGTGAAGAAGTAGAGGGAAGTCCAAAACCCTAGAAACTGCTGCCGGAAAATGTTGTGCTGCTGCTGCTGAAGTGCTCCTATAGTATGCGGAAGTGGAAACCCTAGAAATTCTATGTGGGTGAAGTGTGGTGTGAATCAGAGCGTTGAAATCTGGCTACAGAGACCTAAAAGGTGGGGGGAGGAAATTTGAAGGTGCATTGGGAATGATGAAGGTCAGTAGGAGTAGTAGAAGTAGGTGACGGTGTTTTGAAAACTCATGTGGGGATTCGATCAAGAAACTATACGACGAACAGTAATGGATTTTTTGGCATACAGAACAGATGGAGGAGAGAGAGAAAGGGAGAGAGAGAGAGAGTGTGTGTGTGTGCCACCTCAGATACAAAGATAGTCATTTTTTAACAATAAATGTACCCACCTAACTTACCCTAAAATCCGATTCAAAAAAAAAAAAAAAACTTACCCTAAAATTATCTTGAAATTACCCCATTAATTTCTCTTTCAAGGATAATTTCGGAATAAGTTTTCTGGTATGTTGTAGCATTGCTCATTTTTTAATCAAGCCTAAAACATTGTGCGAAATTCTAACCTAAAAATAGGGGAGTGATTTTTCACACCTTCCAAATTGTTAACCGAACTCTCAATGGGAGTGTGAAAATCAAGAAGTTAACAATTTGGATAATGCGAAAATCAACCATATATTGATTAGTGCGATTAACAATTTAGGGAGTGCGGAAATTACTCCCCCTAAAAATAATACTCTATCTGTCCCATTTTGATTGTCCATTATTTCTTGGGAGACTTAAAGAATCATCCTCAGGAGTCTCCCTCTGTAAGTTTTCGTCCAGTGCTTTTTTCCACATTATGTTTTCATCCCCAAGCATTTTTATTTCCAATTGTGCCCTTGTGCTAGTATTATACGGTGTGTATATATATATATATATATATATATATAGGAGAATCGAAAAAGGGGACGAGAACACAAATTCCCCTGTCCCGCCGATCACCCCTCCTTCATCAATTGCACTTTCCATCCCAGAAAAACCGTGAGAACACAGATCCTTACGAAAACCCAAAACACAGAGCAATCCAAAATTCTTGAAACCCTAATCGTTGAAATCCCAATACGCCAAAACACAGAGCTGTCCAAAATCCCAAAACCCGCGCCGTCCGTCCTCCATTCGTGCGAAATCCGGCGAAGAACAACGCATGCATTTCTCCCGTTCAATCGGGATGGGGGTTTTACCAACCGGCGAAGAACAACGCATGCATTTCTCCCGTTCAATCGGGATGGGGGTTTTACCAAAACTCCCCCAAATGGAAAAAAGCGATCCAGTCCTTCGTAGCTGAAGCAACCGGCGGAGAAGAATTGGACCAAAACCGACATGGCTAGATTTCGTAAGTCGTTCTGTCAAACCCCTTAATTTATTGGCTCTATTACGCGTATAAAAAGCTGCATTTTTTTATTTTTATAAGTTCATTGTTGTTTGCTGCAATATGCCTTGATTGTGTTTGGTAATCGGCTTGATGGATCAATAATATTCCCTGATATCTGATTTTTTTTTTCAAAGTAGGTTACGTTCATGAAATTTATCCATTTTTCCAAAAATGTGCCATGAATATGCTGTCGATTTCATGAATGTGTGATGGTATGTTGTAGATGTCATGTTTTTTTGGAATTGACGTAAGGATTAGTCTGGCTAATTTCGTAATGTTCTTAACATTCCTTGTTTTTTATGGAATATATGTTAGGAATGGATGTAGCAGGACAATATGAGGTTGGGTGATTGATGGGAAATATTCCATGTTTTTGAAGTCGTTTAATTTTTTTTGCATCATTGTTTGGTTTTGCCTAACAGAGCAAGATTATGCGTATACATGATGAATATTCATTGATTTTAGAAGTTTCATGTTTCAAAATATGTCATGTTAATATCTCTTTCTTTTTTTCCCCGAAGATATGCCATGAATATCAAGATCATTTGTTGACAATTAGTAAAAATGTATTAAATATGTCATCTTTGTATGGAATGAAGAATGATCGTTTTTTTGTTTTGTTTTGTTGGAATTATGTCTTGTACTGAATAGGCCTTGTTTTCATGGATTAGATGTTTGGAGTAGACGAAACATGGGAAAATTCATTTGGTTTATTGTTGACAGTCATGGTCATGATTTTGGTGATGGTCATGTTTTTTTGTAGCATTAGTAGGAAAAATTCATTTGGCAAACGTCCGTTTCGAATTAGGTTATGAGTCATGGTCATGATTTTGGTGATGGTCATGTTTGTTTGTTCCATTAGTAGGATGGATTAGAGCTCGTTTAATTGACTACTTTAGCAAGATGAAATCAACCAAATTGTGTGATTTGTGTTAATGGCCGATTCATTCTATTAGTCAGTACTGCAAATGCCAAAAGATTATATAACCAGGAACCATGACAAGATTGGTCATGTTTTGTTGGAAATACGACATATTCTATAATTAATGGTCATGTTTTTATGTGTCAATTGTTAGGAGTAGATGAAACACGGAAAAATCAATTTGGTTTATTGTTTCAAATCATTGTTGGTCAATTAAATTTGGGTCAGTTGCGAGTTACGCCTCATGATGTGGAAGGGAGTGCTACATTGAAGCAGAGAGAAATGAATTTGGATTATGCTATAGTTGATGACACACCACCATCGAAGCAAGTCTGCGAAACTAGTAGTGGTAATAGAACACCAATGAGATAAGTCATGTTTTCACAGTTTAGTCTTTCGAATACGGTCATGTTATTGAAATAAACCATGTTCTTAAATATGGAAATTGTAGGATGGTTTAGCTACTTGGTATGTAAAATTATCCGCGTTATAGTAATGAGCAATTGGTCAATGTGTCGATAATGCAAGAAGGACCTAGAAATGAAAAAAAACGAGGTATCCTTGCTGGATACAAGGATGGAGAGAAGTGCGCGAAAAGTCACTCAAAATCTGGTATGACATTTGGGAGTGGAGTTGTTTACACTTTTTGTTTGAGAAATAGGTCCACATATTTTGAACTTTGGGTTTTTATCAGAAAAACCAGGTCGAAAGTTACTGGAAGAGCATCAGAGATGGATTGCTAACCACACAGGATTGCCAACCCATTGTGCAAGTCCAAGACTGCCCCCATCAGGGTGATAAAAGGTGAGTTGTTTACTCAACCTATCCACATGACACACTGGGTCGTAAAAATGGGATATCTAATAGGTATATAATTTTGTTGGTTTCTGCCTCGACTGCAGTGTTACATCATTTGGCAATACTATCGAAACAAACCCATTCTGAAGACGCTACGGAGAGTAGACTGTCAAAAGATGCGGTCCGAAATAGTTAAAGCATTCATTAGTGGTGAAAACAATACGTGGAACGAAGCACAGCCTGAAGAAGCTGAGCATTATGAACCATCTACAGGAAAATAACTCCTCGAACCAGATGTTGCTGGTGTAGAAATGTCCCCATAGGATGATGCTACCAGTCTTCAGCGCCCATGCCTTTGAGGAAAAGTTTGGGATAATACTACATATGTTACTAGTTTTTGGAACTAAGTAGACATATTTCTTGGTGTTTCAATTTACTTTCGGATGGATTATTTGCAACTGGTATAACATGATTCCAAAATCATGTGTTCATGATTTTACGTAATTCATATGTCATGTTCTAAATAGGTCTTGTTCTACATAAAATTATGATTTCATGTCTTACAGAAATCATGATTTTGTCTTGTAAACATGACATGTTTTAAGTATGCCATGTTCCCTGAAATCATGAAAATCATGTTCTAAAGAAGCCATGTTACGATGAAAATGATGGATGGAGAATTACGAAGATCGATGGAAGGAACGAAAATGCCATAGTTCAAATGTTTGTGGGAGGACTAAACTCCATCCCGTGGACCTTATATATCCGTTCGGAATTTCAAACTTGGTCCGTAGTATATGGTAACAGAAATCAGTGGGATTTGGTAATCTTCACATTCGAAATTTCAAACTTTGAAATCCTCCAGTTATTTCTTCAGTTAATTGCAGGATTATGATGGCTGATTTGCATCCTAATCCTTTTAATTTAGGAATCAAAGGGATTTGAAACGGAAATTAAAGGGATTTGAAATCCTTCTACTATTACTCACGAAATTGCAGGATTGTTTGAATACTTGCGTTATATATCTCTATATATATGTATATCTCTCTATACATTGTATATCTTATTAGAGGGGTAATAAGGATATTTCACACATCGAAAGGGTGAATACATAATGGTTTAAAATGGTCCGGATGAATACTTACATGAGATGGGGGAAAGAGGATGAATATTTAAAAACTCCTTATTTCTTTTGTCTCTTTTGTTTCTATTGCGTATATCTTTCATTCTATAATGTTTTTCATGATTTCGACAACTTTGTATTATAAAACAAATTGAAATCTATCAAATAAGATCCATATTGCATATTTTTGGAGATTCACATTGAAAAATATAAGGGATTGAAAACTTACACGAACATCAAAAAAAGACAACCAAAATAGGACGGAGGGAGTACTATATTTTTGTAGGTAAAAGTTAATTTTTTGCCGCTAGTTACTAAACTTCAATGGGTTCTTCTAATTTATGAAAAAAAAAAGTTTGGAAATTTTCTTGATAAAAATGCTCTTTTTTTTCTTGGTAAAAAAAGATGCATATTCTTTAACTTCTTGGTTTGCTGGAACGGAGAGAGGTAGAAATCTTTATGAATGAAAAAGTAAATAAATGGCTTTTTTTTTTTCTTTTGACTATATATATATAAATCCTTTTTAAAGAAAGTGGAGCAATAAATTTCGGATCCATCCCAACACAAATTGTGGATTCTACTCAACAACTTGAATCAGATTTGATAATGTAAAGTCACATCGCAGAGTAGATTCGCTTTTGTTCTTTCTTTCTTTCTTTATTTTCCTTTTAAAACCAAAAAACAAGAGAAGGCTTTTGTCTGTTTGCTTACCTTTCGTTTTCTTCGCAAAGTCAGAAAACACTCTTATCAACTTTCTTCTCCATTTCTCTTCTAACCAGTAGTCCTTAGTACTTTTTTTCTGTTCGGCCTGGATTTTGAAGGAGGTTTTTAAGAGTAATGAGTGGAGAGAGATAGGGAAAGTTTATCGGGAACCGTACGTAGGGGATTTGAGACCTCCAAACAAACAAGCTGATGTTCTCAAATCTTGAATTTATGGAGGAAGTTTTCCTAAATTCTATGAAAACTTATCAACATGCTTTCAAGGCAGAGAAGTTGAATCTTGCAATAGAACTATAGAAGTGGACTGTGGAGAGAAAACAAGAAGTGAAGTGATGTTATTCAATCACAGGGGGGCAAAAAATGAGGTAGAAACGAAGCTCGGTCTGTTGGATAGCGGTTGAATGGCCTCGGCACATCAAATTCCATTCCGATCAACTACTTGGAGGCATGGCTGAGAGGCTTAAGGCATTGGTTTGCTAAATCGACATCCAAGAAGATTATTGATTGGAAAAAGGTGAAAGAGTTCTCGCTTAGTCTGATGTCACGTTGATCATAACTTGGCTTTGCAGTATACAGTTGACTAAAAAATGAACAAAAACGAACGCGTTTCTTCTATACAAAAGCTAGGGGCATCTGAAAAATCTGGACGGCAGTTTTAACAGCTTCGACATCGATATCTATCAATTTTCCTGTCGTAGATGACACAATTGTGCATTTTCCCTCTTCCGCGTTTGGCATAAATACTTTTGCCTTCTCAGCAGAAGAAAACAGCCCAATGCTGCAGAAACAAAAGACATCGAACTGGAGTTTCTGATAAATATGAAGGTGGAAATAAAAATAACAAAAATCAAATAGGCATTACTGGAGTGAGTTCTAATGAGAACAAGTTTATGAGAAAATTTGTTTAACAGGAGAAAATCACCTGGGTTTTCCACGCCCGTGGGCAAATTGGATAGCTGCTGTATTTGTGGCAATTACCCCTATAGAGTCATTGATAAGAGCAGCAAGCTGAAACAGACAAGTTTTTAACATCAAAGGGTGGAAGAACTTAGCAATGCTCCTTTTCAGTTGCTTTAACTACTGATATACCCCGGGCTTAGCCCAAGTGGTTAGTTTCATACAGTGGTGGAGTTATGGGCTCGAGCTGATGGAGTAGCATCGACCCTTTCATATTAACATACTAGTATCCTATTGCGTGCTCGAAAACGAAATGTACTATAACTCGGGAAATGCATACCTGCCCAGGGGTAGTGATGAAGACAATACTAGCGTCGTATCCAACTTCTTCCTCGACATCTTCTCTTACTTTCTCATGTGGAATGACAAAGACCGGCCTCACTCCGCTGTTTTGAGCATAACCAATTAGCAAAAATTTGATCACGACATATAATGTGTTTTTAACTTGTTTTCATCTATATCCCAGGTCATGCATTCCTATAGAAAGCTACCAAGCCAATTTATATAGCACCTTCATTATTTGCAGCATATATTTATATCCAATGCCTTTGAAAAGGAAAATTAACAGAATGATCCACTTTCTGTCAATTTAGATACTACAAAAGCTCTCTCATTCCTAAAACATGGCTCTGCTCATTCCAGCAGTGTGATTGAGGAGAAAAGCAATCAACTTTGAAATACCTTACTGCCTCTGCAATTTCAGCCCAAACTCGGATGGGTAGCAGGCTATCAGGATCTCCCCTAGACTGCATAGAAGCTTTTGAATCCGATTCAATCCCATGAATCACTATATACTTCCCTTTCTGTGCACCGGCGTTCTTATATTTTGCCTCCACAGCCTCCTTCACCTTCCTTGATATCGACACCTTCAGTGGAGGCACCGGTTGCCTTGGTACATTGCGAAATGGTCTTCCCAACCAATCAGTCATCTGGCGGTACCTAAGATGAAAAGGCCATGTCACGTCAAATGCAAATGTTCAAACAGAAATATACAAAGGCACTTCGGTTTTGAATTGTAATTTATCTTTCCACTAGAAGGTTAAATATTATGTCAAAATACGGAATGTAGAAAGAACCAGAATACGTCATACGGTGTTTCAAAGATTACATATGCATACATCTACTTATGTATATGTAACAACGGTATGCTATTTTGATTGGTCGCTACATGAACATGTTGATTGATTGCAGGAAGGTACGTTTCCAATCCGTATTGCATTTTATCTTTTCACCAGAAGGTCATACATTGCCAAATATGAAGTGTGACTAAAAACTAAGGTATGTTGTTTCTCCAAACTCACATGTGATATCCACCCTCGGAGAGATTCATGGAATCAGCAGTAAATGTTTCCGATAGAAACAATCCAGCTCCAGCAGCATTTACATTCGGGTACACGTAGCTAACTCTCTCACGGGCTGTTGACATGAACAAAAATGCTGCATGGCCAAGGCCTGCCAGTTTGGTGGATAAGATCATATCATAGTACCTACTCTGCAAGCAATACACAACATGCATTATGCTACTATGGCAAAACACAAAGTATTCTATGAAGGTCAAGGGAGAAGCAGTCCTGCAATGTGACCGTGTTCTTGTTCAAAATTTCTCATAAAAGAAGAATGTGTCCTTTTTGTGGTATTCTAATTTTAACCCTAAATACCCACGTATTTAGGCTTATGATTTCAAATGTGCTGCTGCCGAATCATTCTAAATGAATTCTCTGTACAAAAATCCTCTTTGCGCTTCATTCACCATAATCTTGAGAGGACACATTTTCAAAACAAATAGAATTTTCTCTCTTCAGCAGAGTACATTAACTTGGCCTTCCCCTAATTAACTGAAACTTATAACATTACAAGGGTATCACAAATGCCCATTTTGTGCAGCCAAACAACATTAAATCAGTCAAAAAGGAAATATTGCGAGTTCTTTCTACTGCCTCAGGAAATGTTTACAGAACAAAAACCAAACAAATTTGTCTGACATATTTGAGCATAAGATTCAGACAACACAAAATCATAAAACATTACTAAGCTCAATGTATCTAAGTTCTAAACTACCCACCAACCTTTAATATTCCAATCATGTCAGTATACTCGGCCGGCTCTGGAAAATCCAAATCAGGATCATAAACATCAGCCCACCTCACATTCTTATTCAACTCATAACACTGCTTCCCTCTCGCCGTCGTCACCACATCCACTTGAACCCCAGGATACCGATCCTTGATCAACTGAATCACCGGGAAGAACAGCAAATTCTCGTACACGCCTCCGGAAATCATGCAGCAACACCGCCGCACATCTCCCCTGAGTTTCGACCCCAATGAGGCAATTTCAACACTGAATCCCTTAGGGAACTTGAGGAACCCGTATGGGTTATCCGGGTTGTCGGGCAGCGATGGGTCTTCCTCTTGCTTGCCGTCAGTGAACATGTACGGCTCTTGATTGCTGTCCTCGAACATGGAGCCGTACTCTATGTTGTCGGGGTCTCCACCGTCGTCAAACGGATCGAGCCAGTGGTTTTTCTTGGCATTTGGGATTAGAGTGGTGGTTTTGAGGGTGGGAAGAGGGTGGAAGTGTGGTGGTTGTGGGGTGGTGGAGAACGAGGTGGCGGGGAAGTGGGTTAGAGGGGACTTTGGAGTTGGGGTTCTGGGAAATGGTGAGATGGATTTGGGTAGGAGAGAGGATGCAGCCATTGTAGCAGTATTTGGGTACTCTTTTTTCTGGTTTGTTGGCTGTGAAGTAACTGTATTTGGGCAGCAGTAGACGTTGGCATTTGAATGTGTGGAAGATGGTAGGATAAGTGGGTCCCCAGGCTCTCCCGCTTTTTACCAGTAGTGTGTGAGTAGTGAAACAAAATTTGGAAGTTTTTGGATGGTCTGCCTCCAAAGTTAGGGTGCGAGAGAATGACCTGTCTCATAAAACGGGAAATAAGTACTTAAAAAATAAGAACCTCAGTAGGACGGGACCTTAGTCCTAATCCAAAGTTGCTTCAAATCTCGATGCACTTTCAGAGTTTCAATCTGATCACATCCCGAACATATATGTCTGCACGTGCGTTTTGATTTTCATACACCGGTTAGAAGTGCATTAGAGTTTCAGTTGCCTGATCATATGTCCCGAACATATATAGACGGTAAGGACATACGTGTGTGTTGATATTCATATACCGGTTAGAAGTGCATCATAGACGTAGAGATAAAGAATTTTAGGAACAAAGAATCCTTGACCGAGTTAGTCACACTTTTCATTTTTTAACCAGGGGTTGAATCGTTGGTCTTGAAATCCTGTCTTGTCTCTCCCTGTGATAGCAAAATAGATAGGTTTTCGAGACAATTGATCAATCTCTAGCTACGTTGTGGGCAAAGAGAGGAAGTTTAGTTAGTAATCTCATCTTTTCTGCAGTAATAATTTACTGCAAAATTGTTAAAAACGCCAATGCGTAGCTATCGGTTTCACATATGTGAGTCATGACAAACTCAGAGAAACTTGATTACAGAGGTTATAGCCCAAGACAATACACATAAAAGATCACATTATTCGCATCAACAAATCTGCTTTACAACATCAATTCAAATAGTTGAATCATATTATTCACTTCATACAATCAATTTCTTCGAACGAACACACCAGATAATCACCATGCAGAAATTTTATTGAGAAAATTGATGTCAACACATCTTTTCCCCTCTTGCAAAAAAAAATGTGGGTATCGGGTCAACCGGGAAATACTTAATTAAAATGAGCAACACTGAGGTTAGAGACCAAGATGTCAAATTATGATCCAGAGTCCAAATGAAAGTGAAAACTGGAAACCTTCCTATAGGAGTCTCTGCCGTGCTTGTTCCTCCAACTCACTGTCGGTTTGTAGCCAAACTTAAAGGAGTGGCTTGGCACGAGTGGCAGCATCTTCCTTAGATTCTATAAGGATCATGAAGACATAACCGACAACCCACAGGAGAATGTAGAGGAAGGGGACCCACGATAGGCATGCAAGAAGACTCAGAATACTTCCAACATACTGCGGGTCGTTTATCACCCCAAAGGGAAATTCAGTTACCCACGGGACGTTCTTTCCAAAGCGGACGCCATAGTAAGTGCCCGATTCACCAAGTAATTGATAAACCCTGTAATTGATGTTGAAGTGGTCAGTACGAAAAATATTTTTACATGGAAATAACTCTAAACTTGCATTGTAATCCATTACACAAGAATACTATCAAGAAATGCTGTTATAAGTTCTGATGCTTGGCGCGATTAAAGCATATGAGACCAAGTTCCATGGCTGACTGAATGCGAGAACAATTTTCAAGAGTGACAGTTGTTGGTTGGCCTTTCACATTTCCTCCATGTATGAGTTAAAATAGAGGCCACAAAACTTTACATGTCCATAGACTTGCGATTGTTACCCTCCTTTCCCCCACAAAGCTCCAACACCATACAAGATGGGTTTGTGCAAACAAGAAGAGCTACCTTCCTATCAACATAAATATGGAATGGGCTTTTGCACAATCACCCCAAGCCCCTTGATAGCTCTGCCGATGACTCATAAGCCGAGCAAAAATTCTTCCCAAGACCACCGGAGATGGGCCTCCACCTTGGCTTTTGGTGTTTTTATTAACCCATTCTAAATCATGCCAGCTAGGCATTATGTTATCCACAAGAAGTTCCAATTTCTTGAAAAGCTCTAGGACACAAAAGGAAAGCTGGTAACTCCAGAGCCCAAACCTAGAATCTAGATCATGTCCGACTTTGGCTACTTATAACATCCCACAGCTGGATAATCACCAATCTACAAGCACTTTCTCCCAGTCCATTGTCCAATCCCTTGAATTCAACATCCCCATTTAGAGTTTCAAACAGGTATAGACGCATGTTCAAATCATCAGTTCACACAGATGTAACCACCACATGACTCATTCACTCATTGATATAATGATGGCATCATACCATCCACCGACACTCCCACTCTACTAACAAAAGACCGTGACAAAAAAAAATATCCAACCATACACCGGGCAAATATGCGACTAGAAGTTCCCCACCACAACCCCCCACCCCAAAACATAAGAGGGAAAAAAAAGAAGGTACTTTCCTTAGTCGTTTCAACATGAATTTCAGCCAGGGTGGAATCTTGGCTCTCCCCTGGTGGCTAGTAGGACCTACCAGCCTTCTCAAGCATAATCCTCATGTCAGCTTCAACAACACCAAAACTACCTATTATGTTCTTTCTACAAACCAAGGACAGCTGCTTCCTCCCAAGAAACTGAGACTTGGCAAATAACTCACCAAGCAGCGCCCAAGAAGACTGCTCTCCTATTCAAAATCTCATGAACTCACCAAACAAATACTCCCAATTACCTCCACCACCAACTTAAAGGACGCATGGTGTTTGCGATAACTTTTTCTTCGATTTTAGATTTTAATAGTTGATTCTGCTTCATATTCTACATTTTTAGATTCTAGAGAAGTTATGTAGAGTGTTTGCTACAGCTTTGAATTATGGATTAATCTTACAGAAGCTCAAGAGTAGAGTTTTCTGTAAAAGCTGCAAAATAAAATTTTTGCTGTGAATTAGTCTACTTCGTCCTTGACCAAGGGGAAATTATTAGAATGGCAAGGAGTATTTTGTCTTTCCACTAATCACAGCTTCTCAATATCTGTAAATGCATCAAATCGTAGCTTCCAAAAAATCAGGTTTTGGGCCTTAAAAGGAATGTAAAAAAGCTGGTGATTTTCCATTTTTAGAAGCTGCTTCCAGAATATGCGACAAACACTCCACTGCATATTATTATAACGCAGAATTCCATAATCCGCTCTTGTAATTTTTCGCAAACAGGCACAATTAGCTTCTACCCCTCTTAGAAGAGCATCAAAGCACAAGAGGATCAGATATTATGCTAGGTAGGACCAGATATCACATGGTTCTTATACACTAACAATCCACCAGCAAGACAAAATTCACGCCTTCTCATTAACGTCCAAATAATGGAGTAAAGAGAACAAAAAGACCTTCAATTCTTAAAAGAAACTTTCACCAGAGCCTTTGGAAAAAAGCAGTTGCACTTAAAATGTACAGAGTCCAAGCGAAAGGAAATGGAACTGCAAGAGCTCATAGCTATCATTACTTAGATTCAATACCAAGTAATTCAAGCTTACAAGGTTAGATCACCGTTATTTATTTGTTGTGGTGCTACTGAGATAGTTTCTCCCCGAACATATGTGGGTTTTGGGATTATTATGGAAGAGAATTCTAGGTCCTGGATGGTGATTATGCATTCTTATACTCCCTCCATCCCATAATTTTAGGCCATCTTTGGATACCTATCAAAATACATGTCCACTATGAAAAGTCAAAGCCAAAATCTGAGTTGTAATTCTCCAAAACTATCGTTCATAAATGGGTATGAGCACTTTGAAAGGTTGGAATATAAGGGGGCGTTTCCACTAAATTAAACGGACTAAAGCTCATGTTTTCACGAATTTCTAGGCAGGTCATTCTTCTCATACACATCATCAAAAATACCATTTAGCAGAAGACTAATGTCATTGGCCTGTAATCCAATAATATAGCGGAAACGCACCTTAAGTACAATTTTGGCAGTAATTACCTTCATATTTAACTTAAATTGCATGTATCTCTCCTTAAAAAGTTGAATTTTCAAAAAGGGGCCAAATTTAAAATTAGGGAACGAGCGAGTATATCAGATTTTCCATCGAAAGAAAAGCAAACTCTTTCCAAACAAAAATCCTCATATTCCTCCTAGATAACCCATATAAGGAGTACAATTTTTGAAAATCTCGACCCTTTCAAAACCCTTCAACCAATACTCAAGATTGAACGAAGCTGGGAAAAATAGAAAGAGGGAGAATAAACGAGTAGAGGGTAGTTTACCTGAAATTGAGGAACTGGCCGAAGAGGAAGAGGGGCCAGAAGTAGAGAGGCGGGGGCCAGGAGAGGGAGGAGACGGAGAAGAGAGAGATGAACTGAACGAGCTTCAAGAGGTGAGAGACTCGAGCCATAACCTTGGATGTATCTCCGCCTCGCCCGCACATGTCCACCCATGTCTGAGGGTACGTCCATAGCCAGTAGTAGAATGGGAAGGGCAACACCACTCCTACGCACGCCAGTATTCCCATCTCTCTCTCTCTCTCTGGAAAAACCGAACACCCTCTGTCCTGTCAACTCTCTCTCTCTGTCTGAAACGATAGCCCAAAAGGTCATTGCGTTCCACGGGCCAAGGCCTGGATGTAAATTGGGCTAGCTCGGTGGGAGGAGTCCAATAAATGTACTTGTGTATTAGAGCACCCTTCAGTAGGAATGGTAACGAATAGCAGAGTATGGGTCAAAGACAATGGTCTTTCGTCTGGTGTTGCCGTGCTCTCAATAAAGCGGCACATTGGATTGCTTCAAATTGTCTAGATAGGAAAATTTTGTTTTCATACGGATTGTATTCCACCCGAGTTAGATTCCATTCTGATTAAGGACTTGTCTTAGTCGCTTTGTTCCTTTGGTGACGTTTTCAAAAAGAAAGAAAGAAAGAAGGTATGTGTCAAGACAATGGTCTTCCGTCTGGTGTTGTCGTGCTCTCAATAAAGCGGCACATTGGATTGCTTCAAATTGTCTAGATAGGAAAATTTTGTTTTCATACGAATTGTATTCCGCCCGAGTTAGATTCCATCCTGATTAATGACTTGTCTTAGTCGCTTTGTTCCTTTGGTGACGTTTTCAAAAAAAAAAAAAAAAGGGTGTGGGTCAAGGACCCTATTTCACCCTAATTCCCAATTAGAGAATTCTTTAACATTGATTCCAGCCTCCATATTCCATAAAGGATAATGGAAAATCTACCATAGCCCATCGGGGATTGGGTGTATTCGGGTAAATCCACATCCAAAGTACTTGAAAAATACCATAGGATCTAAATATAAAAAATTTGGGTGTGCTACAACAACAAAAAATTATCGTACAAGTTAAAACAGAACGTCATGAGAAAATATCCACAAACAGAAGTTTTTATAAAATGTTAGTAACAAAGACATATATGAGAGACTAGTATGGCAAAATCATATTCGCCCTATAGTCAAATTTATGCTTAGATTTGATATATTTCATGGTAAATGAAGTTTTTATTCAAATTTGTATTTAAAATTTAATTAAAAATTTAAGGTAAGGAGGCTCTCCTATGCTACTTCTGTTAGCCTCTTTTATTTCAGTTGCAAAACGGGTTCCTGTAGGGATGCAAATTGGGCCAAACGAACCGAATCAATCCAGGCCCGGATAGAAAACTTTTTGGGCTTGGGCAAACAACACAAGTTCTGCCTGGACAAAAGTTATAGAGTTGGGAAAATGACGGCCAATGACGTGTTTTGATAATTAATACTCCTTCCGTCCCTTATTTAGAATCCAATATTCTATTTTGGGATGTCCCTTAATAAGTGTCTATTTTATAAAGTTAGTGGGTAAAAGTTGGTGCATTGTCTATTTTGTCTCTAAAAGTAGATTTCATTTTGAAAAGTTAGTGAGTTAAAGTGTAATGATGATGGGTAAGTAGGAAAAGTGGAGGAAAAAGTTGATGTGAAAGATATAATGATAATAATGTCTTTTTAATAAGTTGGAGTTACGAAACATGACACTTAAAAAGGGACGGAGGGAGTACCTATTAAGGATATTTTCAGCATTAACAAATGTTCTTAGCATGTCCTTGGCGGGTATTAATTATCAAAAACACGTCCTGGGCCGTCATTTTCCCTATAGAGTTCGAATAAAAATGGAGTGGGCTTTTGGAAAGGTTTCGAGTAACCCGGCCCAAGCCTGAATATTATTATGTCACGTATGCAAGAACATATATGCAATAAAGAGCTAATTCGACTCTTGGGGTCAGGCGCATGAAATTAAGAAATAAGAAAGTAATTTGTTGCGGATCACTTAGTCCCTGTGTGGATGGCCTGCTTTTGACCGGACCAGATAGGAGATTAGTCGAGGTGCTCATAAGCTAGCCCGGACATCCTTGACTATCAAACCAAAAAAGAAAGAGGAGCTAATTCAGGCTGACTCCAATATTATTCAAAAAAAAAAAAAAAAAAAAACGTTCACTTTATGTAATTTACTTTATGATTAAACGTTCAGGTAGTTTAATCATCGGTCATATAAACAAGAGTAGTTTAACGATCTATCAAAATGAAACTCGATATTTTTTTCAATCCCAAAAATCATCTGGAGTCATTCTAAACTAAACTTCAATGATTTTTTTTTTTTAAAAAATAATTTTTCTATTGAATTGGACTGAGAGGGAAAACAATTTTTCTCTTTCCCTCGGGACTGAAGAAAAGACTTTCCACCGTACATCGAGGCTGAACTCGGGCAGACCTCAACCTACCTGAACCTTCATGAAAACATACCAAAGTTTTTATGAGATAATGGGATGGTACCTTATTCTGCATCCATCTTCAAACATCAAAATCAATCACAAATATCGACACCAGAGTCGGCCCTGGCTTTTCAAAGGCCTAAAGCAAAAAATTAAAAATGAGACATTTTTGTTAGTTCTCTTTCCCTCCAGACTGAAGAATGACTTTCCGCCGTACATTTCGAGGCTGAACTTGGGCAGACCTTAGCCTACCTAAACCTTCATGAAAATATACCAAAGTTTTATGAGATAATGGGATGGTACCTTATTCTGCATCCATCTTCAAACATCAAAAGCAATCACAAATATCGACACCAGAGTCGATCCTGACTTTTCAGAGGTCTAAAGCGGAAAAAATAAAAATGAGGCAATTTTGTTGGACTATTATAAGGGATAAAAAAATAGGAGGAGCTCTTGAAATTCAAAAAAAATTGGAGACCTAAAGCGGCCGCAACACAAGCTTTAGCTCAGGGCCGGCTCTGATCGACACAAAATTTTCGTAATAACCAAGATTCAAAAGGAATATATAAACTTTTGCAAAAATCCATATGCATGCTCACACAATCATGTGGTGATTGGTTTCCTTTCACCTTTTGTTGATTTCCTCTCTTTCAAGATAAAGCTACGCATATATATCATGATCTCAACGAATGCCAATCAGCATCAGAAGGAATAATGGTACTTCGACTAAGAAATGGTCATTCGGATTGGGGAGAAGAAAATCAGAAGAAAATCCCAAAAAGGGGGAGTTCTTCAAAAAGAAAGGTTGGGGGATCGAATCACTTATGATCATAATAATTAAATTAATTAACCTACAAATTGTGGGGTGGACTGTTGATTTACTACCAGAGAAGTTGAGTTGAACAAGAATATGCCCAACTTTAAATCATTCTACTAAACATTACTTCCTTTTAACATTCTCTTTATCTCATTCTTCTTGTGATTCTTGATCACGTTGTTTGTTTGACTGGATATGATAATCGGAGTGACCTAATTATCCAAGAAGACGACATATGGTGTTTGAGTTAAAATTTTTACAGCCTAAATTAAACATTCATCGAATATATAATCAAACTGATCACAAGACATATATACGATACCATAAAGGGTCTGTTTGTTTGGCGGGACTAAAAGTACTAAAAGGATATTTAACATAATCCCAAGGGGTTTGGCCAAGTGCATGTGGATCAAAAAACACATAAATGCTTCTCCTCCGTGAGATCCCGCGTTTGAATTCCACGGAGTCTCTAAACATTCCAAACTTTAGGGCTAGAGGGTTTGTCTAGTCCTTAATTCAAAAGCCTCAAAATTAGTTAAGGTGCACGCAAACTAATCCAAACATTCCATTAATAATAATAATAATAATAATAATACCACACCTACTAGCACATTATATTTTCCACCTTCTATCATATTATATGTCCGATGGTTTTTCAATCTATGCAAAAAAAATAAAAATAAAATAAAACACCCGATATGTGAACTCTTTGAAAATATAGTCAAACTTGATTCTTATATCCGGTTAAGCAAATGGGTTTATGTGCATACGAACCCTAGTGGTGTGTGGTTTTATTAATTCCATCACTCCCATAAAATTGCACATTCGATCTTTCACCTTCATTTCATTCAACCACCACACCAAGCATGAACTCGAGCTTCAGGCGAGAATCGAACCCTCACCTTCCACGTGGAAGAGGTGAGGAATTGAAGTGCCGTTGGCAGAAGAGTGATGGTTTGTAGAAGTAGAGATCACATGTATCCACTTGACTTCTTTTTTTCTTCATGAAAATGATATATACGATGTACATCTAGTTTGAATTTCAGCATCTTTAATTATATGGAAAATCTAATGTAAAATCTTAATAATTTTAAAAAAAATCGTATTGGCTGACTCATTTGACTAATTAATTGTGATTTTGGAATATTCATTCAATGTTATATTGGTTAAGTCATCCGTTACATACCAATATTTCAAAAAAAAAGTTTAAATCTATATATCTCTCTCGTACAATATTGTCTTCGCTTCTAAACGTGGACGTATTACACATTGATTGGCTACTCTGTTTGAGAGCCCATAAAGAAAATTTTAAAATTGTTTCCACTTGATCAAACCAAATGTAGGAGTGAAAAAAAAAACATTAAAATTTGAAATTATGTCATCTATACTTATAGAATGATTATCATCTGTCCATGTTGGTATCTTTTATGACACTTCTTCTGATTTGCTCACCAGTTTATATTGTTACTTTAACTATAGTCTGTTTCCAATACTCAGCGGCTTGATTGAACCAAGCCTCTACAATTTCAGAGGTGAAGGGAGTTCATTTGCTGTTGTGGAGAAAGACGACGACTTGGTTTTGGTTCACTCGTTCTTGGCGCTAGGACTTGATCTTATTTCCACTTCTTTGGCATCCTTACCCATTGGTTGCCTGCTAGGTTGAGAGAGAGAGAGAGAGAGAGAGAGAGAGAGAGAGAGAGAGAGAGAGAGAGAGAGAGAGAGAGAGAGAGAGAGAGAGAGAGAGAGAGAGAGAGAGAGAGAGAGAGAGAGGTTTTAACTTTGACATGATATTACTGAAAACACAATATGTATATTATCAACTTTGGGGAAAAAATTAAATAACAAACAAAAATAAGAGAAATGATGTTAATAAAAATATATAGTGCCAAAAAAGAGTAATTTTAGTTTAGGGTAATTGATTTTCACACTCCCTTAACTTTTTTATAACCACGTTCTTTTTTTGTCCTCTTGTGATTTGAGCTTACAAAATTAACCTTTCATTTGTATATTTTTTTTACACTTAGAAGGATGACGTTGTAAATTCACATTACAATAATACAAAAAGAAAATGTGGTTATTAAAAATGGGAGTGTGAAAATCACTATCTATTTACTAAAATGAGACATTTTAAAAGAAAATGTGGTTTTTTTTTACCACGATGGTCTTGGAGTTCATCGAACTACTGTGTCAAGTGTTTTTGTTTCTTATGTACCCAAAAAAAAGGAAAAGATATACAATTAGTTTTGCAATTTTTCAATAGATATATATAGTTTATTAGTTTTGAATTCATAGTGTACTTAGACCAATAGTAGACAAAGCATATTTTAAATATTTAGGAAAAATTACATCAACGAAATAAGAAAACTGATAATGTCAAACAAATAATATATATCATTGCCAAAACGTTTTATTTGAGTCAGATCCGTGTCATATTTTGCATCTAAGAAATTATTAGAGATTACAAGATTCACATTCTTAAATTTGTATGTATTGGTGTGCTTACCTTATTGACAAGGATTCATTTAATTCATAATCACTTCTTTTTCACACCGTACATTACAAAAGAAAAAAAAAAGGAAAAAACAAAAGAAAATGACAAAAAAATAAATAAATCTATATGGGAAAATTCCCCAAGGATCCGCCTCCTCTGCAATTGGAGTCTCTACACAGTTCTATCTGGATCGTTCATCTTGGCTGAGATCACATCAATTGCTATCTGCAGTCAAATCAGAGGCTGCATTTATTCACTAAATAGAGTTGACAGTATGGGAAACGAGGTAGGATCGATATTCTCTGTGCAGAAAACTCACATGTCTCTGTGCTGAGGGATTTTCTGACCGTTGGATTTAAAACATAAAACACACACACAATCGATAAACATCTGTATAAATATGGGATAGCCGAGATTTAGGTGTTATATAGAGGAAGAGTAGAAGTAGTTACTTTTATGAGAGGGTTTCATCAATAAACTGATTATTAGAGTACTTCATCAACACTTAATCATGGCACCGACAGGTACGTCTGTACTCTTTTTCACTAGGAAATTCATGATACACGCATTTTCATATACATTTGCTCCAACGCGTTTTTATTTCCTTTAGCATGTGTTTGAATCAAGAAATTTGCGATGAAATTTGGGTTTTAGGTTTTGCGTGTTTCTCCCTTTGTTACGCTTGTCGTGTGTGCTCTTTGCCCGTATAAAGACTTTAGTTCAAAATCTCGGATCCCAAAAGCTATAAACTCCTTTGGGCCAGTTCACATTAACCTAACTTATCTATGTGGTGGTGGTTGAGGGTTCCAACTACATATGCATCTATATATCTATCCATACCTTCCTCAATGGGTTGGGTCACGACTTAAAACTTGAGGGTACGCTTGCGCACTCTAAAGACTTCAGTTTCAAAATTTCCTAAGTGCTATAAACTCCTTAATTTGGGCCAGTTCATACAAGACTTAATTTGCTCTGGCTTTTCATTGGCCCCCTGATAGTGGACAATGAGATTAGTCCTATAGGATTAGTAAGTGTGCGTATGCTAACCTGGACACTTGAGTCATAAAAAAAAAACTATATACTAAACATGTGTATGATACACGACACACTCCCTTAATTTTTATTTTTTTTAAGAAATAAACTCTCACAAAAATCTTTATCCTGGTTTTTCACTTAATAAGGGAAAAAAAAATCTTTCAAACTTTCACGGACCACGGTTAACATAATTTTCACATTTAACGTTTGGAAATGATTTTGCCACTCCTTTTTTTGTTAACGCCACTCCCCTGCAAGTGTATATTTGCATCAAAAATACACTTATAGGGAAGTGACGTTAACAAAAAAAGGAATGACAAAATCAACATCCTTAACATTAATCGTAAATGATGAGAGATAATAGTAATGGTTTTCCTAGTACTTTCGTGCATAGTACAAGTGCCGCGCTTGTGCCGAGATTGTTGGGGTGATTTCTTAATTTCCTGCATGTTACCTAGATCTACGGTAGAATAAGTTCCTTCACCATCAAGAAAAGGAAAACGACCACATTGACTTGTTGGCTTGTGTGGTCTTTGATTTTGGATTGGTGGCATGTTAGTTGGGTGTGCCCTGCATCCCTGTTTGACTTGTTTTCATGGTGGCTTGGGTATGGTTTCAAAAATTTGGAGAAGTTTTTGTGGGAAACAACTTTCCAAGCTACAATTTGGTCATTATGGTTGGTTAGGAATGATCTTGTGTTCAATAATGCTACTTGGTGTGTGGAGGATCTTGGGGAGTTAATTAAAACTAGAGTAGCTATGTGGGTTAAGGTGAAATTCGATACAAAGGTGCACTCGGTGGAGGACTTTAAGGGCTATCTTGACGGTATGAGGAAGGTGAAAGTTTGATTGCCTGTGAGAGGAGTGGGTGGTCCAATTATCTGTTGGATGTGGTCCTCTTCTCCCTTTCGTATTCTTTTTTTCCTTGTGGTCTTGTTTTCCTTTGCTCGTAAGCGTCTGTGTTTTGTGAGCTTTATCTCAATGTACCATTTTCGAGCTAATAAAATTCTTCGTTTTGCCGAGGAAAAAAAAGAGAGGAAAACGACCACATTCAAAACACTATTAAGCCCGTTAATTTGTCCAAGTCTTGGGATTTGAGTCATAAGGTCATATAAATTTTCTTCCCCAAACTTTCATTGAATGTATTGAAATTAAAGTTCTCATATAATATTTTACCTTGTTTGTTCAATTGTGTCATACTAATTAATAACCACATTAATTTAACAACATTATTTTACCCCGTGGTAAAGATTTATCCTTTTTGCATGAGTATAAAGTATAACTTTATTAGGGTTTTTAGGAGGAGAAATAGACTTACTCGCGGAGCCGCTGTAA
Source organism: Rhododendron griersonianum (assembly GCA_018127125.1). Classification (NCBI taxonomy): domain Eukaryota; kingdom Viridiplantae; phylum Streptophyta; class Magnoliopsida; order Ericales; family Ericaceae; genus Rhododendron; species Rhododendron griersonianum. Next base: position 39,226,239 of record CM030795.1, on the reverse strand, counting down.
ACAGGCCGTTCAAGGAGTCGTGCGATCTTGACGGTTTGTTTCGGCTTTGAACGATCTGAATTTAAATGAAATTTTTTCGGAGAAGAGTTTTTCGGACTGTCCAAAACACATTTTATGGAAGAATAAGTTCCTCCACCGTCAAGAACAGGAAAACGACCACATTCAAAATACTACTACTTAAGCCATTTTCTGTCCAAGTCTTGGGATTTGAGTCTTGGGTTAATGAGTCATAGTGAGAGCACATCCTACTGGTTTTAAGGCCATTTAATGTTCCCCCCCCAAACATTCATTGAATGTATAGAAAGTTGTCATTAATACTGTATTTTACCTTCTTTGTTCAATTGTGTCATATAATACTAACTAGTGCTTGTCCGTGCCTACGGCACTACGCACCGGTTCAACCGGATTAAAAAATAGAGCACTTAATTTTTTAATCACATTTTTGATGTGTGAACAGTGAACGTGTGCCGGCGTGTGTGCATGTGCGTAGTGAGTGCCACCTAGGACAAATGGTGCCACGCAGGACAACCCTTCTGTTTTATTAGATAGATTAATTAATTTAACAACATTATTATTTTACCCATGATAAAGACTTTATCCTTTTTACACTTGTATATAAAGTAGTACTTTATTAGAGCAAGTTTACCAGCAATGCAAAAATAGCTTTTTAGCTATTTTAGCTCACCAATAGGGGTAAAATAGCCAGACAGCAGAGTAGTTAAACACAAAGGCAAAATGTATTTTTGAATAGTGCTTCGGCACTTTTAGCTCTCAACTGTTCAACAGGTATAGAATTTTGTATCATTATTTGCTCTCTCCTCTCTCTGTCCCTCTCTCTTCCTCTTTCTTTTTTTTAAAAAAAAATTGTACTTTGGGGAACTGTTGGAGAAAGAAAGAAAATATATTTTAATAGAGGATAGGTTAAATAGATAGTATTGGTGTAGTGTTGAAAGAAATATGAGAAGGTAAAATAAAAAATGTGCACTGTTGACAAGTTTTTTTTACCTAATTACTGAAAAACTTGCTCTTAGGGTTTTGAGGAGAAGTTGGCCGGGGTAAGTAGTTTGACTCCGGCCCATTAACCCACTGAGAGAGACGACCGTGAAACACCCCCCTCTCGAGCACCACACCAGGACCAGGCCAGGCAGACCCTTTTTTTTTGTTGTTTATATATTTAAAAAAGCATGAGTGGACTAAAAATGTGACCAACTTTTTATTGTTAAAAAGCACACCAAAAAAGAGGCCGGCCGGCCACTACTTTTTCTTGACTTTTTTCCCCTGGTAATCTAAAGGATCGCAACGTGAAATATGATAGTACTGTATGCCAAACCCTTTGCCTGAGTCAACGGTTTAGAATGCCTCCGATACAGGCGAAGTTTTCTAGGGAAACTTTTTGGTAATTTCACATACTTGTTAAGTACTCCAGCTATACATACATATTAGTATAGCTTATGACCAACTCCGATACGACTATTATTACTAGTCATGCATATATATTGTAGTCAAAGAAGCGACCGCATGCACGTGGACGCAATTCTAGTTAAATGCATGGATGGCGTAAATTTCGCGTATCTTGTGTAAATGTTTCTTAGATCTTCTCTCGTACTTGTGTTTCTTAGATTCTAGTTAGAGTAGTTCAATGTAATCCTGACAATCTCTAATGGGTAATTTCACGTATCTTGTTCTTTATTTTTTTTTTTATTGTTTTTGTATTTCATAGATTCTAGTTACGGTCAACATAAGCCTATCAATCTATTGAGTCATTTGAAGTCTTCCAATCCACTTACATACTAAATACGATTATACAATTACCAAAAGTCTAAATTTAGTACTTGGTCGAACAAGTTAAGTAATATATATGACCGGCCCTGATTTTTCGGGTTCTTAAAGAGAAAATTAAAGGCTCATCCTTTCACGTGATGAGATCCAGCTCAGAGCTAGCCGACTCTATTAAGTTCACTTTGACATGAACACAACCCTATTAATTTTGACTAGGATCATCAAACATTATATGTCAATATTTTTTTTTTGAACGGCATGTACTATTATAAGTCAAAATGGAACAATCAAATCTAGACATAGCATCATCCCAAAAACAGGACTTGAGACAGTAGCAGGCACAGAGAACTCCATATGTCTTCTTGTTTAATTCTGATTCTATTCTATTCTAGCGGTCAAAAAAGCAAGGAATTACGTACTCACGCCATCCAGAATTTCAGTGACAATGACCTCCCTACCCCTACCTTTCTTTCAATGATTAAATATACCTCTCTATCTTTTTCATAAATATACTCCTGATCTCTCTCTCTCTCTCTCTCTCTCTCTCTCTCTCTCTCTCTCTCTCTCTCTCCATGTATGACGATCATGCGTGAACATCGTAGAGTTGAGAAACCATCCACATGCTTCGTGGGGTTAGTCATGATTCTCTCTCTCTCTCTCTCTCTCTCTCTCTCTCTCTCTCTCTCTTTCTCTCTCTCCCCAATAATTGACCAATTAATATGAATGGAACTAGTTTATTACATTGGGCCGCGTTACGCGCGTATGTAGCGGAGTATTATTAATGCACGCCCGATTAGGCCAACTTAGACGCTCAGGTAATTTAATCCATTTGGGTTCCTTGAAGAACACGGTTTACTAATGTATAGTAGTAATTAGGAAAGATTTTTTTATGGCATCTTTCTTGTTTTTTGATCGAACCTCAACGTATGCTTGTAACTAGTTGTGATGTCATTTTGTAATTATATGTCCGGACCCGTTTACCCACATTCTCAACTAATCCCGAAATCTTGAAGCCAAGAAGCATTTTGCGGCCCATCGGTAACATGGGTACTGCACTTAGGTGTCAGGACTCAGGAGAAAGGAGCTCAAGAGTTCAACGTTTCTTCCAATGAGCTAATCATAATTATTTTAACGATACAAACTTTCGCCGATAAAAGAATATTCCCAATCTTTAAAGTGTAGGTTGCTGGTTATAAGAGTTGACCTTTCAAACTTGGAGGGTAAGTCTCTAAAATTAAGGAAAGCTTGATTCTACTTTTAGTGAATACTCTTGTTTTTTTTTTTGCCAAACGATAGAGCGTTAATACTCTTGGTAATATATATAGATAAAGTTACATAGTAGATGAAAACCAAAATGAAATAAAAGAAGCCATGCATAAAAATGAAAATATTTTACTAGTGTGAAGAGGGGGGGGGGGGGGGGTTTCACCCAATATTTAATTTCGGCCGCCGCCATCATCATTAGCATCTGATGACAATCCCATGGCAAAGATAAAACCATTTTGTGTAGCAATAATTGGAATCATGACCCATTGAAAAAGTATATACACATTTCATGGCTATGGATATAGAGAGAGAGAATGGATAGATATATAGAGAGAGAAGAAAATATTTCATTCCCACTTAAACTGGTGGGGTGGGGAGTGCCACGCAAAGCTAACCCATCTATCTATATATAGGAGGACATGAGCTTGAAGTTTTAGGACGTGAACCAAGCAAATTCACACTAAACCTCTATAGCACAAACTCACACTCACTCTCTCTCTCTCTCTCTCTCTCTCTCTCTCATACATTTAAAAGTGTCTTTGTTAAGTAAGTAATGTCGTTCAAAATAGCAGCGGAGAGTTTTCCGATCACGCCGCTCGAGGTGGTGGTGAGAGAGTACGACGAAGAGAGGGACAAGGCGGGGGTGGAGGAGCTGGAGAGGCGGTGCGAGATCGGGCAGCGAGGAAAGCCTTCTATGGTCACTGACCTCTTGGGAGACCCTATCGGCCGCGTCCGCAACTGTTGTTTGCGTGTTATGCTGGTGAGAACAAACACTTTTCTTTCACAAGTTTTACCAAGAGAACAAACAAATTAAACGATAGGACAGCGGTATTCGTGCTAAAAATATCATACAAAATTTGAACGCGGAAGAACGTTGTTTTATATTCGAGTTTTGATTTCATGTTTGTAAGGCATTTTGTTCAATATATATATCTCGTTGCGATTAAAATGTACTTCCCTTCGCCCAGAATGACCACTTCTATCATAAATATCGAGGAGCGATATACCACCACATTTTCTCATGATTTTAATTCACCATGGTTCCGACTAGTATACTATATGCATGTTTTCGAACCGCAGAATCAATCATTTCTCCCCCTCTTTCCCCTCGATATACCCATTGTCGAGTTTCTTCCATATTTTTTTCGTTGTTTCAAAAAAAAAACAAACAAACAAACTGAGCGCTGATAAAAATCTGGTGAAACACACAATATATCCATAAAATGTGGATATTATTGCTCATACATATATAGTTTCGTGGGAGTAATATTTTTCCTACTTGTGGTGAACAGGTTGCAGAGTATGGGGAAAGAGAAATCGTGGGAGTCATAAGGGGTAGCATAAAAACAGTGACTAATGGAAAGAAAGCCGCCAATGGTGTTCCATGTTTTGAAAAACTGGCTTATATCCTCGGACTCAGAGTTTCAACTACACACAGGTCTCTCTCTCTCTCTCTCTCTCTCTCTCTCTCTCTCTCTCTCTCTCTCTCTCACACACACACACACACACACACGACCACACACAGAGATGCATGCATGTGCTTTTTTGGTTTCTAACACTCCTCTAGCTCCACAGAACCACGATTTGATTCGGCAATAAAGAGTTTATATTGTTCCTCGTATCCCGGAAAGGAGAGGACAACACAACTTTTTTCACAAATTTGTAAAAAAGACGATTCACACTAGTCTTTCTTATTCATATTCGTCCTCTCTTTTGTCTTTATTCATATGAAACTGTGACACTGTCCGCTCATCCATCCAACTTTTAATACCGTAGTGTCATGAATTTTCGTAAATAACTACTGTACAAAGAGAGAATATAAACAGTAAAACGACCAGATTGTGAAGATCAGTTACTAAATATAGATTATTCGCGATTATAGTGGTCTCCTACTTGAAAGTGAGCAGTCAAGTATTCTTGTATAGCAACTTTAGCCATTTTAAAAGTACATACGCGCGTACATATACGATCGTAGTCAAACCAATTAAGGTAATCAGTAAATAAATCCATAATGGAGCTTCTTTTTTTTCTTTTTTTTTTTGGGAATTTGTTCTGTAAAATATTGTCAATAAAGGGTTTTCGAAAATGCCCAGTTCAAGATTCTTCCTAACGCATGCAAGAAAGAAAAGCACAAAAACTAGTTATTGGTGAGTTAGTGTCCATGCAATATCACACTCAAGTGGGGTTCCTTAATTTATCAGATTTATTACTATATACCCCATAGCCATTGGAACATATTCCGTATTTATTTTGGTTCTTATTTTTGTATTTAAACAATCATTTCTTGATCCCATTTCAAACCCATTATCCCAATTTCCCAAATCATCATATCCTTCTAAATTTGTTCCCCTATACTTTTTTCAACATAAGTACCCCACAACAATCATTCATTTTCCTAACAACTAGCAATTGGTTGCCAGTGCATAGTTATCGGTACTAATTTTTTCGATAACTCAGGTGTTCGGACCAACTTACGCAGCTACGCACAAATAATTATCAGTATTTGTGACGTTGTGTCTATGTGCAATCGGTGTGCCTTATATGCCGTTATTAACATGATTCGGAGACATTGAATTGACACATTTTCAATTGGTGCAGGCGGCTTGGCATTGCTACGAAACTGGTCCAACATTTGGAGCAATGGTGCACCCAAAATGGTGCGAATTTCTCGTACATGGCCACGGAATGCACCAACAAGCCTTCGATAAACTTGTTCACTGCGAAGTGCAACTACCTCAAGTTTCGCACCCCGGCCATGCTGGTGCAACCGGTTCACGCCCACTACAAGCCGCTAGGCTCGGGTGTGGCCGTGGTCCGAGTCCCCCCACATCTCGCCGAGTCCATCTACCGCCGGGTCTTCGCCAACTCGGAGCTCTTTCCTCAAGACATAGATCAAATCCTGAAAAACAAGCTCAACTTGGGCACTTTCATAGCCATACCCAAAAAGTTGCTCACCCAGTGGAACCCGAAAACCGGAGTTTTACCAAACAGTTTTGCCATTTTGAGTGTGTGGAACACCAAGGAAGTGTTCCAGTTGCAAGTGAAGGGGGTGTCGAAGCTAACGTACGCATGTTGCGCCGGGAGCAGGGTGTTGGATAGCTTGATGCCGTGGCTAAGCATACCATCCATTCCCAATTTCTTCAGGAAATTCGGTGTCTATTTCTTGTTTGGGCTCCACATGGAAGGAAAAGGTGCTTCGCGCCTCATGAAGTCTCTATGCGCCTTTGCCCACAACATGGCCAGCCACGACGACGGGTGTGGGGCCGTGGTGGCCGAGGTGGGCCAGAGGGACCCGGTTAGAGAGGCGATTCCGCACTGGAGGAAGTTTTCCTGGGCCGAAGACCTGTGGTGCATCAAGAAGCTTGCGGCCGCGAAGCAGGAAGCCGGCGAGGAATGTGGGCCGTTGGATTGGTTCAAATCGCAGCCGTCCTCGTCGGTGATCTTTGTTGACCCGCGCGATTTGTGACATGTGGCTTATATGAGTACAGAGTAATTTCTGTAATTATTATGAATTTCTGATCGAAAACCAAAGAAATTAAAATGTTAGTACTATAACTAATTTCATTTTTTTAATCTCATGTTTGTTAGTGGGATTAAATTTTTTTTTTTTTAGCATTACTCCATTATCCATAGTCCATACCATGTATTTGATTACTAGTTTGAGAAACTGCTGAGAATAGATGCAAAAGTTTCCATGCACCAAACTCAACTTTGTCCCAGTAGTTCATCACTTGGTTAATTATGGAATTGATTTTCTCCTCGAATTGTATAGAAAAGTCTAGCGTACGTGGTTTACAACTGCGGACGCAGCTGTGTTTGCCGCCGTCCAATGAATGTGAGTGCACGTACATCGAACAGCTCTGCGTGGAGGCGTGTGCTGTGTGCATAACATTGTTTTAAAAACCTATTCATGTACATCTACAACAAGCGAGGCTTAAAATAAGAAGGGGACCGCACTATGGACCTGCTTGTTGTGAGAGTGTGTGGATTGCTAAAGTTGTATCAAAAGGAGGTGGCTTCTCGGCAGTCCCTTTTGGGGATTGAGCTAAATAGTGCAGGTTCTGTGGACTCGATCAGGATCCATTTTAATGATTTGAAATGGTTCATTTTGTAGAGATCATCAAGAAAATTAACCATGTCGGAAATCATACAGTAAAAATGGAATGCCGATAAATACCGGTTGGGAATGCATTTATGATAATGTAAATGGGTTCAGCCACACTAAATCAAATCCATTCTTATAACTGGTAAATTCATTTCAAACAGGTATTAACTGTCACCAATTTTTGTGATCTCTAACACGATTTATGTTCTCGATGAGCTCTATGAAATGGATGTACAGTTACGATCATAAAAATAAACACTGCTCGTATCCGTAAACCCAAACTGTACCGTGCAGGCTGAGAAACCTCTTCGACCCATATCAAAATTAGGAAGGAAAAAAAGAAAAGAAGAGTTGTCCATATATCTAATTCCAGTGTGATGGGGATGTTGCCAAACACCCCCTGCCAAGTGCGGTGTTGAGTGACATCCGGCTATTCATCTCGACATGAAAGGCTCGGATTGAATTTGAGCGCATATAGCTCTGAACCGTCTATTGCTGGGTCAAGATTTGAGTCATCGATTACCGAGATGAACGGCCGAATCGACCACTTGGCACCATTGCCAGCCTGCCAAGCACTCCCACAATTGGCAGCATCTCCCAATCCGATTTATTGTTGGTTGATGACACCATGTAGGCATGTAGTAAGCCATCTTTGTTGCACTCTTGTTTTTTTAATTCGAACTTTAATTACACGCGAACTATCATGCATTGATTATAGAGATTTTAGAGGGGGACAAAAACAAAGAGTAAAGACAAAAGAAAAAGTGAACAACATTTTTATTTTACACCTAAAAGAAAAGGTTAAACCAACACATAAACCAAGTTGTGGTGGCGTTGCACACATTGGTCCTTTTGGTCATGAAAGTTGGCAAAATATAAGGAAGAAAGCAAAAGCACTACTAAATACTACTAATCTCACAATCTCCATTTTTTCGAAAAATTATCGGATGCGTCCCCAACACTCCTTAACTCCACACATTCATGTGGCGAATCCTCCAGAAATGTTATGTTAAAAGGTGTCCCCACCAGATCACCAGTATGAAAAAACTCTCTATATATGTATACCTCTGTTCCCTTGCATCTTCAGTCGCACGATTGCACAAGTTGAAAATGCATGGGAATAGAGGACATTAGGGTTTTCGTTATAGAAGATTTGACTTGAAAAGGTGTTGAGACACCACGTAGCGATTTCTCAACACCACCAAAAAATCTCTCCTATTTTTTCCTCGATTGTGCTTGTGTAATGTATGAGAGAGAGAGAGAGAGGGAGAGAGAGAGAGACGGTCATATGCAGGGGTACAGAGAGATGGTGTTGTGCAATCTCTCCTATTTGTAACTTTTTTTTTGCGTTATGGGTTCCGAAAGATGCACTATTTTCCATGGTCCCATACACTAGCCTAGTTACCAACACGTGCTCTCTCTCTCTCTGCACCCTATTCGAGCCGTCCGTTGGTCAATCCAACAGTTCAGATCTCATCTCTACCGTTTGCCATCCGAGCTGTTCAATGACGAGATCAAGGACCGAGAATCTAGACCATTGAATTGTCAAATGGATGGCTTAAATAGCCGTTTAGCATCCGAGTCGAACGGACGGCTCAAATAGGGTGGAGAGAGAGAGAGAGAGAGCACGTGTTGGCAACTAGGCTAGTGTATGGGACCATGGAAAAGCACGCTCTCTCTCTCTCTCTGCACCTTATTCGTCTGTTTGACAATTCAATGGTCCAGATTGAACGGCTTGGATGCTACACAGTGGAGATGAGATCTGGACCGTTGAATTGCCAAACAGACGATTCGGATAGGGTGCAGAGAGATAGCGCGCGCACGTGTTGGCAACTAGGCTTGCTTATGGGACCAAGAAAAAGTAGTGCATCTTTTGGAACCCATAACCCAAAAAAAAAGTAACAAAACACGGGACCTTAATTTAATCACTGGACAAATGAGACTGCCTACTTTGTATTACGTGAAAGTAATCAAAGGTTTAAAACAAGCCATTAACGTGGCATCAAAAGGTTAAACTGTCTCTGGTCCCCTCCCACTCGGAGGGGTTAATTGGCGATAAAAGTCTCTAATCCTTTCGGCTAAAGAGCCAATGATGTTAACCCCAGTTGAATTAATCATCATTGTGTAAACATATTGTTATAGTATCCATTTCTATAATCTTGAATCTATTACTCCACTTTGATACTAATTTGTATTCCCAAAATTGCTATCAATCTTCTAACTTCTACTGGCAGTCTTCTTTGTCTTCTATCTAGTTTCTTCTAACTTCTACTGACCCTTCTCTTTGTCTTTTTTCTAGCTTTGCGGATTGCTGACGGTTGTTTTTACCGACAAAAGATAAATTTTATTAAACTCGATAAGGGTACATCGAGCATCCAATAGAATATTGGATGAAACACTAAATGCGCCATGATTGAAATCTCTAACTTAAGCAAATTTGTTAAGAAGTAAACATGTAGCTATAATGATTTAACTGAATACGCCATCGCATACACTAGGTCTTTTCTCACTTATATACTTCTGTAAAGCAGATGATTACGCAAAGTATGTAGACGTAAACGCTAGGTCTTAACTTAACCTAGAAGGTGGGGAATGGAATCTCATAATGAGAATCGAACCAGGTCTTTTTTCTGGTAAAGGGAAGCTTTTCTACTTAGTTATGCCATCGCAAACACTGGGTCTTTTCTCACTTATACTTTTTTAAAGCCGATGATTACGCAAAGTATGCAAACGTAAACGTCAGGTCTTAACCCAACTTAGAAGGTGGGGAATGGAATATCATAATGAGAATCGAACCAAGTCTTTTTTCTGATAAAGGGAAGCCTTACTACTCAACTATCGTTTGTTCTCGACCGTTCTATGTTGTGTAACCAACTTGAAAAATTAGTAATATAAAGCTTGCTCCCCTATTGGCTTAAAAAGAAAAAAAATTTAATTAGGGTTGAGAATCAATCTACGTGTAATCATAACTTTAAGGCCTATTATGCTAATCACACATGTCGAAGTATCAGCTTTATTTCATTCGTAGAAGGGGGACCAATTATAGTAGCAGAGATCCCATGTGTCTTAAAAAGGAACTAGACTTTGTTTGCTATATAAATTTTGGACTACCCTTATAAAGTAAAATATTTTTGGGCTACATTATTTCCTCTTAGCTACCACCAAATACGAAGATAATTACACACCCAATACAATGATGAGCATAAAGCGAAAATATATATTTCAATGAAATTCTTTCTTATAAATCCAGATTTAGTCACGGTACACGTAAGCTGCCCGAACACCCGAGTTATGAGGGGAAAAAAAGATCATTACACAGTATCTTTTCTATTGGTGAACGTAAAACCAACTCGATAGGATACTTGGTGGCTGTACATTTGTTAAGGTGAACCCAAGATTCATGGTATCCACTTCTTTTACTATTGAGATAGTAGAAAAACCGCTACTTACTGTATCCCTCTGTTGAGAAATCAATAAAAAAAAAAAAAAACCAATTTGACTATTTATTACCACAAAATTCATTTTCATAAGTTATTAACTGTATAGTAGTTTGATAGCATTGTCTAAAAAGGTGAGTACGCATTGGAAGCAAATGAATGATGAAATTCATTAGTTCCTACTGAAAGGTCGTATGATACTTGGAACAAAGACTTTTTTTTTTTATTTTATCGGCAAAACAAAGACTTTCTTACTGAAAGATCGTATAATACTTGGAACACAGATCAGGACATGTATGTGTTCTAGCCGTCCAATACTTGTGGGTTCCACGTACATCGAACGACTCCAAACATCTCGGTATCGGTATATCATTACTGTAGGAGGTCACAAGTTCAGATTTTAAGAGGTGGATCAAAGGTTGTTTAATGTTGTCGTAGCCTCTTGAGTCAATGAGTCATCAGCTTTTGTGTTTTCCCACCATGGATGACATAACCCTGATGTTTTTGGAGACTTTCTATGACCACAGTTATTTGAGAACTTGCAGGAATTTTGCCAGAACCACAGTTACATTATGCCAAAACGTCAGACTGCAAAATTCGATTAAGCAACGAGTTCTAATGCTGTACAATAATACCAATGTATCAGCATTTTTAAGTGATACATGGGTGTTTTACATAGAACACAACCGGAGTGTATCAACACGCGATCAAGGCATAATTGCAAGCACTTCTCACATTGTGGAGGCTTTGGCGAAACTTGAAAATCTGGATTTCTCATCTCGTAGAAGAATCTGAGGGTTTCCTTGTTCCACCTACACAAGCAAATGGAATGAGAAATTTATATGTACACAATTAAAGTAGGAACAATAGGAACTACATCTCGTTCGAGGATACCCAGCACAAAGATCCCAAGCACCAAGGTCCTAGGATGTACTGGCTGCCTCCCAGACCAAGAAAGTAATATTGCAGAAATTCTGATTCACAACACTCTATTGTTTACTCAAGAAAAGTAAGACCAGCATCACTAGAATTCATGAGTCCAGAGAAAAGTTTCTATGTCATCCAAATTACCAAAAAATTCTACCTTCATTTTATGTGGAAATTCTTTCTTCCTACCTTCATTTGTCATTTTTTCTTTACCTTACTAATTTGGTGGTGAACCTCAAACCTATGGCAAGCACAAACACCTGCTAACCCCATTACATGGTCAAAGTCCACCCAACAAGGCCCTTAGCTCTTAAAAAATTGGCTTTTTCTTGTTTTCGAATCTCAACATCGCAGAGGTAAAGTTTCCAAAATAGTAAGCATACCAGGACCCCTTGATCAAGAATCAGGATATTGTCCATGTTCGATACTGTGGAAATGCGGTGGGCAATTGTGATCACTGTCATGCCCCTGCATTCACTAGAGATGGCATTCTGTAGCTTTGAAGCTGTTTGAGTGTCTACATTGGCTGTGCATTCATCCAAACAAAGTACCTGAATAATATTGCCAGTATCAGTACAGATAGTTTTGAGTGTGGCCGTTGCGAACGTTTAATGCTCACCTTGGAAGACTTGAGAAATGCACGCGCAAGGCAAAGGAGCTGTCGTTGACCAACAGAAAATGAAGTTCCAAATCCTTTTACGTGGATGTCTAATCCTCCTGCTGATTCTACTTCCTCCTTGACATGACAATTTTCTAGAGCCTTCCAAATTTTACAGTCATCATTCACCCGGAATGGATCTAGGTTAGCCCTGGAAAGTGGTACAAAGCATAAGTGCATGCACTGCTTCAATTATTAAACGTAGTCAATATCATGGTAACACAACCAACATAACAATGTTATCTGAATCATGCAAACATAGGACAAAAGAAACCATTCACTGACAAAAACAAAAACAAAAAACACAAAAACCCCCAAAACAGCCGAAAAAACCAGCAAGAAGATTTTCCCCTACGACAGCAGGCCCCACATTGTGACAAAGGCTACTTTGCTTCGAAAGATGAAAAAGGAAAATAAATTGCTCGCAATGAAGAGAAAAAAAACTTCCTGGTTCAGCTAGGTGTGACGCCTCTCGTATGTGTAAATAGTATCAAGCAATCATTCCATATACTTTCTGCCTTCTACTAAAACCCCAACTGTTTTAAGTCATTCTTATACCCACCTAAAAAATGGAGGAAAAATGATGAAAAGGAAGACTCTCCATGCACTGCTGCTAGTAGGCTATGGGTTGAAGAATGACGTGGACTTTTATTGGGTTAAAAACAGTTGTGGGGCAAGTTGGGACCAAACAAGATACGAAAGGTTTTGTAACACAAAGGGGCATACCTGCCTTACTCTAAAAGGAAAACCTTTTCTTTTTGGCAAAAGATGTCACTACTCATTCAGTTTTATAACAACGCAACATTGCTCATATTGATAATTGCAACTCTGCATAAGGAAGAGCTTCGCTGCTACAGCAAACAGTCTTCTTGCTGCCTTGCTAGTCTTTTTAGGTGTTTAGGTTCGTTACCTTTTTCTTTTCAAGTGAGTGTTTTCTTTTGGCTCCGGTTAAAATTGCTCACATGACTCTTACAATTTTTTCTGTTGGTCTTGTTAACATACCGTCCACGTGATGTTGAATGAGCAAGTAATGAGTAAATATACCTCAGGGATCCTTCAAACAAGAAGGGAGTCTGGGGAACAGCAGCAAAATGTGATCGAAGATGTCTTACAGGAACATCAGCTATATTCATGCCGTCCACTAAAATACGTCCTTGACATGTAGGGTTCAGGCGAAAGATGGCATTCAATACACTAGATTTTCCTGCACCCGTTCTTCCAACAATTCCAACCTGATAGAGTACATTTATGGCTATTTTAAACTCAAAACCATTACGAATTTTTAAATTCGGAAAGAGAGTACTTGTTCAAGACGTATCTACTGATAAAAGTTGTACATATCAGGAAATAAATGAAAATGACCTGCATGCCCCCAGGAATAATGAAACTGACGTCCTTCAATGCAGCAGGCAAAGATGGGATATATCTCAGAGTAACATTCTGAAACTCGATCTGTCCTTGAAGTGGCCACTCCGGGTCTAATTGTTGGTACCCATGCAGTTCTTCTTGAGGAACGTCCATATACTATAGCCAGAAAATCAAATGTTATTTCAGTGACAAATATATGTCCAAGCATTAATACTTTTGACCTTCATACCTCAAGAACCCTCTCAACAGATACCATCTCCTTTTCTGTTTCGGTGAAACTTGTTAAAAAACTTCCCAACAAAGACACAACTGGGGCTGCATATGAAAGAGCCAAGCCTACCTGTAGACAAACAATACATCACATGATCTTTATTAGCAGATGCGGACACACAAAAAGATTGTTCAGGTGACAAATTGCTAGGATAGTCTAGGACTTGAGAAGCATACCAGACCCGGGGTATCCATAAAAAATGAGATATTGCTTCGAGATCCAAAAACAGCCATCACAGCAATGAACGAGACGACAAATGCTGCTAACAACTACAGTGATCCAATGGTTATTAAGTATTACATCTGGTGGAAACTATTGTATGATGCCACCAGCAGTCAAGATGTTGAAACATATACCTGAAGGCGCAGGGAGAGCCACAAACTTGCTATTATCTCTGAGTAAGAAGTTCGCTGATAAGATGTCACGTTCCTGGTAAACCTATCCATGAAGAAGCCCTGTAACAAAACAGGGTTAGCTGAAACTAACAAATAGTCAAATGCAAGATCAACAACTATTGTTTTGTCACTACGGTTGGTCGGAAAGGGATGAAGGAAGTGGAGGAGGGAGTAAAGGGGACGGGAAAGCAGAAGTGACCATGTTACATTCCTCAGGCCCCAAATTTGTCCAGCCAAAAGTAGAGTGGAAGGAGAAAGGAATAAACCAACTTTATACTTCATAACATCTATCATGTTAAGGCGAAATGGTAATGAAAACTACCCCTCTTTCCTATCTTCCTGCTGAATGGCTCAACCAAACAAATGGGAGGAAGGATCTTCCTGCTCAACCAAACCAATGGGAGAAAAGCACCTTATCCTCTCTGTACCATACCTCATGGTCCTCGTCCATCCTCTCAATTCCTCAGTCTTTCAATAAACATGCAAGCATACCTAAATTTTTAGCTAGTTCTCAAATGATCTTGGTGAGCCTAGGCCAGGTCACACATGTTAAAGTTTTCTGATATTTATGACCCCATAGAATAACCATCAATTTACTTTGAAATAGCTATCTCAATCGAAGCCATCCAAGTGGAGACCTACTGACATTAAGTGAAAATTGAAGCTGCCTTTACTACAAGGAACCTGTTAAAAAAAACAATATTTCTAGAATAATCCCTTCTAAGAAACTCAAACTTTAAGCCTCTAACTAAACTTCAAAACACAACCAGGAACCATGCTAGTTGGCTCTTTCTCAACACTGTACGTTCTGTCACCTAATCACCAAAGAAAACACAACAAAGTTATTTTGAGCAGCCATATATTACCTCAGACTTGAATGACCTTATAGTAGACAATCCATCTAGTGTCTCTGTAAATGATGCATAAATCGGTGAACGAGAGACACTGTCAAGCCTCCGCAACTCACGAGACGTAGACCTGTAGTAGAACTGAAGAATCTTTGATTTAGTAGACAACTCTATATTATAATCCAGTATCACTTCCAGCATAAGATAAAAGTTAATACAGAAAATTGTACTTCATATCGACAGAAAAAATATTTCTTAGAAACACCTCAAAAAAGGAATGAAGTAGATTAAGTGTCATCACTGAAAACTTTCAACAAGGCCAGAGTAGTGATTACTTGGCTCTGGTAGTGCCTTCTAAACCCTTACTACTAATGCAAAAGAGCCTAGCACTTTAGCTGCTATTATTATTGCCCTCCTTCTGTCTTCCAGAGAGAAAAATTCCTTCACGCAACCCAAAATTCGACACTTCCAATATTTATGGCATTTTAATTGATCTATGTATCTGAGCCCTTTTGATTGGGATAGAAGGCCTTGTCAGGTTTCTCTATGGAGTTATGGTATTTATGTTTCTCTACTACGTCCTGAACTGTCATTCCTTTTCCCAGTTCATTTCATATGGAAGAATTCTGCCGAATCCCCATCTCTGACATCATATCGTAGAAACTGAGAGGTAGTCAGAACGAATTAGAAGCTTTATATTTTCATTTAAAGAATCCAAAGCTTTTGAAGCCATATCTGCAAGCCGTTCTTAGTTTGGACCAACATTTTAACTCCATGCAGCACCTTCTACTCACAGGAAGAGAACGTTTAGATTCGAATACTACAACGCAAAATGGGTTCCAAACTAGTACTATCCAACATGCTAACATAAACTACATGCACGATTACCTGCAGTTTGCTGTAGATATACCACAACGGCAATAATAACAGCAAAAACACGACCTGTACAACACATAATTAATTTATCATAAGACAATGTTTTGATTCGGGAACAGCTGAAAACTGGGTATGAGACGATAAACAAATCCCGAAGAGAAAAGGCATAATTACAAGGATCTTATCAATGTACCTGCACATATGCCAAAACAATAGCAATCCCCAAGAGGCCAACAAAATTAGCCAGAAGAATGTTGAGAATAAATGGAAGAGCATCATCGATGGTATAAAGATCTGAAGATAACCTACAAAATATTGTTGAGAATATAACTAAGAAAGTTGTCTCTCTCTCTAACAGCTTAAGCTTTTATAGAAGTTGGTTGTTAACAATCTAATAAATATAAGGGCAAAGTCCACTTTCACCCCCTGTGGTTATCGCCATGTGCAGATACCCCTCTCATGGTTCAAAATTGAGCACATAACCTACCTGTGGTTTTGAAAATGTATGGATAGACCCACTGCCGTCATGTTTTCCATCCATATTAACGGAGGTGTATCTCACACGCCTCTAGAATGTAATCTGAGTCGTTCATAATGTATTAAATAAAGAATAGAGTATCTCTGTAAAAAATCATCTCGATCAGGCATCAATAACCCAGTGATCTAATTTTTAGTAAATTCAAATTTGAAATTTTAATTTTATAACAAAATTGATTCGACCATGAGCTTTTCATTTTTTGATTGACTTGAATTTTGGCATAGATGTAGTACTCGTCAAAATTTATAATATCAACAGTTTGGATTCAATTTTTGGTATAGGGGATGGTGTGGTTAGATTTAAAAAAGAAGAAGAATCAAGGGACATGATGAGGGTATATCGGTCTTTTAATGTTGTGTCCGTTAATATGGATGGAAACCATGATGGCAGGGGGTCTATCCGCACATTTTCAAAACTACAGGTAGGTTATGTGCTCAGTTTTGAACCATGAGGAGGGTATCCGCACATGGCAATAACCATAGGGGGTCAAAGTGGACTTTGCCCTAAATATAATCAATTTGAAGAATGCAAACTGAAGATGGAGTAATATCTCGAAGAAATTAATTCTACCTGTTAAGAATTCTCCCACTTGGCGTTTGATCAAAGAATATAATGGGTGCATCAATGAGCTTCTTTAGCAGTTTATCATGCACCTGAATAGCAGCACGTAAACCGCCAAATGCAAATGAGAATGCCCTCGTTAATGTTAGCAAGGAATTGATGGCACAGAAGATGCAGAGCACAACCTGTTCAATCAGAAACAAAGTCAACCAAAAACAGTTATTTGCTTCTCACTGTTTTTCTATCCACTGTAAAAAAGACATTTCATTCAAGAAGAACAGTTACTCAGAAATTTATATTATTCCTTCTGGAAAAAAGTAAGCGATCTGATTGCCATTACCAAGCACGTTTTATTCATCTTTCATAGTGAAGTTTCTAAGTCAATGCACGAAAAAGGTTAAATCCAAATAGTACCAACTTTTCAACTAATTTATGTATATTCCCCAACTTATATTAGATAACATTAGCAGCCAAACATGAAGCCAAGCTACCAATGATACTGAGCAGTCTAAAACACTACTATTCTGGGATCAGTATAATAAAGAGCTTTAGTTTTAGATCATAGACAGCTTTAAACTACTAAAAAAACTCAACCATGCACATTTTTATGTATACAATGTATGACTACGTCAACAGCCACCAGTAACTAGTTTTGTGACACGGGCATCCCTAAGAACTACCCAACTCCCGTCCACCATAACAAGCAATGCTCATCTACTCAAGTTTCAACAGACTTTACTGCCTTTAGTTTATAAAACAATTTTCTATCCACTAGGTGAACAATTTTCACATAGTCCCATCCCATCCCCAAGAAATTGGATATCCATGGTTTTCGAAAATCGATATCCATCACATTTGCGAAAAGGAATTACTTTAAACCACAGAGACCCTAAAAACTCTATTTTCTGAAAGAGAGAAAAACAGTTTTTCCATTTACTGCAAAATGACATGAAGTCACTGATTTCCTCTCACAATTCAATTTGCAAGAAAAAAAGATCAAAGTGTGCTAACAATCTGCTCTCACAAGTACTAAAGGAATCAACCGGTTACCAGATAGAAGGATGTGGGATAGCCCTTTTTATTGGTTCCAGTTACATCAACCCAAAATGATAGCCACAGATCATTGCCATTGCGAGAAGCTTGCATCAAAATTGCAGAGAGACATGTTACAATTGTAATAAACCAACCAGCAAATGCAGCATAGTGTCTGCAAAAGATAAGAATTCACACCGTCAACCTTACAACAAAGGTGCTTGACTAATTGGAGAGGCAACCCTCTAAAATTTCAAATCTACAATAAGCAACAACATGTTTTCATGATAATTCTTATTACTCACTTGTATACAGTGGGTTCAACTCTGCCCTCTTTCCTTAGCTCTTCTTCAGAAACTTGTTCTGGTGCCTCAGAAGCATGTATGCAATCACTCTCTGGAATAGTAATTTCTTTGGCTTCTGTAGAAGTACTTCCACTTCTCTCTTGTGCATGAACTTGAGACCAGATGTTGAATTCTTTTGATGGAGAGAATTCTAAAGATGAAGTTGACAAGTCAGCTGGGTGCCCCACCCACTTCACACGTCCTTTATCCATTACGACGACAATATCAGCACATGATATTGCCTGTGGAATGCAGAGGAAAATAACTTGTGAATTCCTTCCCAATATCAAAAAACAAATGTTACCGAAGCAGTGAAACACATAAGAATGTTTTCCAAATGAAAAGCTAGCAATTCATGTTCTGCCTCATTGTCAAATCTAATTATACAGTAGGATGACAGAATCATAATTACCCTGACATGATTCCTTATTAGAACAAAATTACCAAAGATGAATACACCAACTGAATCTATCAGTGTCAATTTAAGCAGATGAAGTAAAAAGAATACTATGCTATGTTGCAGTCCAGTTCCACCCGTGGCACATGCAGTTCCTGTAGCAAAATCCTTGTGTGTTTCCTATTAAAGGTTTAAGTTACTCATGGAACAAAATAAACAACAAATTCGAAGACTAATATTTGGGGCCTTTCTGTTATCTGTTTTGAAGATTGTTTCCTGTTCTCAAAACCAGAAAATATACATGAATGCAAAATAGAAAACCAATTTTATGCCGATTTCAACATATTTTCTTTTGAACATCAATGTAGATACTCTCATTGTCCTCATGGCACAGAAGAAAAATACTAAAAATTAGCATGTGCATGTGCCTATTGATTCAAATTTACTCAAAGTAGAAATTAACCTGGATATTATGAGTGCAAAGAATGCGTGTCTGTTGGTTCATAAGAGGACCAAGAATTGCTTCATATAAAATCCAGCGAGCAACTTGCGCATCAACTGCACTGAGGACGTCATCGAGCATGATTATATCGGACCCACAATAGATAGCCCTGCTCAATTTAAAGATGGCACAATCATTTCAAGAAAACAGAGAAAATCCATCAACCCAGTCCCCCAGAATGCGATCAGTTTGGATTTAGGATCTTACCTGGCCAGAGCAAGACGAGCTCTCTGTCCACCTGATAAGTTCACTCCTTTCTCACTAATGTAAGCCAGATCACCTCCTACCATTTGTGCAATATCCACTTTAAGTGCACATGCCTGTAACACATCTGAGTATCTGCTCAAGGTAGCAAAAAGCTCCAAATTGGAAAACGAAAGAGAGTTTCCATGAAGAATTTGTCTAGGAAAATTTTACTTAGGCACGGTTAGAAGAAAGACAACATAATTGTTTTATCGTGCACTACAGTAGGGAATAAATCTAAAGGTGGAGAATGAAACATAAGAGGCATTGCAACTGAATTGCTAAAAACGAAACTGACACTCAATACTATTTTGAAGTGTTTCTGGAGTCACCTTAGTGGATTGTAATCCTTCCCAAACAGAATGTTATCACGGAGAGTTCCAGAAAGAATCCATGGTACCTGCAAAATCAAACAGCAAAGGAAAGCTTAAGACAATAATTTAAGACAGTGTAGGAAATTAGGAATGACAGTGTAGGACATTAGGAATGAATGTCTCAAAGTTTGAAAACCTGTGGTACATAAGCTATTGATCCACTTGAATGTACAGATCCACTGATGAGCCTCATTTCTCCCAGAACCAAATTTAACAGGGATGATTTACCTGAACCAACCTGCTCATCAAATTTATTAATAATGTACATGAACCAAGCATAATGGACATAAGTGGAAAAACAGGGGGATGCAACTGTGAAGCGAAGTCCCACATCGTCTGGGTAACAATGTAAAGATATAGTACATAAGCGTGAGGGCACCCTAACTCCAATAGCTTGAGAACTACCCAAGACCGTTAACATGGTATCAGAGCTAGATACTAGAGATGGGTAGGGTGCGTGTCTCTGGCCAGCAAGTGGCAGGTGCTTCCGAGTGACCACGTTACGCGTTAGGAAGGGTGTAAAGCAAAGTCCCACATCTTCTGGGTACTATGAAGTATATAAGAGTGAGGGCCTTATCTCTCTGTTTGCATTAGTCAGTTAATTGACAGATTCGACATCCACTTTACCCTACTTTGCTTAATATGTACAGAGAGTTCGACTCAGATAGCAAGTTACAACGTAACATATTTGATTTTGAATGTAAGATTTGGATAACCAATGGGAAAGAAGTCAGGCCCCCACCCCCTTCCTCTTCCCATACAAACAACCAACTCACAAAGTATATGAAGAAGATGTCACATCCAACTTGCTAGCTTTGAGTAGTACCCCAATAAAGCTCTGGCTAGGGCACCATGTCCAGAGTTTACTCAAAAAACGAAAAAGACAAAAGGAATGACAGTGAAAACTAAGAAAGAAACAGTATAATGGAGAACTTCAGGCACAGATCTAACCTCTCCAATAACTGAAACCAATGAGCCTTTTGGAAGGTGTACAGTCACATAATCCAATATCAAATCCAGATCCTGTTTATCACTGCTTGACCAAGTACAACACGCATCATGGATGATAATAGCCATATCAGAGTGGTCTTTAGCGCAAGACAATGCCGGAGACTTTCCCGTCTTTTCAGGTTCATGCTCAGGACAGGAGAGGAATCTGCTTAAACGCCTGATAGATATAATGGCCTGGGATAAGTTGAAATAAGTAAAATATCTACTATAACACATAATCATTAAATATGAAAAGGTAATCCTTCAGCAGTCAAGGCATGTGACAACTCACATCAATCAACCCATTTATGACCCATGGAAATGAATTCAGTGGAGAGATCAAACTATTAAACAGAGCCAGACAAGTGAAAACCTGCAAATAAAAGATCAATTCGGATCAAAAGATAATATCACCAGTAAAGAAACGCAGGTGGTCAAGATTTTAGTACAATACCGTTGCAGCATCAAGTTGATGCCCCATCAAGGAATAGAGACCAAATGTGAACAAAGAGAAAAGAGTTGGTGTTGTTGCCCAAAAGAATACACACCATGCATCCAAATACTTCCGTGTCTACTAGAAAGTACGTAAGGAATTAAGTAAGACAGCTGGAGGGATACAGGCATACTAACTATAGCATAACTAAAAACAACAAGCAATTAAAGTATCATTTATACCGATAAGTGTTTCACTTCCAAAAATCGGGTCTCCATTAACCAACTAGTAAAAAGAAGCTCCCATGCATACATTTTCAAAGTGCGGATATATGCCAAAATTTCTCCTGTCCTCCTTATCCTGCAAAAGAGCAGATACATTTTAGTCCAAAGATACATTTCCAAACTGTAACTATTTCAGATTCCGTAAGTACTCAAAGGAACTGAAGCAACTGTAGACTGATGTGAAAACCGCAATATGGCAAGTGCAAAACAGTGAGAACACATATCCACTAGGCTACCACTTGAGCCACCGAGTTGATTTCTCAAATGGGCCTCAACAAATGAACTGATTATAGACTTTCTGATGCAGCGCAGCCTCCTTTTACGAAATTAGTTGCAAGAAGAGATCACGAACTTACTTATGTTAAAGATTCTCTCTTTGAAACACAAACACGAATAGAGATAAACTCTCAATTTTTCATTAATTCAATATCAAAAGCTGCCGTCCCCTGAGGCTTACAATGAATATAAATAGAGCGATAGAAACCCTAACAACTTAGGAAACAATTAGGGCTGAGAATCGGTCCCTAATCGCAGAAAATACGAAAATTACCAAAAACGGAAAATCCTACCTTGACTGGAAAATCAAATACTAGGAAGAAATCTAAGGTTGCCAAAACAAGCGGCAACTAAAACAGAATTTCCTATCAAAAGTTATTAGCAATCTAAATATTATCAAAAAGGATTTAGTGAATATTCACTAAATCTCCTCTCAAAAGGAAACAGGAAATTAGTGAATATTCACTAATTTAGAACTAGTGAATATTCACTAATTTAAAACTAGTGAAACCAGTGAACATTCTGCCGTTGTCACCCCGCTCCAGTTTGGGTTGGGCTGTGCTCAGTCTAGTCGCTCGAGGAACGTGGACGTGACCCGCTCTACTTCATTCTGCATCATTCAACTGATGCAGCGCAGCCTCCTTTTACGAAATTATGTGCAAGAAGAGATCACGAACTTGCTTATGTTAAAGGTTCTCCCTTTGAAACACAAACACATATAGAGATAAATTCTCAATTTTCATTAATTCATAATACAACTCCCCTAGCCCGAAGGCTTACAACTTATTATATAGGAAAAAACCCTAACTCTAATTGATTCGTCCGAAAAGGAAGCAGAATCAATTAATTAACAAAAATTACCAAAAATTAAAAATTCTACTTTGAATAGGAAATCAAATACTAGAAAGAAATATAAGGTTGCCAAAACAAGAGGCAACTAAAATGGAATT
Source organism: Rhododendron griersonianum (assembly GCA_018127125.1). Classification (NCBI taxonomy): domain Eukaryota; kingdom Viridiplantae; phylum Streptophyta; class Magnoliopsida; order Ericales; family Ericaceae; genus Rhododendron; species Rhododendron griersonianum. Next base: position 39,203,385 of record CM030795.1, on the reverse strand, counting down.
TCCTAACAAAATAATAAACTCAAAATAATGCGTAATTAATTTATATTCTTCATATTTCTGTTCTGCATCATTCTCCCCGTCTTGAAGAAACTCGTCCTCGAGTTTATATAGTTGAGTACGCCGAACCTTGTCTGCATCAAGTTTGTTCTTCAAATTAATCTTCTCGAACCTGAATTTGAACGAGCAATCTTCAAAAATCACTAGGACAATGTCCTTAGATAACTCTAATATGTGGTCTTCACTGAAAGACAAAATCATCCTGCCGTGCTCATGAATTTTGCAAAATAACTTTGCATTTATTTCAATTGTGGTGTCTAGGATGAGAGCTTCCATATATGATGGATTTATATTCTCACCAACCAAATTAGATGATAGTTCTTTATTGCACCAAAAACTTGCACTAGCCCAACTGGGTACGAGACCAACCATTGGTTCCGCTCGGGCAATCTTTCCAGCCACTGGGACAATAGTTTCTTCGGCAATAATTTCTTTCATCGGTTCATCCTTCACATTCTCTTCCACTTCATGAATGACAACTTCCTCCTCATCCGGATACTCATCGAATTTTGGAGGTGACTCCCAATCAATTTCTAACTGAAACGGCGACAGATTAGTGTCCAAAAATATTTTATCGGACTCTTCCTCTAACATATCGTCGAGAAAGTCTCCTACGTCTCCCTCAACTAGAATTTCTTCTATGACTTTTTTTTCTCCTGCACTAACCTTTAAGATTTTTTCTGGTGTCATACCTCCCTGAAACTCAGAAAAGTTGATCTTCAAACCAGATTCCCAAAGTCGCGAATCATGATTAACAACCTTGACCGCCCTTGTCCTCCCCGTTGACTGATGGCTACCCGGCAACGGTTTGGTGATAGAAACACCATCCGAAAAATTTACCTCCGTTGGAAGGCTAGATTTAAACGGTTGGCGGCGAGGCAATCTCCCAACTTCTAAAGCCTCGAGGCGTTGCATAATTGATGCAACCCTCCGCTTTAGTCGTTGAAATCTTTCCTCCGCTCGAGCATCCCGAGCAGCATCATCTCGCTCATAGACTTCATCAACATAAGCTGTACAACCTCCTCTTCCACCTCGACCTCCAGCACGTCCTTCGGCCATAGTCAGGATTGGAACGAGAGCTCTGATACCAATTGATGCAGCGCAGCCTCCTTTTACGAAATTATGTGCAAGAAGAGATCACGAACTTGCTTATGTTAAAGGTTCTCCCTTTGAAACACAAACACATATAGAGATAAATTCTCAATTTTCATTAATTCATAATACAACTCCCCTAGCCCGAAGGCTTACAACTTATTATATAGGAAAAAACCCTAACTCTAATTGATTCGTCCGAAAAGGAAGTAGAATCAATTAATTAACAAAAATTACCAAAAACTAAAAATTCTACTTTGAATAGGAAATCAAATACTAGAAAGAAATATAAGGTTGCCAAAACAAGAGGCAACTAAAATGGAATTTCCTAACAAAATAATAAACTCAAAATAATGCGTAATTAATTTATATTCTTCATATTTCTGTTCTGCATCACTTTCTAAATTCTACTTATCTTGGTTCTCTTAGCACAACTACTTTACTGCATATTCTTTCCTTTGCGCATATTGATTCATTAGCTTTTACTGGTTAGAAGTCTTGATGTAATTTCAGGAGTCAGGCAGTTTCATCACCAATCTTCGTCAAAGCTTAATAGGTCCAGAAATGCGCCTAACAATGTAAATCAAGCTATCCAACACCCTAACATCCATGCACAGAGAGAAAGAAAATGCAAACCAAAACATATCTATTGAAGATACTTAAATCCGAGATCTTCCAAAAACCAAATCTTTGATACCATGTCAGATCACCAATTTTCTTGAAAGTGTAACTTGTTAGGAATTAGGCCCCAAAATGTAGAGGCTGGGTTCTATATATTCAAATTGTGGATAAAATAAGTAGCAAGTTAATTCTTCAGGCATAATAGAATCACACAGAATAAGCTACATACCTTTCATCCTTTTGCTCCATCATTTTTTTGGTGGCACTTGCAATTAAATTAGCAATCCACTTGTTGACTACACAGAAGACATTCACTAAATAAGATGTCCATATGGAGAAGAGATAAAAGGCCACAACAGCTTGGAAATATCACGAAGGAATTCAACAAGAAAAGCTTACATGAAGTGCATATACCTGGTATTAACAAGATGGTAATCGCAATTCCTGAAAGGAAAGCGTACTTGACCTGTGTATACAATAGATACAATGCAACTCCAATTTGAAATGGCAAGCTGAAAATTAGCACAACAGTTAGAATCATATCAGGAATCACACTAAAAGAATCATTAAGAGATAAAACATATTATCATATTTAGAGGGAAATAGTGAGTTCTTCATCCCTACAAATGTTGTTATTGTACAGCCACCATGATAACAACTACTGGTACATGAACACTGATTCTAAAATGGTCAGACAATGAGCCAACGTCAGCATCCTATAATCCTCGGATGCGTATATGATGAAAGATGCTCCGAAGCCGAAGGATAAGGGCAAGTTATAGTAGCCTTGCTCAGCCGAACGGAAGTATCAATTTATTTGTTTTTTACTAACTGTATAATGTCTCGGTCCTTATTCATTCACTTACAAACTGATGATATTTAGCCCAACACAAATCCAGGCTATTGCTAGTTCTATACTTGAGGGGCCATTAGAATGGCTTTATGCCTGAAATACCCACTTTACTTTTATTGTATTTCAGGTAACACAAAATTTAAGGATTGGAGAAATAATGAGCACAAAAGCAATATAACATAAGTATGCAGTGTTTGAGGACTAGCAATGCCAAAATGGTTTAGCACTTAGCAGCCCACTTATGATAGGACAGGGAATACAGCAGAAACCGAGGGCTATAAGACAATTGATAATTCATGATAAAAAAAATCTACTTTCTGGCCAAGGGGTAGAGGATTTTTGGAACTTCAAAAACATAGAATGCCCAAAGACTATAGTCTCTCTCTGCTCTAGGTGTTAGATGCTGCAGTCAAAATGTACACGGGCAGATGGATACGTTTAATTTCTCTCGAGCTACTACACTAGACAAATGTTTTCTTTGTTATGTTTTTGCTCATAAAGTACGATAGGAAGCAAGTTTGGCAAAGAATACTATCTACAGTCTTAAAGAATCTCCCAAAGTACGTTTAAAGAGTGGAGTGACTATCTTACAGGGGACTGTTTTATTACCATTGTTAAGAAGTGGAGAAGCCCTGGAACTACTAAAAACACAATGAAACATTATAGATCCAGGAAGAATACTTGCAAAAGAAGGGGTTTCCCTACTATTTAGCCCATCAAACTGCATTTCGGAAGTACTTGTCTACAATAGAAAATCTACCTTTAAAGGACAAAACCAGTTAAACTAACTTACATAGTGTAGATGCACATATATGGTTTGAAAGGGAACCAAGAAATAAAATCTAACCTCCAAATATCATGTAAACTGTTAAACAAGTTGACAGTTCGATCAGCATCTATAGACATGAATGTCTGAATCTCCCCTTCCGAAAATTTCGATTGTTCTGCTAGGGTAACACGTAGGCACTGGGAAGAATGCACAAACAACAAAAAATTACCATAGGGAAAAAATCGAGTACGAAAAGTAAACTGAAGCCATAGAGAATTATATGAGAACACAAAAGCACAGAAATATGAAGTTGAAGATTATCAGCATTCACAGAATAAAATTGAGAGAGAACAAAGAAGCTGAGACCATATTCAACTTAAAGATTTATCACATGTTGTAAAGAGTTACTAAAACATGGAACAAGCATTTCAACTTGACATCTACAGTAGAAGCATGCATATAAAAAGGACAGCCAGCACAACATAGTTAAGAGAACCAGCGTGTCAACTGTCAACAAATTGAAAGCATCAAAAGGAACTAGTCAGTCTTGGACATATAATAGTAGCCCTCATCAATGTCATTTTTTTGTCAAATGGAACACAACAGGTCTTTTAGTAAAAATACCAGTTGTAAGTATGTATGTATGTAAGTATGGAACATAACCCAGATCATTGAAAACACATAGCTGTCCTCCCCATAGTGTATTTTAGGGTAAGAAGGTCGATACACTTCCCAATGTTTCCTACAATGACACCATATTGGCAAAGAGTCAAGCTAAACACTATAATCTGTACTTTTCACTCAAATCTGTCAGCAAGCAGTATAATTGACAGAGGCATCCAACCTATATCTGGAGTTTGATAGGCCAAAAGGAAGCAAAGCTAAGAAGTCAGTCATTTTTCATAGTTAGTGGAACTACTAATTGTTAGAATATAGTATTAGTAGTAGTCCCACATTGCTTAGTTTACTTATTTAATATGTGAGTCGTCTATATAAATAAGATTGTTATGTGCTAGGGTTATCAATACCCTACACACTTTTCCTTCCTAAACAACATGGTATCAGAGCGGGTTCACCATCCACCTTAGATATACAAAACCCTAGCCGCCACCCCTACCGCCATCATCATCTCACCACGAAACCCTAAATCTACTGCCAATAATCCCAAACCACCACAACCCTAATATTAGCCTCTGTCCTAACCCTAATCCCTTCCATTGAAATCTATCGCCATAATCACTATTCACCAATTACTGTTCATCATGTACTGTTCGTAGGTCACTGTTCACGCGCACTGTTCATCCGGGTCTCTGCGCAACACGTTTGTCATTCAGTTGTTGGCTCATGGTATATTGATCTAATGAGGGTTGTATATTCTAGTTGGTTGGTTGCCTCTCATTGCACGATGACATATTTGCAATGAAATCTGATTCTGATTCTGCTTCCGCTATCTCTGATGGGTTTGGTTCTTCATTCAGCCATGGTCATGGTCGCAGCCGTGATTCTGGGTAACGTGGTCGGGTTTTTGGCCATACTTTTGGTGAGCGTGGTAATATATATTGTTTTGTCATCTATTTCGTTGGTCGTTGAAATCGTTCGTTGGTCATTGAATTCGTTCGTTGATTCGTTGGTCGTTGAAATCGTTGAAATCGTTTCATTCGTTGGTCGTTTCATTCGTTCGTTGTTCGTTGGTCGTTAAAATCGTTGAAGTCGTTTCGTTCGTTGAAGTCGTTGAAGTCGTTTCGTTCGTTGAAGTCGTTGAAATCATTGAAGTCGTTTCGTTGGTTGAAGTCGTTCGTTGGTCGTTGTTATTGAAAGTTGTTCCACTGTTTTAACAAGTTGGTTGTTTTTCGTTATTGCTGTTAGTAGTTGAGGTAATTGTTTCGTTAGTTGATATGTAACAAGCGGGAGAGTCTCCAGCTTTAGGGGGAGTGTTAGAATATAGTATTAGTAGTAGTCCCACATTGCTTAGTTTACTTATTTAATATGTGAGTCGTCTATATAAATAAGATTGTTATGTGCTAGGGTTATCAATACCCTACACACTTTTCCTTCCTAAACAACACTAATGAGTTTCCTCTAGTTATATGCAACAGTCTCATCATGTTTCAGCATACATAATATATGTGCCATGTTTTTACAAAGACAAAACGATGACTTTCCTCCAAGGCATTACCAACTTCCTCAAGTTAATTGGCTGACCGGGAGGGGAATTAGAAGAGACTACATTCTGTCATATAAAAATCATTGACAAGGTAGTTGTCTACCACAAAATGTTTGGTCCCCCACCAAACATTGATAGGCAAATGTGTAGAAACATGATTACATATCCCCGAGGAGTGTCAAACATGAAGAGAAGTGATGGTTTGAAAGGCTTGCCGAGTAAAAAGGAATGGATTTCATTTCTGTGCATTCAGCCGGTCATCATTAATAAGCTGTGCATAACATATCAAAGGGGTTCAATACATAAGCTCGTGGGATAAATTGAAAAAGAACAAGTAAGATTTACCTTCTGATAAATAAGAGTCATAATACTGGCTCGTAGCTTCAACTTTAGCTTGGAAAGACGAAAAGAATATTGTGTATCAAGGAAGGACCTGAACCATTGAGAATATACTCTCAGAATAATAAGCAAGGGAACCTTAAGTATGATGCAAAATGCATAATACAGGCATATAGTTTGTAATGACGATAATAACTGGAAACAAAACAATACTAGTAAGAATTACCACTACGTAAACAAGAATGAAGGTACATGTAACATTTCACTCAGTAAGGACGTAGCTAATCTTCCTACAATCTCACATAAATACTTTAAACCAGGTCCATTGGAAAAATGGAATAGAAAAGACTGCACCAATTGTACTAAGGAGAGTGCCTTATGTTTAGGAACAGTGGAAAGTGGATCCCAGTTCCCCCCATTCTTCCTTCTCTTAATCTAATCAATCTTTGCTCTTTCTGCTTCAACAAAAAAACATCCCATTCTAATGATGCAAGTTAAAATAAGGTGAAATTCTACGGACACCCCCTCATCCATAGTCTATACAGGTTTCCCACACACATCCCCTAACCTTTAAAAACGCCCGAACAAACCCCCTCATTTATAACCGTTACCCAAATGACACCCTTCTGTTACAGAACTGTTTGTTGCACGGGCATATGTCACTAGTTTGGGCATTTTTTAGACAAAAATGCCCTTTAACACTACTATTTACATCTCTCTCTCTCTCTCTCTCTCTCTCTCTCTCTCTCTTGTTGATTTTTTAATCTGGAAGGTTTAGTTCAAAAAACTGAAAACCCCAAATTATAAAAAGCGACCAATTTACAAAACATGTTGAAATCGGCCCCCAAATTGAAAACACAAATCAAACACCAATTTTAAAGCCAAAGGAAATCTAAACAATTGCCAGTGAATCCCAATCTCAAACATCACTAATCTCGATTACAACATCGGCGAGCACATTGTCGTCATACCTAGCCAAAACCCAGGAAAATGTCCTCATCGTAAACATATTTATGGCACACCAGTGACGAAGCTCTATTCCTCCAATCGTTATCATCTTTACTCTTGAAAATTGAATCATACCCAAAACCCACCAATGACGACTTTTTCGATCTAGTGCTGTTCATATCATGTATTACGGGGGCCCAAGGAAAACATCGTTGAACAATATTCCCGATGATCGAAATCCAATGTCCGATCTGACGCTGGGGTTTGATTTGGAAGAGCTACAGGAGCCGATTTGCTTGGGAGAAACGAAAGTCTTTGGCCAAATCATCGAATACATCAATTGATGATCCTTCAAATTATTCAAATTTTATGTCAGAATCATATCCAGAGAAATTGCCCTTTTTGGTTTGGGCAATTATGGATTATGGGATTTTCAATGGGAGAAATTGAGGAGGGATAATAAATTGAGCTTTAATCAAATGGTGGTGATGTAATGAAGAATTTGTAATCGATATTAGGGTTGACAGTGAGGGTGATTGAATGAGAGAGGGGACCGATGTTGAGAATGAGGAGAAAGGAATTGTTATCTCATCACGTTTGGATTTTACACAAAGAAGGGTATAATCGTCAAAGCACTCGTTCCGTTAACAGAGTGAGACAAATTTTCATTTCCGATAGATGAGGGGATTTGTTTGGGCGTTTTTAAAGGTTGGGGGGGGGGGGGGTTGTGCAGGAAACAGGAACAGATGAGGGGGTCTCCGTGGAATTTTGCCTTAAAATAAGTACGTCCTAGACAAAGTCTGAATTCATCTCTGCCGGAAAAAAGACAGGGAACAAAAGCCTGAGTTCAAGTTGGTTTATTTACCCACAATATTTCGGAATGTGATCTTTTGAGCTTTTACACGAGGGGAACAAAAACTTTTTATACTTCTATAGAACCACTTTGAAGTTGATAGCTTCGTGAAAAAAGCACCTCATAATGTATTGTTCAGCAAGAAATGAACAGACTGTAATAAGACCAACTGAAACTTACTTCAAGATAGAGGTCAGACCCAATGAAATTGCCAGAATATACCCATCCAAACCTTGAGAACCTGATTAAAAGCCAAAATAAAAAAACCCATTGCATCAATGCTACACCATTATAATGGATACTGAACTCCAATTTTAGGACCCAAAAGAAAAACCACAGACATACACACACTTTAAGACATTAATCATAAAAGGGAATGATGCATCAAAAAGAGGTCAGTGCATGCTCTCTACATTAAATGCCACAGAGAGTGAGAAAATACCCCTAAGTTTGTGATGGATATCTATCAGGGTTAATGAACCTTGAAGAACTAGCCAAATGCAAAGACAGGATTGCCAAGCAACAGTTTCCTCTTTAATCACAAATCCACAACAGCTAGTTGGCTAATTCTTTGAAAGGACCAAAATCCCCAACATTTTTCTGTAAAAATCTACTTTGAAAGGACAAGAGCTCTGCAGACAAACTTAATCTTAACAAATTTAGCCTAGTTATATTCATAACCCTGACCCTCGTCTATTGCAACTAGATTCAAATAATTTAAGAAGAAAGACTGGGATGAAGAATATATCATGTCATGCACTCAAGGGAGCTATATAACAGATGGCATGGATCACATTTTGAGTCCCTTTTCATCACTGCAGGAATCAGAAGTTAAGAAAAGAATTTAAGAAGATAACCAAACATAGAAACCTTGTTGAAGAAATTGAAGCAGCTTATTGAGAAGCAGCGGTCCCACAAAACCCATACAATCATTTAACACCTGCAAAATGTTATACCATTTAATCAAAAGGAAAATCAAAATCAAAAGAATTGGAAATTCGTTCTCCATTAGCTTCCTTAATAGGTTTCTTAAGCTACAAATCTCAAAAAAAGTACCATATTTCAAGTGGCAGAGCAATAGAGCATGTTATCTTGACAGGCCACCAGACTGGTGCCTTTATAAGAAATATGTTGTCTAACAAGTACATCCATTCGAATTACTCAATATTAATTGTATTCACAAAATTAGCATTCAGGATTCATGAAGATGACTCCATGTCCACACCCACGTTCGAGGCTAGTCTGGACGCTTCCCTGTGAATGCAGAGGAAAGGAACAAGTAAATCATGTCCCCTAGTTATAATAACTTCCTCATCATATCCTTCATCATGCATACAGATACACATAGGCAGACTTCGATGTATAAAGGTCACAAACTCGCACAAATGACACAATCATCTCTATTTCTTGCAAGTATAACAAAAAGAGTGAGACAAATAGAACCGCCAAAAAGACAAATGACATTGCAAAGTTAACCCCACATGTCATTACAAGGTTGTTCATCGTTTATCCTCTTTTGTGGAAGTTACAGGTTATATTACAAAATATACACATACTTTTGTCCAGATGTCTTTAGGATTAACACCACAATGCCTGACCTGTATATTATAAGACCGCATACTTTTTCAACGAATCTAGTACAACTACCTTAACCTTCTCCTCCCAAATACTTGATAATAAGGCACCTCAAATCTGCCACTTGAGGTCTTTCCACATTAAAGCATGAATTCCATAACGAGAAAGCTATACAAAAGTCTAAGGAAGGCCTTCACTAACTCCTTTGCTATAGTCTAAACTCTGAAGCGCACAGAGTCATCAAAGTTTTGACTTGGTCACATACTTGACCAAATAGATAATCAAAAGGCAAATGAAAACCATCAAAAGAAGCTTACACATTGCAGACACACATACGTAGGCAAACAATGGAAGAAGGTAAAACAGCAGCATGCTTTTCGGAAATTGAGGGCCACAATCCAACTCACTATAAAAGCGTACAATGGGAGGAAGGCCTTGGAAGAGCAATACATTAGTGTAGAATAAAAATGTATCGAATAGAGTGCCCTGCTTTTTCACTTCCATTTTGTTTTTCTTCTGCAGATCTTGAAAATATGAGGAAATACAAAACTATGTGATAGTGTTACCTTTAGCACTCCTAAACGCAGATATGCCCATCCATATGCACTAAATATGGCTTTAACGAATGAAGGATCAGAGCAGTTATTTCTTTGTTGAGTTTGCCAACAACGTAGCAGCATATTAAGGCACGAAAATGGATCCATGTCATTGGGTAGCTGAAGCAACTCTTCAAAGTCAAGTTGCTTTATCACACCTTGTTTCATTACAGAGTTGATAGATTTGAATGTCAAGAGATGCCAAAAGCCGTGGCCAATTTCCTATCGTAACAAAGTAAAACAGAATCCATCACCATTGATTGCAGTCTTTAGAAATGAAAACTGAAGAAAAGGGCAGGAAAGAAAGAGCCGTGCCATTGGTATTTAAGCTTTACTTGTACCATTTGAACATGCTAGACCAAATGTTGTGGAAGGAATCAGACCCACAACAGTGATATCCATCCAACGATGTGAAAATAGCATACCACTTGATAGATAAAGGTCCCATTCTACAGACTTTACATTCGTCAATATCAAAAATTCTAGAATCATACCTGGTTTAAATTAACTAATCTGACTGAGATAAATATTAGAGTTCAACACCTGTAATTCTGTATTAACTGGTACCTAAGAACTAAAAGCCTAATCAGCAATCACTCATCAAATTCAAATATCTGACTACAATAAAGAATCCTAATTTGGCATAGAAATAAAGCGATTCCTCTATACAAGTTCACTCCCTACATAGAAGATTTCTCTGCCCCACAAGCACTCAAATGCTTCGAACACTCTACCTTCTGAAAGATATAAAGTAAATCATTCGCGAAAGTTAGGTTCCCAATACAAGACATTCAAGACTCAAAGCTGTGAAGAGCATGCTATGACTACGAAAGCCCATATGATTGTCAAGCAATGAAAACGAGTAACTACAGTTACTCATCCGTACTATAGAAAGAAAAAAAAAAAAGGCAAGGTACAAATAGAATTGATGTTTGTTCTAAAGTTAGGGTCAACTGTTTTGGGTCTTAAAATTGGTATCATTGTATATGCGATGTTTATAAGAAAACATGTCCACATGTAAGTTTGCTAATAAGTAAATACTCTTCCAAACTCAGTTCTAGGTTTCTGATAACAGCTTACAATTTAGATGATTTCCTCTTTTTTTACTTAAAAGTTGACCTGTAAATATAACAAAAGGCACCCCTAAAAAATACAAGCACAAATATATCTTAGGCAATAAAAAAAGGAAAATGATGAAAAAATCCATACAGAATCCTTGCAGCCTTCTTCAATGTCCAGTCCAGAGGAGAGAAGTGGCTCATCCATAGCACCATATTTGCTGCAAGTAGGCACATCAAATGTCACAACCCATGTTTATGTTGATTAGCAAGCAGACTATACATGGGAAATGAGTAAGTAAAGTTATTAATACCACAAAGCTAAGGTAACTTTTGACAATCACATACAACTCAGGAAAAAAAGTTACCAGCCAAAACATGAACCAAACAAGAGAGAAGAATGTATTCATCCAATAGTTGTTAATTGTTCAGTGTTTTATTGCAAATAAGAGGAATATATTTCCAAAAGGAAAGAAACAACAACAAATAGATCCACCAGGCTCAAAAACACAGTGTAGCACAATTGGAAACAAGAACCTTAGCCTTATGTTTACAACATTTAAAGTTGATACTTGATATTCAACTCATATGCTAACTGTTACCCTTATAATTAACAAGTATGATACTATTAACTTCCAATGTAATGATAGAATTGGGAGTCATGAAATATACCACAGTTTTGGCGTTGAACCTGCCAGAATGGTAAAATAAGAAGCAAGTTGGCTCACTTTAGCCAGTTGTATATCAATGACGATGTTAAAATAAAAGAATTCAAATTACAAGAGGAAAAATAGTTGGCATACTCACATTTGAGGATAAAGGAGAGTCCATTTGCAATACTATACTAGAGGAATAATTGGCATACTTAAATCTGAGGAAACAAGAGAGTCCATTGGTAATGCCGTAATATTGCCAGGTGACTAAACACGCTAAAATTCTAATGTCTGGAACCCAGTGGGTCACACTATCTGTTTTGCTCAAACAGTAAATAAAATCATGTAGACTTGGAATACTCAATGAACCTTTAGATCACGAAGTTCCTGTTTGTTACGATACTCACTCTTTTTTTTTTTAAAGTCTATAGTTTTTTTCTTTCATCTTCCTTTCATGCATATTGTGGTTCCTATTCATCATACACGTCCAATTGCCTGTGGGCAATCTTTATGAGACATGCACTGCATCATATCCAATACTAGAGATTACTACTCCACATGGCATCCATATCTCAAGGTAGCCGAACTAGTAAGCGGTAATTTGGTGCAACCAGAACTGCACAAGGTAATTTCTATCCAACCAAGTTTTATTTATCGACTATTCGACTGTAACACGAAACAACAAAACATGGACCAAAACAACAAACTTCACTTTTTGGCTTTTAGTTGTCCCAAAAAGTTTGTCTATTTTGCAAAGTAATGGACCAAAAGCTACAAAATCCCCTTGTGTCCTTGATCTTTTGAACAAAAGTAGCAATTTTAAAAAGTTGAAGGGTAACTTTTCAAAAGTTGAAGATTTATTAATTGAAGTGCAGTGGTTGTGTTCCCTGAAAAGTATTGTCCCCAAATTGCTTAGAAAAAAATTGGGACAGAGGGAGTACCTTCTTATGGAGGATGTCCTCTTTATTCTGATAATGTTTATACAGATGCCAAACATGATATCGACGGAAAGCAAAGAACTCTCGCTAAGAAATCTCAAAGCCTGCCACAGATAACATATTTGAATGACACATGTTGAACCACAAGATATCCGAGGTAGCTAAATCAAGCGAATAAACCAAAAAACAAAACAACCAATTTTCAATCATGAACATGAGATTTTCAGATGATTAATTACAATGCAGAACTAGGAAGCCTTCTTACCAGTGGTTTTCTATAATAGATACTGTAGAATTGATTGTGAACCTTAACATTGTCTTGAGATTGATTGGTTTTGCACTTGATTCAAGCAATTTAAATGACCTAAGTCCAATATCCATTATACAAAGTACAAAGAAGGGATTTGCGAAATTGTATTATTAAATGGTATCAACTAACTCTTTGGCTTACTTTTTTAAGAACGCAACCAACAACTACTTCCATGCTAACATTAAAGTACTAAGAAAGACCTTAGGTGCTATCAAAAGTTCATCCTAGTAGACTATTTCTACCACCAACTAAATGTTTACGCTTTAGAAAGGTCCTACTTAGTATTTATATACAGAAAGTCCACTTCTAAAAGTGAATCCAACACATGGAAGAAGTAATTATCATAGGCTGATTCCTCTAAAATCTTCACTTGTTAGAGGAAATGTAACTTCAGGAATTTGTATTCTCAACTTGGATAAAAGGTATCTTAGAACAATCAAATCCAATCATATTTGACAATAAATCCATGAGAAGCTCAACAGAGAAACTCAACGAAAAGTAACTACAGTGGAAACTTAATGTGACAGAAGCATGTCACTCCTCTTATGAACTAGAAGATTCCTTGATGACCATAAAGAAGGGGGAAATCAAGCTTCAATGATTTAAGAAACAAAAGGCTAATAAAGATACCTCGTGAGAAGAAAAAGCTGTTTGCAGAAAAGGAATTGCAAGAATTGGTTTCATGATCCACCAAAAGCACAAGATTCGGTTGCAAAAAGTACCAAACCAGTTGCCAAACTTTGAGACAAGGAGAACAGTAACCTGCAATACACGATACAAAGGGAAACCAAGAAACGACAATCAAAATAGAAGAAAGATGTGTCATGTACAATTGTCATGGTCCTGTAGCGAGAAAGCTTACCCACATCAAGAATTGAGTACCTCTGAAAAGCCCCTCCTGGTATGGAGTACTGTTAGCATTTCGTGCATCCCTCAAAAGTATAATCATGTCAAGAAATGCCACGCTTGCTCCAAGAGCAGGTATAATACGCAGAACAACCTTCTCTAAAAGGTATATCTGCATAATATTAGTCAATCTTTAGTATATAAAACACCTTTCTTCACTTGGGAAATAAAAGCAAAAAGCCCTGCATTGATATGTGAAGATAAGTAGTTATATACAAGACAAGTGATATTGAATGCAGCACGTGTGCAATGTGTTGAGCTTCCTTAGCGATCACAGCAACAGAACAGTCAAGTTTTTTTTTTTTTTTTTGATAGGCAACAAAACAGTCGAGTTGTACAGGACACATGAGAAGTAAATAAATTTATAGACCATGGCATTAAGGCACGCAAGAGACAAGATAACGAGAATAACATATTAGAATTATGTCTAATGTGGTTATACAATCGTTCTTTCCTTTCTGAAGTCCTCTAATTTCTTAGGAAGCAAACAAATATAGTCATACTGGCTTTACCTTTCCACAACCTCTGGCATTTCTATTAGTAATTCCGAGTGCAATGATCATCACCAAAGTCATTGTATTGACTCCAAAACCTAGCACTGTAAATACTGTTAGGGAAAACATATCACAATTTTTTATTTTTTATTCTTTTGGCACGGAAGAAGAGAACACATCACAAGTTAGTGGGATAAGTAATGCCACATCATATCTTTAACAAAAAGGATATATGTCACTGAAACACTCTGAGAATCTACCCCCATCCCACACCTGGATACCAGAAAGACAAGGGGTAAAATTAGCAAGAACATATAAAGGCAAAAGTAGGCCATGGGTATAAAGACAAACAAAACAAGATTCTAAATTTTATGCTTATTTCAGCTGATTTTGAAACCATTCATAACACAATTGCTAGCTTGTATTTCTTCAAAAATCCAAAAAAAAACTCAGCTCTGCTTGGTCCAAGAGCAAATTGGGAAACTAATAGGATTTTAGTCAAAGACTCAGTCAAGTGGATACCAAAGGTTTATGGAGTCCAAAAGGCAGAAACCCATTTCCTGATATTTGAATTCTTTTCCCTTTTTTCCCTTTATTTCCTCAAGAAACACAAGAGAACTATAGCCTTTGTTTGGTTGCTCAGAAAGTGAAGGACAAAAGGAAAACAAAAACTTAAAGTGAACTTAGTCCAAATTTTGATAAACAAGATTAAAAAACTGGTATCTTTTTCCTAGGAACAAACATACAAAGCACTAAACTCGGTCTTGCAAGTATACTTGAAAAGAGAGAATTGCAAAATTGTGCTAATATAATTCAACGGAAAAAAGCAAGGAAATATTGACAATAGTTGGAATTACGACAAGAAATAAAGTTCACAAGAGAGAAAAGGGTAGCATACGGGAGGAGATTTAGGGCAAATTAAGTTCATCAACCCCATGTCTGTTCTTCAGAGAGAGAGAGAGAGAGAGAGAGTGACTACTGCATGCACTTCGTTGGGAGTTTAAACCAACAGCTATCCAACTTTGCCTTTTTGTCCGGCGACTCCGACCCCCAACCGAGTTGACTTGCCCGTCAATTAATTTCACAGCGTTAAAATTGAGGATCGAACAAATTTTTAGTGAATCAAGATTTATTCGCGATCTTGCCTAATTGAGGAAGAGAGCTTTCCTATTTGGTGGCCGACGAATCTTTTCCAACGAATCCAACCCCTTTACATGGATTTCATGTCATCTCATCATGAAAAAAAGAGAAAGGAAAGGGTTTTAAATTTCTTCTCTAATCATTTGTTTGGATTGAGCATTATGGTGAGACATTGAGAGAAAGAGTACAACAAAAATAAATATTTTTTGATTGACCCTTCTTTTTTTTTTTTTTTTTATCTAAATTTTAGTATTAAAAATAGTGAGATTTGATGAGAAACGGCTTCTCTTTTCTATCCCGTCATTTCTCACCATCCAAAGGGGTTGATCGGATTTTCAAAAAGTTTCATGCGAATCAATTACTCCTTCCTTTCCCAATTGAGAGTCCCTTATTCTATTTTGAGATGTTCCAAAATGATTGTTCCTTTCCAAAAGTAGAAGTGAAAATTTGATAAAATTCCAAAATTGTACTTCTTATTTGAATACAAATGGTGCAAAATAGGTAGAATATGAGTAATGGTGGAAAATAGGTGTAATGATTACATATCCTCTAAAAAAGTTGGAATTCCAAAGAGGAACTCTTATTTAGGAACGGAAAGAGTAATAATCTTTTTCTAGGTCTGGATTCGAACTTTAACCAACTTGGAATTCATGCTTATTTTTGTTTAATGGTAAAGTAATGATTTCCAGGCACTTAACTTTTTTTTTTATAATTACACTTTCTTTTTCTCATATGTTAATTCATAAGATTAGTCTTTCGTTAATCACAAGAGGTTGCCTTGATGGTTAAAGCCTAAAGCTGGAGTTGATCCCTCCTAAGATATGAGAGTCGAAACCTTTCAAGTGCTATCAACTCTTTTAGGGGTAGTGCATGGGCTTACGCATAAATTAACCCAGACACTTAGTAAATAAGAAAAAGATTAATTGTTCATTTACGAACTTTGCCACACTTGTAACTTGGAAGGGCGGTAATATTGTAGACTCATATTACAAAAGAACAAAGAATGTGCAAAAAAAGAGTGAAATCCATTATACTGTACTAATTTCAATTAACCAGAAGTGATTTGGGTGGATAGGAGATTTTGATTTTGATTTTTTTTTTTTAGGGGAGGGGGATAAATAGGAGATTTGGGGTTGAAAAGCAGAGTTAGGTTGTCCCGGAGAAGACATCCGATGAGTTTATGTTTGTTGTATTTAGTTACTAACATTCTTGTTAGTTCCTTTTGTTTTGGTGTATTAAAAAACCGAGAGGCGGAGGGATAGATTGAGATTTTGTGAGTTGCAGCACTAAGGCCCCGTTTGATAACCCTCCAAGGGGTTGGGATTGGATTGGTAGAGTGTTGGTATTATTAATACCTTGTTTGGTAACCAAAAATGGTTCGGACTAGTAGTCCGATGGGATTAAAAATCCGGATAATAGGGGGTATTGCTAATACCCCGTGGGACTTGGTATTGAGGGGTATTAATAGTCCAATCCCAACTCCTTCACATTATCAATCCCTTTTCATTACCAATTTCTTCTATCAATACAATCCCATCATCTAATCTCATCTCAAACAAACATGATATTAATAATCCCATCATTTAATCCCATCCCAAACAAACATACTCATTATCAATCACTTCTCATTACCAATCCCATCTCCTTACGAATCCCAATCCTAATCCCATCTCCTTACGAATCCCATCCATCTATCACTGTTATCAAACGAGGCCTAAGAGAGTGATGTGTCCTCTTCTCTTCTTTTTTTTTTTTTGTGATTTGTTGACACTGCAGAGCTCGTTGAGCGCAACCGTTGCGTAAAAAATCAAATCAATCAGATACCGAGTAATATCTAATAAAAAAACATATTTGCATGAAAACAAAATGAGTTGGACAAACTCGGTTAAAAGAGACTCAATTTTTGTCAATTTAAATGTGCCTCCTATCAAATACTAGTATAGGAAGATTTGCACGTTTCAAGCATTGCTTTACAAGCTAGGGGCATGATACTTTCTACACCTTTTCCTCGATCCACTTCAATTCCCGCATCTCTTTTGGAAAAGTTAATCGCACTAGCACCAGGGAATATACTACTATACTTCACTCCTTTTACAGCTTACTCCTATCAAAAGATGAAGCTTTCGTTTGTTAGGGGGGAAGGGGATCCCGTAGTGCGTCAAATGCACTACGGGGTTGTAGGACACCTTGTTGTGTCCAATCGAAATTTCGTCATCGTGATTTGAATTGTTCCGTTTGTAATGAGGAATGCTACATACGCACTACATTTACACAGAATCGCACCCCCCTCACATACATGTGGGTTCCATTTGTGGGGTTCACATTTATGTGAGAGGGGTGTGATTGGATCTGTGTAAATGTGGTGTGCACCAAATATTTTTGAATTTGAATTAATCGGCTGCCATTAGCCCCTTGATCAGACGATATTAAGTATACAAAAATGGATATATGGTTAGCGTAACTTTGAAAAATATAATGTGATAATACAAATTTATTTAGATCATGTATCAATACCCGACTAACTTGATTTTCAATTTTCATGTAGTGTTGAGCAATTTTTACAAACTCAACGGTTTATATCACAATAACAAAATATCGACTGGACACATTTAATTATTGAGGTGCCATACACTCCCGTACGTAGTGCAATATTAGCGCACTAACGGGTCCTTTGGGTCCTAGTTTCATGGACATCATTTATGTACAGTAAATTATATCGATTCTACTGCATTATATATAAAATCCTAGGAGGCAAGGACGAACCAATTTAGGCTATTTTTTTTCCTTTTTTCCTCATGTTCAATAGCGGGTGCGGGCAGCCTCGTGGCTTAAGAAACCAAACATATATATGCCTGAATATTATTACGTACCTCAAAAAAATTAAAAAATGCAAATTTTTTGAATATAGACCAAAAAAAAAAAAGCCATTTAGCTTATAATGCTAAACTAGGCGGTACGTAATAATACTCAGGCATATATATGATTGGTTTCTTAAGCCACGAGGCTGCACATACCCATATGCCTTGTTTTCATAGTTCCTCCTAGGTAATACTTGACCACAACAAATAGCTCCCCACAAGATTCAACTAAACTAAGCCACCAGCGAAATGCATCTTGAATTGTATCAGTCGGTATTTCCTCAAATTAATGTGTTACCACCAAATTGGATCCAACAATTTTTGCTATAAAAATAGAGATCCACGGAAATTGAACCCGTAAATATTCTTTCCTTCGTATACAATAGCTTCTCTGATTATTTCCTCCAATAATAAATCTTGTTCAATCCACGTCTCACTTTCGCCAAGCCGAAGAAAGGTGGCGCCTGGAGTTTTGGATCTTAGAAAAATAACGGGCATAGCTGTCAGAACCCGTCGGGGCTGATGACAAAATGCAAGTACTAAACGGAATGACTCGTGATAATTGTGGAAGCATGATCTTCTCCATGGAAACAGGATTCTAGGAGAAAACAATCGAAGGATTCCCTATCTAACAAAACTATAGTCATCCATGGCAAGAAGTAGTACTAATCAACTTCTTGTGCATCTCTGGTATGCTCGCCACATCATAGCAATCTTGTGCTACGTTAACGAAGGTATGGCTGTGTAACAGGAAATTTTGTTGTAGCCATTGGCATTTGAAAAAAGTTCCATACACCTGCAAATATATAAAGATCGATCCATAACAAAACAATTAAATTTTGTTAGCCAACTTTGAAATCTTATATTCATGCAGCATATTTTTAACATGTTACACAAAATGTCCCCCCTCCAATTTTACGGGTTTTTTTTTGCTTTTTCTCTGCTCTTCTCAAATCTAGCATCTCCCAAACACGGTAAATATGTGTACTATTTTGTTAGTGTGCAGTATTACGATTTTTACGGAAGGATATATATAGAATTAAATAAAAAAAGAGAACTTGGTTATCCCTTGAAATTGAATTGATAACAAAATATATACTTGTGTCAACATCAAGTAATCACTCCTTATAATGTACTTCACGTGATAATGCAGAATCAATAGTTCCCCGAGAACATTGAATAATCACTCCTTATATATACTTGTTATAATGTAATTTACTCTCTACATATAAATGTATACATGGATTGTGATTTTGACACTCCAAAAATTGATGGAGGGGCTCCAAAAGTGAACTGTGTTAATACACAAAACGACGTCGTTTTGGAGGGACAAAGAAAACTTACCAAGAAATGGTTTTGTAATCTTGGGAATTAATTTAATATCTTATGTTCAAAACTTATGGTATATCAAACTTTATTACTTGCCTAATTATATTTGGGATGACAGACTCTGATTCCAAAGATTTTTGGGTCGAAGTGAAACGGTAGACAAAGGTCAAGTTTTTGTTGTATTTTGTTTGTTGTTTTAGTTGTAATTTTTTCTTTTTGATTAATATAACTGGGATGATCTTTTCACTTGAAACAGATGAATCAATAATTTGTTCTGTGTAATGGCCTGTAAATATCTACTATAATAGTGGCTTAGAAGCTTTTCAAAATTAAAATTATACTTAAAGTCAACGTCACAAGAAAGAATAATAAGTGAATTAGTTATACAATCATTCTACAATAATTTATTGCTACCCACACTAAGTGGGTTAACTTTTGTCCCCCAACCACTTAACAAGAGAGAATGACTATGTGCCACCCATAAAATTTCTCGCTATGTGATTGGTTGGGAGTACCATATGAACATATCACATGGTAGTCCGGTATTATTAAATAATTACTCGTTCGTAAGAATAAATTGGTCCACCACCTATCTAAAACGAAACTTCTCATCCCTACTCCCCCAATAGCGAAACCATAGCACACCGCCACCGCCGGGGAGAGAGAGAGAGAGAGATTAAAGTGTGCGCTTAGAATATTCTCTGTCAAGCCCGAACCTCACGCACGTAAGCTTGTTCTGGAGATGGAGCAAGTGGCCGCAATGTCGCAGAAACATTTACTAGTTTGCGGCAGCATAATTTGAGTTTGCATCCACAATGTATGGTTTGGGTACTTCCAATTTTCCATGCATTATTCTCGGATAATTATGGTTTACCAGAACAACGTTTCAACTTATTTTGACCTTGGGTGTGTGTGTTAGGTCTGTTCGGAATGTGTTTTGAACATCTATGCATTCACGTTGCCATTGGACAAATGCTTGAAATTTCGTTTTCAAAAGAAACAGCATATCTGCTCGATTTATTTATTGCTGCAAAAAAATTTAATCTCACTTGAAAGAAAAAACAAAAGCAAAAACAAAAACTATAAATACAAGAAAATGCATAAAATACAAAAAAATCATTTAAACAAGAGGGGATAGCATGATCATTGATCGGAGATATCTCTCCAAATCAAGATGGTTTTTTGGACCGCAAAGTTCATCCCACTTTGCCGCGGCTGCTCATGGAGGGCCTATAACCGCAGAGAAAACGATGAAGATGTAACAACCATACTCAATAAGCCTCGGGTCAGGGTCAAGACTAAACCATGAAGGGTTTCAAAATGTGAGGGTGACGCTAATAAATAAAAAAAAAGGACACGACATCCACACGGCGAACCCTGGTTGCATACGTTCTGTAACATTTGCAGTATGATCTGAGATTCCTGGCATTGATTGGGGCTAGCTGATTAGACACATTCTATTTCAACCATGGTGGATCCAATCAATTTGAACGATAATTGTGATGACCAACTATTTCAGAACCTAGGAGAAAATAAACTCAGTTGATGCTTTTTTTTTTGGTAAGTAAATTTTATATCACCAAAGATGCAACCAAGCTACAAAATCACGAGGGCATACCCCTGAACAAGCAAACAACTAAAGAGACCACCTATTACAAGAAAGGAGACACACTACTACGCACCCTATCCACAGTTATTGATTCTAAAAAATCCTAGAATCCAGCAACCAATCATCGCAAAGATCCCTATTACCAGCTGAAAACTTAATGGAGGACAGAGAGCTAAGTTTACACAGAGCTAAGTTTAGCTCGAATGGCTTCAAGAATAGCTGTTGATGTTGGAGTACATTAGTGCCCATTATCTAATCGTAAGCTCAGGGAAAGTTCACCTGGTAAAGGTCAGAACTATATCAGCTGCAAAAAAAACTAGTGAGAGATCAGGTAAGAGAAATGGTGCAGTTTAAAATCTGTCAATCATAGAACTGAGGCTCAAAGGGCTCCTAATACAATCTTTTTCTTGTCTGCTACTTTACGTCCTAATTGAACATCAAGCCGAATGCTGGCTTGAATCCTCCAAGCCAAATACCATCGTGGTCGTCGCCCTCGACCCCGAATTGGAGATAACTGCCCGAGACTTGGTCATAAGACCACAACTGACCATCACTTTCGAAGATAATTTTCTCATCGGGCGTGATGAATATGACCCTCTCTACTTCCGGAAAGTCAATAGTCGACATCCGAGCCCAAACCTTATCCCAAATAAAGATAGAACATGTAGATGGGTTGACTAATCCGGTGCAGCACACCAAGGCCAGTTGGGAATGGTGCTCAACTGTTGATCATTGAAATTCGTCTCTAATATTGATGATGGCAAAGGCAAATTATGAAATTCCTCCATAGTCAAATCAAACTTCCAAATCCCCTATCCATTCACTTGGGGGTGAATCCAGGAATTTTTGTGGCCCCCCAACCCCTGCTTTCCGATAAATTTAAGTTGGGATGCTTTCCTCTAGGAAACCATATTAATTTTCAATCGTATAGATCATATTGGGATACATATCGTATATCTTAAGAGACATTTGTTAAGAGTGAGAGTTTCTAGAGTGAGAGTTTCTATTGTTCAGTTGGACAAGATTTTTGAAAGAGGGAGAATATTAAAGACAAGAGTGGGGAATGAGGGTATTTGTACTTAACTTACAAAATGGCTAGAACCCATCCTTATTTATACTACTTCATGAAAGGCACAAAAAAAAATCTAGATATTTCACAAGAACAAATATATTTTCATAAAAGATAAACTTTGAGGTAATTCTAAAATTATGTATGTGACTAATTCTCACAAAACAAAATCTAGAAATTTCACAAGAATATTCTAGAGCTTCTCTATTACTAGATATTTTAGAGTTTCTAAAAATTAGATATTTATATCTATATATTTAGATTTTGTCAATTAGAGCTTCATTAATTGGACTTGTTTGGACTTAACTTTCTTGTGCCAAAATACTAAACTTAGTTTATCCTTCAACAAAGTTGATTATAATTAATACACAATTAATTATCGCTTTGACTGACGATCGATGAACTTAATGGTGATGTTGACAAGGCCGGCGCATGGGGTAAGCCGGGGAAGCGGCCTCTTCCGGCCCCCGAATTTTGGTCCAAAAATTGAGGTCCCACTGTAACGTAATTTACATATTAATATTAGAATATTTCTAAATAAAAAACAATTGTATCTTATTTTCTTCAAAAACTCTTGCAATAATATCTTTTTACATTTATATTGTCATAATTGTATTCTTTTAGCATTGCTTTACAAGCCAGGGGCCCGACAATTTAATTGCTTGATCTTGCAGTCCCTCCCACCAGTCCACCACATGAGTTTCTACTTTCTGCACCTTTTCCTCCACTTCAGTTCGCGCATCTCTTTTGGAAAAGTAGATCGATCGCACTAGCCCCATGAAATGTACTCCACTCCTTTACCAAGGGATCCTGTGGTGTGCCAAATGCACTACAGAGTTGTAGGGTGCCTCGTTGTGTGTCCAATCGAAATTTTTTCATCGTGATTTGAACTGTTCAATTTGTAGGGAGGAATGCTACATACGCACCGCATTTACACAGATCTAACCATGTCCCTCTCACATACATGCGAACCCCATAAATGTGGTGGGACCCACATTTATGTGAGAAGGGGTGTAGTTGTATTCGTATAAATATGGTGTGCACCAAATATTTTCGAATTTGAATTAATCGGCTACCATTAGCCCCTAGCTTGATCAGACTATATTAAGTATACAAAATTGGATGGTTAGCATAACTTTGAAAAATATATTGTGATACAAATTTATTTAGATCATGTATCAATATTCGACTAACCTGAGTTTCAACTTTGAGGTAGTGTTGAGCAATTTTTACAAACTAAATGATTTAGATCACAATAACGAAATTTCGATGGAACATATTGACGTGCCATACACTCCCATAGTGCACTAGCGCACTACCGGGTCCTTTGGGTCCCAGTATCAGGACATCTTCATTGGAAAACTTTATCATTTCGTCGGACGGAGCAAAAAGTAAGATCGAAACCCTTATTCTTCATTGGTTTGTAAAATTGCTTTGAAAGATTGACATAATCGTACTTTATTGGTTTTGTAAAATTGATTACTACTGTATTTGTGCTCTCAAATCCCTAGGTAGCAGGGAGCAGTTGATTTTTTATGGGAGAATTCGGGTTCAGTGGTAAAACATTAAAGGTAAATCATTGTAGCCAAACCTCATTACTACTCGATGTTTCTTATTGGGTTCCAAACTGTAGCTGATTTGGACGGTACATGCACATCCTCAGCTACCAACACCAAACAACCGGAACCGTTAAGTTCTATAGGGCAATTCAATTTCTTTCGTATCAATAGGAAAGTGACGATTTCTTCTCCTAAAATTACCTTCAAAATTGCGAATTGCAAAACTTTCTTTGACCCAATCTTTTCCTTCTTGATTTTTAATTTCTCTGCAAAGAAGTTGGGATGCTTTCCTCCTGGAAACCACATTAATTTTCAATTGTATAGATCATATCGAGATACATGGGGAATGAGAGTATTTGTATTATACTTGAACTTACACTTTTTTTTGGCTTGATATAAAATGGCTAGAACTCATACCTATTTATACTATTTCATGGAAGGCTCTAGCACAAAGATATTTTCATATAAGATAAACTTTGAGGTAATTCTAAAATTACATATGTGACTAATTCTCACAAAAAAAATCTAGATATTTCACAAGAATATTCTAGAGCCTCTATTACTAGATATTTTAGAGTTTCTAAAAATTAGATATTTATATCTTCTTCAATAAAATCTTCTATGTTTGGGTTTTGTCAATTAGAGCTTCGTCAATTGGACTTGTTTGGACTTAACTTTCTTGTGCCAAAATACTAAACTTAGTTTATCCTTCAACAAAGTTGATTATAATTAATTATCACTTTGACTGATGATGGACTTAATGGTTTGGACTTAACTTTCTTGTGCCAAAATACTAAACTTAGTTTATCCTTCAACAAAGTTGATTATAATTAATTATCACTTTGACTGATGATGGACTTAATGGTGATGTTGACAAGGGTGGCTCATTGGGTAAGCCGGGGAAGCGGCCACTTTCGGCCCTCGAATTTTGGTCCAAAAATTGAGATCCCACTGTAACGTAATTTACATATTAATATTAGAATATTTCTAAATAAAAACACAATTGTATCTTATTTTCTTCAAAAACTCTTGCAATAATATCTTTTTACATTTATATTATCATAATTGTATTCTTTTAGTTTGATTTTTTTTTTTTTGTACTTTTATCTTTTTAAAAAAAAATTCATGACTATGTAAGGGGCTCAATATAGGGAATTCACTTCGAGCCTCCAAAATATATGAGCCGACCCCAAATGTTTTTTTTTGCTCGGCAAAAGGAAATTTTATTAAACTCGAAAGGTTACATCGAGAGGAAAAGCTGGGGAGCAAACTAACTCAACTCAGCGAAAAGAAAAAACAAAAAACAATCTCATCCGACCCCAAATGTTGAAGATGGAGTTGGCGACTAGGTTCGTCCCATGATCCTTAATTCCAAAGAAGTTGGTGGATCGCTCTTCTATGCATGGAGATGGAGATTGGAATATCTGAATAAATATGTTTGGTGCGTGTTCTGCAGCATAGCTAAAAAAAAAGAAAAAGAGTTTAAATGACAAACTGAAACCAAGTATAAAGCCCTTATCAAAAAAAAAGCCAAGTATAAAGCAGATATCTGCTATGGCAAGCAAGGAATCCAACGTAGCGAAACAACATTTAAATTGACCGGTAAGCGCCGATTCTAAAATTTTCAGGGCTTAAGACGAAATTGTGAGCGGAAAAAAATATATAAAAAAATTCTTTAACTCCTAAAGTTAACTTTTCTCTATGCACACACATTCGCCACCACAGCTACTGCCCAACTCTCTCTTTTTTATTTTTGTTGGTAAAATGGAAGTGCATTACTATAAATTAAGTGTTTACAATTCTAGGGAAGACAACTCCTGACAAATCCGCACGAAATACATCCGCAATACAACTTGGAAAATAAGGATAAACATAGTAATCTCCAACTCAAACCGGAGCATCATTTGTCAATACATTTGCACACCGGTTAACCTCTCGATAGATATACTTGATAGATACCGTTTCAAACTCCTCCATAAGGGATTTACAGTCAAGTAAGATATTACCGAGTGGATGATAAGCCATATCTTGATTTTGAAGCAGTTGGATAACACCCAAAGCATCCGTTTCTACTTCCAGAAAATAAAACCAACAAGCTCACCAACCACAACTCTGTTTCAGAAAATAAAATTTTCATATCAATATATATTATTTTTTTGATAGGCTATCAATATATATTATTAGTCTTTGAAAAAACCGATATTCACATGCACAAAAAGAAACCCATATATCTGTGAAGAAATCGAGCAAAAGAAGGGACAATATGAACGCATAAACAAGGGTGGTTGGAAAACAAAACGGCAAGAAATAAATGAAATCTAACTCAACTAGAGTTTTGATCATACAAAACTCGGCTCGGCTCTTTCGCAACTGTAGACGTAACGGTGACACATTCAAATTCAACATCTCTCTCGGATCTGGCTACGATGCCCCCGTTCGGTATGGGGCAACCATGCCCCATTTGCTCTCAACCGTCGGGTCTCTCTTTTTAAATATCAACCATTGATTGAATACGGATCCAAAAAAAAAAAAACCATTGATTGAATATCCCTTGTAGTAAGTGACGTTATACATTGTGCATATATTACGGCCAGACATTATGGTAAATGAGGCCACACATTGTGTTACATGTGATCACGGTAAATGGTATGTAAAGCCAATTTGTGTGGCAAATAAAGTTGCAATTTTTTTTTAGGTGATTTTGGGTGCGTAGTTGGGTATGCAGGTAAAATTATTGTATTATGCACAAGTGTTTCGACAGTATTGTAATAAAATATAGTATTTCAGATTGTGCTTCCTCCATATTTTTGCCGTCTGGTAATTTTTTTTTTTTTTGTTGCAGATTCTTGCAAAAAAATTAGCTCAATCGGATCTCGGTAAGTGTCTTTTCAAAATTCGTATGGAGAATCATTCAATTTCACCATAAGAATTCTGGGAAAAAAAACCCCTTACATTTCACCATAAGAATTCTGGTAAAAAAAAAAAACCCTTACAAATATCTGATAAAAATGATTTTTTTTGCATAAACCCATTGAAAGTATTATGAAAGAATAAGAGGTCTGGGTCATTAATTATTGTGAGCCCAATATTTGTGGGATCCGAGGCCGGCACATAGAAATTGTATGTGCATGATATGTGCACTATGTCTGCGCGTATGGCATAACTGATAAGTTTCCACTTTGATTTGGGAAAAAATTCCCCAAGACCAAGAGTGTATCGATCAGGCGACTAATCAGAACATGGCCGGTGAATCAAAACATGAAGAGCAAGCATGATATTATTCTACAAATTGCAGATGCCGTTTTCATAAACTACGACTATTCTATGGAGCCTACGCCCAAGAATTAACACGTCTAACTTGGCCTACAAATTTTTGTATTCCTCAAAAAACTCATATCCAAAATGTTGCCATCAGTTATGTGCATAATACAAACCAAATTTTTTTTGCATGTGAGAAATAAAAGATACTGTCTTGATCATTCCACTGTCGATAGCCAGTTAAGCTCTTCTTCGCAATATGTTTCAGTTCTCGGCTCAATCCAACAGCAGTGTAGCGGTTCTTCCATTCTGACGAAATATGAGAAAGAAGGGAGAAAATGTGTATTGAATTCAATAATAAACTGTACAATGAGGTTCCTATTTATACAAGATGAGGAAGCCTGACTATGGAAGGAAAATCAACCTAATTACAATCAAATCAATTACAATAATAAGAAATCAAGAGAATCATATAATATCATAATCATATCATATCAGAATATGATTAAGATATTATATGTTTTGATATTCTAACATCCCCCCTCAAACTCAAGGTGGTAGTGCAGACACCAGCTTGAGTTTGGACACCAAGTCATGAAAACGTCCAGGAGGATGAGCCTTTGTGAAGATGTCCGCAGTCTGATCGGATGAGGAAACTGAGAGAAGGCGGATGCTTCCCCGAACAACATGTTGTCGAATAAAGTGGCAGTCGATCTCAATATGTTTTGTGCGATCATGGAACACATCATTGCGGGCAATCTGAACAGCACTCTGATTATCACAACGAAGTGTAGTAGCAGTGGAATGAATAACACCCATATCACTGAGGAGCCAGCGAAGCCATATCAACTCTTGAGTAGTGTCAGCAATAGCACGATACTCCGCCTCAGTACTAGAACGAGAAACAAGAGATTGCTTCTTACTTCGCCAAGAGATGAGAGAGTCACCAAGAAAGAAGCAGTAACCTGTGGTAGAGCGACGATCAGTGGGGTCACCAGCCCAATCAGCATCGGAATATGCACATAACTCAAGGGAGGAGTGTGCTGAATAGTAAAGGCCATGAAATAGAGTGCCTTTGACATAGCGAAGAATTCGAAGAACAGCCTGAAAATGAGTCGATCGAGGAGCAGACATGAACTGGCTAACTATGTGAACGGCATAGGCAATGTCAGGCCGGGTGACAGTAAGATACACAAGACTACCAACCAATTGGCGATAAAGAGTGGCATCAGGGAGTGGTGTGCCATCCAGAGGAGTGAGTCGAGTGGTTGGCTCAAGTGGTGTAGATGCAGTCTTGTTGTCGGTGATACCAGCACGACTAAGAAGATCTGAGGCATACTTTGCTTGAGTGAGATAGTAGCCATCGGATGTAGATGAGATCTCAAGACCTAAGAAATAACTCACAGTACCCAGATCCTTCATTTGAAATTGCTTACTGAGGAAGGCTTTGAGATCAGAAATACCAACATTATCATCGCCAGTAATAATCATATCATCAACATAGAGAAGAAGAAAAATAATACCACGTGCAGACTTCCGGATAAAAAGTGCAGAATCATATTGGCTAGAAGAGAATCCAAAATTCTGAATAGTGGTGCTGAATTTGGCAAACCAGGCACGTGGAGCTTGCTTGAGACCATAAAGAGCATGATTAAGTTTACACACTTTGTTCGGAGGATGATTATACCCAGGTGGAGGCCGCATATAGACTTCTTCGGTAAGGTCACCATTGAGAAAGGCATTCTTGACGTCCATCTGATTTAGATTCCACTTGCGTACGGCAGCAACCGCAAGTAAACTCCGAACAGAAGTGAGACGAGCAACTGGCGCAAAAGTTTCCTCATAGTCAATACCATACTCTTGAGAAAAACCCTTTGCAACCAGACGAGCTTTATAACGCTCTATAGAGCCATCAGATCGAGTTTTTATCTTGTAAACCCACTTAGAACCAATAGGAGTCTTGCCAGGAGGAAGGTCAACGATATCCCAAGTGTGTGTTTTATCTAAAGCCTGTAATTCTTCTGCCATTGCTTGCTGCCAAAGAGGGTTAGAACTTGCCTCACGGTAAGAATGAGGTTCATGCTGAGAAAGAATAGTAGAGAAACAATGATAATCACGAAGATGAACAGGTACTTCCCTTACCCGAGTAGAGCGACGAGGTGGTGAATCATCAGATAGAGGTGGTGCAGGAAGCTCAGTAGGAGGAGAGCTGGGTAATATGAGGGGCTCATTGGGAGTAGAACCAAAACATGAAGGCTCAGGAAGGGATGAGCCAGAAGGTGTAAGAGTAGGGCCAGGAGGTGCAGGAGTAGGATCATCAGACAGAATCGGCGCCTCGGGATAGACCGTAGATGAAAGCTCGGAATAACCTGTATCAACATCATCAAGAAATATATCTACAGAAGGGTCAGTGAAGAATGATGAAGTAGACACAGGGGGTAAGTGAAACTTGGACATGGAAGAGAACATTTTGTGTTCCCAAAATATGACATGCCGAGAAATGCGAAGGCGTTGAGAAGAGGGATCCCAACATTTGTATCCTTTATGCTCAATCGAATACCCTAAGAAGCAACAAAGACGAGCACGAGGTTCCAATTTTGTGCGTTCATGGGGTTGTAAGAGAACAAAACAAGCACATCCAAATACCTTAAGAAGATCATAGGTGGGAAATATGCCATATAATCGTTCATAAGGCGAGTGATTTCCAATGGTAGGGGATGGAACACGATTAATGGTATAGACAGCAGTGAGAGCAGCCTCCCCCCAAAGTCGCTCAGGACAAGAGGCATCTATAAGAAGGGCACGAACAGTATCCAAAATGTGTCTATGCTTACGCTCAGCGCGACCATTTTGTTGAGATGTGCCAGGACATGACCTATGTGGCAAGGTTCCATTTTGGCGAAGATATTTTAAAAATTCTGTCTCTTTATATTCCATGGCATTATCAGCACGAAAAACTTTGATTGGGCGTGAAAATTGAGTTTTAACCATTTTGGAAAAATCATAATAAATCTGTTGTACTTCAGATCTATTCTTCATGAGATATAACCATGTAAAACGAGAATAATCATCTATGAAAATAACAAAATATTTGGAACCGCCCATGGTGGTGTTCGGTGAAGGTCCCCAGATATCAGAGTGAACTAAATCAAAGGGAGCAGAGGACAAAGAGTCACTCGAATGAAATGGCAATGCTGGTTGTTTAGCAAGTTGACAAGAAAGACAATCTACGTGTTCATCTTTTACATGTCCTAAATGTCCACTTGAAACTAGGGTACGTATTCGACCAAAAGATGCATGACCCAATCGAGAATGCCAAATACTAAGAGAATTAGAAGAATTAGACGTAACAGAACATTTCGATTGACTCACTGAATGAGTGGGAGGGGCAATGGACTGGGATGGAATATGAAGATTGATGAGCTCATACAGGCGTCCAACCTTACGGCCTATCCCAAGAGTTTTACCTGTCCGAGGATCCTGCACATGACAGCCAGTAGCAGAAAAGATTACGGTAAGCCCAAGTTCACACAATTGACCAACAGAGATTAAATTCAGTGTAAGTTTAGGGATCAAGTATGTATCAGATAGAGATATGGTGGAAGTAGAGATATGACCGACATGACTGGCATGCATGTGAGAACCATCAGCTGTTTGGATGACTGGAGTGTGAGAGACATGTGACTTGGAGGAAAAAATGGCAGAATCAGATGTCATATGGTTACAACAAGCTGAATCAAAGAACCATGAGGATGTACCTGTAGCAGCAGACAAGGCAGAAGAATTCTTACCAGACTCGGATAAAATACCACATTTTGAGAGAAAATCCGCAAAAACATATCGCAGTTCACTTTTGGTAAACCGAGTTGACGGAGGGTATTGTTTGAGACCTTCCAAGATGACCCGAAAGTATGGCGCCATGACAGATTGCTCCATAATCAGAGAGCACAAAGTGAATCAACACACTGGAGATCTGATGCAAAATAGCGGAGAATAACTGGAAAAGGAAGCGGCGTGAACCGGTCAAAAATAAATGGTGCAGGGTCGGTTTGAAGTTGAACCGATCGAGACAGTAATTGGTGATGGTGGCGATTGAAAATCTGAAAAAAATGGAGGTTGCGGATAAACGTGGAAAACCGAAGAGCGGAAATTAGGAACGGATTTGTAGTGATGGAGGCCGATATTGGTAATGAATTTGGATAGTTTTCGAAAAGAAAAAGAAAAGGACAGATTGAAGGTGCCAAGGTGGTATATATGGTGTTGATATATATGTTGTATGGGTTGCACGTGGATGGCAGAAGGCAATGTGATGACAAAACAGATTATGAATTGGTTTCGGTGTGAAAGCTAGGCTTGGAATTTTATTTTCTGGCAGTGGATTTGAGTGGTGATCGGCAGTTGGAGATTGAAAAGAGAATACGATATTGAATCTCTGGCGGTGGGTATGATATTGAGGATGAACCGATTGTGCGGAAGCTCACGGCAAAAGTTAGGTTAAGAACCATAGCTCTGATACCATGACGAAATATGAGAAAGAAGGGAGAAAATGTGTATTGAATTCAATAATAAACTGTACAATGAGGTTCCTATTTATACAAGATGAGGAAGCCTGACTATGGAAGGAAAATCAACCTAATTACAATCAAATCAATTACAATAATAAGAAATCAAGAGAATCATATAATATCATAATCATATCATATCAGAATATGATTAAGATATTATATGTTTTGATATTCTAACACATTCCGTCAAAGTCCTTTCTAGAGAGGTGACTCCCAAAAGATTCATACCGGTGGGTTGCGAGAGAGAAGAATACGCCATCCTTCTGTTGCTAAGTTTTCTGGATCAATCCGATCAACGGGGATCGACGGAAAAATCGACGGGGAATTGTGTTTTGAATTGCTGGAATGTGGTTGTGAAAAGTGGAGTTTGGTTCCTTGCCGTATTTCAGGACTTCTTTGGAAGCAAACAATGAAGTGTATGGATTATGGAAGAAGAATAATAAAACGGGCTTTATTAAACTTCAAAGTAGAAGAACAACCGATAAAGATTATCGAGTGAACAATTACAAGTTAAAGCTACTCCTAAAAAAGAAAAGATAAAGGCCTGATTGGCATTGTTTGAGTGTCCTCAAAACTGCTACGAACTTCTCCATAAATAGGCCTCTTCATTTGAATTTGAATATTCCCTCCAAAGATGGCAGTTACTCCCTTATATTGTGTCTTTGAATTATCCCCACGATCAGTGAAGCAAATAACTCCCACGTTGTGAAAACTGCTCCAAGTATTGCTGAGCAAAACTTCCCCACGATCATGAGAGTGTCCCTATGAATCTCCTTTTAACACCTGTACATGAACTGCCCACATAAACAAGTTCAATAATACTTAGTTATTAAACGGAAGCAGACCCCAAATTGGCCAATCGACGGGTCGCTCGACGGGAGTATAATGTTAAAAACCTTTTGCTATGGTTTTATGTTATCTAATCTAACATATGATATTAAGGTATACTGGAGTCATCTCTAATAATATCAATATTCCCTATGCCACGTGTCACCCAATCGACGGGTGAAATAAAATCACAATTATAGAGCAAACACCTTCCCAAGAAATCTCGGAAAATATATCTTGTTCCGCATTCCCTCTACTACTTTGGTGGCTGAAAAAGATACCGCATGGCTCACAAACAGCATTTTACTGCCCAAATAACGTACTCTTTCCCAAGTCATCTTTGAATCATTTAGAGTGTAAACAGAAACCCCTCTTCCTTTTTTCCCCATAAACACTGCCAATAGCTTCCCATCACACTCCATCAAATAACTTTCGTAAAGAAAATGGCGGGATTTCTCAGGGTTTTGAAGAGCTTTCCAGCTGAAATCCTTTGGATTAAACACCCCCAAGGTACCATCTTCACCCAAACAGTAAACAAGTTCATTGTAAAAAACTGGATTGGTGTGAGAATGGTGAAAATCATTTTCGCCTTTAATGTGATCCCCAGTCCAATTTTCCTCACCCCAAGAAATGGCGAAAATCTAACGTGCATGATCAAAAAAGGCATATATGCCAAAGACCATGCATTCCAAGGAGGTTGGAGCACAAGAGAAGGATATAGCATCGAAATTGTAGTGGTGAGGTAGATCCGGGAGGTCAATTTTGGCCTTAGTGAAGGGGTTAAAGAAGAAGACAGAGTGTTTGCCTCTAGACATAAGCAACCAACCATCCTTGGAGCAGCGAAGCAATGCACCAGATAACTCAGGAATATCCATACGGTAAGTGTCTTTGTACAACGGGTTGAAAAAATTCAATTCCATTTTTTTCAATCCACGGTAAAGCATGAGCCACTGAGATTGGGGAATTGGGCATTGAGTTGGACAAGGCACTGGTAAGGAAGGAACTAACTTCCATGTTTTGCAGACGCAACGGAACCTTTTGATCAAGTCACCAAGAAAGAGTCGTGATGAGATGAAGCTCAAAATCTCAGTTGGGAGAGCAGTCCAATCTCTGATCAGCTCATCCATGGCAGCCTCCTCTAGCTCTGGCGGGTTCTGCTGTAATAACTTCTCATCCATTCCTGATTTCCTGAAATTTTTTATAAAAAACACACACTAATTAAGAGAATGAACTTTCTGTGTGGCCCGTGGTCTTCTATCTGAGCCTTTCCTCCACTGGTTCAGGGGTTGTCTAGCCTCCCCACCAAGCCTACACAGTGAAAGCACGATTAAGACCTGGCCGGGGGTTTTCCGGCAAGGCCCTCCGGCGAGAGGATGAGAAAGAGCAAAGAGCAAAGCGAGGGACTAGACTTCAGAGTGAGTTTTCTGTGTGTACCTTTTAGGGTTGCTATCTCTTGATATTTATAGAGTCTCCTTAGCTTGCTCTCCAAGTACGAACATGTGCCTTGCACGAGCTGAGTGATGTCACTATGACATCACCGAGTAGATCTGGTAACCGTTTTAGCATGAGCTGACATCCCATGTGCACTCATCATTATCTTTTGGCATAACCGCTTCTGCACGTGGAAAGAACACGCGACTCAGCAGGTGGCCGAGCCCCAAGCTTGGCCGAGCCTAGCCACGAGAAGAATCCACCGACGGAACTTCCTTCCTGAGGGTAGCCGAGCCCGAGCTACCGCCGCCATCTACCGAACGTGAGGCGAGAGCGTTATTCATGTATTGTCGTGCCCAATCCTACGTTCGGCTACGGACCACGTTCGGCCGATCTTTTCGTGCAACTGAACGGGGTTCTCTTGTATCATTTGCGTAGGATTTTCTCTCAAATCTCGGCCTTCTAATACTAAAATCCTGGCTCCGTCCGTAATTAATATGGGGCTCCAGAATTACTGTTAAGACAGCTACAAGAAAGTTGACCTTTGCTTCTTTTTTTTGGGAGAAAGATAAAACGTAAGTATCTCCGACGACCTTTGCTTTGGTTGCACTGCACATTTACATGGTTGCTACGTTTTGTGGCGCAGTGTGTACATATATATTTTTTTTCTCGGCAAAAGAAAATTTTATTAAACTCGAAGAGGGTACATCGAATAAAAAGGAAGGGAGAACTAGAAAGTTCACCACAACCCTAAAAAGGGAAGGAAAATAAAAGGAAAGTTACATCCAAAAAAGACACCTAAAAAAATGAGTCTTCTATACCGTCAAGGTTTGATTTGATATCTTCTACTGTATACACTTTATATCAAACCTGGCTTTGATCCATATGACTACTCTTATTTTGATTAACTCTTCCAAATGATTGCGATCCACAATTTTATTGTTGAAAATAGCATTTGCAATCAGCATGTACATATTAACGACGGGGCGGTGGTGGGTTTTAGCCGCAAAAATTGACGCCGACAGAGCCACCTACAAATCCAAAAGAGAAAGTCAGCCGAAAGTGATAATGACAAGTACTATGTTTCCTTCATCAAACATAAGATATTATATGGATCAAAAAAAAAAAAAAAACATAAGATATTATATTATACTAGATGATAGATACTGAATAATAGTAGTAGTATTCTAGAAAAGTTAGATACTTGTAAATTTTAAATTTGTAGATTATAATAAACCCAAAAGAAGCGTAAGTATATTTGATGTAGGCCTTGTTCCACTATATATGGTTCTTATTTTTAAAGTATTCTCTCCGTCACAAAAAGTTGGACACTTTTTGGACTGCGTGTCGGTGTCATTATATCTTCCAATTTATAAAGATTTATGTAATTTTGAAAACTTTGTTTAATAAAATTTATTGAAATCTGTTAATTAAGATTCATATTGGTCTTTGTAAATTGGGAGATATAAACAATTGAAAATGGCACACGCAGTCCCAAAAGTGTTCAACTTTTTGGGACGGATGTAATACTTTTTTCGCTTTACGAGACATGTCATTCTCTCCCAATTAATACATCACTTTTAATTCAAAAAATAAATACTTATTTTAGTTAGCGGAACGAGACATGAATGTACCAGAAAACTAATATTTGATACTATAAATTTTGAAGTTGTTTTGTTAAATAAGTTATATAATAGCTTAAATTGTCCGTTATTGTTTTATAAAGGTTTTGAAATTAAAGAATGTTTTCACAATACATAAACTTTTCAGCTTTAAATAAATAAAACAGCTACATATTAATTAATTAGACCTTCAAATTATTTCACTTTAGGTCAAATATGTTAAAAAGCTAAATATAAGTAGTAATACACTTGCTAGCAAAATCTACTCATTAGATATTTAAGTAAATAAACTATATTTGTTATCTTAGAGGTCCTAACAAATCTGAGGTCATGTGATCTGCTAAATGGAAGAGACTTCATTCAGTTTGTCTCTTATATAAACTGATCTTAAAAAGTTAAATACATATCAGTGTTTTTCGATAATTTAACCACACCGAAAATACTCTTCCCAATGATAATTTTTTTCTCAGAAGCAAAACTAGACAGATGTGAAAAAAACCTAGACAGATGAAGTATCATATATTTTTAGAATTTTTTTATAAAAAAATATTTTTTTAATATGTACTCAGAATTTGGGAAAAAATAGATTTAAAAAAAGCTATTCAAAATTCTTTTGATTTAATCGTACATGCATTGATTTAACAGATACTCCTACATAAAATTTGCATATGTAAGGTGTATGCTTTCAATTTGACCACGCGCGCTAAAACTAGAGACCGCAAATAATTTAGATAATCCATTAATTTGTTAATGCATTAGTGATTGTGGTCTTTGAGAGAGAGAGAGAGAAAGAGAGAGAGCAACTAAAATGTCGTGTACTATAGGCGTAGCTATCGGAAAACTACGGAAGTATCGATACAAGTCAAAAAACAGGGAAATTCAGTCAAGACTTTTTTTCCCGGACTAGATCGCAAAAAACAAACTTGACATTATGGGCATTTGAAACACATGCTTAGCCATTGAAAACTGTCTAAAAATCTTGACCGCCTCCCAAGGTTTCAGGTTCGAAATCTCTTCGGTGCTATCAATTCATTTACGCCTATTCCAAACCCGACTTTTGCTTCGTTTTTAATTAGGCTCCCCGCAAGTGAACGGTGCTATTGTTTTTCCAGCATTACTCGAGATGCACAAAAATCGACCCGAATACCTGATTTATTAAAAAAAAGAAAAGAACTTGACAAGTCAAGACATAGCGGCGTTCAAAAGAGGTAGCTTTGAGAGTAGAAAGTTGGAGAACATTCACAAGTCAAAAGTTAGCGACGAAAGCACAAGAATTGGCGGTTGGTTTTGGCATCTTTGTTTTTATTGATAGTGATGATAAAATATTAAAATAGTACTAGTAATTTTGTTTTTTCCGCAACACAGAGTGTTCCTGGGCCAGCTTGTTCCACCACGGGACTAAATCTCTACGGCCTCCACCAGCCTTTGCTAACCCAAAGGATTTTTACGAATATGCGGCCCCAAGGGTTTTTTCACTGTGCAGGAAAGTCAAATTTGAAACCTCGCGGGAAGATAAGCCCCTTCCGTCTTGGCCGATCGGCGATCACCAACTGCACTGCCCCTCGGGGTTAATAAAATAGTACTACTGGTATGGATTTTTGAGCTCAACTTGTGTCAATGAGTCAACCACAGCCGAATTGCATGACTATCACCGTTTACTTCTCTCTTTTTTTTTGATCAGCCGTTTACTTCTCTTTTGTCACGTTATTAATTCTTCCTCCCTTTTATTTTCAGATTTGTACACATGCAGGCATATTCAGGTCAGGCATCTTTCATATAGTATCCGTCGGTACTACCCATTTCGTCGGTACCCATAGAAGAAGAAGGTCGTCTCTCAATTAATATCTCTATCTGCTAATTACTATATATATAATTAGGTGATAAGTGAGAACGCAGCATGCCCATTAAAAGTTACTTCTGGTTTCTCACACAACCTACAAAGTGCAAAGGCGATCATGTTTATAGAAGCAGCTAGCTCCACACTTGTTAGTACCTCTCTCTCTCTCTCACACGCACACATGTAAGACTAAATTTTAATTTAGTCATTTTGGTGGCCCACATATTTTATATGGCACAGATTGATTATGAGTTTAATAGGATTCTCCATATCTTATTTTATTCTATTGGTCAAATAGAGAAGCCGTTTCCTAAATAGGCTCTACTTTGATGGGAAGTGAGTATAATGTTTAATAAGGAAACCGGTCCTCTCTCTGCCTATAAAAGAGCGTCTAGGGTTTCATCAATATAACGTGATATACTAAACAGTTAGAATGAAAGGCAAGGGAGAGAAACCCGTCTTCCACCTAAGGCTTAATGCTCTAGCAATATTATGGTTGATTCAATTAATTACTGGATCGCTCAAGTTCCGCATTATTGGATCCGGGTACGCCATTCTTGATCCTATAATTTCCGCTTAATGATTGTATATGTAATGATCATGATAGTTCTAGATCCTAACATAAACGTAGGGTGTTAATTATCTAACCCCATCAAGAATATTTTTACATGTGGTATCAGAGCTTTAGGTTTATGAACATCATGATTTTCCATTACAGAATAAATTCAATAAAGTATTTGATTATGTTCTTCTTCAATAAAGTATTTGCTTTGTTATTGAATTTGCTAGAGGAATTGTATTTACGGCATGCCATAAAAGTTGGTTTGGATTACTATCAACTGAGATGCTTTCGCCACCCATCAATGCATAAGGAATTGTATTAATGAGATGAACTCCCGCCTCTGATCAGTGAATGAAAAATTAATATATTCCGGTCTATGTTGGTTACTGACCTTATATATGCATATATTAATTCAAATTGTTTACAAGAGTTTCTAAGGCAAAAAGGATGGTTTATGTTTCTGAGTCGGAAAGGATGATTCATGTTTTAATTTATAGTATCAATCTAACTGTGTGCAATTGTGTGGCGAATGTGAATGGTTTGTTTTGACAGGTTATCTACATTATGATAGTTTGGTAGTCACCAAAGTGACCCAATCAGAATGGTTCGTAGATATCAAGTCATTTTATTTGTGAATAGTTTGTTATTCACTTAAGGTCCATGAAGAAAGTTACTGATTTGAATCTATATTATGGGAGATTTGGTAGTCACCAAAGTGACCAGATCATAATGACTTATAGATATCAAATCATATTATGGAATTGTGAATAATCTAAGATTCACCTAATGTCCATGAAAGATCACTATTTTGATTTGACTCTATATAAAGATATGGTTTGGGCTAAAGCAATCCAACCGGCATGTTGATAGATGTTAATCAAATTATGAAATTTTAATACCTATTATGATGAGGTGTTAACATAGTGATACTTTTCTTTTAAATCACCTAATGTTAGTGCAAAAGTCATTATCTTGATTGAAATATGTATTAAGACACGGTTCGGTAGTCACCAAAGTGGCCCAACTGGAATGTTTCATAGATTTCAATTAAATTATTGAAACTTAACACTTATTTTATTTGACATTTATATTACGATAGGATTTGGTAGTCACCAAAGTGACCCAACTGGAATGACTCATAAATATCAAATTATATATGAAGCCTTATTCCCATTCCTAAGTGTTAAAAATAATGACTTTGCAAATCGCAGCTCTCTAGTTTCATAGATATTAGGTAGGCCCAAAGGTGCACCACTTCTAAGTGATTAGTGAATTGGAATAGGATAATTTATAAGTATTCATAATTGAGATTGGATTTGGATACTCAAAGGTAACAAACCTACTTAATTGTGAATCCTTATCGATTAGTCCTATTGGTGATAGGGAATCACCATAACTGTTAATAGTGTAACATTAGATGAACCCAAAGGTTGATCACCGTTGTACTATTTATTATTGTTTGGACAATTTATTTTGTCAACTTATTGGTTACTCAAAGCATTATTGTATTGAGCATATATTATGTGTGCATTATTAATTATATCTGCTTCACATTCACATGCTTGGTATGTTTCATTTTAATTTTATGATTGAATTTCCAATTTTGAAAAAGAAAATGATTAGTTTCTTTTGAATACTAGATCTTAATAAATTATTATTTTTGAGAAATTCCTTTATTTTGGTTAAGTATGAATGAAATGGAATAGAGTAAGCCTTATGTTTGTGTGAATGTCTAAAGTGAGCACCATTATGTTTATTGTGCTTAGAATGCTTGAGGATGCCATTGAAATGTTATATTTGGCCTTCTCAATTAAAGAACTTGAGAATTAAAGTAAAAGAAGCCTAAATGAGACATGAAGTTAGCATTATGTGGTGTTAATGAGTCTACTAATGATCTTAGACTCGAAAAAATGCAATGGACAAAGATATATGTTGTCACGACCACCATTTTCAACTTAAAATATAAATAGTTTCTTAAGCAATTACCTCACAATAATCCGCACGTTACCAAAATATCATTAATTACCCATAACCATACTCCAAGCCCAAGAGTTCAAAAATATTACATCTTTGGCACAACGGCCCCAAATAAGAATAGACATCAAAGGTCAAGAGTTTAGAGTTTACAAAATATCCCATAGTCAATTGAACCATCACTTAAGTTACAAATACATCTTCAAAAGGAATTTACAAAGATGCCTAAGTAACTCTACAATGTTAGCTTTCAAAACGTTGTGTCCGATACCCAAGCACTCCAATCATGGTCGCTAATGTCCAGAGTTATTACCTGAAAAGAAATAAGACTTGAGCTACACTAGCCCAGTAGGAATGCTACGCAGACAATATATGCAAGAGAAATGCGAAAGTGATAATACGACGTATGCAAAGGATAACCCAAGCAACTAACAATCGAAATGGTTCAACAATCCGACAAACAAGCCATGAGATTTAGAATACCCCTCAACCTTTAACCATTATCATACCTCGCATATCCAAACCGTCTCGCGTTATGTGTCATGAGCCGAAGCTCCTGCCGGGCTATTCATGGGACCCCGATATCCCCTACCAAGCACCCACCTCGAAGGTTGGGCCTTGAATAATCAATACGAGCATTAGCTCCTGCTAGGTTATTTATGGGACCGATATCCCTGCCAAGCACCCACCCGTCGATGGGCCTTGAGTGTTCACGCGTTGTGTCAACAAGTTTTGTGTGTCTCAAATTTCATAACGTTTCGTTCCATTTCAAGTTCATATGATAATTAGGACAAATTATATCGAACGAAAGTAAGGAAGTGCCAAGAACGCACAAGAGCCCAACAAGGGTGTTCAACAATGATTAGGAGGGTTTTAGAAGTACTTGGAACGAGTTGAAAGTGATCGGGGGTCAAATCAATGGGTTTTGGAGCAAAACAGTGAATTCTGGAGATAAGCTCACTGTATGGATACGAGAAAAAAAGCCGTATGGATACGGGTCGGTTACGAATTTTCCAGCTTGTTCCGTATGGATACAGATTTTTGGCCGTATCCATACGGGAGGCTTACGAGCAGTTTTCTGCAGATTTTCAGAACTTCAACAACAACCACAACAACAACAACAACAACCATGGATACAATTTCAAGCAAGGAAAACACTTCAACTACATGTATTGAGAGGTAGAATCCCTACCTCAAAGCCGAAGAACGAAACCCACAAAGTTACGAGCCCTAGCTCTCCGAAAACTTCGATTCGAACGGGATACGACCTCCTCGAGCTCCAATGAACGGGATACGGGCCGCAATACGCGTAGAGGTCGAAGGATTGAAGGTTATATTGGTGGGTTTTTGAGTGATTTTGGTGAGAGAGCAAGAGAGAGTGAGAGAGGCGTTGGAGAGAGAGACAGGGAGAGAGAGACGTGAGTGAGGGTGAGGGGAAAATGATCCCATGCTCCCTCATCTCCCCTATTTATACTCTTAAATCCACAAATCACACATTACCTCCTTCCACAATCAATTCCTTCGTTTTAACCCCAAATAACATAAATACGATTATTCCATTATCCTTTTCCGAAAATTATGCATTTAATAAATATCAACTATGGATAAAATAAACACGAGTCTCTACATTCTACCCTCCTTAAAGAAATTTCGTCCTCGAAATTTTCATGCCAAAGCTAACCACTAATGCATCATGCATGCATACAACATTCACAATTTCATCATCATGCAACAAGTCAATTATCGAAAGGCTCAAAGTGTAAATACTCACATTGGCTCATTCCAGAAATAAGTGCGGGTATTTCTCCCTAATTTCGTCCTCTCTTTCCCATGTCGATTCCTCGCTACTCTGACTTCTCCACAAGACTCGCACCAGTGGTATCGTCTTACCCCTCAAAACTCGGTCACGCGAATCTAGGATACGTGTCGGTTCTTCCCCATAAGACGCGTCGGCCTCTAACCCAAGTTCGGACCACTCTAATACATGCGACGGATCCGGTTCATACTTTCTCAACATAGACACGTGAAACACGTCATGGACACCCATTAGCTTCGGTGGCAAAGCCAAGCGATACGCAACCTCCCCAATTTTCTCGATAATGTCAAACGGCCCGATATAACGCGGCGATAGTTTCCCTTTCTTCCCAAAACGTGATAATCCCCTACGAGGCGATACCTTAAGGAATACGTGATCCCCTTCTTCAAAGGACAACGGGCGGCGACGACGATCGGCATAACTCTTTTGCCTACTTTGCGCGGTCAATAATCTTTGGCGAATCACCTTGACTTGTTCGGTCGTTCTATCTTGAGCTTCTTTAAGGCGTTGTCGAATAGCTCTCATACTCTCGGAGGTCTCCGTGATCATATCCGGCCCCACTAGTGTAGCTTCTCCCACGGTCCAACATACCGGCGATCGACACGGTCTTCCATACAAAGCATCATACGGTGCCATTTCGATACTAGATTGATAGCTGTTGTTATACGTGAATTCGACTAACGACAAGTGATCCTCCCAACTACCCCGAAAATCCATCACGCAAGCCCGAAGCATATCTTCTAGAATCTGAATCGTTCTCTCGGATTGTCCATCGGTTTGAGGATGATAGGCGGTGCTAAACAAGAGATTGGTGCCTAAAGCAGCTTGCAAACTCTGCCAAAAACGTACGGTAAACCTCGGATCACGATCGGATACGATGGATACGGGAATCCCATGAAGACGGATGATCTCCCGAGTATACAAACGACTCAAGGTTTCTACGGAATCGGTAACACGAATAGGCAAAAAATGAGCGATTTTGGTCAAACGATCCACGATTACCCAAACAGCATCATGCTTCCTTTGCGACCTCGGTAAACCCGTAACGAAATCCAACTAATAGTACCTCCACGTTCTCTTCTTCTTCTTCTTCTTTTTGTTTCATTTTACCATATACCCCTTGAACTTCCTAGAAGGACATTTTGAACTGCTTATAAAACTCAAATTCTAAACTCTAAGCTTCATCTTTCCCAATTTACATCAACCCACGAATCAATTCTTTACTCACCAACCCCAAGAACCTCAAATAACATCTACTAGAACAAAAGCTAAAAGCCTAGAATCCTTAAACCATATAATGACTCATCACCCGTTGCTCAACTATACCCACTCACTCATCATTCAAACCCCTCACTTGACTTCAAGTATAAACACATCTCACAACTAATTCATCTCTATTAATACTGCTATTAATCGACAGCAACACCACTCCCGTGACACTTCCCAAATGGCTCCTTGCCTTGTGGCACTCACTCCCCTCTCATAAGGACACAATTAACCTCCATTGATATCTCGAAACACTTATATCTCAAAACTGCCAGCCATTACCTCCATTTCATATCCCTATTACCCACATAACTCTTATATCAACTCTACATAAACCTCTAATGCCTTTTCATCCATCTAACATTCAAACACAACTAAGGGTCGAACACTACTCCACCTTTTTCCACTCTGAATCATTACTAGTTTCTAACCCAAACTCACTTCTATGAAAATGCGTCCCCTCTACGTAACTTAATACAACGCAATATCAATACCGTTCAGGCAAACTCTCAAATTCACTATTTTTCTTATCACCAGCCATTAGCTAAGGATTAACATATTGCAGATACCTTCCGTGTCTAACCTTCTAATCGTATCATACAAATAAAGTTTAGTAAGGACACGTTCCAGATTCTAACTAAAGATAGTCTCTCCCGTAGCAAAATCTACGCACACATCAATGTCTACCCTGCACCGTAACTATGAGCAAATTACACACATCGAGATTGCACATCAAGTCAAACACATATGTTAACACTAAACAACAATAGATTTCGTACACGAAATATATATCAACAAACCATCCATACCAATTAATGGCTCAGACAACATCCGATTCAACCACATATTAACTAACTCGTTCGGTACCCAGTACTTCATATCTCATGGCTCTAGCAAACCCAACAGTAACCACAATCATATCAGTCTCGTTCTTTCTAATCTTGTAATACCTCACGCGATGTCTATTCACTTTACCAATCCCGAGCATTCTCGTTCATTTAGTCAAATCAAATCACGTATTTCTCATATTCACAATTGAAACATTACATCACAAATGCACGTATAATCAATACGAATCATTCCTCTATTTCAACAACATTACAACTTAACAGCATCTCATCATCCTAGCACCTACACAATGTGTCCAATAGCTGCACCAACTAAAATACAATACTATTGATTGTTTCTATACTAAAATTCTGACACCAACACAAACGAATTGACTGACTCTTCCCTAAATGCCCACAAGACTTAGGGTTTTCAAATGACAACATGTCTATACTCCTAGTTACGTCTAAGGCTTCTACCGCCCCATCACTCAAGAGGTGAATCCACTCACACAAATAACTTCTAACGATCCCGCCCACTACAAACTTCACGGCTCACAAATTTCTTTCTCTCCACCAAGCAATCATATTGACATTCATATTTCTCAAAGACACCACCATAATTACACTCAACCTCAATCATAACAACCACACCATTCCCATCACCATCACTACTATCACTATCACCATTATCCCTTAATCTCTCTCAAACAAACCTATCATCCCAACGACATACCCCAATCTATCCCCTACTGTCATCAGTCTAGTCTACATTTTCGAACACACATCATACAGTTTCTTTACGCTCTAATCGTTCAACTCACAACGGTTCCGGTTCCCTCTCACATTTATCACTCCAAGCTTCCCGCCATTTCAAATCAGGACACACCAACTACTCTTCACTTCGTTTCCAACCACGATAGTTCACATTCATAAATCCTTACAAACTTCAAACACGTTCCCCACCACATAACTCACGTCAACCACTCGACTTCAAATACATCAATATAGTTCTCCTTCAATCACATAACTCACTAAGCAACACTACAACTGTTATCCTACCATCTTGTTA
This sequence comes from Rhododendron griersonianum, assembly GCA_018127125.1. Lineage (NCBI taxonomy): Eukaryota > Viridiplantae > Streptophyta > Magnoliopsida > Ericales > Ericaceae > Rhododendron > Rhododendron griersonianum. The sequence goes on along the minus strand of CM030795.1, from coordinate 39,158,537 downwards.
TAATGACATCACCATGACAATTATTTCAGCAATGACAACAACAATACCATAGCGCTTCCATTTTCTACAAAATTCTTATAGACAGTCATCTACCCCAAGCCTAGATATCTAGCCTCTATGTATAACCCTAATGTCCAGTTGACTTTCCGAGACTTCCATCCAGAAGATGCGGTGATCAAGCGCCTCTTCCAATTGGATCTCATCGGTAGTCGCCTGGGTGTCCAGAAGACACAAACTGTATTCTAACACCCTACCTATAACCCTCATTTTCCTATATTAACCTTAGATACACATATCTCCTTATGTAGGTTCGACTTGCCCTACCTATGCTCACAATAACTGTCTCAATAACAACCACTACAACAATCAACTATAATTTCATCACAACAAGTCTTTACCATTTCCAAACACATTCAATACACGCACTAACTCAATTCCCATCGCATATATTTCTCACCTTATACTTATACCCTATACAGCTCATCTCATACAGGTTTAACTTAGCACATAATCCGAGCAATTTCAATTAAAAATACATCTAACACTCATCCCGTAAGTCAAATCAACATTCTATCCCTTTTATCACATGCTAACAAATATCCTTTCTCACACATCAATATTGTCACCACTCATGCCCATCTAACATCTCATATAAAAGACATCTTACCACAAATGGTACAGACCAAGACCACCAACTGTAATGATATCAATAACAACAATCGCAACCACAATCACTACAATGAGGTCAGAGCCTCCAACTTCTCAACACGGGTAACTAACTCTACACCACTCTATGATAACAAAAACACAATGCCATGTAGTCACATAAATGTTAGTCACGCAAGCATGCACAATTTATGTTAGAGGACGCGACATTTTGAACCCATGAGGCGAAATGCCTCCCCACGGTCTCTAGGTGTTCTAAACCTAGTGCTCTGATACCAAGTTGTCACGACCACCATTTTCAACTTAAAATATAAAGAGTTTCTTAAGCAATTACCTCACAATAATCCGCACGTTACCAAAATATCATTAATTACCCATAACCATACTCCAAGCCCAAGAGTTCAAAAATATTACATCTTTGGCACAACGGCCCCAAATAAGAATAGACATCAAAGGTCAAGAGTTTAGAGTTTACAAAATATCCCATAGTCAATTGAACCATCACTTAAGTTACAAATACATCTTCAAAAGGAATTTACAAAGATGCCTAAGTAACTCTACAATGTTAGCTTTCAAAACGTTGTGTCCGATACCCAAGCACTCCAATCATGGTCGCTAATGTCCAGAGTTATTACCTGAAAAGAAATAAGGCTTGAGCTACACTAGCCCAGTAGGAATGCTACGCAGACAATATATGCAAGAGAAATGCGAAAGTGATAATACGACGTATGCAAAGGATAACCCAAGCAACTAACAATCGAAATGGTTCAACAATCCGACAAACAAGCCATGAGATTTAGAATACCCCTCAACCTTTAACCATTATCATACCTCGCATATCCAAACCGTCTCGCGTTATGTGTCATGAGCCGAAGCTCCTGCCGGGCTATTCATGGGACCCCGATATCCCCTACCAAGCACCCACCTCGAAGGTTGGGCCTTGAATAATCAATACGAGCATTAGCTCCTGCCAGGCTATTTATGGGACCCTGATATCCCCTGCCAAGCACCCACCCGTCGATGGGCCTTGAGTGTTCACGCGTTGTGTCAACAAGTTTTGTGTGTCTCAAATTTCATAACGTTTCGTTCCATTTCAAGTTCATATGATAATTAGGACAAATTATATCGAACGAAAGTAAGGAAGTGCCAAGAACGCACAAGAGCCCAACAAGGGTGTTCAACAATGATTAGGAGGGTTTTAGAAGTACTTGGAACGAGTTGAAAGTGATCGGGGGTCAAATCAATGGGTTTTGGAGCAAAACAGTGAATTCTGGAGATAAGCTCACTGTATGGATACGAGAAAAAAAGCCGTATGGATACGGGTCGGTTACGAATTTTCCAGCTTGTTCCGTATGGATACAGATTTTTGGCCGTATCCATACGGGAGGCTTACGAGCAGTTTTTCTTCAGATTTTCAGAACTTCAACAACAACCACAACAACAACAACAACAACCATGGATACAATTTCAAGCAAGGAAAACACTTCAACTACATGTATTGAGAGGTAGAATCCCTACCTCAAAGCCGAAGAACGAAACCCACAAAGTTACGAGCCCTAGCTCTCCGAAAACTTCGATTCGAACGGGATACGACCTCCTCGAGCTCCAATGAACGGGATACGGGCCGCAATACGCGTAGAGGTCGAAGGATTGAAGGTTATATTGGTGGGTTTTTGAGTGATTTTGGTGAGAGAGCAAGAGAGAGTGAGAGAGGCGTTGGAGAGAGAGACCGGGAGAGAGAGACGTGAGTGAGGGTGAGGGGAAAATGATCCCATGCTCCCTCATCTCCCCTATTTATACTCTTAAATCCACAAATCACACATTACCTCCTTCCACAATCAATTCCTTCGTTTTAACCCCAAATCACATAAATACAGTTATTCCATTATCCTTTTCCGAAAATTATGCATTTAATAAATATCAACTATGGATAAAATAAACACGAGTCTCTACATTATATGTCACCTCTATAAATAGTTGATACATTATCAGAAAGTTTGTCATAAACGTATGAAGTGATTCGAAAGGGGAAAGTAGTTACTAATTTGTGTATTTCGAATCAAACTTAGCTAATTAAAGTCCCCTTAACTATGAAGTGTTTTAATTATGAGCTACTACTTGTGTTTATAACCAAGATGCGGAGAGATTTGAAGTTATTAAAAACACAAGCCCAATGAGTTCTAAAAAATTAGGTTAAAGTTATTTTAAAAGAGTTTTGTGACTTATCGTTTGCTATTTAAGAGTTGGTCATCATTTTGTATTTTCTATAATGTTTACAAATTTAGTTTCCTTCGTTCAAACTAAATTTTATTATTATGTTTTCAAGTTTCGAAATCAAATTTATGGTGATTGAAAAATACCAATTATTGTGTTATGGTATTTTATTATGATTTGAACGAACTAAAGTTCGATGACCATTTTATTGAGAATTCTCCTTTTATTGCATCATATTAGTTTGGTTAGTAGTCTCATGAACGAAAATTACTTTATCTTGTGATATGAATGACTAAAACGTATTGAAAGATTAATCTATGACTGAAATTTTATTAATCTCTTATATGTGTGATTTGCATTAAGTACAAGCAAACTATATACATAAGGAACTAAGTCACAAGAAATAACAGGCTTCTTAAGTGATTCATTTAGACATGAATTTTTCACATCTTTTGATGAACAGACCTACTTTATCACATGTAGATGGTTTTTCGCGTTATGTTAGCTTTCTATTGCATAAAGATCTCAATCAATGAATACTCTTAAGGTGTACATTGTTGAGGTAGAAAGGGCAAATAGAAAATAATGTAAAAGTCATGAGGTAGGACATATGTGGTAAATATTATGAGAGGTCTGTTCCATTTAGCATAATGTGATAGCTGAAAGGTAATCGTATGTCTGTATGGTTAAAAGTATATTTGTAACTCCAAAATACCCATCATGTAGTGGATATAAAAATTCTCTAAAGATCTCTGCATTTATGTGAATCTGATTTCTTGTAAGACAGTTTCAAATACTTCTTTTGAACTGTGGATAGGAAGGAACCTGAACTTAAGACACTTGAACGTTTAAGATTGTCCAGCAGAGACTAGAATTTTTAATTCACATGACAGAATTTGAATTTTAGAATGAGCTATGGTGACCTTATTGGTTGCTTTAGAAGATTCAAAATGTATGAGTTTTACTACTTAACCATAGTACGACAATTATAGAATCGGTCATTCAGATTCTTTAAGAATGGTGAAATCAGTGGGAGTGATAAACCATGTAACATGGTTATACAAAAGTTAGGGTATAAGTTTTTTACCCATAACTTAGAATGATATTGTTCTTATCGTTGTTAAACAACATAATGAGTTAGAATGATAATTAAACTGTCGATCACTCCATAATGAGATTGACACCAATGAAGAAATTGTAGAACAATCAAAGAAGATAGCACTAAGAATATCTCGAAGGGAAAAGAAATTTGCTATTTGAATGATTATTTGATCTGTCTGCAAGAATGTGTTATGATCCGATTTCATTTTTTCAAGCCGCATAAAGTGATAATTTTACTAAATGGATTGATGCCATGAATGATGAGTTTAATCAATGGAACATAATGAAGTTTGAAATTTCGTTGGATTGCCATAAGGATACTAGGAAGTATGTTGCTAGTGGGTCTTCAAGACTACACTTGATTTAGAAGGCAATGTAGAACGATATTAAGTCAAACTTGTGGCCAAGAGTTACACTCGGGAAGGAGGCATAATTTTATGGAGCCCTTCTCTCTTGTATCCGAGAAGAACTTGCTGAAAAATTATTGTGGCGTTGGTAGGCAACTCTTTATGTTTGGGAGTTACGTTTGGACGTGAAAATAAACTTTTAAATGAAAGCTTAGATGATGGAGTCTATATGAATCAACCTAAGGTTTCTCAATTTAAGTAAAAGAGCACTTTGATACAAATTTAGAAAGTCAACTTATGGATGTAAACAAGCTCCCTGCCATTGGTTATTTATGTTTACTAATACCATTGGGTTTTTTTTTTTGGAATTAAGAAAAATTACTATTAACTAGTGTATATATCCAAAGATTAGTGGGAGTAAGTTTATATTTTTGACATGTATGCTAACGGTGATTTGCTTGCTATAGTGATCTTTATTATTTGCACTTACAAGTTTTATCATGAACTTTTAAACTAAAGGTTATATGCTCACATTGAGGAAGTCTGATGATCTTGAGTTTATTAGCTACTCGGATTTAGATTTTGTTTAAAGCTTTGATAGTAGAAAGTCTACTTTTAATTAGTTGTTCCTATTATGTAAAGGGGCAAACAAAAGTTTTAAAGTAGCTATCATTGCTTCATCCATTATGTTGATAGAATTGTGGCATGCTTTGAGGCCATACTTCGTGGATAGCAGTTGGGAAGTTTATCTTAGGATTTGGGGTTGTTGACACTATTACCAAGTCGCTAGGAGTTTATGATTCCGCAACTATTTTCTTTTCTAAGAAAAATTTCAGAAACAAAAGTGTCACTTAAGGCATAAGCACACTGATTGCAGATCCACTTATGAAAGGGTTAATGCAAGGATATTTAAGATATTTGCTAATAGAATGAGTCTAGCATAGCCCATAATAGTTGTACTTATGGACTGCAATATGATGATAATATTATTCGATACTTTTTTTTTTTGATCGGTAACAAAATTTTATTGAACTCGACAAAGGGTACATCGAGGTGGTCCACTCTAGATACAAAGAAAACTTGAATCATAGAGAAGGCCAAAGAAAAAGGGAAAATGAAAAAGAAAATTACATTCGACATAAATTGAAAAGGACCACAGTGGAATGTGGAACCATTCAAAACCATAGGGCAGCATGTTTATGAATTGTGGCCCCATTCCGTATCATGTAGCATAAAGATGTCAGGAATAGAGGCAAGTTTCAGAGCATCAACAGTCCATCCCCAGCAAGCACTTCCAGAGATAATGATAATATATAGCCAAAACTATGCCGTCCAAAACAGCACTGCAAAGACTTAGCAGCAACACCCATAGCAGAAACAGTCACAATAGCCAGAAATATATCCTCCACAACAGCACTGTAAAGGCAGTGTAGCAGCAGCACTCATAGCAGAAATATAAGCAGCAGTGTTCATGAGCAGCATAATTAGATTTGCAGTGTTCATGAGCAGTAGAATTAGACAGATATTCTCCATGGTGAAACTACTGAACCAGTAGCATCAAGAAACCTTCGAGTGCTTTCATCCACATCCAGAATCCTCTCCATACAGCCAGTAGCAATAAATCTCAGCAGTTAGCAGTAATACGAAAGGCATGCCCAAAAACAGAATAGCATTTGAAACAGCTAATCATCAGATATAGTAACAAATGATCCTCTTAGCCCTCCTACAATCTTTAGCCGTCCAAAACTTTGAATTTGTGAAAGAGTTTTGCAGAGAAGCTTCAGATGGTAGAGTTGCTCCTCAACTGTGGAGCAAACCCATTATTGTTGAGTGATGTTAGTACTGCTCCTTAGGAGTGGAGCAAACCTGTTATTGTTGAGTGCTTTTGTTTCCTTTCCTTCTGCTTCGAACATTTTCTTCATTGACCTTACATCAGACTCCTCAAAATCTATGCCCAGAATTTCCCCTGCTGCAATGGTGTCTTCAAAATTATCCTCTTCCCCTTCTCTATTATGGTCTTGATCTGATATGTCATCACTTGAGTATTCATGCACACTGTCCTCCTTGCTAGAACTTTTCGCATATTGCTGACTTCTTATTGTTTTTCTAATGGTGCTTGGGTTTAGCTCTACTTGCAAGTTTATACCTTTCAATTGGGATGGACGTATGGAGCAGTTGGAATCAATCACGATTGGGCTATTAATATTGGTTCTATTTCTATCCAATCCTTCTTGATGATCCTTTACCTCTGCCTCTCCAGCTTCTTGGGCTCCAACAGATTGGATTTGATTCTTGGATGCCTCAACCCTCTGGCTTTCTCCTTTTGATGGGCTTTGGGAGTCTAGCACCTGAGAATCCAGGCCATGAGTGGTATTTGAATTTACTTCATTAATTCCCTCATCAGCAATAAGTGGGGATATGGAGTTAGCCGACCTTGGTTCCCAGGACTGATTGTTGCCTACTCCCAATGCATTTGTTGTTTTGTCTGCCATGCTTTGCCTAACTTCCTTTTCCTTATTCCTTGCACTCACCTGATCAATATTCTTGAGACCCCCATTGCATGTATCAGTAACCTCCACGTCATTTACCTTGTCTCCCCTATTCGTTTCATCTTTCTTTGATTGGATCTTAGGTGGTGAATTGGCATCCTTGTCCTCCTCTACCCAGTCAGCATTTTTCTTGGCATCCTTGTCAGCTTCTGCCATGTCATCACCATCTCCATCAGCCTCTGAACCAGAGTTTGAAAAGTCTTTGCTTGAACTAATGATCCTGAACGTCTCTTCTTCTTCCACAACAATCTCATATACTTTCCTTTCCACTGTTATCTGCATAATACCCTCAATTTTTTTGAAATTATTAGTGGCTATGAGAAGTCTTCCTTTTTCGTAGGATTTCTCTCGCAAAGTATTATCATCTACTTGGATGAAATGGCCCCATTTGCTTCCAATAGCTCTGAAGGATGGCACGTTCCAAACATTTAAAGGCATTCCATACACAGCTATCCAAGCAAACCTTTCCCGCTTTGCTTGCTCTCCATCCCATGGTTTTACTTCATTGAACCAGCCCAATAACCATTGTTGTTGGATAATCTCATCTCGTATTTCCTTAGATGCAAAAGTCAATACCAAGAACCTGCCTCCCATAGCTTTAATCTGCACATCGCTAATCTTTTCCTTTTTAAAGATCTTCTCCATTTCTACCACAGAGCAAAGCCTCCTCAGTTTCCCCACTGCACTTCTATACAGCCATCCATTTCCAACTGGTTGAAGTTGGATGTTTATTGTATTTTGATGTGGATCTTTATTCCTTCCTTCACCTTGTTTGCTTGATTCAGGTTTCTCTTTTCTTTTCCAGATGTGTTTGCCTCTTCTATCTTCTCTTTGTGTCACTGCTTCAGGTTTTTTCTTCCTTCTCCATATCCCAACAAGGTTTACCCCTTTACCCTTAATCTCCTCATTTCTTCTGATGTTATCTAGATTCCAGAGGGGTTTCTTCTGGGCTTGATTCTTCTGCCTTCTAGGGTCTGGTTGAAACTGCCTTCTTTGCCCCAAATCAAAGCTATTCTGAGTCGCCCCTTGATCGTAGTCTCTGTTTGTTAGAAATCTCGCTCTTTTGACCATCAATTGATGATCCCATAGCCACTTACCATTCACCTCCTCAGCTGCTTGGCTTGCTTCCTCACCTTGCTCAAATCTGATGAACCCAAAACATCTACCAGTAATTTTGCTCTTCTTATTCGGGATAAAGATTTCTCTGATCTTCCCATATTTGCAGAAAAGGTTGTAAACCCAAACTTTCCTCAGTTGATCCGGTAGATTATCCACAAAGAGGGTTGCATGTCCTCGATTTGCATCTCCCTTCTCTTTCTGATTCGCTCTCCTCATTGCGTTTTTTTCTGTATTCACTCTTTGGGCTTGCAATCGGAGACCCTCTCTTATTATTCGATACTTTGAGAGATGTTTCTGATAATTTCCTGTAATGAATAGTGTACGTACATGTATGTGAATGATTTGTGATTGCATGAATAGTTTTTGACAAAAGACATTATCGTTGGACCTTATGAAAACGTTTCACCTAAAGACTATGTTAAACAGTTTGCTAGTGTTGTGGTACATGGGAGGAGCTATGTCATTGTGATGTAGAACCGCCATGACTCGCATTAGTGGGTTGTTTAATAATAGTATTATAATTGTGACCAAATTAAGAAGAACTTGATATGGACTTATGGCGCGCCTTATGTTTATCTTGTTAAACTCTACTTAAGTTATCATATGGGCCAAGTGGGAGAATGTAAGACTAAATTTTAATTTAGTCATTTTGGTGGCCCACATATTTTATATGGCACATATTGATTATGAGTTTAATAGGATTCTCCATATCTTATTTTATTCTATTGGTCAAATAGAGAAGCCGTTTCCTAAATAGACTCTACTTTGATGGGAAGTGAGTATAATGTTTAATAAGAAAACCGGTACTCTCTCTGTCTATAAAAGAGCGTCTAGGGTTCCATCAATATAACGTGATATACTAAACAGCTAGAATGAAAGGCAAGGGAGAGAAACCCGTCTTCCACCTAGGGCTTAATGCTCTAGCAATATTATGGTTGATTCAATTAATTACTGGATCGCTCAAGTTCCGCATTATTGGATCCGGGTACGCCATTCTTGATCCTATAATTTCCGCTTAATGATTGTATATGTAATGATCATGATAGTTCTAGATCCTAACATAAACGTAGGGTGTTAATTATCTAACCCCATAAAGAATATTTTTACATACACACACAGCGCCACACTTGTTACCATATACAAAGTATTACTTGTATATAAAAGTATGAGATGGAACTGTGCAGACTCTCACAAAAATTGAAAGAGCACGAGATTTTGTTTTTATTTTTATAACCGGATGTCCGGACTAACTTATGCCCACCTCGATTATTCTCGAGACCCTGAAGTTAAAGACCAAGTAAACTCTTCGGTGGCCTGAAGATTTGGAGTGGTTGCCTCTGTAGTATATTCAAACATGCGACCTCATGGAGAACCAACGCTTATTTGTTTTCTCGTGTTTACTTGGCCAAACCTCTTAGGGTTCAACAACATGTCAGTAGCATTGTTCGTTTTGGGGTCTCAAAACCCCTAGACATAAATTTTCTCTATCTATCTCTCTCCACTTATTACTTTCAAAAATCTCCCTAAAAACCGAATAAGAGTGAATATCAACCTGAGATCTTATAAGATAAGGAAGTAAATCTAGTCTCATATCTCGACCCAGGCCATCCTCTTGGATTAGGAGTATTTCTGAGCTATATATATATATACATACACACACATGGCTGGGTAGTCGACCTTTAAAACTTGAATAATTGCACACAAGCATCGATCGGGGAAAACCTCATGTATTCTGTAAAGCTTGTACCTTGATCAATTCACCTTATTAGCTATGGCCACCTTCGTTTTAATTTGGAGATGGAGAATGCTAGACTTTATCCCGCATCGTTCACTTACTCCATCCAAAGTTCGGTTTTATAATTTAGAGGACGTTCCACCCATTGTTGGTTGGTTTTAAGTTGGAACCCACCTCCGATAAATCTAACATACAACCACCTTATTCCTCCTAACCTAATCTTGCAATCCAACAGTACTCTACCTATGCTAGAATCTATTCATAAGTAGTACTCCGGAAATTATAGGTGTAACTGATTCAGAAAGAGAAGTGTGTGGCTCATTTTTCCTTATAACTCAGGTGTCCGGTCACTTTACGGGATCACACCGCTCACTTGTGAGGTTCCAAAAAGTGTATATACGCTCATGATAATCATGTTTCGTTTGACGTGGGACCCAGCTGGTTTGAATCGAGTACACAATTTATTTGCGTTTGTAGAAAATTTAGCCTTCATATAGATCGAACAGTTATTACGGTGGTTCCCCAATTGCTTTTTTTTTGTAGAATAGGGACGGCTTATCTGTAACTAAAAAAGTTTGAAATGGACTTGAGCCCTAGAAATAGCTAGAGAAACACTTACTTAGAAGGGAAGCAAGATATAGATACTACTACCAAACTATTGGAGAAGTTTTTGGATTCCAGCCGTTCAAACGTGTTTTGAGTCGTTCGGATTTTAGAGAGAGAAAAATAGGAGAGAGAGAGAGTGGTGAGGTGAGGAAATAAATTTGGACGGTTTGAAACACGTTTAGACGGTTGGGATCGCTGACGGGTACCGCCACGTGGTACCCGCTCTGTCGGCACCCAAAAATTTATCAAACTGTTGCTATCTAGCTAGCTAGTTTGTTACGAGTAGTACCGTATATAGTGTGAATGAACTTCAGCAGTCCTACACTAATTATGTTAAACCCATCACTTATTAAAGCACTTTACGGCTTCACTTCAATGATTCCTGGACACTGAATTGATGCCATTGCACCTGTTTTTTTTTTTTTTAAACCTTGGACGACAAAGATAAATTTCATTCATCACAAGAACACAATCGATGGAAAGAGATAATCATCTCTTATGGATGTGTGCGTACATGTATGTGTATGTGTAGGCCCATTCAAGTTTCATTGAATGTATTTTTAGCTTCTGTCTTTTTTTCTTTTTTGGCCTTTACAGTTCCTCAACCTCCGAGGGCTGTTTTGGTCCTTCCTCGATGTACCCTTTGTCGAGTTCTTAATAAAATTTTGTAGCTTATCAAAAAAAAAAAGAAGGCTTGTTTGATATTTTTAATTTGCTTGCTTGCTTATTTTGTTTAATGTATGTCTTTGCACATTATTTGTTTTAAGCAAAATAAGCAAGACAACCAAACGGGCTAGCTTTATAAAAATGGGTATACCCACGTTCATACAGCCAAGACCCCCCAAAAAAATTAAAGAAATCAGGGTCCAGTTTTTTTTTTTATATAGGCAAAATTAATTATGAAAGATATAAAATGAAATCAGCAAAATACAGTAAGAAAAGAAATGGATTGAGCAACTTCTTATCGTGAGATGTAATCCTACTATTTCACCCCTCAAATTTCGCAAAAAAATCTATTAGCAAGACGCCAACAAGATTCAAAGCCCCAAAGCTACCCCTAATGTTGAACCAAACCCCAACTCACCCCCAAAATCATGGTCCAGTTTTTACACCCCTAAAAAAAATAAATGAATAAGTGAATAAGTAAATCGGAGAAAAGATACAAAATGGTCTACATGCATATGAAGAATTCGTTGCAGGATTAATAACCATCAAAATTCACATAAAGAAATGCTTATATATATAACTCACAATTAGTATAACATGGCAGTTTGAAGAGGTAAAGCATTTAGAGTACTAATTTTTTTTTTTTGAAAGGCGAAAAATTTATTAATCTTTGGAAACAAATTACAAAGATTAAAAGGAACCTAGACAGCCTTAAGCTGGAGCAAGAGAAAACCCACAAGGGGAAACAACAACTCCAACAATCACAAGCCAACAAGGACCCCAAGGGAAAACGATAACACACCAAGGTTGGCAAGAAACCAACAAAGAAAACACCTAAAACCCAAAGCTAAACCCAAAATGGGCACACCCAAGCCTAAGCATTTTGAGTACTATTGATGCAAAATATATATACAACCTTATTGAGATGGAGATTCCCATATGCTGCCATAGATATAGAGAGCTCGTTTGCATTGTTTGACGGGATTAATAGTGAAGAGATATATATGTGCAACATATATAGTTGGGATGTTTGTGCCTAAGATAGATAATCCTTTCAGGCTATTTCGCATTGTATATTCTATGCATGTTTAATACTTTTGTGAAATTTTTAACCAAACACGAAATATGTAGATTATAGCAATATATAGTCGAATTTGATGTCATAATCGGTCAAACATATGGTTCCAAAGAGTATTGAAATTAGAGATGACAATGATAATTTGAACATTTGATGTACTGACAATTTATAAAATGTTTCGTTTGCCGAGCAAAAAAAAAACAATTGATGTACTGACAGAAAACCAATATAAAGGTATTAATACGAAAATCGCAAGTTGATTACATTCTCACTCAGTTGAATTTCATCAAACTTAAACTTCTTGAAAACATCAAGATATAACAAATAATTTGAAAACAGACTAGAGCTTGCAATGAAAAATAACAACTTACATTCTATATATCAACTTCCATGCATCTAGCTAGTACTCCTTCTTGATATCAAAGTCTTCCCAATTCCTATTAGAATCAGAACTTGAATAAGAATTTCCAATCTGATCAGATGAATATCTTATGATCTCTCCTTGTCGCTGATCGGATGATGTTACAGTTTGAGAAACAAATGTTCCTCCAGGATAATTACCCGAATCACCCGAAATTCCATCGTTCACATTAATGTTTCTGCCCCCACCATGAAGAAGTTGTGCATATTGAAGAACATGATTAGTGTAATTCGTTCTATCGGGAGATAAAAGGGGACGAGCAGGAGCAGGAGCGGGAGCAGGAGCAGGAGCGAGTGAATTTTGGTAACCGAAAAATTCGGTGGTTTTCCCTTGGACTCTTTCAGGGAAATTAAGCTTGGCTTTGTTTCCTCTGAATCTAAGAGCAGCTTCATCATAGGCAAGTGCCGCACCCTCAGCTGTGTCGAAAGTCCCCAGCCAGACGCGGGCAGCCTTTTTCGGGTCGCGGATTTCTGCTGCCCATTTGCCCCATGGCCTTTGCCTCACTCCCCTATAGTGTCTCCTCTTAATATTACCTTCACATGATATATTTGAAGTTAAAATTGTGGTATAATATATATGCATATGTATATATGGTGATGCAATAATAGATTGTGAATTCCCATATATGGATCTTGGCATTGCACTCAGGTGGGAAAGCATGATTCCTCTAGTACTATGTGAATATATTAATTAATAACTCGAAAGGGTACATGGAGATAATGAAAATGAGAATGCATCACCTGACCCTTTGAACATTCGTCCCAACTAGGTTAGCACCAATGATGTCTACGAAAATCAGGTGCAAAATAGCATCTTCAAGGTAGAAGAAGAAAAATGATTCCCACAAAATCAACTACATATAAAGTAAAATTTATAAACCGAATCCATTCTCTTCCAAAAAAAAAAAAAACTGAATTCATTCTGCTTATGGTTCGCACAAACTTTGAATCTATATCTTACACCTCACTTTTAGATATTTTTAAAGATTTTTTTTTTTGGTTAAATGAATTTCTAGAGAAGGAATTAATAAGTTAAGTTATTGAGGATTAAAGGGGTTAGGTTATTTCCATAGTGTGGTATGTAGGGGGTTTTGTGGAATAGAAAACATAACGAGTGCACCTACTTATTCAGGCAAATAAGTTTTGAATATGAGTGAGAATCCAAACCCTCTCTCTAACCCTCTCTCTCTTTTTCGCCTCTAGGTTTAGCCCTTACAGTCGCCGCTGCCGGGGGGAGGTGCTCCTCCCTCCCTCCTCCCCCCGGGCCTGTTTTCCTCCCTTTCCCCCTCTTTCTATCCCCCCTTCTCTCCTCTTCCAGTTGATTTTCCTTTCCCCCTCTCGTTTTCGATGGTGTACCGTCTTCCTTGGTTTGGAAGATGAGGCGATTTCGTCTCCCCCGGAGGTTCCTTGGCTCCTTCGGTAGCCTAACGGTGCGGGTGTTTCTTGTCGATTTCTTGGGAGGTCTGGTTAGGGCGGTGGTCTGGATCTGGTGCTGTCGGCTGTGGGTGGTGGTGCGGTGGCTTGGGCGGTGTTCTGGTAGCTTCTAACTCTTTGTTTTGCAGGTTTTTTCATCTTTTCAGAAAATGATCGGAGATGATAGCGGTGTTGATCGGTGACGGTTTCATTCCGGTGTTGGTGAGGTGGATGCGGCTCTCATGGCTGAGTTCTTTTGTTGTCTTTGTGTGCTGAAGTCCGGCCGGCGGCTGTTCGGAGTCCTCTGCCGGGCGTGGAGTTGTCATTTCGCTGGGTCGGAGTGCTGCTGATATTGGTGAAGATCGTGACTTCTGGGGAGGTTTGGGCAACAGATGTGGTGGAGGTTTTGGTATCCCTTGACTCTTATTACTTTGGTTCTCACTTCCGTAGGCCGCTTCCAACCGCCGGCCTCTACATCTGGGAGAGGTCGGCTCGGCTTAACGGCGAGGCTGGTCTCCGGTGATTTGTACGGCAGTGGTGGCCGGAGTGGTTAGGGTTTGGGGACTGGTTTGGGTGAGCCGGCCCAGGCTTGGGCTGGGTTTGGGTGTTTGGGCTATTCCTTGTTTATTTTGGGTATGGGTTGGGCTCTATTGTTTCTCTTTGTTGTGGACCCTGTAGACCCCTTGGGTGATTTGGGCTTTGCCCTTGTGATGTTCATCCAACTCTTAGTTGGATTCCCTTTTCCCTTTTTCCCGTTTTTAATAAAATTTCATCTTTTGCCGATCAAAAAAAAAAAAAGTTTTGAATATGTAATTAATACGTAATGCTTATTGCGGTATTAATTTGCTGAAGAACTGATTGCATCATTGCCTGGGGAAACAAGTACAACCACGATCCTTGAGTGAAGGATAAAAGAAACAGCAAAGAAGAGAGAGAGAGAGAGATGAACAGAGTCTTACAAGCAAACAATTGAAGCACATGAATAATCTTGTTTCTATCTTATCAATCTTGGATTTGGTTCTCAGATTCTTAGGCACATGATTGTTCTTAGCTTTGTTTAGTAATATGATATCGTCAAATCTTTGTTCCTTTAATCTTTGTAACAATTTCAAAGATTAATACAAAAAAAATTTGATCTTGTTTGTATATATCTTGGGTACTTCGCTTAGAGTTGTTTTATCTTTTTGGCGATGTTTGTTATGCACTTCTGAATCTAAAACTCTTGAATAATCTTTCTAATTCCTCGCAATTATGTACGAAGAAAACAAGTCATGTGGTATTTTAGGTATTCACTTAATCTTGTTAGGTATAGGGTTAGTATATCATAGCATTGAGGTGGAAAAATCGCTTACCTTGATCTTGATTTTGTTGACGAGATTGGTAATTCGATTGGTTTTGGGACAAGGCTGATGAAGAGTTGCCATGAAAGTCATGAGGAAGCACTAGGGTTTTATCATGATCAGTAGCAGTAGCAGTTCTGTTTCCAATAATTTGAGAGAGAGCTGAGACCATGACCGCGGTATCTTGTTCGGATCGAGCCGAGTAAGCAGGGAAGTTCATCATGTATTCTTCTCCTCCTCCTTCTTCTTCTTCTTTTTCCTCTTTGATCTTCTCCGATGATTCATCGGATGCAATAGGCCTCTTCCCATGCCTTCTATGATCCACTTTTGTGTTTATTCTATTCAAATGGTCAAGTAACTGATCATAGGGGATGGGAATGAAGACCAAGAGAGTCTAGAGAGAGAGAGAGAAGAGAGAGATTTAGGGTTAGATGAAGGAGCTTATCTATGTATACCTCGATCTCCTTGGTTTCTTGAGTAGTGAACTGACTGAATGTGAAAAGAATATTGTTTGGTCATACTTTTGTAGCCAAAGAAGACTTTCATGGAAATTTGACGTAATATAGTAGGGTACTACTAGTATAGTGGAAAGTGATTGGTTTATTTAAAATATAAAACAAAAAAGTTTATGAGAAATATAATTCAATATCTCTATTATAAAACAGAAGGGTGTGGGGACAAATTGTTGGAACGACTTAGATTCATTTGATCCAAAGGTTGTAGTGCATCCTCCCACTTCCCGGTTAAGTGCCCATGGTTTTCACCTAAATTACACAACTGCCATTCCCTTCCAACCGGGATGTATAGTGCCGTAGGCACGGGCTAGCACTAGTGTGTGTATATATATATATATATATATATATATATATTGTTTCTTTCCCACTTTGTTGTAAGTATTTTTTGCTTTCGGTTTTCATAAAGATTTTATTCTCTCCTCTGAGCAAACTATTTCAAAGGATACTACTATTAACAAATACATATGACATACGTCATATATATATACTAATGTTTGTCCGTGCCTACAGCTCGAACATTTTTGTAATATATTTTTATTTTTTTATACCGACCCAGAAGTCGAGCAGTGGGTAAAAAGAATCGATAACATTTTTGTAATATATTTGTAAGAGTGTAGGTGTTTTTTTAAGAGAGTTGGAGAGCATACATCAGCCATTGGATCAAATGAATCTCAGTCCTTCTTTCAACTTGTGTTAGTGCGGTCCACACACCCTTGTATTTTATGAGGTAGAGTAGGTTAGATATATAAAATACCTTACTAAGGTGACCGAGCAAAAAAAAAAAAAAAATTGTTAACTATTTTTTTTTTCCCAAACTCAACCAGTTTTCTCACTTTTTTTTATCTGAAAAAATATTTTAATACAGAAAACTTGACAAAATGTACATCAAATTAGGAGAGATGTGATAGGAATTCAACCAACGATTGACCAAAAAAAACACCAAAAGAGACAAAACCCTAAACACCCATTGGGCGAAGCACGAAACAACTTAGAGGGCAAAGCCCAAACTTTTCACTTCTTTTTTTTTTTTTTTGCAGTATTTATATTGTTTTTCACCACAAATCCAAGATCGATCCAACCTATTAGGGAAGGAGCTAGGATTTTTGATTAGTGGAGTAAAAAACTATCAGGAGATGCGACAGTTCTTTTTATTTGCTAATCAAAATGATTAATTAAGAGGTTAACCAAAAAATGTAAATATATATCAGTAAACATAGTTTTCTTTATAATTGACCCTGATGACATTGATCTATAAAAAAGTTTCATGATGAAAAATCTGTGTAAGGCGATGTTTTTTAATTTTAGTTAACAATTCAATGGACTGTTTAAGAAAAAAATTCAATGGGCCTTTTTTGGTGTGTGTGCTACACTCTCCCTTTATTCACAAAATTTAGGTAAATTTTATTACTTTGGCTTCGCACAAGTGGCCCAGTGCAAATAATAGAAAAGAAAAAATAAAATTGTACTTAAAAATAAGAAAGTTAGTCTGTGTGATTTTAGAAAGCTATTTTGTGCCTCTCAAATTTACAACTATGCTATTAATTGATTTTTTACTCAAATTTATACTTTGATTTTTTATTTTTTGGTACAACGGTATTTAAAATTTGTGCTTAGGTTTGGTTAACCCATTGGAGTGCTTTATACCAAATGAAGCTTTTACTTAAATTCGAATAAAATATTGAGTAAGAGTTTAAAATGCTCTTAGAGTTAGAGCATCCACATCAACCTCCTTTAATATTGGACCAAATCAAGAAGAAAAAAAAAGCTTTCTTTCTACTTTAGATGCTCTTAGAGTTAGAGCATCCACATCAACCTCCTTTAATATTGGACCAAATCAGGAAAAAAAGAAGCTTTCTTTCTACTTTAGATGCTCTTAGAGTTAGAGCATCCACATCAACCTCTTTAATATTGGACCAAATCAGGGAAAAAAAAAGCTTTCTTTCTACTTTAGCAAGTCACTCTTTCGAATTTCTACTGCATCAGACTTTTTATCCTAACTCAATTTTATTAAAATATTATTTTCTCACGTATTCTTTGTTTTAACTTTTCCCCAAAAGTTATGGGGAGATCAGTTGAAGGAGAGAAGCAAATACTAAAATAAGAGTTATGAGTGAATAGTGTACATCTCTATATACTACATCTTCTTCTTTTTTTTCCCCGGCAAACGGAACTTTTTATTAAACTCGAAAGGGTACATCGATGAGGAAACCAAAAGTACAAAGATCTATCCAACCAAAGTTGGATAAAACACTCTCAAATACTCACTCTACACCTTAACTTTTCAGATCCCATCCAAATAACCTTTAAAATCCTCCACCGTGTAAATCTTTTTTTTTTTGCTCGGCAAACGAAACAATTTTTATAAATCTCGAAAGGGGTACATCGAGGTGAGTAAAGGGATGAGCAAACTTGCTCAAACCGGAAACAAAAAAAACACAAAGTGAAAATTCAAACATCCAGCCGGAGGTTGGATGCGCAACACCTTAGAGCTAAAGCTTCAGCTTACGAATACCACCTAGAAAACATTTAAAATCCTCCACTGAGTACACCTTGATTTCGAACTTGGCTTTCATCCACATAGCCACTCTCGTCTTAATCTGGTCCCCTACCTCGCTAGCTGACCGCGACACATTGTTGAAAACAAGGTCGTTTCTTGCAAGCCACAAAGACCATAAGGTAGCAAAGAAAGTCACCTCCCAAATGTGCCTTTCCAAACTCCTAAATCTGTTGTCAAACCACCAATTTGCTAAGTCCGCCAAGGAAGGTGGACAAACCCAGAGCATTTGCCACCACACCACAATGAGAGACCAAGTGTTCCACGAAAACTGACAGCGCAAAAATAGGTGTTCCGGGGTTTCCTCGAAGGTAACACAGAATGGGCATTCTTGATGTCAAACTTAGCCTTCATCCACATGGCTACTCTAGTTTTGACTAACTCCACCACTTCCGAAGCCTGGGTTGTTGCTCCGTTGAAGATATAATCATTCCTTGTTAACCAGATGGACCAAAGAGTTGCAAAAAAACAGACTTCCCATATAGCTTTTTCCAAGTTGCGAAACCTATTCCCAAACCACCAAAGCACTAACTCTGCTACTGAGGATGGGCATGCCCACCGGAGGTTCCACCATTCCAGAATTTCTAACCATACTACCCACGCAAATCGACAGTGTAGAAGCACTTTGGCAAAAACAATTTGTTGAAGTGCTTTTAAGGGAGGCTCATAAACATAAAGGGTTACTTTTAAGTGTTTCCTCAATTTTTAGTTTAGGATAATGTTTAAGGAGTGAGATATGGATGCTTTTAGGAACAAGTAATTATTCAATACTCCGAGAGTATTGCCACGTGGTACCTCAGATCAGTTTACAACCACACATTCTTGTGAGGTTCATACACTTAGTGACTTTATTTTCTTTGATTAGAAAATACCTCAGAGATTGTAAACCCTAATTCATACATCAATAAAATTGACTCTTGTTCAACATTTTTCCCGTCTTTTTCGTAGACTCGAAATTTGTGTTCAACAGCGTGATCACGGTAAATGGTATGTAAAGCCAATTTGTGTGGCAAATAAAGTTGCAATTTTTTTTAGGTGATTTTGGGTGCGTAGTTGGGTGTGCAGGTAAAATTATTGTATTATGCACAAGTGTTTCGACAGTATTGTAATAAAATATAGTATTTCAGATTGTGCTTCCTCCAAATTTTTGCCGACGGTAATTTTTTTTCTTTTTTTCTTTTTTGCAGATTCTTGCCAAAAAATTAGCTCAATCGGATCTCGGTAAGTGTTTTTTCAAAATTCATATGGAGAATAATTCAATTTCACCATAAGAATTCTGGAAAAAAAAAAAAAACCCTTACAAATATCCATAAAAATGATTTTTTTTGCATAAACCCATTGAAAGTATTATGAAAGAATAAGAGGTCTGGGTCATTATTGCGAGCCCAATATTTGTGGGATCCGAGGCCGGCACATAGAAATTGTATGTGCATGATATGTGTGTTGGGAAAATTTCGGCAGCCACGTAACATTCCAGAGAACAATTTCATTTCCAATGATAAAATTACAAGAATAAATCGAATTACAAGATACAAAACAATTTACAGAATTTGAAGAACAAGATACAAACTGAATTCGAGAATATCGAACCGAGGCCTGTGTAATACCACAGTCTCCTTAAGAAAGATTCGCCCCTACCGTGGGTGTTGTAGGTTGTGTCGGCGACTTCCTCCCAGGGTTGGCTCGGTTGAACCGCAAGCCGTCAGAACACCACCGTCGACTGCCTTGGCGAACTGACTACGGCCTGCCTCTCTCACAAGAACGAATTTTAGAATAAGCTAGAAGGTTGTGAATTTGCTTGTGATTTCTCCAAGAACGTGAGCCTCCTTTTATAGGGTGAAGGAGGCAAGAGAGGTGTAATGCTGCCATTAACAAGCCATTGAATTCTGCCAATGAATTCTGCCATGAAGAAGGAGGTAACGGGAGTAATACACCATCATGAGGAGGGTTACGGGAGTTACAGAATCCCACAATTCAATACGTCTATTGATTTTGGTGCGTCCAGATTCGACGAACCCGGAACGAGCACGGTTGCCTCGAGAGACCCTCCGGTAGCCCCGATTTCATTCATCTGAAATTCTGTAAATTTCCAACAATGTGCACTATGTCTACGCACATAGCACAACTGATAAGTTTCCACTTTGATTTGGGAAAAATTTCCCCAAGACCAAGAGTGTACCAGGCGACTAATCAGAACTTGGTGAATCAAAACATGAAGAGCAAGCATGATATTATTCTACAAATTGCAGATGCCGTTTTCATAAACTACTATTCTATGGAGCCTACGCCCAAGAATTAACACGTCAAACTTGGCCTACAAATTTTTGTATTCCACAAAAAACTCATATCCAAAATGTTGCCATCAGTTATGTGCATAATACAAACCAAATTTTTTTTCCATGTGAGAAATAAAAGGTACTCTCTCTTGATCATTCCACTGTCGATAGCCAGTTAAGCTCTTCTTCGCAATATGTTTCAGTTCTCGGCTCAATCCAACAGCAGTGTAGCGGTTCCTCCATTCCGTCAAAGTCCTTTCTAGAGAGGCGACTCCCAAAAGATTTATACCTGTGGGTTGCGAGAGAGAAGAATACGCCATCCTTCCCAAGAAATCTCGGAAAATATATCTTGTTCCGCATTCCCTCTACTACTTTGGTGGCTGAAAAAGATACCGCATGGCTCACAAACAGCATTTTACTGCCCAAATCACGTACTCTTTCCCAAGCCATCTTTGAATCATCTAGAGTGTAAACAGAAACCCCTCTTCCTTTTTTCCCCACAAACACTGCCAATAGCTTCCCATCACACCCCATCAAATAACTTTCGTATAGAAAATCGTTGGATTTCTCAGGGTTTTGAAGAGCTTTCTAGCTGAAATCCTTTGGATTAAACACCCCCAAGGTACCATCTTCACCCAAACAGTAAACAAGTTCATTGTAGAAAACTGGATTGGTGTGAGAATGGTGAAAATCATGTTCGCCTTTAATATGATCCCCGGTCCACTTTTCCTCACCCCGAGAAATGGCTAAAAATCTAACGTGGTCAAAAAAGGCATATATACCAAAGACCATGCATTCCGAGGAGGTTGGAGCACAAGAGAAGGATATAGCATTGAAATTGTAGTGGTGATCAGGTAGATCCGGGAGGTCAATTTTGGCTTTGGTGAAGGGGTTAAAGAAGAAGACAGAGTGTTTGCCTCTAGACATAAGCAACCAGCCATCCTTGGAGCAGCGAAGCAATGCACCAGATAACTCAGGAATATCCATCCGGTAAGTGTCTTTGTACAACGGGTGGAAAAAATTCAATTCCATTTTGCTACACCCGCGGTAAAGCATGAGCCACTGAGATTGGGGAATTGGGCATTGAGTTGGACATGGCACTGGTAAGGAAGGAACCAACTTCCATTTCTTACAGACGCAACAAAACCTTCCGAAGTCATCAAGAAAGAGACTTGATGAGATCAAGCTCAAAAGCTCAATTGGAAGAGTACTCCAATCTCTGATCGGCTCGTCCATGGAAGTCTCCTCTAGCTCTGCCGTCTTCTGCTCTAATAACTTCTCATCCATTCCCATCTCCTAAAATAATAGAGAGAATAAATTCTTTACAACACGGGCGTAAATATTTGTTTCCTTCAAATCAATTACATCGTGCCACGTTGCAAAATTATGATCCCCATCAATATAATATGGCGACGTGGCGCAATATAATTAGTTTGGAAGAAACAAATGTTTACACCGGCGGTGTAAAGAATTTATTCTCAATAATTAAAAAAAAACTAATTAAGAGAACGAACTTTCTTTCTGGAGTTCGCAATGGTAAAACAGAAAGTCTACCCACACAAATAATCTGTGCACAGATTGTACACAGATTTCGTTGTGGGGTCCACCACGGTTCCACACAAATCATCCGAGCCGTTCATTAAATGTAAAATATTTTTTCAAAAGTCCCCGTAAAAAATAAGCTCAATCCGATACCTATAGAACCTCGATCCAACTATATAACTTTTCATTATCCGGAAACCTGAATGAAAAGTTAGATGGTTGGATGAAGCACCTATAGGTATCGGATTGAATTTATTTTTTACGAAAACCCTTGAAAAAATATTTTGCATTTAATGAACGGCTTGGATGATTTGTGTGGGATCCGTGGTGGACCCCACAACAAAATCTATGCACACACAATCTGTGCACAGATTGCTGTGTGTGTAGCAGGACTCATGGTAAAAGGACAATCTAAAGGAGAAAATTTGCGGGCAGTGTCAATAAATCCTTTTTAAGTTTAGAAAGATTTTTACGATATCTTTGGAAATTGCCAGTGGCTAGCTAGGTAAGTAGACATCGAAATACTTGAATCTCCAATGAGCCATGCTACGTTCACGCTATTTCGAACATACTTTTCAAACGCACCAACTGATGACATGGGATAAAACAATCTAATTTAGGGATTTCGTGTTGTTTATTTTGTTGGTCATAAGTAATACAAAAAACATTCGAGCAAAACGCATATTACTTGTGCAAAAAAATTAGATTGATTGGATATCCATAAGTACAATAGTACATGATTCAAATCAATTGACGAACAGTGAGAATTATACCGGTCTATTTTTCTCAAGACAAATTCAAAAATTTTAAATTGCTACCAAAGTTTGATCGAACTGATTTTTGTAACAAGTAATATGCATGTTGAAACCTACAAAATTAATTATTGCAATCATTAACATAGATTGTGAAAGTCATGCAATTAGGTGGTGTGTTCGAGAGGCGTATTAGTAGTATATATATTACCCTAATAAAATTACGAATGGTAAGCATAGGAATTTTTATTTTTATTTTTATTTAAAAAGGGGCACAAAATATAGTCCATGTTTATATCTGTGCTGTGAATTTTGTTCAACCATAAACCCACGTAACCTAAAATCACGAAATTCGGAAGAACAAATAATTGAAGCTTTGACGAGTCTGCAATTTTTTTACTATCAACAAAATCATGCAAAGATACAGGATTAGAAGAAGAAAATCTGCAATTAACTAAGACTAGAAATCGATTACCTCCTTCCTCCTTCGCTCGGAACCTCGCTTTGTTCGCTTTGGTTTTCTAGAACCACTCCCTTTCTCTTTGCACGATCCCCAATAAAATTTTTCACTATAAAATTGCCATATATATGTATGTGCATAAATACACACAGATGCATATGAAACATGGCAATTTTCCAAATTGTTTGTTCAGTTCCATGGTTATTCGGTTTCCTATTCTCCTTTTCCGTTTCCAACTCAAAAAGGTAAGAATAGTGATTATCACAACAAAAACGAGTATCGAAACCGCGAGGGGTGATTTCCACACTCTTTTTTTTAGTAATCACGCTCATATTTCTGTCTTGTTATATGTGAACTTACATGATTAGCCTTTCACGGGTAAATTTCATTACACTTGGGAGGATAATATTGTAAATGCACATCACAAGGTGACAAAAAAAAAAGTGTAATTATAAAAAAGGAGTGTGAAAAGCAATTACCAAAACCTATTATTAGAATTAATTTCCAAAGTTAAAAGGTTTCCTAGTTCCGATAGGAATGTTTCACATGCATATAAAAACCATTGGCTGGGCTCTGCATTTGAGCGACCCGTCTCTCAAGGAAAATAAAGAGGTAACTCTCTCTCTCTCTCTCTCTCTCTCTCTCTCTCTCTCTCTCTCTCTCTCTCTCTCTCTCTCTCTCTTCCTTTATTTGTTTTTGGTGAAAATAGATTCAACCACTCAGAACCACTACACTAATCTATCATAGACAGACAAGGGGAAGTTTTCCTTAAAAAAAAATATCAACTTGGCTTTTTCTTTTTAATTTTTATGCAAATTGTTTCGCCTTTGTTAGTTTTGCGTCAATTTTATTATTGGTTTGTTTCGATGAGATCGAAAAAGTTAAAAATTATAGCCGAAACTCAAACGTGTTTGAATAAAGCCAAGAAGTATCCCAAAATTTGATCGTGTGAACTTATCTTGAGTGAACAAAAAAAAAAAAAAGATATGTGGCAATGTTGCATGATGTGGTTTGAATTACGTTCAGAGTCCGGCAAAGAAAATTTAATTTGTTAGGTCTGTATCTATGTTATTGGCAGGAGGATAGAAATCATTGATCGAAATGGCAACAAGATTTCCTGTTTCGCAGCCTCGACCATCATGTCCTTGGCTTGTCTTCAACCACGGAGAGAAAGAAGGCTACTCCACTCAAACCTTCGTTAACATAGCACAAGCTCGCTACGATGTGGCGAGCATACCAGAGATGCGCAACAAGATAATTTGTACTTGTTCTCATGGATGGCTAGTACTCTGGGATTTCGTATCCAGCGATTGCTCCTTGCTGAATCCTGTTTCCATGGAGAATATTGCCCTTCCACCCCTGCCACCAGCCCTTTCATTCATGACTTGCATTCTATCATCACCCCCTACCGATCCTGATCAGTGTGTACTCATTTTTTTTTAAAATGAAAGTCCATCTGTAATCTTTCTTCGGCTTGGTGAAAGCGAGTGGACTGCGCAAGATTTAACATCTGCAGAGGAAACATTCAGACATTCTACTGTGTGTGGAGGGAAGATTCATGGGATCAATTTCTGCGGAGATTTACTTACTGCAAAGGTCGTTGGATCTAATTTGGTTGTTACACGACTAGTGGATGAGAAATTACCAAACGGACCAATTCCAGAGCTAATGCAATGCCGCAAAATTTTAGTTGAATCTTGTGGGGAGCTGTTTCGTGTTGCCAAGCACTATTACCTGGGGGGAAGTGGGAAAACGAGAGATATTGAAATACACAAGATGGACTTCTCAAGATTGGAATGGACAAAGGTAGAAAACTTGGGAAATCGAGCATTTTTCCTGAGCGGTTCTACTTGCAATTTTTCTTGCTCGGCAACGGCAGAATCGGGAGGGGTCAAGCAGAATTGCATTTACTTTACAGAACTAGAAGACCGGGACTTGTATGTATTTGATATAGAGAATTACAGCATCTCATTCTCTACACCTTGCCCTATTAAAAGTAACTGGTTGAAACCTGCAGTATGGGTTATGCCTGCCATATAAACACAGCGAGAATATCCTTTTAACAGCGGAGCTGTGAATAGTTGTTTACGGAACCAAAGGATATTGATCATTGATGGGCTGTTAAACACTGTGTACTTGTCTTACCGGGACATGCAGAAGCATCATAAAGAGAAGTCATATGGGTTTTCTTTTCTGGAAATTGAAGTCATATATGGGGTTTAGTTTTTCTCGTAGGCGCTTTTAAAGTTATGTTGACTATCTTGATTTCATTTTTCCATTTTTGTTTTGTGCTTAGTTTTGATGAAGTATACTCGAATTTTATTACCTACCAACTCGCCCATCAGTTCTATCGTCTCTTTAAAGATCTACTAGTAATTTAAGGTATTTTGTATCGTATCTTGTTTGTTGATTTCTTTTCCATCCATATATAGTTGGGATGCACACAACCTCCTCGTGTTTGTAGGAAAATTAGTGCAACTAGAACAAATCAATAATATATTTTTTACTCCCTCCGTCCCTTTTTTAGAGTCCGGTATTCCATTTTGGGCTGTCCCTTAATAAGTGTCCATTTTGTAAAGTTAGTGAGTAAAAATTGGTGAATTTTCCATTTTGCCCCTAAAAGTAGATTTCATTTTGAAAAGTTAGTGAGTAAAAGTGTAATGATGATGTGTAAGTAGGAAAAGTGGAGTAAAAAGTTGATGTGAAAGGTATAATGATGATATCTTTTTAATAAGTTGGAATTACGAAGCAGGACACTTAAAAAGGGACGGAGGGAGTATTTGATTGGCAAAACAAGATTTTAGTATTAACTTGAAGAAACACACAAAGGACCACAAGATAAAGAGACAAAGGCTCCAAAAAAACGATGTAAGGAGATATATCCCAAACAAAGACGGAATGAACAAAAATGAGAAGAGCCAAAGACCGAAAAGGGACAGACCAAATAGCCTTTCATACGCATCCCAGAAAACAAAACATACACCACCCACACCCCCTCCGAAAACCTGGTGATATTAGATCGAAAATTTTAGCAAGCAGAGGTGCTCCTTTGCAGAAGCACAAGCTCCTTTGCTTCCATCTCAATCATATTTTTCATCATTAGAATCCCTCTCTCCGTTATGTCCACTCTTAGTCTTTCGCAAAAATTTGTTGTTTAATGGAGCTCACCATCTATTGCTTCTTGATCCGGCCTTGTCCCTCGTGCAACCCCCAGAGTTTTGCGTGTCTCCACCACTGATGCGGTCTTCTTCCGTCCTGAATATGCTTCATCCAATGGGGCTTCCACAACGAAACCTGAATCGGCCTCTTTGAGAATAACTATTTCTATTTCAAATGTCATCTGAAGAAAGAGAGCGTCGTTGGATAAGCTACAACCCTTTGACTCCCTTATCCTTCTTCCACTTCTTTTTCAATTTCCTCAATCTTGCTTCCTAATACCCCACTTCTCCGATCCGTTGAAGATTTCCGCCTTCAATTTCTTGAAATTCCTCTAAGAAAAGTGAACTCCAAGGTTCCTTTTACTCCCTCCTTTCTTTCCTAGTATGGATGTTTATCATCTCCAGTTGATGGAGAACCACTAGCCATCTTCCCTTCCATATCTTTGAGGTCAAACAAATTGCCACTTCCAATATGGAAACAATAACAATGGTTTTGAGTACAGGGCCTCTGTTTCAGAGATGGGCAAAAAAGAAGATGACATGGCCCTTTATCTGGAGAGAATACAATCCATGTGGAGGAGGAAAAGAAGCAGTCAAAGGTGGGTCCTCAACACCAATCTGCACCATTTTGTTTACCATACCAACATTTGATGGAATCTCTTCAGCCACTCTAATCTTAATGGATCTTTCCCTGAATTTCAGTTCAACTTCCCCGTCAACACGGTCCATGATATCAGTAGCTATAAACAATCTTCCTTCCTCAAAGCTAAGACTCTTGAGAGTATTATCATCCACAGAAATGACATCCCCCCATAAACCACCAATAGATAAGAAAGTTTTTTCCGACCATAAAATTGAGAGGCACCCCAAAGCATCTAAGCCAAACATATCTTGATGGTGGAACAATCTGCCCTTGCCACTTATGAATAGAAGAAAACCAATTTAACAACCAATTCCTACTTTCCTTTAGCACCACCTGTGAAGAGCACTCTTAACACAATCCCCACTCCCCAAATCCCGTTCACATTAATCCAACACAAACACTGACTCGTAGCTCCCTGTGTAAAACCTATTTCCTGAAACCTGATTGAACCCAGAAACCTCATACCTCACAACATAGCACCCGGCGAGCCGAACCCTAGGCAATCGTGAGCTGAACCCGACCAAAGCAACTAGTAATTGATTTCCTCCACGATTCTAATAACCCACACCAGGAGGAATCAACAAACACAAATTCGATCTGGTATGGAAATCTACAGGAGAAACTGATAAGGAAAGTAGAAATGAGATCTGGAAGAGTGAATTGATGGAAGGAGGAGGAGAATTTTATTGATAACAGAGTTGAAATGGAAATGATAATCGCGTAACAAAACTGTGGTGGAATCGAACAAAATCACCTGTTCTTCGCTTTCTACATCGTCGACCTCTTCGTAGACATCGTCGTCCTCTTCGTTTCGTGGGAGAGTGTTTTGATTAGCTTAATTATTCGTAAAGCCCATCATTAATTTTGACGTTTAGTGAATTCTTTGTTACAGTACTTTTCATCAAAATTTTGAGAATTGATTTTCTCATTCTTTTTTTTCCTAACGGCACATCCATTTTCTCACAAAATAAATCACTTAACGGGAATCACCTAATAGAGACACAAAAGGGAGTGTCAATAGAGAAAAAGGGAGTGACAAAATCACTTCCCAAAATTTTTTGAGATTAATTATTTGACTGATGAGAGGAATAATATATTTTCCAAAAGTACATCTCAACTCTTTTTGCAAAATCCATTGCTAAATTATACTACTAGCTTTGCCAAATTGGAGATAAGATTTGGTTACTCTTTTTTTTTGGGGTCATATTTTGAGTATATTTTATTAATTAAAATAAGTATTTATTTAAAATATTTATTTTAAAAATAAAATACTTATTTTTTGAATTAAAAGTGATGTATTGCGAGAGAATGATCTATCTCTTAAAACGAAAAATAAGTACTTAAATAATACATTAGTAATTAAAATCTTAGCAGAACGGGGGTCGTTGTGGTGGGCTAATATAATAATTTTTTTTGATCAACGGGCTTATAGTAATTGTGAAATTGTTTGGGATTTATGTTATTCCTATATTTATATTCTCCAACCGCTTGCCAAAAAAAAAAACACCTTCCCCGTACATAATTTGCAAATTTGCAAATTTGACGAAATGTTCTATGCAATTACTGCCTCTAATAGAAACATCTTTGTACATTTAAGTCCCTCTCGTTGTATTTAGAGATGCCCGCATGTCGAATTCAGTTGGTTATGAGACAAATTCTCAAACGATCTGTACTTAAAAGAAAATAAGTACTCATTTGCAAATTTCAATTTTAAAAATGATAGGCTTACAAAGAGTCTCAATTTTAGGCTCATTTAATAAATGTGTCATGCTTGAGCTTGGGAGTATTAAGCTCGATTGGCTCGAGAATCCAGAATATAAGAAAAGGAGATAGAGAGTGTGGGTCTGCTGTGATATATTACCTAAGAGCAAATTAGACTTTTCATTCTTCCCGTCCAACGGAGTTAGGTTCTCCAAATGAAAACATTAATAAGGGAGTCTCTCCGTAGACGAAATTCAAAGAGGGGGTGAGCGAGATAGAGATAAACTTCGAGATAGAGAGTGTGGGTCTGCTGTGGTATATTACCTAAGGGCAAATTAGACTTTTCATTCTTCCCGTCAAACGGAGTTAGGTCCTCTAAATGAAAACATTAATAAGGGAGTCTCTCCGTAGGCGAAATTCGAAGAGGGGGTGAGTGAGATAGAGATAAACTTCGAGATAGAGAGTGTGGGTCTGCTGTGATATATTACCTAAGGGCAAATTAGACTTTTCATTCTTTCCGTCCAATGGAATCGGGTCCTCCAATTGAAAACATTAATAAGGGAGCCTTTCCGTAGGCGAAATTCGAAGAGGGGGTGAGCGAGATAGAATTAAACTTCGAGGAGTATCTCGGTATTTCACCCTAAATATTACTAGTAGTAATATTTTTCTTTTTTGTTAGGATTTTTTGTTTTCTGAAAATAGGAGTATAAATACAGGTACCACAGTTGGCAAAACACAGAATCGGACGGAGCAAAAAGCAAAAAGTAAGATTGAAACCAACCCTTGTTCTTCATTTACTTGTAAAATTGCTTTGGAAGATCCGTACTCTATTGGTTTTGTAATTCCTACTCCGTACTGTATTTTGTTTTCAAATCCCTAGGTAGCAGGGATTAGAGAAAAATCAAGCACGCAATTGTAAGAGGTTTTCCCGGTAAGAGAACAAGGGAAAAATTCAAAAAAACCCCTGAACTTACCAGTTTGCAATCCTATGAAGCAGAAACGTGATTATGAGAGCCTTAGAGACAAAATTTGATTATGTCTCTTTAGAATAATATGATCAGAATAATAAGATCTTCACACCCGTTCAAACGGATTAAAAATTGGAGCACTTAATTTTTTAACCATATTTTTAATATATAAACGGTCTCAAAAAATATGGTTAAATATTTTTTAACCATATTTTTTAACCATATTTTTTTTATTCTGATCATATTATTCTAAAGAGACATAATCAAATTTTGTCTCTAAGGCTCTCATAATCACGTTTCTGCTTCATAGGATTGCAAACTGGTGGTAAGTTTTTTTTTTTTAACTGTGCCGTTAACGACAAGTAACGGATTGAGACGGCAGGGGGTAAATTGATAACGGAGTGAAAGTTCAGGTGTTCAATTGAAGTTTATTTAAGTTCAGGTGCCTATTTGACATTGAGTTCAAAGTTCAGGGGTTTTTTTGAATTTTTCCCAGAGAACAAATTGGAAGGAATTGTAAGAGGTTTTTCCGAGCTTTATTACCAAATACTGATCCTTAAAAGTGAACACAGTAGATCTGCAATCTTTTAATCTCAGCGACTAGAATTAAATTTTGAGAAGAACCATTTTCGCTTACTTTGAATAGAAGTGTATAGTTAAAAACTATGATTCCAGAGGCTCCATCTTACATTTCTTGTATTGTGGTCTGTGTGTGATTTACGTAGAGCGAATAAAGCCTTGGCATAAGCCTTTTAGTCTAAGAATGCAAAATTGGTTCAAAAATCACTAATTATCTTCTCATATGAGACTCTGGCATTTGATAGTAGTCATTGCAATGGCATTTGTTAGATGGCGCCGAAAAAGCAGAAGCTTCCTCCCCTTCCCGCGCCACCCCCGATAAGCCAGTGCAACATATGCGAGAAGCTGTTCAACGACTTTCTCGAGGCGAGGATGTGCTGCAAGAATAAAGGTCATAATTACTATTATTTATTATGCACCAACAAAGGAAAAACCATTTACTAACGAAATTTACTCTTGCAGACAAGCCGAAGAAGAAGAAAGACAAGAAGAAGAAAAGCGACAAGAACGCCAAGAAATTGAAGAACTAAAAGGTAAACATTTTACTCACTGCTATGATCTGGCTTTGGCATAACAAATGGATTCATGATGAGAACTTTATTGCTCCCATGGATCTGGTGACATAAGGAATAGAGTACAAGAAGTGGAGCTAGCTAAGTGGTTGGTGGGGGTGTAGCTGGAGGAACTTAGTGCTTGTCCACTGGACTCCCCCTCCTGGGTCAAGCTTAATACCGATGGGTCGGTAGTAGATCACTCGGGTGGTGCTGGCATTGGAGGCCTTATCCGGGATGCGCATGGTTTGTGGGTTCATTCAGCGTATTGGTTTGGCCACTCCGATCACAGCTGAGTAATGGGCTCTTTGTGTAGGCCTCAAGTTTGCTTGGGACTTGGGTTACCGAAAAGTCATCGTTGAAACGGACTAACGAAGTGTGCTGGACTGTGTGGCTCAACCATCTGTTCATCACAGAGATTGGAATGTGATAGGAAGTATTTCCGAATTGCTATCTTGAGACTCTAACCTGACTGAGATTCCACATGACTGAAAGTTAGCAAAACGTAATGTACTTCCTGACTCTTCTTTTGTGGCTTTCTCCTTCTTCATTTAGCTTTCCTCTACTTATCCTTGGGCCTTCTAATATAGTTGTTAGCGATCGGGAGTTCTTTTTCTCGAAGAAGGAGTTCTGAAAGCCAGACACTTACGCAATAGGGCCAAATAGAGGTCTTCCGAAAGCCCATTTCCTTCTGCCTTACTATATAGTAAAGCACCGAGCACCGAAGCTCTTCTAACCAAAACCTATTCTAAAGGAATACAAGGTCAGCCTATACGAGACTTATGATGCTATAGAATCCCTAAAATATTTTCATTTTTTGGACAAGAAGCTCGATGCAGGGAGTCCCTAATCTTTTAGATCGACGGGGTTTTGTTCCTTAACTTTAGCTTTCACCCAAGGTATTTGGCTACTCAGCTTGAAGCAGGAACAGAGACAAGGCATGAATTCACTGCGACATCTTCTGCCCCATCTGATGATGCTCACTGAATACACCTCGAAAAGGAAGAAAGCTGACCACTTGAAGCTGACACCTTAGAATTAGAAAGCTAAGAACCCTTCAACTCAGCCGTTGAGCCTCTAATTACTGATTTCTGTAAAGAATCGTGCTCTAGAACGCGGTAGAACCACCTAGCAAAACGTAATGTACTTCCTAACCGACTCTTCTTTTGAGGCTTTCTCCTTCTTCATTTAGCTTTCCTCTACTTATCCTTGGGCCTTCTAATATAGTTGTTAGCAATCGGGAGTTCTTTTTCTTGAAGGAGTTCCGAAAGCCAGCCACTTACACAATAGGGCCGAATAGAGGTCTTCTGAAAACCCATTGCCTTCTGCCTTACTATATAGTAAAGCACCGAGCACCGAAGCTCTTCTAAGCAAAACCTATTCTAAAGGAATACAAGGTCAGTCTATACGAGACTTTTGATGCGATAGAATCCCTAAAATATTTTCATTTTTTGGGTAGTTTAGGAATGGGGTTGGGCAAGAAGCTCGATGCAGGGAGTCCCTAATCTTTTAGATTGACGGGGCTTTGTTCCTTAACTTAAGCTTTCACCCAAGGTATTTGGCTACTCAGCTTGAAGCAGGAACAGAGACGAGGCATGAATCCACTGTGACATCTTCTGCCCCATCTGATGATGCTCACTGAATACACCTCGAAAAGGAAGAAAGCTGTCCACTTGAAGCTGACACCTTAGAATTAGAAAGCTAAGAACTCTTCAACTCAGCCGTTGAGCCTCAAATTACTGATTTCTGTAAAGAATCGTGCTCTAGAACGCGGTGGACCCACCTCTGGGCTCTGAACCCTAAAACAGGTTCGAACAGCTCTTTCTTTGTAATAAACTAGGCTCGATAGGAGATATTCAGTTTGTTTGGTAATTGCCTAACTTATGAAGGGGCTTTCTACCAGATGCCATACTAATGGTTTCGCCGAGAATGCTTAAGCAAGAATTCCCACAGCCAATTCGTACCCTATTCCTAAGGCTCTATCAGAGGCAGGGAACTGAAGATGTCAATTGATGACAACTCTGAAAACAACTCAGCTAATTGAACGGATTCAGACACTGGCCCGTGCAGCTGACCACCTATGTTATTGAACAGTGGGAATTCTGGTATAACTTTTGAAGTAAGAGGATGAGGAGAATCCGCTATGTAATAGATGTGTTTGCCGGAAGGCATTCCCCACCAACTTACTTTTCTTGTGTATCTCTTCTGCTGCATTTGTTGCATATTCCTCTTCTTCCACTGAGTGCTCGGGGGATAGAAAGCGGGTTGGCGGCATGCGTGACAAGAGGGCAAGAAAGAATTCTATTTATAATTTTATATTATAGGCTTGACTTTAACCAAAAAGAATGAGGCTGAGGCTTTCAATTGATCCTTTCTTTCCGGAGAATGAGATGGTCTTCCTGAACACTTTCTTTGGTGGGAAAGAGAAGCTACTGCGAAGGCTACAAACTTAGAAATGGAGGAGAGCAAATGGAAGAACTTCAATCTCTGTGTACTAACCCCTACCCCTCTAATCGAACCTTCTTTGGGATTCAAAAGTGAAAGAAAGAATTCATTCTACCCGCCTTAGTGGGCAAATTGGCCTACTACTACATTTAGGTGAACCCAATAATCTGGAAAAAGAAAACAGGTGCAAAATACACACAAAAATACACAGGCAAATCAAGGCATACTAGAATGGGAAATGATAATGCCAAAACCCAATTTGTTAGTGCCAAAACTCATTTTGTTGCTGCCAAAAGTGAAATTGAAATGTACCACTAAATGACTAATTTGTCCTCCCAAATCCTGACCCATTCAATGCCAGCACCGTATCAATTTCTGTTGTTGCTTCGTCCTTTGTAGTTTGTTCCTCCATCCCCAATTCAAATCTCTGTTCATTTATCTACTTGCAACTGAACTCCAAAAACCCCTGATTTTATTCTCCTCATTTATGTACCAGCAAATCAATTCAAATTGCAAGTTCCTATCTTTACTTGCAAAACCCTGTTTCATGACCTTTTGTCGATTTGAATTTGAACGAAACCCACTCAAATCAGCAATGGAGAATGACATTCGTTCTCTCACATATTCCGGGTTCTTCAAATAACAACAAAGTTATTCGAGCTCCGAAAACAGCTTCAATAAGATAATTAGTAAATCCTACAATTTGTGATCTAACCATTGACAAAGTTGTTTCTTGAACGGGACTAAGATTCGAAATAAAGCTGGTCATCAACATTCGGATTAAGGGTAGTGCTCAAGCTTAAGAAGGGCTTCAATGGCGGAGGCCACTGGGGATTTTTTGAAGTGGGCCAACATCTAGATAGGGGTATTCCTAAATTAATATTGACGACTCGCTCAGGATTTCTCGGTCTCAAGCTCGAGGAGGGCTTTAATGGTATAGCACGAGTAGGGAATGGGTTGACACCGTGACAGAGCAACAAGGGAGGAAGAAGAGCAAAAAACAAAAAACGTAGATAGAAGAAACGTTAGAAAAGAAGGGGTGTTGACTTTGAATGAGGGGTTAGGACATACAAGGACAAATAGGTCATTTAAAGGATATATTTAGTGTGAGTTTTGGTAGGAACAAATATGGTTTTGGCAGCAACAAATATGGTTTTGGCATTATCACCTCCCTACTAGAATTCATTCACTTTCCCATCTATTGGCAACAAAATTGCCATCATCACCTTAATGTTCAAAAGTATACTTAGGCAAAACCAAATATTTCTAATAAAAACCTGGGGGGGAAAGCACACATCATCAGTGTTGTGCCAAATGGCCATTTACCTAAAAAATCAATGAAATAAACAGAAGAAATAGAAACTTCAAATCAAACATCAGGGGGCTAAGCGGGATTACGCGGCGAATAATTGGCTAGGCAGATAGGCAAGATTAATCACGGTTGAATACGTTATTTTTCAAATTTATCGGGGTTAGCTGTTGCGGGAATATACTAAAGGGGTTTTGGAGGGACATAGAGAAGAAGTTGAGGGGCAATTGACTAGAAATTCCATACTACTTAGTTTTATTTTGTTTTGAAGTTTGAGCATTGAACTTTATAATTGACTAGTTATTTGGTACTACTTGGTTTCATTTTGTTTGAACTATGAAATATGAACTTTGTGTTATAGATTGACTAGTTATATAGTAGACTTTTGGTTTGAACTATGAAAAATGAAAATTTGCATTATGGATTAACTAGTTATGTAGTAGTACTTAATTTCCTGTCTCTTGTGATAGAAAGATTTTAACGAATGGATTGCCAAATTTTTCGTTTTGAATGTTATGTAAGGTTTTGTTCTACTTATGTTGTTCTAATAGTTCAAAATTGGGGATGGGGTGGAGAATATCTTCTTTTTTTTTAAACCCAGACTCTAGGTGCCTATTAGTCCTTGATTAATGAGCCTAGGTGCTAGGCGGTGCCTAACTGCCTGACTAGCGCCCAACGACTTTTAGAGTTCATAGATACGTATGGGGTCAAAATATGATTTTGAAAGCTCAAAATGGGATCAAATGTGTAATATCTGGAACCTAAACAAAGTCACATCGCATCCTGTCCACACATACTGTCAGTATAAAGTATAAGTTCACCTTCAACCAACTTCGACCATACCCTAGAAAGTATTCCGTTTTGCCTGTTCATGAAAGAAAGAGTTAACAAGTAGCTTCCTATTTCATTATAACAGTGGCACAAGTAGCTTCTACATGGAGTGCGCGTAACCAAGCATCAGGAAAATACCACAGTTCTTCTCAATCCATACTATGACTATGAAACCCCGAGAAACCAAGCATTAGAAAAAAGATAAAGCTCTGAGAGAGAGAGAGAGAGAGAGACCAACCATTCAGATCGATGTGGGCGTTGCCATCGGAATCGATCTCGGAAATCATCATCCCGATCTCCTCCAGCGTGACGGTGTAGCAGAAAGTGTTGATGTTAAGGCTCAGAAGTTGGTCGATCTCTGCCTGGAAAGCGAACGCTGAATGCCTCTTCTAACCCCATCTCAGCATCTGTCATTGATTCGTGTAGAAGATGGAACACGAGAGAGAGAGAGAGAGAGAGAGAGAGACGTGAAGGAGTAGAAAAGGGTACGTGGCTATGTATGGTACATGAGGGAAAAGTAGAAAACATGTGCAGCTGTTAACACGTCTTAATCACCCCAGGAGTCCCAGTTGAAAATATGAAAATAACCTCCCACAAACAGAAAATACCTCTCACTAAAAGACAAAATAACTCATTTTCGGCGGGACACAAATGGAAAATCACAAAATAACAACTGTAATGTTAGAACACCATAATATTAATTTCTATGTTTAGTTTTACTCTAGAATTTGCTTCTACGAACATCTTGAATATGCATTCACTTTCTGCTGACCTTATTTAGCCACCTACACATGTTAGTTGACTAGTAGAAAGGGCCCTTGTAGTGAGGAAACTAGTAAATTGAGTTTCTTTCACCATTTTGTGGCTTGTTGATATGACTTCAGGAGCCAATATGCCATTTTGTACATAGTTTCCATATAGATTGTTGGGGCCTTCTTCGTAAAACCGCGGTTGCGGTGTGTATACTCTAACAGTGAATACTCTACAACTGCATACTTTTGTTTTTTTTCGCTGCTCGTTTGACTAACTCCATTTATTGAAACCTAGTAACTGTAACTGTTGGTTTTGTTGGTTAGAGTTGCACAATTTCATAATCTTCTTGAATGCATTAAAGAATGAATATCTCAAATATCTAGCACATGGATTAGTGGTTGAACCTGGAAAGCCTATGTTTCATTTGTGATTTGATATATAGTTTGTAAATGTGGCTTTGCAGGGAGCAGGAGCGAAGATTAAGAGGCAGAGCGCAGCATAATGCCTTTTCTCTTCTTATTTGGAACTTTTTCATAGGTTTCTGCAATTTATGTTGGAACTTTTGAGGGTTCAGTAGATAGCACAGTGAGAGAGACTGCAGTACTTTTTCGAAAAATTGGGATTGATGTGGTTTCGATATCAGTGCTAGTATGTTCATATTTTGGTTGTTTTGCATCGTATTACAAATGCACAGGTCTTCTAAGGACGCATATGAAGAAGCGTCCATATTGCAAATTTAGTTCTCAGAATAAAATTATAAGCAACTTAAAATTGAAGTACTGTTACAGCTAAAGGACAAGTATTATATTAGGAAAAGAGATATTGTTGACTTACCTTAGTACAGTATCTGCATCCCTTGTTGTTCGAGTGCATTGTCGCTGACCTTGATTACTTCAGTCTTGTCCCAAATGATCATGATCTGATCGTAGGCCTCCTCTGCTGAGGGCCACAGTGGCAGCCAGAGGTTGAAGTCGTAAGAGAGCGGGGCGCAGCTTCGTTAGGCACTCCATCTCCTTCAATTGAGCCAACCTTCAGCCTCCACGATCTAGGTTATTGAACCACAGCGGAGTACACTGGCCTGTTTTAACAAAAAAGGTAATTGAAAAACAACGTCAATAAAGATCACAAATTCACAACCAACTTACTCTGTCATATTTGACTACAGCAATTTTCGGAAAAGAAATTAAACCATCCAATTTATTTGAATATTTGGATCACGGAAGGAGGTCCATCTAATAGTTCCTATTTACTTTTACAGTGCTTTCCTTTTATTTTCCATTTCCATTTTTTATTACAGTTCGTCAAAATCGGTGATCGCATTTCATTAGGTAGGTGCATAAAAGCTTTTTGCTACAAATTCCCACCCCCGGCCAGAAGGAAAGAGAACCAACTTAGGGAAATAGGGTGCATTTGGTAACCTCTATAATTTTGTGTATTTTGTTGATAAGAAACTGTTAAAACGTGATTATGTTTATTTCCGTTAAAAATGAAAGCGAAAAACATGTTTTGATAAAGTTTATAGTATAAAACACAAACAAAGCAAACATGTTAATAAACTTTTTTTTTTTTTTTTTTAACTTCACCTTCTCCTCTACCTCCAACCTACCAACAGCCCAACCACCATAAACCTCAAAGCCCAATCGGACTCTCACCGTCAATCAAGCACAATTATACAGCCCGAAAGAACCGAATTGCCCACCCGCAAATTCGAGAGAGACAATTCAAAGCAGTAAAATCAAAACTCAGCCCCGCAAACAAAAATCTCCAATTTTTACCCAAATCAAGCAAAACACTAGTTGAGAGAGTTCGGACTAGTAAAATCAGAACTCTACGGGCAAACATAAATCCCAAATTTGTATCACAATCGAGCAAAGCTCATTCAGACCAGTAAAATCAGAATTCAAACCGCAATCGAAAACCCCCAATTTTTTTTTTATCACAATCGAGAGACGCACGAGTTGAGAACCCGCAAAAAAAAGTCCCAATTTTTATCACAAAGTTGAGAACCTGCACAAAAAAACAACAACTTTTATCTATGGGTGTACATATATGTGGAAAAAGAAAAGAATCAGATGAAAATAACTGGAACTTACAATTTTCAGTAACAATGATGTTCTCAAAGATCGATCATGAACGATTTGACCAAAAAGTTGTTCAATTCAATCAGAGATGGGAAGGAAGGGATAATCACAGTGAGATCCCAAAAAAAAAACTCTCCTTGTTCGCTGCCGAAGCCAAAGCCGATCCCGATCCCGATCTCGAATCATCGTCCCAACGATTCCTCCAAATATCAGAACTCAATTTGAAAACAAAAGATGTGGCTTGGTTGACTCTGTCTTTCATCTTGATTTTTCACGTTAAAAACATAGATATTAGATACACATACAACAACCACAACAATAACAAAGAAAAGAAGCCAAACCTCCTTTTTTACAAGGATCTGTGAAGGAAATTTGTACCAGTCGAAACTTTTTTGCACCGATCTAAGGTATTAGGGTCGACTCTTTGCCCCCCGCTCTCTCTCTCTCTCTCTCTCATCAAACACAACCCAGTTCGGAGATCGGTGGGCGGCTGTGTTTCTCGAGAGACACGATGAGAGATAGAAGACAACTTTGTCAGAGGGCTTTGTAATTAATTAAGGGTACGGAGTAACTTTTTAACTTCTGAGATTTTATTGGGTGCTCCTCAAGGGGTCTACTCCTAGTATTTTGTTGTGCCGCAACGTGTTGTCTCTCCACAAGGCAAATGCCACCAACCGGGAATTAAAAAGTCCAACCTAAGTTTGTCCAACTCCAACCTAAGTTATTTTTTGTTTTTGTTTTTTTATCAAACATTGTATACATCAACGAGGGTTGGTAGGGGTATTAGAAATTAATATTAGAAAAAACGATGGCCAATGACGTATTTTGATAATTTATACCCGAGGACATGCTGAGAACATTTGTTAATATTGAAAATATTCTTGAAGGGTATTAATTATCAAAACACATCGTGGGCCGTCATTTTCCCTTAATATTACCACAATAGGTTGATCTCCTGTCCATAGGAATCGAACCAACTGGGTTGCACCCAAAGGTCTATCCAACCTAAGTTTGTGTACCCCTAAAAGTGTGTCGGCACCACAAAAATAGGAGTACTTATATGGTGGGAAGAGGCGAGAAGAACAGCTGCATGGTGCCTTAGTGATACTGAATAACCACTCATTTAAATTTAGGGCTGCACATACGGCGGGTCAGGCCGGGATTGTAATTCATAATAACGAGACTTGTGCATGCCAAAGCCCAATCCATTAATAATTGGGCTTTATTTAATATTTTCAAGCCCAATCCTCTTAAACTTTTATTGTTTAAACCTGTCCCACTAACCGATTTATTTTTCTAAGTATCAATTGTAACGATCCTAATTTTCATCCTAATTTTTTCGAATAAAAATTTATATTTTATTTTAAAATAATTAAACTGACTAGTATTTATCAATATTTTTTTTTTACCCATATGTTATAATGATCCGAAAGTTTTAAGAAATTAAATTTATAATTTTATACCAGAATTATTCCTTTATTAAATATTTAATTAATTATAAATTTTACTCCATATTAGTTTAAATCGAATTGTTTAAAATTTCATATGCATATGTACGTCTTGGTGTTCTACATGCACCCCAGTATTTATTTTTCCAAAAAATATTTCGGCTCTCTCTCTCTTTATCTCTCTCATCCCCCTGCACCCTTATCTCTTCTGCATCTTATCATTTACAGTACTATTAATGCTTTCACATGAATTAATCTTCCACCCCACTCCACCCTCTCTCTATAAATACCTCTCTTCCTCTTCAGAATTCAGGACACCAACAACCCACCACCACTGAAAAATTCGTAGAGAAAAGAAGAGAGAAAAACAGAAAGCTTGGGAGCTCCGTTAATGGAGGACTAGAGAGAGAAACCAAGTGGGTTTCTCGGTTCCTCAGTCAACCGAGCCTCAACTCGAGTTGCACCTCTTCTAGCCCACTCCTCGGCACCACCAAAGTTGGCTCCATTCATTCCAAACTGTTCCCATAGTCTCTGTCACCCTTGTCTCCTCCGTTTTTACCGAAACCGACCCGGAATCCGTTCGTCGCTTTTCGGCTAGAACCGAGGTATTATAATTCCTCTCCTACTTTCTCCTAAGTATATTAAGTGATTACGTATGGATTTTATGTTCTGGAATGAAAGAAATTGATCCCGACGTTGCGTGGCCGGAACCGGCCATCTTCCTTTGTTTTGCCGGCTTTACTCAGTAAACCCGTGGGATTAGAAAATTTGGTTACAAGTTACACTTTAGCCCTTTTAGTTTAGTTGGTGTATTAAGTTTGGCCCTTATGCATGGATAACTTGTTTAAATTGACCCCTGAAGTTATTAAATTTATACTTTGGCCCTAAGGCGTGTTTGATAGGAGGTTTGGGAGGGGGGATTGGATTAATAATCCCATGGGGCTCCTAATAACTTGTTTGGTTATGTTTTTGTGGAAGGGACTAGTTGTCCCATGGGATTGTTAATCCCTCAAAATGGGGGTATTAGCAATACCATGGGGGAGGTGTTACTAGTAATCCCATCCCCATGGGATTGAGCAAGACATGTTTAAAACTCACCTCAATTCCAATCTCAATCATAATCCTAACCAAAACAAACATATTATTTACAATCCCACCTCATTCTCAATCCCAATCCTAATTCTATGCAAAACAAATATGAATACATGATTCATCCCCTCATTAATAATCCCACTTCATTCTCAATCCCAATCCTAATCCCACCTCATTACGAATCCCCCCAAAACGAAATCTGCTATCAAACACGCCCTAAATGTTATTAATACGGGTATTATAAATCACAATTAATACCCATAGGTGACTAACTGTAATGTTTGGCCCTGTAGTTGGTATGAACAAAAAAATGTTTTATGATTGTATTGTTTTAGCTAATATTTTATAGGTAAATAATAATAATGATTATTAAATAAAGATTTCTTGTATTAAAATTAATTTATTGGCCATACAAGATTAAGAGCAACGGCTCATCCATAAAAAGTTACGTGATTTCTACGCTTATTATTTATTTCAATTATCATCGTGATTATTTGTATATTGCTCTGACTCTTGATTTATATGCTAGATTGGACCCTAGAGACATGGGGTGGTATGCGAATAGAATTCACCTAGATGGTGCTAGGTAATGGATAAATTGAAAAGTTTTATGATGTTAGAGATTGCTTGCAGGCGAGTTTTGAGATTTGAATTGAGATGGGTGGTAACAAAGGCCCAGTCTCCAAACTGGCCAGTAGTCCAGTGATGATTTGAAACTGGTGGGAGTCCAGTGGTGATTGTGAAATGGTGATTAAGATAGGCAAATCCTAGTTATGATTCGAGCATGATAAGCTTTCCCTTTGTTTGTAATGAGAGGGATACACGCTGGGACATGGCATGACTAGCGGTTGGGGAGGAAGGATCTCGTAGATGAGATCTTAGATCACACGCTAGGCTAATGAATAATAATAAATCGATTATGTGTGAAATTTCTGTTTAATTCTTCCGCATTGATATTATATTGTTTGCTTGCTAGCTGTAAAGTAAGAGGAGTAGTTGGATTGGATTATTCTACTGGGTGATTTATCATTCATGGATACGTTTGTATCTTGGTAAATTGGTTGCTTCGGTGATCAATTTGCCAAAGGGTGCAAGATTCAATGGAGGAGCAATTGACACAGAAGGATTACCAAGGGCGGAGATCGAGTATGCTTAGGATCTGTATCAAGACTAGAGTCGCTCGAGAGTTTTTATTTATTTATAAAGAAACGTATTATTTAATGCCTCCTAAATTTCTTGAAAAATCGGAGCATTACAATTAATTATCGATGCTATTATAAAGCAGAGTTTATAACCATAATAATTATAGGTATATGAAGACCAAGGAATATTCGTGTATGTATGCATTAAAAAAAAGGCACTATATATATAAATATATACTGGTAGCTTTTATTTTCCTTATTAATATTTTTTAATAATATAAATATATAATGCTCATCATTTTCATTATTTTATCGGGTTGGGATTATTTTTAAGAGCTATTCTCAAATCTATCCCTTTAATTAAACACACTTAAAATCCAACCCAACCCTTAAAAAAACG
Source organism: Rhododendron griersonianum (assembly GCA_018127125.1). Classification (NCBI taxonomy): domain Eukaryota; kingdom Viridiplantae; phylum Streptophyta; class Magnoliopsida; order Ericales; family Ericaceae; genus Rhododendron; species Rhododendron griersonianum. Next base: position 39,116,083 of record CM030795.1, on the reverse strand, counting down.
GGCTGGATTGGACAAGCTGGGCGGGCCCGGTGTGCATCCTTGAATTTAATATGATCACCTCACCTTTATATCCTTCTCTCCTAGTCCTCCTCGCAACCATTATTTGTGGGCTCTAAACAAGGGAGAAAACAAATTGGGAAAATGACGGCTAATGACGTATTTTGATAATTAATACCTGCTAAGGACATGTTGAGAACATTTGTTAATGCTGAAAATGTCTTTAGTGGATATTAATTATCAAAATACGTCCTGGACCGTCATTTTCCCAAACAAATTTGATCCCTTATGCTTCTTCCACTTCTTTTTCAATTTCCTCAATCTTGCTTCCTTAATACCCCACTTCTCCGATCCGTTGAAGATATATCCACCTTCAATTTCTTGAAATTCCTCTTAGAAAAGTGAACTCCAAGGTTCCTCTTAAACATATGGCGGCCATCAAACAAGGGCAACTTTAGCAGAATTCCAAGCTACTTCATTCCGTACCACAATTTTAGAATTCTACGAAAAAAAATCATATTTCCGTTGAACAAAAAAAAAAAAAAACACTTTCAGTACATTATTTTTTTTAAAATTTTCCGCACCAATTTGAAGAACTAATTGAAAATAGTGTGAAATTCTGAATTAGTGTGAATCAATTCAAGAAATTATGTACCTAAGTGCTTTGTTTTATCTCTAGACTAGATAGACTAGAAAATATATAGCACGATTCTTTATTAAGAACTAAGCGAGTACTAAAAATTTACTTGGTGCAACGTTGTACCGGTGAACGGGTGAAGCAACTATGGAAGCTGGGCAATTAAGTAAAGGTAAAGGGTTTATATGATTTAGTCATTCTGGAACGTACTGCAAGAAAATAACCACAAATAATTCAAAATAATAAGATTAGGTATTCAAGATACATAGTAGTATTTGACATGAACCGCGTGGACTATCCTGCGTTTGACATTTCCTATCTCCTCCTCTCCTCTCCTCTCCTCTTAAATAAGAATCAGTTTTCGCTTGGTTTGGTGGTGTTGGTCAAGTGGGTGGTATAGTAAAATTTTACTACTTCTTCTCTTTTGTGAGATACGTGGCGCCATGGGTGAAGGGAATATCACAGGTGTCTTTGATTTGGGTGGGACAGTCATGCACTCGAAAAATTTCTCCCTTTACTCTACTCTCATTCTCCCTTTACTCTCTCTCTCTCTCTCTCTCTCTCTCTCTTTCAATTTCACGCAGACACGATTCCATGGCCGCACTCCCTCTCTCTCTCTCTCTCTCCTGCAATCGTTGTTAACGACTCCATGGCATCTCTCTGTCTCTCTCTTATTTTTCGAAGATCGGAAAAACAGTCTTCGTCGCCGGTCTTCTCTCGTCCATCATCCATAGCCTCTTCGTCACTGACGCCCGTCATCTCGGTCACTAGCCATAAGCTCCTCAAGTACGGAGAGAGAGTATGAGCAAAGCAAGGAAACCAGTCAACTCACACTCACTGGACGATCCCACCGTCAAATCTTAAACCCTAGGCCATGAAACCCGACTACCAGAAATCACACAAGGTATACATATTTTCTATGGGTGTTAATCCTTTCTGGTTGTAGATCTAGGGTTTTCTGTGAATTTTGTTTCGATATATCTGATTTTTCAGCTTTGCATGTGTTTGTTAGTGCTAATTTCTCTGAGTATTGATTGTGATTGTGATTGTTGGTATTGATTTTGCAGAGAGGTAAAGTTGGTTACATGGTTCTTTGGTTAGTGTGTGAGAGAGAGGGGGGAGGGTTCAAGCAGAGAAGAAGAATTGAAGGAACGAATGGGTTGTCAAATCTTGATTTGCTTCTCTTGGTAAGATGTTACTCTACCTACCAGTTTGATACCAATTGTTAGTTCAGTGGTTTGTTTTTCGAGGATCTATAATTAAACCATCATAACTTGGGTTAAGAAATTATGTACTTAGATATGGTGAAAATTACTCTAACTTAACTTGAAAGTGCAGAAGCTATGGATTTTGACTAAAAATATGTTCGTAGTAGTAGTTACCCACTGAATTTGTTGTTCAAGAGCTCAAACTATACCTTAGTAGTGCTGAAACTTGAGACTTGAAGTTGAAATCAGTTGACTAATTAATGCAATTATGTTGTATATTTGGGAAAATGTGTTTTTATATGCTGAAAGTTATTGTTAAGCTACAATTTAGTGCCTAAATTGCTAAAATTGTATTGTGCATGCTGGAAGGGCTGAACTATTCATGATTAATAGTTTCATAAATGTGGATTGTGTTTAGGCATTAGCAAGGCTGGAGATTCGGCGATTGTGTTAAAAAAGTGAACGGGGACTTGGCTCACTGGGTCATGTAAAAGGTGAGTACCCTTGACACAACTTATATCTTTATAAATTGTGATATTTTTATGCACTCTAGAATGTACAATATTTTTTGCTAGCAACGGTAGCATGCCAATCAGCCTATGAGGTTGATTTATATATGGTTTGGGTAATTACTTGGTTTGGTGGTCACGTGACATGGAAGTGTTGCCATGGAAATCTTCAAAGTATAGCATGGAAGTGATGCTATATTTTCTTGAACTGACCGTGGTTTCCTTAATAGACCATGTGGCTTCTTCCACTTTCAGTGGGACCAGCTTTACTTGAGGAAATTCCGTATTTTGGACATCAATTGCTCTTAACAAGCTCTTTCAAAAGTGGTATGATCACTATAGCTCACCCCCACATTGTTTATTGTTTCGGTAGGTCTTATGAGATGAGAAGTTGAAAGAAGCAGTCGAATACTTTTATCCCAATGGTAAAATGGTGTTTACATTATGTCAAAGACCATTTCATTCATTATATTGAAGATTTTGCAAAGCTATATAATGAGATTACTAAATACATTCCTGGGTAAGTGTCCTAGAAGCAAAAGTCCAAGTGCCGAGTTTACAGCACAGTTACTTGATATATGGAGAAGTTGACTGTGATGTTCAATTGCATTTTTTTAATGGTTGATAATTGCAAGAACCAGGGAAGAAGAAGAGTCTAGCTTTGCACATTTGCTTATATCTCCCTCAACTTGTAAATATAGTAGGAGGCGAGACATGTTCAGAGACAGTATGCCTCAAGTATTTATATCCATAGTCTCAACTTCTATGACAAGTCAAATATTTCTTCCGATGCTTATGACTAGAGCCCCAATTTGCTCTTTACGTATGCCACAAGATGACTAGAACCACAATTTGCTCTATACGCACGTATCTATCCATAAATTAGAGATAACCAATAAAATATTTCAGAGAGGAGTATGATTATGCTGATCAGTAGAGTATTACTAGAGGGAAATGAATTACCATGCTTTTATCAAATTCCGTGCTAGAGTCATGTCTGCAATGATTAATACACTTTAAATTGAAAGCTTAAAAACTATATTATTGTCAGCTGAAAAAATGTTTAGAACCATATATATATATATTGCATGGCAAGATTTAAATTCCATTTAGACATTAAAATGAGAAGCAATTATATGAATAGTGAAAGAGGAAATACTCTAGCAGTCCCTATTATGATTTTTGTTTTCTTAGTTCCAATCATGATGCTCCTATTGGAAACACTGTATATTCACAGCCCCTTTGGCAACATAGGTGAAAAAAGAAAAGAAAGGGGTGTGGTCTCCCTTATTAGTGAAAAAAGAAAAGAAAAGAGTTTGGTTTCACACCATCTCATTTGGATGGACAAAATATAGGTGAGAAAAGAAAAGAGTGTCAAATATATTTTTACCGATACACCCTCCCTTTTTATTCAGCCCTCCATTCCCATCTGACACCTATCATCTCTTCTTCTAGGTGAACTACACTGTTTTGGCACAACTATATTATATGTTCACTTACCACATTATGTACTTTTAGTTAATTTGACTGAGCTAAAGCTATGTTTCCTATGCAAACTGCTACTTAAATGCTACCAATTTTGATAACTGCAGTTATGCATTTTCTGTATCAGTTCTCTTTTGCTTTACTAATTCTAATGATACATAAAGAATACAGCTAAATCTACCATGCATAGACTGTCACTGTACTAATCAGCAACACCTAACCTTCCTTTCATTCTCTTCCTGTGCAGATACAGTATCTGAATGTGCAAGCAATAGCAAGGGTTACTGATTTCTCGCAATCTGCGAGAAGGCAACAAATGCATACAGAAACACAGACTTTTAGTGCAACTACTGTGCCCAAAAAGTGCCAGCACTGACAAAGTAAAAAACCTTCTCTACACGGCTCCACCTTCATGCAATTTGTCATTCACAACAACTAACACAACTGAATAAAATCACCCTAATTTGCAGGATCAAATTCAACATCCAGATCACAACTCAAGTATCTCAACCTCCGGCCCAGCAATCGACACCCCAGCAAACAGCAGCCCAACAACAAACTCCCCAACGACTAAAGAAACTCAAGACAGCCACAACAAAAACAAATAGTTAGCTTCTATTGCAACCTTTTGGCATGGAGAATTCGCAGACCAAAGACTTTTGCTTTGTCTAAGTTGCACGAACTCTACTTTTGCTTTCTCTAACCCTTTGGCAGTTGCCCAAAGTCGTGCCATTAGCCAAATAACTTTTGCCTTTTTGTTAAATGCAAGAACTTATCTATAATTGCAGGAACAACGAAAACCGATCTCCATAATGGGCATGACTCGGTTTTCCGTAACGGGCATGACGGACGTGCCTTGCACGTCGGCATGCACCTAGTTTTCCTATATGAACATGTCTTCACCAGATGAAATTTCTACTCCTAGTTTTCTAACAACACCACAAGTCAGTCAAAATCCTTCCCATTTTCTGTTCTTCAAGATTAAAGTTAAGTCTATTTTAAGCAAGGTGATCGTTTACAGCCTATTCTGCCTTGTTTGATTAACCAATCTCAGTCTGCCTTTATTAAAGGCAGATCTATTGTTGATAACGTTCTGTTAATGCAAGAGTTGGTTAGGGGTTACCATCGGGATGGGGGTGAACCTAGATGTGCTATTAAGATTGATCTTATGAAGGCTTACGATTCTGTGGATTGGATGTTCTTGTTTGATACTATGCTAGCCATGGGTTTCCCTTCTAAGTTCATTTTCTGGGTCAAGAAATGTGTTAGTTCTGCCAAGTATTCAGTTGTGATCAATGGCTCGTTGGAAGGTTACTTTCACGGGCAGAGGGGGTTGAGGCAAGGGGACCCTATTTCCCCATACTTATTCCTTTTGGTTATGGAAGCTTTTACTGCCCTCTTGCAATACAGAATAGGTTTGGGACAGTTCAGCTTTCATCCCAAATGCAGAGGTATTAATCTGACTCATCTAGTCTTTGCAGATGACCTATTCATATTGTGTGGCGCTTCTAGTGATTCATTCTCTCATCAACCAGTTGCTTCATGATTTTCATTCATTTTCTGGTCTCAAACCTAATATGCAAAAGAGTTCTGTGTTCTTTTCTGGGGTTTCAGAGAGTGTTCAAGGGGAATTATGCAATATCCTTCCTATTCCTGTGGCATCTCTTCCTGTTAAATACCTTGGGGTCCCCCTTATCTCTACTAGATTACGGGCTGCAGATTGTGTAGTTCTAAAGGAGAAAATTCTGAGAAGAATTCATGGGTGGTCTAATAACGATTTGTCTTATGGGGGCAGGGCCCAATTGATTCAATCCGTGTTGTTTAGTGTTCAAGTGTATTGGAGCTCTATCTTTATCATTCCTGGCAAAGTTATCAAGGAGATTGAGCGAACCTTAATGGCTTTCTTATGGTCTGGTACTGATCTTAAGTCCTCTTCTGCTAAAATCAAATGGGATTCTGTGTGCAGTCCTAAAGAAGAAGGTGGCCTGGGGTTTAGAAGGATAAAGGAGTGGAATAAAGCTACCATGCTACGGCATTTATGGGCTCTATGCAAAAAAGCTGATCTTCTTTGGGTAAAATGGGTCCACACCTACATTATAAAAGGTCAATGTTTATGGTCTATGGATATCCCTATTGATGCTTCTTGGACTATTAGGAAAGTACTTGGTCTTAGAGGAGTTGGACAGGCTTTAATTCAATATAAGGTTGGCAATGGTCAAGGTACTTTCTTATGGCTTGACAATTGGCACCCTCTTGGCCCTTTATTCAACAGATTTGGCGAGAGTGTTGTCTTTAACCTTGGCAGATCTTTACATTCAAAGGTGTCTTCTATTGTTCATAATGGGGACTGGAAATGGCCAAGGCAGAGGAATAGGGTTACTCAAACTATCATGTCTCAAACTCCCCCTACTTTCAAGCCAGTGTGTGGAGAGGACTCGGTTGTTTGGCTCCCTCACCCGACTGGGTATTCTGTTCACTCGGCTTGGGAAGCTATTCGGACTAAACTTCCTATCCAACAGTGGTCTAAGATTGTTTGGTTTAGCCGGAACGTTCCTCGTTGGGCTTTTATTTTATGGTTGGCAATCCAGCATAAACTGAGTACGAAAGATAGATTGTTTAGCTGGGGCATGAATGTGGCTGTGGACTGTGTTTTCTGTGTCAATGGTTTGGAATCTCATCACCATCTTTTTTTCCAATGCCCTGTGTCTTGTTCTGTGTGGCATGCTGTTTGGAGTAAGTCTTCTAATAGTCAAGTGCCCCATTTTTTAGATGACGCAATTACTTGGTATGTTCAGAATGTACAAAGTAATAGCTTCCGAAGTGTGATTTTGAAGACTGCTTTGGCTGCTACAGTTTACAGTTTGTGGTTGGAACGGAATAAAAGAGTGTTTCAACACCAAGCCCTCCCTCAAGATCGGCTGCTTCTCCATGTAATCAATTCTATAAGGGATTCTCTTAGCTCTAGGAGGGGTGTGAAGCCTACTCAGGAAAACAAGGTTTTATGTGATAGTTGGCAGCTTTCTGGAAAAATTTTTGGACCAGCTAGATAGAGTGGTTTAGTTTAGATTTGTCTCTTACTGTATAGATATAGTACAGTGATTTAGTGTAAGTGTGGTTCTCTGTAACAGGCAGTGTATAGCAGGGGTATGCCCCTAAGAGGTTGTTATTTGTTTCGTGCTTTTATGAAAGGTGTGCTTATCCAAAAAAAAAAAAGGTGATGGAAGTACTAATAAATTAACCAGACACTCTATTCGCCCCAATTTTTTGTTGAATTTTCAGAGTTATGGATTGTAGATGGACGCAAAGTTTTGGATTTTTCGTATATCTTTCACCTCTTTGGCATCAAATGAGTTTTCACTTTCTCCGATTCACCATTTTGTACGTCAAATCCTTTGATGTCGGTGAACAACTATTTTGGGACATGCAGAAGTCAAAAAATAAACAACAAAATGGGATTGAGATGACTAGAGAATAATTGTATCACTAACTTTCTCGAACTATTTAACATTTTTTCACCCTGCAAGATTATTTTCTTGAAACTTTGTGAGACAAATTCAACATCTGTCCGGAACAGCTATGGGTGAGGATCCACTCCCAATAGGATATTGATTTGTAGCGGTTTCTATACATTGTTTGGATCTTAGTTGATTAATGCGTGTGTATGAAAGTGAGCGTCAAAGAGTCTTTCACAAACATTTCAAACTAAAAACATTTTCCGGATATAAAAAAAAAGGCGGCTGATTTTGCCACTCCTTTTTTTGTTAATGCCACTCCCCTGCAAGTATATTTTTGCACCAAAAATACGCTTGCAGGGGAGTGTCGTTAACAAAAAAAAGAGTGACAAAATCATTTCTCAAGAAAAAACTAAAAACATTTTCGAAAGCACAAGCGCATGGTGAGGATAGAGAGCGGGAGCAGTTGACCCTACCAAAGAATTACAGTATGTGTGTTAAGGTTTGGACCATATCATCTTATAAACCGATGGTTTCTGTTGGAAGACTGGGAGCAACAATCTGGATAGAAATGATTTTCCAGGGGCCCTTTAGTAAATTCTGAGAACAAGCTTCCTTCCCCACAGCCTTCAAATTCCTTATCACTTCCTCCTTTGCTTATCTTTCCCTCCTCTCTCCCACCAAACCAAATCAGCCATACCCATGGCCTTCTCATCCCTTCAAGCACCCAGCTTTCTCTCTCCTCTCTACAAATCCTCTCTCTCTTGCCCGCCTCTCTCTCTAACCCTCTCATTCTCCACCCTCGCACCTCCCACCCTCTTCAATTTCCGCTCCCTTAGAATCAAACATGCCCAAATCCAGTGCAGCAATAAAGAAGCACCACCACAGGTAGATCCCAAGTCCGGTGTCCCAATTTATAAGCCCAAATCCTACGAAGTACTTGTCACCGATGCCGCGATTTCTCTTGCTTATGCCCTTGATGATGGAAAGACCCGCCTCGAAATCGACTTCCCGTACCTTCTTTTTCCTTCTATCATCGTCAAGTAGCGTGTTTGGATTGCATTTATTGGGGTTTTTTTTGGTTTTTTCTTGGTACCCATTTGTTAGTTCTACTTGTAATTGAGCTTCAAGCATTGCCCGTGGCCGTGGTTTGGGTTTTAAGTGAGGTTTTTGGGTAATGACTGAAGAGAGATAGATAGATAGAGAAATGAGTGTATTTAATTGGAGAGATAACTTATTGGGAACCGCGCGCAGAGAGATGTTGGTTTTAGAGACCCCAAAACGAACTCAGTCACTTTTCATACATAGAGCTACAGAATTTTAACCAACTCAATGCTGATAGTGATAAGGATGTTTGTGCCTCTATGGTATTGGTAATGAGATTTTCAGTAGATTTTTTCTTTTGATACCCATTTTATAGTTCAGCTTGTGATTGCGTTTCGAGCATTGGTTGCGGTTTTACATGATTCAATGTCTTCAAAAGTAGAGTGAGATAGAGACATTATTTTCGAGCTTGTTAATATGTAGATGCAGTGAAGGAATCAAACTTACAAATAGTTACTTTGCGACAATTGTGAATCGTGAACACTGGTTTGGATTATGGGCAAGCTGTAATGCTATGTTTGAGATTTCTTTTTCTGTGGCAAGATCTTAAGTGTGGCAACCAATGCAAGAATAGTCCCTGGAGAAGCATTGGAAACAAATTGTGGTTGAAAGGCAATGCTTTAGAGTTATTTTAGTATCGTTTTATGTAATACGAATACTTCACTTACGACATTCCTAAAGTTCTTGATTTCCTTCTAGTAACTTGATACTTATAGGATAGTACTTTGCTTGGATATTATATTTGACAGTTAAACTTAATTCAAATTAGCCCTGCTGCTGATTGAGTTGCCATTTCCTGATACCTTCTTATTTTCTGTTTTATCGTTCCTTGTGTGGCTTCATCAGGCCCTTGCCTAGCAACGTTTCTACTTACAAGGTACATTCTTCGTTCTCTCGTTTTCTAGTTGCTAATGCTATTACACGTAACATAGGTTATAATGTGCTTCTTTTTCGAAAGTAGCACTGCGTGATTTCGAGGAATTGAATTGATACTCAATCACCACCTTTTAATTGACAGTCAGTCATTACCTCCTACTGGCATGTCCTCTTTCTCTGGTGCAATTTCGGCATTTATGTTGCATTGGCTTGTTGACAACATATAAAAAACTGGATACATGATTTTATCAAATTCCTTTTATGTGAAGGGATCTTCAGATGACTTTATTGATGCCAACATTCAACTTGCTGTGGCTGTTGTTAGGAAGCTTAAAGAAAGAAACGAAACAAGGGTTTGCATTGTAAGAAGAGACTATCAGACTACCTCTCTTTTCATGTGGTTTTTTGTACCTCTCACTTCCAAAAGAAAATGAATGTTAATATGTTGTGGTTCCTTGTAGGTGTTTCCTGATCAGCCTGAAAAGCGCAGGGCCTCCGAGCTTTTTAAATCTGCTTTTGACTTGGTAACAATCTGATTCATTCATGGACTTGATACTTATTTTGACATGATTTTCTTTCTCTGTGGTCTGTTTGGGTGTTTAATTCCCAAAAAAAAAACAGATTTCTTAGGTTACTGGTTTTGTTTTTCAGGTTGATGGCATAACCATAGGTTCCTTGGACGATGTTCCCAGCAGTGGTCCTGTCTCCTCATTCTTCAGATCCATTAGAAAGACCTTGGATTTTGATTTCGAGGATGAAAATGAAGGTTGCTTCTAGATATTCAGATGGATTAGTTTTCTGGATTTTATTAGAAGTTAAGGGCCTAAAGTTGTCAATGCTATAATGGAACCCACAGATTTTTTGCATGAAGGATTTTTTTACGAACAGCCTGTTTGGAACTTGTGGAAAAGAAAGAAAAGGAAAAGGAAACTTGAGGAAAGCGTGGAGGAAAATTTACTGTGCATCATAGTTTGTTTTATTATTGGTTTCCTGTTTCCTCTCAAACCAAACAAGGGAAAACTATTTTCCTTTCCTTTTCCTTTGGTTCCAAACAACCCCTAAGAGTTACTTGGTTCTGATGGTTTTGATCTAAACATTTTATCTGTCCTTATGAATGCAGACCGTTGGCAATCAAATGATCCGCCATCACTATATATGTTCATTAACTGCAGTACCCGTGAGCTTGCAGCTATAGAGAAGTATGTGGTATGTCGCATTTGCTTCCACAATATTCTCTGACTTAGTTTGTAACCTGACATGCAAGTTTGGTTTCTAGTTAGATGTTATGTAAATGTACCACTCGGTCACCTTTTCCCGTCCCATTCATGAAGTTGTTGCTTTTTTGCTTGATTAATTTTCTAAACATTGTGTTGCACACAAATCCTCTTTTAAGTTTGATTTAATTCATTAGTGTGTTCAATGATGTGTCAAATTTCATTTGACATGCAGTACATCGAAAATGATACTCTTTTACCTTTCTCCGTTCCCTTCTTTCCATTTTATGTGCTCTTTTAACTACTTACTCCATCATCTGTATATGTAAGTTTACCTGATCTTGGAACTTTGTTGAACTCAAGTCTGGTGTAGGGGTATAAATCTCTATGTTAGTGGGAACAACTTAAGTGCATGTCCTTTCGTACCCTAGGTTCTTAATTTGCAACTATTTGAGAAAGATACGGTGCATAGTTTAGTTGCTCCAGCTAGCACTTTTTCCACCATTGTCAATACCATTGAAATTACTGGTTTTTGTTTGAGTGCATGCCTTCAAGTTGGTCGATTTATTTTCTTTCATGACCCTGTCTTTTGGATGTACAGGAAAAGTTTGCTATATCAACCCCTGCCGTTCTTTTTAATCTGGAACTTGACACATTGCGGTATGCTTAATCCTTCGCTACCATCTGGTAGATATTTATTTTCTATGGGAGTTTATTTTCTTTGACGGTAAAAGAATGAAATTTGCAGTTCTGACTTGGGCCTTCTGGGATTTCCAACCAAAGATTTGCATTACCGATTTCTTTCTCAATTTACCCCTGTTTTCTATATCCGAACAAGAGATTATTCTAAGGTATATATTGGGCAGCTTTTAAGTTTTAGGTGGTATTTATGTTGTCCTTTTCAATCCAGACCTTATACACTTTTCTCATTTAACATGGAAGACAGTTGCAGTGGCACCTTATATTGTCAACTATAGTGGAGCATTGTTCCGTCAATACCCTGGTGAGAAACGTTTCTTCTAGTGCTAAAATTATCACACAAGTTCTATTATGGAGGGAGAAGACGAATAACTTTCGTAGTTTAGGTAATCTTGTTCTTTTCTTGTGTTCTCTTTGGTAGTCCATGAATGTCCTATTTTCATCGGAAATGATGTTCAGTTTTTACGGCTTACAACAACTAATTGGAGCTTTAAATTCTGCGACTAAACCTTTCTTTCTTAGGTAATCAATGAGGGTCACCTCCTTTTGATGTTGTTTAGGTGTGTGATTAATAAATTTCCACTGGTGGAAGTTTTAGTGATTTCTTTCATTGTGAGAACATGCACCACCATTTTAACCTAGCAGAGGGTTTCAGTTTTACATGTGCCTGGTTTGTAGAATGGTGTACAATCCAAAGTCTACCTTTCTTTCTTAGGTAATCAATGAGGGTCACCTCCTTTTGATGTTGTTTAGGTGTGTGATTAATAAATTTCCACTGGTGGAAGTTTTAGTGATTTCTTTCATTGTGAGAACATGCACCACCATTTTAACCTAACAGAGGGTTTCAGTTTTACATGTGCCTGGTTTGTAGAATGGTGTACAATCCAAAGTCTACCTCGTATAGCCAAAGTCTACCTTCTTGTTGAAGCAGGGTGGAAGTGGTGAAGCTATGCTCAAATTAGATATGTCCACTTGTGAATTTGGCATGTTATGGTGGTGAATTAGCCTTGACATTTGGCGTAATCGTCGCTTTTACGGTTATGCCATCTCCAGATGTCTTTAAGGGATAAATTGATTCCATTTTGTGTTAATAATCTAATACATCCAGGTGATGGAATCAATGTATATCAAACGTAGGTCGACCGCAGAGGCATGTAGTACAAAGCAAATGAATGGTGTAAATCATAACTCTTGAACTTTATTAGTCATTTTCTGTTTATTAGGGAATATTATTATGGTTCATAACGAAGTTTAGTTATTATACAAAGTTTAGTTACTACATTGCTAGGTTTGGTTTTCCTTTCTACATGTCATCGATACCCGATAAAAGATTTAGTGATGTCTAACTTGGAAGAACATCAACATCATCATTCTTTGCCTCGAGTTCTTTCAGGGCCTTGGCAGGTGATGCTGAAACAAGCAGATGGTTCTTATGCTTGCGTGGCTGAGAGCGCAACTCGCTTCACGCTGGGCGAAGTAATTACACATACTCTCTCTTCCCACTCCATTTGCAACGTGGTTCACATGTTTGGTCTGCAATTAAACTAATATTTGGCTATGCCACAGACAAAGGAAGAACTGTTGAGGGTTTTGGGACTGCAGGAGGAAGAAGGAAGTTCACTTCAATTTCTTCGAAGAGGCTACAAGGTCCTACCAATTGAGTTATTTATATGGAACTTGCGACTTCCTTTCAAATTTTTTGTTGCAAATATATTCTGTGTCTGGAAACTTCTGGTTAAAAAACCGCCGGCATTCACAACCTGATATGATAATGCAGACCTCAACGTGGTGGGAAGAAGGGGTCGATTTGGAGTTATCTTCTGCATGGCGTAGTTAAGCAGCAACAACGGAAACAACAAGAGTGACTTCTGGAAGAGAGCGGGAATGAAATATAAAGGGATCACGGATGCAACATCAGATGATACTCTTGAACCGCCGGTTGGAAGTTAGTGTTAGATCATTTTTCCTGTATAGTATCTTGTACTATATCTTGTATATCAGAGCAAACTGACATGCATGAAAATCCGACGATGTACTATTCTTTTTTGGCACTCTCACAAATCCAATTGATTATTTGATCAAGTTTGTGTTTCTAATGCAAGTTTATCGTATGCCCTTTGGTACATAAAACCACGGTATGTCAAATCACACAACTCATAGTGCATGAAACATGTGCCATTGTATTTTCAGCTTTGCATTACCTGATCAGCTATTGTATGAGGAGAAAAAAAGTAGTGGAAAATCTGGAATAGTTTTCGGTTGGATCGGTGGGAACGAATGCATGATCTTGCTCAGCTGAGTATTCTTCAATAATTTTGTCAAATCAGATGAAAAAATTATGACTCTTCTTCCTCACACACCCATGATAGCTAGCAGAAAATCAGATCCATTGTGGGGCCCCTATGCGAAGCTTGGGACTCAAACTAAATTCCATCTGAATTCAACCTTCATGTTGCTTTCTGTCAAAAATTCATTCGAACTCCTTCAACAAATCAAATACAAATTACCAAACCAAACCGAGCCTTATGTCTCAATCACTTGGGGTCAGCTACAACAAATCAAATACAAATTACCAATCACAAATCGGCACAATTCATCGCCATACAATCCCCGCGTCTCAAGTTATTGCTTCCATAATGTAAATCGGGAACTTCAAAAATACAAAAATAAGAGAAGTCTGAACATTAACAGTTCAACTACTACCATAGTGTTTTACAAGGCCTGTATCGTCTGCTCTTTCCAGTAAAAATACAAAACATCGTTTCGTTATTCTTTTTCTTCTTACAGATAGAAAAGTAGTAGATCTATCAATGTGCGACATCCGCAGCAAAGTCAGGTTCCGGAGGTTTCTGCAGCGCCACCAAGCTCGTCGCACCTACTGAGCTCCGATTCCTATGGACCCCGCGAAGAGCATTCGCAGCAAACCGTGATGCTAGTATTGTTGCACCAAAACTCGACCCATTATCCTCAATGAACCCACTTTCTTCATCTTCCATTTCTTCACTACGACGAAGCTCCGCTATTTTCCTCCTGGAATACCGTCGCCAAGCCGCTTGTATGAAGGAGGCAGCCCAAGTTCTCCACTGCTGCGAGTAGAACCGGAAAGTGTGCTGCACTTGTCTGCTGTGAAGCCGCCTGAACTGGCTTGTGATGAATTTTAGCTCATCTGCTATTAGAGCAAATGCCTCCACCTCTGTCAAAGACTTCACGGTACGGGTGGACGGCGGTAAGTTGGAACCGGCTTTAGGATCCAGTGCCCACGTTAGGAGCTCTTCCCCACAGAAGTCACCTTCTTTCAAGAAACCCCGGTTGAAAAACCCGCTCCTCCCACCGTCTGTGGTTACACTCTCCAGGCGGCCACGTATAATGAATAGCATCTCGTCCACTGGGTCCCCTTCCCGAAGGACATAGGTGTTATCTGTGTATAAACTCGGTTTCAGTCGCTCACAAATGGCGTCAAGCAACCCCTCATCCATGTTTGCAAATAGGGGAACCTGGAAAATCCAACATATGAACCTGTAATACCGGAATGTAATACTGGAAAATCCAGCGTATTAAGTGAAAGCAGAAAACCAATCCTGTTTGAATTGATTGACTATTGAAAACTAGATATTGACTTAACAAGACTATTTCTTCTTCTTCTGGTGATAAGTGTTAGAACAAGTTGCTTTGATGAATAAGAATTCAAAACTTTTATTATTTCGTAAGAAAGCCCGTGGGTTGTAGCTTCGCCGTTGAAAACACTTACCCTTCTGACCAGATTCAAACAGAGATGTCGCTTGATATCCCTCCTGAGGTCTTTTGGTAGATTCTGGACCAGGATTTCTTCATCAACTCCTCTTGTTTCCAGCCACTTATACTGATCATAGCGCCGTACTCTTTCTCTGAGTTCTTGAGGGAGCAATCTATGATGCATCCACTGCTCTGAATCGCGCCTCTTAATTCTCATCTCCTCAAGCCGAACCGTGAGTGACTGAAGGTAGGTCTGTTGCAGTCATAACACACTCCAGAACTCAGGCAATGGCATAAATAGTTTTAAGTTCCAATGGTAACCAAAATTATCCAATTGAAATTGACAGTAGTTTGTAACAATGAAGTTTAAGCTCTTAGACTGCTTAAATATACAACCTAGGAAACATAACAAATGTTATGAAAATTCTTCTATTGTTTCGACCTGGCTCAGTCAAATTGATAGAGCATCTTAGTCGAAAAAATTGTCAAATTAGTCAATAATTATGGAACTTCATATTTGTTGTGCGATATAGAACTCACTATGGTACGGTCCCTTGATCCATACTGTACAACATTGGGTTTTTAAGCATTTCTGCGGGAAAAAAATGGAGTTTAACTGAAGTTGTTTGAGCAGATGAGATACTCTCTAAGGTCCAGAAAGAACTTTTACTCAAAGTGAAGAACTCCAACAATTTGTGTGAAAGCTAGAACTTCAGAACCATAATAATAAAACATAGGATTAAAGCAAGAAATCAGTTCCTACATGAGAATTTCGCAATAACATCAGCATGGTTTCAAAAAAATAGCAAAGGGAATCAATTAAATATAAAAATACTGAAGGAAATTTACAAACCACCATAAGCTTCGTCAGCCACAATAAAATAAGAGAATTCCAACACAATATCGACCAAAATCAATGAAACCCCTGGAGTCATTTTTGCACACACCTGCATGTTGCCAATCAGAAGAGCAAAGAGAATGAGGCCAAATATGGCAATGGAGATGGAAAAGAGAACCTCTGCAGGATAGGTACTGGTTATGAGCCCCTGGCCAAGTGTACTGCAAGAAGAGAAATAGAAAACCAGTTAAACTTGATGACTCTATGGACACCAATTAAATGGGCAACTTAGCACTATCAGCCATGAGAGCATTAGCAAAACTGAAGACGATGTTAGATAGAGAATGGAACTAAAAACTACCCAATCAATCAAATTTGGAAAATGATTGTGTGATAAGTAGACAAATTACTGCATAGCCTATTAGAAGAGTCGTGTCAAACTCCACAATGGGAAAAAAAAAGGTGCAGAGAAAGCTGCAATAGACTAATCTAGGCTCGAGAAAAGAAGCGTTTTTGTTTGTAGACTCATTGGAAGCTGAGATCTGCGAAGGTAGCTTGCCTTAAATTCTGTAGACCCCACCACAAACAGTAACAATATTTTGAGAAGAAATCATTGGATGAAACAATTCCAGATTCTAAGGCTTGTGCATAGATGCCGTAATTAAATGGTGGATCATCGTCAACAACTGCACATTTTGAATCAAGAACATTTTGGCTGATGCTTTCCCAGTCCTTGTAACCTTCGACGTCATCATTTTGGCAATATAAGAACTTTGTAGAACATTTTCCACTATCTATGCACGCTTCCTCCCAGCATGCATCAGTACGTTCAACAGCAAATAGGTACCAGAAAGCTCCAAGTATCTGAAAGAACAAAAAGTAACTGTAATTATGTAATTCCACTTCACCGCTTAAGAGCACTAAAGTTTATTGAAGGCAATAGTTCTTCAAAAAGAACAGGCAATTACTAATACTCATCAGTGGGACTTTTCAAGAGTTTGTCCATTATATTTTGAACAAGTTTTCCCTAGCAGTTATGTGAGTTACCCTTAATATCTAAAGAATGAGAAGCAGGTGATGCAGTCAACTATAATGACCATGTTTAGAATCAGTTGTGAAGCTACTTACATGGCTAGCAAGCATAAACCACAACAAATAGTATGCAGCACCAGCCCAAGCAGTTTCAGCAAAGACACCTGCTGACTTTTTGAGCTCTGAAGTTAATGGGACAAGCCGAAAAAACCTCGGAATATACTGAAGAAAGATGATCACCAGTAGTGCATGTTTTGTACCCAAGACATCTGAACCTTTTTGTTGCTGCATAAACTTCCACACTACAATCTGCACATAATGAGCAGTTAGAAGGATAGAAAGACGTAACTTGTGATCTCAAACCTAGAATCCAACAATTGTTAGATTTCCATTGGTGTAATTTTAACGCTCAGCTCTATTTGACATTTATTGTTTATCGAGCTGATCAATATGAAAGAGAAAATTCATGTATGTCCACGTATATGCATGTAATCTTCACATTTGTAGCACGAGCATCGAACCTGTGGTAAAGGTAGCACCGACAGAAGATCAACAATAAAGTACCGCTGTAAATATCTCGTCGCTATTTGTGCCGGATCAATCACCAGTTCACCACGTCCAAAAACACGAGATGATGGTGCAATATAAGCTGTCCGGAATTGGAGACCCATGCGTATAAGGTAGAAAGCATCTATCATAGTCCTCAAAGTTGTAATTGTGTGTGCTAATTTTGAATCTATACCAAGGCAACGTTTGTCAAGATCGAAAACTGGAAGATAGAAAAACAAAGGATCCACTGACACGGCAATAATACATGATATGACCAAAAGCTTGTTCCAAAATACAAGAGACTTGTCTTGAGGATCAAAAATCTTTTTCTGAGACACCTTGAGATCTTCTGGGAAAACTGCCCGGCTTACTCCAGTTTTTAGTGTACGGCCAAACATCCTCAGTCCTTCAGATCCTCTTTTCACTCCTACCCTAAACGACTTTGATGCATTATTCTTTGGACGACCAGCTGTGGTCAGTCCCTCTATGCTAAATCCACATCTCTTCATTCCCCCAATATCAGATGAAAATGACAAGCTAGAATCCGATTCCTCCAACCTACAATTACAAGAAAATGGAAGTGCCAAGACATACCAAAATTAGATACCAAATTAACAAGAACCCTGGTGCTAAAATTGAACGAAGAAAATGTACAATTTTCCGACCAAGTCATTTATTTTATGTGTTCATTAGTTGGAGAGAAAAATAAGTGACATTCAAGTCACCAACAGTATTCTTTTTTTTGGATTGATACCACCAAATGAAAACCACATACGTGTTGGATTCTGATATCGCCAGAGTTATGAGATTATGGATTTCGAATGACAACCTCGATGGCCACATGCAGCAACTTACTTGCACCTTGAAACATCAGTTCTGAATATGGATTATAAGTTTGCTGGTCTAATTATCATCCCAAACTGGATACACGTGTGAGCATGTAATGAAAGGAAACGTCACAAGGCTGTCATTGCTCAAACCTAAAAATAGATCAATACTAGAGCGAAAAAAGATCTCTGTATTCTTGAAATATAAGGACAACTTGTTTTGGCATTCTCAAGTAATTTGATAACTAGCAAGGTATATAAATCATCAAAACATGCTGGGAAATCCCAAGAAGCTTATCGTCTAAGAGTTATTGTACTGTCCATGACAATCTCAACAGTAAATACTAACTTAGATATCTATAAAGCAAGGTTATAATGCTTGTACAACTTGTAACACTATTAATGAAGTTCTTCGCATTCACCTTTTCAAAATTTTATGCAGCCTCAGTAACCGAGTTCCTTAAAAATGAGAGGAAATGTGACAAGAAGAAAGAAAGAACCAAAGCAGTGCACACTACTTGGCAGTCAAAACCTTTCATGTTCAAGGGGATTAATACATCCAAGAACCATCATTTACCGAAAAAAATACATCCAAGAACAAGTTTTCTAAAAAAAAACTTATGAGCTTGTGACACAAGAATCAATGTCACATCATACCTTACGAATTTTTCTCTCCGGCCATCCATCAACTGTGATTTATGACCAGAATCAAACATTTTGCAAAACAAATTGCATAAGTAACCAGCATGAGATTATCTCAGCATCAGCATCCTCTGGAGAATTCAAGTCCCACAGACGAATACTTCCACAAGAAAACGAGACATCGAGTACCAAATAAATGGGTACCCAGTGCTGCAAAATGAAACATTTGGATACTGTCATGTTGACCCTATACACATTAAACACCTCTCGTCCTGCTGTGCGCCCCAACTAGCCCCAGGTACATATATATCTCTGTCTTTTTATCAATACTAAATCATCAAATGGCTAACATGCATCAACATCGAAAAACATACAGACGATGATATGTTTGAAGAAACTGCTTATGGTGTTCACAAAACAGAACACGCTCAATCTACATAACTCGCAAAAAGATTGAAAGTTTGTAGATTTTTCATATAAGACAAATGCCAATTTTGTGAATCTTTCCATATCAGCCATTGAGGACCCATATATCAGGCATAGCGTTTTCCTAGCCAAAAACAGTTCGATCTTGGGCCGCTATACCTTCTAACCAAACGCCGGATATGCAATACCCTTAAATATATAGTCCAATCCAATTTTCATATCTGATCAAACAAACAGGGCTCAGAGCCAAATAGATGAGACAATAACATTTTCAGACATTCTTTTGTTTTAAATTCCGTGATTGAAGAAATATCAGAATAAATAAAAAACCGACAAGAGTCTAGAGGTTTGTTCATGGGATAGATGATACAAAAGGAACAACACATTGTAAAGCAATTAATTGAAGATCCCATTTTTCGGAATATTCCAATCAATGCAATGCAGAACAAATCCATTTAATCTCCATTATACACCCTGAACGACCAAAAGATATGTGATTCTGTGAAATCAAATGGAATAAATAAAGGAGGAGATTCGACTCACAGAGAAATTCTTGAATTTGGTTCTCCAATATTCGTCCACAAAAGAAACAAAGAAAGGTGAAATTAGGGTTTGCATTTGATGGACAGAAAGTTGCAGTCTTGCCTATTTTTAGACAGGAAAACGCGCGGAATAGGGACAGAGGCACGAAGAAGGAGCTTTTGCACGCAGTGTTGTTAAAATAACGGATTTTTCATTATTTCTAATCGTTAAAAGTATAAATATAAGAGGACTTAACGGTGGGCTCTAGGGGTGAGTATAGACCGGATTGGTTTGGTTTCATAGTAAACCAAGAACTAAACCATTATCTACGGATTATAAATTTGGGAAATCAAACCAATCCATAAAAAGTATAGCACCAAACCAATCCAAACCATTAAATTACGGTTCGATTTCGGTTTCGAACCACGGTTTATTTGAAACTGAGATATCATCTTCGTAAACTACTATTTAAAGTATTCAAAATTGTGGAGATAACTAAGAACTGATTTTCATTTATAAAAATATAGGAAAATTTAAGAATTAACTGAACCGTGAAATCACTATATCATATTCATTCAATGAAATGACTATTCCTCGGATGAAGCATTATATATTTACGAGAGATGCTACATATACTACCATCCATCCACTACATTATCCACTACATTTTTTGTGGGACTCACCCCGGGTCCCAAAAAAATATAGAAAAATATCCATAAATTTTAGAATAATTTTTTACAGGGCCCCATAATATATTATTTTAAAATTTATGAACATTTTTTTATATTTTTTTAGGACCCGGAGTGGGCCCTACGAAACATGTAGTGGATGGTGTAGTGGTTGGATGTAGTGTACCTATACTTATTATATAATTATATATACCATGTGCTTTTGGTGTACCACAATTATAGGAATGAGTTGTGATATATAGAAGTTTATACTAAATAATTTTGGCAGTAAATGAATACTAAATAGGACGATGGATTGAATAGATTATTAATTTAGGAAATTAGTTTACTATATATAACTCTCATGTATACTTAGTGTATCTAAATTAAATGAGTTATATAAATATACGGTTCGGATTGGTTTGGAACCGAAACCATTAACATAAATCCATAGACCAAACCATTTAACGCGGTTTTTAATTTTTTTAAACCAGAACCAAACCACACAACTAAAAAACCAAACCAAATCATTCGGTTTGGATTGATTTGGACTGGATTCGCGGTTTGACGGATTTTTTGCTCACCCCTAGTGGGCTCCATTAACCGTTTTACCTGTTTATATCAATTAATTTAGGCCTAGTTTTCACAAAAAAAAAAAAAAACGTGGGCTTTTGTTGTTGTTGTTGTCCTTTATCAATTTTTTTATTTTGATTGTTTTGCATCAAATTTTTGTGAATTATTAATTCGTCTTGACAAAAGGATTCGGAAAAGTAAAAAAATTGAACTATTACCTTTTTTTTAAAAAAAACATCCAAAATTTAGCACATTCGAAGCCAAGATTGAAGAGTGTTTGCCTCCTTTGGCAAAACAACAAATAGTTATAAATTGAGGGAGTCTTGAGTGATTATCATGTATGAGCGGGCCCAACCCTAGATATAGACCCGCCTAAAACCTCCAATTTTGGGCCCCAAAATAGCAGAATATGTTTAATATTATGTATGTCAAATATTTTCCAAATGAGACAGTGTAATGTGACGGTAATATCTTCATCCTTTAACCTTGAGGTCGCGTGTTCAATCTATGGAGGCCTCATTTTTTCGCGCACATTTTTTGGAGTTGATTACAATTCAAGGTAGCTTGCCTTGAATTCTGTAGACCCCGCCACAAACAGTAACAATATTTTGAGAAGCAATCCTCCAATGCAACAATTCCAGGTTCTAAAGCTTGCGCATAGATGCTGTAATCAGATGGTGGGTCATCGTCAACAACAGCACATTTTGAATCAAGAACATTGTGGCTGATGCTTTTCCAGCCCGTGTAAACCTTCGATATCAATCATTTTGGCAATACAAGAACTTTATAGAACATTTTCCCGTCTATTCAAGCTTTCTCCCAGCATGCATCAGTACGTTCAACAGCAAATCTCCCAGCATGCATCAGTACGTTCAACAGCAAATAGGTACCAGAAAGCTCCAAGTATCTGAAAGAACAAAAAGTAAGGCAAGAACTAATACTCATCAGAGAGACTTTTCAGTGGCCTACTTGGATTGAGTTTGTCCATTATATTTGGAACAAGATTTGGAATAGGCCACAGTAATGTGAGTTAACCGTAATATCAAAAGAACGAGAAGCAGATGCAGTCAACTATAATGACCACGTACATGTTTAGAATCAGTTGTCCAAACAAGTGAAAGGATTCTCCTTTCTTTTCTTTTCTCAATTACTCACTATCAAAGGAACTGTTAGATTTTCAATTAAAGAATCTGTAGCATAAGTGGATCATTATGAATGACTACAAGCTAACTGGAGTCTGGATGCATCCCCTTGAGTAGCTTTGAAACACTTTCGACCAATACTTCATCGCATATTAAGCAATCCCACGATAAGCATTCCCCTAAAAGCCATCACTTGCTTAAACCAGACCAGCCACCTCTCAAATGCTATCTACCCAAGTTTATCTGCACCAGTTTCTCCGGTGCATTTTCGACCACTAGATCACGTGGGAATCTTCTCATGTCTCAAGATTCTCGTGCAATCCAATGACCAGAATGTACTGCAGAGGATTTGAACTTGACCAACCATGCCCCAAGCAACGGCTGGAATCCTTACTTGACATCTCCACTTGCAGTTGCAGCCAGAGGGTTTCGAAGAGTTAAAACATTTTCAGCACCCACCACAGTCATGCGGATATGCAGTCCAATTACCTCAGATCCTCACAGTGTCCTATAAATCTGCAGACAGCAGTTTTAAGTTACATGTGTCCCCTTTCTTGGCAGCTTATGACGTCCTTTTCTTCTAATTACACTGATTTTCCCACGACGTATCTGAGTACCTTTCTTAAGGTTTCTCAAGATTCCGAATGGTTCTTCTTCTTCTCCACTTTGACGAATGGTGTGTTGCACTGGTTCATTCAAGAGCTTCTTTAGCTTTGGGTCATCTAACATGCCACTCAATATCATCTCACCATACAATTCTCTAGCCTTGATCACCGACCCACATGTTGCTAAGCCCTCAACTAATAAAGCATAATGAGCAGAATCAGGTACTACCTCATACCGCTTCATTTCCTCCCAAATCCTCAATGCATATTCAGGCTGCTTCAATTTTAAGAACTTACAAAAAATCAACAGAAAGGAATCCCGGTTTGGACCAAGACCGGTTTTCTTCATATGGTTAAGAAATTCCAACGTGACATCCACACTTGCACCCTCGAGAAACGCATGATATGTCTCAATCGTTGGGCTCACACTCTCTCCTATCATGGTGGCCAGTGTATTTCTTGCCTCCTCCAGCTTTGATGCTTCGCACAGAGGAACTATCATGGAGTTGTAAGTGGCGGAATCAGGTTTGACACCAGCTTCTCTCATTTTGTCCAAAATTTTAAGAGCTTCATCCAGGCAATTCTCACGCGTAAGTACATATAACAGAGAGTTGTACACCTTAATGCCCGGGACCCAACCCCTTTTCTTCATCTCATCGTACAGTCTCAGTGAATCAAAGAGATTCCCGACTTTTGAGAAGCAGGATATCATGTGTGTATAAGAAGTTGCATCTGGTGTAATACAGCACTTGGACATTTCTCTCCAGATTCTTTTTGCTTCAAATAAATCAAGACATATATTACACCACCCATTTAGAATTATGTTAAAGCCCTCGGTTTCCAAAGGGAAGAGCTTCTTATTAAGCAGCATAAACTCCTCAGCTTCTTCGATGTTTCCATGTTTGCAGAGAGAAGTCAAAAGTGTGTGGAACGCTGTTGTATCCGGAGTCATTCTGAACTTCTCCATAAGCTGGAACGTCTGTATTGCCTTGCCTGGGTCATTTGCAGCTGTATACCTATCACAACAGATAATAGGATAACAGGCTAAGAACCTCAAAAGGAGTGTTGTTCAATTCCTAGGGGCTTACAACGGTTACTCATAGACAACTACAAAAATAATGGCAACCCTTTTCCTCATAGAAAATTGTGTAAAAAGTATTATAAAGCAGAGAAAAAAAAAACCAAGTCTCTGATGAAACCTATGCTCAAGCGCAGTAGTGAAGCTGCCAGGGGTGAGTATCTATCACGGTAAGGAAGAGCCAATCCTAACTTCTGAATCATAGAAGCTTCATAAAATTCACAATAAGGAAACCAAAACAAGTAGCAGAGAACAACGAAATGGTCCATGAGGGCACAGTATCAACTGAAAGTATCATGGTCAGAATCATCTACAAACAAAGAGAAACACAATTCCAGCCTATCTTCAAAAGACTCAAACTCCTCATGTAAATTTGCAACTTTTGCGCGATCTGATTGGAAAAGAGACAAATGAATGTTCAGACCACATTCTGAATCCAATATACGCAGCTTCCAAGCTATTTGATCCAAACACATAAAGGCGTTTCAATCCAGAACTGAATTCAAGGATGAGAGAATGACAGTTGGTGCTTCAACCAACAATAAACTCAAATAGAAGTTGAACACCATCCTATGAAAATTGATTCATACAGGAGACTTCAGGGTTTCATGCAACTATGCAAGTACCAAGAAATAGAAGTGAGCATTTTCGGAACGTGAAGTCCAGAGTTTTGCCACGTGAGGCCTACATCTAGACATATTAAAGAATAAAGAGAATAACATGTTTTGCAAACACATAGTAGCTCATAAAATAGCTCAAAGCAAATGACCAACATTTCCACAATTCAACCAAGACTAACTCAGAAGGATCAAATGCAATGCTCTAAGCAGTAAACTCTGTATTGAGCACTATAGCCCGTGTTATCTAGCCAGTATAACTCCATAAACCTCACATAGTGAACTGCATAACTATCAAGCACGCATCTTTTCAAATTCACCAAGTCCTTTCTTTTCTTTTTCAGAGAAAAATATCTTTTACCTATCCATCAGGACAAGCATTGTCCTTCGTGTATCCATCGAAGACCGATGCAAGTCTCGAATCAAGCACCAAGCAGTACTGAACTTTTTGTGGTTACCCAATACCCATACCATCAAATCCCACACTTTTCCCCCCAAACAACCAAATTTTTCGCCCCATTTGAAAACCAAGAACGCCAACTTCCATTCCTCTCTCAAATCCCAAATCGCCAGATACACCAACTCTTCTTTCGGTTCGACACCTGCCTTGTCAAGAACCTCAATTGCTTCCTCTTTGGAGGAAAACTGGTCGGCCTTTTCGATCGCTTTGATCAATTTACGGACACCCAATTGGAAATGATGGGTTTTCTCATTGGTGCATTCATTGAAGTCGATTGGGTCGTGGAGAGTTTGGTCGTGGGAGGGTTGGAGTGAAGAGAAATGGGGGATTTGGGGGATGGGGCGGGATGGGACGAGACCTGTTTGATGAAATGCCTGAGAGAGGTGGTGTACTTGATTTGAAGGGGAGAGAGAGGGAAGTGATGGTTGAGGAAGTGAGTAGAAGGGGAAGGGAAGGAAGTGTTTGGGATGCGTTCTCTGGAGCCTCCTAGCAATGGTGAGGAGTGCCATCATTTGTTGTCAAGACTGTGAATGGCGTTCTTCCTCACTAAACCTCGTCATTTTCTGGTGAGATTGGGCAATAACAATAATTTTACAATCACACACAAACACTTACACACACTCACAAAGGGCAGGCCTAAGCGGCGTCCACCTCTTTTGTGAGTATGTGTATTTGTGTGTGGTTATAGAATTATTGTGGGTAAAAAAGTGCAATCAATTTTTTTTTTATACTTCTTTTTTCATCTCTCACCAAAATAATCCCAAAATAAGTATTTATTTTTTGAATTAAAGGCGATGTATTATTAGAGAATGATCAATCTCGTAAAACAGGAAAAAATTTACTTAAAAATAAGAACTTTAACAAAATAAGGTCTAGAAGGATCGAGCCGAGCTCGAGCTCGGCTCATGAAAGCTTATTTTAGTGAGAAATAAGTACTTATTTTAGTTGTTAGTGGAATGAGACTTTAGTAATCCAGCCGAGCTCGAGCTCTAATTTTAAATTTGTTTACTAAACAAGCCGAGTTCAACACTCAAAAGCTCGGCTCGTAAAAGTTTGGATCGTTTTATAGTCTTTGTTCGTTCAAAGAGGCTCGCTAAGCAAATTATCCAGATTCGGACTTGTTTACAAACGAGCCGAGTTCGTTTAATAAACGAGTCGAGCTCCAACATTGCAAGCTCGGCTCGGCCGGTTTGCATCCCTACCACCTTCTAATTTTCTCACCGGGGAAGTTCCAAACAGAGCTAGGGTTCTAATTAGGGAGGTTGAGACAAAGAGAGGGTTGTAGGTGTGAATTGAAGGAATTGGAGAAATGGTTAGCGAGACGAAGAGCAGCAATGGAGGTAACGCGGGAGGAGGAGGGTTTAGGGCAAAAATGGATCATGTCCTTTACAGTGGTGAAAAGAAGCACGTGTTCGCCGGAATTCTTATCATCGGCGCCGTCTTTGCTGTCCCCTGGTTCCTCATGACCCGAGGTTCGTCTCTTCTTTCTCTCTCTATACACGCGTCTTCCCCCCCCCTCCGATTCTTCTTCTATTCCCTTGATTCCTTACATAGTTGGCTACCTATTTCATTGTAGTGGAAGTGGGTTTTTTTTTGTATTTTGGGATTTGAACAACAGAATTACATTCTCAAGTAGGATGTATTTGTCACCTGGAAACCTAAATGACAGGAGCTTAGATTTGGTTTTGGGGTATTGAGAAATTGGCCAACCCAACAGATACACAACTGTATGATCAAAAAAAAAAAAAAAACAGATACACAACTGTGAAGAACAATAAAGATACGAGACAGAAAACACTACACATAGGTTTTTACGTGGTTCCTCAACTGTGAGGTTGAGTCATGAGTGCATCCAAGGCTCACAGCAGTTTCCACTATGTACAAAATTAAGAGTGGATTCCACAGGTAACATCGGCTGAGTATAGCAAGTGTCTATAACATATGTTACATTAACATCACCAATAACCATAATACCCCTAGGGGTCTAGGTCGAACCCTGAATAGTCAGCGAAAGCAAACCAAATCAACTAAGGCTTCACAAGCCCAACGGGGAGAAGTTTTGAGATTGTGGGCAAGAAACCACATTGGTTTGGAGATAGAGGTACCTTTATGTGCACCCAGGTCACTGTGGATTTTGCAGACTAGCAACTTTGAGTTGGGTAAGCTACATAGGTACAATACTAGTGGCAAAAAGTTCAAAGAAAGAAAAGAAGCAAACAACCTGTTTTATTAGTTGTGTTTCTTGATTCAGATTCAGAATTTCCTCAAAATAATGGCTAGAGATCATTTGCATTCTGTGGAGTTTGGGTTATAATCTCTTTCCGTTGCTACCAAAAAGAAACAATAGCATGACAAGAAATCTGTATTCTTTGTTGTGGATAGATCACTGAGTAATGGGGGAAACAAGGTCTTTATGGCTTCTACAAAGGCATCAGTTGGATTGAGGTTGAGTGATTTTGTATAGCAATGGGAGGGCTATATAGGAGTATATCTATATCTAGAACGTACAATAACCCGCAATTTTGAATTTGCAATTATTGGGAGTTCTATACGTCCTCCATGATATACGTGGAGCATGATGAGGTTGCTGATATATTACTTGGACTTTTTGCGACTGTGCAACTTCTAAGGTAACTTTGGCTATGGTACGTAGTGTCTGGCAATGGAGCAGCAAAAGTTCTTCGATTTTGGTTGCTTGTAGGTAACCATAGGCAATGCCTTCTAGGGCATTAGATTAGATTTTAAACTTTCTCAATGTTTATCAGTGGTATGTAGTAAGAAGACTGTAAGAATAGTCTTGGATCCATTATTGTGTTCTTCCTAATGTCAATGGGCTCATTCTTTAGGATCATTCAATTGGCAATCTTTTGAAGAACGAGGATGGGCAACCTGTACTTTCTCTTGCTATTTTTGGTCTGTTTACACATGGTTTGAGGAAGAACAATAAGCAAAGGATATTGTGGGTTGTGGCTCCTTTATGCTTGCGTTAATGCATATTTGGTTACACAAGTTGAAGATATTTTGGAGCAATTGAGACGTCTGTATGTGAGACAAAGAGTCTTGTTTTGGCTCTGTGCTTTAGATTTGAATCAGTGGGAGGGTGAATCCCTCTCAACTGTTCATCAGTTGTCTAGATATTATGGTGACCCATCATTGAGTATAGTGGCATAGCATTGTGTGTGACGTGTACATCGGATGAAGGGAACACCCCTTTGTTTTTGCTGTTTTCAAAAAAGGAGGGTAAAATAGAAAAGAAAAAGAAACGGTGTCATGGGTTAGTGTTCATCCCCTCAGCTTAGCTTAAAAAAGGTGGGGTTACTGTTCAACATCCCGCCGGTTTTAATGGATATTAGACTGCGACTTTACTGTATGCTATTAGACATAAGACAGTCATGCTCAACATAGTGGTTACTAGAGTTAGAGAAACTATACAAGTTAAGAATTGAGCATTGAACCTTTTTGTTGTGGTTCACTACTCTTATGTTGCACTTTCAAGTTTTCAACCATTTTACTACCAGAACATCGGACTCGCATGTCAACCATGACGTAGCAACACTCAGAAGTATCTTGCAACTTATCTTTCAATTTTCAAAGAAGATTAGGTCTTGTTAGTCCTGGGTTTACTTGTATAGTAAGCGTTCTTTCGTCTCCTATGCAAGTTTGTAAATGCCTTGATCCGTGTTGTTCTGAAATACTTGTCCATGAAAGAAGGGGAAAAAGTTTTACAGAATAAGGCTGTGTCAACATATTGTTCACATTAGTAATGCCTCAAATATATTTCATGACAAGTGTCTATTTCTTTGCAGGATCGAAACAACAATCTCATCAAGATTACTTGGAAAAA
Source organism: Rhododendron griersonianum (assembly GCA_018127125.1). Lineage (NCBI taxonomy): Eukaryota > Viridiplantae > Streptophyta > Magnoliopsida > Ericales > Ericaceae > Rhododendron > Rhododendron griersonianum. Next base: position 39,087,347 of record CM030795.1, on the reverse strand, counting down.
GCTGACAAAGCGCGGAGTGAAAGGCTTTCTACCTCTAAAGCTAAATGACCTATACAAGTTTTATGGAAGGGGTTGGTTTTATTGCATTGACCTATTGTTACAGATCAGTGTAGTTCTCCGAAATTTTGGATCATTTGCAGTTCCTTTTCCTTCTTTGTGGGTTAGGCCAGGACACGCTTCTATTTACTTGAAAAGAGTGGTTATTGAATCCCCATTAGGGGCAAACTTCTTCTTTTTGCCTTGTAATTTCAATGGGCATCTTGAATAAAACCTTCCGAAGTGCTAAGAAAGTTTGCAGTTGCGATGAAGTATGGCTATGTCGAAGTAATAAATGAGCATGGATTTCATTTCAACTGTACTTGAAATGTCAAATAAGTCCCCACTGGGAAATTTCCAATACTTATTGTTATACGGAGTATTTCTCATATGCTATATAAGAGAGAAGGTCAAGTTAAGGAGAGGCAAATTCGTCGAGGACTTGCAGTCTTATACATTGAGGAAAATCTTTCAACTTACAGAAAACAAGAGGAAGCCAACCAGGAAAGATTCTATACAACCAAATTATGCGACTCCAATCATATAAAAAGAATTTCTCTCAAGGGAGCCAAATTTTCATTTCCTATCTTCCCTTTCGTCTAAAGTACACAAGTAAATGATGACAACAATAATACATGTATATCCATCAGTTGTGCATTCGAAGTAACTGCAATTTCCTTCTCCATCTATAGCGGCATTAATCTTCTATACCTGAAAAACCACAAGAATGAAGAAAATATGACAGCCCCAGTTACTCCCGTGATTATCAGGACCCACTTGAATGCACCCGGGACATCAAACCATGAATTTGTGAAATTCATGCCAAATATCCCTGCTACCACTCCGAAGATGGCAACGACAAATGTCGCAGTTGTGAGCAGCAGCTCGAATTGTATAAGCTGGTTTCGAACATTATCCTGGAAAAGGCCAAAACAAAAAATGCCCACAAATGTTCAAAGTTCAGATATGCTCTCCTAGATTGTGACAAAATTCATTATATAAAACCTTGAAGGGGAGGATCCTAGTGATGTTTGTGTTTGGCTACTTGAAAACTGAAACACCAGGTACAATCCTAGGTAGCTTGGGGTTTATGGGTTTGAAATGAATGGTTTATTAGCATCACTTGTACAAGAAGTATAACATTTAACTCAAGTTTGTACTTACATATTGGGCATCTTTACGGTCTATATTTAATCCTTCACTAAAGAATAATATTCTATTTGATTTACGCCTGCAGTTTACCTCCTACTTCATTAGAAATCAACCCATACAAACAAAGCGTTTTTGTTGGTACACCCATGCAAAAACTCAAAGTTTATGACTTCAGACTTAGAGGGTAGTAACCACCCAGTACACTTTACTAGTTAAAATGTCATTTAGCTATAGAATAATATCATGATTTTGACCAAGCTGATTAGCAAAGCTACACCAAACTGGGTTTGTCTTGTGTAAGTTTATTCGAACATACTCCACACCACTCATATCAATTGTTTTTAAGCCAAGGACACATACCAGATGAATGTTAATGAAATCTTCAGTGTCGTCAATGTACTCCTTTAGCTGAAATGAAGGAAACAAACAGATTGAGGAAACTGCTTCCACCATAATTAAGGTTGTATTCGAATCAAGGACTTGGGTCATGTTACGGAAATGGAAAGTGGAAGAAGAAAAACATAGTGAGCCGTCAGCTCCTTTTCCTTTTCTATTTCATTTCCCTTTTCCTTTCCACATACCAACATCCTTCATCCAAATACAGCCTAAAGGATATAAGACAGAAAAGCAAGTGGATAGGGTAGGTACGGACTGATGTCAACTTGTTGAGGGTGCTGTCAATGACAACAAAATAAGCCTCCAACAACATTTCCATTTCTTCAATACTTTCTGTAGTACTTTCAGTACTCCTAATGCTCTCATGTTGGCTTCTAACAATGCTCAAGCTTTTCTCAAGCTTTCTACTCTCCGGAGGTGAAGGAACGGGAGAAACAGGAGCAGACGCAGTCTGCATACCATCAGTTGATCGGTACCCCATTAGAGATTGATCACCACAGAAAACTGATTCCGTTCGCATTTTCTTTTCAGTGAGATACATTTCGGCCATATCTCCATCATCATCCATCAGCTGCTCTATCTCATCTCTAACCTGTATTAAGAGGATTATTAAAATTCGAGACTCAGAACAAAAATGAGAGATCTGCAACCATTTGTTTGCGTAATACAGCATAATTGACTAGAAAAACGTGAAACCTTCTGAACTCGCCGAGTTAAGGCAACAAGTCTGCTTTTCAGTCGGCGCACACGTTCCAAATTTAAGGTACTGATCTTCGATGTAAATTCATCTAGCAGTGGATATGCTTCAATTTCTAATTCTGCTGCCTGAGTAAGTCGGAAATTCAAAAACTATTGAGTCAGTAACCAGATTTTGAATCAGAGGAATGGAAATTGAGAGTAATAATATCTTCACCAGAGCAAGGAAAGCAGCAATTCGCCAGATAAAAGGGTAGATTACTAATGCCTTGGGTAGATTACTAATGCCTTTCTATTTTAGAAAGTGTAAGCAATTGAGCAATATCAATCAAATCCATAACCATAAGCATGACCATCATTTCACATACACGGATAAGCGAACTCCTAAGTGGACTATTCTTTGTATGAATTTTCCAAAACAAGCAGAAGGAGACTTCCTATGATTACACAATCTAGACCTGCATGATGATACATTGCACTACCATCACTACACTTGAAAATTTTCTTTGGTGGGTATGAAAGATCTTGTGTGCTGTAAAACTAAGCATTATTATACTCTCCCCATAGGAACATGAAAATTTTGCTGGAAGTCCATTTACGGGGGGAAAAAAAAACAAAAACAAAAACAAAAACAAAACCAAAACTCATTATTCAGTTTGAAAGATGCCCTCTATGCTAAGTTGTTGGGGAGCATGATGTCATCCTTTCAACATGAGAACAGAGGCTTTACCAAACTAAAAAATGCCTTCTAAAAGGTGAAAATTGTCTAGTAATGGTAAACACCAATTTGACATTGAAGTCTCCTGTAATTTGCTGGTTCTCCTCGGGTACGCACCTGAGAATCAAGAAATGTACAGGCAGACTCCAAAGCAACTTCAAGAGCCCTAAACTCAAAGGGCAAGTAATCAGGTGACATGCTCCCAAACATATTGTCGAAACTTCTACTTCCTCTCCTCCTGCTCAAGTCAGTACCTTCTGACTGCCAAACCTCACGCGCCCCTGCAGTTTTCAGTCGCCGTTCCAGCTCCACCACATACTGCAATACGTAGTTATCAAGCGAATTCAAGATGAAAACCTCATCAGCTGTGATAATACACCGAATCTGCTCTAAATTTACAACAATGGCCTTTTCTCTTCCAAGGATTGTTGAGGGGTAAACGAATAGAGGATCAAGCAGGCGTAAATCGCGGGGAGGAAGATCACAACGGCGCATCATAGTGAACTTGTCAACTTCAATGACTTGGGAGTTTCCAAGTGCATCAACACGAATCCACGATCGAAGTCCTTGGCCGCGCTTTTTCAGGCCAAGAAAATCCACACCGTGAAAAGGTTGGCGTCCAGAGGCAGAAGGTCGATAAGATGGGTCTCTGAGATTTATAGCTGACGCAGGCTTTGGTGGGAGCAGACATTCTTTAAGGTCTGGCATTAAAAGGAGGGCTGCCAGAAACCAAAGACATGAAAAATTAGACATGAGGAGTTCCATAAGTAACAAACACTCATATTCACATAAGCGCTAAATTCAAATAAAGAAGCTCTTCCCCCCAACCGGCCAGAACTCATGTAAGGAACTAAGGATTTCCCAGCATTTTAGTTACAGAAATTCATAGATCGTAGAGATACCGGGTTGAGTTATGTATGTTCATGCATTTCATTTGCATTTGGGCAACGTGAACCTTATGAAATATTACCTCATTTCTATTTTAGGGGAGGATAACATAAGGATTGTTACTGGGAGTACAGTCAATACGCAGAGTTGGCTTTTGTAAAGGTGAGAATGTATAGCTTCAATACTACATTGAAATGACTCTTTTCTAATTACTCAATTGCAGTGTTACTAGAGATGTTTTTGGCCTATAGTCTTTATAAGTAGTAGAAAATAGAAAGCTATAGCAAATTATAAAACGAAGAGGTTATAAGCTGCAATTGGAAAACCGCGACAAACACCCATACTCACGTAAGAGCAGTGCACCTGTTGGTGCCATTTTACGGCACCCTACAATGTCAAAAAGTAAAAAAAATAGCTGCACCAGCATGGTGCTATTTGGCACAAATTCAAATCCAAACTATTCGATTAAACTCATCCCATTTTTTGATGCAGGTCTCTTGGCCTAGATGATCTGGTAGATATAGCAAAGCCAAACCTAGCAGGCAAATTTGGCACCAAAGACAGCTTTACCATTTTTTGACAGCAAATTTGACTTAGTATCAGTAGATTACCGCTTTAACTTGCCAAATTTGGCTTTGACAACCAAAATGGCACATGGGTGGAATTGCTTAAAGGGTTCAATTCAGACAAAGTAACTTTTTTCCCTATCGAAACAAAAAGGTTACAAGCTGCGAACCCAATAGGCCAATACTCACATAAAGAGTTCAATTCAGCCAAAGAAGCTTTTTGCCTCAACCAGCAAAGAACTTGTGCCCACTAGTTTCTCAACCAATTGAATTCTATTGACAACCAGAACTGTAAACCCAACTAAATGCACTTCAGAACTAGTCGTGGATCAGTCGAGGTGCACATAAGCTGGCTAGACACCTGGTTATAATAAATAAATAAAAGCACTTCAGAATTACCCTATACATACACGTCCGATAAGATCAAAACAAGAATTGCCCTATGCACTTCTTAATCAAGCTTCTTTTTTTCACTTACCAAAAAAAAAAAAAAAGTGTTCTAAACAAAGATCATAAGTTACCTCCGAATTCCAACGAGCAAATTAGGGCTTCCGACTACAGTGGGCCAAAGGACTCAGATTTCCGCCGTCGATGAAGCGTCGGATGGTCCAAGGACTTGCAAACGAAAACAGGATTCTTGAACCAGTACTCACGCATACCATAGACTCTTATTTACCATATACATACATGAACGTTATACCTGATTGTGCATGAATCGTAGACGAATAGAAACCCAGATACACTATTCCGTTTGACCAAAAAAAAAAAGAAACCCAGATACAGAATTAAAGGCAGAATCTGATACCAGACATAAGGGGGTTGGAGAGAGAGAGAGCGCGCGCTCTGCAAGTTATTGGTCGAAAGTAGTCAGAGTTTTTGAAGAAACAAACAAGGAATTGATATTCGCGCTCTAAGATCTCTTACCATAATCGCTCCACCTTTTTGTTTTTACACTATGATGTTATTTGCAACATCACAGTGTAAAAGTATAAAAACAAAACAGGAAATTCCTGACCGGTCCCATATTTTACATGGGGTTCCATGCAAACTCTTTTTTAAAGTGTTATCCCATCTAGACCCTTTTTAAAGATGCTTTTACTATTTTGCCCTTATCACTTTTCATACTCCAAGAATTCACACCCTAAGAATTCACACCCACAGAATTCACACCCCACAGAATTCACACCCCAAGAATTCACACGCCAAGATTTCACACCCCAAGAATTCAAACCACTCAGAATTCACACCCCTAGAATTCACACCCTTCAGAATTCACACCCCTGAGAATTCACACCCCCAGAATTCACACCCTTCAGAATTCACACTTTTTTTCCGTGCACCCCATTTCAAAATTCACACCCACATACAAAATTCACTCCTCTTTGCTCCTTTTCAAAATTCACACCTACAGAATTTAAAATTCTCTCTTTGCATAATTCACACCCATTCAAATTACACAATTCACAGCCTTAAATCTAGAATTCACACTCCTCTAAAATAATTCACAAACAAATAAGCATTTAATCCGGATTAAAATAAAATAAAAAAACGTTATCACGGAGGGGTGAATTCACACAATCTTCTGCACCTCAAATTAAATTCATAAGAAATAGTTGATCCACTGGTTGCTGCTCTTCTTCTGTTGCTTCACCTACAATCGGTCACGGCGATCTACTGCCCCAACCCGTGCCGCTTCGAGTCCCTGAACCTGGTGCTGTCGGGATCCGGACCCTCCATCAACGGCGTCAGCGTCTCGCCGACGATCCCTCGCCTCTCAATCGACGACGAATCGACGCTCGCCACGTGACTCTGCTGCTGCTTGCTGCTCCGCCACAACATCGGCGACTTGCTCCGAGCGAGGCTCTTGGCACGCGACCTCGCCTGGGATAGGCCTCAGACCACCTCGTCTTTTAGAGCGGAGAAGAAAGACTTGTTTTTTCTCCATTTTTTAAAAACCCTCGATGGAACAGACGGGTGAGGGATATTTTAGGTACATCACTTAAAACAGGGTTTGTGGAGAAAGGGTTCGACATGGGATGGGGCTGAACGGGTATGTTGAGTCAAAAAGGGGCCGGCCAGTAACAAGCCCAAAACAAAAAGGTGGAGTGCCTGCAGTAAATTTTGGAGCGCCAAAATCAGTTCCCAACAAACAATCATCTGTTTTGTTTTTTTTTTTCCTTTGGGAAATTGAAACATATACTCTCCGTTCCGGAACGTAAAAAAAATCCTTATTAAAAAAATAAGGCAATTTTAAGTTAAAAATTACTAATAGATTTATTGAAATATAAAAATATGCAATATGAATCTTGTTTGAAAGATTTTGATGAGATCTTTTATACGGTGCAAAAAAAAAATCAAAAAATTAATTTTTATTTACACTATTTTTGAGTTTGAAAATGTAAAATAAGTATTTATTTTTTAATAAGGTGTTCTGGAACGGGGTTTGCAATATCAGTTTCTGATTAAAGTAGTTACAGTAATTTTTTTGGTGATTATTTGCAGTGATTCAAGTGGGGCTGGGCGGTCCAGTTCTCTTGTTGTGGGCTTACTCAGGCCCAGCTAAATGGTCTGAATTGATCATACGGTATGTACAGTATTAAGGTTAAATGGATTACAGACTGGCTGTTTTTTTTTTTAATTCTAATACCAGAGATATTCAGACCAGCTTACGCGCACTTCGATTAATTTTAATTTTCTGAGCCATGAAGTTAACGACCGGACAAAATCTCCAGTGACCTCGAGCTTTGAAATGTTTGGCCTCTGCGAGATTCAAACATGCGACCTTATCGAAGACATGCACTTATTATATTTTGTAATGCATACTTGGCCAAACTCCCTAGGTATGGACGGCATTTTATATTGGTTCACAACAATGGAATCCTACTTGTCTTCCATTTTAGTGTTCCTTCCATACTTTCTTACGAGGCTGACTCGATTCCTATTCGCTCTAAATCTCCCAAACCTACGAGCCAGGAGAAAGAAAAAGTCTTAAAAATGGACCAAATGGGATGGTATAGATGCACTGCAAATTTATTTATTTTCTGTGCCGATACTTTGTGTTTGGCTCCGAAAGTGCTCAAGGACTGAGCGGGCGTGCCAGGACTTGTCGCGTCCAAACAACTTTGCCTCGTAGAATCAATTGGATACAAAAAAAAAAAAAGATTAATGAACGATTGGGATCAATGAATGAGGAGTGGGGCAATAGACGATAGTAACAAATTGGACGATCTAGTATGGATTGAGGAACTATACTTGAACTTCTGCTTAATTTTTTTTCGAATAAATGTTCTAGATTTCCATCGGATATATATTCCTAAATCACCCGTTGGTGCATTTTCTCTACGGTACCATCGGTACCAATATCATTTTCGAGTGTTATTTCCCATCACTGCATTCCCAAAACTGGTTTTATGCATATGCAACGTTATCGGTCTTGGTTGGTTACGGATAAAATTTCTTTTGGGGTGGCAGCTTCTTATCGCCATCGGCACCACATTATGTAACTTATCACCCTCATGTTGCAAGCATATTTCCATCAGGACCCCGCCTAGTCATCCTTAGCCGGTACGTACGTCTTTTTGATTTCTCATCGGCAACCATCTTCGACGGAATGACTGTTAGTGTATTTGGTCAGTACTAGATGTTTTACTGGATGGGTTAAATATATATATGTTCTTGTTAACATAATAGCGACTTGCGATGGATTCGTTTTTCTATACACTCTAACTAACTTTGTTTTTTTTTTTTTTTTTTTGAGGTAAATCAGCTTGAAATTGAAATTTGTTCTTACTTTGTTACTATCGTCTTTGTGAATTTCTTGTCGTTCTTCAAAAATACGGAGGATGTATCATTAGTTATTTTATTTGTTTTAACGCAAAGTTTTAGTTCACAAAAAGAATAACTTTTATGGCTAGAATAAACAAGCTGGTAAAAAGGTCGTAATTTAGAGTACAAAGAAATTTAATAAAGTAATTAGCGACTACAACAATAATTAACTAATTTTCAAACTTTGACTTTACCAACATTACCCTGTGACTGTGATTTCGCGGCTCCCCGTACTTAGAGAAATTTTTGGGTGCCGGGTGGGTATATCCCACGTGGTTACCTGTTCGGCACATCCGGGCCATCCAATACACTTTTAGACAACTTGGATTGAAACCCTCTCTCTCCTCTGACCCCAACACTTTCTCTCTCCAAATTTGAGACGTCCAAAAACGCAATGGACGGCTCAGATGCGCTAAGCGGGCACCGTGCATGTGGTAGCCACCCGGCACTGAAAATTTTTCCACTTACTTTAATTGGTGAGTTCCAAGGGTATTTTGCTTAAGACATTCAGTATTTGTACTCTCCTAAAGATTTTGTGAACCTAAGCATCCAATATATTTTGGATTTTTCCTGTTACCATGAAAAAATCACCCACAAAAATTATGGTTTTAGTAAACCTCTACTTAAAATATCATAAGTTTTTAATGAGTAATTCATTAGGAAAGAATGATAAATTGGAAGTTCAATTTGTATGTTACTAGTTTCATATGAAAGTATAAATTTCTCTGTCTTTTTCCCAAGAAAACAAAATAGACAACCTCCCATGAATGGGTTGCATGTGCAAGATATTTTCTTTTCTCATCACTTTCGACCACTCTCTAGAGTTTCCTCTATATCAACCAACTGGGGTTAGCTTTGGCTAGGACTCTTATATCTCATTAGGAGGTTAGGAGTTTGAATCTCCCCAACTGCGTATGAGTGTTTTTTTCTCTAATTGTTAGATTTGATTGTCTCGTAAACTCTCACAATTAATGTAGTGTTCTGAGTTTGTACTTTGTACTTTGTACTTCATACTATATGCTATAAATAGTCTCTTCTATCGATTGAAAAAAAAGATACTTCCCTCCGTTACTCCGTATCAAGTTTCTTTTTACAGTCACTTAAAAAATTTAATTGAATTATAAAATGCTCTCATGTTCAACGGTGACCTCATTAATGTTGTGGTTACTTAGCAAGAAACACAGAGTTGAGAAAGAAAACTTGAAAACTATGCATGGGTGGTTTTTGAGGGGAGGAAGAGAGTTGGGGCAGTAGCTGTGGTGGCGAATGTGTGTGCATGCATAGAGAAAAGTTAACTTTAGGATCCGTTTGATTAGCGAGAAAAAAATAATGGAAAGTGAAAATCAGAGAAAGTGAAGTAAAAGAAAAGAAAAAGTATATTTTTTCTCGCATCCGTTTGATTAGGATGAATGTTTTTGCAAGAAAATAAGGCAATTAGAATAATTGTTGTTGATTCTCACAAGAAAATAAAATTTTCCTGCACTTTTTGTGAGAAAAGGCAAGGCATGCTCTCTAGCTTTAGAGGTTTTACATGAAAGTTTGTTTTTTTTACCACTTTCTAAGACTTTCTTGCTAAGTGAACATCAAAAAAGTACTATATATTTTTTCACTTTCTTCTACTTTCTACTATTATCTCACTAATCTTACGGACCATTTAAGAGTTAACGAATTTTAGGGCCTTTAATTTAGGATTACATATAATATTACTAGTGGGTGTGAAAAAAATTGAACCATATTTATTGTTTTATGGTTCAGTTAAAGTGACAAATCTTTCCTTTAACTTCTCTAAACAAGATTTTTCAAGTAAAACCAAGATATGTCAGATTTTTGTAAGGTTCACTTTTTTAAGTACTCTCATTCTTCTCATCACAGCTAATAAGATAGGATGTCCTTTTTTACAATTAAAGGTTATCAACATGAAATGGAGGAAATTAAAGTCTGAAATCAATCGCGGCATTTTAAAGGCGGAAATAATGCTATCAATCAAAGAAGGGATTAGAAAGATTGGACATCTCAATCATATTTAGATTAGAAATTCGTTAACCGATTAAATGGTTGGTACTTAATCGTAACTGTTCTAGTGTTTGTAAGATCAGATTTCTAGAAAATTGGGCAGAACCTTTGAGCGATTTAGAAGCCTACAGGGGAAAAAAGTGAGAGGTTAAAACGTTCAAGAAAATAAAAGTAAGGTTATAGGAGGGAAGTCCTCAAGCTACTAGAACAATACCAAAAAAAATTGTAAAATATTTTTAAAAAAGAAAAGGAAGCTTACTGAAGGACGGACATAGAAGGGGAGAGTGGAGTGTTCACACATCTATAAATTGCACTCTGCCTCTTCCTTTTTTCCCCATAGAAAATACCCCCACATTTGAAGCGTGTGTGCAGTCCTTGAGTTTTCCATAAAACCCATTGCCCAAAAACCTTGATGAAATCCATGCCGCGTCAAAATCATTCCCACCTAAAGGCTAAATGTGAGCTTGATAGTTGATAGAAAGACCAAGCATTCCATGAAGGAAAAAATAGCTCCAAGATGTTTCATATGATTTCGCAAGTTCACAAAGCATAAGTAGAATGTAATATGCTAAAGCCACAGCCAATAAGCCTACTGTTAAAATTAGTGGAAGGCATTCCCACCTGTATTCACTACTAAAGTTGATTGTTGTAATGTTAAAACCTTCTTAATACCCATATATTGGCCGTAGGGCCTTGCAAAGCTCGTGATAGTTCTTGTTTGTGTTTGTATTTGTGCAATGCGTTTCCTCAAAAAATGAAAACAAAACAACAAAAATAGATCCTTACACCACCAATTGAGATTGAAAAGAAACGAGAGCAAATTGTTAAATAATGAACCTTCGCTTTACTTCTTAGTCTTCTTGTTTGCCGCCACTTTCTCATCCTTTCCTTTTTCCTTCTTCTCCCCGTTCTTCTTTGCTGTATATATCACACATAAGATTATCAGACTACACTATTTAATTTAAGTGCAATAATCTCTTAAAATAATATATTCACCTGTGGGATTGCAGCAAGCCCTAGCAGATTCAAGGTTGGTGTACTTGGAATTACACCAAGTACATGCCCAATCCTTCTTGGGTTTTGCAGACACATCGACTGTTTTCATAGGTTTGTTTTTCCCACCAGATCCCATAGCTTCAGCTGATTAGGGTGGAGAACTGAATTTGGGGGGGGGGCATATAACGATAAAAGAATATCTTTATGTAAAGGTCCAAATCAAATGCCATAATACCAAATCAAATCGCGCCTAAAGGTGACATAATTTTTATAAAAAAATTTTGGAAGGGAATATTTGTTTCAAGGGCTTTTTCAAAATGGTCTAACACCAAATAAAAAAAAACCTGGAAATTTTACCATAAGGACCAATGAGGCTTCCCACCTCTCCAACAATAGAAAAATTACCTATAAGCGTATTCACGTTCCAAGTTTTTGAGAGAGTTAAAATATGTAATTAAATTTATTACAACCCAAGAGAATACCAAGTCACAGGACTTCCGAAATCTTACTATCAAATTAATGGAATACAAGTATATCAACTAAGCTCTAAAAAAAAAATATAACAAATCAAACACTATCATGTCTTCGGGTCCACCGCCTTACCTGAAAAAGGTTGGATTATACAACGTGAGTCGACACTCAATAGGAAGCGTGCTAAAGGCGAAGATAAGAGAATGCAAGCAATATGCACAATACACAAAATAATTTGTTCTTGTCTACTTCTTTTGAATACATCAATTTGTGAATATGCAATATTTTAAGGGAACGCACATTTTAACAATCACGAAAAGAGCCATTGAATGTAATACTAACATTTCCTTCTCAAATATCAAACCAAAATATAAATAAATAAAATAATCTGATACGGTAAGATACGATACGATGAAAATCCAATTCCCAAATACCAAGTTATAACCAAACCACGTAAGCTCATCTCATTTCATATATCCAAAATCCTTCAAACATAAAACACATCAAACTATAAGTCAAGTAGGAGAAAATAAGAGCATTTGAGGTAGGGTTTTCTACTAGATACCTTAAAAATGCAAGTATTGTGTTTGAGAATTGATTATTTCATGCATTTAAGTAGTAAGTTGATCTATGGAAGAAAAGCCCTAATTTGAGTGGTTGTGTAAATTTCATATTTTTAGTTGTATATTGAAATTGATGGATCTAGTGTTTGATTGGGTGTGGAGAGAATATTATGCCAAGGGAATTTGTGGTGTCTAATATTGGCTCATGTTTATTTGGATTGATAATGGATATACTAATTTAGGGTACTTGGATTGATTGTTTGCATTTTGTGAAGAACACATTATTTTTTTGTATTTGATTTGGATTATCTCTTGTTGACATAATTGATGATTTTTTTTTGAGGAGTGGGGTTGAAAAAGTATAGACACTTATATATCTATGTTTAGTGCTTCTTGGATTTGAAAGTAGAGATTAAGATTTATGTTGATACAAGTTGTTTTTACTTATTGGAATTGATTTGGGATTGATACTTGTTATTTGGGCTAGTGAGCCATGTATTGGCGGTTGACTTGGTCATTTTATGCTCGTTGTGTAGCCGGAAACATATGGATAATGAGTTATCCGTCGGTGTATAGTCCGTAAACCCGCGCGGGATAAGGTGCCCCATAGGCCTTTGGGTTAGTAGCCCATAAATTTGGATGATTTAGGGACCTGATCAGTCGCCTAGGATTGGTACACAACTGTGATAACTTGGACCTTGGTTTTATGTGCTCTTATTTTCTTGTACTTAGTTTAACGTGTTAACTTATTATATGTTTGAAGAATTTTGGTTTCATCTTTTCGAGCTTAATTATATTCATTAAGAATTGTGTCTAGCTAGCATGAGCGTTCATATTTTCAAACATGTCACTTGCATTTTTTTAGTTTCTAGTAGATTATGTGTGGGCGGTCGTGCTCACCCCTACCTTACAGGTTTGAAGGGCAAGGATACGCTCCGATGGACATGGCGATGGAGAGATCTTTTGTGCTTTGACGAGTCGATCTGCATGATATTTTGTTAGGTCTTGAAGGCTATCTTTTGACTACATGTATATGTTTTTTACTTTGGGAATGTAATGACAAATGTTAAACTCTCCTCTAGAAATGCTTTGTTATGTCTTTTAGGCAAAGAAAAAGGAAAACTTGTATCCCCTTTTGTAATTGGAGTTGTATGGTTTAGGTGGTGTTTTGGTGCCTTGGTGGCTAATCAAAAAAAAAAAATTGAAATGTTTGGAAGTGGATAGCTTGTCTTGCTTCTTTTAATTTGGTTAGACTTATAATTCATTGCATGATAGAGTGAAAAGAAAATTGTTTTTAGTTATTTGACAAATTATTTATTTTATTGAGGTTAAAATCACATGGGGGGAGATCAACTAGCATCTATACATACACCTATTACGCACATCTTTTGTTAGTCAATGTGTTTAAAATATATTTGTAAGAGTTTTCGTAAAAAGTCATTTCCTTTTGATATCGTAAGGTTGTGAGCGGTATTTATCCCTAATTTTGACAAGATAAAATGAATGAGTCAATCAGGGCTTTACCGATATCAGAATGAGTTGGTTTTTTAAGGGAGTTTTTAAAAATGTTTTAAACACATTGAACGGCTCCCAATCATTTGTTGGGACTCAAAAAATGAAATGTGTCAAAATAGATGTTAGTGGATCCGCCCCCTTTGAGGAAAGACAAGTGCATCATGTAGTACGTAATATTTATTAGTGACCCCAAGGAGTTGGCTTAGTGGTCAAGGCTTGAGACGTACGGGTTTACCGTCTTTTGAGATCTCAGGTTTAAAATATAGTACTACTCCCTCCGTTCCTTTTTAAATGTCCTGCTTCGTAACTCCAACTTATTAAAAAGATATCATCATTATACCTTTCACATCAACTTTTTCCTCTACTTTCCCTACTTACCTATCATCATTACACTTTTACTCACTAACTTTTCAAAATGGAATCTACTTTTAAAGGCAAAATAGATAATGCACCAACTTTTATCCACTAACTTTACAAAATAGACACTTATTAAGAGACAGCCCAAAATGGAATTCTGGACTGTAAATAAGGGACGGAGGGAGTACTAGATGATACTGTATTAACTTTTTTGGGGTTAGTCCATACAGAGCCTTGCTCTTGCTTTAATTGGTTTCTCAAAATTAATCAAAACGCGTAAATTGACCCGAATACTTTAGTTATCAAAAGAATTCTATTTTATTCGTTATTGGCTAGCATGTACACCAAACTCTGTAAATTTAAGCCAAAATACTTATCCAAGAGTCATTTACTTTAACTAGTTACTTTTCGAATACACGTCGCATGAGCTTCTCTATTTGAACTACTACATCTATATTCTCTTTTTATCAATTATCAAGTAATACAAATATTAATTTCAACCATCATTCTATTTTATCCAAACGGTGCCGAATGAAAACCAAACTCACAATGAGATGATCCGAACAACTCATTGTTGGTGTCGTTGAGATTACGATTCACAAAATAATTCATCTGCATATTGATAGATATCAAACAATATCGTATTTTTACATTTTTTTTTTGTTTAGATATCTATAGATGTTGGATGAAGATGATTTTTTAATTAATAAACTTCTCAATGACATGCACTGCAAAAGCAGATCAAGATTGAGGTTGGGCATAAGGCCGGTCAAAGATTTAATAGTATAGGATCCTGCGCGAAAATCCATCTCGATTTTTCTTTTTTGTTTTGGTTTGTTTGTTGTATTTTGTTTTTGTTTGTTGTTTTCTGTATTCTGTGTCCGCATACGCAACGAAGGCACAAAATCGTGAGTTAACTTCAATCAGAATCGCTTGGAAGGCCTATTCACCAGTTTAGCTATCTACACCTTTGTCTAAGGATGGATATGCTCTTTGATGTTTTCTTTTTCTTTTTCCCTTCGTATTGTTTATCAATGAACCGATTATCTTTGGGCAAAAAAAAAACTCCAATCAGAAATAATCAGAATCGCTGGACCATTATCTCCTTCTTTGATCTCTACGAAATCGAACTTCTCTTCTTTTTTTTTTATCCGCGAAATCGAACTAACTACATTTCCGTTAAAATAATCGTAATAAAACATTACAATTGTAAGGGTAAGTGGTAGAACATTTTAATATTATTTGAACAGAATGGAGAGAACCAATTAACCCCAAGAAGTTGGTTTAGTTGTCAAGACTCAAGACTTTTCCTCATCCATAATGTCTGAAGTTCAAAAGAAACCTTCCAAGTGCTACCAATATTTACGGGCTGATCCATACCGGACAAAGAATTGGACAACTATTATTGAACGGTGAGATTGGTTGTTAGGATTGATCGAGACATGCGTAAGTTGACTTAGATACTTGAGTTATAATTTTATTTTATTTTTTTGGACGGAATCAAGTGATGTGTTCATGGCCAAAGAAGTAATCTGTTAATTTTGCCTACATTCCATGTCGAAAAAACCTAGAGGAATACTTTTTTTCTTTTTTGATCGTCAACCTAGAGGGATGGATGTATAGACTCGTGGAGAAAAGACGCTCATCTATTTCCTGGTTAAATATATTTCAAGATGTTTTTCCATACTTTCCGCATTCCGTTCTAGCTATTTATCCATCTTCGAATTGACTTGAACAACATATTGTCATATACGGATCCCCTCTACCCCTTTTTTCATAACTAACGGAATATCCTTCATTTGTTATATAAATGGAATGAAAGGATCTTTGTTTTGTTTGAATACTTGAATTCAAATGTGTCACCACCACAATAATTGATGGGGTCGAGACTCCGACCCTCTAATCCGCACCCTCAAGCACAAGCACGCAATCATAATCAAGCACAAACGAGAGATCCGAGGAAAATTCCATTATGTATATAAATCACATATATATATACAAGTATGAAAAACCTCTCCGGGATAGCCACAAACCGGCTTCCCCACTCCTCTCTCTCACTCCCTCACTCCGGTGCTCTTCAACAGTCTCTTCGGAAATCTCCGAAAGAAACCCCCCCCCCCCCGGTTGGGGGAGCTCTCTCCGCTCAACTCCCTCTGCCTCACTCTCTCTGTCTTGCGCGCGCGCACACACCTGCCGAAAGGCAGTCCAAAATAAGGAAAAGGGGACCAAAGGGGTTTTATCCCCTACAACACACACCCACACCACTTGGGTGTATCCCAACAATAATTTTGCCCACACTGTGGTATTTGGGAACCAATCATTCTCAAGGTGAAAAACAGGAAAATGCACAATTCAAAATGTAAATATGAGGTGCAAACACCTGAGACCCTTTTTTTTTTTTTTTCTATTTTTTGTATGGTGGATTTTAGGTTCTGGTTTATGGTCAGAATAGATTATAATTCTGTAACAGTGTTTGGGTTACAATCTACTGAATAGATTTTGCACGATTTATTGACCATATTAACCTTCCCGAAAGGGTGGCTTAAAAGGGTTAAAGCCATGTGAGGATTTTTTTTTAAAGGGTTAAAGTAGTAGTAATATATTTGTAAGCCTTTTGTTTTTTGCAAAGAAAATCATATTAAACCCTTTGTTGATTCAATTGATGACCTTGAAAAAAAAAAAAAAAAATCGGTATCCCCCCCCCTCTTTGAAATTCGCATCACTCCCGTTATAATTAGTTTCCACTAACATATATGGAAGAAGATTACAGCTAATGTGAATAACCGAAATGGGTACGTACATGAGTTTAATTATACGAAACACGAGTTTAGAACACACCAATTGTTAATTTGGAAAAAATAGCGATGAAAACAATGGCAGACGTGGGGTGCAGTTTTCTTATGTCAAAATGGTAGAAATTCCATTGTCCATCATGCGAAATAATACAGTAAAATACATCAAAAAAGGACAGTTATCTCTCCCAAAAGAAGTCCTAACTTTCTAAGTTCTAATGTCAGAACTTCACAATCCCGATCTTGCGAAGGGGCACTGGATATACTCCAGTGAACCCAACACCAGCACCAAATTTACGAACCAACACTGAAAACGTTATTAGCCAAAAGCCACCACCAAATCTGGGGGAAACTAGACGGGTAGAGGTAACCGGCCGGGGGTAAACTCAGCCGAGGAAAAAGAAACAATAGCATTCCACAAAGGAAAAGCTGAAAAATAGTAGTAAATAATTCCATCGGCTTCTTTTCTCTTTTATTTGGCCGACACTCCATCAACCCCAAATTCACATGATCTGCACCTACCGGGAGGGTTGAAGGTGGAAGGAAGGAACCAGAGGCAAACCAGGCTGAGTAGAGACCTCGTCGAATGGATTGAAGAAGGATCATAGCCTTTGGAGCAAAGCTGAGCGACCAAATCTGAGTTAACGCTGCCATAGATGGTTAGAAGGATGGATGGGGGAGAAGTAAGGAATGGTAAGGAAGACATAAATCCTTGAAAGAAAAGTGGAACGGAGGCGGTATCTTGGAGAGGAGGAAAAGAGGCAGTGAAGGAGGAGGGGGAGGTGGCGGCCACTTCCACCCCCTATCAAAACTCTAGAGAGAGAGAGGGAGAGAGAGAGAGATCCTTTATGCTGTTCCGGACCAAATGATGAAATGTCAAAAGCTCCTCTAGGGTTACGACATGAATGGATTCTTGTTTCAAACTTTCATGCATCCAAACACCCAGAAGTCAAAGAAGCGAAATTCTAAAGCCAAAAAAATTGGCATCCAAACACCCACCCCCTACATGTGGCAAATTAAACAACAATTCTTTTATTTTATGATGACAATAATAAATTCATGACATTTATATACTACTAGCAGCCGCAGGCATTACCCATCTAGGTCGTGACCAGTTACTTTTAACGGGACAAGGTGTGGAGAACGAGATGCCATAATTTTCCATATCAAACACATACAAGTCCCTATCGTTTCTCTCTATAAAGTAAATGCAGTTCTGTTTGACCCTTGATTCCGCTGTTGTTGTTGTTGGGCAAGAAAAGTTGCAAGTAGTTCCACTCAAGAAAAATGCTCGATTTCCCAAGCTTTCTACCTTCGTCCATGCCAACCTTGAAAAGTCCATGCAACTTGTAAATTTCAACCTCTCTTATCTTCGAAGTCCCTCCCTGGTAATACTTGACCACACCAAACAGCTCCCCACAAGATTCAACTATATCATAGAAAAATTGGAATGCCTCTGGGATTGCTTCGTTTGGTAATTCCTCGGCCTCTAGTTCTGTAACAACCAATTTTGATCCAACAACCTTCACTGTCACTAGAGTTCCGCCTGGACTAGCAAGCCCGTAAATCTTCCTTCCGCACATGGTAGCTTGTCCGAAAACTTCCCGCTCAGATCTCAAGTATTGTTCGGTCCACCTGCTTTCGCCAAGCCGAAGAAAGAGGGCATGACTTTCGGTTGTCACAAGAATGACGACACATTCAGGATCAGTCGGGGGTGCTGACAGAATGCAAGTATCGAACGAAAGGGCTGGTGGCAGCTCTGGAAGCATGATTTTCTCCATGGAAACAGGATTCAATAGAAAGCAGTCATCGGATGTATAATCAAACAGTACTAGCCATCCATGAGCACAAGTACAAATTCTCTTGTTCAGCATCTCTGGGATGCTCACCACGTCGTAGTGATCCTGTGCTATGTCGACGAAAGTTTGAGTGGAGTAGCCTTGACGTTTCTCTCCATGGTTGATGACAAGCCAAGGACATGATAGTCGAGGATGCGGAACAGGAAATGTTGTTGTTGCCATTGCCATTTCAAAATTTTGTCTTTTAATTTCCGCCTGCTAGAGAGAGAGAGAGAGAGAATCTGGCAATTAAATTTCGTATACCAAACACTGAAAGTAATTCCAAATAGATCATGCAATATTGCTATACACATTCTAACATAGTATTTATTGGGCTTTTTACCTATTTTGTTCACTCGTTGGAAGACTATGGAGGGTCTCCTGTTCATGTGAACATATACCCTTTGGCCTTTGCACAATTTCTTTATATAGTACTTCCGAAGACTGGAAAATTGTGTAAAGTTACGAATTTCACTGAATGATTGTGAATTAGAAAACAAAAAAACCTCCAGTGACACAAAGTTTTTTTGTATCTATATATAATGCATGTCGTTCCAAAGAATCTGGTCCCATCTTCTACCTAATAACATGCAGCATCTCCGTACCACCCGATCAATCTTGAATTTTATCGATCGATTGTTAGTGTGTATACAATTATCAGCTGGTAAGAGCGGACATGGGAAGGAGAACTACCATTTTACCGGCAAATTTTTACGCTAAAACTTGAAGTCACATATCACAACATCCAATCATAACCACACGAATTGCAACATTTGTGCTCAACCCTTAATCCAATTTGTAAAATATGAGAGAAGAAATATTTTACTGAATTGAATTTCACTATACAATTAATGAGCTCTCTGTTTATACAGGAGAGGGGGCCTAATTGTAGAAAGAAATCATATTAATTAACTATGGAAGAAAATTAACCTAATAAAAATCAAATCACAATTTCAATATCACGATATCATCTATTTATACAGGAGTATCTATTTATTCTAACACAATCAATGAGAGAGAGAGATGGAGTATAAATTATAAGGAGAGAGACCCTCCAAAGGGAACAAGTTCAATTCTACAGTTGCTAGTTGCTACAATATCCAATCGAAAACAAACACTTATCTACATTATTTTCATTGTTATCGGTTTTTAACTAACCTTTGGGTATCTTAGGAATAAATGCAATGCATCAAGAAACACAGCCTTTTGGTTTGTAAAACCATGCCTATAACAAAGGGGATCAAGATAACCAATCCTGCAAAACATGCCCCTAGAATCGAGCCTCTGTCCATAAAATTCGAACCTTTTCTTCTTAGCATGCACTCCAACAACCCGATCCTTATTCTTTAGGGGATCTTAATTGATTGAGACTAAAGACTCTGTTTTAGTTTATTTGGTTTAATTGGTTTAGCTCTCATGCATTGGGAAACGTGTTTTCAACCTACGCTCTTCTACGGATTTCAATTAGGTGGGTAAGCTGATTCGCATGCGTTCAACTTCTTGTGTTTGGACATCATCCCGAAAATTCCAGAAGAAGAACAAGAAGAAGATGCTTTTACATGCACTTTCATACAACTGTTTTCTTTACTAGGATCAATAGATAAGCAAAAGTATTACACACACAATCAATCTCTAGCCGTCTATTTCTATAATAAATAACTAGATTCGCTCAAACTCTTCCCCAGAATATAAGCAAGAGAGAGAGGGGGGAGGGAATTTACCTCTTAATTTTTCTTAAGAGACACGAATTGCTTGGATGCCAAATCTCATAGACATAGAGGGATATATAGATACTGAGAAATTCGACCCAAGCTAGGAAACCTATTAACTTCCCAAACGTGGAATGCGGTAGTACTATTAAATTTTCTAAAACTAATTTCAAAAAATCACTTACATCCCCCAAGGTTTTCTTTAAGTACAAATTCCCCCTCCAGGTTTGGAAAATGATTTTGAACCCCCTGAGGTTTGGTGACGCATTTCAATTACACCTAATCGTTTAATTACACCCAATCGTTCGCCTGCATCATGTAACTGGATTGTGTTGGGCCCATCTCGGAGTCTCACACAAATGATCTGAGCCATTTAACTTTGTAAAAAACTTGTTTTTGAGGGCCCTTGTAAAAAATTGGCTCAGTCGAATATCAATAAAGGATTGATTGACTCGTCAAATTTTTGGTCTCTAAATTCGCGTGGCTCTTAAAAACATGTATTAAATGAATTAGGATTATTCTAATATCCTCCCAAATGGTGTAGAATAATAGGCAAAAGGTGCATTGATATCTGAAAAAGGTGTATTGATATTTGTGAAAGTGTATTAATATCTGTGAGAGATGCATTGATATCCGAATTTGTTTAGAATTATGTGTATATTAGACGGAGGTAAGCAAAATCGTTAAATGACTCCGATAATTTGTGTGGGATTCCGAGGTGGGTTCAACACAATTTAGTGTAAGCATTTCGGACATTTGATGTAAGTGAAATGCATTACCAAATCTCAAGGGGTTAAAAATTATTTCTCAAAGCTGGGGGGAAAATCTGAACTTAAGCTAAACCGGTGGGGGTAGAAAATATAAGTTCGAATTCACATGAAAAACCAAAAAAAATCTGATAATCATTATTCTTACCTTTTATAAGTTAGAAAAGAGAAAAGGAAACAGAATCCCGATGGGAATGGGAGACATGGACTTTATAAAATACTATTTCCTAATGTTGATGCTCTAGTGAGAGATCCCGGGCACCTCTTTATCAGGACAAAAAAACCCCTTTAGACCCCGTCCGGTTTGGTACACAGGAGTTTCGAGACCTAAAACGAACAAGTCTGTGAGAGAGAAAATTCTTGCTCTGATTCCAACCCTAGAGTTTCTGAAGGGATGAGGTAACCACTGATCTTAATTAATTGCAGATGTTCTTCTTCTATCATGTATCCTTTCATGATTTCATCAATCACAAAAAATTTACGACTCGTCGTGGAAGCTTCAATTTTTTATGCTCACACAAGCAGGCCCAGCTTATCATTCTAAAAATCCATTGTGCTTAATAGCAGCAGAAACTGCGCCAATGCTGAATTTTTTTTTTTCCCCCGAATTACAAATTTCGTACAATTTGAGTTGTCTTGCTAGGGGTTGGTATGAATTCATTCAAGGCCATAATATTTGTTTTTCTAATAATTCCAAGTGCCGGCATTAGTTTATCCTGTCACCTAATCCCTTGGGCAATTCATACTGTTAGGGGTGTTAGCCGAAACTGGAAACTCGATCGAAACTGAAAAAACCGGACCGGACCGAATTTTTTAAACCGGTTGAATAATTTCAATCCGGTTCCGGTTTATAAAATTTTATAAACCGGAAAAATAATTTCTATCCGGTTTATGTGTTTTGAAAACTGGTCGAAACTGGACCGGTTATATATATGTATATTGGTCTAATAAATATATTTATTATATAAAATCAACCATATATATATATATAAACTATTTTTATGGGCTTAATTATATTTTTATGGGTTTTTTTTTTTATGTATTGGTTTCAAAATTGATCCTTTTTTGTTGGGCCCAAAAAAAGGGTTCAATTATGGGTTTTTGGTTGATATTTTGTGGGTTGAATTGTGGATTTTTTGATGTGTTGGGCCCAAAATATGTCCCGTGAATGAAAACCGGATAAATCGGACCGAAACTGGTTGAGCCAATCGAAACCGGACCGGATTATCTCAACCGGTTCCGATTTCTAAAAATCTCAAACCGGATAACCGGTTTCGACCGAAAAATATGCTGAAACTGGTCGAAACCGGACCGGTATCATCCATACGTACTGTCAACTAGCGGGGTGGATTAAACTTCCGTATAAAGTATGAAGTGATCTGAAGTGACCTCACAGAAGTTGATCGTACCAAAAGAGGCGTGGTCGAAGTTTTTGTGGCACACATATATGACACCATTGTTTGTTCAATTCAATAACTCAGCTTTTTCTCTTTGAACGGAATTCATAAGCATAGATACACACATGAACTATATTTAATTTGTGCCCTCCGAAAAGAAAACAGATGTACCTTACATACCTTTCACATACACTTTACCACCAATAACTTCTGGTAATCTGGTTATTGATGAGAAGAAGGATGTTCTAACCTAATCTTTTTAATTATCAGAGGAAAACTAGTGATGTACGTATTTCCCGTAGGCACTACAGCTGCCACTTCTACCTTGAGATCGAAGTCTCCTTTAGATTGTCCCTTCACCATTGCGAACTCTGGAAAGAAAATTCATTCTCTTAGTGTGTGTTTTTTTAAAAAAAATTTCAGGAGATCGGGAATGGATGGGAAGTTATTAGAGCAGAAGACGCCAGAGCTAGAGGAGACATCCGTGGACGAGCAGATCAGAGATTGGAGTACTCTTCCAATTGAGCTTTTGAGCTTGATCTCATCAAGTCTCTTTCCTGATGACTTCGGAAGGTTTTGTTGCGTTTGTAAGAAATGGAAGTTGGTTCCTTCCTTACCAGTGCCACGTCCAACTCAATGCCCAATTCCCCAATCTCAGTGGCTCATGCTTTACCGCGGATGTAGCAAAATGGAATTGAATTTTTCCCACCCGTTGTACAAAGACACTTACCGGATGGATATTCCTGAGTTATCTGGTGCATTGCTTCGCTGCTCCAAGGATGGTTGGTTGCTTATGTCTAGAGGCAAACACTCTGTCTTCTTCTTTAACCCCTTCACCAAGGCCAAAATTGACCTCCCGGATCTACCTCACAACTACTATTTCAATGCTATATCCTTCTCTCGTGCTCCAACATCCTCGGACTGTATGGTCTTCGGTATATATGCCTCTTTTGACCGCGTTAAATTTTCTGTCATTTCTCGCGGTGAGGAAAAGTGGACTGGAGATCAGCTTGAAGGGGAACAAGATTTTCACCATTCTCCCACCAATCCAGTTTTCTACAATGAACTTGTTTACTGCTTGGGTGAAGATGGTACCTTGGGGGTGTTTAATCCAAAGGATTTCAGCTGGAAAGCAGTTCAAAACCCTGAAAAATCTCGCCATTTTTTGTTCGAAAGTTATTTGATGGAGTGTGATGGGAAGCTAATGGCAGTGTTTGTGGGAAAAAAAGGAAGAGGGGTTTCTGTTTACACTCTAGACGATTCAAAGATGGCTTGGGAAAGAGTATATGATTTGGGCAGTAAAATGCTATTTGTGAGCCATGCGGCATCTTTTTCAGCCACCAAAGTAGTGAAGGGAATGGAGAACAAGATATATTTTCCGAGATTCTGTGGGAAGCATGGTGTATTCTTCTCTCTGGCAACCCACAGGTATGAATCTTTTGGGAGTCGCCTCTCTAGAAAGGATTTTCAGGGAATGGAGGAACCGCTTCATTGCTGTTGGATTGTGCCGAGAACTGAAACACATTGCGACGGAGAAGCACTTAACTGGCTATTAGCAGCGGATTGATCATGACACAACTGTTATTTCTCCCATATGGGAAAAAAATTTGGTTTGTAATATATGCACAAAACTGATGGAAACATTTTGGATGAGTTTTTTTTTTTATGGAATACAAAAATTTGTAGGCCAAGTTTTAAGTGTTAATTATTGGGCGTAGGCTGTATAGAACAGTATTTCATATAACGTCATCTGCAATTTGTAGAATAATATCATGCTTGCATCTTTTTTTTTTGAGATCATTATCATGCTTGCTCTTGCTCACCTAGTTTTGATTAACCATGTTTTGATTTGTCGCCTAGTACACTCTTGGTCTTGGGGTAATTTTTCCCCAATCAAGGTGGAAACTTATAAGTTGTGTTATGCGCAGAGACACATATATATCATGCACATATGATTTCTATGGGCCGATCTTGGATCCCACAAATATTGGGCCCACAAAAATGATTCAGACCGCTTATTCTTTTATAATATTTTTTTCTGGATTCGTGCAAAAAATCATTTCTATCATATATTGGTAAGGGTTTTTAGAATTCTTAGGGCGAAACTGAGTGATTCTGTAACGCCCCGATTTTTCAAGGAATTCCGGGCGCATTACTCTTAAAATATGCTGAATTTTACAAACTTCTAGGCCCCTATTTATCCTTATACAAAAATTACAATTTCAAAATAATACAAAAAAATAAAATAAAATCTATGTACATTTATTTAACAAAAGCAACTACAGAGCGACTCTAGTTTTTGACACGAACTCCAAGCAACGTTGGCCCAGACTCTGTTCGAGGGGTCCCACCTGTATTAACTACTCTACTGTAGAATTCTGCATGCTCTGGCAAATTAATCGCCGAAGCAAACGATTTGCCAGGATACAAACGTATCCTGAGTGATAATTCATCAAGTAAAAATCTTAAAACCCAATACCATAATATGCAGTTTCAACAAAAATAATACAAAATTATATAACAATAACAATACACAATCACAGGTAGCCTTTTATGAATTTCAAACAAAGTTGCAGAAACGTAATACATTATCTCCTTCTTACTATCCATTAACTTAAGTGAAATATAAGATCTTCTCCACAAGCTATTTTCCTCTCCAATCACTAGCCATGCCCTGTCCCATGAGGTCACTTCATTTAAAAATCTGTCAAAATAATTGTGGGGTTGTATTCACTCTTCCATATTGGGCCTCACTCTTTCCTATCTGAGCTATTTGGTTGCGAAACTTCCAATAATTATTTTCTCTGATGTTAAAGGGTGTCCGATTCAGCTTATGTGTACCTTGACTAATTTCATGTTTAGTCCGATCAAAAGCCGGTCATTCACGTCGGAACTAGAGGATTCATAACAAAAAATATTGCGGCATGTACGTAACCACCATAATCTAACCTACCAACCAACCGAACTACTCCCTCCGTCTCGATTTGTCTGTCTCTTTCCACTATTTGGGACCTTCAACAAAATTGTCTATATGTTTCAATCTATAATGATTTTTATATGCAATATATAGATCTACATCTTAATTAATTCTATAATATGAATTTCGTATGTTCTTTTTTCGTTGTTCACATTGTGACATGTTTTAGATTTTTTTTCAACTCTTTACTGTAGAATGGAGGATGATGGGGTTGAGGGGTACCGTATATAGAAGATAATGAGGAGTTGTTAAATGAGCTCACACCACGTATTGGTATGGAGTTTGAGTCGGAGGAGGTTGCTTTTCAATTCTATAACGAATTTGGAGGGATTAGGGGATTCGGTATTAGATGAGATTACCATACGAAAAGCAAAAAAGATGGTCTCATGACTAATAGAAAGTTTGTTTTGTCGTAAGGAAGGAGAAAAGGAAAAGGATAAGCGGCGTTCCATAGTCCTACAACCTAGACAAGAGACGAGAACAAAGTGTGTACTGCAAATTTGTATATATCATTTAATCGGGATTCGATGAAATGGGAGGTGAAAAAGTTTGATGCATAATGTCCACAATCACCTATTGCATCTTCCAGAAACTGCTTATTTGATGTCAACACAAAGGAATTTGTGTGAAAGTCAGGCTTTGAATATTGAAATAGCTAATGCTGCTGGGTTATCACTCAAGTTATCACATGATTTTCTTAGTGCTCAAGTAGGAGGGCCCGAATTTGTAGGGTTCAAAATTGAGGACCACAAGACCTACTTACATGGTAAAAGACAAAGGGACCTACAATATGGTGAAGCGGGAGCTTTGTTGAGATATTTTCAACAACAAGCTATTGACAATCCGTATTTTTACCATGAAATTCAACTAGATGTTGATGAGATGATAACTAAAGTTTTTTGGGCTGACCATCAGATGATAACAGATTATGGAATTTTTGGTGATGCATTATCATTTGACTCAATATTTCGAACAAAACAAAGAGTATCGGCCGTTAGGTGTGTTTACGGGCTTTAACCATTATCGCATGACGGTAGTTTTTGGTGCTGCATTGTTGTATGATGAAACCACGGCCTCATTTGAGTGGTCATTTCGAACTTTTTTAAAAGCAATGTCGGGAAAGAAGCCTCTCACCATTTTCACAGACCAAGATCGAGCAATGGCGCCTAATGCAATTTCTCAAGTTATGCCCGAGGTTAGTCATGGATTGTGTACTTTTCACATTATGCAAAATGCGTTGAAGCATTTGGGCTACTTGTTCAAAGATGATTCAAATTTTAGTCGTGATTTCAAAGCATGCATTTACGATTATGAGGATGAAAGTGAATTATGTGAAGCATGGGATTCATTGATTTGTAAGTATAACTTGGAGAACAACTCATGGATGACGCAAACTTGGAAACTTCGGAACAAGTGGGCGCATGTGCACATGAAGTGGTCATTTAGTGCGGGAATGAGAAGTACCCAAGTTAGTGAGAGCTTGAATGCAAAATTGAAGAAACACTTGAAATCTGACCTTAACATTGTTGATTTTTTTTACACATTTCAACAAAGTAGTTATTGAAAAGAGGATTAAAGAGAGAAATGCGACATTCGACTCTAGAGAAAAGTTGCCAAAAATGAAGTTTCAAAGTTCACCCATGTTGGCCCAGACTTCAAAGCTGTACACACCTAAGGTTTTTGAATTGTTCCATGCCCAATTTGATGTTTCCCTTGCTTGTAAAGTAGAAAACTTTCATGAAGTTGGAGGAGAATTTAGTGGTTTGGTTGAGAAGGTGGGAGAGGGTAGAGAGTATACTGTGGTGGGCAATGTGAAATTTGATGAGTTAGGAGGAGGTAAAACTTGTCAAGAAATTCGTTGTGACTGTCGAAATTTTGAAAGTTTCGGAATTTTATGCGGTCATGCAATAAGAATGCTCCAACGAATGAATGTTATGAAAGTCCCTGAAAAATATGTTTTGGGCCGGTGGAGGCTAGATGCAAAGGGTTGTTCATCAAAGGAACACAAGGTCATAGAGGATGAGGATGATCCTAAGTTGGTGATAGCTAGGCGTTTTAGGAATTAATCTTTGTCCTAGCTAGAATGGTGAATTTAAGCAGCCCGGTCATCCGAATATGATGCGGCATACAAGTTGGTGGACGAAACTATCAGAGATTTGTGCACGAAAGTGGATAATATGATCATTGCTTCTGGAGATTCAAGTAGTGAAGGTCACATGGATGTGGAATTAGACGTGGTTGATCCTAATCTAAAACGAGCGAATTGAAGGGCTTTAAGAAAAACAACAATGCTACTCACATGCACCTTGGTGTGAGAGGATAGCAAAGAGGAAAAAAGTTGTCTCACGATCTCGCCTTAGTCAGGTATTTCTCTTACTTGGAGTATTGATAACAAGTTGTCTATAACTTTTGGTTTGTGCAATACCTATTATAGTATAAGTTTTACAACTGTATGGGATTGAAAAATTACAGGACCCTGCAAGTGTACCTATTCCATCTAAAGATCAGCCACAAGTAAGAGTTTGTTATTTGTGTCTAAAGTATATACTTCACGCTTGATGATATTTTTTTAGTGCATTTGCTTGTAACAATGTTTTATGCATTAGGATGAGATACCCTAGCCTATTTCCCACAAATGGTGCCGTCATCCTCCCAAGCATCTTATACTCCACAGTTTTTCTCAGGTGTTTGATGTACATAATATTTCAGAACAAAGTTAACTAATTTTTCTTATTCTAATGCATTTTCCGACTTTTTCTAGGGAATAACATTTGAGCAAGTGGGGCACACTTTCATGAATGAAGCGAGTCACAATGGAAGCGAGACCGAGCCAATATTCTTCGCTAATGATAGTTTTCTTGATTTGTTATGCAATTCGCAACCATCCGATTCGGCTTATATGTAATGTATGGGGTACACGTAGTTTATTTTGTTAACGCTGAACTCGTACAATTTTTTTGGGTGTCTACGGGATTTATCTTTCTTGCGGATTTCAAGTGATTTTGTGGATGGTTGTTGAACATACTTTGAGCAGATAGACGTATTTCGCCAAGGTTTATGTGGTTTGCAATGAATATGGAGAGAAGCCTATTTTTTGTTTGTTCCAAATATGCACAGCTGTTTGTTAATTGGCCAATTGTGCACAGCTGCTTGTTCCAAATGTGCACAGCTCCTTGTTCCGTAACTGGCCAAACAGAAATTTATAGCCCTGAAGATTGTGGATGTTGGTAGGCATGAAACGCTGTAGTATTGAGCTAGCACAGCAGTTTGCTGCTGCCCCAAAGGGGCAGCAGCCCCCCGAGTCCTAATTAAACTAGGGCCTTGCTATTTGCAGCCACTTATTTCCTGAACGTAGCCTGTATATACTATGGTACACACCTGTTTATAATATGGTACACAGACTACGTTCAGAAAATTTGTGGGCTGCAAATAGCAAGACCCTTAAACTAGCATTGAACCGGCCGTCCTATGCACAGAGTGAACGAAAAATGGTTTCACAATTTTTTTTCAAAGAAAATACACATTCTATTTTATTAATTTGAATTCTACATGGATATAATTGTATAAAAAAGAAAAGTTAAAAATAAATTGTTCTTATGCTTATTAACGAAGATGCATCCAACTCCCAATTTTAATGGTTTAAAAAATATTCGTCATTTCTATGACACCTCGATCTAACATGCTAACAACACTTACAAAAAAATCCACAAAGAAAATACAGAAAGGAATAAATAATGAAACATAAGAACACCATCGAAAGAGCAGAGTTCGATTCCCGTAAGCATCCATCTCCCTCTCCAAGTCCTCTAGGATAGAGCAGATTAACTTTAACCCAATGACAAAAAAAAAAAGAAAAGAAGAACAATTGTTATTCGTTCACTTCCAACCGTCCAAAATGAAAAGGAAAAATATTAGATCAGCAAATTATATAATGATAAAAAGCATGGGTCTAGTCCACCGTGCTTTTGTAAGAGTGCATATATTTTAGACATCTCCAAAAAAAAAAGAAAAAAAGAGGCAATTTGAACTTGTACCTATCGCACAGGAGGACCAATAGATCGAGGTTGTTATATATATCTTCATAAGGATGTTTGGGATGGATTGCAAGATTGGAAGGAAATAAGAAAATTTAAAATTCGAGATAGAAAGTTACAAGTATGTATTCATAATGCTATAATCAAAAATTGATAACCAACAAATGTTGCTACATCAGTTTTTGATTATTCATTTAAGACATTGCTAAGGTTAGCAATGTAGATGTTTACAATAGCATAATCAAAATTAGATAACCAAAACTTGTCACATCATCTTTTCAAACTACAAAAAACTAAAAACAGTGAACAGTGAAAAATAGCTTTTCTAAAAATAATTTTGAAACTAATGAAAACTATTTACTAGAAATAGAAAATAGTTTTTGAAACTTTTTTTTGGAAAAAAACGATTTAAAAAAACTGTTTTCTAAAAAAAAAATATTTTTGTATAATGATTGATGTATTTGATTGAGAATATGTAGGGTCTATTAAATTTGGTTATTGTCAAAAGATTGCTAGTTTTGATTGTCCAAATCCCAAATTTTGATTATTTCTAAGAAGGTTGTTAAGTTTGATTATAGCAATGTGAGCCATATTTTGCAATTTGCACCAACATTGTTAACTTTAACAACATTTTATTTTTGATTATAATATTGTGGATACTCTCATAGAGTTTGAATTGAAAACGGTAAACGCTATGAGGCAAATATGCCTCTAAAAAACATTTCTCAATTAAAAGCTGATTTAAGGAAAATGGGAAAGAAATTGGTTGATCATACTTGCTATAAAGAAGACGGAAAATTCGGCAAAATAGGTAATTAGAACTACTACAATTAGATTTACTTTACGGGTAGTCCTATGGTACACACCCCTTATTAGGGGTGTACCGTACACACCAAAATTTTAAACCATTGGATTTCAAAGTAAATAATCCAGACCACTCAATTAATAGGTCAATTAACAAAATGAAAAAATGGCTTAACAGGTAAACGGTGGGCTATCCCTCCCTGACTCTCAGTAGTCTCTCTCGCTCTCCGTATCTCCTCTCTGGCTCTACTCTACCCCTCCTCTCTGGCTCTCTCCCTACCTTTCGAAGACCTCACTCCGACGATTTCCTCCGCCATCTTCCCACATCTCAATCCGTAGTGATTTCGCATGACTATCGTCTCTGTCTCTCTGTCCCTCCCACTGCTCGTTCTGGTTTGACGACCACACTCAGGCGACCACTCACTCCGACGTCCTCGCTAGCGTGACAGTAAGTCTCTCTCCCTTTCTCTTCGGGCCTGGTAACGGTGATTTCTCACCAAACACATAACGAAAGGGGAGCAACTGTGGGCTCATTCCATCTTGTTCCTTTTAATTGAATCCTTTCATGGGTTAATAAATCAGGTTTGTCTTTAGGAAAAAACTAGGGCTTTTTCCGTAGATAAGGAATTGGTTCAACCTTTTTATTGTGTAGTTTTTTTATGCCTTCATCTTATCAATGCTATTCATAGTTGAATGAAAATTTTGATTACGTAGTTTCACTGCGAACCACGTGTTCGATAAAATGCTTCTCTCAACTATATGACTCCAATGTATGATGGAAATTAGCTCTACGTAATGCATATCATCTTAGTTTGTGAGAAAATTGAACTAATTGATTGTTTATGGATGCTAATATCAGAATAGCTGAAATGATCTTGCAAGATTAGGCATGGATACCCCTTGTCTGCAGTTCTTCTGGTAGCTATTACGAGCCAAGTAAGTAAAAAGTTATCCAAGTTTTAGTCGAAAGATATCCAAAATTTCTTCAATTCACCACTGTTGTTATTACTGTTGATCGATTTTCTTGTTTTCTAATTAGGGGGCTGGGGAAATGTTTGGTGCTGCAGTTCTTAGTATTAAAACAGCTGGGATGATTTCCCCATCAAATTGACAAACGAAGAAAACTTAGGGGAAAAAACTGTGCTTGCATCATGCATATTGATATAGTTTAAACTGTGCTTGTATCCTTTACTTTTCGAGATTTTCCCATCTTTGTTCTTTGTTTTGAAACAATAGTTTAATGGCTTTTACCCCCTTTTGAATGTTTTCAATTCTAGAACTCATCTTTGTCCTTAGAACCATGAAAATGCAGAAATTGGTTTCTCCACCCGTTTTCTTTTATTACTAGCGAATAGGTGTTTGGAGCTATCCCTCTGCAGTATATATTCTTTGAATGGGTGTTTAGAAAACTCTATAGCTTATGTGAATGGGTGTTTGGAGCTATCCATCTGCATGATTGGTAGTGCATCTTTAAGATAGAAAGACAGAGGGGACTAACTAAATGGAAAATAAAATTAGCCTACTTTCATTGCTTAAATTGCGTACTTAAATTGGACTTGACATAGTGTACAATTCTTAAGCCCTTATTTCATAATTCGGTTATTTCATATGTGACCAATATTACGTCATTGACCGTTTGTATATTGGTATCATTTACCTAATCACCACATTTTTGGTAAAAGCCTTAGTGAACAATTAAATCTGGCTCATTATTCTTAGTCGTTGATTAATAACCTTAATAAATAGTTAGTCTAAGCATCCAAGTCATCGACTTTATAGTATTTTCTTTGTTACATTTCTTATATTATCTTTTTACAATTTGTGGCACAAAAGAATAGGTGTTTTGCTTCTGCAATGCATTATGAGCTGGTTCCCATTACCTAGGCCAAATATCTCCAATGTTATGTGCAGATGGTAGGGGTAAGTAGTTTATGGGTAATTTGAGAGTGGGGGTTGGAGCTTAGGGGTTAATGATATTTGGAGACAATAGGGGTTAATGATATTTGGAGACAATAGAACTGTGCGTTTTAGTTATTGAGTAGAGCTAATTTTTTTTATTGGAGGCATCAAACTTCCATGCGAGTTGAGGACCAAAATTTAATCTGAGGGGATACAAACCCAGGTAAAGGAAAAAAAAAAGTTTCAGTTTGAATTCTATTCTTTTTGTAATCATGTCATTGTTTTTTATGTTTTCCTTTTGTTAGGTTTCAGTTTTATTCAATTCATTTTCTCCAACTCTCTCGGCACTTCAATTTGAGACCAATTGGATTAGGTCAATTAGTCAAGAGAGGAAAGAGAGAGGTATGCGTCCAACACATTTGGCTATCACTTTTTACACTTTGAGTGGATGTGCACGTCTCTTGTCCTGTTGTAATTTCAATTTTTAAAAATACTCACGCTGTCAATTTATAGGCTTGATGAATTGTTTTTAAGCATTTGATAAATATCATAAATCCGTTAGTTCTCAAAGCTTCTTGTGATTGCTCATGGTTAAACCCAATCATCACTTGGGTATAGCTATACATTTTATGTGTTTTTATTTAATTGTTTTAACTACAGCCCTTTACTTTTCTTGTTATGTAGATATTATGGATCAGTCTGATGGTAGTCAGGGTGGTCATGCAAATGTCCACAATGATAAATTTAATTCTAGCATTTATAGTAAGAATGACATTCTCGAGCAGAAATTTGATTCAGAGGATGATGCACATGCCTTCTACAACGCATACGCTAAGGAAATGGGGTTTAGCATACGGAAAGATAGGTTGGAAGTCGATGAGGCTAATGTGCCTCGTAAGAGGAAATGGGTATGTTCAAAGCAAGGTCAAAGATCTAAAAAACATTTGGACCGTAAGGATCGGAAAAGACCCCCCAGGGATGAAACTAGAGTTGGATGTCGAGCTACTTTCAGAATCCGATATGATAAAGGAGTTGAAAAATATGTGGTGACTCACTTTGACGATGAACACAACCATCCATTTATAGAGAAACGTTGTGTGCCTTTCCTCCTCTCACATAGGCATGTGAGTGATGCGGTTAAAGCTCAAACAAAAGCTATGCACAATGTCGGTGTGAAGACAGGTCAGATCATGGATTTGAAAGTCAATGAATTAGGGGGGTACGGTGATGTGGGCTTCACTCTCAAAGATCTGCAGAACAAAATTGAAGTTGAGCGCAGAGTAGAACTCAAAGATGGGGATGCAGAGGGTGCTTTGGGTTACTTATCTGCGAGAGCCGATGCCGACCCAATATTTTTCTTCAAGTATACCGTGGATGAGGACAACCGGCTAGGTAAATTGTTTTGGGCAGACTCGAAGTCTCGGATGGATTACGCTGCTTTCGGTGATGTACTGATATTCGACACAGCCTATCGAACTAATGCATATAAGAAACCGTTTGTCATTTTAGCTGGCGTGAGTAACCATTTTCTGACGACTATTTTTGGTTGTGCCTTGTTGGTTGATGAGACGTTTGCAACATACACATGGGTGCTGGAAACCTTAATGGAGGCCATGGATAACAAACGACCTGTGTCCGTAGTGACAGATGGTGATAGGGCAATGTGTCAGGCAATTCAAAAAGTCATTCCGGATTGTAGGCATCGTCTTTGTTTGTGGCATCTGTCGCGAAATGCCGCGACAAATATCCACAAACCTGAGTTTCAAGAAGATTTCAAGCGGTGTATGCAAATGGATTGTGAAATAGATGAGTTCGAAAACGTTTGGGATCAGGTGGTGAAACGGTACAATATTGAGCAAAAACCTTGGGTGTTGGAGACTTATAGCAAACGTTCTTTATGGGCTCAGGCATACCTTCGTGGCTATATGTTTGCTGGAGCATCGAGTACACAGCGGGTAGAAGGCATGAATGCCTATTTCAACCAGTTCTTAAAACAGAGACTAAGGCTATTTGAATTTATGGTACATTATGATAGAGCTCTTGGGCGTATTCGAAATAGAGAGGCAAAGGCAGAGGTCCGAACAGAGAATAGTTTTCCGGTTTTGACTACATCACTGAAGCGTCTAGAGAAACATGGAGCCGACATGTTCACTCGAAATATTTTCTTGTTATTTCGTGAGGAACTTGACCGAGCAAGCAAGTACAATGTGGAGAAAACAGTTGTGATCGAGGGGATAGACCATCACAAGTATTACTTATCTAAATACGGGTCACCTGAGAAAACATGGACAGTTGACTATCATCCAACGCGGAGAATCGAATGATGTGTTCTTGCTTGAAATTCGAATCGTTTGGCATACCCTGCTGCCACATGATTTGTGTTATGAAATTAAACCATCTATTGTGTATTCCTCAGAATTGTGTCTTGCAGAGGTGGGCGAGGCAACATAGGCCTAACCATCAGGTACATACTCATAGCAAAATTGATACCACACTAACTCAGATAGCACGTTACGGTATATTAAGCTCACTTTTCAACGAAGTGTCGTATTATGCCTCACACGCTGACTTGGATTTCAAAGAGGCTAGGGAAGTAGCCGTCCAGTTTCTGTGGCGGTTGAAGAAACGCCGGGCAATGACAAAAGAGGATAACCCCAACAGTGTTCAAGGAAATAGGAAGACCAAGCTGTTTGGCATTGGGGATCCTAATATAGTCAAGACCAAAGGTAATCCGGGGGGGAACTCTTCTATGGGCAAACCCAAAAGGCCAAGGAAATGCGGAAGGTGCAGGGTTCCAGGCCACACAAAGAGAACGTGTCCAAAATTTCCTTCAGCTAGCCGAGGAATGGGTAGTATCTCGTTCGATAAGAATGACTACCAACCACCAGCGACACACTGTCCTTCGGAGGACGGCTATCCAACTCCTCCTCCTTCCCCTTTTACACAAATAGGATGTAAAAGGAAATCAACAGGTCCTGCTATGACCCATCATGTGAAAAGGCAACTTTACACTAACCATGAGCGTACAGATCTAACTCTTTTGGAGTCAGGACATGACATCAATAGAGCAACTGCGAGTCGTGATGCTCAAGTGTGCCAAAATGGATCATTTAGAATTAGTGAAGCTAGTAAGGTATGTCTACCTCTGGTGTAGTTTAAAATTTTGGGATTTTAATTGCACTATTATTTTCTACATGATGTTTGTGTTTTCCCAAGCAAGCACCAGTACTATTGTAAAGAGAGACCACCTTTGATCACATTTTTACAAGTTAAAATTTTTTGGAATATTTCTTGAAAAGTAGTACAATGATGTTCATCCTATGGGTAATTTAATCATTTGTGTTCTCGCAGGAAGATGAAGAAGGAGCTGCAACAAATGGAGCCATCCAGTCAAGTTCTAGTGTCTTATAGGTGGCATTATCTTGCCTTTATGGTGTCTTATGAGTTATTTTAGCTTTTTTAATTGCCTCATTGAGTTTGGGCATGTAGACTAGCTTATCAATGCTTGTTAAGTTTGACGATATACTTTTCTGATAAGTTAAATTGCTTCTTCAGTTAGTACTTATTTGCATTATTTTGATTAAAATTTGTCCCCCTGTGGCTGCCTATTTGAAGCCCATTCTCATAAATGTATTCTTTCCATTGAATTGGCTTTTCTTATTACCAGAAGAGAAGAATATGCATAACATCTTCAGTTGATTGCAAAAGACAAGTCGGCTGTTATTTGATCAATATAGTAATGCTCGGAGTTCGAAGCGTACTTTGCATATGGAGTTCGAAACGCCCGGCATGGGCTCATACATACTATTGTTTTTGAAGTTTGTTGTTGCTGTTGCCATTTTGAGACGCAAGGTGTTGGGCTAGGCCATAAAGCAAGGAAACCCTGTCAAAATTTTCTCCATTTGGGTTAGTGTCTAGTATTTTCTCGGTTTTGTGTCTAGCTAACCAATGCTTCACCTTTCAATGAAGTTTCTCTATTACCCACACTAGTATGTTTGGATGAAATATAAAAAACTAGGTTGAAGATATTGGTCCCTGTCACAGAAAACGTCGTGTTTTCTCATTAGCAGCTCCATTTCTGCAGTTAGTGTTTTCTTAGCATGCTGTGAGCTAATTTGGGCAATAAAATCTGTGCTTTTCCTGCATTCCCAGGAATGGGGCTGACAATAGATCTAGCGGTCATCCTTCAAGGAGAAAACTTGCTGAATTGATATCAAGCTGTGAAGAAGGATCTCTAGGTAGAGCTTGAACTTCTGTATGCTCTGCGATAAGCCGGTTAAGAAGTGTTACCAACGAGTTTGACGAGTATTTACTATTTAGAAGAATCTATGCCTGTTTTTGGTTGGAGTGAGTTTTACGAATAAAAATGGTGTACACCAAAAACCACCATTTTATTGTACACCAAATGTACACCGTACCATGTAGGATCCACTTTGAGGGTCTACAAAAATTATCAAAACCGCTCAATTTGTTTACAAATGCTGTATA
The DNA here is from genome assembly GCA_018127125.1 of Rhododendron griersonianum. Lineage (NCBI taxonomy): Eukaryota > Viridiplantae > Streptophyta > Magnoliopsida > Ericales > Ericaceae > Rhododendron > Rhododendron griersonianum. The sequence continues at coordinate 39,050,450 of CM030795.1, read as the reverse complement.
AGGAATCTTGCAAAAAATTAGCTCATGCGGGTATGGGTAAGGACTTCATCTATTCTTTTGCTCTGATAGGATTTTTGTTGGAAAATTGAGCAAATAATGGATGAAACCTTTATCGGTTGGATATCGGCAACCACATTAGGCATTTTTGCGATCGGAACCGTCTAATTTTGTACTTATATTGACTAAATCATCTTCGTACCAATAATGAAGTTAATTGTGTATCGTTAGACACTTGATTGGATAGAAAATTTGGAATTTGTTAATGAATTTGCTTCTCGTTGAAGGGGCTTTCTAAACTCGATTGAGCCCAAAATTTCAAGTGAATGTTTTATCAATAAGCACAAGGAAATAAACGGTATCGATCATTGTGATTGTGTTGCCGTCGCCTGGCTACTACACATTCAATTGCAGCAGAAGACTTAGTTTACTATTAATTAAGTTGAACGTATAGATTGTAAAAGTAATTGCTGAGTCTACTATGAAAATAGGTGATCTAAACGGTTAGAATTTCATATCTTATCAATTCCATCAGAGCCACCCAAATTAAAGATCATCGGCTATCGGCAACCACGTGGTCGAAGGACATTTAATGCATTTCGAGGTTTTAAAGTCTTATAATGCACCTCTTGAACACTGCCTAAGGTACTTCTTCGCGATCAGAACCATCTATCTTATAAATCTTATAGAGTAGATCATTCATATCAAGAATGAAGTTTATTGGACACCCGTAACCACCTCATTGGAATAGCTTAATCATGCAAAACTTATTAGACTCGTCTATTTTTCTATATAAAAAGTGTTTCGTCTATTTTTCACCAGGGCCGGCCCAAGGGTGAGCCCAGCAAGCCCTTGGGCTTGGGCAACCCCCTTGGGCCAGGGCAACCCAAATTTTTTTTTGTGAACCAAGAAAAAACAAATTTTAGGAAAAGGCCCAGCCCACAGTTGATAGTCCACAGAACCAAAGCCCAGTTAAGGGCAAAAAAAATGTGGTTAGTATAGAAAAACTATTCTACCATGCTTTTCGAAAAGTATATTACCACACTTAAAACAAAACGTGATTGAAATGAATAGAAAAATTATTCTATCACGCTTTTACGAAAACGTAGTTAAATAAGTGAGTATATTTTATCACGCTTCAACACAAAATGTGATTGAAACGAACAACGAACTTATTCAATCACACTTTTACCAAAACGTAGTTAAACAAGCGAGCATATTTCATCACGCTTCAAAACCAAATGTGATTAAAACAAGAAATTACAATCACAGTTCTATCAATACTATGATAAAAACTATTTTTTATCACGGTTTCATTAGTAAAGTGATATGAAAATTTCATTCCATATTTCTTTATCACACTTTCATTAAAACTGTGATCGTTTTAAACTTTTGAGCGTGGTCTTTATCTATTATTCTAGTAGTGCATTTTGAAAAGTTAGTGAGTAAAAATGTAATAATAATATTTTCATAGAGGGTAAGGAAAGAAAGTAGAGATAAAAATTGATGTGAAAGGTGTAATGCTGATATCTTTTTAATAAGTTGAATTACGAAGCAGGACATTTAAAAAGGGACGGAGGGAGTAATACTTTCTTGAACGTAGGGACCCTATTTCCGGTTGAAAATTTGAGAAGGTAGTGGCCTCAAATGCCTCCGTCCTAGTGCTGGGCCTGCACTTGTAGATCATATTATGGCCTATGTCATTGGTGTAAATCAGTATGTTGACTATAATAATTTTTTTTAAGAGAAAGTACAACGACAATAAATTTACAAAATTATTTAGATTGTACTTCCATGACCTAGTTCTAAGGACCACCATTAAATTTGGATTTGTATGTATAGGGTGAAGGTTTCGCACCGATCTGCCTGTCAAATATATAGTGCCAATTATTAAGTGCACCGCCCTGAATATCCATATCTTGAGACAGTTGGATAATTATTTGTTTTAGTGACCTCTCATTTTTCCATGAAATTTTGAAGGAATTTTGATTTTTTGAATTAAGATTTGTAGAGAAAGAACTTAATTTAGACTAATATTTTGAGAGGAAATTGTAGTTGGATTCGAAAATTTGGGTATAGTACTTATTTTTTGGATGAAAATTTTGAGCGAGAACTTCATTTTTAGTTTAAATTATTGACGTATTGTGTAGGGACAAATAAGAATTTGAAAAAATAGTGTGGAGGGAATTGAAAATTAAGATAATATGGTGAAAATTTTAAAATTTGAAAAAATAATGTGGCGGGAATTGAAAAATAATTAGTGGTATGGTATTTTGCTGTTTATAACTATCGTTTACTGAACATTCCGATTGAATTTTTTTTATATGACACGTTGTGGGTATGAAAACGCCAATTTATGGTGTTGTCATAACAAATTTGGTTAGATTACTGAATTTGTGGTATGGTATTTTGCTAATTATAACTATCGTTAACTGAACATTCTGATTGAATTTTTTTTATACGATACGTTGTATGTATGAAAACGTCAATTTATGGTGTTGTCATAACAATTTGGTTATATTACTGAATTTGTGGAATGGTATTTCGCTGATTCTAACTATCGTTAACTGAACATTCCGATTGAATTTTTTTATACGACACATTATGGGTATGAAAACGTCAATTTATGGTGTTGTCATAACAATTTTGGTTATATTACTGAATTTGTGGAATGGTATTTCGCTGATTCTAACTATCGTTAACTGAACATTCCGATTGAATTTTTTTATACGACACATTGTGGGTATGAAAACGTCAATTTATGGTGTTGTCATAACAATTTTGGTTATATTACTCAATTTGTGGAATGGTATTTCGCTGATTCTAACTATCATTAACTGAACATTCCGATTGAATTTTTTTATACGACACATTGTGGGTATGAAAACGTCAATTTATGGTGTTGTCATAACAATTTTGGTTATATTACTCAATTTGTGGTATGATATTTTGCTGATCATAACTACCGTTAATTGAACATTCCGATGGAATTTTTTTATACGACACGTTAAGGGTATGAAAACGTCAATTTATGGTGTTGTCATAACAAATTTGGTTATATTACTGAATTTGTGGTATTTTAGACATGTGTTATTATGGAATATTTTTAATTAATTTCCTTTGGTACGACACATTGTGGTAAGAAAACGTCAATTTATGGTATTGTCATAACAATTGTGGTTTGTTATATAATTTGTGGTATTTAAAAATGTTTTTTTATACGACACATTGTGTTAAGAAAATGACAATTTTAGGTGTTGTCATAACAATTGTGGTTATTTTATAAAAATTGTGGCATTTTACAAATATTTTTGGCTTGGGTATAACAATTGTTGATTCTGGCACGACATATTTTGATTTTGTTACGAAATATCATACGAGTCAAAGAATTTTTGGTACGACTCATTGTGGTAAAATAATGCCAATTTATGGTGTTGTTATAACATTTATGGGTATCATTATTCAATTTTTGATATTATACGCATATATCTGGTTAGGGTACAAGTATTATGGATTCCGGTACGAATAATTATGGTTATATAATAACAATATTTTTTAATTATGGGTAACCTGCTAATGACCTGTTCAACAGGTAAATTTTAAAGTAGAAGTCATAATTGGAGTCATAAATATGCATTAGAAAACCAAAAATTGGCATAATGAAAATCACAAATTGTCATAATTTAGACATACGGTACACCCTGTGTACCATAGCTTCTTCCTTATAATGTGTCCCACTGGAACTTTGGCAAAAGAAAAAAAAAACTTCTAAATATAAAAACCTTGAAGTGTAGGTTGGAAGATAAATAAAACCCATACCGGTATACGCAGCGGAAATAAGATCGAACTTACCGCTAGTCATTATTGTTCAAGTTTGAACACCGAAAACATACGCACTAGATTTAGGTGTCTTCTAACTTATGCATGACTTGAGAGTGCCTAGATTTGATGGAGATCATAGGCTTATAAAATGCTAGATTAGGAACTCTTAATCTTCCACAAAAAAGTAGTTTCCCTCCATCTTGGAAACTTAAACTTACAAATAATGGAGATAGTGGAAAGCCAAAAGCTTTTGAAACCACCATTACACATAATGTAAGTGGGCAATTAACTATAATCACACATGTGACTAGGTGGGCCATAAAATATTTCTTACATTCTCTCACTGGCCCACGAGACACATGTTTACCACGTTAGGTGATAAATACTTTTAATATGGCTATAAAACTAAAATTGCCCATATCCTTGAATTTTGGAAAACCTCTTAATCCATTGAAAAATATCAAACATGAATCACAGCGGTAGTGCAGTAACTAGTAGGCATTTCCTTCCATGTATTACAATGTGTGACACTTTCCAACGAGTACAGAATAAGATTGAATAAGATATACTTTATAAATGACTAATTAATAGTTATTTAGGGTCCTCTTTATTTATCCCAACGGATAACCTTTATACGTACGTAACGTACCCTTATGTGCACATGTACGTTTTTATTCTCTAAGAACACTTATAGCATAACAAAACTTAAATTGAGCAACATACAAGAGAAAATCATCATAAAATGAGCTAATAAGCCATGTATTCACTACATGACATAAACTGTTTGTCGACAAAAATCAGCTCAATTCTTTATGCTCAATAGTCAATGGTCACGAAAAGTGTTTAAGAACAGTTTCTCTCCTTACGAGGTACTTTGCAATCGATTTTTTTGTTCGGCCTGTATCTTTATCTTAGAGAAGAAACTATAACTGAAAAAACTTAGTAATGATCTCAATAACGACAACCTGAAACCCTTTATTACATGCTATGTAGTTTCAGAGTTCAATCTCCCAAGTCGGATCGTCGGGGTATAGGGGCAATGCCCACGGGGCCCGGGTCAATCAAAGCAGTTAAAGCTGAAATTTGCATATGCTAGTCTTTATCCACAGTCCACCAAATGGAGACATCATTGATAGTCGTTAAAACAACCAAACTTGACCTTATACATAATATCCTTGGGTCTTGACAGTTCATTTCTAAACAAACCCGCCCCGGCCTCAATTACGTGACGGAACAATTCCGTGGTGCTGTTACGACGGAACGAATAGTGGCAGCGCTAGTCCTGTTATGAAATGGAGGCGGATTGCACTAGTATTTGAAATTATGAAGATTGAATGAAGTGACCATGGCGAGGTTGAGAATTACGATTTAGAAAAAAGAGAGTTAAAAAAAAATGACTCGACTTCTCTGCAATCAATCAGACTACAGAGAAATCTTTATACTCGCATCTCATCTATTCATCTCGAAAATCAAGAACTCATTTTTATCGGGGAAAAGATCTCTCAAGGAAATCTAAACCGTTAAAAATACTTTTATTATCTCAACTGCTCGCTGCTGACTTTGAGTCCAAAAAAAGTGGGTGACATTTTAAAAAACCAACCAAACTTGAGTACTTGACCTATAAATCCTTGGGCCTAAAATAGAGTCCATTTCTAAACAACAACCAGGCCTTTAATTCCGCGACGGAACAATTCGGCGCCATTAGCGAATTGCTCTGACACCAGTCAACAAACAAACTACCGTCATTACCACGTAAGCAAGCCACCACTTAATTGAGATTTAAGTATCCCTATTCTGTTAGTTCTACATTGAGTTAAGTTTCATGTGGTGCGTCATAAATGCTTTGAGTCACCACTTAATTGAGAATATAGGAATAGCTGCGATTTACCTTTTATTTCTTCAGTTTCTTGGCTTTCTAGCTTCTTGATCAGTTTGGTTTGGGATTTGTTGAAAAGACGAAATGCTAATCCTTTATTCACCTATGAGGAAGCAATCTGAAAGAAAATTCTGCAGATCTTGTCCCTAAACCTTTATTTCTGAAATCATGCTTTATATCTAGGCAAAACTAGGATCCTGTTTTCTTTAAGTCATAAATTTAACTTATATATCATCTGATTCCATAACTCTAAAGGCAGAAGTCCCATAGAAAGGCCTTCATAAATCATACTGTACTAGCTAGTAATCAAGATGACATGGAAGTATAAACTCCTGACACTTTGTCTTCAGCTGGGAAGAAATCCTCTGAAGTCTCTTGTGAATCCTTTTGGTTTAATCTTTAAAGTACAGGTAAATCTCATTCTAGTAGATGGTTGGTTCATCTAAACCGTTCCTTGCCCATCTTTCAGTATTTGAACATTTGCATTTAGTATCAGTTTGAAGGCAAGCCGATTTCGATGTCATTTTGTCGTCTAAAACTACACACAATGTAGTATTTGAACATTTGCATTTAGTATCAGTTTGAAGGATTTCGATGTCATTTTGTCGTCTAAAACTACACACTATGTACAACTGATAAGCCTCTAAAAGACTAAAACTAAGCTCATCATCTCTTCATTTGGCACTCTGTAGCATAAACAACTGTCATTGTTAAAAGAAGTCACAACACATGGAAGAATTAGGAGCCGTTCCGGTTTCTAGGAAAAGGAAGTTTTAGAAAAGAAAGGTAATTTCAAACTCAAAAATCATGTGTTTATGTAAATAATTTTCCTACCAATATGGATCTTGTTTAATAGATCTCATTGAGATCTTTTAAGCGGTGTAAAAAAAATTAAAAAATTATTTTTTATTTTCATTATATTTGAGCTTGAAATTATCTTTTTTTCGAAAAAAAAGGTTTAAAAAGAAAGCGGAACGGCACTTTATTCGATGTCCCAAGAGCAAGGACAAGTGGTGCCCCAAATCACGTGGTGCCTCATGATTTGGGGCACTTTTTGTCCTTGTCCCTAAGGCATTGAATAAGTGAATAACCTCTCCAGCACATTACAGGGTGAGCTATTCTGCTCCCAAGCCATGTAACGTGTGGCAAGAAAAAACCATCTCTAACATGTTGGGTCGTGACCCCGACCCTCAAATCAGCATCTGAGCACAAGCACGCAAACAACCAAACACAAAACGAGAGATATCCGAGGAAAAACTCCACTATGTATAAATCACATATACAAGTATGAAAAAACCTCACCAGGATAGCCACAAGCTGGCTTCCCCACTCCTCACTCTCTCTCCCTCACTCGATCTGGTGCTCTCCGATAGTCTCTCTAGACATCTCCGAGGAGCCTTGCTCCCCTGTTGTGGGGAGCTCTCACACTCTCTCGCCCTCTCTCCTGTCACTAGCACACACCCACCACCGCCTTCAGCAGTCAACAAAAGGGAAAAAAGGGTCCAAGGGGAATAATCCCCTACACTCACACCCACTACACTTGGGTGTACCCAACAATTTATACCTTTTTGGAACGAAAACCTTCCTTTGGAGAGTCGTGGCTCATGTGGTAGCTCTTGGTATGAATTTGGATGAGTATGCGAGCTTTGGTACATTGGAACAGTAGTGTGCAAAGGTTGATTGTGGTTTGGAAGGTTTTTGGACTTGGTTTTAGAGTGTTTTTTTGTTTCAAGGTGGGGGAGAGAGAGAGAGAGAGAGAGAGAGAATGGCTCCTCTTTTTCGAAATGGGGAGAGGTAAGGGTATTTATAGAGTGAAATTTGCTTAGGAATCAAGCAAACTTTTTTTTTTTTTTTTTGGATAGGCAATAGTAACATTTTATTAGGGGAAAGGGGGAGGAGAATCCAACAAAAAGTTGGACAATTACAGCCAAATGGGACAAGCCCAACCTCAAAGGGCGAAAGCCCAGTACAGCAGAAGGCCTGAAAGCCCAGATAAAACAATACAAGCACAACCCCAAATGGGCCAAAACACCCAGATCTAAACATTAAAGCCCAAAAACAAGAAAACCCTAAACCTAAGTCACTCATCTGTGCACATCCAGCCACCCCACCCGCCGCCGCCCACTGAACCAGACAGTAACCACCATCCAGACCGATCCCTGCCACCACGCTCAACCACACCACCACCGATAACCCCAAGGAGACAGACAGATCCGTCACCACCGCCCACTGCCGCGGAGCATCACAGCCGTTAAGCAAGAACCAAACCACCCAACAGTGAAATGGCGGACGCACAACGCCATCCCTCAACACCACCGCCTGCCCACCTAAGCCGTTAGGCACACTCCGTATAACCTAGCAGAAAAACGAAGGGGAGAGCAAAACAAACAGCTTGACGAACGAGAGCAGGAGAAACAGAGGGTAAACTAGCAGTCGGATGCACACAAAACCAGCACACTAGGGGGTCGGAAAAAAGAGAGGGAGAAAGAGAGAGACGAAAAGAAACCAGAGATCCTTACCGTTGCCGCCCTCGTCGCCAACCGAAAGCCCTCAAAAACAACCGCCGAGTAGCCGCCGATTCGGTATCCACAAACAATCAGAAGGAAAGCGGATGTCGAAAGCCATAACCCCCGTCAAAACCACCAGCGCCGCCGCCTCACGCCATCTTGTTACAAATGCCTATCGGTTTTGTGAGATAAAGAAAAGAGCCCAGATCAGAAATTGAAGGGTGGATGGGATGGGAAATGGACAGAGAGAGTTCAGAAAGGGAGAGAGAGGGAAGGGAAAAGGAGGGGGGGAGGAGGAGGCACGGCGCCGACGAGGGCGGCGCCCCCCCCGCCCGAGAGAACCAAGATGGGGCGGCTGTTTCTAGAGAGAGGGCAGAGGAAAAGTTAGAGAGAGAAAGGGGGGTTGAATCAAGCAAACTTGGCGTGCACACAAAGCATTTCGGCCTTCAGGCGGTTGTACAAAGTTCCTGATATTTTTGACAAAAAGTTGGTCCACCGTACGGTATTTGGGCACTTTATTATGGCGGTTTGTTGGATTAACAAGGCGGTGGAAAAGTATGTCCATCGTACGGGACTTGTATGTCCACCGTACGGCACAGTTAACCACCGTACGACACTTGTTGACTGCTCAAGAGGCCGAACATCGCCCACGGGGTTCGGGTCAATCCAGGGCCGTCCCCGATGTTTGGGTTGCCCAAGCCCGACTCCAAGTTTGGTTGCCCACATACTATTAAATCATTAAAAAAAACATACAAGTAAAAAAACAAATTTAATGTTACATTGTGATTTTAGCTTGAATTACATCAAAAATAAAAATTCAAATGTAACTCTGGTTATATTGCTTTATGATTACCACAATCCAATTTAAAGAAACAACTTTTTCTTGTATTTCTTGAAGTAAAATCTTCAATTAAGTTATTATACTTTAGCTTAATCATGTATTCATTTCACTTAATCTCTCGTGTGATATAGTAGTCCGAAGGTAAATTTTTATGTGACTTCTTAGAAAATTATTCTTCGCTGAAGTAACTGTGTTTACAAATCATTTTTAGTAAAAAAAAGCCTACTATATAAGGTTAAAATTAAGTGAGTAATATTTACTAATATAGACATTTTAATGTCTATATCAATTATTGTAATCAAAAGAAATATGAAAGTAAAATCGTTTGACAATAACAAAAGAAGATATAAATATTACAACAAAGTTTATTTACCAAATATTTAAACCCTTTAACTTATAATAGTAGAAGTCACATGAAAAAATAAAAGTAAAAAGAAGTAATAGTTGGACTATAGGAGGTGTAAGCAAATTATAATAAAAATAAGAGATGTTCTAGAGCTTGACCAAAAAACATGAAGGGGCGCTTGGGAGGATAAAAAATTCAACAGGGAATACCCACGTCGTGCCTCGAACCGTACACTTGATATGGAAAGCGACATTGTTTCCACTGGGCCCATGAAACTACACGTAATCCCAGTACCAAATTAAAATTTTATTATGTACTTGCGGGGTTTTTTTTTTTTTTTTTGGTTGCCCCGTGGTGGGGGGTTGCCCAAGCCCGGGGGCTTGTGGGGCTTACCCCGGGGCCAGCCCTGGGTCAATCAAAGCAGTTAAGCTGAAATTAGCATAGGCCAGTCTTTAACCACAGTCCACCATATGGAGACGTTATTGATGGTCGTTAAAACAACCAAACTTGACCTTATCCATAATATCCTTGGGTCTTGACAGTTCATTTCTACACAATCCGCCCCGGCCTCAATTACGCGACGGAACAATTCCGTGGCGCCGTTACGACGGAACGAATAGTGGCAGCGCTAGTCCTGTTATGAAATGGAGGCGGATTGCACCAGCATTTGAAATTATAAAGATTGAATGAAGTGACCATGGCTAGGTTGAGAATTTCGATTTAGAAAAAAAAAGAAAAAAGAGAGGTAAAAAAAATAACTCGACTTTCTCTGCAATCAATCAGACTACAGATAAATCTCTATAGTCGCATCTCATCCATTCATCTCGACAATCAAGAGCTTATTTTTATCGGGAAAAGATCTCTCAAGAAAATCTTAAACCGTTAAAAAATACTTTTATTATCTCAACTGCTCGCTGCTGACTTTGAGCCCAAAAAAGTGGGTGACATTTTAAAAAAACCAACCAAACTTGACCTAAATCCTTGGGCCTAAAATAGAGTCCATTTCTAAACAACAACCCAGGCCTTTAATTCCGTGACGGAACAATTCGGCGCCATTAACGATTGCTCTGACACCAGTCCACAAACAAACTACCGTCATTACCACGTAAGCAAGCCACCAACCGCGGGCGGGACCCACGCGCATCGAAGTGCACCGGCGTGCTCAAACCTCTTTAGCACCCAATAGATTTTCTATCGGTGGGTCCAGTTAGGAGGACTCACCCCGAACTCCCATCGTCTGATATTTATGTGGGACCCAGGTAACCTAATTCATGGGATGAGAGCTTCTTCTTCTTCTTTTCTTTTCTTTTTTTTTTTTCCTTTTTCTTTTTCCTGGCTTATTTTAGTCAGTTTGAAGATAAATTTTTTACTATTTTCGAAACAAATTTTTTTATTTGCGTCGTGAGAAATTCCAAGAAGTGAGAAGAAGGAGAGTACTAAATTTGAAAAAATTAATAGGAGTAGATTGCTTAAGAATAACAAGCCAAAGCTTTTAAATTTGTGGCTTACTTTTTATTTGTTCTAATATTCTTACGATTTAACGTATATGTATTTTAATTTACCTCACTGTGTAATGATCTAAAAATATTGACTAAAGTTTAAAAAATGTACTAGAATTTAAAAGAAAATCCAAGAAATAAGCACACGTTAGGCAAGAGAAAGGGCCCTCGTGAGTCATGACCAACCTACAAGGTGTTTTCTTATGTGGCGTCGACTGAAGCTTAACATAGATTAGTTCGGCGATTTAAGCCATGCTTTATGTAAGTCTTGATATGTTTACTACCGATGCAAATTATTATGCTGATTAATTTTCTATATTTATTTGAACTAAGCATTTTTGTTTCAACAAAATAAATAATCAGACTTCGGCCATTAATTTCACTTTGCAAATATGATTCGACGAAGCTTTTATCGATACTCATTCAACTTTTAGTTTAATACTCTAAAAGATAAACACATAGAAATGAAAGATCTTAATAATTAATTGTAATTATGGTAACTCCGCTTTTGCAAGAAATGAAACCCTAAAGAAAGGGTATTTTATGCTTTGTTTGGATGAATTTTTGAAAAAAAAAAAATATGAGAGTAATGATTGGAAGTATGAGTAATGAGTGGAGAGAAATAGAGAGAAAAATGAGAATAATGATTGGAGATAGGATTAATGAGTGAATGGTAATAATTAGAAGTATGGATAATGAGTGTTTTTTTAGTTGAATTTTTTTTTTCAAATCTTGATCCAAACAAGGGCATTGATAACATGGAAAACAACTCCAAATGAAATGACATTTTTTGATTTCCTTAATTGGCTTCAACCACACACCAATATTGAAATGGGACCCAGATAAATCAACAAATGGGATAAGAGTTGGTGAGAGCTTGATCAATACTATGACTCAACCTGGTGTAGGAAGTTTGCAGGTCACCGTCTCACCAACTTTCCCCTCTCTCTCTCTCTCCAACAACTTCTCATAGTACCCCCCACTCTCTCTCTCTCTCTCTCTCTCTCTTACTCTGTATGCACAAATTGGGGATGGTACTGTGCAATAGTATGCGCAGCATCGTGTTGCGCATCTTCGAACTGTCGGATCGTGCATCCGACGGTGCTGTGCACCTCACTGCACAGCACCAACCCTACATACTCCCTCCGTTATCGCTTTCACTTTTTTCCGTTATTTTTATCTTTTAATTTATAATATTTTTTATGATTTTAAAATTTTTGTATAATAAAATTAATTGAGATCCATCAAACAATATTCATATAAGATATTTTTTAACATTATAGATTAAAAGATGGAGTATAAAAAAATTCCTTAAAATATTCAAAATAGTAACACGGACACTCAATATAAAACAGAAGGAGTATTTTGTTTTTTCTCCCTTCCTCTCTCTAGCCATTATGGGCTTGTAGACAGAGAAACTCCTGTGTGGCCTCTTCCCCTGGTCAATCTCAAAAAGTTATTAATGTAAACCTGTGAATGGTGTGTCGTTTGGTAACCGGTCATCTGCTTTGGCGCGGTAGGTGGGTCTTGAGAGTGCCTACACTTTCGGCAATTTATTTAAATGCGCTGGCTGTGTATAAATTTCCAAGTTCTCAACCCACTCCAACCAAATTCAAAACCAAACTCCACCGTATCTCTCTCTCAAAAAAAAAAAACCCCCACTCGTCCTCCTTCGCTAAGCACAGTCGATCAATCGCTCTCGTTCATCATTCTTCAGGTAATTCGATCCATTTCACTCGCTCGATTCAATTAATCAAGTTCAGTTCAAATTCACTCCTCATTCGACTTCTCTCTTTTTTCTTTTAAAAAAAATATATACAATGAACAGTGCAGCTTGTGTCATTGGAGTTTTTATCGATGTTTAATATTGATGCTACTTGGATATGTATTTGATTTATTCCACACTTAAGAAAAATACGTCATGATCAGAACCGGTTCTGGACTAAGACCCAAGAGGTGGTTCGCCTTTGTCGCAATGCTATATGATATATTAGTTTGATGCATTTGATTGGTTCTCTTGTTGAAGAAAAACAATTCGATAGCGGATAGACGTAGGCATCAATTTGCAAAATCATTTGATTAAATTCTACGTCCCTTCCGAGAAAATAGGGAAGGAAAAGAAAAGAAGATAAATAAGAGCGGAAAAATAATAATAAAGTCCTGTTCTGTTCTGTTAAGGTTCTTATTTTTTAAGTATTTATTTTCTGTTTTACGAGACAAATTATTTTTTCATAATACATCACTTTTATTAATTTAAAAAATTATACGAAAAATAGCAAGAGAAAAAAAGAAGAACATTGATTGTTACTTGCTAGTATATTTCTTTGAGAGGAAATTATAGGAAAGACAATTAATAGCAGTTACTTGTATTTCTTAGAGATTTCTTAATACTGGTTCATAAACAAAGAAAATTAATAGTTCCTTATGGAGTATTTCTTAGATTTCTCCTTCCAAATTGGTCTCCAGCACTTTCGTTTTAATTTCCAAACCCTCAACCTGCAGGCTGCAGCCCGTGTTTCCGGCGCAAGTTAGCAAAAAAGCAGAGGCGCGAGTTATCGCCGCGGCTGAGTTGGCACAAAAAATGAGGATCGAGGTGAGGGAGTCGACGCTGGTGGGACCGGCGCAGGAGACGCCGGCGCGGCGGCTGTGGAACTCGAACGTGGACCTAGTCGTTCCCTGCTTCCACACGTCGAGCGTCTACTTCTACCGTCCCAACGGCTCGCCCAACTTCTTCGACGCCGAGTCGCTCAAGTCGGCGCTCAGCCGGGTCTTGGTGCCGTTCTACCCCATGGCGGGGCGGCTGGCCAGGGACGACGACGGCCGCATCGAGATCGACTGCAACGCCGAGGGCGTTCTCTTCGTCGTAGCAGATACCGGCGCCGCCGTCGATGATTTCGGAGATTTCGCGCCGACACTTGAGCTCCGTCAGTTGATCCCGGCCGTGGATTATTCCCTTGGGATCTCTTCGTACCCTCTGCTGGTGTTGCAGGTACAATTTGTTTCATTCCTTTGCTTGTTTTTTTCCCTCCTTTTGTATATTTGAGAAAATCTTTGTAACGGCTGAGCCGTGAATAGTTGTTTAACGGAGCCAATCGAGACCGTTCAAAAATTGGACGGTTCAGATGTTAATGAAACTTTTTCGGAGAAAAGATAAACTTTTTCTTGAAAAAATTTTATTAAAATTCGGATCGTCCAGAACACTTTTGGATGGTCGCGATTGATTGTTGCTGTAAAAAACTTGTTTAAGTTTCTCTCTTTCTATTTATGCAGCGCTAATAAACGCACCGAACGAGCCTAACGGTTAATTGTTTTTTCTTCACAAAAAAATATGTTTGGATTTGGTTTGTTTATGAAATTAATCGATCTCAAATGAGTTTTAATCGATGTTAAATAACTTTAATTTTTTAAGTTTCATAAGCTAAACGGTAGTTTGTTTGACATAAGTTTGCTGTGTCAAAAATAAAATTCAAATTTTTTTTTAAATTTGTGGATTGTGTATATTAAAAAAATGTACTCCTTCCGTCCCTATTTAATTGTCCACTACGATTTTGCGTGCATTTTAATAGCTTATATCTCTCGACATATATTGCTAAAAATATGCAATATGGATCTTGTTTGATAGATTTCAATTTTTTTCTATAAGACAATAATTTAAAAAACATAAAACATAATATACGTCGAGAGATATAAGCTGTTGAAAATACACGTAAAATCGTAGTGGACAATTAAATAGGGACGGGGGAGTACAATAAAATTTTAACAAGCGGACACAAGCCCAAGTTTGGTTTGTTTATTCAACGCTGCTACTAATACAGTAAATGTGCACAGATTGCGGTGTGGGGTTGGGTTCCACACTAACGATTTGAGCAGTTCATTGAAGGTAAAACGTTTTTTTAAAGGTCTTCGCAAAAAATTAGCTCAATCCGATTTAATTTTTCATTCGAATTTCAGGATAATGAAAAGTTAGTTGATTGAATCGTATACCTATAGGTATCGGATTGAGATGATTTTTTGCGGAGGCCTTTGAAAAAATATTTTACATTTAATGAACGATTCTGATCGTTTATGTAGGACCTGCAGTGGCCCCACACCGCAATCTATGCACAATTGCTGTGTGAGTATCATTTCTGTTGTTTATTTTTAGTCTTATGTTTAAGGGGAAAAAATATACTCCTACCGTTGTGTGAAAATGGTGGAAAGTGGGTCCACCTACCATAAATTTACGTGGGAAAAATATAAGTAGAAAAAGAGCCTTGTTCGTTTGGTGACTTTGGGTATTTTAGTTTTGGTAGTAGGTGCAGAGAGAAATAGGATAATGATTGAAGAGATAGAGAGAAATGAAATTAATAATTAAATAAATAGGATAATAATTGGAAAAAAGATATAGGATAATGATTAAAAAATAAAATTAAAAAAAAATAAAGTTAAAACAAAATAAAACATCAAAACGAACAAAATATTTTTGTTAAAATGGTGGAATGAAAGTGGGTCCACCTACCATAAATTTCCGACCTTATCTAAGTGGAGGTCTCACGAATTTATGACCTTATCTAAGTGCCACCCGTCACGTGGAATGAAAGTGAGTACTAGGCCTAGTTGATTCTGGTTTCCTTTTAGCATTTAATTTATGGAGACGACTATTACTGTTTTTTGTTTGGAAGGGGGGGGGGGGGGGGGGGTTTGGTAAATATAGCTGCTTTTTTTTTTTTGTTCACCTAACGGTGATAACAAATGACATTTTTTTTTTATTGACAAAACAAAAAATATTATTATCATAAAGACAAAATCGGTACAATAGAAAAAGAAAAGCATGGAGAGCATCAAAGTGCACGACAAGTGACATTACATGCTACCATTTGTGAAAATTTAAAAGAAAATAGTTCGAAACTTATGATTGAACGGACCATATTCAGTAGGATCGAATTCGATCGATTTGAATTTTAGAGTGCAATGTCAAACCTACGCAAGCGCAAACTCATGATAGAGTTTTCCACTGTACAAGTCCGGCTAATTCTATTCTAGTTTAGTTTCCTCATCTTACGTTTATGTATACCAGCGGCTTCGTGGCTATTGGGATTGAAACCCTTGAGGCTTGAATTCATGGCCTCCGGGATGAGAGGTACAGGCCTTGGCCGACTAGATAACCGGTTGGGGGCTGGGCCGGCCCGGCCCGATGATGACCCTCACATTAGGTTAAAGATTTGGCATATGCAAGTTAAATTTGTTAAAAGTTCAAACAGAATTTACCCCGTTGGCAGCGTATGACCGAACTCGATCTTGAAGGTTTCTTTTTGTTTAGTCAAATGGGGGGTGCCGATAATAAGAAGTTCAATCAGGAATCTTACTATACTAGTCCAAATATGGGGTTTCCGAATGATCGTGTTATTACCATTTTCAGTTGAAGTCAGATACATCAGTTTATGATTTTCAAGTCATAAAAAGGACATAATTGATCTCACAAATTTGTTGTTGAAATCTAAATTAATTTCCCAGGCTTATGGAGTACTGTGCTTTGGCCCTGTGCAGGTGACATATTTCAAATGCGGCGGAGTCTCACTCGGCGTTGGCATGCAACATCATGTTGCAGATGGAGCTTCTGGTCTTCACTTTGTCAACACATGGTCCGACATGGCCCGTGGCCTCGACGTCACGATCCCACCGTTCATTGACCGGACCCTCCTCCGTGCCCGAGACCCACCGCAGCCTGCTTTCCGCCACATCGAATACCAGCCCCCTCCCGCCATGAAATCCCCTCCTCAATCAACAAGTCCCGACTCCACCCCTGAAACCTTGGTTTCCATTTTCAAACTAACGAAAGACCAACTCAACACCCTCAAAGCCAAGTCAAAGGAAGATGGCAATACAGTAAGCTACAGCTCGTACGAAATGCTCGCGGGCCATGTTTGGCGCTGCGTGTGCAAGGCGCGTGGACTTCCAGCTGACCAAGAGACCAAGTTGTACATTGCGACAGACGGAAGGTCCAGGATTCGTCCCACGCTTCCTCCAGGCTATTTTGGTAACGTGATTTTCACCACCACCCCTTTGGCCATAGCCGGGGATCTCCAATCAAAGCCGACTTGGTACTCAGCCAGTAGAATCCACGATGCTTTGGCGCGAATGGACAACGATTACCTGAGGTCGGCTCTCGATTACTTGGAAATACAGCCTGACATAAAGGCCCTCGTTCGTGGAGCCCACACTTTCAGGTGCCCGAATCTTGGGATAACCAGTTGGACTAGACTTCCCATTCACGATGCAGATTTCGGGTGGGGGCGGCCGATATTTATGGGACCTGGGGGCATTCCGTACGAAGGGCTAGCATTTGCATTACCAAGTCCAAATAACGATGGGAGCTTGTCGGTGGCGATTTCTCTTCAAACAGAACACATGAAGCTCTTTGGGAAGTTCTTGTATGACATATAAATAATTTGAGTCGAATTCAGATATCCCAAAATGTTTTTACTTTGGTGATGGTGTTTCATTGTTTTTTCAATTACTTTGTTCATCACATGTTATGACGCTGGACCTCTATTATTACAGTTGAAAGTTGAAACCGTGACCGAACTAGAACACAGAAATGCAATTTGTATACAAGGAACTTGAGTTCTCTGTTATACTAATTCAAATTTTTACCTTGTTTCTTTGTCAGATTTCATGAAATTCGTTACAATTTATGAATTGGAGATGAATGCTTTGGTGAACTAATGCTTTAAATTAATATCTCCTGATAATCTGCTCTAATCCTTCGCAAGTGGTTCGAACTGTTCATTTCTGTGATAATTCTTCGCGGCCAGTTGTTTATGGAAGGTGAATTCCATTGCTTTCGGATGATCAATACTGCTAACATCTTGGTTTTCAGACAAAATCTTCATAGATGAACACAAAGACTAGTACAAATTCAGCTGGAGGGATCAGAAGGGAAAAAGAAGGATCCAACTGAATCCAGCATACAGGATAGTTGTTGAGAGGATGAAGAACAGGGATCTCTTCGGAGCTGATGCTGCACTTTTTGCGGAAGGACGCGGGTTACGATCTATGTTCGCACCGCCGTAAGCTCCATTCCCTTTCTGTGCCTTTCTTGCGTAAACCTTTGGTTGCATAAACACCAATACTTCTCTATCACTTCCTCCACGTAAACTGGTTGTTCTGTTTACACCTGCACATATATGGACCTCAAGCAACATATGGAGCAAAGTAAACATGAAACAAAACCAACTTGAACCTTTCTTGCAAAAATGGCCAACTAGTGTTCTATCTTTACCTTTAGCCTCATGTTCTTGCAGATGGAGTTTTAAGAGAACAGAACCTCTGTCTCTTGTTGTGAAAAGTGTTTCAATAGCCAAACTTGGTAGGGCTTGAGCACATAGGATGATGATGAACAGCCATGAAAGGAACTTCATCTCCTGCGATATAATCCTTAGCTTTGGGGAGGGGGTTGTTGGATTTTGTACTTGGTTAGGGGCAACCTGTATGGTTGGCTTTGAGAGTATTTATGCAGTTACCTTTTCATGTGGTGAGAGAATCAACATTGCGCCATATTTACGAGAAGGGAACCTGAATGAGTGGCCTCCACTCCATTACGACAGCCTAATCTTAAGTTTGAAAGACAAATCTCTGATTCGGTAAGAGACCTACAGCCATACTATATTCAGATCATGTCTTCAGGAATAATACACAGTAGCCACAGAAAAACTTGTGTAACTCTAGGGGTTGTTTGGGTACCTCCTACTTTATCTTTAAAAGCCACTTTATTTATGGTTGATTTGTGTAGGCCGGGTTGAGATCCTCTCCTGTAATTATACCGGACAGTCCAACATTTTCTCACAATGCAGTAGTATCTTACTGGGAAGATTTTATTTCGAGACTTTTCTAGCGGCTGTAAAAGGTAGTATACTGTCTAACTTTTTCAGGTGCTGCTATTGGAAAATGTTGAAATTATGGTGGGTGCTTTTAGCACAAATGACATCTCTCCACATAGATAGGTGACAGTTAATGTTGGTTCTTTCTCCTTGCTTCTGGGCATCAAAAGAATCTCTCTCTTTTCCTTTGCTGCTATTAGAAGCTGAAAAAGGGTTTGAAGATGAAAGTGGGCAGACCAAATCTGTGGTTTAGTGGGTGTAGAATGAAGGATAAAGCTAAATTAGTGAGGATGTGGGTCACTATATTGAGTATTAAAGTGGTGCTTCTTGATTAAGTTATAAGGGAATAGGATGCTAGTTTTCGTCCTTTACCTATCATGCTTCGCAAAATCAATCGTAAAAGTGGCCACATGATGCACGCTATAGACATGGTAATAGCAGGAAAGTTCGAATCTGGATCTGTATTGCATCTCCTGCTTATTGTGGAGATATAGGAGAGATAATAAAAGTTAGGGTAGTGATGCCCTCATCTTTCACGGAAAGACTGATTCTCGTGACTTAAACCATGCCAATGGTGACCCCAAAATGTTTTTACTTTGGTGATGGTGTTTCATTGTTTTTTCAATTACTTTGTTCATCACATGTTATGACGTTGGACCTCTATTATTACAGTTGAAAGTTGAAACCGTGACCGAACTAGAACACAGAAACGCAATTTGTATACAAGGAACTTGAGTTCTCTGTTATACTAATTCAAAATTTTACCTTGTTTCTTTGTCAGATTTCATGAAATTCGTTACAATTTATGAATTGGAGATGAATGCTTTGGTGAACTAATGCTTTAAATTAATATCCCCTGATGATCTGCTCTAATCCTTCACAAGTGGTTCGAACTGTTCATTTCTGTGATAATTCTTCGCGGCCAGTTGTTTATGGAAGGTGAATTCCATTGCTTTCGGATGATCAATACTGCTAAAATCTTGGTTTTCAGACAAAATCTTCATAGATGAACACAAAGACTAGTACAAATTCAGCTGGAGGGATCAGAAGGGAAAAAGAAGGATCCAACTGAATCCAGCATACAGGATAGTTTTTGAGAGGATGAAGAACGGGGATCTCTTCGGAACTGATGCTGCACTTTTTGCGGAAGGACGCGGGTTACGATCTATGTTCGCACCGCCGTAAGCTCCCTTCCCTCTCTGTGCCTTTCTTGCGTAAACCTTTGGTTGCGTAAACACCGATACTTCTCTATCACTTCCTCCACGTAAACTGGTTGTTCTGTTTACACCTGCACATATATGGACCACAAGCAACATATGGAGCAAAGTAAACATGAAACAAAACCAACTTGAACCTTTCTTGCAAAAATGGCCAACTAGTGTTCTATCTTTACCTTTAGCCTCATGTTCTTGCAGATGGGGTTTTAAGAGAACAAAACCTCTGTCTCTTGTTGTGGAAAGTGTTTCAAGAGCCAAACTTGGTAGGGCTTGAGCACATAGGATGACGATGAACAGCCATGAAAGGAACTTCATCTCCTACGATATAATCCTTAGCTTTGGGGAGGGGGTTGTTGGATTTTGTTCTTGGTTAGGGGCAACCTGTATGGTTGGTTTTGAGGGTATTTATGCAGTTACCTTTTTCATGTGGAGAATAAACATTGCACAATATTTACGAAAAGGGAACCTAAATGAGTGGCCTCCACTCCATTAGGACAGCCTAATCTTAAGTTTGGAAGACAAAGCTCAGATTCGGTAAGAGACATACAGCCATACTATATTCAGATTGTGTCTTCAGGAATAATACGCAGTAGCCACAGAAAAAACTTGTAACTCTGTTACCAAAAAAAAAAAAAACTTGTAACTCTAGGGGTTGTCTGCGTACCACATCATCTTTAAAAGCCATGTTATTTATGGTAGATTTGTGTAGGGTTGAGATCCTCTCCTGTAATTATCCCGGACAGTCCAACATTTTCTCACAATGCAGGAGTATCTTACCGGGAAGATTTTCTTTTGGGACTTTTCCAGCAACTGTAAAGGTAGTAGACTGTATAATTTTTTCAGGTGCTGCTATTGGAAAATGTTAAAATTACGGTAGGTGCTTTTAGCATATAAATGACATCTCTCCACATAGATAGGTGACAAAGGATGACAGTATAAAGTTGATGTTGGTTCTTTCTCCTTGCTTCTGGTCATCAAAAGAATCTCTCTCTTTTCCTTTGCTGCTCTTAGAAGCTGAAAATGGTTTAGTGGGCGTAGAATGAAGGATAAAGCTAAATTAGTGAGGATGTGGATCACTAAATTTGGAGTATTAAAGTGGTGCTTCTTCATTAAGTTATAAGGGAATCGGATGCTAGTTTTCATTATTTATCTATAATGCTCTGCAAAATCAAGTGTAAAAGTGGCCACATGATGCATGCTTTAGAAATGGTAATAGCAGGAAAGTTCGAATCTGGATCCGTATCTCATCTCCTACTTAATGTGAAGATATAGGAGATGCCGTCATCTTTCACGGAAAGACTGATTCTCGTGACTTAAACCATGCCAACGGTGACCCTGAGTGCAAAGAGATTACCCAATTCAGTAAACTCCCCACACATTTTCCATCCTCCAACAGTAGTTACTCTTAACCCATTTGAGCAGGCTTAGCTCACCAATAAATACCTGTAACTGTTGGTCTCTTTTTAGTTTCTGGATGAGTTTTTGTTAGATTGTAATGGTAAATGGTTGGAATGAATGCTAGGATGAGATTTACATTCTAGTATTCATGAGTGATGCTTTTGGTGACCTAGGTATACTCTATAAACGAATAGGATAGAGGCTCATTTCTACTGACTTAAACCCAAGTGTCAATCGTGACTCTGATCGCAAAGAGTACAATTTAGCAGACTCTCCCAAACTCAACTTCCCCACTTCTTATTCACTCTCCATTCATTCGTCAAGAAATTGTTCACGAGAAAATTTTAATGAAGTGAAGTAAAGAAAAATGAGAAGTGGTTTCTGCATGTGTTCATTTGATAAAAGATATTTGTCAAAAAGCTAAAAAGCAATAGATATAGGAAGCTAGTAAAAAAAAATAAGATTTCTGTAGAATCTTGTGTTTTTTTGGAGGATGAGTTTTTTGAAAAAACTAATCATACAGGAAATGTTAGAGATGTGGATCAAGGATTTTGCTTGGTACTTGATCACCCAAAAAAATGCAGAAAAGTCACACGTTCCACTACTTTTCTTTCATTTCTTTTCCTTGCAACTGAACAGGTCTCTCGGAACTGATCTCTCGGAACGGTCATAATCACTTTTTCCCATACTTCCATGGTAGTGCTTTTAATCCATTTGTAAAGGCTTGGCTCATCAACAAACACGCCATCTCTTGGTCTTTTTCTCCCTTTTGTAGTTGTCTTGATACAAAAATAAAATTAGAACGACGAAGTAAAAACAAGGAAACAATGTATAACAAGTTCAATGCTAAGTTGGTCCCCCAAAGTTAATTTAGGTGCGCATAAACTAGGTCCGTAGTGTACTGCATTATGCTTTCAAAAAGGCCATGATGATGTCTGTAATATTCAAAGAGTCCATGATGATGTCTGTAATAGTCACCTTCTGAGAACCTTCCAGGCTAGGTCTCTCTTCACTCTATAAAAGAGAAGGCCTCCACCAATGTTATCAAATACGAAATCAATATACTAAGATATGTGGCCCATGTGGAATCAAACACATAACCTAGCGGTAGAACTCAATTTCAAGGTTGGGAAATTGAGCCCGTACGCAATATGGTTGGCACCTTAGCTTTTGGACAAAAACAATCAACTTGCTCTTCCTGACGTTTATTAAGTACTGTACTATTTTGGCTGGAATTGCTTCAAATTTGACTTGTAGCCGTATTCTTGAAAGGGCCGTCGATCATGGCAATAAATGGTTGAGATATGATTTTCAATTTTGACCGATAAAAATAATTATTACCTGTCATAATTGAATTTTAATCTGGACCGTTGATTGATAAGATCGACGGCTATGCGCTATATTGCAACCCCTGCAGGGCGGAGTAGGAACATTGAGTTATAATTAGCTTGTGTTTTGACTAAAATAATCTAATGTAGTAGTATTAAGGACTGAACTTTTGTTGTTAATGAACAGTTTTAACTTTTGGTCAAAGTAAAAACTAAACAAAGGAGAGATTATTCCATTCCCCTGGCGGTGCCCCATTTTCAATCACATATAGAATTAAACCTACACACTTATTTTATTTTAGGTCCCACACCAAAATGTGTAGTGGAAGGAGGTATTACACATTTATCTTGGGTCCCACACCAAAATATGTGGCAGAAGGAGGTCTTGGGGAAACATGTGGTAGTGCCCAATGACATTGAATAATTCTTCCTAATGCTGTGTTTGGATTGTGTTTTGAAATTTTTTTTGAAAAATAATAGGGGTAATAAGTGAAGAGAGATAGAAAGAGAAATGTTAAAAATAAGGAGAATCTAGAGGGAATTTAAAAAAAAAATCTTTTTAAGAATGGAAGAGAACACTTATCTTGGGTCCCACACCAAAATGTGTGGCGGAAAGAGGTCTTGGGAAAACACGTGGCAGTGCCCAATGACATTGAATAATTCTTCCTAAACAAAGAGAATTATGAACGAAAAGGAGACAGATTCTCTACGGTTCAACTGCAGAGAGTCCTTGTAATTCAATCACCGCCATTTATCTTTGCATCAAATGGTTCAAACTTTAAAAAACCTTCTGGAGAAAAATTAAACTTTTCCCGAATTTTTTTTTTAAATCTCGACCGTTAAAAACATCATTTGACGGTTGCGAACACTCCAACTACACCTCTGCAGTTCAAGCATGGACTGCAAACAAGCGGAATCATGGTGCGAACCAAAATTATACTCCCTCCGTCCCTTAATTACAGTCCAGTATTCCATTTTGGGCTGTCCCTTAATAAGTGTCCATTTTGTAAAGTTAGTGGGTAAAAGTTGGTGAATTGTCTATTTTGTCCCTAAAAGTAGATTCCATTTTGAAAAGTTAGTGAGTAAAAGTGTAATGATGATGGGTAAGTAGGGAAAGTGGAGGAAAAAGTTGATGTGAAAGGTATAATGATGATATCTTTTTAATAAGTTGGAGTTACGAAGCAGGACATTTAAAAAGGGACGGAGGGAGTAACCCACTTAGCTCAGGTCAAACATTAGGCACCAGTCTAACTAAAACAGCTAACTTGTGATTGGCTAGATTCTGATGCACAAGCAAAAGACCTTTAAAACCTCTCGTACACGAGTACTCCTACATGACATGACCGTTACTTTCGTTAAAAATTGAAGCTTCGAAACCCTCACGAGAGAAAAACACGACGACGGCTGCTTGTTAGTAATTAAAAAAAAAAACCGGAAAAAACAAAATGAAAATGGAAACCCCCCCAAATTAGAAACTTCAGAGGAACCATGCCGCCTCAGGACTCCTCCTCCAAACCCTAAAATATAGGACCAAGTCTCATTCCCCCCAAAACCGTGTCAATTGATCAGGTTTTAGCTTCAGTTCCTCTCAAAAACCCTAGACCATCTCCTAATTGGACTTGGTCTCTCCTCTTCTATTTATCATCATTTACCCCTGTGTGTGAAATAGAGAAGAAGAGAGGCAACCCTAAATTCAAGAAATCATTTGAAAGCTGTAGACTTTGCTGCAGTAAGTGAATTTCAGAGAGAGAGAGAGAGAGAGAGAGAGAGATGAAGAGGAAGAATGAAGAAGAGGGTAAGCGTGAGGGGGTGAAGCAGAGGAGTGTGTGTGATGCTTACGGTGGAGATGGGGTGGCCTGGTTTAGGGGTGGAATGATAGGCCAAGGAAGTTTTGGGTCTGTTTATTTGGCCAATTCCAAGAAACCCAACTTCAAATACGGCTGTTTTCCGCCTCTAATGGCCGTGAAATCGGCCGAGGTCTCTGTTTCCGGCACAATTCAGAAGGAAAGGGAGGTTTTGAGCAACATTGGAATGCACCCAAATATAATCAAGTGTTTTGGGGAAGAGATCACCACGGGCGAAAATGGCGAGATGGTCTATAATTTGTTGCTGGAGTACGGGTCCGGTGGAACCCTAGCTGATTTGATCAGGAAATCCGGTGGCTGCGGATTGCCTGAGTCTCACGTGAAGCGCTACGCCAGGTCTGTTCTTCTAGGGCTCAATCACATTCATGGGTGTGGTTACGTTCACTGCGATTTGAAGCCGGATAATATACTGCTTGTGCCTAAGAATTGTGGTTTTGGTGGTACCGAATTCAAGGCGAAGATTGGAGATTTTGGGTTGACGAAGAGGGCGAAGCAGAGTAATAACAAGAAGAGGAAGGTGGATCCGTTTTACTGGAGAGGTACTCCTATGTATCTATCACCTGAAGTTGTGGTTGATAATGTACAAGAGCCTCCTTCTGATATTTGGGCTTTAGGGTGTATTGTGCTTGAGATGATAACCGGAAAGCCTCCGTGGATTGGAAAAGGAGATTTGGATGGGGAGGAGCTTCTTCATCGGATTGGCAAAGGTCACGAATCGCCTAAAATTCCGGATGAGTTATCAAAAGAGGGGAGGGAGTTTTTGAAGAGTTGTTTTTCGAGGAAGACAATGTTTAGATTGACGGCTGAGATGTTGTTGAATCACTCGTTTCTCGAAGGGTTAGTAGATGATGTTGATGTAGTTGAGGAGGAAGATGGGTTCTTAGATGCGGGTGATATTGATTCCTCGTTTATGTTATACGAGACTGATGAGGAATGCAGTAGTTCCTTGCTTTCTGATGATGGTGGCTTTGTGTATGAAGAGGAAGTCTTCCTTTCTTCTTGGTTTGAAGATGGGCAGGAGATTGACAGTGGAGGGTTTTCCAGTTTTGGAAAAGAAGGAATATTGGAAGTTCAAGACATTGCAGGCTCCACTGTAGTAGATGATTTGGTTGATATGTCAACACAGGTTCCGGCGAACACCATGCAGCAGCGCGCCATTGGTTTTACCATTCCAGCCGGTGGTTAGCGGCCTACCATACGTTGGTTAGGGAAGTATACTATAGGTATAGTGATCATTTACATGGATTCTTTGGTTGTAGATATCATATACAGACAACTATTGTTGAATGACATCTCCGTCTCAGATGTCATTTTTTATTGACTAAAGGAACTATTTGTTGCGCAGTTCTGTTATGCTGATCATAATAGATGGAAGCATTGCGATATCTTGTTACCACCGTAATAGTAGGGACAATTGGCAGGATCTTTGCGATATCTCTCGGCGATAGTAATAGTAGAGTTATGTTCGATCTACTTTGTAACATTTCTCTAGAGACAAAATTCTATTCCTTGCATCCTAATTTGAATAGCAGCATTTTGGTTTTCCCTGCTGCTTTTGAAACACTTTCAAATTGCAGTATCTGTCCTTTATGTGGATTTTAATAAACTGGAATTTGAACTTTGGTTCCTATCTTGTCTGATACATCAACTTTGGTTTGGGTTTTGTTGAAAAGGCAAAAAAAAAAGAAGCTATTCCTTTATTCATCTATGAGACCGAGACCTCTATTTTTTTAAAATCATGCTAGCTTTCTATGTAAGCGAAATGGGATCCTGTTTTTTTGCAGTCACAAATGTGACTTGTAACTATTGGAAAAAGTACAATATGTAGGGCGATTTTTGGAGAACAATTCCATTACAATAACCAAATTGGAAATACTGATCGCGTAAACAGAATACAAATAACTCTACGAAATAGCGGTACATAAAGTGAACCAAATGCTGTATTTTCACGCAATTTCCTTAAAACAGATTCGCTGGCTGCCGAGGTTGTTGAGGTTGCACCGGTGTCTGTCTCCGGGATAATTCAGCTACAACAACAGCCCGCAGAACATCACCATAGATTGCCTTGGCGAACCGAGCTTCGTCTATCTATCCCTCTCTCTCACACAGGAACAATATCAGCATGCAGCTATAAGGAGTTTGTGGAACTGGTGAAGAATACCAAAATGAGATGCTGATTATACAACCAAGGAGGCGACTATCGAGCTGCACACCAGGAATTGAATTCTGAAACCGTTGGAAATGAACTCTGCCCATCATTCCTGCAGATGGTTAATTCATCAAAACCGTTCCTTGCCCAGCTTCCAGTTTTTGAATGATAGTGTAGAGTGTCCCAGATCAGCTAGCGCGCACCTCGGATTATTCCCTACAGCTCCTCTCACAGCCATTTCACACGTTTACACGTTGGGGTGAGGTGTCCCTAGAGTGCTGGTAAGGAGAATCAAGCCTAAGACTCAGAGCCGGTCCTGACTTTTCAAGAGCTTAAAGCAAAGGTTAAAAATATGAACCCCTTCTGTTGGACTATTACAAAGGGTAAAAGAGTAGGAGGGGCTCCTGAAATTCAAAAATTCTTGTAGGCCTAAAGACGCCACAACTCAAGTTTTAGCTCAGGACCGATTCTGCTGTGACATTAAGAAAAAGCAAGCTCCTAAGTTACGTTCGAGTTAAATGATGAACATTATTTCAAGAGAAAAATTCAAAATACCCTCCAACCTTTACACCAAAATTCAATTAGACTCTCAACCTTCTAAAATTTTCAATTTTACTCCTAACGTTATCTTCCGTTAATCAAAACGCCCCCTTCCGTCCGAATGACTAACGGAATTCGTTAAAGGCTCCGTTAAATATCGTTCCGATCAAATTTTGATGATCCGAGCCGTTCAATGTGTTCAAAACGTGATTTTAAGGCTACTCGCGAGAAATTAGCAGAAAAAAAGACCGGGAAGGGCTTCATCTGAACAGTTTTTTATTGAACTATTCAATAAAAAACTGTTCAGATGAAGCCCTTCCCGGTCATTTTTTTTTGTTGATTTCTCGCGGGTACCCTTAAAATCACGTTCTCTTCACATTGAGCGGTTCGGATCATCGAAATTCGATTGGGAAAGGGGAGGTGGGGATCAATCCGGATTTTGTTTAAGTCCGGACGTCCGGATTTTGCTTCGGTCTGCATCTCCCCTTTTCCGATCGAATTTCGATGATCCGAGCCGCTCAATGTGAAGAGAACAAGATTTTAAGGGTACTCACGAGAAATCAACAAAAAAAAATAACCGGGAAGGGCTTCATCTGAACAGTTTTTTTTATTGAAGTTTCAATAAAAAAACTATTCAGATGAAGCCCTTCCCGGTCTTTTGATTTTTCTAATTTCATGAGGGTACCGTTAAAATCACGTTTTGAACACATTGAGCGGCTCGGATCATCAAAATTCGATCGGGACGATATTTAACGGAGCCTTTAACGAATTCCGTTAGTCATTCGGACGAAAGGGGGCGTTTTGATTAACGGAAGATAACGTTGGGAGTAAAATTGAAGTTTTTAAAAGGTTGGGAGTCTAATTGAATTTTGGTGTAAAGGTTTGGGGGTATTTTGAATTTTTCTGTTGGGATTTGTCCCACATCAGTTAATTATCTCATCCAAAACTAGTATATGAGCCTGGGCGGCCTCTCTACTCTTTGCCAATTGGTTTGGAGTTGGATGCTTTAACATGGTATCAGAGCTAGGGTTTCGGAGGCTTTTCCCCTTTGTCTGTGCCATAGTTGCACTTTCTTTCATTGTGATCTGTGTGTTCCGGATCCTTTGATTACCTCTCCACGTGCAAGTCGGGGGTCGCACGTGCGGGGGAGTGTTGGGATTTGTCCCACATTGGTTAATTATCTCCTCCAAAACTAGTATATGAGCTTGGGCGGCCTCTCCACTCTTTGCCAATTGGTTTGGAGTTGAATGCTTTAACATGGTATCAGAGCTAGGGTTTCGGAGGCTTTTCCCCTTTGTTTGTGCCATAGTTGCACTTCCTTTCGTTGTGATCCATGTGTTACGGATCCTTTGTTTACCTCTCCACGTGCGAGTCGGGGGTCGCACGTGCGGGGGATGTGTAAGCATCCAACTCCAAACCAATTGGCTAAGAGTGGAGAGGCCGCCCAGACTCATATACTAGTTTTGGATGAGATAATTAACTGATGTGGGACAAATCCCAACACTCCCCCGCACGTGCGACCCCCGACTCGCACGTGGAGAGGTAAACAAAGGATCCGTAACACATGGATCACAACGAAAGGAAGTGCAACTATGGCACAAACAAAGGGGAAAAGCCTCCGAAACCCTAGCTCTGATACCATGTTAAAGCATCCAACTCCAAACCAATTGGCAAAGAGTGGAAAGGCCGCCCAAGCTCATATACTAGTTTTGGAGGAGATAATTAACCAATGTGGGACAAATCCCAACATTTTCCCTTATTTCAACGTACGTAGTTGATTCACTGTTACAGCATTGAACCCAGTCAATTATAGTAGTAGCTTTTTCTGCACGTGTTCAATGAGGTTAAACATACGATAGTTGCCAGGGGTGCATGGTCAAACATCCCCTACACTTCAGCCCAAAGACTCACTTTCATGTACCTTTATGGTCAACCTGATTAGTTTAATTTGAAAGTGGTTAACGTGAATTACAAAGGGTCAATCTGACTAGTTTAATTTGACATCTCGTAATTAAACTCTGACTTCCATTTAGTAAAGTAAAGGCTTGCTTGAATTGGTAAAGTTATTGTTGAAACTAGTGGCGGATCCAGAAATTTTAAAGAGATGGGTCACCTTTCGATCATAAACTTAATAAAAATACTCATAACCTGATATAAAGAGAATATGCATTCAAAAAAATATAACAGAATAAAAAAATGGATGTACTAGTGTTTTTACATTTTCAATAGATGATTATGACATTTTTATTTGAGTAATTGGTAGAATTGTATGGTTTGGCTTTGTGATATTGCACTCCGGAGGTTTTGAATGATCTTGGTTTCAAGTCCTATTAGGATTTAGGAGCAAGTTTTGAAGCTCTTTTTCCACACGTATAATGTAACGCCCCTAATTTTGGAAACGTTAAAAGGACAATTTTTATTGAAAATCTAATTAGAGTCTGGCTCTTTATTACAACAGAATTTCTACGAGAGTACTTTTATTACACAAAGGATGGGGAAATCTAAGGTTTACTACTACTCCGCCTCTTCCTCCATCCTAGCAAGCTTCTCGGCTCCAAAAGCCTCCAAAGTATACTGTTATTCCTGTTCATCTATTAACTCTGACACATTATACCAGCGTCGCCCCCAGTATAATATGTCAGGGTCACCAAAAGGTAACACCATGAGCTACAGAAGCTCAATAGAATAAATCATACCCACTAGCCCTTAACTTATAAACAATGAATCATACAGATAACGTTATCTACACAGCACATGCTTAATAAACAGTTAACAATGACACATCCACATCCACGATTTACCAACGTTGGTGTTCATGATTTTCTGAGTTTCTCCTATGCGATTTCTCGTAAATCGTGTCACCATTTTCACCTTTCATTAGCCAAGTCAATATTTCAAAAATCTTCTTTTTACACACCCAACCTCGGTTCCGCCGTTCCGGTCTCCCGAGTATCCTCACAATGGTTCCGCCGCACCGGGTTCCCATTGGCACACAAAACTTTGCATTGGCTCCTCTCCGCGGATAACCAAGCCACACACCCAACCTCGGTTCCGCTGTTCCGGTTTCCCGAGTATCCTCACAATGGTTCCACCGCACCGGGTTTCCATTGGCACACAAACACACACACACCCTCCACATTGGGGTTTTCAAAGCTTTTTCTCCTTTTTAAAACACGCCTTGTCATTAACACACCCTAGGTGCCATGTTTCTAACTTTCTCGATTTCCGTGTCTCGTTTTCATGCTTAGATTCCGCGGTAGGACTTTTTCATATAAGTAACATAAATAATTCATTTTGAAATCTTGAAACTAAACTAGTAAGATCATCTAACTCTATATTATTTAGTATGCTCATTTTATCCTTGATTTCACATAATCATACTCAAGCAATTAACATACAATCTAAAGCATAGTGCCACATGGACGGACACCTTTTGGAGTGAAAAACCACTTATGCCTTATCACACATCAAGACAATTAAATCTAACAATCCTATATACATGTTCATACTTCCATTAGCAAAATAAGCTTACTAATTAACATGCATTTGATCATACAAGTAAATACTATATTTTTTTTGTTTAACGGATAAGGAAAATTACTACGTATACTTAGAGTAAGTAAGTAGAGGTATTCTACCTTTCTTCTTGGCGGTGGGTACGGCTATGGAAAAAGTAAGTACGTAGGACGGAGAAACTTCCTACGGTGGCTTCCGGTAGCTTCGAAAGAGAAAGGTTTCTCTCGAAACTAGTTCTTGACTAACTTTCTAACTTTTGATGGATCGAAGGGTGGTTGAGTGGTGGTTTAGTGGCGGCCTAGGATGAGTTTCTTGAAGAGTTTTAGAAAAACTCAAGAACTTAAGAACAAAGCAAGAACATGGTAAGAACACTAGACTTTCTTAGAGAGAGAAGTAGAAGAATGAGGGTGTGAGTTGAATGGCATGGGCAAGGGTCCTATTTATAGCAAAATTTGGCTCCCCCTCTCTCCCTCTATGGCCGGCCTCCCCCTCTCTCTCTCTTTTCCTCTCATATTTTTGCTCCATGTTTGGTCATATCAAGCATGCCAAGCCTTCCTTCTTTTGTCACTTCATCTTTAAGCCCTAACCTAGGTTATCATGAAGGGTTTCTAGTCTAATCTTGTCCTTGAATAGCTTGCTTGCAAGAAGAAACAAAATGATAAGCTAGGTTTATGTTTAAAGTAACCTAAAAATGGGTTGTCAAAAGGGGTTTAGGCTTAAGGGCTAAAGGTAGCTTGTTCAAGAGTACAAAACACATGCACACACTCCACCTCTCTCCCTCTCCATCCGGCCTCTCTCCCTCTCCCTTTTTCTCTTTTTTTTAGTTCCATTAAATTGCCCAATTAAGCATGCCAATCCTTCCATGACTTGTCTTTTCCACTTCTAGGCTTTCATGAAGGGTTTTAGCCTTGTCTAGCCTAAACTATGGCTATAAATATCCATATATGTATGCTTGAGTACAAGTATTCTTATTAGGTCTAAGAATTAGGTGATGACTAAGGCTAAGGCTTTCAAGAGTGATCTTATTGACCAAGGGTTAAAAGTTTCCTAGGAAATCTTTATCCAATTATAGAAGTATATATACTTATATATGTACTTAAAGAAAATCTAAGAAAGTTACTTTAGGAGACAATTTAGGGTTGGGGGCTATTTGACTTTAGACTTGCATGCATGGCAAGGCTAGTTTTACCTAGAGGTGTCAAACGGGTGGGTCGTGTCGTGTCGTGTCAAAAAATTTCCGT
Source organism: Rhododendron griersonianum (assembly GCA_018127125.1). Lineage (NCBI taxonomy): Eukaryota > Viridiplantae > Streptophyta > Magnoliopsida > Ericales > Ericaceae > Rhododendron > Rhododendron griersonianum. The sequence continues at coordinate 39,018,449 of CM030795.1, read as the reverse complement.
GTCGGGTCGGGTTGGGTCGAATCGGACCGTGTCCACTTCCGTGTCCGTGTCATACCGTGCCGTGTCAACCGTGTCGTTTTCTTTATTGGGTCGTGCCGTGTCGTGTCCATTTACTAAATCGGGTCGTGTTCGTGTCGTGCCGATTGCAATCGGGTCGTGCCCGTGCCGGCCCATTTTCTTAATTTGATCGTGTCGGATCATGGTCGTGCCTTATTGAAATCGGGTCGTTCCGTGCTTTCGTGACTTGCCGATAGAATTCGTGTCGGATTGGGTCATGCCTTATTTAAAACGGATCGTGTCGTGCTATCGTGCCGTGCCTTTATAATTCGTGTCGGGAGTCGGGTCGGGTCGTGCCTTAATTAAAGCGGGTGTAGAAGTATCAAACGGGTGGGTCGTGTCGTGTCGTGTCAAAAAAAATTCGTGTCGGCTCAGATTTTGAAACAGAAGTAACTGACCAAAATTCGGATTCAAGGATACATGCATTTATATTTTATACTCTAGTGCAAAACAAACGGCTACTTCATAATTTCATCTCCAAAGAGAATTAAAATCCAAATACAAAACCACCGAATAGAAACCAAAGGCATGCCAAAACTGCAACCTCTACTTGACCAAGTAAACCTGCAAAATCAGCCCACAACCTGGCCATCCAAGTATCCAACTAACAACACACAGTTACCCACAAGTTGGACACATATTTGGACACAACAGAGGATGGACACAGGTTGGACACATAATTGGACACAGCAGTAACACAAAAATTTTTGGCATTGGTTCAAAATATTTTTTGAATTTGTCTTCCATCTTCACCAAAGGATGTACAAAATTTTCTCGCAATCTATAGGTACGAAAAAAGACACTGATATTAAACAATTGGTGAAGCACAATACAAGAAGTAGGATAACGAACACCCGAACAAGCACACGTAGCAGTATAAAATACTTTCAAAAACTTCATAAACTCAAATGCAAGGTTCCAATCCGCTATACTTAACAAAAAGCCACCACCGTACCTAGGATTAACAAAATCAGATATTGCCTTGTAATAGTTTTTACAAGATTTTAACATAATGTATGTCGAATTCCAACGAGTTCTAATATCAGTATTAAAAACTTTTGGTTTAAGACTCAAACTTGCACAAAACGCATCAAACTCTTGTTGCCTAGATGGGGAGGTAGTAATAAAATGAATAGCATCTTTAATTTTCGACAACTCTAGAGAAATTGTTTTCAAACCATCTTGCACTACCAAGTTAATGATATGACACACACATCGCATATGGAATAACTTACCACCATGAATAGGACTTAAATTATCCAAGAACATATCAATAGAAGCAGTATTAGCAGAATGGTTATCAAAAGTAATGCTAAAAACTTTATCAGCAAGATTGTACTCCGTAAAAACACCGTACACAGTTTGAAAAATAGTAGTGCTATTATGAGGATACTCCACTAAACGGAAAGCAATAATCCTTTTATTCAATTTCCAACTAGAGTCTATATAGTGAGCAGTCAAGGCCATGTAACCACGATTATTTCCACCACTCCACATATCAGAAGTAAAAGATACAGAAGTACCACGAGGAAATCCAGCAATTTCTTCATTTATAAACTGTTCTTTATCAACTTTAAATTCAGCAAGCGTATCAGCTCTAGTTGTATTTCTAGAAACTTTTTTAAAAACAGGATTAAGTTTTTGTTGGACAAAATGTTCAAACCTAACATCATCACCAAAAGTAAAGGGTTGCTCTGCTGCAGCTACATAACGGGCTAACCCCTTTCTCATTTCAGCTTTCGAGTATATAAAATTAGAGAAATCTTTACGGTGTTCGTTTCCAATTTTATCTTGATGATGTTTAGTGAGGTGTTTTATCATATTACCAGTGCCATAATTACTATCAGGAGAATAATTCTTATCACAATAATTGCAGCATGATCTTTTTCCTATGTTTACACCCTTAGCATCAGTCACATCTTTACGTTTAGACATATGATTCCACACCCAAGATGTGTTAGCCCTTTTTGCCCTTTTTTTACCTCGATTACCTATAGAAGTAGAGGCTGGATTCGCTGGAACACTGTTGGAAGCACCTTCACCAACACTGTTTCCACTTGCACGTGCTTCATGACCCTCATCAGAAGACTCAGAGTATGATTGTGCAGCTTGTGCTCTGGAAAAATCCATAGGGATATTGTCCGGGTCCATTTACACCCTGTTCCTGTATTCAGATAAAGAGCATTCAGATAACAAGTCAATATGAGAGCACTCCAACAGCTTAAGCATTTTTTTAGCCATTTTGGTTAGAAATTAGGATTTAGCTAGTCACCAAACAAGTCTAGCACCCAATAGTCTAGCCATTTGGCCCAATATTCTCAACACCCTAAACTGAAAACCCCCAAAACTGAAAAAACCCACAAATCAAAACCATGGCAGTAACACTTTTAAATTTACAGATCGAGATTAAACCCTTGCTCGTGAACTTTGAAAAACAACAAATGGCACTATGGCAGAAATCATTATACCTTGATGAGGCTGAGGACCGTGAGCTGAACGCCTGAGGCTGAGGACCTGAAGGCCGTGAACGGCAACAGCAACTCAGATGAGGCTGAGGACCCCCTGAACCCACATGCATAGGGACGATCCATTGAGTATCAGAGCTCAGATAATTATTTTTAAGAGAGATAGAGAGAGAGATACCGATAAAAGGACGCCTGAACCGCTGCTCGGAGTCAGATCTAGGGTTTGGACCGCTGAACGGCAACGGCAACAGCAAACTCAGATGAAGTCAGATCTAGTTCTGGATCTAGATTCTAGGGTTTTACTTGAGTCGGGTCGGTATTGACCGTTTGAGACTTTGTGATGAGAGTTAGAGTCAGAGATGAGAGAGTGGTGTGTGTGTGGCTACACAGATCCGATGCGAGTGTGAATCGTGTGATTGAGAGCTATGGAGCTCTAGACCAGTCACCGTCGCACCGACTCACCGCCGGAGACGTTGAGAGAGAGAGAGAGAGAGAGAGAGAGAGAGAGAGGCAGAGAGCCGTTGAGGTCTCAGTAAGAGAGACGGTGTGAGAGACTGAGAGAGAGAGTCTGAGAGAGAGAGTCAGAGAGTGAGAGGCGAGAAGAGAATTGTGCTGCCCTAGCAGCCAATTGCTTTCTATATATACCCCAGATGTGGGTGTGATTGTGTGCAAATGTCACACCCCAATCTGTGTGCACCATGCCACCAAATAGCGAAAAAATCTCGTAAAGTCCTATAATGCATCACTCGAGGGCCGCCCGAGCTTTTTTTTGAAAATCGGAACCGTCTACCTTTTATGTGGGAGTGATTATATTATTCATGCAAAAAATGAAATAAATTGGTTATCATATATACTTGATCACATATAACAAAAAATTTCCTATTCATGAATCTACGTCCCGATGAAAGGGCTTTCAAAATCCAATAGACCCGATTTTTTGTGAGAGTGATTAAAACACCAAGAACAACAAAATGAACGGTATGGATCGTCATAACTGTGTCACAATCGTGTGGCTAGCGTACATTGAACTATAGCATAATACATTGGTTTAGAACTATAAAGTTTGATGTATAGATTTGAAAGGTAGCTGCAAACTCATTTTTTCGAATGTTCGATCTAAACCGTTACGATTTAAGATCTTATCAAATTTATCATTCTCCCCAAAATAGGTGATAATCGGATGTCGGAAACCACGTGATCGGAACATATTCGGTGCTTTCAAAGGCGTTAAAGTCCTATAATGCACCACTTGAGGGCCGCCCGAGCTATTTTTTAAAAATCGGAACCGTCTACCTTTTATGTGAGAGTGATTATATTATTCATGCAAAAAATGAAATAAATTGGTTATCATATATACTTGATCACATATAACAAAAAATTTCCTATTCATGAATCTACGTCCCGATGAAAGGGCTTTCAAAATCCAATAGACCCGATTTTTTGTGAGCACAACATGATTGTTGGCCTTGGTTGTTTGAAATGTGTGTTAAGTCTTGAAGGACTTGGGTTCGAATCTCAGAGATTTTTTTAAAACCAATTTTGTTTCTTATTTATTATTAGTCGTAAAACCAATTTTGTTTCTTTTTTATTATTAGATGTTCCAAGTAAAAACATAAAACCAATTGTGATGTGTGACAAGTTCCATCGGAGTAGAGTTTGAATCACATGGAGGTTTTTTTGTTTAAAATTAGTGTTTCCCCTTATTTATTGTTAGTTGTTCCAATTTAAAAGCTTATTTTTTAATAAATTATGAAACTAAAATGCCTTTTAAAAACTAAATTATGAAACTAAATTTTTTTTCCCAAATTTCTTATGTACTATGTAGCCCTTGGAAAGCATCTTTTAAAAACTTTCAACGGTCCCGATCATCAAAATTCAATCACGAACCATGAGAATTAGAGAATCAATATCATGCACGGAGCGAGATCTCTTTGAAATTTCAATATGTTTGACTTTAAATACATTTTAAACACATTAAAATCTCATTTAATAAAATTATTTCAAAATTTTAAATTTATTGTAATAAATTTAATGGTTTAATATTTAATAAAATTAATTATTATTTTTTAATATGTCACTATTTATTTTTAAATACTAAAATTCATTTTTAATTCCTTCTACAATTAATTAGTCAACATTTTCTACATGACTTGCATGTTGCAAATGACGGCTTTGATAATTTGATTTTTTTATATCTTATTAAAATTAATCGTTTAGTAACATTATTTTTGAAATTATTTTTATAACATTATTTTTTATTTTCTATATCTTGCTATTTATTTTTAAAATATTACTAAATTTCATCATCATTTTTCTTGAAATTTCATTTAATAAAGGCTCGTAAGTCGTAACCGTGCCGTGCCGTGCTGTGCCGTGCCCGTGTCCCGTGCCGTGTCGTGCCCCGTGTCGTGTCGTGCCCCGTGTCGTGTCGTGCCCGTGTCGTGTCGTGCAACACAATCGTGCCGTGCCCGTGTCGTGTCTGCTCATTACCGTGCCCGTGTCGTGCCCGTGCCCTCAACCGTATCGTGTCCGTGTCGTGTCGGCTCAGGCTCGTGCCGTGTCGTGCCGTGTCGAGATCATACTCGAACCGTGTCGAGTCCGTGTCGTGTATCCTTACTTTCGTGTCCGTGCCGTGTCACGTGTCAGCAAATACCGTGTCGTGTCCGTGTCGTGTCCGCTCGCTTTCATGTTCGTGCCGTGTCCGTGCCCAACTATACCGTGTCCGTATCGTGTCGTGTCCGGCCATACCGTGTCTTTTTCGTGTCCCGTGTCACACCGTGTCCGTGTCAAACTGGTCATGTCGTGGGTCGACACGACCCGTTTGACACCTCTAGTTTTACCTCTTTTTGAAGCAACATAATGGCTTCCTATTGTTCAAGTACCTAAGTGACTAGTCTTACCAATCTAAGTCTTTATTAGCAAGACTAATTTCTATTACCAAAGGGGTAAAATTTCCCTAACAATTATTATCCAAAGGTTAATGAAGAAAAATGACACATATCCCTTGAAATGACAAAACATAAGGTAAAATGATTATTTCTAAGGGTCAATTGGTTTAATTAGGGTTAGGAGAGGTTCATAAGGCTCAAAGGGGGGGTTAAGAAGGCTCATTTAGGGTTAGGGGGGTGTAACTAGGTGAATTGGTAGTTCGGTCCCTCCAACTAATCGGTTGAAAGTTAACTTTACTAGTCAAGTAGGGCTTTTAATCAAAAAATGAGTTTTAAAGGACTAAAATCTAATTATGACAGATGATAGGAATTAAAAAGAAATCTTAAAAGAAATAATATGAATTTGAAAAGAAATACCGGAATTTAAATGAAAATTTTATTCGCTAAAAATTAGAGTCGTTACATATAATAAGTCAAGCAAAAAGAAATAATCGAATAGCAGTACCAGGTCTCGAACACGGGTCCCCCGTGTGGAGAACACAAGTCCTTACCACTTGATCTAAGGGTACATTATGCTCTTTTTCCACACATATAATAAGTCAGGCAAAAAGAAATAATCAAATAGCAATACCAGGTCTCGAACACAGACCTCGTATGAGGAACACAAGTCCTTACCACTTGATCTAAGGGTACATTATGCTCTATTTTAGCTAGTTTTATATATAATACATCTTGTTGTGATTCACACAAAAAAATTCCCAATAATTCCAGGCGGGTCACGTGACCTGTCTGTGCCTACATTGGATCCGCTCCTGGTTGAAACCCTACATTTAGACCAGCTCAAATAATGAGTTTTTATGACAGTGCCTTGAGGAAAATTATTAAGTGCTTCTGGAGGTGATCCAGGACCTTTTCCAACACATACGGGCGGGGATTCCACCAATGTTGACCCTTGGCTTAAACTCAAGGTGTATGCAAGACAAAAGGGTCGATCTGATACCACAATTTTTTTCTCGCCTTGATGAAAAAAGTAGAACTAAAAGCTATGGCTCCTAGCACATTGGTAGTATTCCTTGGATTCCAAGGGACGTAATTGAGGTTAAAGCCTATGAATTCATAGAGACGTCGAACCTTTTTTCCATAACTTAGACTAGGGGTTCCCATGGAGCGTTACTGCACTACAGGGTAAAGTACTGTGCATTGGTATGCTCCACTGAGGTCTCATTATCATGATCCTTAACTGTTCAGTACACTACACCACATAGTGCGCGTCTGGAAACCCTTGTACAACTAACGCACCATCTAACACACAGTGTTTATGTACACAACGTAGATAAAAAGAATTTTAAAAAAGGGGCCAATTTAGCTTAGGTCAAGGGTGATAAATGAGTCGAGTAATTTGTTGTTCAAATTACTTGGATTGAAAACTTATGCTGTGTTTGGAACACTTTTTGAATTTTTTTTTGAAAAAGTAGTAGGGGTAATAAGTGGAGAGAGATAGAGAGAGAAATGATTGGAAGTAGGGGGAATCTTTCGAAAAATACTTTTCATAAAGTGTTCCAAACAAAGCATTAATGAACTTCAAAACATGTTTAAGCATAGCTTTTTATGAGACAATCCGATTTAAAACGAGTTTTAATTAATCAAGCATAACTTGAACATTTTATACGACGAACTGACACTACAAGAAAAATTACATTGGGCGACGAATGAAAATCGTCACAAATTGCATGTTTTTCGTCACAAATAATATAGGTGACGAAAAAAAATTTGTCGACTAAAGGTTGTCGAGGATTTCTACCTGGTGACAAAATCTATTTTTCGTCACCTATAGTGTCTTTTGATGACGAAATATTTCGTCACAAAAAAGTGAATAATTGGTGACGAAATTTTTTTCCTCGTCTATTGTGCTTTTTGACGACAAAAAAATTCGTCACTGATGGGTTGCATCGGTGACGAAAATTTTCGTCAACAATGTAAGAAATCTATAACAAAATTTTTCGTTGCAAAAGACGTTTTCATATGGAAAAAAAATCCTTTTCGAACCCGAGTCCCTTGAGTATTTCGTGCAAGCTCCGACCAACTGCACCACACACACTTTTCAATAAGTATTTGAAATATCTAATATATATAACATGAAAATATGTTTTGAATGTAATTTTGAACCTTTAAACATTAAAATTAGCAATTTTGATAACGTGAAAGTTGTAGGCAATTGAGTTATTGTTCAAACCCAATTTGAATTATCTCAATCGGAGTTTTTAGTAAAGAGTTATGTCCGAAATACATTTAGTGACAAAGCGCAATTCATAAATTTCGTCACGAAAGGTACCCATTTGACGACGAAATATATTTTTTGTCGTTGAAAGCGTTAAAATGGTGACGAAATTATTTTTCGTTACCAAAGTTAAGCATTTGGTGACGAAAAAAATATTTTGTTACTAAATTGGTCTCATTTGGCGACGAAATATATTTTTTGTCACCAAATGATTATCTTTGGCGACGAAAAATAATTTCGTCACCTTTTTTAAGCTTTCGGTGATGAAAAATGTATTTCGTCGCCAAATGGGTACCTTTGGTGACGAAAATATTTTTTCCGTCGCTAAACAGGTATAATTGGTGACGAAATTATTTCGTCATGGAAGTTGTCAAAACAGTGACGAATTTATTTTTTCGTCGCCAAATATACTCATTTAGTGACAAAATTAAATTTTGTTGCCATATTTTCGTCACCAATTTTCATTTTTCTTGTAGTGTGAAGAGTAACTTATTTGAGTTTGGTATGAAAACTTAATGATCGATCTTTAACGTGCTTTTAAACAAGAGCCAGATCAAACTCCAGTAGCTGATTCGTATATCAGCCTAGTTAGGTCAAACAAATGACACCAGTCTAAGGGGTTGTTTGGCCAGAAGTGCTAACTTGTGATTGGTTAGATTCTCATGCACAGGCAACATCACTCGTACACGAGCACATGACCGTTAATTCGTTAAAAAAATTGGAAGCTTCGAAAACCCTTGCAAGAAACGACGGCTGCTTGCCTGCTTGGGGTAATAAAAACGAAAAACAAAACAAAACAAAATTAGAAAACTTGAGAGAATACTCCCCCTCCTTCAAACCCTAAAACATGGTCTCGTTTGGTCTTTTTGCTCCTCAAAACCGCGTCAATTGATCAGCTTTCAAAAACCCTAAACCTGTTCCCAGATGACTTGGTCTCTACTCTTCTATTTATCATCATTCACCCCAGTGTGTAAAATAGAGAAAGAGAGGCAACCCTAAATTCAAGAAATCATTTGGAGGCCACAGAATTTCAGTTAAGGAACTGAATTTGAGAGAGAGAGAGAGAGAGAGAGAGAGAGAGAGAGATGAAGAGGAAGAAAGAAGAAGAAGAGGGTCAGCGTAAGGAGGTTAAGCAGAGGAGTGTGTGTGATGCTTACGGTGGGGATGGAGTGGCCTGGTTTAGGGGTGGAATGATTGGCCAAGGAAGTTTTGGGTCTGTTTATTTGGCCAATTCTAAGAAACCCAACTCCAAATATGCCTGCTTTCCTCCTCTGATGGCCGTGAAATCGGCCGAGGTCTCTGTTTCCGGCACAATTCAGAAGGAAAGGGAGGTTTTGAGCAACATTGGAATGCACCCGAATATAATTGGGTGTTTTGGGGAAGAGATTACCACGGGCGAAAACGGCGAGATGGTCTATAACTTGTTGCTGGAATATGGGTCTGGTGGAACCCTAGCTGATTTGATTGAGAAATCCGGTGGTTGCGGATTGCCTGAGTCTCACGTGAAGCGCTACGCCAGGTCTATTCTTCTAGGGCTCAATCATATTCATGGGTGTGGGTACGTTCACTGCGATTTGAAACCAGGAAATATACTGCTTGTGCCTAAGAACTGTGGTTTTGGTGGCACCGAATACAAGCCGAAGATTGGGGATTTTGGGTTGGCGAAGAGGGCGAAGCAGAGTAATAACAAGAAGAGGAAGGTGGATCCGTTTTACTGGAGAGGTACTCCTATGTATCTATCACCTGAAGTAGTAGTTGATAATGTACAAGAGCCTCCTTCTGATATTTGGGCTTTAGGGTGTATTGTGCTTGAGATGATAACCGGAAAGCCTCCGTGGGTTGGAAAGGGAGATTTGGATAGGGAGGAGCTTCTTCGTCTGATTGGCAAAGGTCACGAATCGCCTAAAATTCCGGATGAGTTATCAAAAGAGGGGAGGGAGTTTTTGAAGAGTTGTTTTTCGAGGAAGACAATGTTTAGATTGACAGCTGAGATGTTGTTGAATCACTCGTTTCTCGAAGGGTTAGTAGATGATGTTGATGTAGTTGAGGAGGAAGATGGGTTCTTAGATGCGGGTGATATTGATTCCTCGTTTATGTTATACGAGACTGATGAGGAATGCAGTAGTTCCTTGCTTTCTGATGATGGTGGCTTTGTGTATGAAGAGGAAGTCTTCCTTTCTTCTTGGTTTGAAGATGGGCAGGAGATTGACAGTAGAGGGTTTTCCAGTTTTGGAAAAGAAGGAATATTGGAAGTTCAAGACATTGCAGGCTCCACTGTAGTAGATGATTTGGTTGATATGTCAACACAGGTTCCGGCGAACACCATGCAGCAGCGCGCCATTGGTTTTACCATTCCAGCCGGTAGTTAGCGGCCTACCATACGTTGGTTAGGGAAGTATACTATAGGTATAGTGATCATTTACATGGATTCTTTGGTTGTAGATATCATATATAGACAACTATTGTTGAATGACATCTTCATCTCAGACGTCATTTTTTATTGACTAAAGGAACTATTTGTTACGCAGTTCTGTTCTGCTGATCATAATAGATGGAAGCATTGCGATATCGTGTTACCACCGTAATAGTAGGGACAATGGGCAGAATCATTTCAATATCTCTTGGCGATAGTAATAGTAGAGTTATGTTCGATCTACTTTGTAACATTTCTCTGGAGACAAAATTCTATTCCTTGCATCCTAATTTGAATAGCAGCATTTTGGTTTTCCCTGCTGCTTTTGAAACACTTTCAAATTGCAGTATCTGGCCTTTATGTGGATTTTAATAAACTGGAATTTGAACTTTGGTTCCTATCTTGTCTGATACATCAAGTTAGATAGATGGTACTTAAAGGAAAAGAGAAACGGCTAGGCTGGTTTGGGTTTTCTTGAAAAGGCAAAAAAAAGCTATTCCTTTATTCATCTATGAGGATGTAAGCCGAAAGACGATTCTGCAGATCTTGTCCCTAAACCTCTATTATATATTTTTTTAAAAATCATGCAAGCTTTCTATGTAAGCGAAATGGGATCCTGTTTTCTTGCAGTCACAAATGTGACTTGTAACTATTGGAAAAAGTACAATATATAGGACGATTTTCGGAGAACAATTCCACTACAATAACCAAACTGGAAATATTGATCGCGTAAACATAATACAAATAAATAGCGGTACATAAAGTGAACCAAATGTTGTATTTCACGCAATTTCCTTGAAACAGATTCGCCGGCTGCCGAGGTTGTTGAGGTTGCACCGGTGTCTGTCTCCGAGATAATTCAGCTACAACAACAGCCCGTAGAACATCACCATAGACTGCCATGGCGAACCGAGCTTCGTCTCTCTCTCTCTCAGGAACAATATCAGCATGCAGCTATAAGGAGTTCGTGGAACTGGTGAAGAATACCTAAATGAGATGCTGATTATACAACCAAGGAGGCCACCATCGAGCTGCACACTGTAGTGGCCTCGGTTACCAGCTCGGTAACCTGGCCATATGTCGCAAACCTACGACTAAGGAAGGTCCGGGTCACAGACGGATAACAAGTACCCTTCGGTATTCAGTTCGGTTGCATGTTCGGAGTCGGTTTCCGAGTACTTTGGAGCTACCATCAGCTTTTGTACCTGCTCCTTTATTTCCAAAGATATTCAAGAGAAGCGGTTATGCCAAGTGGGTCCCCGGGTGATCACGCGGCAGGTGTAATCATTGGGATCAAGCATGGCCATATGCTTCGTAACTGCTTCATTCCTTTCGTCATATATGACGTCTCCCGAGGCGGTTACCTGAGCGTATCTCCCACGCGCATGCTTGGAGGCCAAGTAAACCTAGGTCTATAAATACAAAGGGATACTCACCTAAAAGAGGTACGCCACTCTACCCTAACCCTAGACCTAAACACTCCCCCCTGAGATCTAACTTGATCGTCGGAGGGTCACTGGGCAAAACAAGCCCTAGTGACTTGTTGCAAGTCCAACGACGGAGGCGCGGAGCCGCGGAGGAAGGAACCTAACCAGAGCCACGGTCAAGATCCCGATTAATCGAACCCCCACACACACCAGGAATTGAATTCTGAAACCGTTGGAAATGAACTCCGCCCATCATTCCTGCAGATGGTTAATTCATCAAAACCGTTCCTTGCCCAACTTCTAGTTTTTGAATGGTAATGTAGAGTGTCCTGGGCCAGCTTGCGCGCACCTCGGACTATTCCCTACAGCATCTCCCACAGCCATTTCATACGTTTACACGTTGGGGTGAGGTGCCCCTAGAGTGCTGGTAAGGAAAATCAAGCCTGAGTCCCAGAGCCGGCCCTGGCTTTTCAGGAGCTTAAAGCGAAGGTTAAAAATATGAACCCCTTCTGTTGGACTATTATAAGGGGTAAAAGAGTATGAGGGGTTCCTGAAATTCAAAAATTCTTGAAGGCCTTAAGAAGAAGCAAACTCCTAAGTTACGTTCGAGTTAAATAATGCACATTATTTCAACGTACGTAGTTGATTCACTGTTACAGCTTTGAACCCAGTCAATTATAGTAGCTTTTCTGCACGTGTTCAATGAGGTTTAACATACGATAGTTGCCAGGGGTGCATGGTCAAACATCCCAGCCCAAAGAGTCAAAGACTCACTTTCATGTACCTTTATGGTCAACCTGATTAGTTTAATGTAACATCTCGTAAATAAACTCTGACTTCCATTTAATAAAGTAAAGGCTTGCTTGAATTGGTAAAGTTTTTGTTGAAACCCTACATTAGACCAGCTCAAATAATGAGTTTTTATGACAGTGCCTTGAGGAAAATTATTAAGTGCTTTTGGAGGATCGTCATGTAGTGATTCAGGACCTTTTCCATCACATACGGGCAGGGATTCCACCAGTGTCAGCCGTTGGCTTAAACTCAAGATGTATGCAAGACAAATGGTCAATCTGATACCACAAGTTTTTCCTCGTCTTGATGAAAAAAGTTAAACTAAAAGCTGTGGCTCCTAGCACATTGGTAGCATTCCTTGGATTCCAAGAGACATATTTGAGATTAAAGTTTATGAAGAGATGTCGAACCTTTTTTTTAATAACTTAGAAGACTAGGGGTTTCCGTAGAGCGTTACTGCACTACGGGGTATAGTACTGTGCATTGGTATGCCTCACCGAGGTCTCATTACCGTGATCCTAACCGTTCGGTACACTACACCACATAGTGCGCTTCTGAGAACCCTTGTACAACTAACGCATCATCTAACACACGGTGCTTATGTACACAATGTGGATAAAAAGGAATATAAAAAGAGAGGCCAATTTAGCTTAGGTCAGGGGTGATAAATGAGTCGAGCAATTTGTTGCTAAAATTACTTGGATTGAAAATTTACATAACTTCAAAACATGTTTAAGCTTAGTTTTTTATGAGACAATTCGATTTAAAATGAGCTTTAATTAATCAAGCATAACTTGAACATTTTATACGACGAGCTGAAGAATAACTTATTCGAGCTTGGTATGAAAACTTAATGATCGATCTTTAACGTGCTTTTAAACAAGAGCCAGATCAAACTCCAGTAGCTGATTCGTATATCAGCCTAGTTAGGTCAAACAAATGACACCAGTCTAAGGGGTTGTTTGGCCAGAAGTGCTAACTTGTGATTGGTTAGATTCTCATGCACAGGCAACATCACTCGTACACGAGCACATGACCGTTAATTCGTTAAAAAAATTGGAAGCTTCGAAAACCCTTGCAAGAAACGACGGCTGCTTGCCTGCTTGGGGTAATAAAAACGAAAAACAAAACAAAATTAGAAACTTGAGAGAAGACTCCCCCTCCTTGAAACCCTAAAACGTGGTCTCATTTGGTCTTTTTGCTCCTCAAAACCGCGTCAATTGATCAGCTTTCAAAAACCCTAAACCTGTTTCCAGATGACTTGGTCTCTACTCTTCTATTTATCATCATTCACCCCAGTGTGTAAAATAGAGAAAGAGAGGCAACCCTAAATTCAAGAAATCATTTGGAGGCCACAGAATTTCAGTTAAGGAACTGAATTTGAGAGAGAGAGATGAAGAGGAAGAGAGAAGAAGAAGAGGGTCAGCGTAAGGAGGTGAAGCAGAGGAGTGTGTGTGATGCTTACGGTGGGGATGGAGTGGCCTGGTTTAGGGGTGGAATGATTGGCCAAGGAAGTTTTGGGTCTGTTTATTTGGCCAATTCTAAGAAACCCAACTCCAAATATGCCTGCTTTCCTCCTCTGATGGCCGTGAAATCGGCCGAGGTCTCTGTTTCCGGCACAATTCAGAAGGAAAGAGAGGTTTTGAGCAACATTGGAATGCACCCGAATATAATTGGGTGTTTTGGGGAAGAGATTACCACGGGCGAAAACGGTGAGATGGTCTATAACTTGTTGCTGGAATATGGGTCTGGTGGAACCCTAGCTGATTTGATTGAGAAATCCGGTGGTTGCGGATTGCCTGAGTCTCACGTGAAGCGCTACGCCAGGTCTATTCTTCTAGGGCTCAATCATATTCATGGGTGTGGTTACGTTCACTGCGATTTGAAGCCGGGTAATATACTGCTTATGCCTAAGAACTGTGGTTTTGGTGGCACCGAATTCAAGCCAAAGATTGGGGATTTTGGGTTGGCGAAGAGGGCGAAGCAGAGTAATAACAAGAAGAGGAAGGTCGATCCGTTTTACTGGAGAGGTACTCCTATCTATCTATCACCTGAAGTAGTAGTTGACAATGTACAAGAGCCTCCTTCTGATATTTGGGCTTTTGGGTGTATTGTGCTTGAGATGATAACCGGTAAGCCTCCGTGGGTTGGAAAGGGAGATTTGGATGGGGAGGAGCTTCTTCGTCTGATTGGCGAAGGTCACGAATCACCTAAAATTCCGGATGAGTTATCAAAAGATATGAGGCAGTTTTTGAAGGGTTGTTTTGCGAGGAAGACCATGTTTAGATTGACGGCTGATATGCTATTGAATCACTCATTTGTTGAAGGGTTAGTTGACGATTTTGATGTAGTTGAGGAGGAAGATGGGTACTTAGATGCGGATGAGATTGATTCCTCGTTTATGCTATACGAGACTGATGATGAGTGCAGTGACTCCTCACTTTCTGGGGATTGTAGCTTTGTGTATGAAGAGGAAGTCTTCCTTTCTTCTTGGTTTGAAGATGGGCAGGAGATTGACAGTGGAGGGTTTTCCAGTTTTGGAAAAGAAGGAATATTGGAAGTTCAAGAAAGTGCGGACATTGCAGGCTCCACCGTAGATGATTTGGTTGATACGTCAAAACAGGTCCCAAATAACACCATGCAGCAGCGTGCCATTGGTTTTACCATTCCAGCTGGTGGTTAGCAGTCTATCGTATGTGTCTGGGGAAGTATATACTATAGGTATAGTGATCATTTACATGAATTCTTTGGTAGATATCATATACAGATAGCTATAGGATGACATCTTAGTCATCTCATGTCGTCGTTGAAGTTCTAGTAAATTTAGTTACTTTTGCTATATTATTGTTCGTCACCCAGAATGGATTCTGTTTATGACCGAAAAAATCATTGCAGTATCTTATTACCACAGTGATAGTTGGGTTATGTTTGATTGTACGGTGACTTAGTTTCTCGAGAAAAACATTCTATTTATGCAGTTTTGTCCTGTTGGTAATTTACAGAATCGTTGTGATGTCTTCTTGTCAAATAGAGGCAAGTAAATTCACAAGTTCCATATGAAAAACCTTCATAATCAAGAGGTGGCAACATGGTAGTAGAAACCCCAGACACTTTGGCCTCAAATCCAAAAAAAAGGAGTGTTCTTTGAAATTTGTCAGTAACAATCCTAGCATAAAAAGCTTACTCTTCTAGTGAAGAACAGTAATGCACACAAAATTTTCAAAACCTGGATGCAGAATGCGGCTAACGCATCTCTATATAGCACTGCTTATATGAACCACAATGTCATGAATCCTGTTCAACTAATGTACTCAGTACAGGTATTCTCATTCCAGCAAATGGTTAATCCGTCCAAACCGTCACTTGCCCACCTTCCAGTTTGTGAACACATATGCATAAGGTATCAATTCGCAGATGAGCCAATTTCTTGGTCATTTCCATTGTGTATAAACAACATATTATACAGCTGAAAAGCCTCTAAAAGACTAAAAAAACTAAGCTGATTTCCTCCTTTGGCTCTCAATAGCATAAACAAGTGCTGTTGTTGCAGAAATCATGGCACTTGCGTTGAGGCATTCTACTTCCAAGCCATGAAGAAAAACCATCTCTAGATATATAGTTCGAAGTCTTGGTTGGAAACTTACACCCAGCACCAAGGTGGAATGATCAAATGCTCCTTTATAGGTGACCAATGTGCAGAAGTGTTTCAACATTTGGCAAGCGCTTAAGGTAACCTGATTATTCATAACCATTATTCCTTTTGGCAAAGGCCCCAAATTCCAACGACTCAATATGAGCCTCGAAGAACCTTGGGCCGCTATGTAATCATGAACAGTAGCTCAACGTATTCGATTCACTGTTACAGCATTGAACTGAGTCAACTATAGTGGCCTTTAGAATTCAGTTGAAGTTGCTCTTTCGGGACCGCATGCGCATGTTCAATGAGGTTTAACATAAGTTGTTTCTTGGTTGAGAGTTTGTAGGTGGTGGAACATCCACTCGGAAAAGGGATTACACTGAAACTTGAATGTAAACTTCATTCCAAAGACTGGGCCTTAGGCCTCACTTTCGCCCGTGGAGCTATTAATAAACTGAAAGCAAACTTTTGTTCAATCTGATTAGTTTAATTTGGAAGTGGTTAGCATATGCTATACAAAGGGTCAATCTGATTAGTTTAATTTAACATCTCATCAATACACTATGACGCTGACTTCCGTGTAATAAAGGCTTACTTGAAATGGCAAGTTTTCCTTGAAACCTTAGCTTAGACTAGCTCAGATAATGAGCTTTTTATTACAGTGTCTATGAGAGATTATTCTCCAGTCAAGTTAGTTGTCTTCCTTGTGATGGATCAACTACGGTACTAGAGATATTCCGACGTACCCAAAAAAAAAACTACGGTACTAGAGTACTTTTTCCACCTTGGATTGACGGCGTGATTTTAATGTCATGTTTGTGTAAAATCAGCACGAGTGATATTGGCTTAAAAGTTATTCCCTACTGCAGTGGATGAGTTAGTTAATTCCCTGAGTCGTATTCCATGTATATAAGACCAAGTATCAAACTTTATAACATCAGAAAGCACTGGCCAATTATCAAGAGTTCTATTGCAGGTAAAAGTCGCACGTGTTTCTTGATTTTGCTTGGACCATGTAGTCTCTTTCTCACTATTGCAGTGGTTGCTCACAGACCATAAAGCATTGAGTTGAAAGCTATGTTTCATAGATACTAGGGAAGAAATGGGGTTTAAAAATTAATGCTTTGTTTCTCATATTTCTCTCTGCTTTTCCAGGAACTCCAGCAAGAACTCTACCAGGTAATGTATCTGTCGTCAACCATATTGGTTCCTGTCTATAGCTGCTGCTTGGAAGGCTCACTTCACTTGCTTAAGTGACGATTCTTCTAACTTAATAACGGCATTGTTTTATTTGGTCTTGTCTTTATTTTTATTTTTATTTTGTTAGGAGAGAGGTAAAGGCTTTTTCGTCTCCCACGTACCCCATTTTTTTCCCCCTGGTTTAATGAAACCTACCCTACGCTTCTGAGGTTGGAAAAAACTCACTCAACTACGAATTTCCTCAACGTCAAGAAAGCTTTTACGCAGACTCTGTATAATTATCAATTTCAGAAGTTGTTTCACTACATTGGGTTCCTTCATTTGTCGTAGTATCTGCTTAGATTTAGTTTCAGTTTGTCATCTAAACTACATTTCTCGTTATGCTGTAGACCACCCACTGGACAAATTGATTCAGTTAATCCAATCTCCATGCATAGAAGAGCAATCCTGCAACTTCTTTGGAAGGAAGACTGATCATGGGATGAACCCTAGTCGACCACCTCCATCTCCAACATCACCATCAGGTCCATCGCCAGTCAAAGCGACGTCCAGAGACTTTCTTTATGGTAAAATGGATAAGTACGGAAGGACCTCAAGTCCACCTCCTCCATCTCCAACATCAGCGCCACTGACTAAAGAGGTATCAATTACAATGGCCTGGTATGGCAGGGCAGCCAGACCACCGCCTCCCCCTCCAACATCAGCACCACCGACTAAAGAGGGATCATTTACGATGGCTGGCTGTGGCAGGGCAGCCAGTCAACCGCCTCCATCTCCAACATCAGCACCACCAACTAAAGAGAAATCATTTACTATGGCTGGCTATGGCAGGGCAACCAGTCCACCGCCTCCATCCCCAACATCAGCACCACCGACTAAAGAGACATCATTTACGATGGCCAGGAATGCCAGGGCATGGACTCTACCGCCTCCCCCTCCAAAGTCATCCCCACCGACCCACCAAGTATCAAGTAATGGACTGTTGCTTGAAAAATCACCACCAAATCCCAGCTTGGCTTCAACCTGAGCTGATATCAAGTATAGAACAATGTTGATTAGGGTTACAAAACAAATTTATTCTTTCCCTAATGCTGAGAGTGCATTATTAGCTGTTGTACCACTTGGCTTCATCAATGAAAGCTCAAAGTCAATGGCCTTCAAGATATGTACCTCTAGTTTGGTCGGATTTAGTATTATGATGAGACAAAGTGATATTGTTGCATTTGTTTCTGTTTCACCATAAACACGTACGTACATGCAGATTGCGATTTTCTTGGAAAAGCACACCTTTGTCATCGACGCACCCTTGTGCTCCTCACGGACCCTATGAATTCCAGTTTTTTCATATTTATAAGATTAATTTTTGAAGTATCTACTAAAAGGACTTAACTTTAATCTAGAATATGTTTGGTGTAGCTTTTACAAGTTTGTATAGAAGTTCAAACTGTTTTGTTTTTCCGTTCGGAAATCTTGGAAAGGATTTTGACAGGAGCATTTTAAATCTCATCTCCACATGAAGAACACAAATTGGAAAGGATCTTGACATGTTCGTATAGAAAATAAATGTCAAACGCGGGATAGTCAACGCGGTTCATGTCAAATACTACTACTATGCATATGTCTCTATTGAGACGTACTTGAAGACCTAATCTTATTATTCCGAATTATTTGTGGTTATTTTCCTGCAGTTCCAGAATATGACTAAGTCATCCAAACCGTTACTTACCCAGCTTCCGGTAGTTGCTTCACCGGTTCAGCATCGCACCAAGTCAATTTTTAGTACTCGCTTGCACAGGTCCGGGCTAGTTTACGCGCACCTCGACTGATCCGGGGTCCAATCCCATAGCCTACATGCAAGGAGCCCAAGTAAATCTGGAGCAAAAGAATTTTATAACACCTGTGAGGTTTTTAAGTTGAGACTTTAGGAGAGAGCAAACTCTTAGTTCCGGTGCCTAATTCATGTGGATCCCCTAATATAAACTTCAATCCATCCATTTAAGAAGCTATACTTGAAATGGTCAAATTCATGTGGAACTCTAAATTCAACCTGAAAGATTTTCAATTGCGTGATATATTGATGATGACGATTCTCATGTCAACCAGGGTATCAGAATATATATTTTGCTCACGTTGGGTTGACGTAAGGGAATAAAAGCAGTGTCACGGCTAGACTTTTTTTTATCTTTTGATAACTCAAAGTATCCGGCGGGATCAACTTGCATGTATCTCGACTAACTTTCGGGAGACCAATCTCACTATTCGCTGGCGGGAGCCTCGACTAACTTTCGGGAGACCAATCTCACTATTCGCTGGCGGGAGCCAAAATGCTGCGGGTGGACTTGCTAAACAAAAAGAGCTAGCAGCTAGGCGAGTTTGAATTCGTGTTTGCTCATTAAAAACTCGTTCGAGATCATCTTATTAGGTAAACAAATAAAGTTTGAAACATTTTTTAAGCTTGTTAAGCATTAAATTTTGAGAATAAGTTCTGTCCGGATCAACCGGACAAGGGGCTGTCCAGACAGCCCCGTGTGGCCCCCCTTCGCGTGTTTTTTGGAAAATCCGAACTATGCATCTTGTAGGGCCTGTAAAATAATGCTTCTACTCAAAAAATCAGCTTGTCCGGATATCGATAGGTATGTCAAAAGTTGAGTTTTTATAAGGAAAAATGGACGACCGTGAACAATTTAACTTTAAAAACAGTTGACAGATCACGGTCGTCCATTTTTCCGTGTATAAACTCAACTTTTGACATACCTATTGATATCCGGACAAACTGATTTTTTGCGTAGATACATTATTTTGCGGACCCTACAAGATGCACAGTTTGAATTTTAAAAAAAACCCGCGAAGGGAGCCCACACAGGGCTGTCCGGACAGCCCCCTGTCCGGTTGATCCGGAAAGAACTTTTTCTCTTAAACTTTATTTGTTCAGAAAGTTCAAGTACTCGACATTGATCGGTTCATAAGCGCTTCAATTTGTGATTAGCTCCAGTAATAAACACGCTAAATTTGAAAATATGTTTAAAAATTTTGGTATGTACACCAAAAACAAAAAAATCGTTACTAATACCAAAACAAGGCATAACTAATGAAAAAAGGCGTAATTATACCCTTATTCTTAACTTCAACAAAAGAATATGTAGCTGTTACCATAAAACTTCGTAACGAATGAGCCAAAACAAAATGTGTACCATGCACCAAACACACTCGTAACAGACTCGAAAAATATGCATAAAATGACTCGTACCATTCTAGCTCCAAAACCGCCCTTACCATATACTTCTAAGAAAAACACCTCTTTAGTAATTAACAAATAACTTTTGTAACATACAACCAAAAAAATACGTAACATTCTATGGTACACCCTATGTGCACGATAGCTTTCTCCGTAAGTCAATACTCGTGGTATTGGCTTACGTATGTAGCTGCAGTGGAAGATTGTACTAGTTTTTATTGGAAGTGTAAGTCAACGTTCAAAAAGAAAAAAATGTACTGTAAGAAACTTCATAAAATTCGAAAGCCTATTGGCAAATAAATTTGACCACTTACCATTAGTTCTATTGGGGAAGAAGTTGCACATGTTCTTGAATTCGATTTGACCAATAAGTTTGTTTCACACTTTAGAAGTGGATGGACAAAGGAAAAAAAGAAGAATTGAGGCAAATCAATGTTACTACTAGTTTTTTCGGTTCGTTTTTGCAGTATGTGCTAGAGAGCTTGAGGCTCGTGTCTAGATAAAAGAACTAAGTTTTGGATGGAATTCCTTGTAAGTGTCGTTGGGCTTCTTGAATGAGAATCATTGATGTGTTGATCAAGATAAATACTGGAGTAATAAATTTTTGATTATATCAAACACCTTTTTGTGTAGCTATATGTGGAGGTGTTAAACGGGTCGGGTTGGTACAGGTATGACACAGCGCGAGTACAGTTTTAGGTAGATTGGGCACGGTCACTGCACGACACAGTCTTAGACATGCATAGCACAGAAGTGGGTTGGGCACAGCACGAAAGGGCATAGGCACAAGGCATGACAACAAATACTAAGTTGTTGTTAGTTGTTACACAAATTTTTTTCCCCCCGACGAAACTCGGTTGTAGATTGGGCGTCAGGGCACGACATGATTAAAAAACGGCACGGCACGGCACGATAAAGTAAACGGGCCGGAATGACATGGCACAACTAAAAAAAGGCACGGCATGACACGATTAAAGAACAATTAAAAAAGTGCCGGCGTGACACGAAGAACAATTCGCACAAAGCTAAATGGGCCCATAATTTGACACCTCTATATATATACACCTTAAGTGTACTGTCTTGTGGGTCTTCAAATGCAGAGGAAAATGAAGACACCCATGAGTAAAGCTTTCCTTCTTGTTCTTCTCTTTGCTTTTCTAGGATCTGAGGCAAGAATTGTGCCAGGCTATGAAGCACGGGTACTTCAAAAATGTCGCCGTACGCGTACCGGGTACTGGTACGGGTACGGGTACGGCATGGGTACGGCAAAAACGTACCCGGTACGGCAAAATTGGATCGGGTACTTTTGATATTTTTGGGTACGGCATGGGTACGTCAAGGGTACGGCATGGGTACGGCATTGGGTACGTTTTAACCCAAAATGATTTTTTTTCAAAATTTCAGGAATTTTTTTTGTAAATAATTATAAAATATGGGTTTATTGTGTAACTTATTTGTCTTTTTGACTATATACACATTAACTGACTGAGAGAGTCAGCGATCAAAAAAAAAAGAGAGAGGCAGCGATCTGGAGATCTAGGGCTTCAAACCGCAAGTTCTCTCTCTCTCTCTTTCTCTCGGACTCTCCTCTCCTCTCTCATTTTCTCATTTTATGCAATAAAAAATAGAAAAAAATTATATATATATTCGCCGTACCCCCGCCGTACCCGTACCCTACTTTTTTGTGGTTTTGCCGTTTCCCGTACCCGTATCGTACCCGTACCGCGTACCGGTACCCGTGCTCCATAGGTGCCAGGTAATGCATCTGTCCTCGACCACAGCTGTAGCAGTTTTTGTAACAGTGATGGTCTTAGTGTAATGGTATAATTGGGGTAACAAACGACGCGTAGTGAGACTCAGGTATAGCGATCGTGAGTTTCGTTAAATCATTTTTTGCAAAAGAAAAAATACTGATCAATTGAAGGTGTCGTAGCGTTTCAAATATTCGTTGTTGCGGCAGTGAAGCAGGCAGGGAATCTGATATGACCCGATACGTTTCGGGGCTGATAATTGTTCAGTACCCCTCCACATGGGAGATTGATGGTATAAAGTTATCATACCATCTTCAAAAAATGACCTGATTTATTATCTCAGTTGTTTCATCTCATTTTGTTAGGATCTCATGATTTGTCATAGCATCTTCTTAAGTTAACTTCAAGCATTTCTGCTTCTAACCTTTTCCTTTAATGCTGCAGAAATACAACTTGACATATTGATTCAGTTTGTCCCAACAGTCTCATCTCTACCCTCATCACCACCCAGTCAAGAAATAACAACCACCGACGATTACGGAAGGCACGGGAGGCCGCAACTGCCCTCTCCAATGTCACCTTCAGGTCTGTCGCCAATCAAAGAGATACTACCAAGGCCATTGCTTAATACTAAAACAACGACTTACGGAAGGCCCTCGAATCCACCACCTCCGTCTCCAAAAGAGGCACCACCAACCGACGAGGTATCTGTAACGATGATCGATTCTGTCTGGGCTGCCAGTACTGGACTGAGGCTTGAAATTTCAACACCAAAACCCAGCTTGGCCTCAACCTGAACTGATTTCTACTCATTGGAGTCAAAGGCATAGATTGTTCAAAGTATAAAAAAGGAGGACGTACTTCAGTTGAAACAGTATTAGTAGCTGTGGCAGGAAACAGATCGAATACGTGGATTAGGTGTAAAATTATCAATAAGGGAGTGTGAGCTTTCTAGTTCATAGAGGCAATATTGTAAAAAGTAATGTAAACCACTGGTCTTGTAGGCCTGAATTGAAAGAGGGGTGTTTCCTAAATCATTCACGCTGTTGGAAGTAACCTCCTACAGTTAGTTGACTTCAGAACAAATTAAGGCTTTGATATTTTTGAAAACTCGGTTTCCAGCCAAATGGACCGACTAATCTCGAGACCAATCCAACCACTCACTAGCAGGGAGCCCTATTAAAGTAAGGGCAATGTCCCGTATGGACTGACCCCGAAACAAAGGCTTCATGAGCTCCCTTTTTGCAGTGTAACTATCACTCCACTTCCATTTAACCTGCTCACAACCTCCTCCACCATGGTGTAAATTACACCGGCCACAAACACGAATGATAATTTTTTAAACATAAAAAATATACCAAAACTACAATAATACTAAAAGAGCTTAAGAAAAATATTAACCTTGAAAACGCCGTTCGTCTCAACATGATTTTTGTGGTGGCGGTGGAGGTAGTGGTTTTGAAATAGCGATAAATTTTAACCTTAAGAATTTATTGAATGGATGATATTCTCGATTCAATGTAGTCGTACTTTGAAATGCGGTGATGGTAGTTTGACAAATCATGAATATTCTCAATCCTTATTCTGAACTCTTTGTTGTATCTGTGGTGGTGGCAAAATAAAGTTGGTAGTGGTGGTGAAGCGGACGAGGCACGCTTGGTGCGGGGTTGCTGTTGTGACAACACCGTGCTCCGCTGCTCAGATGTCGTCCGTTCAGCAATCCAACGGATCAAATCTCATCTCCACTTATGTTGCATCCGGGCCGTTCATTGCCGAGATGAGATTTGAATTGTTGGATTGCCGATCGGACGGCATCCGAGCAACGCAACACGGTGCTCTGCAGCAACTGCACAACACCAACACCCCAATTCGGATTGAGGTGGGACAGTTGTCGTGGTTGAATTGCATGTAGAGTTGTGATAATTGTGGCGTTTGAAGTGGTGGTGTTGGTGGTGGTTGTTAAATGAAGACTAATGAGGAAGGGTTGAGGTGAGGTGCCAATGGTGGTAGAATTGTGGAAGTTTGGTAGTTGTGATGGGGAAGCGATGGTGGTATAGGTGGTGGAGGGGTTTGTGTTACGGTGATAATGTTGGTGGAGGGGTGGTAATGCTCCGATGATCTTCGTAGTTGTCTGCTTACTACGCACTTTTCACAAACCAAACTTTATTTCTTTTATTGTTGGATTCCACTATCTTTTAGCACATTGAAAATCCCCTTTATCCAAATATAGTAGGTCTTTATCCCATTTAAAATGAAGAAGATGCGAATGTTTTGCCGAAATGATATACTTTTCGACTCACTGAGGGTAAATTGGTCATATCTTTTTCATGTTCAAATATATTTAGATCCAAACTAGTTGGGTTAGAAAGTAGACTCCACAAACTTTCTAACGGTTCCAACCTTGCCAAAATTTATGTTCGAGAGTGTCCGGAACAAACCCGCAAAGTTTGACCATTTGTGGAACTTTATTGCGCCCCAGGCGCATTTCCATGCGCCCTAGGCGCAATGCAATGCGCCCCAGGAGCATTCCTCCTTCAAATTTCCAAATTGACCAAATTTTGCTGTCTTGTCACAGACACTTCTGAACTCCGATTTTGACGTGGTTTGAGCCGTTGAAAAGTTTTTTTTCAAGACTAATTTCTAACCTAATTATTTTGGCCCAAAAAAAATTTAAACATCAAAAGATATGACGATTTTACCCACAATAGGTCGGAAAATAAAATATTTTGAAAAAAATTCTTTGAATCGCAATAATTGTAAATCGGATCGAAACCTAATTTTTATCGACAAAGAGAATATTCAAAGTACTATAAGATTGTGAACTTGAACCATGAAAATAATAGACTTTGATTTATGAAAAGTTGGTTCAGAAGTAGACCAACTCAAAGAAATGTAGGAGCCACCAATGTTAAAACACATTTTCGCTCCAATCCCCCCATTCTAAGTTACATTCGGTGCTCGCATCCCTAGTTTTCAGAGAGTTCGAAGGACTTTTCACTCTTATCAAAGCGCAAAAAATTGCTTAATTTTCATTTTAAATTTAACCTGCTCACAACCTCCTCCACCGTGGCGTAAATCACAATGGCCACAAACACGAATGAAAATTTTTAAAACACAAAAGATATACCAAAACTACAATAATGCTAAAAGAGTCTAAGAAAAATATTAACCTTGAAAATGCCATTCGTCTCAACATGATTTTTGTGGTGGCGGTGGAGGTAGTGGTTTTGAAATAGCGATTAATTTTAACCTTAAGAATTTATTGAATGGATGATATTCTCGATTCAATGTAGTCCTACTTTGAAATGTGGTGATGGTAGTTTGACAAATCATGAATATTCTTAATCCTTATTCTGAACTCTTTGTTGTATCTGTGGTGGTGTCAAAATAAAGTTGGTAGTGGTGGTGAAGCGGACGAGGCACGCTTGGTGCGGGGTTGCTGTTGTGCAGCTGCTGCACAGCACTGTGCTCCGCGGCTCAGATGTCGTTCGTTCAGAAATCCAACGGATCAAATCTCATCTCCACTTATGTTGAATCCGGGCCGGTCATTGCCAAGACGAGATTTGAATTGTCGGATTGACGATCGGACGGCAACCGAGCAACGCAACATGGTGCTCTGCAGCAACTGGACAGAACCAACACCCCAATTCCTGTTGAGGTGGGATAGTTGTCGTGGTTGAATTGCATGTAGAGTTGTGATAATTGTGGCGTTTGAAGTGGAGGTTGTTAAATGAAGACTAATGAGGTAGGGTTGAGGTGAGGTTCCAATGGTGGTAGAATAGTGGAAGTTTGGTAGTTGTGATGGGGAAGCGATGGTGGTATTGGTGGTGGAGGGGTTTGTGTTACTGTGATAATGTTGGTGGAGGGGTGGTAGTGCTCCGATGATCTTCGTAGTTGTCTGCTTACTACGCACTTTTCACAATCCAAAATTATTTCTTTTATTGTTGGATTCCACTATCTTTTAGTACATTGAAAATCCTCTTTATCCATATATAGTAGGTCTTTATCCCATTTAAAATGAAGGAGATGGAAATATTTTGCCGAAATGATTTACTTTTCGACTCACTGAGGGTAAATTGGGCATATCTTTTTCATGTTCAAATATATTTAGATCCAAACTAGTTGGGTTAGAAAGTAGACTCCACAAGCTTTCTAACGGTTCCAACCTTGCCAAAATTTTAGTTCGAGAGTGTCCGGAACAAATCCGCAAAATTTGACCATTTGTGGAGCTTTATTGCGCCCCAGGCGCATTTCCATGTGCCCTAGGCGCAATGCAATGCGCCCCAGGAGCATTACTCCTTCAAATTTCCAAATTGACCAAATTTTGCGGTCTTGTCACAGACCCTTCCAAACTCCGATTTTGACGTGGTTTGAGCTGTTGAAAAGTTTTTCAAGACTAATTTCTAACCTAATTATTTTGGCCCAAAAAAAATTTAAACATCAAAAGATATGACGATTTTACCCACAATAGGTCGGAAAATAAAATATTTTGAAAAAAATTCTTGAATCGCAATAATTTTAAATCGGATCAAAACCTAATTTTTATCGATAAAGAGAATATTGAAAGTACTATAAGATGTTGGACTTGAACCATGAAAATAATAGACTTTGATTTATGAAAAGTTGGTTCAGAAGTACACCAACTCAAAGAAATGTAGGAGCCACCAATGTTAAAACACATTTTCGCTCCATTCCCCCAATTCTAAGTTCCATTCGGTGCTCGCATTCCTAGTTTTCAGAGAGTTCGAAGGACTTTTCACACTTATCAAAGCGCAAAAAATTGCTTAATTTTCATTTTAAATTTAACCTGCTCACAACCTCCTCCACCGTGGCGTAAATTGTAACGCCCTGCTTTTTCGGAAGCAAAATAAAATAATTTCTTAAGAAAATTTCGCTAAATAAATATAATTTTCCAAAATAAAAATTTATACAAGTCTAGATTATATTCTTTTTATTAAAACTTTTATTTATTAAAAGTTCCTTACCTTATTAATGACTTGTTGATCATACAGAACTAAGGGCAACGGCCCATTCATAAAAAGTTATGTGATTCAATGCATATTGTTTATTTCAATTATTATTCTGTTTGCTTAATTATTATTTCCAACTGCTGAATGATATGTTAGATTGGATCCTAGAGACATGGGGTGGTATGCGAAATAGAAATCATCTAGACGATGGTAAGTAATGGATGAATTGGAAAAAGTTTTTGTTTTTAGATTGCCTGCAGGCGTGATTTTGAGATTGTGATGAGATTGAAACTGGCGGGTGTCCAGTGATGAATTGATAGACTGGCGGGTGTCCAGTGATGATTGTGGAATGGTTGTGATGTGGTTTATAAGATAGGCGAACCCTAGTTGTGATGCAGGCATGATAAGCGTTCCCCTTGTTGTAGTTATTGGGGATGCACACTCGGTATATAACTTAGGTGTATCTACGACAGCAAAGGGAAGTGAACTCATGGGAATGAGCATGGCTAGCGGTTGAGGGAGGAAAGATCTCGCGGTGAGATCTTAGATCACACGTCAGGTTAATGAATAGTAATAAACTGATTGATATGAAATACCTCTGTTATATTTCTTCGTACCATGTTTATCCTGCTTGATTGCTAGCTGTAAAGTAAGAGGGGTGGTTGGGTTGGATTATTCTACTGGGTGATTTATCACTCACGGATACGTCTGTATCCTGGTAAATCGATTGCTTCGGCGATCAATTTGCCAGAGGGCGCAGGATTCAATGGAGAGGATTCAACAATGGTGCAATTCGACACAAGAAGAATATCAGGAATAGAGATCGAGTATGCTTGGGATTCGTATCAAGCCTAGAGTCAGCTCTGAAGTTAATGTATTATGAATCGGTAAATTTATTTTGAGATTGTAATAGATCTTTATTTTGGAAAATTATATTTATTTAGCGAAATTTTCTTAAGAAATTATTTTATTTTGCTTCCGAAAAAGCGGGGCGTTACATAAATTACACCGGCCACAAACATGAATGATAATTTTTTAAACATAAAAAATATACCAAAACTACAATAATGATAAAAGAGTCTAAGAAAAATATTAACCTTGAAAACGGCGTTCGTCTCAACATGATTTTTGTGGTGGCGGTGGAGGTAGTGGTTTTGAAACAGCGATAAATTTTAACCTTAAGAATTTATTGAATGGATGATATTCTCGATTCAATGTAGTCGTACTTTGAAATGTGGTGATGGTAGTTTGACAAATCATGAATATTCTCAATCCTTATTCTGACCTCTTTGTTGTGTCTGTGGTGGTGTCAAAATAAAGTTGGTAGTGGTGGTGAAGCGGACGAGGCACGCTTGGTGCGGGGTTGCTGTTGTGCAGCTGCTGCACAGCACCGTGCTCCGTGGCTCAGATGTCGTCCGTTCAGCAATCCAACGGATCAAATCTCATCTCCACTTATGTTGAATCCGGGCCGTTCATTGCCGAGACGAGATTTGAATTGTCGAATTGACGATCAGACGGCATCCGAGAAACGCAAAACGATGCTCTGCAGCAACTGCACAGCACCAACACCCGAATTCGGGATGCGGTGGGATAGTTGTCGTGGTTGATTTACATGTAGAGTTGTGATAATTGTGGCGTTTGAAGTGGTGGTGTTGGTGGTGGTTGTTAAATGAAGACTAATGAGGTAGGGTTGAGGTGAGGTGCCAATGGTGGTAGAATAGTGGATGTTTGGTAGTTGGGATGGGAAAGCGATGGTGGTATAGGTGGTGGAGGGATTTGTGTTACGGTGATAATGTTGGTGGAGGGGTGGTAGTGCTCCGATGATCTTCGTAGTTGTCTGCTTACTACGCACTTTTCACAAACCAAAATTATTTCTTTTATTGTTGGATTCCACTATCTTTTAGTACATTGAAAATCCTCTTTATCCATATGTAGTAGGTCTTTATCCCATTATAAATGAAGGAGATGCAAATGTTTTGCCGAAATGATTTACTTTTCGACTCACTGAGGGTAAATTTGTCATATCTTTTTCATGTTCAAATATATTTAGATCCAAACTAGTTGGGTTAGAAAGTAGACTCCACAAACTTTCTAACGGTTCCAACCTTGCCAAAATTTATGTTCGAGAGTGTCCGGAACAAACCCGCAAAGTTTGACCATTTGTGGAACTTTATTGCGCCCTAGGCGCAATGCAATGCGCCCCAGGAGCATTCCTCCTTCAAATTTCCAAATTGACCAAATTTTGCGGTCTTGTCACAGACACTTCCGAACTCCGATTTTGACGTGGTTTGAGCCGTTGAAAAGTTTTTCAAAACTAATTTCTAACCTAATTATTTTGGCCCACAAAAATTTGAACATCAAAAGATATGACGATTTTACCCACAATAGGTCGGAAAATAAAATATTTTGAAAAAAATTCTTGAATCGCAATAATTTTAAATCGGATCAAAACCTAATTTTTATCGATAAAGAGAATATTGAAAATACTATAAGATGGTGGACTTGAACCATGAAAATAATAGACTTTTTTTTATGAAAAGTTGGTTCAGAAGTAGACCAACTCAAAGAAATGTAGGAGCCACCAATGTTAAAACACATTTTCGCTCCATTCCCCCAATTCTAAGTTCCATTCGGTGCTCGCATTCCTAGTTTCAGAGAGTTCGAAGGACTTTTCACACTTATCAAAGCGCAAAAAATTGCTTAATTTTCATTTTAAATTTAACCTGCTCACAACCTCCTCCACCGTGGCGTAAATCACACCGGCCACAAACATGAATGATAATTTTTTAAACATAAAAAATATACCAAAACTACAATAATGCTAAAAGAGTCTAAGGTAAATATTAACCTTGAAAACGCCATTCGTCTCAACATGATTTTTGTGGTGGCGGTGGAGGTAGTGGTTTTGAAATAGCGATAAATTTTAACCTTAAGAATTTATTGAATGGATGATATTCTTGATTCAATGTTGTCGTACTTTGAAATGTGGTGATGGTAGTTTGACAAATCATGAATATTCTCAATCCTTATTCTGAACTCTTTGTTGTGTCTGTGGTGGTGCCAAAATAACGTTGGTAGTGGTGGTGAAGCGGACGAGGCACGCTTGGTGCGGGGTTGCTGTTGTGCAGCTGCTGCACAGCACCATGCTCAGTGGCTCAGATGTCGTCCGTTCAGCAATCCAGCGGATCAAATCTCATCT
Source organism: Rhododendron griersonianum (assembly GCA_018127125.1). Lineage (NCBI taxonomy): Eukaryota > Viridiplantae > Streptophyta > Magnoliopsida > Ericales > Ericaceae > Rhododendron > Rhododendron griersonianum. The sequence goes on along the minus strand of CM030795.1, from coordinate 38,988,137 downwards.
CCACTTATGTTGAATCCGGGCCATTCATTGACGAGACGAGATTTGAATTGTCAAATTGACGATCGAACGGGATCCGAGCAACGCAACACGGTGATCTGCAGCAACTGCACAGCACCAACACCCCAATTCGGGTTGAGGTGGGATAGTTGTCGTGGTTGAATTGCATGTAGAGTTGTGATAATTGTGGCGTTTGAAGTGGTGGTGTTGGTGGTGGTTGTTAAATGAAGACTAATGAGGTAGGGTTGAGGTGAGGTGCCAATGATGGTAGAATAGTGGAAGTTTGGTAGTTGTGATGGGGAAGCGATGGTGGTATAGGTGGTGGAGGGGTTTGTGTTACGGTGATAATGTTGGTGGAGGGGTGGTAGTGCTCCGATGATCTTCGTAGTTGTCTGCTTACTATGCACTTTTCACAAACCAAAATTATTTCTTTTATTGTTGGATTCCACTATCTTTTAGTACATTGAAAATCCTCTTTATCTATATATAGTAGGTCTTTATCACATTTAAAATGAAGAAGATGCGAATGTTTTGCCAAAATGATTTACTTTTCGACTCACTGAGGGTAAATTGGTCATATCTTTTTCATGTTCAAATATATTTAGATACAAACTAGTTGGGTTAGAAAGTAGACTCCACAAGCTTTCTAACGGTTCCAACCTTGCCAAAATTTAAGTTCGAGAGTGTCCGGAACAAACCCGCAAAATTTGACCATTTGTGGAGCTTTATTGTGCCCCAGGCGCATTTCCATGCGCCCTAGGCGCAATGCAATGCGCCCCAGGAGCATTCCTCCTTCAAATTTCCAAATTGACCAAATTTTGCGGTCTTGTCACAAACACTTCCGAACTCCGATTTGGACGTGGTTTGAGCCGTTGAAAAGTTTTTCAAGACTAATTTCTAACCTAATTATTTTGGCCCAAAAAAATTTAAACATCAAAAGATATGACGATTTTACCATTAATAGGTCGGAAAATAAAATATTTTGAAAAAAATTCTTGAATCGCAATAATTTTAAATCGGATCAAAACCTAATTTTTAGCGATAAAGAGAATATTCAAAGTACTATAAGATGGTGGACTTGAACCATTTAAATAATAGACATTGATTTATGAAAAGTTGGTTCAGAAGTAGACCAACTCAAAGAAATGTAGGAGCCACCAATGTTAAAACACATTTTCGCTCCATTCCCCCAATTCTAAATTCCATTCGGTGCTCGCATTCCTAGTTTACAGAGAGTTCGAAGGACTTTTCACACTTATCAAAGCGCAAAAAATTGCTTAATTTTCATTTTAAATTTAACCTGCTCACAATCTCCTCCACCGTGGCGTAAATCACACCGGCCATAAACATGAATGATAATTTTTTAAACATAAAAAAAATACCAAAACTACAATAATGCTAAAAGAGTCTAAGAAAAATATTAACCTTGAAAACGCCGTTCGACTCGACATGATTTTAGTGGTGGCGGTGGAGGTAGTGGTTTTGAAATAGTGATAAATGTTAACCTTAAGAATTTATTGAATGAATGATATTCTCGATTCAATGTGGTCGTACTTTGAAATGTGGTGATGGTAGTTTGACAAATCATGAAAATTCTCAATCCTAATTCTGAACTCTTTGTTGTGTCTGTGGTGGTGGCAAAAATAAAGTTGGTGGTGGTGGTGAAGGGGATGAGGCATGCTTGGTGCGGGGTTGCTGTTGTGTAGTTGCTGCATGGCACCGTGCTCCGCGGCTCAGATGTCGTCCGTTCAGCAATCCAACGGATGAAATCTCATCTCCACTTATGTTGCATCCGGGCCGTTCATTTCTGAGATGAGAATTGAATTGTTGGATTGCCGATCGGACGGCATCCGAGCAACGCAACACGGTGCTCTGCTGCAACTGCATAGCACCAACACCCCAATTCGGGTTGAGGTGGGATAGTTGTCGTGGTTGAATTGCTTGTAGAGTTATGATAATTGTGGCGTTTGAAGTGGTGGTGTTGGTGGTGGTTGTTAAATGAAGACTAATGAGGTAGGGTTGAGGTGAGGTGCCAATGGAGGTAGAATAGTGGAAGTTAGGTAGTTGTGATGGGGAAGCGATGGTGGTATAGGTGGTGGAGGGATTTGTGTTACGGTGATAGTGTTCGTGGTGGGGTGGTAGTGCTCCAATGATCTTCGTAGTTGTTTGCTTACTACGCACTTTTCACAAACCAAAATTTATTTCTTTTATTGTTGGATTCCACTATCTTTTAGTACAATGAAAGTCCTCTTTATCCATATGTAGTAGGTCTTTATTCCATTTAAAATGAAGGAGATGCGAGTGTTTGGCCGAAATGATTTAATTTTTGACTCACTGAGGGTAAATTGGTCATATCTTTTTAATGTCCAAATATATTTAGATACAAACTAGTTGGGTTAGAAAGTAGACTCCACAAGTTTTCTAACGGTTCCAACCTTGCCAAAATTTAAGTTCGGGAGTGTCCAGAACAAACCTGCAAAGTTTGACCATTTGTGGAGCTTTATTGCGCCCCAGGCGCATTCTTCATTCAACTTTCCAAATTGACCAAATTTTGCGGTCTTGTCACAGACCCTTCCAAACTCCGATTTTGACGTGGTTTTAGCCGTTGAAAAGCTTTTGAAGACTAATTTCTAACCTAATTATTTTGGCCCAAAGAAAATTTGAATGTAAAAAGATATTAAGATTTTACTCTCAATAGGTCAGAAAATAAAAAAATTTTAAAAAAATTCTTGAATCGCAATAATTTTAAATCAGATCAAAACATAATTTTTATCGATAAAGAGAATATTCAAAGTACTATAAGATGGTGGACTTGAACCATAAAAATAATAGACTTTGATTTATGAAAAGTAGGTTCAGAAATATACCAACTGTAATATCCTGAATCCTTAATTATTTTATAATTGGTGTACATGTTGAGTTCTAGCTAAACGTGTGAATTTTAGACTTGATTTTACTTTTTAATTGGTTTTGGATCACACAATAACACATGGACGCACCCACACAAAATGATTTTTACTTGATAGACTAATAAAACAAAAGGGGGAAAAGATCAACGCTCCTGTTATTTCTATCGTTTCCACCGCTTGAGAGAGAGAGAGAGAGAGAGAGAGCGCGAACGGTGAAGAAGAAGAGCAGGAGGAAGAAGAAGGAAATTGGGGAGAAACCTTTCTTAGCAAAGATTGAAGCCCTAGAAGGTATTTTTGCCCTTGATTTCATAGTTTCCATGTTTAATTTCATACTTTAACTTAGGGTTTGGAGTTTAGAGGCCATGGGAACCCTTGATCATTGAATTTTGGAAGAATTCATGATGAACTTTTGAAGATTTATATGAATTTGAAAGTGATTACTTAGTTTGAAAAATCTGCAGAATTGTGATCTTAGATCTGACCTGATTTTAGGGATTTTTTTAGAGGTACTTCTAAAACTCGTAAAATAGTGAAATTATTACTGGGAGTTTCTTTATGTGTCTTTTGTATGTGGTAAAAACTTTGGAATGGAATTCAAAGTATTGAGTTCTGTGGAAATTCGTAACCCAGCAGCACTCAAATTCGTTACTGTGCAGTCAGCACTGTCACACGTTAGGTAAACGGCCATATCTTTTAGCTCGAGTGATGAAATTACGAACCGTTTTCTGATTTTGAAACTAGACACATAGGCCTTTAAAAGTAGGTAAAGATTGTGCCTCAATTATGCCTGAGCAAAATCAGTTTTTGGTTTGAAGTTGTCAAAATTATAGATTCTGTAATTGTTCTCTCGAGGTTCGCTATTTAACTTCATATTTGACCCTAGAGTCTTGATTAGTAATACTTAGGACATCGAGGGATTAGGATACGATTAGAATATCTTGAATTGTATCTAATATATGTTCTTGATGCTTTTTGATATAGGAAGTTTTGTGAAAGCTTGGAGTTGAGGTGAGTGATTTAATACCTAAATTACATGGTTTTGAACTTGTTTTCCTTAACAAGTTTATTTGAACAAGTTTTATAAATTGTGTACTCCATGGAATAACAATGGAAGGTGGATCTATTTGTGAAATATTTGTGAATCTATTTAATGGCATTCCCAACGTCCGGTCTTGCTAGGGGACGGCTTAATGGCTAGCAAGGGTGTTTGAGGTTGGTGTGTGTTTTGGGATAATGCGTAGACGTCTGGCTTATCCACTACCGGGGACGCCTGGTAGCTTTGAATTTTGAATAGCGGAATGTGCATTATATTTGGCTTATGGATTTGAGTTCTTTGTTTTGAAATACTATCAAATTATTTTGCATTGTCCATGGAGAGCATGTAAATTATGTATTGGTCACTCATACGAGCGTTAGCTTATGTGTTTTCTCCACCTTTCAGGAATTGAAGAGTTAGATGGCTTAACACTTGTTTTGTGGAGTCAAGTCTTATGATTATTTTGTAGACAGAAGATGTGTTCAGATTACTTGTTAAATTCTGTAATCATTGTAAGTAGCTTGTTAAACCTTATTAATAAGCACAGCTCTGAGGCGTATTTGAAAATTATAGTTTCCCTTTTAAATGTAAGTTGTCCTTTAATTAGGTTATAGTGTTATACAGTATAAGCCTCCGTTGGTTACGCACTCTTATTCCTTCCTATTATATGATTATGAGAAGTTATATATTAGATATGGCCTTGGTGATGGTTTCACCGGCGCTTTGTGATGGCTAAGACCTACAGGGGTGGGTCAGGGTCGTTACAAAGTTTTTAGTATCAGAGCATGGTCCTGGTCCTGACCGGAAGTGTGGAGTTTCACATCGCTCGGGACATATTCTTTGAAATCTATAAGACGTTAATAGAGTTTGGAATGGAAAAGTAGTCTCGATACAAAAGTATTTAGGATGATTCTGGGATTATTCGAAGAGATTGTCCATTTTGACCAAAGCACTAATTATAATGACACTTACACGTACCCTCGGAGCTATAGGATGAAGTCGTGTAACTGGAAATTGCATGCTCGTGATTTTGTGTATTTGTAGTGACCATGTGCTGAGTTGTGTATTTTTACGATTAAGTGGTGATAACTAAAAGTGCTGAGATATTAAATTATATACCTTGATGTATACGTGGTATTCTTGTTCTTAATATTGGAAGCAGGAAAAGAAATGTGTTATTTGTATCATTAATTGATATATGTGAGTTAAGGTTGGTACATTAGTTCCAAGAGATGTATATGGGGTTAATTTAGGGCAAGTATGTATACCATACCTATGCAATTATTTGATAGGTATAAATTATATTTTTCTTTGTATACGTTCTTGCTCTTAGGTAGAGAAATAGGAGAGCAGAATGTGATGATCGATTTTATTGTGCTATCTTAAATGGCAAACTTAAATTTATGATGTATCTGATGTGTGTGCATGCTAAGTGATGTATTGTTTCTTAAAGACGAATGTATGTTGTAAAATGTGAAGCACATTCTTAAGACTCCGGGAATTCTATCTCCAGATATTCTATTTGAAGTGCGACTGGCCACCGCACTTCATGATTGAATATCTAGGATAGAAGCTCTCAGACAAGATTAAAAAAAAAGAAAAAGGAGAGAGAGAAGAAGACTTACATTCTATTATGAAACTGGATAGAAATAGATCATGTGACGTCATAGTAAAAGTTTTGTATTTGCTTGTTACTTGTATATTTTTAAACATGGGGTTGGTGCTGGCACAAAATCAATCGCCGCCACCTTTTGAGGTAGTTCTTAAAAAAAAAAAAAAAAATCTAGGGAAGCTCTTGGTTATTTACCATTGAAGTTCTAACTTGGTAATTCATGCTTCTCTTAACTTGAATTTCATGATTCTTGAGCTGAATTCCATATTTTAATGGTAAGTTTCATGTTTTTGATAGCTAAATTCACTTTTTATCTTAATGTGAAGATATTAGTAGCAAAATAAAAGAAAGAGGGAAATATACCACTCTAGACCTGGATGCTATGTAGTATATGGATAAGCGAGATGTTAGTAAGTTTCTTTTGCAGTGAAGAGACAATTTAACTACTATGATTTCTTTTTAAAGATAAGTTTACCATTTTGTTGAGGAAAGTACCGAGAGATACGCATGCCTAAAGATTCAGCGTTGTCTAGTATGTCCACTGTGAATACATGCTTTTATGTTCTGTTGAGGGATTGTTAGGGATACTAAGAACTGTTGATAATGATCTTTGGTTTAATTTATTATCACGACATGTTAGATATCACGTTGAAAAAAAAAATTGATGGATCGAAATTATTTGCTTTAGGATATGTTTGCCACAACCGATTACTTGATACTAGAGGAAACATTGTTGTCAAATAAGACTTCTTAATATCTCTGAAGAGCTAAATTGAAATTGATGGCTAAGCTGGTATGCTATATAGGAAATAAGAAATACCTTGAATGTCATTTTTGACAAGTAATCTACAAGGAATCGCGAAAAAGTATGAGGGAACTTGCTTTTAAAGTAAAGAAAGGATATTAGACATTTCTGGTAATGAGTTCTGGAAATACTATTGCATATAGCTATGAATGACAAGGAGTTGGAGTTTTAATTTGAGAAATGTTAGTAACTTCAAGTATGTAGTGACCATCATTATATGGTAAACCACAAAGGCAGTATCTAGTCTAGAATCGAAAAAGGTTAAAGGGCAATAAGAATTGGATGATAAATTTCAGAATGCGATAACTCAGGTTGGCTAGCATATGTGTTGATTAGATGAGTTCTAGGTAATATAGAGAATGACAGGGTAACTAAGATCACTTAGACAGGTATAGATTTGAATTTATGTGGATTCGGTTAGACGGTATGGAGAATTGATTGATAACTTTCAATTGTTGCAGTGTGATGTATAAAATGATATAAATTATATGTGGTGTTTTTAGACCAAAAAAAAAACTGTGCTGATGTGACATGAGATGTTATTGTTGGTAGATTTCGTTAGTTTAGATTATATAAAGAGAAGCTGTCTAACAAGTATTGGAGCTATAAAATAGGAAAGTATACAATATGAATTAGTTACTGAGTGCGGAAAAAGCATGTGATTTATGGATACCGAGTTAATTTGAACGTCAAAATACTAGATTGAAAATCCTTAACAAGCTTAGTATACTTCTTACCTTTCAGTGATTTTGATCTATGAAAAAGAAGGAAAGTGGACTCCTCGTCTTCAATTGCTAGAGTTTCCTATTTAATATGTATATTCATGAAACAATCCAGTAAAAGTAATCTTGCCAATTATTCTTGAAGGAAGATTATAATATATTAAGAAAGAAATTGGAACATAAATTTTACTGTTAAGTTTTGACTGCATTTTTGTATGAAATCTTACCTGATCATGGTGAACATTATTAAGTATATTCATGGTGAAAGAGATCATAGCTTGCATTAAATGGTTACATGACTTGAATTGCATTTTGCGTCATGACGTGAGAAGTTGACTGATTTCTTAAGGGCTTAATTCTTGATATTGTGGGATACAATTCTATGTGTTGCTTTGAATTTTTGGAACAAATGCATAAGATTAAGAGTGTTGGGTCATGGATCAGTTAACCTTTTAATTTATAAACTGATGGATAACTTACCTTGTAGATTGAAAGTCCAAACAAATGAGATATTGCCTCCACATGTTATTTTTGTTCCACACGGCGTATACTCTGTCGAGCGACTTCTCCATAATATTCTCACTGATAGCAGAGTTACCTGAATTTTATTGTTGATGAATGATCTACTGATTCGGGAAAAAAAGGGGGGTCTACTTTTCCAATGGTTATAAGTGTCATCATCATGGTTATGTTATTCTTTCATCTATGGTTAGAGTAGTATTCCATGGTCATGGACTAAAGTCATTGTTCTTAAGGGTTCTCGTATCCAATCGCTATGAGTCATTTTTGAAGCACTGGAATACATTACCCATCCTTCTTGTTGCAAACTTGCAATGGTTACATTGGTACCATATTAAGGGTTGAGGTTTAAATTGGGAGTGTATGTTAGACTTGTCCATGCATTTTATTTGCACTATGGCATGAGTTGAGCGTGAGCTAAACTAAGAATAGTATCATCCATATTCTAAGTTTGGGGGACGTGTCTCCACCTTAAATTCAGGAATAAGACTTTCCACTTGAGTTCTTCTTGGTTTTATGCATATTGTGATTTAGTTTCGAAGCAGAATTTGTGATATGTGAATTCGATTGGGCGTATGACTTATCTTGCATAGTTTCTTTGGACTGCTTATTCTAGAAGCTAATTGTAATTTAGTCGATTTATCTGTACTAATGGAGACAAGCATAGCATGAGTAACTTAATTTCACTGAGGCAGATGATGTTAACCCTTTAGGGTGGAGTGTTGTAGATTTAGCAAATCAAAATCTCTGGTTTGAAGGATATGTTTTGTGTTTTTATTTTAGATTTCAAACAAGGTTGGTGGACTTGCTTGCCTTGGTGTCGAGTTTTATACCCCTTATAATTTTTCAGCTAGTATCGGTATAGCGTTTCTTTGGAATGATAAGAAGAATTAAAGATGTTAGTTGCTAGTTAGTTTTGTTACTAGAACTGTCTTATATACACGATGTTTTACACGTAGATATTCCAAGATATCCCCTCCAAGATTTGTTGCATGATTACTATAAGAATCCTCCAATTAGATTCCAGAAAAACATGAATTCTTGGGAGTAATCCGCTGAGATCATTAACCGGGGAGAAAGAGGTTGTAACGTTAGATTGTTAATAAGTTGTGGTGGACTAAGTTTCCATAAGAGGGGAAGGTTATACGATGCGGGTATTTGTATTCCTTGATAACCTCAAGTAAGTCAAGTTTGGAGGACCAAACTCTCATAAGTGGGGAAGGGTGTAATATCCTGAATCCTTAATTATTTTATAATTGGTGTACATGTTGAGTTCTAGCTAAACGTGTGAATTTTAGACTTGATTTTACTTTTTAATTGGTTTTGGATCACACAATAACACATGGACGCACCCACACAAAATGATTTTTCCTTGATAGACTAATAAAACAAAAGGGGGAAAAGATCAACGCTCCTGTTATTTCTATCGTTTCCACCGCTTGAGAGAGAGAGAGAGAGAGCGCGCGAACGATGAAGAAGAAGAGCAGGAGGAAGAAGAAGGAAATTGGGGAGAAACCTTTCTTAGCAAAGATTGAAGCCCTAGAAGGTATTTTTGCCCTTGATTTCATAGTTTCCATGTTTAATTTCATACTTTAACTTAGGGTTTGGAGTTTAGAGGCCATGGGAACCCTTGATCATTGAATTTTGGAAGAATTCATGATGAACTTTTGAAGATTTATATGAATTTGAAAGTGATTACTTAGTTTGAAAAATCTGCAGAATTGTGATCTTAGATCTGACCTGATTTTAGGGATTTTTTTAGAGGTACTTCTAAAACTCGTAAAATAGTGAAATTATTACTGGGAGTTCCTTTATGTGTCTTTTGTATGTGGTAAAAACTTTGGAATGGAATTCAAAGTATTGAGTTCTGTGGAAATTCGTAACCCAGCAGCACTCAAATTCGTTACTGTGCAGTCAGCACTGTCACACGTTAGGTAAACGGCCATATCTTTTAGCTCGAGTGATGAAATTACGAACCGTTTTCTGATTTTGAAACTAGACACATAGGCCTTTAAAAGTAGGTAAAGATTGTGCCTCAATTATGCCTGAGCAAAATCAGTTTTTGGTTTGAAGTTGTCAAAATTATAGATTCTGTAATTGTTCTCTCGAGGTTCGCTATTTAACTTCATATTTGACCCTAGAGTCTTGATTAGTAATACTTAGGACATCGAGGGATTAGGATACGATTAGAATATCTTGAATTGTATCTAATATATGTTCTTGATGCTTTTTGATATAGGAAGTTTTGTGAAAGCTTGGAGTTGAGGTGAGTGATTTAATACCTAAATTACATGGTTTTGAACTTGTTTTCCTTAACAAGTTTATTTGAACAAGTTTTATAAATTGTGTACTCCATGGAATAACAATGGAAGGTGGATCTATTTGTGAAATATTTGTGAATCTATTTAATGGCATTCCCAACGTCCGGTCTTGCTAGGGGACGGCTTAATGGCTAGCAAGGGTGTTTGAGGTTGGTGTGTGTTTTGGGATAATGCGTAGACGTCTGGCTTATCACTACCGGGGACGCCCGGTAGCTTTGAATTTTGAATAGCGGAATGTGCATTATATTTGGCTTATGGATTTGAGTTCTTTGTTTTGAAATACTATCAAATTATTTTGCATTGTCCATGGAGAGCATGTAAATTATGTATTGGTCACTCATACGAGCGTTAGCTTATGTGTTTTCTCCACCTTTCAGGAATTGAAGAGTTAGATGGCTTAACACTTGTTTTGTGGAGTCAAGTCTTATGATTATTTTGTAGACAGAAGATGTGTTCAGATTACTTGTTAAATTCTGTAATCATTGTAAGTAGCTTGTTAAACCTTATTAATAAGCACAGCTCTGAGGCGTATTTGAAAATTATAGTTTCCCTTTTAAATGTAAGTTGTCCTTTAATTAGGTTATAGTGTTATACAGTATAAGCCTCCGTTGGTTACGCACTCTTATTCCTTCCTATTATATGATTATGAGAAGTTATATATTAGATATGGCCTTGGTGATGGTTTCACCGGCGCTTTGTGATGGCTAAGACCTACAGGGGTGGGTCAGGGTCGTTACACCAACTCAAAGAAATGTAGTAGCCACCAATGTTAAAACACATTTTCGCTCCATTCCCCCCATTCTAAGTTCCATTCGGTGCTCGGATTCCTAGTTTTCAGAGAGTTCGAAGGACTTTTCACACTTATCAAAGCGCAAAAAATTGCTTAATTTTCATTTTAATTTTAACCTGCTCACAACGTCCTCTACTAAGGCGTAAATAAAACCGGCCACAAACACGAATGACAATTTTTTAAAAATAAAAAATTAACCAAAACTACAGTAATGCAAAAAGAGTTTAAGAGAAATATTAACCTTGAAAACGCCGTTTGTCTCAACATGATTTTTGTGCTGGCGGTGGAGGTAGTGGTTTTGAAATAGCGATAAATTTTAACCTTAAGAATTTATTGAATGGATGATATTCTCGATTCAATGTGGTCGTACTTTGACATGTGGTGATGGTAGTTTCACAAATCATGAAAATTCTCAATCCTAATTCTGAACTCTTTGTTATGTCTGTGGTGGTGGCAAAATAAAGTTGGTGGTGGTGGTGAAGGGGATGAGGCATGCTTGGTGCGGGGTTGCTGTTGTAAAGTTGCTGCATGGCACCGTGCTCCGCGGCTCAGATGTCGTCCGTTCAGCAATCCAACGGATGAAATCTCATCTCCACTTATGTTGCATCCGGGCCGTTCATTACCGAGATGAGAATTGAATTGTTGGATTGCCGATCGGACGGCATTTGAGCAACGCAACACGGTGCTCTGCTATAACTGCATAGCACCAACACCCCAATTTGGGTTAAGGTGGGATAGTTGTCGTGGTTGAATTGCATGTAGAGTTGTGATAATTGTGGCGTTTGAAGTGGTGGTGTTGGTGGTGGTTGTTAAATGAAGACTAATGAGGTAGGGTTGAGGTGAGGTGCCAATGGAGGTAGAATAGTGGAAGTTAGGTAGTTGTGATGGGGAAGCGATGGTGGTATAGGTGGTGGAGGGGTTTGTGTTACGGTGATAGTGTTGGTGGTGGGGTGGTAGTGCTCCGATGATCTTCGTAGTTGTCTGCTTACTACGCACTTTTCACAAACCAAAATTTATTTCTTTTATTGTTGGATTCAACTATCTTTTAGTACAATGAAAGTCCTCTTTATCCATATATAGTAGGTCTTTATCCCATTTAAAATGAAGGAGATGCGAGTGTTTGGCCGAAATGATTAAATTTTCGACTCACTGAGGGTAAATTGGTCATATCTTTTTAATGTTCAAATATATTTACATACACACTAGTTGGGTTAGGAAGTAGACTCCACAAGCTTTCTAACGGTTCCAACCTTGCAAAAATTTAAGTTCGGGAGTATCCGGAACAAACCCCAAAGTTTGACCATTTGTGGAGCTTTATTGCGCCCCAGGCGCATTTTCATGCGCCCTAGGCCCATACCTCATTCAAATTTCCAAATTGACCAAATTTTGCGGTCTTGTCACAGACACTTCCAAACTCCGATTTTGACGTTGTTTGAGCCGTTGAAAAGCTTTCCAAGACTAATTTCTAACCTAATTATTTTGGCGCAAAGAAAATTTGAACATCAAAAGATATGACGATTTTACCCTCAATAGGTCGGAAAGTAAAATATTATGAAAAAAATTCTTCAATCGCAATAATTTTAAATCGGATGAAAACATAATTTTTATCGATAAAGAAGAATATTGAAAGTACTAAAAGATGGTGGACATGAACCATGAAAATAATAGACTTTGATTTATGAAAAGTAGGTTAATAAGTATACCAACTCAAAGAAATGTAGGAGCTACCAATGTTAAAACACATTTTCACCCCATTCCCCCCATTCCCCCCATTCTAAGTTCCATTCGGTGCTCGCATTCCTAGTTTTCAGAGAGTTCGAAGGACATTTGACAATTATCAAAGCGCAAAAAATTGCTTAATTTTCATTTTAAATTTAACCTGCTCACAACCTCCTCAATATGGCGTAAATCACACCGGCCACAAACAAGAATGATAACCAAAACTACAGTAATGCTAAAAGAGTTTAAGAAAAATATAAACCTTGAAAACGCCGTTCGTCTCAACATGATTTTTGTGGTGGCGGTGGAGGTAGTGGTTTTGAAATAGCGATAAGTTTTAACCTTAAGAATTTATTGAATGGATGATATTCTCGATTCAATGTGGTCGTACTTTGAAATGTGGTGATAGTAGTTTGACAAATCATGAATATTCTCAATCCTTATTCTGAAGTCTTTGTTGTGTCTCTGGTGGTGGCAAAATAAAGTTGGTAGTGGTAGTGAAGCGGACGAGGCAGGCTTGGAGCGGGGTTGCAGTTGTGCAGTTGCTGCATGGCACTGTGCTCCGCGGCTCAGATGTCGTCCGTTCAGCAATCCAATGGATCAAATCTCATCTCCACTTATGTTGCATCCGGGCCGTTCATTACCAAGATGAGATTTGAATTGTTGGATTGCCGATCGGACGGTATCCGAGCAATGCAACACGGTGCTCTGCAGCAACTGCACAGCACCAACACCCCAATTCGGGTTGAGGTGGGATAGTTGTCGTGGTTGAATTGGATGTAGAGTTGTGATAATTGTGGCGTTTGAAGTGGTGGCGTTGGTGGTGGTTGTTAAATGAAGACTAATGAGGTAGGGTTGAGGTGAGATGCCAATGGAGGTAGAATAGTGGAAGTTTGGTAGTTGTGATGGGGAAGCGATGGTGGTATAGGTGGTGGAGGGGTTTGTGTTACGGTGATTGTGTTGGTGAAGGGGTGGTAGTGCTCCGATGATTTTCGTAGTTGTCTGCTTACTACGCACTATTCAAAAACCAAACTTTATTTCTTTTATTGTTGAATTCCAATATCTTTTAGTACATCGAAAATCCTCTTTATCCATAGATAGTAGGTCTTTATCCCATTTAAAATAAAGGAGATGCGAATGTTTTGCCGAAATGATTTACTTTTCAACTCATCGAGGGTAAATTGGTCATATCTTTTTCATGTTCAATTATGTTTAGATCCAAACTAGTTGGGTTAGAAAGTAGACTCCACAAGCTTTCTAACGGTTCCAACCTCGCCAAAATTTAAGTTCGGGAGTGTCTGGAACAAACCCGCAAAGTTTGACCATTTGTGGAGCTTATTGCGCCCCGGCGCATTTCCGTGCGCCCAAGGCGCAATGCAATGCGCCCCAGACGCATTCCCCCTTCTTTTTTCCAAATTGACCAAATTTTGCGGTCTTGGCACAGACACTTCCGAACTCCGATTTTGACATGGTTTGAGCCGTTGAAAAGCTTTTCAAGACTAATTTCTAACCTAATTATTTTGGCCAAAGAAAATTTGAATATCAAAAGATATGACGATTTTACCCTCAATAGGTCGGAAAATAAAATATTTTGAAAAAAATTATTGAATCGCAATAATTTTAAATCGGATCAAAACCTAATTTTTATCGATAAAGAGAATATTCAAAGTACTATAAGATGGTGGACTCGAACCATGAAAATAATAGATTTTGATTTATGAAAAGTTGGTTCAAAAGTAGACCAACTCCAAGAAATGTAGGAGCCACCAATGTTAAAACACATTTTCGCTCCATTCCCGCCATTCTAAGTTCCATTCGGTGCTCGTCTTCCTAATTTTAAGTGAGTTCGAAGGACTTTTCACACTTATCAAAGCGCAAAAAATTGCTTAATTTTCATTTTAAATTTGACCTGCTCACAACCTCCTCCACCATGGCGTAAATCACACCGGCCACAAACACGAATGATAATTTTTTAAACATAAAAAATATACCAAAACTACAATAATGCTAAAAGAGTTTAATAAAAATATTAACCTTGAAAACGCCGTTCGTCTAAACATGATTTTTGTGGTGGCTGGGAGGTAGTGGTTTTGAAATAGCGATAAATTTTAACCTTAAGAATTTATTGAATGGATGATATTCTCGATTCAATGTGGTCGTACATTGAAAGGTGGTGATGGTAGTTTGACAAATCATGAAAATTCTCAATCCTTATTCTGAACTCTTTGTTGTGTTTTTGGTGGTGGCAAAAAAAAAAGATGGTAGTGGTGGTGAAGCGGACTAGGCACGCTTGGTGAGGGGTTGCTGTTGTGCAGCTGCTGCACAGCTCCTTGCTCTGCGGCTCAGATGTCATCCGTTCAGCAATCCAACGGATCAAATCTCATCTCCACTTATGTTGCATCCGGGCCGTTCATTGCCGAGATGAGATTTGAATTGTTGGATTGCCGATCGGACGGCATCCGAGCAACGCAACACGGTGCTCTACAGCAACTGCACATCACCATCACCCTAATTCCGGTTGAGGTGGGATAGTTGTCGTGGTTGAATTGCTTGTAGAGTTGTGATAATTGTGGCGTTTGACGTGGAGGTGTTGGTGGTGGTTGTTAAATGAAGACTAATGCGGTAGGGTTGAGGTGAGGTGCCAATGGTGGTAGAATAGTGGAAGTTTGTAGTTTTGATGGTGAAGCGATGGTGGTATAGGTGGTGGTGGGGTTTGTGTTACGGTGATAGTGTTGGTGAAGTGGTGGTAGTGCTCCGATGATCTTCGTAGTTGTCTGCTTACTACGAACTTTTCACAAACCAAACTTTATTTCTTTTATTGTTGGATTCCAATATCTTTTAGTACATTGAAAATCCTCTTTATCCACAGAGAGTAGGTCTTTATCCCATTTAAAATGAAGGAGATGCGAATGTTTTGCCGAAATGATTTACTTTTTGACTCACTGAGGGTAAATTTGTCATATCTTTTTCATGTTCAAATATATTTAGATCCAAACTAGTTGGGTTAGAGAGTAGACTCCACAAGCTTTCTAACGGTTCCAACCTCGCCAAAATTTAAGTTCGGGAGTGTCCGGAACAAACCCGCAAAGTTTGACCATTTGTGGAGCTTATTGCGCCCCAGGTGCATTTCCGTGCGCCCTAGGCGCAATGCAATGCGCCCCAGGCGCATTCCCCCTTCTTTTTTCCAAATTGACCAAATTTTGCGGTCTTGTCACAGACACTTCCGAACTCCGATTTTGACATGGTTTGAGCCGTTGAAAAGCTTTTCAAGATTAATTTCTAACCTAATTATTTTGGCCCAAAGAAAATTTGAACATCAAAAGATATGACTATTTTACCCTCAATATGTCGGAAATTAAAATATTTTGAAAAAAATTATTGAATCGCAATAATTTTAAATCGGATCAAAACCAAATTTTTATCGATAAAGAAAATATTCAAAGTACTATAAGATGGTGGATTCGAACCATGAAAATAATAGACTTTGATTTATTAAAAGTTGGTTCAAAAGTAGACAACCTCCAAGAAATGTAGGAGCCACCAATGTTAAAACACATTTTCGCTCCATTCCTGCCATTCTAAGTTCCATTCGGTGCTCGTATTCCTAATTTTAAGAGAGTTCGAAGGACTTTCACAGTTATCAAAGCGCAAAAAATTGCTTAATTTTCATTTTAAATTTAACCTGCTCACAACCTCCTCCACCATGGCGTAAATCACACCGGCCACAAACACGAATGATAAGTTTTTAAACATAAAAAATATACCAAAACTACAATAATGCTAAAAGAGTTTAATAAAAATATTAACCTTGAAAACGCTGTTCATCTCAACCTAATTTTTGTAGTGGCGGTGGAGGTAGTGGTTTTGAAATAGCTATAAATTTTGGCGTTTGAAGTGGTGGTGTTGGTGGTGGTTGTTAAATGAAGACTAATGAGGTAGGGTTGAGGTGAGGTGCCAATGGTGATAGATTAGTGGAAGTTTGTTAGTTGTGATGGGGAAGCGATGGTGGTGTTGGTGGTGGAGGGGTTTGTGTTACGGTGATAGTGTTGGTGGAGTGGTGGTAGTGCTCCGATAATCTTCGTAGTTGTCTGCTTACTACGCACTTTTCACAAACCAAACTTTATTGCTTTTATTGTTGGATTCCACTATGTTTTAGTACATTGAAAATCCTCTTTATCCATATATAGTAGGTCTTTATCCCATTTAAAATGAAGGAGATGCGAATGTTTTGCCGAAACGATTTACTTTTCTACTCACTGAGGGTAAATTGGTCATATCTTTTTCATGTTCAAATATATTTAGATCCAAACTAGTTGGGTTAGAAAGTAGACTCCACAAGCTTTCTAACGGTTCCAACCTCGCCAAAATTTAAGTTGGGGAGTGTCCGGAACAAACCCGCAAAGTTTGACCATTTGTGGAGCTTATTGCGCCCTAGGCGCATTTCCGTGCGCCCTAGGCGCAATGCAATGCGCCCCAGGTGCATTCCCCCTTCTTTTTTCCAAATTGACCAAATTTTGCGGTCTTGTCACAAACACTTCCGAACTCTGATTTTGACATGGTTTGAGCCGTTAAAAAGCTTTTCAAGACTAATTTCTAACCTAATTATTTTTGCCAAAGAAAATTTGAATATCAAAAGATATGACGATTTTACCCTCAATAGGTCGGAAAATAAAATATTTTGAAAAAAATTATTGAATCGCAATAATTTTAAATCGGATCAAAACCTAATTTTTATCGATAAAGAGAATATTCAAAGTACTATAAGATGGTGGACTCGAACCATGAAAATAATAGACTTTGATTTATGAAAAGTTGGTTCAAAAGTAGACCAACTCCAAGAAATGTAGGAGCCACCAATGTTAAAACACATTATCGCTCCATTCCCGCCATTCTAAGTTCCATTCGGTGCTCGTATTCCTGATTTTAAGAGAGTTCGAAGGACTTTTCACACTTATCAAAGCGCAAAAAATTGCTTAATTTTCATTTTAAATTTAACCTGCTCACAACCTCCTCCACCATGGCGTAAATCACACCGGCCACAAACACGAATGATAACTTTTTTAAACATAAAAAATATACCAAAACTACAATAATGCTAAAAGAGTTTAATAAAAATATTAACCTTGAAAACGCCGTTCGTCTCAACATGATTTTTGTGGTGGCGGTGGAGTTAGTGGTTTTGAAATAGCGATAAATTTTAACCTTAAGAATTTATTGAATCGATGATATTCTCGATTCAATGTGGTCGTACATTGAAAGGTGGTGATGGTAGTTTGACAAATAATGAAAATTCTCAATCCTTATTCTGAACTCTTTGTTGTGTTTGTGGTGGTGGCAAAAAAAAATGATGGTAGCGGGGGTGAAGCGGACGAGGCACGCTTGGTGAGGGGTTGCTGTTGTGCAGCTGCTGCACATCTCCTTACTCCGTGGCTCAGATGTCGTCCGTTCAGCAATCCAACGGATCAAATCTCATCTCCACTTATGTTGCATCCGGGCCGTTCATTGCCGAGATGAGATTTGAATTGTTGGATTGCCGATCGGACGGCATCCGAGCAACGCAACACGGTGCTCTACAGCAACTACACATCACCAACACCCCAATTCCGGTTGAGGTGGGATAGTTGTCGTGGTTGAATTGCATGTAGAGTTGTGATAATTGTGGCGTTTGAAGTGGTGGTGTTGGTGGTGGTTGTTAAATGAAGTCTAATGTGGTAGGGTTGAGGTGAGGTGCCAATGGTGGTAGAATAGTGGAAGTTTGGTAGTTTTGATGGGGAAGCGATGGTATAGGTGGTGGTGGGGTTTGTGTTACGGTGATAGTGTTGGTGAAGGGGTGGTAGTGCTTCGATGATCTTCGTAGTTGTCTGCTTACTATGAACTTGCTTCGTCCCAACCTTGCCTTCGAAATGAGGTTGGATTACCCCGAGCGTAGGGCTAGGTCGTTGTCAGCATAAATACCGGAAAGTCCGGGATCGTAACCACAGAGATAATCTCTACAGCTAATTAGGATTTGTAAATGTAAGCGTTTCCGGCGTTCAGACGGCCAACTATCGGTTTTGCTTTGACAATGGATGAAAAAGACTAGAAACTAGGTTTTGATTAAGTTAAACAAGCGGCATGGCAATGAAACTTACTATCGCCCGCAACTTAGGCCTTCGAGCCATTCTCAACGAAAACTCGGTTGAATCGCACGGCTTAGGCTATCAACCGGAAAATTTAGCTATGAAACCATTGAAAGACTGGAAATGAAATATGGAAAACAAGTGAGCTCTTTTGTTCTTTTGGCAAACACAAACCGAGACATCGCTCACGGAACCATATGTGCGAGCATATGATCACCGGAGATTAACATCGGCTAGTTTTGTTACATAAAGGTGAACCCTTCTTATTTTTCATACCAAACTTCGAGCCAAGAGTTGAGAAGGCAAGATAAACATAAGTCACGAGGCGATATTCGTCCCACGGCCAAGCCTAAACGACTACTCATGCGACATGAAAAGACTAGAAAGCATGCTTAAGGAAGAAAACATGATTAACCGATAGAATCGAAAACAAACTTGATATTATAAAGGATCTAAACCGTAGCAACAACTTTAATACTTGGAAAATTAACAAACAACTTAAACTTACAAGTGTTTTTAAAGGAAATGCTAGGAAAGCTTGAAAGACATTAATGGAGTTCTAAAATTTAAAAAGACTTAAAACTAACTATGAACTACTAACTATCTATGGGGGAGAGAGAGGAGTATTTTTACAACTCAGCCTCTCTTTCCACAAAATATCCCGGAACTTGCCAAAAGTGGCAAGTATTCCATAAATGAAAAGTCCAAAAAGTAGCAAAAATCTGCAGAAAAGAAGCCGTATCGATACGGCAAAAATTCCAGTATCGATACCAATTCTCTACGGATTCCAATAGCTCTGTTCCAATTATGTATCGATACGGAAAAAATGGTTGTATCGATACCACAGTGTTATCCCAGCATCCTGGCCTCAGCTTCAGCAGGCAGCTCCCAGCAACTTCCAGCTCCTCAGCACTTATTTTCATTCTCTAAATTTCAGTAAAGACTACATTTTAAACCTTTCTTTTATCTTTTCTTTACTTTAATTTTATTTAATGAAAATAAAAAAAGTACCTCCCATTTGGAAACAATGGCATTACCAGAATTTCAAGATTCCAATTAAATCAAAATGTCAACCCCTCACTTTTAGTGTAAAATGGAAAACTGCACATTTTTCTTAAGACGAAATGGCTCAAAACATGACCTTACTCTTCAAATAAAACCTTGCAACTTTGTAGTTACTCTTAGAAAAATTCAAGGATCAATTACCGCCATTTTTTATCTCGAAAATCGATACTTTTTCAGAAAGTCATTTTCAATACTTCGACAGATTTTAAGGGGCCGATAGGGTCTTCGGGTACTTGGAAGCACTTGGACAAATCAATTGGCGTCAAACTACGCCTTATTTGCACGTTTTACCTGAAAACACTAAAAACATACCTTACGTGCAATATCACTATAAAAGATAAATAAACATAAGTAAAAGCAAGATAGAACGGGACTAGTCGCACCAATTATCTACAATATTGGGTGCTCATCAGAACTTTTCACAAACCAAACTTTATTTCTTTTATTGTTGGATTCCAATATCTTTTAGTACATTGAAAATCCTCTTTATCCATAGATAGTAGGTCTTTATCCCATTTAAAATGAAGGAGATGCGAATGTTTTGCCGAAATGATTTACTTTTCGACTCACTGAGGGTAAATTGGTCATATCTTTTTCATGTTCAAATATATTTAGATCCAAACTAGTTGGGTTAGAAAGTAGACTCCACAAGCTTTCTAACGGTTCCAACCTCGCCAAAATTTAAGTTCGGGAGTGTCCGGAACAAACCCGCAAAGTTTGACCATTTGTGGAGCTTATTGCGCCCCAGGCGCATTCCCCCTTATTTTTTCCAAATTGACCAAATTTTGCGGTCTTGTCACAGACACTTCTGAATTCCGATTTTGACATGGTTTGAGCCGTTGAAAAGCTTTTCAAGACTAATTTCTAACCTAATTATTTTGGCCCAAAGAAAATTTGAACATCAAAAGATATGACTATTTTACCCTCAATAAGTCAGAAATTAAAATATTTTGAAAAAAATTCTTGAATCGCAATAATTTTAAATCGGATCAAAACCTAATTTTTATCGATGAAGAGAATATTCAAAGTACTATAAGATGGTGGACTCGAACCATGAAAATAATAGACTTTGATTTATTAAAAGTTGGTTCAAAAGTAGACAACCTCCAAGAAATGTAGGAGCCACCAATGTTAAAACACATTTTCGCTCCATTCCCGCCATTATAAGTTCCATTCGGTGCTCGTATTCCTAATTTTAAGAGAGTTTGAAGGACTTTTCACACTTATCAAAGCGCAAAAAATTCCTTAATTTTCATTTTAAGTTTAACCTGCTCACAACCTCCTCCACCATGGCGTAAATCACACCGGCCACAAACACGAATGATAAGTTTTTAAACATAAAAAATATACCAAAACTACAATAATGCTAAAAGAGTTTAATAAAAATATTAACCTTGAAAACGCTGTTCGTCTCAACCTGATTTTGTGGTGGAGGTGGAGGTAGTGGTTTTGAAATAGCTATAAATTTTGGCGTGTGAAGTGGTGGTGTTGGTGGTGGTTGTTAAATGAGGACTAATGAGGTAGGGTTGAGGTGAGGTGCCAATGGTGATAGAATAGTGGAAGTTTGGTAGTTGTGATGGGGAAGCGATGGTGGTATTGGTGGTGGAGGGGTTTGTGTTACAGTGATAGTGTTGGTGGAGTGGTGGTAGTGCTCCGATGATCTTCGTAGTATTCTGCTTACTACGCACTTTTCACAAACCAAACTTTATTTCTTTTATTGTTGGATTCCACTATGTTTTAGTACATTGAAAATCCTCTTTATCCATATATAGTAGGTCTTTATCCCATTTAAAAAGAAGGAGATGCGAATGTTTTGCCGAAACGATTTACTTTTCGACTCACTGAGGGTAAATTGGTCATATCTTTTTCATGTTCAAATATATTTAGATCCAAACTAGTTGGGTTAGAAAGTAGACTCCAAAAGCTTTCTAACGGTTCCAACCTCGCCAAAATTTAAGTTCGGGAGTGTCCGGAACAAACCCGCAAAGTTTGACCATTTGTGGAGCTTATTGCACCCCAGGCGCATTCCCCCTTATTTTTTCCAAATTGACCAAATTTTTCGGTCATGTCATAGACACTTCTGAACTCCGATTTTGACATGGTTTGAGCCGTTGAAAAGCTTTTCAAGACTAATTTCTAACCTAATTATTTTTGCCAAAGAAAATATGAATATCAAAAGATATGACGATTTTACCCTCAATAGGTCGGAAAATAAAATATTTTGAAAAAAATTCTTGAATCGCAATAATTTTAAATCGGATCAAAACCTAATTTTTATCAATAAAGAGAATATTCAAAGTACTATAAGATGGTGGGCTCGAACCATGAAAATAATAGACATTGATTTATGAAAAGTTGGTTCAAAAGTAGACCAACTCCAAGAAATGTAGGAGCCACCAACGTTAAAACACATTATCGCTCCATTCCCGCCATTCTAAGTTCCATTCGGTGCTCGTATTCCTAATTTTAAGAGAGTTCGAAGGACTTTTCACACTTATCAAAGCGCAAAAAATTGCTTAATTTTCATTTTAAATTTAACCTACTCACAACCTCCTCCACCATGGCATAAATCACACCGGCCACAAACACGAATGATAACTTTTTTAAACATAAAAAATATACCAAAACTACAATAATGCTAAAAGAGTTTAATAAAAATATTAACCTTGAAAACGCCGTTCGTCTCAACATGATTTTTGTGGTGGCGGTGGAGTTAGTGGTTTTGAAATAGCGATAAATTTTAACTTTAAGAATTTATTGAATGGATGATATTCTCGATTCAATGTGGTCGTACATTGAAAGGTGGTGATGGTAGTTTGACAAATCATGAAAATTCTCAATCGTTATTCTGAACTCTTTGTTGTGTTTGTGGTGGTGGCAAAAAAAAATGATGGTAGCGGGGGTGAAGCGGACGAGGCACGCTTGGTGAGGGGTTGCTGTTGTGCAGCTGCTGCACAGCTCCTTGCTCCGCGGCTCAAATGTCGTCCGTTCAGCAATCCAACGGATCAAATCTCATCTCCACTTATGTTGCATCTGGGCCGTTCATTGCCGAGATGAGATTTGAATTGTTGGATTGCCGATCGGACGGCATCCGAGCAACGCAACACGGCGCTCTACAGCAACTGCACATCACCAACACCCCAATTCGGGTTGAGGTGGGATAGTTGTCGTGGTTGAATTGCATGTAGAGTTGTGATAATTGTGCCGTTTTAAGTGGTGGTGTTGGTGGTGGTTGTTAAATGAAGACTAATGAGGTAGGGTTGAGGTGAGGTGCCAATGGTGGTAGAATAGTGGAAGTTTGGTAGTTGTCATGGGGAAGCGATGGTGGTATAGGTGGTGGAGGGGTTTGTGTTACGGTGATAGTGTTGGTGGAGGGGTGGTAGTGCTCCGATGATCTTCGTAGTTGTCTGCTTACTACGCACTTTTCACAAACCAAACTTTATTTCTTTTATTGTTGGATTCCACTATCTTTTACGGAGTAGTACATTGAAAATCCTCTTTATCCATATATAGTAGGTCTTTATCCCATTTAAAAAGAAGGAGATGCGAATGTTTTACCGAAATGATTTACTTTTCGACTCACTGAGGGTAAATTGGTCATATCTTTTTCATGTTCAAATATATTTAGATCCAAACTAGTTGGGTTAGAAAGTAGACTCCACAAGCTTTCTAACGGTTCAAACCTTGCCAAAATTTAAGTTCGGGAGTGTCCGGAACAAATCCGCAAAGTTAGACCATTTGTGGAGCTTTATTGCGCCCCAGGCGCATTCCTCCTTCAAATTTCCAAATTGACCAAATTTTGCGGTCTTGTCACAGACACTTCCGAACTCCGATTTTGACGTGGTTTGAGCCGTTGAAAAGCTTTTCAAGACTAATTTCTAACCAAATTATTTTGGCCCAAAAAAAATTTGAACATCAAAAGATATGACGATTTTACCCTCAATAGGTCGTAAAATAAAATATTTTAAAAAAAATTCTCGAATCGCAATAATTTTAAATCGGATCAAAACCTAATTTTTATCGATAAAGAGAATATTCAAAATACTATAAGATGGTGGACTTGAACCATGAAAATAATAGACTTTGATTTATGAAAAGTTGGTTCAGAAGTAGACCAACTCAAAGAAATGTAGGAGCCACCAATGTTAAAACACATTTTCGCTCCATTCCCCCCATTCTAAGTTCCATTCGGTGCTCGCATTCCTAGTTTTAAGAGAGTTCGAAGGACTTTTCACACTTATCAAAGCGCAAAAAATTGCTTAATTTTCATTTTAAATTTAACCTGCTCACAACCTCTTCCACCATGGCGTAAATCACACCGGCCACAAACACGAATGATAATTTTTTAAACATAAAAAATATACCAAAACTACAATAATGCTAAAAGAGTTTAAGAAAAATATTTACCTCGAAATCGCCGTTCGTCTCAACATGATTTTTGTGGTGGCGGTGGAGGTAGTGGTTTTGAAATAGCGATAAATTTTAATCTTAAGAATTTATTGAATGGATGATATTCTCGATTCAATGTGGTCGTACTTTGAAATGTGGTGATGGTAGTTTGACAAATCATGAATATTCTCAATCCTTATTCTGAATTAATTCTTTGTTGTGTCTGTGGTGGTGGCAAAATAAAGTTGGTAGTGGTGGTGAAGCGGATGAGGCACGCTTGGTGCGGGGTTGCTGTTGTGCAGCTGCTGCACAGCACCGTGCTCCGCAGTTCAGATGTCGTCCGTTCAGCAATCCAACGGATCAAATCTCATCTCCACTTATGTTGCATCTGGGCCATTCATTGCCGAGATGAGATTTGAATTGTTGGATTGCCGATCGGACGGCATCCGAGCAACGCAACACGGTGCTCTGCAGCAACTGCACAGCACCAACACCCCAATTCGGGTTGAGGTGGGATAGTTGTCGTGGTTGAATTGCATGTAGAGTTGTGATAATTGTGGCATTTGAAGTGATGGTGTTGGTGGTGGTTGTTAAATGAAGACTAACGAGGTAGGGTTGAGGTGAGGTGCCAATGGTGGTAGAATAGTGGAAGTTTGGTAGTTGTGATGGGGAAGCGATGGTGGTATAGGTGGTGGAGGGGTTTTTGTTACGGTGATAGTGTTGGTGGAGGGGTGGTAGCGTTTCTGGAACTTCTAACAGATGTGATTGGGACTCCTCAAGATAAAGGATGGGTGGGTGTGTGAGAAGGAGAAAAAGCTTTGAAACCCCAATGTGGTGGGTGGGTGTATGTGTTTGTGTGCCAATGGGAATCCGGTGCGGCGGAACCATTGTGAGGATACTCGGGAGACCGGAACGGCGGAACCGAGGTTGGATGTGTGGCTTGGTTATCTGCGGAGATGAGCCAATGCAAAGTTGTGTACCAATGGGAACCCGGTGCGGCGGAACCATTGTGAGGATACTCGGGAGACCAAAACGGCGGAACCGAGGTTGGGTGTGTAAATAATGATTTGGAAATATTGATTTGGCTAATGAAAGGTGAAAATGGTGACACGGTTTACGAGAAATCGCGTAGGAGAAACTCAGAAAATCATGAACACCAACGTTGGTAAATAGTGAATGTGTATGTGTTATTGTTAACTGTTTTATTAGATAAGGATGTACTGTGTAGATATCGTTATCTATTTGATTCATTGCTTGTAAGTTAAAGGTTAGCAAGTATGGGTTATTCTATTGAGTCCTTGTAGCTCACGGTGTTACCTTTTGGTGACCCTGACATATTATATTGGTGGTGACACTAGTATAATGTGTTAGACCTTATAGATGAACAGGGTGAGCTGTACACCTTGGAAGCCTTTGGAGCCGAGGAGCTGGCTAGGATGGAGGAACATGCAGAACAATAGATAGGAACCCTAGTTTCCCCTCCTTTTGTTGAATAAAAGTACCCTTGTGAGGTTTATAATGTAATAATGAACCAGACTCTATTTAGATTTCAATAAAATTGTCCTTTTAACGTTCCCAAAATTAGGGGTGTTACAAATTGAATGGATCCCATGAAAATTTGTGTACAAGGACGTTGGGGCACCACAAGGCCATGCCCTAAGACCATTGAATAATTACTCGTAAATAAGGGGTTGTCTTCCAAATGTTATTCTGTAGTTTTTTCTCCAAAAATTGCACGTCTTTTTGCATGAAACACTTAAAAAAAAAGGGAAGTAATGAATATAACTCATGCTTTTGGGCCTTATAATTCAGTCAAAAGTTGTGCTGATGATCATTTAAGTAAATTAAAATGAAGCCCTCGTTGGAATCAATTTAGAAAAATTAATATAATTCTATAAAATAGTGGTTATTTCTTGTTATTAACAACTTGTTTTTAGTTTTATTTAAAATATTTAGGATTAAGTATTTATATTGGCAAGAGGAATGAAAAACAGTCAAAAGCACTATAAAGTAGGAACTGAAATTTTAAAAAAGTTTAAAGAACACATATAAAAAGAAAAATAGATCAATCATCATATCACCACATATCTAAAACAAATGGATTTATTTGGTTATGTCGTGATTAAACTAATCTTGAACTAATTTGTGATATTGCTCATGGTTTGATTATACACAAATTCGGGTTGATCCACCTATGTGGTTGAATTTTCAAAATTGACCTATTTAATTCAATTGTTGTTTGTCTTGTTTTTACAGTCATCTTGATTGATGAATTTGAATTGGTGTTTAATTCTTCGTTTTATTTTTATGGGTATAAAAGTTGTTAATATGGTGATATCATCTATATTTGTCTAGATGGACAGAGATAGATTTTGACTTCTATGTTTGTTTATGTTTGGAAATATCTATGGGTAGAGAAAATGTGTTCCGTGATTAAAAAAACAGAAGAGAAAATGAGGGCAAATTTGGTATTTTGAAGATTGTTTTGTTAAAAATGTGAGTCCAAGTGTTATACAATTTCACAAGATTTTAGAGAATTAAGGGGCTTGCAATGTGATTTGAGTGAAATCTAGGAGTAATAGTGCAGTTTAGCCTTAATTGGGCCTTCTGCCTTGAACCCGCGAGGTTCCCTGCTTAAAACGATTTCCAAAAGCCAGTTTTATTGGATTTGATTCAATGCATCCAAACCCATCATTATAAACGAAAAAACTTCATTTAACTTCTCAATAAAATTTTTTTTGGTATCCGATTACAATGAATTTTACTAGGGTTAGTTTTCTTGATTGTGTGGCCCGTGATCCTCTGGTCCTCGATCCTTCGTGGGTGGTTCGATGATGGGTTAGCTTCCTTCTCCCAGCCTGCACAAGGAACGCACGACTAAGACCTGGCCGGGGGTTGTCCCGGCAAGGCCCTCCGGCGCGAGGATGAGTATAGCGCAGAGAGGAAGCAGAAAGCTTAGAGAGAGTATGTGAGTGTGTTCAGTAGTGTCTACCTGTTAGGGTTACTATCACTTGGTATTTATAGCGCCTTCTGGCTTGCTCTCCAAGTACGATCGCGTGCTTTCCACGGGCCAAGTGACATCATAGTGACGTGAAAGAGTAGATCTGATAACCGTCTTCAGGGCTGAGCTGGCACACCCATGTGTGCCCGTGATCATCTTCTGTTACAACCGCTTCTGCACGTGGCAGAACGCGTGGCTTTGCAACTAGCCACCGTCGGCCGCACGCCGTACTCCGAAGATAGCCGAACGTGGGCAACGCCGAGCATGGCTACGCGTTTAATGAGGGAGTAACATCGCTGGAGACCCTGCCGTCGGCACAATCCGAGCGTGGATTTGACCGCTGCCGAGCCTGAGGCAAACCGAATATCCACGATGAGTCACCGTCGGCACGCCGTGCACGAAGCTTTCGACGGGTTCACGGCAAGCCAGGTCCGCACAACGCGAACATCGTGTTCGGCCTACTACAATAGCCCCTCAATTTCTGCCGATGCCGAACGCATGGTAGAGATTGAAGTTGATCCTTTGGCCGAACTTATCGAACCGCCGAGCGTATATTTGTTTGATGAAGACAGACTCCAGCCGAGCACGAATCGTTTCATTCTCAGTAGAGTCCCGACCGTCGATGAAGCACTCCTTTGGTTGGGCGCCAGATGTCACCTTGTGGATGGGTACGGCGGACGAGGAGAAGGCTGCAAAGCCCTGCAAACCGTCCTTTCAGTGACACGTGTCATGCGCTGAGTGGCCATTAGTTCGGTGGTGTAATGATGGGCGGGAAACTCAAAACCCAAACCCTAGTCCTATAAAAGGAGCGGAGTGAGGAGAGAGAAAGCCACATGCCCTCTCTCTCTCTAAAACTCCATCGCCAGAGCTTCGAAGTCCAACGGTTCGTCTTCTGGTCTTGATTCCCAGCGATTTGGCCATCAGATCTCGCTGAAAGTCACAGGTATGTGCTCGATTCTTGCCCCTCTTTACTTTTCTGTAGTTTTCAGTCTATTTGCCTTTGATTTTCTGGGTTTGTGGGGCATTTTTTGTTCTGAATGAACAGTGCACCCTGGGGATGAACGGACTGTTCATCTCCCTCTCCAATCCGTTCTTCCGAGCATGGAGCCTCAAGGGGTTCTGGGCTTGGCCGTTGATGGAATAGGCCGAGCCCCAGTCTCTGTTGTTTGGGAGGTTCTGACTGAACACGGTTCGGCCGAGCCTTGAGAATGATGATGGGGTGGGCCATTTTAGGGTACCGAGCGTAGTGAGACAACTGTTTTTCTGGCCGACAATGAGGTCTCATGTTTTTGTTTTTAACTTTGTTAGGTCTGGCTCCCCCAATCATTGTCATCTCATCCGACTCTGAAAGTTCAGGGGACGATTCTGCGAACCTTGTGATCCGAGAGTACTTGGCGTTACACCGAAGCCGACGACAAACCTCCTCCATTGCTTCAAACATGTCAGATTCCGGTGATTCCAACGCCGAGCATGACTACGAGTACGGCGGTTTCAACACCGAGCCGGAGATAACCTTCTCCACAGAATCCGAGGCCGAACATGAACTTGGGCCAGAGGCCGAGTCCAGGATTCGCTCCCAGGCCGGAGCCACGACTTCCTCACTCTCTGCTCCTGTTGAAGACTCGTCCGTGGACAGAGAGTTTGCCGACCTCTTCGAGCGAGGGCAAGTTTGTCCCCACGCCCACTATTTCAGTGGCTGTCCCAATGAGTATGCGGCCTTCTGCCGAGCGTACAACATACCAGATGATGTTGTCGTCCACCAGGTGGCTAGCGACAAGATTAGGGATAAGAGACAGGATCATCCCGAGCACATAACGGTCCCTCTGATGGCCATCTGTGAGGCCGGACTCCGTTTCCCCCTTCATCCATATTTGAGGGAACTGTTGGCTAGGTTCGGCATAGTACCTCACTTCTTCTCGATCAATAGTTTTAGGATAGTAATGTCCGTAATTAGGTTAAAGGAGCTCCACAGTCTTGACTTCACCATTGCCGACCTCTTTCATACGTATATCATGTCCAGGCACGGGAAGACAAACCGTAGGTACTTGTCCACTCGTAGTGGCAAGGAGCCATTGATAAACGGGCTTCCCGACACTGATAAGTGGGCCAATTTTTACGTCGAAGTTAGTGGGAACTTCGAGTTCGGCAATCAGGCAACGCGGCTGCATTCGGTGCCGAAGATAACTGATTTCCGAGGTTTCATTTTCATTTTCCTTTCATATCTGCCGAACATGATAAGTCTTTTTGACTGAACTCGATGATATTCTGATAACACATTTCTCTTTCGCAGATCACCGAGCGATCACCAAGACCCAGAACTCCTTGGCCGTAGATAGCCACGTGGATCTGCTAAGGGCTTGTGTTTGCCGCGACGCGCCGACGCTGCTTGGTTACGAGCCCTCGTACAAGGGTAAGTTGACGAAGAGGAAGAAGAAGGATAAGGAGGCAGGGGCCGAGCACGAAGGCTAAGGGTAAAAAGTCAGCTGCAGAGGTAGGTGTTGGCGACGAAGTTGCAAAACCGAGCAAGAAAGCTAAACAGCCGAGGGTAAAATTCCCTACTTTTCAAAAGTCAGCCGACTTCTGGTTTCAAGAAAGTCTGCCTTCTGACCTCCAAGGCATCCACATTCCTCCAATCCGAACCTTAATTCCTCACTTTGCCGACGATATGGGGAGGAGAAACCTGGTGAAGCTGAATCTCAAGGAAGCAGCTGCCAGCAAGAAGGTAGCTGCTCCATCTCCCACCGAGAGTCCTGCTAAGAAGCAGAAGGTGCACGACTTCTTCCCTGCCAGGCCGCCGACGCCAGTTTCAAGGGAAAAGGACCAATCCGAGTCTTCGGCGGCTGGAGGCTCGAAGGCCGTGGAGAAGGCGGCAGGCTCCGAAGGGCGAGTGATCGTCTCAGAGTTCGCACCGTCTTTCGCGATGGCCGACGGCAGAGTGGTCACGGTGGAGGACAGCGTTAAGGAGGAGCCTGGCCTTGCCGTGACCATGCTGCACGGGCTTGCTCTTCCAAAGGACATGGATAGGGTCCCAGGGGAGCTTCAGCCGAGCCTGGCTCATACCAGTGCTTACCTCGTTCAGGTATGTTTTGACTTGGTTTTTCTAACTTAAATTTTCTCATATGGCCGAGGCTGACGAGAAAAATCTTTTTTTTTTTTTTTTTTTTAGGCCGGGCAAGCTCTGCTGCGTGCTTCTCGGCAGGCCGAACTCTTGGCTGCTGAGAGGACACGTTACCGTGATGACGCAAAGGCCGAGCGCGAGAAGGCCAGGGCTGCGAAGGACGCCAAACCAGTCATTCAGCGGGCTCGACGTTCGGCACCAGAGCACGCCGACGCCGTAATAGAAGAAGTCAACCGGCTACTAGACAACAACGCCATTCAGGAAGGAACGCACGACTAAGACCTGGCCGGGGGTTGTCCCGGCAAGGCCCTCCGGCGCGAGGATGAGTATAGCGCAGAGAGGAAGCAGAAAGCTTAGAGAGAGTATGTGAGTGTGTTCAGTAGTGTCTACCTGTTAGGGTTACTATCACTTGGTATTTATAGCGCCTTCTGGCTTGCTCTCCAAGTACGATCGCGTGCTTTCCACGGGCCAAGTGACATCATAGTGACGTGAAAGAGTAGATCTGATAACCGTCTTCAGGGCTGAGCTGGCACACCCATGTGTGCCCGTGATCATCTTCTGTTACAACCGCTTCTGCACGTGGCAGAACGCGTGGCTTTGCAACTAGCCACCGTCGGCCGCACGCCGTACTCCGAAGATAGCCGAACGTGGGCAACGCCGAGCATGGCTACGCGTTTAATGAGGGAGTAACATCGCTGGAGACCCTGCCGTCGGCACAATCCGAGCGTGGATTTGACCGCTGCCGAGCCTGAGGCAAACCGAATATCCACGATGAGTCACCGTCGGCACGCCGTGCACGAAGCTTTCGACGGGTTCACGGCAAGCCAGGTCCGCACAACACGAACATCGTGTTCGGCCTACTACAATAGCCCCTCAATTTCTGCCGATGCCGAACGCGTGGTAGAGATTGAAGTTGAGCCTTTGGCCGAACTTATCGAACCACCGAGCGTATATTTGTTTGATGAAGACAGACTCCAGCCGAGCACGAATCGTTTCATTCTCAGTAGAGTCCCGACCGTCGATGAAGCACTCCTTTGGTTGGGCGCCAGATGTCACCTTGTGGATGGGTACGGCGGACGAGGAGAAGGCTGCAAAGCCCTGCAAACCGTCCTTTCAGTGACACGTGTCATGCGCTGAGTGGCCATTAGTTCGGTGGTGTAATGATGGGCGGGAAACTCAAAACCCAAACCCTAGTCCTATAAAAGGAGCGGAGTGAGGAGAGAGAAAGCCACATGCCCTCTCTCTCTCAGAACTCCATCGCCAGAGCTTCGAAGCCCAACGGTTCGTCTTCCGGTCGTGATTCCCAGCGATTGAGCTATCAGATCTCGCTGAAAGTTACAGGTATGTGCTCGATTCTTGCCCCTCTTTACTTTTCTGTAGTTTTTCTGCATTCTCTAGTTTACTTTCTGGGTTTGGGGCATTTTTTGTTCTGAATGAACAGTGCACCCTGGGGATGAACGGACTGTTCATCTCCCTCTCCAATCCGTTCTTCCGAGCATGGAGCCTCAAGGGGTTCTGGGCTTGGCCGTTGATGGAATAGGCCGAGCCCCAGTCTCTGTTGTTTGGGAGGTTCGGACTGACCACGGTTTGGCCGAGCCTTGAGAATGATGATGGGGTGGGCCATTTTAGGGTACCGAGCGTAGTGAGACAACTGTTTTCCTGGCCGACAATGAGGTCTCATGTTTTTGTTTTTAACTTTGTTAGGTCTGGCTCCCCCAATCATTGTCATCTCATCCGACTCTGAAAGTTCAGGGGACGATTCTGCGAACCTTGTGATCCGAGAGTACTTGGCGTTACACCGAAGCCGACGACAAACCTCCTCCATTGCTTCAAACATGTCAGATTCCGGTGATTCCAACGCCGAGCATGACTACGAGTACGGCGGTTTCAACACCGAGCCGGAGATAACCTTCTCCACAGAATCCGAGGCCGAACATGAACTTGGGCCAGAGGCCGAGTCCAGGATTCGCTCCCAGGCCGGAGCCACGACTTCCTCACTCTCTGCTCCTGTTGAAGACTCGTCCGTGGACAGAGAGTTTGCCGACCTCTTCGAGCGAGGGCAAGTTTGTCCCCACGCCCACTATTTCAGTGGCTGTCCCAATGAGTATGCGGCCTTCTGCCGAGCGTACAACATACCAGATGATGTTGTCGTCCACCAGGTGGCTAGCGACAAGATTAGGGATAAGAGACAGGATCATCCCGAGCACATAACGGTCCCTCTGATGGCCATCTGTGAGGCCGGACTCCGTTTCCCCCTTCATCCATATTTGAGGGAACTGTTGGCTAGGTTCGGCATAGTACCTCACTTCTTCTCGATCAATAGTTTTAGGATAGTAATGTCCGTAATTAGGTTAAAGGAGCTCCACAGTCTTGACTTCACCATTGCCGACCTCTTTCATACGTATATCATGTCCAGGCACGGGAAGACAAACCGTAGGTACTTGTCCACTCGTAGTGGCAAGGAGCCATTGATAAACGGGCTTCCCGACACTGATAAGTGGGCCAATTTTTACGTCGAAGTTAGTGGGAACTTCGAGTTCGGCAATCAGGCAACGCGGCTGCATTCGGTGCCGAAGATAACTGATTTCCGAGGTTTCATTTTCATTTTCCTTTCATATCTGCCGAACATGATAAGTCTTTTTGACTGAACTCGCTGATATTCTGATAACACATTTCTCTTTCGCAGATCACCGAGCGATCACCAAGACCCAGAACTCCTTGGCCGTAGATAGCCACGTGGATCTGCTAAGGGCTTGTGTTTGCCGCGACGCGCCGACGCTGCTTGGTTACGAGCCCTCGTACAAGGGTAAGTTGACGAAGAGGAAGAAGAAGGATAAGGAGGCAGGGCCGAGCACGAAGGCTAAGGGTAAAAAGTCAGCTGCAGAGGTAGGTGTTGGCGACGAAGTTGCAAAACCGAGCAAGAAAGCTAAACAGCCGAGGGTAAAATTCCCTACTTTTCAAAAGTCAGCCGACTTCTGGTTTCAAGAAAGTCTGCCTTCTGACCTCCAAGGCATCCACATTCCTCCAATCCGAACCTTAATTCCTCACTTTGCCGACGACATGGGGAGGAGAAACCTGGTGAAGCTGAATCTCAAGGAAGCGGCTGCTGCCAGCAAGAAGGTAGCTGCTCCATCTCCCACCGAGAGTCCTGCTAAGAAGCAGAAGGTGCACGACTTCTTCCCTGCCAGGCCGCCGACGCCAGTTTCAAGGGAAAAGGACCAATCCGAGTCTTCGGCGGCTGGAGGCTCGAAGGCCGTGGAGAAGGCGGCAAGCCGTTCTTCGCAGCCCTGGCCTTCTCGCGCTCGGCCTTTGCGTCATCACGGTAACGTGTCCTCTCAGCAGCCAAGAGTTCGGCCTGCCGAGAAGCACGCAGCAGAGCTTGCCCGGCCTAAAAAAAAAAAAAAAAAAAAGATTTTTCTCGTCAGCCTCGGCCATATGAGAAAATTTAAGTTAGAAAAACCAAGTCAAAACATACCTGAACGAGGTAAGCACTGGTATGAGCCAGGCTCGGCTGAAGCTCCCCTGGGACCCTATCCATGTCCTTTGGAAGAGCAAGCCCGTGCAGCATGGTCACGGCAAGGCCAGGCTCCTCCTTAACGCTGTCCTCCACCGTGACCACTCTGCCGTCGGCCATCGCGAAAGACGGTGCGAACTCTGAGACGATCACTCGCCCTTCGGAGCCTGCCGCCTTCTCCACGGCCTTCGAGCCTCCAGCCGCCGAAGACTCGGATTGGTCCTTTTTTATGTTGAGGGAGTGGCAGATAAAGTTGGGATCCACTCCTGGCATTTCCTCTGGGGTCCATGCAAAAACTTCAAGATTTTGTTTGAGGAACAGGAACATCTCCTCTCGCTCGGCGTCAGAAAGTGAGGAGCCAAGCAAGAAGAAGCGTGATCCGTCCTCGTTGATGGGCATTTTTATCAGTTCCTCTTCGGCTTTGTCTTCGGCTTTTTGACCGACGTCGTCAATGACGGCCATGTCTGGGACTTCAACCCATTGCACTTGTTTTGCCTTTGAGGAGCTGTGGACGGCGGAGACGTAGCATTTTTTGGATGCAATCTGGTCCCCTCGCAAGTCCTCTTGTCTTCCTGTTGCGCCGATGAAGCGAACAACCTGGTGGTATGTTGAAGCAATTGCTTGCATTTCATGGAGCCAGGTTCGGCCGAGGATGGCGTTGTATGGGCTCGGCGCGTTGACAACAATGAATTCGACGGTAACAGTCTTTGAGCCGACGACGACCGGCAAAAAGATTCGGCCGATCGGCCATACAGGAGCTCCGCTGAAGCCAATGAGGGGTACCTCGGTGGGTTGCAAAGCCGACTCTGGTAGGTCCAACTTCTTGAAGAGGTCATAGTACATAACCTCAGCTGAACTTCCCTGATCGATGAGTACACGCTTGACGTCATGGACGCCAATTTGGACGGTGACGACGAGTGCGTCGGAATGTGGAGTCTGAACCTGCTCAAGATCACGTTCGGTGAAGCTGATAGTCCATTTTGGTAGTTCCTGTGGTCGTGAACGTTTGGATCCGCAGCCGACGGAGAGTATCTCTTTTGAAGTTGAGGCTTGCTCGATGTCGGCTCTGAGGGTGGTCTCGAATGCCTTTGTTACCGGTCCATGGATGACATGGATCAATGGTCGTTGTTCATTGGGGTTGGGATTTGTCTGCCGGGCGGGCGTCTTTGCTCGATCAATGTATTGATCGAGATGGCCTTGAGCGGCAAGCTTTTCAAGGAGAGCCTTGTATGGTGCACAAGCAGTCGTGTAGTGGCCGAGCTCGTTATGGTAGGTGCACTTCTTCCTTGGGTTTTGATCCGGTTGGCCGGTGTCAGTCCCGAGCTTGGCCGTCGGCCACTCAAACCACGGTTGTCTCATTATTTCCTTCAGAAAAGACCAGATCGGTTCTTTGAAGTGAGTGGTTTCGGCCACGTGGTCGTGCTCCTTCGGCTGTCGCTCCTTCCCCTTTTTAATGTTGTGCACTTGCTTCTTCGGCTGCACTTGTTGGGTCGCCGTTTGTACCGGTAGCTGTTGAACGGTTGAGGAGAACGGATTGTTGGAGCTCGGGATTCCCTGTGCGGCTCTGTCTGCGTAGAGTTCTTCGAGAGCGCAGAATCTTTCCACTACACGCATCAATTCACCCATGCCGTGTGGTGGGCGGATGGCGAGTTCGTCTAAGATCTTGCTCCCGGTTTCCAGGCCATTCTTGAACGTACGTGCGGCCCAGTACTCATCGATTCCAGGGATTTCGTTAAACAGCTGCCAGTAGCGCTCGGCATATTGCCTGAGGGTCTCCGACGATAGTTTCCTCATCTGAGACAGCGATTCAGGCTCCTTAGCCGTTTTGTTGCTTGTGATGAAGCGTGTGTTGAAGGCGCGTTCAAGGTCGGCCAAGGTCCTTACGGATCCAGCGGGCAATTTGTTGAACCACTGGAGCCCTAGGGAGCCGAGGCTGGACGGGAACGCCTTGCATTTCACCTCATCTTTACTCGTGCAGAGTTCAATGGTTTGTCTGAAATGGATGAGGTGAGTGTAGGCCTCACACGTCGACGGATCGAACTTTGTGAACTTGGGTAGGTGGAAGGTGGGCTCTGGCGGCGTGTTGATTATGTGGGAGGTGAATGGGGAGACGCCGAGATCTTTTAGCTGCCTTTCGAATCCTGGGCGCGGCGGTTTGCTGTGTTCGTCTGTTTTCGATCTCTTTGAATCCCTGTCTTTTTGTTCCTTTGCCGACGTCTTCTCCGCTTCCCTTCGGCGAAGCTTGTCTCGCAGGTCCTTCTCCGTTCGGTGTGGGCCGTCGACGGTTTTGTCGTTGTGGCGACGGGTTTTGTTCTCGTCGTTCGCGCCATCAACGCGTACTTCTTTCCCGTTGCGCCGAGCGTAGTGCTCATTGTCTTTGTTTTCTATCGGGATGTTCCCCAGGCGCTCAGAGACATGGGGTCTGGTTCGGGCAGAGTCTCGGCTACGGTGCGAGGCCGTCGTGCGAGAGAACTCTGCGCGACCGGTCGAGTACGTACTTGTAAACGACTCGGTGTCCCTTGTTCTGGTTCCATCATGATGGCTTCTAGAACGATGTGTCCCGGATACAGCGGGTTGCTTGTAGAGAATGATTCCCCTAGCGTCGTCTGGTGCTGGGGTGAAGCCCAGGCGGTCCTTCACGGATCCGCGTTGGCCTCCTTCGTTCTGACGCCCTTGCGGTGGTGGAGGCATAGGTGGAGGCGGTGTTTGCCCTCCTCTACCCCTGTCTCCGCCAGATCTCGACGCGGTAGGGGTGGCGTCCTGCTGCATGCGTTGCTTTTGGGCCACTTCCGCCCTTAGTGCCGCCAGCTCGTTGTCGCGTTCGTCGTCGCGACGCTGCAGCAGGCGGATGTAGGCCGAAGTGACGTCGTCGGAGACCGGTGAGAGACCGGACCCAGGGGGGAGGGAAAGAGACATGTGCCTTTCAAGGATTGGCGTGGAATTGACGTTTCCAACTGCGTCTTTGGCCCCCGAGATTGTTGCGTCTGCTGTATCTCCGCCCATGGTGAGTGATTTGGTCGTTGTTGAAGGAGCGAGGGAAGTCTGGAGGAAGAGAGAGCCGTTTAGATCGAAGTGTTTCACGTCGGGTTCACCAATTGTGTGGCCCGTGATCCTCTTGGTCCTCGATCCTTCGTGGGTGGTTCGATGATGGGTTAGCTTCCTTCTCCCACCGCACAAGGAACGCACGACTAAGACATGGCCGGGGTTGTCCCGGCAAGGCCCTCCGGCGCGAGGATGAGTATAGCGCAGAGAGGAAGCGAAAGCTTAGAGAGAGTATGTGAGTGTGTTCAGTAGTCTGTTAGGGTTACTATCACTTGGTATTTATAGCGCCTTCTGGCTTGCTCTCCAAGTACGATCGCGTGCTTTCCACGGGCCAAGTGACATCATAGTGACGTGAAAGAGTAGATCTGATAACCGTCTTCAGGGCTGAGCTGGCACACCCATGTGTGCCCGTGATCATCTTCTGTTACAACCGCTTCTGCACGTGGCAGAACGCGTGGCTTTGCAACTAGCCACCGTCGGCCGCACGCCGTACTCCGAAGATAGCCGAACGTGGGCAACGCCGAGCATGGCTACGCGTTTAATGAGGGAGTAACATCGCTGGAGACCCTGCCGTCGGCACAATCCGAGCGTGGATTTGACCGCTGCCGAGCCTGAGGCAAACCGAATATCCACGATGAGTCACCGTCGGCACGCCGTGCACGAAGCTTTCGACGGGTTCACGGCAAGCCAGGTCCGCACAACGCGAACATCGTGTTCGGCCTACTACATTGATGATTTCTACAATATGAACGATTTAGATCCTTGAAAAAAATCTGAAATAAGTTCATATTTGGTTACTAATATTGGATGGCTGTGGTAAATAGACTTCGCAATTTCAACCTGCGAAGTATTAATTAGCTTAACTCGCTCTTTTCAAATGCGACTTTTCTTAAATGTTTTCTTAATTAACTTAAACCCGGTTCGGATAAATCAGACCAAATCAAGAAAAAAGCCCGCCTTTGATTGCTTCGTTGGCGATTGAAGCATTTCTGTTCCTCTCTCAGGTAATTCTATATGTCCATTACTTTCGTGAGCTATACGCATGGGCTTCTAATTTCTTTACGTTTAGTCCCAGGTTTAAATTCCGGAATTAGAGTTGTCAATTGTCATTAAGTAGTGGTCAATAGTGAATTTTAGAGAAATATTGAATCTATTGAGATTTGACCCAAATTGGGTTCATGGGTAATCGGGTGGGTGGCGTGAGCGCGACGTTGATGGGATGGTAATTAGGAACGCCAACTGTTTGATGAAATGCCCAGCTGAAAACCAGAGTCGAAAATTCTTGAACTGGGAGTTACTCTTACGTTGTTTCGATTGACAGGGCTATTGGGTGTTTCGTTTAACTTCTGTAGCAGCTTAAGTTAGAGAATTATTGTGGGATGCAGGATGCGGTAAGGAATGCGCAGGTGGTGGATGCCAGGGCCAGAAACATCAGTCACAATGTCCGGTGCACTGAGTGTGGACTGACATTCACATGCAGATATTGCCATTCTCCTCAGGAAGGTAATTCATTTTGCTAACTAATATTCTTGTTGTTGCATATAGCCAGGAATATATACGCAGAAGTGCATGATAGCATAGGGGAATCTATTATTCTTGTTGTTGCATATGACACTGGGTTATAGTCATCGGTGTGGTAGTATCTGGTGGTGATCGATGGATAAGAGAAATATGACCAAAAGTAGTTGTTAGCTGCGGAAAAATCTTGAATCGTTTGTTGGCAATTCGTAGGTTGCAGGTGTTTAATTGCTTGGTTCCTGACTTAATAGGGTTGTGATGTGTAAAAATGCTTTATGAACGGTGGATTAAGTCGCCTTTCATGTTGTCTGTTTGATTAACTTCCAATGATATGTTGTTATTCTTTCGTCAAGCTATTCACAGACGGTATGTTTTTGTCACATTTAGATGCTGTCTTTTTCTCTTTTACGCCCAAGGCATTTATATCTTAATGCAGTGAAAAACATGAAATCTTTTCCCTTCAAAATGCATGGTGGCTAGAGTCTTGACTAGTGGCTTAGTGTTTGATCTATTGGAAGAATGATTATGATTGTTTTCCCTGTGATCTGTTGGAAAACCAAGCTATGA
This sequence comes from Rhododendron griersonianum, assembly GCA_018127125.1. Classification (NCBI taxonomy): domain Eukaryota; kingdom Viridiplantae; phylum Streptophyta; class Magnoliopsida; order Ericales; family Ericaceae; genus Rhododendron; species Rhododendron griersonianum. Next base: position 38,949,374 of record CM030795.1, on the reverse strand, counting down.
TGATATAAAGAATTAGCATTCCTCATTTGCTGGAGTCATCCTGTTTTCTTAACAAGTGAATCATCAAAGAACCATGAATTATAGCTGGAACCAAATTTCTTGGACGTACTTTGCTGTTGATGTGCTACCATTGCATGCTGATGTATTTTGAAATAACAAAAATATTTATCCTTTGTTGGCCTCAACCATGTTCACTGAGGGTCATGCATTTGTTTCCCTCGGAAAGCCTAAGTTGCCAGCATAATAAGATTAGGTTCCTGGTACTTGTCAAATCATAGACATTTTTCTCTTACTTGCCTCGAATTGTATACTACTCATCAACTCTACCTGCATATTCTGATGATGTTTTGTTGAATTCCAGTTAATTCGTGATGAAATTCGAGCTGGGAATCTGATAAAGATGTCTACAAAAAGCTCGAGGACGATTTTGAGGAGACAGTTCTTTATGCCCCAAAGTTTGATTTGCAGACTACAGCTTTGTGGCTATCTCCGGTCAGTTTTTTTAGAGGACCACTGTAATCTTTTTTACTACCCCCTCACAAGAAAAAGTTCTGATTTTCCATCATTTGGTTTTTGGATTAGCTTCTAGTTGCCGGTGCTGCTGGAGGAATATGGGCTTACAACAAGCATAGGCAAAATACTAATGTGCACATCATGGCATTGAACCTAGTTAGAGGTGTTCCACAGTACTTCCACTTCCACTAACTCCGAAAGAGAAACAAACCATGCTCGACCTCCTTACTCCTCCTCGTCGAGAAAGAAATCCTTTATCCTCTTGGTGGCGGAAGTGGCTTGGTCACTAACATTTCAATTTCTTCTAGAGCTCTTACATGATTACCAATGAGAAAATCGAAGGGAGAATCAGCTTGTTGATGAGTTCCATGGCTTTCACCTTCGCAATCTGGACCTGGTTTTTATGATAATGAAAAATTAGATTGTGATACAAATTTGTATCTTTAATAGTACTCAAGTTTACTGTGGTTAAGAATATTTTCAGCAAATTGAGAACTTCATTGTTCACTGTATAGTCTGTATGTGACTGGTATTGTGGTTAAAATATTATTTCCTGTATATGAGCTTCAAATTCCTGTTTCATCCTGTGTGAACTGAGTTCCAGCTTCCTTAGTTTCATTGTCTCTACCTAACCCACCTTCATGGACCGGGCACCATTTTCTCTTGGGCCCCATGTAGGGCTGTAAATGAACCGAGCGGCTCGGCTCGGCTCGTTTAGTAAACGAGCCGAGCTCGAGCTCGAGTATTCGGCTCGTTTACTAAACGAGCCGAGTGGAGCTCGGCTCGTTCGACAAAAGCTCGGCTCGTTAAGGGAGGCTCGACTCGATTAAAGAGGCTCGTTTAGTAAATGGCTAAGCTCGGCTCGTTAAGGCTCGAGCTCGAGTTTTTGGCTCGTTAAGTAAACGAGCCAAGCTCGAGCTCGCCGAAGCTCGGCTCGGCTCGTTTACACCCCTAGCCCCATGTAGCTAGATATGTGAAACTGTTTGACGCACATGAGTTACACATGACACATTAGTCACAAATGATGCACGTGGGACCCACACATCGGACGGTTGCTGATACCTCTGCGGTGGTATCCATGTGCTTCCATCCATTCAGATGACAACAGAGATGCTTGGAGAATATTTGTGGTGTCAATTTTTCTTCCATGCCCCTGAGTGGTATGGGGGCATGGATGCCTCCATAAATATGAACCTTTAGACTGAGAAATTGGTAAATCTCAGTTATTAGATCAAAACCACCCAAAAAAAACTAGTTGGTTTTATGATAATTCTTTGTGCTCTGTGTGTTTGTTGGTTTGGCTGCTTTCTAAATAAGTCGTATTATTCTGTATTAGCTTATTTAGGTCCTCTTTTTGTCCCATCTCCTGAGTGGGCAAAGATTCATTTAGTCACTTTCCGTTTGACCAAAAAAAAAAGATTCATTTAGTCATTCGTAATAGGTCTTTCCCTCCTGCACTTTCCTCACCTAGCAAAAAAAACGAAACAAAAAAGAACACAAAAACAAAGGAACAAATAAAAAGGGAAGGACCAAATTGAACATGAGTTATGCAATTGGGGGACACATCTAATATTCAAGAAAGTATCGGTGCAAAGGTCTTATTTGAAACTAGTCAGGGAGGTGAAAACGCAATTCGATCTTCTGAACTTCACCATCGCGTTTGAAGAGTAGACAATTTGCTTCGATCTGTAAAGCGAGAAGGAACAACAATGGTGGAAAAGAAGAAGAAGCAGCAGGCCGTCAATGGAAACGACGCCGTACCATCACCGTCCTCATCTTCGTCGCCATGGCAAGCCTTTCTGGTGCATCTTCTATCCGGATTAGGGCTTGCGTCAGCTTTGGGGGTGGCCCACAAGTTCTACTCCGCTAATCTCGTCTCCGATCCTCTTCATACGCTCCGTCTTATATGGGTACTTCCATCGCATTCACCATCGTGATTCTCTGTGGTTGTTTTAATTCAGAATGTGATTTGTTACTTTGAATTTTTCCTTTTCTTTTTCCCAGGTTATTGAGGCCCCAATTGTGGTTCTTATTTACAGTATGTTCCGGAGTAATCCGAAACAATGCTCGGTAATCCCACTAATCTTTTGTTTCCCTCTTATTTTGATGGATTTATTTCCATTTTAGTCTAATTTGTTGAAGTTCTTATTTTTTTTTGTGATGCGACAGTATTGGAAAGCTGTAGGACGTGGCATTTTGGGGCTTCCTGTTGGTTAGTTTAAAATCTCAGCTGTAATTTTCCATTTGTATTAGACATTTATGCAATCAACATGACTAAAATGTAGCCATATAGGTAAGTCACATAATGCGGGTGTGGGTGCGAGAGCCGAGAGTGAGAGTGAGAAAGTGCCTTTTGTAAACATTATATACTAGTAAAATTTGTGAGAGCGAGAATGAAGAGCGGGAACGTAGAGCGGGAGTGCGGGAGTTCGGAAGGATTACGTGACCTAGTTTGCATATCTGAACAGTGTTTGTTTCTATTTGGGAAATCTATGTGGTGTTACTGGTGTATTATCTTAAAAGGGAAAATTTTCATAATTATGCTAAGTGGAGTGATAAACCAGGTAGTATCGATGTCTCTCAGATAAAAAATACTTCATAGAGTTAGAGTTAGTAGCGTGATTCCTGAAAAGACAAATGAAGAGAATCCTATTATATTATGTTAGGAAGATGTATAACTTTTTCCTATTTGTCCTATTTCATTGGAGGAAATGACTCTGTTTATACTTAACCCCCCAAAAAAAAAAAATTAGTGACTCCATTTAGACATTTATGGTTGAAATTCAAACTTAGACTATACTTTCAGGGGATACAAACTTGTACTTGTGATACACTGATTGCAACTTTTGAACTGGTTTATAGATCTTTGACTTCAGTCTGAAAAGAGAAGAAGAAGAGAGAATGCAGTTCTCACCGCCGTAATTTGGCTATGCGCTAACTATGGCTTTCCTTGACGTTTCCGCTTACAGAAGTATTTAAACACTCTTAACGGCCCGGCCCTTATAGTTAGTTCCCTTCCCCCAAAAAAGAACAATTAAAAGCCGGAAACTTTTCGTTGGATGACCGGCCCATTCTTAGACTTGGTGAACTCCTGTCGCGATGAATTAAACTCCGACTTAAGAGGTTGCCCGCTATCCAACTGCCAAGAGCAAAGAAGAGCAAGCAAATAGCTGCTCTCTAAGAACCGAACTACTGGGAGACAGCTTATCTCTAATTGGATTTCCTTTTCTAACTAGATTTAATTCCAAAGATGTGATCTTAGAGCTCGCTTACACTAAAAGTATACCATCAGTGGGGTTTGATGCTAACTTTTGAAATGGTTCTTTTGGTTTTTAGGAGTGCTTATTCATTTTGTTTGGTCCTGAAATGGCAGAGTGCTCATTATGTGTTCTGTTTAAACCTGTAGGGGCGGTAGTGAATGCGCTTGGAGCAATTGCGTTGGGAGCTCCTGTTGGCCCTAAGTAGGTGAAATAAGGGGTAGTTTAGATATGATTCTTTTATATTGATTAAAAAGCTGAAGTCAAAAAAGTTGGGATTGGAACGAAATGATTTTCCTCATTCTGTCACCAAACAAAACAATCCTTTCTGTGTCCAAAGATAAATAAATTGCTTTTGTTTTCCAAATTGTCAATAATTTTAATTCTTGGTTCCCGGTTTCTTTTTCGTTTTCCTTTCTATTTTTGAATTTGGTACAAGCAGACATGGTGTTGAAATTTATTTGGGATATTAAAGTTCTAGACTAGTTGTGCTTTCCAATCTGAACTTGGCTTTTACGATTTAGCTTTTGGCTTTTACGATTTAGCTTTAGGTCACGAAGAAAAAAACATATATAAGCCCATTCTCTATCTTATGGCAACAATATTTTGGAGTTTGGACGAATAAACTTTTGTTATCATTACATCATGCATCCTACCCACATTTATTGATCTTGTATCTTTCACATTAAACCCAGGTACTTCCTCAAGACTGTTAACTGGTCACTATTGATGTCATTGTTTACCGTAAGTATTCATCCAGTTAATACCTCTTGTTATGCAACATCTCTTCACTTGTATTCAAACTCAATAGAAATTCTTCAGCTTCTACTAAGTTAATACCTGTTGTACTACTTACCAAAAAATAAAAGAAAGGTTTTTTCTTGTTCTGTTTTTCTTGTTTCCAGAAGAGTTCCAAAGAACTGCAAGGTCTTCCAACTTAACTTATTACTGGTGTGATTGAGCCAAAAGGGGTTACTAGGTTTTTAATTTCCGTTAGGAGATGTATTTACATCTACTTCCTTCCGACCTTGCAAGTTCATTTTGCTGTTCTTTTTATATGCATGTCTTACTGTACTAGATTCCTACATGTTCGTAAGTATTCATCCAGTTAATACCTCTTGTTATGCAACATCTCTTCACTTGTATTCAAACTCAATAGAAATTCTTCAGCTTCTACTAAGTTAATACCTGTTGTACTACTTACCAAAAAATAAAAGAAAGGTTTTTTCTTGTTCTGTTTTTCTTGTTTCCAGAAGAGTTCCAAAGAACTGCAAGGTCTTCCAACTTAACTTATTACTGGTGTGATTGAGCCAAAAGGGGTTACTAGGTTTTTAATTTCCGTTAGGAGATGTATTTACATCTACTTCCTTCCGACCTTGCAAGTTCATTTTGCTGTTCTTTTTATATGCATGTCTTACTGTACTAGATTCCTACATGTTCGCAGGTTGTCCCTGCAGCTTCTGTTTTTGGTTCGTCATGGACAGATTGGATACGATTATTTGGACACACGAAGTAAGTTATCTCAGGGGTTATACTCATCCATAAATGTTTGCATACCCATAGCACCTCCATATACAATCTTAGTGGGAGCCATCTATATTGAAGACTCTTCAGTACTACTCAAAGACAAGAATAAAGAAGTGAGGAAGAAGAAATTTTATTATTGTGATCCTCTAATTATCATTCCCCGTTCGAATTATGTTCCTAACATCATTTATCATCATATTTTGGAAAATGGATGTCCATTGTTATTCATTCCTTCATCAACTCAAATAAATAATTCCCGGAATATCATGATGGAAAACATTGTTCACTCTCAGGCCAAGTGGATCTAATGATTATATGATCTGTCTACCTGCACATGGAGCTGTTATTGGAGCTTGGTTTGGGGCTTGGCCCATGCCACTTGATTGGGATAGGCCATGGCAGGTATAGCTTAATTTTGAACTTGTAAGTTTTGCTGAGCATATGTGATTTATGATTGCACTTTGAGTTTGACCGCAACCGGTTCTGGTTAAAACGAAAACATGATGACTGCCAAAAAACCATCAGGACCAACACTGACAAAACTTTATTATCGGCGTAAAGCCATGTTATATAACAGCTCTTGTGAATTGTTATTTGCACTTTTGGTTTATTTTTGTTAAGAATTGCTCAACTGGGCTGATTCCCTAGCCACAGCAATATGTTTCTCTTTGCCTTGTTGAATGAATTGTTGTTTTGTTATCCTTCGCCTCTGATTCATGGAAAATTTGAATTGTTGTTCATAGGAATGGCCTATTTGCGTGAGTTATGGGGCTATAGCCGGGTACTTGATTGGAATGGTGGCATCTTTCGGCCTTGTTCTTCTCCGTGGTGAACGGCAGCACATCAAAGGAGAATGATTGTGTAAAAATATTTCAGGAGTTGGTTGGAGTTACTCAAGCATGCTGCTACGAGGTCTAGACTATGGCAGCAAATGCAAAATTCTTCCTACTAGCATAAGTACTGACACACAGATTTTCATGCCTCAACGTAATGGTCCTAACCAATTACAGGATACCCTTGTTGCTGGGCTTCTGGGATTCTCATCGATTTTTGAAGAGTTTTCACAGCTACCTTCGTCACACTTTGTTTATTTTGACGCAAAACTAACGCTGACCTGAGTTTTAGCATAGGGTAATATTTTCTCTAACAAGCCATTCATAAAAAATCTTTTCTCTAACAATTTACTCCATCAGATCATACTCTTGAGCAGAATTCTTTGTTTGGTGATCATTTTTGTCATGCCACAGTAAATTTAATGTTATGATTTTGGCTTGTTAATTAAGGTGACAGTATGGTTCTTTTATTCGTGTTTTAAAATTAAAAAAAAAAAGTATGGTTCTTTTATTCTGTGAATTTTTATTTTTTTTGACCTTTTTATTCTGCGTACATGGTTCTTCGTTTTATGGTGGTTTTGGTGCTACTTCTATTCTGGGCTTAATTTTCAGTTTCAGATTTCCAAAACCTTAGACACTGGGATTGGAGGATCCTATAGGGCAGGCCGCCCTACAGGGTTGTAGTGCGGCCGATCGACCAGCTTGGATTTTAAAATCCGAGCCTAGTAGCACTACAGGATTTTCAAATCCTAGACATAGTAGTGGCAATTTTTCTATCTTCGTTTTTCCAGGAGACTAGTGATATTCATGTTTTTAAAAGTGATTTTCAGAGGTTAATTATAAATTAATAGGAGTGAGTACTACTTTTTTCTCCTATTTCTGTAAATATTGTTCTTTTTTATTTTCCCCATTTTGTGAGCTCAAGCTGAGCCGGCTGGAGCCTAGCTGATCCAAAGCCGTTATATATTTTTCCTCCGAGTCCAACTACTCGAGGCGGGAAATTGACTGGCTCGTGGGTCGTGGCGGTGATGCCTTGGGTGGGGGTGGGAGTGGGAGTCTAGGGCTGTAAATGAACTGAGCCGTTCGAGGTTCGACTCGGTAAAGGTTCGTTCAAATTCGATTCGTCTACTTAACGAACCAAACCTGAACCTCAATTTTAGGCTCGTTTCATAAATGAACCTAACATAAACATAATAGTATTCGGCTCGATTAGGCTCGCTAACCTGGAGTATATGTATATCATGGAGATTTTATATAGTTACATAGTGAAAATTTTAAAACTTGTACAAGTCTAAACGTTTACAATTACTAAAAACTTACTTATGTATACGTTTTTATCAGTTTATATGTATATAAACGTATTTATGTACATACTAAAATTTTTACTTGCAGATTTAGACCTGTTTGAGAGCATAAATATATGATATTATTGGGTCGTTAAGACTCGTGAACAAGTTCGAGTTCGACTCAAACCTAGACAAGCTCGGTTCGAGTTCGGCTCGTCGTACTTTTTATTGAGTTCGGTTCGAGCTCGAGTTCGCTAATAAACTTAATGAACGAATCTGAACATTCTAATATTCGGCTCGATTCGGTTCGTTTACAGGCCTAGGTGGGACTCAAGTACAACCTGGTTCACTACGCTCGCGTTATTACCACGCCACGTCATGCTTTCGATGCCTGGCCCCACAGTCTAAATTCCGTCCCTGTCCTCGTAATTTTAAGGAAATGCCGGAAATGCCACTCGGATCAAGATGGGCTCGCGCTGTCATTGGTTCATTCAGAAACAGGGCATCAGTATCGTCTGGACCTGACACCGACACGTCATCTAAAGAGCACATGAGGGGACCACTCGTGCCAGCATGGCCGCTCTCGCGGAGCCACGTGGGTCCCACACCGAACCCTTTAAAGCTCTCGCACAGCCCTAAATGCGCCAAACACCACCAACGCAACTCTCTCTCTCTCTCTCTCTCTCTCTCTCTCTCACATCACCACTCTCCGATTCGAAGCAGTACAGGTAAAACCTCTTGAAACTCATCCGAATCTACGTCCTGTATCATGCATGCTTACATACATACACGCAAGCTGTAGATATGTGTGCGTACGATCAGAACTGGAATCTAAAACCCCCCCAAATTTTTCGTTGTTTATTGCATTGATGATTGATGTGTGGAAGGTTTTTGTTTACGCGATCTTTAAGATAGAGTTCTCTTGATTGTACGCTCTAGGTGTTTGATTCTTTTTCTTTATTAAGTCTTGAAAGTTGTAACTCCTGTTTGTGTGAGGGTTTTGTTTGTTCATCGATCTTTGCTTGCCTTAAGGTTTCTTGTCGATTTCTTTCCTTTCTTGTTAATTGACCTATGGCATCCTGGTATTTCTTCTTTTTATATTTTCATTGGATTTAAGTTATTTAACCTTGTTTACCCCGTGGTTTTGAGAAATCCTTGAGATTGAGTTTAGGGTTCGGCAGATTAGTTCAGCCACATAAATAGATGACTTAGCATTGGAAAACTTTACATTCCCCTATATCTCATATACATGTGTAAACAAACTTAGAACATGATCAATTACAGAAGGAATAGCTGTTTGGCATCATTTCTTGGTAGTTTCTACCAACCCATCACAGATTTCTGCTGCATAAGAGATCAATATTATATTGTTATGCACTCGTAATGGAATGATTGGAATGAATTGTTTCATCTCATCTTTTTGTTCAGAACTGACAGAGTAATGGAAGGTGATAAATCGAACGACAATGAGAATCCACCTGCCTCTTCTTCTATTGTACAAGAGAACGATGAATTTTCCTTTATCAATATGAATAATGATGCTTCTGATAGCACTAGTATATTTCACAATGGTAGCCCCACTAGAGTTGATCCTCTGTCCTTTCCATACATGCCATCTCCAATTCCTCCTTTTCCTTGGAAAGTCATGCATGGAACATATCAACCTTACACACAGAGCGTTCCTGACACCCGTGGCAGTATGATGATTGATCTCAACCAGCTCTCTAACCAGCAAAATACCCCGGTTACCCCATATAGACAAGATGTACCTTTTACTGGAGGGAATGTCAAGCAAGCATCACACACTCATAATAAAAGTGGTGTTGCTGATGCCTCTATGATCGATTCACCTTTTTCTAATTGCTTCAAGATCTCTGAGATCAACAGAAATTATTCGTTGATCCTGGGTAATGCTGACGGAGGTAATGAAATGACTGGGCAGGGAGTAGAGGCAGATGGTAGCTATGGTAGTGGACCACCACTAAAGAATTTTGTTGGTGTAGGTGGTAGTGAAACATTCAATTCCCAAAATTGTGAAGTACTTAATATTGATAACCGTGACCATGCTGCTCAATTTGGTTGTCCAAAAAACACTTATGGAAGTTTTCTTTCTCTTGGAATCGGAGATCAAACAGATGCCAGATTTAAATCGGATCTCAGCCGGGGAGAAATCCCTGGTGAACTGGAGGGTGCTGTTTTTCCCCAGTTAAATGCTTCCCATGTTCGACAAGCTACTGGAAGCTCCTTGAGTCCAAGTCAGAACTTGTTCAGTGCATTTCCAAGCTTCCAAAATAATGTTGGTGGATTCACAGGTTGGGGAAATGATGCGGGAGGATGGGTCTCAACCAACACTAATGGTGGAGCAATAAGTGGTACTAATATCGGTCTCGAATCAAGGCCATTCCCTTTTTCACAAAATCCACAAGCTGATCTACAACATGGTTTTCCTAAATCCAGTGGCAGGAACCTAGGTTTTGTAGATAACAGAGTTTCTAGATATGTACATTCAGATCCTTATAAAGCTTTTGTAGGTGGGGTTACCACACCTTTGGGACCAATTAGCAGCAGCTCAGCTAGGTTATTTCAATCTGGACAAATTGGGGCTTCTGGGTTCGCAACAGAATCAGTAAATGTTACCGGGGCCACCACTCAGCCAACTTCAGATCAACTACAGAGGCGGTTTATCAAAACAGTGCAAACTCTCTCACCGGAGTCTTCTATGGTTTCTTCTTTTGGTGGGGTCAAAGGAAGCTCTATGCGGCAAGAACATTCAGGTGAGTCAGTGGAAACCAATCACTTCAAATCCCCCTCCATATATGAGCACCTTTGGACGCTGTTAATATTACCAGAACTGAAGTTTCTGTTGCTAAGTGCTTATCCTTGTTTGAGATGCAACAACTATTTTTAGGGGTCAATTAGTTGATTTTTAATTCTTGTTTTATCAGTAGCTTCCTCACGGAAGGAATCTTCTGGGCTTCTTACCTGTACTTTACAGGACAGCTATTTTCTCCTACCGGTGGTAATGCCCCTGTTGCTGCTGGGGGTGGTTTGATTCCCAAGAGGATGGGATTTCATGATAATAAGGATAGTGCTGCTCAAGCAGCTGGAAGTGGCCTTTTCCCCAAGAGGCTAGGGATTCAAGTTAACGAGATCAGTGCTGCTCAAGCCGCTGGACATGGTCCGTTTCCCAAAGGTACAGCCATTCAACTTCCTGGCGGTTATATGCTCCTTATGCTTTGAACTTGGATTTTATCCCAAGGAGGTAGGGGTTCAGACATCAAGTACGGGTATTTCTTAAATCTGACACCAGTTTCACATCTTCTGGATATCTGTTTTATCAGAAAGCATCTCTTTCCTTTCATTAATGGGATTCGTTCCAGGAAAACATTGGTAACTTTACTGAATGAATCATGCCTTTGAAATTGGCATATTGGAGGAAACCTCAATATGACTCATATCTAGGATTATATTGTTTTGTACAAGATGGTAGGCCAAGTTACATGATGTACGTCAAGGTGGCATGTTTTACTAGAATTTGGGGATTTAAGATTTACCAAAGGGCAAAGGGCAAAGGGCAAAGGGCATTGATGATGAATGACCTCATCGACTTGCTCTCGACTATCTTCTGTAAATGACGGGAGGAATTGAACTTGAAAACAATCATTAGGGTGCGTTGAATGGCTGAATTCATCTTGTTTGTTGTGGTGGATGCGTCAGTGACAAGGTTTTGGTATGATCGTTGGTCGCCTGAAGAGCATACCAGTCCAATTTCCTAAAAAACTTTCTTTTTGCCTTCGGTATCAACGTTTCAATTCCTCCACTCATGCTTAATATAGATTTCACTGATTCAGTGTGCATTTTCTTGCGATATCATGCCCTTATGACACACTCAATGTAAGGTTGGCGTAAACCTTTTTCTACAGATTTCTGTGGATCCTCTTTTACTACTGATATTCGGCATCTGGAGTCATACAATGTTTGCATTCTATGATTCTTTTATCATTTTTATATGATTTCTTTCCTGGTATTATATTTTGACAATTGTCTTCATGAAATAGGCTTTCAAGAACGTATGCCCCTTCAGTTCTCCCAAGATCTTCTTGGACCAACATCTACAGCAGGTATTAAGTAATAAAATACATTGACATGCTTCATAGAAGTTCCCGCAAGTGTTTCTTGTGGTTATGGTAGTAATTAGTGGTATTTACAATCTCATAGGTCCAGTAATTCCAACTGCAAAAAGTTATGGGCGCTCCCAGGCTTCTAATGCTCTTGGTGGACCACATAGAAGGGGTACAATTCGACCCCCTCCAGCTTCTCCCCAAGTTCAGTGTAAGAAGATAGCACTTCAACCTCCCATTCTTCCAATTTTGCCATCCACAGCTCAGCGCAAGAAGATAGCACTTCAACCTCCCATTCTTCCAATTTTGCCATCCACAGCTCAGCACAAGAAGATAGCACTTCAACCTCCCATTCTTCCAATTTTGCCATCCACAGCTCAGCGCAAGAAGATAGCACTTCCACCTCCCATTCTTCCATCTTTGCCATCCCCACCACAGACTGCTCCTGCTGCTGCTCTTCCTATTCCTATTCCTAATCCTGCTCATGTTCATCGTATAGAATGGCAGGGTATGTCTTCTGCCTCTTTCACTTATCCTCTATTATTTAGTAACTTCTCGTTTTCAAATACCAAACTTCCGTTAATTTTAGCTATGTAGCATTTTTATTGCATGTCGTAACATGATTAATCCGAGGATTTAGTGACAACGTACATACATACAACCTACTGTAATTTTCTTTTGGAAAAATTCTCTTTGTACTGTCAAAGTTAAGGCTCTTCATTAGACAATATCTGGATGACCACGTCTCTGGTCTAGTCAAGGTCTTGTCCAGACTTTGTTTACTTTACGTTTTGTGTGTAAAAGTCTTGTGTTAGCCTTGTGTTTGGTTCAAAGAAACTTGATCAACTTGAGCTCAATGGATAATCTAGCCAAGCCAGATAACCAAAACTCACAAGGATTGCAAGCAGGTGCAAACATACGAGCGAAGCTCGAGTATATGCTTGACTCGTTATAAAGCGAGCCTCTGCAAAGAGGTTTCTAGTCCTGACTAAATGTCAATTAGCACACTTACATAAGTTCTCTTACCCAGTACATTCCTGATCACCCTTTCTTTTGACAAAGAGAGTCTTTTTTCTTTTTTTTTTTGCTCAGCTGCCTAAGAGAATCTTACAAGCTATCTATCATCTTCCTTTCTTCTTTATATATTTGTATTATTTTTGCATCTCAGAACACACTGTTCTTATAGAGAGAAACTTCCATAGCTTCTTAAACCGAAATGGCTGAGGGGGGAAAGGTTCCCTTTTTTAGGCTACTCCCAGGGTAGGTTGGGGTGGGGGGTGATTGATGTTTTTCCCATTAACACCCAACACAAATGGAAAAGAAAAGGGAAAAGGACTGAAAATGGAAAAAAGATAAGTATGAATGCTCTCAGCTATAAGAAATGATGGGCAATACGAGGCTCATCTTTAAGGTGCTTTTGTCTTTAGCAAGAGCCCAACCTCCAGTAGCTAGAGCTCAAGCTCCATTATCTGGAGCTAAGCTCAAGAGTGCTCACATTGTATCAAATCGAGCTAGCCAATCTTGAGCTTTGTGACCACAGCCAAGCTCGATTACATATTCAAAACGAAAAGTCTATGAGTACATACACATAGGTCCATACATACGCGTTTTGCACCCATATCAAGTCTTACAAAATGATCCGAGCAGCTCATTTTATTCAAAATGGTTTGTTTAGGGTCCCTATAAAAAATAAACTCAATTCAATATCAGTAAAAATGTTTACAAAACACCTAACTTTGCTTCATAATCCAGGCCTAGCTTATGAAGAAAAGTGGATGTTTCGTATATGCCTTTACCGATTTTGGATAGAGTTTATTTTTCACAGCAGCCCTAAACAACCCATTTTGAACAAAATAAGTGGCTCAAATCAATTTTTTGGGACCCGAGATGGGTCAAAATGCGCATGTACGCAATGTATGTACCTATGTGTATGTACCTCTAGCAAAGCTGTATTCAAAAGCTCCATTCGAGCTTGAACCGAGCTTGAGCAGTATTCAAGCAAAATGAGCAGAGCTTCAGCAGCCTAAAATCGAGCATTATTCAAGTCAACGACCCAATCTTGAGCAACCTGCGACTTGGCTTGACTCATCTCGATTAATCCCCCACATACATTGAGAAACCACAAATGCCTTATAATTCTGTACTCTTCCGTGCTTGTGTCGACCTCAAGATATACGATACCTCATGATTTTCAGTTATTATGCTTTAAATAGTGTATGCCGTGGCCTTGTTTCTTTGTTGTGATCAGGATAATGTTCTTCAAGATCTTACTTGGCCGCAGTCGCAAAGGTTTTTTGGCCAAATTTGATCATAACCCTATTTTCCCTTGGCTTACTTCTTGTGAAGCTGGACAAATACAATTTAGCAATAGTGTTGGACAAATTTGCCTTCTTGAATATGGTCTTCCAGGATTTGGAGTAACTCATACATTAAGGCGATCCTGCCATATTTCCTGTACAAGTACAACTATGATTCTTGAGCTTACATATGAATAGAAATCCTTGTTTGGCGCCTTTGTTTTACTCAAAGTTAATATCTGTCTGTATTGCATTGTTAGTCATAGTTGCAATGCAAGAAAATAAATTACCCTGAGAATATTGTGGCTCAATTGCAGATTCCGAGGGACTTCCTCAACCAAGTGGACACAAATGTTTGTTGTGCAAGAGGGATCTTTCATTCACAGCAGAAGGTCAAGTATACCAGCCAGCTATTCCACCGGCTGTCGCGGTTCTTCCATGTGCCCACACCTTTCATGACCATTGCTTGCAACTTATCACTCCAGAAAACCAGTCTAAAGATCCTCCATGCATTCCTTGCGCCATTGGCGAGACTTAAGTTCTGACTATTTTTTTTTTCCGTAATTTCCTAGAAAGCGGCCTCTACTATTCTGAGGCATTTTTGAAAAGAAGAGGGAAAGATGACATTATGGAAGGGAAAAATTTCTCAGTGGGGAATTGCGGAGAGCAGGTAAAAGTCCAAAAAAATGTACATGCAGAAAATGAGAGTGACAGAGATGGTCCGAAAGATAGATAGTCGCTAAGGCTCTGAATGTGCATATAATTGTCATCACTCTATTCGTTCATAAACTAACTAGCCAAATTGGAAGCTTATAATATAGCCCATATATGATTCAGAAATTGGCTTTGAAATATTCTACCATGATCTTTTACTCTTGATAGTTCCCAGTAACTTTTATGTCTTGGGTTGTGCTAGGGACAAAGAAAATGGGCAAAAGAAAGGACCCTTAAAGTGTACATGAACGGCTCAGATTCACTGTGCGTTCATGTTTCTATTTCATGTTTGATGGCGCTATGATTTGGTTCTCTTTGATTAGTAAGGCTAGCTGCCGTTGCTCTCTGGACATTTTTAGTAGTTTTCTTTCATTTTCCCTTTCTCGTATGCCCTTAACTCCAGTGATTGGTGCATGTCAAATTACGGCATTGACCAAACGGATTGCATTTTTTACCTTTACTATCTCAGTTGAGGAAAATTTAAAGCCAAATTTGCATTTGCAAAAGCCTACGAAGGACTTGCAGTTCCTTATTGTATCAATCGGCAGAAATTGTGTTTTATTATAAACATCACCATATTGCATTGGACATTTTCATATACATACTTGACAGTTGTACAAATATATATGTACATATATGTTTCCTCAGTCCTCTGTTTTGACTAATGTCTTGTATCCACATGTTCTTTACTTATGAGAGCGAATGCGACCAGAGTTTTGGTAGCAAATTCGCCGTACTTTTGGTTACTACTATTTAGAACTTTCAAGTTGTCCGTAATCTCTATCCATAGCTCGAAGAAATTAGAACAAAATAAAATGCAACGAATGGGTCCATATATAAATAGATGTAGATTTTGATGAAGAAGACTCATTAGAGAATCACTCAAACATTATCTGCATATTTACAAAATGGATCGAGCTTCAGTCCACCATGGATAGGCTTTTGTGAATCCATTAGTCGCTGCAATTATATTGTCGGTTTTATACTATTGTCACTATGTTTAAATCATTCCTTAGAACAATTAAATTGATAGTCCATTTTGAACGCTGTCATGTTATAGGAACAGTCTATTTTAAATCATACTCAAGCGTCCACTTTTGTGAGAGAGGTAATAAAATTACATAGTCAGAATTTTTGCCATAATATTTTGATCAAATTTACAATAATTTTGGTGAGTGATGTGTGGACGATGGGCTATTAAGGGAATAGACTAGATTATCGGATATGGGCCCCAGTGGACCCAAGCCCAAATATGTGAAGCACATATAATCCATTTCATTTCAAAACTTGAAGTGTGATATCGAGGAGAAATAGACAAGGATGGATGGGGTGCAAATGAGCCGAGCCGAGCCGAGTTTTGTCAAGCTCGAGTTCTGTTCGTTTATTAAACGAACCAAAATTTTGAGCTCAAATCTTAACAAGCCGAGTGTAATTATTTACTAAATGAGCCTTTTTAATCGAATTGAGTCTCCCTTAACGAGTCGAGCTTTTGAGTTTACATGAACCGAAAATTCAAGCTCAAGCTCAGCTCGTTTACTAAACGAGCAAAGCTGAGCTCGTGATCTGTTCGGTTCATTTGCAGCCCTAAAGCAAGGCGACCAATAAGGGCTTGGTTTAGGGTGATGGAAACTTTGTTGGATAAGGTCAAAGTTCAATTCTCTGTAATCCTAATAAGAGGCTAAATATACTATTAACATCACCTACACGTGGTGCGGTTTTAACTTCGATCCCGACGTAGATGCAATGAATTTCCCTACAAATTGTAGTGTGATATGACGGAACAATGCATTCTGATGGAGGTGACGGGTACTAACTACCATACCCGCGGTCCCGCGCCACCATCTTGTGCACCAGAAAAATAGACAAGCAAAGCGGGCCCAACAGAGACAGCCCACCATTGCCTGGGAATCCTCCACCCCACTACTATTTCCCAGACAAAACACATGAAATCTGAAAATCACACCCGCCAAAAAAAACTCCATTTTTAATAGTCCTCTCTCATCTGGGTCTTGGGCTGAAGCAGAACCGACCAAGTAATTTAAAGGATCTCTCTCTCTCTCTCTCTCTCTCTCTCTCTCTCCTTTGTATGTTTGCAGATTCTCTCCGAGTCCCTGAAATTGGAACTCTTATTTACAGCACATGCTCTGTTCAATTTGCTTTTAATTAAGGGGGTGTTTACAGATTTGTTACTTTGTTCATCGATGGAGATACCAAGCAAGCATGCGAGAGAGGAGATTCTGGATGGGTTCTCTCCCTTTTCTTCTTCTACTCCCCCGCTTTGGAAGTCTCGCAAGAGATCAGGTAGCTTAGCTAGTAGTAGTAACCCACCACCATTTCTCAACGCTCCCCTCATACTTTCCTACTTATCCCTGTGCAATTTGCTATGTTTTGTTTTGCTTTTAGTAAATACGGAGTAGTTGAAAGCAGTACCATCCCTGACCCTGAGCTAAAGCTCGAGGTGCGGCCGCTTTAGGCCCTCGAAAATTTATGAATTTTAGGGGTCTCCTGTTTTGCTACCCGTTAGTCATCGTTTAGGGACATCTTTAATCTTCGTTTAGGCCCCCGAAAAGTCAGTGCCGGCCCTGGATGATCGACACCTTTTCTAATATGTAGAATGAATGCCTTCCCCTAAATGCCTTAATAATTTCTTGAGCAGATCACCGCTAAGAGAACACTTTAAAGTTTAACTGGGGCCACAACCTAAAAACTTAGCCCATAGTTTGTTTATAGCACTTTAATGCATCTGATTTCAGCAAATTAAACCTTTGTTTCATCTTATATCCTGTGTCTCATATTTCTCTACTGTGGATGTGTCAACATTCCGGGTAGTTCTGAATTTCTAATTTTCGTAGCATATGTTTGACTATCTCTATTATAAAACAGAAGGGTGTAGGGACAAGTTGTTAGAACGACTTAGATTCATTTAATCCAAAGGCTGTAGTGCATCCTCCCACTTCCCGGTTAAGTGCCCATTGTTTTCACCTAAATCACACAACTGCCATCCCCTTCCAACCGGGATGCGTAATGCCGTAGGCACGGGCTAGCACTAGTGTGTTTATACAATAGGTGAATATAACTATGATCAGAATAATTTGCACAGAACAAATTCCAGCTACGAATCGTAAAACCCACGTTGAGGAAAGTCTGGGAGAGCACCAGATTCGGCTTACTTCATTCAACCACTGAATCAAGTGGTCTGAATTTAGGTTTTGAAAAATTGGTTGACTAGAATCTAAGAAGAATGACTTCTTTTTTCTTTTTCTTTTTTTTTGTCTTTTCGTAATGGTGTTAGGTAACTCTTTACCCATCAAGTTGAGTTTGGATAGACAAACTTTTTCTTTTGAAAAGTTACTTTGTATGGAATGGACACAAACAATGATTGATCATCATAGTCAGTAGCTGTGTCTCTGTGTGTCCAACTACTGATATAAGTGTTCCATGGAGTGTAAAACAAGATAGTTGAAGCATGAATGCAGTTGAAAAGAGAAAACTATCAACTCCATTGAGTAACTACTATTTAGTATTGTCTTTGGGTGGATTGCCAGTTCTCACAAATTAGTCCATTGCAGAAATTAAGCAACTGTGTACTTATGATCTCTTCGAAGGCCGAGATGGTAAAGTTTGGCCTTTCCAATCGCATCTTGGATTCCAAATTTGATTCCGAACACGACAACGACATGAGTGATTAGATTAACATGGCATTTCATTGTACATACCAGGAAGTCTTTTGATTGTTTTGCCTTTCGATCCTAGTTAATGAACCAATTCACCAAAGCACTTCCAAGAATCTTGATTGTATTTCCTTCTGGTCCTAGTTAATGAACCAACTTACCAAAGTAAAATTCCAAGAATCTTACTACTTGAATGGAAGGTGATTAGTTTTAGGCAAGTAGTTGAAGGTGGTAAGAGTTGAATAAGCGTTCACACTCTTGATTATGTGCAACTGAAATGATAAAATCTCGATGACAGCTAGCATCCGGAATGTTGACAAGGTGACAGATGAATCCACTGTTAAGACACCTGAAAACCATGAAGAATCTCCCACTGAAGAGAAGAAACAGGATTCAGCGATGACTCCTGAAGCACAGGCAACTCCAACTGAAGAGGAGAAACAGGATTTAGAAATAGCTGACATTCTGTCCGAACGACGAAGGGCTCTATTTGAACCGTTGGAACCCGTCAACAATGTAAATGGTAAGCGGCCATCGGCTGATAACTTACTTCCACCTCCAGATTTTGACTCTGCAAGCTATCCGCGAGGCTGGCTTATTGGAAAGAAGCGAAAGCTTGTAAATGTGGATGTTGTTGAGAGCATGCGGAGAATTGCCGTACAGGAAATGAATAGAAAGGTGCTTTTCCAATCACCTCATCTATCTAATGTACTTTTCTGCAGCATGCCCCAAATATCTCGGTCCTAATGCATTGGCAACCACACAATCATGTCTCTGTGTGTTTCCAGATTCCAACCATATGCTAAAAAAGATACAAATAACCATATTGTGCAGCGGCTAATGCATGGGAAGAGCGAGAGAGAGATGTATGCGTAACAAACAATAATGAATTGATTGTGGGTGCAGGACAGGGAGATTGATGGCCTAAATGAACAATTGGAAGAAGATGCACGGTGCCTTGAACACCTGCAACTCCAGCTACTGGAAGAACGAAGCAAACGCACTGATGTAGAGAGAGAAAACGGGATGCTGCAAGACCAAATTGCTATGCTGATGAACATGTTACAGGAGAATGAAGCAATGGATGATGAATGCGCCACGGAACCTTAATATTTCTTGCGTCTTAACCTATTTTACGCTTTCATAGATTTGCATTTTTCCTCGTCTTAACCTATTTTACGCTTTCATAGATTTGCATTTTTCCTCGTACGATTGTAAAAATGTCCGAGTTGTTTTTTAACTACCTTCCGATATGCTGGTTGCTTGTAATCAAGTTGTTTAAGATATTTTGTATTGGTTGTTTTAGTCTTTTATGTCCGAAGATTTCTTTTTTGATAACTCTGTAACCGGCCCGATGGACCAACTAATCCCACCATCCACTAGGGAGACACCCAACTAAAGATGGGACAAAGTCTTGTATGTATTAGTTCCAACACAATAATTGATAACACAAGGATGAGAGTCACACTTCAGACCAAAAGCTTCCACCATTGTGCGAATGTCAATCCATGGAGGTTAATGTCCAAACTTTCTCCCCAATAGTCTCCGAGGCCATTACTAGAACTTGTTCCTTACATCAGAGGGTCTTCAAAAAAAATTCTCATCCAGGCAAATAAGAAAAGGACCACAACAGGGATGTGTATTCACAATGAGTAATGTTTTAAAAGGACTACATTTGAACGAAAACCAGAAAGACCAGCCTCCGAAATAAAGCATGTCAGGATTCTTCATCAATGTCCATCTCTGAATCCCTAAACTTATCACAGAATTTAGCACAACTTGCAATGAAATGCTGTATTTACAATCCAGGAGAGAAGAGAACCTTTCGGACACGTGCTTTTCACATTTATTTTTCTTTTTCAGGTAAAAAAGAAAATCACTATCTGGCTTGATTGTCAAAATCTTCAGATATGTTAAACAAGAACCGCGGTAGAGATGTTATCCTTGGAAGATTAAGCAGCAGCTCTCCAACTGAGTCCTTCCTCGTCATGGCAGGACCCTGCTTGGAATCGGAGTTAGATTCACCATCTGGCATAACAAAATCCTCCACAACCTTGTTTTTACCTGAGTGTGGTTCTCCTGTTCTCTTGTCAACCATTACGCCAGTACTACTCTCACCTTTATTAACCTGCGAGTTTTGGGCTGTCATAGAATCCTTCTGAAGAAGGCAGCAGAGGGAATTGACTCTTGACATGATGCATTGCTCGTCAGAAGTTGAGGCATATTGAGAATCACTGAATAAGAAGTGGCTAATCTCCTCCAGGATTTCCAGGCTTTCTCGCTCTTCTGCAGAAAGGGTGAAATTGTTGGATGTTCTCTGCTCTGAGATTCGATGTTCGATGTGACTCACTAGGTCACTCATTGACATAGAGGAGTGGAGCCCAGGCACTTTTATTTGATCTTGATCAATAAGCCCCTTGAGTTCTTCGAATCTGCTGTTCCTGATTTCTTCGATAGCATGTGTGTCCATTACTGAATTCAAAGACCAACTTGGTTAGAGGCTTTGATGAAAAAAATAAGGGGGTTATAGGCTTAGAGCAAGTACATGGACGCTTCTTATTATATTCAAGGTGGTTTATAAAATACTAGTGATTACAGAACAAGCTTTCGCATAAGTAGCAGATTGCGGGAGCTTTAAAGCAATTACCAAAACATGAATGGATAGAAAATCATCTTCAATTGGATCAAGAACGCCTAGGTTTCTAACCAAATTCTATGAAGAATACCCCAGTTTCTGACCAATTTCCAAAGCCAATGGGGTTGAATGATTGCAAAAGGAAATTCAGCATGCGCAAAATTGATTGAGACAATGGATTGTGTTTATGAAACTAGGTTCAATGCCCGAACCCTTTACAGCTATATGACCTAGCAGCAGATAATAAAGTATGTTCCAAAAAAGCACTGTCTATTACACGGTTTACACCCAAAGATGACACAAGTCAGGAAATGAATGATGACCAAGGGCGCTTTCTTTTCCAGCTGATTCCATTCACCCAATAGGCTTAATTGCAAGAACACCCCCTAAACTATCACTTTTTGGCAACTTCACCCCCTTAAGTTTAAATTCGAGCAACTTCACCCCCCTGACTACCAAATTCGAGCAACTTCACCCCCTCCCCCATTTTCCGTTAAAAAAAATGGACGGACCGAAATAAAAAGACCAACGTACCCCAAGCTACTCAGTCGCTACCCGTAGTGCCAAAAAAGCTCTACCTGTAGCCAGAGATCAGAATCTGTGCAATGTTGAAAATTTTGGACAGCAATAAAAACTCTCTCTTCTACACCTCTACACCAGATAAAACATTCTTTCTCTCTCTCTCTCTCCTCTACAACGTTTCTTGCCCATGACTGCCTCAACCATAGAAATCACACAAAATGAAAGCACAACCCAAAACCACGAAATTCCAGCAGTGGGGTTAGGGTTTTGAAGATTTTTGAATTTGAGGGATGGGGGTTTGGGTTTCAAAATTTATGGAGAGAGAGAAAGGGGTTTGAGTTTACCTTGTTGGGAGAGAGAAAGAATTTCAAATTGATTTGAGAAAAGCCAACTCGAATCCTCGCAATCAATGCTTGGAACTTGTTGATTTGGAGGATTTTTGGATGAGAGAGCGAAGAGAGATCGTTTAGGGTTCTTATCGGGTGAGAAAGGAAAGAAGAAATAAGGACTTTGGGTTTATATAGTGGGGTGAATCGTGGGTTTTTTTTTTTTCTTTCAAAATTTTCCAACGGCTACGGGTAGGGCATTTTTTGGGCTACGGGTAGCTGTATAAGGGCATTTTTGTACATTGATTTACTTTTCCATCCAATTTTGAAATTTTCCATCCAAATTCATAACAGAATTGGACGGAAAATGGAGGAGGGGTGAAGTTGCTCGAATTTGGTAGTTAGGGGGGTGAAGTTGCTCAAATTTAAACTTAAGGGGGTGAAGTTGCCAAAAAGTGATAGTTTAGGGGGTGTTCTTGCAATTAAGCCCACCCAATATTATACTTCCAGATGACAATCACCATGTAGTTAGTACCAGTGGCTCTTTCAGTGTTGGTGATTGTCTACATGTTTAAGAGTTACAAGGCACAAGGAACTTATCTTACAAAATGGCTGGATCTCACAGATTTATCTTATTATATGCAGGTGTGGGGAAACAGTTATGAGTTTTGGTCCATCAGGTGACTAGTTTGTCTTCCATTAACGGAGGGTTAAATGTAGGCTAAGTTAATGTCTGTTAAGACATCAATGAAATGGCAGATGAAAGTCAGCTAAACAGTATTCAGGGGTTGTCACCAGATAATTAATAGCTAGTCTAATCTATAGACTGGTAGTCTAACCATATCCGATTATAGGAGAAAAAACAAAGCAAGGTTAAAAAAAATTATAAGTTCCAAACATAGGGGAAAAACAATACGAACATGCATTTAACAAAGATCACTACTGCATGATAGATTACTATATCACATTCACTAATGAGTTCACAATAATACCTGAGCTAGGTGAAGGTGTTTCATGGGAAAATCTTTCTGCAGGTCTACCGAGAAGATCATGCCGGTCATCGGACAAGGGGGAAGACAGACCTCCAGATGGTGATGCAGCATCCCGCAAATCAAGATAATTCTGCCCCTCCTCACCATTCAAATCAATCCCATGGTTCGGTTTATCTGTGTCATCAAACACAGAAAATCTTGGTTCAAAGTATGGTGATTCTAAAACTATTTCTCCTTGCTGACTCAGAAAGTTAAGGCGAGGATCACATTGCATAAGCTTTTCAAAATGCTTTCCTAACAATCCTTGAGGGCACTGCAGAAAATGACACCTGCGGCAACAAAATAAGAATCCCAACTCAGTTTCCCAAATTACACTTCAGTCACAAAAATCAAGTGCAGACAATATCTAGAAATGGTGATAAGAATGTTTGCACTGTCCCATATTTCAACTGGCCTTCAGTTTAAAGAAAGATGGGCAGGGTGGAATCATATAAAAGCAGGGATGCAGAGAATGAATGATCCAATAAAATTCTAAAAAGCACCTCATGCATTAATAGAAGAAGCTCCTATATATTACCTATTTATCGTTGCCTGTCCACCAGTAAAATCTGACGTTGCTTGCCATAAGGTATGCTTTCTGGGTTGCGGATTGGTCTCCCTGAAGAACAGAGGTTGCCTAGCAAGCTGAACCAAGAGAAGAATAACACCCCATTGTCACATCAGTTCAAGTCATAGTGCCAGCAGCAGTACTACATTACTAACAAAAAAAAGGCAGAACTAATAACATTCCAAAAGGGTCTAATTCAATAGAGAGAAGTAAATTACCACAACGTCCAAAGTCCCAGGTTCATCATCCGGGTAATTTGCCTTCAAAGCCACAATATCAGACCACTGAATTTCGATCTTATTCTTCAAACCGCCATCAAGTACTTCCCACACAAGCTTATGCTTTGCAAAGTAACACTTCCCAACTAAATCTCCTTCGTATCTTGATTTGTACTGCAATCCATTAAAATTACATTGAATATCACGTTGACAAGCGTCGAAGGCGAATTCACCATTACATTACAAAATTACAAGTAATTCAAAGTAATTGCAGTAGTACCTCCCAGGTCCCGATCTTGAGAAATGAAGCCGGGAAATTCGAAGCCTTGAGCTTATCAGAAGCAGTGGTACCCTTGTGCTCTTTCTTGGCATGAATACCAACCTTAGAAGAATTTCCATTCGCAAGCGTCATTTGGATCAAGTCCAAAAGTGATGGGGTTTTCTTGAGCCGCAAGCCCAACGGGCTAGGCTCATCCAGTGGATTGTATTGAGATGGTGGTATTGGGAAACTAGCAGATCCCATATCACACTGCTGCAGCAGAAATAACCATATGGTAAGTTATGCTATGACTTATCATTACGCAACAACATATCTTCAATCATCATATAAACACAAGTTACTTGAGAATAAGATAGCTGGGGAAAATGGTTCATACTCACTGTCCACTAAATATAATGAATCCCCTAAAGAGTCCCAGACATTACTGGCACTGTCAGCTGCATAGACCCAAAGGAGTTAGGTCTTTCCACCCTTGCTCAATTTTTTACCCAAATTTGAGTAAAACGAGTAGAAGCTTCATTTGGCATGGAGCACTCCAATGGCCAAATTCGAATCGTAAGTATAAATTTGAGTAAAAGCTTCATTAATGACATAGTTGTAAATTCGAGGAGGGGAAAATAGAAAATTTGACTAGAGATTTTAGCCTCCCTTGATTTGGTTAAAAATTGAGTAAAACCCAATTCGATACAGGTTTGTGTCAAGGGCTAGAGCGAGATTTGGGGGGTTTTACTCAGATTTTAGTTGTGAGTTTAAAGTTGAGTAAGGGCTCAAGATGGTCTAACACAAGTCATCCCATATCATTGCGGCTCCATTTGGTTGTCTATTAAACGGTATTTCAAAACGAACCCCAAGGTCCAAGGGGTTGGCCTAGTGGTCAATGCTCGGGACTTAGTAGTTTTCTCCCTCCTAAGGTCTCAAGTTTGAAATCTCTCAGGTGCTATCAACTCCTATGGGATCCCTGCAAGTAGGAAGTGAGATTGTTGGCCTAGGCGCTAGTCGGGCAGTCGGCCACCTTCGAGCGATTAATCAGATTATTCGGCGATTAATCAGTGCATATTAATTAGAAATCGGCGATTTATCGTTAGCCGGACCTAATCGGATAGACCCCACCAACAATTAATCGGCGATTAACCACCCATTAATTCCTTGTTTTAGAACACTGGATGCGCTAGAACACTGGATGCGCGTAAGCTGGACACCTGAGTTGTCAGGAAAAAAAAAAAGTGTTTCCGAACGCAGAAAATAAGAACCGAGCCTAATGAAATCATTTCGCCAGAGTTTGTCCTCAAAGAGCATATCTCCACTCGAACCAAACAGAACCGATAGAAACTTGACTCTTACTTTCACAAAACGAACTCAAGGATAAAACTTATTGCCACTCACAGTGATTTAAATAAATCCCGAACATAATCCTTAATCCATGATTATAAACAAACTAGACACATCATTTTATTCAGAGAGAGATAGAGAGGTCAGACCTGAAGAGAAGAAGAGAGCTTAGATCGCTTGTTGAGCGGGCCATGTTGGTCTTCCAATGAATCCTCCACCTCCATCTTCACCGGAAACGTTTTCCGGCCGCCGGAACCCGATTCCGGCGAAGATTTTCCGGTACTCATCAACTGAACCATGGATCAACTGAAAAGATTACAACACAGATATTAGTCTGTTAACCCTAACCGAGTCGACTCGGAGAGAATCTGAGCGGACAGAAATCCCTAGAACTTGCGTCTGTCTGTGTGCTCTGTCACCGGACAACTGATGGGTGCTTTCAAACCAGACCAAAGGGCAACTCGGTCATTTTACCTCGCTGAAACTGACGTGGGCAAATTTGGCGATATTCGGCGGAGATCGAGGTCACGTGGTGCACGCGAGCGCTGCGGATAAATTCGTGGGGCCCGCGGGTCGGGAAGCTTCCGGACGCCAGCGGCTGCGATTGGCTGGAGGTGACACCTGGTGACATCGAGCGGAGCGTGGCGACACGTCGGAAGCTGAATGGGGAACACGGGGCGGCTGTAGTGGATAAAGTCCTGTGCTTTGGAGTTTGGATAAGATCTTGTCGTCTTCTGTCCGAACTTCGAAGCGCGCGTGGCGGATACGGATTCTTTTTGAAGCTTGAATGCCACGCACCGAAAAGCTTGAAAAATTATTCAATGGCCCTGGAGCACCGTCAAGTGGTGCTCCAGACTCATCATCCACCACACATTTGTGTGGTTTCCATCACATAAGGTATAGAGCTTACCTAAAGAGTTTAGGGCACCGGCATATAGTGTCCCAGGAATTTACCCATTCGGACTAAAACTCTTCACATATTTTTTTACATGTTCAGACTAACTTTTCACAAGTTTTTTTTATTTATTTTTACCATCGTTGTTTTATCTTAATTTTTATTAGAATTAGGTACAATAAAAATTTTCCTAAACCAAACTATATTTTCCCCCGTCGAAAAACTACGCTTACATTATTTTTATATATAGACAGCAATCGTTCGACTTTTAAATGTGTTGACTAAGTTGCAAAGCATGTAAAATGCTTATTTCAATTGCAGTAGTGGTACGTCATACTAGCATTTACCCGCCTAAACAAAAATGTCTTCCGGCCTCGCTATTAATCTACCAGTTTTTATTGAACTAAAAAGTAAATAGTTAGTTTTTGAAGAGTATTCAAACAATGGACAGAGAAATCTCCTTTCCCATGCCATGAACATAATTGTGTTTAGGGTCCATCGTTGTGACAATAATGAATTACTAAACTAGTATTTGAGGTGATGGAGGAGACCATGTTGATATATACACACTCTTCCATGCAAGTTGCTCACACAAAGGAGAAATCCTTTGAAGCATTTAATAATGGAATTTCAATTATTATTGCCAACTTGTTCCTTCAACTTGATTTGAAAAACTTTACAAAGGGGTATAGATAGATACATTTTTAGGCCAACATCACATGGTGGTGGGTCTTGAGCAATATAATTATTAGTGTTCTCTTTAATAATTAATGTTTGGTTTGGGATAAGGTTTAGTTTGACACGGAATATGACCTTAGTATTAATAAATTTCGAAGCATATTATGTATTCCTTACTTAGAAACGAGGATGCTTCCTATGCATCTGAATTCAAATTTAAGTTGATGTAAGTTAGCCACCTAATGCCTATGGACTTTAGGCCAGCTAGCATTTTCCATATGGGAGGTCAGGGTTCGAGTCATGTTTGTGGGCGCTTGGGATTCAGAACTATAGATACGTTCTGAACGACTGAAACCATTGCAGGACGAACCTGCTAACTCCCCACTAATCCCTGCTAAAAGGTATTGGCGGGGAAAAAATATAAAATTAGCAGAAATGCTGTTGGTACAGCAGCTTCAGCACAGACAGCGCGTACAACGCGCATTTGGATCCGTCTCGGGTCCAATAAAGATAATCAGAGCCACTCATTTTGTTCAATATATTTTACTCAAGATTCATGTAAAAAATCAGCTCCATCCGACATCTATAAGGGGCGTTTACGAAACGTCCAAAATTGCTTTAGAAATTTATTAAGCGATTTTGGACGCTTCGTAAACACCCTTATCGTTATCGGATAGAGCTGATTTTTTTTAGGGACCTTAAGCAAAATATATTGAACAAAATGAACGGCTCCTATTATCTTTGTTGGACCCGAGACGAACCCAAATGCGCGTTGTACGTACTGTCTATGCTGAAACTGCTGTACCTATAGCAGAGTCCTAAAATTAGCCACCTAATTGCAAGGCCTACAATTTAAGCAAGGACGGGCCCTACATTAAACCTACCAAGTGGGGCCCAATTTAGAACTTGGATGAACAATACGGGCCTTGTTATTGGGCCTCTAAAGGTAAAAAAAAAATAAAATGCGCTTTGGGTTTCTGGAGGCCCAGAGTACATCTGCCATGGGCCATATTCACTGGGCCATATTCAAGTTTTATATGGGCCTCATTTGCCATGGTACTTTCCACTTTGATTGTTCAGCACGATTAAGATTTGGGCTACTCTCATTTTCCCCTCCGAAACCTTTTCTCTTTTGTTTTGGGGTAGACATATGGAAATGCGCATCCCGTTACCTCCGTAGTATTGTTCCGTCACACTATGCCACTATATGTAAGAGACCGCACCGTATAGGTGTCGAGACTGAAGCTAAAGTCTCACTCGTCGGATGGTGCTAGGAGTATGTTTAACCCTAATAAAGGTCTCTGACGACTCGAACCTGAGCCTTGTCCAATCAAAATCTTCCACTATCAATTCAACCAACCCCTCATTGATCACCGAAACCTTATGAATGTATAAGTAATGGACCCCTTCAATATCAACTGCTGAAATTTGGTCTGCAAAGCCAATTAAATTGTACCAATGCGGCCCTTAATTAGGGCGTGATTGCACTTGAACCACCACTCACCAATTCATGATGACACATCTATATCACATGAGGCACACTACTAGTATAACTTAACTCAATCTAGTAAGCAAGTCCTTCCAATTAGTCTTCAATTCTTCACTTTAAATCTTTTGTATTTTTATCTCCGAACCGCTTACACATACCTCGAATAATTTTTGAGAAATCGATCTCATCGTTCATTAGAGGAGGGCTCAATTAAAGTCGAGGTAAACAAACTGGCCCCAAGAGTTGATACCATCTAGAAGGTTTTGAAGCTGAGACCTATGAAGAGAGCAAACTCTCGAATCATTGAATGTTAATATGTCAAGGGATATAAACCAAATTGCAGTGTACTATAAATATTTTTTTTGGGGCTAATATTGTATACATCAGCGGAGGTTAGAGGGATGTTAGTATGCTAGTCCACAGAGGGTTTAGAGGCTATCCATAGCCATGAAACCCAACTCCGCCCCTCGCGGTGCTCGAATTCCGACCTCCACTGAAGGACGAAGTGAACTTTCCACCTGTGCTAGCGTGAAAGTTCCAATGTACTATAATTTTGTGATGTAAATCCTTATACCAAATGAATAATAAAAACTTAAAAATACAAACACAGCATGTCAAACAAGAGAGTTGATACGATACATAAAGGTGTCCATGAAAAATATATTAACGGTCAATGAATCTGGACCGATGTGAATTTGGATTGTTCATGCGTCTTTCATGGACACTTTCATGTATCCTAATACTTTGTGTCAAGTGTCAACCAATAGTCATCTGGCATGTCCCCAACCTTTTTGTGCCCATGGGTCTTGAAGGGAGTTTGGATCCAATCCAGTTTGTTCGGACCAGTTTGATCCATTTGTTGCATCCAAGCCGTCCAAAAGTGTTGGATGGCTCAAATTTATTCGGATTTATTTTTAATATAAAATACCCAAAAGACCCAGAACAAATCCGAGCCATCCAAAACACTTTTAAATGGCTCGGATGTAAACAAATGAACCAAACTAGTCCAAACAAACTGGACTGAATCCTTTCCCGGTCACGACATAGTAGAATAACTCAACTTTGGTGTACTCCGTGTTGTGTGCAAGTCCCATTTATGATGGAAGCAAAGGACAAACTTCAAAATCCCAAAACACATCTCTCTCTCTCTCTCTCTCTCTCTCTCTCTCTCTCTCTCCTGTGTGTGTGTGTGTTGGTAAAAAGAGTAAAGAGTGACAGTTGATTCCGTGAAGAAGAGAGGTTAGAGCCCCTTATCTTGTTGATAGCTCACCAGACCAATAAAATGGCTCTAAAATCACAAGCCCACCTAGCAAACAACACTAGTCGCCCTCTCTCTTTCCCCAATTAGTATCCACACCACGTGAATCCCCAATAATTTCTCATGCACCCAGTGGGTCCACCCATTCTCCAGCCCAGACCCCCTTTTGTTCTCATTCCAAAATCCAACTCCCAACAATCTCTCTCTCTCTCTCTGT
The DNA here is from genome assembly GCA_018127125.1 of Rhododendron griersonianum. Taxonomy (NCBI): domain Eukaryota; kingdom Viridiplantae; phylum Streptophyta; class Magnoliopsida; order Ericales; family Ericaceae; genus Rhododendron; species Rhododendron griersonianum. The sequence continues at coordinate 38,919,709 of CM030795.1, read as the reverse complement.
TTCCTCTGTTTTCTTTTGCTCTCCGCAACCCATTTCTTATCTTTTCATGTACTGCCCCTCTGCAATGGCAGGAGCCACATTTCTTCTGCCATTGTTGCTCTCGGTTCTCCTCGTTCACCACAGTTTTGCTTATGAGGAGGAGAAGATAGTCCTCCTATTGAATGAATTTGGGTGGAGACAGGACAACAGTGGCATTCCCAGTTGCTCTTCTCAGAAATCAAGTGAGTCTTATTAAACAAAAAAAAAAAAGAAAAACAATGGTCAATGATTTTCATAAACATTAGTGGCATTCCTTTACCCTTTTTTTTATAGCTTTATATTTATAGTATAGCTCTTTGCTTTGGGATCTGTTTTCTATAACTGCTTTTCATGCTTTCTGCTAAACAACTCTCTCTCTCTCTCTCTCTCTCTCTCTCTCTCTCTGTGGCTTAGGATAAAAAGCTTAGCTTGTCTTGTCCTTGTTCAAAACTTGTGGTGGTGTTATCAATTCCTCTATCTAATTCTACTTTAATGCTTTGCGTTTACTTTTGGGGAATTTATTAGTAACTAATTGAGTCTATGGATGCCATAAGAAGAATATTTTTTTTTTTTTTTTCTAGAAGCCAGTGTAATGAAATGCTTGTTTTTTAGTGGCAACTACTAAATTGAAGGTAAATTGATGCAAAGGAATTAGGTATTGGATACATGTTCTTAGGATATGTAAGAAATTGCTGCTAGAGAACTAAAAAAAAAAACCTTATTTGGTTTTCACAGGTGACATTAGTTAATCTTAGGCCCCGTTTTCCTATTTTTGAATTAAAGGCGATGTATTGTAAGAGAATGACTTATTTCGTAAAACGGAAAATAAGCACTAGTGGAACGAGGTCAGCCTTAGCGCATTTGCTTTGATGGTCTCCATTTATTTTCTTTCTGTGTTGATAACACGGGAGCCTACGCCAATTACGTGACTAATTTCGAGATTCTAAAGTTAAAACCAAAAAAACTTTTAGTGGCCCAAAATTTTTAAAAAATTTGCTCGCGGCATTTCAATTTGAGTTGAACCTGCGAGTTTGAAGGGTAAACTCCTTTACTTGCTGCAAGGGCTGTAAACGAACCAAACAACTCGGTAGCTCAGCTCGGCTCGTTAAGACTCGAGCCAAGCTCGAGCTCAAGTTTTTGGTTCGTTTAATAAACGAGCCGAGAGCTCGAACTCGACATAGCTCGGCTTGTTTACAGCCTGCCATTCTGTCACACGAACCACCTTGGGATTCACGGTCTCCCTTTCTGCATCAATGTTGTGCTAGAATTGAAGAAGTTGTCTTTCCTTTGTGGGGATGTCAACATCTTTGGGTCCATGAATCATTAATGGTAGAAGTATACTTTTCTCCATTTATCTTCTATAAGCTAGCATAAAGTCTTGATTTTTTTCCCTTTGGGAACTCATCAAATCCCAGAAGGTTAATGCCAAGAACTTACTTCTTGTACGTTTTGAACCCTTTTTTTTTTATAACCGGATGTCGGGCCAGCTTGCGCGCATTTTTTTGAACCCGTGTAAGGCAGAACTAAAATGCGAATTTAAATATTTTATTTTTGATGAATTTTAGGGAGAGAGAATGGTGCCACTATATTGGAAATGAAACACAGAGACTCCTGTTCCAGACCCATGAGTGACTGGAACCAAAGGCACACAAACCGTCTAGTTTCAGACAATAACCGAGTTAATTCGCTGCAATACCGGATCAAAAACGCGGTTTCCGGCCAACTCGATAGCTTCTCACAGAGCCAAATCCCACTCACTTCAGGCATTAACCTCCAAACCCTGAACTACATTGTCACAATCGAACTGGGTGGCAAAAACACCACAGTTATAGTGGACACAGGAAGTGATCTCACATGGGTCCAATGCCAGCCTTGCAAATTGTGTTACAATCAACAAGACCCCTTGTTCAACCCTACCACTTCCCCCTCATACCAATCAGTCATATGTAACTCAACCACTTGTCAATCACTCGAATTCGCCACCGGGAATTCTGGACTGTGCGGAACCGAAAATCAACCACCAACTTGTGACTACTTAGTGAGCTACGGCGATGGGTCCTACACTCGCGGTGAGTTGGCCCGCGACAGGGTCAAATTCGGAACTACCGCGGTGGAGGATTTCGTTTTCGGGTGTGGGAGGAACAATAGGGGATTGTTTGGGGGAGCTTCTGGATTAATGGGACTTGGAAGGAGTGATTTGTCATTGGTTTCCCAGACTTCTACCTTGTTTGGAGGTGTTTTTTCGTACTGTTTGCCTTCAACTGATTTTGAGGCATCAGGGTCTTTAATCCTAGGTGGGGATTATTCAGTTTACAAGAATTCAACACCAATTTCTTTCACCAAAATGGTTCAAAATCCACAGCTTTCGATTTTTTACCTGGCAAATCTCACTGGAATAAGCATTGGTGGGGAGGCTTTAGATGCACCGATGTTTGGCAACGGTGGGAATGGAATCCTGATTGATTCGGGCACGGTTATCACACGGCTTGCACCCTCGATTTATAAAGCAGTGAAGGATGAATTTGTGAAACAATTTTCCGGGTTTCCGACTGCACAAGGGTTCTCGATATTGGACACTTGTTTTAACCTCACCGGATACGAAGAAGTGAACATTCCTACTGTAAGGATGCATTTTGAGGGTGGCGCTGAGCTGAATGTGGATGTTTCTGGGATTTTCTACTTTGCCAAAGCGGATGCGTCTCAGGTCTGTTTGGCCATCGCGAGCCTGTCGTATGAAGATGAGGTCCCGATTGTTGGGAATTTTCAGCAGAGGAACATAAGGGTTGTATATGATACTAAGGGATCTATGTTGGGATTTGCAAAGGAGGCTTGCAGTTTTGAGTGAAACAGAAGATCGGGTTATGCGTTTGTTGTGAATAAATTTGTTTGAACTGCGATGCCAAGTGACCGCGTTGGCAACATAGTAATCCAAGGCGTAATTTTGTGTTACAAGCATATATATATATATATATATATATAGGCGTCTTTATTATCCGTTTGGGGGATGGTATAGAATACATGGATGAAATTTGTGATTTTGTGAGTGTTTAATTGTATCTGTGTAATTTGATTATGTAGAAGAAGTGATAAACAATCAAGTCATGTATTTGTTTCCTGAAAAACTTGTAACCTTGTAAATGCCTATTGCTTAGGAGCAGATCAGGTAGCTACTGGAACTCTTCAATCTTGTTGATGTTGTAAGACTTGTCGCGATTTCTTCGTTTTGTTTTGGTCTGTTTTCGAAGATCAATTGGTATTCTGAAAGAACTATGACAAATTGATGGCAGATTTGATGCTGAATCATGTTGTGTGGATCAATGCTTTTTTGCAGGAGTATTGAATCTGAGAGAATTTTTTACGATTGATTTTCGCATAACAAGCGACACTAAGACTGCATAAAAAATTCTCGGATTTTGAGCTGCTGTTCTTTCACCATAAGTTGGATAGCACAACCCAACAAAACCTACCCAAATTGAGACTTAAGTCCCAATCAACTGGGTCGGCTACGTAAACCTGTTGTTTCTAGTAATCAGATTCATGCTGTAAGTAGGATCTAACGGGATTTTTTACGTGCTGACTATAAGCTACTTAACGAACAACGATCCTCCTTTACCCGGACTTGGGACCGGGTGTCACACAGATAAGACACGAAGCGTGGCCCTGGCGGAGTTACGTTGGATAGCATAAGATAAAGGTAAAACCAATATGTTCCATTCTCTGAAGCTACAAACTGTTTGCATTTGATTGTGCAGAACTTAATCTTGGCTCCAGAGTGTGGTCTTAAAAGAAGTGGGATTGATAATGCTAGAGTTTGGGCACCAGTGTAATGTATGCTGTGTGAACAACACAGAAAAATTTGAGGCTGTTTCAGTAAGTAAATTGATCACAACTTCACTCATACACAAACCATTTTCAAAAACTTGACTGTGAAATTCTCGTAATCGCAATCCGTCTGTTCGTATTTGACTGTGAAGTTCTCGTAATCTCAATCTGTCTGTTCGTATTTTATTGCTATCAATGAAATGTTACTTTCTTTGTTGATGAAGAACTAGTATTTGATAGTAAAAGCCTAAAAGGACTTGCATAGGGGTCTAAATTGAGCTTTCTACATGGGCCAAGCAGAATGATGAGCAAGGACTACTAGATTTTAACAATACTATAGCAGAACGATGGGAAGGACTTGCATTTTATTTGATAACCTAGTGCCCGGACTACCTTAGGCATATCTCGACTAATTTTGAGACCTTGAAATTAATGACCGAACTAACCTATAGTAGCTCCAAGGGTTTTTGGCTGGCTGTGAAGTCGAACTGCAAACTTGACGGGGTAAGCCCTAAACAAGTTACATGCTACCATGTTTCCACTCGCTGTCTAATGACTTACATCTCGCCCAACGTATATGCCTCAAGAGGTGGAGGCTCCATATTTTAAAGGTTGTTAATGTCATAGTGATTATTCTTCGCTTTTCTTACTCCGTCCGTCCCATAAAGTTAGGCCTCTACGAAACTACGTGCAATTTTCGAACTGAAAAATAAGGTATTTATCGAAATAATTTGTGTGCAATATGGATTTTATTTGATAAATCTTGATGAGATCTTTTGAACAATGAAAAAAAATTGAAATATTCTTTTAGTGAATATATTATTTTTAAGTTTAAAAATTGCACGTAGTTTTCATAAGAAACTAACTTTATGGGACAAAGGGAGTACCTTAGTACCAAACCTAGGGGAAAAAAGAAAAAGAAAAAGAGAGGTGTGGGGTGGGGTGGGGTGGGGTTCTATTGGGATTGAATCTTCCCCTTTCGGGCCTCTTAGGACTTGGATGAATTGAATTAGCCCTCTTCTACCTGGCTTTGCAAAAGGAATAATCGGTTAGTGCCTAGATGGACTTAGTTCAGGCGAAGACATACCTCGTTAGGGTTTATCACTGTCCTATTTGTAGGAGTGTCTTGGTGGCTAGGGTAGCGCGTGCCGACCTCGTGATGCGATGACATCACCGACAACCATTACCCAATAACCACTTCCTAGTTAGACGCTGCGCATGATAATCGCCAGGATCTATGCTATCTCGAGGAGGGAGACTGCGCCGTGTGGCAAGACCAGATTAGTGCCGTGTGGCCAGACTGTACAATTGGGAAATCTGATGCTATGGTACATTTTACGACCGCTCCACTAGCAAGACCAGATCAGTGCCACGTGGCCGGACTGAGTCGTTCCGTACCGATACGTTCCTGCCCCTTCCAGGACAACATGTTGTCAAACAAAACGACACGTCACCGCGCCAAATGGTCGGACCGTGATTGGTGCCACATGGACGGGCCGAACAGATAAGCATCAACGTGCTTTAACTTCTATGGGACATTGCATGCTGCGCATGACCCGACCGGATACATGGTCCCCCATTGAGCCCTAGGCCAGGCGATCCGTCTGGTCACCGATGGGCTTTGCTCATCTGATCAATTGGGCCTGCGATGAGTTTGGGCTTGATTATCCGATCCAAATGGCCTACCCGCCACCCGGCCTACTCCAAGAGGCATGGTATTGATTGGCCTCACTAGAAGCCATCTGCAACAGCAGCAGCATAAAAGAAAGGAACTTTATTACCAGCTGCCTAGGAGGCTTTCTATTTCACAAGCCTGGACAAATTCAATGTGCAATGGGAGAGATGATTGGGGTCCTGTTTTGCAGTTAGAAGCTATAAAAAAACTCAACAACCAAGAAACAGAAAAGGCTTCCCATTTTGAAAATCCTTGAATGCTATCACCAAAGTAGAACACTACAAATCTCATACACCTCCAATTGATGACAATGTGATGTGTTTCTGACTTGAATTTGGCTCTCTCTCTCTCTCTGTGTGGTGAGAAACTCCCCTACTGCTGGGGAAATAGATGCCCTTAATTATGGTCAATTAGAGACTAACATGAATGGCTAAATCCTTGTGCCTACCCATCTACTGTGTAACCATCCCTCCATAAACCAAACTGCGTAGCCCTAAACCACCTAGTCAGCTATGGCAATATGTGGTGCCAATATCTTTCAGCTTTAATTCCTGGCGAGCCCTCATCCACCCAAGAGAAGAATATCAAGCTGGCTCGATACTCTAAAGCTTATAAGCTTGCCTGACGTAATCTTGAATGATTTTTTTGCTAGTTGAGTCAAATAATAAAATTCACATCGAGCTCAAATAATAAATTCATTGTTTAGCTTTGCGATGATTTTTCTTTACCTTGATAGCTCCCATCTACAAATTTATAACCGATTTGTTTTTCAAATATGTTAGAAGAATTCTATACTAACCCTACCCCAAAACCCTACCTAACCCATTAACAAAAGTATTAACTTCTCCCCATGGAGATTGAACCCACAATCTAACTGTAACTAAGTGCAGCTACGCAATCGTTAGGCCAAGTGCCCCGGTTATTTATAATCGAATTTTCCGGCATCTAAAAATTAACATGAAAAAAAAAAAAATGAAGGCACCTAAAAAAGGCATATTCGAAAACTCCCCGAGGCTAGACTTATGGTGTCATTTTATCAACTCCTGGTGGCATGCATTCCAGGGCAACCTCTTGGGAATGGAATGAATTTTGTTAAATCTTCATGGTGAGGAAAGATGCGTGGGCCAATGAAAAATTAAGCAAAATGAATGTGGTCTGCTATAACATTACAAGCCTTTCCTCATAGTATAAGGACGTACCACAAATTTGGCTAAAATGTACAAACCACATTACTACCTTATTATAGTTTGATTGAGAACAAGATTATTCTTTCTTATTCGTTTTCTGGACACATTAATTAGTGATTTATATACTTTGAGAAAGGAAATGATTTTGGCACTCTTTATTTTGATAATCACACTTCAATATTGTCTTGTAGTGTTCAAAATACACATAACATGATTTTTCACGCACACTAAAAGACAAATTTGGAGGGTGATTATCAAAATTTGGAGTGCCACAATCATTTTCCTTTGAGAATTGTAGTACTAAGTATATATATAAATGGGTTCCTCAAGAAAAGTCATTTTATATAAACACAAGAGGGAAAATGCGTACTACATTAAGGAAAAATCATTAATTTGAAGTACATTAATTTGCTCTTTCCCTTCTATATAGATGAGACCCATGAAACTACAATTGGGAAAATAATGTTATACTAGCTTTTTCTTCTTCTTTTTTGGAACATAATGTTATACTCCCTTCGTCCCTTTTTAAGTGTCCTGCTTCGTAATTTCAACTTATTAAAAAAATATCATCATTACACATTTCAAATCAACTTTTATCTCCACTTTCTCTCCTTACCCTCTATGAAAACATCATCATTATATTTTACTCACTAATTTTTCAAAATGAAATCTACTTTTAGGGGCAAAATAGATTATTCACAAATTTTTACCCACTAACTTTACAAATGAACACTTATTAAAAGACGACCCAAAATGAAATACTGGACTCTAAAAAGGGGACGGAGGGAGTAGCTCTTTTTTTTGGAACATAATGTTATATAGCTGGTATGCTATGGCAACATAATGGGCCCATTTAAAAGTCCATGCCCATTGTAGTAGGTTAGCATCAAGCGGTGATCTACCATAAAAATAAAAATTATAAAGTACTGGTCCAAATCTTAATTATTACTAGTTGCCAATTTAATTCTATGGTTAGCTAAAGGTTAGTTGGTAAGTAGGTTTTCCAGCTTTCATGCCTTTTTCTTTCAAATGAAAAGGCCTATGGTACACAAAATATTTTACCCAACAATTACAATTTATTAAAAAAAAGCGCCTTTGTTTTTTTATCGGAGAGGTGGAGAGATCATGCTATATCTATATCTTTTACCGGAGTTAGAGCGAGAGTCGAACTCCTGACATAAACCAAGTCATTAACGCTCTTTACAAACCATATTAGATCTAAAAAAATTATGCAATTTATTTAGACAGATGACAGGGTGGTGACCTTTTAATCCCTCAAATTAGACTTTATGTATCAGTCTTGGATAGTTAAAAAAAAAAAAAGAATTTAGACTTGTGTATCAATATTGGATAATTAAATAAGACTACCCTCGGAATTACTAGAAAGGGCATATTTGATTGACCAGATTAACATGTGATCCGATTACAAAATCCGTCAGGCATTTGAATTCAAACAATTGCTGAATAGATTACAGTCGTTACTCTCTTTTTTTTTTTCCAAAACGATAACTGGTGATATTATAACGACAAAATCCATACATCAAGAGGAAACCCCATCCCTACACAGGGGGTCGAGAAGCCAAACGGGGGGATTCAGTCCAGAGACTATACCCTACCCCAAATAAACCCTTACTAGCCAAAAGATGCGCAACTGAATTAGAGGACCTACGGCTATAAGAGAAAATGCAAGAAGCAAAACATCTACTAAGAATCTGGATATCATTAACGATAACTAGAAACCCAAAACACATGGTTAGAGCATCCACAGTGGAATAATCAAAAGGTACCACATCATCTTTTGGTTATCCATTTAAGGGGTTGCTAAGGTTAGCAATGTAGAGGTCCACAGTGGTACAATCAAAATTGAATAACCAAAACTTGCCACATCACCTTTTTAACTTATAAAAATCTAGAAATTGTGACATAGAAAACAATTTTTTTTAAATAGTTTTCAAACTAATAAAAATAGGTTATTAAAAAAAGAGGAAAAAGTTTTTTGAAAACTTTGATTTTAAAAAAAAACAGTTTTCAGGAAAAGTAAAAAAAAACAGTTTTTGAATAGAAAAAGTTTTTTCTTTCAAAAGAACAGTTTTTGAAAAAAAGTTTTAATAAAAAACCTGTTTTAAAATAAAACTGTTTTAAAATAAAGGGGGGGAAACAGTTTTAATAAAAAAAAGTATAAAAAAAACTGTTTTTTCAAAAAAAATAAAAACTGTTTTTAAAAGTATTTTTGTTGTAAACATGTTGAAAATAGAAGAAAAAAAGTTTTTGTGTAATGATGGTATACTTTATTGAGGAAATGCGAAAACAATTAAATTTGATTATTGGCAAAAGGTTTATAGTTTTGATTATCCAAGAGCCAAAATTTGATGAGTTGCTAAGATGTTTTTAAATTTGGTTATTCCAATGTGAGCTCTTTTTGAGCAAATGTCGCTAACTTTATAAACCTTTTTGTTTTGATTATACCACTGTGGATGCTCTTAGCAGAGAGGAAAAAATTGTTGGAAATGTGAATTATAGTCCTAGTAAAAGGACAATTGACTAATTCCAAATAGCAAATCAGGGCATTAATAGGCCGGGAAAAAAAACCCACACCATTTTCAATATAAGCGCACACACACACACAAAGAACAAGTGAGGAAAAAGACTCCCACAAAGCCGCTTATATACGGCCACAATCTCCACCTCCCCTGCCGGCTCTCTCTCTCTCTCTCTCTCTCTCTCTCTCTCTCTCATTGGCCACCCAATTCCTTTATATGCCCTCCCATAGGAATACCCAACCGTATTAAAACATTGCCATTTCATCCCCCTCCTCCTCTCTCTGTCTACACCTTTCTTGCGTGAAATTTTGATGGGGAAGATCTCGCAGCAGAAAATCCAGAAACAGGGCTCGATTACCAGCAGCAGCAAAAGCTCGGCGACGGCGAAGGTGAAGAGAACGCGGAAGAGCGTCCCGCGGGACTCTCCCCCGCAGCGCAGCTCGATCTATAGGGGTGTCACGAGGTACTATATAATTCGCGTCAATGTTTTGAATATTAGCCCATCTTAGTCTACGTATCGGTATCAGTGATACTAGTATATTAACTAGTCGATATCCGGCGTACCCGTAAAAAATTGTTCTATGATTTTAAATGGTACGATGATGATACAGAGAGATCAAAGAGTTTTTGGTTTCGTTTTTGGTATAAGTTTGGTTTGGGTGATTGGTTTTCAGGCACCGGTGGACGGGCCGGTACGAAGCTCATTTGTGGGACAAGAACTGCTGGAATGAGTCGCAGAACAAGAAAGGAAGACAAGGTTTATTTCATGATTTTAACCTCTCTGTTTTTTTTGTTTTTTTTTCCTCCACATTTTTCACTTGATTATTATTATTATTATTATTATTATTATTATTATTATTATTATTGGTTTCTAAATATTGTTTTTGTTGTTTTGGGATTCTGTTCTTGATCGGTGGGATTCAACTGAAATGCAGTATATCTAGGTGAGTTTGTTATGTTATTGTTATTTACTTTCTTGCTTATCTTCAATTATTTTCAAATAACCCACCAAAATAAAATAAGGTAATTGATTTCTAACTCTCCTTTTTTGTGCATGTAAATTTACAATATGGTCCTTTCTCTTAGGTAAAAAAAAAAAATCACATTAGAAGGGGCAATCTTGTAACTTCACATGCAATTGAACAAAAAAAAGAAAGAAAATGCAATTACGAGAAGATGAGTGTGAAAATCACAACCCATAATCGTTCACAGATAGAAATTGAACATTCTAGCTATATAACCTGTGCCTGGAAGCACTACCAACACAACTATTCGTGAATTTGAACCTTTTAACTAAAGGTAAAGAAAATAAATACTTGTTATAAAATTGAATAAGACTTCTCTCCGGTAAGTTGAACTTACATTTGTTTAATAACGTCAGTAAATTCCGTAGCAGTGCATTCTGGAGCCAAGGATGGGACCGTGGAGGTCTAGTGGCGGCGACCGCCACGACAAGAATTTTAGAAAATACAATTATTATATGTAAAAAAAAAAAATTATGCCCAACTTATATAGATAGTCTCGCCACCACTAGATTTTTTTAGCATACATTTCGCCACTGCTAAGGTAAAATCCTGGTTCCGTCCTTGTCTAGAGCCGCCGGCACATTTTTTAAAACGAATTGGCCGGCCCTCCCACGTGAAAATAAATTAGTCTGCGGTTGACTAGAGAGAGAAGCCAATGGCAAAAATAAATAAATGGAGTAAGAATTGAAGTGCTATTTTTTGGTCTGTCAATGGGAGCTTACCCAATACGTGATATTTAGGGGCCTACGATGACGAAGAAGCTGCAGCACATGCGTATGACTTGGCTGCATTGAAGTACTGGGGACACGACACCATCCTTAATTTCCCAGTGAATTTCTTTACCCAATTGAATTCATTTATTTTCCAATGCTTTCGATATAGTACAATTTTACGCTATTTTTGTGCTATTTTTTTTATTTATTTATTTTGTGATGGGATGTGATTTATGTAGCTATCAACATATCAAGAAGAGCTTCAAGAGATGGAGGGTCAGTCCAAAGAAGAATACATTGGGTCTTTGAGAAGGTACATACACATTAATCGATCAAAGCATATATGTCAGTTTAAAAAATACGAAAATGGTACAGTACTCCACGAAACCCAATCAGAAAACCCTCGCGGAAAACAAATCAACGGTCCGGATTTAAAGAATTGGTGTTCTAGAGAAGAGTTCAGGGAAGAGTTTTGGTCTTCCGGGGAAGAGTTCTAGACCGTTGATTTGTTTTCCTGGAGGGTTTCCTGCTTTGGGTTTCCTAGACTGTACCAGGTCTGTTAAAAATAATGACTCGTTTCATTTTTTTGAATTTTATTTGCAGAAAAAGCAGCGGATTTTCTCGAGGAGTCTCCAAGTATAGAGGCGTAGCAAGGTATGAAAAGAATGAATAAATCTTTCGAGTTTGATGCTAAATCTTGACATACAAAGACATTTAAACGTGCCAAATACAAAATTGTTCTTAAAATATAGTAGGGCATTAAATTATAGTATCTGGTGAAACTATATCAAATCCGCGTACATTTTGATTCATTTTGTAGATTTGTGAGAGAAACGCCATATGTCACTAGGGATGGAGGTATTAAGAGGCCGGCAGTGGGGTATTAAGAGGCCGGCGGTGGCCAGCCCTACTTGAAAATTATGTTTGTAGATACTTTTGAGATAGTTCAATCACGTAACGCATAGATTTTTACTCATATTCTAAATTTATGGACTAAATTTACTCTTACTACGCCAAGTTTTACAACGGTCAACATGCGTACATGATAATATATTATTGCATTATGATATTGCGTAACATAACATAAATATACAGTATTTACGATATCTCTAGATTTCGTTCTTCAAGTTGTCAATGACTTATATATACAATAATAAAAACGTCACCACGACCTATCTTATATGCAATATTAATAACCAAATAGCTAATTGGTAAATATCATCATACAAATTAAAAATTCCTTCTAATTTGACATTTCTATAACTTCAAAGCCTGACTCCTCTTCAAAAAAAAAAAAAATGATTTTAATAAACGTCACCACTTATTCAAATCGATTTTGTGGTTGATTTCATATCAAGAAGATCACGTAACATCCATCACTTTTTTAATTATCTAATTTGATTTGACTAAACTCCTCTCCTGTATGTCATTAGATTTTTACAAACGTCACCACTTATTCGAACAGTTGATTATGAATTATGGTTTGGTTTTATATTAAAAAAAAAAGATCACGTTAAATATATTAACTTTTCTCGTTGAGGTGAATCTCAGAGCCGGCCTCGGGGTAAGCCCCACAAGATCTCGGGCTTGGGCAACCTAGCTCCCATCGGGGTTACATTTTGATTTTGATTTTTTTGATGCAATTCAAACTAAAAAGTACAATGTAACCTTGATTTTATTTTTTTATTTTTAGCTTGTATTTCTTTTTATTTTTTATGACTTAATAAAAAAAAAAAAACCACGCAAAATATATTTTGTTATTGCTTTGTCCCGAAAATCCCTGTGTCTCTGTGCAGAGGGCCGGCTTTTCGGCAGTTGGATTGTTTTATGTTTTAAATTCAACGGATGGAAAACGCTTCGGCGCAGAGATACAGGGGTTTTCGGCACAGAGGATTCTGCCTCATCTCACCAACGATATTATTGAATGATAAAAATTCAATGATGTATATATAGCAACCTTGAATTTTACTATATAAAAATCCAGGCAATAAGCATATACAGTGCCAGAGATCTTTTCTACTGGTTGAAACTGTGCACTCCATAAATACAAAACTTTGCCATTTCAAGTGATAAAATGAAATGTGATATTTTTCCTTGCGAAATTGACTTCTACACTCCCCTTTTTACCACATACATTCCTTTTTATATCTTTATTTGGTGTGAATTTACTCTATTGCCCCTTAATGTGTAAAAAAGTGAACTTATGAAAAGGTATAAAGGTAAATTCACATGAAAAATGACAAAAAAGAGAATGTATATATGGTAAAAAGGGGAGTGTAAAAGTCAATTCCCCCTCGAGGGAAAGATCAAGATCAAAATTCATAAAGAACCCTTTTAAATGTTTTGTACCACAAAGTGCTTAAATTGTCAAACAAGAAATGCGGTGTCCCTCGTCACATCTATTCATGAGTATGGACCCATATAACAATATTATATGGATGTTGTATCTATAGATTCCCTAAAAAAAATTAAAAAATCTAGGAAAAATATAACTCTGGACAAAACTGGAGCCGTTTGATCATTGATGTATGTGGGTTCGTATGCATCCGACGGTTGCAGAGACAATTGTGTTCGGATTTTTCTTTTTTTGCTTTAAAATTGTGTCAATAGCATTGCTGATCAGATCCCACGTTTGTTTAATCTTTGGAATTAATTTACAGACATCATCACAATGGGAGATGGGAGGCTCGAATTGGCAGGGTGTTTGGCAACAAGTATCTCTACCTTGGAACCTATGGTAATATTTTTTGCTTAATGCTAGTTATTGTAAGTATTATTCAAAGCGGAAAATACTCTCATTTATTTTTCCTTCCCTCAGAGTGGGTTTGGATAAAAAAGTCAAAATGACTTGATTTTTTTTCTTTATTCAATTTCTTTTCGCATTTGCTAATTTTGCGTTCAACTTTTATGACTTATTGATTCATCTCGTTGAGAGGAATTAGAGAAGTAAAAAAATTGATCAAAACTCATAAGTTTGTTAAAAAGACAAAAATAAGTCAAAAAGATAGTCTTTTCGACTTATTTTTGTCTTTTTAAAAAAATTGAGTTTTGATCAATAATTTTTTACTTCTCCAATTCCTCTTGTTGAGACGAATCAATAAATCACAAAAGTTTGACGCAAAACAAACAAATGCAAAAAAAATTGAATAAAGGCAACAAAAAAAAAATCACTTAACTTTTTAATCCAAACCCACACATTTAGGGAAGGAATAAAATGATTAATAAAAACCAAAAGCGAAAAACAAACTAGGATTGCCAACCTGAATAAACTTGCACAAGTATTTTCAAATCGCTAATAAATGTTCATTTTGCGAGTGAACAAAAAACAAATTAGCCTAGGAATATATTTTTCACTTCTTATTCTTTTCTTTTTTGTAGTTATTGTAGAAATAAGGAAATTTCCAAATGAGGATTTCAGTCCACTTTAAGGTCAATTAACTACACGTAACATGTGATGGCATTAGCTTTAATACATGCAAATGAAATCCTTACTTGCTAACAATGACATCTACAAATTTACCCAAAAAAAAAAAAACAATGACATCAATAAATTGACAGAAAATCCCTACTTAAAGCAAGCAAAATCCTAATCGTATTGATAAGTTTTAGTCAAATACTTCGAGCCATATAATCAGAGCGAATTTGGTTCAGGCACATTATGTGTAGTAATTTTTTTTTCAACGAGAATCGGGATTCTCTTATGTGATAATCCATAATGGTCTCGTTTGACGATCTAAACCGCTCATAGCGACGCTTTTAAATTGTCCACCAATCTAGCTCCTTGTTGTGTTTGATGGTGCCAAGTGAAAATGTTGTGTTTGATGGTGCCAATTGAAAATAAAACAAAAATACAGTTGGTTGGTACACATTCAGATCACCAACTTTCAACTGCTCTATGCCTGCTATTTAATTAGATTGCAAACTCTGAATAGTGAACTTTTCCACCCTCCACCAAATTTATCAAGCAAATTTATTTCCTGAATTTATTGTTACATCTTTGTTTTCCTCCCCAAACTACCCCTAAGCCTCTTGACTATTTTCTGCAGCCACACAAGAAGAAGCTGCAACAGCATATGACATGGCAGCCATAGAGTATAGGGGACTTAACGCCGTTACCAACTTTGACCTCAGCCGTTACATCAAGTGGCTAAGACCTAACCAAAACACAACCACCACCCCTGGCAACCCCCAACCAAACCCTAACCCTAATATTGACTTTAAGCCCTTAATAAACCCCAGTGATGAAGGGGGACTGAGTTTCCTCCACCACCAACAGCAAAGTTGCGGCTCCGGCACCACCGAAGCAACCCTGCTCCCGCCGCGTCCCGCCAACGGCGGCGGCGGCGACGCGTCATCGGCGCTAGGGTTTCTGTTGCAGTCACCCAAATTCGAGGAATTGTTGGATACGAAGTCAAGCGTTGACTCCCCATCCCCGCCGCCGGAATCTGACCATCCGCGGAGCAGTTTTCCTGACGATATTCAAACGTACTTTGACTGTCAGGACTCCAGTAGCTACGTGGAGGAGGATGACATTATTTTCGGAGACCTGAATTCATTTGCATCGCCCATGTTCCAATGCGAGCTCGATGCCTAGTTTACAATAATCGGCACATGATCCTCTATCCTAGAGTAGTTACGTATGTTCTCATGTCTGAATGCGGTCTGATTCATTCAATGTGCCTTTTAAGTTCGTTTTTTTTGAGATTCGCAACACATTGAGTGACTGGGATTACATTCGGACAGGAGAACGTACATATCAAGAGACAGAGAATTCCCAAAAATAAGTATTGCCATAAACCAGGAAGAAAGTACTACCCTTATCGCATACACGCGCGTATAGATTTTTTTTCTTCATGAATATAAGGGTGCAAGGACGACAATGACGAAAGAGACTCGAGGTTTTGTTCTTGTTGTTGGTGCTGGTGTTTTTGAAATATCTGGTTGTTGATCTTCCTCTTCTGAATAAGGGGAAGAGGGAAGTTTTTCAATTATGATTATTGGTTCTTACATGTAGATAGAGAGGGAAATAGACAATTAATATTCGTTGCCTATCTTGTAATAACGTGATTGTAGTAGGCTTGTAAGAGCCTCAAGTTTCATAAATTATTTCTTCAATAAATTAGGTACTTTTCCACTTTCATTGTAAGTAACAAGTAGTCGGATTTCGGATTGGTGCTGTGCAGTGAGGTTCACTGCACCGTGCAACACACCTCTGAATCGTCGGATCGTGCATTCGACAGCTCGGATCTCATCTCGGTAACCAATGATTGAGAGTCGTTCATTGTCGAGATGAGATCCGAGCCATCGAATGCACGATCCGACGGCACGATGCTGCGCACACCACTGCACAGTACCATCCCAATGGCAAGTAGTGACATATATAGTCTTTTGACTGTTAGTTTTATCTCATTTAATAATGCCTTGTACTGCTAACTAGCCTCTAACGTTTGTGGACCAAGAGAAACCAAGTTATACTCCTCCACGGATCAAAAAAAAAAAGTTATACTCCTCCATGAGACCGTATGCAAGTTTGAATCCCACCGGAGGATTGTTGATTTTAGAGTTCGGAATAAGTTGAGGTGCATGCAAGCTGATCTGAAAATTTTGTTAAGAAAACAGAAAAACATTTGTGAACCATATCTTGATCAGATTGAGTTGAAAGGTAAGAGAGGGATGGTCTACAATCTCATAGAAAATTGATTTCCATTAGGTCATATTCCAAAGTTTTTTTCGGGAAGAAAGGGGAGAGTTGGGATGGCATATATCGGGAGAGAGAAACGAGGTGCATAGTAACGAGACCCGTCGAGGTGTGTCCAATCTAGTCTGGACATTCATTTTTTAAAAGTAATAGTAACGGGACCCGATGCTAACCTTGTAGTTCATATAAGCTCTTCTATAGGTACTGACGGAGAGACAACCGATGGGGTACCGACCAATTGTGGAGCCCACTTCGGAATCCTACGCAAACGATCCAAATTGTTTATTATTTTTTAAATATATTTCCGAGTGTTCCTATAAAATTTCAGGTCAATCGAATAAATATAAGTGCTTGATTCAACGTTCACATTTTGCTTCAGAATTTTCTGACCACTCATAAAATTATCCAACCTTGCTTATCTTCTCTTTTGTTCTTCTTGCCCATGGGTAAGCCCAGCAAGCCCTTCGACTTGGGCAGCCCAAAACAAAATTTTATGAACCAAGAAAAAAAATTAGGAAGAGGCCCAGCCCAAAAGTTTTTGAGCAAAGGCCCAGTAAAGGGCCAAAAAAACTTTTTGGAATCAGCCTTGAGCAAAAATTCGGCGGCAAAAATGCTAGAGTGCAAAAGTAGAAGGGTTAGAGTGAAATAAAGCAAAAACTTCTTTCCTTCACAACCACTGCTTCAGTGCTTTGAAGACTAAAAAAAGGGAAGAACCACAAATTAAACCAAAAATGCTACGCGCACAACCGTTGTGCTAGTTGTGCACCTAAATATGGCCGTCCAGATGTATTTGGACGGTCTAGATTTTAAAAAACTATTCCAGGGAAAATTTTAACTTTTTCGGGGAAAAGTTTGAGCAAATCCTGTCCATTGATTACAACAATGGAAGGATAGAGATTGATTGTGTATTGTGTTTTGCACAACTATTATGCGTGTAGCACTTTAGTTAAACAGTTGGGAATTGGGGGAGCCTGTTGTGCACTTGTGCACAGCATACGTGATATGCACGATCCAAGCTGTCGAATCGTGCATCTGACGGCTCAGATCTCATCTCGATAATAATTGGCTCTCGGTCATCCATTGTTAAGATGAGTTCCGAGCCATTGGATGCACGATCCGACGGCTCAGATCGTGCACAACTCGCATACTGTGCACAACACACACCCCAGGTTTTGTGAGGACGTCAGAGTGAACCTCACACACAGTGACATAGAATCGATACACTTTTGGCACCAAAAAAACTTATCGCATATTTGATTGAGCCAATTTTTTACAAATCGAGTTAAGAAATTATTCTCCGCAAAATAAACTATCCTCAATCGTTTACGTGGACATCAAAGTGAACCTCACTGATAGTGACATAGAGTCAATTGACGACTCAATACACTTTTGGCACCCCAGAATCATTCCCAAGCACAGCAGCGACATTCTAAAATCGTGACTATTATGAGTTTGACAATTTAATCCAAGTTTACGTTATAAAGTTCAATGGTTGTAGAATCCAATGGGTAGAAATTCGTAAGGAAAAAATATTATTTTAAGCCACAATTCACAAAATCATTTTTGCCAATTTTTTTTCCCGAGAAGAATGTAGTTTTTTTTTTTTGTTGATCCGCGAGAAGAATGTAGTTTGATCACCAAGCTACTCGTATCCGTTCATGTTGTAGAGCTCGATGAGTAGAACATCTATGAATAAGATCAAGTCAATCGAACATCGATAATTATATACTCCATCTCTATATAATCTATTCTAATATATAAAGGGAGAGCACCACTTTGGTGTCTCCCTTCTATCATGTATTTTCCTTTTTCAAAAATGCCCTCTAAAAAAACCCAACACAATACAAAACAATTGGTAACTACTTACCCTTATCACCACACCCTCAATTCACGTTAAAATCTCTCTTTCTCAATTGCAGTTCTACAGTTTTTTTATATTTCGCGTTATGAAGTTTAAATCTTAATTTAACTTTTACATTCTTATTTCATTTGATGTCAATTTCATTGTTCTGGACAGTCTTGAAAACTCAATTCGCAGGCGCATTGCGTGTACCCGGCCTTTGTTTAGCATAATACATGAAATTGAATTAGTTTGGCAATTTCCGAAAAACAAAAATTTTGTGCTTAGGATAATCATAACGGGTGACGAACAATTTTAAGATCTTTAACAAAAACCAACTTTCTTAAGCAACACATGTGCCTGGCCAATAAAGAGGCTTTGAGATGTGAGTGTGGTCGTGCCTTCTCTATGAAGGCTGCTGCACTTGCACACGCATCGCGTATGTCCTGGCCTCTTTATTGGAACTAGAAGCCGGGGCACGTAATGAGTGTGCAAGTCGAATTTTCACAACATTTGTGAAAATTTGATCAAACAATAAGTGGGAAACATTTTTATAAAAATATTATGAAAATCCGACTTGCACACGCATCGCATGTGCCCCGGCCTCTAGTAACTGTATATATCTCGAATGACATTGATTTTCAAGCATACCAATAAACCTTAATTTTTTTTTTTGAGAATGAGGTACTTTAGTCATTCAGCTACTAATATTCAATAAGTTTTTTATTTTTTTTGACATTTCTTGCGTTAACGGTTGAGCTCTAGAAGATGACCGATTTGGATCAAATTTTGAACTGCATTATGCAGTACTCATATATAGCACCGCAGGTTCTTCAAGTGGACCAACTCTGCCCCTGTCGCATCTTTCTGAGTGTCCTGTTGTGGTGGTGGTGGTCGTCGCCTTGGGGGTGGTGGTAGTGGAGAAATAAATGATACTCCAATGGGTAGGTGTTGAATGGGCTGTTGTTTAATTCTGTGATGAGAGAGAAAGGTATGAAAGAGAGAGATCCACCACAACCACGTGGTGGCAACCATCTGACATATACACTCAGATTTTGAGAGAGAGAGAGAGAGAGGAGAGAGAGGAGTTATTAAATTGACTCTACCTGCTTACCCTTTTCCCGTCACAGTCACGCCAGGCAAGCTTCCATCACCCCACAACTCATCCCCCCTCAACCCATTTTATTATACTCTCTCTCTCTCTTTAACTACCTCTAGAAGGCTAGAACAATTAACCCATCTCTTGAAATTCTGAACAATCATAGGTTTTAGGATTTTGGAATCACCCGAAAACACTGCCAAAAAACCAAACCCCACCACAGCACACCCACAATCGACATAAACAGTTGTACTATTTGGCATCTCTTTTCCATTAATGCACCTAAAATTCCTCCAATTCCCAGCCTCATTATCCACTTCCTTCAGCAAAACAAATGCCACTGCTCTTCACCATTGCCCACGAGATCCCGATCTTGTTTTTCCCCGTAATTCAATCCCATGAAATATGCTGACAGTGTCACGGTTGGATCCACTGGCTGTGCTGTGTACTATGATATAATGCTTGGATTGCAACAATGAAACCCCATTTCCCTCTTCTGGTGGCGGTGTTCATTGTTGTGGGATTCAGAGTAGTTTTGTCTCAGGTAGCCGATGAGGAGGAGAGGGAGATCTTGCTCCAGTTCAAGGCTAACGTCACAAGCGATCCATACAACAGCTTGGCCTCGTGGGATTCAAGCAAGAACCCGTGCGCAGAGTACAGTGGTGTTTACTGTAACTCACAGGGCAATGTGATCAGAATTGTGCTGTGGAACACTAGCTTAGGCGGGGTTTTATCGCCCGCTTTATCCGGGTTGAAATCTCTCCGGATTCTGACCTTGTTTGGGAACAGATTCACTGGGAACATCCCCACCGAGTACGGTGAGATTCAGACACTGTGGAAAATCAACTTGAGTTCAAACGCTCTATCTGGGTCTGTTCCTGAATTTCTTGGCAATTTGTCGAATATTCGGTTTCTTGATTTGTCTAGAAACGGGTACACTGGTGAGATTCCATCAGCTCTGTTCATTACTTGTGGGAAAACAAAGTTTGTCTCTCTTTCTCGTAATTTGCTTTCTGGGTCTGTTCCTGTGTCAGTTGGGAATTGCTTGAATCTAGTTGGGATTGATTTGTCTTTCAATAACCTCAGTGGTGGGTTGCCTTCACAACTTTGTGACATTTCAGGCCTAGCTTACTTGTCATTGGGGAGCAATGTGTTAAATGGGAGTGTTTTAGAACAGTTGTCATCCTGCCAGAGCTTAGTGCTTTTGGATCTTGGTTCCAATTCTTTCACCGGTTCAGCTCCTTTTGGTGTTCTTGGGTTGACAAATCTTACTTATTTTGACATTTCACATAATGGGTTTGTGGGGGAGATTCCAAATATTGGAACTTGTAGTCAGGGATTGGAAGTTCTTGATGCTTCAGGGAATCAGTTGTATGGAGAAATACCATTGAGCATCACAAATTGCAATGCCCTTAAGGTCTTGGACTTGGGGTTTAACAGTCTAAATGGCAGCGTCCCAACTGAGCTTTTGAATTTGAAGAGTCTTCAGATTATTCGGTTGGGGAATAATTTGATGAATGGAACGATTCCGGCAGGTTTTGGGAGCATTGAGTATCTTCAAGTATTGGATTTGCACAAGCTCAACCTAGTCGGCACCATTCCTGGGGATATAAGCAATTGCATGTTTCTTCTTGAGCTGTGAGTCCAATTACAACCCTTAACAAAATGCTACAGTATCTATTTAAATCACCATTTGCTTTGAATAAAACTTGAACATTGTTTATGCCATGTTGCTGCAGGGATCTTTCTAGTAATGCTTTACAAGGAGAAATACCCCAAACCCTAGACAACATGACATACCTTGGAATTCTTGATTTACATGAAAACCAGCTCAATGGAAGCATCCCATCAAATCTTGGGAATCTGTCTCAACTCCACTTTGTTGAGCTCTCAAAAAATTCTCTCTCTGGCCCAATCCCTGATTCACTTGGAAATTTGAAAAATCTTACTCATTTTAATGTCTCCTACAACAAACTCGCTGGAACTATTCCTTCCAGCCTCCAGCATTTTGGTTACTCAGCATTTTTTCACAATCAAGGCCTCTGTGGGCCTCCTTTGGATATATCCTGCTCAGGCCATGCCACATCGAGAAAGCCTAAGTTTAGTGCTTCAGCCATTATTGCTATTGTTGCTGCCGTAGTGATCTTAACTGGTGTTTGTGTAATAACCATTGTGAACATGAAGGTTCGCAGGAGGAGAAGGGACAACGAGGCAGTGGTTGTCGAGAGCACTCCGCTAGCCTCATCGGACTCTAGTGTAATAATCGGGAAATTGGTTCTTTTTAGTAGAAGTCTGCCTTCTAAGTATGAAGATTGGGAGGCTGGAACCAAAGCTCTACTTGACAAGGAGTGTGTTATCGGTGGTGGGTCCATTGGAACAGTCTACAGAACTAATTTCGAAGGAGGGATTACGATTGCAGTGAAAAAGCTTGAGACTCTGGGAAGAATAAGAAACCAAGATGAATTCGAGCATGAAATCGGACGGCTGGGAAATATTCGACACCCAAACCTAGTTGCTTTTCAAGGTTACTACTGGTCCACTAGCATGCAGTTAATTCTATCTGAGTTTGTTCCAAATGGTAACTTGTATGATAATCTACATGGTCTAAATTACCCTGGGACTAGTACTGATGTTGGCAATCCTGAATTAAATTGGCCTAGGAGGTTTCGGATTGCCCTAGGGACTGCTAGAGCTTTAGCGTACCTTCACCATGACTGCAAACCTCCGGTCCTTCACCTGAATATTAAGTCCACAAACATACTCCTAGACGAAAATTATGAAGCTAAACTGTCAGATTATGGGCTGGGGAAATTACTTCCGCTGCTTGACAACTATGGCTTAACCAACTTTCACAACGCGGTTGGGTATGTTGCGCCAGAATTGGCTCAAGGTATGCGATTTAGCGACAAATGTGATGTTTACAGTTTTGGGGTGGTTCTGTTGGAATTGGTTACGGGGAGGAAGCCGGTGGAGAGTCCGGGAGTAAACGAGGTAGTGGTTTTGTGTGAATATGTTAGGGGGCTGATAGAGAGTGGCACTGCTTCGAATTGCTTTGATAGAAGCTTGAGGGGTTTCGCTGAAAATGAGCTGGTTCAGGTGATGAAGTTGGGGTTGATTTGTACTTCTGAGACACCTTCGAGGAGACCAAACATGGGTGAAATAGTTCAGATTCTTGAGTCCATTCGATCTGGAATCGATTAGGGCTGAATTTAGTGGATAGAGTATTGATTGGGGAGTTTGGCTGAACATTTGATTTGGGTATCTGGGTGGTTGCATAGTTTTAGGACCGCTATAGTCACTTGGAGCAAAATGAACAGCAGGAATATTCTTTTGCATTCATTTTAGATATTTCCTTGATCAATTATTCTTGTTAAGTTGTTCAATAAAATTCATTCTTTTGTACCTCACCTGCAAACAGAGAAATGTTTTTAGTTTAGTTTGAGTTTATCATTTTTTGTGGTTTTATTCTTGTCCTCAGCAACTAGCACATTTGGATATTAAGTTGGAATTGGACAAAATCAAATGTGATTTCAGTGTGTCCGATGCATGCTTGCAAACATTTTCCCATTAGCAAAGGTCCAAGACTAATTATTACTTGTGCCTTGTCCATTGTGTCCAGTTATAGCACCTTTTATGATATCAGTTCAACTTTGTGACACTGTTAGGCCAACAACTCTGATAGGAGACAATGAACCATTACCAAATTCTTGGCAAAGCATGTGACAGATCTGGTTTAGCTGAAGGAATCTCCATATGACGGCAAGAATCAGGCGAATCTCTCTCAGAATACCTCTGACTGTGAGTATTTAGCTGAAGAAACCAACGTATCCCGTCACCTATCCTCATTTCTATCAAAGCCCTCGCTTTGCTTAAAGACAAAATTCCAGCTATGTCCCCCTTGATTGTCAACCACAACCAGTGCAACCAAGCACCCCTAACTCCGAGCAATGCAATTGTAGACGAGATACAGAGTAAACTCTTAAGTCACGAGGAATGTAATTCTACACGGGACACCAATCTTTACAAACACCAATCAACGTACAATAAAGTTCAATCAAGCATTCCAGAAAGCTATTTTTATTTTTAGCTTTCCCATCTTCTAAAACAATTTCCAAGTACTTCTATGCTCATAACCTGGGGGAAAACGAAAACTTCTTTCCGATAGCAATAAAAAAGTTCAAAAGATGATACAATGTAACTCCAACTACAGAGAGAGCTATTTGTAATTTTCCCATTTCTTGCTCCCACTTTTTCTCTTTCCAGACAATAACCAACCTGCGCACCATCAATAAAGCCCCCCAAAGCAACCTCCTGCTAGTTTACAAAAACTGATAAATGGTATAGTACAGCACTACAGCTTAAAAGGTGATAAAAACACATTAAACAGTAAACAAAAAGTCAGGCTCAAATGCCTTCACAAATCCAGACATATCATGCTGATCTTTTGCCTTCAACCGGTTTCAAGTTCTCTGCACAAGTAATCAACAAACATCCTCTTTGCACTCTCTGCATCAGAAGGCGGAGGTCGACCACTTAAGCTCGATTGCCCTGTTAACTTTATGAAAGTTCTCCTTAACCTACGTAGCTCTGGCAGCCCCACAGCTCGTGAAATGTTGACAGTTGGCAATCCTTGGCCAATAGTGATTCCATTCATGGGTCCCCCAATCGCCTGCGATTGTGCTTCCACAATCGCATTCATCACCTCTTGTGTCGCCCTGTCTATCTCATAAAGAGAATTCGCCTCAGAAACCCTATTAGTTTGCGTTGCAATTGTAGGCTGCAAAACTTTCACATCCCTTGTTTTTGAGTCCACTGTTTTCGTAAGGTACAAAACAGAATCTAAAATTGCTGGAGAGGACTTTTCAATTCCATCTTTAAATGGCCATAACTCAAACAAAGGCGAATCCCACCGGTTTCTTCTATCAGGTCTCTCAAACCTTCTCACCAAATCTTCAAATATCTTGTCATTATAAGAGGCCTCCCCTCTCTCCCTTCGTTCTTCATTCCATTTTCTACAATGGGTATCTTCAACATCACAATGGAGGACACAATATCTTATTCCTGCAGCACGAGCCAAACACCATAACTCGTACCTGTAACCCTTAATGCTATTTAAGGAATCCACTATGATAATATTATCTCTCGACAAGGATCTATCAACTTCGGATCTAAGCACCCCTCTTAAATTCTTTTCTGAAGGCATGTCAGCATAGCTTTGGTTGCGATCGAGATGAAATGAAGTTTCATCGATAATTCTGACTGTTGGATTTGATTCAATCTCCTTAAGAGCCTCAGTTAAGCAAAGTGCAGCTTTTGACTTCCCACTACAAGGTTGTCCACAGATTACAACCAATGCCATTCGGAGGAAGTTGAAATTGCTTCCGCAAAGACCAATATATGCTTCTTGCTTCTCTCCTTCTAAACAAAGTAAATAACATTCATAAGTATCTAGAAAGATTATCAAGGAGTGAAACTAGAGAAAACAAAAAATTCAGGAATCCTATCTAAGAAGAAGAATAAAACCATGTCTACCAAAAGGGTCTTAAAAGTTTTTCTTTTCTAATACTACTCATGTAAACCCCACGAATACATATTCTTGTACACCATGAGATCAGTTAAGTTGAGTATTTAGAGTAATTATCCAGAACTTGGTGGTTTATCAGAACTCGATTCCTCGTCACATCCGGTATCTCTTTTGATTGTAAAAGATGAGCAAGGCTGTGGTTGTCTTCCCATTGCATTGCACATTATTTTCACCAACCTACTAACTACACCTATAACGATTCATGAAAAGCAAGTAAGAGATTCTAAGAATCTGAACACTCCATCGTGAACCAAAATCCTGACTGCCAACACAGCGCAATATGACTGTGATTTTAGTGTATCTGAAGTCAAGTTCTATAAAACACGGAGTTAAACAAAATGACATGGGAAACAAACAGTGAAACAACTAATAAGATCATGAACCACCGAACCAAACCAAAGTGAGACCTAAATCCCAATCAATTCAGGTCGGCCGCATAATATGTTTTCTCCATTGAGCTCTGTTGAGGGCATCTTATTCTGCAATATCCAAAAAACCCAGATCCTTTCAAACTACCGGCTCTACCACTGCCCTTCTTGTTACCATCCTCCGTAACCAACCATATCACTCATCCTAACTACCATGTTGGCCGATCTTGACATATCCAAACCACCTTAATCTATTTTCTCTCATCTTATCTTCTATCGGTGATATCTCTATTCTCTACCGCTCCGCGAATGTTTTCATGTGTAATTCTATCTTGCACAGTCTTACCACACATCCATCTCAACATGAACAAGAACATGAAATCCGAAAAAAATAATTAATAACTGGGAATCTGAGATCAGACAAGCGACTAAAAGTGTTCCACTTTTATTCCGTTGATTTGTGCTTCTTTCAGATACATGAGGAACTCTTTTTAAGTCTAAGCTAGTGTTGTTTCCACCAGAGGTAGGTGTAATTTCTTTATTTCCCTACAATGGAAGCAATACCTTTTCTCCCTATCAGCTACGCTAGAAGATATCAGAAATTGGTGCACCGTATGTACCAAAACACATACACGAAAATGGGATACCGACATAGCAGGAGACATGGACGTCTTATTTTGAGAGAGAGAGAGAGGGAGAGAGGACGTACCTGATAGTCGCCGGAGCCGCCGTGATAGTCGCCGGATCAACGAAGAGGTTAGGGCTTGAATCACAGTAAAAGGTTACAGGAATAGAGTCTGCTTCATTCTCTGCCCCTAGGTTAGCCTAGAGAAGATTTCTTTTAAAGTAAGAAAAAACAAGTGCTCCGTACAAAAGAAAATAAGAGTGATTATTTTATAGTGGTTGCTTTACCTTAATTAGGTCCCATTGCACAAAGGGCCGTTTGGACGCGGGGAAAGAATTGAGGGTATTAATTAAGGAGGGGATAAGATAAGGGAAATGATATTGGCACTCCAAAAATTGATACAGGTATTCCAAAATCAATGTAACTCCAAAATCACTTTCCTTCGTTTTTTTGAGTGTCTGCATCAATTTTTGGAGTGTCAATATCATTTCCCTAAGATAATCGGGGGTATTATATAAGAATGGTGGATCCACATTGATATGATGGGGGTTTAAAAAGTAGTTAGTTTGGATGAGGTATTAGAGAATGATGATTAAATAGTACTTGGTTTGGATGAGGGATAAAATGGGGATAAGGTTGTTTTGTAGTTGAAATGGAAGAGGATGGGATATTATTTAATACCATCATAAAACCTCCCCATAAATAATCCCCCGCCGGGGTATTAAGGGGGTGTTCCACTTTGCCTTCTTTTTTACAAAGTACTTTTTCTTCAATTTTCAAACTCAAATATAATGAAAATGAAAATTAATTTTTTAATTTTTTTTGCACCATATAAAAGATCTCAATGAGATCTATCAAACAAGATCCATATTGGTAGGAAAATTATTTGCGTAAACACATATTTTTTGGGCTTGAAATTACCTTCCTTTTCTTAAAAGTTCTTTTTGAGAAACCGAAACGGCACCTAAGGGGTATAAGAGATGAGGGGCTTAAGCTAATACCCCTCGTTTTTTGGTTCTCAAACCATGGCTTAAGTGATGGGCCCGGGTATATATGAGGGGTATTACTAAAATACCCCTCCACAACCGTAAATTACTAACACAAATCTATTTTGGTCATGTGGCTAACAATCTTCGATTAACGTGATTTAGCTTTTATCAGAAAATATGCAACGTCCAGCAAACTCAGATTCTTATTTTTTTAATGTTGTGTTCCATTAACTAAAATAAATATTTATTTTTAATTAAATGTGATATATTATGAGAGAATGACATGTCTTGTAAAACAGAAAATAAGTTCTTAAAAAATAAAAACCTTAACGGAACGAGACCACGTTTTCCGTTTTACGAATCTTACAATACATCACATTTAATTTAAAAAATAAGTACTACTTATTTGTGTTAGTGGAACACGGTCAATTTGTTTTTATTTTTTCGGATTTTCTTGTTGAGACATAACAGAAAAGTTATCATACGAGAATTGACCAAAAGATTAAACTATTGAGTATGGTGAATTCTATATAAACGAGTCTGAAATTAAGGAGTTTGAGTATTAGACGAGCCTCTATCAACGAATCAAGTCCATAAATACGAACCAAACTTATCTGGCGGTAAATAAGTCAAGCCGGGGTATACAAGTCAAGTTTATCAAGACGTTTTCGAAACGAAAAGAGCCGAGCTTCGAGCTACTCACGAATAACTTGATTAGTTTGTAGGCTTATTTCACATTGATTTAGGGGGAAAAATAATATGAAAAAGAGGGCTTAGGGTTGGCTTTTGATTTTCCCTCTACCTCTTTAAACATCCGTAGAGATCATTATCCAAAAACAGTCTTAAAAGTGAAACCTGTCTGTTAACTGCCTGCGAGAGCAAAAGGTAAATCAATGTGATAACTCCATGAGCGCACACCTTCAACGTGATATCCAGAACTTGTGATGGCGTTCGACTTATCGGCAGATGAACACAGGAAATTCTTGTACAGGACATTTCGAAACTCGATTTGACATGAACCAATCTGTTTACCGAAAGAACGAAAAGCCAAAACATCTCACTGTTTCATACAAAATGAAAGATTAATTGCATTCCCTTATATTCATACAAGAGAAGACTAATGACAGTACACATTTCAGACATTTGTTTCAAACATCTCACCGTTTCTCTTTGAAAATTTCTACAGAGAAATTCGTCATGTGACGAAAATTATACTACAAATGCTGCCACAGAAATAACTTCTCGCCGTTAGAAAAGCGAAGCGACCAAATGCAAGAAGTGCAAGCTTCCTTGAAGAATGGAGACGATGAGTGTTGTATATTTTCAATTGTAGATATGCGATATTTCATCGGCGATGGGGAATGTTGGAGCAATGTCCACTGGAACCTGATATCATTCAATCAACAAGTAAGAAGTAGATAAAAAAATTACAATATGAGAAGAGGTTACGAAATTAGCGAGCAAGCGAGCAGCTCATGGCTCGGCTCATTTTGTAATTGAGCCGTGATCGAGTATGGGTTTTAGGCTTGTTTCAAAAACGAGCCGAGTTCAATACTCAAAAGCTCGGCTCGCAAAAGCTCAGCTCGTTTAAAGAGGCTCGTTAAGTAAATTAGCCAGGCTAGGCTTGTTAAGGGATCGGCTCGTTCTCAAGCTCGAGTTTTAGGCTCGTTTCATAATCGAGCCGAGCCGAGCTTGAACACGATAAACTCGGCTCAGCTCGGCATGGTTGCACCCCTAAGATTTTTGTTTTTTATTATTACCGGCATTGTACCCCTATGATTAATTTATCACGGGTGAAACTGGTCAATATAACCTACTTGAAATAATGTTCTACAATCTCTTACTCAACTAAACTGAAAGCACGAGGCACAACATCAACTTAAGGTAGTGTTTGGTTCGCTGGTATGATATTGAATAGGAATACAATGTCATGAAACCTAGGCCTAGCAATGGAATCGCCCTTCACCTAAATTGGTGAATTATGATCCCAGAATGGACGAGCATTCCAGAGGATGACCTTTCAATTCCAGTGAGCCAAATACTGCCATAAAGAATGAAAGACCAGCCTCCCCATGGATGCCCACATTTCTGACAAGATCCTAACATGCTTTAAGAACTGCTTACGTCGTCTTCCATGAGGGCTAATTCAAAACCAGAAAAGTTATAAGGAAATGTTGAAGCTCGTACCTGAATCTTTTCCAACTTTTCCAAAGCAGCTTTCAACGGTTGTGACATTTTACAGTACTTGTCAAGGAGAGCTTTTGCTGCCTTTTTGTCGCCTTTTGCCTGTATTGTAAGTATCTCCCTACTCAAGCTCTCAACTTCTGCGTCGACCTGTCAATAAGAGAAGCATGTCTTAAACTTTGCAATGACAAAGGTACGCACAAAGAATAATTAGAATAAGCTATACCTTGGAAAAGTTGACAGAGAAAGTTTCATCTGGATGCAAAACAAAGGCTCCTTTCTCAAATAACCAGTTAAATTGAAGCGCCTGTCCTTTCCTGATAACAATCAGCTGAATACCATGTTCAGTATGATCAAAATTGCAACAAAGATTCAGAGCAGGATGAACAGCTGGCTTACCCATGAGCTTCCTCTAAACCAAAACGTACTGAGCGGAAGCATCCCGCAAGGAAAGAGACATACATGGATTTGGTCAGAGTCTTTGGAAGCAAATTCTGGCTCCCTCAAAAGAAAACGTTAGGGTACATAAATTAGGAAATGTTTGCTGGCAGTGAACTGCATAAGCTGAAGAGACAGAACTAGTAAACAACAATTTCTGATACAAAAAGGAACCAACTTTCTTCAGCCTAGACATGCATTTTTCTCTGATAAAATGTTCAGCTTAGAGAACAGTGTCAGTTCTTATCAGAAAAAGTCTAGGGAGTGCTTGTATAATTCTTCCGTATCACAATAGACTATGTAAAGACATAATTCACTTGGTGAATTCCATGAACTGGACTGGTTGTTATGTGTACGTGTACAAATTCTGAATACCACTATTTGATTCCTCTATTTGCTAGAAGCATATAAGTACTGCCACCAAAGACCATCCCTACTTACTACTAGGTTGTACTGTCTTGGCACAAATTAAAATCACATTTAGATCTTAGAACAATTCCATAATCTTGCTGATACATCGATTATAAGATTGTCAGTGCATTTGTTAAAGCACAAGTGCCAACCTTATGATTTAGTAATACACAGCAAAACATTCAGTCAATTATGCGGATACTGACCTGACCAATTAGGAATTTAAGGGCCCAGAGGCCGACAATATCAGCTTTAGCTTCTTCCAGAGCAGAGTGCAGTTCTTGCAGCTCCTGTTGTTGCAAAATAGAAGGAAAATCAGGGCAGACCAGAAATCACATTTCACCAAAAAGTTCTTCAGCAGAGCCACTTTATTCGTTTAGTACTTCAAGTTCACTTTTAGATTTCTTTTTGGCAATGGTTTCCATCTTCCTTGGATAATTTGAGTGCATGCTATATGGACAAATCAAACGCAGAAGACGTAAATATACTACACATTACTAAGCTACCGAATCAGTAAACAATGCAACTGACCAATCTAACTGTAGACTTTTCACCGGTTGGAAGTGTTATGCTATGAGGCCCAATCCCATGGCAACACTCATGGCAAATTGTATGAGTGAAGAAAGAATCAAAGTCTACACAATCCTGTTGTTCCTTTGATATACATACTTCAGCTATAGGTTGAAGAATATGCTTGAACCTGGTTGAGTGAAAAAGAAAAGAAGCATGAATTCGATCTTAACATGGAGTAGGTCTGAGATACTAAAAAACAAAGCTCAAGTCCTAAAAACAATATCATAAAATTGCTAAAAACTGTTATCAGTATCACGTGAACATGATAGGTGCTTCAAAGAGAAGAATAGTACTTTGCCTCTGAAACATTTTTAAGCATGACCATGGACGTTCCCCGATCCTTTACTATGGTCTCATCATTTGGAAGATTAAATGCCACTGTTTGAGGACCCTTCACATCCTGTCATAAAAAATGAAAAACTATTTTCTCAAGCCTCAGCCTCACAATTAGATAGTTTCAGTGAAATTTGTGCAAAGAGATATACAACAAGTTCTGATATGAGTGAGCAAAAACATCTAGATACCAATCACCCCTAATATCTTTAGCTATTAGGCAAAGGGCCCAACAATGTTTATCAATCTATCCAACAAAACAAGTAACCCCATCTTGCATGTGAAAAATGCAAACATCAAGACAGAGCGGAATAGAATGCAAAGGAACATGCATAGTGAAAATGGAATGCCTTGAACCCAAGACCTCTTAAAACCTGGCTTTGATACCATGCTAAGTTACCAATAGTCTCAAATGCTTAAGCTATCAGGAAATGGGCCCAAAACTACATATCAAGCTATCCAGAATTACAAGTACGCAAAATAAAAAGAATTACCCAGAATCAACTCTACAATATACTTGGGGAAAAGAACAGATAAATATTCAACTAAATGAAAACTGGGTTAAACTGATTCAGCAGCCATAGAAATGAGGTTTGCACCATTTTATTCAGGATTGGCCTCAATGTTTCATTCATGAAAGTATAAATCAGCCCAAGCAAAGGAAAAATGAATAAATATGCTTTTGGTTTAAGTTTGCATTTTCCTTGTCAATTCTTTTTCGTAGTTCTTCTGTTTTGGCTATATCATTGTAAGTTAAATTTTCATTTAACTTTGGATAAAACCAATGAATCACTTGAGTCTTTTTTCTGACAACAGGTGAAGGTGAAGCTCTTCTAGGTCCATTAAGCAAGGTGTGTAACGTAACTCGTCAACATCATAAGCTTTTTAATCAATGTAAATCAGGAAACAGGAGGGGAAAAAAGAGAAAGAGAGGATCACAGAAGAAAATATGGGAAGACAAATATGAAAACGTTAACTTTTGAGAAAGCATATCAGGTATATATACTAGAACCAACTGAATCCATCGTATCATAAGCCTAGAACTTGTTATAGCATGAGCAGTGATTATTCTGCAACATTACAGAGCATCGTCAACCCCCTAGTGGGGCTTATTTCTGTGGCATAAAATTGTTTAAGTCTACTATTTTAATAACCATGCTGCTTCATCTATAACCATATCTTCACACCCCTCAGTTCAAGGCTTACCAGAAGTATTATTATCACAAAATGCTTATTCAGTGACAAAATTTGGTCCAAAAGCAATAATTTATAGTTAAATCCTTGAGTTATCAATCATAGCAGCAGTATTGCGTAGGGAGAAACAAATATTTTGTTTCTTACGAGAACGTTCCCAAAGAGACACCGTAAACAAGAAAGAACCAAAATTTGCCCATGAATTGATGTATGTTAATTTTTCCTCAACATCTCCCCCTTGCCAAGGACTTACCCCAGAATTATAAATGAGCTGGATAACGCGAATAGGAGCAGCAATTATTTCCTGGGATTTGTACGCATTATCCATTGGAAGATTTTGCTCCAAAACCTAGAAAAGTATGCTCCAATTAGACAATACTGCACAAAAAGGCTATTAATAATTAGACAATACTAACGAATTCAAAGGCACCTGCAAATGATTGCCAAAGAGTTTAACTTGATTTGTTGCTTTGTCATCTCGAACTCCAATAAATGCCTCAAATGTTGCCTAAGAAGTATGCAATCAATAAGCCATATGTAAAACCTAAAAGGAAAAGTTGAACAAGATTAAAAGGCTCCTGAAACTACGCTCATTATAAACCATACATTTGCATGTGTGCTTTTGTGCATAGGTGTGTAAGCTGGTAGCTGTATGTGATTCTCCTATTCTTGGCCAAACTAACCGAGAGTAAATCTGCTCCTAATAGGATCTGGTATTTTCCTTTTCGACAAGTACGGTTACATTAGGACATTTGCCTCAAGGGGGAAAACCCTATACACTCTATAGGCCATGTACAAATTGCTATGAACTCACAAAGGATAATCAGGAGTATCTTGTATTGGTAACTCAAACCTTAGAATTCATAGTAACAAGTTGGGAATAGCTGACCATACATGTCATTTCAGCATTCCATGAAGTCTATGTAACAGCACTTAGTAGATATTCGGGATTAAATAACACTATCATATTAGCAAATTAAGTTCTAAGCTGGAATCACACTGACTCGGGAGTATCATAAATAAGAGATAAGTAAAGGTGCAAAAAGAAAAGAAGTTCACATAAACAATACCTTGTACCCGAAAAGAGCATCTTCATAAGTCTCATACGGGCCTATAGTAACATCCAACTTTGAGTCCTTGGGCAGAGGAGAGGAAAATGAAAAGATTTATCAAACATTGATACAGTAGAAATGATAGAAATTTTAATAGAAAGATTAAGATACTTCCATATTTGCCACAAGATAAGGTTACATATCCAACCTCATAATTAAATCTAGTGTAATGCATGTTTTTTTTTTTAAATGGCTAATATCTCACCTCCCTTCCCAGGATAACCCTCCATAACAAGATCACATCCCCTCCCTTGTACTCTTCAAAAGCCATCATGGTAATAGAGCAGGTCAGGCAATGTAGTTGTGAAATGCTTTTACTAAGTTTATTTTACAAACCACTTTCCCACATATTAAAGAGTGTGCTCAAGAGAGAGGGGGAATTATGTGGACTTGCTTTGAAACAGGCTCCAAATGGATTCTGCATAGTATGCCGCAAAGAAATCTACTAACAATATCTTCCCCCCATGTATTCACTTCCTCCGCATGTTTTCTCATACCACCTTTCTTTTTTCTATCTAAATTTTTTCGTAAATTTGGTTCAATGGAAGCATGGCTGAAGGTTCTAAAAGGCACATATTCGGCGCCTTTAGAATTGATTCAGCAGCAGCAGTAACAAGTAGTTTCTAAACCACTCACAGGGTTTAAGACTGTTTAAAAGATAAGAGTATGAACCACCTTTGCCCATCCATCAGCTAGCTCAATAGAAAATGATTCAGAGTGCTCGCACAAACTCTTGCACACAGATGAAAGTAGAAAAGGGAGAAATAACCAAGTGCTGAAAAAACAAACTCAGATTGTGCCTTTTCACTGACACTAAGAGAACACTCAGCAACCATTTGTATGATACCCCACCTCTACACATTGTTTTCTAAGATATTCTTCGAAGCCGTAAAGATTAATCAGACTTGTCCCAATAATGCAACATTCAAACCAGAGCATTTCACAGAAAGAAAATCATAAATAAAAAAAAGAAAAGAAATCTGATGTCATAGCTCTGAAGAGGAAGTGAAGTGATACCAAGTTAACAACAGAAGGCTCCAGAAACTACCATTTTTCGGATAGTCAATTTCACTTCTTTGGAAACAAATCACTATAGCAAATAAAAAACCGCAATATACTTGCCGGAAATGAATTAGTAAAGCAATTTCCTGAAGTAACATCAATACCTTTAAACAGAAATTTTAACTTTGGACCACCTAAATCAAAACTCTGCAAAGACCAATAACAAAAAAAAGGGACTAACCAACTCCATCCAGGCTATATCTGAATCATAGTAGTCATTGGAAATGAAAGCATTAGCCTTGCTATGTAGCAACCTCTTCAAACTACACCAGAAACCAGACTCGTCAGAAGATTGACCAGCTATAAATAACAAGAACCTGAATTCAGCAAACTAAGTACCTAGGCGAGCTTGTTAAGTCTCCTGCTTTATGAAGCAATTCAGCAGCTTTTGCTAGGAAATGCTTATACTCTTGAGAGTAAGGAACAGTATAAAGATCATGAGCAAGGCGCGGAAATTGATCTATGCTACCTGCCGTACTGTCAGACAGGACGGTGTCCAAGTTTGTTTCACTGTGCCTTTTAATGACACTGAAAAATCCTGTAGCATCTTGTTTTTTATCCTCCGCAAGACTGTCCTTCCATACTTCAAACTCCTATGCGAAGTAAGAGGAATATTAAACTGAAGGCTGGAAATGGAAAATAGATGAATCCTACATGATGGAAACATATACGAAGTTGCGACCAGGTCACAAAACAAGGTGAATGCTATGCAAAACAATACTTTTGAAGCATGAAATGAAACGTCCCATCCTATACCATCTTGTCCATATCTGGAGGGTAAAAGTTAGCACCAGGTGGTTGCTGCTTAGGAAATCCAGTCCTGTATTCAAGTCCCCTCCACCCAGTAATAGGCTTTGTGGCCGCAGGAAGCAACTTAACAGCTGAATCTGCAGTTGTTAAAAATGCTTCATTTTCATCAAGACAGGACCTGTCCACACAGAAATGAAAGTTACATTAAACAGAATCAAATTCTTTACTGCCAATTCAAAAACATGAGAACAGGTAAGTTCCAGCTTAGCACATAAAACTCAGATCAGAGCTCTGGACAAGCTCAACGGCAGTTAATTTGAATGCTTGGGTAGTACAGATATGAGAGAGAGAGAGAGAGAGAGAGAGTAGCAAGCTCAAGTGCACACTTAGCACCTAACTTGAACTGGACAAGACCTCCATCCTTAAAACACCCTTGGCCGTACCTTCTCACTGATAAATTTACTAATTTCCTCAGTAATCCGCAATTGGTGCTACCTCAACAATCTTGGAATACCACTATCCACACGAATACACACACACACATTCACAGACAGAGTGACAGAGTTGGTGCACCGATAAATTGTTTAATTGAGGAATAAATAAGCATTAAAGAGCACATTCTCTGAAAGAAACTAACCATGGGCTTTTGTTAATCCTATAATACATCCACTTTAATTTGTCCACGTGAGATATCTCCGCATGCTCCTTCAACCAATCCCTTAAAGTTGGATTGCTGTACCAAGCCTGAAAATTGAATGAGACAACTCATCAAAAAAGGTTGAGAAAAAGAGTCGTCCACCACAAAATGAGAAAGGCAGAAGAGAAACAAAGAAGAAAGGTTGAAAAAAGGCAGAAGAGAGACAAAGAAGAAAGGTTGAGAAAAAGAGTCGTCCACCACAAAATGAGGTGGACTGTTTCTTTTAGAAGCATTATTCCTTGTCAAATATGTAAATAAAAACATATCACGTGGGCGGAGATACCAAAAGATTGTTCTTTTATTTATTGACTCGAAGCAAAACCAACTAAAATATTTGCACATCAACAGCAAGAACTGTTGAATCATTTTCCATCCACAGGGGTTGTCTAGCATGCCCAAAATGTCTAATTGTCTACGTGCAGCAAGTAACAACATGCACATATTGTTAACCACAAGAAGAATACACGTGTCAAAATAACCCTGCATCCAGCAGTGAAACAACCTGCAGGTGGAAAATGTCATCAATGATTGTCCCAGCTTTAACAAGCAATGCCAGAGCTTCCTTGTCTCCATCAGTGAGCCCCGTCAACTGTATTAGAGAGGCAGATACAAATGCTATTTCAAATGCATAGATATCTATAATCGTACAACAAGAAAAAACAGAAAAAATGGAGAGAGAGAGAGAGAGAGAGAGAGAGAGAGTCAGAAAATAGGACAAAAGAAGTTGATTTAAGAGCAAATCAGGGATGTTGTTGATTAGCAAAACATAAAGCTTCAAAGGAAGGTCTACGACAAAAACAGGTATTAGGATCAAGCAAATTTCAGGCATAAACACTGCAACTCTTTCATGTAAGAGAAAGAAGGATAGGAAAAGTGTATAGGGTGTTATGTTAACTAACCCTAACACAATCAACTCTTATTTATATAATGGGAAATCATAACATAAGACTACATTAACCAATGTGGGACTAATACCAATATTATATTCTAACACTCCCCCTCAAGCTGGAGACTCTTCAGCTTGTTACATATCAACCAACGAAACAATTACCTCAACTACTAACAGCAATAACGAAAAACAACCAACTTGTTAAAACAATGGAACAACTTTCAATAGCAACAAACGACTTCAATGATTTCAACGACTTCAACGAACGAAATGACTTCAACGAACGAAATTCAACGACCAACAACCAACGAACGATTTCAACAACCAACGAATCAACGAACGAATTCAACGACCAACGAATCAACGAACAAATTCAACGACCAACGACCAACAAAACCAATTTCAACTACCAACTTCAACGACTAATAACAACCAATTTCAATTACCAACCAACAACCACCAACTTCAACGAAATAGACGACAAAATAAGATATGTTACCACGCTCACCAAAAGCATGGCTAAAAACCCGATTAGGAAACCCAGAATTATGACCATGTCCACGACTGAATGAAGAACCAACAGCAACAGAGACAGCGAAAGTAGAATCAAATTTCATTGGAAATATATCTCTGGACAAAAAACTAGCAATCGACCAACAGATCAATCCAACATCATCAATAACCAAGACCCAGAACCTCAGAGTGGCAGATTACCACTTTAAACCAACAATTTAATTGAATGAAAGCCGTCTACTGACTGAAACAGCAGGAGCTGCTGATAAACAGTAACACTGTGAACAGTACACGATGAACAGTAATTGGTGAAGTGATTATGGCGATAGATTTCAATAGAAGGGATTAGGGTTAGGACAGAGGCTAAGATTAGGGTTGTGATTTTAGGTTTGTGGTGGTTTGGGATTATTGGCAGTAGATTTAGGGTTTCATGGTGAGATGATGATGGCGGTAGAGGGTGGCGGCTAGGGTTTTGTATATCTAAGGTGGATGGTGAACCCGCTCTAATACCATGTTGTAAGAGAAAGAAGGATAGGAAAAGTGTATAGGGTGTTATGTTAACTAACCCTAACACAATCAACTCTTATTTATATAATGGGAAATCATAACATAAGACTACATTAACCAATGTGGGACTAATACCAATATTATATTCTAACACTCTTTACTAAATGGGAGAGCCTAATGGTAGTTTCTGTAGTCCTTCAATTTGTTTTAGTGAGGCAATCTACAACACATGAAAGCACAGTACAGCTCCAGATCAAGAGAACTCTATTTAAATGAAAAGGCTATACAGAAATAAAATGGAGGGGAAGCAAGAGCAACTCATATAGGGAAGAAGCAAAATGATAATAAAAAAACAACAAAGGGTAGCATGCAGGGTCAGCCATTCACCAATAAAAACAGGTTGAATTCATAACAATATTTAACAACTTTTACTTTTATTGTGGGGGAGATAGGTAATTGGTTCCAACATTAGTCCCCAGTAGTGGCCTTTGCCAAATAAAGTTAAACCTTATCAGACTATAGAAGGAAGGATTTAAGTGTAACTTCAACATTTTACTTTCACAACGTGCCTCGCGACGAATTTGCTTTGATGGAGGAAGTCGCAGTAAGTTTTATAGTCTTGGAAGAGGGAATCCCTCTGTGAGCATTAGTTTTTCTTTCGTCAGATCACCCTTTTGGTCCTTGGCTATGTAGGCATTTTCAGTGAGCATTGTGAAAACCTATACTTTTTACACCTCCACAAATCCGTAAGCTGGGGAGCACAAGGCAGGCAATAGAATGAACCTCCCTAATATGAGGTGAGAAAATTGGATAGAGCCCAAAAAGGTCACCACATATGAGAAATCCATTTTTTCAACCTCCTGTCATATGTTATCATGGACTTAAGCAATGAAATGCCAGTGTACGAGAAACACAAATTTGGACTGAAAAAATTCAGATCTTTACATTTGTTGCATCTGCCAGGCTTCATCAGTGAAGCATCCTATCACAGCTACAGGTGAGAATTAAAGACTCACCCAACTTGAACAACTAATGATCCTGAGTTGGAATAAACTAATATAAACTTTCTTTCACACATAAATGAACCGGAGAACTACTACAATGGAGAAAATATAATCAAAAGTAAGTTTTAACAACCTCAGCCCCAAGGGAGATACAAGCATAACGAGAAAGCTGCTTTTGTAGAGCCAAACTCCGTGTCTCCATGTTTACTTTGTATCTAGAGCAATTTCACATAAACAAAACTCACGTAAGCAAAAAGATATGTTAAATTTTGAAGATCAATGTGGAAAATGTTATTGCTCACTCATGGTTGTATCTCTTGTAGGGAACCAATGCAAACATACCAGGTCGGAACAAGCCAGCACCAAATTAACCATATAAAGTTGTACCCAAGGCACAAGGCTCCCAGCCTCCCACTTTGGAAGAGGAAGCAGGTAGGCAATTCTTCCCCACATTTTGTGAAGAGGCTTATTTGGTTATTCCAGGTACTCAAACCCTAACCTGAACCCAAGGAGCGGAAAATACTTCCCATCTCACTCTAGGTCATGACTTCTCCCCAGAGAAGTCATGTGATTCTTCAACGATAAATAAAGAAAATAAGAAATACATGTTTTTGCCAAAGAAAATACCTCCTGGTTTCAAACTTTACCTTGACATTCAATATTACATCGCGTTAGAAAAAAAGTTTTGACTAGACAATAACCAGAGAATGCATCGCTCTCTTTCTCAGGTCCCCCTTTCGGAGGTTGCTTCTGCTTTAAAATAAGCACAAACTTCACCTCAAACAAAAGTGAGACTCTATAAACGTCCCTACTTCAGCACTTATTGAGCAAGCTCACCCAAAGACATTTCTGACAAGTGTTTTTAGGACTTTTTTAGCATCTCTAGACGACCTTCAATAAGTTACGCAACCCCAAATCGGGCCCAGATGCATAAGAGTATGATACTTGAACAAATGAAATGTCACTGATGGAAGTTTATACATTATACCATACCTTGTCGCAATTATATCAAAAAGCTGACCATATTGGCCATTTACATCATAGGGAACGTATTCAGGGTCCTCCTTTGCAAGCAAATTTTTGTACTCCTCAAATGGGATATATTTGACAGCAGAGACTTCAGATTCCTATAAGAAATGGGAAAAAAAAAATCTATACAGATTGAGCATCCTATGGAAAGGATAGTAGCAAAACCAATCAGTTGGAATATTTAGAACGCAAAAATGCAATTCATAAGCGTTATGCAAAGAATATACAATATAGCGGCTGAACGTTAGCCACAAACAAAAACAAAAAACTAGACGCCAGCTGAAGTGCAACAATTATTCTAGAAAGTTTTCAAGCTGAAATCTATTTCCTTGGTATCACTCCACCAGGCACATGAGAATCAGCTAATATAATCACCGACGACTTCATCATGATTGAAGCAACACTTGACACAGCGGAGGAACCAAAGCAGTCACATACTGATTATCACATTGGCTTATTTCTTCACTTACTTTCTCATTGCAGATGTAGAGACTAATATAAAGTCAACACAGAGCTTGAGTATCATCAAAGTTAAGACTCGAACAAAATACTGCTCAATACACATAAACAATTTATAGATAGCCAAAGAATAAATCCAACAGGCAATACATGAAAACACAATCAACCAAACAGTTACGCAAGCAAATACGATGAATAT
Organism: Rhododendron griersonianum; assembly: GCA_018127125.1. NCBI lineage: Eukaryota > Viridiplantae > Streptophyta > Magnoliopsida > Ericales > Ericaceae > Rhododendron > Rhododendron griersonianum. The sequence continues at coordinate 38,879,172 of CM030795.1, read as the reverse complement.
AAATGTGTGGCCAAACTAATGTTACAAGGTAAGCCACTTAGATGTACCATGAACAAAGTTATCACAGGCATAAAGGTTTCACCAAACAATTTTGTACATACCCAAAGTTCTTCCAGGCCATCAAGTTTTTACCAGACCATTTTGTAAACCTCTTAAATGAAATGGTTCCACACAAAAATAAAAACCTTTTAGGGAAAATTTTATCGATGCCCCTGAGGTTTTCCCTGATGACGGATACCCCGTTCACGTATGAGAAATGACAATGAACCCGATGTGCTTCAATGTGCATTTCACTGATACCTCAAAAGGCTCAAATCAACAACTGTCTGTCTAAACACATGATGAAATGAGCCAAAAGTGACTTCTATCTAAAAATCCACCCTCTCTGATAATAAAATGTTACAAAAAGATATGAACTCTCTCACTTATTTTGAATGAAAATGACTTTTGTAAACCATTGGAAGAGCTGTTTTGATCAAAAAGGGCAAAAGTTATTAATAGCCCTTATTTTTTACTTGTTGAAAGAACCGTTTTGGTCAAAAGGACAAATATATTACTTTTGTGTCCAAAAAAATAGACAAATAATTGTTTTTCATTATTTATTTTATTATCAAAAGGGTGAATTTGTCAATTTAAGCCACTTTTCGCTAATTCCATCAAGTGTTTGGTAGAACAATTGTTGGTTGGATGTCGGTGAAATTAACATGGAAATCTCAGAAGCTTTATAGTCATTTTTCATACAGGGAGGGGGCATATGTCATTAAGGAAAACCTCAGAGGGCATCAGTGAAATTTACCCGAACTTTTAAGGCAACTGAGAGAGTGAAACTTTTAAGGCAACTGTGAGAGTGAACTGTTTCAATGTAGCATGAAGCCATGAAGTAAAACAACAAATTATGATGCATGGACACATAGCCTCTTAGGTAACTGAATCATAAACAACAACAGAAACGAGTTACAACTTCATCACATGAAAATTTGTCGTCCTCACCTGAAGAGTAAATGCCTCCAGAGGAATTGGAGCAATAGTGGTTACCAGATATACATCGTTGTATTCATTATTGATATACTTGCCATCATTTATGACACTGCATTGAATGCAAAAGGGAAACATCATTGAAAACAAGAAGTTTCAAATCCAAACATAGCAAAACCTAATGTGAGAAGTGGGCCAACTTATAATAGAAACAACGGAAGAAGTAAAAAAAAAAAGGTATCTTGAGACTTGACTAACAAAAGTTCAAGAGACAAATACAAACTTCCAAAATGATAATCAGAGATTTTATTGGCTTAGATGGCTTTTCCTAGATTCTCCAATGTCCTACGGATGTAATCTCCGTACTAGAAATACCAACATGTGAATGACGCAAAATCTCTTCATTGAGTAGGGAAGAAGAGTAAGATGACAAAATAATTAGAATATCATATTTAGTTTGAAATACCATATATCTTGACTCGAACCATAACCAACACAAGATTCAAGCCAAGAAAGAGTGGCTTCAAGAGAAGAGAGAGACGATAACTCTCAGTCGATGTAGTGATGCACTATGCTAAAAATTGGTAGAAAAACAAAAAGGGAATACTTTCCACAATATAGACAAGGGTTTGATCTACGAACCACTCTTGAAGAAAAATGAATATCAATTCGAATGCATCCTTCGGAAGGATTACACCAAGCTCTTCATGAAGCTCCCTTCTGCAAGCATACAAAATTGCACAATCAGACAACCACCAATTTCAAGAGCAGTTAGCTTAAAATACATCAATACCAGTAATCTTTAAAAAGCAGTTAACTTGGATTGCATCAGTATATAAACACTGTAATCGTAACGGGATTATAATTCCTTCTCTTTTGGTTCTTGCCATAAAAACATAGCTCAAAAGATACGTTAATTTGGAAACGGTATCGTAGTGACACTTCATCTTCCAACAACGATAGCATTATTTTCTAATCAAAACATGAAATCCACAGAGAACAATTTTATCTGATTCTGATTCTTCTTAGGTCATCCCTTCGTACCGCTGTCTTGGTAATGCCATGAGAAAAAGCATCTAAAGAAGGCCACAACTTTTTATCCTTCTCTGCCAGGATTTCACCCAATACAGTATGGCCGACTCCAAACAGACAACTTGACAGATGAAAGAATTAGTTGGTCAAACATAAGCATAACCAAAACATAGGATCCTAGCACTCTCAAGGCAACAAAAACTGTTACTCCTGGACCTCATTACTTTCGATGGACCTCCTTAAAACTCAATCACATTCCAAGAAACAGTAAGCACTGAGCACATGCACAAATGAGGTGGGACTTGGGAGATGAATTTATGCTGAAGGATGATAAGTTGCTTAACTCTACCCATTCAGAATATCAAGTACAAAACATAACAATAAAATTAACCATCAAACTTCTTGGCTAAAGAAATTTCATTGAGCGACAAAAATAGGAGTGGAGGAGTACAGCATTTATATAAAAATTGTGGGCAGCATGCCCTTCGGAGAAAGGATTTCGTTCCTTTTCGCCGTTGCGGCCCTTTTTTGGAAATCGAGGGAGCGCGAGCGCAGGTGGCAAGCGCTCAAAAATACAGAGTCGCCACTCGGGTTTGAAGGTCCGACACCCAAGGAACCGTATCTTGAAGCACCTGCCGCGCTGTTTGATTTGAAAAAGTTAAGGAACCAGTCCGTCATAACCATATCTGGGTTCGGGAGCCAGGTTACGAGAGGGGAAGGGTTTTATGGCACCCCTCTCGCCCAATCCGGAGATCGGTCTCTACTTAGGCATTTTGAAAACATTGCGATTCTTCTTTTATTAATCAATTTTAGCCAATTAGGGCGGATGTGATCAATTATGGCATGAATGAACAGTTAGTATAGGATGAGAACAGACTCCTGTGGGGGTTTAAACAGACTGGAAAACTCCTGCCTTGGATTGTCGTGCACAGGAAGAAACCAGAATGCACTGATCAAGTCAATGCATGCTGACCAAACCTGTGCACGCTACTACAAGACCTGCGCGTGCCAGTAAGCCTAAGCCCACAGCTCTTATTCTCAAACCCTATGGGCTCTGGAAGGACCGGTGCACACCCAGAACAAACCAAGCAGTTTTATATGTACTGAATGTAAATAATTATTACAGACAGATTGGAATAAAAAGGAAATGCACCCCTAAACAGTGGGGACAAAATAAAGGCCTAATACCAAGTTAAACATGCAAGGCCAGCCGCTGATCGGGTACAAACAACCGCGCGAGGGTTCCAAACCGTCGCGCGACAATGCGCCCGGGCGCGCGATGGTTGCGCCCTGGCGCGCGACGATTGCGCCCTGGCGCACTGGTCAAATGGAGCGTTGACCATCGCGCGATGGTTTGGGTGCAGCGCGCGCGGGTTCGAGCCAACTTTCCAGTGTCTGGTTTTTCACGTCCTGGGTTTTGAGACAGGTCCAGAATGATCCCAGGGGTACTCCAACAGAACAGAACTAAATATTGAAATGTAAAACTAACATTTTAACAAAGGAAAGCAGTAAATTGGTTGTTAGCATGCTTAACAGTGAGCTATATGCTAAGTAAATATTACAACAGTCATGCACGTAGCTAAAACAAGAAATGACTAGCCTCCCTTCCCCACGTGGACCAATCTCTTGCTGACAGAACTGTTGCGCGAGTGTTCGGGTCCATCGCGCGAGGGTTTACTTGGCCACGGCTTTTGAAACCTTGCTAGCTTTAGGGCCAGGACTAGTATTGATTACCAGCCTTGACCCTGCCAGCCCCCCTCAGGGATCAGAACAAAAAAACAGTAGGTATGCTATACCTAAATTGAGTTTGAACGGATGATTGAGCTTTGAGGTTTGAGGCTTGAGGTTGAATGAGATGATAGAGCTTAAAAAATAAGTGTATGAGGATGACTTGAATGAGGGAGTATCAAGTGTACTTGAAAAGTTGGAACCCTTGTAACTTCCTTCTCCTTCTTTCTTTCTTTTCTTTTTTTGTGAACCCTTTAATGGAAGAACCATGGGGGGTATATATAGGAGAAATGGTGAAAATGGTGTGTGGTGGAAAAAGAACCAACCAAGTAGAGGTTAACTTGGCTTGGTGGCCAAATTGCATCCTTTGGAAAGGTAAGGTGATGCAAACAGAGGAGTTCAGCCAGTCCACGAGGTCTGGCTGAAGGTGGCATTGGTGGCCAAGTTTCTGCCACTGGAAAAGTAGGTGGGGACTGAACCATCGCGCGATGGTTCCAAACTGTCGCGCGAGGGTTGCGCCCTGGCGCGCGACGGTCAACAGTCAAACTTTGACTTTGACCATCGCGCGAGGGTTCTAAACTGTCGCGCGACGGTGTGCCCGGGCGCGCGATGGTTGCCCTGGCGCGCGATGATTGCGCCCTGGCGCACAATGGTTGTGCCCTAGCACACGTCAGTAGGGTTTTTGGCTTTTGGAAGTGGCTTAGGCTAGATTAGGTTCAAGGGTTTTTCAAACACTCAAAGCTCAAACACTCGACATTCCCGGGGTGTTCTTGATACATTTCATCATTGGGGAATCAAATACCGTAAGTAAACTAATCTGGAAGCCCAGATTGGGGTGTCTACAAAAATCTTCTCAGAATTTTCTTATATATCACAGATTCCTGGCCTATAAAATTTTGTTGCAAGTTCCCTACGGCGATCAAATACTTCGTTGAATACACTCCTGGTTACTACCCTTGCTCCTCCTATTGCATAATCCCTCATGAAGGTAGCCCTAGTGGGACACTTGAATTAAACTGCCAAGCAATTGTGCAATGAAACACAGATACGTTGCCTACCTTTCTTTGAAGGGTCGACATAGCTGTCAGTGAAGGATGCAGAATTTGTGTCTAGCAAGGGCCCGAATCACGTGTATTTTTATATTGATATTGAAAACATATTTTATAAGGTCCGAAGAAGAGATGATACTATGTGTAATCTTTGTAGCCACCATTTAATTTTATACATGCAACCTAACAATGAGTGATAATTTGAAATTTTGGAAATTTTTACCCCACACATATAGAAATTTAAAGAAATTCTCTTCACTCAAAGAATTTTCAGGGGCCAATCCCATAGAATTTTTTCTAATCAACATAAAAATTAGTATAATACGCGAGAATATTTGGAGTTGTGAGGGGCCAGGGTCCCCCCTTGCACCCTTTTGGGACTGCCCCTGATAGGGGTGGATATAGCATGGAAACTGTTAGATGATGGGTCTATTTGTAATTAGTGTAATTATTTGTCTTATCATGTAACTAGTTTAGTATCTAGGACCGTAGTGCAATTATTGTACAGCTTGCATATATATTTTACATTGAATGAAATTAACCCTAGTATGGGTTTTCTCTCTATTACGTTGCCTCTATATCGATCATGGTATCAAAGCTTTCGATCAAACAAGCGCACCACCGCCGCTACCAGCCACGACCCACTAATCCGCTGCCGACGTGCTGAGGACTGCCATCGATCTGTCGGCGTCTAACATCACCGTCAATCACGATCGTCCAGTACTCAGGTTTTTTCCGTCGGCCTCGGTTACCCAGATCGGCGATCGTCGATCTGCTTTGCTATCGCTGCTGTTGTTTTTCTGTTGCCGTCGATCAACTTGAGTAGCGTCGTCATTCCTTGGGCTTGCCACCGACGCCTTTGCCACCGGTTATTGTCACTGCCGATCAGATCAGTTGCTGTTGCCATCGTTTTTTTTCCCTCACCGATCAGTTCTGCTCCTGTTCTCGCCGATCAGTTCTCTCACCGACTGTGTTTTTCGCCAACAGGTATATAAACCGGACAGAGAATTGGGTTGTGAGTCAGTGGGCTTCATTTTCTTTATTTCTGGGTTATATTTCGCTTGTTCAGTTTGCTGGTTCACTGCTATTTTATTGACTGAATATGTCGACGGATTCAAAAGATAAAGATGCTCAGGTTGAGGACAAGGATGGCATGAGTAAGGTTGTGACTCTAGATAACTCTCCACTGGATATTTGTCCCCTCAAACTGGATGGAATAAATTATTTACTTTGGTCTCGTACTTTTACTTTAGCTATTGTGGCTAAAGGGATGTCTGAGTTCATTGAAGACCCTGTTACTGAGCCTACTACTGCTACTGAACTCAAGAAGTTTAAATCTCAGCAATCTTTAGCCATGACCTAGTTATTCAATTCTATGAAGGCTGATATTCGTCGTCCTTTCTTGCTTCTTGACACTCCATTTCAGAGTTGGACTATTGCCAAACAAACTTATTCTCAACAAGGTAACGATGCTCAGTGTTTTGAGTTGAGGAAGTGTTTTGAGTTGAGGAAGAGACTTTGCACTTTGGATCAACACAATCGATCTGTTGCTGTTTACTTTGCTGATCTCAGTGGGACATGGCAAGAATTTGATTATTATCAGGGTTTCAGGCAGGCTGCTCCGTTGATACTGCTACTTGGTTAAAGAGAATAGAGAAAGAGCATGTGTATGACTTTCTTGCTAGTCTTGATGTGGAGTATGATCCAATTAGAGTGCAGGTGTTAGGTCATGTTCCGTTTCTGTCTTTGGGAGAGGCCTATGCCATTGTTCAGCAGGAGAGGTGCTATGTTGCAAACTCCTACTTCTGATCGTTCTGCCTTGGTTGCTATTCCACATGGTTCTGGCAGTGGAAAGTCCCAATCTGGTACTGGCAGTGGGACCATCGATCGTATGTCACTCCAGTGTGATTATTGCCACAACACTGGACATACCAAGGATTTCTGTTGGAAGTTACATGGTCGTCCTTCTCGTGGGCGAGGCAGTGGACGTGGAGGTCGAGGTCATGGTCTCGGGCGTTCTCAGGCCCAGGCACATGTTTCAGAGTTTGCTACCTTATCTGATTCTGGGCTCAGTATAGGAGTTCAGTCACCTTTTGATTTTGTTGGCGGTTTCTCTCAGGGGGAAATGCAAGCTCTTAGACGTCTTATGGCTCGGGCTGATTCTTCCTCTACTATAGCTCCTACTTCCACAACAGCTCATACTGCATCCTATTTTGCTCATTCAGGTATTCCAGCTAGTGCATTTACTGTCTCCTCCGATATTCCTTGGATTATCGATTCTGGTGCTTCAGATCATATGACAGGTTGTTCCTCTATGTTTGATTCTTACTCTATGTGTTCTGGTAAGGATAAGGTTCGAATTGCAGATGGGTCGTTCTCTGCTATTTCAGGAAAAGGTTTCGTTCGCTATTCTTCCTCTTATCTCTCTCTCCTTGGTTCTCCATATTCCAAACTTTGCTACTAACTTTCTTTCAGTTAGTAGTTTTACCCGTTTTGCAAACTATTATGTGACATTTTTTCCTACTCACTGTGTCTTTCAGGAACTAAAAACGGGGAAGGTGATTGGCAATGGTAAAGCACATGGTGATATCTATTATCTGGATAACGCATCTCATCCATCTCAGCCATCTTTGTCATGTGGACAAGCTCTACAGGCAGATGTGAGTTTCACTCTTTCTTTGTTACATCGGTGGCACCGTAGATTGGGTAATCCCTCTTTTGGGATATTAGAGAAACTCTTTACTATTTTAGTTAAATATTGTCCTAGGGATCAGTTTTTTTGTGAAGCCTGTGAGTTTGGAAAATATAAACGCTCTTTTTATGCACCTACCAATAAACAAAGTGATTCTCCATTTATGGTTATCCATTCTAATGTTTGGGGTCCTTCTCCTGTTACTTCTTTAAAGGGCTATTGATGGTTTGTTACTTTTATTGATTGTTATTCTCGTGTCACATGGGTGTACTTACTCAAGTCAAAAAATGAAGTATTTTCCTGTTTCAAATCTTTTCATAAGATGGTGTGCACTCAGTTTGATACACATATTAAAATTCTTCGGAGTGATAATGGGACTGAGTATATTGATAAGATTTTTCGGACATATCTAGATGATAATGGTATTATTTTTCAGACGACTTGCGTTGATACTCCACAACAAAATGGAGTCGCTAAACGCAAAAATCGTCATCTTGCTGAGGTAGCTCGATCCCTTTTGTTCACTATGCATGTTCCCAAATACTTATGGGGATAAGCTATTTTAACTGCCACTTATCTTATCAATCGTATGCCATCCAGTGTCCTCAGTTTAAAACACCCATTGAGTGTCTATCAAGCAGTTGTTGAGTTACAACTCTTCCACCTAGGGTGTTTGGTTGTGTGTTTTGTTCATGCCCCCAAACCTTCTAGGGGCAAGCTGGGACATAAAACCCATAAGTGTATTTTGTTGGGTACTCTCCTACCCAAAAAGGCTATAAGTGTTATCATCCTTATTCTAGGAAGATGTTTGTCTCTATGGATGTTACTTTTTGGGAAACAAAGGTTTTTTATCCTTCCTCCAAACCATCTCTTCAGAGGGAGCATCAATAGGAGGAAGAGATGTTTACTTTTTATAATCATAGTGGGGGGAGAAATTGTTCTATAATCATAGTGATGGGGAGAAGGAAAAAACTGGAGAGGAACCAGTATCTATCGAAAGGGAAAGACATGATATTGGTGGTAACATTGAGGAACAACTACATGCACGACTGCAGGGAGCTGACTTTCAGAGGTATGCTAGACGGAAAAATGGAAAGTCTTCATGTGTGTTACCACCTTGTCAATCACAATCACCTACTCCAGTTCCAGACTCCTTAGCTGACTCTTCTGGTAATGATTCTTCTCTTATTGAACCTCCTCCTATGGATTTTGACAATCTTCCTATAGCTATTCGAAAAGGTGTTAGATCTTGTATTCAACATCCTATCTCACAGTTTGTTTCTTATGACCATCTGTCTCCTTCGTACCATGTTTTTGTCTCTTATCTTTCTTCTATATCTATTCCACAGAATTGGCAGGATGCATTCAGGATACCTAAGTGGAAAGGAGCTATGGTAGAAAAGATGACAGCCTTGAAAAAGAATGGCACCTGGGATCTAGTGTCACTTCCAAGAGGGAAGAAGCCAGTGGGTTGCAAGTGGGTGTTCACTTTTAAGCAAAAGGCTGATGGTACAGTTGAGAGATACAAAGCGAGACTTGTTGCCAGAGGTTTTACTCAAACTTATGGTATTGACTATGAGGAGACATTTGCTCCAGTAGCGAAGATGAACTTTGTGCGAGCTCTCCTCTCATGTGCTGCCAACTTAAATTGGCCTCTTCAACAGTTTGATGTAAAAAAATGCAATCCTCCATGGTGATTTAGAGAGGAAGTTTATATGGATATACCACTGGGTTTTTCTTCTCCTACAAGTATGGGAAAGGTGTGTAGATTGAAGAAGGCACTTTATGGGCTGAAGCAGTCACCTAGAGCTCGGTTTGGCAGGTTTTCTAAGGCTATGTTGAGTTTTGGTTACCAGCAGAGCCATGCAGATCATACGATGTTCATCAGGAGAAGTGATGGTAAGATCAGAGTTGTGAATCCCGTACCGTACCGGCCGGTACATTCCGGATTGGTGAGATTCCGGTACCATAAGCCTTTAATACCGTTCCGGTCTAAATACCGGGCCTAACCGGTCGGTACAGGGCATCTCGGAAAATACCGGCCGAGATGGGCTTACCGGAAATTCCGTCCGGAATTTTGCACATGTGTTCTGTCCGTTCATGAGAGTCTGACGCATTGGTTACAGCAATACAGCCTTACACGCCTCACCCCCTCACTCATCCCCTGACACGTGCCCCACTTTAAATCTCTCTCTGTCTCTCTCAAAAGTCAAAAACGTGTCAATCTAAAAAATAGTTAAAATAAATTGAGATAACCAAGACATGACCTGTAAACTGATGAAGTTGATTTATTACGGCATTTCAACATTTGAAAGCCTTTTGGGCCTTTTTTGTGGATTAAAAAAAAAGAACATTTGAAAATTGTGAAATTTAAATTGTAGATGAAATTTATTGCTAAAAATTGTGGAACTGTGATCTTGATTTTTTTTAAGTAATTCTTTTACTTTTAAAAGGGTTTATGGCTATATGTGTCATATTTATGTGAATTTTGTTGTCTTAATATAGGTATTTTATGATGAATTGCATGGTATGCGGGATTTTTTTGAATTATAATTATATATAATTATTATATATATTATAATTGCGGTAAATCCGAAACGGTACCCGGTATTTGACCGGTACCGGTACGTACCGTACCAGTAAGAAAACCGGTACTCTTGCCAGTACGGTATTCAGAACATTGGGTAAGATTGTTGTCCTTATTGTTTATGTTGATGATATAATAATGACAGGTAATGATGTGAGTGAGATTCATAACCTTAAGTCTCGTCTAGCTCAAGAGTTCGAGATTAAGGACTTGAGATCATTGAGATACTTCCTTGGAATGGAAGTAGCGAGGTATGATAGAGGTATCTTTATTTCCCAACGAAAGTATATACTTGATCTTTTGGAAGAAACAGGTATGTTGGGCACCTATTAAGGCGAATCATCATCTTAGTGGAGATGTGGAGGAGCGTACTGATAAGGAGAGGTATCAGGGACTTGTGGGTCGACTAATATACTTAACCCACACTCGACCAGATGTTATATATGCAGTGGGTGTTGTTAGTCAGTTTATGCATGATCCTCGTACTTCACATCTAGATGCAGTTTATCGTATTCTGAGGTATCTGAAATCAGCTCTAGGAAGAGGAATTCTGTTCTCTAATCATGGTCATTTGCGATTGGAGGCATTCACTGATGCTAACTGGGCTGGTTCCGTGGATGATTGGCGCTCTACTTCTGATTATTGCACTTTCCTTGGGGGTAATCTGATTACCTGGCGAAGTAAGAAGCAATCAGTAGTCACCAGGTCTAGCGCAGAAGCGGAATATAGAACTATGGTTCATGGTGTTTGCGAGCTCTTGTGGCTCCAAACTTTGTTACATGATTTGGGGTTTGTTGATAGTGTTCCGATGAAACTCTACTGCGACAATAAAGCTGCCATCAACATTGCTCATAATCCCGTTCAGCATGATAGAACGAAGCATATAGAGATTGATCGACACTTCATTAAGGAAAAGTTGAACGAGGGGTTGATATGTATGCTGTTTGTGAGGTCTGGAGATTAGTTAGCTGACATATTCACAAAAGGGCTAGGTAGCAAGAGTTTTCATCCTATTGTGTTCAAGTTGGGCTTGATTGATATCTTCGCACCAACTTGAGGGGGAGTGTTAGATGATGGGTCTATTTGTAATTAGTGTAATTATTTGTCTTATCATGTAATTAGTTTAGTATCTAAGACCGTAGTGCAATTATTGTACAGCTTGTATATATATTTTATGTTGAATGAAATTAACCCTAGTACGGGTTTTCTCTCTATTACGTTACCTCTATATCAAACAGAAACTTAGATACTGAAGCTTCTTCTCTTTTTTTTTCCTTAAGGAAACTTCACCAAGGCCAAATAGCCCTGTGCAACTAGCCTCACCAAAATGTTCATTTATAGCAGTGAAATAACTTACCTGGCTGAGATAAGGGATGAATCACCAGCAGATATGTGGCCTGCACTGGAGATATCCCACAGCCTTGGCCACGAATCCTTGCAGTCAGCTCGTCGTTGGAGAAGCAGTTCTTGTGTACTCTCGGAAAAAATCCACACATGAACAGCTCGATGGTAATCCCCATCTCTATGAACATCTCCTCTATACAGAGAGAAAAATATCCAATGCAAAGAACGTATCAAACTAAAGTCTCACACACTTCCACGGTAGTTTCAAACATGATGCCCGTGAAATAAAGATATAATGGATTAAAAGCAAAGCAACATCAGAGAATCAGTCTACAGATCTAGGCCTTGAGTAGAATCAACTTTCATTAGACAATTGATTAGACCTGGTTTACACATTCTTTATCTTATATGATGGCAGCAAGTTGACTAAAGGGTCAAATGACCATTAGTGGACAAAATGTTCGAAATGCAACCCCTTAAGCCTCAACTAGACTCAACCTGAATAGGCAGGACGGGAAGGTTCATAATCATCCTTTCATTTATTTGTACTGGTTGACCAGACACCAGAACAGAAATGTAAAGCAAAACAAACTACAAAGCAAAGACAAAGTGGAACAAACAAATGAAAGGAAACAGACAAGAACGCTGAGGGGAGAATCCCACTCTTATTTCCAAAGTAGTTTTTATCAGCCTCAGGAACACCCAAGAATTAGGTCTTTCCCTCTGTGCTAGTTCTTCCACAGGCCCAACAGTAATTACGAAAAACATGTTTCAATTCACAACCTCTAAAAAGACACCTAATTGCATCCAAGACCACGAGAACAACTGAATGACACCCTGCAAAGTTACTCCCTACGCAAGCCCCAAAAATACTCAACATGAAAACCTTTTTCTCAGGAAATTGTAGTACCCCATCTACCCTTAATGGCAAATTGGCAATATCACCACCATGAAATGAAATCCTTTTAACTTACAATGCCTATCGGTTCTGCTCTCAAGCTGATTCATTCGCCGTGCTTGCATAGGTGTATCTTCCTTTCATTATTTTTTATAGAAGCAGTCAGACCATTATAATTAACAAAGAACAACCAAGAAAATATGACAAGTGAACCTCTGACTGCATAAAATGTGTTAGTTAGAATAATGGTGCTCCATTACTCCCAGAAAAAAGCTGCAAGTTTGACCCAATCTTAGAGCTTTCAAATTCTGCAATTTGCATTGAGACGCTAAGGATTAAAGAACCTAAAGCAAGCAATATTTTGAGAAACTAGTAGTGAAGGATGAAATAAAATATGGACCTTCAAGACTTTTTCAGGTCCACTTTTTGAGATCATCTATCAGATTGAGTGCTACTGCTAGAATTCTGGTTGCTAAGTGTCACAGACTACAAATCTCAGGTGCAACATAAATGCTGCTCACCAAGAATAAGGAATGCTGGCTACATTAAGTTTGGCATTAAGCTTTGTATGTGCCCTGACTACAAGTGCAAAGATTGTTTGCGCCAAAACGCCTGTGTTATCATTGATTTCTCAGGTCCTTCTGCTCGTGCGTTGGAAGAGATTTTATTGCACTAGCCCAAACAGCAGTTTCCTAACTCTTATTTCGGTCCTGTTACTTTATCAAATACCGAAAGACCTAATGGAATTTGTTAAACACTTCAATATCGGATCAACAAGTTTTCCTTTCTTTCCATGTACAGAAAGGAATTACTCCAATATCTATCAATTTCAGGTAACCTATGCATTAAAATTGAATTTAACTTTAAATCTATGTTTTGTGAAATGAATACTCCTGCCATGTTACCAGTAGAGCTACGGGTACTAAAAATATGTACCAAAAAATCTACTCCATGCTCACAATAGTTGCAAGTCGACAGAATGTGGAGTAGATTTTCAGTACACTTTTTTTGGTACCATAACATTTGTCGGCATGTGCCATAGAAGTTTCATTTTGTACTTCTCTGTCCTCAAGAACTAAACAGACAACACATAAACTGTACAGATAGAGGCATCAATTGTTGGGTTTGTGAAGCCTGATTCAGTATAATTTGCACTTTGCTAAAAAATGAGAGTTTGAAACCTAGACAGGTTATTACGGTAATTGATACTCCGTAATACGCTAGGTTATAAATAGGTAATTGCTTTTCGCACTCTTTTTTTTTCATAACGGCACTCCTCTTTTTGTCATCTTGTGAAATTTTTTTTTTTTTTTTGAAGGCCATCTTGTGATATGCATTTACAATCTAATTCTTCCAATTGCATACTATCAACTCATGAAAGGCTAATCATGTAAATTAACATCAAAAAGGACAAAACCTGGGTGTGATTATAAAAGATAGGAGCGTGAAAATAACTCCCCTAAAATCAGTTCATACTTGTTATAAGCAGCCGATATAACTTGTACTTCATTCTTCATTCATACACAGTGAAAACTGGGGTGAGCGTGGATGTGCTAAAGTACACAGTTGGGATACCACGTAAAAATCTTCGTTTCTTTTCTTGATTGTTTTCTGGACGTTGTGTGTATTGGTTTGGCCGATTTCTCAACATCAGTTTCATCAAAAGCACGATCAGGTATAATTCCCGTTCTCAATCCAATACGAGTACTATTAAAAACACACGAATCGACAAGTTCATATTGACACGGAAGCAATTGCAAAAAAAAGAAAAAAGATATTTGCATCGAATTGCTATAAGTTTTAGTTTCGTTTCCATTCCCTGCGTTTTTTCTCAGCAACCAAACGGAAGCAAATAAAAGAAATAGAGGCGGCAGAGGAATTGCCTGGGTTTGGAGACGCCAGTCTTTTGGCCGGTTTTTGTGAGGACGTCGAGGTGTTCTTCTTGATTTTGCTGCTCCGTCTCAGATTCCGCCATTACCAATCACTCACTGAGCTCTGCAACCCAATTTGTAGCTTCGATGCTCTACGCTTGGAATTAAGTTGTTCTTCCAACGGCCCTACTCTGATATGTTTTCCACGTCAACCTAATCTTCTGTCTAGATAAAGGAATAAAAAAGATTCATAATCGAGAGTTCGAGTCCGAAATCGTGTTTGCTCGTTAAAAATTTGTTATATGATCAAATTATGCTTGAGTTCTTTTTAAAAAGTTAAAAAGTGGCTTATTTTTTTGTCTTTATTCGAATTTTTTTTTGTATTATTTGGCTTAACATCATTTTTTGAGATTATTGCATCCTCATGATTTCAGGAATTTAAAAAGTAAATTTTTTTTATCGAAATTCAATTTTTTTTAATAAAGACGAAAAATAAGCCAATAAGCCACTTTTTTCGTCTTTATTCAAAAAATATTGGATTTCGATCAAAAAATTTTACTTTTTAGATTCCTCGTCACGAGGATGCAATAATTCCCAAAAAAATGATGATAAGCCAAATGATATGAAAAATTTTTGAATAAGAACAAAAAATAAGCCATTTTGGCTTTTTTAGAAGAACAACCCCATATATATATATAAATATATACACCACGAATCAGTAAGGGATTCCTTACAGGCCAAACCATGCAGACCTCTCATTTCCCGATCGAATTGTGACGATCTGAGCCACTCAATGTGTTCAGAACTTGATTTTAAGGATACTTCTGAAGAAATCGCCAAAAAAATTGACCAGGAAGAGCTTGATACGAGCAGTTTTTCATTAAAATGCTACAAATGCATTTTTATGCAAAAATGCTCGGATCAAGCCTTTTCCGTTCATTTTTTTTGGCGATTTCTCGCATTTACACTTAAAATCACGTTCTGAACACATTGAACGGCTCGGATCGTCGCAATTCGATTGGAAAATGGGAGTCTGCATGGTTTGGCTGTAAGGAATCCCTTACTGGATCTTTGGTGTGTGTATATATATATAAAGCTTGTTATGTTGCCCTTTGAAATTTAGTCTTCCTTGACTCGATAAAAGTTTGTTTAGCAATGGCCCGTCTTATAAAAACAAGCTACACTTAAACATATTTTTTAAAATTCGTTAAATTTTCAAAAAAGATTAAATAATCAAACAGATCACTAACAAATTTTGATTATTTAAATGAATCAAACGTGCTGAAAAATGAATTGATTGACAGGAAGCACATGACATTTTGAAGAATTATGACTAAGATTGCACTTGCCACCAGCCCACCCTCTAGACAATGGCAAGCGCGAGCTTGAAAGGGCATTTTGAAAGGGATTATGGCTAAGATTGCGCTTTGCCAATACTAGTACTAGAGAGTGGATTGGTGGCAAGCGCAATCTTAGTCATAATCCTTCAAAATGCCTCGTGCTTCTGCTATCAATCTTCGCATGCGTTCGCTTTCTCAATCATTGTTCTTGTCAATTTTAATAGTTTAGGATGTGTTTCAAAAACGCTTTCAAGCTCGCGCCCGCACTCCCACTCATGCACCCACACGCGAATTATATGATTTAGAGCACAACCCAAATGGAGTCCCAACTCAATGAAAGAGATCTAATCTACCACGTTACTCTCCAACTCATTCCAATCCAATTTTCCTGTGACCATCTCGAGGCCTTTCCTTCGTTTTATTGGAACGAAGGCGTCGGCTAATTCCGGATATATTTAGTCCATCTCGAGACATCTGTTTCCACAATCAATTACTCCAAATAGGTGCTAAAACACGAATTAGTATACCTCTGCGAATCAAACCAACGAAAGAAAGGAACCATTTACAAAGATAACAAAGATCCCATTCCAAAGCCAGAAGCAAAATCCAGCACCACAAAATGGTCCCTACTAAAGGGTATCAAGGATTCTTGACAACCCAAATTATCTCTTGATTCTTACCAAGTTTTCACTTTTCACAACAAATTTCTGCTGCAACTTATGTATACATCTTTGAAAACAATGTGCTTAACTCCAAAACAGGTTAACAAACAACTTGTCTCTAATTTTCTTTCAATCTCCTCCCCAATCACAACTGATACCTTCTAGTAAGTTCACATATTACTTAATGGAACTTTAGTTTTCCTGTAGCTATGGTTGATTTTGCCTGCTCCACATGGCACATTGCTTTAGCAGCTCCCGTCAACCCAGAACATAATTCGCTAGCCCCAAAAGTGATGGCAAAGTAGAGATAAATAGTGCAGAGGAATGTCAGGAGGGCAAGAGCTGTAAGGAGGAAGCGATGCCGCTGGAAGAGTGCTGAGCAGCTTTCAAATTCATCCCCCTTTTTGTACGGTTTTCTAAATGATGGTGAAGAAAACACATTCTGTCCACTCTGTGGCCTTTTATGTGGTGAGGATACAACACCATCAAGAGCCATAGCCTGTGCAAAAACATCAGAAAAAAAATAGAACTTACGCAGCTGTTTGAATCAATCAATCAAATACGACAGTTACAAAGCCGGTTAAACTTCCAAAGAGAACATCACTTTTTAAGTTCCATAATATTTTGCAAAAGCAATTGTTAGCAACCAAGAAAGTTGTATAGTTGAATAACGTGTTTGATGTATTCGGTTAAACACATAGCAGCATAACTACTATTTTAACATTTATCATAGAACTAAAAACAAGGAAGAAAAGGCAGCAACAGTGTTTTACAAAATTAACATGCACCAGCTCCATAGTAAGTCCAACTTCCAAGTTACCATTAGGCCGAGGACGGAACTTTGAAAAGTGAAAAAGTCACCTCAATATTTGCAATGATAAATGCCTGCTTATTAACTTTGCAATAATTACGAAGGCATGTTGGGGGCAACTTATTGATTACAGCCACAATAGATAACAGATTTTCAGTGCATCGCATGGGCCATTAGTAACTTGTATCCACTGAGCTGTAAAAATAAAGAATGTGCAGATATTCACCGTGGGACCAGATGTAGCACAGTAGTATAGCACTACAGACACCTGGGTCCTAGATGCTTAGGACACGAAGCAGTGTAGATATGTTACCATCTGTCTCTTTGAAACACATAAATTCTTATTTGCTAATTCAGTACAGATGCAATCCAACATCACTTGGGTTGTTAGGTTTAGGTGTTAGCCTGTTAGATATAAAGAGGCCACTGCTAAGAATGGTAAAACTGCCAACTCCCAAGCACGAGAAGTTTAAATTGGCTCCGGATGCAAATCATGATGAGGGTTCGGCCAGTATCCAGTTTACTGTTTACCCCTCCAAATGTTCTCAATTAGTGAGGACCAGTACTATGGAATGGCTTTTCTAGCTAACTGGTCAACTTATTTTCTTTCCATACAAATAAGTCGATGACTATAGGTAGGTTAAGGAGACTTAGCTGAGTCTTTTCACTGCCAAATGTGACCTAGGCTGCCGGGAGGTCCCCCGGGGAAAGTGCATTGTAGAGCTTATTGTGAACAAACAACAAAGACATAATAATCACAATTCCCGATTATTGAATGTCAACATAACCTGCCCAGAATCCATTTCCGACAAAAAAAAAAAAATAATAATAATAATAGGAGTATTTTGTGAACACGATAACTAAACCACCATCAACCTATGAGCGATGAACCGGAAGTCATATCATCCCCCGGTCAAATGGCTAACAAACTTTCCATTCCACGATCCCAAACCACAAGTACGATGCCCGCATATATTTTGACAAGCACTCGTGAGTACATAAAGAAGCAACGAGGATTTACCTATAAACTCTCCCCCGTCTCCCCTGCAACAACTTTCTGTTAGATTCAATGTTTTTCTTAGAGCCCAAAGGTACCATCACTGCATTTAGCAGTATTAGCAATGGCATAAGCCGCATAACACAGCTAATCAATTCGTCCAACATGGATTCAGCTAATGCATCCAATCACAAGTATTCCTCTCCAACTTCCTTGTTTTGATGCAATTCCACATACAGACCGGTTGTCATACAACCTCGCGTATTCCCAAACACATTGATGCTCTCTGATAATCTACAATCAAGGATCTTGTTTTCTTCCAATTCTTAGGTACTTGAAAAAATGCTCTCCGATAATCTACTATCAATCTGTGGTCGATCTACCGACCACATAACTGCACTACAGAACCAAAATATTTCTTTTCATTCCATTTGCATACGGATCAAGTCAAATATTCAGGGACTGAAATTGGCCGAAGAAGATAAAAACAAAATCTGACGGCGAAACGATTAGCGGCTCAAAAACACAAACAATCACATCCAATACGAAAATTGGGCGATTAAACAAACAAACAGAAGCACGTATCTGCGTGAAAACCCTTTGCAAAATGGCGGAAAACAAGCGCAATGGATTTTTCGAAAAAGGGAGACAGGAGGAACTTACTTACGGCTGAAGAATCTGAAGAGAAAGGAGGTGCCCCGAAATAATCGAGTTCAAAATGAAGAGAGCTCGTGGCGTCGTTGAATCGGAGTTGATTTGGTTTAACACCAAGTAGTTATGATAATTGGTTTAGTCGGTGCGAAATCACATGGGATGCCAGAAGATTTCAGGGGGAACCGCCCATCCTCGCATTTGCCAAAATTAGAGAGAGAGAGAAGAGAGAGAGAGAGAGTAGAAGTATGTGTGGGTACGAAGCAGGTTTTCGCAAGCTTGCAACTACTTCTACTCTACATAAAGATAAAAGCCGTGTGAGCGGAGTAATTATACAATGCTCATGCGACATCATATGGCCGGCGCCTCAAACTCTGCACGACCACACATTTGTGGCAAGAATCACACAAATATGCAAGAGAGAGAGAGAGAGAGAGTTTGGCCCACAGTAAGTCTATTGGTACAGATTTTGCGTGCAGATTTGTTATGGGGCTCACTACGGGTCCCACACAAATGATCCGAGCTGTTCATTAAATGTAAAACAGTTTTTCAAGAGCCCCCGCAAAAAATCAGTTCAATTCGATACTTATAGATGCTCGATCCAATCATATAATGTTTTATTATCCGATATTCTTGCTCGAGCTTGTTTGTTAACTAAGCAAGACGAATCAAGCCCTTACCGAGCCAAGCTCGCAAACTCTCATACATTTAATGAACGACTCGGATTATTTGAGTGAGATCCGTAGTGGACCCCACAACAAATCTATACACAAAATCTGTACAGAAAACCTATACCAGTAGACTTACTGTTTGGCCCAACACGTGACAAACATGTGGTGGGAAAAGAATTTGGTGCAACACGTGACGGTGCCTTAGGGGCATTGAATAATTTTTTCGTGTGAGCGGGGATCGTGGAGTGGGCCCGAATTTGGACAATAAATGGGCTGGCGTTTGGAGGGTCATGTGGACGTCTTTTGATTCGTCCTTTGAAATGTTGTAGGAGTCAATAAATTGGGCCCTAAACTTGACTTTTCACGTACTCGGGTCCGCATGTAGCGGAAAAGATATTTCCGCTGTGGAAATCGACCGGAGGTACCGACGATGGGAATCAACGGACGCGCGGGGCTCATTTCGGATTCTGTACGGATGATTAGACTTGTTCAATAATTTTTTTTATAAAAAATCGAGTGGACCCATGAAAAAAATGAAAGATTAGATCGAACACCTACACATATCGGATTGAGCTGATTGCTCGATCAAATCTTTCATTTTTTCACCAGCCCACTTGTTTTTTTTTTTTTAATTATTGAACGGCTCGGATCATTCGTGCGAAACTCAGAGTGGACCACTTTGACCATCGATTTCCTTAGCTTTTTCGGGTTTAATTGGTATACGTAACGAAATCACATGCGATACCTGATGATTTCAGGGGACCGCCCATATGTGCATTAGCCAACATTAGGGATAGGGGGAGAGAATGCATATATGTATGTGCGAAGCAGGTTTTTGCAGCCCAAGGTTACTCCAATTGGTTGGCGGGTATGCTTTTTACATAATTGATCACGGCTTAGGGTCGGCTCGCAAAAACATACTCTATACTATCAACTCTTTTGAGACAGTCTATATGAGGCTTTGCTCTGGCCTTAAACGGCCTCCAACTAGTGAACAATGGCATTGGGTCACAAAAGATTACTTGAGGTGCGACGAAAGTTGACCCGAACACTCTGAATTATCAAAAATAAAGGATGTGTACTATGCTAGAGCTAGGGGTGGCAAATTGAACCCAAACCCATTAAGAAACTCAAACCCACCTATTAAAAAATAGACCCAACCCAACCCATTTATTAGCTGGGTCAGAATGGGTCCAACCCATCTAACCCATTTATTAATTGGGCTTAATTGGGTTTTAATTGGGTCAACTTAAATGACCCAGTAAGTTATGAGTATAACCCAACAAAAAAACCCCCATTTATCAGTCAATACTCTCCTCCCACCTCCTCTCAAGCTCAAGACATTAGTAGGGCCGATAAATGAACCGAACGAATCTAATAATTAGCTTTTTTGTGAGGCGAGCCGATCTCAAATGAGTTTTACTTGAGCAATTACAAACCAATCTCGAATAGGTGAATTTTTAAAACATTAATTACAAGTCAAACCTGTCAAGAATAGCTCTAAGTCTCTAACCCCGCAACAAATTCAGCTTTATCTCCAACATGCCTTCAGGAATAGCAATGGTAGAGAAAAAACTAATATGGTCGCACTAGTAACGGCTTGGAATTGAAACCTTAAATCGCTGTAAAAAACTAATTAAATGTTCGGGCCCAATATATTGGTTGTTGCCCAGTATGTTAAGACTGATTTTAGCACTTCATGGTGTATAAAACGAACACAAATGAAGAGAGAGAGTGCAAACCGAGTTCCGATCAAAATCTGCGTTTTTTTGTGTAAGGACCCGTAATTTTGGAAATTATTTAAAGGGTTATTTGATATTAGAAATTGAGGCAAATTTGAAATGTGTGTTATGTGATTTGGGGTTTAAGCGATAGTATTGCAATTAGAGGGGTGTAAAGTATAATTAGTAGATATTTGGGTATATATAGGAGGGTGAGAGAGTAGAGAATTATTTTTTTTCTCCTCCCTCTCTCACCGGCGTCTCTCCCCCTCTCGGCTCCTCTCTCTCTCTCCCTCTTCCTCTCGCTCCCAACCAAAACCCACTCAAACCAACCTCCATTCCACCTTCCTCTCGTGCTTTTGAGCTTGTAGCTTGCCCGGTTCGGCTCGGCTCGGAGTATTTTGGACGTATTTCAAGTTGGAGTTCCGGGGCTTGCGTGGCCCGATCTCCTCGCGTGTTTGCTCTCCGACTTCGAGGTAGGGATTTATTGCGCTTGATATATGTTTACGTGTTGGGTTAGTGCCTTGATCGTGCTTTAGATTGTTGATTGATGTTGTAGTTGAAACTTCAAAAATCTGCAGAAAATCTGCTCGAAAGCATCCTGTATCGATATGGCCTAAAACCCGTATCGATACAACACTCTCTGATCTGCCTCGAAGCCTATCCGTATCGATACGGATTTTGCCCGTATCGATACGGTGAGCTTATTTACAGTTTTCACTGTTTTGTTCCGAAACTCATTGTTTTGACCCATGATCACTTCCAACACCTCTTAAACGTCTTTAGACCATTTCTAAACTCGATTGTTCGATCTCTTTTGACTCATTAGTGTTTTCGTTCTCGGGGCACTCGTAAGACGTAACGTTAGTACCATTGTCAACGGGGGATGTATCGTAAGACCGTATAAGGAAGTCGTGGGTTATGTGAGGCTCGTGGTGAGTGTGAATGGATAGATGGGTGTTGTCTAGTGGTTTGAAAGGTAGGTTCAAAATCCATATACTCAAGAATCGTTTTGTTGTTTCCCGTTAGTTCCTTTGGTACTCGTTCCATGAGGTTTAGGTGTCGGTGTTAGTGAGGGGTATGTCATAGGATGGTGACGGGTTCGTACGTTACTTGGGGTATAACTAAAGGAAATGGCGTGTATTATTTTATTAGTCGAAGAGGTGTTATGGTTGACGATTTGGAACGTTTGAAATGTAACCAATGTGGTGGATTGGTAGATTATTTAGGATGCTTAAAGTGAAACCGAGGTTGTGAAGAATTATTTGGGATGGTATTATAACCTGAGTCCTCTTGACTCGTCCAATGAGGTTTAAGCGTAGAAAGCAAATGAGTAGAGTATTGTGGGATTATACGTATAGGCTCAATACGTTATGTAGGATGCGGATTTGTAAACTAATGAAAAGACACGAGCATGTACATCTGTAGAGTTAAGTAATGACCGATAGATTGATGATGAGATTGATTATAAGATGTTGACGATAATGAAAGTGTGAGAGGTGACCCAAGGGGTCGGTATTGAGGGAATAGACTCGGGGTGACCCTACGCTCGAGGGGATAGACCCGAGGTGACCCAACTGAGTATTATGATAAGTGAGGGAATAGACTCGGGGTGACCCTGCGCTCGAGGGAAATAGACCCGAGGTGACCCTAACGTTCATTGATGAGAAAAATCTGACGAAAAGAAAGGAAAGGAAAGATGATCGTTTAACAAGAAACGGGGTTTGGTGATGAAATGATAAACGCGAAAGATTGTGAAATGAGAACGAATGTAGAGATGGATGTGAAGTGAAGTATCAATCGATAAACTAAAGATTGGTTAAACGTGTTTGATGTGGGAACGTTAGTGACATTTGTATGGTGTGCGAAGTGATAGGCATAGTATATAGAATTGTCTAGAACCCTTTGGTCACAGGGAGTTGCTCGTTGGTAGCCATGTAAACTTTGGGTATATCAGTCTTTTCTCACTCACTCTTGGTGCATAACTTGGCATGTTTTCCTATAACTCGTGTATAGATTTCTCTACTGGGCTAGTGTAGCTCAACCTATCATTTTCAGGTTTATTGCAGCTCACTGTAATGGAATGCTTGGAGTGCATGCTGATGTTGTTGTTGTTCAAAACTATTTTCGGAAGCTTTTGGCTATCTTTGTAAACTAAACTGCGTTGTATTGTATTTTCTATTGTGAAATTCTGTAATTATTGGACAGGTTTATGGTATTGGGAACTAAATTATCTTTTGGGTTATTTATCGTAATCCTGGTGAGGATTTTGATTATCAAATGTTATTATTGTTTATGTTGGAAATCGAGGGCGTGACATTTTGTAAATTGCTTGAACGGAAAATCTAATCTGTCCATCTTGCTCGACTCCTCGAGATGGTTTGGATGATAGTATAATAAGCCTTTGTACGATGTCGGGTTAGATCACATGCGTCGATTAAAGTTAACCACTGAGGATCGATGGCAACCATGTTTCTTTTAGCACGAGACTTGTGAAGTAAGGCCTTAATGTCACAGTTTGCTCCTTCTGGCTTCGTTAGCACTATTTGCTCCTTCAGGCTTTATTGTAATTGGGCTAATGGGTAGGTCGGGTTGGGTTTTAAATAAATGGGTTGGGTTGGGTATGGGTAATTAAACTCATAATTAATGGGTCTAAATGGGTCAATGACCTATTAAAGACCCAACCCACTAACAACTTACCCAATTTGACCCAAACCCGCCCGTTTGCCACCCCTAGCTAGAGCGCACGCTACAACTCAAATTGAACTTTTGGCTCTGTGTTACTGTGTATTACTTTCATAGGAGTATATATGGCAGTGCCAATACCATATAACTAAACAAGGGCTAAGAGTGTCCCCAATTGTATAACCAAAACTAAAAGATTAGTAGAGTTAATAATGTTGGTCCAAAATATAACTCACAATAGTATAGTCAACCAATAACTAAATTCTGGCATTTAGATAAACAAAATTAGCAACTAATTTTTTTGAATAACCAAATTTAATGGGTACTACACACACGCTCTCTCTCTCTCTCCTTTATCTATCCTCTCATCGCTATGAATGGACCCACTCACTTACATTTATTTCCAACTCTCTTTATCTCTCTACTAGAAATGGGCATTTGGTTATGGACCAGTGTGGACCTGAACATTGTTAAGCTAAGCAATTCCTTAAATGAATAACCAAAAATTGACATAGCAACTTTTGAATATATAATTTAGTTACGTCGTTGGAAACACCTAACTGACCTAAGTATTTACCAATTTTGAAAGATAAATGAACATTAATGAGCATTCTTATTGGCTCTTGCCTTTGGATTCATTTATCTTAGTGATTACCATGGACTCCAAATTATGAAGGAATGAGAATGGTTGGTAATGGTCATCCATTTTTCAAAGCGACAAAACAATTGGGTGACCTTTGTATTCCTTTTTTCGACGAACAATATCATTCCATTAATATCAAAAGAAAAAATTGGGTGACTTTAAAGAGAAAAAAAATAAAGAAACCTCTGGAGGTATCTTTTGAGATTAACGCAAACACTGGGAGGGTAATTGTAATTTTCATAGTGTTTTAACATGTCCCACAATAACTCGGCCGAGTCCTCCAATTAACTCACCGGGTTTGAACTACCGACCCGTTGCAATAAGCGTGCGTTCTAAGTTTTGACTACAAAACGATTATCGGACCATACTCTTCTTCGCTCTGACTCTCCTTCGATAATCTTCGATCGCTTCAGGTAAACGGCATATCTTAACTAATTCCTTCGCAATTTCAGTTTTACGAAGCATAATCATGTGATTTTGACTATTTAATTACGATGTCGAAACGAAATTCGTGATCGATTGACGTGCTGCTTTGGGTCTGCGATTAGGGTTTGGAGAAGGCGTGCTTTTAGGGAAATTGATCGTTGAGAGAGAGAGAGAGAGGGAGAGATGTTTGCAGCTACTTGCCTGGCGTCATGCTGCGCGGCGTGCGCGTGCGACGCGTGCCGGACGGTGGTGTCGGGGATCAGCCGGCGTTCGGCTCGGATTGCGTACTGCGGTCTCTTTGCGCTTTCCCTGATCGTGTCGTGGATTCTCAGAGAGGTTGCTGCACCTCTGATGGAGAAGATTCCCTGTAAGATGCTTTGAGTTTATTGTTTTCGTGAAATTTATTGCACAATTTTTCTTGCATGCAGATGTATTAGTTGCTCGCTGTCTCACTGAGTAGTTTTCGGTTTTGCGGATGTGATTTTCTAATTGTGTTTATTTTACAGAGCATGTTCAGCTATAATTGGCTAGAAATATGACAAAGATTACGCATAGAAGGGGATATTTTGATGAATTGGTACTGTAGCATGTGTATGAAGATCACATGTTCAGTTTTGCAAGTTTTTTCGAATGAGGATGTATTGGTTGTGTGCGCATAGTTTGCAGTTGTGCGGATGTGTTCCAAATTGTTTTTATGTTAAAGAGTATGTATAATTGGCTAGAAATATGACACAAATTAGATGTAGAAGGGAATATTTTGACGAATTGGCGCTATAGCATGTGTATACATGTCTTATGAGAATCTCATGTTCGGTTTTGCTGCAGTTTTAAGTAGTATATATATGGCAATTCTCCACATACATTATTTTGTGGTTATGTGGATGTGATTTTCAAATTGTTTTCTGACTAGAAATATGACACAGATTAGACGGAGAAGGGAATAGTTGATGAATTGGTACTATAGCATGTGTATACATGTCTACGCGACTTAGTAGCACGAAGCGGGAGCAAGGGCGGGGGCGGGAGCGGAGGCACCTAGAAGCTCCTAAGGTTGGGAGCGGGTTGGGAGCGCCTAAGGAGCGTATATAGATTTCATATAAATACGTTATAAAGTATCTTTAAATACTTAACCATTGAAGGAAAAGTGATTACTTATGAGAATTTTCACAATTTTAAAGGGTACTTAAAGGAAGTTAGATATTTTCAATTTGCAAAACTTCTTGAATCTTGAGTGATAAGATTTTCATATTTTTATTTTCACAATGGCATAACTCCCTCAAGAGTATGAAAACAGTTGCCTTAACCGCCCAATAAGCTCCCATCTTAGTTGGGAGCGAGCTCCCATCTCGAGGGGAGCGAGCTCCCGTCATGGGATCGCACCCATTTTAGAAGAATCCTGCTACTAAGCTACGCGAATCAGGTTTTCAGTTTTGCTGCACTTAAAGAATACATATATGGGACTTCTCTCACCAATTGCTAGGAAGATTGTGCAAATTAATATTAATGCACTTCAGACGGTTTTTATTTTATTTTTGATAAGTAAATAAGTATATTAAAAAAGGCTATAAGGGAATGCCACCCGATTACAAAAAAAGGCCACAAGACAAAAAGGCCTTATACACTACCATGAGAATGGAAAAGCTCAAACCAATCTAGAAATTGGTCAAGAGAAGGAGAGCATGAGAATGGAGTTAACCGGGTTACGTTTTGTATTGAAAAGATGAAAATTGTATTCACTTTGTACCATACTGATGCACTGGCCTCTCTTGCAGTGAGATTTTCAGGCATATTTGTTCATGTTTTTGTTTTTGTTTTTTAAATTTTGTTGTTATTGCTGCGGTTTCTGAGTAGGTTACCTTTCAAAATGATTTAGGAATTTAGGAGATGGTTTCGGGAATCCCAACCTATCTTTTGACCATTCTGATGGGTTGAATAGCTTACAAGATTTTATATGTAAACAATTTATTGTGGGTAATGATAAAGCTGATTTCGTAACCATTGCTGTCCAGGGATTAATCATTTCGCACAAACACCGGATAGGGAGTGGTTTCAAACAGATGCAGTGCTGCGAGTTAGCTTGGGGAACTTCCTGTTTTTTACTATTCTAGCTCTTATGATGGTTGGCGTGAAAAATCAGAAGGATCCACGCGATGGTTTGCACCATGGTGGATGGATGATGAAAATAATTTGCTGGTGCCTTTTAGTAATCTTCATGTTTTTCCTTCCCAATGAGATTGTGAGCTTCTATGGTAAGCTGTTTTCTTCACTGGATTGGTCCAGAAATTTTTTCTTGTTAGTTTTTTCTATTCCTATGTTTGCATCTCATGACAAGGCATTATTATGTTATATCTATACTTGTTATCAAACTTGAAGCATTACGCAATGTAATGGAAGCTCGCTAGAAAATCGAAGCATTAAGCGCTGTAATGGAGGCTCACTTGAAAATTGGTGTATTGCAGACGCTCCATCCCCCCATGTAGTATTATGTTTCGCCATCCTCTCAATTTGATGCTTCTGCGTCACAAGCATTTCAAACCCCATTGTCATAATTATGCATGAAAGGAACCCGACCTTGGAAACAGATGCCTGGTGCCCTCCCTTCTTTCTTCTTGGTCCACTTTGTTTCCTAATCTTGAGGTCGCTGTTCTTGACTTCAGGTTTGACTTCTTTTTTGAGTCCTTGCCTTTTGGATACGGAAGGCATCTTTGAGTAAATTTATTTCAATGCCCTCCCTCTAATTTGAGTAAGTTTTTGGGATTTGTAATTGTATTGAAATGTGAATCCTGAAGAAAGGTAATAGATTAGATGGAAACTAGTTGAGAACCTAAGAGTAGGAATAATCTACAGGTTTGTGTGAAAGGTTGTTCCCTTTCTAGTAGAACTTGGTTAGTTATCCCTTGCAGCAAAAGATTTCATTATACAATGTTTTCCTTCCTACTTACCTATTCAATATGTATTTCAAGCGTTCTTTCTTCATCAGTTGATTTAAGCTTACCGTTCAGTCTATAAATGCAGAGACAATATCAAAGTTCGGAGCAGGATTCTTTCTCCTTGTTCAAGTCGTCCTTTTGTTGGATTTTGTTCATGGATGGAATGACAAATGGGTTAGATACGATGAACAGTTCTGGTTAGTGGTACCTACGGTCTTCCTGACCATTTAGTTTTTCCCTTCAATGATTTTCCATTGTCCAAAAAGGCTCCGCTGTCTGCAATCGTCTTACGTATTATTTTTTAGTTTATTTCATGTAATATCATTTCATATTTTTCCTTCTCATTATCGTTGCAGGTACTTTGCTCTGCTTGTCGTTTCACTTGTGTGTTATATAGCCACTTTTGGCTTATCTGGAGTTCTCTTCTACTTTTTCACGTCATCTGATCATGACTGCGGGCTCAACACCTTCTTCATCATTATGAATCTGATATTTGTTGTAGTTTTTGCCATCATCACATTGCACCCTGCAGTAAGTATCTAATTGTGTTCCTGTGATTATAGGCAGCCGCTAACATTTTGATCAATTAGTTTGTCATGTCACTTGTGCGTATTGTCACAGTTTAAAACATTTTATGGCTTGAAAGTGAGTGGATTCAGAAAACAGAATCTGTTATGGTTGGATGTGAATGTGGTGTTGATGTTAAGGAGATAATGGAATTGACCTCTTTTGCCATGACAAAACATAGCCTGTGTTGTTTTAGGTTTTGATTAGTGAAGAATAAAAAATGGAGAAGATAGAGAAAGTAGCCGACTGAATTGTTATTGAAAACCTGCTTTACATCATATGCACATTCTGCTGATTTTGATATGTATTTCCAAAAATTAGAATTGCCAGGAATGTTTTGCTCATAACACCCGAGAGAACAGAAGTGGAAGGAGTTCGATGAAGGGGGATGTTACTTTAGCAGCAGCATTTTCTGCACGTCCAAATGGAGAGTCGAGGGAAAATTAAGAACCTTGCCCAATACTGACTGGAACTTATCGAAGGGGAACACTGGCTTCTCATTGAAGTGCAGCCTGATTGTGTCAAAGGAAATAGGGCTCAATTGGTGCCCAAGTCTTACTTCCGTTGATTGAAGTAGAATACAGGCTTCTCAATGTAAATTAAGCCTGATTATTCAAAGTAGACAAACGTAGCTAATCTAAAAGGTTCAACCTAAATAATTGATTTCCCATCCTTGGACTTGCTATCTTCCGTTCCATGGAACTAGTCTCGGCATCCGTATTTTAAGAACTAGGGTGTGGGAAATTTCTGCCGCAATTGTTTTGGGAAGTCTTGTGTTCAACTCCACTTCCCATCGCAACTTAATGGCTTCTATAGAGCTTTCTAGATGATACAAAACATTTTTGGAAGTTGTATTATATAGATAACTGAATTTCATTGCTGTAAAACAGGTAAGTGGCAGCATTTTGCCAGCTTCAGTTATATCTTTGTACTGCATGTACCTTTGCTACTCTGGACTTTCCAGTGAACCTAGGGACTACGAGTGCAATGGACTTCACAAACATTCTAAAGCTGTTTCCACTGGGACACTTACAGTCGGACTGCTTACAACAGTTCTCTCGGTTGTCTACTCTGCTGTCCGCGCTGGTTCTTCTACCACCCTTCTTTCACCACCGGGTTCACCTCGTGCAGGTTAGTGTCTGTATCCTATCAAGAGAGTGCGTTTTACATTGCGAGAAATTTTTATCATTTGATTTGAGGTGGTGTGAAAATTAAACGTTTGTAAGACCTTCCAATAACTGTCTTAGTTTTCATGGAAAAGAAAGTGCTGTTTCTCAGTTCTCAATACATTTTGAAGTCAGATCACAAGAATCAAATTAACTGCATTTCCTTTCCACTCTTAACATATTGGATTCCGTGTTGAAGGTTCTGGGAAGCCTCTACTTCCATTGGACAAGGTGGACGAGCAGGAAGAGAAAGAAAAGGCTAATAGGCCCGTGACGTACTCGTATGCGTTCTTCCATATCATCTTCTCCCTTGCTAGCATGTACTCTGCAATGCTTCTTACAGGGTGGTCAACCTCGGTGGGGGAGAGTGGCAAGTTGGTCGACGTGGGGTGGGCCTCTGTCTGGGTCCGAATTATTACTGGATGGGCAACCGCAGGATTGTTCATCTGGTCACTGGTTGCTCCTCTGCTTTTCCCAGATAGGGAGTTCTAAATATTGGATCTGGCCATTTTAGACCCTTCTCTGTAAGTCAATATGGATTGAATACGGTTTGTATATCTGTGCAGGATTTTCCGAATCATTACCGATGGGTAATGTTTGGAATGCGTGTAAAGAGAAGTGGATCTTGGTATGTTTCATGTGGGATGAACTTTGTGTTCGTGAGTGGTTCTCAAGACACAGCTATTTGGTTCAAAAATAAAGGGTTCTAGTTTGCTTTCATTGTTTTGCCCTCTCTTTTCTTCCTTTGTTTATAGTTTAGTACACAATGCACATCGTATCCTCTTGGGCTATCTTTATTTCTGTGGTTTTTATAAGTCAGTGCCCGGTCTAGCTTACATGCACCTCGATTAATCTCGGGAGCCCAATCCCACCGCTCACTTGTGGAGAGTCCAATTAAAGCCGGAGCAGAGTTTCGAATGGAATTAATAACACTTGGGAGTTTTTGAAAGTGAGGCCTTAGGAGGGAGCAAATCCCTAAGTCCCGTTACTTAACCACTAGGCCAACCCCTTGAGTTCTATCTTTTTTTCTGTTTGTAGTTCGTTATATATATATATTTTGTTAGTTCCACTATTTATCTGCGAAGTAACTTTATTTTCCTCAGAAAAATGTAGTGGTATTGGTACAAAATTGGATTATTCTTTTTTGCAGGGTCGATGTAAGTGCTAGTCATCAAGCACCATTCCATAACAAGTTTAGAACCACACACAAATACACAAATACTTACATATATACACTCTCACAATAGTGGTGGACCCCACATTGCATGTGTTGCGTGTGTAGTATGTGTGGGGTCCACCCTTATTGTAAGTGTGTGTGTAAGTATTTGTGTGTTTGTGTAAAGTACATTGCATGGCAAAAGTAACAAGGCATTCGATCATAGAGGGATTCAATGCCAACAAATCCTCTTGTTGGGAGTTTGTCACCGAAAATTCGGTCTGTTATTAAGATGATTAATTTAAAGAACTTGAACTTTTAAAAAAATAACAATTCCATTTATTACAAATTGTCACAATTTATTACAAATTTAAAACTACAGTTCTTTTATTACTGAATAAAGTTGAAAAGTGCCATGGGTTGGCTAACCCGACCCCGTCTTTAGTTGTCGTAGAAATGTCTTCAGAATAATCCATATCTTCGCCTGAACGGAACCTGACGTTGAATACCAGGGCAACGTAGTACCATTAGTTTATGAAAACTTAATTAGTAGAACAAGACAAAATTACCATTACCCCAATGTATGCATGATATCCAAAATAACAGAAGCACACATAATAAATAATAACAGAACAAGTAATTTGATTCTTGAACACTTAAAAGTCTTGTTAACGTGGTCGATCCTACGATGTTCCCGTACACCATGCTCCCGTTCACTGTGTTCCCGATCACCATGTTCCCACACTATGCTCCCAATCGCCACCTTCGGCATGGCTCAAAACATGGCTAGCACGGCTCAAGACAAGGCCGGTCACAAAACGTCGACATCAACCCATCCCCGGGTTCTACCCGCTACGGGTTAATCCATCAGCTACCTATATTTCCAGTCGTACCGCAATACTCATAATTCCACCTCCATGCTAAGTCTCATCATTTCTAGTCATTCTTTTAATTAACTCTGTCGGGCAATAAAAAACCACAATAATTCTAAGTTTCATGCATAAACGTTGTTTACTCCCATGCATATATTCACCAAAACACCGAGTGTAGAAATTATCAGGCAATAGCACTGTTGGAATTTGTCCCACATCGGTTAATTATTTCCTCCAAAATTAGTATATGAGCCTAGGCGGTTTCTCCACTCTTTGCCAATTGGTTTGGAGTTGGATGCTTTAACATGGTATCAGAGCTAGGGTTTCGGAGGCTTTTCCCCTTGTCTGTGCCATAGTTGCACTTTCTTTCATTGTGATCCGTGTGTTCCGGATCCTTTGTTTACCTCTCCACGTGCGGGGGAGTGTTGAAATTTGTCCCACATCGGTTCCGTGTGTTCCGGATCCTTTGTTTACCTCTCCACGTGCGAGTCGGGGGTCGCATGTGCGGGGGAGTGTTGGAATTTGTCCCACATCGGTTAATTATTTCCTCCAAAACTAGTATATATGAGCCTGAGCGGCCTCTCCATTCTTTGTCAATTGATTTGGAGTTGAATGCTTTAACACAATTAACAATTATCTAAAGCATGCATATTCTAAAATTGCCGGTTTTCAAAAAAAGACATATCAATTCTTTAGGGAAATGATTTTGCCACTCC
Organism: Rhododendron griersonianum; assembly: GCA_018127125.1. NCBI lineage: Eukaryota > Viridiplantae > Streptophyta > Magnoliopsida > Ericales > Ericaceae > Rhododendron > Rhododendron griersonianum. The sequence continues at coordinate 38,846,982 of CM030795.1, read as the reverse complement.
TTTTTTTTTGTAAAGGAGTGCCGTTAACAAAAAAGGGTGTGACAAAATCAGCAGCCATTCTTTATCCAAAGTTTATGAGATTTGACAGAGGAGTAGCTTAGGATGTTAGGAACAACTTTTATGTTCTACACCAAGTCCGAATAGGACCTTAAGCGAGGTAAAAATGCGATCGAAATCAAGGTGTTCATTCTGCTACAGTTTGCGAAAATTGAAATTCCCGGAGATTCAACGGTCGGAATTGGTCCGTTCAAGTGTCCAGACGTAGCTAAGGCATTATGTAAACGTTGTCTGCCTCTGCCTTAACAGAAATTTGATATGGAAAGGAGAGCTTTTGAAGGAAGGTAGAGACTGGGGAATATGGGGATCCGATGCAATGGACTGGTTAATGGAACTTTTTTTTTTTTTTTTGGTTACGCAGGGTGTTTCTGGGCCAGTTTGCGCACATCACGGGACTAAATTTCTACAGCCCCCACCGGCCTTTTCTAACCCCAAAAGGGTTTTTACGTATGGGTGGTCCCAAGGTTTGTTCGCAATGCAGGAGAGTAGTCTAACTTGGGACCTCGGGGTGGTAAGCCCCTCCGTCCTGGCCGATCACCAATTGCACTATCCCTCTGGGTTGGTTAGTGGAACTTGCGAATAACTCGACCATCCTAGTCTTTTCTACTCTAATAATATACAAAGGAGGAAAACTTGGAAAATGAAAACCCAGCAATACGAAGAAACACAATGCACAATGAAGGATAGAATAACTCCTACTATAACGGAACATATCATAGAAATGAAAAAGGTAAAACAAGTAACATTTCCAAAGTTTCTGGTTAAGATGTACCATTATTAATCCTCAAAATATCCAGCATTCTCCAATAGATAGTTCACTGCCAGTTCTTCATTGCCGTCACAGGCCAAAAATGCCTCGATGACAAGGTCGCTATCGAATCCCATTTCCTCAAGCTAAAAATGGGCCAACGAAACAAAACTTAGCAGAACACATACCAAGTACAAGAGAAACGCAAGTAACAAGAAAGAAAGGAACCGTACTCGTTCTATGGCCTCCTGCTCTGCTAGTATGACACTAAAAGTATGAGGCATCTCCTGCTCTGCTAGTGAGACATTAATAGCATGAGGCATCTCATGCTCATGTTGATAAAAATGCCTGCAAGGAAATGAATGTTGACACAATCAGTAGAGAGGACGATGCCTACTTCTTAACAGAATCACAAACATGTTCCCATTCTCAACTGGTGTTTATATTTCACAGAAGATCCACACTCAAGGAAACCCTTTCTAAGGGCGTGTTCCAGGCTTCTCGGAAAGACAACCGACTAAGACAAATTTACGAAGGGTAAGTCACAACGAGAGAAATTTGCTCTTTTTCTCTCTTTTCCTGGCCGCCTTCTTTTGAAGTGCAAGTATTAAAACTTGAAGGAATGCCACCACATATATCAGAACAATAATCTGAGAGCCCCAAAATCCCAAAAGCGAGAAAGGAATACTACTTATGTAGGTTCCTCAAGCTCACAAAATGTCCTTTTGCGCTCTCCCTAAATGTTTGACGAGAGGCAAGAAGGGGTAAGAGCCAAGCATTATTTATTCCTCTTTCCTACACGTCTATCGAACCAAGGAAACAGAAAGCCCGCTATACCTCAAGGAAAGGCCCAATATATTCCAAGACTTCACAAGGCTCAAATCCCTGCATCCCACTACTCCTACATTGCCTCGAAAAGTTTAAACAAGAAAATTTGCCAATTCACTCACTCTCCTCAAATCTTTGTAAAATGATAAGAACAAGTACCCACCCATCTGAACCGTCCACAGGCTCATTTGTCAATCCTTCGAACAAATCTTTGTGGTCTTCAATAAGTTTTGGAATATCGTCATTGTTCACACGCCCATATATCATTTGAAGAAAATCAGCTTTGTGATCTTTAATAAGTTCTAAAATATGGGGATGTTTTTCCCATAGTCCCTCAAGCGTGAGCTGTAACCGAGCAAACAACACAACTCGTTACAGAAGGAATATATATATTTTCTGATAACAACAGAATGAATATGAACTGTACTATCTGATAACAAAAGTATTCACATGGACCTTTAATATATCGCGATTCTCTTTCAACAGTGGTAGCAAGGCTAGGAACTGAAAAGAAAGCAAAGGAAAAAATCAGATAAATGAGAAAATTCAATAGCCATGCCAATATCTTATACAAGACGATAAGATACAGTTACATCTCAACTCATAACAGCTAGGCAAGAAACTACTTAAACTGAACGCAGGTCCAGTTATTTTAATGCAAATCCTAAAGACCCGACCAAGGGCGGAACTATGAGTACTGTATTGAAGGATGGGCTATAGGCTATAGCCCAGGTCAGTTTTGAAAAAAACAAAAAATTTATATGTAAAATTTAGTCCAAATAATTTTAGCTCAAGCACTCATTCCACGCACCAATCCATTTTAGCCCAGAGCAGATTACGCAGATTACATTTCTGGTTCCGCCTTTGGACCCGACTACCATCACTACAGTCTATAGGCTTCGTAGCTCAAGGAATCCAATCAAAAAGTATAGGAACCAAACCTGTGGGCTATTTCGAAGGAAATCAAGGGGATGTTTAGCGTCACCAGTACCCATTGCAGGTGGAGGTGGAGCTTGAGCTGGAGGGGCTTTGGTAGGAGGATGTGGAGCAGGGATGTAGCCAGGGGCGAGGATCCCCTCGTAAGCGGGCATCCCCTCGTAAGACTCTTTCCTGTGTAAAATTTTGAAAAAAAAAATATAATTGTAACATTTGAACTACGAGGATATCAACATTAATTACTAAAGGCTAAAATAAAACTAAAGGGTTAATTTTGTGAATATTCAAATAATAAACTTCTACCTTTCGTTAGATATAGGTTTAGTGTTTTACAGTTTTATTTCTTTTTATCCTAAAATCTCAATGGCACACCAAATTCCTCCCCCCCTCTCTCTCTCGGCACAAACATCCCTAATTATTAAGATTTCAAAGGTGAAGAGATTTTGGAAACCCTAAGTAATTTTGGTGAAATTTAAGTTATAGGTATGTCTTTCTCCAATTATTGTTCTAAACTTCTCCTAATTCTTTGTTTTTGGACTGGTAAAATCAAGTAACATGCAAGCTCATGTACCAAATTCATCCAGTTGTAATTAATTAAAAAAAATAGATTAACAATAAGGAAAAACAAGACACATACATCAAGATCGATCTCATTAGTTAAACCGATAAATGTATTTATGTTATTTTGAGTTTTAATGTACTTACTTGATCATGCATGTGTATTTATATTTTTTTCTCGCATGTACGGTCGCCCTTGCGTGGTGAAATTTCTGGCTCCGTCCCTGAGGTCGAGGGACATCGGGAGCAAGGACGGAGCCAAGAATTTCATTACACAAGGGTAACCATGTATGCGAGACAAAAAATTAAAAATAAACATACATAACAACGTAAATACATTAAAACTAAAAAAAAGTACAAAATAGCAACACCCATACCTAATTATGTTTTTCATAAATTAACAGATTGCAAAAGCAGTAACGACTTAGAGCATCCACAGTGGTATAATCAAAACAAAAAGGTTTATAAAGTTAGCAACATTTGCTCAAAAAGAGCTCACATTGAAATAACTAAATTTAGAAACATCTTAACAACTCATCAAATTTTAGCCATTGAATAATCAAAACTATAAACCTTTTGCCAATAATCAAATTTAATTGTTTTCACAATTCCTCAATCAAGTATACCATCATTACACAAAAACTTTCTTTCTTCTATTTTCAACATGTTTACAACAAAAATACTTTTAAAAACAGTTTTTATTTTTTTTGAAAAAACAGTTTTTTTACACTTTTTATTTATTAAAACTGTTTTTCCCCTCTCTTTTTTTAAAACAGTTTTATTTCAAAACAAGTTTTTTATTAAAACTTTTTTTCAAAAACTGTTCTTTTGAAAGAAAAACTTTTTATATTAAAAAACTGTTTCTTTTACCTTTTTCCCGAAAACTGTTTTTTTTTTTAAATCAAAGTTTTCGAAAAACTTTTTTCACTTTTTCTAATAACCTATTTTTATTAGTTTGAAAACTATTTTAAAAAAATTGTTTCCTATGTCACAATTTCTAGATTTTTATAACTTAAAAAGGTGATGTGGCAAGTTTTGGTTATTCAATTTTGATTGTACCATTGTGGACCTCTACATTGCTAACCTTAGCAACCCCTTAAATGGATAACCAAAAGATGATGTGGCACCTTTTGATTATCCACTTTTGATTATTCCACTGTGGATGCTCTTACCTCAGTCTATCTAGTTAAACGATTGGGCAAAAACATACATAAAACATACCTATAGCTTAGATTTCACCAAGATGCCCTTAGCCTTTAGAAATTAATGTTGGTATCCTTATATTTCAAAAGTTACCATTATTTGATTTTTTTTTCCTCAAAATATTAGAGGGGGGCAAGCCTATGTACTTTCATAGAAATTTTTTTTTTTAATATAATAGAATTTTTTTTCCTTCTTACAAGGGGCGCGACCGCCCCTACTGGCCTCTCCCTGGTTCCATCTCTGATCGGGAGCAGCACTGTAACAAAAGTTCTGATAATTGTGGTTTGTTTGCCATACATATTGTAACGACCCGGATTTTCGACCCAATTTTTTTTAATACAAATTTATATTGTTAAATTTCTAATTCAATAATTAATTAGATTGAATAATTAAAATACATTATTATGTGTATAATTGATATTATTTACACTCTTGTATAAGATATATATTTATACTTTAGATATACAGGAATTCATATTCATCTCTTATCATTCCTATCTAAACCCTAATTAGAACTCTATTCAAACTAACTCTCCACTTTCCTCCCACACTCTACCATCTCTATCCTTATCCTCCAATCTTATCCTCTCACACTCCCACCACCTCCAAACTTGCACTTCCTCTCTCTGTTACTCCTCTATACATAAACGCGTCAACATACATTCTCATCCTATACATACACGCGTCCACATATATTCTTATCCTATACATACACGTGTCCACATACATTAGAATTAAAGAAAACCCCACCAAATGTGGCACTTGTTCCCTACCCCTCTTATCATTATCATATCCCTCTCCTTCACTCTCCTTCCCCATTCCACCACTTCCACGCTTATCCTCTCACCTTCTCACTACCTTATTCTCTCTCATTATACATACCCACGTAAATCTGAAAATTGAACACCAGTATATTATTTCACTCTCAATCATACTGTTGAGTCTAGAAAAGAGAGAGCGAGAGAAAAAGCTTGAACTCTTTTGATGGAGTTTTAGAGAGAGAGAGAGAGAAAAACGGGTTTCTATATAACACCCCTTCGTATATCACATTCAGGTTCCCAATCAACCATTACATCACCAAGCATCCATAAACCACCTTCCAATCATTTCGAGTCAGCCCCGAGGTCCCCCGTCGCTGTCGTCTTCTCCGATGGTCCGAAACCGTCTGGAACTATTACCCGCTTGTTTCGGCCGGATCCGAGGTAGAATAATCGCTTTCCTACTTTCTCCTATGTATATTAAGTCCCAATATTGTGTAATGGTGAGATAATGTTAAAAATGGAGTCCATCCATCAAAACCCATTAAACTAAATTATACTCTGTTTCTCGGCAAAACAAATGTGAGTACTGGACGAAAACAGTTTGCATGTGGAGTGTTTTATTACAGATTGGTCCTTGTATTGTGTGAATATGCGAATTGAATCCCAGTATTACTTTTTGTCATAATAAAAGAAATCGATCCATGCATCAAAATCCTTAAAACTACAACCTGCTTTTTTTTTTCTTTTTCCGAAAAGTAGAACAGTGATCTCGTGCTTGATTTTTAATCATTGGGCATTAACTACATTAAGGTTCCTCTTGTATGAATAGCTTATGGTTTTAACCTATAACAATGTTTTTAATTGATTTATTATTACTACTGTGAGATTTTAGGTGTGTAAAAATATTGAATGTACTTATTAAACTCTGGTACTATTATTTAAATGTGTGTTGATATTATAACTAATAAGCTAAGAAAATAATTTCAAGAAGTCAGTAACTAGTACGTAGACATCGAAACTTATAATTATGTTAATTTCATATGATAGTAAAGATACTCTCAAGTCCCTATTAAATTATAGTGCACTTAAATCCAATAAAATTTAATTTAATAGAGGCCTAACAGTAGTAAGTTACTAAAATTGCTCTAGGCTTACGAAATAATTAATTAAACCCTCAGGTGAATAAAAAGTCTTATGAAAATAATTGTTCGATAAAAATCTTAAGCAATCCAAAAGGCATCGGCCCAATCCAAACCCTTTGTGTGTTCAATTATTCGTACATATCAATTGTTATATTTGTTTTCTCATTGAAATGTATCGTGTTTGAGCTGTTGTTGATTGTATCATGTTGTACGTGCTAGAATGGACTTAGATTCTTGGGTGGTTACGAGTAGTGACTCACGCAGACGATGTTTAAGTAAATGATAAAATGATAAAGTTGATTGAGGATGTTGGGTGCCGGTAAAGGACCCTGGTATGGTAAAGTACTTTTAGTTGAGTGGGGAAACGGTAAAGAACCCCGAGTATGGTAAAGTACTCAGAGTGTGTGGAGGACGGTAAAGTACTCCGGGTACAGTATTTGGGATACGGTAAAGGATCCTAAATGCGGTACAGTACCCAGTGTGTGTGGAGGACGGTAAAGTACTCCGGGTACAGGATTTGGGATACGGTAAAGGATCCTAAATGCGGTACAGTACCCAGTGTGTGTGGAGGACGGTAAAGGACTCCGGGTACAGGATTTGGGGTACGGTAAAGGATCCTAAATGCGGTACAGTACCCAGTGTGTGTGTGAAGGACGGTAAATGACTTCGGGTACAGTATTTTGGGAAACGGTAAAGGATCTCTGAATACGGTATAGTACCAGTGTGTAGATTAGGGGTACGGTAAAGTACCCAGTGTGTAGAGTTGGGAGACGGTAAAGGATCCTGACAATGAGATAGTGCGACCCCTAATACTGAGTTGTCATGGTGAGCTGTTTCTTTATTATGGTTGTAGGCGAATCCAGACTGAGTACATAATTTAGTAGTATTCGTTTAGAACCCTGGTGCAGGACAAATAAAGGGAGAGTTATTTCATGGGACGGCCAAAGTTGGTGGATGTGGGAGGAAAGGATCTCGTGGGGAGAATCTTTAGATTTCATGTAAGTTGATGGATAGTAAAGAAAAAGACGATATGCTATTATTCTGTACCTTCTGTGTATTGTAAATTATTATATTGTTGAACTGCTAACTGTAGAGTATGGGGTTAGTAGGGTTGAGATTATCTACTGAGTTTCAAAACTCATCATAGTGCCGTTGGGCTGGTTAGGGTGAAGACCTCCCAACTGAGGAAGGGGAGTTTGTCGAGCCTTGGATTCCTTAACCTTAGAAGCTCAGTTATTTTGAAGTATTGTTATTTAAATTTTCAAAAGTATTATCACATTTGTCAAACTCTGTGTTATTTTGTTGAATTGTAAAGACAAATAGATAGTTTTGAATTTTAGTATTTGAGATTTCCGCTGCTAAACTCTGTTTAATAAAATTTTATTTCTTAAATTAGTTTTATAGATTATTAAATCAATTAAAAATAATTTAATTAACGTGTCCGAAAATCGGGGCGTTACACATATTGCATGGATAATTAAGCTTTTGCAAAGCCGATGGAGAAAACACCCAAATTGGTTTTCGTACACTATTTTCCCTCTCCTAACGAAGGAAACTTCAAGGAAGAAGAAATATTAGTAGTACGTAGCAAGCGACATTATGCTTGCCACATGCACGTGTAATTAACGACTTCAGCAACAGAATTCTATTCCATCTCCATACGCAGATGTTTTTCATACAAGTGTACTAAAATGATATGCTGGAGTCTAGTCTCTAGTCAAGTTCTGAGAATATATGGATTGAGAACTGTTTTTTTTTTATAAACGGATGTCTGGGTCAGCTTGCGCGCACATCGATTAATTCGAAGGTCCTAAAACTAACAATCCGGTATAACCCCCAGTGGCCTCGAGGTTTGGAATGTTTGGCCTATGTGGGAATGAAACTTGTGAGCTCAAGGAGGAGCACTTATTGGATTGAGAACTGTTATACCCATCCACAGTGGCGGAGCCAGGATTCCGCCGTGAGGGTGGCACCGTTTGATGGAAATCTAGTTACATGCATGTTGTGCGAAAAAATATGAAGAAAATTAAATAGAAAGTCATTATATTTGGGTTTGTCCTCGGTTTTTTTATATAAGAAAAATAAAGACTTGCACCAACTCTCTTATGGTATTAAAATGGAGGACATTAGAATATTAATTTTTCTTGATTCGAACCAACCATTCTCTAAATTGTAATTTTACAGTATTAGTTTTTTTTTTTTTGTATACCCATAAATATTTGGTCGAATCATATGTTAATCTATAAAAAAAAAATATTTCTTCCGTTCCAAAATGAGTAACCTTTTTCGGAAAACGTGTCATTTTCAGTTGCTTATATCTTTCAATATGAGTGTTTAAAAATATGCAATATGAATCTTATTTGATACAGTAGATTTTAGTTAGTTCTATTAATTAAACAAAATTTTCAAAATCACATAAAATTTCATAAATCGAAAGATAAAAATATTTTAAAATGACATGAAATCCCAAAAAAGTCGCTCATTTTGGGAACGGAGGAAGTATGTGTTTGAAAGCGCGGGTAACACCTACCCCATCCTCCTCTACATGAGCAAAGCTTGTCGAAATTTACAAATTTTGTGGTATTTATTCAAAAATTTAGAATGTGTGTTTATGTGTGAGAGAGATGTGAGGAGTTATGGGAATATAAAGGAGAACATATAAAGCTACTTAGGGCTTGTTTGACATTTTAATTAAGCTAGTAAGTCTTTTTGTCCTTATTTAAATTTTTTTTTTTGTATTTGTTAATTTTTCATCAATTTTTTTGAGGATTATTGCTTTTTCATGACGAGAGAAATTTAAAAAGTAAAAAATTAAGATAAAAATTCAATTTTTTTTTAATAAAGATGAAAAATTAGCTTATTGTCTTATTTTCGTCTTTATTCAAAAAAATTAGATTTTGATCATAATTTTTTACTTTTTAGATTTCTCTTGTCATGAAGAAGCAATAATTCTCAAAAAATTGACGAAAAACTAATAAATGTGAATTTTTTAATAAGGACAAAAAGACTTTCTGACTTAATTAAAATACCAAACAACCCCTTAGGAGGTTCGAAATCCCGTGACCTGGTCCGTAAAACATGCCAGACTCCTCAACCAATAAGCCGAGGCACCCTTTTTGTGAACTCTTTGTGTAACTTTTAATTTAATTTAAACTTAGGCCTAGTTTAGCATAATAAGCCAAATTAATAGCTTTTTTATTTTTATTCAATTTCTTTTCGCATTTGTCAGTTTTTTGTCGATTTTTTTGAGTTGTTTCGTCATGATTAGAGAATCTCATAAGTAAAAAATTACTATTGAAATCCAATTTGTTTTGAATAAAGACAAAAATAAGCTAATTTTTCCGTCTTTATTTAGAAAAAAGTAGATTTTGATTGTAATTGTTTACTACTTTTTAGATTCCTCACGTCATGACGAAATAATAATTCTCAAAAAATCGACAAGAAACTAACAAATACGGATTTTTTTTGAATAAGGAAAAAAAATAGAGTATACCATTTAGCTAATAATGCCAAATTAAGCTAAGGCTTTGTTTGGAACTTAGGGAAAATGATATAAAGTAAAGAAAAAGAAAATGAGAGAAAAACTAGAAGAAAGATGAGAGAAAATATCCAAACAATTGGAGGCAAATTTTATTAGCTTTCGTTTCTTTTCTCACTTTTTCTAAGTTTCAAATTACTGTTGTACAATTATTATTATTTTTTGAATATATCTGAAATGGGGTGGCACGTGCCAATCCTCCCTACTTTGGGGATGTTTCGGTTTCTTAAAAATAAACTTTTAAAAAAAAAGGTAATTTCAATTTTCAAGTTTAAAAATTAAGTGTTTACGCAAATAATTTTTCTACCAATATGGACATTGTTTGATAGATCTCATTGAGATCTTTTAAACGGTGCAAAAAAATTAAAAAATTATTTTTTATTTTCTTTATATTTGAACTTAAAATTACTTCTTTTTTTAAAAAAAAATATTTAAAAAGAAAACGAAACGGGACCTTACTCTTTCTCCTTCTTCTCCCCCTCCTCCTTCTTCTTCTCCCCAGCTAGATCCTTCTCCACCCGACGCACGCTATGCAGAATCTGCGCCGGCACGTCGATCTGGAAGAACCTCGTGAAAGATCTGTCGTACTCGATCAGCTTCTTCGCGTACGAGCTCTTGTTCCACCAGCGCGCCCCGGCGCACTCCAGCACGAGGTTCTCCCCTTTGATGAGTTGGTCGCCGAGAAACTTGGTCTCCTTTGCGGGCCGGTGGACGTCCTCGTTCAGACTCTTGATTTCTTTGAATATTGGGGTAATCCGCTCTACGGTTGATTTGAGTTGTTCCAATAGGGATCTGAATTGTTTGGATCTGGTCCATACTTTCTCGATGGCATTCAATATTTTGCCGCACAAGACATCGAAGAGAACTCCGAGGACAATACCGTCCATTATTTCGATTGGTGGCTCTTTTCGGAAATTCCAGGGTTTCGGGTTGGGGTTGTGGAGAATATAAAGCGGAGATTAGAAGCCTGGCTCCACTGGCTGGCTACACAGAGATTAGAAAACAATTTGAAAAAACAAATAATTCTACCATCATACCCATTCACACACCCACACTCACAATAAGGACAATAAGGATGGTGTAGTGAAAAAATTCACTGTAGTAAGTGTGGTGTAGCCGTGTACGTAGTGAGAGATTAGAAGTGTACTTGGCGTATTCCCATTCATTTTTGTTACGATTGAGGGAACGTATTAATCTTGTTGTTGGGGTTTTGGTGGGACAGAGCTTGAAGAAACTTGGCCGTTCCCGCGTGCAGCTAGAGGAATCAGTTGGTGAGGAAGAAGAAGACACAGCAAGCAAGACGTCTGTCCTCCCTCTGTCTCAGTAAATAAGTGGTTCAGATTAAAATGAAACTTAGAATTTTTTAAAATTTGAACTATTTAAAACACTTTTAGCCACTGTTGAGATCTTATAAAACACCCCGATCCGAGAAGACAACAGTGGACTCGGTTCCTGACCACTTTGGAACTATCCAGTACCGTCCAGTTTTTTATTTTTGTCAGCCCACTCGGATTCATTACAATAATCAGAATCATTCATTTTATAGAGCTCGTCGAGTTCTTCTTCAACTATGAAAAAAAACTCGAGTCACTGTTTTTTTTTTAATTAGCACCCCTAGTCCCAACGAAGAAGTAATTTGGTGTGGGAGGTCACCAACCTCGGACAAGATGGATTTTTTGGTAGTACAATTGCATAATTAATTATTGGTTTTGTTAACGTATGCCTTCAGACATATGATAAACATGATACATTATCTTTCATTTATTTCTTTTTTTTTTTATAGAAAATCTAAGTTCTAAATACTAGCCATAAACTCTTCATTTATTGTTTTTGAAAGGATCAACTTTTTTTGTTTTCGACTGAAATACCTCCATCAAATATATACCTTCCCCCCCAAAAACTTTCGGCTCATTCCCTCTCAAAATTAATTGTTTCCTTTTTCCCAATCAAATGAACCTCCAGTGGACAACTGGCTGGATAAAGGTTTGTGTATTCAAATAATTTTTCTTTTTTCCCTCTACAATTCATTTGGCTCCCTCCATTTTTTTTTGCCTTTTCACATTCCATGAACTTTTGACATGCATCCACAATTTAGTGTGTTGCAATATTACGAGGACAAGTATAGTCAAAAGCACAAGGTCTTGTGGGATGGTGAGAAGCAGGGGCGGAGCCAGGAATTTTGATTAGTGGGGTAATTAGATAAATATGCAATATATTTTTTCTACACACAAGTCCAAAAATAACTAAATTAAAAGGTTAATTATAAGATTGATATGCACTAATAATTCATTTTTGCCTCATAATTGGCCCCAAAAGACTTGTTAAATTTGAAAAATAATACATGATAGTCTTATTTCTAACACTATCAACTCTCGAAAAGAAGAGAACGTTTGAAATTTCTATGCACTTAAAACAAGTTGAAACAAGTTGAGGCAATTTAGAGATTTTTTGTGGGGTCAAAATAACTAAATTATACATATTCCTATGAAAATTTGGGGTCAAATTAGTAAAAATAGGGTAAAAACTATACCTATCTCTACGAAAATTTGACAGCCAATGGGGTCGGCCACCCTCCCTTGTACCCAAGTGCCTCCGGCCCTGGTGAGAAGGCCACCTTTACATGCAAGCACTTTGAATTTTGGGGCATTTTTTGTCGTCACATTCTATGTATATTTCTTCACAAAGATTGCTATCGAATTCCACCGGCTTATCTATCATATCGCTGGTGTCGTGAAGCATTATTAAGTGGAAAAGAGATGCGTCTATTGAATGATCCAAATCTTGTAGCAATGGAAAATATTGAGATTGAAGACAATGTTAATGATGGACTTGATACAGATTGTTTTTGTTGATTGCCCTCCCATTCCAAAGACAAAGGGGCATCCGAAGCAAAAAAGAAATGAAAGGTGGGAAACAGTTGGGGAAGCGAAAGAAACATTGTGGATTTTGCAAGCATGCCAGCCATAATATCTCTATCTATCTAGAAAAGGAGAACGCTACATTCTCAAATGGAGCAAATAAAAGGAAGAAAATGACTTCAACAGCTGAAGAGTTGAACCCAATTTTTTATTTGAAATATAGATTAAAGTTTTCAGAAGAATCGTACATGATTTTGGATGTTGATTTCAATGTAATGAAGGATCTAAGTATTGAATATATATCTGATATGAGCCTTTTAGTTTTTCAAATAATTTTCGATGCTGGTCAAGTGCATGGAAAGTGAAAATGAATCAATTAATTTTGGAAGGGAATGAGCCGAAAGTTTTTGGGAGGGAATGTGTATATTTGATGGGGGTATTTCAGTCGAAAACAAAAAAAGTTAATCCTTTCAAAAATAATAAATAAAGAGTTTATGGCTAGTGTTTGGAACTTTAGATTTCTCATACAAAAAGAAATAAATGAAGGAGAATATATAGTGTTTATCATATGCCTAAAGGGCATACATTAATAAAACCCATAATTAATCTGCTAGCTTTATGTTGTGTTTTCTTTGCTTTTCAAATTTTTTTTTTAAAGATTGCCCCTAAATTCCTCTTACTTTCAATTATTTCTTTCTCTATCTCTCTCCACTTATTATCCCTATTATTTTTTCAATTTTTTTTAAAAAAATCAATTCAAACATAATATTAATGAGTGGAGCACAAGAATTTTTGTCTGTGGCTTGCCATTCGGTGACTCGATTCAAAGCACATGCAAGTTGGAAAAAACAACCCCAAACGGGCCGAACCTCACTTACTGTACGAAAAGATAAGAGCATCCACAATGGGTGTGCTAACTAGTGTGTTAATTGTGTGTGCTAAGACTTAGCAAACAAAAATGTGTTTTTTGTGCCACAATGCATGTGTGTTAGAGTGTGCTAAATCTAGTAGTGTGTTAGCATGGTTATTAAGTTTGGCAACCAAGCTAACAAACAATAAGTGGGCCCTATCTCTATAAATCCAAATTTCAACCATAAAACATAAATGCTCACACTACTTTTTTTTTATTATAGCCATTGTTTTGACATTATTTTAAAGAGTTAACACACTCCTAACTAACCTATTGAGGTACTCATATATATCTTAACACACTCCTAAGTTAACACATACTTGTGGGACCCATTTTTTATCCTAACACATACCTTAACAAACATTTTGATACATAAATATAACACACCCATTGCGGATGCTCTAAGAAAGCGATGTACAATAGGAGTAGCATTATTGTACGAAACCCAACCTTGTGTCCCCACTAATAAATAGGTCCTTGATTGCTTTCCCACTAATTAATAGGTCCTTGATAGCTTTCAAAATGGAGAATGATACACCCACCGAATTCCACCCACCGCACGCTGTTGGATTTTTGCTATGTGGGATATGTGATATTGAAAAAGAAAAAGAAAATAATTATGGTTAGTTGGCCTTTAATTGGTTCGGTGGAGTTAAGCAGTAAAATGGGTTGGTTTTTTGGTGAATGAGATTTTCTAGAAATCCCTCTTGCTAGTCTCTATGGTTCAAAGTGCTCCTTAAGTAGGGTTTGTCAAGCAAATTATTCCATCTAAATAATGAGATATAAGCTTGTGTAATGATCACAACTTCCCAAAATCACCTATTACAAACCTCACGACTAGGCCGGTCATACAATTTCCTCATTTTTTACCTTATTTTCAAATACAAATATGTTAATCTCTCTAAATTTCCTTCATTATCCACCGAAGAAGGAAAGAAAGATGTAATTCTTTATGGTAAATTGTACCCATGGTACAGTATCGAATTTGCCGTAAATTTGAAGTGTCTTGTGTCTTTGCAACATTGAATTGCACACCCATCCTGTGTAGCACACCAGATTTTGGATGAACCTCAATTTGAAGCCGTGTCACATGTTTTTGTAGTGGGCCGAAAATACCGAAGGTTCAAAGGGGTCAAAACGATGTATTTCAGTGACCCATCGGCCTAATTCATTCGGATTCCGTACGACCACTGTTGGAATGTGTCCCACATCGCCTGGACATTCCCCGTTTGTGCTGGTTATAAGGTCTCAGTTTCCCTCTTCTTAACACCTGGGTTTTAAGGAGTAGTGTGGGCTGGGCTTTTCAACTTGGTATCAGAGCTTGGTTGGGCCTTTGTTTGGTGGACCGTTGTCCGGTTACCATGTGTTGTGGTCCAGGAGGGTGTGTTGGAATGTGTCCCACATTGCCTGGACATGCCCCGTTTGTGCTGGTTATAAGGTCTCAGTTTCCCTCTTCTTAACACCTGGGTTTTAAGGAGTAGTGTGGGCTGGGCTTTTCAACTACCACCGAAGAACCGTGACATCTGTGCACTCGGCTTCCGAAGAGTATATGGTCCGCCGACTAGTGCGATTCTGGCTACCCTGGAGTAATAATTCGTCGTCACGTTCGGAGAGATTTATGTTCGGTAAGCTCGTCCCTTCAGGAAAATCATTACGCTTGGCAGTCGTTCCTTCGTGACGGTCTCTCTTCGGCAATAGCTTGGTTCGGCAGTCAGCATGTTCGTCTACGGTCATTCAACGGTCAAATAGTATCAGAACGAAAGTGAAGTCTCTGTCCGATGTGATGGCTCTGACATTGAATAGTGCGACTCCGTCACCCACGTGGGACGGTGGCTCGTAAATATCTCTGACACGTGACGTCAGCCGAACAGCACGACACGTGGAGGCAATCTAACTTGCTTTGCACTCTCAGGTTGCCTATAAATAGAAGGCTCGTCGGAGCTTCTACCTTGAGAAACACCCCCCTTCGGTTTGCAGGTACTCAGGAGTTCTCTATTCATCTTCTCAACTCAGGACGAAGGAAGGAAAAGGTTCAAGGTGGAATTAACCCCCCACAGTTTTGTATGTCAATATTACCCGAACATGAAAAGGCAAGAACTACACATCGCTAGAAGTTCAAGCAAACAAGGGTAAATAGGAAAATCCAAAGACCAAAGTGCATGAGTCACAACTGATAAGAACCCCCATACTCAGATGATCTTCTCCTTTCCTTGCGGCTCTCTACTTCAATATGTTCATGAAAGGCACCCTTAGCAGTTATTCCCCTAAAACAACCAAATCTGTTTCTTGTTTAACCAACCAAATTTTTTCTTTGTTGGAAAATATTGTAGGATATAATATTTTATTTTAAGTGTGAATGAAAATTGATTTATTTTGGAGTTGCATCTTTTTATTGGCACTTGTTCGCCGTGGACGGACGCGTCCTTCACGAACAGACGTGCCTCTTTCCTTGGTGACTTTTCGTAGAGTTACGAGTTGGCCTATAAATATTATTTCCTTCGTTCATTTTTAGAAGTTGATTTTTCCTTCATTCAAGTTCATTCATATGAGAGAGTTACAAACACAAGGTGGTTCGCCAGGCCCTCCAATTGAAGTGCTGCTTTGGGGGATTCCGATCAAGTAGTGCTGGGAGATAGTCGTCCAATACAAACCGTGAGCACCGTTGCGGGGGCGAAATCTGTCTTAAGTACAGAGTGTCGCACACAAACACTCGCCTTGATCACCAATTTGTTTCCATCAATTTCCAGGTTTTGAGTCTTGATTTTATTGCATTCAGATTATCGGTTTTTAACACAAAATGTAAGCACATTTTTCCAACATTCTTTGTTCGGAACCTATACGAAACAAAATTTCTCTTTCTTTCATCTTGCTCTCCCCATTTTCCATACAGTATGCAATTCTGCCCGAAAACAAAAAGATGCAGCCAGCAATCACCACAAAACGTTGGAGTAGAACCATTGTAATGAGTGGAGAGAGAGATAGAGAAATTAGAGTAACAATCGAGAGCAAATTTATTGGAAACCGTGCACAGAGAGAAAAGGTTGAGACTTGAGTCCCAAAACGAACATGGTTAATGCTCTTGGGTTGTTGGAGATCACCAGGAAGGAACTACTGGAATGAAAGGTTAGTACTAATTGCTTCATGAGTCTAAATAACACCCTCTCTTCTTCGAAGAGGTTCCTGTACAGGACGATGGTGTGGAGATAACTGCAAATTCAATACATCCAGGAGCAATTGCCACCAATGTATTCCGTCATTACAGGCTTAGTAGCGGTGATATTTTTCCCCCTCTTCGTGGTGCCTGCTCATGACCCTATGGGAAGAAGAAAATTTATTGATTATGCTCAATTTTCTGAGACCATACTGTGCAATGCATGATGAGCCAGTTTATGCACATTTGTTTTCATCTTACGAAATCAGACTCAGACTTCCATATTTTCTGAAAGAGGCCTAAACGTTTCAGATTAATGAAAGAAGGCCTTTTCTGAGGATATTGTGACCTTGTAATGCTTTTCTGTGAAGTAGCTAATAACTATAAATGACATGGTCGTGATAATAACTGGTAAAACAAAATGTCGGAGAAGAATATATGGGAAAGTAAAACGTTAATGAAACAAGTTTAGCTTAATAGTAAGGAAAACTTGTCGATCTCCTTTGCCTTATGCTTAGGTAATTATATTACTTGGTACAGTGGTAGAAGCTTGTGCGCTACTGCCAAGTTTGGAGGCAACTATGATGCAAGTTCTGCTGAATATGGCTGAGCGCAAAAAAAAAAAATCCTGCTGAATATGATGAGGTTCACACCTCGTCTTACACTAGTAAAACCCTGTCTTTATGGGACTAGGCCGACCAGCATTTGTGAATTATTTTTTTGGTTCCTTATTCTTTTCTGTTTCAGCTAATGCTTTAGAAGTTATCTTAAGACATGCATAGCAGAGCTTGACAAATTCAAGAACTGCTGGAGTTGCTTCTGTTTCATGCATACGATAAAGTTCCGTAGGTTTTATACATTGATGTTCTGATATTTTTTACTCCGATGCAGGTCTTGTTAATGTGCTTGGTAAACATGTGCTTAAAAATGTTATGAATAATGGAGTGTCTTTGGAGTGTCTTGTAGAGGGTGGCAACTACATGCTATGCGGCATTGCACCCATCAGGTTAAAGGAATGAGTGGCAGATATTTTGCAGATTGCAACTTAGCCGGAGCAAGCTCACGAGCAAATGATACTAAACTGGCAAACAAACTTTGGGATCTCAGCTTGAGCTTGATTAACGGATGTACCCGTGCTTCACAAAATTCCTTGAGGTTAGTAAAGTTAACCACATTGCTTTCTGAAAGGGGAAGCCATACATATTCACCGTTAGCCAAACCTAAAACTACATAGCAAGTGCGTGTGTATGTGCTGTTGTATCCACGATTTTTGTTAATTGTCTTCGTTTCTTCTGCAAAAGTGATAAGAAAAAGAAATACAAAAGAGAAAGAAATGGAGAAAGGGGTGCAAAAAAATGCAGGATTAATCTGGATTATGTTCTGCCTTGCCACATGCTTCTAGAAACCAAAAGGTGCACAGCTTGTGGCTGAAACAATGGCTGCTGTAATTTCAAGTGCTTTTATTTCATTACATTACACTTTGTATGTTCGGGCTTTATTAGTAGTATATTCATGCATATGGATGTTCGATCTAATTGCTTTTGGGTTCCGGTTCCTGCATACTGAATATTTCTTTTTCAACAGATAAAACTCAGGTTCCTGCATAATTTCAAGTTCCTGCATACTGAATATTACTGAATATTTCTTTTTCAACAAGGACCGCAGACAGCAACCACTTGTGGTACCGAGGCCACATGATGGTCAACTTGTTAATTCTGTTACATTCTTGACTGCTCCTCATCCCAGATCACATTGTTCTCATAACAGAGGTACATCCTTTCAGAGCATATATCTGTTTCGTTTTAACAAGTTCTTTTTTTTTTTTTTTGGTGAAACGGAAACTTGTTTTAACAAGTTCATTGAGTAGGTTTCCTGACCTTGCTAGTTCAGGTCAATAATTTGACAATGAAATGTCTCTGCCCTTCTTGAATGGCACGGTAGGTAGTGTACCATTGTGAAAGTGCATTCTTGATTTGGATGGAAATATTGTGATGGTGCTGCAGATATGAAATTTGACCTAACAAATCCCAAGTTTAAGAGTTCTTAATTACTTTCATATGCTTTTCAACAAGCATGTTCGTCAGATGCGTTATTCTGTATAATGCTTAGAAGAATGTTGACAGGGTACAACGAATCGGGAAGTGAAGATATGGACCTTAGCAAGTGAAGATGGCTGGCTGCTCCCTATTGATTCTGAAGCATGGTTTGTACCCAGACATTGAACTTCAAGAGTTAGTTCATCGAAATCTCAGATTGAAGAGTCATTCGTTAAACAAGTTGTGGCCCTGTCTCAAGCAGGTCTCCTCTTATTAGCAAATGCCAAGAAGAATGCTATATATGCTGTACACTGAGAGTATGGTCCCAATCCGGCCACAACTATGATGAGAATGCACCTATGATGAGACATATATCTATAGCTCTGGTTGGATGGACGCCACCACCTTTGCAGACTTTGTTACTTCGAGATTGGAATCTAGACCTATAGCTTTGCCAACTGTAGCCAGCAATATTGATATT
This sequence comes from Rhododendron griersonianum, assembly GCA_018127125.1. NCBI lineage: Eukaryota > Viridiplantae > Streptophyta > Magnoliopsida > Ericales > Ericaceae > Rhododendron > Rhododendron griersonianum. The sequence continues at coordinate 38,827,775 of CM030795.1, read as the reverse complement.
TCTTGTGGTGCATCGATCACCTCCTTTACCTTTGAGTCCGCGGTTGTCTGAAACACTCTCCAGTTTAAGAAGTCCAACAAATAGCTTTGAGACAGGTCCTGTGGTCGATGATGGTGGTGGAGATCAACACATCGTGGAATATTCAGTTGATGGGCAAATGGATAAAAAAAACTATGGGTACATATAAATATGTACATATTGTGCACATATGGATTTTGTGGGGCCCACCTCGGGTCCCACAAAGATGATTCGAACCGTCCATTATTTTTAAAATATTTTTTTATGGAACCCTATAAAAATCCAGCTCAACCCGATATCAGTAAGGATTTTTTCGGAATTTGTAGGGGCGAAACTACTTAACTGCTCAGTTTCGCTCCTACAAATTCAAGAAAAATCCTTACCGATATCGGGTTGAGCTGATTTTTTATAGGGCTCTATAAAAAATATTTTAAAAATAATGGACGGTTCAAATCATCTCTGTGGAACCCGAGATGGGCCCCACAAATTTCATATGTGCAAGATATGTACGTATGATATGTACCCATAGCAAGACAATGGATAGCCTAGGCTGGTGTTTCTGTACTAGAGTTTTGAGTAGGTGATGAACATCATTCATTGATTCCTTTGTATTTTGTTATTCTTCTCCATTAGTCAAAGTTTGGTTGTAGAGATGTTCAGTAAAACTACTATAATCAATACACTTGTAATAAAAGATTCTAGGCTGGTAAGCCATGGCATGGTGTGATTTTACCATAATACCCTCTGAGCTTTTGTCTTTTGTTTAGTTCTGCAGGTGTTTGTGTATGGGTAGATTCGACATTCTACGTTATTGTTGAAAACGGTGTCGCTGAGAGCCCGTGTCTCGCGTTTACACTTCGTACCCTTTCCTGTTGTCACCGAATTCTTGTACTGTGTGTTCTTCGAAGCGTTCGATCGAGAGAGGAGTGACAGAGATATGATCGGTCGTCCGGTTTTGGCGCCTGAAATTGGTACTCAGTCTGGTCATTTCGCCGAATTTCTTGTACTGTGTACGATTGGCGCCGTCGTCGAACGAGAGGCATGGGTAGGTTTTGGTACTTCGGTTCCGTAATTTATTGAAATTTTGTACCTGTTTAGCCGAATTGGTTTTCGTAGGTCATAATGGCGACACTGTTGGTCCGGCGGTCCCCGTCTTTAAAGGGGATGCAAGACCAATTCTTGGTTCAATGCATTCCGGCCATGCTAGAATGAAAGAGGAGGTGTGAGGAGAGGTAAATTATTGATTTATTTCCATTTTCGATCGATTGGATTTTGATTCGATTAGACGATTTGGGGAAAATAAGAATTTTGCTGACCAACTTTTGAACAGATTTTACGTTTGCGAGAGTTTCGATTCCGATCTGATTCCATGATTTAGGGAAAAATTGTTTTTCAGACCATATTTGGTGCAGATGTTATGTCGGCGAGCCACTGGAATAGGATTGAACTAAATATTCAACTAAGAATAAAATTCACACGCATTTCTGGTCTAGGTTCATTCTTGAAGAAAATTATCCCATATTGCACAGAGCGATATAGTTTAGCCTTGTTTGAGCTGTTTTTTATCTTGTCTGCGTGTGGATTTTGCTGCCGTTTAGTGGTCTTTGGAATATTTGTGTAGGAGTGTTAGGTATTTTGCGATCATACTAGCAATATATCTGTCAACTTTTATGTAATTTTTGGAATTGCGTTTAAAGGTTTCTTGTTTAGTATGGCTGTAAGCTTTCAGGATGCTTTGGCATCTACTTGCCCGCACTTTGTGGAAGCTTTGCGGGTGCGCCGCTGTAGGCTTGGAATAGATCCTGGAGCAGTGTACTATTTGAGGATTTCAAATGATACAGTTGTAAGAGTTGGAGCGTCAACGTCACGGAGCACACATAACTTGCAGTATACCGCCGCTGTGCCTGGTAAAGATGGTATTTGGATCTAATGGTTTATAAAGTCGGTATTTGGAAAGCTGAGCCTGTATTTTGTTCATTTGTAAGTATAAGTTTGAGCTAGAAAGGTCCAGTACTCTGGCTTAACTTCATTCTGCAGAGTTCCTTACAATGACAATGGCTCATAGCTTTTTGAGAAGCCTATTTTGTATTGCCATATCTGATTGTAGAGTGTCCGAAGAACACACACACTTTGTAAATGGCAATGAAATTGCAGGCTATTGTGTTTTCTTTGTGTTAATTAAATTGGATGTGCTTTTATATTTTTATAAGTACAGTTCCCAGTTTGTGGAGGTTGGAATGGCTTATTTTACGGACTGTGTTTATTAAGGGCTTTTTCCCACCGTTACGTTGTTGGGATTCTGTTTGATATTTGGAAAACCCTAAAAAGTATTTGCCTTTGCTTGCACATTGAAAATAGTTAGTTTTGGAAGGGTTCTTTAAACGTCCTAGACGCATGGACATCGCTTGCCAAGTTGACCCTTTGGTGGCTGTATTAAAACCTGTTTTAGGTGGTTGTGTTGTGGGAGATAATTCTCTCTTCTTTTTTTTTTTTGTGTGGCTATGTGAGATGGTAATTAGTATGAGCTGCAATTTATTCCTCACTTCTACAACTCATCTGTTGTCTGATTTTAACCTATCTGTATGATTGTTGTATAGAGGATTATTACAGTTAAGACGATCGATTGCAAACCAGATACAATAAACTATTTAACGAAAAACCAGCCAACGATATGAGTAAAACTTGGAATTTTATTGTGTCCCGGCCTTGGCCGCCACCATTGCTGCCGTAACTTAACTGTAAGCAAGTGCTGCCTGCAACCACCTCGCCGTCTCTGTACTGGTGGCCTAAGGATAAAGACAGTTTATCTGCTGGTCTGGTCTATTAATGTTGGGTTGGGCTCTGGATATCTACCAGACGTTTACTTACAAAGAGACATCACAATAGTTACAAAATGAGTATGTTGTCTGCCATTTAATCTCTCAGAAGTTGATTTACTTTTCAGTTTCCTGCTGTCTTTGATTTCCAACTTAATTCTTGCTCATAATAGTTGTCTTTTGTTTGATAGACTTTCCACAAATAGGCGTTCTCTCAGTCTTCTATTTGCAGTATTGATTTTTCCCAATATTGCACAGGTTTGCTGGCAATATTTATTACTTATATTTGGTAGAGCAGGGTTTTGGGGTTCAAGTTGCAGATGGCTTATGTCTACAGCACATTGACTCGGGCAATATTGCCAGACCATACAACATAAATCGGCTGAATGAACAAAATCCTTAATGTTCATCTCCAAAGAATCCATCAGGTGTGAATGAGCAGAATCTGTAATATTCACCTCCAAAGAATCACCAAGTCTTGATCACTACCTCCTGAAGGACCAGAGCTCATGCTATCACGTTCTTCGTTAGTGCAACGCACTAATGCACGATTTTGATTTCAGATGCACATACTGTGTTTGATTGGTGAGCAAGGGAGATCATTTCCATCCAATGTATCCTGCCATATTCATAGAATTCCTTTTTTCCGGAAGTTAATAGTTTTTCTATATGTTGTGGTTACTGATTTGAGCTATATTGGAGTGATTGTATTTGATTCAAATGGATTAGAGGATATTAACCCTTGGTAGTACCAGCTATGTCTTAATTGTAGTTGGAATATTTGTATTGAAGAAGGCATGCGAAATATTCCCCAGCGATTCTGTGGTGGTTTAGACTATTGCTTGGTTAGGACGAGAACATGTATTGACAAAAGATGATATGTACATTGTGATGGGAATCTAATCTGATCCAAGATTTTCAGTTTCATTCAAAGTTACTGAAGTTGACAAACAGTTGTTGTGTTTGATTGTTTATTTTTTGGATTAGATTATAGAATAGATTTTGGGGTGAACTTTAAGCAAGTTTAATGGGATGTAATGTAATTATGATGAATGTAAGTAGTATGGATATCTTGTAAAAGGGATGTTAAGTTTTAGCACTTTGGTTTGTTTGCATTCAATCTCCAGATATTTGAATCCGTGCGAAGCGTATGTCGAAAGTAAAAACCGTTGCAACCTCATGGCAAGCGTATGTATCCGTGTGCTTCCTGCTCTATACTACAAATTGTAATCTATTCAGTGGATACTATCATACACGAAAACCAATGGGTTTTTTTATGAAATACCTATATATTCTATTAACCCAGCTTTTAGCAATTTAAAATTATAATTGAAAACCCCAAAAAAAATACCCAGGTTGGCAAAATAAGTAAGGCATCGTTGTAAAACAGTACCATTTTGATAGCTTATTCTACTTGCCAGTACTATGTATGTTTAATGACTTCTACCATTTTGTCGTTTTGAAAATTCTGCACTTCTATGCTGGAACAAAGCATAGGTAGTCAGAATTTTGTACGCCTGCACCGCAGCTCACATCTTCTATAGCTATAAAATAACTTCTTCTCATCGCCTATGAAATAAAATTTCAATACAACTTACCTATTCTCTTCATAATTCAATACCTTACTTCTCCACTCTTCCGCTTCTGCGTCCAAACTACTCCAAACTACAAACACGGTAATGACCGACGGCCGAAGAAAACTTCCAAATAACAAATCAACAGATGAGCACGCGAAAATGTGCAACGCACGTGCATTACACTAGTAAACCATAAAGATCATAGCTATTGGTCGTGATTGTAAGTTTTTCATCACGCTTTTGCTACCGTGATGGATTTGTATGTGATTGTAAGTCACGTTCTTTTATCATGGTTATAAACCGTGATTGAAAGAGAGAAACAATCACGGCCAAAAAGCGTGATCGTTTTTCTTTTATCAGAGTTATAAGCCGTGATTGTTTCTCTTGGGCATGATTGTTTCTCTTTTTGGGTGTGATTGTATGTCACTTTAGATCACGGTTTATAACCATGATTGAAAGTTCAAAATAATCACACCATAAATTGAGATTGAAAATCATTGCGCGTGATCTTTTTTTGTATCTATTAGACCTTCTTTTCTTGTCATTGTCAAGTTTCGAACCCATGTACCATTGGTTGATTTTCCAAGCCCTTACCACTAAGCTAGCCAAGAACTTTTGTTACAATAGGAAAACAAAAATATTTACACTTACTTCTTAAAGTGAGAAACTTTTTTTTTCCTTAAAATTTGCTGAATTTTTTGAAATGCAATTAACATGATGTAGACAAACTTTATGAAAATTATCACAACCTGTATATTGTAACATTATGGACAAACTTTATATTTTTTTTTATAAACTAACCATTTCACATGAATTTTGTGTTTATATTGAATTTCAATTTCAATGGTGGCTTCCCAATTAGATTTTAATCCTTTTCAGACAAGGCTAAGCCATAATAATATAATTGTTTTTTTACCTAATGTGCCAAACACTTGAAAGACATCCGAAATAACTAAATTTTACTACTATAATAAACCATAAAAATCACAACTCGCCCACGTGAAAATCGGGCACTGATGGAACCTAGTCATGAAATTTGCCCTCTCTCTCTCTCTCTCTCTCTCTCTCTTGGGCGTGAAGATGAAGATGAAACATAAAGATCTTTAGGGGTGAGTGTAATTAGGGCTTATCTTCTTACCTTTCATAAAAAAAAAAAAAAGAAGATCTTTTCAAAGTCCTTTAACAACATTGTTTTCATCATATAACTTTTCAAAACCCGCCTAAATGAGTACCAGCCCGCCCACGTGAAAATTTAGACCGCGCGCCTAAAATGGGTAGGCTTTTTATCTCGCCGCAAGAGTGAGATCATTTATCTCGCTTTTTCCCGCGCTAAAGTTTTTTATCACACTACAAGGGTGAGTTCTTTTCTCTTTTATCTCGACACAAGAGCGAGATCTTTTATCTCATTTTTTTCCGTCTTAAAATCTTTTATCACGCCACAAGGGTGACGTCTTTTCTCTTTTATCTCGCCATAAGAGCGAGATCTTTTATCTCATTTTTTTTCGCCCTAAAATCTATTTATCACACCGCAAGGGTGAGGTTGTTTTTCTTTTATCTCGCCGCAAGAGCGAGGTCTTTTATTCCATGCTAAAACCCACTTTTTATCTCAGTTTTGGACTTAAACTGCGATAAAAAATTTTAAGCACCACTTTTTATCACGCTTTCATTGAAAACCGTTATCTTTGTGAATCTCCTTAGTGTGACGCATATCTATTATTGTAGTATTTAACACACACACACACTCTCTCTCTCTCTCCATCGGAAATTTATGGATTTTATTTTATTTTATTTTATTTGAAAAAAAAAATGGAGAGTGCCGTTAACAAAAAATGGAGTGGCAAAATCAGCACCCATAACTTATCGACAGAGTTTTTGAGAATTATGGTTATTTATAGGATTATTTTAGCAGAGCTGTTTACAAGCTTCTAGGTCGTCTCTCTTATCTTATTCTTTGTCTGATGCCCGTCTATTGTCACATGATCATAATCAATGTGCAAGAGAAGGGGATGAAGATTGAAGAATTCAAATTTTGCATTTGAGAAACAATGCAATGCTTTTGACAGTGAAATCACTTCTGGTGATTATGAATTGTTAAAATATGAGAAAAGAAATATTGAATTCGATTATTGAAATCATACAATGAGGCCTCTATTTATACAAGATGAGAGAGCCTGACTATAGAAAGAAAATCATACTGATTAACTATGGAATAAAATCATCCTAGTTAAAATCAAATGATCACAATATCAAGATCACAATTTGATCGCGATATTATTTTGTATATGCATTTATTCTAACATGAATGATGATGTAGATGTGAGATTCAACAAAAACAACCACTCTCTTGTCTTGTAATCTTACCCTTTGCTTGGAACTTGATGGAATTGGGGGAAAAGAAAAGAAAGTAGGAGGAATGAGAGGGAAATGAAAGGAAAAGTTTACTATTCATACAACTTGAATTTGTTATTTTTCTCTCATCTTTCTCTCCAAACCAAACAATAGGAGAATTTTTTTTTTCATTTTCTGTTCTTTTCCACATGTTCCAAACAAAGCGAAAGACAAAATCCCCACATTGCGTGTTTCATTTTCTCCCTTTCAAATACTACATTGATAACCATTACCAAGAGATCGCTTCTGAAAGCCGTAAGTTTCATACTTTCAAACCTTTCGGAAAAATAATCAAGACATCCAAAAAAATGCAAAGATGGATCAACAACTCATGAGTTTGGCAGTAGAAGAAAATACCACAAAGAATTCATAAGGTGCAAATACCCACAAAGAATTCAATGAACACTAAATCATATTGGCCTTGTTCGTTTGGAGATCTCAATCCCGCATAGTCTCTAATAAATTTTCTCTATCTATCTCTTTATTCGTTATTCTCAAAAATCTCTCTCAAAATCTAAACCGAACATGGTCCATCTTTGCCAAGAGCGCTGTAACGACCCGGATTTTTGCCCTATTTTTTTTCGAATAAATAAATTATTTTTAAATCAAAACGTCTATCATAATCAATTAATTATTTAAAAGTATAATTCGATTATACTAAAACCTAGAATAAAAATTTTGGTGATTAAAATTAGTTTAGCATATATATTATTAATTAGCTTGTAATTATATTTGTATATATATCAACCTGTAATTTCTAAAATTAATAATAACATTAAAAAGTATTATTAGTTCTCATAAAATTATTCTTCCTTATTAGATAAATACAAAAAAGTAATTATCCTATCTTAATTATCTCTTTTATTTTTTTTAAAATTGCATGCATGCTTAGACTCCTTCCATCCTTCCCTCTCCTACTCTTACTCAGTATCTACTTCCTCCTTGTCCCTCAAACCAAGCCCGATTCGTTCATACAAAGTCCAACGAAACCCAACTTCCACTAAATTCGATTTTATCCAACTTCTTCCAAATTCACCTACAAATACCCCCACCACATTGACCACGAACTTATCCCTACACCCACCGCAATTCTCTGATCAGAATTGAGAAGAAAAACGTGGGCAATCCAAGCTCCAAGCTATGGAGTTCTAGAGAGAGAAGGAAAGAGAGAGAAAAGTGGGTTTCATGCTTAGACCCAACCGAGATGCAATCCAACCTTTCCAATCACCTCCTACAACCTAGAGCATCACCAAATATCAATCAATTTAATCCCAAGGACCCCCAATCGCCAAAACCGAAGTTATCTTCCCCAACGTTCAAAGTTTCGAATTTTGATCAATTCGATCAAACCAAGGTACTATAATCTATTCCGAATACTCCTCTAAGTATATTTAATGTTTTTAAGCATAACCCAATAGCCCCCGTAGCCCCATGCATCGAAAACCGTGAGAAAAACCAAAAAAAATCGAACCTGACCCGAACCTTGCGGCCGCAACCTGCGGACCGCAAGAACCAGCCGCGAGTTCGCGGCGAGGTGCTCCACCGCAAGGTCAACCCGGTCCAACCTTGCGGTTCGTCCAGTTTTGTTCCGAATTGATTTTTCGACATCCCGAACACCGTTTTCGACCTCCGAACTATTTTTCCTAGCTTTCTCACACCTCAAAGATCATAACTTGTTAACGTCATATTTTTTTTATTTTATTATCTATTTATTAATTATTTATTTAATTTCTTGCAAAAGTTTTCAAACGAAAAATCCTTGCGACCTTATAAACCATTTTATAAATTCCCAAAATATTTTTTTAGATTCTTTACATACTAAAGATGATATGTTGTTAATCTCGACATATTTTATTCATTAAATAATTTATTATCTATTATTTATTCTACTTTTGACAACCTTAAAAATCATTTTTGTTTTAAAAATAATTCCGTAACCCTCCGGACCCACTTTTTGATACTCGAACATGTTACGTAGGACCCCTTTTAGAGCCATGCTACCTATTCTAGTGTGATTAATTACTTTTTGTATTTATTATGATCACTAATCAAATTATTTTCCTAAATAAAAATTTATACAAGCCTAGATTATATTCTTTTTATTAAAACTTTTATTTATTAAAAGTTCCTTACCTTATTAATGACTTGTTGATCATACAGAACTAAGGGCAACGGCCCATTCATAAAAGGTTATGTGATTCAATGCATATTATTTATTTCAATTATTATTCTGTTTGCTTAATTATTATTTCCAACTGCTGAATGATATGTTAGATTGAATCCTAGAGACATGGGGTGGTATGCGAAATAGAAATCACCTAGACGATGATAAGTAATGGATGAATTGGAAAAGTTTTTGTTTTAGATTGCCTGCAGGCGTGATTTTGAGATTGTGATGAGATTGTGATGAGATTGAAACTGGCGGGTGTCCAGTGATGAATTGATAGACTGGCGGGTGTCCAGTGATGATTGTGGAATGGTTGTGATGTGGTTTATAAGATAGGCGAACCCTAGTCGTGATTCAGGCATGGTAAGTTTTCTTTTGCTGTATTGAGAGGGATACACACTGAGTACATAACTTAGGTGCAATCGGCGACAGCAAAATAAAGTGATCCCATGGGACCGAGCATGGCTAGTGGTTGAGGGAGGAAAGATCTCGCGGTGAGATCTTAGATCACACGTCAGGTTAATGAATAGTAATAAACTGATTGATATGAAATACCTCTGTTATATTTCTTCGTACCATGTTTATCCTGCTTGATTGCTAGCTGTAAAGTAAGAGGGGTGGTTGGGTTGGATTATTCTACTGGGTGATTTATCACTCACGGATACGTCTGTATCCTGGTAAATCGATTGCTTCGGCGATCAATTTGCCAGAAGGCGCAGGATTCAACGGAGAGGATTCAACGATGGTGCAGTTCGACACAAGAAGAATATCAGGAATAGAGATCGAGTATGCTTGGGATTCGTATCAAGTCTAGAGTCAGCTCTGAAGTTAATGTATTTTGAATCGGTAAATTTATTTTGAGATTGTAATAGACCTTTATTTTGGAAAATTATATTTATTTAGCAAAATTTTCTTAAGAAATTATTTTATTTTGCTTCCGAAAAGTCGGGGCGTTACAAATGGTATCAGAGCATAGGTTCCACACTCGGCCTTGGGTAGATTGGGTAGACCATATTCTGATAGCGTAAATCCGAATAGCTAAACGTTTACGATATCTTTTACTTCTCTAAACTTCGATATATCCTACCTAAGTATATTATATAAATATTTATTTACCTGCTGCGACTCAGACTCCGAGAAATTACGAAATCAGCGTTGACTTTGACCAGAAGAAAGCGATGGAGCAGCCGTTTCCTTTCATAATTTAGTTGGTCGATCAAATGAGACAAAGAATCTTAGTATGAAGAAGACGAAGAGACAAATCTCGACAATGGAGGATAAGGTACTATCGAAGGAGACTACTCCGTGAATAAAGTACCTATCGAAGAAGAATTTCCTTTCTCTAGGCAGATAACGATAGAAAATAGGATAGGATCGGTGTATATTCTTCTTGTGTCGAACTGCATCATCGTTGAATCCCTTCCATTGAATCCTGCGCCTTCTGGCAAATTGATCGCCGAAGCAATCGATTTACCAGGATACAGACGTATCCGTGAGTGATAAATCACCCAGTAGAATAATCCAACCCAACCACCCCTCTTACTTTACAGCTAGCAATCAAGCAGGATAAACATGGTACGAAGAAATATAACAGAGGTATTTCATAACAATCAGTTTATTACTATTCATTAACCTGACGTGTGATCTAAGATCTCACCGCGAGATCTTTCCTCCCTTAACCGCTAGCCATGCTCATTCCCATGAGTTCACTTCCCTTTGCTGTCGCAGATACACCTAAGTTATATACCGAGTGTGCACCCCCAATAACTACAACAAGGGGAAAGCTTATCATGCCTGCATCACAACTAGGGTTCGCCTATCTTATAAACCACATCACAACCATCACAATCATCACTGGACTCTCGCCAGTCTATCCTGGACTCTCGCCAGGACTCAATTTACCATTGGACTCTCGCCAGGACTCAATCTCATCACATCTCAACATCACGCCTGCAGGCAATCTAAAACCAAACAAAACTTTCCAATTCATCCATTACCTAGCATCGTCTAGGTGATTTCTATTTCGCATACCACCCCATGTCTCTAGGGTCCAATCTAACATATCAAACAAAGTTTGGAATAAAAGATAAACAATCAGAAATAATAATTGAAATAAACAACAAGCATAAAAATCATGTAACCTTTTATGAATGGGCCATTGCCCTTAGTCCTGTATGACCAACAAGTTATTAATAAAGTAGGGAACTTTTATTAAATAAAAGTTTTAATAAAAAGAATATAATCTAGGCTTGTATAAATTTTATTTAAGAAAATAGATTGATTAATGACCATAATAAATTCAATAAGTAATTAATAACACTAGAATAAGTAGCATGGATCTAAAAGGAGTCCTACGGTCCTACGTAACATGTTCGAGTATCAAAAAGTGGGTCCGGAGGGTTACGGAATTATTTTTAAAATAAAAATGATTTTTAAAGATGTCAAAAGTAAAATAAATGGATAATAAATTGTTTAATAAATAAAATATGTTGAGATTAACAACATATCATCTTTGGGATGTAAAGAATCTAAAAATATATATTTCGGGAATTAATTAAATGGTTTATAAGGTCGCAAGGATTTTCGTTTGTAAACTTTTACACGAAATCAAATAAATAATTAATAAAATAAAAAAATATGACATTAACAAGTTATGATCTTTGATGTGTTAGAAGTCTAGGAAAAATAGATCGGGGGTCGAAAACGATGTTTGGATGGTCGCAAGGATTAAAAACTTTTATTAATCAACTCAATCTACTAGATAAATTAAACTGATATAATTAATACGTTTTATACTAAGATGATATTACACTGTAATAAAATAATATCAATTCAGTTGTTTTTTAAAATATTAATAACACAAAGATGGTAAAATAAATATCAAAAGAGTCATTTTCTACGTAAATAATTTCAAATAAAGTGTCAGGTCCAAATATAATATCAAATTGGTGAATCTGGCAGAAAATTGCGCAGTGAACTATTTTTTTCGTTTTGGCTTGGCTTTTGATGCATGAGACCAATTGGGGCATAGGGTTAAGCATATAAACATAATATATACTTAAAGAAGAGGTTAGAATGGATTATAGTACCTCGAATTGGATCGAATTGAATTTAAAACGAAACTTGAATTTTTGAGAAGACGACTTCGGTTTTGGCGATCGGGGAACCTTGGGCTCGAATTAGATGATGTTTGGAGATGCTTGGGGTCGTAGGAAGAGATTGGAATGGTCAATTCAAATTTCGGTTGGGTCTAGAACACAAACCCACTTTTCTCTCTCTTTCTTTCTCTCTCTAGAACTCCATAGCTTGGAGCTTCAATTCCTACGAATTTCCTCTCTCTTCTAGACTGGTGGGGTGTGGAGAATTTCGTGGTGTGCCCTAGGGTTAGACTAATGGGATATATATAGGGAATTTTGGAAGAGGATGAATAGTTTGTATTCGAATAGGATTCAAATTCTCGGGTTTCGATGGGGACGGAATATGGACGAAAATATGGTCAGGGGAGGGGTAGAGATCGAGTAGGAATAGGAGATGGAGAGATGGAAGAGTTTGCATTCATGTATGCAACTTAAAAAAAATAAAAGAGATAATTAAGATAGGATAATTATTTTTTGTATTTATCTAATAAGGAAAATGAATTTTATTTTAAAAATAATAATAATAATAATAATAAGACCTAATAATATTAACGCTATTATTTAAAAAAAAAATTGGGTCGAAAATCCGGGTTGTTACAAAACTTCCCAAAATATCCTTTCCTATCCTAAACCTAATTTTTTTTCCCCCAAATTTTGAACTCCTCCTCGGCCCCTTCTCTCTCCCCGTTTCTGTGTTGTCCTCTCCTTCTCTTCCTCCATAACCACCACCACGCCACACCATTCACCACCACAACACTTCACCAGAAGAGCACAACACCAACACCAACACCACGAAAGGTTTGCGACCACCGCCAACAGCCCCTCTTCCGATCCACCACTACTAGCGCGATTCCCAAACAAAAGGTTTGCGCCGGACCACCACCAGACCCGCCATCACCGCCTCCTTTATACGGGCAACACTATCTCCTTCAAAAAAATAATTTTGTCTGTATATCGGATACACATTCTCGAAAATTTCATATTTTAAAACTCGAAAATGTTTGGAAAGTTCGGATTCTAATACCCGAATACTGTATATTGCATCTTGAAGATGCGCCATATCTTCTTCTTTTTTGTGGTAAAAATGCATTTTGAAAATGCGTCATTTTCCATATAACACATTTCGTGAATGCGCTATTAACATCGCGCATTTTGATAATGCGCGATGGACTGGTTCTTCGTCGTCTTCTTCTGGTATTAACATCACGCTTTTAGAAAAAAGCTCATGTACGGACGGCGGCGGATGGGGTGGTTGGGGTTTCTCTCCGCTGTCCGTTTTCTAAGATCTCCAGAGAGCGGCCGCTGTCACCGCCGAAGAGATCTCTCGCAATGTAATAACTTCCTTTTTCTCGAAATGCTTTTTGGTTTTATTTCTTCTTTTACCTAGGGTTTATTTGGCCGTGGTGAAAATGGGTTATACTAGTTTTTGGAGAAGATAGCACATGTGACCCTCACTCGCACGTGGAGAGGTCAACAAAGGATCCGGAACACATGGATCACAATGAAATAAAGTGCAACTATGGCACAAACAAAGAGGAAAAGCCTCTGAAACTCTAGCTCTGATACCATGTTAAAGCATCCAACTACAAACCAATTGGCAAAAAGTGGAGAGGCCACCCAAGCTCATATACTAATTTTTGGAGAAGATATTTAACCGATGTGGGACAAATCCCAATAAAATGTAGGATTTGAAGAGTGGAATGGGTTTAGGGTGAGGAGGGAGAAGAAGATGACGGGGAGAGAGAGGTGACTCACGTGTGCTTCCCTTGTGCAATGGTGACTGAGGTGTGGTGGTGACTGTGGTCTGGTGTGGTGGTTGGGTTTGAAGTGGTGGTGAACGGGGGAGAAGGAGGAGTGGGTTGTGGTTGCATATAATAATTTTAGGGGCATTTTTGTCAACAACAAAAATGAGGGTATTTTTGTCCGAAATAATTTATTTTAAAACAGGCTACGTATAATATAAAAAATGAGAGCTGTTAATCGCCCCCCCTCCTGTCAGGCCCCCCTGACGACTTCCCCCTTTTACCCCCACCCCAACGTGCTTTCTCTCTCTCTCTCCCAGCAGTCTCTCCCTCTTTTGATTTTTTTTTTTATAAAATTTTAAATGTTATTAACTTTTTTTTCACGTATTTTTTAAATAAATTTTATATTTTTGAAATCTACTCAACGAAACCGATCAAACGAGCCTAATATTGATGGTGAAATAACGTAAAACGGAAAAATTATATTTTTGTGGTAGCTTAAACTATCTAAAGAGGTTGAAAAATTAATTGTTCCAAATTTCAATCCGTTTGAATCGGTGAAAAGATTTTAATTTTCTGATCATTTTATCATAGATGGTCATAATTAACTTTTGACTATAGGGCTCTCGTTGATTAACCCTATAAAAGTCGTAGAGTCAAATATCTCTTAGGGTTAATCAACGAGAGCCCTAAAGTCAAAATTTAATTATGACCATTTAGAATAAAATGATCATAAAAATAAAACCTTTCTACTGGTTCAAACGGATTCAAATTTGGAACACTTAATTTTTTAACCATATTTTTTAGTATATAAACTGTATAAAGAGGTTGAAATCACGTATTTTTTTAAATAAATTTTATATATTTGAAATCTACTCAACAAAACCTATCAAACAAGTCTAATATTGAATATGAAATAACTACACGCGAACTCTTCGACTTTTTTAGGGTTAATCAACGAGAGCCCTATAGTCAAAAGTTAATTATGACCATTTAGGATAAAATGATCAGAAAATTAAAATCTTTTCACCGATTCAAACGGATTGAAATTTGGAACAATTAATTTTTCAACCTCTTTAGACAGTTTAAGCTACCACAAAAATATAATTTTTCCGTTTTACGTTATTTCACCATCAATATTAGGCTCGTTTGATAGGTTTCGTTCAGAAAATTTCAAAAATATAAAATTTATTAAAAAAAATACGTGAAAAAAAAGTTATTTAAAATTTTATAAAAAAATTAAATAAGAGAGAGAGAGAGACTCTGTTGGGGGAGAGGGAGAGAGCATGTTGGGGTTGGGGGTAAAATGGGGAAGTCATCAGGGGGCATGACAGGAGGGGGGCGATTAGTAGTTTGCATAAAAAATTTGTGGTTGCAAACTTTGAAACCACGTTTCGTTTAGGCTTCGCATATTGAACCTGCGAAGTATCTTGAACGACATCAACGCTTCGTTTGATTGGAATTGCAAACTCGTCACAGGTTTGTTTCTTGATCGAAATTGTTCAAACTGTAGATCTTGTCAAGTAGATAAACCCTGTTGATTCCCATGTTGATCGAATACGTTATTCTACGTAATCGGAGATGATTTTGGTGAATTTTTTCTTGTAAAAATAGATTTGGCTTAGACTGGATCAAACCCAATACTTGCAAAGTCTTTTGGCATGTGTAATTGGTCATTGTAATCTTATTCTAGGTTTATTTTTCGATCGCAACTGTTCAAGTTGCAGATCTTGTCACGAAGACAAACCCCGCTGAAAATCATGTTAATCCAATTCTAATTAGTACATAATCGGAGGTGATTTTGGTGAAATTATTTTTATGAAAATAGATTTAGCCACACTTGATCAATCCCAATACACTATTAGTACTACTCCGTCGCGGAATAAATTCACTCCGACGAGAGGGACGGAGAGACAGAGCCGAAGCCAGTCGTCACCGGAGAAAAGACGCCATCAAGTCTGTTCTCCGTTAGTTTTCCGATGTACAGGAAAACAAAGAAGAGAAAATGGAATTGCTGCCTTGCGACTGCCATAACAGGTCTCTCTCTCTCTTCTAAGCACGAACGAAACTGCTCTCTTCGAATTTCATCATTATTTGACAACAAATGTTTATGTGGGATTTCATGGTCACTTGAATTTATCATAATCGGTTGATGCGTTTTTACTCCTATTACTGTACAATCTTTTGCGAGCGATGGTTTTTGCTAGAGATTTCAGGTTCTTAGAATGCAAAAGATTTCTTTCAGATTGGACATCATCCCTTGGATCACATACCTTTCTGCGTGAACTTCTAGTTTAATAATCTAGACGTTCGGGCACGCACGACGCATGTGTGTGTGTCTTATTATGCAAGGAGGTCAAGAGGAAAATCGTTAATTGAGATTAATCTCTAATAAAATCTGAGTTGTGAAAGGAGAATAGATGGGTGAAGCAAGCAGTTTTTTTTTTTGTTCTTCTTGGCAGTTTTTGTAAGCAGTTGAAGGGGTAGTTTGTATTGACCGGAAAAAAAAAAAGGGGGTAGTTTATGAAGGGAAAAAAAAGGTGAGCCTTGCTGTGGTGCAGTGTATGAACCATTCAATAATGGAATTATGTCTTGATTTTGACTTACCAAAAAAGGAGGCGAATATCTGGCGATTTGTCCAAATTTTTTCGAGTACTTGTTTGTTTCCCCTGCTCGGACTTTGAGAAAATTTTCTCCTTTTATCTCGATTACCCAAAAGTGTGTATTCATAATAAGTATGATGATGGTATCTAGGTCTGTTCATAGAGAAACCTTGCATAAAGTAGTAAGTTTAACTTCATTGACCCAATTTGCTTACACACTTAAAATACTGACTTTTTAAGCTCTCTCTGTAACTTCTGGAAATTACATATCTAAAGAACAAGACCTGTTGCCAAATGTCCCTGAAGTTGGATTATTTGAGTTTTCCCTGTCCAATATGTTGCTCATATTCTGCACTGGCAGTGCTGCACAGAAGGACTAAGGCATGAACGATGTTGGATGAAGTAGTGTATTGTTTGTAATCCTTCTTTCTTTTGCTCATTCGCATATGGTAACTTAATTTTTGGCATCTACTTGTCATGTTGCTCTTATTGCAGGAGCGTCAAGTGGTATCTGCACTTGCGTTGCGTGGTGTCCATGTAGTAATGGGCGTCACAAATATGGCTTTTGGAAAAGAGGTCAAAGAAGCTACAGTTAAGGAAATCCCAACTGCAAAAATTGAAGCTATGATTGGACCTCAATTCGTTGGCATCTATGAGGAAGTTTGCATTGGAGTTCATTTCATCGGGTCTTCCTCTGAATCTCCTCATGTAGGACATGTCAAGGATGATAGAGTAAACTTTCTCCTCCTTCACTCTCCATCTCTCTCATAGTCTCAACTAACCTTTGTAGTTGAAGCTTGATTTTTGCAAGTAATTTAGGTGGGTTTGTAGTTGTTCATGAGCCTAAAGTGCCTTTCTATAATTTCAAGAAAACTTTCTTGATGCAAGAGAAAACTCTGAAAAGAGACCTCTATGTGGCTTTCAGATGTTACATTGAAAGATGTCCATGTCGGCCTCTTTGCGTCCACTAGTGTGATTTCTTAGTGTATTGAATGCTAGGCATATATCTTCTACGCAATCATAGCACTGTTGAAAAACTTATTAAATGCCACCATGTTTCTTGATACCCTTGTGTTAGACATACCCTTCCCCTATGTACTTGTTGGATAATCCTTTTTTGTCACCATAAATTCAAACCCTTCATTACAGTCTTAGCTCAATCTAGTTGGCATGCGACATAGAAAGAAAACCATCTGCGTCCTCCATTCCTTTCCATATCCTATTTGGGCAATAGTGACTGTTGTGACTACTTTGAGAATGTTTTGAACCCCTCAAGTTCCCGTAGCCCTCAAGATGAAACGGTACCTTTCTTAGGGCAGTATTCAACTGTTCTTTTCTGGGGTCTTATTTACTCAGCTCTATCCTGCCCTCAGTAGCCTGTGTTTCCAAATTTTTTAGAATGAGTCAGTTAATTTCTGGGGTAAAAACATATCCGACCTGCTTGGCCTTTTTAACTTTAAAGCTTAATTATGAGCTCAAAGCAATTCTTTCTTCTTGTTGCATGTAAGAATGAAGAAAACATGGCAACTTATTCATGATTTCCTAACAGGCAAGAATGTACAATTTCCATGTTTCCAAAACAAGGACTTTATTTTGTGCATACAGTTTTACAATGGTACATTAGGTTGCAACATTTCAGCTGAACTCCCCTGGGAAAATTAGGGCAGAGAAACTGAAATGTGTTCCTTTGGTTAAGACAATATACTTTTTGTCAAGACACGGTATGCTGAATCAACGATGATATACATCTGGTGAAAAAAAAGATCCTTAAAAGTACAACAGGAAAGTCCGAATCTCCATAGGACCGAGCTCAACAACAAGATCAGAATCGTTGACGGGGCCACCTCTAATAGCTTCGGGCTCCCCACTGTTGTCCCCTTCAACTTTCCAAGTCATCTTCTTCATCTGTGATTTCTCTTGGTTTGCTGACAAGCTCATTTCCTTCACCTCCTTTATCTGAAAAGTGTAACCACCAAGAAAAAGAAGAAAGAGAAGTTTAGAATCAAGCAGAATGTAGGAAAATGATTGTCAATGAGAAGTGGGCATAAATACCGTTTTTCCAGCAAAAACCTTCTTCAGTTCAACTTTGGCTAATGTTGAATATTCGGCATCCTCGCCAGCCTAAACACATTTGTTGCATGAAAGGAGTGGATTAGAGGATGATAGGAAAAAATGGACGAGAGAAATGAACGGTGAAGTGGACTGGAAGTCTTTTATCACTTAGATAAGTGCCAGAACATTTATATCTACATGGCAAAGCCAGCATTTCTGTCTCAAAATATGGGAACAAAGGCTTTCAGGGTTTTAGGTCCTTCATCTTCATTGTTATTCAGGTAAATTGGCTTATCTCCTTCCCACATCAAATTCTAGTCTCAGACAATGTATGATTAGTTTTACTGCAATTTTGAAGTTCTTAAAGTTTTCAGCAACAATGGCAATGTACAACTTAACGAACCAAATTTGTAGAACTTTGTGTTCAGCATTAGTCAACAGCTAAATATCAAGAGTGCCATAGCAGACGTAAGTCAAGTACGTTGCCTGGGAAAAGTAGCTAAAAGGAATCATAAAACTGACTCTAGATGTAGAGATGAGATACCAATTGCATCTACAAATAGCAATAAAATCAATTGAGAGTAGTTTACATACCCAAAATATTTTTACTTTCGATATTTCTCATGAACATAAGAAAAGGATCATGGTATCATTATCACCTCATACAGATGTCCCAAGCGAAGGAGCACACTTCCATCATCCAGCTCCTGCAAAACTGAGGTCAGGAGAGAGAGAGAGAGAGAGTTCATTGTGCTGTAGTAACTAAATCACCTGAAGAGTGACTAATGCAACATTAGGAGGTAGAGTATAGTTTGGATCCATGGCTGCTGCCTTCAACAAGTGAGTAGCAGTCCAATCGTCTTGTTTCTGTCAAATCAATCCTCTTCATCAGATATTCAGTATATTATATGGTCCTTAGAGTCAGTCCAACGAAACATACCTCATGTGTAAATGCTAAAAGAAGAGGTGAGTAAACTTCTTGGCCAGTTGTTCGGCGCCATCTGGATCCAGCACCTAGCTGGTCGATGCCAATATAATAATTCCCTCGAATCTGATTAAAGAAAACCATAACATAAAACCATAACATAAGTACCAGAACTTTTGGGTTCCGTAGAAGCAGTCTTAAGAAGCATACATCTTATGGCATTCTACATCAATTATAGTATGCTTATATTAGATGAAAGGTAATTTCATTCCTGTCCCTAGAATATCATACCGTTAATCCTTCACAGCTTGTTTCACCAACACACACTGTTTCATCAAGGGGTTCACCAACTCCTCTGTTGTCGTCAAAGAGCATGCGCCTTTTGCATAACAGAAATCTCAAATCCATTAAAGCATTGGTGACATCTCAATGCAAACAGAAGAGGATAAATGTAAAAGGCATTATGTAAACCTGTGAAGCATTATCTCTACTTGTCCATCGTTAATACTGGCTCCACCAACGGCACGATCAACCAAGACTGAAAATTCAGACTTGTTGTCTGTTGTAAAGATTCCGAGATTGAGCTGAAAAAAGAAGGCATAAAGTTAATTCAGAAGGAATACATCCATATTTGATTCAATCTTACTTCAATGACTAGGAAATTATACAGATATAGCAATATAGCACATCAGTTTCAGGAAAACCATAAGTGTTTCTTCAACTGAGAAAAAATGTGTTTCCAATCATTGGGTTCTATCAGATTAAAAAAAACATATTGGTTTCTATCAGCTTCTACGTTTTTCTTTACTAGCGGCTTCCAACAGCTTCTATGTTTACTTGTTTGAAATGACTCCAAAGGAGCAAAAAGGAAATGTATTGACCAAGAACTGGAACAGTTACGAGTTCTATTCAATCATTATAGAGAAGCCAACATCTTGATTTTTTGGTAATCATAAAACCTCAACCATCGAGCTTATTAAAGATTGTTTAAATAGGAAGATATTGCTTAAACTGAATTCAGAAAGAGTAAGCCAAAATGGTAGTTTAAACTACCTAGACCAATAGACTAGATAGGTCATGCTTAGATTGCCATATTTATTTTGAGCCCATCCACTGTGTATAAACAATTAAATTCCAGTTATTAGCCGCCAGGTTAGAAATTTGAAATCCACTTCAGCTCAATGGAAGCTGAAAAATTTACCGGATAATAGTTTCCTGCAACGAGTTGATTAACTTGAAGAGACCAATCCTCTCTATAATCCCGAACCTGGAAAAACCATAGCAACAAAACCAACTCAAGAACACTGAGAAAATATTATTACTTAGAGAAGAGGGTTTCCAACAAATTATTTTCATAGACCCCAAACCCATAGGACATTTACCCAGGATTTGGTACACAGTTTTTATAGTATTTGGCGGATAGAATTGCACAGGTTTTTGATCAGCCATTTTGTAAAATAGAATGATACCTAATAAAGGCATATGCTGCGAGGGCCAGTTGGAAGGATGTGTGTACTCCAAAGCAAGAAGGAGGGCTGGGCTTTAGGAGTCTCCTTGACTAGAATGTTGCAGGCTTGCGGCTATGGCAATGCATCTATGGGCCTTGAGTAGGAAGGGGGATACCCTTTGGAATAAATGGACTAATTTGTTTATGGTTAAGGATCAGAACATTTGGCATATGAGACCCCTTGCTAATGCTTCTTGGACCATTCGGAAAATCTGCATGGGAGGCAATTAGATTGGTGCATCGTGTTGTTCCTTGGTATAAAGCTGTCTCGTTTAAGGGCCATGTTCCAAGATGGTCATCATTCTCTGGATGGCAGGCTTTGACAATGGGGTTTGATTTCTGACCCTGAGTGTGTGTTGTGTAATGCTGCTGGTGAGAATCATTTGCATCTGTTTTTCAATTGTCCTATGGTTTTTCAAGTGTGGGATCATTTCCAGGGTAAAGTTGGTATCCAGTGTAAGCTGTGGTGTACCACATATGGAGGGAAAGGAATTTTGGCTTATTTCAACATTTGGCCAATGATTCTTCCATGGTGATTGCTGATATAGAGTGTGCTAGTGGAGGGGTGTAAAGAGGACTGACCAAAACAGGCTTCTATGCACTCAATGGAATATCTCTTTCAGGATGCTGTTTCATTGTCTCTGTTTTCTATTTCTAGGGAAGGATGCCTTTGATGGCGTTGTTCTCTGTGGTTTGAGTTTGTATTTGAAAATTGTTTCTTTTGCTGTTTGGTTTTTAGAGCTTTAGCCTCGAGTGTATTGGGTTTGTTTTTGTGTATTCTGGGGTATGCCCCTTTGCTCCGGTAAGGTTTGTTTTGATCCAATATAATTAACTTATCAAAACAAAAGGGAAGTATTAAACAGGAAATGCAAGCCTTCTATTGACGATTTTCTATGCGCTTTTATTTATCAATGAAAATAATCAAGTGAGAGAATGAGAGTTACCCGTTTTAAAAAGTCCCTCCCGTTTGAATCAGTATAAAACACCTTCTCTGTGACCATATTTGCTGCCATCCGTGTAATGACCTCTTTTCCAACACCATCATCTGTGGGTATTGGGCCAATCTTAAAGACAGAATTTGGTCAGAAGTTAGATAAAGACTATATGATATCTTGTTACTTCTTGTCCACATTGATTAGACCAATGGTCATTTGCCTTGTTCTTTGGAAATGAGATCATTGAGAATGTTTTGGAAAACAAAAATCCATGATTGGCAGAAAAAAATTTATGCAGTTGACTTACTGTGAATTCAACTTCAGCATGCTCTTTATCTCTGTAAAGTCTAATCACCTAAAAAATAACCATGAATTAGTCCTCAGCTATAAGCAAGACATAGAAGAGGACACAAACCAGAATAATAAATTGAAGGGAAGCTACAGTATTATCCCCAAGCATTTATACGGTAACTAAAAGAAAGTTATTGCTGAGGTCAAAACCTGTCCCATTTCCCCATAGTTACCACATTTCAAATAAAGAAATTTCTGTTACAAACAAATTTCCCGGTAATATTTCCAAGCCCCTTCAGAGCAAACCTCATAATTGTCCAAAGAATATAAGAATCATTGCGTATAAACTAGTGTTTCCTGGCTGTATGGTAGAAATTCATGAGACTTTGTATTTCTAATATGAGGAGTTAGAAGTTAGAACTCTACCATTTTTGTTCTAATCCTATTCCTCATATTCGAAAACTAAATATTTGAGCGACCACTTCACACATCAAGGATGTAAATTGATCTATTCATCTGCTCAAAACTCCGGGGAATATGAACTCATAGCCATCAAGTTCTATATGATAAGATCAGACCTCGCCATTCCTGGTCTCCAGAACAAAATTGATACATTTGTTAATTAAAGTTACTGAACGAAATCATGAACAGTGAAAGACTTTAGAAGCAAAGTTCACGAGCCTTAATGCTATCCAAATGCAGGCTCTTTTGGTGCTACCTAGTGTTAAGAAAAGACACCACAGAAGATTAGGCGTCAACGGAATAAAATCATTAAGGCGGCTTTACCTGATAGATCCACGAGTCAAACTGCTGATGAACTTCATCAACAAGACTGCCATGCACAACCTTTATGGGCACCTGTAATCTTAAATAATATTAGCTGCTAATAAGCACCATCAACAAACACCAAACAATATGGTTATGGCTTTGGCATTCAATTAGACCAGAAAAGCAGGCAAGATGGCCTATGATTTCACAGAAAATAGAGCCCCAAACAAGAATTAAATGGTGAAAGGAATTTAAGAACTGGTCCCAACCTCATGAAGTCACTACAAGGCTTTATTAAGGAATAAGTTGGGGAGGAAGAGCAGAAGGCTTACTGATCTTGAAACCAAAGTGGGAGGGGCACCATTGGGTCGGAAAATGTATGCACCAGAACTCTGCCAGAGAACATAACATCTCAACACTTTCCCATTACCCCAAATTTAAGGGAATAATTGTGTATGTAATGTTCTAAACCTAGAATAGGACATACCTGGTCATCTGTATCGCCAGTGCTTGAGCCATACCAGAGATAGCTTTGTTGTACTGGTATATCAACCTAGTGAAATAGTACAAGAACAAAGTGTTATACCGATGAAATGCAACAATTCAAGTTATGTTCCATAATCAAGTAATACCTAGTGAGAGCTTGAGCCATACCAAAAAGGTTCCCCACATTCTAATCAAGTTTAAAAACATAATCTATGGTACTAATTCAACAAAAAAGGAATGCCACTATGCAATTTATTTGTAACTTATTGATCTGTTTCCCTTTCATGTTTCTTCAATTTCACGAACATGGCAAAAATACTTTTAATTTGGGTAACCAGGTTGACTATGAAGCAATTATTCAACATGTGATGTCAATGTCATAGCTCTTGCATGCAAAAACTGCAACAACTTACCCCAGTTTTCGAGTTAAACATCCTTTTAAGCTGCCCAGATGCTACAGAAAAGGACAACTTCAAGTTTCCTGGTCCAATTTCAATAGTATCATTCTGTGGAGGGTCAACATTAGTGACATAGGACTTCCTTCTTTTACCTGTCATTTTGGAGCAGAAGTAGAAGCACATGAAAAAATAGTCTAACAAAGAAAGTTACAAGTCATTTTCCCTCCGCTCCGACGAATTTTGACCATTTTGTTTTCTTTCCACTCTCTCCGATCAAAGGAGCCTACAGACAACTCCCTGCCGAGCGAGGGGTGATTGAAACGCCAACAATAATAAACTAGTAAATATGAATATGAAAAATTAAAATTATGGTCTACAACACAATCCCATAATACCTTTTCCAGATGCTTTAGATACAAAGTATGTGTTCCAACCCAGAGGAGGCAGAGATACTTGAAACAGAATCCAGTACTTGGGAGCTTTTCCTGGTGAAATTCCCAAATAGGCCTTGGTGTAGAAGTCTCTTAAGTTGCTTGTTACATTATCCAACTCCACATATTGTGCATTGATCACATTACCCGTGGAGTCATGGACAACAAGGTTGGCATCATTAACCTGTCAAAAATGTACTTCTAGTCATACCTAATCTAAAACATATCAGTTTGCACAAATTGTCATGCAAAGGTACAGGAAAGGAAGGCAGTTGTTTATGTGGACTTGTAAATAATTTTGTGAGGCATGAAACGGGTGCAACAATTGTCGACAAAATAGCATCTAGAAGTTCAAATTTTAAACAACTTAAAACTATAATTCCTGTTGCATTCTATCTATCAATGAAGAATCGTAAAACGCCATTTCCGTTTGACCCCAAAAAATGAAGAATCGTAAAACTCAAATTACAGCTAAACAGATGCAAAATTCCTAACTTCATGCAGTACATATTCCGATGTTTGGGATAGACAAACTGTATTCATTTTACTGCTGACCGTTAGAAAGCTGAACATACTTTTGTCAAAGCATTGTGTTTACAAATAGCTAAATTTGGTAGTTTGCCTCTTTAATGCATTAATTGATTTATGCCAACAACGAGACAGTCACACTATTTTCACTGCATAATTCAATAACAGAACCCCCAAGGCATTTTACAAGCCCAAATGGTCTAGGAATTACTCATTCAAAACGAAGTCTGTCCGTGTTGCTCTAGAGTACACCTCGGGCAAGAACCGCATTTGTTATCATCCAACCTCTCTCCTGATCTAACTTTAGAAATCTTTGTCCAATCTGGCATTTAAAAAAAAAAAAGTAGTACCCACGAAGTGCCCTTTCTATAGCAAGGTTGAGAGAGGTTATTCGGTAGGCAGCCTACCCTTTACCTTTTTCTCAAGAGGCTGATTCCTTGACTCGAATAGCCCGCAGTCGTGCTGGGGTGGATGGCACTTACCATCGTGCCGGTTCACGGTTGGCGATCTCTCTTGTCATTTGTTAATACCGAGTGCAATACCTTGATTAAAACCTATGCCATCCAATGCATTCTAACAACTTAAACTGCATATGCCTCCAGATATCCACTGCCCTTGAATTGCTAAAACTTGAATAACATACTGTTACTGGTGTCATCGCCAACATACCAACTCTTGTAATGACTTTACTTTTGTGAATTGACCCTTGGATAGTGATTTCTGCACTCCCCTTTTCACTGTACACCCTTCTTTTTGTCCTTATTCATGTGAATTTACACTACCACCCTTTCATTGATTCACTTTATGAAGGGGTAATGTAGTAAATTCACATGAATAAGGGCAAAAAAGGAAGTGCAGATGGTAAAAAGGGAAGCGAGGAACTCAATTTCCAATCCTTTCTCTGCCCTGTCCTTTGTGCTTGTTAATTGCAAAATAATTGGACCACTTATGAAGATGTCTATCCTCTATTTGTTTTCTTTCTGTCTTGTTTTGCTAGTCCTTTTTATCATCACACATCAATTCTTTAGGAAATTCCCTCCATTACTCTATTCCTCAGTATTGGGTAGTCAATGCCCCTAATTCAGGATAATTAGATATTTGAGTAAATTTCCTCCATCTTGGATAGAGAAGCAATAGTTTCCTTCAGTTGATCCACCTTTACCTTCCCACAATTTCTTTTTGGCTGCCCTACTCTCACAACATCCTAATTTCCCTCAACTTCTAAGCATGCAGTATAAGGCCATGATCCCTACAATTGTTTTGGGTATACCCTCACTAGAGTTATTTACCCAAAAAAAAAAACCACACTAGAGTCTTCAAACAAGGTTTAACAACCGGAGCTTGTCCAATGAAAACTCACCGGAATCCTAATGATGTCAGTGCGATTCCATCCAAGAGAATTGTATGCCACGACAACCTGAAAACCAATTCTGAAATAAGTGAACTGTTCCCAGAACATTCTCAATATTTGGAAAAAAAAAACTAAATTTACCAGACTCTTTCCTTCAGGAATTTCTTTCTCGGTTGGCGGGCAAAAACTTATGTTAAGTAATTGACACTGTCAATGACAAAGGAAATGGAAAAAAAAAATGCAGCAAATCAAAATGTCAGAGGAGGAAGTGACAACATGAACAACAGATAAAGGCGTAATTGGCAAAGTAGTGAGGTCAAAAACCACCTGGCTCAATGTTGATAAGGGTGTGGCACATGGACCTTTCATTTTTGAGTTAGCTAGGCATGTCAAAGCTGAATTCACAAAAGCTTCTGCCTACATAAAAAAAATTAAAAGCATAGACAGTATAAGAATCAGTAGAAAAGGGTGGAGGGATTAGATTTGGAAGGTCAAGTTCATAAAATAGTCAGCAGCCCACCTCAGAAGCTCCAATTGCCAAGCGTTTTCCGTAGTCATTTGTTGTATGTTGTCTAGCAGTGCCAGTGACAGCATCATGGTGCTGAGCAATTCCTAAAGCATCTCCCAAACTGTGAGTATTGGGACCAGAAGATCGCCTTCCAGCCATGTATTCTAGTTGGCGTGCAGCCTAGTTGCAACAAAGGGAACATGAATTCATTACTCCAGTCATCTGCTATAAAAGCAATATATGGAAGTATGAGAGAGTTAATCCACAGAGTGATCACATCAAATCTTGTCCTCTCTCCTCATGCAACAATGCACTGGCCACAGTGGGCCGGTGGCACATAGCATGCCAAAGAGAAATCTTGCTTTTAGTTGTCAAACTCATGTTTACAACTGAACGACTTTTAGGGAGTCATCGATGTTTTGTGGGACTCGGAGGACCAAAGGTATTGCAGTATTGGTGTCCAGAAGTACATAGAATGATATAGCCAAGAGATTCCTTTATGAACTGAAGATGCTGGCCCTCTGCAGCAAGCATATTTCAAGTGAACAACTCATTATGCCTAGCATTGAATAGACGGACTATTCGCCTACTCGATATCTTTTCAATGATGGCTTTTGTTTGGCGCCTAGTTGGATGGGCAGCTTTGCCAGGCTGCCATTCTCTCGTTACATCAAAGGTAAGGTCATAAGACAGATTTTTCATATAGTGATTTTTCAATCTTTTCAATATTGGTTCTGTTGGAGCAAGTCAGAAATATTGAGAAATAGAATGCATCACACTTCTACCACTAAAGTTAAACTACATCCAATACATTGTGAGTACTTTATAATAATAGTTCTTGCTTGTCGAAAAAGACCCTCATATTGACTCAAAATCACCCTCAATAGAAAACTCGAATCCATACCAAATAATATCCACTCAGCATACGAATGTATCCCTTCAAGGCAGGACGACTAGTAAAGTATCCAGTCCAGTAAGCGTTTGTACGGTCGGAATATCTGTCAAATATCAAACGAACAGATTATGTATCATGGGTTGGGGAGATTGTAATAAATAGCGATGCAGCAAGCTAAAATTAGTAAGAGAATTCTCACGGAAAATAGTCATGAGTTTTCAGCGGCCATGTTTCATTTGCCGCATTTTTTGCATCTGTATACATAGATGGGGTAGAATACAGGGCATTTATGCGACCATCCTGCAAAAGGATGAAGACTCTTAATGCCGACTCAAGATAAGGAAGTTATTTTTGAATAAAAGTTATAAAAAAAAAACAATTGGGTCAACACATAAGCCTTCCTAGTTGGAACCTTACAGAAAACTGTCACTAATAAAAATTCCGAAAGGAATATTAATAGAGACCATCACCAGATTCACAACAATAAAATGCATCAAAGTATCACACTTTAGTTTCCTAACATACTTCTAATTTCTAAACCATCAGCCTACATTCATGAAAACTACAAAGAGATAGAAAGATCTGATGAATGATTGGTTGAGGAAATGTTGTCATCAAAATTCAAACTGCAACACTTCTACTTTTCTTGTATCCGTGGAAGATAGATTGGGGAAGTTGCAAAGGAACTTTTTGTGGCTTGGCCGGGGTGGCTAATTTAAGTACCACTTAGTTGACTGAGACAGAGCATGTAGACCAACTTACGCAAAGAGGGTTGGAAATTCAGAAAGTCTGGATTTTCATTTAAGCCTCATGTGAATCTTGACTCTGGAGGAGGGTAGTTGATTGTCAGTTTGGCATTGAGGTGAGGATTGGGCCTCAAAAGAGATTAAGGCTTCATATTGGGTTGGCTCTTGAAAGGATCCGGAAATGATGAGAGGATTGTGTAGCTGTTTGAGATTCGGTACCCACACAAAATGGACAGTGAAGAATCCTAACATGATGGATGAAGTAATGAAATCCTAAGGATGTGGTTTTACCAAACTAGATCCTAAGGCCTTAATGTGATTGTCTTCCAATTTTAGAGGCAGAATGAATTGAGTCAGACCATGCCTTCGATACTTCGTGTTCAACACTCCCTTGAATTTCCGATCAATTCAAATGAAAACAGCTCTCACCTAGATGCCCAAATCATTTGGCACCTTCCTATTTACATAGACGCTCGACAATATTAGTAACATCTAAATAAAGCTTAGAAGCAACAAGTTTCAAATGTTTGTATAAATAAGAATTTACCTTGTTAACATAGTGAATTAGTTTATCCATTTGTTTGAACCAAGTCTCGGCATATTGATATTGGAAGTCATCTCCCATTGTCCACATGATATGATTTGTCCTTGTCACATTTGCCTGTGTATAAAGAGGGTTCGAAGTATTACATGTTAGTGGCTAGCTAGTTCTACTGATCTATTAGAACCCATCATGCAAAAGAACACCGACACCAAATCAAGGAAAAAAATACATGAAATGGAATTTACTTGTGTGATTGCAGCAGTAATAAAATCATTAACTCGTTGCTCAACATTGTAGTCAAATAGCAGAGGATTATCCTGCAGTTGTAGTATGCATCAGGTGAGGAGATACAATCAACAGAAACACTATATATAACACAAATTTAGTAGTTCAGCTAGTTGAGCAATAGAACCTGGGCGGGAATAGAGTCACTATCAGACACTTCAAAATGGAACCCACTTGGAGGACTATAATGTACAGGAAATGCGTTAGTGAAAATCTGCAAAAGGACAAAGTGAATAATGAGAGAGCGAGACATTAAACATAAAAGGGTCTAGTAAAGAAAAGCAAATGCAGTTCCAGACCTGAGAGGAGGAACCAAAAGTTTTGGATCCACGCCATATGACTTCAAGAGATTTATCTACCTTGCGCTTTGCTCTGTCCTGATAGTCTATCCTCGCAAAATGCACAGAATCGAAGCCAAGCTAATGGAGCAACAGAGTTAGAGGAAATTCTGGCAGTATAATTTTCATAACCAGACACTAGGAACTCAAAGTCAAAGGCACATTATAAAGGAAAATGTTAACCTCGGACCTAAGGGCGGTGGATAATGTGTGCATTGATATTCGTGAAAAGTGTATTGGATCTGTGGAAGTATATTGATATCCATGAAATGTGAATTGGAATTCTAACTTTTTGTCGCCTAGCAAAACCGTTTTCTGAACTACCCTGAAATGATTTTGGTCCTCAATCTAATACACACAGCCCTTTTAAAATTTCAGAGAATGACAAATATAGAAGTAGCAATGCATTCTCAAAAAAACAATTCAACCAGCTGAGAATGGAGTAGAAACACGGTTATGATAGGATGTTACGACAACGGTAGTTAACATCACATATTGTTATCATGTAAAAATCATAGAATTCATGTACCTCAGCCCCAAGTAGGTAAGCTTGAACAGCTGAGTGCCCGAACGGATCAATTTGCCATCCAGCACGAGGTGTTGTATTGAATTGGGTTTTTAATGCATGGTGACCAAGGGTAGTTTGATCAATCATGTCTATGTAATGGGTAGCAGCTTCATCATGCATACACCAGCCACCATTTCTGCGCCAAAGAATCATTTCCATGTTAATGTATACCAGCATCCCGGACCAGGACACACAATACAAGTTGCTTGTAGACTACGTACACAAATTCTAATTGACCACCATCAACAAGCTTTCTAACTTCTTCTTGTACTTCCACACTTTGTTCTTCCCACCATCTTTGGAAGAACGCCTATAGATCATTAGTTTCTGTCAGCCAACCATAAGTTGCTCGAGAAAGAACTAAATGATAATGCTCAAATCAATGATAGATAATTCTTTATAACTACTGCTGCATTTATTCTGGACTGTGGAATAAAGGACCTCAATTAAAACAAAAGGTGAACCAGATTCAACAGAAATGAAGAGTCAATTTTCGCTTTGAAATGTTTTTAGAATACGATTCAGGGAGAAAAATACAGGAGGTATGAAGCTGTGGAAATGTGGTCCAAATCTTCAATCAAGTAAAGACGGAGGTCCTCTCGGTCGCCCCACCAAATACACAACGTTGTGTAGGTTAGTATGTTGGGTAATAACTTTCACAGCAATTGCCAACTATTGCTTAAAAACCTTATCTCAAGAGCATAGTTGTGAAAATAATTCTATTAGTTGCAAACCAAAGCCAAAGTCATAGACCATATCTGTAAAATCTGCCCATCAGCAAGAACTATTCCTTGTCACATCTATGAAATAGAAGTTCACTTATGTATAGGATTATTCCAGAAATAGGTCATCAAATGTTTGAAATATCTTGTTTTACCAATTCAGCGAACACAAACTTCCTATTCGGATCCCTGTGCAAGGCCACAACAACCGAGTCCAGCACATTCTCAACACAAGCACCCTGCACATAAGCACCAAACAAAGCTCTATTCACATACTTACCCAAAAAACACACACACAATTCACATGCCCATAGGCTAAAACTCCATATCCTATTACACTCAACAAAGCAATTGTGTATATTGTTGTCGATATATCAACATTACTTGTGCGCCGTTATTGGATCACAAAACAACAAACATGAAAATTCAACTTCCCCTACACTAAACCTATTCATGCACCGTCAAAAGAATCTAGTTGAGCTCATTTGATTGGTGCAACATATCTTGTGTACTTTTTTGTCTGAAAATGCACATTTTCCGAAAAGAAACCAATTAAAGAGAACAGAGTGAAAGTGAGTATATCAATATAATCTTCAATCAGACATATCCTATGTATATGTGAATGAAATTCTAGGACCTGTATGCTGTTATTTGATCCAACATAGTACTGATCAACAGTCTTCAACCAGCCCACATCATCATGAGAATGGGGAACCAAATGAACATTCAATTTCCCATCAACAATGACCCCTCCAGTATTATATTTCACATACCCAAGTACACCATGTGAACAAATCAAAACCCATATGCAAGTAAGAGCTGAAACTAACAATGACGACATTTTAGAACCCAGAAAACCCTGGAATGCAATGTACCTGTGAAACATTGGTAGGACTTTATAGAGCTTTATGAGTGAGAGGCAACAAGTTATGGGTAGAGACAAATAAACAATGGTTTCTCCATTGGAAAGGAGGCGCCCCCACTTGTGTAGCGTTTGGCATGTGGGAAAAAAAGTGGGCTTTTTTTGACAGAATCTTGTGGGAAACTCCATTGAAGGTATCGGGTTTTTGACCCGATGTTTTCAATGGCAAGGTAATAAAGATTGACTGAATCGGTACGTACAAAGATATTCAGGGAATCTCAACTTTTATACTATAAGGTAGTTTTGAGTCTTTTGACCGCCGACAGATGATGATGGCGATGGGTTTCGATGGTGAAATCCCGTTCTACTTTCTCCTGAAATCTTTTTTAATAATTTTTCATTTTTTTTTGCACCGTTTAAAAAATTTCAATGAAATTTATCAAACAATATCCATATTGATAGAAAAATTATTTGCGTAACATATAATTTTTGACCTTAAAATTACATTCTTTTTTCCAAAACCTTCTTTTTCTAAAATGGAACACCACCTGAAAAACTTTAAAGAGTCAATAAATGGCAGAACAAGAAACCGTCCCCCATCATTAAATTTGCAGATTCGGACAATCTCTCTGTTTCGCGAGGAATTTTTCAGTGCCGAGCGGGTATTGCCCACGTGGCATCCCCTCGGCGCATCTGAGCCGTCCAATACACTTTTGGACGGCTCGTATTAAAACACTCTCTCTCCTCCCACCCCAACACTTTCTCTCTCCTTTTCTCTCTCCAAATCTGAGCCGTCCAAAAATAAAATGGACGGTTTGGATGCGCGAGCGGGCACCACGTGGTACCCGCTCGGCACTGAAAATTTTTCCCTGTTTCGCTATAACTTTCCCGTCACCGAGGTGGTTAGCCCAGTGGTTGGCGTCAAAAAACTACTCTATTGCGGAAGGAAGGGGACCAAATTCCATTAAAAAAAAAAATAGGGAAATGATAATGTCAAAACTGTTTTTGTTGGTGTCAAAATTTTAGTGTTCAAAAGGCTTATATCATGTGTAATGTACAAGACTTATATGCATTGGAGTTTTAGCACCAACAAAAATAGTTTTGACATTAAATGAGTAGTAGTACTACTAATTTTTATGAGTTTGATGGTAAAGGGGTGTTCGGTCATAGTCAGGTCATCCACATTGTGACTAAGAGATTCACAAGAAATTTCTTTCTTGTGACTTAACCTTAAGAACCGAACTCTGATCAATTAAGTGAGGAGCAAACCCACCATTTAGAGTTTATTGTAGCTAAATTATTGGTGGGCAGAAATTGACTATACATAACCAAATGGCAATATCTCACGTTTTGATCTGGACCATGATATCTAGTTCATTGTGCCGGACCACTTTTCCACCATTTCAATTTCTTTAAACCAATTGATATTAGGGAGGTTTCAGTGAAGTCTTTTAAAGGTAAAATGACGGCCCAGGACGTGTTTTGATAATTAATATCAGCTAAGGATTTGCTGAAAACATTTGTTAATGAACAAAATGTTCTTGACAGGTATTAATTTTCAAAACACGTCATTGACTGTCATTTTCCCATTTTTAAAACGGTTGTAGAGAATGACATCGTGTAACCAAATTTATGGGTCACTCAGGGCCCAACAAGTGCGAAACACGTGCCTCAAATCTTATTTTTATCTAGTTTTTTTAATTTTTGATCATGTAGAATGGCTCAATTTAATTCCTCCATCAGGGGGCCATGGGCATGGCTCACTAATTGTTTATACAATTTTGGAATAGTTTTATGTAAATTTCTCTGTTCACCTTCCCAGTCTTCTTATGAAATTAAAGAGAGTGGAGTAAAAGATTTCTGAACAATCTAAAAGCCATTAGAAAAGATTAATAATTACCAAAACAAAGAGAGAAAAAAAAGAAACAAGTGTCTTGTCGTTCCGTTTTCTTTTTCAAAAAGAATATAATTTTAAGCTCAAATATAATGAAAATGAAAAAAAAATTAATTTTTTTTGCACTGTTTAAAAGATCTCAATGAGATCTATCAAACAAGATCCATATTGGTAGAAAAATTATTTGCGTAAACACATTATTTTTTAGCTTGAAATTACCTTCATTTTCTAAAAATTTTTTTTAAAAAAAACCGAAACAGCCCTATTCATAAACTCTTTGTATACATGAAATATGCTAACCTCATTTGATGAGGAGTTTTCAATTTACGAGATGAGATGCTGGAAATTTTTCTCGGCTTTTGAAACTTTTCAAATTTCCAATAATTAATACTCACAGGATTCAATTTATTTTTAGTTTCTAACATGGTGGTGAGTGTAACAACCCGGATTTTCGACCCAATTTTTTTTTTATATAAATAATAGCGTTAATATTATTAGGTCTTATTATTATTATTATTATTATTATTATTTTAAATAAAATTCCTTTTCCTTATTAGATAATTATCCTATCCTATTTATCTCTTTCATATTTTTTTTTTATTGCATACATGATTATAACTCCTTCCATCTCACCCTCTCCTACTCCTACTCAGTCTCTACTTCCTCCCTAACCTTATTTTCGTCCATATTCCAAACCAAGAGTTAGAATTCCATTAGAACACAATTTTATCACCCTTATCAAAAAAAATTCTCTTATATATACCCCTTAACCCCGACCCTAGGGCACACCACGCCATTCCCCACGTTCCACCAGTTCAGAGAGAGAGAAATCTGAGAGAAACCGGACTCCAATCCATGGAGTTTTAGAGAGAGAAAGAAAGAGAGAGAAAAGTGGGTTTCATAGCCACGACCAATCGAAACCCGAATTGATAGATCCGATCATCTCCTACAACTCCTAGCATCACCAAACAAGCCTCAATTCAATCCCAAGGTACCCTCTGCCGAAACCGAAGTCATCTTCCCCAACGATCAAAGATTCAATTTTTGATCAATTCGATCAAACCAAGGTACTATAATCTATTCCGAATACTCCTATAAGTATATTTAATGTTTTTAAGCATAACCCAATAGCCCCGTAGCCCCATGCATCGAAACCGTGACCAAACAATGGAAAACAACGAAATGGCCCGAACCTTGCGGCCGCAACCTGCGGACCGCAAGAACCAGCCGTGAGTTCGCGGCGAGGTGCTCCACCGCAAGGTCAACCCGGTCCAACCTTGCGGTTCGTCCAGTTTCGTTTCGAATTGATTTTTCGACATCCCGAACACCGTTTTCGACCCCCGAACTATTTTTCCTAGCTTTCTCACACCTCAAAGATCATAACTTGTTAACGTCATATTTTTTTATTTTATTATCTATTTATTAATTATTTATTTAATTTCTTGCAAAAGTTTTCAAACGAAAAATCCTTGCGACCTTATAAACCATTTTATAAATTCCCAAAATATTTTTTTTAGATTCTTTACATACTAAAGATGATATGTTGTTAATCTCGACATATTTTATTCATTAAATAATTTATTATATATTATTTATTCTACTTTTGACAACCTTAAAAATCATTTTTGTTTTAAAAATAATTCCGTAACCCTCCGGACCCACTTTTTGATACTCGAACATGTTACGTAGGACCCTAGGACTCCTTTTAGAGCCATGCTACCTATTTTAGTATTATTAATTACTTTTTGTATTTATTATGATCACTAATCAAATTATTTTCCTAAATAAAAATTTATACAAGCCTAGATTATATTCTTTTTATTAAAACTTTTATTTATTAAAAGTTCCTTACCTTATTAATGACTTGTTGATCATACAGAACTAAGGGCAATGGCCCATTCATAAAAGGTTATGTGATTCAATGCATATTGTTTATTTCAATTATTATTCTGTTTGCTTAATTATTATTTCCAACTGCTGAATGATATGTTAGATTGGATCCTAGAGACATGGGGTGGTATGCGAAATAGAAATCACCTAGACGATGATAAGTAATGGATGAATTGGAAAAGTTTTTGTTTTAGATTGCCTGCAGGCGTGATTTTGAGTTGTGATGAGATTGTGATGAGATTGAAACTGGCGGGTGTCCAGTGATGAATTGATAGACTGGCGGGTGTCCAGTGATGATTGTGGAATGGTTGTGATGTGGTTTATAAGATAGACGAACCCTAGTCGTGATTCAGGCATGGTAAGTTTTCTTTTGCTGTATTGAGAGGGATACACACTGAGTACATAACTTAGGTGCAATCCGCGACAGCAAAATAAAGTGATCCCATGGGACCGAGCATGGCTAGTGGTTGAGGGAGGAAAGATCTCGCGGTGAGATCTTAGATCACACGTCAGGTTAATGAATAGTAATAAACTGATTGATATGAAATACCTCTGTTATATTTCTTCGTACCATGTTTATCCTGCTTGATTGCTAGCTGTAAAGTAAGAGGGGTGGTTGGGTTGGATTATTCTACTGGGTGATTTATCACTCACGGATACGTCTGTATCCTGGTAAATCGATTGCTTCGGCGATCAATTTGCCAGAAGGCGCAGGATTCAATGGAGAGGATTCAACGATGGTGCAGTTCGACACAAAAAGAATATCAGGAATAGAGATCGAGTATGCTTGGGATTCGTATCAAGTCTAGAGTCAGCTCTGAAGTTAATGTATTTTGAATCGGTAAATTTATTTTGAGATTGTAATAGACCTTTATTTTGGAAAATTATATTTATTTAGCAAAATTTTCTTAAGAAATTATTTTATTTTGCTTCCGAAAAGTCGGGGCGTTACAAATGGTATCAGAGCATAGGTTCAACACTTGGCCTTGGGTAGATTGGGTAGACCATATTCTGATAGCGTAAAATTCGAATAGCTAAACGTTTACGATATCTTTTACTTCTCTAAACTACGATATATCCTACCTAAGTATATCATAGAAATATTTATTTACCTGCTGCGACTCAAACTCCGAGAAATTACGAAATTAGCGTTGATTTTGACCAGAAGAAAGCGATGGAGCAGCCGTTTCCTGTCATAATTTAGTTGGTCGATCAAATGAGACAAAGAATCTTAGTATGAAGAAGACGAAGAGACAAATCTCGACAATGGAGGATAAGGTACTGTCGAAGGAGACTACTCCGTGAATAGAGTACCTGTCGAAGAAGAATTTCCTTTCTCTAGGCAGATAACGATCGAAAATAGGATAGGATCAGTATGAGAACGTTATTGCACACACTTCCTTGAGAGAACCAGATATTTAGAAACCCTCAAGACTCTAAACCTAACCTCGTGGAGCAATCGTTATAAGATTGGTACCAAAGGTCAACGACGCCACTTTCTACGGTCATTTTGTCAACCTCACCAGCAAGGACAATACGTGTAACCCTAATGCCAAACGCCGCCCACGTCATCAACGTGCTTACGTCAATCTCGAGGTCTACGCAACATGAAGCCCAGTGAGATACCAAGTAACATGGAGGTTATGCAACTTCTACAAGCGATTGCCACCTCGACTATTTCGACACCCAAACCTCACGCGTCATAGACTCCTCAACATAGTAGATCAAAAAAAAAAAAAAGAAGCATGATGCTGTCAGAGATTCGCAATCGTCACCCAACTATATACCATGCAAACTACATCCGACGACAACACCATCGTAGTTCAAACAGATCGAGAAGAGTTCAAGGTCGTGAATAATTGGGAAAACGGTGACTATTCTCTTTGAGGGAGGTTATATGTTTTTCTTTAAGGGGGATAGGAGAGCTACTGACGATCATTCATCTTAATCCTCTTTTTCATTCGATTGATTGTATTCTAACCTTCCGCTGTTTTTGCATCTCTCATGAATCTTCTTAAAATCACCTTTATCACTGTGACTCTTCATAGTTAGAGTTACAATTTCAACTAAAACTCAAATCGTTGAACTCCTTGTCTATTCCAAGCACCTGACTTTTGTAACTTTCTCTTTTGTGAGTTGGGCATTCCTATGGATCATTTTGTTCCAACCTTTCTTAATTTGACTTAATTTGATTTGAAGTCAACAGTTTACTCAATTATGAGTCTAACCTTTCTGATCAATTGAATACTGCATGTTTTGAAGCAATCCTCATTATTTTGACCAGCGCACTATTAGCTATCCACAACCTTTGAGTCTTTTGATATCACAACAAGATATGTGTCCAATCTTACAAAACTCTAATTCCATAAATGTCATTCAATTTTCAATGTTGGAGTTGTTTAGTCCTTGAGTGCGCAGATCGTTGTTATGCTTCGCTTTCTTTAAGCTATATACTCCGTCTTGAGCTAATAGGATTCAATAATCCACCTATCAATTCCTTGTTCTATTTTAAGAATGGACTCATAAGCCATTGCCTATTTTTCATTTGTGCCCCATATTTTCTATGATAACTAGAGTTAGATGTTTGTTTTGAAACGCATTTGGCCAATGTGTTGCAAAATAAATATCTAGTTTCGATTTCATCATTGGACCTTGTAATCTTTTAAACCTATCGATAGATCGATATTTCTTATAAGAACCCTTGTTCATTTATTCCAGTGCAAGGTTTGGTAAACCAAGTACTTGTTTATTTCACTCCCATGTTAAATCTTTAATCGAAACTATTACAATTATGAAACTCTTCTTCCAAATCATTGAGTTTACTTCAGCTAACTTGATCCTCATTCTCATCGTGTTCCAACTCCACTCAAAACTACTTGCACCTCGACTCATGGAGGAGGATTTATTCATGCCTTCTATTTTGTTCTATGATCTTCGGACATTTGACTCATACTTGAAATCTCTTGAAAATTTTTGCAATCTTTTCATTTCTTCTGGAGTATAGTACCATCCACCGACTAAAAGACAAGAACCAAACTTTCAAGAATTGACCAAGGAAGGAGATACGTTGACAACTCCCGATCGCTCGAAGTCAATAAAAGAGCTACGCCGACAAGAGGATGAGACCGTAGATTTTCAACGGACTTTTGTTCAAACCACGCCGTGGGATCATCCGATTTGTCAAGAAAGGAAAGTTATCGCCTCGCCACATTGGTACGTTTGAGATCTTGGAGCAAATTGGAGAAGTTGCCTATCGCCTAACTTTACAACCGCAAATCGTCAAAATTCACGTTGTCTTTTACGATTCTACGTTGCGAAAAGATATGACCCATTCCATCCACGTACTCAATTGAGAGGAAGTCACACTAGACGAGGAAACGATCATCAAATAGCAACCGGCAAAATTTAGGATCATGGAGAAAAAGTTACCCGAGGGCGAACGATCAAAATAGTCAATGTCTTATGGAGATACCGAGAACGAGAAGAATCATCTTGGGAACGCGAGAACACAAGGAACAGCCAGTGAAGATCCAAGACTATAGTGAGAAGTGCATTCAAGGCAAAACCATTCAACTCGTCCGAATCCTTTGGCGACATCGTGGAATTGAGGAATCAACCTAGGAACGAGCGGATACTATACGCGCCAACTATCCGAATCTATTTCCTCCTAAAGGTACACTTTAATTTCGAGGACGAAATTATTTTAAGGGGGATAGGTTGTAACAACCCGGATTTTCGACCCAATTTTTTTTTATATAAATAATAGCGTTAATATTATTAGGTCTTATTATTATTATTATTATTATTATTTTAAATAAAATTCCTTTTCCTTATTAGATAATTATCCTATCCTATTTATCTCTTTCATATTTTTTTTTTATTGCATACATGATTATAACTCCTTCCATCTCACCCTCTCCTACTCCTACTCAGTCTCTACTTCCTCCCTAACCTTATTTTCGTCCATATTCCAAACCAAGAGTTAGAATTCCATTAGAACACAATTTTATCACCCTTATCAAAAAAATTCTCTTATATATACCCCTTAACCCCGACCCTAGGGCACACCACGCCATTCCCCACGTTCCACCAGTTCAGAGAGAGAGAGAAATCTGAGAGAAACCGGACTCCAATCCATGGAGTTTTAGAGAGAGAAAGAAAGAGAGAGAAAAGTGGGTTTCATAGCCACGACCAATCGAAACCCGAATTGATAGATCCGATCATCTCCTACAACTCCTAGCATCACCAAACAAGCCTCAATTCAATCCCAAGGTACCCACTAGTCAGAAACCGAAGTCATCTTCCCCAACGATCAAAGATTCGATTTTTGATCAATTCGATCAAACCAAGGTACTATAATCTATTCCGAATACTCCTCTAAGTATATTTAATGTTTTTAAGCATAACCCAATAGCCCCCGTAGCCCCATGCATCGAAAACCGTGAGAAAAACCAAAAAAATCGAACCTGGCCCGAACCTTGCGGCCGCAACCTGCGGACCGCAAGAACCAGCCGCGAGTTCGCGGCGAGGTGCTCCACCGCAAGGTCAACCCGGTCCAACCTTGCGGTTCGTCCAGTTTCGTTC
The DNA here is from genome assembly GCA_018127125.1 of Rhododendron griersonianum. NCBI lineage: Eukaryota > Viridiplantae > Streptophyta > Magnoliopsida > Ericales > Ericaceae > Rhododendron > Rhododendron griersonianum. The sequence continues at coordinate 38,787,819 of CM030795.1, read as the reverse complement.
CGAATTGATTTTTCGACATCCCGAACACCGTTTTCGACCCCGAACTATTTTTCCTAGCTTTCTCACACCTCAAAGATCATAACTTGTTAACGTCATATTTTTTTATTTTATTATCTATTTATTAATTATTTATTTAATTTCTTGCAAAAGTTTTCAAACGAAAAATCCTTGCGACCTTATAAACCATTTTATAAATTCCCAAAATATTTTTTTAGATTCTTTACATACTAAAGATGATATGTTGTTAATCTCGACATATTTTATTCATTAAATAATTTATTATATATTATTTATTCTACTTTTGACAACCTTAAAAATCATTTTTGTTTTAAAAATAATTCCGTAACCCTCCGGACCCACTTTTTGATACTCGAACATGTTACGTAGGACCCTAGGACTCCTTTTAGAGCCATGCTACCTATTTTAGTATTATTAATTACTTTTTGTATTTATTATGATCACTAATCAAATTATTTTCCTAAATAAAAATTTATACAAGCCTAGATTATATTCTTTTTATTAAAACTTTTATTTATTAAAAGTTCCTTACCTTATTAATGACTTGTTGATCATACAGAACTAAGGGCAATGGCCCATTCATAAAAGGTTATGTGATTCAATGCATATTGTTTATTTCAATTATTATTCTGTTTGCTTAATTATTATTTCCAATTTGAATGATATGTTAGATTGGATCCTAGAGACATGGGGTGGTATGCGAAATAGAAATCACCTAGACGATGATAAGTAATGGATGAATTGGAAAAGTTTTTGTTTTAGATTGCATGCAAGCGTGATTTTGAGTTGTGATGAGATTGTGATGAGATTGAAAACTGGCGGGTGTCAAGTGATGAATTGATAGACTGGCGGGTGTCCAGTGATGATTGTGGAATGGTTGTGATGTGGTTTATAAGATAGACGAACCCTAGTCGTGATTCAGGCATGGTAAGTTTTCTTTTGCTGTATTGAGAGGGATACACACTGAGTACATAACTTAGGTGCAATCCGCGACAGCAAAATAAATTGATCCCATGGGACCGAGCATGGCTAGTGGTTGAGGGAGGAAAGATCTCGCGGTGAGATCTTAGATCACACGTCAGGTTAATGAATAGTAATAAACTGATTGATATGAAATACCTCTGTTATATTTCTTCGTACCATGTTTATCCTGCTTGATTGCTAGCTGTAAAGTAAGAGGGGTGGTTGGGTTGGATTATTCTACTGGGTGATTTATCACTCACGGATACGTCTGTATCCTGGTAAATCGATTGCTTCGGCGATCAATTTGCCAGAAGGCGCAGGATTCAATGGAGAGGATTCAACGATGGTGCAGTTCGACACAAAAAGAATATCAGGAATAGAGATCGAGTATGCTTGGGATTCGTATCAAGTCTAGAGTCAGCTCTGAAGTTAATGTATTTTGAATCGGTAAATTTATTTTGAGATTGTAATAGACCTTTATTTTGGAAAATTATATTTATTTAGCAAAATTTTCTTAAGAAATTATTTTATTTTGCTTCCGAAAAGTCGGGGCGTTACAGTGAGTGTGAGGGTTGTTTTATTTTTATATAAACGGTCTTGCTATTGTTAGTCCACCGAGCTGACGATAAATACAAGTGAAAATAAGAAAAATACGTATTTCTATATACTTTATATACTATTTTATACACATTCATACACTTACTATTATCAACCCATTTGGTTGATTTTAGAATTTTTCATGCATAAAAAACAAAAGTTTGAGAGTATTCCTTGGCTTCTCAATGGTAGTGCTGATGTCAAAGTGGTGGTTTGGTGGAGGTGGTGATGTGGCGGGGGTGGTTAGGGTAGTGATGATGGTGATGCTGACAGTTGACAGGAAATAATTGGCGGTAATGGTTGAGTATATGGATATCCCCATTTTTCAGATAACTACAGAGAAATAATAGGCAAAGAAAAGACCTTTAAAGTGTATATGAACGGTTTTTAAAGGTTTTTTCTTTGCCTATTTGTTTTTTATGTCCCTAACACAGCCCATAACTATATTCCCAGGAACGACAACATGATGGACCCATTTTTCAACCAACTGCACAAATCACAAAGTGAAGATCCTCCTTTCTTTCTTTTTTTGGTAAGCGTGAAGATCCTTTGTCTTTTTGGTAAGTGTGAGGATGATCTGTTTAGCCATTAGTGGGTTTGCTTCCTATATAATTAATTAGAATTTAATTCTTAAGATCCGGGCTCAAAAAATATTTTTTTTGTAAAACCTCTGGTCCCAATACGGATCTTTGATAGGACTGAAGAGGGGATTAATCAAGGCATATGTAAGCTGATCGGAACACCCCTCAAAATAAAAAAGAAAAAAAAGATCATCATTTTGCATTACCGTCACAAATATCGAAAAGTTATTCAATACCCAGGGGTAAGAACGTGTGGCGCCCCAACTTCTCTTTCTACCACAAATTTGTGTGGACCCCTTCACTAAATGTGTGGTGGAAAGAGAGATTGGGCATCACATGTCCCGGCTCTTGTGACGTAACTGATATTTCAGTAAAATCAGAATAACATTGAGAAAAAACTGGGAAGCCTTCAACTGAAAATAAATTACTACTTGAAACAGTACAGAAGTAACAACTACTATTATAAGAATATGTAATTGCATTATCAAGATTCTGAACACCGTACTAATTAGGATACCATTTTTTCTATTGGTACGGTACCGATACCAATCAAATATTGGTACCGTTTCGAATTTGCTGCAACTAATAAGATAAAAGAGTGCTCTATGATCCACACCTTATCCCATTCCAATACAACTATTCCATTTATTCTCTACGTTTTTTTAATCAGAAAACTACTCCACTTCCAATGCTTTTTTAGGAGTATATTCCCAAACGGTGTGCTCTAACCACTGATTTTGTACCGATAAAAGAAAACCCACTGGTTTAATTTACTTTTCGTAATCCAACTTTAAATTTTCCCAAACGGTGTGCAGATGAACCCACATCTCAGTTGATGAGCAGAAAAACTTACAGCATAAGAAGGTCAGTTGTTGCATATACCGACCTTACCCCAGTTTGGCACCCCTTCAAATAATTAAAACCGAATGAAAATATTCGCATATCAGATGCCATAATATAGTACTTTGTTGCATAAATTTTAAAAATTTCTTGACACAAAATTAAAGATCTCAATTTCGTTATTTAATTTGGTGTTGATAAATTAAAAAAATTATTCACGGAAATACTTTATTTTTTTTATTGAAAAATAGCACATCTTTCCGTATTAGACTTTCATTTAGGAACGGACATAGATAACGTAACTCACGGAACCACAAAATGATTCCACTAGTATTTTTTTGTTACCACTACTAGATGATCTTCCTTGTTACAGACTGATAAAACTTGCTCCATAAATTTTGGATTCTTCACCCTTCCTGAAATGTTATATGAGAAAAATTGAAATCGTGTTTCAATTATTTGGAAGAAGTTATTATACATCACAATGTTTTACTGTTTTATTTCACAATGTCTTACCAAAAAATTTTTATTCGCCAAAAAACAAAAGATATAGACAAATTAAACACACAGAGTCTCTGATTTTATATAGTTCCTTCAATAAAAACTAATCGAACACGTGGAAATAGAGGGTGATAGAGAATATGCCGATATACTATTTTTGAATTATGAAATAAAATTGATTTCTGCACTTCCCATCTCCCATTTACTATATGAATTTTTTTCACTTTATTTATGTAAATCTACAATACAACTCTTTGATTGGCAGGGGCGACCGCAAAGTTACATCAATGGACAAAACCTTGGGGTCTGCTGGAAAAACCCTATTTTTCCATTCATAGCTTTATATGGCTAGACATGAATTAAAAATTGGGTTCTATTCACGCTATGTAGATGGCTAGATGCACAATTGCACGTTCTATTTGCAATCCCTCTCGCCCTTGCGTAAGAATGCTACCTTTCTTGGATCATAGTAGTCATTTTCGTCATCTTCGTGTTGTAAGTCATCTCTATGATGCCAAGAGGCCTTTGGCCCAACAGCATCAAGGATGAGAAAGAAGGTTAGAAGTTCAACTCATCTTTAAAGGTGTTAATCAAACTATTTTAACAGTACTGGCTTTAGTTGATGAAAAAAAGGTCGTCTCTATGATTTTCAATCATCTTGCCCTCAACAAGAGTCACCTCTGCTTCATCAAATAGGTAACTATCCATTATTCATTTTCTAAGCATATTCATAAGAACCAGATAATACATAAGAGAAGCCCTGCTGACAAAGAATAGGTCATGAGTTAAGAGATAAAGAACCAAGAATACCTCGTAACAACTTGGCCAACCAGACTCCGCATGGACAGTTCATGGAGGATGGCAATGGCCTCCTCACCATCTTCATCTAGGTTATACAGGCCCACCCACATGTCTATAAGTGCTGTGGCAGGGATCGTTCGATCTTTTAGGAAATGAAGCCAAGTCCAGGTAACACTCCTTGTACATTTTGTGAGGGATTGACTCACATTTGGGGTTAGGGATAATTAGGCTCGAACTGATGCCTTCTAGGCTGCCACCACGTCAAGGTGACACTCTACCGCTGAGTTATATCCCTATCCCTTCTTTGCCTCCATCAAGAAATAGAACTGACGAATTCTAAGGTCAAGAAAATAAATGCCACTATTCTTGAACAACTTTGAACCATGGTGGTGTTGATTTAGGGCCGGTCCACCCCCAAGGCCCAATAGGCCCGGGCCTTGGGCATCCCCAAAATCCCAAGTTTTAGGGGCACTCAAATATTTTTACTACTTGGGTTTGAGTATGACTCTTTTTAAGAAACCCAAATAAAAACATGTACGTTTCTGTTTTTTTAGCAAAACATGGGGTTAATTGTAGTATGTGCGTGAGGCTCAAATCCCAGATTTGCACCCCCTGAGCGCGAGTAACTCGTGACGAGAACTTGGTTAATTGGTTTCCGGGTCAGTTATTTCAAATTGCCTTCGGCCTTGGCCCATTTCTCCTAGCCACATTAATTCACAAGCCTACTAAGGTGAATTGTCATTTATGGTTAAAAAAAAAAAAGGTTTTGTAACTAGCCAATGTGGGACAAGGCAACCACAAGGTTTTAACAAATACACCAAAAATTCCAATAGATTACATACCAATTCTAACTGATGATATCCTCACATTATGAATGTGTGAGAGGGCTAAAGCTCCACTCGCTCTAGTTTCTTACGGAGTATAATTTAGCTTGCTAAAGCTCCACTTGTTCTAGTTTCTAAAGAAAGACTCTGATATCACTCTAGATCACTAAATTCACCATTTCGATATGTGATTTTGCTGTAGAAATTGTTAAGTATTACTGTAAATTTTTAATGGCACACTTTTTTTTATTAGGCCTTGGGCACTAAAAATCTTTGGACCAGCCCTGTATAGATTGATTGTCTATATCTCTAGAAAAAGACTAGACCCGGATTTTTGGCTCACAATTGGAAGATTTGGGTTTGCTTCTAGAAGTTCGGTGGTCTAGAGGCAGGAAATCAGAACTTGCAGGTGCAGGCTTTGAAGAGGAGCCTTGGTTTGGATGTGTGCCACATTCAATTCTAGGCCTTTGCCCAAATTAAATCCTTGGCCTATGTATATTCACTGTATTCTATTGAATCTGTGTGTGGTGTAGCAGATTGGTGAGGGAGTGGGTGAGGTCGAGTGTGGGGGGCCAGTGTGGCTCCCTATAGTGGAGCCGGTGTGGCTCCGGAGAGTTTTTTTTTGCTTGTATATGATTCGGAGTTTTTTTTTGCTTGTATATGATTCGATTTATGAGTGAAATTTCTCTGATTTATAGTGTGAGTGGCCCCTGGGCACAACAATTCTTATCAGAGCACATGAGGAGCCAAATTAGGGCTGTAAGACGATGGAAAGAGTTGAATAACTGATTGTTCAAGTTTGATTTGAAAACTCAACAAGCTTTAAAAATATGTTCGAGCTAGACTTGACAAACCAATCCCAAACGAGAATTAATTGAGCCAATCATGAATCAATCTCGAATAGATGGAAAGTTTTTTTTTTTCTCGGCAAATAGATGGAATGTTTTATACATCATAAATCGAACAAGTTAACTAGTAGTTTGTTCCATCTGGGTTTAAAAGCTTAATGGGCTTCAAAAATATCTTTGACTTTTAGTTTGTTTAAGTAACAAACCGATCTCAAACAATCTTTTAACGAGGAAACACGAGCTCAAACTCAAGCGCTTGGCTCGTTTATCAGCCCTAGAGACAATTCATTTAAACAGATTCAGATTTGCACTAAATAATCACTTATTCCTTTTAGCTTTTCGTTATCTTTTATAAGTCTCTACACAGGCTAAATCCAAACACAGCCAAGGCAGCAACGTGCTCACTCAAACCAGTAGACAGGAAAGGCAATGTAAATCTGTTGGCACAGGAAACTAAAATGTGCTCTCAAGTGCTCTAGATTTCCAAACTCAATTTTCTGTAAAAATGGGTTAGAAAACACAAGACACTACAAACAGCGCAAAGAATTGTCATAAAAACCAAATCGACTGCCCCGCACAATCCCAATTAGCCTTCTTGGAAAAGTAAAGCCTATCAACCCCACGGACAACCATCCAATCATTAGCATAAATACTGAAAATCATATGAGATGATCAACAACCATTGAATTTCTCGTGATGCTGCACCACCTTCGCAAAAACTCCAAACACGTCGATGTCAAATTCACTATACCTGTACACATGAATGAAAACACCAGGAAGTTAATCACTAAGCACAGTTTAAAAGTTTAAACAAATGTCGAAAAACCAAAAAAGGAAAGAAATGGAAGTCAATAATGTACAAAAGGAATTCTAAAACAGACTATCTAAACACAGCATGATAGAGGTGCTCCGGCATCCTACTAACAAAATACCTACCGAGTCAATTTTGGTGTACAATCAGGTTAGCTGAGGTTACCACATGATAAGTGATTCTAACGACCAAAACAAGAAATCCATTTTCCAAAAGGACTCACGAGAAGTTCCTCTAAAACGTTTTAAGTAAAGCGTCTCATCCATCCTGATACATGTTTCCACTGCAGCATATAGTGTGTATTGCACTTGGGCAAGCATCATGACCGTCAAGCTTCTCAACTGTCTTGTTTTACATTCCCAACAAAGCAATCATTGGGTCTGCACCTATGTAAACAGCATCATCACACTCAGACCCTTACTGTCAAACTAAGTCGATCATAGAGCATTTACAGAATGCCAACAAATCCTCTTGTTGGGAGTTTGTCTGCCTCTGCCTTCACAGAAATTTGGTATGGAAAGGAAAGCTTTTGAAGGAAGGTAGAGACTGGGGAATATGGGGATCCGATGCAATGGACTGGTTAGAGGAACTTATAAGGCAGGAATATGAAAAGACGTACTCTTAGGTGGATGAATTAATAAATCTTTCCCAAGCAAGTCTAAAGGAAAACTGTTTGTGTTAGAATTTATAAAGATGCAGAAACTTTCAGTTACTATAATTCTGGTCTTTTAATGGCAAAACTTGGAAAACGAAAACCCAGCAATGCGAAGAAACACAATGCACCATCAAGGATAGAGTAACTTTTATAAAGGAACATATCATAAAGATGAAAAGGTAAACAAGTAACATTTCCAAAGTTTCTGGTTAAGATGTACCATTAATCCTCAAAATCTCCAGCATTCTCCAATAGATAGTTCACTGCCAATTCTTCATTGCGGTCGCAGGCCAAAAATGCCTCGATGACAAGGGCTCTATCGAATCCCATTGCCTCAAGCTAAAAATGGACCAACGAAACAAAACTTAGCAGAACATACCAAGTACAAGAGAAACACAAATAACAAGAAATAAAGGAACCATACTCGTTCTATGGCCTCCTGCTCTGCTGGTGTGACATTAATAGCATGAGGCATCTCCTGCTCAGGTTGATCAAATATATCCCTGCAAGGAAATGAATGTTGACACAATCAGTAGATAGAACCATGCCTACCCCTTAACGGAATCGCAAAACATGTTCCCATTCTCAACTGGTGTTCATATTTCACAGAAGATCCCTACTCAAGGAAACCCTTTCTAAGGGTGTTCCAGGCTTCTCGGAAAGATAACCGACTAAGACAAATTTACGAAGGGTAAGTCAAAACGAGAGAAATTTGCTCTTTTTCTCTCTTTTCCCCACCTTCTTTTGGAGTGCAAGTATTAAAGATTGAAGGAATGCCACCACGTATATCAGAACACTAATCTGAGAGCCCCAAAATCCCAAAACGAGAAAGGAATACTACTTATGTAGGTTCCTCAAGCTCACAAAATGTCCTTTTGCGCTCTTCCCAAATGTTTGATGAGAGGCAAGAAGGGGTGAAGAGCCAAGCATTATTCCTCTTTCCTACACGTCAACCCAACCAAGGAAACAGAAAGCCCACTATACCTCAAGGAAAGGCCCAATATATTCCAAGACAACACAAGGCTCAAATCCCTATATCCCACTACTCCTCCATTGCCTTGAAAAGTTTAAACAAGAAAAATTGCCATTCACTCACTCTTCTCAATTCTTAGTAAAATGATAAGAACAAGTACCCACCCTTCTGAACCGTCCACAGGCTCATTTATCAATTGAAGAAACTCAGCTTGGTGCTCTTGAATAAGTCTTAAAAGTTGGGGGTTTTGTTTTCCAAGTTCCTGAAGCATGGGCTGTAACCAAGCAAACAACACAACTCGTTACAGAAGGAATACGCTATCTGATAACAACAGAATGAAAATGAACTATAGTACTATACTCTGATAACAAAAGTATTCATATGGACCTGTAAAATCTGGGGATTTGATTGCACCATTGAACGCAAGGCTTGGAACTGAAAAGAAAACAAAGGAAAAATCAGATAAACGAGAAAATTCAATAGCCATGCCAATATCTTATACAAGACAATAAGATATAGTTACATCTTATCTCATAACAGCTAGGAAAAAAACTGCTTAAACTAAACGCAGGTCAGATATTTTAATGCAAATCCTAAAGACCCGACTACCATAACTACAGGCTTCGTAGCACAAGGAATGCAATCAAATAATATAGGAACCAAACCTGTTGGCTATTTCGAAGGAAATCAAGGGGACCAAGTCCAGCGCCAGCACCGCCGGCAGGAACTGCTTCCTAGAGATATTTCAGTTTAAACAATATAAGAAACACATAAGAGGAAAGCAGACAAGTATGTGCCAAAAGACAGTAATGTTACAGTAAAGTTAAACCTGAGGAAACAAATTCAAGGGAGATGAATTAGGAACTCCAGAGACGGGTGCGCCTGCTGCCGCACCAGTTTCAACCCCCCCAGAGGCTGTCTGATTTGCAGGTAAATGAGCCACTGGAACAGCAACCTCTGCTGCTTCTGGAATACCCTGAAAATAAAACAAAATAGGGGTGAAGGCCAGGTTATTGTCAAGTTTTCTAAGATACTGGATTTTTCAAAATTTAGGGACAGTGCCACCGCACTCCAAAATGGCATTGAACAATTTAAGAACATACTGAATATAAATAATCCACAGCTCGCTCTGGGTTGTTGTAAGCAGCTCGAAGTGCACGGATAACAGTTTCTCTTTCCCAGCTGCCACCACCCATATCCATTATTTGTTGAATGGTCTGCTCAAGATTACTACCAGCAACTAAACTGGAAGCAGCCTGATCATATGTGTCAGAAGGACCACTGCAACAAAAGTTCTGATAATTGTGAATGATTGTGGTTTGTTTGCCATACATACATAAGCTTGTGCAAAGCCGATGGAGAAAACACCCAAATTTGTTTTCGTACTTTATTTTCCCTCTCCTAATGAAGGAAGAAGAAATATTACGTAGCAAGTGATATTATGCCACATGCACGTGTAACTAACAACTTCAGCAACTGAAATTTATTCCATCTCCATATGCAGATGTTTTTCATACAAGTGTAAAATTATATGCTGGAGAATCCAATTCTCTAGTCTAGTTCTGAGAATATATAGATTGAGAACTATCATACCTGTTTATGATTTTCATTTCTCCTAGCTTTACAGAATCTTGGACCAACTTCCAGATTAAAAAGTAGGAAATTAGAAACAGAAACTGATTCATAGTGCTTGGAGTCCCAAAATGGAAACAATTGTCGTGCTACAGTTTGGGGGAATTGGATGACCATATCGGTGTCTTAAGGGCTGCTTATTTACCTCATCTCTCCTGCACAGGCTGTATGTTTCTTATGTTAGCTAGTGGTAAACTAGTTACTTGTCATCCATATCAATTTTACCTCGCAAACAGTTGTAACAATACAAACAAAAATCTCGAAATCCCCATTCCAAAGATTAATCCCCTAGTTGAATGGTTCATTCATGAAGGTCCTCACTTCACACATCTCCAAGACAAGGATACATTTTCATACCTCAACATGTTCATTTTTTTTCCCCAAAGTGATTAGGATAGGGAGGGGTTTCCTAAACCTCATAGGTAGTGCACTAGTTAACTTGGGTTATAGTAATGATTAAATTTGCATCGGAGGAAGCTAATATTGGACTGCAGCAGTGTAAACCAATTCAAAAATAGGATAACATGCTCATTAAGGCATGGATACCAATCTATTAAGTGTTTCCACTTTCCACATAGACCATCACAAATTTGATCAACTACTTCTCACGCTCTACAACGAGAACTATACTGCCTTCACTTTTCCTAACGCCCTCACCCCTCTCAAAAGTTTAATATTACCATGAAACCTTGGTTAATGGTTGCCTAGTTATTGCAGTTGATACATTATATCAGAGATAGAGCCCATACTTAGCTGTAACCAAATTGGAAGCAGGCGAGGTGCTTTCAGGGGCCCTGCAAAACAAATCCAAACAGAGAGTTGGACCCAGATGACGGAGATCCATTATACAGATGCTTGTAAATTATACTCACGGTGCTTGTACGGGAGCTTCAGTGGCAGGAGTAGGATTAGAGGTCGGTGGAGTTACGGATGCAGGCTGTTCGCACGTGTCCACAAGTGATGTTCAGGTTTGGGATCACATGAAATAAGGTAACAAATGACAATAACAACAATAATTATGGACATTGCAAACAGAAATACCTGAGTGGATGTGGTCCCACTAGAGCCTGAAGTTTTACTCTGTCCATACAACAAAGAATACAAAAGTAGAATAGAAAAGTATGAGAAGATGAATGTATCATTAGATATGAAGTCTAGCATGTCAGTATCCCAAGCTGACAATACATGCAATCTTACTGCTAGAAAAATGATGTATGAGTATGACCAACAAGGATATTTTAAACAACTCTAACCAATACATGTAATCATGGCATACACTACCAGTATTCGCAGGTAAATACAAGATCCTAGATGTAAAAATAACACAAAAGTCGTAATCTAAAGAAAGAAGCTACCTTGCTAAGCATCACAACAAGAAAACCATCTTCAGAGACCTTGTTCTCTGTCAGAGTACTTTCGTCTTTCAAAACCTTTCCATTGTGAATCAATAATTGCTGACCACATGGATAGTTGTCTTTTCCTTGTATATCTTCAATATTTTTCTTTACCGCCATGATCTAGGATGAAAATGAAGTAACACATCAGTCAATCATGAGCAAACTTTTGATACGTGTGGCATGACATACGAATTCATGTTTATAAGTACAAAAACTTGCTCCGATCTATTACATATCGCCAAATGCTCTTCTAAAAGCTTTCACAATTTAAACCTGCCAAAACTCTCTCTCTTCTCCATGCCTTAGTACTACAACTAACTATATATGAAACTATCTCGTAACACCACAATACTACAGGAGACCTCATCCTAAGGCCCCACTGCTTTTCCTATGAGATAGAGTCCTGATGACGAGAAATGCGTAACATATACAGGAAATAGTCACAAAATTGTCATCAATGAGAATGTTCTCAATGCCTTTGGTTTCCATATTTTTGTCGTCATACTTTCAGTCTCTAGTATTCAAAGTCTAGTTCAATAAAGGCATTGGCTGTTCAGAATCACAATAAGCAAAACAAATATAACCTCAATTCGGTTTCAGTTATTGTATGTTCATAAAAACAAAACATAAAATATCACTTCCAATTAAACAGGAACGGGTGATATTTGGCTTTTGGCTGCTAAGAAAACTAAGGACAATCACCAAAGAAAGTCATACAGAAAAACAGTTTAGACCATGGAACTCAAAGAGAAGGTGTTAGGTGGCAAAATTAATCGATTAACGGGGTTAGCGTCCAAATTTATATATTTGGAGTTAATTCATTTATGAGCAATAGTTTAAGGGGGGTCGTTGTTATTTTGTTTCTTTTAAAGTACACAAACGGTTAGGGCTTATACTGGGGAACTCGAAGAGATAGGATTCAGACAGATCACCCTTCTTCTTATAAGTACAGACTTAGGGTTCAGGGGAGCATTCCGATCAAAAGAATCTTTAGAGTATGAACCTTCCTTTTAAAGACAATGGCAACAACACTACGGCCAATCAACCCCCCAAGGGCCCCAACCCACCCCCTTTCGTCATCCGAGCCGTTAATTGCCGAAATGGACGGCCGGATCGGCCACACTACACATTGTAGGGCAGGAGTGCCCTACAGCATCCCCAGGTTCAAAAGAAGGAAAAGAAGGGTAATCTATATGAAGTCTGAACCCTATCTCTTTGAGTTCCCCGGTCTAAACCCTAACCATTTGTGTACTTTAAAAGAAACAAAATACAATGAACCCCTTAAACTATTGCTCATTACCTCCAAGTTTTTAAATTCGGACACTTAACCCTTTTAATAAATTTTATTTTGCCACCTAACACCTTCTCTTGGTAATCTGCAGGCAAGGCCCAAGAGGCCACCTCCCAGGTCCTCCATTTATTTTTGGCCCCCAAGCCGAGTAAGTGTTACTATTATAGAATAGCCCAAAATCTGAATGTCCTATGTTTATGTTCCACTCAAATGACGCCAGTTCGAATCCCCATCAGACCCTTTGGGTTTTTTTTTTTAATCTTAAAGGGTTGGGACAAAATGTTCTTCGCAACCTTTAGCTATTGATATTTGAACCTAACCCAATGAGAGTTTACCTAGTGTTGGTACCACAAACAATTGTTTATCACATTCTACCTGCCAAACAAACAAAAGTATATCTAGACTTTTAAGTAAAAACACAGAAATACTAACATTTCATTCATTCCATCTTTAATTCGTTTTAACTATTTTTACAAGTTCAAAATAGCTAAAATAAACAAGAACAAAGCATGTGTATGCGTATATTTTCATTCTTATTTGCCTTTTGTATTGAAGACAAAAAGATAAATTCGTGGGAGAGTTCGCCTACGGCCCGCAAATGTACAGGGCCAGCCCTGGTAATCTGCGGTGATTTTTGGATATACAGAAAGCAATACCTACACAGACACAGATAAATACTTTATATGCGTTTCCATTGAGAGAGATGGGGGACTCACGGTGTCAGTGGGCTGAACCCTAATTTCGAAGTGGCTGCCTTTGAGAGTCTTTACAGTGAGCTTCATCTCGACCAATCGGAGGGTCAGATCGACGAATGCAGAGAGCTACAATCCGAAGGAGGGATTGGAAATTTGAAACCCTTGAACCTCGGATCGAAATTCGAAAAGGGAGCTTAAAGAGAGAGAGAGAGAGGGAGAGAGAAATTGTCTCTGCAGGTTATGATGAAAGACTATACAGTTGATCACGTGAGCTGCAGCACGTGACTCACAGTATTTTTTTCCCTTTGGGTCCTTCTGAATTTTCTAGGAATATTTTGAGGAAAATATTTTCTGATAAAAATACTGCTTGAAGAAAGGAAAGAGGATGAGAACAACAAAATGTAATACAGTAATGATTTATTTCCAAGTAAATGAGCAAATACCAAAAATATTTCCAACCATAATTGAAACTTCGACGTTTTTACATGACAACATAAAGTGTATGAAAATGACATAAATATTGACGAGACCTGTAATTTTTCTAATAAACTCGTAAGGTTGCCCTTTAGCACATGAATGTTGACATAAATCACGAACACTCAAAACGACTTTCAGATCTGGTAGCATTGTATGACGTGTCACAAAAGATTATAAATTTATGTGATCAAAACGTTAAACGAGTTAGATCGACATCTCCACAACAACAAAAACGAAAAGACCATATATTGATGGATGTGTAGAAAGTTAGTCAACAATGGAACATCATCTATATACTGTACTTGAGTGTTATATTTCATTGATTTAAAAGGAAAAAAACGAAAACAAAGAAGAAGTTAGATGGAGGTATTTTTTCACAAGTGGCGGGAGGCATTATGGGTGAGTTCAACACTAGAAATGTCATTCATTAGTTGTTGATAGGGCTGCAAATGAACAAAGAAGATCGCGAGCTTGATTCGGCTCGTTAATGCTTGACTCGTTTAATAAACATCTTTTCGGTTTGTCTGGAAAAAAAAAACTTGGTTTATTAAGGAAGACTCATTTGGTAAGTGATTAAGCTCGGCTCGATTCGTTTGCAGCCCTAGACTTGTTGATCATGTTTGCAAAGTAAAGATATGTTTATAAACATTTGTTGTGTTGATATTACTCTTATTACAATTAAAAATGAAATATACATATGTACATAACTAATACTAATAACACATAAAATCGAGGATGGAAAATATCGTTGCTACCTCATTTCTCCCATTGGACCGAAAAATACCACTCCAGCATGTGACAAAAAAGTTCACAGGTTGGGCTGGGACAGCAATTACAAAGTAGGAAAAATTATTTGGTGATCTTTGGGCACCACGTTACGTAATGGCTCAACCATCCTTATTATGTACATATTTCCGTGCAATCCGTCACACTCCCGTGACCAGGGTGTATTCCAGTTTCTGAAAAAAATAACTTTTTAAAAAGGAAGGTAATTTCAAGTTCAAAAATTACGTGTTTATGCAAATAATTTTCCTACCAATGTGGATCTTGTTTGATAGATCTCATTGAGATCTTTTAAACCGTGTAAAAAAATTAAAAAATTAATTTTCATTTTCATTATATTTGAGCTTGAAATTACTTTTTTTTTGAAAAAGAAGATTTAAAAAGAAAGAGAAACGGCACCTGAATAATTTTTGTACAAAGTATATAGGAGTAAAATTTTTATATACTTTTTGGCACGGTAAATATTGTGCTAGGTGACCAAGGCTTCTAGCTCCGTTGGTGGTGTACCGCTACTTAGGCCCCGTTTTCGAAAGGGAAATAAGTACTTATTTTTCAAGAAGGTAATTTCAAGCTCAAAAATCATGTGTTTACGCAAATAATTTTCCTATCAATATGAATCTTGTTTGATAGATCTCATTGAGATCTTTTATACGGTGCACAAAAAATTGAAAATTATTTTTGAGTTTAAAAATATAAAATAAGTACTTATTTTTTAAGAAGGTGTTCTGGAATAGGGCCTTAGGTGTTGGGAGGTTTTGGGTTCAAGGTGATGGAACAGGATCAATTCCCCTTGGGGCCTGATTGGATGATGGATTAGGCAGGCGGATGATGGCTTGATTGGACGTTTTTGTCTTGGTTTGACAGCAAAGTTGACACCCAGATTACTTTGTCACTTTCACTGTTGGGATGATTTAATCTGGCTCAAGAGGTATTATTTATGGACGGCTTTGAGGCAATCCATAATTAGTCCGGGCGGATGAGGCCTTTCTCATCCCCCTCTCCCCACATTATCCATCCATTTCAACTACAAAAACAACCTTATCCACCCATTTTAACAATCATCCAAACGAGGAGTACTATTTTATCTTTCTCTTTTTAACCCCTCATCCAAACGAATTGTTTTTTTATCCACTCTTTCTAAAAGTCACATAAATGTTATCTTATCCCCTCCATAATTTATCTATCCAAATTAATCCCGCATCTAATCGGCCGCCGTTAGTAATGTATCCTAACTAACACTATCCGTCTATTAAAAGAAAAAAAGAAAATTAAGAATCTCGTGCTAAGCTCTTCCGCGATAACCCACAACTTGCAGCACGTGACATATAGCCCCAAGTCACAAGTTGTATATACTCCATAAAACTTGGGTCAAGCTCCTCCCAATGCCTCTCAAGTGTAGTATTATTTTACCTTAAACAATGATTCGAATCGTATAAAAATATAATACAATAAATAAAAAAGATTTTAAAAAAAACGACACTCCCGTGTGTTGTGTTAGGTGCCGTTTCGCTTTTTTTTTAAACATTCTTTAAAAAAAAAAAAAGTAATTTCAAGCTTACATATAATAAAAATAAAAAATAATTTTTAAATTTTTTTACACCGTTTAAAAGATATCAATGAGATCTATCAAATAAGATCCGTATTAGTAGAAAAATTATTTGCGTAAACACATGATTTTTCAGCTTGAAATTACCTTCTTTTTCTAAAAGTTCCTTTTTTTAGAAACTGGAACGGAGCTTTAAACGGATAGCAATTTTTTTTTCATGAATATTTTTCTACACACCATCTCTCGAGTTTGGATTATTATTGTGAGTTCAAAGTGGAGCAAAAAAGAAGAGCGGTCTGATCTCATCTGTCCCAAAATTTTATGTGCTTCTGCGCCAATTTTCGGCTCACGAGATCCTGCCTCACAAGGAGGAGAAATTTTTCAGTATCGGGTGGGTACCATGTGGTGTTCGCTCGGCACATCAAAGTCGTTCGATGCGATTTTGGACGGTTCGAATTTAGAGAGAGAAAGAGGAAGGGGAGAAGAGAGAAAATATTTCAATCTGAACCGTTCAAAAGTGTATCGAACGGTTCGGGAGTGCCGAACGGACACCACGTATGATACGCTCGCTCGGCACTGAAAAATTTCTTAAAAGTTTCGGAGGATACGAAAGATAAAGGCAGAAAGATTTCGCTTTTAACCCATACTGTATAAAACTCATCCCAAGAAAGCCGTGTCCCACTCACTGCTCCAGCCTCAATACAAATACATGCATCGGGAAATATACTTTCTGCATGCAGACGTATCCCCGTTTGAACGGCGATCCGACACTCCCGCGTTCCTCTCTCTCTTTCTCATCAGATAACCGATCACAACAACTCTCGCCGCCACCAATCCCCATCCCCATCCCCATCGATCGCTCCTCCCAAAAAGTGCAAAAAAGAATCCCAACCAGATCGATTTTTATGCGTTGTTCTCCGTCGATGGATCCAGACTCCGTTCCTGTTAGCCCTAACCGCCTCAAATGAACCGAAAAGTCGCGTTTGTTTAAATTTTTTTTTCCCTGTTACTATTTCGCTCGTTTTCGTTTACAATTGGTCGTGTGTGCGTTTTTTTTGTCGTTGCAGACGAATGTGTTGAGGAATCAGATCTGTAGGTCGCCGGCGAGCTGCATTTGCGTGTTGTTCGACGTCCAGTAGCGCAGAGGTATCGGAGGCGGCGAAGAAGGGAGAAGAAGGAGAAAGGTATCCTTGAATGAGTGAATATATAATGGATAAGAAGAAGTATCCGATTGGAGCGGAGCATTATACATTGTACGAGGAGGTAGGGCAGGGTGTGAGCGCTTCGGTTCATCGTGCCCTGTGTATCCCGTTCGATGAGATCGTTGCTGTCAAAATTCTTGATTTCGAACGCAATAATAGTGATCTGGTGCGTCCTCAATGCATTACACAACGTATATCTACATAGACGGCCATATGAATATAGTATATTTTCTGCTATAGTTCATCTCAATTGGGGTTTTGTAAGTTGATGGGGAAAATAGAATTAAAGGTTAAAACTTTCACCACTATGATACTACCCATTGTACAAAGTGGCAAATTGTTTGCATCACCCAGGAAATTGGCCGATCAAAAAAATATTCGGTGGAAATTGCAGACTGTTAGACGTAAATAATGTTAACTGCTTCACTTATATCACACTCCAAAGAAAGGTGAAAGAAAAAAAGCAGTAATTTGTTGGTGACTGAATAAGTGGAGAGACCATCCTTTCCTTACCTTACACACACGCACACGCACACACACACACACAGACATTTTGCGCTCTTACAGGTTCCCGGATGAGTTAATTATATCTCCATTAGCTAAAATCCTTTCTTTCTTGACCCTGGTTATGGTTTTAGAATTGGAGCTTAAGCAACTTTGTGCTAGTCATAAAAACATAATCTAAATTGCAATCTGAAATCCAAGCTAAATTGATCATGATTTTAGCAGTCTCCTGTCTGAATTTTAGGTCCAATATCTGTTTTCCCCTCTGTTGTAGTAGACTAGTAGTTGTTTATCATGTGAAGGTTACTGTACGGAGGGGGAGGGAACATAACACATATAAGTCTTAAAAACGTAATTGAAATGGATTTTTAAAATCCTAGCTCAATTGTTTGAGATTTTAAGTTTAGAACTGTCTCCTGTTGATTTGTGGGATTATTATCTGCTTTCCCCTATGTATTAGTAGTTGTTTAAAGTTTTGGCTATCACAATTAAGCCTATTATTAATGTGTGCCATGACCTAATTTAGTTGTTTAATCTCATGTTGCCATTGCCTTGTAGAATAGCATATCTCGTGAAGCACAGACTATGATCCTGGCTGACCACCCTAATGTTCTCAAGTCACACTGCTCGTTCGTTAGTGATCATAATCTTTGGGTCATCATGCCATTTATGGCTGGAGGTTCTTGTCTCCACATATTGAAGGCTGTACATCCCGATGGTTTTGAGGAGGTTGTGATTGCAACTATATTGCGTGAGGTATTGAAGGGCTTGGAGTATGTTCATCACCAAGGACACATTCATCGGGATGTCAAGGTTAGTAGTTTAATTTAGATTGTATTTATGCTTATGTTCTGCAGTTGGTTTCCGGGTTTGTTATTCTCGCTTTATTATGTTCACTAGTCTTGTCACCTTGAACGGCATGCATGCATGGTTGTGTACTTACCCCGCTTCAACTTTGCAGTGCTTGCAAATGTCTTATTCTTCTTTTCTGGGAAATCAACTGTTCTAACTTGTTTTACAGAACTTAGTAGTGGAATGTCACTCAGATTCTTAGTCTGATTGTATTTAGAAGTAGTGAACTTCGAGTAACTCTTATGGCCAGTGTAGTGACTAATTTAGTCTCGTCCAATGTGTATTCTCCAACGCAATTGGCTCTTTTTCCACATAGTTGTATTGCATAGAGTATGATGTCACAAGAGTCTCTCTGTTGTGTAGTCTGTCCTGTAAACTGTTTAAATGGAAAGTAAATGGAGGATTACATTCTTGAACTAATCAACAAGAAAGCAAATATTATTGTGTGACATTTGGTGGTTAGACTTTTCATAGGAATAACTTTTGGTTATGCGAAGAGATACCCCTCTGTTTCCACCAAGTGACGCAGGACAGATTTAGAATAGGGCCAAGTATGATCAAACACAAGGGAAAGGAGCTGTTTTTGGGGTTGTGAACAGTAGATGTGAACAGTATTTTGTAAGAAGGAGAGAAGAGTTAGAGAAGGATAGATCTAGGCCTCACACCTAAGGCCTCTTTAGCATCACACCAAAGAATGAGATTGCATCACACAATCAGTAAAGCTTAAAGCTAATTTTTTCATTCATTCAATCATAATTCAAGCTCTTGAGATTACATGACTTATATAGACTCCATAATACTTGAATGCAAATAACTACTCCTATTCCCAATAGGTCTAGGCAGAATGAATGTGTGAATGCAAATAACTATTCACATTCCCTAGATGCTGGATAGGATGAATGTATACATAAAGGTTGAATGCATTAAATATGTGGTCAAACTTCCCTAAATGAAAAGACACAAGGCTCATGAAAAGTCACGGCCCTTAATGTTCCAGCCAATGCCTAATTAATATCCCAGGTAGGGCCCACATCATCCAACATATGCCAAATTAAGGCTTGGGCCTTAGAACCATCCAATCCATGTTTTTTCATAGCCTTTTATCGGGTGCTGCCATTTTCCATCACCAAGTTACCTGTCACCATTCTGTCCAAGCTGGTCTTACACAGAAAATTGAGCCAAAAATTCCCCACTGAGCAGTTAATTATTATCTGCGGCTCTTCCTCAAGGTCCTATGGGCTATGATAAATTAAGAGCTAGCTGTGGATAAGCAAAATCCAAGTTGGTCAGGAAAAACCAAGCAAGGTAATTTCCAAATTTGTATCTGTAAAGTCCCTGCGGAAACAACCTCTCTGCTTGCAGGGGTTAGGCTGCATAAATCAACCCTTCCCGAGACCCCGCAATGGCGGGAGCCTCGTGCACTGGGTTTGCCCCTATCTGTAAAGTTCCTGAAAATTAGCTCTGGTGAGAAGGCAATGCAAATATGCTTCTAGATTGATGCTGTCAATTCTTTATGGAGTCCGAGAGGCTTGAGCTGGATGCTTCTCCGGAATTCTGGATTGGTACAGTTTACTGCTGACAAATACCAATTAATGTACGATACCTTTGAACTTCTTACCAAGACAAGGCTCCCATAACGGATTAATGTCAATAACGATGGGAGAAGTTTTTGGCTATTAGGATCGTCACACACACGCACACGATTTACGAGTATAAGAACAGTAAAGAAATCAACACAGCAATATACGTGGTTCCCCAAAACTGGGTATGTCCACCGGAGCGAGAGTGGCTACTGTTCTTTATTATCACAGTTATGAATTAGGGTTTACAACATAGAGTATTTATACCGACTCTATTCTAACCCTAACCTGGTATTCCCTCCGCTCCGCTCCACTCGTTCCGCTCCGGCATCTGGCCTTCTTTCTAGAACTTCTTAATATCTCTTCATATTAAACATATGAGCCACAATTCTAACATTGGCGAAGTGAGAAGAACTGATTGTGAAACATTAATGATACTGTGGACGGACTGGTTAAGAAGACACTAAAATTTCATAAAAATGCAGTGACCTGCTGTACTTTGATTATATTACAGATTTTTCTTCGTTATACATAGCTATGGTTAATATTTGTTTGTGGGTTGTTATCACATAAAGAACATACTAGTTTGTACTTGCATTAAAGTAATCTTCCGTTTCTGATAGGCTGGAAATATTCTCATTGATGCAAATGGTGCAATTAAGCTTGGGGATTTTGGTGTATCTGCTTGCTTGTTTGATTCTGCAGAGCGGACGAGAAAAACATTTGTGGGCACACCGTGCTGGTATGCATTTTGTGTTTGTAGGTCTACTCATTCCAGTATCTCTAGGTTTGTTTGCCCATAAATTTGGCTAATAATCCTGGTGAATGTTGGGCCCTGACCAGGAGTATTTGCTTAAACATCTTCACCGAAAGTAAAGACTTTGCAGGAAAACCAGAAGGATTCAATATCATTTTGTTTGCATCTTGAACACAGTGTGGCCCAAGGATCATCTTCCTCTTGGCAATACTGCAATTCTTTACCAGTGGACAATCTTTGTTTTGCAGGATGGCACCCGAGGTTATGGAGCAATTGCATGGTTATAACTGCAAGTATGTTGATATTTTCACTGCAAGTGTTCCTTCCTTTGTTTCCTATTTACGTACTGTGACTGATCTTTATTGCTATTATTTTCTTGCAGGGCTGATATCTGGTCTTTCGGTATTACTGCTTTAGAGCTAGCCCATGGCCATGCTCCTTTTTCAAAGTATCCTCCAATGAAGGTGCATGCTTTTGGTTGCATATTTGTTTGAAATATCAGCTTAAAAACTCAAGCTTCTTCACAATTGTCAGGTATTACTCATGACTTTGCAAAATGCGCCTCCTGGTCTTGATTATGAGAGAGACAGAAAGTTTTCTAAGGTACGTGCTTGTAAAAGTGGAGTTAATTTAACCTTGGTTGTGAGTATGGAATGTGAAATTTCCTTTCCGTTTGTTTGTGTTTTTCTTTTCGGTAGTCCTTTAAGCAGATGATTGCTAGTTGCTTGGTAAAAGATCCTTCAAAGCGACCTTCTGCACAAAAGTTGTTAAAACATTCCTTCTTCAAGAAAGCTAGATCCAATGAGTACATAGCGAGAACACTTTTGGAGGGGCTCCCCGCTCTTGGTGATCGTCTCGAAGCATTGAAGGTCAAATGCGTTACCTTTTTGAGGTTATGATTTGGCATGCTGTTGAGAATATTTGGCGTTTAAATGTGTTCTTTGCTAATGAGTGTGCAATTATTATCTACAGAGAAAAGAACAAGACATGCTTGCAGAAAAGAAAATACCAGATGGGCAGAAGGAGGAAATGTCACAGGTTTGAACTTTTGGATGCTCCAATAAGCTAAATAGATATCAATAGTTTGATTTATTTGGTAGCAACATGATTTAATATGATTCCGTTGGTATCTTTCATCTCTGTGCAGAGCTTGGTATACAAGTTTTGGCCTGGTCTTTGGTGTTAGACAGTAGGTTCTGTATTTCAGTAGAAATCTTTTCACACGAACCTGTTTTCAATTTTCTTCACGGATTGAAATTTCCCATTTGCACTTCATCTTGTAGTCTAGCTTGTAAATTCAGATTATCAGTTATGATCATTTTACATCGATAAAATGGGCGTTATGACGATCATGCAGAATTATGTCAGGAGTATCAATAAAGTTTAGCAGTGCATCAAGCAACTAGTGTGACATGAAGACATTTAATAGAAGTTTTGCCATTTCTAGCTGCAATTGCAGTCTTTCCTTTGTCCATCTCTTGTTGGTATGTTTGGTCCTTTTTTAAAAGACACCTTCTCAAAAGATGTCCTTTTTCTTGAGCATGCTGTCTCAGGAGATGCCTAGAATATACGAACTACTGATAGTGAATGAGCAGAATATCTAATTGGTTAGTTTAGTGAATAAGGTATTATCCCTAGTTCAAAAATTTATGGTTACGGACAAAGAACCCATGAATCTATCATTAAAAAAATATTTTTGCATTGTGCATTGGGATATTGGTTGGATGCATACAACTTCTTGTGGTTGTGCCTCGTAATCATTTGTTCTGTTTTTGAGTCTTTTGGCCAGTGGGGTTAATCGTGCTTGAGGGTTCAAAATTTTCTTCCTGAATGATAACTTGCTTATTATTGTGATAATCCCTCTTCCTGTTATGCCATCACTGCCTGCTGAACTTTTTTCCCCACAATGCTCCCGATGAATATTGTTGTTAGGTTATGGAGTCTTTCATTTGTTTTTTTGCTGATGAATCCTGTTTTCTCCTGTCTGAATGATATGTCACTGATTTTAATCTAATCTGTTTAACAACGTCCCTTCTTGTTGTGGTCCACGTTTCTTTTCCATACGATGTTCTTTTCCAAATGGAATCGTCTGTTTTACTATGAAGGTAGAATCTTTCTTTGTAACATAGTTGGTTTTGACATGCATTTTGCGAGTTGTGTAGGATGAATATAAACGAGGGATTAGTAGTTGGAACTTCAATCTTGAAGACGTGAAGGCTCAGGCTTCCTTGGTAAAATAACTAGCTCTTTATTTTGTTAGATTTTCTGGACTATACTCATTAATTTGATGTAAATATTGGTTCACTAATCAACTTTAAATCTTTGATTGGGTAGATCCAGGATGAGGACACTCAATCTGAAAAAGAACAAGGAGGAAGCTTAGTTACTGCTTCTGGCCTTGACCAAGAAAAGAAATTTCAGCATCAGTTGTCTTCAGTGAGCTACTGTTCACAAGTTTCTGATCCAGTATGTTTACACTCTTTACCCGATTGCCTTTGTTGAGATGTAGCCCTATGCTTCTGTAGTTCCTAATGATGTGGTACTTCACAGGAAGATAACGACTTGATGCAAAATCTACCATCTTGTTTGGCAGTCAACTCAACCGTGACCAACAACCTGTATGTCTTGCGTGAATTATCCACACCTTTCCTCTCATAATGTTTTGCCCTGCAGAATAGTCTTTCTTATTAGGAGTCCTATTATACGACTGGTGATTTTGCCATGACAATTTCTGTGTGTATGTCACATTTTTATTTTTCATATGACCGAGTAAAGATCGTTAGGTGTGTAAACCAAATAATGATTAGTTCTTTATTTTCCAGAACGAAGTATGAGAAATCTGATGACGATGCGAACATAGCTAGTTCAACCCAAGAACACCAAGTTTCTCAAAATTCTTCTCCCAGTTTTGATGATAATGTCGAAAATAATTTGGCTGGAAAACCTGGTTTGGTCGTCAATGGAAGAATCTTTGATGGCATGGGTGTGCAAGCTCATCAGAGGAGGGGAAGTTCATCAGGCAGTATTGTATTGCCAGATGCCTGTTTTCTTCCTAGTAAAGGAGAGGGGTAAGATAACCTATGCAAGCTTTGGGACATGTGCTTGAAGTGTTCTTTATCATATTCTTTGGGCGACCATACATTGCATGCACCATTCAACAACTTCGGGAAATCACAACTTTGTGTTAGTGAGCTCTCTTGTACTCCGATATGAATACATACCTGATGTAGGACGGTGACTCAATGCTGCTCGGGCAGAGTCTGTCTTAATAGTGGGTGAATGGTGTAGGGCCTCTGGGTCCATCTGGTTCTATTCTTTTTTTTATGCATGAGTCACTGCGAATAAACACTGCATCTAGAAAAATATTCTACAGTAAGTTTTGTACCCGTCAGTACAGATACTGACGATGGATTAAACCTTTTCTTTCACATTATACCCAAGCTCTTATGTCAAGCTTCCAGTTGTGTTTCTAGATGGAAGCAATTTTCATTTCAGTACTTCTTATTCTAATTGCAAGGAAAAACCTTCATTCTTACCATGTGTTACATAATTGCGATGCAATCCATTGAGGGTTTTAGTTGAATTTGGGAAATTTTCAGTGACAAATCGCAAAATCAGCTTCAGAAGATCTCAAGTAGAAATGGAGCTCCTATTCCCCAGGTTGCAGATGATGTACCTCCTGAAATTCTGCCAAGAGATTCTAGGCCATTAGGCAAGTAGAAAGAAGCAACTTATTTTTTTGCATAGAAAAGTTTATTGAAACCATTTAGTTGATCTACGTTATCCATGTTATATTACTTTGTCATGTACATTTCTTCTCTTATCATCTAATTGGATTTTGTTTTGACAGCAACAAATGACGAGCAAGATGAGAAAGCAAAGTGTGCAGTTGTTCAACAAAGGGGACGTTTTAAAGTCACATCCGAGAATGTCGAGTTAGACAAGGTACATTACTCTCCATACTTAATGATTATGATATTGATGCACGCCAAGACCTGCGAGGTTGGGATAGTCCCGGGATGCCATTCGACCGGGGGTAGCGGATGCCACTCGACGCGACCAAGTCACAGAAGGAATCACTCACTCCAAGCAAGACGCACTTGCACAACACTTAATAATCAATTCAACTCTCCTCTCACTTCATTAGATCAACTATATATAGAGATTACAAATATGAGACTCTTCAAGACTAATAATAAATACTCAACAATTAGACACTTTGACCAAATTAATATAAATCTTCGTTTCCAGATTAGCATTATTATGCTCCTGCATCAGATATAGTCAAGTTCTTAACTATATCTTCTATATTTCTTTTTAGGTAGCCCTGTCTCCCTTGCTACAAAAGAGTCACAGTATGCAGGTTTGTACTTTTCAAGTCAATTCAGTCATGTAAACAATTAACTGCAAATGTGTTTTCATTCAATTCAATCACATAAAGTATTACTTGAAAGTAAGGTGGATTACACTAAAAAACCCCTTGTTCATACTTTCTTTTCAAGTCAACTTAATCACATGGAGTATGAGTTAAAATTGATGTAAGTTACACTGATAACTGATAACCCTTCCTTTTCTTTTGGTAAACACCACTAGGTTTGCCTCTTCAAATATCATTGTGATCCTCACTCAGGGATATTAGACAAACTGTGGTAGCTGAAGTCATAAATTTTAGCCTTTGCCCCCCTTTAACACCAATTCCAAAAATAACGGTAGTATTAAGAGAAACAAGCAAAAGAAATTCTTTCCTCTTTTTTAATAATGCCTGTTACACAAGGTTGGAATAATTGTGTACATCTTTCCTTTTCCCTTTCATGCTCACTTTGTATCTACGATTTGATTTGCATATAAATCGTATTTGACGTGGAAATCCTGAGTAGTACATTTGATAAAGCCATTTTATGGGTTATGTAGGTGATTACCCAACATCCTTCCTTTCCTCTTCCACCACCATCACCATCAGATACTACACCACCGAAGCTTGTTGGCCATTCCCTTTTTCCGATGGTTCAGTCTGTTTTGCACACGAATATTCATCAAAGGGTATGGGTTTCATATACGTGTTCGCATCATTGCCGCTAAGTATTTCAGAATTTTTTATTTATCATTTTATTCTCCACAGGAAATTATCTTAAGCCTATTGAAGCAAGTCTCAGTCGGTGACTTTACAGGTGTGAGCAATCAGTTCTTCTGGAAACTCATTTATTTTATTCTATGTTGCTTGTACTTCATATGTTAGACCAATTGTGCAGTTGATGGAGGAGGTCTTTCAATGAATACATCAGTTGCTGAAAAATCACTGGTATGTAATAATGCATGGTTCCTTGGCCTTCTTGAATTACGTTTTGAAGAGCAAGATGGGCCTTCTTTAAATGATCAAACCCGTACTATCAGTGGGTCACTGGTCAATGCCATGATGAAAGCTTGACTGGATAGACATGAGGATGTGGGGTTGGGTCTGTATGAACAAAAACAAAACTAGGATTAAAGTCTATGCATAAAAACAGAACTAGGTAAGTTTGGGTCTGTATGTAATGAAGGCCTCAGCACACATGAAAAGTGGATGGTACTCTTCATGTCATGGCAGTGAACGTGGGTCATTTCAAAGATTAAACTCTTCAATGAAGGATTATGAACGATGTTGGAGTAATAAGGGCTAAGACTAAGGGGTTGGCCTTGAGGTTGAGGCGCTCCCTTAACAAACACAATGACTGAGTTTGAATCTTATGATTGCAAGAGGCAACTTCCTGATTCCCCCTCCTATCGATGGTAACAAAACAAAATAAGGCTCCACATGATTTTGATGTTTCTCGTTTCTTTCTTCTTTCTGTTAAATTCATTGAACACTTAGGTTAATCTTTCCAACAAGGACAAAAATGTATTCATTCGCCATACTAAATAAGAAACTTCAGATGTTAGCAAAAAACAATTCATGTTTCCTGTTATTTATCTAGTGCTTAGTGTGGAGTTCGTAGGCGATGTACCGAAATGTTGGCAGCTGTAGAACTTGAACCTTAACTGTTGGATGTTCTTTGGTCAACCAAGATGTCAAAGGGAATTGACTATTGGAGGTTCACGGTTGATAGATGTTACCCAGGCTTTGCCTGGGAAAGTCGTCAAACTAGTACGAGAATACAATCCAAATTTGCTTCAGCAATTCCTTGATAATCGGTTCTTTTCCTGCCAAGTGGTCTTAATGTTTAAACTGATATCATGTGACGTGGAATGGCCCATTAAGTATTTTCCTCCTTAGCGCAGTTATTTAAGGAGAAAATTTCATATGCTTGTTGTCCCGTTGCAGCTGGAGGCAGCTCATGATAGGGAGAAGGAACTACTTCGCGAGATAACTGATTTGCAATTGAGGTATCCATGATCACGCACACAACAGCTTACATTTAATTGTTATAAGAATAATCCCACAGGTTTTGGACATTTTTCGTATTTTATTTTACTTTTTATGCAGGCTAATACGTGCCCAAGAGGAGCTTCAGAAGTATAAAACTGAAAATGCGCAGGTTAGCTTTTGAACTTATCCTTGTCTCTCATTTTTTGTTCCGGTACTTCTGTTTGCTTTCTCTAAACAGTTCATAAACCCTAGTATCTCTCTTTCAGGTGTGATTACTCTCCAACTGGCTTGAGAAAGATCAAGAGCAAAATCATCAACCCCAGTACACTGACCAAGAAGAAAAAGAGTAAGGTGATTACAGTTACTAACAGACATGACTATGTCTTTAGATGTTCCGTCTTATGGGTAGATCTATTTTAACTATTAGTAGGCCATGGCTTCGTAGCTCCCCTAATATGTGCAGAACGCTTGATGAAGTTATTCTTGTACATAATCCTCCAATTATCTTCTTACTTTGTGAAATATTATAGTTAGACCTTTGTACTTTGGATTTTCTCTAGCACACAGCAACATGAATTTCTTCTAGGTTGTCTACGTTTTGAGTTCATCTATAAGTAAATACATTTGTTCATCTTTGTATATATTTTGTGTGAGGTTCTCATTTCATGCCCGGATAACTTTGGATCTCTACGAGGATGGAGAATGGAGATGGTTTTGTATCTTATCATCGGTAAATGTTGGAATGTTCTAAACATATGTAAGGACTGGCTTCATAGCCAACGGGGGGAAATTTACCTAGTACGCCATATCGGTATTGCTATGGCAGGAAAAACTAAGTTCTTTCTCCTGCCCAGCAGAAATGGCAACTATTGAAGGTTGCCATAACGCTGTGCATGAGTTGATTTCAATGATACATAATGCTTTCAGATAGATTAGTGTGCCTTAGCCTATCAAAAATTATTGGTGGCAAACCATTAAGAGTGTTGGTTGGTTCTAGATCATTGTGTCACGGTAATAATGGATTTACTGACCAGCGTTTCAAGATACCGAGACGCTTGTCACTGTCTAGGCTCTTGATCATTTTACAGATCCTAGTTATTCATTTTTGTTGTTGACTTCAAGGGATTGTGGTGGTGGTTATGGGTTAGAAATTTCCAGTTCCTGCTTTTCATCCTTCCAGAGTTGTAAAATTTCAACTTCTTAATGATTACAATGAAGGACATTCATTTTCATTGTTCTTATTTATGTATGAAACCTCTTGTAATAATTCGAACACCCTTTAAGCCATCAGTATGTCCACTTCTGGTGATACCACTGGCTCTGGCTATGGAACCGGGTCCGGGTCTGGCTCTGGTGGTGATTCTTCTTAGTCCATGACTGCTGTTCTTGGTGCAGTCTCCAATGTGGTCTCTGGTATTGGGCCACAGGCTCAAAGGGAGATTGGTTGGCCAAAGAAATTTACTCTGGATTGTGGAGGGTCTGGATCTGGAAACGGGCCGGTGCTGTTTGGACCCAATAACTACTTGGCCCTAAAATTTGAGTGTTCACTGTTCAGCCCTGTAAAATAAGAATAATAATGTCAATGGAAGTATGCTTTGCTTATGTGAAATATTGGGGAAATAAGGAGAACCCAAATTGGGTTTCTCTCTCTCACACTTTGTATTTATATGTGGACAAATGTACAAGTACAAATATACCCCTATGTAAAAGATGCATAACAAAATAACCCCTAACAATTTAACACTCCCCCTCAAGTTGGTGCAAAGATATCTATCAAGCCCAACTTGAACACAATGGGATGAAATATCTTACTACTAAGCCCTTTCGTAAATATATCAGCTAACTGGTCCTCAGACCTTACAAACGGCATACATATAAAACCCTTGCTTAACTTCTCCTTTATGAAATGCCTATCAATCTCGATATGCTTCGTTCTGTCATGCTGCACAGGATTATGAGCAATATTTATAGCCGCTTTGTTGTCACAATAAAGTTTCATAGGACCATCATCAAAGAGTCCCAAATCCTTCAACAAGGTTTGGAGCCACAAAAGCTCACACACACCGTGAGCCATAGCCCTATATTCAGCTTCTGCACTGGATCTAGCTACCACTGACTGTTTCTTACTGCGCCAAGTAACCAAATTCCCACCAAAAAAGGTGCAGTAGCCAGAAGTGGAGCGCCTATCATCCACTGAACCAGCCCAATCTGCATCAGTAAATGCTTCCAACCTCAAGTGACCATGATTGGAGAACAAAATTCCTTTACCTAGAGCTGATTTGAGATATCTCAAAATACGATAAACTGCATCCAGATGCACTGTACGTGGCTCATGCATAAATTGGCTGACAACGCCAACGGCATATGTAATATCTGGTCTAGTGTGAGATAAGTATATCAGGCGGCCGACAAGCCTCTGATATCTTTCCTTATCTGTATGCTCCCCAATGGTCTGTCGTTTTCGTACAAAAAATATAATTTATAAAACAGGGAATTAACAATTATCCCGAAGAATAGCAGTTAAGTCCGAGATCGTCCACGGAGAGTAAAAAGCTAAGTTGCAATACGTTCAATTGATTTCTATTTTAATTCTGAAAGGAAAAGGTTTGGATTTGAGTTGATTTGATTAACTAAGACTAAACTAAAAAGCGATTAAAGGATTTTGAAACAAATGAGAGAAAGGACTAGGGTTTCCGATTCAGTCTCCCCTTGTAACATAATTATTTCGAAACCTAGGGTTCACATTCAACCAGATCATCTTAGGGTAGCAATTCCTATCGATAATCCCCAAAAATATAATCAAGATTCGTACTCCGTATAGGCTATCTCAACACGGCACGGATCGTCTCATTGAATTTAATCACGGCACGACCCGTCTCACGTCGTATAGTCTATCTCAAAACCTATCTCAGAACATTCAAAACCATTGTATGACAGTGCTTGAAACCATGGATACAAACACATTCGAAGATTGGAAAAATATTAAACTTCATAAAAAGTTATGAATCGACCAAGTCATACAATCAAGTCAAATATAAAACCCTAAAAATCAAACAATCATATTACTTGGATAAGCATCCTCGTCACCCTAGCGGGAGCGTTTAGCCGATCATGGAGTGTTGTGCGTTATGCGAAGTCGTGGCCACCGCCATGGCTTATTGCTGCGTGGGGATGAGATTAAAAAGATGCCCTACACTAAACCCTTGCTGCCTTTTATATTTGTTGCTGTAAACTTCTTCCCCCCGTAAAAGGGATTCACTGGGCCGTCATATATGCACGGCAGCACGTGCAAACAAAGGTTTTCCTGGCCCATTTGTTTCTTTTAATTCAAATACCCAAATGGCCTTTCACTAGCCACACGTGGAAATTATTCCATCCCATGTAGGAATTTGATTAGGCGCTTCTCTCCTTTGTTCATCTAAACTTGGTCCCATCTCTTGATTAATTTGATTGGCACCGTATAAAATTCTCCATTTAACTCCAAATGCCATCCAACAACTCCGTAGGTTCTGAAACACAATTAACAAGTATGAAATCCCAAGTAGCGTACTAAATGGACATAACAAGCCTAAGTTAAGGGGCGTAAATAAGCATATTTACACACCTATCACCCAACATCTCCACTGAGATGATGATTAGCCTCAATAGGTGAGTCTGCAGGTTTGCACCCCAACATCCCCGTTTCTTCCAAGAGATCAAGAATATACTTCCTTTGAGAGATAAAGATACCTTTATCAGACCTTGCCACCTCCATCCCAAGAAAGTATCTCAATGACCCCAAATCCTTAATCTCGAACTCTTGAGCAAGACGAGTCTTAAGATGGAATATTTCTTCTGCATCATTGCCAGTCATAATTATGTCATCCACATAGACAATGAGGATAGCAATCTTGCCATTACCTCCCTTGATGAACATAGTATGATCTGCCTGACTCTGCCGGTAACCAAATCTCAACATAGCTTTAAGAAATCTGTCAAACCAAGCTCTCTGTGACTGCTTTAATCCATAGAGGGCCTTCCTCAATCTACACACCTTCCCTTCGGTTGCAAAGGAAGAGAAACCTGGTGGTATATCCATGTACACTTCTTCTTCTAAATCACCGTGAAGAAATGCATTTTTAACATCAAATTGTTGAAGAGGCCAATTCAAAATAGCAGCACAAGAGAGTAAGGTTCGAATAGAGTTCATCTTTGCTACCGGAGCAAAGGTTTCCTCATAGTCAATTCCGTATGTCTGAGTATAACCCTTGGCGACAAGTCTCACCTTGTATCTCTCAACTGTCCCATCTGCCTTATGTTTTACTGTGAACACCCATTTACAACCCACTGATTTCTTTCCCTCCGGAGGAGACACTAGTTCCCAGGTGCCATTCTTTTTCAAAGCTGTCATCTCCTCAACCATAGCTTCTTTCCACTTAGGTATTATGAATGCTTCTTCCAACTCTGTGGGATAGATACAGAAGAAAGAGAGGAAACAAATGCACGATACGAAGGAGATAAACAATCATATGAAACAAACTGTGAGATGGGATGTTGAGTACACTGTCTAACTCCTTTCCTATGAGCAATAGGAGCGTCAAGATTATTAGAAACAAGAAGGGATGGATCATTACCAGATGAGTCGGCCGAAGAATCAGAAATTGGACCTGAAGCCGGAGTAGGTGATAGTGATTGGCAAGGTGGTATCGCACAGGTCGGCTGACCTTTTTTCCGTCGAGAGAACTTCTGCAAGTTAGGCAACCTATGCGGGTAAAGCCTATCGTTATCAATATCTCGGCCACTCATGTCATGTTCTGCTCTTGCTTCAGATACAGGTTCTTCCCTAGAGTTTTCCTTCTCCTCCCCACCATAACAAGGTATTGGAAAGTAAGACCATGACTCCTGATTATGGGATGTCAACATCTCTTCCTCCATAGTATTCTCCCCCTGAAGAGATGTAGAGGAGAGAGGGTAAAAAGAAGTTATTTCCCAAAAAGTGACATCCATAGAAACAAAATGTTTACGGGAGTGAGGGTCATAGCATTTATATCCCTTCTGGGTAGGGGAATAGCCAAGAAAAACGCATTTACGAGCCTTGGGATCTAACTTGCCACCAGGATGTTTAGGAGCATGGACAAAACACACGCAACCAAAAACTTTGGGTGAAAGAGAAGAAACCGAAGAGCTACGAGGGAGAAACTCAAGAGGAATTTTAAACTGAAGAACACTGGATGGCATGCGATTGATAAGATAAGCGGCAGTAAGAACAGCTTCGCCCCAATAAAATTTAAGGACATTCATGGTGAACAAGAGAGAACGGGCTACCTCAGCAAGGTGACGATTTTTACGTTCAGCAACCCCATTCTGCTGTGGAGTGCCAACACAAGTGGTTTGAAAAAGAATGCCAGACTCACTAAGATATGCCCGAAACTGCCCATCAAGGTACTCAGTCCCATTATCACTACGAAGGATTTTAATGTTGGTGTCAAATTGAGTACGTACCATCTGATGAAAGGATTTAAAGCATGACAAAACTTCATTTTTGGACCGAAGTAAATACACCCAAGTTACACGAGAATAACAGTCAATAAAGGTGACAAACCATCGATAACCAGAAATAGAAGTAACTGGGGAAGGACCCCAAACATCAGAATGGATAACCATAAAAGGGGAATCACTTCTTTGATTAACAGGAGCATAAAATGAGCGTTTGTGTTTAGCCAGCTCACAAGCTTCACAAAAAAACTGGCTTCTAGTACATTGCTTAGTTAAAGTAGGGAAACGTTTTTCTAAAATTCCAAAAGATGGGTGACCTAATCTACGATGCCACTGATGCAATAAAGGAAGAGCTGAACTCGTATCTGCTTCAAGAGCTTGACCCAATGATAGGGGTGCAAAAGATGGACGATGTAAGTGCAGAAAAACCGAGAGTGGTTTAAGCAGCACAAGAACGTAACGGCTACTTCGAGGTCCTCGCCGGAACCCTAATATGTCGCCAGAGTCTTTTATCTGCAAAACAGACAAAGGGTGAGTGCACCTTTGCCTCTCGTGGCAAAGGCCCTCCGATGCCCAAGTTAGTATCACGTACTGGTCGAAAACCCTAATTCAAGTAGAAGAATGCGTAATACCGTAATGTATTGTGTACCTTTTTCCCCTAGGTTTGCCTCGTACTTATAGGTTTATGGATGCTTGCTGCCCAAGTCTCCACGTTTCCCTAGGTTTCCTATCTCGTATAGGAAACCCAGAATATCTTGGATTCTCGTTCCCTTATCAGTTCATTACCTTAGTCTGTTTAGGACTCTTTTCCACAGCTGGCCGAACTTCCCATTCCCGTTGGGTATCTTCCCAAGATCCTATTTTATTGGGATCTCATTCCTTCACGGAACATCTCTGTTTCCGGAACCTTCTGGATCGTCCCCTGCTCTGGGACTACTTTCGTATGAATCCCTCCCTTGTTCGGCCTTTTTGTTGCTGAACAAGCTACCTGGACCAATGACTTTACATGCTACTGGTCCCTGACCTTGCATGGACTCTCTGAACCAATGATTTCTCATATCATTGGTCTCTGTCGCCGACCACCGTTTTGCACGGCGACTGTCCCTATCATAATTGTATCGTGGTCCCACGTACCACGTACCAGGGCACAATTTGTACCTGCTCGGGATTTACTCCCTACAGACGAGGCGCAGGCTCCAAAAAGTATAGACCACCATGAGCTTTACCACTGCCAATCATTCTCCCCGTATCTAGCTCCTGAAAGACACAATGAGTAGGGAAAAAGGTCACAGAACAATTCAAAGAATGGGCAAGGCTACTAACAGAGAGAAGGTTAGTAGAAAAATTTAGAACATGAAGAACAGACGAAAGAGAAATGGTTGGAGAGTAGCGAATGGAACCTTTTCCTGAAACAGCAGATAGGGAACCATTAGCTACTCTAACCTTATCCTTACCAGAACACGTAGAGTAGGAGTCAAAAAAGGATGAACAACCTGTCATATGATCTGTGGCACCAGAATCTATTATCCAAGGAAGAGAGGAGGAAGCAATAGATGCACTAGCTGGGATACCTGTGTGAGCAAAATACGAGGATGTAGTGGAAGTAGAAGCTGTGGAAGATGGAGTATCAAGCTTAGCCATTAGGCGCCTGAGAGTTTGTAACTCCCCCTGAGAAAGAGTACCACCACTTTGGGAAGTATTAGGCACGGGAGCTTGCAAACGAGCAACACTAGGGTCAGGCAACATGTCACCAGTAGACTCCGAAACATGTGTATGAGAACGCATAGGACCACCACCTCAACTACTTCCTCGTCCACGAGAAGGACGACCATGTAACTTCCAACAAAATTCCATCGTATGCCTAGTTTTGTTGCAATAGTCACACCGGAGCAGTTCTTTATCAACAGAGCTACTTTTATCACCAAGCTGACCCTGGATAGACTTACCATCCCGTGGAGTGGGAGTGGGAACGGCAATCAAGGCTGATCGATCCGGAATTGGAGGATGGACCATCGCACTCCGTCTACTCTCCTCCTGTTGAACGCATGCATAGGCCTCTCTTAGATTGGGAAAAGGAATACGGCCCAACACTTGCACACGAATCGGGTCATATTCCACATCAAGGCCAGCAAGAAAGTCATAGATGCGCTCCTTGTCTACCATCTATTGGAAAGTAGTTGCATCGGCAGTACAAACAGCTTGAAACCCTTGATAATAATCAAGTTCTTGCCACACTCTATTCAATTCAGCATAATACTCAGCGAGAGATCGGTTGTGTTGATCCAATTTGCGGAGTTTCTTCCTCAACTCAAAAGCCTGAGCATCATTACCTTTCTGGGAATAGGTTTGGGCTACAGCAAGCCAAATCGCATAAGGTGTGTCCAGAAGCAAAAAGGTATTTCGAATGGTAGGAATCATGGAGTTAAATAGCCAAGTCATGGCTAAAGCATTCTGCCAAGTCCATGTCTCAAGTTCTGGTCCAGGAGTTGTTGGTTTTTGAACAGGGCCTGTGATGAAGTTCAACAAGCCACGGGCAGTAATGGCCAAAGTAAAGGTGCGAGACCAAAGCAAATAGTTGGAACCATCCAACTTAACGTGGCAAATATCCAGAGAAGAATTATCGAGAGTCCCAACACGACTCAGCTCATTCTTTGTACTAGCGGAAGTTTTTTGTGGATCCTCAGACATATTAATAGAAACGCGATGCAATAGAGAACTACGAAATTGTCGCAAAGAAAACTGATCAAGCCAAATCTGTCCCCAAATCAACAATCGAATTCGAGAAAAAACTCAGTCGTGACTTACGAGTTTGTACGAGCCCTAAATCAACATACCCAGCCTTTGACCAAACAAGAAATACTCCAGACAGTTCAAAACACTGAGGAACTCACCGGTATGTGGTTACCTAGTCTTCGTGAGAGGTCGGAAAGTGGTGGATAAGCAAGGGCTTTGCTCGTATAAGAAATGCAGCCAGCTAGGGTTCAGGAAGAGCTTTGGAATCTCAGACCCAGTCTGTTCCGAGACCTGTCGGAGGCTTCCGGTCACCGGAAAAGGTGTAGCGGCGATCGGCGAGGGCAGGAGAGAGTCGCCGGAGGTCAGCGACGTCAGGGGTGGCCTGGTTGAAAGCCGACGACGTCAGGAAAAGGCTGAAGAGGAGCCGACGTCGTCAGGAAAGGCGTGAGAAAGACTGACGATCAAAGAGCAACATCAGAAAAGGCTGATCGATGCTGGTGGAAGCCATACGATGAACAACGACGATCAGCGTGAGTCCCTAGATGTATCGTCCTCTGATACCATGTGAAATATTGGGGAAATAAGGAGAACCCAAATTGGGTTTCTCTCTCTCACACTTTGTATTTATATGTGGACAAATGTACAAGTACAAATATACCCCTATGTAAAAGATACATAACAAAATAACCCCTAACAATTTAACAGCTTAGTAGTGTGTAAAATAAGAATAATAATGTCAATGGAAGTATGCTTTTTTGCTTAGTAGTGTGTGTGAATGGAAATCAGTGATGCATTCCCCATAATTCAGAAGAAATTAATAAATAAATTTGGTAAAGTACCTTACGAATGGAGTTGGGAATGATTTTGATCTAATTTATTTGATTTTCATTAGCTCCTTTGGGTTAGGGTGAGTTTCCCCTTTTGCCATTAGTCCGAAGACAAAAAAATTAGCGAAAAGTCACCCTTTGCTGGGAAAATACGGAATCCAAACCAGGATTCTCATTTGGATTTCTTCAGGTTCACACAAGGAGATGATAAAAAAACACACACATACAAGATCACCTAGAGAATCCTTGTTCTTATTTGCAATAATACTGCGTCCACAATAGGACTCCCGTGTTGTAGGGAGGGAGGTGCATTCGGATCTGTGCACGCATCTTATGTCAACTCATAACAACCTTGTACTTGAAATTCAGTAGAAATGTAGCAGGACTGCTAGATATTACTAGTAATCTTCATTCCCACTTAATTCTAGTTACCAACAGGGGGATTATGTCTGCAGTTTTCGTTCAAATAAAAAGATCTCCAGTTTGCTTTATTACTGGGGACATGGCTAAGGTCTTACTTTTGCGGGATGTGATTTTCATCATAATATTGATTACTAAGTGTATAAATGTTGTCGGACCAGGACTTCTAGCTCAGTTGGTCGTGTACAAGTACTTGGGTGCTGGGAGGTTCTGGATTCGAGCTGATGGAACAGCGTCGATATCACAGTGACTGCTACTCTACTAGAGTACAATTTATATATGGATCACATTTTCTCTTACCACACTAAGTTATGTGGGACAATTAATATACACACAAAAAGGTTTAGTATTGCATTATGATATCACAGTGACTGATATCACAGTGACTGCTACTCTACTGGAGTACAATTTTCCACACAGACAGCTAGAAAGTATGAACACTCCATTTCCACTTAATCCTATCTTGTGGTTTGCCCTTTTCTAATTCTGATAGGTATTTTATCAGAACTAGAGGTGCTTATTAGGCCAAACAAGCAAAACACAAAATATTGTTTAGGTTTGGCTCAACTTCATATTACATGTGTTCAAACTCGACTCGAGCTTGAGAATTTTTGTGGATTAATTGTTCAAACTCGCCTCACATTGGAAATTTTGTGATTGTGATAAGCTTGGCTTGTAAATATGCAAGTCAAATCTCAAGCTATCAAGCCCGAGCTTAAACTCGTGATATTTCGAGCTACAAAGTTTGAGTTTAAGCTCGTGACTTTCCAAAATGACAAAAGTTGGGGAAAATATACCAAAAGACCATGGAAGGTTTTTTTTCTAGGGATTGATTAAGCCTTTTCATAGGAGTCTGAAGACTGTCCATAGTCCTGACCACAAATGCCCCTGATGACTGACGAGGCTCGAATCTTGGCCTCCCACAAGGGACGGACTAGGAAGTAATATTGGGCTACAAGCCCTTTGGCAATTAAGCCTTAAGAAGTTTCCAATTTGGATGCAAAAGTATTGGATGATTGGTGAAAAGATTTAAATGGAAGGAAATATCTCACATACTTGGGAATATTATTGATTTACTCATATTTTTGCAATATTTGCGGAATAACCCATGTTCACGAGCCTATCAAGTCAATTAGTCAAACACTCATATGCTCAAGCCTGACTTACAAAAAGTGATTGAGCTTGACTATACTATTTTGTTTGAACTAGTCTAAACGAACGAGCCAAGTTCAAGCTGTTTGGTTCGTTTAGCCACCCTAATTATAACGAGAACATCTCCATCCAAAACCTTGAAATTTTGGCACGCAACTTATTTTGAAAGCTTAGGTGATGCCAAAGGAGGTGTCATTCTCACAAACGGAATGCACTTTTAAGGGGGGCGGGGGGACCTACTAGGGCTGCTCGCGGTTCGGTTCGGTTTGGATTTTTAGGAGTCCGAGGACCGAACCGCTAGTCACGGTTTTTACAAAATGAAATCCGTGTCCGGACCAAAAGTCCTACGGATTGGTTCCAATCCAATCCGTGACTCGCGGATCGATTACGGTTTTGTCCACGGATTTTAGCAATGAGTCGACATAGAATACTTGTTATTTATTGTTGATTTTGTGGGGCCCATTACGGGTCTTATAAAAATTATTCAAACTGTAAGTTATTCTTAAAATATTTTTTTATGGGTTCTTGAGAAAAATTAGCACAATCCGATATCGATAAGGCTGTTTTAGAGTTCATAGAGTGTTTCAGAATTCGTAGGACGCCCTACGAATTCTGAAACAGCCCATACTGATATTAGAATGAGCTAATTTTTCTTAGAAACCCAAAAAAAAACATTTTAAGGATAACTTGCAATTTGAATAATCTTTGTAGGATTCGTAATGGCTCCACAAAAATATAAAAAATCATCAATGTGGGAAATTGTCAAATTTGAGAAGATCCATTTGCCAAGAAGTAGGCACTTTGCCAACAAATGTGTTTCCTCGTTTGATGTGGAGCTTAATCATGCCAAGCTTAATACACCCCAAAGGAGTGGTTCCCATTGTGAAAACTCCTTGGCAATCAGCGAGGCTGAACCTAACCTCAATGAGGTTAATTTTGATGGGGAAAATTTGGTTGTGGCTGCTTTGAACCCTCGGAGCCTATTCTGGATGATGGGGATGGCGACATTATTGTGAATGATACAACCCAAACCTTGGATGATATTGGTGTTGCAGAGTTTGACAATCTTTCAGAAGTGGGCTTTATAAATAATGAGGATGTGGTTGATTCTTTAGATGATATCCAGCTATGTGTGGATCTCAATGCAGATGCAGAGGGGAAAGAGGTTAAGAATTCTAAGAAAGGAAAATGGAAGCAGAAGTCGATTGAACAAATCTTAGGCATTTCAAAAACCAAGAAGAAAGGCGGAAAAAAGAAGCAAAGTTGTGTTCTGTTTAGATCCGCTGTTGCAGCTGCTGCTTTTCCAATTTCTTCTGAAGGGATCAGCAGGACTCACCTTGATGAGGCTCAAGCTATTTGGGAGGTAAACAAGATCATGGGTCTTAGTTACATGGGCGATGAGAAGGAGGTTATTCAAAGAATCGCGATTATGGAAGCCGAAGATGAGGAACGGGCAAAGTGTCATGCTTCTCATCCGTTGATTGGCTCTTAGGTGTCTTTTTGGGTGTTGCTTGAATTAGTAGGCTTTGGGTGGGGTGTTTCTTTTTCGGATCTTTGGATATATCTCTTTAGGGTGTTGTTTTGGGTTTTAGGCGTTAAGAGTCTATTTGGGATTGGTGGTGCTATGTCTTTGTTGGCTTCTTGCCAACTTTGTTTTGTTTTCCCTCCCTTTGGGTCCTTCTCGGCATATGATTACTGGAGTTTGTTGTTTCCCCATGTGGGTTTTCTTTTTCTCCGACTTGATGCTGCTTAGGGTCCCTTTAATCTTTGTAATTTGTTTTCAAAGATTAATAAATTTTTTCGCCTTTCAAAAATAAAAAGAAGTAGGCACTTGGGTGGAGTGGTGCCTTTGTCAGCGGTTAATATCAATTGAGACACATACGAAATAGCTGACTCTGATAGAGAGATGAGGGTAAGATGGTAATTTTATAATGGCTCGTGCTAACGATACCTAATGTGTGGGGATCCGGGGATGCTGCAGAGCGGGTGCAAAATAGTTGATCCGGCCGTTCATCTCCGCACGGACGGCTCAGATCAAATTTGATCACATATAAATCTGAACCGTCCATTGCTCGAGTCTGAGCCGTCGATTGCCGACATGAACAGTTGAATCGGACGCTTTGCACCGCTCTACAGAAAGATGCTCGGCAACATCTCCCATTCGTGGTCGGTGTGCAAACAGAACCAAAAAAAAGGAAAAGTTTTTTTGGAAGATTAAAAAGTTGGTACTTGTTTTGAAACTCAAAGCTGGTACTTCAATACAAGTAAAGTTTGGCATACTTTTTCCATCTATTTTGGTGGACGAGGGGAGCGTGCTGCGCAGCCTCCGGCGAGGCTTTTCCGGCATCGGTCCGACGATCGGAGACGTTTACTGCGTAGAGCTCGTTGAGTTCTACATGTGCACCAAAAATCAGCTCGATCAAATCTCGTTAAGTGTCTCATCGGAACATATATAACTTGAAAAAAATGAATTTAGTGGTTTTGATCCAGTGTTTTGTATCCATTAGGATTCATTTTTTTTCAAGTTTTATATGTTCCGATGAGACACTTAACAATATTTGATCAAGCTGATTTTTGGTGCACATGTAGCACTCGACGAGCTCTACGCGGTGAACGTCTCCGATCGTTGGACCGATGCCGGAAAAGCCTCGCCGAAGGCTGCGCAGCACGAAGCTGCACAGCACGCTATCTTCCAATACATTTTTTCATCTATTTTGTTTGGAGCTAATATCTTCAATTAACGGATCTCACACAGCCTCGCCCCTCATATTTTGCAAAACTTTCTGTTACAATCGAGCTTAAACATGTAAAAGTACTCCAAACACAAATAGATAGTGATATTCAAACACAAAATTATGTAGCCTAGAGCAAAGTATAGTATATGGGAAATATATTTAACCAACAACGCCTTATTGCTAGCTTTAATTATATGCCGCGCGCAAAGCTAAATTATACTTATACTAGTAATAATTTATATACATCAACCCATTATTGCTAGCTAACTCGTTATTTCTTCAAGCTTTATAGCATTATCTTTATACGTACCTTTAATCGGGGAACCGGGTCCCTATAGTGCAGGGTGTAGTGCACAATTCGAACCGTTGATATCAGCTATCGACGATTTCACCGCGATAATGAACGAGTTCAAATCTGCAAGAGCCGAAATGATATCTGGACCATTGATTGTTTTTTGAAAGGACGATTCGAATTGCACATTACACTTCTGTAGTGCACTACAGGGAACCCAAGTAGTACAACTGTACAAGTACCCTTCCTTTGTTTCTTCTGTTCCAAAAATTTCCCGTTCCTTGCTGCTTAAAGAAAAAACTAATGAAACCTGTTTGTCTCAAAAAGCTACCAGGAAGCCAAAAGAAAATAGAAAAATTGTACTCCTAGGTTTGTTTGTAGAAGATACTTAACAAAAGAAAAGAAAGTTACTCCTATATAGGAGAGGTACTATTCATTGTATTCAAGATCCCACCAAACAGCTTTTGTGGACTTTTCCAATATTTCCCACGTTTGATTTGGGAATATAATATCCATGGAGATTTTGGATTGATTTGGTCTTGGACTTTTCTGATTTTTGTGAGGTTGCCATAAATACATGTGTGTACTGTTGGGGGAAGAGTAAGAGAGCAGAGGGGAAGTGTTAGAGCTTGTGGCTCATATTATGAGAAGTACCGAGGAGTTTTACAATAAGGGTCAGTTGCAAGCGTAGTGGAATAGAGCGAGTGGAGTGGAGCGAAGCGCAACGTAGTGGAACGGAATGTACGGTGTTATAAGGGTAGGAATAGAGAAGGTATAAATATTCTCTATTGTAAAACTCTATGTACTGTAATCATCAATAAAAATACTGCCCTCTCGTTTCCGTGGACGTACCCGATTTTGGAGAACCACGTATATTGTTGTGTTCGATTTCTTTACTGTCTCGTGAATCGTGTGAGTGTGTGTTTCGATACTAACTGGAAGAGAGAATTAAGGGGGAACTCCCCAACCACTGCCGGTGAATGTGAGAAAATCGAGGTATCCGTGAGTGTGAGAGGTGTAATTTTTGTTAGAAATCAATCAATAAAAGTTGAGTTTGTTTAGTGCATGAATTTGTGCCGCTTTCGCTTTACCAACATTTGGGAAAAGATTCTCACGTGATCCTCGTGTGACGCAAAATTAAAAGTATCGTGATCTCATTTAACAATATGAGCTATTTTCTCGATCGACTTGCGAGTCATCCATGCAAAAAAAAATCAAGTTGTTCAATTATCGATGAAGACTTGAGCGAATTATAAGTGGTTGTAGATCAACGAACGGTAGCTGTGGTTGTCCATTGCTCTTTTAAGTCTGATATTGTTTGGTTAAATGGATACCAATATGCAATCAAGTATTTTTTAATTAGTTAGCATATATAAAGAAAGAGATTAACAAAATGGATGACTTGAATTGGAATGAGATCATAATTATCTTATTTTATGTCACACTTCGGATGACACGACATTATTAGATGAGGATATTTCGGTTGTACGATGACAAAATCACAGTTTCACGGTAGTTCAAGTGGTGACAAGGATGAAGTTCTGACATTGTGAGTTTAAGACTTGTCAACCTCTGTAGCGAGGCCGCAAGAGAGTCCAGCGTGACCATCGGCAGAGGGACATAGAGACAAGGGTGGCCGGATCCAAGGATGCTGCAGAGCAGCCGATCTGGCCATTCATTTACGCACAGACGGCTCGGATCGAACCTGATCGCGCATACAAATCTGAACCGTCCATTGCTCGATTAAGATCTGAGCCGTCGATTGCCGATATGAACGACTGAATCGACCGCTTTGCACCACTCTATAGAAAGATGCTCAGCAGCATCTCCCATTCGTGGTCGATGTGCAAACAGAACCAAAAAAAGGAAAAGTTTTTTTTGGAAGATTAAAAAGTTGGTACTTGTTTTGAAACTCAAAGTTGGTACTTCAATACAAGTAATAAGTTTGGCATACTTTTTCCATCTATTTTGATACTATCTTCCAATACATTTTTTCATCTATTTTTGTTTCGAGCTAATATCTTCAATTAACGGATCTCACACAGCCTCGCCCCAAACATATAATAAAAGTACTTCAACCCATCATTGCTAGCTTGTTATTTCTTCAAGCTTATAGCATTTTATTTATACCTTTAAACGGGGAACCGGGTCCCTATACTGCAGGGTGTGGTTCACAATCCAAACTATTCATATCAGCTATCGATGGCTTAGATTTCACCCTGACAATGAACGATTCAAATCTGCAGGAGCCGAAATAAAATCTGAACCATTAATTTTTGGATGGACGATTCAAATTGTGCATTACATTACAGTTTACACTTCACTCCTGTAGTGCACTGGAACCCAAGTAGTACCCTTCCTTTGTTTCTTCTGTTCCAAAAATTGACTTATTGCTTAAAGAAAAAATGAAACCTGTTGTCTCAAAAAGCGCGCACCCACTACGAAACCAAAAGAAAATAAAATTGTAGGTTTGTAGATAACAAAAGAAAAGTAAGTTGTAGGTTCGGGAAAAGATTCTCACATGCCTCACGTGATCCTCATGTGACGTAAAATAGAAAGTATCACGATCTCATTTAAGGATGTGAGTTATTTTCTCTACTTGTAAGACATCCATGCAAAAGAATCAAGTTGTTCAATTATCTAATGATCGATGAAGACTTGGATCAAATTATTATCGGTTGTAGATCAATGAACGGTAGCTCTGACTGTCCATTGCTCTTTCTAATATTGTTTGCTTATACGGATGCCAATATGCAATCAAGTATTTTTTTTATTTAGTTGACATATAGTATAAAAAAATTTAACAAAATGAATGACTTGAACCGTGAAGTAAGACCATGACTATCTTATTTTATGTCACACTTCGGATGACACAACATTATTAGATGACTATTTTGGTTGTTCATAGACGACAAAATCACAGCCTCACGGAAGTTTAAGTATGAAGTTCAGACATTGTGAGTTTAAGACTTGTCAACCATTGTAGCGAGGCCGCAAGACAGTCTAGCGTGACAAGACCAAGGAGGGAATTGTAGCGAGGCCGCAAGACAGTCTAGCGTGACAAGACCAAGGAGGGAATAGTCGAGGTGCACGTAAGTTGACTTGGACATCTCTGGCTGTTATTTAAAAAAAAAAAAAAAAAGATAACAAAACCATCCACACCCTCTAGTTGCTACTTGCTACGACCACCAATAACCAACGTGTAATAAACCCCCAGCCCCCTCTCTCTCTCATGCTTTTTTTTTTTTGACTGGTTCTCTCTCTTTCATGCTACTCCTAAAGTTTCTTGGATTGGAATGTCATAAAAGCTCAAAAGTCGTCAGCTATGGAGGTGTGGTATTTTCGACACAAAAACGGAAATGGATTTAATTCTTATACGGTTTTTGTGGAAATTGGAGTCATGTCCCCAGTCAAG
Source organism: Rhododendron griersonianum (assembly GCA_018127125.1). Lineage (NCBI taxonomy): Eukaryota > Viridiplantae > Streptophyta > Magnoliopsida > Ericales > Ericaceae > Rhododendron > Rhododendron griersonianum. Next base: position 38,743,299 of record CM030795.1, on the reverse strand, counting down.
CAAGAGAAAGCTGCAAAAGTTTAGCAAACCATTGATTATTAGACAAGGACAACTATCTACTTGGCCTTATATATGCTAGGATTCAGCATTGAGTTGGACACAAAAATCTGAAAGGCAAAAAAAAGGAGAGAGATTCAACAAGTTGTCTTCCTCTTTTTTTTTTTGTCTTCTTGCCTTTCTCCCTCCTGTATTTCTTGGAAAATTGGTATCTTTTTCTGTTCTCCAATCTGCTTGGTTTCTTGAATGGAGAGGGAAAATGGTGCAAATGAACAAAATGATGATATTCCTGAATATGAAAGAAACTGTTTTCCCGGGAAAATGGGTTCCCCTCTATTTGCCTGGCCATGGGATAATTTGGGTATATTCAAGGCAAGCAATTTTTTGCCCCTTTTATTTACCCTTCCAATCTAATGGGTTAGTATTTTGTAAGTAGTTTGTCTGTTAACATATTATGGGGTGTAACAGTATTTGCTATATGGACCATTTGTTGCAAAATTCCTGCATTCAACTGTTTGGGAAGGGACTCAGAGAGATAGTTGGTGTACGCATATTCTCATCTTATGTTCACTGAGGGGCCTAATTCACCAGCTGTGGAGCTCTTACAGTAATATGCTTTTCCTAAACCGCAATCGCCGGGTGTCTCAACTTGGCATAGATTTCAAGCAAATCGACAGAGAGTGGGATTGGTATTTTTCTGCGCTTTTGCTCCACTGCAGTTTCATCTAAACAATGTGATTTTTTTGTTTTCATTTTGTTGTGTCTTTATTTTGGCAGGGATAATTTTATTATTCTTCAAGCCTTTGTGGGTTCGTTGGCCTACTTCAGTTTCCCTTCCCTAGCCTGTCTTCCACTGTGGAACACAAAGGGGATTCTCTGCTGTCTAATACTGCACATGATGGTTTCAGAGCCACTTTACTATTGGACACACAGACTCATGCATTCACAGCATCTTTTTAACAACTATCATTGGCTGCATCATTCCTCCAAAGTCACAAATCCCTTCACAGGTACACCATTACCTTTCTACCCATACATATACACATTTACACACACAAATGTTGTATTGTTCTAGAGCAATGCTAGGTACCCAAAAAAATATACTCCGAAATCACCCCGAACAGGTATTTCTCACCGCTAATAAAAGTCTATTAATGGTCATAACTCATAAATACCTCTAAAAGTCTATTTGGGGTATATTTTTTTGGGTACCTAGCACTTTTGATTGTTCTACATGAATTCTTGTTTGGCTTTTTGGTCATCTGGTTGTGAATAAGTTTCCCCACAGATCCATGGACTAATTTTTTTTGTGCATTTTGTTGTTTGGTGCAGCTGGGCATGCTACACTGCTGGAACATCTATTCCTGTGTGTGATTGTAGGGGTGCCTATCATTGGAACTACCCTTATGAGATTTGGATCAATGAGCATGATCTACCTCTATGTTTTGATCTTTGATTACCTTAGATGCTTGGGACATTGCAATGTTGAGATTATTCCTCATCATCTATTCAAGACCTTTCCGTTTCTTCGATATGTTATCTACACGCCCACGTATGTATCCGTTTGTTTTTCCCATCTCTAATGTTTTTAGTTCCGTAACAGTAAGGTTTTCCAAGTTAGATTTCTTGTAGTGGGTAAGTTAGGTAGAATTTAATGAATTTACGAGTTAGGTAGACACAGGCAAAAGGTCACTCGACAAGGTAAGGTTTAAAATTGGTTGTTAACATACAATGGAGGTCCAAAATTAGAAGCTGCAATTGTACAGTGCAGAAAACTTTCTACAATGGGAAAGTCACAATTACTCCTCCTCCATGCCTTCAATGGAGTAGTGCTTAGACTCCCACTCTGCCTTCTCAAAGTATGTTTTGGTTGTGATAGAGCAGTGGCCCTAATGTCACGAAAGGACTTGACTGTTCCGCTATATTTGAACTAGAAACACTAAATTTGATGCCAAAGTAACACTTAAAGGGTCCCTTTGTTCACCGGGTATGAGCATTGGATTGGACTAAAGATCCAAGGGGGCCACATATCCGGTGTTCGGTTAAAATTTTTATGACCCGAATTAACCATTCACCAGATACATGATCCCACAAAATGTGATAAGCAATACCATGGGAGTATGGTATTATTCATGTCGTCTCTATTAATTCAATGGGAGTACATGTCCGGATTGCATATCACTTCATTATTAATCCCGTCAAACAAAGGAGCCCTGGTAAACATTCCCATGCCACAAATGACCTACGAATGAGAAGAATGCTAGAACAAAATGAGAGGTAGCTTTCAAAGAACTTATCTAGCAAGCTAGATGGACTTGTTCAGTGAAGCTTTTCATCACCATGTTTGATTTTAGTGCTTACGTATTGTCAACATCCTGTCATGAAACTTGTAGTTGCTTTTAACGTTTGACTAGGTACCATGGCCTTCACCACACAGAATTGGGGTCCAATTTCTGCCTCTTCATGCCTCTTTATGATGCACTGGGAAAGACCATGAACTACCATTCTTGGGATATTCACAAAGAAACCAGTTCAGGTACAAGTGAGCAAACAAGAAAAGACATGTGATTTTGTTTTCAATTTTGGTACCTCTACAAGTTCTGAATCCTCAAGTATTTTTATAGCATGTTCCCTTGCCCCCTTCATTTCTTTCTCATAGTCTTTCTAGTATGCAACATAATTCAAGTGACTCAACTGACCCACTTTTTGATAAATGAGGTTGCCAATGGGTGTTTCCCGTGGTTGGAATCATGCCAATCTCGGGGTTGGGTGTAACTGCTGTTTTTCTTTAAAAATGTGAGGTGAGGTGTAGTGATAGGTGAGGTACTACCTCGTGTATAATGCTCCCTGGTGTATCACTACAGGGTTTCTCTTTTGTATCAATTATGATAGGGAAACTCTTTCTTTCCTGATAAAAAAAAATACACTTGTAAGTAATCTTTCTTCCGCAATATTTCTGGAAACCTCACCACCTTTGTTAATCTGTTTACCCCTTTGTATCTTTGCCCATGCTCCGTTCCTTTCTTTTTTTTTCATGTTGTTGTCTGTATTCATCGGTACTTATTTGGCCAACTAATCAACAAATGAAGTTGGTATAGAATGGCTAATTTGGTTCATCAGAAATTTGTAATCTTTCTGGTACCATGTTTGTAGATATCTCATGAAGTTTATTTTATCTTTTGAAGGAAAAAATAGAAAAGTGCCTGATTTTGTGTTCCTCGCACACGTAGTGGACATGATGCAAGCGATGCACGTGCCTTTCATGTTCCGATCGTTTAGCTCGCATCCCTTCAGCATAATGCCTTTCTTGATCCCATTTTGGCCTTTCAGTTTCTTGGTGATGCTTATCATGTGGGCTAAGTCAAAGACTTTCTTGATCAGTTTTTACAACCTCAGAAATAGATTGCTGCTCCAAACATGGGCAGTCCCCAGGTTTGGTTTTCAGGTAGCTGCTGCCTGATTAATAAGCACTTCTAGAAACTATGGAAGCCATTTTAGTACTACTTTTCAGTATATCCGTATATGTCATTTCATCATTTCTGAAAAAATATCGGTAGAAATTAAATCTATCAAACCAAGAAAGGTAGATAGATTGCCTCTCATTTTCAGTGTTGATGCACGTCACAGTTTCTTTTAAGAAAAACTTTGACAAGCAAGCTTTTAATCTTAATGACAAGTGACTTACCTAGTTATCTTATACTATTTCTGTTAAACTCTAAAGTCTAATACTTCGTCTAGTGAAAGAATCCTCTCTCATGATGATAACTGTTCATTTCATAGATATCGATGCAAAAATCATCCATATAAAAAGTCAATTTGACCGGCCATTGATAGAGGCTAGGTCGAATAGACTCTGTTCGTCTATTTCTCTTAACACAAGTATTCTTCGTTCAAATGGATACTAATATCCGACCAACCTAATTTGTTTGCATGGATACAATACATATTGATACCTACAGAATGAATGGCTTGGATCGTCGAATGAGATCATAATAGGGAAGATCCTTACTTTCTGGTCTAGGTGTTTGATGTGTTTGGTTTTGATATATTTGGCAGTATTTCTTGCCATTTGCTAAAGAAGGCATCAATAATCAAATTGAAGAAGCTATTCTCAGGGCAGATAGACTTGGTGTAAAAGTTGTTAGCCTTGCTGCATTGAATAAGGTTGGTTGTTTTTCTCCATGTTTAGCTTTCTTCCTTTGAACCTATGTTTACTCTTGCTCTCTCTATCATTTAGTTGGTTGTTAGATAATCAACTAAGTACATGGATGATGCAGACATATTTCTAACTGAAATGTACCCTTTCACACCTATTGATTGGTTGCTTGTACATAAGTCTAGAGAAAATTATGAAACAAAAATGGTCTGTTTTTCTCCATGTTTAGCTTTCTTCCTTTGAACCTATGTTTACCCTTGTTCTCTCTATCATTTAGTTGGTTGTTAGACAATAAACTGAGTACATGGATGATGTAGATATGTTTCTAACTGAAATGTACCCTTTCACAACTATTGATTGGTTGCTTGTACGTACATAAGTCTGGAGAAAATTGTGAAACAAAAATGGTCACTTTCCTTCAAAGGATAGGACAGCGACAAGCTACGGAAGTGAGTAGCTAGCGATTTTGTTTTAGTGGTTTATTTGATTTTAGGTTAATGAAAAGGTATTTGTTTCCTCTTTTTTTTTTTTGGTTTTCATAGAATGAGGCTCTGAACGGAGGTGGGACATTATTTGTTAACAAGCATCCGAACCTTAAAGTTCGCGTGGTTCACGGTAACACATTGACAGCGGCTGTGATTCTCAAAGAGATACCTCAAGAAGCAGAGGAGGTGTTCTTGACAGGAGCTACTTCCAAGCTTGGAAGGGCCATTGCCCTCTACTTAGCTCGTCGAAGGGTTAGGGTCTTGGTAAGAGCCAACTGCATAGAATTTGGTGTTGAAAATTAACTGCTCACTGTTTTTGACATAGCTTGTATTAGTCTGAAAGTTAAAATGTAGCAGAGTAATGGATGATAGATCGGTAGTTTTGAAGTTTAATTCTCATTTCATTTTAATTGGGGTGGTTATAAACTGCAGATGTTAACTCTATCCACCGAGAGATTCGAGAAAATTCAAAAGGAAGCCCCAAAGGACTGCCAGAAATTTCTGGTTCAAGTAACAAAATACAAAGCTGCAAAAGAGTGCAAGGTACACTGTTTATTAAAAATGTATCTGATATCTCCATATAACTCGCATATCCTGAGTCTCCGCTGAGAAGGCAAAAAGAGTGAGGGATACCGTTAGGAATTTGACTTGACGGTCGATGGAGGGACGTAACAATATGAATTGGTACATGTAAATTACTGGATATATATAACTGGCTGCACAATGGTACTTATTCAGAATTACTGTGAAATTTCATAGACATGGATCATTGGTAAATGGACCACAGCGTTCGAGCAATATTGGGCACCGTCGGGTACAAGTTTCCTTCAGTTTGTGGTTCCACCTATCATTCCCTTTAGAAGAGACTGTACTTATGGGAAACTTGTAGCCATGAAGCTCCCGGATGATGTCGAGGGCCTAGGCTCGTGTGAGGTACGCATTACTGCTTCATTTTTGCCCTTTTCAATTTTTCATCTCATTTTTCTCTATAACCAAAACAGGAGAACATATGTACAGATTTAGAGAGAGAGTATTGAGCGTAGAAATCCCTCTTGTTCTTCCATTAACTGAGAAAAAGAGTATATATACAACTCTACAATACAAATGACTAAAGTACCCTTATGTACAAAGAATTTAACAAATAGCACCCTAGCTAATACAAACTGACCAACTGAGACATGTCTCATTACATGTTGCTAATACAATCTAACACTCCCCCTCAAGTTGGTGCATAGATATTAATCATGCCCAACTTGAAGAGGATATGGTGGAACACCTTATTACTAAGACCTTTAGTAAACACATCAGCTAATTGGTCCTCGGATCTCACATAAGGCATGCATATTACACCACTGCTCAGCTTCTCTTTGATAAAGTGTCTATCAATCTCTATATGCTTTGTCCGATCATGTTGAACAGGGTTATGAGCGATATTGATAGCAGCCTTGTTATCACAGTACAGCTTCATAGAACTGTGATCAGCAATTCCCAAATCATGCAAAAAAGTTTGAAGCCATAAAAGCTCACAAACACCATGTGCCATGGCTCTGTACTCAGCTTCTGCACTTGACCTCGCTACCACAGATTGCTTTTTGCTTCTCCACGTAACTAAATTCCCGCCAAGGAAAGTGCAATAGCCAGAGGTAGAACGTCTATCATCAATCGAACCTGCCCAGTCTGCGTCAGTGAAGGATTCCAACCTCAAATGACCATGGTTGGAAAACAATATACCTTTGCCTGGAGAGGATTTTAGGTACCTCAAGATACGATAAACAGCATCAAGGTGAGAAGAACGGGGGTCATGCATAAACTGACTGACAACCCCCACTGCATAAGAAATATCTGGACGTGTGTGAGATAAGTATATCAGACGACCCACAAGTCTCTGATATCTTTCCTTATCCGCATGCTCTCCCACGCTGCCAAGATGATGATTGACCTCAATAGGAGTATCGGTGGGCTTGCACCCCAGCATCCCTGTCTCCTCCAAGAGATCAAGAATGTATTTTCTTTGGGAAATGAAGATCCCTTTCTCAGATCTAGCCACCTCCATGCCAAGAAAGTATTGCATCGCCCCCAGCTCCTTAATTTCAAATTCCTTGGCAAGAAGAACTTTAAGCATCTGAAGCTCATTCACATCATCACCTGTCATAATTATGTCATCCACATAAACTATAAGGATGGCAATCTTACCATCACTCCTCTTGGTGAACATAGTATGATCAGCATGACTCTGCGTGTACCCAAATCTCAACATGGCCTCGAGAAATCTATCAAACCACGCTCTAGGTGATTGTTTCAAGCCATAGAGAGCCTTCTTCAACCTACACACCTTGCCCTTAGTGGTAGGGGAAGAAAAACCAGATGGTATATCCATATACACCTCTTCTTCCAAATCACCATGAAGAAAAGCATTCTTCACATCAAACTGTTGTAGTGGCCAGTTTCGAGTAGCAGCACAAGACAACAAGGTGCGAATAGAGTTCATTTTGGCCACTGGAGCAAAGGTTTCTTCATAGTCAATGCCATATGTCTGAGTATAGCCTTTGGCAACCAATCTTGCCTTGTATCTCTCAACAGTGCCATCAGCTTTATGCTTAACCGTGAACACCCATTTACATCCCACTGCATTCTTTCCCGGAGGAAGAGACACTAACTCCCAAGTGCCATTTTTCTTCAAGGCCTTCATCTCCTCTACCATAGCTTCTTTCCACTTAGGAGTTTCAAAAGCTTCCTTCCAACCCTGTGGAATAGGTATAGAAGAAAGAGAAGACAGAAAGGTAGAGTACGAAGGTGACAGACGGGAATATGAAACAAATTGCGAAATGGAATGTTGGGTACATAATCGAGCCGGCACTTTATGTGTTCGAACTGGCTTCCTATGAGCAATAGGCACATCAAGATCATCAAAAGGAAGAGATATAGAGGAAGGAGAATTACCAGAAGACTCAGCTGAAGCGTCAGGAACTAGGACTGGTGATGATGATTGGTACTGTGGTAATGCACCAGGTTGGCCCTTTTCCTTGCGAGTGAAAGTTTGTAAATCAGGTCTATCCAATCTTTCTCTTGCATCCGGCATTACTCTTTCTCCAGATTCAGGTTCCTCTCTCTCCCCTTCAGGATTATTAAGGCTGGGAGATGCCTCCTCCCCCTCACCAATGTTCTCCCCTGTAACAACATTCTCCTTCTCACCAACAGTTGGGGGAGAGTACCACAAATCAAAATCACAAGGTGTCAACATCTCTTCCCCTCTAGTCAACATCTCTTCCCCTCTAGAACTCTCCCCCTGAAGAGATGGGGACGAGAGAGGGTAGAAGGGTTGGTGTTCCCAAAAGGTGACATCCATTGAAACAAATTTCTTTCGAGAAAGAGAGTCATAGCAATGATACCCCTTTTGAGTGGGAGAGCATCCAAGGAAAATGCATTTACGAGCTTTAGGATCTAACTTTCCACCGGGGTGGTGAGGAGCATGCACATAACAAACACAACCAAAAACCTTAAGAGGAAGAGTAGAGATCCGAAAGTTACCAGGAAGGAAATCCAATGGAGTCCGGAATTGAAGAACACTGGAGGGCATTCGATTAATAAGATAAGAAGCCGTAAGGATGGCCTCGCCCCAAAAATGTTTAGGAACATTCATAGTAAACATAAGAGAACGAGCCACCTCAGCAAGATGCCGGTTCTTCCTTTCCGCAACTCCATTTTGTTGCGGTGTACCCACACAAGTAGTTTGGAAAAGAATGCCATTGCCATCAAGATATGACTTGAAGGGACCGTTAATATATTCAGTCCCATTGTCACAACGAAGTATCTTGATGTTGGTATCAAATTGTGTGTGCACCATCTTATGAAAAGACTGAAAGCATGAGAAAACTTCATTCTTTGCTCGGAGTAGATACACCCAAGTTATACGAGAATGACAATCAATAAAGGTAACAAAATAGCGATAACCAGAAATAGAGGTAATGGGACCCCAGACATCAGTGTGGTGTGGACAACCATAAAAGGAGAAGCACTCCTCTGATGAACAGGAGCATAAAAGGAACGTCTATGTTTTGCAAGTTCACAGGCTTCACAAAAGAACCTACTTCTAGAACATTGTTTAGTTAAAGTAGGAAAAAGTTTCTCTAAAATACCAAAAGAAGGGTGGCCAAGTCTACGGTGCCACTGATGCAATAGAGGAAGAGCTGAACCCGTATCCGCCTCAAGGGCATGACCCAAGGGTGAGGGTGTAAGAGATGAACAAGGCACAGACTCCAAAAAATACAGGCCATCCTGAGCTCTACCAGTACCAATCGTCTTTCCTGTTCCCAGTTCCTGAAAAACACAATGAGTGGGAAAAAATGTTACCGAACAATTCAAAGATTGTGTGAGACTACTAACAGATATAAGATTAGTAGTAAAATTTGGAACATGGAGAACGGAAGAAAGAGGTAAGGTAGGTGAGTAGTGAATGGAACCTTTCCCTGAAATAGCAGACAGGGATCCATCAGCTACTCGAACTTTGTCCTTACCAGAGCATGTAGAGTAGGAGTCAAAGAAGGATGAGCAACCTGTCATATGATCCGTAGCACCGGAATCTATTATCCAAGGAAGAGAAGAAGTGGCGGCGGTATATGCACTAGGTTGGATACCTGTGTGAGCAAAGGAGGTAGTGGAAATAGAAGCTATGGAAGACAGAGTATCAAGCTTAGCCAGTAGGCGCCTGAGAGTTTGTAACTCCCCCTGAGAAAGAGTACCAACAGGAATATTCTTGTGATCCTCCGACATACCGTCAATTGCCAAATAGCTCGAAACAATCCCGTACGTATAGTGCAGAACGGTACCCAACAGTGGCAAATACAATCCAAACAGCTCCCAAACAGGGACTACGAAACTGTCCTAACAATAAACTGCAAACTCCGAATAATAGAGGCACACACCCTTCAAACTGTAGTGCAAGTTACAGATGAAGTCCAAAAAATCCTCTTTGACGCTAAAAAAAGTGTCGACGTACGTGCAATCAAACGGAACCCAGCTAACTATAACTCAAACAGCTCAGCAAAAGCAACACCAAACTGATCGAAAAAGTAATAGTTGCCGAAAAAAGAAGGTTACCCAGATCAAAACCGAATCTGACTCAGTTGATCGACGAGGCTGAGCTTGGTCCGGTGAAAGGATCAGCAAGATCCGACGAGGCTGGGATCACTGTTCAAGTGCAGCAAACGCCCCCTAAATAGTGGGTTACGAGTAAACTAACCACAGGCTTCGAAACACATGAAAAGGGACCTCGAATAACCAGGCCCAGTCACTTTCAGAAGCAAATAGGCGGTAGCGGAAGCTTACAGAGATGATCAACAGCAACAAACATAAAAAAACGAGCATATACCAGATCTTGAAAGCAATAGGCAGCAGAAAAAATACCCAATCGGCACCAAAAAAACACTCAAAACGAGAACAACCTGGGTTCGCCGAAGTTCGCCGGAGGTCGCCGGTAGTCGGCGATAGTCCAGGTGGGAAAAAAAATCTGGTGCCCTAGATCGTGATGCTCTGATACCATGTACAGATTTAGAGAGAGAGTATTGAGCGTAGAAATCCCTCTTGTTCTTCCATTAACTGAGAAAAAGAGTATATATACAACTCTACAATACAAATGACTAAAGTACCCTTATGTACAAAGAATTTAACAAATAGCACCCTAGCTAATACAAATTGACCAACTGAGACATGTCTCATTACATGTTGCTAATACAATCTAACAACATACAATTCCTTGAAGTTGAAACATGTAAATGCCATGCACGACAGGATTCATCATGCCAATATTTAGTGAACTCTTGTGACGCAGCGGAATTAACAAAGAGATTAGTTGCGTACTAATCGAACGAATGATAAACTCGAGTCCACGAGAGAAAAGACAAAGTCTGAATATTATTGATAAAAAGCTCCATAAACATTAGGTTACAACCCTTTTATAGGAAAAAAGGCGTAACCCTAGCAAAACCCTAACTCAAAAACGAAAATTCCCAAAATTTGGGAAAAATAATAAAATTGGAAAAAGGGAAGAAAAACATGACTTTCCCAAAAAGAATCAATTTCTACGGAATTATACGCTAAAAGTTATTAACGAAACAAATATTTTCTAAAACGGCAAAAACGTCCAATTGGAGGCCTAAACGAAGGAATTAGGCCGAAAAACAGTTCACATCATCAACCTAGGGTTGAATGACTATTGACCGGAGCGCGAAAATAAGTCAGCCCACCAAGTTTGGGCTTATTCCGAGCTCGTCCGAATTTTGCCAAATTGGGTAATCTGAAATTAAACACCGTGTGGGCTTCCGAGGCTTGGCTCGGTCCAGCTGATCATGGAATTGGGCCTCCACGTGTTCTACATCATCTTGATTTTGTAATGCTAGTGTCTAGTGAAGGATTCTACTAAATCATTGAAAATTTGCCTTCAAGATTCTAATGGGAACTGGCATTACTTTTAGCATTTTGGAAGTACAGAAGAGGGACAAGTTTCGTAACGACCTCTTCTTCGCTCTTGTTTTCTTTGTTCTGGAGCAGTATCAACTCCAAAGAGGTGCAGTTCACGCGTGCCATGCCGGTGGGGTGGTTCACCTCCTTGAAGGGTGGAGCCACCATGAGGTTGGAGCTATTGATGTAGACCAGATTGATGTTGTGTGGAATGCTGCAATAAAGCACGGCCTGAAGCTGTTGTAGACTCCCGAGCTCGAATCTCTCTCTCTCTCTCGCTTGTATTTATATTTATCGTAAGCGGGAAAAATAACATGTTGCTTCCGCCTGTAACAAACCCAGGGTAGCACTTTGCTTTCCCATCATGTTCATTGTTGTTATTTTTCATGAAAGATTAGCCCTTGTGGAAGTAAAAAAAAAAAAAACCAAAATTGCATGATCCAGGCAAAATTTTAGGTCTTATATGGAAAAACTCACATGACAGAATTGCTGAGTTCACATACAGAAGGTACAGATTGTCCGGGTTCATTCGATGCACGTGAGTCCTACACGATCGATGCATGTCGAATCTGGATTCATCTGTGCCCGTTACAGTGCTCTTCACATACTAATACTAGAGCGAAAGAAGACATGGCTTGATATGCATGGTAAAATCTAAAACTGTTCTAGTATTACACTTGAAAATATGGACCAAGAATAATACCCAGAAGCTAAAATTTTAGAGTACTGCTATGTGTACGTATGCCATGTAAATACCATGTATATATGAGTTTTGTGGGGCTCACCTCGAGACCCACAAAGATGATTCGAACCGTCCATTATTTTTAAAATATTTTTTTTATGGAGGGCTGTAAAAAATTAGCTCAACCCGATATCGGTAAGGATTTTTTCTGAATTTGTAGGGGCGACACTGAGCAGTTAAGTAGTTTCGCCCCCGCAAATTCAGAAAAAATCCTTACCGATATCGGATTGAGCTGATTTTTTACAGGACTCCATAAATAAATATTTTAAAAATAATGGGCTGTTCGAATCATTTTTATGGGACCCGAGGTGAGCCCCACAAAATCCATATGTACATGGTATGTACAATCTCATATATACCCATAGCTTTATTGAAAATTTTATTGTTCATTTTCTTCGTATCCCTACTGCTCCATTTTGTGTCTTTCGCTTCCTATACGAACGACAAAATTTGTCCACGTGACTCAACTGAGTCACAAACACCCCCGCTTGGTAGCATCTCCCAATCCAGTCACAAACAGCCATGCTGTTTTTGACTTGTATTTTCAGAACATTTGAGATCAATAGAGACCAAGTAAGTTTCAAGCCATCCATCTTTAGAAGCTATACTGCAAGGCCAATTATTGGGCATTCCCGGAGTACCATATGGCATTGTTATGTGGTATTTCCTGCAAACAAAAGATCGTCACCACACTTTGTGGGTCACTTTTTGACTCTTAACCACCCAACAAAAGTGAATGATAATATCCTTATCGGATAATCTGACGCTACGTAAGTAGTTGAGAGTACCACGTAGGCAACGCCACATGATAATCCAGGAACGTTGAATAGCTACTCTGCAAGGCCATAAACAATGGCCCTTGGAATTTGGAGAGGTCTTCCACCGTTTACTCTCCTCGTTTCAATGAAAACAATGTTCCTCCGCATTTGGTGGAAGAGAAACTTCCTCCTTCACGAACAAAACAAAGCCTCATTTCAAGTCCAATCTGAATGTAAAACCTATCTTTTTTATTTCCATTCTTGAGTACCCAATTCTCAAATTGGGATCAACATGAAATCCTTTAACTCCCTTTTGGTTTCTTTCTTTCTCCTCTTCTACACCACCAATGCCTTCAACATCACCCATATCCTTGGCAAATACCCAGATTTCAGCACCTTCAACAACTACCTAACCCAGACCCAACTCGCGGCCGCCATCAACAGCCGCCAGACCATCACCATTTTGGCTGTCGACAACGCGGGAATCTCCCCTCTCTCCGGGAAACCAGCCGACGAGCTCAAAAAGATCTTGAGCGTCCACGTGGTGCTCGACTACTTCGACGACCAAAAGCTCAAAAAACTCTCAAAGAAGACCTCATTGCTAACCACATTGTTCCAGTCCAGTGGCCAAGCCACTGGCCAACAGGGGTTCGTCAACGTGACCAATTTGAGCACCGGTTCGGTTGTGTTTGGCTCCGGCGTGAAAGGCTCAGCGCTAGGCGCCAATTTGGTCAAGTCCGTCGACGCTGAGCCGTATAACATATCGGTGTTGCAAATTAGTACTGTGATCATTCCTCCGGGCATCGATGGATCAACAGCGAATTCCAGCACGAATTCAACTGCTAAATCACCACAAGCTTCCCCCGCGCCTGGACCGGCCTCGGTACCACCAACCAAGAGCCCGAAAAAATCTCCCCCCACCGCGGCTCCTCAGCCTAGTGAGGCGGCTCCACCACCCAATGCCACCGCGGATTCACCAGCAAAGGGTGATGCTGATGTACCAACTGCTGATGCACCAGCAAAGGATGATAAAAAAAGTGCTGGTGTAGCCCTCAGCCTTGGTGTTTTTGTTGTTTTAGTGATTGCGGTATCGACTTCTTTCATTGGTTTGGTGTTCTGAAACCACTTTTGAACTTTAAACCCATTGTAAGGCCTCGGCCATCTATGTAAAGTATTTCATGTAACGGGTATATATTCTCTGCTCTCAGAATGCATTCGTCTACCGCATGCCAACTCTTCTTTGTTTCAATTTTTGGAAAAATAGAACGTCATATGATATAACATCATGCCAACTCATTTAAGTTGCATAATCTCAAATTTTTCTAGCAAGATTTTTCGGGAATTGCACCTTAAATTTTGCTTTCAGCTCTGTTTTCCTTTTGTGCCTGTAAAATGTCTTGCATTCTTTTGTCACTACAAAACTATATGTCATTCTTCTAAATGAATCCTAGTCACTATTGATCAAAACCCACATTTTGTATCCTCTCAAAACTATGCTAATTTTTTGACCAGAAGAAGGACTAGTAGATATGTTGGTAAAAAACACATTCAGTTAGCGCACAGGGTTAGTCCGGTTGGTTGGTGGGTTTGCTCCCTACATGATTAACAAGGGTTCGATTCTTGGGATCAGACGAAATTTCGTGTAAATGCCCTACTCCTGGCATGGATGGTCTGCCTTTGACCGGACCGGAAAAAGATTTAGTCGAGGTGCGCGTAAGCTGGCACAGACACCCTTAACTGTCGAATTCAAATAAAAAACACATTCAAGCATATGTATACGAAGATATCAAAGAAATTGTTTGTTAGAGGCACATAACTTTTCTTGGAACCTTTCCCCCTTTCTTTTTTTGTGTCTTTTATTATCCTGAAATCAACCCATTTCTTGATTCGGTTATTTTTAATCAATAAAAAACTTCACTGATGTTATTGCCGCAAGAAAATCTGAACAACAAATAATACAAGTTCATCAGAGAGAGAGAGAGAGAGAGAGCATTTGTGGGAAGAAACAGCTTAGGAGCTAAGTTGAAGAAACCTTTGAGCCATGGGGTGCTTGGCCTCGGAGAGCTGGTCAGGTTTCAAGACTTCAACAATCTCACCATTCACAACCAGTGCCACCACATCAGCTATCCTCTGGATTTGTTTGATGCTGTGAGAGACCATTACAATTGTCATTCCTCTGTTCTTTTTTAGCTTCACCAAACAATCCTCTATGTTCTGAGTCGATATTGGGTCTAGGGCACTTGTTGGCTCATCCAGTAGCAAAACCTTCACACAAGCACAGAAAAAAAAAAAGAGTATAGAAAATTGATCAATAAGTTATCCTCCTAGTAATAAAAAAAGTGAGAAACAACTACCCATTAACAACCTTTAGCAAATGAGCAATGCCACTTGAATACACTTTCAAAACATAACTCCAGACACAATTGTGTTCGAAACCGTCAGATGCACATAGATTCGTCAGATGCATCTTACGGTTCCGGACGTAATTGTGTTCCTAGACTTTTCGTTAGCAAATAAGTGTTGTTATGCTCAGAAGCAACTACAATAAGGAATTAAATAGTATCGAAGGAGTTAATAGTAAGGGAAGGAACGAGTAGCATTTGGCTAGTAGTAGATATCTTGATTCTTCCGGGCTTACCTCCGGTTCATTGGCGAGGGTTCGAGCCAAAGCGACTCTTTGAGCTTGACCCACGGACAATTCGCCACCGGATTTGTTGTAGAAGGAGTAATCAAGATCGGCGAGGGTGAGCAACTTGTACACTTCGCTGTCGCTAAGCTTTACCCCTCTCAGCTGCGGTCCGTACCTAATATTGTCCGCAACTGTGCCTGTAAATGCGATGATCAAGGTTGGGAGAGCAAATTTCTGCACTAAATTTCACGAGTCTAATGATGGAAAAACTCAAACGACTGACTCAATTAATTCTACTTGTCATTCATTACGTTAGATGATGGCATCTAAATTATACTCGACTCAGGACATACGAAGAATTTCTTTTTACGTTGTACATACTCGTATGTGCAACTTTCGTTAACCCCACTAAACACAAAATGTTGTTGGTAATAGAGTAATTTTAAAATTGTCCTACCCCACGTAATTATGGTGTTCCATTTATTAGTCTTCATTAATTGAAAGTGATCATGATGATCTTTAGGTAAATTATACTTAAGATTAGCCTTTTTGAAGTTGGCGAAGTTGGGCCAAAGAGCAAGATCAATACAAACCATTGGTTTATTGCTCCTCTCTCCCCTTTTCTTCAGGGGTCAATTATTGCCATCCAAAGACTAATGTCCAATGCATTTAGGCCCTGTTTGGGTGCCAAATTTCCCCATTTATGCATTTTGCTTTGTTTGGGTGCTGGTTCTGAAATACTTTCTTTCAATATGAAATTGGAAAAGTGAACTGGAAAAGGAAGAATATAAAAATCACACATTTTGGAGATTTTTTGCATTCTGATTATGCTTTTTACTCAGACTATCGTATTGTATTTTGCAGATATCATTCAAACACTTGTACATATTCTTATTATTTTTATAAAATCTTTAGCTTATAATGCATAATCCAGAAATGTAAAAAGCGTTTGGCTTCCAAACACCCTCTTAGTAATTGCATGAAACTTGATTAGTTAAATATAGGAGAAAGAGAGAGAAATGGTTGAATTTCGAGGTGAAACGATTGAATCATTAGAAAAAAATACTCCGTAGAAGATAAAAATAGACGATTGGGGTTAGAGTTTGAAGGAATTGTAGCAATACTTAAATTTAGTTTAGTAATTAATTTTCACATTTCACCACGTGCACTCCTTTTTCTTTTTCTTTTTTTGTGTTTCATCATGTGAATTTACAACACCACCGTTTCTTTGTATGGAAAATTGAACAAGTAAAATGACAATATTGTTATTTTACATAAATAAAGTCAAAAAATGAATGAGCATATAAATAAGGATAGTTTGAAAATCACTATCCTTTAGTTTCTAAATAAAATTTGACATTTTTAAGGGGAATGATTTTCACTCTCCCCTTTTCTCCCTTGACACTCATTTTTGTCTTTATTCAAGTTGAAATTACATACACATGTTGGCTGAAACATTTTTACCAGCACAGATTTTTGCTGTCGTAGCACGGGTTACACAGTCCAATCCCTGGAACCGTTGTAGTGATTCCCTAGATATTCTTGCTTGTCTACTTCTGCTAATTTGGCCCATCGCCCACTTTTTGTATACTGATAAGGTTACACAAAAAGTTGACCTCATTTTGTTTATTTGCTCGAGGACCTTCCATTTCTTTACCTATTTAGAAAAGTTCCAAAAAATTTGGTGCCCAAAAAACTGCTCTATTTTTGGCTCCTATAGTCCTATACCACCGACATAGAGTCTGAAAATGACTTCTCAAGCACTTTTAAATGGGTTTGGAACCTCCCCGGTCCTCATTTTTGGACTGAACCACGTAGTCCAAAAACTTCATCCGTTCATGTCGACAATCAATAGATAAAAATTACTTATTAATAGTCTCTAACTCTCTAAGGAGTACGACTGGAGCCTGAAAAATTTGAACCGGCTAGTTTATTCCAAAATAAGACCGGCTAGCAATCCAGTTGGACAGAAAACTTGTAAAAAAAGAAACTCGGCTTTGAATTTCTTTTGCTTTTTTTTTTTTTTTTTTTCTGTGTGCATGTAATTAACAGTAGCTGCCTAGCTGGGGTAGGATTATCCAGATCAAGACTTGAACCAGTGACTCCTATAATTAAGAAAAGATATAATTCTAGTCAATTGTACTTGCCCGGTCAATTGAACTTGCCGTGTACGGTAACCATCGATGTCGAATGGTGCTTCTAGCCTATGGTTTATTTATTTCCACAAAAACCAAAAAAAGAAAAAAGAAAAAGAAAAATACTGTCAACAGTTTTATAGATATAAAAACATGTATATACATCTAACACATGTAAATTACCTTCAAAGAGAGCAGGTAGTTGGAACAACATCCCAACCTTGCGGCGGAGGGTGAGCACATCAAGGGTGGAGATATCTTCGCCGTCCAGAAACACGGTGGCTTCCGGCGGCTCCCACAACCGGTTCAACGCCCTCAGCATCGTCGACTTTCCGCTACCGCTGGGCCCGATTACACCCATGATCACACCCCTCGGTATGTCCACATTGACCTTGCTCAGTATGGGCACTCCCTTATCCGATTCCCGCACCAGATCCCGTACCCGGATCTTCGCCTCCGATTCGTTCTGCCCGTATTCGGCTACGTCCACCACCAACAGATGCTCTCTCACGCCATCTGATCCGCGTATCACAACAAGTCAATTACTATATCGCATTTGTATATATAGATTGATGCGATAAAAAGCACAATCAGATCTTCTGTACCGATTTTTCTGGGTACCCTGTTCTCATTTGTTTTTGGCCGTGTGGATTATGACAAATTTGAAGACACAACGGCCAAAAATGCATGAGGAAAATAAGAGCTGACAAAAATGGGTATGGAGGACCTGATGCGTATCAACACATTCATGATTAGTCTCTTACCTTCGAAAGTCGCCATGCTAGAGAGAGAGAGAGAGAGAGAGAGAGAGAGAGGGGAAGGATGATGGGGTTGGAGGATTTATATTTTTATGGAGAGGAGAAAAGGCCTTCCCCAGTTAGAGAAGGCTGGAACAACGTTGGCCTAGTTCAAATGTATAATAAGTCATATACTCCTGTATGTGTATCGGCCTTTTCTGAATGTTTCTATTGTCACCAATATACTACTCCCTCCATCTCAAATTATTGATCTTTTTTTTTTTTTTTTGGAAATCTCAAAAGATTGGGTATATCTTTTAATTTATGATCTCGATTTGTTCTATAATACAATGTTTTCAAAATCACCTAAAACATTATAAATCACAAGATATAATCAATTAAAAAGTTGCACAAACTCCCAAAAAAGACAATTAAATTAGGACAGAGGTAGTAATATTTTTACATCAAATTTGGATCTTGTTTGATAGTAGATCTCAATGAGCTCTATTGTACAAAGTTTTTAAATGGAAAATGATTTTGGCACTCAATTTTTTTTATGATGGCACTCCAAAACTTATCTTTTAGTGTGCCTTGCTATGTATAATTTTAACACATAAAGACAAATTTTGGAGTGCCATCATAAAAAAATGGAGTGTCAAAATCAATTTCCTAATAAAATCACCTAAAAGATTATAAATCGTAAGATATAATCAATTGAAAAATGACACGCACTCCCAAATAGGATCAACATTTTGGGACGGAGGGAGTAGTATTATTCCGTACCGTGATTGGTTTTACAAAAAGTCTAGGACCACCGCATGGATCACCGCACGCCTTGTGGAACTCACTCTGAACCCCACAAAAAAAATAAAAAAAATTCATAAATTTTAAATACTAATTACTTAGCGGTCCCTAAAAAAATTATTTTAAAATTTATGAATATTTTTTTCATTTTCTTGAGATCTAGAATGAGCTTCACACGACGTCCATTGGCCCATACCAAGTGCGGTGGTCGTACCACGGTTGTTATTTTCAGATGGAGTATTTGGGATGAATATGCCACGTATTGTAGGAGTATATATAATTCATGTGCGTGTGGGGACCAATGACGGTAGGAACCGAGGATGACTTGATCCATATATACCGTATATACGGAGTACTTTGTACGGCTTTATTGCGGAAAGGGTTTGGGTGCGGGTCTACTGTTCAGATTCCGCCGTGCGATAGGTTAGATATGGGCCTACCTGATGTCACATGCCGGATCCTATCCATTTGGTGCATTCGGGCCGTCCTTTGGACGATCCAAATTTAAATAAGTGTTTTTGATATTTTTCCCCTAAAACGTCCATTTAAATTTGGGCCGTCCAAAACACTTTTGGACAGCCCATATGCATCGAACGGACCAAACTGGTCAGTAGGCAAATTGACGGGATTTGCCCCTGGTATGCATATGAGTAGAGTTAGAGGGCGTTTCCACTAAGCAATAAGCTGTGGACCAAATTTTAATTGAATACGTTATTTTTGTGTGGTAGTTTTTTTAGACTATTTGTTCGTCTTGACGAGAGAAATTAAAAAGAAAGAATTTATGTTCACAACTGAATTTTTTTTAAATAAAGACAAAAATGATCCTAAAATCTGCCTGCATTAGATCATTTTTGTCTTTATTAAAAAAAAAATTATACAATACTCTTTATTCTTTTAGTGGTTTGAGAGAAATAAGGAGAGGAAATTTCTAGTCCTAGCAACTGGTGAGTTGGGAGCCAACCCTTGTAATGGCTTGTTGTGAGCCATGCCTTGGCATTTCGAACTTTTCTAATACAGTGGGGAATGCATGGGTTGGGGCCTAATTCTCTTTCCTTCAGCTTTTTCCTCGCGAGTAGATGTGCGCGGAGTTTTCGGGGGACTTTGGCCTTTCAGGCCACGGAAGTTTGAGGCAATAACAAGTCTGTGATGTCCTTAGATGTTTTGGGCCGCACGCGCGCTACAGTATTGATGTATTCAACGAGTTTATAACCTTGGCCGAAAAAACAGAACTTTGAAACTTAAAAATGAAAATTTTATATATATGTTAGTGATATTGTACTAACTTGTAAGGATCGGTTTCGGGTTCGGTTTCAGCCCGGATACTTGCTTATAACAAAATAGCAAATTCAAAGTGTAATGATTTTAAAACCAAAACAACCCGGAAGGCTAGGAAATATACATAAAATTTGCCTTTGATAAAATCATGTCGGTTCGAGTATCCATCAATTTCGGATGAAAGAGTGATATCAACCGAAAATTATACTCCCTCCGTCCCTTTTTAAATGTCCTGTTTCGTAACTCCAACTTATTAAAAAGACATCATCATTATACCTTTCATATTAACTTTTTCCTCCACTTTCCCTACTTACCCATCATCATTACACTTTTACTCACTAACTTTTCAAAATGGAATATACTTTTAGGGACAAAATAGACAATTCACCAATTTTTACCCACTAACTTTATAAAATGGACACTTATTAAGGGACAGCCTAAAATGAAATACTGGACTGTAATAAAGGGACGGAGGGAGTACTGATTTTTTTGGCCCCCTACTGTGAGAAGATTGAAAAGGGCTCCCTCGTCATAAAATTAGGGAAATTTACAGGTAACTACTCCATATGTTTATTTTTGGAATAATTATCTATTTGTGACGGTTGATCAACTACTCCATATGTTATTATAGTAGTAGAATTTAGAAATAGACGCGTTGTCTTGGCAAATGATGGGGAGAAGGTGACGATTTCGATCTCTATATAACATGTTCGGGGCGGTTCCGCGGACAACCAATTAAACACCTAAAAAAACACCCTAAATCTCAATCTCATAGTTTTCGATCAAATTTTTATGATTCGAACCGTTCAATGTGTGCAGAATGTGATTTTAAAGGTACCCGCGAGAAATTAGCAAAAAATATGACCGGAAAGTGCTTGTTTTGAGCAGTTTTTAATTGAACTGTTCATCAAATCAAAGCTAAAAACTGCTCAGATCAAGCCCTTCCCAATCCTTTTTTTTTGTGTGCTAATTTCTCGCAGGTACTCTTAAAATCACGTTCTGATCACATTGAGTGGCTCAGATCATTAAAATTTGATCGGGACGTTTTGATCACATTGAGAGGCTCGGATCATTAAAATTTGATCGGGAACTATGAAGTATTTTTTTTTAGATATCTAATTAGTTGTCCCCGGAACCGCCCCGTAATATGTTTACGTATTTATATTTACATACACGTATATGGAGGGTTCAGTTCCCGTCTAGTCTGGTTCAGTTCAGCATTTGTGGGTCCTTTCTGGACCCACAATAATGATCAGAACCGTTCATCTTTTAGAGCTCGGAGAGAATATTGGCCACGTAATGACGTATAAAAAAACATGTTGATTGGATACAGTTTCATATATACCTTTGAAATGAATTAAACTTAGAAGAGAAAAAAAAAAGTTGCACAACACTAGATTGCAATCAAATGCATTTAAAAATTATATCAAACGGTATCCGATCAATATGATTTTTCATGTGGTTAATGTTCTCGACGAACTCTAAAAGGTAAAACGATTTCAATCGTTATTGTAGACCGAAAAGAGCCCACAAATACAGTACCTAACTGGACGGTAATCCACAGAATTGAACCCCGTATATGGATGGCATTTAATTTGGATTCATCTAGGAAGAACCGTATGCAGGGGAGAAGGAAAACCGCATCTAGGAGAGGTGTTAACTAGCTACCTACTGTCCTACTCCGTTTTATACTAAAGTATTTATTAGCAAAAAAGGGATTGGACGTTATTGTTTGTCTAATTTTTATTTAGTCACTTATCTATTGGTAATGCCGGCCGGGTGTCCCGAGCCAGCTTGCATGCACCTCAGACTAATTCATGTTAGATGAAGATGATTGTCAGGATACTTTTTGCAGATTACTAGATTGTGTTTTCATCCATTCAAAAAGAAAATCACTTTACTTCGATGGCTGAGATCGTTCATTTTTTAGAGTTTGTCAAGAACATTAATTATGTCAAAAATCATGTCAACCAAATATAAATCATTGGGTTTCGAAACAAAATTATTCTTTAAAATAAATCGAATTTCCATACTGAATCAAATTTTAATTATTTGTCTTAAGATAAAACATGCACTGCGACTATTTGTGTACCGATATGCAAGTAACATGAATTGGCATTGCTAATATTCTTGACAAACTTTAAAAGATGAGCAATTCTAATGGGAGGAACCTTCCCTTCCTATGTTAGCAATATAAGTAGTAAGCTGGGACCTAGACATTCGGTTTTAAAAAAAATACTTCTTCCATTTCATTTTTATTGTCCATTTTTGAATTGCTTATCATTTTTGAATTGTTTATATCTTTCAATCTATAATATTTTCATAATTTTGAAAACTTTGTGTTATAGAACTAATCGAGATTTATCAAACAAGATCCATATTGCATATTTTTCAAGATCCACACTAAAAAATATAGGCAAAAGACATATAAAATAGACAAACAGAATAATGAATAATAAAAATGGGACGGAAAGAGTAAGCAACAACGTGCGAGTATAATATAATAAAAAATGGAAAGGGAGAAGGTATTTGGAGAAGAATTAGAAAATCAATTTTGCTATGGGTACTGCAATTTTGTACCGAACCTGTACAACAAGCTGAGGTGGAAGTGGCCCACCCAAAATTTCCAAAATAGAAGCAAAACACAACCCGGGAAAATTGAGAAAAAAAAAAAAGGGAACCCACCTTTTTTCCCAAATCCAAACCTCCAACCAGAAACCCAGCTTACTCCATTGACGCCAAACTCCATTAACGCTGACCATTGGCCTTCCCAATCTCTCTCCCGAAAACCCATTTCTGTCTTCCACACCATCTCTTTTAATTTCTACCCCCTTTTTTTTATTACGTCAAAAGCCCGAAGGCATACAGATTTCATCAAAAGATACAAGAAATAGTCAAAACTACCAAGACTTCGACACAAGCACCCCCTGCAAAAGCAAGACCGACGAAACACCTAGATTAGGAACCAATCTAGGTCCAGGTAGTAGAGAATCCTAACGGACCACAGCTCAAACCCGTAGAAAACACTAAGCGCAGTAGAAATCTGGAAAAAAAACTACAACAACTAAGAAACAACTAGAGAAAAGTACAGCTCTCCTGCTGGAGTCCATGGCACCTGAAGATCTGCACGCCTCCTTCGTCGGATCGAGTCGTTGAAGCCGAACACACCAAGGGCTGATTGCCCACTGCACCGGACACCATCCCCGAACACCAAAATCTTCAACTGCAACCCAATCGCGCACCAAAACCGCCGGCACAACCCAGGCACACGAAGGACTTCACTGCAGCTGAAAAACTCAGACCAACAACAAAACCTAACCTAAAAATTATTAACCCACCACCAACACCCACTGGATCTAAAAGTCTAGACCAGTACGAACCGGACCGGGGAGACCGGTGATGAGCACCCAATATTGTAAATATTTGGTGTGACTAGTCCCGTTTTATGTTGTTTTAACATGCATTTATTCCTTTTTATCCCATATTGCTCGTAAGGTGTGTTTTTAGTGTTTTCAGGTAAAACGTGCTAATAAGGCGGTTTTAAACGCCAAGGAATGCTCCGGATGCAACCAAGCGCTCAAGACCACGTGCCACCATGTTGTGGTGCCCGAAGAGTCATGAAGAGGTGGTTTGGAGGTTGCTCGGGTTGCCCAAGGGTCAAGGGAATTGAAGGAGAATTGATAATTTTACCAAAGCTTCTCATCTTCCGACCAGCTGAGGGTAGAATCGTCATAACTTTTGATGTACAAATGATATTGGATCCAAACCACTTGGGTTAGAAAGTAGACTCGACGAGCTTTCCAACGGTCCAAAGAACACCCATTTTCGAGTTCGGGAGTGTCCGGAGCGAGCCCGCGAAGTTGCCGCAAAAATCTGTCTGTCAGCCATGAACCGGTACGGGTAAGTCGTGTACCGGTTCATGAAGACCAGATTTTATATTTTGGAAGATTTTCAGCCATGAACCGGTACGGGAAAGTCATGTACCGGTTCATGCTGTGTATTTTGTGCCCGAATTTGCTACTTTTTCCTCTTTTTGCTTTTGGGATATTTTCCTTTTCTAGCACCTTTTGGGATATTTTTGGATATTTTGTGAGAGAGTTAGCCACCTTGTATAAATAGGGCTTCACTCTCTCCTCTTTATCTCTCTCCATATTTTATTTTAAGTCTTTTATGTTCTAATCTTTTTCCATTAAAGCTCTTCCAAGCTTTTTAGTTAATTCCTTCAATTACTCAAGTAAGTCTTTGTCATTTATTGTTTTTCCGTTTATTAATGTTGTAGTCGTGGATTAGATCTTTCATAATCTTAAGTTTATTTCCGTTTTCGTCGGTTAATCATGTTTTCTCTCTTAAGCATGCTTTCTAGTCTTTTTAGCTATGTGTGAGTAGTTTATTGGCTAAGTCTCGGGATAATCTTTCCCGAGGACTTAGGTTGTTATTTGGTTCTCGAGCCATCGGGCTTAAAATCATGATTTTCCGGAATAGAGCTTAATTTGCATTTTCGGTCTAAACTAGGGGTGTTAACCCCTTGGTAAGGAGCTTAGTCAAGCGGTCTTGGCTAATGACTTATCAAGGCCTAGTGGCCTCCTTTGTGTTCGATGAATATTAAAAACAAGTTAGTTCGCCTCCGGAAAATCACATCTTTTGTTAAACGTAGTCGTTTCAAGTAAAATCTTTCGGGCTTGAGCACGCGGTCGTGATCCTTGCCTGAGTTATAATCGAGAATCGGTAATAGCTTTTGTCAAGGGTTAGAAGACCCCGAGACTTGCCTCGTTAAGTTAATCAAGTTTTATTCTAGTTTCCGTTTTAGTTATTCCTTTTAAAGCAAAACCAAGTTGGCCGTCTTGAACGCCACCATCCTACCATATAAAACCTTCAATCCGAATCAAGCTAGAATCGAATTCTCTGTGGGAACGATCCCGGACTTCCGGATATTATGCGTACAACGACCTAGCCCTACGCTTCGGGTTTCTATCAACCTTATTTCTAAAGGCGAGGTTTAGACGTAAGCATTTTTGGCGCCGTTGCCGGGGAATTCTTATTATAGCTTATTTGGAGGTTCAACAAACCATTGTAAGTATCCCGCTTCATTTTATTTTGTGCAATTTATACATAGTCTAGCGGATACCTCTAACCGATCTTCATATCAAATTTGAGGTGTAACGAAGCTAGAGTACGTATCAATTGCCTTTTCTTTTATTGTTCGTATAACGTGGTGGTGGCATAACCCCACGGAACTGTTTTGAGAAAGAGGTGGCGGCATAGCCCCTCTAGCCTGTTTACTTTATGTCTTATATATCTAACCGAATGGAGGCGGCAAATGGTGAAATAGCCCCCATGCCTATGTGGGAATACTCTTATCCCGATCATGCTTATCCCAAGACTTTGCGGGACTACCTTTGTCCCACTCCAATTATCACACGCCCCAAGACTTTGCGGGACTACCTTTGTCCGAATCAAACTTTCACACCCTCTTGTATAGCCCCTCATGACGCCAATGTTTTTAAAAGTCGTATAACCATTTCCAATTGGCTTGATCTCAGAAATCAAATTCAAACTTTTGCTGAAAGAGTGAATGAGTCGTTTTATGCATGCTGGGAACGATACAAGGACTTACTCATTGCGGTCCCGAATCATGGCTTTGATAATTTCTAAATTGCTAACTATTTTTATGATGGACTTTCTCCAACGAGTCAACGATTCTTAGACAAGATGTGCGATGGCACACTTTTTCATAAAGAACCCGCTCAAGCCTTAGATTTCTTTGATCGATTGGCTCAAATTTTGCAATCTAGGGTTTTTGTTAAACATTGTCAAGAGTCCAACTCAAATGCCATGGAAGAGGGAATTGAGCCGCATAGCTTTGTTGAAAATGTTAGTTTAGATTGCGACAGCTTCTCAGAGTCTGAATGGGGATATGAGTCGGATGTTGAGCTTGATGTCCAGTGTTCTCCCCCTATGGAACCTCCTCTGTGTGACGATCCGGGGGCAGAATTTCTCATTGTTGAGAAAACGAATGTGGAGGTAGACTTCTTATATGCTCTGCTGAATGAGCAGGATGGAAAAAATGTGAATAGACCTGAAAGTTTGTCTCCTTCCTTTGAGGAGATACCATCCTTGGAAGTTTTGAACCATCCAATACTCTCGACTCTCGATGGTGTCCCCCCTCATAATGAGTTTTTACTTTCGCAAGAGTTTTTAAATGTGGAACGGGTTGATTTTCTTGGTGTTGATAAATTTAATTTAGTTTCTCATCCCTATCTTGTGGATTTTGCCAACACTTTGAACATTGATCTAGTATGGGCAGTACACTTGGTGGAGCTTAAATTTCGCAAAGGACTTCGGCGCTTGCTTTACTCAAAGTATTTATTTTTGTGGCATGGTCGGAGTCAATTTTTGAAGCATAGTGTGGAGTGGAGTGCCATGTTCATTTTATTAGCTCTCGTTGGTTTGATAAATGTTCGGAGCCCGCGGTTGGCTGAACGTACATAAACTCTTTCTTTCTCTTTCTCTTTTCTTTTTCTCTTTTGATGGTCTGGTATAGCCACCCGTTTCTTGCTTGGGAAATGGGGAGAAAAGTAGTACTCGCGTAATCGCGTGAAGATTTAGTTGTGTTTTACTTTCAGTTACTTTTGAGCCCGGATAACATGAGCCGGGTGGTTCTAATGTCATTTGCCTGCTGGTAGGTCCTTCGTACAATTCCGCTTCTGCAGGGTTAACATGCTACCACACCAGCCTTGGTAGTTTGGGTCTACCGTTGGAGTGATTGAGGCATTCAGGAGCCCTAAGCATGGGTGCGATTACGTGTCGCGGTTGTTAGTCCGAAAAGCTTTGACCATGGCCTTGTGTGACTAGCTGGTGGTTCCCGACCGAAGGAGTGAAGCCCTGGAAGCACATAACTCCGGATTGAAGTGGGCATTGACACAAAGTCTCCAACTTGGTCGAGGTATACGGGGGTTGACATTCCCCCGGAGGTACAATCTTTTGTTCTTTCCTTTCAATACTGTTGTTCTTCATGCTATGAGGACATAGCATCGTTTAAGTTGGGGGGAGGAATATATATGTTATATATATTTTTTGAGACTTGTCTCATTGGTAAAATTTTTAAATTTTTTGTGCAATCTTCCCTTGTTAGTAGTGATTTCATTTGTTAGATACTTTAATTATGCTCAATTGTGTCAATATGGCAAGAGTCGTGTATCTCGTCGAATTCGGTTGTGTGTTTTAATCCATGTCACATGCATATACATGAATTTTGATGAACACATTGAGCCTAAAAGTCAAGTCAAGTGTTGTGCATCGCTTGAGTTGAGATTCACTTCTTAAGCATCCCATGTTTTCTATTCTCATTTCCCGCACTTGCGTAAATAACATCTTTTGTTCATGCTTGAGTAGTGTTTATATCTTTCTTGCATCTTGTTGGAGTTGTTGGCGTACTTAGGAAATGATTCAAGGCATTTTTGTATGATTACACTACATAAGAGTCACCTTGTCCTTATTTTGAACCATAGTCCGAGTCTCTTCCTTTGTTCAAACCTAGGTAACCGGATGTTTGGAGGGTTGCGTGAAAGTGTTTTTCAATGTCTAAAGGAGGTTTGGAGTGATGTGAATGTGATAGAAGTGGTTGGGATGTAAAAAGGCGAAGAGTTGTTATGTGATTCCTTATCTCTCTTCTCCCACTACAAAAGTTAAAGCCCCAAATTTTCATCTCCCTCTCCAAAGCCTTCAAATTTGGCTCAAATCTTTCTCTTTACAAATCTCAATTCAAATGACCCTATTCCTCAAAGAAAAATCAAAGAAATGCTATAAAGAGCAAAAGCATATTCGAAAAAGGGTTGAATACTATGATGAGAGGATTGGTTACACCTCCGGGCTAACATACATTCCGGATGAGAAATAGTCCGATGGAAAGGGGGAGCTCAATGCTCAATACCAAGAGGAGCCGGATGAGGATGTTGACTACGTGTGGTGGAGTCAGTGGTAGTAGTTTTTCTTTATTCTTCGTAATTTTGTTTGGTGTTTGGCCGTTATGTGGCCATGCCTTGGGTAGTTTAGGGTCGGTAGTGGCCAAGGGTAGATGAACCATGCAAGTATATGGCCACTACATTTTTGTAGTCCCTTTCCCTTTGTATCCAAGGTCGTTATAAGCTAATAAAGTCCTCCGTTGATCTTTTGTACGCTAATTAACTCCGTTTGATGCATGGTTGATATCTATTATTACTTAAGTTGTGATATTCCTTATCCTTCCATACTTGTCAATAATTAGTTTTTCTTTCGTTCTAAGCGCTCTTTTGATAGCATGCATAGCTTTTTGTCTCTGGCTATTGCATTTCCTCGCTAGCGCTTGTCATGGGATGTATCTTGTGTCTCTTTGTGTGAAAAGTCGAATAAGAGCGTATCCTTGTGAGTTTTGGAGTCAAAACTCGTTGTGGTGCATGCATGCTTGACTACTCTAATATGGCATAATTTCTTCATCCTAGCTCATGGCATGCTTGTGCGTGGATTGCATGTGCTCGGGTTTGAAGGGGTGTTTTTGGACTCTTGCCTAGTTGTAATAGTTGAGCATAGTTTACGTGTCTTGAATCTCGAGAGGGTTGCATAGCTTAGTGAAATGCGTTTTGCTTTTGTTTGCTAGGGACTAGCAAAGTTCAAGTTGGGGGGCGTGATGAGCACCCAATATTGTAAATATTTGGTGCGACTAGTCCCGTTTTATGTTGTTTTAACTTGCATTTATTCCTTTTTATCCCATATTGCTCGTAAGGTGTGTTTTTAGTGTTTTCAGGTAAAACGTGCTAATAAGGCGGTTTTAAATGCCAAGGAATGCTCCGGATGCAACCAAGTGCTCAAGACCACGTGCCACCATGTTGTGGTGCCCGAAGAGTCATGAAGAGGTGGTTTGGAGGTTGCTCGGGTTGCCCAAGGGTCAAGGGAATTGAAGGAGAATTGATAATTTTACCAAAGCTTCTCATCTTCCGACCAGCTGAGGGTAGAATCGTCATAACTTTTGATGTACAAATGATATTGGATCCAAACCACTTGGGTTAGAAAGTAGACTCGACGAGCTTTCCAACGGTCCAAAGAACACCCATTTTCGAGTTCGGGAGTGTCCGGAGCGAGCCCGCGAAGTTGCCGCAAAAATCTGTCTGTCAGCCATGAACCGGTACGGGTAAGTCGTGTACCGGTTCATGAAGACCAGATTTTATATTTTGGAAGATTTTCAGCCATGAACCGGTACGGGAAAGTCATGTACCGGTTCATGCTGTGTATTTTGTGCCCGAATTTGCTACTTTTTCCTCTTTTTTCTTTTGGGATATTTTCCTTTTCTAGCACCTTTTGGGATATTTTTGGATATTTTGTGAGAGAGTTAGCCACCTTGTATAAATAGGGCTTCACTCTCTCCTCTTTATCTCTCTCCATATTTTATTTTAAGTCTTTTATGTCCTAGTCTTTTTCCATTAAAGCTCTTCCAAGCTTTTTAGTTAATTCCTTCAATTACTCAAGTAAGTCTTTGTCATTTATTGTTTTTCCGTTTATTAATGTTGTAGTCGTGGATTAAATCTTTCATAATCTTAAGTTTATTTCCGTTTTCGTCGGTTAATCATGTTTTCTCTCTTAAGCATGCTTTCTAGTCTTTTTAGCTATGTGTGAGTAGTTTATTGGCTAAGTCTCGGGATAATCTTTCCCGATGACTTAGGTTGTTATTTGGTTCTCGAGCCATCGGGCTTAAAATCATGATTTTCCGGAATAGAGCTTAATTTGCATTTTCGGTCTAAATTAGGGGTGTTAACCCCTTGGTAAGGAGCTTAGTCAAGCGGTCTTGGCTAATGACTTATCAAGGCCTAGTGGCCTCCTTTGTGTTCGATAAATATTAAAAACAAGTTAGTTCGCCTCCGGAAAATCACATCTTTTGTTAAACGTAGTCGTTTCAAGTAAAATCTTCCGGGCTTGAGCACGCGGTCGTGATCCTTGCCTGAGTTATAATCGAGAACCGGTAATAGCTTTTGTCAAGGGTTAGAAGACCCCGAGACTTGCCTCGTTAAGTTAATCAAGTTTTATTCTAGTTTCCGTTTTAGTTATTCCTTTTAAAGCAAAACCAAGTTGGCCGTCTTGAACGCCACCATCCTACCATATAAAACCTTCAATCCGAATCAAGCTAGAATCGAATTCTCTGTGGGAACGATCCCGGACTTCCGGATATTATGCGTACAACGACCTAGCCCTACGCTTCGGGTTTCTATCAACCTCTTATTGGAAAGCAGGGTTCGATCGTAAGCAACCGGCCGGTAAAAGACCCAACCAAACGGCTGGTACAGAAGAACATAAATCAAAACCCTAACCCCAATGCTCACCTTATTGCCACATCAAACGCCTGCCGCTTGCCGGACCACCACTCACCGCCTTCTAGCTCCGGTCTGAACCAGCATCGTCGGACAACAAGGACAGGAAACCCATCACGAGGGCCGGACCACCGGCCAGAAAACGGAAGGAAGAGGAACGAGAGGGGGGAAGCGGGGAGGAACGAGAGACAGGAAAGCTGGGGGGGGGAACAACGACGGGGGGAGGAGGGAGGAGGAGGCGGCGGCCCCCTTCCCCCAGATTCTCTCTGTCTCCAACACCATTTCCAGGGATCACCGATTTGAGGTTAGTGGTTGAAATTAACTCTTTAATGTCGTCTTGTTCATATATATCTTTAATTTATATTTTGCTTGAATGATCTATAGTTAACTGCAAATGCTTTATTTACTGGAGTATAATTTTATTGATTCTGGGACCCCATGGTGTTTCAGGTGTTCGAAATTGGTAATTTAGGTTTTTGAAACTGCTGGGTGCTGCATATGGTGTTTATTGCAACTGTTTTGCTGTGCTTGGAGTCTGCAATATGTGGGACATCATGCTTGGAGTCAGTTAGGACTGAACTTTTTTGTATCTATTTATGTTTTTTATTATCCCTCGAACTTCTTTTAAATTGGTCAATGTACCTAATTGATATAACCGCACCAAATATTTTGTGTCAATGTTATGATCTCTAAGATTGTTTCTCTCTCAATTGGCTTCACTCTTCAGTACTCAAACCAAAAAAAGAAGAAATGCCTCCACCACATTATAGAACAAATCTGCCATTGCCCAGATTGTGCAAAACTGAAAACACATAAAATCGCATTCATATCGTGCAAATAAGAGATTCATTAAAAAAAGACCATATCATCCATCCAATACAAAATCGCATTCATTAATCTCATGGAAGGTACAAACATTTGGCATTCTTAGCATTGTTGTGTGCTTGTCAAACATACAATCCCTTTCATTTTGACAAGACATTAAAGTATGAGATTACTGTGTGTATTATTGACAAGTCATTGTTGTGTGTATTTTTGTCTTTATTTTTATCCTTTTTGTTTTACCATTTTTACTTTACACTTAAAGAATGAGATTGCCACTTTTCTGTTGAGATTAGTCCCTAAATATTGATTAATCGGGTGAAAGTAAGCTAATCCGAACACTCTGAGTCAATAGCAGAGCCACAGTGATACCAATGGGTGCCCATGCCCCCACTGGCTCAATAATTTTAATTTTACCCCAAATTATAAATGTCGTGACAATTTGTATTAAAAAACTATACACATTTTTCCTCTCATCTAGTATCTTTGTTAAGTTTCCAAAAAAGTTATCTTTTACATATTTGTTTTTCATAAAGACTCGTTATCTATATGTATATGATAGCATTTAAATTCATTTCTTTCATATTGTGGTTGTTTACTATAAATAGAATATAACAAATTCTAAGATCACGTTCAATGGTGCCCCCACCGATCTAAATTTCTGACTACGCCACTGCTCTGAGTTACCAGAAATTTTTTTTTATGTCCAATTAATGCCTAAAAAAAGACCTACTTATCTAATGATCAGATAACTCAATGGTTAACTCATCATTCTTATTTTGTATTAGTATCTACTACCTTGGTTCATTTCCCAATAGAGATGACAATATCGTCCGAATCGTTGGTTACCGGAACAGTACAAAATCGATTGGTGCTGGTTTTAACCGTGGTTTTCGTTTTTCATTTCGAAAAACTGGCTAGTTCAGTTCTGGTTTTGGTTTCATGTGATAACCGCATTGAAAATAGAACCAAACTATAACCATAACCGAACCACAAGATAATTACTTAAATACACATGGTATATATATGCGTATCCGTTTATAACGATGTATAGTCGGACGATTCATGCGCTATTCGCGAGGTAATTGTCATTCGTCTTTTAACATGACTGTGTTGTTGAAATTGATTCTCCCAAAAAGTACAACATCTCCCCTCATCAATATGTCGCATCCATCCATTCTCTATTTTTACAAAATAAAGATGGGTTGGAGATGCTTTTAGTTCTAAAGAGAAAATACCGGCCCGTTCACTTTCCTATGCTTCTACATTATGGGACATGTGGCTTCATTTCTTTGGTTTTTGAGATTACACATTATTCTTTTTGTACACAAACCCTAAGTCACATAAAGCGCATGCGAGTGTGCGAGCGTGAAAGCGTTTCTCAAAAACCTCACGGGTGCAAGGATTGAGAGCGCAAGCGTTGAGTCATTTTGAAAGATTATGTGACTAAGCACAAACCTGCCTATTAAAAAAAAAAAAGCACAAACCTTATCACCAGTGCAAGCCAATTCCGACAACTCCTCAAATCCATCTTCCAAATATCATAAAATTCTAACAAATCAAAGAGAAAAATGTGATGGATTTCCTTTTGTCCTTGATCTTTGAAAGTGGAGTAATAGATACTACCTCAGCTATTTTCCAAATGAAGGACAATTTGAGAAACTGACACTGAACCAACCAACTGATGTTTACTCAGACGGCCAAGATTTGGGCACGAGCACCTCCAAGATTTGGTTTGATGGATTTAGCATACATAGAAATCGTCTCTTCATAAGTTCAGAGTTTTTTAATGCCATTTTATGGTTTCTAATTTTATGGGGCCCTTTTTTTGAAAATTGTCAAGGCACACGGTTGCATAGAAGTTGTTTCTAGACTCAATTAAATATTTTATCTATTCGTATTTGTCTTAGAGCTTTATTATATACGGCTCAAAGCTAAATAAATTGAGTGTATTGGATCAAATCAATGGTGCCCCCACCGACCTAAATTTCTGACTACGCCACTGCTCTGAGTTACCAGAATTTTTTTTTAATCTCCAATTAATGCCTAAAAAAAGACCTACTTATCTACTGAACAGATAACTCAATGGTCAACTCATGATTCTTATTTTGTATTAGTATCTACCTTGGTTCATTTCCCAATAGAGATGACAATATCGTCTGAATCGTTGGTTACCGGAACAGTACATAACCGATTGGTGCAGGTTTTAACCATGGTTTTTCGTTTTTCATTTCGAAAAACTGGCCAGTTCAGTTCCGATTTTGGTTTCATGTGATAACTGCATTGAAAACAGAACCAAACTATAACCATAACCGAACCGCGAGATAATTACTTAAATACACACAGTATATATATGTGTATCCGTTTATAATGATGTATAGTCAGACGATTCATGTGTTATTCGTGGGGTAATTGTCATTCGTCTTTTAAGATGACTGTGTTGTTGAAATTGATTTTCCCAAAAAGTACAACATTTCCCCTCATCAATATGTCACATCTATCCATTCTCTATTTTTACAAAATAAAGTTGGTTTGGAGATGCTCTTAGTTCTAGAGAGAAAATACCGGCCCGTTCACTTTTCTATGCTTCTACATTCCCACGTGGCTTCATTTCTTTGGTTTTTGAGATTACACATTATCCTTTTTTGTACACAAATTCTAAGTCACATAAAGCGCATGCAAGTGTGCGAGCGTGAAAGCGTTTCTCAAAAACCTCCAAAACAACTAAAAATCACGGGTGCAAGGATTGAGAGCGCAAGCGTTGAGTCATTTTGAAAGATTATGTGACTAAGCACAAACCTGCCTATTAAAAAAAAAAGCACAAACCTTATCACCAGTGCAAGCCAATTCCGACAACTCCTCAAATCCATCTTTCAAAGATCATAAAATTCTAACAAATCAAAGAGAAAAATGTGATGGATTTCCTTTTGTCCGTGATCTTTGAAAGTGGAGTATTAGATACTACCTCAGCTATTTTCCAAATGAAGGACAATTTGAGAAACTGACACCGAACCAACCAACTGATGTTTACTCAAACGGTCAAGATTTGGGCACGAGCACCTCCAAGATTTGGTTTGATGGATTTAGCATACATAGAAATCGTCTCTTCATAAGTTCAGAGTTTTTTAATGCCATTTTATGGTTTCTAATTTTTTGGGGCCCTTTTTTGAAAATTGTCAAGGCACAGGGTTGCGTAGAAATTGTTTCTAGACTCAATTAAATATTTTATCTATTCGTATTTGTCTTAGAGCTTTATTATATATGGCTCAAAGTTTAATAAACCGAGTGTATTGGATCAAATCGAATAAACTTAACTAGACCAACACCGAAGTTATTTGGTCCAGTTTCGGTTACATGGTTTCAAAACCGTGTAAACCAATTTTGTGGTAAAATTAGTGCCAAATCGGACCAAATTAACCGAACAAAATTGAACTCCTTGATTTCATTATCTCTTCCTCGCTTTCCATTTCCATCATGCATTTATAAGGTCGTAAACTTATGTGCCCCACTAAGAACAATTATTGCCCAAATTTTTTGGCTCTATGTCGGCGTTGTCCCACTTCTTTGGCTCAAGTCCCGCTCATAATAAAGGAGCAGTGTTCTTCAAGTATTCCTTATCTAGAAACCAATACTGTGTGAAAGGAGCTTATTTAATTCCTCTTAAGAAATCAATGGGTTGTAGCTCAACGGCATTTCTTCACCTCTTTCACATGGAAGACGAAAGTTTAATTCTCGTCAAGAGCACGAGTGTTTGATGTGGTGGTTGATGCCCTTTAGATTTGCCCCATCCGTATGCCGCTTAGCGGTACTCTCCCTATCCCTTTAAGAGTAGGCTAGATATTTATCGAATAAAAAAAAATTCCTCTTAAAAAATGGCGCTAATTTCTTAGTGGGTGATCTGAAACGTAAATGTCAAGATGATGCCCACGTTATCACGCACAAGTGTAATTACTATACTAAGGCTATGTTTGGTAACATTGTCACTTTTTTGTTTCCTGTTTTCTATTTGTTGAAATCAGTTTTTACTTTTCCTAAAAAAAAATGAAAACAGAAAACATGTTTGTGTTAACCTGTTTTTTTTTTATTTAAAAAATCAATTTCTGAAACTAGTTTTTACTTTTTCTAAAATGGTCTTTCTTGCAATTTCTCCACTAATTCTCAAACTATACAGGAGAGAGAGAGAGAGAGAGAGAGAGAGAGAGAATCATCAAAGCCTTGCAATCATGTTAGAAACAAATTCCATACTTGATATTCTGAAAGAAAGGGCCGGATGGATAGACCAGGCATAGCCGGCTTAGAGAGGAAGCCGAAGAAGTCGTTGCTTTTGGCCCCCGATTTTTTAGCCCGAAGAGGGCTCCAAAAAATACAGTTTTTTAGTTTTAAATAATAAGAAGTTTCAATTGCCCTGCTTTGAGTAACATATTTTTGGTCATGTGGTAGCTTAGGCTCTTTGTATGCTTTAAAAACTGGGTTTGAATCTTTACCCCTTAGTTTTCCTCAACATTTCGCAAAATTTTGTTCAAAGATGAGGAGATAAATGACCCCCCTATTGCAACTTTCGCTTCGGGCCCAAATATCTTTGTGCCGGCACTGAGTCCAGGTGATTGGGTTCTTCTTTCCTAGGCCGAAGTTATAGTATCAACTTTCATAAAATGATGGCTTCATAAGCCCAACGTATCCCTTCCGGCCTCCTCTCATCTCTAAGTTAAGAGAGTATATATATATATATATATAGAGAGAGAGAGATGAAATACATGTGAAATTTTCTAATTCCAAAGTCGGTCCTTTATTGACTATAAGAGGGAGGGAGGGAGTGAGAGAGAGAGAGAGTATCTTCAATTGCCTGGGTTTGAGAGAGAGAGGAAGAGGAAATGAAAAAAGACCTCCAAGAAATTATAGCGGAGTAGCCTGTTTTTTGTTTCTGAAAATAGTGAAAGTTGAGTTTTGTTACTTTCTCAAATTATGAAAATAGTGAAAGTGATTTCCAGAATTTGAAAGTGGAAGTAGTGCACCAAACAAACTTTCAAAGTTAACTTTTGAAAATTCTGAAAATGAAAATAGAAAACAGAAAATAGAATGGCTACCAAACATGACCTAAATGTTCTTCCTAAATTATTGTTTTTTACTTTTAGATTTACGTTAAAGAATTTGGATTGGCCATTGATCTCGATGAGACGAGTCTTAAAATTAAAAATTAAGATCAAGAGCGAAACATTCACCAAAGATGAAAAAAAAAATAGCTTTCTTTTTTTCGTCTTTCGTGTTAATTTACCCGAACGTGCTGGCATATAACGTTTCTCCTAAGACACCTGTCTCGAAATTGTGTTTCACTTTCTTTTTTCAGATGTCTCATATGATAGAGATTACAGTGTGGCGCACAGCCGTCAATTCATCGATCAACGGTTCAGATTAAAAATAATCTTTTATCGGTAAAAGATTACTATTTATTAACGGTCAAAGATTAAAAACACATAAATTTTGACGTACCCAAAAAAAAAGGATTAAAAATACATCGCAATCGTTCATTGCCAAGATCAACGACCCACAAGAAAATAAGAGGTGATGAGAAAAATGGGTACGAAGGACCTGACGCGTACGAACACATTCATCAGTTTCTTACCTTGGAAAGTCTCCATGTTAGAGAGAGAGAGAGAGAGAGGAGGATGGGGTTGGAGGATGTATATTTTTATGGAGAGGAGAAAAGGCTTCCCCAGTTATAGAAGGCTGGAACAACGTTGGCCTAGATCAAGTGGGTGATTTGGATTAAAAAGTTGAATAGTAATTTTTTTTGGTCTTTATTTAAAAAAAATCGCATTTGTCAGTTTTGTATCACACTTTTGTGACTTATTGATTCGTTTCGATGAGAAGAATCGGAAAAGTAAATTTTTTTGATTTGAACTCATAATTTTTTTAAAAAAGACAAATATAAGTAAAAAAAAAAAGTTGTCTTATTGACTTATTTTTGTCTTCATTCAAAAAATTATGAGTTTCAATAAAAAAAATTTACTTTTTCGATTCCTCTCGTCGAGACGAATCACTAAGTCATAAAAGTTTGACGCAAAATAAACAAATGAAAAAAAAATTGAATAAGGACAAAAAAATAAGTCACTCAACTTTTTAATCCAAACCCACATTGTGTATCGACCTTTTCTAAATGTTTCTATTGTCACAATCACGAATATGTAAGCCTGTGTTCGGTTCCCATTTTTGAAAAATATTCTTAATGTAATGAGTGGTGAGATATAGATAGAGAAAATTATTGAAAAACGTAAAAGGAGAAAAATGGGTTTCTCAGGAACCAAACAAAGCAATAGTATTATTACGTACCATGATTATTTTTTTAGAAGTATTTGAGATGAATATACCATACCACGTACTAGTTTAGCAGTAGTAGTATAATTCATGACCAAATACATATACAAGTACGTACTTTGTACGTCTTTATTGCAATTGAGTTTGGGTGCGGTCTACTTTATTCAGAGATTTCGCCGTGCGATAGGATA
This sequence comes from Rhododendron griersonianum, assembly GCA_018127125.1. Taxonomy (NCBI): domain Eukaryota; kingdom Viridiplantae; phylum Streptophyta; class Magnoliopsida; order Ericales; family Ericaceae; genus Rhododendron; species Rhododendron griersonianum. The sequence continues at coordinate 38,705,466 of CM030795.1, read as the reverse complement.
GATATCGGCCTACCGGATGTCACGCGCCCGTGGATTTCCCCCCGAAAAGTTTTGTCTATAGCTGAAGTTACAATTGGGGATGGTGCTGTGCAGTGATGTGCGCAGCACCATACTGGTGTGCTGCGTGTTTACGAGCCGTCGATGCACGATGTGACGGCTCAGAAGTGCGCAGCACGGTGCTATACATCTCACTGCGCAACACAAACTTTGGGTTGCCTTGTGGAGTAGCTTTCTGCCGGCGGTGCGTTTTTTTCCCTTAGTTATGCATTTAAGGGATGCCTTTTGACCATAACATCTTAGGCCCCGTTCCAGAAACCTTCTTAAAAAATAAGCAGTTTATTTCACATTTTCAAACTCAAAAATAATGTAAATAAAAAATATTTTTTTAATTTTTTTTGCACCCTATTAAAGATTTCAATGAGATCTATCAAACAAGATCCATAGTGATAGAAAAATTATTTGCGTAAGCACATGATTTTTAAGCTTGAAATTGCCTTCTTAAAAAATAAGTACTTATTTTGAGTTGCGGTAGAAGGAATTTTTAGTCTCATCCTGTATGATTAGGTCCAAGGCTTGTTTCCATTTTTCATAATTACGAATGCGGTAGAAGGAATTTTCATCTCGTAGGAAAGACCAAGCAAAAGGTTTTTCATAATTTCATTTTTTGATTATGACTTGAATGACTGATTAGTATAGCCTTTATCTATATGTCACATTGAAATTAACAATGACTAGATGTTTTGGATGAGGTTATGAGAACAGATTTTGAAAATTGAGATGGTTTGTAGCTAATAGAAGTTAATTTTTCTTGAGTTTGAAAATTGAAATGGTTCTTGTTTGTTCAAATTGAAGTACTTAAGTGCGCCTCTTATAGTCTTGCCACATCTGCATACTAATATGATTTCATTTTTTTTTATTATAGAAATGTGTTTGAGTCTAAGAAGCTTTCAAATCTCAAATCCTTAATTTCTAGATATTTTACTTTTTTAAAACAGTAAAAAAACCCAATACATTACACCTGTCCCATCGCAAGGCAAAAAAGGGAAAAAAACAAAAAATATGAAAAAAAATTAAAATAGCTATCTTTTTTTGTCTTTAGTGTTATTTTTTACCTGAACGTTTTTCCAAATTGGTTCACTTAATTTATATTTATTTGAATCCACTCCTTGAGCCGAATTATTTCCTGAAAGTTTTTACGAAAACAAAAAAAATAAAAACAAAAAGTGAATAATAGCGATTATCTTCAAGACAAATTAATTTAGACCAAAGACAATAGAAGCGCGGGGCGTGACCCTGGTCATCCAAAAACTATGTTCACCCCCCTTGTGAAAAAATGTTGTGGCATATAACGTTTCTCCTAAGAAAGAGTCCACTTGCCTCATAATTTTGTTCCACTTTCTTTTTACAGATGTCCTATATTACTTTTCTATTTTAACGAGTAATTGAGAAAAAAAAATAGACATATGTATTTTTTGCCTTCTTCTCCATTATTAAATTCGAAAGTGGAGGGGGAAAATGAAATGAATTTCAAATTTACCATCACAAAAAATGTTGAATTCCAAAAATGGGATCAAGATTATGGGAATAGTGGATTAGATTCAATCAGTCAATGGGCCCAGCATATGCAATTAAGAGCTACTTACTTTGGGCCAAAACTAAGCCCAAATAATAGTTCTTCATCCGAATGACTTTGGGCCGAAATTTAGTGCAAATAGAGTACTTTTCTGCACATCAGAATAAGGGAAAATGACGGCCCAGGATATATTTTGATAATTAATACCCACCAAGGACAAGTTAAGAATATTTGTTAATACTGAAAATGTCATTGGCGGGTACGGAGTATTAATTATTAGAACACGTCCTTAGCCATCATTTTCCCGAAGAATAAAGGGAAAATGACGGCCCAGGACATGTTTTGATAATTAATACCCGCCAAAGGCATTTTCCGTATTAACAAATGTTCTCAACATATCCTTGGCGGGTATTAATTATCAAAACACATCATTGACCGTCATTTTTCCCAGAATGAAACATTCGAAAGCCCCTAAAATCCCAACCCAAATGGAAAAAGCCCCTAAAATCCCACCCAAAGTGTCTTCTTATAGTCCTACGCAGCATGGAAACATACTCTTAAGAGAGGGATGTAACTATTCAATATCCGACCGAACCAAATTACACCGTGGGCAATACTGAACGAAGCTCGTTTCCTATTTTAATGCGAGTCTGTGAGAACTTCAAACATTATGAACGGGCGTGTTTTATCTGGTAAAATCGTTGCACGAAAGATGTTGGAAGTATGATCGATTTCTCTAATTATTACGGAGTATTTTTTTGGCGTGAAACATTGTTGCACATAGTTGTAGAGAAGCATGAAGACAGTTTGTTCACAGTAACTTTTCCACCAAAGCCCAGACCAATTTGCTTAATCTTGTACAGCAGATAAGCCACAAAATTTGAGATCTATATTATTTGGTTTCATTTGGCCATATTTGCACCCCTACTTCGACTTTGGTAAGGTTTTCGGTTCGCTTCTGTGTATCGGTAACAAAAAATTCTCTTATGCGGTTGGTGCGCGACTACTTTCCCCAGCTAATCATTTGTGTGCTTATTCCTCACATATCTCAGGTGTCCGGGTCACCTTTCGAGCACCTCGATTGGTTTTGAGAGACCAATTTCACAGCCCACTTGCGGAGATCCCAATATCTCTGTATATACAAGTGCTGACCGTTGTTTTGTGCATTTGTGGTTTCAGCTTTTGTTGACAAGGCAAATTCTACGTCTATTCTATTATGGGACGGGAGGGGTTGGTGAGAGTTGAACTCTTGACCTGGTAGATGGAGGAGCTCGGAGGGGAGCGAGCTCAACCACCGAGGTATGCCTCGACATCAAAGAACAGTGTAGGTGACACAAAAGAAGAGTGTGTAATCTTTTGTAGTTATGTATGTTAGGCTGCTAAACGTCACCAGTAAATTTTGAATTGATTTTCATATTTGAAGTTCCAAATACGAAGAACCATTACAAAAGTAAATGCAACAGATAACTACTGAACATGTAGTAAGCAATTTCTATTATAGGTCCTCATAGGCAGTGTTACGTAACTGGAAACTGTTTTTATTTTCATTCAAGAAAAAATCCGATTCTACCCTATCGGGAAAAGGGGAGTGGGGGCGGGGTTTGAACTCGATCACCTATCGGGGGGAAAGGGGAGTGGGGGGCGGGGTTTGAATTCGATCACCAAATAAAGTGCCCATTACTTGCTTTACCAACTTAGTTAGGAGGCAACTCTGGGTATTAGGATTCATGACTTTTCTTAGGAAAGACAAGAAGTGAGGTTCCTAATGAAGGGTTGTTGGGCAATTGGGAGATACTCATACAGAAGAGCATGACTTTTCTTAGGAAAGGAAGAGTGAGGTTAGGGTGGCATTAGCCATTAGGATTCCTAGTAGTTAGGCTTCAAGTTTTATTTACAACTCGAGTGTTCGAGTCAGCTTACACTCACTTCAATCACTAATTGCAGCATACGCTAATGAAGGGGCCAATTAAAGTGGAGCAAAACTCTGTATAGACTAACTCCACAAAAATTGAGACATAAAAGGGAGCAAACGTCTAAATTAGATGCTTTACTCCAGGTCCGATTCCTTGACAAAGCTCCGTCTGAACTAACTCCGCAATATGATAAATTTGCTTTCATGCTTGGGTAGGAGTATATTCTAAATTACTATGACCTTAGCCTTTTTCCACTGTAAGAAACTTTCTTACTTTTCTAATACTCCGTAAGACCATCGCCAGCCTTGACCCATTTTAAGATCCAAACCCAAAATTTAAGCAAAACCCTCAAAAACTCCTCTCCAATCATGACCCAAACCCTTTTTCATATTTGGGTTTTACCCATTTCTTTGTCCAATTCTGGGACAAGATAAGCTCAACCCATTTTTTCCCCCATTGTTCTAGAGAGGGAGAGAGAGACGAAGAAAGTGCAGATGAAGAAGAAGGTTGTACCTAGCTGGAGAAGAAGAAGAAACTGCAGACGAAAAAGAAGGTGCAGCGATCGAGGTTCAGCGAAGAAGAAGGTGCAGCGATCCAAGTTCTATACGAAAGTACAGACGAAGAAGAAGGTTTTGCCTCGTCAGAGCTGCTAAACTTCGCCGGAGTTTGCCGGATTGATCGTCTTCTCCCTTTTATTTACCTCTATGCCATTGAATTGGGTCAATATAAGGTTTTGCCATTGAAGTAAGCCTGACCAAAATGGGTTTTAACCCAAATTTTGACCCCAAATTGAATAAAAATTTGGGTCAAGACTGGAGATGCTCTAATTTTCTCAAATTTATGGTTGGAGCGGAAAATTGTCAAATTTGTTTTGAAACTTTTCTCCAACTTGACAACACAATATCATTGTTGGCCAAATGCCCTAATCCTCAAGTATCAAAGCCTAGAATTCAACGAAAGTGACTTGGCATTTAGGGCTAAGGAATGTTTGTTTAATGGGTTCTTTTCATATGATTAACCATAAAGTTTTTGCCAAGTATGACATGACCAACTTCAATTTCAGACCTCTAGCTTTTTGCCAAACTCTTACTTGAGAATTTGTGATGGAACAAAAACAAAAACACATGACAATAATTCGAGAATTCTAACCAAAGGTTATTTGCCCCACAAAAATTCCATGATTAGAATACAAATAAGAAAAATGAAAACAACGGGTTAGTTATTAAATTTCATTAGAATAACTATACAGTGCTCATAAGTCATATCTATGAAATATCATTCTTTCGGAAAAAAATCCATGCAATTGCTATATTCGTCGAGCCAGATGTTCAAACCTAAAACTTTTTTCTCATTTACAAATTGAAAAAAAAAAAAGAGGTTAGTAATTTGCACGCTCCCTCTATCTATATTTGCATTGTTTTTCATCTTCGATATAGAAAATTAATAGTTATTTAATTTTATCAAAAGTGTTACTGTACTAATTTCTTCGCATCAGTTTAAAAATCCCAATTAGTTCTTTAATTCAGTTCGACGGAAGTGGTTCGTTTTTTATATTTGAGTATCGTACGTCTTTTTGTGATTGACCAACTTTTTGGGATGAACGAAATATTAAAATCTATAAAGTGACATGAAAGACACAAAAATATATATATATATAAGGGCAAAAATAAATTACTACGAGTAGTACCAAAAGGTATTGAATTACTCCTATGTTCGAATTTTTCCATTGTTGGTGGAAATCAAACCGGAAAAATCACAAAAACCTTTAAAACGTCTTTACTGTACGGACACAATAACGAAAAAAGAGTCCGAGAGAGAGAGAGACTAGGAGAGCGATCGGAGATAGATACAGGGAGAGGATTCTTCAATCCCTGATTCAGCCTATAGAGATACAGAGAGAGAGAGTGAGAAACTCATCCGAAACACAAATGCGAAGAAATTACTAGAGAGAGAGAGAGAGAGAGAGAAGAGACTGAAGCAAGAATGGAGCAATTCGATACACGGATTCCCACGTCGAAGAAGCCTCTGTCAACACTCTCCTGAATCTTAAATTCCGAAGCTTTATTCCAGAAGCTCCAAAAGGGTCAGGGTTTTCAGCTCTCTCTTTCTGTATTTTTACTCGAAGCTTGAATCTCTGTTGTTGAATTTCTATTCTGTTACAAAATCCGAGCTTGTTTGACCCTAATGATCCTTAATGTGCTACATTAAGTTTATCTAGGGTTTTGGAGAGTATAATTGGAAGTTTTAAGTCGTCGGATAAAATGGATTGGGGTTTACTTGTCGTCACAGAGAGGTATCGTTTACGGGGTTTCAACATCGTGGTTGAATGAAATGGATGTTTTTTCCTGTACCATAGCAATAGTTTGGATTAGGGTTTGAGTTCTGTGGTTAAAATTCAAAATTTTGGACAATTGGTTTTGGAGGGAGAGTTAGTTGGAGAATTGGGATCTCTGGTGTTTTGGACTCTACCCCTCCAATGTTGATACTATGTGGGTTTGGTTTCTGATCTGAAGGATGTGTTTGGATTTCTCGGCGTGGGAGGGGAAAAGACTTGTTTGGAAGATGTTTTTCCTGGGAAAACGGCGAAACCCTAGTTTATAAGTAGTTGAATTGGGGGTTACAGGTTTTGTGTTTGGACAGTGGGTATTTTTGTGATCTTGTTTATTGTTGTCTATGGACCTTATGTGTTGTTGAGAGATGAAACCGCCAAATCCGCACCAACGGATCAATCTTACTGAATTGAAAGCTCAGATAGTTAAGAAGCTTGGGTCGGAGGGATCGAAGGAGTATTTTTATTATTTGAGTAGATTTTTGAGTTTGGAGATAAGCAAGGTTGAATTCAATAAGCTTTGCGTTCGAATTGTTGGGAGAGAGAATATTCCATTGCATAATCAGTTCGTTCATTCAATTCTCAAGAATGCTTGTGGTGCAAAAGTCCCACCATTGGCTCCTGATAAGGAAGTTGTGAAGTCTGTTTCCGTGAGAGGAGTTGGAAATAAAGAGCCTCAAAGTGACAACCGCAACCAAAGTGTGCCCAATTTGTCTAGTTTGTCAAATGGGGACATTCTGGCATTGTCTCCCCGAAAGGCGAGGACAGGAACTCGCGACAGGAAGGTTTTGGATCGTCGACCAAATGGAAAGACGCACGTTGTTTCACACCAGTCATCGACCGAGCAATACAGCAGTTCTAATGGTTTCTTAGAAAATGGGGATTTGACTCTGCACGATATTCAAAGGCCGTTGCTGCATAATCAAGGACTAGCGGATCAAGGCAACACTGAAGGGCATCTTTCCACATTAAAAGACAAACTTCCAGATGGTTCACTATCTGTACATAGGAAAGACCCCAGAGAAGCAGTTACGTGTGAAAATTGGAAAGAGGGTTCATCAAGGAGTGTACTATGTGCCCCACTTGGTGTTCCATCTTACCCGGTAAGCATAGGTGGATCCCGCAAAACAATACCCTTGGCATGCTCATCCGACAGTGGTCATCTGTTGGACACAGCAACCTTGAGGGAACGAATGGAGCAGATTGCTGCAACACAGGGCCTTGAGGGTGTCCCAATGGATTGCGCCAATTTGTTGAACTTTGGTTTGGATGCGTACTTGAAGGGTTTGATTGTGTCGTGCATTGAACTAGTGGGGGCAAGATCGGGGCATGTGCCAACAAAGAGCACTGCCCACAAGCACCGGGCTCATTTGAAGCCTGTTAATGGTGTTAGGCCGAATCATCATATCTTCCAAAGTACCAGTAGGCAAATGGAAGGCATGCAAGATAGAAGACCCCATTGTACAGTATCATTATCCGATTTCAGGGTTGCGATGGAGCTGAACCCACAGCAGCTTGGTGAAGACTGGCCATTACTGCTGGAGAAAATATGTACTCGTTCGTGTGAGGAATAAAAACAAGCAGCCAAACTCAGGTGTTTCTGTTTTTTTTCACGGGCCACGCCTTTAGGCACATTGATGCAGGAACTTTTCTTTTGTAGCCTTTCTGAACTAGTTGACTGACATATAGATAAAGCTCTTCCCTTCAAAGATGGTGTAGTTCAAAATTTCCTCTATGATGTCTCCTGCTTCAGAACTTGTGGTTGGTCAAAAGTACGGTATTTATCATCAATCAAAGGGGTTGAAAAAGATTGCAATGAAGGGTTGCACTGTTGTAACATTAGGATATGTCTCACCGCTTGTACTCTACTTTCTTTGTAATTTACTGTCCATTAAGAGGAAACTTTAGAATCAGTTTTGCAGGAATAATCTGTGTAGTCTGGTAGGGAGATAAAATTGCTTCTAAGGGTTTTGTTCATGTATTTTCAACTCTGGGAATTGATTGGTTATTCTTGGTGATATAACAATTATTGTCTTCAAAGTAATTTTACTATTGGTTCCAACTTCCAAGGATTTACAGAGTTTTCTTTCTTGCAGTTTACTTGTACTTCTGGGCTTTTTTTTGTATTTTTATTTGAAGCTTCTGTCAATAGTACTTTTTCTCTTACTACCTTACGTAGGTTAAGTGGCTGGAAGAATATAACCTTCAATTAACTTGCTTATTGCCTATATGGAAAGTGACAAAATTTAGTTGTTTGGGTCCATACTCCAAAGCAGCTCAGTATAAGCAATCTCTTCTTCTAAGGAAGAAAGAATGGTGATCCTTGCTTTCCACTACAGTGAGATTGAATTGGTGGTGAGTCCATTATTAACATACATTTTCAGCAGTAGACATGTTAACTGATTGAAGTGGAAGTTTGCTGCTGAAAAAATTACATGTGCACAACCCGAAATCATTAGTCAGTATGGTTCAACTTCGCAGCTCACGCCATGTGGTCAGGTACTTTCAAGCTGTTTCTTACGAGCATTGCTTTATTGTCTCTATGGCGAGAGGTTTCGCACTAGAGATAGCATCAATTATGAAATATATGCTGAAAATAACTGAATGCACGGATGATACATATAAGTGTAATTTTTGCACCGCTCTTGGCTGCTTTCCTTTTTCTTTTCATTTCATTATACTCCTATATCATACTTGAGTTTTTGATCCAATGGTACCATACATATAGCTGATGACAGATGTCATCAAGGCAGCCAAATAAATAGTTCCCAGACTATTTGGAATCACGGACAAAGCATCCTTGCTACTTGCATAATCAACATGTTTTATACATCTGGGTTAACTGGTTCACACAACGGAATTATTCTCTATCATCTTTGCCTCTAGATGTCCTCCCCTTGCAGTATCCGGGCAATGTACAGACCGTATAAGACATCCATTTCACAATAGTTCATCAGGAGAAGATAGTGGGTGTGTCATCATTTGCTGTGTTTCCACCCAAAAAAAATGTGGAATATCTGGTGACAACTGTGCCCTAGCTCATTTGTGGGCATTCCCGTACTACTGCAACAAAAAAGAAGAAAGTAGGTACAACAAATATAATGCGTCATCCCTTTTGGGCTGCTCCAACTTGGAGAAGGTGTCGTGGAACAGTGTTTGAAGAGAAGTATGACAGTCTTGTAAATCTCTTGAATCTCCAGATTTTGGTAGTCTCATATACTTTCTTTTTAACAGCTTCTAGTATGGGTCTTTTGTTTATGTTATCGGCTATGGTTTCCTAAGTTCACCAGCCGCGGGAAGTCTGGCATCCGTCGATTTGTCATCAAAGGTCCCTAGTGGTCTGTTGAAAGGTGCTATACCCGAATTTGGTACTCAATATGGTCTCTTTGTTTTGGTACTCTGTGCTTGTACAGTTTCAGAATATTAATGCTGTTCTCTTTTCTGGAAAATAAGGACATGATATATCTATGTCGTGAGTCCTACGCATATTGTCACTTCCTTGCAACAATTGAATTTGTTGTGGTACAGGCATTTTCCAGATTAAAGCATCCACGTGACATTTTTGAGGGATGAGAACACGGCAATTGAGAAATCTGAAATCAAAAGCAGGTTTTTACAGAACTGGAGTTATAGTATGCATTTAGAGAAGGAAAAGCTGTTATGATGTGGCCCCTTTGGGTATTCGAGTTTGCAATTACATATGATTTGTCTGCTCTGTCTCAGATGTTTAATCCTTTCATCTGTGATCTTTTCTCTCTTCCTCTGCAACTTTTCCTTCCTTTTTCTGGTCGTCTTTCTACTAGATTCTGTCCTCTCCTTCCCGTAGTCGTGGTTTAGCCACTACAACTTTGGAGATGTCTTGGACTAGTCGATGGCACCTCCCTTCGGCTCTCAATAATCAGGCCTGAAACTGATATGGTGATATCCTTCGTCGAAATTTCCCCTTTTAACAGTCTTTTCCTTTGTTCAGAGTGGTGTGAAACTAGAAAAGAACAAACACTTTTACACCCACTGGCACATCAAAACAGTGCCGTAACGCAGAAATACACAAACTGGTTAAAATTGGGCTCAGTGGGGAAGCCCTTACCCCATATGCTATATTTACAAATGACTTCTTCGAAGCGATACTTCTCTTATACCAGCAAGAGAGATCACATAAGTACATATGTTATATAATCGTACTGATACGGACAAAATCTGCACATAGTTCTGCATCATGCCCTCTTCAGTTTTCAGCCGTAGAATTTGCGAAACAGTGATGCCATTTCATGTTGCAGGACATTTTCAAGACATCATTATTACGGTATCGACCCAAATAGAGAGTTGCTTATTGTGAAGCGTGAGTTGTGGAGAAAGATGAGGCAGCAGCAGCACTGCGGTTGGACCACACGAAAACCCTCCAAATCGGTCGGTGCTTGCGCTTGGGGGTGATTTCCGAGTCTGATTTACTGAGCATTTCCCACATCACCTGCACATCCTCGTATCCACAGGTCTGTATATCATCTCGAAGCTTTAGCAACCCACCACCTGCACCATAACAATACAATCAGGGGAGCACACCAATAATCATCCTTTTCTCTGAAAAAAAAAAAGAGTGTCTTGGATGAAATAAGGTGTACGAATAATCTGGATATTACCGCTCTGCTTGTTTCAGTGGTCTGGTGTGCTATTGGTGTTGATCTGAAAAATGTTCTTCACCAAAATTAGTTCATTTTCTGTTGATCAGGATGGAGACCATGGTACTTAGGTTTCGGGTCTTGAACATTATGGACTCAATAGCGACAGACAAAGCCAGAGCCATAATTACGTAGGCACAACCTCTTGGGCTGACCTTAGGCAGGCACCCCTCCATAGTGCAATGGAGGTCACCAACCTCTTGTTGATCGCCCATTGACCCCATTCAGTTAAGTCTGGTCAAGTGGGACTTGACCACTGACTTTCAGATACACCCGTTGGTCAATTTTCAATACATTCTGCGGTTATGAAATATAACTACGCACAATTTCACAAATTCCTACAAATGTTTCAAAAACATCGAGACAGCGTTTGCACATTAACCACGGTCAATCAATACCACTTTCGAATTACTAGGACATTTATTTACTGATTAGCAAAGACGAAAAAGATCGGGTATGTTTTTAGGTATTGACCCCACTACTCGAGATTCCTGCTTCTATCCGGATAACATATATCTTTCTTATCTCTTTATATAATGAAAGAAGACAACTATTTCCTTTGTTTTCCCTTGTAAACTATTGACATTATTTTTCCACTAATAAGTGGTCCCAAGGATACCCTCAAATTATTAAGGAATTGATGATATCCGGTTAATTAGGGAGTCACGAGTCATGATGTTACATCACATGCTCCTTGTGTCCATTGAGTGGATTTAGTTGCATCCATCATTAATGGAATCTATAAGCTTCTTCTTCTTCTTTTTTACAGTAGGTTTTTCCATTTAAAATTAAGGAATTTAGACCCACGAAATTATCAATATAAAAGCTGGTGCATGGAGCTTTATCGCCCATTTCTGAGTTTTAAATTTGTTTTGACAACTGAATTAGATATAAAGTGGTAAATACCTTTTTCAAATAAATATTCATCTCCTCCTCTACTACTCCACTTTCTTTGTTTCTTCTAGTGATAATTTATGTTTTTATTTTAGATAACCAGAAGTCCGGACCAATTTGCGCACACGTCGACTAAATTCGGGACCTTGAAGTTAACGTTTGGAACGCTTGGCCTTCATGAGATTCGAGCATACAAAATCTCATAGAGGATGAGCACTTATTTACTTTCTCACATCCACTTGGACAAACCCCTTAAGGTATCTATTAATAGTAAGATGTTAATCACTCTTATTTATCGTGTTTAAACAATTAACTTCCAGAATAAAAACATGTCAGCCTTTTCCTTTCTTCCATTCATTCTTTCTTTTTGTGGAATCACGAGACATTTTGGGTGTGTTCTACTAATTAAAATAAGTATTTATTTTATTTTTGAATTAAAAGTGATGTATTGTGAGAAAATGACATGTATCGTCAAATGAGAAATAAATACTTAAAAAATAAAAACCTTAGCGGAACGGGGCCTTTGTGGGCGAGGACCATTGAACTGTTTGACTTGATTAAGCTTTTAAATAACCTCAAAAATTGGAATATATTCCAATAGTGATCCAAACCAAGTTGAGCCAAGTCTTTTGCATTTCTATGGTAAAGTCAAAGAGCAAAATAGTCTCTTTTTCTAGGCCACTAATAAGAACAGTAAAATTCCCCTCTATCTTAATTCCTAAATTTCCATAAAGAAAGTTAAAGGACCCAATAATCTGCTTCTTTTCAACGCGGCAATGAAGAGAACATCAAAGAAAGAACATTCGGAAACCAGTTAACTTTATTCTTTTCTTTCTCTTACCGCAACCGACTTCTTTACTTCTCCATCTTCAAAACGATTGATTTGTTTGATCGGATATGAACATCGAATACAGTCAAACTATATATTGAGGGTGATCCCGTAGTCAATATTTGTTTATAATTTTTTGGGTTCGAATTAAACATGTTTCGGGTACATAATTCCGCGAGGTAAGAGATAAAATATAAAAAATATATCCAAGTTTTTCTGCACAGAAAATTTCTCCAATAACTTTTCTTTGGGGATTGGATTTCCCCACAAAAACCTCCAATTAATGAAAACAAAAATGGTGGTAATACATACAAACATAACTCAATGAATCAATCCATAAATAACTCTCTCTCTCTCTCTCTCTCTCCCCCCACCCCCTCCAAAAATAAAAAATGATGATATACCCATTTTAGATTTTGTATTTTTTTTTTCTTTTCTTTTGGTCCTTTGGGATAACAGAGTAGAGGGAAAAACCCATAGCAATCTTTGCCAGCGAATTTTCTTCTTTTCAGAAGAACAGTTTTAAAATGCTTTTTTTTTTCCCCGTTATTTAGAGATGGCAACAGGGGCAAACGTAATTTCAAATGCTTTTTTCACGCTTCAATTTTTCTTCTTTGGCAATATGATTGGATACAGATTCGTATCTGGCTTGCAAACACGTACTCCATCCGTCCCATTTTGATCGCTTCATACAAAAGTCTCGTTTCTGTTACTTCAAGGGAAAAAGGTGCGTTCGAGAATAATTTTGCAAGATCTTTCGCACCGGTCAAAGTAACTATTGAGATCTTTTGCACCATACAAAAAATATATATATTACGGGAAGTAGCTTATTTTGGTGGTTGAAATATAACACGGTTCCTGTAGGAAGCAAACAAAACACGACGAGTAGTCGAGTACAAACTTGTGTGTATATATATACCCCATCTGATAACAAGAGAGAGGGAGAGAGAGAGAGAGAGAGAGAGAGAGAGAGAGAGGCTAACCGTTTTTGCGGGCCTTAACTCGGGAAGCAACAGCAAGCCAAACTCTCCGAACGGGAAACACAATCTTGTGCCACCAATCCATCACCCTTATCTTCACCTTCCTCCCCCGATTCCCTCCTCCGAGTCGACTCGCTATCGCCCTTAACCCTGCCAGACCTCTTCCCTCTCTAATCCAACACACCCCTCCCCTATATGTATGTATGTATGTATATATATATTCAAGGAACTCAAGAGAGAGAGAGAGAGAGAGAGAGTTTCTGTTAGAGAAACTCCAGAGTGTGTGGGGGAGTTGGGTAGCTGAAGGTATTTAACCGTCCAAGATAGGGGCCCGATGTGTGGTGACCGACACGTGGCGGTACACGAGTGGTCCTCCGAAGTTATGTACTAAAGGGGATAAAGAGACACGTGGTGTAACCTTTGTGGGCTTTTAACTTTTTTTTGGGATTCGATTTTATCGGTTTCTTCTTTCTTTCTTTTTTTTGTTTTTTTGTTTTTTGTTTTTCCCCACGGGACAAATTTTGACATTTTATTGGGGGTTTTAAAAGGCATTTTGTCGGTGTGAGTGAGTAAAAAAAAGCCGTTGGAGAGGACGAGGGAGAAAAAGTTGGACCCATTGGCGGTTTCGGTATCTGAAATTTCCCAACATTGAAATACTCTAAAGGTGATGGAAAATGTTAAAAGATTCGTGAAAACAAGACGTGAAAGTATAATGGATGGTTCGGGTTCATTTATACTCCACTATTCATTACAGATGAATCCGGATCCTCCATTACACTTTCATGTCTTGTCTTTATGGACTCTACCGAACCCCGAAGTTGATTGTTGGAGATAGTTTAAGATTTTTTTTTTTTTGGGTAATCAGGAGCGCGGACTAATTTACGCGCATCTCATCCAATCTTGAAGAACATAAATCCCACTTGATTGGATCATGTCTAAAAGTATTTACCTCAAGATGGGTTTTTTTTTTTGTTACCTTTTTTGAGATATTTATATAATTGGATCATGTGTACTTGTGTTGTGCAGCAGGGTTATGACTAATGAGTTTAAAGTGTCACTTATTATTTCAGAAATAATAAATTGATATTCCACATAGCGAAGTGATTTTCACAGTCCCCTTTTTACAATTTATATTCTCTTCTTTTTTTTGTCTTTATCCACATTAATTTACTATTTTGTCATTTTTTCAATACACATTTTCACATATCCAAAGACAACATTGTAAATTTATATGAATAAAGACAAAAAAAAAATGAGCGTGAATTATAAAAATGGGAGCACGAAAATCATTTACTTTCTACGTAATAATGTGATCTTAGTAGCAATTATATCATCATATCAATGAAAACTCGCGACGGAATTGAGAGCTAAAATTCAACTTGACTGTAGAAGCTATTCATACTTACGGCTAAAACACAAGTCGTCAAACATGTGACATGTTATCTGCCCGTCTCCGGCGGCCGGTGTCATTTTCCTGTAAAAAAATATCACGGATCAAACAAGTGGGGAGAGCACGCCCAAGGGCTTGCAGCCGAGTCGTATTTCCTGGTCCTCATTTTGTGGGAGGCCAAGATTCGAACCCTGTCAGGGGCGTTTCATGGACAGCTTTTGGATCCCCTGTAGACTAACTTACTAACCAGAAATGCTACAGGTACAGCAACTTCAGCACAGACAGCGATTTTGGACGCTTCGTAAATGCCCTTATCAATGTCGGATGGAGCTGATTTTTTACAGGGACCTTAAGCAAAATATATTGAACAAAATGAACTACTCCAATTATTTTTGTTGGACCTGAGACGGGCCCAAACGCGCGCTGTACGCGCTGTCTGTGCTGAAGCTACTGTACCTGTAGCAGAGTCCCTTACTAACTACTCCTAACCCCCGTTGATGTATACTGCCTGGAGGGGAAAGTGGGGAGCACTCCATTATACTCGAAGTGGTCCTTGGTAAGTGGATCCCTCATTGCATTGGCAGGGTTATCATTCTATGCTTGTGCTTTTAGTGCTTGTTAATTGCAAAAATTCAGTTATTTCCACTTTCATTGAAATGATGTAAATAAAACCTGTATTTGAGTATATACCTGTATCTGTCTTGGTTTGGTCCGAGTGAGGATGTGACTGCAGGATACAGTTTGTCCCACAATTGAATACCTCGTTCATATTTGAATAGAATATACCCCATCATGCAGAAATTCAAGATGTTCATACCCCAACAACCATTACATTGAAACACTTCAAGTTGAAAACAAATAGACGCACTACATAGTGGAGTAATATTTTGTCAAACTTTAACTGTTTCGATCAAGTACTTACGAATATGTCTAATCAGCTTTAATATGCAGAAAGTCTGTGGACATAGCAAATCTGTGCACAGATCGTGCACAGATTTCTATGTGGGGCCTACTCCGGGTTTTACACAAGTGATTCGAGCCGTTCATTATGTTTAAAACATTTTTTCAAGGGCCCCCTCAAAAAAATCAGCTCAATCCGACACATATAAGTACTTGATCTAATCGTCTAACTTTTCATTCTCTAAAAACCCGAATAAAAAGTTAGATGATTAGATTAAGCACTTATAGTTATCGGATTGAGCTAATTTTTCGCGGAGGTCTTTGAAAAAATATTTCAAACATAATTAACGGGTCGAATTATTTGTATGAGACCCTTAGTGGGTCCCACAACGCAATCTGTACACAGATTTGCTGTGCCAGTAGCAAGGTTCTTTAATATGTGTGTGGAACTATTAATTGACCATCCCTACAACATACACTACTCGGATCATCAAAGAGGAATTGAGTCCGACTATTCATACTAGGGCTGTAAGTGAGCCGAGCTATTTTTTGGCTCGTTAAGGAAACGAGCCGAGCTCGAGCTCGCCGAAACTCGGCTTGTTTACACCCCTAATTCATACCAAAAGAATGGGCTACCAATATTGTACAACGGCACATGGGGTCCACGTTTGGGTCCCACACGAAAAATCCGAAAAGAATGGGCTACCAATATTGTACAACGGCACGTGGGGTTCACGTTTGGGTCCCACACGAAAAATCCGAACCGTTCAAAGTGAGCCCCACACAAAAAAAAAATCTGAACGGTTCATTAGTTCTTTGAGCCAATAAAATGAGAAAATTCCCGTAATGAGCAAACAAATTCGAACAGAAGATTACCTAGCTTTTGGGCGATTGAGGCCGGTGTGGGTAGCATCATCGTCGTCCACGTGGTCAATTGTCGGAACAGGATGTGCACAGGTGAAAAGGATGCATTACCCGATTACTTATTTTTTGAAAGGTTCGTTTCGATAATCATTGTCCAATAATACACAAACGCGATTGCGAGAGTATCTTCCAAAAATCTCTCAAATAATTAAAACTCATAAGTGCAAAAATACGAAACGGGAATGGACGCCATTTTTTGGGATCTCAAAACTCTTGGATACGGTTTTCAATAAATTTCCTCTATTTTTCTCTTTTCACTCATTGCTTTCAAAAAAAATTCTCAAAACCCAAACCGAGCAAAGGGTCACTAAGGTCTTTGAGAAATTTTTCAGTGCCCGTGCGCGCATCTTGACCGTCCAAACGTGTTTTAGACGGTCCAAATTTATTTGGGTAATGACCTTTTATTTGTAAATAGTTTCGACAATAATGAATGTTTTCCACCCTCCTAGTCATTACCTTTTCCCTTGTCGTCTACTGGTGTTTTCTTTAAAAAAAAATAGCGTCACGTATGGGACATATATATTGATGTGATTTGTACCGTTCAACTAACTAATAGGGTTTATTAACAGATTTTTAAACAAACAACATTTAATCGGTTTGTTTTAACCATATGATTGAATCACATTTCTTAGAAAATGAATACTTAGGTTGAGTTCCGCCAAGCTTTTTGAGCTTTTTCTTAATTTGTCCTTATTCAAAAAAAAATTGCAATTGATTTATCTTGGATGTATACAACAAAATATTTGGATAAAAGTCATAATTTTTTATTTTTCAGATAAAAAAAGTGAGGCGCAAATTAACAAACACGAATTTTTTTTTGAATAAGGACAACAAGAAAAAGCCAAAAAAAAATGCTTAGTGGAACGCCACCTAAGACCAATCAATTTGATTTGAATTTTTGCGAGGATGCTATTGCTCAATGACATCAGTGGCTCGAGATGAGGGGCAAAATCAGGATTCGCACTCGAGGGAGTCCATTAGGAGAGTAGTAATTTGCAAAGCGATATTTGATAATTCACTCTTTGGATCTTCCAATTTAACCAGAACGTCTCTGAGAATCGAAGAATCAAATCTCAAGAAAATCATTGACACCATGTATCAACCACGCGTGGTATCATGATCCGGCTATAAATCACCATGAAGCACGAACAAAGGTAAAGCAACACCATATATGGCCATATGAAATGATTCATTTTCTGTTAGGTAAGCTGGCCATGTGTAGAGTTGAGTTACCGTATACACACTGAGCTTATGAAAATAAACAAAGAAAGTCAAAAGCATATGATGTCATGGCCAAATAGGGTCACTGGTGCGGGGGGTTGAAACTTTTTTTTTTTTTCAAGCGATATAAATCAGTGGGGTGTCAGAGTTAGAATAGGAGGGTCCAGAGGCTATCCATAATCCTGGCCCACAAAGCCCCACCCCTCGTGAGACTCAAACCTTGGTCACCACTAGAGGGAGGGAGATGAGTTACCAACTTCACTAGAAGTGGTTCTCAGGTGGTTGAAACCTTTGTGGTGTGTTTTGTCAACTCCAACAAGCAGCAGAGAGTAGTGTTATTCATATGATTGTGTTTCTCATGTTTTCAGGCTCCATTAAAGTGTTAGTGATCATGCACACCATTTTGGGTTGGAGTTGGGGAAAAACATATTTGTTCATCCCTTTAAAAATGGGTGAAATTTTACCCACCTTTTCAATTAGTGAAAGAGCATGATACGCGCAATTTAAGACGAGATCCCACTGTAACCAACCACAGAGGAGAGTAAAGTTCCCCTATCAATGAGGTGGGTAAACAAAATCAGACTCGAAAAAGTACGAAGAGGATAAACTCAAGTAACACGGAGTGATTACTAATCTAACTTTCGGCACAGTGAAGGATAACATCGGGTTCATCACTCATTCAATTTTTTTTCCCCCTAATGATAGGGTGTCAGATTCAACTTGCAAAACCTCGACTAATCCTAAGACCCTGAAGTAAACGAGGTAACAAAGTGTAAATCTTCAGTAGCCGAAGAGGTTTTTTTTTGCTGACAAGAGTCGAATCTGCAAGCTTGGGGATAAAAACTACTAATTCTTGCATATGTCAGGCAAACCTCATAAACCTGTCCTATAGCTTCTCTTCTTGGTGTACTTTAGGCTGAATAACCTGAATCAGCACAATGGGTGGGGAGATAAAAAAGGCACCTACTTAGAGCAAGTGAACCTACAAGGAATGAGTGACCTAGCTAGCTTGTACCAATTGGTTGGTATCACATGTGTAGGCCTTTTGAATTATTATTAGGTTTTTTTTTTTTTTTGGGTTCGACGGTCAGGGGTAGGCCAGGCCAACTCATGTGCACCTCAATTTATCCTATCTCCGGTTCGGTCAAAGGCAAACAATCCACATCAGCACTAGAGAATTCACAAGAAATTACTTTCTTATGGCCCAAAAAATGGAACACTGGCCAATTGTGACCTTCTGAATTACTAAAACCAGGTCAACTTCCACCAGTTTCTGGCCACCACCATACATGAATTCCTCATTTGCTGGAACACTGTTGATTTATATGGTGAGAAATCAGACTGTATCACACTCGTATATAACTTTTCCACATCAAGCCACATCAAATAGCTAGGCAGCACCTTTCTTTATCAATCCACACCATTTTTTACATGAAACCACTAAGAATCCCAAACAAGACTTACCATTACCGCTTGTCCTTCTCATCCAAACCTTTTTTCAGGTATGCTTCATAATTTATCCATCACCTCACTGTTTATAACTTCATATCAAAGAGGCTCCTAATACGGAAGCCTAACAAAAAATAGTTTTCAAAACTTTGTCTAAAGCGGGTATTTTGAAAGCTAACATACCTAATCTGTTCATTGGATTGAAACCTAACATACCTGGTAATTGTGCACTTATTATCCAGGTATGCACAAAGGAAAGATAGTGGTGTAATTGATGTTTCAGAACATATACTCTGCAACTTGATGCATAGAACCAAACTAGGTTGCCTTATATAGGCTACTTTTAGTTGGACAAGGGGAAATAGATCCGACTTCTGCACAAATCTGACAACATGGAAGACAACTCAGCACACAAGCATCCCGCAACTAGGGTTTGGTCAAGCAAGGGTTTTCGTGTTTCGAATGCTAAACGCTCAGCACTACCATCTCATCAAAAGTGATTCATAGGCAAACTTGAGGATTCAGTTAAGAACTACCGTACTATAAGGTTTCAACCATTTTATGTTCATTCAGTGTATCTTTCAAACATAAAACAAGAAGATAGATAAGGACTCAAAAACGTTTCGACTAGCTAACTAAAGTAGGAATTAATAGCCTTCAGTATAAATGCCAGATCCCATCAAAGCAGGTGTGACTAGCCTTGAAAAGAATTTCCATAATCCCAAATATTGTATAAGCACACGTTTCTCGACATTCATTCCATTTTTCTTTGATACTTCCACAGTTCTGTCAATTCAGTCCTCTCCTTTATATTGTATAATCAGATCCAATACGTTATTCATGAACTGTGTGGTATTAGTCATTCAATGTTACCAAGGGATTGGAAAGAAGTTAATGTATGTTCAACTCAAAGTAGTCAGAAAATCACCAAAACTGCTAGTGGATTAGTTCGTTAGGGAATACTTGATCCCAAAAACTAAGAAGCCACTTTGAGGGAAAACAGAATCAGTAAGGAAAGCTGTAAATGCATATTCAGCAGAAGGGCGGAAACAATTGATGCACACGCATGTTGTTTAATCACAAAACTAAGCCCATGTAACATATCATACACCAAAATTCACAATGTACTGTATTAAGCGAACATATCATACACCAAAATTCACAATGTACTGTATTAAGCGAAGAATTTCTCAACATAACTTAAGAACTCTTGACCTATACTTGAATCTTCAAAAATAGACAAGGAATCCCCGAGTTTGAGCTTTCATGGAAAGACAAGGATTGCGGAGAAACACTGATTTAAAAAGCAGTTATTAACAGTTTTGCTGTCAAGACTTTACCTTTGGGAAAAAAGACAGCAAGCTTTCATACTTTCTTCCGTTGATGTCCAAAATTTTCAACACCTCCAATCCAACATCCTGAATTCAGTACGATTGTTAAGTAGTTGAACAGAAATGCATCAATAAATAACTTTAAAAAAATGCAATGCCTGAATATGAAAGGTGGGGAAAAAATGTGAAAGAAGTTTTATTCTCTTACTTCTTTTTTTGGTTGGGCAAGGAAAATGAGAAGCAAAATTCATCTGTAAAAAAAGCTAAATTTTATTTTCATCATCCTGAAAAATGTATTTGTATAAGTAACTTGATTTCCCTTACATTCCCTTTCCCATGATAATGGATTCAAATACAGCTTAAGATCGTTGAGAAAAAATGAAAGAGAGTCGTACAAGCAACTTGTGTTCCTAGTAACAGAAGTGAACCAATTCATGTAAATAGTAGTCAGCATTTATAATGCAGCAGCAACAATTGATTGTTGGCTCTGAAAACTCGTAGTATAAATTAGTGATGCCAATAATTCCCCACTGGGAAGACCAAACCACTAGCTAGTGATCCCAGATCAGCCGTAATTCAGAGAAGATGAGCTCTTTCACGATTACAAATTGATAAAAAGGCAAAGTTCTTCACAGAAGGCAAAGACACCAATCAGCCAACTCCTCTATAGCCACTGACCGGTATCTATAGCCTTCACCTCTCTATTCACAATTCATAATTTTTTCTATGTTTGGGCAAAACAATTCTTTTCGCACTTGAGAAAAAGAAAACTGCAGCTTGAAAATAAAGAAATGTGGCAGAAAATCAGGGAATGAGGCAAGTATTTTGAACGTTTCAAACGAACAAAAAAGACTAGGAGTGTTAACGAAAGATAATTCCTCTATGAAGTATTACACAAGGAAATTGTTGTGAAAGGTATGAATTTGTTACTTGGCCATGGCAAATTATTGGCTGGTTACACACTGAGAAACAGAGAACGGTGATGCGAATATTAAGAAACGCAGCAGCATTAGTTGCATTCTGCACATTATTTTCCAGTTGATAGAATCTACGTGAAACTTAGAGGCAAATCCATTCAATAAATGTCCTTAATTAAGTTCTTCTGGTATAATACATTTGAATCATACAAATACATCATGGTTGCTCATACTGACACAGTCCTATCACATTTATGTTAACACACTGGTGTTAAATAATTCCTCAACCACAATAGACAAACAAAGCCAACTCAAAAGAGACATTGGGCCTCAAATAGATAACTTCAGATTAACTACCTACACTGATGATCACGGCCGACAACCACCATGATATTGGCTCCAAGTCGCTCCGCAGGCATAGCAGAATTGGAATCCGCACCTGCAACCAAAGCCATAACAAACTTGAACGTCCTAGTTGAAAAATCCAATTATCTGTTGCACTACTTTCCTCAAATGGAGCAGGTGGGAAAGGGCTCATACTCCACAGCACAGAGTCATGTAAGGAAATAGCCCATACCAAGTCCTACCCAATTATGTATAGGCTACAAAAAATACTTTATGATTGAAGGATAAGCTGAAACAAGCCGGCAAACATTCAAACAAGACCATCCAATAGTAGTATAGGTTCGGTAACACTTGAAATATTAAAGAGATGAAAGGTTGGCCGGGTGGATAAGGGTTTTCCTTACAAGCCAGGGGTTTATGTAGGTGTGGAAATGGTAACTGACCCTACTGAGTTATTCCAAAGTACTATTATGACCTAAAGGAATTCAATTTGCCCCAAGGAATTCAATTTGCCCCGAAAGGAATTCCATTTTGCTCCTAAAACTTTGAATCCATATCACCTAGCGCCTCATGCTTCTACCCATCAGAATTTATTTTTTTATGGGGTAAACTTCTAATGACACAGATAAACCAATGAACCAATACGGTGCAAGAGGACATAGAGACCATTGATCTGAGGTCCACAAGTTTTGCCTCAAACTTAGACAACAATGGTGTTTTATTGCTATCTATTTCTCTCTTTCTTGTCTCTTCCCAACTATCTCTTTCACTTGCTCGCACTATGTTTTTGGTAAGTACTTGCTCTCACTCTTCTGTCTTCTTTTCACTCCCTTTCTATTTTTTCATAGTTCCCATTTCTTATCTTTTGCTCGTGTCTTTTCATATCCCTTTCTCTAATTTAAGCCATCCTTTCCATATCACTCCCTCTTCAAATTGGTCATTTATTCTACTTGGTTGACATCCTTATTTATTTCTTGTCTTTTTCCCATTTCAGAAAATCCTTCAAATCCAAAGATGAAATCCGGGTTCATCTAAATATACAAATATATGTTTCGCATATGTTTGATCACTTCTAGTAGAGGTTTTTTCCTCATTGGGAAAATATCTCGAAGTTGCCTAATGCCCAAATTTACATCTTCTGACATAAAATACTAACGACCCATTTGTTTGCCGGAACTAATAGCGAATGATATATAACAAGTTTATGCAGTATCCAATCTCATGAATAATGGGATTAAAAATATCACACGGGGTGAGTTGCATATTTCACACCCATGACTATTTAATTAACAGAATGTAGAAGTGTTAATAATCAAACACCAGACATGTGATTCGTTGGATATACAATTAATTTGATGCTTAAACAGATGAAACCTCACATTAATGCAGTGATCTAGATTTGGACTGTTCCGTCCAGTCCAAATTAAGGACCGGGGAGGATCCAATTCCAGAAAAAGCACTTTACCTGCAAGTCATACAAAAAGAAAGGGTTCGGATTTGGACTCGCCAGTCCAAATCGGCCAGTCCAAATTAAGGACAAAGACCCAATTCCAGAAAGGAAGAACACAATACCTGCAATTGATATGCAAACACCCTTCAGTTTTCTCAACATAAAACTTGCAATGAGGGCACCTCATCCAGCTCTGGCTCTTGGCCATCTCCCTCACCAGCAAATCCTCCCTCCCTCTCTCATCTTCGTTCAACTTCCCAAACTCCTCGCACCCAATCCCCGCATGCCACCCCACGTAACAACTCGCGCAGAACAACCTATGACACACCGGGCACTCGCTCTCCGTGATCAAAACCCCTTCCTCCATCACCATCATCGCCGAGCAGTCCTTGAACGGGCAGTAAAACTTCTCCGACGCCGGTATAAGCGCCTCGCACAGCATCTCGTCCCACCTCGCCGCCACGTGCGGCGGGACGACGGCCCCGACGTCGACGAACTCGAGCGCGCTGCCGCAGTCGAGGCCGGGGCAGGGGACCAGAGTGGTGTTGGACTGGATCCTGGCGGTGACGTGCTTGGACACGCAGTCGGAGCAGAAGGAGTGGGAGCAGGATTTGATGAGGAGCATGTCGCCGGGGTCTTTCTTGTCGGCGCAGATTTCGCAGAAGGAGGTGGAGGACTGGCCGGGTTCGGTGGTGGTGGTGGTGGGTTCGTCGCCGTTCGATTGGGGCGTAGTGGTGGCGGCGGTGGGTTGGGGGGTGATGAGGGAGGACATGAGGGATTCTTGGAATTGGAGCTCTTCGGCGTAGGTGGAGTCGGAGATGGGGAAGAGTTGGTGGTCTTCGGCGGAGTTGGAGAGGGCTGAGAAGTAGAAATCGTCGACGAATTGGAGGTCGGAGATGGGTTCTTGTAAGGTTGCCATATGCGAAAATGGGAGTGTAAAAACCAAATGGAGAAGATTCTGCACTGCTGCCTGCTGGATACCCTCACGGCATCATCGGCAGCGGAGGAGTACTATATTATGGAGAGAGAGAGAGAGAGAGAGAGAGAGAGAGAGACTTGGTTAGGAAGGATTGCGCTCTCATTGGAAATCCAAAAGGCGTCTTGGTCGTTTTCGCTTTTTGACTTAAAATCGATTTTGGTACGGGCCTTTCGCAATCAGTCTAGATTCGATTGCTTAATGCTAATGGTTGCTTATTGCCTTTACCCCCCCTCTCTCTCATTTTATTTTTTTGTTATAAAATTTTAAATGGTAATAACTTTTTCTTGACATATTGTTTTAAAATTTTATATTTTTGAAATCTACTCAACGAAACCTATCAAACGAGCTTAATATTGATGGTGAAATAATGGAAAATGGAAAAACTATATATTTTTGTGGTAGTTTAAACTGCATAAAGAGGTTGGAAAATTAAGTGTTTCAAAATTCAATCCGTTTGAACGGGTGGAAAGATTTTAGTTTTCTGATCATTTTATTCTAAATGGTCATAATTAAATTTTTACTGTAGGGCTCTCGTTCATTAACCCTAAGAGATATTTGATTCTATGACTTTTTTAGGGTTAATCAACGAGAGCCCTACAGTCAAAATTTAATTATGATCATTTAGAATAAAATGATCAGAAAACTAAAATCTTTCCACCCGTTCAAACGGATTGAATTTTGGATCACTTAATTTTCTAACCTCTTTATACCGTTTAAACTACCACAAAAATATATAGTTTTTCCAATTTTTCAACCTCTTTTAGTTTCGAGAGAAAAAAAAAGTTTATTTCCTTTTATTTTTATCCAGTTTGAATTCTTTTTTTCTTTTTTTTTCCGCTTTATTTCCTTTTATTTCTATCCAGTTTGAAATCTTTTTTTCTTTTTTTTTCCGCTTTATTTCCTTTTATTTCTATCCAGTTTGAAATCTTTTTTTTTTCCTCTTTCTTTCTTTTCAGTTTGAAATTTTTTCCACTTTGATCAGTCTTGAACGGAGAAGACGCATGAACCCAAGAGAAAAACAAAACTCATTTCGAAACCCAGATTACAACGATTCATATGGCCAATCTCTCTCACACTCTTGTTTATTTGTTTTTCATTCATACAAACTCATTTTGTTTTTTGCGGAACCTAGGAGGAAAAATTATTCGGTTGCTTGGTTGCCTAGACCACTGACCACTTTTTTTTTTTTTTTAATAACTAGATTGAGTTAACCCAAAAAAAAAACAGAAGGGAGGTAAATGAGAAAAGAAACAAATAAAGAAAATAATTGAAAATAAAGAAAAGGAAAAAAAGTTTCAAATTGAAAAGAAAGAAAAAGGAATAAAGGGGGAAAAAAATTTTCAAAACGGAAAGAAAGAAAGAAAAAAAAAAGACGAAAAGGAAAAAAAAATTCAAACCGGAAGGAAAGAAAGAAAAAAAAAATTCAAACCGGAAAGAAAGAAAGAAAAGGGGGAAGAAAAAAAAAAAGGCAAACTGTAAAAGAAAGAAAAAGAAAAGGGAGAGAGAGAGAGAGAGGGGGGGGGGGGGGATAATCCGGGAAATGGGCAGTGGGGCCGGGAGGGGGGGTGTGTCAGGGGGGAAGCTTGCTTATTTCACCGGAAATCCAAAAGGCGTCTTAAGCAGCTTATTTCACATTTTCAAACTTAAAAATAATGTAAATAAAAAATAATTTTTCAATTTTTTTTGCACCGTAGTAAAGATCTCAATGAGATCTATGAAACAAGATTCATAATGGTAGGAAAATTATTTGCTTAAGCACATGATTTTTAAGCTTGAAATTGTCTTCTTAAAAAATAAGTACTTATTTTTGTTTCCAGAACGGAGCCATTAATGCTAATGGTTGCCCCTGGGGCACTTCTAAGTTGCATTAAATGAGAGCCCGTTTCAGAACATCTTCTTATAAAATAAGTATTTATTTTACATTTTCAAATTCAAAAATAATGTAAATGAAAAATAATTTTTCAATTTTTTTTTGCACCGTATTAAAGATCTCAATGAGATCTTTCAAACAAGATCCATAGTGCATATTTTTAAATTTCAATAAGCCCATCGTTTTTAAGCTTGAAATTGCCTCTTAAAAAATAATACTTATTTCGCGTTCCGGAACGGAGCCAGTTAAGAAGTTGTTGTAAAAAACAATTGGGATAGTCATATAATTAATCGGTAATTAATTGAGTTATTAAATGTGGAGCTATCCAACTACTTATATTCAACGTTATTCTAATAAGTGTAAAGTATGTCCTATTTACCCTCCTAAAGTGAACTTTGATTTTAAATGATCATACATATTCAGTTTTTGAATTTTCAATTCAACACTTCAAAGAGTTCATATTAGGAATTTCTTCTATCTTTCAAGAATATTATTACCACAATCATTGATTAAGTTTTCAAACTTTTAATAACCCAAGTTTTTATATTCACCTTATTTTTATTGTTTTAATCATTTATCCCGATAAGGAGTTTAAAAGATAAAAATTACGACCGATATAAACAAAATACTAAAGATTTAAAAATTTAAAATAACTGGTATTTTCATCTTTAGTGTGGTCTCATTTGAAATTTTTTTCTACTTTGGTCCACATTTTATATTTTTCTGATTCATCTCGTCGAGACAAATAATTATTAATCCCAAAAATTACAACGAAAAGCGAAACACACAATGAAACAAAAAATCACAAAAAGTAAATAACAGGGAAAAGTACTACACAAAATTAGGAAGAATCATTTGTCTTTGAATTGTGATTACTTCTATTTTTCACCATAGTATGATATAAGGCACCGCCTATTTTTTTAAGAACAAATATGAAGGGCATAATATAACTACAAGGGTCCGTTTGGATGCCGGAGAAGGAAGGGGGATTAGTTATCACCCCTCTCTTAGACCTGGGCCCATCTCTAAGCCCCCGTTTGGGAAGCCAAAACCCAGGGGTCTTCGTTTATCCCCTTTCTTGCGCAAGACCGGAGAAGAGGGCAATGGGGGGTATTATTTTCGGATAGGGTTTGAGGTGTCCATAAATTATCCCCCAATCCCCCCTCCTTCTTGGACGATTTTATCCCTCTTAATCCCCTCCTCCAACCCCCAAACCCCAACCCACCTAGGTTTTCGACTGCTGCACAGACAGTGAAACAAGAAGGAGAAGAAAAACACCAACAAATTGGAGATCGAACCTGTGATGTTCAGCTTCTAGATCGAAGAAAGGGAGTGTCAAGCGTAGTTCTTCTTTTTCTTTTTCTTCTTCTTCTTCTTCTTCTCTGCCTCTTCTGTTGCTTCTCTCATTCTCTCTCTCTCTCTCTCTCTCTCTCTCTCTCTCGTAAACGCTGGTGGAAGTGATAAGAACGAGGCGTGGGAAGGGAAAAAAAATTATCATGTGCATGTGTGACTATGTGCTCCCATATATCCCCCACTAATAATCAATTACTAAAATACATAGTATTTTTTTATTAAATTGTAAAATCTAAAATTAATGAAGGGTATTAAAAATTTTCAGTAAGAAAATGAAATAAAAAAATACTTTTAAAATGATTTTTACAATTTTATACTTATTAAATTAATTAGTAAATTAAATTATTATTGTAATTATGAAAAAGTAATTAATTTGTTGGATACATTTTCAACTACCAAACAATGTATTTTTTCAATTACTAAAAAAATATTGATTTGTCTTTTTTTTTATTTACAAAAAACGGATTTATTTATTTATTTATTAAATTAGTTAATTTATCAATAAACTAAATATTTATGGCTTACAGTGTGAAAAATTAATTATATTAAACAATGAAATTTTAATATTTTAATTATTTATATAATTATTATATTAGTTGAATAATTTATAATTAATTATTTGTGAAAAACAAGAATTAAAGTTGAATTTGATCTAATTTAATGAATAATCTAATTTAATATTGCACAAGGGCAAAATAGTCATTTGACAACTTTTTACATCATCCACCCTTCCTTATACCCCCTCCTTATCCCCTATCCAAACAAAGTACTATTTAATCCCCCTTCTCTAATACCTCATCCAAACAACCTACTATTTAATCCCCTCTCCATAAACATCACATCAATGTGGGTCATCCCTTATTAACTAATACCCCTACTATTTTATCCCCCCTTATTAACTAATACCCCCAATTCTTTCCCCGCATCCAAACGGGCCGCAAGGGTAATGTTGGACATTGTCAAAACTTTTCCAATGCTGTATTAAATGTCACCAGTTTATCTTGAAACTAACAATTACTAATGGGAAGACAATTAATACGGAGAATATTAAATGTAAACACATCATTTATTGTTACTAAACTAATGCACTAAACTTATGCCCCAGGGGCGCTTGTTAGCAGGACCGATTATTGTTTTGTCTAATCTAAGAAGCTTTTTTATAGGGGTTTAATAATTTTCACCTCCTTTTTTTAATATATTCACACTTGTTTTTTTATTTTTTTTAACAAAATAACTAAATACTTGTAACACTAAAAAATAAAAAAGAAAGTCTGAATAATATTGTTAAAAGAGAAGTGTGAAAATCAATCCTCTTTTAAAGTCATCTTTTTCCTATGCTTTTGAGTAATGCTATATGGAAGCGGGGATCATGTAGTGAGCCATTTCAACCGTTCAAAAGAGTTTTTAACGGCCCGGATTTAAAAATAACTCTTTAACGGAAAAGTTGTTTTTAAATCTGAACGTTGATTGTTGAGATAGACGACTGATATGACTCACTACACTCCTGTAGTAATTTGCTCACTACGGAATCCCCGAATCCAATGCTACATACACACCACATGAATTTGAGAGGAGCCTCTTATGTATGTGAGATGGGCGTGGTTGGACATGTGCAAATCTGGTGTATACCAATCGTTTTATGTAATTTTTTTTTGATGAAATAACATTCATTCTTACAACTCAGTTTAGATGACGGAAAAACATTGAGGAGAAATGGAAATGTGATCTGTTAGATATTTTGGCACTTTTCGGGGGTGTTCAAATCCTCCTCTGGTGTCTTTGTTTTATCGACTCCATTTGATTGTAATGGGTAGGTTAATTAGGGGACAGTGTCTCGCTCGATACTCCTCATATTATCTGCGCCAAGTTAGTCTGTGAACTTCAACTATATCAACTCAGGAGTTGACTTTTTGGTTTATGGGTCATTGTCATTCATTTCAAGTTGTTGTGGCGATTTGATGACTTTGCTTCTAATCCAATCCATTTTCTCTGGAATGAGCTCCGCTATGTTTTCCAAAAAAGAAATGTCATTCCTTTGGTCCAACAAATATGCCGCACTGTGCTATCCGTGGTTGAAACTGTTAGACTTTGTCCCACATCGTTCATTTAAGCCACTCAAACTTGGTTAATATATTCTAGAGGTTACTCCACCTATTGCCAATTGGTTTTAGGTTGGAACCCTCCAAGAAATTTAATATGGTATCAGAGCTAGGTCTTGGGTGGCCTCCCTCGTGTGGTCAAGTCTCTATCGCCCGAGTCAATCGTCTCATACATCCACGTGCATCCGGGCTGCACGTGAGGGGGAATGTTAGACTTTGTCTCACATCGCTCATCTAAGCCACTCAAACTTAACTTGGTTAATATATTCTAGAGGTTACTCCACCTATTACCAATTGGTTTTAGGTTGGAACCCTCCAAGAAATTTAACAGAAACTTAAGTTATAATCTCTCTTACTTCCTACCAAACCCCTTGGGGAAATCAGCTTTTAAAGTAAGTTAATCCTTCAAGTTTCATAGCATTCTACCCTTTTTTAAAAATGCTTTCCTGCCGTCAGTTTTTTGTAGAGTATTAAAAGTCAGTTTGAAGCTTTCAATGGTTTTAAGAAAAATGTTGCTGAGTGCAGGACCATGTCAAACATTTTGGTTTTGTAGAACTGAAATATCAGGTGGAGCTTAATCAGAAATCCCTGCACTGTCTTGACAATTGGAACTTATTTATATGTTTTAGGATAGGATATTTTTGCTGCTTTTACCATCTTTCCTTACTCCAGTGGTGAAAAAGATTTGTTTCATCTAGTACGCTGGCATTCTGGTGAACATCATACACACACGAGCGCCTTGACGCATATCTCTTGATAACGCCAGTTATTAACGAAATAATGTCACATAATGTGTTCAAATTCATCTCAAATTAGATTGTACAAACATTTCACAAATTGACAAATACTGTAATTTATAACAGGCTTCTTAGGCTACAGGGACTCCTGGAGCCGGAAACTAGTTCGGAAGACCAGCTGCTAATTTCGCTCGCAAGTCCTTCCGCAAGATTTTGCCAGATGGTGCTTTGGGAATGGCATCGTTGAAGAAAACTCTACTAATTCTCTTGTAAAAAACTACCTGCAGAGCGCGTCGGAGGTTAAAATTTGCATCGGTTCGAATCAAGACTTGCAACAACATCAAGGGAACAATTGAGGTGTGACTGCATACCTGTTTGGAGATATATTGCTTGACTTCCTCCTCGGTGATTTTGGACCCATTTGATTTCACAACAAAAGCAACAGGTACCTCTCCCGCCGATTCATCTTTCATCCTGAATCAATTAGGCATTTGTTTGGTTAGAGCTGATCAAGATTCAACTCCTTGGGTAAAAAGATGGTGCATCTATTACAAAAGAATAAGTGCTAGAAAATCTTCAAATAGGGTCGACGTAAATGCGTATAGATATACTTACCCAACAACAGCCGCGTCTGAGATCTCTGGATGGTTTAGCAGCAGGGCTTCAAGTTCTGCTGGGGCTACCTGGAACCCCTTGTATTTGATTAGTTCTTTCAAACGATCGACTATGAAGAGCTCATCATCATCATCAATGTAGCCTATGTCGCCAGTGTGTAACCAGCCGCCTTTGTCTATCGTTCTCTCTGTGGCCTCTGGGTCATTTAGATAACCTGAAACATTTTCCATAGTTAGTTAGACCACTTCGTACGTGATTGAAACCGTATGTAAACTCTGCTGGTAGGAAATGATGATTAATGAGGAAAACGAAAGAAAAAGGAACGTACGTACCCTTCATGATTTGGTCCCCTCGAAGGCAAATCTCTCCCGGTTGGTTCCGAGGCAGAGAATCCCCTGTTTCTGGGTCGACGATCTTCATCTCGGCGTTCCTCATAACAGTCCCACAAGCCCCTGACTTGACCTCAAATGGCTCCTTTGCAAACGCCAAGCACAAAGCCAGCACTGGCCCTGCCTCTGTCATTCCGTACCCCTGTAGTTCCCAAGACAACAAAATATGCTTGCAGTCAGTGAACAGGCTACGGCATGATTTGAATTGGTGAACTTGAAAACTAGGGGATTTGGGACCAAAGTTCGTGAAATTGTAGGAAGATCTCTTTGGACAAACTTTTTAGGGATTTTTTTGGCATGGTCTTTTTTTGGTTATTTTCTCCTAATCTTTACAAGATTTCGGTAGAATTTTACTATCATATTTTTTTGTCTTGACGAAAGGAATAAAAAACGCATAAAAACAGAGACTAAAGTTGAAAAAAAAAAGTTCATGTAACACGAGAAAAAAGATCCAAAATTTTGATTTTTTTTCGACTTTTTTGGATCTTTTCCGTCTTCTTATACTAAGTTTTTCAACTGTGACGAAACACATGATGCTAATATTTAACACGAATCTCGTAAAGATTAAGAGAAAACAAGCAAAACACCATGCCAGAAAGTCTAAAAAAGTTTGCCCAAATAGGCCTTTAGTATTGGAGGTAGATTGGAAATTCTAAACCAATCGGCCTGGCAGAATTTTTGTTGCTTTTCAAGGTTTGGGAGAAATTTTTCAGTGCCGAGCGGGTAAATCCCACGTGGTGTCCGCTCGGCACTCCCAAGCAATCCGATATATTTTTGGACGGCTTAGATTAAAACATTTTCTCTCCTCTCACCCCTCCTCTTTCTCTCTCCTTTTTATCTCTCTAAATCTGAGCCGTCCAAAATCGCATCGGACGGCTCGAATATGCCGAGCAGACCCACCCGCACTGAAAAAATTCTCAAGCTTTGGAGAAAGACAATCACTCATTTTCAAGATGAGCATTCTGTAGTCAAATTTATTGGTTTGTATAGCATAAATGATGGGAAATGATTTTGCCACTCCCTTTTTTGTTAACGTTACTCTCCTGCAAGTGTATTTTTGCATCAAAAATATATTTGCAGGGGAGTAGCGTTAACAAAAAAGGGAGTGGCAAAATCAGCAGCCTAAATGATTGGTTTTTTAAATTGTCACATCAATTGCGTATATACATAATACGGAACACACGTAATTAATTAAAAAAAAAGCCTACATTAATTGAACACGTGTAATTTATTTGGCGTTTTCTAAAATGTCTACATTAATTTCGAAGTGTCACGTTCCTGCCCCTTAATTTAATTTTTCTCTAAAATCTTATTTTTGGAATTATACGGATCCTCCCTTTTTGTATAACGAATGTGTGCCAACCAAGTGCTTTTGACATAAGTCAATCTAATTTTTTTTTCCCCTCGATGAGCTGTTCAACGAATTCTACAAACAGAACGATTCGAATCACGATAATGAGATGTCAATCAAGCGTACCGAGATACACCACTTTGAATGCATTGGCGTACTACGGACCCCTTGTCCAACAAGAAATCAAATCATTTGTATCGATATTCTCTGTCCTCTTGTACCGGTGCATTTTCGGCTCATATTTATCCTATATAGTATATACCATGTTTGTATCCTAAAAATTTTAAAACATAAAAAAAAAAATCATTCAATCTAACGGATAAACTTTCTCAATAAAGAGAGGTACACCAATTTTTCGGTACGCAGAATCTTGGGTGGTCTAGCAAAGCACATGGGTAAAATATCTAAACCAAATTTAAGTACTAGTATTACACTACTTGAGGCGAAGACAGTACGAAGAAAATGATCTCGTAATAACCGGATTAACGGCATTTGCCAAACAGTAAGTCTACTGGTACAGAAAACAGATTTTATGTACAGATTTGTTGTGGGGTCCACTACGGGTCTCACACAAATGATCCGAGCCGTTCATTAAATGTAAAACAGTTTTTCAAAGGCCCCCGCGAAAAATCAGTTCAATCCGATACTTATAGATACTCGATTCAATCATATAATGTCTTATTATCCGGGAATCTAAATCAAAAGTTAGATGATTGGATCGAGTATCTATAAGTATCGGATTAAACTGATTTTCCAAGGGGGCCTTTGAAAAACTGTTTTACATTTAATGAACGGCTCAGATCATTTGTGTGGGACATTTGTATGGGACCCGTAGTGGACCCCATAACAAATCAAATCTGTACAGATTTTCTGTAAACAAACTTGGCATTCTAAAAACGGAAAGAACGTTCAACGCCGTAGTATTTACCTGACCAAGCGTAGCATTCCGGAACTTGGCCCTCACCGCCTCCTCCACCTCCTTCCCCAGCGGCGCCGCCCCCGACTGCACCATCCTCACCGCCGACAAGTCATAGTCATCCGTCTTCTCGCACTTGGCAACCGCCAACACGATGGGCGGCACGAACGGCCCGTACGTCACCTTGTACCTCTCCATCGCCCCCAGGAACGACCCGATCTCGAACTTCTGCACCAGCACGATCGCCGCCCCCACCCTCAGCCCGCAGAGGAGGATCGAGTTCAACGCGTAGATGTGGAACATCGGCAAGACGCACATCAGGACGTCGTCGCTCGTCATGTGCAGGTTCGGATTCTCCCCGTCCACTTGCTGCGCCACGCTCGTCACGAGCCCTTTTTTTTTTTTTGAACAGCGAAAGAGAGTTTTCATTAGTCGTAAGTACGCAAAGATGAAAACAGTACAATAGGAAACGAAGAAGCAATTGCTCTTCTACTTCTGCAACTCGCAAATACCTTTGTGCGTTAACATAACTCCTTTAGGTAACCCGGTGGTTCCGGACGAGTAGGGGAGGGCGACGACATCGTTCGGGTAGACGTCGACTTCCGGCATTTCGTTCTCGTCGGATCGAATCAGGTCTGAGAAGTGGAAAACGTTTTTCGAGTCGGAAGGCGGCAGCGCGTCGATGCACGCGATCTTAACGTTGTTTTCGAGCGCGTAGGACAGGACCTTGTTGACGTGGCAGCTTTGCGTGACGATGAGTTTGGCCTGGGAGGCCTTGGCTTGCTTGAGGACCTCGGCGGGGGTGAAGAAGGAGTTGGCCATGGTGGTGGTGGCGCCGATGAAGGAGGCGGCGAGGAAGGAGAAGGCGAACTCGGGGCAGTTAGGGAGGAGGAGCATGATCGTGTCGTGATGCGCGATTCCACCGAGGCCGTGGAGGCCGGCGGCGACTCGGCGGGCGGTGAGCTCGACGTCGGCGTAGGTGAGGGTCTCACCGGTGGCGCCGTTGATCAGGCACGGTTTGGAGTGGTGGTCGGAGATGTTCTGGAAGCAGTAGGAGTGGAGGGGGAGGTGGTTGGGGATGTAGATGTCCGGGAGCTTTGATCGGAAAATGATGTCATCTTGTTGTGGTGGTGGTGGTGGTTTGGTGAGCTGCTCCATTGGTATGGCCTGTGGGAATTGTGTTGGGGAATTAGAGATGATTGGAAATGGTTTGGAATTAATGAGTTATTATGGGGGTGGGTAAAATGGGTGTAATTTTTGGTGAGATTAATGTGGATATGAATTCAATGAATTCATGAATAGGTGTAGATGCAATGTTAGATATATATATGAGTGTGAGTTGGTGAAGGTAGGGGGGGTTGGTGGTGGTGGTGGTTTTCAAAAGGGTTTTTAAAAAAAGTGTTTTGAGAGGGCAAAAGAAGTTGGTGGGGGGTAGAAATGGAATTTTATACTATAACAAACAGCTTGTTTTGAGAGGGTAAGTGTGGTTTTATATTAATTTTTTTAAGTATTAATTTTACAATTCTCTGATTTCTCTCGTTGAAACGATTGATTAATCTCAAAAATACAATGAAAAGCTAAACAAAACAAAAATAAAAATAGTGAAAAAAGTACTAGACAATAAAGTTAGAAGAGCCTCTCATTCAGTCCGGTTATTTTTTATATCATTTGAAGTCCATTTTCACAATCGAACTTGTTCATTTTACAAATCTCGTCAAGAAGAACATTTTTTCGATCATCGTATTGATCTAATATCGATAACTGATCGAATCACATGAATCTCCGAAAAAATGAAATCTTCAAGTTGTAATTCATTGCGCCCAACTTATTTTTCAAAGATAAATGTACTTCAATCAGTAATATCCGACCAATATTAGATATTTTACTTGATTGTTTTACTCAATGAATTTTACAACATTATGGAGTTCGATCATCGAAATAAGCCCAAAATTGGGGATTGGAAAATTCTGTAGTGCAAGGTCCTGTAATGCATCCTGTAGGGCACACACGGGCCATCGATTTTGACAATAAATGGTTGAGATATGATTTTAATTATGACTTGGTAAGAATCATTTATTACCGGTCATAATAGATTTTTAATGTAGATCATTGATTGATGAAATCGACGGTTGTGTGTCGCCCTACACGTGCACTACACGGGGGTGCACTATAACATCCCCGGATCCCAAAATAGAATAGAAAATGATCTATCAACACGGAGAGGGATATTGTGGCGTTACCCACTTGGTATTCCTAACCATCTTTGTTGTGACAGATTTTGCAATAGGAATATTGTTATTCACTTTTATTTAACGGTCGGGAGATAAGCACTGACCCAAATTATGTGGCGATCGATTCTGTAACTGTCACATGAGTACATGACAATCACACATGATACTCAAGAAGTATATTGAATAATTGGCCTCGGAGCTAGAGAAGTTTATCTCTGTTCTGTTTCCGCTGCTATTGGTCACACATGATACTCAAGTAGTATATTGAACATACACTACACGTTACACTACATTTTATGTGGAGTTCATTTCGGGTACCATAAAAATTCAGAAAAATATCCATAAATTCTACAAATATCGTTTTATGGGGTCCTGTAAAAAATCAGCTGCAACAGATATCGGTAAGTATTACTTCTTGATTCGTAGGGAAGAAATTGTTCAATTGCGTAGTTTCGCCACTACAAATCTAGAAATGATACTTACCGATATCCGTTGGAGTTGATTTTTTACAGGACCCCATAAAACAATATTTTAAATTTATTGATATTTTTTTAGATTTTTCTGAGATCCAAAATAAACCCTACATAATATATAGTGTAACTATGCAATGTACCTATCTTTAGTGCTTATTGAACAATTGGCCTCGGAGCTAGAGAAGCCGATCTCTGTTCTTTTTTCGATCGCTGCTATTGGTGGGATCAGCTGAGGTGCGGTTGGTGAGGGGGAGGGAGAGAGAGATGGGGTCCAACTGGTTTGGTAAGGGTGAGGAGAGCGTGATGTCGTGTTTACTTTACCACGTAGCTGTCTTTACCTACCACCGCATGCCGTGCCGTGGAAAAAGGTTGGTGGCGGTGGCCGGAGCCGCGCGCAGCTTCCTAAATTCTCCTTAGCAATAATGGTTTAGTATGATTTTAAACTGTTGACATTGCAAATCTGCTCACTTTGACTCTTGTATAGAGTATAATATATAATAGGCTGTTGGAAACTAAGAATTCTTATTTATTGTGTCGTTAGATAAGAAACACTCTCTCTTAATTTTCAAAGATCTTCAAAATTGACACATTCCTTAATTTTTTTAATTTTTATTAACATGCATTTCAATGCTTGAGAAGGGCGTCAAAAAGTATTTTTAACGGTTCGGATTTAAAATAATTTTTTTCTAGGAAAGAGAATACTCTTCCAGGGGAAAAAAAAAATTAAATCCGAATCGTTGATTGCTGAGATGGACGTACAACTATCGTGATACACTACAATCCCGGATCCAGGGTGGAGGCCCTCGAGGAAAAGATTTCAGTTGCTTTAAGAGAAAGACGTTCGATGTACTAACATTTAAGTTTTGATAGTTGACAAGAGTACTTCTAGTTACTAGTACACAAAAAATATTCCACTATAAATGATTAAGAAAATAATCTATCAAATCACTATCTCCACGATAAAAGTGTTGCGTATCACCATCTCTCAATTCGTATTTTTTATTACTTTTTCCGTCCGGATTTAATAATTTTTTTTTGATGTTCGTGTCATTTTTCAAACGATTATATCTTGTAATTTATAAATATTTTATGTAATTTTAAAAATATTGTCATATAGAACTAATAAAGAGATCTATCAAACAAGATTCATATTGAATATAAAATTTATTACCAATTTAAAGATATTACTCATTTTTTATCCGACTAGAATTGAACAAGAAACTATTAAATCTGGATGGAGAAGTAGTACAAAACTTGCTAAATAACGACCACGCCCTACACTTATGTCATTTCAAGTGGACTCCCAATATATTATTAGCTTTAGTATATAATTTTGATGAAATTGGAATAATATCGTTATGACCCGGCCCATACTATTTAATTCCATCGAGGGGTTGGTTCAGTGGTTAGGAACTTGAATTTGGTTAGACAAGGCCCAGGTTCAAGTCCTCATGCGGTCTCTCATTGGGGCTAAACATATTCCTAATATCACCCACACGTGACAGGACCTTAGTTTCGGGCCTGACGTAAGTGCGGTAGAATTTTCTGCAAATAGTGCTGTGGTATGACAAGACAATCCTCCCTAGCTAAGGTAAAGGGGTACTGCACTTCCATTTTGAGTAATAAAATAAAATAAAAACTATTGAGTTGGGCCTCTTGATGTGTCTCAATGATGAAAGCGGACATAGGCGCTAGACACTAGTTTCGTCTCTTAGTCTTTTATTGTATTGTGTCTCTGTATTGGGTGGAAATCTGTACTTGTCGTATGTCATATTCTTTATTCGGAGTTATCTGTAGATGCCGTATGGCTTGATTAATGAATTTGCTTCTTCCGTTGAAAAAAAAAAAACAAACTTTGAAGCAATTTATAATAACAAATGCGAGAAATGCACGTCTTTTGGCTAAATAAGTTAATTAACTTTTTTTTGGTGTTTTTTTTATTTGTTTCGCGTCAAATTTTTATGTATTATTGATTTGACTTAATAAGAGGAATCAAAAAAGTAAAAAATTATAATCGAAATCTTAAATTTTTTGAATAAAAACAAAAATCAACCAAGAAACCAGATATTTCAACTTTACACAAACAAAATTTAGGGAGAATTACATCAAATCGAACTAATCACATGATTATTTACCAGACATGGACATAAGTATTAAAGGAGATTTGGAACACAAACAATCGAATAAAGCTTAAAAAGCAGTTCTTTGTATAATTCGAATAGGAAGTTCTGGAGTATTATTCTTGTCCTCCGAATAGGAAAAGGTCACACCTAACCAAGGAGATTACCAACTGTTCGGTATTCCAAACTGGAATAATTCGAACACCATTTCGTAATACCCTCAATAAGAATAGGAGCGTGTCTGCGATAATTGTGGATACAGATTTTAGACTTTAGTTTCAGATTCTGCCGTAGATTTTTAAATTTTGAATTTTATTAGAAATTGAGAAAACATGTTTGCTGCAGCTATTACGAGATTATGAGAATTTAATTCCCTTTTCGAAAATTTGTGTTGCAGAATTCCAAGCAAGTAAAAAATTCAAGTTAATCGGACAACCGTGACTACTTGACCCAAACAATTAGAGATTTTTGTAAGAAAAGTAGTACTCCTTTGTTTAACTATTTCAAATAAAAATGTTTTTTTTTTGATCCGCAAATAAAAATGTTTAGATCGACGAAATTGTTGCAGCTATCTGATCACCTTGTATCCAATTTTGGCATGGATCGACGAAGTCCACAACAAAAACTACTTAGATGATGGATGAGGGATTTGAATATCACAAAACTGCTCCATCCAGTTTCAAACCGGGCAGCGAAGAAGCTACTCTCTCCGTTCTAAATTGAGAGTCCCTTTCGGGGATTCTAACTATTTAAGGAGACATCAAATGATTACACTTACAATGCCTACTATTTCCACCATTACCCTTATATTTTACCTACTTTATAACACTTATATTCACTTTTGAGGGACACTTTTGGAAAATCACCAATTTTTTTTCTTCCACTTTTGGAAAAGGGCCATCATTTTGGAACAACCCAAAATGGAATAATGGACTCTCAATTTGGAACGGATGGAGTAATTCCTAATTACTAAAATACTACTCCCTCCGTCCTGATTTGTTTGTCCACTTTTTGACTTTTAAGTATCCCAAAATGTTTGTCCATTTAACTTCTAATTGAATCAATTTTTCCTTTTTGCCCTTTGTTTAGTAGAAAATAAAGTAACTTTTGTAAAAAAGTTAAAGGTAAATGTGAAAAGCATTTTAGGTGTAATGATTGTACTTCTTAAAAGAGTTAAAGAGCCATGAATCATAAGTTCTATCACTAGAGGTCTCACATCAATCAATAATGATTTTTGTACTCTTTAGAAAACGAAAAATACAGAAATTGATTTTAGTACTCTAAAAATTGATGGAGGAACTCCAAAATGATATCGTTTTGTGTATCAACATAGTTCAATTTTGGAGCCCCTCTATCAATTTTTGGAGTGCCAAAATTGTAACGCCCCCAATTTTGGGTACGTTAAATAAAGACTTTATTGATAAAATCAAATGGAATCTGGCTCGTTATTACATCATAATTTCCATCAGAGTGCTTTCATTACATAAGGGAAGGAAAATCTAGGGTTCCTATCTACGGCTCCGCTTGTTCCTCCATCCTAGTCAGCTCCTCGGTTCCAAAAGCCTCCAAAGTATACAGCTATCCCTGTTCATCTATCAGGTCTGACACATTATACCAGCGTCGCCACCGATATAATATGTCAGGGTCACCAAAGGTAATACCGTGAGCTACAAAAGCTCAGCAGGATAATCCCATACCCGCTAACCCATAACTTACAACAATAGATCATATAGGTAACGATTCTCAATTTGAACATGTCCCCTACTTGTTAACTCATAATTTAAAGCAACAGGACATAGAAGTAGCATACTATCTCATGTAAAACAACACATGCATAAACAATAAGAAATTTGTAATGACACATTTCACTATTCATCTATCGTTGGTGTCTATGACTTTTCTGAGTTTCTCCTACACGACTCGTCGTAGGCCGTGTCACCATTTCACTTTTCATTTCCAAATCAATATTTCGAAAATCGATTCTTTTACACACACACCCCACACAATGGGCAAGTCCGGCCACATTGTGGTTTTCAAATACCACACACGATGGACTACCATGTCCGGCCACATCGTGATTTTCAAAATCCACACAAGAGCTTTCACGCCAGGTCCCTATTGTGTGTATAGATAAATCATGTTACCAATGAAGCTACCACGTCCGGCTTCATTGGTGACACACACACAATGGCTACCGAACACCACACAATGGGCAAGTCCGGCCACTTTGCTGCTTTCAAAATCTATTCACACAATGAGCTGCCACGTTTGGCCACATGAGGGTTTAAAACACACCCAACCTCGGTTCCGCCGTTCCGGGTTCCCGAGTATCCTCACAATGGTTCCGCCGCACCGGATTCCCATTGGCACGCATTTGCATTGGCTCCTCTCCGCGGATAACCAAGCCATACCTCACCATGGTTCCGCCGCCGGTCCGGTCTCCCATGGGAACACACCCAACCTCGGTTCCGCTGTTCCGGCTTCCCGAGTATCCTCACAATGGTTCCGCCGCACCGGGTTTCCATTGGCACACAATCACATTTCAAAGCTTTTTCTCCTTTTCAAAACACACACGTCTCACATAATGACTCCCACATTGGTCATTATGTAGTTTCAAAAATATTTTACCAAGTCATTGCCTTTAATCACATCCTAGGTGTCATGTTTCTAATTTTCTCGATCTTCGTGTCTCGTATTCATGCTTAGACTCCGCGGTGGGACTTTTTCACATAATTAACATAAATCATTTAATTTGAAATCTTGAAACTAAACTAGCAAGATCATCCAACTCTATTTTATTTAGCATGCTCAATTTAATCATACTCGAACATTTAACACACAAACTAAAGCATAGTGCCACATGGACGGACACCTTTGGAGTGGTAAACCACTTATGCTTTATCAACAACAAGTAGTCAAGCAATCATACAACAAGCTCATCACCATCCTTATGATTGAAACTAAACGATAAATTCTTACTTAAGGTCGTTCTTTCTTTCTTCGAAGGAAGTTCAAAAGAGCATATGTTTATTGAGGGTAAGGTTCATTAATCGACATGCATTTGGAAAATAAGTAAAGTATCATCAAGCGGATAAGGGTAATTCTACGTTTCAAAAGTATACACATTTATATTTAAGGAAAGTAGATATACCATTATCTATGCTTAATCAATTCAAGTTTCTACACTTAGAGTTTAGAAGGTAAGATCTATCCAATAATTTCTTAGGAATAGTAAACATAAAAAAAAAAGAATCTATGTATACTTAGGAATAACGGGGACGAAGAATCCT
Source organism: Rhododendron griersonianum (assembly GCA_018127125.1). NCBI lineage: Eukaryota > Viridiplantae > Streptophyta > Magnoliopsida > Ericales > Ericaceae > Rhododendron > Rhododendron griersonianum. The sequence continues at coordinate 38,663,922 of CM030795.1, read as the reverse complement.
ACCTTGATCCGAAACTAGTCGGGGCCGAATAAGCTTTGTTGGAAAATTTTACGGGCGGTGAAACTCCAAATTCGGACCCAACTTTGGATGGCAATAACTTGGTCAATACTTGGCCGAATAAGGTCGTTCTTGAGTCGAGATCGAAGCTCTAGAAGTGCTCTATAACTTTTGTGAAGGAAGTTGATCCTAGAAACTACTTTGGGTAGGAGAAATATGGTGATGAAGGAGTGGACAGTTTGCTGTCTGGAATCTGGAAATCCGAATTTTTACTGAACTTCGGATGTCGATATCTTTGTCGTTTCTTGACCGATTAGGGTGGTTCTTGGGTCTAATTTGAAGAGCTCGAAGTGCTCTACAACTTTCCCGAAGGAAGTTGGTCCTAAGGACTACTTTAAGCAGGAGCAAAATGAGGATTTGTGAAGGGCAGTAAGCTGCCTGGAAAAACAGAAATGGTTTCTAGAGAGAAGTGAGAGCAAAGGAGTGAGGTGTGAGTTGAATGGCAAGTGAATGGTGCTATTTATAGCAAAACTTGGCTTATTATCCAAGGGATAAATTTTTCCCTAACAATTATTGTCCAAGGGACAATCTTTGAAAGGCATGACTTTGAAAGCATGCCAAGCCTTCCTTCTTTTGTCCCTTCTTTTTCAAGCCAAAATCTAGGTTTGCATGGAAGGTTCCTAGTCTAATTTGTCCTTGGTTAGCTAGCTTGCAAGAAGAAACACCATGATTATGTTTAAAGTTGGTTAGTATTAGGTTGACAATAGGCTTAAGACTAATGATAGCTTGTACAAGTATTCATTGGCATGCCTAATAACTATTACTCAAGGGATAAAAATTTCCCTAGCAAATATTATCTAATGGGTAAGATTTTTCCTAGAAAGTAAACCTAGGCATTTAGGCAATGCTTTAAAAAAAAAAAAAATAGGCTATGATAAATACAACTAAGCATACTTAGGCTTAAGACTATAATTTTTAGGGTTGCATGCATGGCAAGGCTAGGTTTTCTATTACTCAAGGGATAAAATTTTCCCTAGCAAATATTGACCAAAGGATAAAAAAATAATGAAGGTGGTATGACAAAAGCTAGGGTTTTCAAGTGTGAACTTATTGACCAAAGGTTAAAATTTCCCTAGGAAACTTTTATCCAATGGGCATACCAATATAAGCTTTAAGAAAAATTAGAAATGTAATTAGGTTGGCCAATTTAGGGTTAAGGCTATGTGTTTTAGACTTGCATGTGGCAATACTAGTTTACTTCTTTTTGAAACACTATGATGGCTTCCTATTTTGTAAGTACCTAATTTACTAGCCTTGTTAATTTAAATCTTTTATTAGAAAGGCTAATTCTTATTGACCAAGGGGTAATATTTTCCCTAACAACTATTAACCAAAGGGTAAGGGAGAAAAATGTCACATAAGGCTAATTGATTATTTCTAATGGTCTATTGGTTTAATTAGGCCTTAGGAGGGTTCATAAGGCTCAAAGGTAGTCAAGAAGGTCCATCTAGGGTTAGGGAAAAGTAACCAAGGGAATTGGTAGTTAGGTTTCTCCAATTACTCGGTTGGAAGCTAACTAGGCTTGCTAAATAGGATTTCTAGTAAAAAATGATTTTAAGGCCGAAATCCATAAATTGGAAAAATATACAAGTGCTTTTATAAGCATACTTGTCTTTAGAAAATGACTAGATTGTCCGGTGCGAAAAGAATATAATTTTAAAAGTCTTAAATCTAATTATGACGGATTATTAGAAATTAAAAAGGAATTTTAAAAGAAATCCTAGTAATTAAAATAAAATTCAAATATTTAACGAAATTTTTATTTACCAAAAATCAGGGTCGTTACAAAAATCACATTTTTTAAGAAAATTCCTAAAAGAAAGGGTAAATTTCACTTACCTCCCATGAGGTTTCTGACAATGACAGACACCTCCCCTCATATTTCTGAAATTGCACTTACCTCCCCTGTCAAACTTGTCGGCTAACAGACGTTAACAGAGTGCGTGAATGTACAATTTTACTCTTTTATTGACCTCCCCTGAGGTTTCCAACAATTGCAGGTACTTCCCCTAGGTCTCTCTCTGCTATATAATTTAAACTATAATTTAATTAAGATATTGGAGTTAATGCAATAGTTATCTAGTCTAGAATTTAAAAAATGAAAGTTTACTTCATCTTATCTCTAAATTTCTTGTGAAAACAAACTTTAAAATTACTATAATTTTTTGCCTATTTTCAAAGATTTAAATATTAAGTTTTAGATTTCTAGTTTCATTGAAGTTGTGAAAATTTAATTCCAGCAAAATTCTAAAGGTATTTGTATTGGGAACCCATTACCTTTTTTTTTCCAATTATAATTTTGTTGCTTTATAAATTAAATTAAATTTTATTAAAATATCCTATCATAAATATCATTATCGAAAAAAACATATGGGTAAATCATGTAACCATAAGGTCCTTTTTTGAAAAATAGAAGATTAATTTTAACCAAAAAAAAAATTGACATGTGTATTGCTAATTTAAACCAGCCTTAATTAACAACTATATTCTATATACCATAGAATTTTTTAATACCATGAAACTTTTAATCACAAATTTGTTTTACAAGATCCAAAAGTTTGAAAAAAATTCGGTTGCAGAAAAAATATGGTTTGGCTAAGAAACTATGTAAGAGTTTTAGCCAAAATATGCCTTTTTACTCCAATCAATTTTTCTCAGTTTGGATGACATGTAACCTTAATTTAAAACCATGTATTTTAGAAATTTTTGTTATTCTTTGCAAAAATAAAAAAAAAATTGAAGCTTTATGTAATTTCTTTGTAGTGCTTACGTAGCGTTTGTTTTCAAATAAATTCAAAAGCTTTTTCAATCACTGTTGAAAAAAATACTTATACATGCATATTTAAAACCAAATGTATATATGTAATCGAAAAGTTCGAAAAAGAAATCGGTTGGAGAAAAAAGATGTTTTGACTAAAACTTTTAACATAATAATTTTGGTATAAAGATGCATGGTGTAGGGTTGGGGAAAAAAGTTTACCTTAATTTAAAGTCATATTGTTTTTAGAAATTTTTGTTATTCTATGCAAAAAAAGACTTTTGAAGTTTCATGATAAAGGATAGGATTGGGGAAAAAAGTTTACCTTAATTTAAAGCCATATTGTTTTTAGAATTTTTTTTTATTCTATGCATTTTAGGTGTAATGATTGTGCTTCTTAAAAGAGTTGAATTTTTGAGGTTGCACAAACAAATTGATGCGGAGATAGTACTTTAAAGAGCCACGAATCATAAATTCCATCACTAGAGGCCTTGCATCAATCAGTAATGATTTTTGTACTCTTTAGAAAACGAAAACTACATAAATTGATTTTAGTACTCTAAAAATTGATGGAGGGACTCCAAAATGACATTGTTTTGTGTATCAACATAGTTCAATTTTGGAACCCCTCTATCAATTTTTGGAGTGCCAAAATCACATTCTTTAAGAAAATTCCTAAAAGAAAATGGAAACATATTCCTTTGTTGTTTTAGGTACTCTACAGTGTTGTTGACCTTTTTGTGGGCCTTCTTTGGTCCTAAATAAATTGATAGTCGGGATTGTTCATATATTAGTTCTATTTGAGGAGAAGATTTTCAGTGCCGCATCTGGATCGTTCATTTCTGTTTTGAACGGTTCGGATTTGAAGAGAGAAAGATGAGCGAGAGTGTTGAGGCGAGAGGAGTTAAGAGTGTTTCAATCTGGGTCGTTCAATACATTTTTAAACGGCCCAGATGTGTTGCTCAAGCACCACATCGGCCGGGTGATGTGGTACTCATCCGGCACCCAAAAATTTCTCCTATTTGAGACGATTAGTCATGCCTAGAGTCGTATTGATTGAATTTCGATTGATACGATTATGGAACACATTTATCTTAACAAAACTCTCTATCACACTGAACCAAATTTATTTGTATTATGTGTTTAGTGATGCCTGGTTAACGTAAATTTGATATGATTGATGATCACAACAACATTTAAAAAACAAATGATCCTTCCTTGAATCCAAAATGTTGTTCCAATTGCACGGAAATGATGAAAAATCAACTTATATGTACTTTGTTTTATTGTGTTTAGTTAGCAAAAAAGTTGTGGGTCAATGTGTTACTAAAAATTATTTTTCTTGCAAAATATTTTGTTAAAAAAATAATTTAATTTTCCTTGTAAATCTTTTAGTCAATCAATGAACACAAACACACACACATACACATTATCCGTATAAGATATATTTATTCACTTTATTTTTATTGGGAATAAAATTTTCATGTAATATTCTCGATTACTAAATGGAGCGCATGAGGACACACCTTCTTCACTTTGACTCCGTTCAATTGTCGACAATTTTACATGAGAAATGTATTCTCAAGAAAAGTGAAGTGAAACAAAGTAAATGCAAATAAAATCTATTTTTTTTTGTGTGTTCGATTGACAAATAACAAAAAAATTAAAGGGCAAATTATCAAAATCACCCTAAGTTATACATAATTAAAAATTAATGGCCATTGATAATGTCACTTCCTAAATTTATAATGATACTTTTTAGACGAGTGGCAAAATCAATTCCATATAGGGATTGATATTGCCACTCCCCAAATTGATAACCGTACCCCCTTTTGAGAGTGACATTATAAATTTCTAAATTTATTCTTTAGTTTACTTTTTAAAAAAATTAGGCAACTAAAAAAAAGGAAAATTCTAAAATCAGCCTAATGAGCTGACAATAATAAGTGTGTGAATGTGTATTAAAGGGTGTAAAGAGTGCAAAGAAATACGTATTTCTCTTGTCTTTTAGAGTTCTTATCGTTAACCCAGTGACCTGACAATAACAAGACCGGAAAAAAACGACCCCTCCCCTCCCATCCCCTCCCATCAATCCTTTCTGTATACTAAAATTTATTTTTTAGTGTATTTAAAATATTTGCCAATGGAATTACACACCGCCTCGACGACTTCCCCTCCTCCGGTCAAGGCGGAGAACCACTCCACGCCGCCACCCCATCCGCCGCCGTCGATGACGAGCACCCCTCCGAAACAACATCCCCAAGACCTCCCCATCGCTACCAATCCACCGCCAGAAACTTCCCAAAACCATCAACAACAACACCCCCCTCGTCTCACCGACAAAGTCTCCGAACTCCGAAGCCTCTCCGCCTCCCTCACCTCCTTCCTCCGCCGCTACGATGAGTTACAAGCGCACCTCGATTTCATCCGGTCCAAATTGCCCGAACCCAACCTCAACACCCCCGCTTCCCCCGTCACCGAAGCCCTAGCTCCCGCCGCGGCGCAATTGCCTAATTCTCAGTCGTGTCTAACCGAGATCGAATCACCATGCGTGTCTATGCCTAGCCGTGGACTGTCTAACTGTATCGCGTCTCGTCCCGAAGCCCTAGCTTCCGCCGCGGCGGAAGTACCTAATTCCGTGTCGACGGTGGATAAAAATACTCAGCCGTGTCCATCCGAAATCGAATCGCTATGCGTATCTACGCCTAGCCGGGGATTGTCTAACTGTATCGTGTCTCATACCGAAACCCTAGCTTCCCCCGCGGCCGAAGTGCCTAATTCCGTTACGGCGGTGGATGATACTCGGCCGTGGCTATCTGAGATCCAATCGCTATGCGTATCTATGTCTAGCCGCGGATTGTATAACTATATCGTGTCTCATGTCTTAGAGGTCGCGAAGCTTCGTCAAGAAGGTCCGGGGTTGTTGGGACTCGCTCCGAACCCCGTGAAATTGGTGTTGGAGTGTTTACGGCACGGAAAGGATTCGACTAGGGTTGAGGAAAGAAAAGCTTCGGTTTTGGTTTTGGAGTTTTTACTGTTGATGGGAGGTAATTGTGGTGAGATTGAAGCGAAATTGAAGGAGGAGGCGGAGGCGGTGGCGGTGGAGTGGAGGAATCGGGTTTTTAAGGAAGGCGGCGGGGTTAAAAGGGGGTGTGAGGTTGATGGCAGGGCTTTGCTTCTTTTGATTGGGTGTTTTGGCATACCTAGTGTGTTTAAGAATGAGGACGTTAGGGATTTGATTGAGGGGTGTAATGTCAAGGAAATTTCTGAATCGCTTCTGAGATCGGATATTCTTGTTGCAAGGATTCCAGGTAGTTTTCTTGATTCTCATGAAGATGTCTGATGTTAATTGTTGCTATGATGTGGGTTGTTGGACTTGCATTTTGACTGTGATGTGGTTTTCCTGATTCAAGTTCAAGCTACAAATTGGAATTGTGTAGATATACCTCCTTACCGAAAAATTATTCGGTCGTCCAACTGAGAACTTGAAAGATAATTTTTGTTGTAAAAGTTCAACCCTTTTGCCACTAGTTAGTAAATAGTACACAATACATTCTTTTAACTTATCAACAAAAAAATTGAAATTTTCTAGGTAAAAATGTGTTTTTTTTAGGTTATCGTTTCGCGGACTCAACAATCTTTTTTGGACGGATGGAGTAGGTTGTTTTTGTTACTTGTAAACGTGATTTTAGAAGGAGCAATAGCCCCAAGTATGAGATGATAAGAATAGGGAGAGATCTTTTGCTATGACATGAATATGGGAGATGATGAAGGATTCGCAGGGTGTAAAAATTACCAAAGCCATAGGGAGTAGTAGTGTTTTATATAGTCCACCTCCAAATACATTGCATGGCTATCAATAATAGCTCAAAGCAAAATGAAGAGGTCCATTCCAAACTGAAGCGCAAGAGAAGCAAATAGAGAGCACAACTAACTTATCAAAGAAGGGAGGGAGTGCACAGAATGAAGTGATCAGATAAGAACCGCATACATAATTGCATACATCTTGGAGATCTAGTGCATTTTGCAACAATCAAGCCTCTGTCATCTTGTTTCTAGCAACTTAATAGTACCTGCATATAGCTGCCCCTCTCGCATTAGTTCTACAAGATTTTTAGTTAGTAAGTACCGATAGTACCAGACTGAAAACTCTAATTTGCAGACAATGCTCTGTTATTTCCCCTTGTCCATTAGTCACTATAAATAGTCCCTTTATGCATATCTACTTCTTTTAAGTTGCAGGAACTTGCAAGAAATAATTGGATAGCTTTGAATGTTAGGCTTTTAGCAAAGCGTAATTTAGGAAATGGATACCGTTCCGTCAAAACCCTGGCTCTGGTGAGATTATGGGAATATGTTGAGTGTCATATAAAATCTCATACGCTTATGGAGATATGTATGACACATTCAATTAAGTTGCAAGTCATGCATGTTTTACTCATTAATGTTGCTTGTTTTATTATTTGTACTTGGTTTTTCGGTACATCCTGCCTAATGTCGTGGTATGTATATGCCACAGATATAGTTGAGGAGATGATGAAGAAGAAAATGGCAGTTAAAGCTGTTGATATTGCTTGTACTTTTGGGATGGAGAGTCGGTACCCTCCTCAGTTATGTATGCAACAATTTTTAAAACAGTCTAACGATACTGTTATGGAAGAGAGAAAATTATCAAGTTCTGATGAAGCATTGGTATGCACTAGTTTTCAGTTCTCTTATCAATTCTGTTACTATTTATTTTCCCTGATTCAGCAATTGTGTAATTCCGCACAGAATGAAGCAAACAAGAAGTATTTAGCCAATCTCAAGTCTGCTCTCAAGTGTTTGGTAGATCACAAGATTGATCCCCACATACCTGGATGGAATATCCCTTTACTAATATCTGGCCTTCAAAGAAGTATCACCCGTCGAAATAAGAGAATTAAAGAGAAGGTGACACAGAAGAGAGAAGCAGATGAACCTCCTGATTCTTTGAAGAATTTGACAAGCCAAGAGGTAAAACGGACACGGCTCAGTCATAACTCTTATGTGGATGGCGAGAGTTCTTCTGAAGGTTTGATACCAACAAACTTGTTGAATGGCGGACTCCGTGGTCACAACGCTAGTTTCTCTGCTTCCTCATCTGGACTTCATGTTCCACAAGCAGGGCCTTATCCTGGGCCTGGGGTTCATGGGGGTATGCCAGTTGATAGTGTCGGTCTAGTCGTGAATACCAATGGTCAGCCATACGGGTGGCGTGGGGATGCACCATCCAGAGAAAGGTTGATCGGTTGCAGCTACGCGGACTCTACACCATCGATGATAGGCCACATGGGTGGCTATAACGTCGGACAAGTTGATAATAACTATTTTCAGCCAAATGTGTGGCACGGGAATGCACCATTGAGAGAAAGGGTGATCGGTCACAGCCATCCTGAGCCAGCACCCCTTGGGGTTAATGGCGTGTTTAGGGTGTCACCATCGATAGAAGGCTTTGTGGGATTGCTAAATCCCTCGTCTACTGGTGCTTCTAGTCGGAAGCCGGACTCGGGTCTTTATGGGTTTGCAGACACTGTTATTTAAAGTGAAGCATATGGGCTATGGCCATCATCCACCATACTTGTATTCAGCCAATGCTCTCCACAATCTTCTAGTATTTGTGCATTAGCTTTTGTGGTCCTTGTTTAAAGAGGCTGCATTAGTGTAGGAGGTTTTCAGTGTACGTAGGTATTTATAAGAAACATCTGGCCTATTCGATTGGGTCTGCATCTCACAAAGGCTGATGCAAATTTTGACCCAAAAATGTTCAGAAAATATGAACGTGTTACTAACGGTTGGCCTTGATCTCTCGTGGACTGCTTGCTGACAAACCTTAGGATCAATTTTTGGTTTTTGTAGTATTGGTCTCAGAAAAAAATAGCAGCAGGAATGATTACTTTGGCAGTAGGGCACTGCATGATTTTTAGCCATTTCCAGGAGTGGTGTTAATGCCATGTTCTCATTTGTTAGTGCCACATAATGTACACTTGCAGGGCTTCTTTTTCTTTTTTTTTCTTTTTTTTTTTTTTCTGTGTTTTGTGTTTTACCTTTTTACTGCATGTGAATAAGATCATAATCAAATATCAGGAGATTGCTATTGGCAGCAGTCCTGATTGATTTTGCGGTAAGTGTTGCTTGGAACAATTGGACATGCTGTTGTTATTTGTTAAGTGTGTTTCCTCTTAGTATACCGGAAAGAGTTGGAAAATTGTCTCAGAGAGGGATATCTATGGGCTATGTGGACTTGGATCTTAATATCTGCCAAATTTTTTGGTCACTCACATAGAAACTGAGGTTTTCAGAAATTGTTTATTTTGTTCCAACGGAGATGAGCTACACAACAAGAGCAGCTCCTCCATCAACTCACCTGGACTCGATCTCAAGACCGACTTCTGGTTTGGTCATTTTAAGGCTCGTCTGTGACCGGTAAACAATCCGAATTTGAACATGGAGATGCCATTAGTCTGCTTGATAGTAACCTTACAAAGAAGCCAGACTACAGCTTATACGTGATCTCGATAAACTACAATCTTCGCGCGTGCTGGACTTCAAGAAATTGAAACATAAGGTCCATTTGACTTCAAGGCTCTTTTCTTTGTTTTTGTTTTTTTGAACTGAAGAAAATTAGCCAAGCCTCATTTTGTTTTGTGACTTCGTGACGAACTATCTATGAATAGGTCCCTCGTCCTATCCCAACCGGACAAAAAACTAACTACAACTTTTAAATGGGATGAATTTCTCCCTCATTTTTCATTTTGGTAGGATCATATTCTCACCTCCAAATTTCCTGTCCTCAGGTTGTATATGATGGATTGGGTTCTAATGGAAACTGTTCTTCTTGGGGTTACCTTCCTGTAGTACAAATCTTGCCTTTTCTCTTCACGTGGATTCCTGTACTAAAGGAATTGCAATTTGTCACCAATGAAAACGAACACCCTTTCGCATTTTATTGAACCAAAATTATTTCTGAATTGTCTTATTATTTCCATCCTTGTTTTTACAATGAATGAATGTGTGTAATCCCTACACCATAAAGAAACTTGCTTTCGTATACAGGATGAAATTACTGTCAAGAATTGAAATATTGATTACCTATAACAAGGACGTTGTATCAGCCAAGTAAATTTTCCGAGTTGACCGATTACTGACAACTGGGTTTCCTGAATCATCTAAATCAATGACCGCGGTATCACCAGGCCTCAAATCGCCAGAAAGAATTGCTTCACTCAGATGATCTTCAATCAGGAGGGTAACTGCTCTCCTAAGAGGCCGAGCCCCGTAACTTCTGTCGAAACCTTGCTTGCAAATGTAGTCCATCACTGCTTCGGACACCTCCAGACTGATTCCCTGAGTTACAAGCCTTCCTCTCACCTCTACCAGCATCAGGTTTAGTATTTCCAGCATCTGAAATGAACAAAAACCATTGTCATCGTTTCAGCGGCATATAGAAAAAGAATTGCAGAACAATTTCAGTTGGATTTAAACAAGTTCATGGCTTCGCTCCTCGGTGAAATCATATTGGTTCAAACAAACTCCAAGTTATTACTAGTTTCACTTGTATTCCAGTTTCTACTCCCAACTAGAGAGTAATCTTCTTAGCTGAGAAAATCTATTACCAGAAATTTTGGTCCTGAGATGTGAGTGGACTAGCTTAACTATCAACAAGGGAGGAAACAAGACTGGAAAAAATCATTTAGGAGATAAACCTGAGTCTTCTCCAAGGCACGGAAGACGACCACTTCATCTATCCTGTTCAGCAACTCTGGTCGAAAGTACGCCTTAAGTTCTTCCATCACAAGTGCTTTCAATCCAGCATATGAAGTTGAAGTGGATTCCTCATCTGTAACCGAGAAACCAATGGACTTGCGCCTACCCTTTGCGATTAGTGTGGAACCCAAGTTAGAAGTCATCACAACCAATGCATTCTTGAATGATACTCTTCGACCCTGCAACACAATCTCTAGGAATCAGGGGTTTTGATCTCTATTGACCGCATAATCAGGTCGAAAGATATGGTTATTGCAAAATCTCTCCTTTACATCAGATCTTGTACAAAACATGGGGTCCATAGAGCAACCTTTTTTCCAGCAAATATTCATACTAGGTAACAAGCACAAACCTGGGAATCAGTGAGGTGACCATCATCAAATATCTGGAGGAGAATATTAAATATGTCGGGATGGGCCTTTTCTATTTCGTCAAGCAAAACCACTGTGAAAGGCCGCTTTCTTATAGCTTCTGTAAGAGTGCCTCCTTCGCCATAGCCTAAATAACCAGGGGCCGAGCCTATTAACTTGCTGACAGTATGCTGCTCCATATATTCACTCATGTCCAGCCTCACCATGGCAGCCTCCTGTAAAAAGAACAACTCAGGCCCATTAGTGTCATTCAACTCTATTCGCAGGAAATTTAGAGACAATTATTCCAAACAAGAATATTTAGCCATAGATCATCCCATAATTTTCTCAAAGTGGCCGTACAAATAGAGATGTAACATATTAATGCCATAAAACTTCGTCCTTATTCAAAACTTCATTTAGCCATCAGGTTAGACTGACATGCTACCAGAACAAAGAGGATTCAGATTAGTGTCTTGGCCTCCAAGTCCAGTACTCCAAGAACAATTTTATGGTGGATAGCAAGTTCTGGGTTAAATTGAAGGGAAAATGTTGGATGCAGAGAGTCTTACTGAACCAAAATGACAAGCTGCCAAAGCTTTCGCCAATTCTGTTTTGCCGACCCCAGTAGGGCCGCAAAACAGCATTGTAGCAATTGGCCTCTTGGGGTTCTTCAGCCCCACCCGAGATCTCTTTACAGCCCGACAAATAGCCGCAACCGCTTCATCTTGACCAAGAACACGTTTCTTAAGCTGCTCATCAAGACCCACCAGAAACATTCTTTCATCAGCAGTGAGTTTTTGAACTGGAATTCCTGACCAAATTGACGCAACTGCTGCTATTTCGCCAGGTCCAACCACCACCATAGGCCTGAAAAGTACAGAACATGAGAGTGCAAATTGAAAATCAATCCAAATTATCTCAAAATTAGCGTCTCTATTCGCCATTCAAAGTTCAAAGGATGGTAAGCATACTCATCATCATCAAATGTGTCAGGAAAAGACGTATCCGGAAGTTTTCTATCATCCTCTTCAATGGTAGAAGCATCATTGTCTTCATTCTTTTTACTTCTGATAACCTGCTCACGCAGAGCTCCAAAGTAAGTACCACGACAAAATCTGAAATAGTTTGTGCTATTATAAGCACATAAGAAATCTCGCCAACTCCACCACAAGACTAAATGTTTACCACTTCATGCATGACCTGAACAGCTCTAATCTCTTGCCAGTAGTCATCAGGTGAGTTCGAAAGTATGGAAGTTTGCCCTTCCCTTTTCTTTTTAAAGGATTCCATACGAGCTTTGCTTCCAGCTTCATCGATGAGATCAATAGCCTTGTCAGGAAGATGCCTATCAGGAATATACATTGCTGACAGATGCACAGCAGCTTTCAAAGCCTCTACTGTGTACTTGCATTTGTGGTGGGACTCGTACTTTTCACGCAAACCCAACAGTATCCTAAATGCATCATCCTACAAGTTTTTTAAGAATGTTAATTGAATAAGTGGTAATGCAAGACACTTCATAAACATAAATTGCAAAGATGTCCATAAACTACGTATACCTGACTTGGTTCATTAATCAAAACAGGCTGGAATCTTCGTGCTAATGCTTTATCCTTTTCGAAATGGGTCCTGTACTCATCCATAGTTGTTGATGCAATACACTGCAAAGAGTGAAATTTTAGTGCATTTAGATAGTAGACAGGACCTACTATGAACGTTAAAGAACTTGGGGAAGACCACTATTTTCGTCAAACTCAATCTAAATCTTCGCAAAACTATCTGGGGTAGAAAAACCAAAATGTAAACGGTGCTCAGAACACGGATATAAATTCGAGTATTCCCCCATCTTGCATTGTTCAATTTTAATCATAATGTATGGACATATCAAGTGATTATCAACACCCTGGTACAAAAGCCCAGCAAAATAATCTGCCAAACAACCAAATGCCGATCATGTTACACAATTGCTAACAGAATAGTCATGGACCAACATTAAGCTAAAATTAGGTCAGCAATACAACAAGGGACATTGATCCCCTGACATCAAGATTGAGAGACTGGATAACGACCCATTGGCATATGAGCGCATTTCTTATTGTATCAAATTCCTTCATAAGCAGTCGCATAAGAGTGAAACGCGAATATATAAGAGACCATCACCTGCACTTCACCCCTCCCAAGAGGTGGCTTCAGTAGATTTGCAATGTCAAGACCTGACCCCTTGTTTCCTCGTCCAACAGTACCCGAACCGATTACGGTGTGTACTTCATCGATAAAAAGAATGACATTGCCTGCAAATTCATGAAAATCATGCTGAGCCTGAATGTACTAATCTCGGATCCTGAACGTAACTCCCAAAGAAAAGGTGTTCACCTGACTTCTTCACATCCTTAATTAATTCAGTAACACGTCCCTCTAACTCTCCCCTCTCCTTCGCGCCTGCGATTAATAGACCAATATCTAAGGACATGATGCGCTTTGTCTGTGTATAAAACAATAAATCTAATCAAAAGGTCGTACAGAATGGTCCTGAGACAAATAACTCAAGAATAAAATGTTCAAAACTGATGTCAACCATATGAAAAGGAGGAGAAGCACACCAACAAGAGAATAGGAGCTTTTCCCTGAGCAATACTAATCGCCAACCCCTCAGCAATGGCTGTTTTCCCAACTCCAGCATCCCCAAGAAGAATGGGATTATTTTTGGTCCTTCGGCAGAGTATCTGAATGATTCTCCGGACTTCTGTGTCCCGACCAATTACAGGATCAATGAGTCCATCACCAGCACGAGCAGTAAGATCCACACAGAATTTGGCCAATGCGCTTTTATCTGACACAAGCAGTTATAAACTCAGAAGCATTCTACCTCCATGCTTCGACTCGCACAATCAAATCAAAGAAAAAATCTTAGATGAGAAATTATAACCTTTACCATTTATACTCTGTGAGGATTTTTTACTATTGGCTTTTGCAGAAAGCAATTTGTCATGCGACTTTTTAGGTGCAGCCATTGGTTCTCTACCATCTTTGGCAAGCTCTCCCTGAAGTCTCAAGACTGCTACGGCTGCCAGGTGATCTGGGTCTGACCCCAATCTGAAAACACATTAGTGTACGACGGAATTAATGAGATAAGTCGAGGTGCAAATAAGTTGGCCAGGACACCTTGGGTTACAGAAAACACGAAAAACGAACAAGTGTACCTCTCGAGGACACGGCCAGCACCGCCATCGTCAACGGTGAAGAGTCCAACGGCAATGTGCTCGGGAGCAATGAAACTATGACCCATGCTACGGGAATACTCCACGGCGGCTTCAAAAACCCGTTTCGTGCTAGCATCAAACGCCACATCGGTAGCAGCAGAAGTAGCCGAATTCCGATCATCAGTTCCATCGCTGCGCCAAATACCAGTAACGGCCTCACGAGCTACGTTGACGGTAATCCCAGTCCCAAGAAACCCATCATCATCACGGCTTTCGGCGATCAAACCAAGCAAAAGGTGCTGCGTTGACACCGTATCATTCCCCAAAGCTTTGGCCTCTCTTTGGGACAACGTTACCACCTTAATTGCCCTCTCGGTGAACCGCTCGAACGCTGCGGAAACATTCCGGCGAGATCGCTTTCTAGAGGAGGAGAGAGAAAGGGTAGGAAAGGGAGTGTAGGGTGATATTGAGGTGGCTAAGTAAGATGAAGAATTAATGCTGCAACGTCTTGCGGTGGTGGTGGTAGTGAGAGGGAAAGGGTTGTTTGGCTGTACAGAGTGGAATTTTTGGGCGGAGATACGGCGGTGACGTGGCTGAGGGAGTGTGTGAACTGAGAGGGGTGTGGAACATGATGATGTTGCTTCCATTAGAAACCAAGATAAAAGAAGAAAGAAGAAGAAGAAGAGGAGGAGGAGGGCGTATCTACAAATAGCTATACATATTTCGATATATATTATATAGATATGAATGTGTGTGTGTGTGTGAGAGAGAGAGAGAGAGAGAGAGGGGAGGACGGCAAGGCAACGTATTTTTGTTTGTGAGTCTACAGACCATGACACCAACCCATGCTCCAACCCATGATCACTGTGATTGTGATTGGCTGAGGGTATATTTCTGTGTAGTGTAACCTATTGACTTTTGATATAACTTATGTGTACTAATTACACTTTACTACTTAATTTATCTGTTATTACCGTTCTAGTCCTAATTTTGGAATGGCTTTGCCTTTCTGTACTGAAGTTGTGCTTCAGCTAACTGTTGTTCTAATTCTCTGAGTTTATCCTGATCTTTTCCTATGAATCTAGTAAGGACGCTACTAGATCGAGGCCTATTTGTATATAAGATTGTATTTAAAAGTCTATCTATCAAGAGGTTCTTAGTGAATATTTCTTCTTCTATCCTACGAATGTAAATTAAAATATGTTCTTCTTTGTTCATTCATGCAAGAGATAAAAGCTCGTGATCAGATATTTGTGAATCCTACTCGGTACTTACCACCACATGATCCAGATGAATTGTTTAAAATAACCTGGATACTGTATACAAAATTTTATATTATATTACCCATTGATTAATCTTTCTTCTCATTATCACTTACCTCCTATGTGTCAAAAATTTTATCCAAAGGAATTTCTTATTTTCCTTCTTAACCTACCTCCGAATACTGTTCCCTCAACGCCACCTTTTGGCAAAACGGGTTAGACTCAAGAAGGTTTTATAGTTTAAAGGCCTAAAGTCATTTCTTTCTTTAAAAACTGAATTTTGGGGTGTTAGTGATGTATGAAAACTGGATTAAAATTTTTGGGTAATATAAACATATAACTCATACAGTATTAATGCTATTCATGATCATAGAGATGTTCCCTTTCGAGAGTCCCTAAGGAACAATAAGAACTGGAGAGAAATTGAAACTTACTATTACTGCTGAAAGCTGCTGATTACAAAGACTCAATTGCTGAAGATTGACTCGACCAATTACAATTGCAACAAATGCTTATAGATAGGGTATTACTGGGTACTAGTAAATTAAAATGTGGAAATAAAAGTACAAAGGAAAGGAATTAAGAGTACAAAAGAAAGGGGTCCTAACTGCAACACAATAAAATGAAAATCTTTTTGTTGGGCTTGACCCATTTTGCTGGTTAAAGAAGATACTCCCTCCGTCCCAAAATATTTGTTCGGTCCGCAAAACGGAGTGTTAAAAATAATACAATTTTTACAAGAAAAAATCAAAAGTTTTTTAACAACTTACTAGATATCAATGAGTATTTTTAATTTATGAAAAAAGTTTGAATTTTTTCTTGAAAAAATTGCATTATTTTTAACACTCCGTTTTGCGGACCGGACAAATATTTTGGGACGGAGGGAGTATTTAAAGCATTTAAACAAGCTAAGAATTTAGGAACATCTTTGTGAGAGTCCCAAAGATTATCTAAAAGACACTTCTGTTCCTCACTGATATTATGAATGAGGTACCTGAATTTTGATCTGGATTGTTCAGGAAATACTCTGAGAGTTATGCTCCCAAAGGTTAGAAACCTCTGATCTGTTCTGGTAATACTGGTTGCATTGCTCGAGGATGCCATCTGTAAAACTAAGGATATTAGCATTTATTTCTCTGGACAAATAATCTGCTAAAGTATTTTCTTTTCCTTTAATATGTTCAAATTCTACTGTATAACCATTTCCTGTTATTGTATCAACAAAATTAAGCCATCTTCTATTACTGATCTTTTTCTCATTGAGAAGCTTATGGAATTTAACAATTACTTCACAATCTGTTCTAACTGTGAAAGGTTTGAACAACCATAATTTGAAGCTATTAATGGCGTTAATAACTCCTAATATTTCACAATCTATACTGGCTAAATTCCCTTTTTCTCTATATTTTCCGCTGGCATATCTACAAATCTTTTATGTAGATTTTACAGAGTATTTGGTAGGTTTGCTAAGGAGTATTGCTCCCCATCCTTTTTCACTGGCATCTACTTCTATTACTATGTAGTCTCGTTCCAATGGTAATTCTAGCTCTGGTAAATTTTTACAAATCTCTTTGATTTTTCTGACAAGATCTATGTCCTGCTGGTTGAAATATTTCTGACCTGTTGGAGTTGTTTTACTATACAAAGGTCCTATGATTTTGCTAAGATCTTTTATGTATGGCCTAGCATAATTCAAGGTTCCTAAAAATGACTGGAGTTTCTTTTTATCTTCTATCTTATCTAGAAATTCTAAAATCTTCTGTGCAATGTGTGGTTGTAACTGGATTTTTCCTTTTCCTATTCTTACTCCTAAATATTCTATGTATTCTTTACACAATTCCATTTTCTTTTTACTAATAATCAAACCATTATCTATAAATATCTGAAATACTATCCTAAGATGTCTATAGTGTTCTTCCTGTGTCTTGCTGAAAACAAGAATATCATCAATATAAACAAGGATAAAAGAGTGATATTTTTTGAACATACTATCCATTTTCCTCTGGAAAATACTGGGTGCTGTCTTTAAACCAAAAGGCATAACAATCCATTCATAACATCCCTGAGGACATGTGAATGCTGTCCATGGTCTACTGGACTGGTCTAGCATAATCTGCCAAAATCCTGATTTGCAATCAAACTTGCTAAAGATTATTGCATCCTGGATACTATTAATAAGCTGTTTTTTGCTGGGTATGTCATAACTATCTATTTGGATATTGTCATTAAGACGCTTATAGTTTATGACCATTCGCGCTTTGTCTCTTTTGATTTCTGCATGATTTCTTACCATAAAGGCTGAACTTCTGTGTGGACTGGTACTTTCTCTTATAACCTTAAGATCTAATAATTCTTTAGTCTGTTTCTTAAATTCTTCTATATCTAACGGACTGTATACAATTTTCTGAGTGCTAATCTTAAAATCTGGGTTAATAATTTCTAAGTGTGCTAGAGTTTTGTTTTTATTCCAATGTTTGATTGGATTTTCTCCTAGAATTTGGGTTTCTTCTGCTAACCTAATTAATTCTTCTAGTCTTTCTCTGTCTGTTCTTCTCTTTTTGCGATCAAGAACCGACAAAGAGCGTTCTATTTGTTCAAAGTCTATTAGATCATACTCTATCTGGATTAACTGTTCTTCTTCTTCCATTAGCCAATCTACTTCTGTTTCAATTGTATCATCTATAGTTTCTACATATGAGTCTAAATGTGTATCTGAAAAAGGAATATCTTCTAATGACTTTTCTATTTTCTATTTTACTATCCTATTTTCTTCTGTTATTTTCTGTTTTTCTTCTATGGTTCCACCACGCTTAGCTGACAACTCTGATTCTAAATTCTGGGCATGTAATGTTTCTACTTGTAAACTACGTTTGTGAAACGTCACAAAGTGTTTGCTAAATGTGATGCTTCCATTCATACTGTCTATAAAGTTCAATCCTAAGATAAACTTATAGCTGTGGTTAATGTCTCCTATCCATACCATGGGTAGTGGGTAGGTGTGTTGTTGCTGAAGTCTGTTGGTAAATCTGATGCTGCTATTCATAAGACATGTATCATAAACAATACTGGTATTATTCATGAGATCAGCTCTGGCTATATAACCTGGTCTGGTGTAATGTTCGACTGGTATAAGATCACGGCTAATGTGACTCTTACTGGCTCCTGTATCTATCATGGCTTTAAGTTCTATAACTTTCCCTGGGTTTTTACCTCTAGCTGGTAATAAAATTTCACAATTTATTTCAATAAGACTGTTTTCTCCTATCCTATTTACTGATTCTATAATGTTACAGTGGTCTTCCATGGTTTCAATAGTCTCTAGTTGTTTTAAGGGCTGGTTTTTCTCGTGTAACTGATTTCGTAATCTACTATTTTCTATCTTGTATGTTTCTATCTCGATAGACAAGATTTCTATATTCTTTTCTAACTCACTGATCTGTTTTTCAAACTGGAATTTGGTTCGATCTAATTCTAACCTAACTGTGGCTGCTTCTAACTTAGCTTCTTGAAGGGCTAATTTTGAACTTTGGTTCAACACTGGTTGCTGTATACTGCCACTTAAATCTATCAAATCTCTATCTATCTGATGGTTCTTCTTAAGACAAAATTTACAAACATTTTTCCTACAAATGTCACATACACTTCTAAATAATCTAAAAGGGTAACCATTGCATTCTGAGCAAGGTTCACTATCCTGACCTATATTATGTTGCCACTGGTGTGTACATTCTATGCAGGGACTTTTAATCATAAAAGTATATTCTGGTATATAACTGGAAAGTTCATCTTCTGAACTACTGCTGCTATCACTCTCTAATTCTTCTAAGAAATTTATTTCTTCTGGTTCTGTACTGATTAGACTGTATATTGATTCTGTATCACTATCTTCTAATCTCATTTCTATAAACTCAATATTATCAAAATCTTCTAATTCTGCTATAAGATTTACTTTTTCTGTGGTTTTCTGGTTTTTCCCTTTATTAGGGCATCTGTTGGCTAGATGATCTTCTGAATCACATATAAAACATTTACATTTACGATTTTGAGTTGACTGGACTTTCTTCCTAAAATGTTTTTTAGGTTTTGGCCTAAACTGTTGTTTACTAGGTGTTTGCTTATAGGATTGGCTCCTCCTATATTTCTTTCTGGGATAATAACCATGTTTCTGGTAACTATAGTTATACTTTCATTTTGTCTGGGCTATTTTCCTATTATACTTATTGGCTTTCTTCTGGTATTTATAGAATTTGCTTTTCTTTTTCTTTTCTTTGCCATATCCATACTGTTGTGGAGTATATATGACCTGGCTACAAAAATTCAACTTGTTTTTCTTTATACCTTTATGGATTTCAAGTGTGGTGCACTTGTCTCTAAGTACTGCAAATACAAACTGGATTCTAGGACCAATTCCTAGATGCTGGTTTTCGTCTCCATTAGTAACTTTCCATTTTTCCCATATTTCTTCTCCTAATGGGCCTGGAAGTTTCCTAAAGAATTTGTTACTGATTTCTGAGTCTAATGCTCTACCTGTTTGTGATGCAAGAGCTATAAAGTCATTGCAAAAGTTGACTATGTATTTCCATTTATGTAACTTAAGCTGTTCTAACTGTCTTATTGCTACCTTCTGGTATGTTGTGTTTCCTCTATTAGGATCTGCTCCTATTATCAGGGTTTTGACTAAACTGGTAAAATTATAAACATTTGGTCCTTGGGCTACTAAAGTTGCGTATTGGGGTTCAAAATCTCTCTTATAAGCTTCTATAACTCCTTTTGCTGTGTCTCCTAAAAATGACTCACAATATGACCACATCTCTGTTGAAGAGTGCCAATTGGTCATTTCCAAAAGTTTTCTGACTAGGGCTTGTTCCCATCTGTCTATAACTGCTTTATGAAACTGGGGATCAAATGCTGCTATATCAAGCATTAATCCTGTTCCTGCTTGTGCCATGAGTGATATATCTCTATCTACTGGTAACCTTTTCCCATAGGTTCTGTATTCTAGTTCTTGGGCTGACGGCTCAATTCTAGATCTACTGATTGGAATGTTTCCCATTTCATATACTTGATTTGGGATTACTGGTGGTGTATTGTCATATGTTTCCATTTTGACTTCTACCATATGATTTTCTATATTCTTAACTGGTGGTTGAAAATATTTAGATCTGGGATCTGAGTGGCAAAACATATCTTCAACTGAAAGATTGTTTTTCTTACTAGGATCATATTCCATGAATTTTTCTTCTAAGACAAATATATTATTTTGTAATAAATATTGTCTCTGGAACTTGGAACTGTCATCTAATTCGGGTTGTTCATACTCAAGTTTCTGGGTATAGTATCCTTCTAAGATCTGATAATCATAATAATCTAGATCAGGTTTATAAACTGGTTCCAAAAGTTCTTTTAATCTGATTATGTCAGATTCGCTGAATTTAACTAATTGATCTAGTGTAAACTGAGGTTGTTCATATGCCATATACATATGCTCTGTCTCTGCATCTGAACTTCTGGCACATTCTGTGTGAATAGAGCTACCTACATCTGAATGTCTACCTGCTGAGACATAATTACTGAATCTAAGATTAACTTCTCCTAAACTGTTGGTATAAAAACTGTTACTGCTGGGCCTTAATTGTTGCTTGGGCAATAAATTTGTGACTTTCCATTCGAGTCCTGCTAACATTTCTGAATCTCGTTTCTTGGCTTCTATGACCTGAATACCTCTGGTTCCTAAAGCTTTCAAAGCTTGGTCTGTTCTAAGCTTATACCTGGTATTACTATGATTACTTAATTTTCCTACAAAATTAACACAAACTAGAAGATTATGCATTTCAGGGATCATGTGATATCCCTTTGTCTTAATAGCTATACGAATATACTGATAAAATTCGTCTAATTTCATTTGGAAATCTGGTACGCAATAAACAATTTGGCAATTACTATTCATATCTAATTCCATGCTTCCTATTAAAGCTTGTTCCTGGTTTGTGAATCTTTGATCAAAAATCATGACTAATACTTTGGTTCCTAATTCTTGCTTAGCTAAACCTTTGATTCCTATGGTAATCAAACCTAGGTGAATAAGTCCTAACTTTAACTGTTTAAGCTCATTGAAGCTTCTTGGGGTGATCATTTCTAAGATTTCTGTCTAATCCTCTGTTACAACACTGACTGGTTTTTCATGATAACTATTGTAAGTTCTAACACCTCTGTTAAAGAAATTCTGTGATCTATACAACACTGCTGGACTTAATAATTCTAGACTGTGATTTCTGAATCGATCTAACTGGATATCTGGATCTATAAGTCCTTCTATTCTATTTTCTTCTACTGGCTGTTTTCCAAATATTTTATCGAGTAAAGGAATTCCACTAACTTTGGTTTTACTGCTAGATGCCATTATTAGGTTTCTGAAGATTGAGATGACTGAGGAATTTCTGGTTTCTTACCTTTGTTTGGGTCTGGAGTACCAAATATGTTATAATAAAAGGTATGATTTTGTAAAGACCCTTTGGATCTTTTGGGCTCTAGATGTCCTGTTGAGGCTGATAAACTAATCTGGTTTATTTTAGAGGTTAGGGCTTCTAAAGCTTTATCTTCCTGGAGCTTATCTACTTTGATAGATAACTGGTCTAATCTATCTGATACTTCTGCTATTCTATGGTTAAGACTTATCAAAAGTTCAATAATTGTGTTATTTTGCTTGATAAGTGTCTCGTCAGTTTTTCCCGTTGGCTTGAAACTGGATAATCCATTAGGATCTGGTTGAATTCTTCCTGAATGTTCTAATGCTAATTTATAAAATAAGTTATCACAACTATTCATTCCCCATTGGCTAATTTCTTAACTTCTTCTAAAAGGATTTCTATTTTTCTTAGTTTACTATCTAATTCTGTCTTGACCTTAACTGAATTCTGTTTTATTCTGTCTACTTCTATCTTAAGATTTTCAACTAAATTTCTAGTTTCTGTTTCTATATCTTTTGGCTGGGTAGTGTCTAACTTGCTGGTCAGATCTATTATATCCTGTTTGCAGGGTAATTTATCTGATATTATAAGCTGTTTTTCTTCTAACTTACTAATTCTCCTTAAAATTTCTGAATGTAACTCCTTGAAATTGTCTAAATTTTCTGACTGTTTATTAGATCTGGATCTATTAAGAGTTTCTAAAATCTGAGTGGTATGCTCAAGAGATTTTTCTGAGAATTCTATAAACTGGCTTTTGGTTACTATGTTACCTTTAACTTCTAGGCTAAATTTTTTATCTAAGCTACCGCTAAGTTGTTCTACTAGCTGGAAACCTGTTTTAATTTGGATATTCTGTTTTGACTGTTGAGATCTAATTTCGCTTAAACTAGGACTAATTGCTTTTAATAAATCATTGATCATAACAATACTATACTAACAATAAACTAAATAACAATAATCTAAGAATCTTTAATATGGCTAATTGAATTAACAAATAGTACTGAAGGCTCTGATACCAATTTTTTACTGGGTATTACTGGGTACTAGTAAATTAAAATGCGGAAATAAAAGTACAAAGGAAAGGAATTAAAAGTACAAACGAAAGGGGTCCTAACTGAAGTTATTCAAAAGCTCTGGTAAAGTGTTTTAAAGGTACTGTAATTTGCCTATAAGTTTCTTGAAAACTATGGTCTAAACTGTAATTTCTGTATTCTTTCGCTCGTGGTAGTACTAACCACACACAATCTTTTTCTTGCTGTCCTGTTTTTTAAGTCGTGGGTGGAGAGCCTGCTTCCTAGACTTTCTCGAAATGTTAATGGGTCGAATTGTCAAACAGTTTTTTTTTTTTTGGGTAAATAATTGTCAAACAGTTACGCTGTCCAAAACTGGATTCAAACATTTTCAGCTACCATTTTTGTTTTCTTCTATGTAAATTCCAAAATCTTTTGGAGAAATACATTACACATGCTTGATGTCTGCTAAGGAACATACGCAATCTCTCTTCTCTTCTCTCTCTCTCTCTCTCCAGAACAGTTGTAGCAGAGAGACCAAGACGCAAACGGAACGAATGCATTTGTCTTGGTCCGGATTTTTTAAATACAACGGTGATACGACATCATTCTGCTAATGTGGTGCAATGAACTAGTAATTATTTGCTAATGTGGTGCAATGAACTAGTAATTATTTTCAACCATGTATGAATCCGGATCCGCGCAGCTATGATGTGGTGGTTAGTGGGATCCATGTAACCACCCACAACATGTGCATAGTGGGGTTAACATGAACACCTGGTGTTCTATTATTGGATTGCGATACCACGTCATCAGCACAATGACGTGGTATCACCGTTGTAACCAGATTCCACGTGTTTGAAAGTTCAAAGGAATCTTGGCGTTGTAGTGCTAAAGACTTTTACCAGTATCCGTTGCCTTTCTTCATCTTTCCTTTCATATTACAATCATTTTATTAGGTACTAAAAAGTAGAGAAGACAATACTAATAGTAACAAGTTTTACTACTCCAGTTGAAAATGTTGAAAAGTTACATACACCTTGCAACCATATTTTTTATATACCTTTTCGTTTTAGAAGCGGGGGTTGCTATGAACAAACACAGTACCGTGCCCCATCTTAAGACCGGAAATCTACCGAAAACCCAATAGAAACAAATGAACGAAAGAATTCTTCTCAAGCAGAGCACCTCTTCCAATCTCCAAAGAACATCTTGAATCTACAAACCCTAAATTGAGGCGTAGATAAACTTCATCAAATGATTTCTCAGTTTCCTGATCAACAAACCATTTTAATCCATTATCCACGCATTCAATCTTAAAGTAA
Organism: Rhododendron griersonianum; assembly: GCA_018127125.1. Taxonomy (NCBI): domain Eukaryota; kingdom Viridiplantae; phylum Streptophyta; class Magnoliopsida; order Ericales; family Ericaceae; genus Rhododendron; species Rhododendron griersonianum. The sequence continues at coordinate 38,639,705 of CM030795.1, read as the reverse complement.
CTTCCTGATAAGTTGTAACTCAACAGATCTCCGATGAATCAACTTTGGCTCCAGAGTTTCTCAGCATAAGCTTTCTCATCTTCCTTCTCCTCTGTAAAGAAATCCGATGCCACCGCTATATCATCTTCATCATCCGGGACCTCTTCGTCCATCACTTCTGCTGCAGCTGATTCCATAAACACCTGTCTCCCTCCATCCACCAGTGCTTCTCTCATGGCCTGTGCCGTTGCCGGTGTGTCACTGGTTTTATATTTCGGGGCGGGCACAACAAATGGCAGTACAATATCATCCAAATTTGCAGTCTTATGTTTGGAACTAGCCGTTGAATCTGGTGGCGGAACAATGAAAATGATACCAAGCTCGTAGTTACAAATGTGAAGTCTCGAACCCAGTACAGAATTTGACTTCACAGCTCCAACGGCATTAATCTCAATTGACTTGTAAATTGGACGTCCCCAAGCAGCTGCGCTGAGGTTATGTGACCCACTATACACCCATCCAAAGGATGACGAATCCTTCTTAGACTGGAAGCGTCTTCGGGCCACCTGCTTTCACCAATCATTCTCTCCTCTATTATATTTCTCAAACAAGCAATAACCCAAGAAGCAACCCTAAAAGTTACGAAATACTGAAACCTAGCACCCTAAAAAGTTCAATATTGGAGGAAGTCAAAACCATGACGCCCCAATCTTTGTGATTGAAATCATTCATGCGCACATGAAACCCCAAAGCATGACCTTAATTAGCACAAATTGTAGATTTATTATAAACAAACTCAATTTGAATACAAAGCAATCTTGTAAGGGTCTAAAATTAGACAATCAGAGATGCATACATATTTATTTACCTTGACATGCATCGGATGATTAACTCTATCGCTGGGATATGGAATTGCATTACGAAGAATGTCAATGTTTCTTAACCTTTGCCATGTTTTCTGTAAAAGAATAGGATTAGGCAAATTACAACTTGTCCACAGAAAAAGTGATTATTAGATATGGAGTAAAAAGTAACAAGCTTGTCTTTGCTACCATAATAAAGGAGAAATTACAACTGCAAAGCACACTTCTCTATATTCACTGCGACCTTATTGGTGTGACGGTTGAAAATCATCATTAATGACTGAGTATCCAAGAATTCAACTGCAAAAGGATACAAATTTGAGGTTTCATCTAAAAAGTAAGGATACCTGCGAGAAGCACAGAAGGTATTTTGATGCTAAGATTCCACAACTTGCATTTTTCACTCTTTGAATTGTGGGAAAGATGATTCTAATGGATGGATTTTTTAACTCTTGACTTGCACTCCAGCAGCCCCACTGTAAAGACCAACAATAAATTACTGAATGCAAATCTGAATAACTTGGACGTATTTCACCTTGTTATCTTGCTACACAAAATCTGAATAAGTTTCTTACATCTGGATCGGACTCCTCAGACTCAGGGAACTGTGCCGCTGTCTTTCCAGCCGCTGCTGAAAATGCAGCCAAAAACTGTGGATTGACTGACCCAATTGAGGATGCACCTTGACAATAAAACAGATAACTAAGTACAAAGATAACTCTCTTTCAAACTTTTGATGAAGTAAGAAAATACTCACAGAACAGAAAATCAGTTTCCAGATGTTCTGGCCATTTGTAATGACTCAAAACCTTGGACAAAACAAAAACAAGTACAACGAAAACTGCGTCAGATTAAAGGCAACAAAGGATGAGATGGCTGTTTGGAAACAGGAACAAATATATACTGAATTTGCAAGGAGCATGGGTAGTTTCAAATATTTTTTAAACGATCAGGGAATTTATTAAAGCTTCAAAAAAGATCGGTGTGAACTTCTGCTAATCCTTGACCCATACTGAACATTCCTAATAGGAAAAAATACACTGAAGCAAGATAAACTTAAGTGTCATTTTGCCAAAGAAGGGAAAGAAAGAAAGGGATGACTTAGTGCCTAGATGAGACAGACACAGTATCTTGTACCACATTTTTGACAAACTAATCCAGATCCATATTAACAATTTTTGAAAGCTAAAACGGTTTGCATAATGTACATACCTAAATATGCAATCCACAAATCCAAAATTTCCAACTACTGATGAAGTAAAGTAAGTAATATATCCCAACTCCACGGGCTCCACCAACAAAATTATGAGTGAACAAAGTGTGGATGAATTCGAAAAAAGGTTTCTCATTAGTAACGCAAGGGACAATGGAAGAGAGATCGAGAACAGGGGAAAGCAAGAGGGGCAGATTTCTCATTAGGATCTAAAGAGTACCCAGTACCCACCTTTTCCTATCTGCATTCAGGGACACCTCCAAAACTAAAATAGGTGGCCCGTGGCCCAAGAACAATACAAACACCATATACAACGGAAAAAAAACTATAATTACACAAACTTCTCATTACTATTACCTCTTGAAGTCGCCAGATGCCTGAGGACCTTTGCATTGATGCAACTAATGAGCATATGGCAGAAACTTGTTCAGACTGCACTATCTTTGACATGTCTGAAAAGGCAGGTCCCTGCAAAAGACAACACCAGCTTGACAGATGACCACACTAAAACTTGGCATCAAACCTAAATCCATCGGTAAATACCCTGCAAACTCAACATGACAGAAAAACGATCCAGTGAATGGCTTAAACGTCATACCTGCGACACATACAATATCATTTGTACTTTGCTGGTGCTTCCATCTAATGCAGTAGCAAGGACTTCTTTTGGATAGACACATCCAGAAAACCTGAACAGGCCTATATCTGACAAAGGAGCAACCCACTTTGCGACATTTCTTGGCAGAAATCCAAGTTGCACGCAATCTAGTACAAGAAGTGAAGCAAACAATTAAAATCCAGGAACAATGGCATAGTAACCAATGCGTAATGAGGAAAACATCTGCATGCCTCCAGTACATGCACAATAGTATAAGAATTACAAAGAAATGAAACATAGAAGCACTTTGATGTGCCTCATATAAGGACTTGCACTCAAGCAATTGATTTTGGGTCCAACGAAAACTTCCTGAAGGCAAGCGAAGCTAACGGCAAGCATTCATAGATTTCAAACATGAAGCCTATTCATCTTTATGTACTAACACTATATTATGTTAGTGTTCTGCTCAAGAAACTTGTACTCCTGACATCATCACTTGATAAACATGACTAAAAATCCACTTCAAAATGAAAAGCCTAATATGATCAAATTCTGCACTTCTCAAGCTATCATCAAACTGGAAAAAAAAAAAGGGTCATCTTCCTCGAGACTTCAATTGAAATCAAATAAAAAATGATTTTGGTGACAAGCATATATTTGACTGCCATATTTGCCACAATCCTACTTCGGATGCAGAGGTATAGCAAAAAATTAAAACTTTCACAGCTTCTGCTCAGTTCTGATTTGCCATGAATATGAGTTAACAATAGTGGTCCTGCTTATTTTAAGCTTCACAATAGAGATTTTTCCAACCTGCAGTACTTACGCAACTTTCCACTCTTGGAGCGCAATAACCCCTTTATACTTCAGAAACATATCAACATAAACTTATAAACTTATGGCTCCTGAAAACTTGATAGCGCAAACATTATCAAATAGTTGTCATGATTTCATTATGATTCAAGTCCTTATTTCTCCAACTTGTACTAGTCCCCTTCACACTCTAAACAAATGTGCCATTATAGTACTCAAGTACTCAACTGCTAGCCCAACAAATAATGCAGATACTACCATCCATTCGTGTACGTATCACTATCAATCTACAACCACAAACTAATTGTGCAGAACAATTGTCAAGTTGAATGCTTCCTGCACCCATGGCATGCTTTCAGTTGGGGCATAACTTCTTGTTCTTCGGCAGGACAAAGTGACAAACAATTCATATTTGGGCTGAATGGTCTAATTTGTTATATAGCACATTTATACGTCATCTATCAAATAAAATAAATCTTTAGGACTCAATCATCACTGCAAGTAGTGCTAAAGCTACGTTGTACATGGCATGATTTGCCCTCCAAATAGATGCACAGTGAGTTTCCCTCAATATGATTTAAAACTTTCTTCAGTTTTCTGAACACAAATGTGATCGCCAATACTCGAAAATATAAACAAATTCAAACGAAATAGCACTTTTAAAATTTGGGCAAGCACATGTTAGGCAGAGACATGTACCTCCCTGAGAGAAGTCTTCTGGATTAGGAACAAGAATGCTCACAGCATTTGCATCAGCTGGTATATTTCTGTTTCTTCTTAATAAAATCTCCAACATCCCATTTGCATTCTCATGACATTTCGCTATGAAAGAAGCGAGTTTCTTTATCTGTGCCCCATTTGAATCAGCTGAAGTGCGAAAAAGATGGCTCAAACCAACTACAGAAGTTTCAACAGACCCTAGCACCTTCCCACCTTCTGACCGTGATGCACATGTGTTACCCTGCCAGGGAAGTAACAGATGCAGATCAATACGTTACCTCATCAAGCAACAAATTCTAGCAAAAAAAGCACCAAAATAATTGACTCTTCCCAATTATTGTTTTGTAGAAGTGTGTGTGGGAATTAGAAAGGAGAAAGTACATGCAGGGTCCCCATGGCTGAAACAGGGAATGAACCAGAGGCTGGAAATTGCCAACCTAACGAATAACCACGATAAAGTACGACAACATTACGAAGTCCTACGGACATATCTGCAACAAAAATCTGGATCAAGTAGCTGGATTAAAGCCTTGGCCAGATGGACCAGATGAAATCCTGCCAAACATTCTAGCTAATAAAGCCATAAAGGGTACATATGACTCCGTATTTTCTCTAAAGGGTAAAGGCTCAAAAATTTAGCTGGCTTTCAAAGTTTCGAAATCAGAATCCTCATGGACCAGAACATGCCACCATTAAAACGCTGAGTTAGTCATGCTTGACGTCATACTTTAACACAATGACATCTAACTTTGATTAAGGGGATAGTGAAACATCCATTATCTATAAAACAAAATAAGATTTAACAATGACCTCCTAGGAGCTCTCCACTTCAAGCTAGAATCACACACCACAAAAATGATGAATGCAGTACTCACAGGTAAGAAGTACATGGATTTCAAGATAGAAGGTGCTCTGAGAGAATGAATTCCTGGTACTGAAGCAACCAGATGGCCAACTGCCCCCTTAAAGTCATATTTAGTCAATTCTAGGATCCAGTGGGCCTGACTTGGTACATCAGCAAGGAGAGATGCCATAAATCCAGCCAGCTGAGCAGCAAAATCAGAATTTGAGCCTTGATTTATGTCCCCGTCAGGGAATTGCGTAAAAAGAGATAAATTATCATGTCTGCTAGAACGAGGGAAATCTTGCCACCAAACTGTATTTGTCACACTGTTCCACTGCAGAATCCACAATACAATATGAGAGACGCTTCATGGAGGATGGTCACTATAAATGAGGGTGTGTGGCTGCAGAACAATCTAATCTATAAAATAACAAAATATACAATCAGCAGGATAATGCTATTTATGTGAGAAAGGACTTCCACAGGACTAAGGGCACAAAACTCAACACATGCCCTATGATCCAAAATTATTTCATGCAAGACCCAAGCAATCTGATTTCCACTCAACCATCCAAACTGCGGGAACATAATAGAAAAGATAATTGATAGAGATAGAACAGGTCCTTCACCACGATTTCGCAAATTAAAACATAACAAATGCGAAGAACAGTAAATATTACCTGTTTTGCCCCCAAATTTGCAGAAGTAATGACAACACGGATGCTATCCTCTCTTTGTAACACAAGCAATTTTGGATGATGGCAAGCGATGCCCGATTTCCTGCGGTCTTTACCAAAGGCTACAACCTCAGGAAATGGAGGATACCTACATATCATAGTTAGGCTATATTACGGAAATCTCAGAAGTTCACATGCTTCAACAACTTCAGCAAGTTCGTTTCACAAAAGTGAAAACCTTTTGCTCCTTTTGATAAGTAGAATATAGCAGAACATGCAAAGTAACTTACACGACGGCTAAGTTTGGAAAATCTGACAAAGGCACAGAGGTTCTTTGATCGGGGCTTGAACTCCAACACCTCTCACGGTTGTGGCATGCAATTGTCACTGGCAGGTGGACTGGAATCTCACAACATGATAAAAACCTACCATGTCAAAACCCTTAAGATTTGAAAGACAAACATGTGTTGTTTATTTGTCTGTGTATATGTTTGTGTCCATAAACATCAATTAGCTCAAATCTGTGCAAGTGTGCATACCCTCACGAAAAACAAAGCAATTTTCTGATCTTTTGGCATAACATTCTACAGTCAATTGGCGCGACAGAAATCTAATCAGAAATATTTAAGTTCGTTCTTTCAACTAGGGAACTAAACGAAGAAAGAAATGGAAACAGCAATCGAAGACAGTAAATTTACCACAAGATATCGACTGTAAAAGTTGCAACAAATATCCGTAGAAGGCTTTCAACGGGATAAAGAAGCTCTGGCAAGGAAACAACAGCATGATCGCCCAAAGAATCATGGCCAATAGACTGAAGGCGATTCAGATAAAACCTATTCCCAGGTGGTGAAATTGAAGCCCTTCGGTTCTCACCCTGCGAACCCCCATGAAACTGAGTATTCTCTTTCACCACTGGATCCAAAACCGACATCTTAGGTTTACTGTTGGCAACACCATTTCCCATAAAAGCCTCAACATCTTCCGCTTGTTGTAAATGGTTACCATTTCCATTGTAACCCTCAGAGGAAGGGTTCACCTCAGAAACCACAATTGTCTCTCTGTGACAAGTAATTGAATTCACCTGGACCTTATTTCCATTTACAATTTCCACTCTCTGGTCATCACGCAAGCCCTCACCAGCTGGTTGTTCAGCTAGAGCACCACCTCTCAGCTCCGGCACACCTCCCACTTGACACTCAATATCTTTGCTTGACACCAAAAATGCCAAAACACTATCCAGTCTAGCCAAAATACTATTGCTTTTCTGAATGCACCATATGGGGTCATTGCTATGCATTATCTGTCTGCACTGAGTTAAAAGCAAGTTGACTCTCCCAGTTACTCCACCACACTGTCTAGGGTACAAACAAGACAAACTCCGGTCGAAAACCTCCTCCACGAAAACAATTCTTTGCACAACAAACCCAATTTGAACCCCAAATCCACAACCCCTATCCTTTCCACAAACAAGCGAAACCTCATCGCCCGCACCCAACTCAGCAACTTCCCCCCGGCCTATTCTAACCCCATTAACAAACACCCCATTCAAAGAAACCCTAACCCTAGTAGAACCCCCACCACTAGAACCAAACCAAAACACACTATCACATATACATATCTTTCTATTCAGAGCATCAAATAAAATCTGGCAGTGCTTCTTACTCACTCTACGGTCTTCGAATACTGAATCGCAGTGCTTGCGCGACCGGCCGATGGTGTAGGGTTTGTACGGCCCAAGACGGATAGATTCCAATGAAGAATTGGAGCAGGTTGAAACCAGAGGCAATCCAAGTGGTTTTATATGTACAGATGCTGTATTGAGAAGTACGTGTTTATGCTTCTTACGAGGCAATACGGGTATATCAGAATTGGAAAAATGATCAAATCGATGTCGCTTGCTACGAATCAAATCAGAATTTTTCATATCAGTACATAATAAGAATCAAAATCAATGCACAATTATGCAGATATATACGTAATTACATATATATGCGCGGGAATTATGAATATGATGAGAGAGAAGATAACAATTGGTACAATCAATGAAAGAATGAAGAATATAGAGAGGGTGAAGAAGAAGATCTATGAAAGAATGATGATTAGGGTTTGGCCAATTTATTTCAATTTTGTTTTCCCTCCTGATTCACCTGAAGCGCGCTCTTTCCGTGTTGGGCCTTGAGAGTTTTATTTGGGCTTTTTGTTATGGGCTATAAAGTTGGGCCGGCCATGCAATCATCCAAGCTCATTCATGACTATTAGAAGGGCTTAAACCAGGAGGCCCTCAAGATTTATTTATTATTGTAGAGAGTGGATGAGCATTGCTCATGGCACCACATAGCCATCTGCAGAGGACTCCACTGCACCTATATACGTCTAGGCTGAAGTTGAGGTCTCGGCGCATGCGACGAGCGATAAATAATGTTTAGCCCCACCAAAAGGCTATGAGGAGTTTAAATTCAGAGAATCGACTAACAGAACTCTGAGTTTTCCATTTAAGAAACCAATCAAGTGGAGGTAAAAGCCTTCTCATTTAAGATACCATCATCGATTCATCATATAGGCTCTGTTTGTTTTGATGTAAAATATTTTTTCAAAAAACAAAGTTCAAACTTTTATTTTTCGGTATTTGGTTGACACTTGAAAATATTTTCAGAAATCAACAAAATAGTGTAGAGAGAAGGGGGGGGGGAGGTGGCGGCTTAAATGGTGGAGAAATATGAGAATATTGAAATTGAACGTGAGTCAAGACTGACGATCGAGTTTCGGAAAATAAATTACGGAAGATTTAAGAGTAAGTCATTTTCATCCAATTGATGAAAAATGTTTTACATGTAAAATGTTTTCCTAATTTTTTACAAAACTAAACACTGAAAAATAGGCAAAATATTTTATTGAAAAATATTTTACGCCCAAACAAACGGAGGCATATAGTCTCTGATTTTTCGTCTAAAATATAATGGCGTGTTTTGACCGTTATTAATAGAGGTGGCAATCTCAACCCATATTTCTTAACCCGCCCAAATTCACCCACTTATAACCCAATTCAACTCGCCCATATTGTATAATGGGTTGATATGGGTTAGACCCATATAAACCCATATTTACATGGATTTAGATGGGTTAAAAATTGGTTCAATATGGATTAGACCTAAAATACCCATTCCTGCACAAAAGTTAATCGCCTCCTGTACCGGACCAAATTCGGTCTTCTTTATTCACTTCAATCAGATTCCCTTACAAATTCTCTCCCTCTCTCTCAAAGACTTTGGCTCCGTTCAGTTGTCAGGAATGTTGTATTGGAAAGTTATTCTCATAAAAAGTTAAGTAAAGTAGAGTAAAGGAAAAAGAAATCTATTTTCCTGTGAGTGTTTATTTGACAAATTTTTTTTGCAGAAAAACTAAAATTTAGTGGTTCATTTGCCAGGAAAAGACACTTATGAGAAACTTCTTTATTTTTATTCTTATGGCTATTTTTAAATAAAAGTAACTTTGAGAACTAAATAATAGGCTATCATATTTCAAAAATTAACACATACGGAAAATATATTTTATCTAATGCAAAGTCTTAACATGAAATGAAAAAATCAACTTACAATTCTTTATTCAATTTGCTATTTTCTGAATGGTTATGCAAATCCCTCATTTAAATTGACATCCTCTAATAATCAACCGTACAAATGAAGTTTAAAAAATAAGTAGATGATAACTAAATAAACAAATGTTAAACAACCGTGCTTGGTTAGTTGCCGATACAAAAACTCACTGATAATTAGTTAGTACAAAACAAAATTGAACACTAATGACAAGATAAAAAAATACTTCCAAAAAAAATAAACTACCAATCTTTTTCTACAACAATTATCTCAGAAAGCACCATAGTAGTCGAAATTATTGTTGCTCACATAAATCTTAAAGTGCCTTTCTAAGAACCTAATTCGTATTTTTTTGGTATTGGCGTCATTTACTTTTTTTCTTACCCGCCAATTATTTTGGCCTCACAATGGAGAAAACTTTTCCCGTGACACAAAATCCTATACTTTTGGCCGGATCACTTTTGCAATAAAGTAAATCTTGCAGGAAAACTTAAAAACATGTTTCCCACAACTTTTCTGCCAACTAAACACTACAAAAGTTATGGGAAAGTTGATTTTCCCATCATTTCCTGGCAATTGAACGGGGCCTTTTCGAAAGAACTAAACTAAAACAAATATGGATTTGGCAAGTTAAAATGGCCTAATTTTTTTTTGTCTTTAATCAAGATTTTTTCGTATTTGATAAATTTGCGCTAAACTTTTGTGAATTAGTGATTTGTCTCTATTTAAAAAATTATGAGTTTCGATAATAATTTTTTACTTTTTCGACTCATCTCGTTGAGACGAATCAGTAAGTTTTAAGCTTTATTGTTTTCCGTCCTTAGTAAATTTACAAGCAGAGCTCCAAGAATCTAAATAAATAACGACAGAAAACAAGGGAAATAGAGAGCAACCTCGGAAAACAATTCATCGTCACCATCATCATTCCAACCGCCATCGTTGTCATCGTATTCGTCATCATAATAGTTGTCGTAGCACTTTTGAGTCTTCAACAGTGTTACGGAGTATAAGTTTTATTTAGGCTTCATTTAAACGTATTTTTTTTTTCGTTTTGTGTGTTTTGTTTTGAATTTTTTTAAGATTTGAGCGATATTTTTTGAATATTAATCATTCGTCTCGACGAGAGGAGTCTAAAAAGTACAAAATTATGACCGAAAACAAACAAAAAAAGTTCACTACTAAAGACGAATTTAAAAAAACATCAAGCAGTTGTCATATTTGTCTAACGTGTCGTCTTATTTAAATTTTTTCAACATCGGTCCATATTTTTATATTTTTCTAATTTGTCTCATCGAGATTAACGATTAATCCCAAAAATTACAACAAAAAGTTTACGAAAAAAAGAAAGAAAGAAAGAGGGAAAACGGGGACGGGGGAGAAGAGAAAATGAGAAGGGGGGGGGGGAGATTGAAAACGAGTCGGGTGGGTTTGGGTTTGATTTGCCCATACCCGACCCGACCCGTTTCAACCAGTTTACTATTTGACCCATATTTGATCCGCGACCTGTTTCAATCCGTCCCAACCCGCCCATTTGCTACCTCTAATTATTAACATTATCACAAGTTCGCTCCAACTTACTCGGAGCAGCAATCTCAATGCATTGCATTATTTTTTTGTTTTAACGATTTGGTGTCCGGATCAGCTTATGTGCACCTCTACTAATCTTCTTCCTGATCCGATCAACCCTGAATATCAATTGTGTGGAGACACGGGCGAAACCAGGAATTTTGGTTAGTGGGGTTAAAAATTAGATTCATATGCAATATATTTTTTCTACGCACAAGTCTAAAAATAACTAAATTAAAAGGTTAATTATAAGATCGATATGCACTAATAATTCATTTTTGCCTCATAATTTGCCCCAAAAGACTTGTTATATTTGAAAAATAATACACAATAGTCTCATTTATAGCACTATCAACTCTCGAAAAGAAGAGAACATTTGGGATTTCTACGCACTTAAAACAAGTTGGGGCAATTTATAGATTTTTTGTGGGGTCAAAATAGTTAAATTATACCTATTTCTATGAAAATTTGGGGTCAAATTGGTAAAAATGGGATAAAAATTATACCAATTCCTACGAAAATTTGGCAGCCAATGGGGTCGGCCACCCTCCCTAGTATCCATGTGTCTCCGGCCCCTGTGTGGAGAACAAACTCACTAAACAACCGAACTAACCATCGGGGCTCAATGCATGCATATTGTCTTCCATGGTAGTAGGTACGTACCCGCAAAACCAATGTTGAAAAGTCGTTACAATACAAAAATAGTGAACAAGATGCCTACCTTATCAAAATTGGGAAAAATTATTCAGCAGTACCCTGGTATACCGCTCATACCACATGAAAGTTGAATTCACTAAATACGATTGGTCAACATTGACTTCAACATATACCATATTATATAGGTACATATACGTAAACCCATTGAGGAATTTTTGGGTGCCAGGCGGGTACCATGTGGCGGTACCCGTCGGCGATCCCAGCCTTCCAAACGTGTTTTTGACAGTCTAAATTTATTTTCTCTCTCTCTCCTCACCCGACCACTCTCTCTCTAAAATTCGGATCGTCCAAAACACGCTTGAATAACTGGGATCGGCAACAGGTACCCGCCCGGCGCCCCCAAAAGCTTCTCAAACGCATTATTAGAAGCCTATGCGTGCACACTGGAAGAATTTGAAAAATCGGCACCGCGTTTCCCGAAAAGGACCTCCCTGCACTCCGAGTCAACTCAAAGAAAGCAGCTCTACACGTTGCCACCCCCTATGGCTCCATGGATTTTTCAAACTAATTCTCGATGTTGACCTCTGATAGAAAGGGTGGAACTTCACCTACCAATACACACACATATTTTCACATTCGGAATTACAATTATCACATGCAAATAGCTTGAGAGCTTTGTTATTATTTTAATTGAGAACCCCGTAAATGGGCCGTCGAGCCTCAACTATAATCATGGCACTACCCAGCAGAAGTTAAAAAGCGGGCAAATATCGAGTTGTTCTATAAATTTTTTCACTAGCAGTAAGAGTTGAATCTGTGAGCTTGGAATGCTCCGACTTGACCTAATTAAAAAGAGATTTATAGTTGTTGTAACATCAAGAAATGAATATTTGTAGATGAATATAAAGATCATACAGCCGGAGGTACCACGTGGCATCCAAAACTTTCTCTACCACCATGTACATTTTCATTTTTCACAAACAATTTGCAATCACATTCAAAAAAATGGATATAGACAGTGTGTATACATACGTATATATACACACACACACCAAGCTTCTAGGGGGAGATCCCCCATTTAGCTTAGATGCGGACTTTTCATTTTTGGGTCATATTTTGATGATCAAAATCGTTCAACTTGTTTAGAACATGTTTTTAAACGTAATCTCAAGAAGTCAGCTCAAAATATGAATAGGAAGTGCTTAGAGCATCTCCAATCCAACACCCTCCAAATCTCTATTTGAGAGGATCAAATTAATCTATTTTATTTGAAAAGTAGATTTAGAGGATTGTACTATTTATCTCAACTCCAACCCAACACTCTATTTCTCAACTCCAACACATATTTGGAGGAGATCCTCTATTTTTTCCTTCATCCTCTATATTTAGAGCATCTCCAATCCAATACTCTATTTGAAAGTATCAAAATACTCTATTTTATTCATAAAGTGATTTTAGAGGAAATCACTATTTCTATTTACTCCAACCACAAACCCTCTATTTTTTTCCTCTAAAATAGAGGAGGCTTGAGAGGATGGGTTGGAGAAGTTCCATACTCTCAAATGGAGGAATAGAGCATGAGTTGGAGATGCTCTTAGGATACAAATGCCATTTTAAAAGGTGAATAGTATTATAGATGAGATCCTCCATATTTTCTCTCATCCTCTAAATATGGAGGATCAAAATCTCATCTTCTCAAATAGAGGAGGCTTGAGATGATGGGTTGGAGGAGTTTTATACTCTCAAATGGAGGAATAGAGCATGAGTTGGAGATGCTCTCTCCAATCCAATACTCTATTTGAGAGTATCAAAATACTCTATTTTATTCATAAAGTGATTTTAGAGGAAATCACTATTTCTATTTACTCCAACTACAAACCCTCTATTTTTCCCTCTAAAATAGAGGAGGCTTGAGAGGATGGATTGGAAGAGTTCCACACTCTCAAATGGAGGAATAGAGCACGAGTTGGAGATGCTCTAATGATACAAATGCCATTTTAAAAGGTGAATAGTGTTATAGAGGAGATCCTCCATATTTTCTCCCATCCTCTAAATATGGAGGATCAAAATCCCATCCTCTCAAATAGAGGAGGCTTGAGAGGATGGGTTGGAGGAATTTTATACTCTCAAATGGATGAATAGAGCATGGGTTGGAGATGCTCTTAGAGGATCAAAGTTCATCCTCCCAAATGGAGGAGAGTTTTAGAGGATGGGTTGGAGAATGTTTTTCCTCCAAAATGAAGAAATGGAGTATGGATTGGAGATGCTCTTAATCCAAACAGTTTTTCATAAAACAGTTATATGCGGGCTTTATGAAAAACTGTTTGAATCAAGCACTTTTCGGTCATATTTTGAGCTACTTTCTAGCGGGTACTCTTAAAAACATGTTCTAAACAAGTTGAACGGTTTGAATTATCAAAATATGACCCAAAATAGGAGGTCCGCATCTAAGCTATATGCGTGTGTGTAACAATAATTTTTTATTATTGAAAGCCCTAGACAATTTAAGTACACATCGAGTACTAATATTGATATCTTAAAGTTAACAACCGGACAAATATCTAGCGGGTCTCTGAAATCTTTTTTGCTAGCATTCGCAATAAGAGTCGAACTTGCAAACTTGAAAGGTATAAGCCTCTTACTTGTTGCTATGCTCCGCTCGGCCACTGAACTAATTTAAAATGGATATATAGTTGTTGTAGCATAAACGAGTAATGCTATATAAGTGGAAAGATTATACATACTGACATTCTTCCATTTATATGTGACGATGATAATGACATGTGTCATTGATTCGTTAATAAAATATCACAGTTGCTATGATAATATTGGGAAAAAGGGAATTCGATCAATATTATTGAAGATTAATTGACGTTGAAGAATTTTTTATATCTTGATTAGAAAACGAAATTTAGGTTGTTGCGCAGAAATTCTTCAACTAACGGATAACTTGAATTATCATTGACTTAAGAAAATGCTAATCTTGAAACTAAGTACTTAGTTCAAAACAGCTAAGCAAACCCATTTGCGTGAATCCATTTTGTATCGTATATTCGTATAATATTTCACGTCAGATTGTAAATGAAAATAGTCATTTCAAAGATTTACAGCATAGAAGTATTGAACCATTTTCTTTTCTTTTTTTTATGTAATTGGACAATCATTCATCTACTGATTTTCTATTAGTATCTTATAAGTCTAATTTTGGGTCTACAGATTTTCTAGATTATCCATTCTTTAAGTGGGTCCAAATTTTCAGGTAGCTAATGGTGCCAAAATTGAAAATTCCCAAACCCAATCCAATTAGCTTCCACCAAATCTCTCTCTCTCTCTCTCTCTCTCTCTCTCTCTCTCCACCAAACCCTTATGCATGCCGCGGGAGGGGAGGAGTTTCCTCCCTCGTGGGCAGAGCCGGCTTTGGACATACGCCAGTGATGCGGCCGAATCTGGCCTCCAAATTTTCATGAATTTTGTGGGCCCATATATATTTTGTACCCTTAGGTATAGGAAGGTTAAATGGATTAGCTATGTTATCCATTGAAAAAGATATGGTGTCGAAACTTGATTATAATAGCTTAATTACTACTTTTGTTGCAAAAAATGCGAGAAGGGTGATGTTTAAGTAATATATTTTGGATTAAAGTACATAATGATTATTGAGTTTTGTGTTATCATTGTTTTTAATTCTTCTAGTCTTTTTTTTTTTGTGTATTATATAATGGGCCTCAAATATAAAGTTCGCATCTGGTCCAAAAAAACTCAGAGCCGGCACTGCTCGTGGGTACATAGTTTCTTTTCGCGAGACTTTCTCATCTCTTTGGAGGCTTTGTGGAGTGTTTTGATGCGATGGTAATGAGTTTTCAAAGTGGTGAAAATTTTGTGTCGCATGATGTAGTCTAGAATGTTACGTGACTTGTATTCCCTTCCTGATGTACTCCCTCCATCCCTTTTTAAATGTCCTGCTTCGTAACTCCAACTTATTAAAAAGACATCATCATTATACCTTTCACATCAACTTTTTCCTCCACTTTCCCTACTTACCCATCATCATTACAATTTTACTCACTAACTTTTCAAAATGGAATCTACTTTTAGGGACAAAATAGACAATTCACCAACTTTTACCCACTAACTTTACAAAATGGACACTTATTAAGGGACAGCCCAAAATGGAATACTGGACTGTAATAAAGGGACGGAGGGAGTAGTACTTTTTGGGGGGACAAAATTGGTGCCAAATTCCCAATATAGATTGAAAAATGTTTATAATTCAAATTCAAAAAATATTCTCGTGTTAGTAGGTTCAATGAATGTTGAGTGGGCCATATGCTTGAGAAGGCTAGCTACAACTATACGAGTAATTCCTCTTTATATAATGACCGCAAAACCATGATTAGCGAGTAAATCCGAAGGGCTTAGCCAATTCTTGGAGCATGACAAGTCAAGAGCTCTTGGGTCCAACCGCATATTAATATTTTTTTCCCAAAGGTGCTAATCTAACAATACTGACTTTCGCCAATAAAAAAAAAGAAAAAACTTGGAGCATGACAACGTTCAATCCCGAGGTTGCAGGTCATTAATTTCCGTGCAACGGGGACAAGTACTCGACTCTTGCATCCTAATTTGCTTATTTAAAGTGTTCTCTCCACAATATCAGAGGTGTTGGCTAGATGCACCGCACCTGTGTCAAGTTTCCTTTTGCATAATATCATCGAGACCGAATGCATGCGCTGGAAACCGTCTCGTCGTAGGGATTAGACCGTTCGGATATTGCATAATTAGTTTGATCACAAATGGAAGAAATCGAAGAAGAAAAGTCCATAGTGTTAGGTTTTGAAAAGGAAAGTAGAATCTTGAATAGAGAGGAAGCTGATATGAACACAATCTATGACCAACGTAAATGTCACGAGTTGTTAACACCCAAATCCATTACTCCTAATTAATTTCACGACCAAACGGATTATTATCTGTTGAGCTGTTGTTTTCAAATTAATACTCCGTATTAACGAGAAAATAAGTGGATCAATCAAATAAATAATTAATATGTATTGAATGGATCTGTTTATTCTAAAGCACGTGCGAATTGTATGCAATGGAACACTGGAATTCCCCATCCATAGTTTTAGGGTTTCAGTTGTTCAATCCACAGTATTGAGTTTTGACCAACTTGGATCCAACTACCCTTTTTCGATCTTCTCCCCTTTTTTTTTTATCAACGAAGGTATAGAAAAGGTTGACCGAAACCGATCAATTTTACGAGGGTGTAACGGCAAGGGAATTGATTTTCGCAGTTCCCTTTTGTCTGCTTACACTACTTTTTTTTTTATTGTTTATTTTTGCGATTATATAACCAACCTTTATCTCGTTATTCCTAATTTCTAATTTTTCAACACATGAACAAGGCTAATTTTTCAACACATGAACAAGGCTAAAGTGGCCGAGCAAAAAAAACAAGGCTAAAGTTGGAAGTGCTTGTGGATAAAATGATGGTGCAAAAAGTATTTGGCTAAAGTGGATCGGAAAAGAGTATTAACAACTTAATCCATGTCTGTAGTTTGACTCCTCTTTACCCTACATAAGAAAACATGCATGAGATATACTTATTCACGGAGTCGCTGTAAAGCGAT
Organism: Rhododendron griersonianum; assembly: GCA_018127125.1. Taxonomy (NCBI): domain Eukaryota; kingdom Viridiplantae; phylum Streptophyta; class Magnoliopsida; order Ericales; family Ericaceae; genus Rhododendron; species Rhododendron griersonianum. Next base: position 38,622,552 of record CM030795.1, on the reverse strand, counting down.
TCTTTACGGAGGCGCTCAATCTCGATCATCCAAAAGTGTTTTGGACGGTCCGGATTAAAAATAATATATTACCGCTAATAGATTGAGCTCCATAAACTTTATTTATGGAAAGCTCCGTAAAGAAGTTTTTCTCAAACATACGATGATATATTATCTTACTTCTCTTCAACCAAAAAATAAAATAAAATACCATAGCTGTTAGATGAACATGAAGGTTCTAATTAATTATACGCCAGGGGCAAACACACCAAGTTTCCTAATTAGGGGAGGCCATTAAATTTGTCCGAACTTCACGGCCTTGTTTGATCGATGTTCTAGAAATGGCTAGGCGCTACTCAGATGCATGAAAAGAGAGGCGCCTAGCACCTAGGTCGACTAGTACTCGGGGACTAATCGAGGCTTGAACCGGTCCTTTTGTACCATTCATCGTCAAAATTAGACACAGAATCCCTGTCAAGAAGCTAGGCCTGGCACTAGAAGCCCACGGCTGAAGAAAAAATGTTTGGAATAATATATTGTGGACAAATAATGGGTGCCGTCATTGAGATTCAAAACAAGATACAATTCAAGCGGAATAATTTTGTTTGTTTCGTTATTCATTAAATATTTGGCATTTTCTAAATGACTTTCTAGGGACATCAAATAATAGTAGCAACCAAGCCAATTGATTGTCCGGACGGAAAAGACAAGAGATAGGATTTATCTGATGATTTCTAATTTGACCCAAAAAAAAAAAAACCTCTTCAAAAATTCAAGATCCAAGTATAGTCATATTGGCTAAATTAATTCAAGGATTAACGTTCCATTCACGGGTCAAAGACATTTCGTAAAGGCAATGCTAGCTAGCTCTAGTACTACTATCAAACTAAATTGACCTACGACGTACTTGAACAATCTTTTTTGAAAATATAGCATTTGGATGGGTTGAAATGTAAGCATATTTGAAGCTTCTATATGTCAAACATGAGGAAAAATTGCATGATCATGGAAAGTCCTTAATTGATTAATAGGTCAATAGTTTGTCTCGAATTAGTTAAACGATATCCAATGGGTTCCAAACATTCATTGTGATTGTGACAAAGGGAAATGATGAGGAAGCATCGGTTGCCTCTTCGAAATCTAAAGTGAACGCCGTGCCACCAATGTAGAATAGAAAATCGGTTGGACTAGATCTTCCGGTCATCTAAGTCTTCGGTCCAATCACTATCGCTATGTCCCCTAACCAGTACCGGCCACCGATCACCTCGGCGAATCCGCATGCATGCTCTGAGGGCTGAGCATGTACCACGTACCGATCACCCCGGTGGTGAAGAACCCTAGCTAAGTGGTAATGCAAGGTTGCCGAAAGTAGGAGTTCTCTGAGGTGGAAAACATGTAGAGGAAGGAGAACAGGTTACAATCCACCTGATCTTTTTCCGTATAAGCATTTCCATTTTGAACACTTCATTTTGTGAGAATTTTCCGTTTAGCTCTCATACCACTAGCTTGTTGGGAGTCTGGTCCGCGGAAGATTTTCTCGTGCGCGCGTAGGCTCAATTTGTTGGAGAGTATCTATGGAGTCCCCACAACATGGCCCGGACCCAATATACACATTAAACGATCCATATCCACTTAAAAGACTAACCTTTGTAAGCAGTGGCGGACACAGAAATTTAACATAGTAGGGGCAATATTTACCGTGTGAATTGGTATCAGGCTTTAAAAAAAAGAAAAAAAAAAGTGAATTGACGTTGAAAATGGATTACGTTTTAAATTGATGGATCTTCAACTTCAGCAGGAGCTAATCGTGCGCTAATTTTGCGCAATGCGTAATGGTTTTCCCATCCATAGTTTTCACATCAAGTATGGGCCCACAGTTCATTTTACTTGGCTTCAACGAGAGCCCGATAGAACTCCGTAAGACTTCATATAGCAATGCCTAAAGAAATTGAGGGAGGGCCCGGCCGGGAATTAATCGAAATATGCGAATTAGTCGATCGAGAGGTGCGCGTAAGTTAGCCCGAACACTCGACCGTCCCCTCCGTGCTAGTGTTTTTTAGCCGATCAATCGTGATAATATGCAAAGCATCCTCCCAAATTTAAGCTGGAGGAATATTCCAATCCCACCCGATGATCAAGAGAGATTAGTGGTAATTAAACAGCAAGTGAATTAAGAGACTACTCATAATTAGTAAACAAAATTTGGCAAAGTCAATTTGAAATCACCTTCAACTCTGGAAAAAGAGCTGTACGTACGTAGCACTTTCAGACCGCAGTCGAAGAAAAAGTTTACGCACTTGGAAGTTGGAAGAAAAATTGGAGCAATGTGGACATGAAAATGGTGCCAATCATAGAGTCCAAACGAAACTAAATTAGACACTGATAAAATTGCTTGCTGAAACTTATTTACATTTTTTTTCTAAATAAGTTACTATTTTTTTGTGTGATATAACTCCGTAACCGGTCCAATAGACCGACTAAATCGGCGATCGATAATCATTTCCACCGTCTACTAGTGTGGAGTCCTAGCTATTTAATTAAGCAGGAGAAAGTCACGCTTAGACTAGCCCAACAGAAATTGATAGGACCGATCCGGATCGGCATCAACTCGAGGATATGAATTCATCCATACATCAGAATTAGTAGGTATTGACTTATGAGGCCTTTGTGTCTCCCATCTTCCTGTTGCTAAACACTCCAAATGAGAAATTGATCACCCAAATCTCACCATCACTCCATAATAATCCTCCATATATATATAAAAGAGTAATGGCCAGATCAACTTGATGTCTTTTGCCTATAAATTCAATGTAACCACTGAGGTTATAGCTAGATTTTGTAGCATTACCGTAAACTGAGAGTGTAGTGAGATTGCTCTGGTTCCTCCGTTTATAGTAAAGCTTTGTTCCTCCGTTGCTCTTGGAGGTGTAAACGAGCCGAGTCGAGTAATTTACTAAACGAGCCTCTCTTAATCGAGCCGAGCCTCCTTTAACGAGCCGAGTTTTTGTCAAACGAGCCGAGCTCGACTCGGCTTGTTTAGTAAACGAGCCGGATACTCGAGCTCGAGCTCGGCTCGTTTACTAAACGAGTCGAGCCGAGCCTTAACGAGCCGAGCTCACGAGTAACTCGGCTCACTTACAGCCCTAGTTGCTCTACTTGTAAAGCTTTGTTTTCTTTACGGTGAGATTGCTCTGGTTCCTCCGTAGATGTACCCGCTCTTGATGACAATCACGTAAAACGTACTCTGTGCTATGTGTGTTATATATAGCCGTGTTTTTTCTGTTTGGTTTTGATCCTTAAGCGTGAGTTCTCCTAAACTTATAAGAAATTAAGTTGGGTTTGTCCTTATTTGATTTATTTTCTGCATTTGTTAGCATTGCGCCAAACTTTTGTGGATTATTGATTCATCTCGACGAGAGGAATCGGAAAAGTAAATTTTTTTTTTATTCTTACCCAAATATTTTTGAAAAATAACCACTTTTTATCAAAATAAAGTCAACTTATTTCACTTAGTGCGCAACGGTAAAAATAGTACGGCAAGCTATGTTAGAAAAACCCTAACATAATAAATAAAAAAATAAAACAGCAAATTAAAAAATAAAACAAAATCTAGAGATTGGAGTGGAATTTTAGTAAAATTAATTAGCAATACTCAACCGGCCAGCAGTTGGGTGATTAGTATAATTAATATTTGATAATTTAGGGGCCGGGGATGTGGCCAGGAATTAAGTTTACTTTACTCAATGTTCACATTTGTACGGACACGAATTGAAAATGACAATGGAGAGATTAACGCGCTTCGTAATTGAGACCACGACTCTACAAAGCTTAATTAATTAAATTAATAAAAGGTCAATTCTGGCCATTAATTTACAGTAGTATTTAACTTCTTTCTCAAGGTATTTTTCAAAATAAAGTAGTAGCATTTTTGGATTAAAATTGGGTGGAAATTGTGCATGGTATATATTTCTGTCTGTCTATATTGGGAAGTTTTTAATTAATTTTGATGATGATAGGGAAATCTCTGTACTTAAATTAGTACAGAAGGACACATTAACCACTGCATGGGGTTCCCCTCCAAAGATTCATTTAATTGTGACAATTTACAAGAGGTGATGAACAACCAACACAAGCCAGTTTAATTAGTTGTCTTGGCTTAAATAAGCCAATTTTTCTGTTTGTAAAAGGACGCATTAATCACTTTGCCCGGCTTAATAAGTCAGTTGGCTTTTCTTTCTTTCTTTCTTTTTTGGGTATTTATTCAATTTCTTTTTTCACATTTGTTAGTTTCGCATCGAATTTTTGTGAATTATTGATTCGTCTCGACGAGAGAATTGAAAAAGAAAAAATAAGCCGAAAAGACGAATTTCTTAGTAGCTTGTTTTTGTATATTACTCACACCAAAACATTATGGATCCATTTACATGCATGGTCACCTTCAGAATGCACATGGGTCAGTTAAGCTATCCAACAAATGGATAGCTAAACCAACTATATATTCTTGGATCTTTCAACTTTTTGATGAATATTTTTTTCTTTCCTATTCTTAACCCTTTTTAACACGAGAAAAAAAATCAATTATTTTAATTTATATTTTGGTTGGGATTGGCGCAACTTTTTACATGTGGTCTCGTTCAGCTGCACAGAACAAATGAGAAATAATGGAGAAAAAGAACTTTTCGTGACTTTGTCTTATTAGTTGCCAAGAAAATTGTGGGATTCGTAACTATAGTTTTTCCACTGGAAAATACTTCCCTGCAAAATAGATCATGCCACAAGAAGGAATTTTTTTTTGGTTTTCTTGCAAGATCCTCGTCAAGAGAACAAACACAAAAATAAAACAAAATAAAAATTTCTTTGCTTGATCTCACTTTATTTTTCATGAGAATTCGTTTCTCACACAACATCCCGACAACCGGATAGAACCACACAGAATTAGGTGTTCTTTTTTTTTTTTTTTGGGGGTTCTCACTCATCCAATGGCCTCCGAAGCACCCCTTTGAATTTTACTTCTCCCACTTAGAATTTAAGTGTGGATAGTAGCCTGTAAATTTCAAATTAATGTTGTTATATTGCTTCACCTTTTACTCTTTATTTTCTTTTAAGTGTTTGTGCTTTAGCTTTTTAATTATTTTTTTGCAATAATTTCCATTTTTGTTGACAAAATACGGTTTCAAGGATCATGTTCTGTTAAAAAAAAATTGATTATGACCGCCGAAGTTACAAATTTACAGGTAACAAGTCGACAAGTATTTAGGTTAAGTTCGTACCTATAGCTTTATTGCTCAAAACGAAATATTAAATCATAGATATAGAATTAATGACGAAGTTAACAATTCAACGTTCATCCAGGCCCTTATACAAAAATTATAAAAAAAAAAAAAATACATACAGAGTTTGTGCATAGTTTTAATTTTGCTCCATACTCCCTCAAGTATGCCTATAGAAGGAATGATACGTAAATACTAGAAATACGTAGAAATATCGATACTAGTACATATGTCGGATTTAAATCTTATTATTTCAAAGTAAAACATCAACCAAAAGTGTTCGTGATTCTAAACATAATAATATCACTTTCACCTCATTTTAGTTTGTTTTTTTTGGCACAAATTTTTAGAATGAATATTAGTTTCCACAACTTAGGGGCTAGAAAAAAGGATTTGTACATATACAAGTGAAATAAAGAAAGTGAATAACTAATTAAAAAATGTAGTCGAAATCCAACAGATAATATCCCGGCATCTAAGGTACTTTTTATCTTAGGCCAAATTGGTTCGTTTCTAAGGAGGAGCTTAGAAAAAGATTCGTGGGTGATATATATATATATATGTCCACCACCACGCCTTCAACTACACATCTCTCGCATACCAGCATACGTAAGAGAAATGTGTTGAAAGCGTGAAGTGGTTTGTGAGTGTGTACCTATCATCTGTTTTTTGAAAAGATCAATGTCACGTGAAAAGATTCAGAATCTCTTCCAATTTACTTCTTTATTAAAACGACATATATACCAATTGTTTAGTAATTAGATAATAATCCCACCTCCAACCAATCAAAAATCCACCCATAAACTATTTAGGCTGACAAAATCAAAATTTAAGAAAATATATATAGCAATATATATATAGCGCTCCACTGGTCTGATCTTACTATCAAAAAAATACGAAAGTTATCTTTAGTGTTAAATTCGCCAGCATATTTGACGACTATGTCAAATCCACCACGTCATTCAGCATCATATACAGTTCTCCCCAAAAAAATGAGAATATTGGTGGAATACTATGGTCTGAAACCAAAATTTGGTCAAAATGACACCAATCTGATACAACAATATTAATTGTTCCTTTTACTTCTAAATAAATACTATAACAAATCATAAAATCGCATTGACAATTCTGTTTAACAATATGATGAGATATAATCTTGTAGGTAGGTATTGTATGATATACATGTGGGAAAATTCTATTCACATCCCATTGAAAACTAAGAGGTATTAGGACAAAAATGCTCTAAGTGAAAATGACTAAGTTATCCTTCTAATTCAATTCATCATCTTTCATCTTCCTCCCCACCTCTTCTTCCCTCCGCTAGCCAAAGCTCCACCGCCGTCGTCGATACCCACCCAGTTCTGAGCAAAGCACTGGCTCTCTCTCATCTCCCAAACCCAATTCCCTCTCATCCACGCCCGCCACCGCCATCGGAAATCTGACGTTAAATTGATTCGATCACTACTCCTGTTGTGTGCATCGGACATCCCAATACTCTTAATTTGGACTCGCACAATTGATGTAGTGTTCTAGATTTGTACTTTGTATTTTATATATATCTGATGTAAAAATAATCTCTTCTATCAATTGACCAAAAATAAAATTATTTACTACGCTTGAAACATATCATGGGCGCTGGTTAGTGCCGGAGCCAGAGCTACTCCGCTCGGTGAAATGGGTTGGGGAAGTTTTTGGATTTTGTTGGAAATTTCCCGAGTTTAGTTCAGTTGTGTTTAAAAATCTATGCTATCTATAAAGGGAGAACACAAGTTGGTGATCCCAATTAATAGAACATGACGACGTGACGTAATATAATTAATTTAGAAAATAAGTATTTACACCGCCAGTGTAAATAATTTAATCTCTTTTCGTTTTTCCCTAATTTGCCAAGGATGGAGATTTGGTTTTATGACTGAGTGGATGAAAGATTATTACAAACTCAAAAAAGCATTCCAGATACTTTACCATGAAAAGTAAGTTTTTTTTTTTTGTTTTTTTCCCCTTTTTCTATTTGCGCAGAAAAGTTTACTTTGATTAACTATTTTGGCACAGAAGTAGAACTGTTGAATTGATGACTTAATTTTTGTTTTGCACCCGTATCGCGTGTGCCCCACACGCTAGTTACTACTGTTCTAAAACTACAAAACATAGTTCAGGGAGTCCTGATATGGGTACACCATATGCACACAACACACATTCCAGAATCCCACACAAATGATTAGAGCAGCTCAATATGTTTAAAATATTTTCTTAAACGGATTCTTGTAAAAAAATCAGCTCAGCCGGACATCAGTAAAGGAAATCGAGCGAAGAATCGATCAAGTCCTCACCGATATCCGACTGAGTTGATTTTTTTTACAGAAATCCTTATAAAGTACTCCTTCCGTCCCATTTTCATTGTCCATTTTCGTTTTTCGTGCCGTTCTTTCAACGCTTATATCTTCCAATATGAATCTCAAAAAATATGAAATATGGATCTTGTTTGATAGTTCTCGATTAGATCTATAATACAAAATTTCCAAAATTATGAAAAACATTATAGATTGAGAGATATAAGCGTTGAAAGAACGATACGAAAAACGAAAATGAACAATGAAAATGGGACGGATGGAGTAACATTTTAAGCGGCTCCGATCATTTGTGTAGAATTCTAAAATGAGTCATGCACAAAGTGATATGCATTTCATGTAACACCAAATGGTGTACCCATAGTAGTTTTGTTGTAGTAAGGTTGGATTATACTATTATTTAGGGGTTGTTCGGCTAAATAAGCCGAATGGTTTATTTTTTTGTCCTTATTCAATTTTTTTTTGAATTTCGAACGTAGTGTCAATTTTTTTTTTGTAGATTATTGCTTATTCATGACAAGAGGAATCTAAAAAGTAAAAAATTACGATCGAAATCTTATTTCTTTGAATAAAGACAAAAATAAGCTAGTAAGCCAATTTTTTCGTCTTTATTAAAAAAAAGGATTTCGATCGTAATTTTTTACGTTTTAGATTCCTCTTGTCATGAATAAGCAATAATCCACAAAAAATTTACCACAAACTAACAAATTCAAAAAAAATTTGAATAAGAAAAAAAAAATAAACAAGTTATTTAGCCAAACAACCCCTTAGAAAAAAAAGGTGGATGGAGTAAAAGAAGGGGATGCAAAAAATAGATACTCCACAATGAGAAAAGATATGAGGACCGACCAAAATGAGACCGAAATCGTACCGACGGCCTCGGCCGGCCGTCTCCGGCCACCGGACGGCCGATCCGAGCCGTCCAAAAATTCTAAAAAAAAAAACCGAGGGAGCTTACGCGAGAATCAACGGCATCCGATGTGTGTAGGTGCGTGGATCAAGCACCCTATTTTTCGTGTATATATGTATGTGTACACATACATCGGATGCCGAGGCCGTCGGTACGATTTCGGTCTCATTTTGGTCGGTACGGGTAGTAGTACTGCTCCACAATCACAATATTAAAGCATAGATGCATGATGTATGTACTGGTTGTAGTGTGACATATGATCAATGGGGATTGACTGGTCAGACCAGGGGGCCACCCTAATTGGCCCTCCCTCTGGCCTCCATCATCTTGTCAAAGCCAGAGAGTGCGTGTTTTTTGAAAGTTGTAACCATTTTCTCCTAATACTTCTTTTTTTCTCTTATATAAACAACTCCAATCAAACCAATGCCTCATCGATCACCATCGTTGAGGGAAGAAGCTCAAACAACTTCTATCTAAAGAGAAAAAAAAACACATCCAACCGAGAAAAATCCAAACCCGAACAACCCCCCCTCCATTGTTCTTATTCCACTTTCTCCTTCATTTCTTTTTCATTATTAAATACTTCTACTTCCAGAGAGAGAGAGAGAGAGAGAGAGCATATATTCAGTATAATAATATATAGCTTTATAAACCCACAAATACAATTGGTTTGTGGGGTATATAGATTACATCTTCTTGGAGATTCAAGATTTCAGTGGTTGTTAATTTCACTTAGTTTTCTTTAGTAGACATTGATATAGACTTGAGTTGCTTTTCCGGTAAATCGATTTTGCCTTGTTTCTAGCGAACCCAAATGCAGAAAATGGGAACGGACGACGGAAAGGGAGAATATCCACACCACCGCCAACACCACTCCGACACCGAGATCGTCGGGGCGGACAGGACGACCTACAGCGGCCCACTGAGCGGCCCGCTGAACAAGCGCGGCGGGGGCCGCAAGAGTGCCAGGTTCAACCTCCCGGCCGACTCTGCCTCCCAGTCCTCCAGCGGCGGCGGCGATGACGACCAGGCCTACGTGGAAATCACGCTCGACGTGCGCGACGACTCGGTGGCCGTGCACAGCGTGAAGGCGGCGGGAGGCGGGGAGATCGAGGACCCCGAGCTGACTCTCCTCGCGAAAAACCTCGAGAGGAGGTCCTCGTTCAGGGCCTCTTCCATTGTCAGGAATGCCTCCTCGAGGATTAAACAGGTACCGTAGAAACTTCATATCCAACTCAAAAACTTCGTTAAACCGATTCTTCCGGTGCACCAAAAAAAAAGAAGAAAATACAGTAGAAACTTTATATCCAACCCAAAAACTGGAGTTATCGAGTTTCAAACGTAATTGTAAAGCGATGTGGGATTGTATTTCCTCAACAGGTTTCGCAGGAGCTGAAGAAGTTGGCGTCGTTTTCGAAGAGGCCTCAGGGCCGATTCGACAGGAGCAAGTCGGCGGCGGTGAATGCTCTGAAAGGGCTCAAGTTTATCAGCAAGACCGACGGCGGCGCTGGGTGGGCCGCCGTGGAGAAGAGGTTTGATAGTCTCACTGCTAATACCAATGGGTTGCTGCCTCGATCCCTCTTCTGTGAATGCATAGGTATTTTCGACTTAAAAATTCAATTGTCTTAACAACTATAGAATTTTCCACTTAAATTCAATTTTGATTTAATTAATTGTGGGACTTAATTAATTGCCATTTGTAATTAAGTTGTGTACTATAATTTTGATAATAATTGTTCTAAAGTCTTGGAAGTTGAACAAACCAAATTTGGTTTCTGTCCGCTCAACCCATTTGCTAGAAATTGATTTGCTTCATTTTTTCGGATTTCTTGATCGGGTCCGGGCTTTTTCCAGTTGTTCAATCAAGGCCTCAATTTGAATTGAGATTTTTTTTTTTCTGTTTTGATTGCAATGGCAGGGATGAACAAGGAGTCCAAGGAGTTCGCCGGAGAGCTGTTTGATGCACTTTCACGGCGGCGGAACATAACGGGGGACTCAATCAACAAGGGGCAGTTAAGGGAGTTTTGGGACCAAATTTCTGACCAGAGTTTTGATTCCCGGCTTCAGACTTTCTTTGACATGTAAGATAATTGCTGAAATTAAGTCCTTTTTTTCCCGACCGTTAGGACTGTTCGGGCCAGCTTACGCACACCTCAATTAGCCCCCTTCCCGTCCAATCAGACGTATGCCATCGACATTGGAACTAGAAAATTTACAAAAAGAATTATTTTCTTGCGGCCTGCTCCAATAATCTGGTCATTTGAACAGGAAGCAAACCCACCAATCAATCGGACTAACCCTTAGGAAAGTACTTTATAGCTTGTTCGTTTGGGGTATTCACAGTTCCCAATAAATTTTCTCCACTTATTACACTTTAAAACCTCTCTCAAAACCTTCCATGTCCAAGAAAATGAACATTTTCTGGTCATCTTCTGCAATTCCATGATTTGTGGAGTAGTTTCTTGGAGTTCAGTTATTGGTGGATTTAATGCAGGGTTGACAAGGATGCTGATGGGAGAATCACCGAAGAAGAAGTTAGAGAGGTATGGGCACATTAACTGATGAGTTGACTTTTTTCTTTTTAAATCCATTTGGTCAAGGGCTCGAGGCTCGGTAAGAGAGAAAGAAGAACAGTAGCAGTAATTATTATTTTTTTGTTATAAAAAAAGATTGTGATTTTGGCACTCTAAAAATTGATGGAGGAGCTCCAAAATTGAACGGTACTTATACACAAAACGACGTCGTTTTGGAGCCCCTCCATCAATTTTTGGAGTGCTAAAATCAATTTCCAAAAAAAGATTGTGATTTTGGCACTCCAAAAATTGATGTGGGTCTGTGTCAGATTGGCTTAATCTCTAAGTAAATGATTAACGTAATTAATTTGAATTTGCAGATTATCAGCCTCAGTGCAAATTGCAACAAATTGTCCAATATCCAGAAACAAGCAGATGAATATGCAGCACTGATCATGGAAGAGTTAGACCCAGAAAATCAAGGATATATCATGGTAAATACCAAGACAAAAAGTATACAAGATAATTAAACTACATTTGTGTTATAACCTATGTTACATGGATCCTTCATTTTGGCTCAAGTACCCGTATCGATGTGTCCGACACCCGTATCCTTTTGGACACTCGGATCCTCTACTTGTTAAGAAACTTACAGAAAAGGAATATCATATTAGCTAGAAAAGTGATAATTCGAGTACTTCACATAGACAGGAAATAGGGAAATATCAAAAACATAATTTTCTTAACCCTTTCTTGTTTAAATACATTTGTAAACATAATTTATGGTACATAATCTGAAAAAATTATGCAATATATAATACAAACATGAGTTCAGGACGTGTTCCCGTACCCAAGTTGGGGACACATATCCACGTATCCTAAGATTTAAGTTTAGAAAGGTCCGACGCTTGGACTTGCACCTGCACCCGATACTCGCACCCGAGTCCATGTAACATAGGTTATAACCTTAATTTTAGGACTTATTAGAAAATCATCTGTTCCTGTCCGATCGATAGTAATGTTTGCTGGGAAACAGGTAGAAAACTTGGAAATGCTTTTGCTGCAAGCACCGAACCCTACGAGAGGGGGAGGCGAAAGCCGGAACTTGAGCCAAATGCTGAGCCAGAAGCTTAAGCCCACACAAGAACTCAACCCTATAATAAGGTGGTACGGAAGCGCCAAGTACTTCTTGTTGGATAATTGGCAGAGAGTTTGGGTGATGGCACTTTGGATTGGGGTTATGTTGGGACTATTTTTGTGGAAATACCTTCAGTATAGAAACAGGGCTGCGTACGATGTGATGGGGACTTGTGTTTGCATGGCGAAAGGCGGTGCCGAGACTCTTAAGTTGAACATGGCACTGATTTTGCTACCCGTTTGTCGGAACACCATCACTTGGCTCAGGAACAAGACCAGGTTGGGAGTTGCAGTCCCTTTTGATGACAACCTGAACTTCCACAAGGTAATTCGATCGAAGCCCTTTTTGGTTTTTGGCGTGCGCAGCTGTTTGGTATTGTTTCGATTTTTCTGACTGTTGATGTACTGACGAAATGCGGGTGTTTGTTTTAGGTGATAGCTGTGGCAATAGCTATGGGAGTAGCAATACATGCAATTTCCCATTTAACATGCGACTTCCCTCGCCTTATTCACGCGGATCCAATAAAGTACGCGCCAATGATTCAGTATTTCGGGTACCAACCGAAGAGCTACTGGCATTTTGTGAAGAGTTTTGAAGGGATCAGTGGGATTATAATGATAGTGCTAATGGCAATAGCCTTCACACTGGCATCCCCCTGGTTTAGGCGAAGCCGAATAAATTTGCCTAAACCCCTCAAGAAACTCACTGGTTTCAATGCCTTTTGGTACTCACACCATCTCTTTGTCATTGTCTATACTCTCCTCATCATTCACGGAATCAAGCTTTATCTCTCCCACAAATGGTACAAGAAAACGGTGAGTTTGTTGATCGACTCATTCTTTATTGACCGTGTTTATCTTTGATCTTATGATGACATGATTCGCCTTAGAATGAAATATGCATCCTTACACTGTGTTTGGCAAATGCAGACTTGGATGTACTTGGCGGTTCCAGTATTGCTCTATGTTGGAGAGAGGTTGATCAGGGCATTCAGATCCAGCATCAAGCCAGTACAGATACTAAAGGTAAGCATTTTTCCTCTTTTTTTTCTTTTTTTTTTTGGATTTTTTTTTTTTGCCAATCTAATACAGAGTACAAACTTAACCTATCAATTTCGGATTGGAATTTGAAGGTGGCTGTCTATCCGGGAAATGTATTGGCGCTTCACATGTCAAAGCCTCAGGGATTCAAGTACAAGAGTGGGCAATACATGTTTGTCAATTGTTCTGCTGTTTCACCATTTGAATGGTAACAATAAGGCCTTTACAGTGCTCTTCTTTTTTTGGCCAAATCAACTAGATTGTTCTATCGAGGATCACAAAAAGGAAAAAAGAAAATCTAGATTGTTCAATCGATAGATTCACTATAATTTATGCTGGGTTTTTTTTTTTAATACCAACAGGCACCCATTTTCCATTACTTCATCTCCTGGAGATGACTACCTGAGTGTTCATATTCGAACTCTCGGTGATTGGACTGGACAACTCAAGACCGTGTTCTCAGAGGTGTGTACTTTCTTAGTCCTTTTACGAATCCTAGTACAGATGCTGGGATAAACTTCAAAATTAATTTCGGGAAACCTGAGCGTGTCAATTAGAACTCTCTGCCGAATTTTCTACAAACGTGATTTTTTTTTTTGGCTCGGCAGTAAACATGCTCTGTAGCTTGAACTACTAGTGAATCTTGATTTATGTATATTTTGTTGAGAATTCAACAGGCTGTAACTAACCTCTGCTTGTATTTTCGTTTGTCTTTGTTAGGTGTGCCAGCCACCACCTAATGGGAAAAGTGGATTGCTCAGAGCAGACTGCTTGCAAGGAGAAAACAACCCTAAGTAAGTCATTTTTCTACTCCTAGGTCCTAATGCATACAACAGATTATTAAGCAAGTCAACTAGGCCGTGTTTGGTTCTAGGATTTTAAGAAGGGAATTCTAAGGTGAGAGGAAAAGAAGAATATATGTTTTGACATTCCTAACGCATCCAATTCCCTATCTTTTTCCCCTCCAAATCATAGATCCAAACACGGCCTTAGTTGTACGAAGATATCAACAGCCCGAATCTTGTCCTTCATCACCCCCATATCCAAAGATTCTGATCATGTCACAACCTCAATAATGTTACCAGAAAGTAATTTTCCACAGCAGATTATGACATATAACTCTAACAAACATGTGTGCACATCATCTTTTCGACTCGGATAAAAAAGTAAAGAGGAAAATTACTCTCCCTGCACCTTTTGGAGATTCCTAGAACATGGTTTTGCTCTTTTCTGAAGGAACTCTTTGTTGTGTAATAGAATCATTCATTGCTTTTTTGCAACTGCTCCTAAAAGATAAAGTGGTCTAAAGTGTTAACATAAATATTAGGAAATATTACGTTGCCATATTTTCTAAGCTTTATTATTATGTTTCCAGTTTAGGCAGATTATTATTTATGTTTCCTAGTTAGTCTAGGTTTCCTTATTATGCGTATTTCCTTGTTATGCGTCTTGTAGCCTATATAAAGGCGTGCTAGGTTATGGTTTGAATGCAATCAATAATACATCTTTCGTTTTTTCTTAACACAAAGAACTGGAACTGACGAGCATTATTTTTTCTCTACAGCCTCCCAAGAGTGTTGATTGATGGTCCCTATGGAGCACCAGCACAGGACTACAAGAAATATGAAGTGGTTTTGCTGGTGGGTCTAGGAATCGGGGCGACACCGATGATAAGCATTGTCAAGGACATTGTGAACAACATGAAGGCCAAGGATGAGGAAGAGAATGCTTTAGAGAGTGGAAATGGTGGTGGTCACACACCATCAACTTCTCCATATAACAAGAGGAAACCTGGGTCACAAGGGACTAATTTCAAAACAAGAAGGGCATACTTCTATTGGGTTACAAGGGAACAAGGGTCTTTTGAATGGTTCAAGGGGATTATGAATGAAGTGGCTGAATTGGACAATAGGGGAGTCATAGAGATGCACAACTACTGCACTAGCGTGTACGAGGAGGGGGATGCGAGATCCGCCCTCATCGCCATGCTCCAGTCCCTCAACCATGCCAAGCACGGGGTGGACGTGGTCTCTGGCACGCGGGTGAAATCGCACTTTGCCAAGCCCAACTGGCGCAATGTTTACAAGCGCATTGCTCTCAATCACACAGACTCCAGAGTTGGTAAGTTATAGTAACAATTCGAATAAGATAGATAAAAATACATCCGGACGGAGAACAATTTTTGGCACAAATAGTAAAGTCCAAGTCTATGCCCTAGATGCGTATTTGGTGTGCAGCTGCACGTATTACGTTATGTGCCAAAAATCCTGTGTCTCTAGCATTACTGATTCGAATATCCATTTTCTTCCTGTCATATCAAAAGAATGATATAACTCCGCATCTTAGTGGTAATGCTTTCATGAATTTCTGTTTGACCGAAAAAAAAGGTAATGCTTTCATGAATAGGCAAAAAATCCTGTGTCTCTAGCATTACCGATAATTTGAATATCCATTTCCTTACTGTCATTTCAAAAGAATGATATAACTATGCATCTTAGTGATAATGCTTTCCTGAATAGGATAAAAATAGAGACTTAAAAAGTGATTTTGGGTTCTGACCTTTTAAAAGAATGATATTAACTCCGCATGTTAATGATAACGCTTTTCCCGAATACGATACACACAAAGACTTGAAGCAATTTTGGGCACGTAAAGTGAAGTGTCTGCCCTAGATTCGTCTTTGGCGTGCGCGCGAGACACGTTTCACTTTATGCGCTGACAATTATGCATCCGTACTACTACTGATTGAAATGTCCATTTTCTTCCTGTCATCTCAAGCCAGAGGTAATGCTTTATTTTCCTTTGCCGGGATGATGATGATGGCAATTTTTTTTGTGAAAGTATTATACTTTTTAAGTCACATATGCTTGATACTGCACATGATATGCTGAAATATACTCTTATCTCTTATGGCTGTTGATTTTTTGTCTTTTTGACAAATGCCAGGGGTCTTCTACTGTGGGGCACCAGCACTCACCAAAGAGCTGAGACAGCTAGCCTCTGATTTCTCCCACAAGACCTCCACCAAATTTGATTTCCACAAAGAAAATTTTTGAAGACCAAAAAACCCTTTTGGACAATTCCTTCTAGTAGCCCTAAACAACCCACCCTCACCTCTCTCTCTCTCTCTCTCTCTCTCTCATGTACAGTGATTCTCGCCGCATAATTTGATGTTTGTATCTCCACTATGGTATAGTATTAGTAGTGTTTATTATATTATCCTAGAGTAGAGCTTGCAATGAATTATTATGACAGAGTGAGGTGAGGTGCAGGCAAAAAGATAGTGGAACAGGTCCTGTTTGGATGAGGGGCCAACCCCACCACCAGTCTCTGGGTTAGGTGGAATCCGGTAATTAAAAAAATGTCATGATTTCATAAGGTTAGGTAGGGGCAAGTCTGTCCGGTTTAGTGGATAATTCCGTGATGGGGATAATGATGGTGTGTGAGGAAGTAGTGCTACCGGTGGTGGTGGTGGTGGAAATGGAGAGATGCCAGCCACCCACCGACATGTGATTGACTTTGAAATGTATATGTAATTCATTCATCTTTTGACATATTGTGTTGATGGCAATAATAATAATAATAGTTATTGGTTTACATGGTTGAATGATTCGACCTTTGAATCAACAACCCCATTTTTTCATACAACTGTTCTGGTCCCGTATCGTTAAAAGTTTTTATTTTTTGTTTTACGAGACAGGTTATTCTCTCAAAATACATCATCTTTAATTCAAAAATGAACTTATTTGAAGTTAATGGAACACGTCTGTCAGCTTAAAAACACTCAACTAATTTCAAAATCTATAGAGAGAATCAGAAATATACCGAAGATTTTCCCTTGATATATTAGGATGCTCGGGTGGAGTAATTTTTGAGAAACAACAATATACTATTAAAATTATGTTTGACAAGAGAAGATCAAAATTTCGACATCAGTAACCGGGTCCTGAAACAGTTTCTTAATCACATATGCGCTCGCGCTCTTAATCCTTGCTCTAGCGAATTTTAGTACTTTGGAATGTTTTTTAAGGACGCTTTCACGCTCACGCACGCCCTCCCAGCTCAGGCATGGTCACGTGAATATGTGACTTAGCTCCGGTCTACATGTCTCCACTTTTGAAGTTTTCTATTTATAGTCTCTGGTTGTTCTGCTAAATAAGCTAAGTGGCTTATTTTTTTTGTCCTTATTCAAATTTTTTTCGTATTTTTAAGTTTTGTGTCAATTTTGGGGATTATTGCATCTCCATGACGAGAAGAATCTAAAAAGTAAAAAATTTCGATCGAAACCGAATTTTTTTGAATAAAGACAAAAATAAGCCAATAAGCCAATTTTTTCGGCTTTATTAAAAAAAAATGGATTTCGATCAAATTTTTTTACTTTTTAGATTCCTCTCGTCATGGAGATGCAATAATTCCTAAAAAAAATTGACACAACTAACAAATACGAAAAAAAAATTGAATAAGGACAAAAAAATAAGCCACTTGACTTATTTAGCCAAACGGGGTGGTACTACTCTAAGAATTCTGGTCTGTAATTCTGTATGTTATTAGTATTATTAAAACTCCACACATGACTCCAATCCAAATGCATGTGGAAAATTAAATTAAATATTCTACAGGTTCCACACAACCCAAGGCACACGCTCAACAAATTTATAATACTGTGATTAGTTGAAAACTGTCAATTGATGACTTTAGGATACATAAAGAATCCAAATTAAATCTCGTTTTTCTAATTGCATTCCTTCTAATAATAAATCAAAGCCTCCTTTTAAAGGTGGTTTGATTGCTAATTTTACGGGGTTCATTTTTCAATTCCCATCGTACAGCTGGCCCCACTTTGTTAAATTTTTCCTTAAGTTGGGCCAATGACAGGTAGATGCCAAGAGTTTGGTCAAATGTGTATAAGAAAGCAATTAAAAGACTTGTCTCCCAAGAGGCACCATGGTCAAAAAGAATTTTTCAAAAAATTCCTCCTACTTCCGACATTTCTCTATCTACTTATTACCCCTACTATTTTTCAAAAAAAAAATTCAAAAACCAAACCAAACACAGCATATTAAACATTTCAAACCTTGATGTCACTGAAGATTTGTCCGATCGTTAACTTCAGGCCTCAGAATTAGACGAAGCGCACTCGAGCTGGCCGGATATCCATATAGAAAAAATAAGGTAGATGCAACGGACCATAGAAGAGAGACGATCCACATGGCACATGGATTGGGAATACAAATATTCTATAACCACACCCAAAATCACACACTCAAATACACACCCTCTCACAAAATACAAAGGTTCCACACACACTCCACACACTCTCACAAAACACAAGGGTTCCACACACACACTGCACACATAGTGTGTATGGAACCCTTGTGTTTTGTGAGAGTGTGGATTTGAATGTGGTTGTAGCATTAATCGCAGAACCACTTTTATTGAAAGGCTGCTCCATTGTGTAGCCTAAACTGTTTGACCCAATAAAAAAAGAGAGGAAAAGCCAGCGTCAATAATTTTGTAGTGGTGGACGTAATAATTTGGCAAAGGAGTGTGGACTGTATGAGAAAATTATTTTTTAGTGGTGGACGTAATAACTTGTTTTTTTTTTTATCCGCGGACGTAATAACATGTTACTCCAATAGTTATTTGGACCAAAAAAATGAGTAATAACCCAGAAGGGTGGTGAGATTGATCCCAAGATTAGTCAAGATGTGTATAAGCGACACCTAAGTAATACCCACGGAAAGCCCCAATGGTTATTCTGGTTGGTTGGTGGGTTTGCTCCCTACACAATTAATCAAGATTCAATTCTTAGGATCAAGCCGCAAGAAAGAAAGTAATTTCTTATGAATTCCCTAGTCCCGACGCAGATGACCTACCTTTGATCGGACCGGAGGAGCGATTAGTTTAGGTGCGCGTAAGCTGGCTCAGACACCCCTAACCGTCGAACCCCAAAAAAAGAAAAAGAAAAAAGAAACCCACAAATCACCCTACGAATGAACTTGACATAGCAGTCATTTTAGGCATACAATGTCGACACTCGACATCTATGTCGGTTTTGGGTGAGCGCATTGGCCTAACAAGCACTACACAATACTAGAGACACAGAAATGTAATCCAAGTTATACCCGATTTGAATTGTTCCCTTTACCTCCCATTTTCTGCCTAATGTGGTATGATAGATTTTTCTTCCTTGTACACTTGCAACTAAAGAAAAGAAACATGCTGGTCAAATCACATTCCATAAGAAGCTAAGTCAACTTGGATCACCAAATAGAAATTTTCAACTATCTAGCCTAAGTGCCTAACCAGGAATCAAAGAATTGGAAATCTGTCGTCAAGGGATTTGATCCTGGGGAAAGGAAAGAGAAGGGAAGATGATAGCTAACTAGATCTAATAGGTGCTAGTGTCTAGTGATATTGAGCAGACACGAAGCAGATGAAGATTGCTACGTCTTTGTCTTCGGTCTGCTAGTTGGGGTCATTTTTTTTGCACACGAATTCCACTTTTCATTTGTCTTAACCAACCTCGTTTGAAATTCAATTTTCTTGCCACATAGAGCCACACACACACACAAAAAGAAGTTCTTTCATGAGCACATCTTGTGCTGAAAGCTAGAAAGTACCATGTAATACAAGTATAAAATCATTTTAGGAGGTAGAAAAACTGGTGAATCTACAAAAACAAATGACTTTTGAAGCACGAATGAACGTATCTTAAGCATAAACTCAAAAGTAATGATGCACAGAATTGTTTCCGGATAAGAACAGTGAATTCACTTCCAGCATGGAACTTTTGGTTGATTTTCATTACAATTCGTGCCTTACAGACAAAACTGTTTCATATGAAAAACACGATCCTATGCATTGCGAAATATAGTAAGCGCAAGGAAAAGAAGAAACAACTCACAAAATCCACTGTATCTGTCCCGCTAGAATCTCTCCTTCATCTTTGTCTTCTTTTGATCCTATGGAAATTGGGTTTGATTGGCTGGCTAGATGGTGTGCCCTGGTCTGTACCACGAACAGGTTGGAATGGGACGAGAGGTGCCTTAGTTGGCACCAGAGGTGCCTTTCTTTTCAACTCCCTTGGGACCTCTAACCTCTCTAGTATCCGAGACGTTTTCACATCCAGTTGCCTGTTACTGTCCTGTGGTGATAGAACTAGACGATCATACTTGGGTTGGAAAATACAAGAAGGAGAACTTATCTTAGGTGCTTCACTGACGATCAGGTTTTCCCATTCTTCAGTAACACGAGCAGAATCTCGGTCTTCTTCTCCCATTGTTGGATCCGAATGTGGGATTTCCTCTTCTATGACAACAACTTTCGCTGTTGGCTTTGAGGGTACAAAAGCATCTTCTGAAGAATCATACTGGGTAGAGTTCCATTCAGCGGTCACCTCTTTCAAGATGGGACGTATTGACCTGGGACATTTGTTACAAGTTCAAGGGATTAGACTAGTCCATAATTTGAAACTTTCACCACTTACAACAGATTGAACTTAGGCAATTCGGATTAACATTGCTATTGTGTTGAACGAAGCCTGGAACAGTTCTATCCAGCTGAGAGTTAAAAACACATCATGTTTCTAAGGGGGTTTCACTGGCGAGGCAAAGCCATGTCTTCTAGTGTAGCTTGTAACTCTAGTACCTGTAAACTTCACAAGGAATCTCTAGTAGGAGTATTGATGCATATCTGAAATAAGATATACAAAGCTAGGACTGTAATTTCTCCCAATACAAGGAATTACACTAATTGCAATGCCGTAACAGACAACGTGGACTCGTGCAAATGATTTGGAAACAAAGGTTGCATCCCATTGTTCCCTCGAGAAACTTTCAAGTGCCTCTTTGGGGGTAAAGAAAAAGCTGGTTTATATTGAAACATAGTCATGAGATAGGACTTGGTTGCTCTACAAGGAATTCACTAGTCTGGACAATTAACTTCACCATCCCTTTCAACAAACTCATAGGCTGAGACCTTCGAAACCCAAGTCACTTAGCCAAAATCACTAGGGAGGGATTTGTAACCAAACAACTAGGCGATGACGATCCCTTGGCCGACAGGTTCATTTTCAGGCTTCCTCAACAAATTGACCAACTACTCCACTGAATTTAAAGAGAGAACATACTAACAGATGGGCATTGGTAATAGTGCCATATCCAATTGCAACCAAGAAACCCTCCCAAGATATTGATATCTGATCTCTGTAAGGCCCTTACAACGTCATCTTAACTTACGGTTTACCCAGCATATAATCAACTAAGAAGAACAATCAAACTACAATAAAAAGGGTCATCATTACAGGAGGCTGTCACTCCATCACTTTTCAGTGCAGAAATGAAAAAGACTGAAGGTGAAAGAACAAGATAAGTACCCCAATTGCAAGCTCTCTTTAACAAGCAAGTTTAGCTTTTGATGGAAACCTCTCTCATGAAGGAATGGGTTGTATTCTCTTACTTCCATCTGTGAAGAAAAACATTAATAAAAACAAGCACGGAAAACTTATTCTTAGGGTGGACAGTGAACAAGAATTATAGCCCATGCTAGAGAAAGTTGTACTACTCTTTCAGAGCCGATATAACCTATAGAAAACCCTGCACATCATGAAGTTTAAGTTCAACAAACAAACTATACCATACTATTGCCACCCTTATTGAGAAACTTGGAAATCTTGTCCAATAGTTCAATGATAGATTTAACTCCTTGCACATTAAATTACCCTCCATTTGTATAGCGTGTTGAATAACTCGACTTTACCTTTCTTGAAGGGCATCTACATCACATTATCACATTGGCATAAACTAAAAAGATAATGAACAGTCTCCAACCTTCAGCAAAGAGGCTTGAATGGAATTTTTGATCTCATTTGTTGCTGAGGAACCCATAAGCTGACTAACATCGGGTAAAGGTAAAACTTCTTCCGATCCTGCAAGTCGCTGCATGTTCAACAATACTTGGTGAAACTAAAAAGAAAATGCCAGCACTAGAAGCCTATATTAGTGTCAAGGATAAAAATTATCACCCATCACCATCTTCTGGTATAAATTGTAAATTCCAGATCACTCTCAATTAATTCAAGGTGCAGTATTCAATTGAACAGCTAGATTTGGAGTCATGGACAAAAGAAATTCCACCGAAAAGGACGACAAAGACCAGATGAATGAAAGATGAAAACATAAAAGAAACAAAGAAGTGACATACATGCCAGTAAGATGGAAATGGAAGGACAAAGTAAAGAGATGGTGTCAAAAAGTCTACGAAGGAGGTATAATGGGGGAGGGAATGGGTCGGAGAGTTGTAGAGACCTGAAACGAAATTGTAAACTACTGTAGTCATCTCCATTCCCTACCTATAGCATTGTGAGTACACCATCTTGGCGTCTTCACAACTCTCAGACTCCCTCTACTATTCTTTGGTTTCTTCCTCATCCTCTGAATATTCCACTCACTGTCTTGCAACTCAAAGGTTATGTTGAGAAACACATGGTGTAACTAGTTTCACTTGTTGACATCTCGTAACACATAAAAGGTAATAAAATACAGTACTTGGAAAAAGGAGGAGGTTTCCAACAGCAGTTATATCAGGGAGTATATCCATTGAATCTAGAAGGGAGCAAAAGTGGGAAGAAACCTCGCAGTAAGTAGGTGAGACTCGCACAAAATGAGATGAAAGAGAGAATTTACCCTGAGAAGCATTAATCCCTTTTCTGAAGGTAGAAGAAGATAATAGCAGTGGAAGAGAGCCTCCCTCATAGTCTCTATATTACACTTTGAAAAGCAAACTAAACCTTGGTCGAGGGAATGTAGTGCACTGCAAAGCCCTGAAAAAACTGCCAAACCAAAGCCCTTTTTCAGAAGTTGAAACAAATAAGAACTCTGGAACTATTATTCATAAGTTAAACCAGATAATTAAAGTTTGTGCAAGATATAAAATCTCTAATTTCAGTTTGATGCTGCAAATAAGGAAGTCAGAGAACGACTTTGACATACGTTGAGTGTTTAGCTCTGACTTATCAATGTCATCTGATTCATGGAAAGCTGATGGACCTACAATGAATGAAGTCCCCATAATAAGCCCTGTTTTTATACCAAAAAGGGAGAGTTAGCTTTGGATGCATACTGCAACATTGCGTACAGGGAAGTTGAAAAAATTCCTTATTGTAGCTCAAATGATGAATGTGGTAGACCATA
Organism: Rhododendron griersonianum; assembly: GCA_018127125.1. Taxonomy (NCBI): domain Eukaryota; kingdom Viridiplantae; phylum Streptophyta; class Magnoliopsida; order Ericales; family Ericaceae; genus Rhododendron; species Rhododendron griersonianum. The sequence continues at coordinate 38,599,161 of CM030795.1, read as the reverse complement.
ACCATCATCATTTTCCAATATCCTATATCATGTGCCTAATGACTGTGAAATGTTTGAGGCTAAAGAGGAGGCAAAAGGTTTAATAACCGGATACGAAGTAAGGCAGTAAGCATTACAAAGTTATATTGAAGTGTTGAGCACTAAATGTAAAACAATTTTTGCAATTTTCCTCAACAAACTGAGCTACTAGTATGGCAATGAAAAGGATATGCATGCATTAGTCTCTTTTCAGAAATTTCAACTAGCACGGAAGTTTTAACCCATTTATACTGCACCTGGGTGTTTTGGAGTTATCGGGTGCTTCGAATTTACCTTCATTCACGGACCCCAAGTTGGTCCTTTCAATAACAATCAAGTCAACTGGCTGAGCAACACGTTCGAGCTTCACGCAGTTCTGGAATGAGGGCAGAAATAGAACCGTATGTTCCCCAATCTTCACAGAATTTTCATCTAAATCTGATTTGTCCAGATCATCGCCTGTAACTGAACAAGAAGCCCGCTTGATTGGTTGTCCAAATTCATCATCTAATGGGATGCCATGACAACTGCATGTCTGATCTCCATAGCGTCAATAATTACATTTTTTAGTATACAACTCGCTCGCAAAGAAAAAGGAAAAAATAATAATAACAATAATTCATAAACTAACATCAATATTTCAACATTTCATCACGGCCAGCAGCACCAACAAGATACGGGCAGGACTTGAAAGCACTCTAGGAATGCAAAATGTACCATATTCAGTACTCTAGGCATGCAACAATGCTACATTTAGTACTCTGTAACAACCACCAGAGTATTTCCTTCTGATAAATAGTCTTTTCAGAGACAACAAAAGTATGACAAAAGAACATAAAAGAATCGTGATAATATCGCCAGGGAGCTTGAGAGGACCAGGTCACCAAGATCTTCTACTCCATCTTAGTCAACTGTAAGAGCCTAAGAGGTACTCTCTCTCTCTCTCTCTCAACCCAGTCATTAAATTTCTTCCTTATGGAGAACTTAGCCTACTACAACAGCACTGCCTTTGGAATTTTTCCATCTGATTGAACACTGTATTCAACATGATTTACTTAAGAGCAGACGTTAAAATGAGGTAACAGGATCCTCAAATAAAATGATCTTTTTTTCCTCAAACAAACAATTTCAAAGATAGAAGCACCGGTAGTTGATAGTGTAATTTTTGAAAAGCAAACTACAGATGTTTCAGTTTCTCAAAACCCTCCCCAATCTACTAAACCAGAAATAACCATTTAGAAAATCATTTATCTGTCTGTAAATGTAAATCAAATTGGTGATCAACAGCATGAATAATGCAGATCAGATTAGATGCATCAGAATATGCACTCGCGGAATTTCTGTAAGGTACCTGACAGGGACGGAACTCATCAATTATGTGATTGGAAGATGCAGACAAATTGCAGGATATTAGGTTCAGAGAGCCAAAAAGGGTACTCTTGAAGATAAACCGAGCCTGTAATGGTTCGTCCATGTCATCCTTCAACTCTTGTAGCCATTGTTTTACCAGACCACATAACACTTGTGCATCTGTAAATTAACGTTTTTTATTAGTCCTCCACATATACTCATACTGTCTTCCTACTTGGGGTAGATCTTATATACCAAATGCAAACGTAGTACATACAAAATCCATCTTACAGATACTCCGCAAAGGGGATTCCTACATTTTGTATCTAGAAGGACTAACTCGACGCTGATTATGGGTTAATGAACAAGAACCAGACCCCTCTCTGCTATCTTCAGCAACTTCATACTCAAGCAGGGCTGATGATGAACATTTTGTCCATAGATGTTCCATTTTGTGTATTATGAGGTATTACTTAATCAAATAGTATTCCACTGGGATTTAAACATTCAACATTGACTAGCCCCAAAGACGAAACAAGATATGTATTTGACCTGGCATATAGGCACGGAATGAGCAATTCTCAAGATCAGAAATATGCTTCACAAAGTTGCTGATACTTTCAGATAAATCACCAAGATGGCTTGATTGTTGCTCCAGCAATAAAAACTCAACCGAAACACACTTGTCTGCTGCCTCCTATAAAAGAGCCACCGAAAGGAAATTAAAAATTCACAGAGGATGTCGGCGAGTGGAATTCATGACAGCATCGAGGAAACTTCGTGAATTTTCCTAACCATGAGAATATCGTTCATAAGTGAATCTGGATTCTCAACCACACATGTGCTGATCAGTATCACTTTTCTTGAAAGATCTTTCTCGTGACCACCCCAAGAGTACAAAACTTCTTTGCTTAGGATGCTTGCAAGTTTCACATCTGCTCACAGTGATGAACAGGAAAGAATAAATCAAGTGATGTTTGTGTTACACGTGCATACGCAAGCACGATAAAAATAGAGAGATATTACCACAACAGCAAAGAGCTCCGCTGTCATTGAGCTCAGGCAAGAAAGCATTGGTAGGCAAGTTGTTGACAGCATGGTGGAAATCACGGAGATTGAAGTTTCCTCTTGGTGTGTATGCCACCTTCAGCTGTTCGCAGCATTAATTAAATCAGAAAACATTGAATTTCAACTCATCCACGGTTTTTATATAGGCAGCAAAACCCTAATTTCCATGTCAAATTCAATTCTACTAATAGAAATCCTTTTTATCATGAGTTTCACTTAAATCCATCACATTATGCAATAAACAAAAATAAACACACGATTGCAGATAACGAGGCAAATACCTCATCTAAACAAGTAATCCGATTCTTGTAGAGATAACACAGGCCGATTCGATCGCTGAGGGACTTGGATCTCGGTCTCTCCCCGATTGGAGCCCAAACAGCGTAAAAATTCGCGAGCTGCAATAGTGACTACAGAAAATGCACATGACAAATCAATTTCGGATAGTTGTTCCACAGTACGATTATGATTGTGAGTATAAGAGGTTGATCGGTTGCACAACTCAACGGATACACAATGTATGCATACGTATACGTATAGATGTAAGATATAAAACCTGAACAACTGAAGGGACTGAGAATTTCTCTTTGATCGTACACACACATTATGCGCGCAAATGCACAACGATACGCATATACTTACTTGCTTCAAGTCTCGAAGTAATGAAGGCGGTAGGCTCCGCAGATCCAACACGAAGCATAGCATCACCATTTTTGCCCTCTCTCTCTCTCTCTCTCTCTCTCTCTCTCTCTCTCTCTCTCTGTGGTTTTGCGGTCGTTGGCGCGCAATGGTAGCTTCTAGTACAGTAATAAAGTTTTAAAGTTGCTACGGAATGTGACTCGAGTATTTAAACGGAGGACATCGCCTCCTCTAATTTTATTTATTTATTTATTTTTAAATAGGGGTTATATTTCTAAAAGTACTTTTTACTATTCATTTAGAACACCACCTTACTCTCAATGGTTCAAATTTGTGAAAAAATTTCAGAGAGGAATAGATAATTTTCGGAAAAAACCTTGTTAAAATACGAATATGATCGGGATAGACAATCAAGATTCAACTGCAGAGGCTTATCTGCAGTCTGATTGTTGAGATGTCGGATTCGTTTTTTGACGCAAATTTTCTTTGGAAATTATTTTCGCATTTTTCGATTGTTTCTCTTTTCGTTGGCAGTGTCACGGGTTTAAAGAAGAACGATTGGGCAAACATTTAGTACCAATTTGTAATTGAAAGACCACAACTTAAAAGATTGTTGAAGACAATTAACCCTTATGTTTCAGTCTCGAATTTAACGAGGAAAACAAATGTGGTTTGCACGCATTATTTTTCACTTTTTTAAGATTCAAGACTTGGCGTCCGTCCAGATCAACTTACGCACATCACTGATTCAAGAAATATTGATGAAAACCTATACATATTCTCTTCAATTTTCTTCCCTCAACCAAATAAAACAAGAATGTTTAATCACTTTTCTTTCGTCTTCCATTTCCATTCACAATTTTGATATTCAGAAGAACTGCATAGCAGCAGTGGAACTAAATACTAGTAGTACTAAATTTGGTGACAAATTAAAATCGAAAACGACTCCCCCTAAGACACACAAAATAAATAAATAGGATGCCAATACATCAGTTAACAAATTGACGACCAAATATTCTTCAAGTCATAGTAGCGGCCTAACCCCAAAAAGAGTCACATTTTCAGCCCTGTCCACCTCCAGTTTAGCAATAGAAATCAATCTCAGCTTCAGCAATTTCATCACCTCTGAACCGAACATGGCACTAGAGATGCTCACCAGCCCAGGATTCTGGCTATTAAGCACGGAAAACCCGACTGCAGATTCTAAACCGGAATTCAAACAGTAGTGCAGGAGTCCCCTGGGAAACACAAACACGTCCCCCTCTTTGAGAGTCCTTTGGAATAACTGATTTTGGGTATCGATGAATCCGGCAATCACAACGCCTTTGCTGGCGTAGAAAATCTCGGAGGCTCTGGGGTGAGAATGCGGCATGACGAGACCATCCACCTCTAGGTCGGTCCTGGCAACAGCTAGGCCAAGGGTGTTGAGTCCCGGAAATTCCAAGGCCGATAAGATGGCAGTGAATGAGCGCTCAAAGTTGTCAGTATCGCCCGGTTGGTTCAGCTTTGTAGACTTGAAATCGGAGGCTGTGACGGTGGCAGGGTTTTTACACGGGAGGCCGTTTATGAAGATGGTTTGTTGCTCCGGTGTTGGTGCCGGACATGTGTCCTGGAGGTTATCACTGTCCACTGCTAAGGAGAGGTTGATGAAAATCAAGGAACAAGATGGTAAGAGAATGCAGAATAGGAAAGAGGAATTTTTCATTTTGGTTTGATCTTTTTGATGCTTAAGGCTAATGGGTTTTTCTAATATTGTTTTTCGTGTTATATACTGGAAAGGTTTTTAGGTTGCAACAAAGGGAAGTAATGTTCTTTGGAGCTTGGAGTTCACTTCACTTCACTTCTATATCCTAGAAGTGGATTATGTTGCAAGAAGTGTGTTGCTTAAAAGAAAGATGGGATGCACTTACCCACACACAGCCATGATCTGCTACCACCAATTTCGCCAAAACGAATCGGGTTCCAGACCCGCTTGCTTCTAATTGCAATCAGAGAAACCAAGTAATTCATTTTATAACGTCGAATGTACAATGAGAGAGAATATAAAAGGAAAACCCGTCGAATGTACTATCTAATTTTGCAATATTGAGGGAAAGGCTTGCTTCTGAGCCAGCAGATAAACTTCAAGAACATCATAATTGGAAGGGTGATCAAAGGTAGAATCAAGATATACCTGCAAATACTTATCAAGAAAATATATACACCTGCAAATGTTGTTCTACACTATCCCCTCCATGCAAAACAAGTCCCTCTATGGTAGCACTACTAGTAAACAAGTTTCCCTCAGTGACAAAGGGAAATTAAGCACGAGCACAGATCGACGAGAAAATAAGAACCTTGTCGTCTATGGTAAACAAACATCAAATCTAGGTATCCTAACGCATCATAGCGATCATAACATTCCCCTTCAGTAGTAATCACTAAGAAAAGTTCACTACTGTATATGCTAACAAAGGAGCCGCAGCTATCACAAAATACTAAAATAAAAAAATAAAAGCCAACCAGAAATAGTTACTACAGTTGTTGAGGTGAAAGATTAAGTACATAATGATGCAACTGAGTAACAAAAGCGTACATGTAATGAGAAAGGAAAGAGAAGAATCGAGTTCAAATCTCTTCAGATAAATTCAGAAATGTGAAGAACATTGAGACTCATGCAGTAAACTACAATGCCAAGCCTGAAACTAAGCAATTCAGAAAATGCCCTAAAAAGGCAGTACAGACTGCTAGCAGCGAACTAATGATTAAAAGGTTCATAATATTCTGTTTATTCCATAGCACCATTGGTGGAACACAATCAGTTCCTCTCAGAGTCCTGCAGACAAGATTTGGGAGGGCTCTCAACTGGACCGGTAAGTATCTCCGAAACAAACTTTATAAATGAACAAAGCCCACCCAAAAAGTTATGATCAATAACACCTCTACCTTCCACAACATGCGCAAAATCAACCAGTTTGACCTCTGCACCTGAGCTCCTTCCCTTCAAAGCAAACTCTTTTTCAAACATCATAAGCACTGAACAAGTATAGAAATGGAAAATAGTTTGATCCTCAAACCATGCTTTCAGCTCCAGCAGTTGCGCCAAAATCCCATTCGAACCCCCATAAACAGTAGACGCAAAAGCACAATCTGGATCCGAATCTGAGTCCGCTGATGCATTAGACGAAACAAACTTCCTCAGAATTACTCTAACATCCTCTGCAGAAAAACTCCGGATATACCCTTTGTCGGGTTTCCAATATCCTGATTCTTTGCTTCCATATATCTGGAACCCCGATATCCTGAAACCCAATTCTGTACTTGTGCTTTCACGATCTTTCTTCAAGCATTTTGCTATATAGTCCTCAGATGCTCGTGGGGGCCAGGTTCTGGTGCCGATTTTAATGTCCATGATGGATGGATTTATGTGACTTGAGACAAGGTCTTGCAAAACAAGGTGAGGACACATTCCAGACCCATCAGATGCTTGCACAAGCTGAGTGCCATGGAATACAGGAAAGAACCTACGAATGTGATCTGGGATCTTCTTATTGGAAAAGAATGAGGTATAGAATGCTACTTCATTGGCCCCGCGTTCGTCACTCTGGAGAGGCTTGTAGAATCGTCCCGAATCATCGATAAGGGGGCCAAGCTTTCCATCAATGGCTTGGTGACCAGCAACTTGATGAGCTGGGACCTTAAGCATGTCTAGAGACTGTGAAGGACATTATAGCAAAGATCAAAAATAAAATATTATTCACTTCCGATCAAAGGTATAGAATGGTCAGAGGTAAAATAAATCTCCCCCAAAGAATTGCACATAAAAATATGGAGTAGGTGTCGAGTTGCCAAGAATGCAGAATCCCCGGCTTGCTCTGGCACAAAGAACGGGAACATGGTACGTCTCCGCCACGAGACAAGCTATAAAACGTATTCCTATTGGAGTTTAAGTTACTTCTCGAGTTCTTTTGACAATTGGGCATCCAAGGAAACACTAACCATTTGGATGCCATGTTTTCCGGAACCTGATGTTAATTAAAAAATGCAATGCTAAGAAGGGAAAATGTTCTCCAGAGTCCAAAACACAACGATAGATAATTTTCTCCATAATCATTAGACCATGAAAAAATATACTCCCTCCATTTTGGTTGTCCTTTTTTGATGTTCGTGTCAATTTTCAATTGCTTATATCTTCCAATGTGAACCTCCAAAAATATGCAATATGAATCTTATTTGATAGATTTCAATTTGTTCTATAATACAAAGTTGTCGAAATCATGAAAAACATATTATAGATTGAAAGATATAATCAATAGACATAAAAGAGACAAAAGGAATAATGTACAAATAAAATGGGACGGAGGGAGTATATCAGCTATAGCCTATACATTTCAGACATTTAAAACAATAATAATTTCATCACCTTAAGTGAGGGGCTGCCAAATCCCAACCTCAAAGGTCGTGATTCGTGAAGATTTCTCTAGATTCTAGACTAGAGACACCATTACCACCCTGGACAACCTTGTAAATGGCTGCACTGCTTATAAACTGCATGAAACAACCATAATAGATAGAGCCCAATAATTCACTACCCTGCTTTGTCGTGGTCCATCCAACTTTAAATTTACTGTTTTCAAAAAGTCCTCTATTCGTAGTCCTAGAGAACATATATGCTCATGTTTGCAAATCCGCATATCTGACAAACAAGAGGGCTGATGAAAATCACTACTACTACGGTGTCAGTTAGATTTTAACCTGGTAAAACTGAAAAGCTTTCTGACACTTCTCCAAACCCTTTGCATCTACAAGAGTAACATAACCAAAGACAACTACTTTTCCTTTGATCATGCCAAGTGCAATTGCTTACAGTTTTCTTATCTTCAGTATCTTGCGTCGACCCCCAACGCATTTTGCAGAAGAAGAAAAATCTGAGTAATCACGAACGGAAGGTTTTGCTGATACGGCAAAAGGGTCACCCAAAACCCAATTCATAACCCAGTGATTACCCTCAGTATAAGTGCAGCTTATGCCTTGGTGATGGGATTTGGTGACAATAGAAGAATCTATAAAAACATTGTTCATAGGAACTGACAGAATAATCCAACAAAAACAAGTTACAAGTAGACTCGTTCAAAATGGGAGTCAATTCACGCATTCAAGAAGAACTGTGCACATATATGTGTGTGTATATAGGTATGTACGGATATATAGACGAAATCTGTAGATGTTTATGCATACACCAGGCAGTGCAAAGTTACCTGTTGGACATTCAGCACTGGGTTACCGGCGCAAACGCGAATCCATTCGAGAATAATCACTGGGAGAGCTAACTTTCCGATGCTGCGTAGTCTTCCAGACGTGGTGATTGGTGTTAATTGCCGGATTTGACATTTGGGCCGATCCGAACCCGCCTTTTTGAGCGGTCTCCAAGGATCTCGATAGAGCTGTCAAGTGGGCACCCACGGGTTATAGGTCGGTGGCCCTTTAATCTTTCTCTGAAATGATAGCGACCAATGTTATCAATACCGTTCCGTACCGGCCGGTACTGGCCGGTACGTACCGTTTTTGACAAAATCCGGTACCTTGAACCCCATATTCCGTTCCGCTCGCAATACCGGTGCTTACCGGAGAATACCGGTGATTTCGGACAATACCGGACGAGATGGTGTTACCGGAAATTCCGGCCGGTATTTTGCACTGACTGGGTTTCAAAATGAACGAATCAAAACACTTACGATGATAAACCAAACGTACAGATCTGAAACTGACGACTTCAATTTGAAGATCGATGTTGTCGAACTCGGTTTGGTTGTACTGGTAGGCGTAGAATCATCATCTCCACAGGCGACGATTTTGGGTTTCCATGGTGTCTCTGGGTGATGTTGGAGAGATAGAGAGAGAGAGAGGGCTGTTGGATTTTCCAAAGCTTTGGTCGACGATGAGGAGTAGAACAAAAGATTTGGGGAAGACAAAAAGTTACTCCTATACAGCTGTCTGCTTGTATTCTTTCCAAAACAAAAGAAAAATAAAACACGTGTCATCTCCAATGCAAAATTTTCATATGTCCAAGCTTATTTTTTGGTTCATGTAAAAAAAAAGAGCTTATTTTTTGGTTTTTTGGCTGGTATATCCAAGCGGATAAAAAAAATGTATATATATATATATATATATATGCAAGAATTTTAAGAAATTATTATTTTTAACGAGAAATCCGAAACAAATTCAGAACCTTGTTATAACTAAATGTATATATATTTTTATTTTAACGACAAATCCGAAACGGTACCCGGTATTCAGAACTTTGATAGCGACGGAATTTAGGACGGGGATAGATAGAACAAATGGTCCACATGATAATAGATGAGATTTTTTTTTTTTTTTATCATGATGAGATTTTTTGTGAACTTAATATCAGTTGTACCGTATTTTGTTAGAGAGAGATTGTTAGGAACTGAGGAACATGTGTGAAATGTTGAATTTCACCTTGGATAAATAAAAAAAGGGTTGAACCTTAATATACAATTGGATAGCTCACTACTTACAAGGCTTAGCCTTTTAAGTAGATATGGGTCATTCAATGTATATTGAGTTCAGGCGATGTGGTGTGGACTCCGTAGATACTCCCAACGAATTGGGCCTTGGCGCACACGGAAGACCTCAGGCAGATCAGACTCCTACAAGTGGTATCAGAGCTGATGGCTGACGATCTTTGAGCGGACTTAAACCGATTTAGTGGGCTTGCATGGAGACTCTCGATGGAGCGAGAAAAATCCAAGGTGGCTCTCGATGGAGCAAGGATGCAGGCGGAGCGCTGCATGGAGGCTCTCGATGGAGTAAAGGGGTTGGTTCTCGATCGATGGAGTGGGTGCGATGAAGTCCGGGGTTAAATCAGTGTTGGAGAGTAAAAAGATCATGGATCAAGGGTGAGTCAAGTGGATCAAATCGAGAGGGAGCTAAGGCCCAATGCATGGTTCACACATGAAGGGGAGATTGTTAGGAACATATGTGAAAGGTTGAGTCCCACATCGGATAAATAGAAAAAGGGTTGGACCTTAATATACAATTGGATGGCTCACCACTTACAAGGCTTAGACTTTTAAGTGGATATAAGTCATTCAATGTATATTGGGTTCAGGCGATGTGATGTGGACTCTGTGGATACTCCCAACGAATTAGGCTTTGGCGCACACGGAAGACCTCAAGCGGATCAGACTCCTACAGAGATAAAGATGGGAGGAGGGAGGAGGGAGGTAATCCGAAAAAATGAGGACTAGCTAGTAGGGCTGCAAACGAACCGAGCCGCTCGCAGCTCGGCTCATTAATAGCTCGTTCAAGCTCGGCTCGGAAGTTAAACGAACAAGCTCGAGCCGATTTTTTCAGCTCGTTTTGTAAAAGAGCCGAGCTCGAGCTAGGATAAGCTCGACTCGAGTCGGCTCGCGAACCGGAGTTAGTAGACTTTTTACGTTAATTACTACAATTAGTATTAGCATTTTGATACCTTGATATAGAATTCTTACGAAAACATATTACATATTATTATTCTAAAATTAAGATTATTTTCTTGTAGAGCATAAGAAAATGAAAGATATATACCTTCACAATCAAATAATTTTGGTTGTATTAGGCCTATGCGAGGATATATATACATTTTTCATTGGTCCGTTAAGGCTCGTGAACAAGCTCGAGCTCGACTCGTTAAGTTTTCACTGAACTCGAGCTCGGGTTCGTTAAAAACTTAATAAACAAGCTTGAACACGGTAAAGCTCGGCTCGACTCGGCTCGTTTGCAGCCCTACTAGCTAGTACTACTCTTTCGACGGTATTGGCTAGTAATCCCTTGTGAGAGCCGATAGAGGGCAGTTAAGTCCCACATTAGTGAGTTGTGGTTAATGAATGCTGTAAATAATGGCTCACGATGAACCACTGTATTACTCGAGCTTATTTTTTTAAGCCACGTGATTAGGTTAAGGGTTAGTAGGTCAACTGACGCGTTACATCTTCCATATGGGTTACTGAGCTGAGTTTCTCTGGACTTTTTGAGTTTTTTCTTGTTTTGTCCGTATTTGAATTTTTTTTCTAAATTTGTAGTTTTGAGTCATTTTTTTTGACTTTTTGATTTGTCTCATTGAAACGAATCGTAAAGGCAAAAAAAATCTACTTTTACCTAAATATTTTCAACGAGGACCACTTTTAAGCTTAAAAAGTTGACTTTAAGCTTAAAAGTGGTCTTTGATCAAAATATTTGGAAAAAAAAATTTAAAAATCACACCGAAAAAATACTGGAATTGCTTAGAAAAAAAATTACTGGAATTTGATTTTTTTTTGTTACTTTATTTAATTTTGTTTTCCCATTCTCACTCTCACAATAGGGGTGTGTGTTGCACATTCCGTTAGTTTGGATGGAAAACCTAACGGTTGCAGTTTACTCCAAAACCATAGGGGGGTTATGTGGTCATTAGTTAACGTCAGGGAGGTTATCTGTCAAACGTCCAAACCTCAGGGAGGTAATCCGTACTTTGCCCTTGAACGATTGTGCACACAAATTGATATTCACAGGAGAAATACTTATTTCCGGATCAGCTGGAAATAACTTGTTTACAATAGCAGTCCATTGCGACCGTCCAAAAGTGTTTTGTTTGGTTCGGATTTTAATGAAACTTTTTCGGAAATTTTTTTTAACTTTTTCAAAACATTCAGATCATTCAAAATACTCTTGGACAGTCGCGGTTGAACGCTGTAAACTCTTATTTACCGCTGCTCCGGAAATAAGATTTTCTCTATTCACAGATGTGGACAATGAGTTCAAAATTGTTTGATAAATACGAGTCTCACAAAACAATGAGGGGTTCAACAGCCGCCGGCATCCGAAGCAGCTATAGGGCTTTGGCTGGGGGAGGGGCGGCTCCTCCCCCCCTCTCTCTATGTTCTGAATAAGTCCCCATTTTCCTGCCGACGCTCCTGCCCTCTCTGCCTCCGGCGTGATGGGTGTTCTCTGTTGCGGTGAGTTCGTTCTCGTGCCCGGCCTAACTCCGATCGGTTTCTTCTTCAGTCGTTTCGCTGTTCCTGTTCTGCTTTCGCATTCTACTGTTCCGATCGAGCTGTCATGGCTTTGTCCATCTCCAATCAGAGCCCAGCCTCTTCTTCAGCCGTTCCGGATATGCATGCATCTTTTTTCTCTTCTCCTCCGATTGCTCAACTTCCCCTTTTTGACTGCCCCTCCCCGTTGAGCATTGGGGGTTTCCCCGTCGAGTAGCAGCCGATCGACTCCCTCTTCTGTTCTCCCTTTTTCCCTGTTCGATCAGTTGTCGCTTGTGTCCCTCTCCCTTCTCCCCTTTCTGATTGTATTCGGTTTTCCCTCTTTGTCTCTCCTTCTCCAACCGATCCGATCGATTCTGTTTTGCATGCATGTCTGTTTTGCAGGTTATTGTGGTGCAGCTGTGTTGCGGGGTGATTTTTTGCTTGTGGCTAACTGATCTGTGTCGGCCGCCGTTAAATATAGGCGTGATCCGGCGAGCGGTTTAGTGGTTTGGTCGTGTTTTAGGCGATGGCTGCGTTTTGAAGATTGGAAGGCGGTGGAGGTGCTGTTAGAGCGTCCTTGTGGTCTGTTTGGTTGTGTGTTCATGAAGCTTGCTCGTGCCGGTGGCTTGCTCGTGGCGGTGGTGGTGGGGATGGGTGCTGTTTGGTTGTTGTGTTTTTCTTATTATTATTTTTTTATGTTATTTCTCGTGTATTCACATTGTGTTCTGCTCCTTAGGCTTTATGGCCTTCGCATGTCGTTGGCGTCCTCTATCTTAGGCTATTGCACAATTGTGTTGTGCTTTATAATTGTTTATCTCTTGTAATCATCCTTTTTATATATGACAATGATATGATGTTCTTTTTTGATGCCCAAAAAAAAAAAAAAGTGTCCTTAAAGTCATGTACATACCATTGCAGAAATGGGGTTCACGACAATAACACGGTACAGAGCAATGCTCGACGATTATAGACCATTGCAGAAATGGGGGGCTAATCCAATTCTACTATTTCGAAAAAAAATCTATTTGTTTGAAGAACACATAACTCATGTTTGTTTCAACGTTCTCCATTGTAAGAGAGAGTATGTAAGAGGGCCAAATGATTCCATTACTACTTACTCCGTAGTACTTACTAGTGCCCTGCCGCTTTTATTACCTATCACCCGTTTGTATAATATTTTAACTAGCATCTTGCCCGTCCGATGGACAAAAAAAAATCAGTGAGAACCTTTTTTTTTTTTTTTTGTCTTGTACGTACATCAGTGAATTGGTGTGTATGACTTTAGGAATTTACTCCCTTTTTCGCCAAAAAAAAAAGAAAGAAAAAGAAATTGAATTTTACATTCCATTTTTTGACATCTACACTCCTTTTTTTTGTCTTATAGCAAAAAAATTATATACACTTTCAATACTAAAATTCAAAAAAAAGAGTGCAGATGTCAAAAAAGGGAGTGTAGAATTCAATTTCCAAAAAAAAGAAAGAAAAAAAAATTTCACAGCAATAAAAAAACAAAGAATTGATCAAGAAAAAGACATGATTAATTAAAGGACAATGAGTATTTGTCATGTTATTGATTGAACTTAGTTTTCTTTACAAACAAAATAAAGTAGTATATGTTTTACATTTTGTAAAAAAAGAAGAAGTAAAATAATGAATAAAAAGAGACAAAATTTCATGTGGCCATGGGAGAGAGAGAGAGTTAAGGAGAGAGTTTTGTTTTATTCTAGATAATTATATTATTATAGATATAATATAGATTGATTTGGAACCTCCTGAACATGCAACATGATCCACCATATGCGAAAATGAAAAATACCGAAATTCATCGTCGTGTCTCGGTCAGCTTACGCTCGACTAAATACTCCATCTACTTGCATACTTACAAGAGTTTGATTAAAGTCAGGAAAATCTCCGAATAAACAAGTATCTTTTTGCGAGCAGGAAGTCAATTATTCACATGACAAATCAACCTACTGCGTGTACTTTTTTACTCCTAGGTAGCAATAGCATAGCATAAAACCATCATCCAATAGTAGTCTATTACCATTGCACTGCAAAACAAAGACATTTCTCAGCCTTCAACCAAAACAGAACACAACGAACCAACACCTTCATCCCAACTTGGAGTTTCATTTCAGCCAGTCAGTCAGCAACCAAGTAAAGATAATCCGACGAAACGCGGCGGCAAAGCCCGTCGACATGTGTCGTCTGAATCCCCTCTGCCAGCTGAAACGTCAATTAATGTTGTTGTCGTCGTTGTGCCTATTGCTCCTCCTAACGATCTTCGCATTCTCTGTTTCTACGTGTACCAGCGGCATTACCTCCCAAACTGCACCACCATCCCACCGTCTTCTCTCCGGAACCCCCCACAACATGGTATACACACTCTGTCTCTCTCTCTCTCTCTCTCTCTCTCTCTCTCTGTCTCTCTACGTATATATTTGTTCAGTATGCAAGCATACTTGGTCTCTGTTTCATTGAAATTTATTTTTTTTTGGTTGAGCTTTTTTGGAAATTGATGTGGGTTGCCTCAGGGAGTCAGGGCCAAGGATGTTACTACTAGTTCTTTATTTATTTGGTAATAAAAAAGTTTTTTTTTTTTTTAATCCTTTTATTTGCGAGATATTTGATGAACCAGTTAAAAGTTATTCGTTGTAGATCCGTTTCGAATTTCTCTTCCTCCAAGTATGGAAGGTCAACCGATGGATAGCCATTGCACGCTTTTTGGAATTTTCTTTGTGTTTCAAGTATGAAAGCTTAGACAAATTGTCTGGACCAGAAGTCTCTATTGTGGACAATGCCGTAAGTTGTTAAGGCACGCCTCTATATACTAATTTCGGTATCCAAAAATTCACGATTGAGCAAATCTTCCGTGACCGTAATTTTCCTTTTTTGGTGACAGTGAGATCTAATGTGCGAGCTCGAGAGCGTACGTATCTTATCAGTTTGTTATGCTCTCACTCGGCCAACTTCGTACTTTGTTAAGCTTTAGGCGTTGATTGGAAAGGTTGAAAGCTACTGAGTAGGACCAGTAGGCTGAATTTACAATAGTGGTCCCCAAAATTTTCGCAGTGTTGTGCATTGGTTCCATAGTTTCATCTTGAACCCTGAACTGTCCATTTTGCTTCATTGTACTCCCTCCATCAATGTTCACGGACTCAGCTCTGGTCCAGTTCTTCCCCTCCAATCTGCTGTCCAGTTTCAACAATTTGTGGGCGGGGACAATGATCGGAACCGTTCGCTTTTTAGAGCTCGTCAAGAACACTGGCCACGTCAAAAATCACGTCAAACTGATACCGTTTGATAGGATTTTTAAAAGCGTTAAGTTTCCGATAAATGTGTTAAATAGGTTGCAATCCAGTGTTGCACACATTTTTTATTACAAGATTAATGTATTCGAAGTCATATCAAACGGTATCCAATCTATGTGACTTTTTACATGGCTGATGTTTTCGATGAGCTCTAACAAAATGAACAGTTTCGATCATTATTGTGGATCCGAGAAAGGCCCACAAATTGTCAAAACTCGAGTCCAACGTTCACTAGTTTCAAGTGAAAAAGAAAATATTGACACTAACGTATTCAACTCTCGAATTTTTTTCACTTTTCATGACAACTACGCCACCTCATAAAGATAACTGATAACACAATGCTCCCTTTATTTTCCATTGTATTCTACTTCAGCCCATCTTCTTGTATCATTTGCCTTAACATCCATCAAAGTCAAGTTTAATCAACATCATTTGCCTTAAAAACTCCCTGTTGATTTCCTTGATTCTTAAATCAGGACAGTGAGAAGTTTGAATGCAAGAACTCCACTAAATGCTCGGAAAGGATTCACCGCACTTCACTCCTTGAGAGCGCATTTGAATTACTCGATGTCACATTCTTCAACCAAACTGAGGTAAAAAAAAAATTAATTCGACTTTTAGATTAAGCCACTTGTTATCACTTGCTACACTTCTTTTGATCATCCTTGTGTCCATTCTATTTTTAGATGGTGGAGATTGAGATGGGTGTAAAAGAGTTCAATCAACCAATAGTCACAGCCAACAGGAAACTGGTTGCTTCTGAAAATGGAGGGTTGCATAATCCATCTTATTTGGTTTTCAATGGACATTGGAGTAGCGAACCAGCTCAAGATATGAGGAAGAAGTTCAGTTATCCTTCTGTAACTGGCGTACGTAGGCCTGAAAGCGAAGAAGACATAGCTTTCATGAGTGTAAGCCCATTGCTCTCTGCTGGAAATTTGAATTTGGCAAAACTATGTACTGTCGCTGCGTTTCTTTTTGTCTACTCTTGTAAACGTGAGTTTTGGGTGGTCATTAGGTCCTTGAACTGGGGCAACTCATTAAGACAAAACAAATCTCTTCGGAGGAGCTTACAGGGATTTTCTTAAGGAGATTAAAGAGGTAACAGTCTACCAAATAGTACTAACTATGCCTTATCAATGTAAGGTTTTGTTTACTGCTCCGTGATTATGTCTTGGTAAACATACAGGTACAATCCTGTTCTTGAAGGTGTGATCACGTACACCGAAGAATTGGCATATAAGCAGGCAAAAGAGGCTGATGATTTGCTCGCGAAAGGAGTATACTTGGGTAACTCGCGGTTCTAATCATCTTAGTACCATTGTGGATTAACTTAGCCGTTTATTTTTCTTAGTTCTTTCATCTTTGTTCTTCACTCTTTTCGGTAGACTGCAACTTAATGTAACATGAGTCTTTAACCAACTTGATTTCCGAATTTTTGGTGTAATTAACTAATAGGTCCTCTCCATGGAATTCCATATGGATTGAAGGATATAATTGCAGTACCTCATTACAAGACAACCTGGGGTTCAAGAACTTTCAAAGATCAAGTTCTAAATATTGAAGCTTGGGTCTACAAGAGGTACCATATTTGCCCGAGAACAGATATAAATGCAGTAAGAATTCGTATCTCGGTTGACATCAAGGTCCATGGTTTGCAACTACTTGATACAGGTTGAAGTCTGCAGGGGCAGTTCTGGTGGCAAAGCTCGTTTCAGGATCGTTGGCCTACGACGACATCTGGTTTGGGGGCCGGACAAGGAACCCGTGGAATATTGAGGAGTACTCTACCGGTTCATCAGCTGGGCCTGCTGCCTGCACCTCAGCAGGTAATCTTTTTTTTTTTTTTGGCCTCATTGCCCCTGGAGGAGCTGCAAGAAAATTTATCCAAGAGGGCCGAAAATAGCTTGAAACAAGTGTGGCCCAAACACCAATCTTCTTGGCGGAGGGGGCGGGGGAGGGTTGAGCATACATTGAAACTGTTGGTTTATTGCAGGAATGGTTCCGTTTGCAATTGGTTCCGAAACAGCTGGATCGATCACCTTTCCTGCTGCTAGGTGTGGCGTAACTGCGTTGCGTCCAACATTTGGTACCGTTGGTCGAACCGGTGTAATGAGCATATCTGAGAGCTTGGTATATATCATCATTATCTTTATGTTGTGTCATCTTATCAGATAGCTGTTCTTAGCCTCTTCGGATGTTTTTGTTTCTACAGTCAGTCATCTTATCGGGAACTTTTTAACAGGATAAGCTCGGCCCTTTCTGTAGAGGTGCTGCAGATTGCACAGTTGTTCTCGATGCCATTCGTGGCCAAGATCCAGACGATCTATCGTCGAGGAATACATCCCTCGATGATCCATTTTCAGTTGACATCGCAAAATTAACCGTCGGATATCTTGATGATGCTGAGATGGAGGTAAGTAACGTTATGGACAAAAAAAAAAAAAAAAAGTCTGCCAGGGGATTGCGAGTTAGGTTCCAAGTCCAGAAAGTAAAATGTTCTTGTGGTGTGAAATGCCAGGTTGTTAGCGTGCTTCGGTCCAAGGGTGTCAATATGGTTCCCTTCGAACTGAATTACACTGTCGAATCCGTTCAAGGTATCTTGAATTTCACGATGGACGTGGATATGTTGGCTCACTTTGATGAGTGGCAGCGATCTAGGCAGGATGACGACTACGAAGCACAAGATCAATGGCCGGTTGAGCTTCGTCGCGGGCGCATGATTCCTGCGGTGGACTATGTTCAGGTAGGTTATCTAGCATCCGATATAGTCACCGCTGCACAGAAATGTTATTTACTGCAGAAAAGCAAAACCTGAAATTTCTAGGTTCTATTTTCTTAATCTCAAAATTTCTGGAACTTGTCATATTTTAAGCAGTTTTAGACTTGTAACAGTTATACTGGCTAAAGGTTATAAGGTACGTGATTGCTAGGGTATTGGATACCTGTTTTGATTGTTTCAAAATGTCATTACCATTAGGATGCACATCAAATTCAGGGAAGGCCGCTGTAAAGTATGTCCTAAAGAAGTCGGTTCAACTTTCTTTTGATCACTCAGGTGTCCGGGCCATCTTACTCGCACTTCGACCAAACCTGAAGTTCCCCGTTCACCTTTGTAGTCAAACAAGGATCGAAGGGGTGACAGTTGAGTTAGTTGGTTGATTGCGTAGGAGACTTCGGTCTTCTTCGATTGATACAAGTGATTGAAATGGCAAATCGTAAGGGTGCTTCCGTGTCTAAAATTTCAAGTTGAGCATAGTCTTTTGCTAGTTGAGGATAAAGAAATGGGAAGAGCTTTTCCCCGCGTTAAATCCAAGTTCTTTCCTTAACGAAATCAAATTTAGGGACGCGATTTTTAGAGGTAGAAGAGGATGGGAAGGTTATACCATAGGACCCTTTTGTCATAGAATCCGTTTTTGACAAATTCGAAATCAGTTTTTTGTCAACATTCTCGATCAGTATCTTCATTTTATTCAGTAAACGGACGTTACCCCCCTCAATCCCCCCAGCTATTGGGGGAAGGCCCGGTTCTATTTCCTTCGGTTAGTTCCCGTTGTTTGCTTACTAAATGAATTGTTCTTTCGTAGAAGAAGGTCCCTTCGGGCGAGGGTTCCTTTCTTATAGTGCTTTTTGTGCCCTCGCAGGCGTTAATGGTCCTCTTGCACACACGCTATTTTCTTTTTTTGGCAAGTCTTGTTTATTCTCAAATTTGTCCTATTCTTTGGAGTTGGCTCTTTCCCATGTCCTTAGCCAAATCTAGGATATTTATTCCAGACCCGTTCCACAAGGAGAGTCTGAAACCAATCAGCCAATCAGGCAACCAATTTCAAATAAGCGGTCAAATAATATTGGTCCACAATGACTGCAGTTTTGCCAAATTGTTTTATTCACATCCTGTTTTAAATTGTTCATTAGTTGTGAAGTCATTGTTGAATCTTTACGTAATCTGAGATAGTACGAATACGGTTATTCGATTTTCGTTATTCGGGTGATCGTCCAACAGGTACAGAGAGCGCGAGGAAAACTAATCCGGGAGGTAAAGGAGAGCTTCAAAGTTGATGCATTTGTTGGCAATGCAACTGACTGGGAGAGAGTTTGTATGGGAAACCTTGTTGGCATGCCTGTAATCGTTGTTCCAACAGGATTCAAAAACATATCGAATCCCCCTTCGAGCGGTACCCGTCGAAGAACTACCATCACGACCGGGATTTACGCTCTTCCGGAGCATGATCACATTGTAAGTCCAATTCATTCACAAACATGTTATTCAAGCGCCAAATACATTTTAAAAAAAAATATGTGTCGAAAATTGAATTTGTTTATTTTTGTTCAAAGAACAAAAGAATTATAGTTCATCCGAGATGTTTGACCTTTTTTATTACTGTATTTTGTTTGTCAATGTGAAGGCTTTAGCTTTGGCCATGGCTTATCAGTCGGTCACCGATCATCATAAACAACGACCACCTATCGATGATCTCGGACCAAATGGCTCATACCAAATCCTCCAACGGTGACCATCCCTCCCTGACAATTGCGCGGTTGAAGCCTCCATTTATATTACCCTTGTGTGTTTGTGAGAGTGTGTGCATTTGGGTGTGTGAGTTTGGGTGTGGTTGTAGAATATTTGATTTATATTACTCCATATTGTGGGTCTAGTCAATTGTTTATATATTGAGATTTGCAAAATTGTACTTTTCCCTGAACCAAAGGGGAAAAGAAGAAAATAAAGTAAAAAAGGAAACTGGGCTTTTCACACAAGTTTTGCTGTTATATCTGGATTTGTAAATTGTACTACTATGTATTTTCCCCGAAAAAAAAGGGGGAAAGTAGAAAAGAAAAGAAAAAGATACTGTGCTTTTCATGTGTGGGACAGTACCTTATGTTATACTAGTGAAATTATGTAATAGTCTGGAGCACTGTCACGTAATACTCCAGATCACTTCACGACCACACATTCTTGTAGGGACCACGATTAAATATATGGATCATGCATAAATGTGTAGTTCTTAAGTGATCTAGAGTATCACTTGGCGGTATTTTGATCCGGACTACTGAATAATTCCTCGTTATACTAGTGTATCTCCTTTTCACTTTTTGGACAAAGGATGTGAAATCACCCTCTTCGGTCTTCCCCATCTTTCCTTGTAATATCTAACCAAATCCAAATATTAAAGCTTCGGGCGGTTTCGCCGTCGTAACGAAGTTTACTATCCCATTAATACAGAATTTCATTAGAATTTTGCAAAAGAGTCCAGCTGCCATAATAGAATTTAGTATGGAGTGATGCCATAATAGAATTGTGGAGTGATGTCGCATCTTTGTGGAGTCTCTGTTCTCTGGCTTGATGCCTCGTTTAAGGCCTTTTTAATCTTTTTAATTTATTTTCAAAGATTAATAAATTCCTCTTTTGCCGTTAAAAAAAAGAAAGAAATTAGTATGGAGTTGAGAAAAATAACTTCGAGGATTTGGAGTAAAAAGAATTCAATTTGGGTTTTGTTAATATGTGCCTTAGGGGCATATGATAGTAGTCATTAAATTATTACTAACTAAACCCACTTGTATAGATTGTCGTGAAAGTATAAATACGTTAGGTAGTATTGGACCAAGAGAGAGACTATTTTTTAGAGAGACCAAATTACCCTTTTGTTTTTCCCTCCGTGCTATCCTTTCACTTGCCTTCCATTTTATAGCCCTTTCGACTCCCTCATGTATTTGAGAAACAAACAAGGGTATTCCACAGAGCAATAAGTAATTGTTTAGTCCGTTTAATTATAAGCAAGAAGAAAAAACCCAATATAATACATATGCTCCAAAAAGTATTGATTATTCTAATAGACCAATTTTATAAAAAGTCCCCAAGCAAAAGATTTATACCTAAATTGACTTATTATTTACGTAGTTCAACAGTGTTTTAGCCTTTACTCTTTTCCCGTTGTGTTTTTTCCCATCAAACAAATTAGTTATGTAAATTTTTTTGACTGAATCAATCAAACGTTGCTTTCTTTCTTAATAAAAAAAATTCTTAACCGAAAGTTTAAAAAAACAAAAAAGGCGAAAAGTAGATCAATTAATTAGTTAAGACAATCCAAACTCACTCTTTAGCCTATAATAAAGTTTGAACAGATAAATTTTCTACTGACAAGGAGAAGTTGTTTGGTCTCACTCAATAGCCACTCCTTTTTTTCATGGGTTTATATTAGATAAGCAATTTGTTGATTTTTTTTTTCAAAAACTCACGGAAGACCCAATATATATAGGCTTCGTGCCTGGACAACTTTTCTATTACATGCTCCAATATATATATATATATATCTTTAGGAGTATTACATTTGTTTTCCGTTGAGTATTTCTTTCTCTTACTCTAAAACATTTGCCTATACATGGATGTTAAAGGTAGGGACATTTCTGTCTAGTAATAGAAAAAGTTTATCTTCCCAAAAGCACAATTTAATACTCTCGCTGTATCATTACTTTCCCATGAAAGTTGATTAATTTGGAGAATTAATGTGTTCTTATCATATGCCTTAAGAATACATTAATGACTATTATCATATGCCTCTGGATTATTCTAATATACTTTTCAATTCATGCAATAAATATAAACAAAAGAGTTTTGTTAATGTGGGACCCGGGGACCCTGCCGAGCGGCACCCTGCCGAGCGGGTGCCAAGCGGCTAATCCGGCCGTTCATCTTGGAATCAACGGCCCGGATCGAAACATCTTTTTCATTTTCCTTTTCTTTTTTTTTAAATCCGTTCGGTACCTTTGCATCTGGGCCGTCCAAAACACTTTTGGACGGCCGAGATGCGCTCGGCACCCCTGCCAAGCACCCCTGCTTGGCAGGGTCTCCCATTCCGTTAATGTGTGCCCCTAAGGCAATTGATAATGTTCATTAAATGAGGTCAATTAAACCCCACTATTATAGAAAGTAGTTGGAATATTGGATGAAGAGTAAATTTTGTTTTGGAGACCAAAATACCCTTTAATTTTTCCCTCCACTCCATTTCATTTGGGTTCCCTCCTTTTTTATTTTGCCCTTTTACCCAAATATTTTCCAAAAGATTCAAGATAAATTTCAAAGGGAAAAATTCAAAAAAACCCCTGAACTTTGAACTCAATGTCAAATAGGCACCTGAACTTAAATAAACTTCAATTGAACACCTGAACTTTCACTCCGTTATCAATTTACCCCCTGCCGTGACTTGCCGTTAACAGGACAGTTAAATAAAAAATACCTACCACCAGTTTGCAATCCTATGAAGCAGAAACGTGATTATGAGAGCCTTAGAGACAAAATTTGATTATGTCTCTTTAGAATAATATGATCAGAATAATAAGATCTTCTCACCCGTTCAAACGGATTAAAAATTGAAGCACTTAATTTTTTAATCATATTTTTTAATATATAAACGGTCATAAAAAAATTAAGTGCTCAAATTTTCACTCCGTTTTGAATCAGTACAAAGATATTTAAGTGCTCATAAAAAATTAAGTGCTCATAATCACATTTCTGCTCCATAGGGTCCTAAATAAAGAACACATACTTAATATGAGAGCCTTAGAGATAAAAATGAATTACGACCCTTTAGAATAATATGATAAGAATAAAAAGATCTTTGTACCGATTCGAACGGAGTGAAAATTTCAGCACTTAATTTTTTTATGACCGTTTATATATTAAAAAATATGATTAAAAAATTAAGTGCTTCAATTTTTAATCCGTTTGAACGGGTGTGAAGATCTTATTATTCTGATCATATTATTATAAAGAGACATAATCAAATTTTGTCTCTAAGGCTCTCATAATCACGTTTCTGCTCCATAGAATTGCAAACTGGTGGTATGAATTTTTTATTTAACCAAAACGTTGCCATTTTGGTGTGTGGGTAGGGGCTGATGTGCCTTTGGGGCAGCAGAGCCCCCGGGTCCGGGTAATAAGTAGAGAGAGATAGAGAGAGAAATGTTGGAAGTAGGGGAATTTTTTTTAAAATTCTTTTTGAAAATTTGAGCACTTAATTTTTTTTAGACCGTTTATATATTAAAAAATATGGTTAAAAAATTAAGTGCTCCAATTTTTAATCCGTTTGAATGGGTGCGAAGATCTTATTATTTTGATCATATTATTTTAAAGAGACATAATCAAATTTTGTCTCTAAGGCTCTCATAATCACGTTTCTGCTTCATAGGATTGCAAACTGGTGGTAGGTATTTTTTATTTAACTGTCCTGTTAACGGCAAGTCACGGCAGGGGGTAAATTGATAACGGAGTGAAAGTTCAGGTGTTCAATTGAAGTTTATTTAAGTTCAGGTGCCTATTTGACATTGAGTTCAAAGTTCAGGGGTTTTTTTGAATTTTTCCCAATTTCAAAACCCGTGCTTTAACCCAAATTCAGAAAAATTTAGCGCAAAATAATGAACATGATTTTTTTAAAAATAACATCTAAATGTTCAAAAGTATATTTAAAAAAAAAAATC
Organism: Rhododendron griersonianum; assembly: GCA_018127125.1. Taxonomy (NCBI): domain Eukaryota; kingdom Viridiplantae; phylum Streptophyta; class Magnoliopsida; order Ericales; family Ericaceae; genus Rhododendron; species Rhododendron griersonianum. The sequence continues at coordinate 38,575,304 of CM030795.1, read as the reverse complement.
AAGGAGAACAAGCACTGTATGTGCACCAACGTATAAACACGTTCTTTCAATTGATATTTGCTTTTTTACACTCCTGGATTCGCTTCCTCATGATTCTTCAATGTCTCCGGTAATTCAGGGTTAAATTTGTTGTAAAAATATTGAATTTGGTTATCCCAGTTAAATAAATAAAAAAAGGATGGAACACAAACAAAATAGAGTGGAGGGACAAATTAAGGGGTATTTTGGTCTCCAAAATAAATTTTACTCTTCATCCAACATTTCAACTACTTTCACTACTTTCTATAATAGTGGAATTTAATTGATCTTATTTAATGAACATTATCACGTGCCTTAGGGGCACATATTAACAAAACCCAAACACAAAATAAGGGTCAATGTCTTAAAGTGCCACAATTTGAAAAGGGTCAAAACAAATTAATGGTTTTAATTGCCTGGTCAAACTATTAATAAGCGGGATAATCCATTCAAACTACAGCTAATATTTTCTTAAACTTGATCCAATGATGATGGTTTTATATTGTAGTTTTATCCATAAGAAGATAGATATTGAGAGAGAAAAAAATGGTGATGAGTCCAATAAAAGTCTGATATGGAGTATATGTTAAGGCTTTATGGATTTTAACTTAATTTAACATTTGGATGAGATAATTTTAGATATTGTAAATATATATAAGAGTCTTACCATCCACTTTATATCCTTTGACGTTCGAACTGAATTTTTCAGTGCTTTTAATATGACGAGAAAATAACATCACATTATAACTGACGCGATACTTCTTACATCCAATGACTACATGGCATCTGATTGATGTGGTAAATAGAACAATCAATCACGAGATAAAAATATGCATTTTCACAATTTTATTTTTTCCATCTTAACAAGCTCAATTATTATTTTTGATCGGCTTTAACAAGCTCTCTGAACGATAATAGTATACTAGGAGTACTTGATACCCATTGTCTCAACAAACACTACATAAACACGTCCCATCCTCGATCTGCATCTTTTACGACACGACACCACATGACAAAACGAGAAACCTCCCAAAATTAATTACCTTCCACATCGATCCAGATAGATTTCATTGGCTAAAAATAGTACTAAACGGTAAAGTTCCCTCTATAGACCAATCACAAATTCGTACCCAACCTTATAATTTTAGCAAAAGATCACACAAAAGTTGTGACGGGCAGAAGCAGTACCCAATAAAAATCACTCTCTCTCTCTCTCTCCACACTAAATTCCCGCTGTCATAAAAATCGGAGCCAAATTTAAACCTGTCCATTTTTTACCGTTCCCATGGAAAGTAATTTTCGATGGTTTTGAGGTGGACTTAAAAGAAGACAGTTTATCGGCATTTTCGGTAATTTTCCACAAATAGAAGGGCATATCTCTCTCTCCTCCATCCCCTCTCTCCCCCAACTATATATACACCCACCCCATATATATACACACACATCAGCTCCATCTATTTCCCGATTCGCTCCCCCCTCTGCTCCGCCGTCCCTCTCCCTCTCCCTCTCGGACCATATCTCCTCGGTACACACTCTCTCTCTCTCTCTCTCTATCTCTACACACACATAAGCATATATCTATACAACACACACACATATATATATATATATCTATACACGTATAAATTAGTGTATCAAATTTTGTATCAGCAGTGCAATCTAATTCTCAATTGGCTCGAATTCAGATAAAGTTGATACGATCGGATCGACTTGGTTTTTCTCTTATTCGGATCGATCCAGAGCAGGCGCCCTCCTCTTTGCACTGATCGACCAGGTAACCGTTTTTTTTTTTCTTTCTTTCCTCTCCAGATCTTGCTCCCTACGCGTGCATGCACGTGCGCGTAGCTGTTGAATTTCAGCTCCTCTAGATCTCTCCGTGTATGCTACATTAAGCTGATTCGCTATTTCCAGATTTGCATGTGTGAATTGTTGAGAGGCATTTGTTCTTGATGTAGACCGTTGATGTTCTCTGCCTTCGCGTTGTTTTGTGAGTTTTTGAGTGTGGAAATGACGTGTACACATCGAGTCTCCGTTGGGAGATGTACTTATAGACCGTGGATGTCGTTTTTCGAGGTTTTGATTGTTTTATTGTGTGTTGTGTGTTGCGGATCTGAGATTTGTTCGAGCGGATTTTTTCGTGAAGATATAGGCATTAATGAAGCTATAGAGAATGTTTGACTGCGTTTTTGGAGAATGTTTTACTTCGTTATTTCCATTGGACAACGCCGTGTTGGTCGTTTTCTTGTGTTCGCTTACGCTAGTTTTGTCGTGTGATAGTTAAATAGTCGACTTTTTCTAGGCCGGTTTAGGTTTTTGACTTAGTGCGGTAATTATGTTTACTTTGATTTTGATGCGTGATAGTTAAAGGTTCGATTTTTCTTAAAGCCGGTTTAAGTTTTTGAGTGAGTGTGGTAATTATGTTTGTCCCGTTGCAGCGAATAAATTGCGTCTTTTCTGTCCGTTTCTTTGACTTGGGTACTTGTGAGTGGAGCATATTCAATGTGTTAAATGTGATTAAAAAAAAAAAAAAATTATTAAGTGAAGAGGCCAACAAAGAATGCTCTATACAAACGCTTAAGTGGGACTCATCTACCTAGTAAAAATCCTGATAATTCTGGGTCCTAGGAGGCCTGAAGAAAAGAATAGATACAAACATAACTTGTTCCATAAATTGGTAGTGTGTTATCTTAATGCTTTGATACTGTTGTCTTAGTATGTAGCTTGTCATGAGCTCCAAACGAGCTTGTGTCATGCAGTTTCCTCATTTAGGTGTGGTATCTTATAGATTTGAGAACTAATAAATTTTGCTACCATTGGAGGATGTTGACATGGATATAGTTTTTCTTCAGATCTGAGCTGTTGCGATGACGTCAACAGCCGGAGCCACAGGATGGTTGAGAGGAAAGGTGAAAGCCGTTCCTTCTGGGGATAGTTTGGTGATAATGGGGAGCAGCAAGGCTGAAATTCCCCCTGAGAAGACGATTACTTTGTCATCCCTTATGGCCCCAAAATTGGTAAGTAAATTTAACTTGCATTACATGTTTCATATTCAGCCTTTTGTCTATCAATTTGTTTGTTTCTATATTCATCCTTCTCTCCATTACATTATAGGCGCGTAAAGGCGGTGTGGATGAGCCATTTGCGTGGGAAAGCAGGGAGTATTTAAGGAAGCTTTGTATAGGAAAGGTGCTAATGTAATTGCAGTTAGCTATGATGGCTATTTGTCATCTTTCTGACTGATGCGTGTGTAGGTATTGCTGCAATTTTCCAATCTGTTTCGGTTGTTGTTTTCCCATAGGATGTCACTTTCAGAGTGGATTATGCTCTACCATCACGGGAATTTGGGTCCGTCTTCCTTGGAGATAAGAATGTTTCGTTGATGGTTGTTGCTGATGGCTGGGCAAAGGTTTATATCGCTTTTGCATTTGTTATACATCTCTAACAGCGTATTTTGTTTCTATACGTTGGCATAAACTGAATTTGGCTGGCGCAGGTTAGGGAGCAGAGTCAACAGAAGGGAGATGCTAGTCCTTTCTTAGCAGAACTGCTACGCCTTGAGGAGCAAGCCAAGCAACAAGGGCTAGGGCGTTGGAGCAAGGTTAGTCTAAGTTCATTACTTTTGTTTGTTCCGTTATATCCTGTTATCCTGTTCTTTTCTAGGACATTCAAGCAGTTATCTGTTTTTTTCATTCAGGAAATATTTTTATCTTTTTTTGACCGGCTATAAGTGCTCCCATAAATAATGGCAGCTACTTTCGGCAGTTACTCTCAACTCATTGATTTTGGCATGCAAATCACGTGTAGAAAATTTGTTTAATGTATGATTTTTTTTCCACAGAGTAAGAAAACTTTGATTACACACGGCAATTACCCTCCATAAATGTAGGAGAAACCACATCCATTGAAAGGAATATTCAAAAAAAGGAAAACTTTTATGTTGATAGACATGAGCTGTTGAATTTGGTTTGTTTCACTTGGCCAGACCATAGTGGTCATGAGTTGGAAGTCATTTGATTTAAGGGTCTTGTTTCATAGTTTCAGTTAGTGGCTTACTGTATAAATGTTTCATGTGGAATTTTTCAACTGAAAGTGAACAGTATTCCGTTGAGAAAGCATCCCTGTATTCTATTTAGGAGGAATGTTTATGCCCCTGTTGTAACTGTAAGATGCTGGATAATGTTCATGTTTCTCTTATCATTCTGTCCTATAATTCGTTGATAAATATCATTATCCATTTCTGTTTTTTTTTAATTGGTAATATAAGAAACTATCTTATGTATTAAAGAGAAGGATGCATGTTATTCAGGGCTCAAACCTTGCATTGGTTTTGTACTGCCAGGATGAACTTCGTCTTTGTACATATTATGGTCTTCTTGTGTACACAAATTGACGTTGTAGTCGTCATGTTTGTGAAGCTTTAAAAACCTGAACAAGGTTTAGGGTGATTTATATTCTTTTTCAACTTAATCTGGAATAACTTGATTTTCCATCTTATGCTAAACACATGCCTTCATGTCCTATCCTTGGGTT